>HG992165.1:3367324-6242148 GCA_905220505.1 Laothoe populi
CCTACTGATGAGAAGAGTTAGGCCTTAGTTTATCACACTGGCTTAATGAGAACTGGTCGACATCACATACCTGTAATGGAAATTAAATTATCAGTTTTTCTTATATTTTCTTCGTCATTAATGTAAGCGACAATTATTATTAAAAACACACGTTACTTTAAAAAGCAAGGATACCAGACTAAAATCAATTCCAGGATCTCTATTTCAATCGTCCTTTACATTCCCGGTTATCACGTTTCACCTTAATCCTGACATAAGAAATAAATCAGACACCTCTACAATCGGATATCAACAACGTCGTAAAAAGAACGATAAACTAATGTTTATTTCAACATAAATAAACATGCCATTCGAAACGTGTCGAACTTAAGAACTGAATACGATTTTGTACATAAAAACATTGTATAACAAACCAATAGACGAAAAAGATAAACTAGAATTGCATTTAAGTAAAGTTTAAATTCAAGAATATCGATCTTAAAGATTTGGGCTTATCTAATCGAATCAACAAGTATAATTTTATTTAAAACATACAAATCAACCTCAAATGCATTTGCTTCACCTGAATAAATTAGATATCTTGCTAAAACTGAATAATCTCGTATTGAAAACACACCATATTCGCTCCTACTAGTGATTCACGGTCCGCAATCAGCCAGTGTACATCCAGTTACTTAAGCCATCATAATTATTACGACCTACAAGGGATGCAACGTCTCAACCATGATGTTGACTGGTCTTTACTTAACATCATTGTACAAGACCAAGATCAATTAGAAGTGAACAGCAAATCCCCTGCTCGCTGAACTGATCTACAACTGCAATACAACCTTCATAATACTGCATGTGCAATGCTACCGATAGGCAATCAAAAGTTTTTTCCCGGGTTTATTAAGCGTACTGTAAAGAAGCTTCTGACTGACTGAAATGATTGTGTCACTTTGCGAGGGATGTTTGTCCTCGCTACTTGATAGTCTACTTGGACAGCACTGCGCTTTCTATCCGATGCAATGTGGTCACTTTGACGTGCCAGGATAAATAAATAGTTTTAGTTGTACTCGTGTACAGCAAATTATATTAAAAAAACATCGAATATTACGCAAGCACCTTAATAATAATAAAAAGTTTTTTAATTCATAAAAGGACACCGACTTCAATAAAAAACAAATTATTCGTCCCTATAAAATTTGAGGGTCGCCCTCGATTTTTCTGAGATCCCATCATCAGATCCTGACTTGGTGCTAATGGGACCACCTGAGAAGTATACTCTTTTAAACATAAAAAGAATTTCTCGAATCGGTCCTGTAGTCTTCGAGTAATCGGGGAACATACATAAAAAACCGACGAATTGAGGTTCTCATCCTCTTTTGAAGTCAGTTAAAAATGGATCAGTATTTCCAGATTTGCGATTGCCAACAAGGAGACGCCTCATCTTAAGAACGACCATTCTATCAAGAGTGCCCTACAGAAAAGAGAACTTAGCTCCAGATGCATTGACTTTGCCGGAGTAAAAAATATTATTGACTCAGAAATCATTAGTCCAGCGAGTGATAATTTAATGACCACATTGCTTAATCCCGGGTCATTACTAGATAGCATTGAATAGATAACCGTGGATGTGTTAATGCGTATGTTTCAAGATAATTCCAAGTGACAAGAACCGTAAAAAGTAAGCGCGGTATCTGTGGATCGAGAGTTGATGTCTTCCTGTTTATATGACTGCACTTTGTGGTTTTGAAATTGTTTTAGGTTCTTTTTTAAATTGTTAATACAGTAAAAATCTTGATAAGCTAGCTACGGGTTTTATTGCGAACTGTTGTTTAAGTATGTTGCAGGCTAAATTCCATGTCTTAAGCTACACCCCTCTGATTTTATGAAATCATTAGTAATTAGCTCGCTTTAACGGTGAAAGAGAACATCCTGAGAAATTCTGAACACCTGAAGTTATGCCACAATAAATTATGTGAATATTCATTGTTAATTATCCCTCGCTTTCACGGTAAAAGATAACATCGTGAGAAATGTTGTAGGTATACTTGAGACGTGTATACTTGTATACTTGAGGCTTTGTCAAAAGAATATCAAAAATTTAATTGGACCGCGGTAGATTAAAACCCTTCCATTGACAAATGCGTGTTTGAGGAGTCGGATTTTATACTAAATATCTACCTAAATTCGTTGTAGTTTCGTTTATTAATGACATGACAAACCCCAACAATATTTTCATTTTGTATGCCCATTACAAAACAAATCATTCCGTATATAATGAGAACATTATATTAAATTGACTGACTGACTGCCTCGGTGGCGCAGTTGTAATTGCGCATGCGTTACGACTGCTGTGCTGAGGTCTCGGGTTCGATCCCCGGGTCGGGTAAAGTGATATTGGGTTTTTCTATCTAGAAATTCCTCAGTATTAGCCCGGAGTCTGGAAATTGTGCCCGGTATGGCGATAGGCTCGCCCCCTATCACATTATGGGACCGAAATTCGGCGAATAGTGGGGTTGTACTCGTTACACCTCTGCCTACCCCTTCGGGGATTACAGGCGTGAGTGTATGTATGTGTGTGTATTATATTAAATTGGTGGTCCTACGAACTCGATTTTGCATGAAACTTTTTTCTTACTTTAACATAAAGTGAATTTCGTTCATATTTCAATAAGCACTCAGTTTATATTTCAATGGTTATCGCAGTCATTTCAAAACCCATGATTCTTACGGACGCTTAAACTAATTGAACGGTCTCATAAATCGGCTCAAAGCAGAATAGACTTTACACTGAATTATCATACGTAAAATACAATTTATATTCGAATTCCACCGTAAATGTACTGGTTCTGATGTTACACAGTGGAAGACTAACAAACTTGTACAAATTATTCAAATGTATTTAAAATAATTGTGTTTTATTCGAGACGTTTGATTCTTGTTGTGACACTAGTGATATATGGCGCTAAGCTTTGTGTCAGAATGGTATTTTTGCTTCTTAACGCATCTTAAATAAATAAATACACCCAACAGTCACACACATAGTTCTGACTCCACACTAGGTAAAACCTGTATCGTGGGTATCAATAACTACGAGGGACTACGGTCCCACAACACCCACACCCGAAACAAATATCAATCTGTCACACAAATATTTGTCTCTGTGCGGAAATCGAACCCTCGGCCTCTCGTTTCATAGCCAACTACACGCCCGCTGCGCCACGGAGGCTGTCATCTTGCATCATCTTATATCATGTCTTTTTCTTTTTCATTTCAATTCAACGTTATTGTCTCAGTTTCTTTAATAGACGTAAACGGAACATTAGACATTGCTTGTATCTTTGGTATTGGTAAATTAATTCAAAAACAAATAAGTTATTTTGGAATTCTTTGCTAACTTCAACAGATCTAATTCTACTCACTGTGTTTTATTATCAGTAGTCTGCGACATAGCTAAGGATTACTTATGCAATTAATCAGATAAATTAATATCCAATTTTTTTGGGGGTCTAGAGTTGGGGTACAATGTTTGGCCATTTTGCGGCCTTCTGAGTACCCTGATAATAGACCCTCGACCGCTTCTTCACCTTCTTGCCCATGGCGTAGTGTGAAGGAGCAGGCCGGCATGATTGTGTTGAGTAGCGGGGGATAGATCGTCTCTCGCTACTCGATACTCTAATTGGACCGTACTGCGCTTACCATCAGGTGAAGTGCGGTCCCTTTGCCGTGCTAGGATAAAAAAAAAAAAAAAAATCCAGGCCGTTGCTAACTTTGAAAAAGTCTGTAGGCCTACTCTTGAAATCAATTCCAATCTCGAACTCAATACAGTTTCAATTCCAATCTACAAGATATTGGAACTCTAACTCACTCAACTAAATGAAATAGAAAGTTTACTGCGATCGTAAATACTCTATTTCATTTAGTTACTAAAAAGTTTGCGTTCAAGAGTGCCAATTGCACAGTTGTCGAACCCAATCCCAATTTTAAATTGGAATCGAGTGTCAAGAGTAACCCCCCTGGTCTATTTCGTCGACCGATCCTTCTCTCCATTCCCCATTAAATATAATCTCTCTTAACACCTACACCTGTCCCATTCAATATCGTAAGTTATTTGTAATTTTATACAGGGTTTAGTTATTTAAAGTGTCGTAAATCTATTTTATACCGCTATAACAACTATTTCGAACCACACACAATCACATAAATAAAGAATGATTTAAATAACAAATAATGTTACACACGAACATAACTTATCGACACACAAAGATAAGCCATGTTAGACACGTTGGGCTTGTTAACTTATTCATTTTCACTTATGTACCAACTTTCTGAATAATATTAAAAGTAGATTTTATCTCTCATGGAATATCAGAGATTTTTGTCCGTAAAACAATTTAAATTCCGACTCGAAGGACCAAAAATGTTCGCATTTAGTTATTACTTGAATTAGGGTTGTTCGATTTCTAAATTTATAATCCTTAATGCTTCTAAAATGTTCAATAAATATTCATGTTGGCAAGAACTCAAAAGTTATTTTTTCATTTGCTGTCACATCTTAATTTCACCCAAACTGTCATGATACAGACTCCCAACATTCTTGTTAAATGAATTTATCTGTCTAAAATTATTAATGCTTAAATAAAAATAATTATTTGAGTCAGTGTCAACGCGTCAGCTCATTACCTGAGAGTCAACGCCAGTCCATCATCGTAACACGATCCCGAGGAATGCAATACGCAAACAATCAACGCTATGTAATGCGTTGGTGTATAAACATCGAAGATTCTGAGTATACATGTAACGTTAGATCATTTTACAGACCTACTGGAAATAAAGAAAATCGAGTTGACTCTGCAATTGGTAGCAATTGTAAACACCAAAATATTTGAATTCGTTTATACATTCCAAAATTAAAGTTTTAGCTCACATTCGATGGCAACGAGTGTTTGATCTTCAATCATTTTGTTGAATTAATTTAATGACATTCAAAGAATTGGATTTGGTCCTACTATTGCGCAATGTAACAACCACAAACGACTCTCCGGCTTCAAGTACCCTTCAAGGTAAACAAATGATGATGAAAAGATGTCAAATTATCCTGCCCACATATTGTGGAACTCTTATAAAGTGGCATATACTGAAGGCCTTTTTATTTATTTATTTAATACACTTTATACATTTGAGTATAGGTTGACTTAATGCCGGAGTCATTCTCTGCCAGTCAACCTGAGGTAGTGCAGAAGATGTGAATTTGGTTGGAATTTACTCCAAACAAAATCATTCAAATATAAAGATAAAAATATAGTCTTTTCTGAAATTAAACTTACTTTTACCTTACTTCCACAAGCCATGAACGTTTTGATTGTAGCAGCTGCACTGTTACGCCGCATAGGAATGGAATATGAATTGAATAATTATAATAACGTTATTAACGTGTCACTGCCAGAAGACTTCAATAGAACTAAATAAACTAGAATATCTAACATATCAAATGATTTCCCTCAATAATTGGATGATAGCTATCAACACCTTACTTATTTCTTACTTTTTAGTTTAATTTGTTTATTTTTCCTGATCCGCCCGAGCCTTTCAAGACGGTCACGCTCGACGGGTTAAAGGTTTTGGAATTCTTGCCCTTTAAATATTTTTTCCACAGCCCAGTTACAGTTTTTTAAACATTTTACCCTGAAGTGGTATATTTAGACCACGTTCTGATTATATCAAAAGACATCTTACTAGCACACCTTTTAATTATATGCCCCAATTACACTTGTAATAAAATACAATCGCTGTAATACAGTATTTATTACATGCGGTTTCACACCCGAGTTAGTCACGCCACAATTAGAGCAATGTTTTAACGTCTCGATGATTAATTACATCTTTATTACAATTATATTGCCTATTCATAACTGTTTGAAAGAAATTGAAATATATACTAACTAACCAAAGAACACTGATTCCTACCTAGGATGATTCGCGAAGATATTAAAATTAAAATCCATACAAAAATCAATAGAGAAGACGGTTGGAAGCAGGCCTGCCATCCGATTATACATTTCTTTATGAGCTTTATCTACGTAGATCGGACTAACAATGAATTAAATATATTTAAAGCAGAAACAGTACCGACAGCTCCTTTCGTAACCAGATGCAGAGATAAAGGCATAATGTTCTGATACTTCGGGACTAATAATAATCTGTATATATAAAAGAAGAAGCTGACTGACTGACTGATTGACTGATCGATCAACGCACAGCCTAAACGGCTGGGGTTAGAGACTTGAAATTTTGACAGTAGGTACCTTTTATAACGTAGGCATCCACTAAGGAAGGGTTTTCGGAAATACCACCCCTAAGGTGGTAAAATAGGGGATGAAAGTTTGTATGAAAATCCGTCATTTTTAAAGTTAAACGCACGAAAATTGGTATTTGGCCTTTTAGTTAAAAACAAAAAATATATATTTCAGGATTTTTCGAAATTCTACCCCTAAGGGGGTAAAATAGGGGTTGAAAGTTTGTATGAACATCCGTTATTTTTTCCCAAATATGGTCTCCACGCGGGCGGAGCCGCGAGCAACAGCTAGTTACAGATAAAATTAGTTTTCTTTCAATGTTTAATATTCGCAAACTTAGGACATTATTAAGAAATTACTAATAATTTCTCCTATGCGAGAGTCAATAGATGCCATTGTGGTATTCAAGTGTTCAGTGTAATTACTTAGCCTTGTGAGACTTACGCCTGTATGCAAGTTTAATACGAGAGTGGCCGCTTCGAAAGCCTCGGATGAATCAGGAAAAATATCTCTTCGTGACTTAACCTA
The DNA here is from genome assembly GCA_905220505.1 of Laothoe populi. Classification (NCBI taxonomy): domain Eukaryota; kingdom Metazoa; phylum Arthropoda; class Insecta; order Lepidoptera; family Sphingidae; genus Laothoe; species Laothoe populi. The sequence continues at coordinate 3,374,137 of HG992165.1, forward strand.
TTTCTCAACTTCAAAGATAATCCTCAACCACTTAAATTGTCACCAAATCAGATACAGGTATCTTGAGAAAGTCGTACTTAAGAACAGTTAATTGTAAAAGCGTTGGTGATTAGAACGGGTTGTTATCAACTGACAGGACCTGAAATAAAGCAATTACGCTAAAGATGAGTGGGGAAACTCGAATGCCGCTACCGCGCCTAGGAATGCTACATATTATCTATGTTTTGATATCGATAGGTACATCGTACGTTGGTGAACTATTCCAAATTAAAATTTCCGTTTAGCAAGAAATGCGTAATCGTGGATCATTGCAATATTTAATAATATAAAATTATGTTAACAGAATGTTTTGATACATTTTGAATACAATTTGAAGAGAGAAAATTAATGTTGAGTCGCAATTTTGATAAGTTTAGAAACAATTTCATGATATCAACAATATCGTCGTTTGAAGCTGAAATAATATTATTTATTTCGCCTATAATTATTTTATTCGTTTAATAAAATAATATGTCTTTGCAATAACTACTATTTTCACGTTGATTATATTGATATTTTCTCTTGATAATATAGCAAGCAGCTCGTCACTGTCAAGCGAGACTGATTTGTTACGGTGAATGAAAAGATGGGACCATCTGGTGTTGTGTCAACATGGTGGAAAGCGTGGAATACCAACACAGTCGGGTTTATAAAACAATGGTATTGCATTTACATGTTTAAAAACATACCATCACGTTTCCTTAAGACATAAGCTAATATTAGGTAAAGATTTTCATCGGTATTCTCTTCTCATACTTTTAAGAGTATTTATATCCTTTACTAGCGACCCGGCCAGGCTTCTCACGGGTGCAAATTAGATAAAAAACTACTTACCATCAGGTGGCCCGTCCCGTTAAAATATTTAGTTGATAAATTTAAAATGCTCGGATTTTTGTATCTCTTATGGCTTAGCCTTCATAACCCAAGAAGACAAGAAGAAAGTGTTTTTCACGTCGATCCCTTGCTCTTAATCATTAATATAAACATTTTAAAACTATTTATTAATAAATATATAATATAAAATATCTTGTTATATATATTTGTCTTTTGCTGGCATCCGTGTGGCACTCCTGTGGCCCTTGCTGAAAATCAGTGTCAGATGGACCCTCCCACCTGGCGGATGCTGAGCCTGTGGCCTTTTTGGTCATGCTTCGGACACTGATGGCTAGGGTTTATAAATGTGCCGGGAGTCCCTTTTTGTGTACAGTCTATAAGTTTTTCTTTTATGTATTAGATAGCTTGTATCCGTTATTTGTATTATCTTATTTTAAATGTGTTCTCTGTGCATTTGTATTATACTACTTACTGCCATCTGGTCCAAAGACAATGGCCAAATAAATATATTCTTTCTCTGTGAAAAACTAAATTATCCCACGGGAACTGTACATTATCCTGTATAAAAAGTAGCCTATGTGCCATTCCAGACTATAATCTATGTCTGTGCCAAATTTTAATCACATCACGTTGTAGTGTGATTGAGTAACAAACATTCATCCATCCATCGACACATTCGCATTTATAATATTATATAGTAGGATAATAGATAAATAACACCCAACAGTCACACACATAGCCCCGACCCCACAATAAGATACGAGTCTTGTGCTGTGGGTATCAGAGACTACGAGAGACGCACGGTCTCACCCAGACCCCAGACACTAATATCTGTCTGTCACACAAATATTTGTCCGGGTGTGGGAATCGAACCCACGGCCTCTCGTTTCACAGCCGGCTCCTCGCCAATTGCGCCACGGGGACTGCATATATTTCCAAGATGTTTGAACACTTACACATATACGGCATTGCATGGGATAAATACTATGTAAATAGTATAAATACAAATTGGGTCCATAATTGCATATCAGACCACTAAATCTATGACCCAAATAAAAATATTTAAAAAGTAAGCCATCATAATATTCGCCACTCATCACGTCGGCCTAACGGCGAAGCGTGGGTGGCTCACTGGCTGTACACTCGGATTTCTTTGTCCAAAAGCATTAGCTTTGTTCCCATAGGAAGCTGTAATCTTGACGCTTTCATAATCAACTACATGGGCGGGACTGCAGGCGGTTCTTGACCCCCCATTCCTAGCAAGACATTATTTTGGTTGTCGGGCTATTTGAGTTAAGCGATATTTCTTTCGATATTTTGGAAAAAGACTCAAAATTCGAAGGTATGTGAAGTCTACCAACCCGTATTAGGTCAGCGTGGTGGACTAAGGCCTAACCCCTCTCATTAGTAGAGGAGGCCCGTGCCCAGCAGTGGGACAGTGTTTAATACAGGGCTAGTATTATTATTATAAAAAACTGAAATCCCATTTTTTTGCCTCTTTAAGTATTTGTCCCTTATAGGCTGAAAAAAAATCTGACAACCCTAATTAAGACCTGAAATTTCAAGACAAATAATTTGACAGATCTTTATTATACCAAAGGGATTTAAAACTATTTTGAACACACTGTCTTAGATACCAATATAGGCATGTATTACGGCGTAGCATGAAGTTATTTCTGGATGGCATATAAAATTAGAGGTAGATAAAAATATCGAGGTTGGAATTTCGGCTTGAACAGTCCCACTACCACACTTTTACTTTTGCTTGATTATAATTGCCAGAAAAAAATATTTTTGTGGCTCGAAAGATAAATACCCCATAAAAATTCTTAGTGCGTTCCTGAATTCACTTTACTGTGATTGAAGATTACAGGCGACTCTGTAAAACGGGAATAATGAGGAAGAGATAATCTCAGAGCGTGAGCGAGATCAATCTATAGCTTCGTCTGTCTTTGTTCCTGGACTACCAGATAAATGGGATTTGAAATGTTTTCCCTCTTACTTAAACTTATTTTAAAATTTATTTTCAAATTAACTTATTTTAAAATATTGATCGGCAGTGTCTACTCTTCTACTGCTGGTATACAATGTCGTTCAGATAGAGTATGATTTTTTATACGTTCCGTTTTTACTGTCAATGTTACTTATGTTTTTAGCATTTGAGTTTGATAATAATTTTTCATATTTTACCTATAGACAGAGAATATCCTCACAAAATTGACCACATTGTAGAAAGAGACCAAGCGACTGTGCGGCCAATACCTATTTCTTTTCGCCCCTCCAAGCCTGTGACGTAGACCAATCAAAATTCTAGAAAAAATCAACTGCTTGGCCGCACGTTCACTTTCTCTCTCTCACATTTTTCTGCCCGTATTCACTTAATAGCTGGATAGGGACTCTAAGTCCATCCTCTATGTCTATGACTAAATTTAAATTAAAATAAAATACGTGATGAACATCGGAAAATTCACTTTATTTCAATAGATAACTTCTTAACAAAATCAGAAAAACCATCGCAACTAAAATTTTCTATTGCAGATTACGTGCTTTAATTATCCGTAGCAAATAAACGCAGTCGGTGCTTCATCATCAAATAAATGTTACTTTAAAGCCGGTTATGGTACATGGTTTAATTGTATTGATTGTACTTGAAGTTATTAATTATTATATTATAGTCGTCATTTCGATATAACTTATTTTTAACCTCACAAACGATCAGTTGAGTTGACCATTAATATCATTACAATCAGACCTAATTATTTCCCTCTTAGAAATACCGGAAACAAAAACCGGACTAACATCTGACAGTTGTCATTGGTAGCGCATAATCCAGTTAGACTTATCGAAGTCATTCGTGCATTCCTGTGATTGATCATCGGTTTTTTATCTGTTACTTTTTAGGTCGGTACTTGAGGTATGTGACCGTACAGAATGTTTGTTACTGCCATTAGACCAACGTTAAATGTCTATTAGTATTTAAAACGTTTAGATTGCGTATCGGTAAATATTTGGCCGGTCAGTTACTGAGAATTAAGGTCGCTATCCCTTTGTTTGTACGATTTATGAAAGGGCAAATAATTGTGGAGCCACGAAATGAGCGGGCGTCGTGCGTTGGATATTTAATGTATATAAACAATAAAAAATATTTTATATTTATTTGAGAGTATTAATGAGTGTTTTTGACACATGAATTTTATTCTGATTAATTTATAATTAAATTATATGCTGATTACAAAAAATACATGAAACTCGTAAAATAAGCTTAACTTTTTTTATTCATATTTATTATAGGAACTGAGTCAAATCAACACCTACTATAATATAAGAACAATTGTTAGTTTTTTGAATCTTATACGTGAATACATAAACCAACTTTTATCTGATAAAACTTGCATTATTAACAAGACTTCCCTGAGAGTAACTATCTAAAATCTTAGCCAGTATACAAATTTTGTTTTAAAAGTGTTAATAAATATGCAAGGCATTTATTTCTAAGCTCGACATGTAGATGCATGCATTTTCCAAATTACTTAAAATAAATTATATTTGTTTACTCTTGTCCACAGTTGCAGCAGTATGTATACTGCTGGAAGTGGGGGCGCTACCGAGCCGCCGCCACGGCTTCACCTGCAATGACCCCGCCCTCTCTTTCCCGCACGTTGGAGACACGTTCTCCATCTCGCTCGTAGCAGCTATCACGGTCATCGTGCCTTTTCTCATTGTAAGTACATGACATCTTTTAGGAATCGATGCAACAATTTTACGCATGTCGCAAATAAATCGTTTTTATGAACATGGTCGGAAGAAATAGAGAAGGCCTGGGTAATGTATGGGACCTCGTCTTTTGACCCTCGCCGTCCGCTACCAACGCAGCATTTTCAACGTAAAGTTTTGAAATGTAACCTAAAAACATATTTGTTACACGCGTTTTTTGTAGCCTCATTTTGTCTAAAGAGATTGTAAATATTGAATTGCGTAAAGAGAATTTAAGTTGATTGATAAAAAGTGTTGGATTCATGAAGTTATTGTATGATAATTGTAGCTGGACAGTATAATATATGGGTATATCATAAAAAAATTAATCATTTCATGTGCTAAATTAGATAAAAATATAATTGATGACAACAAACATGTGATTAGCGTAAATGTTTAGGAATATATTCGCTCCATTTACTTATTACAACAACAGTCACACACTTAGTTGTGACCCTACACTAGGTAAAACCTGTATCGTGGTTAATAAGAACTACGAGGGACTACGGTCCCACAACACCACGCCACGTGGTGCCGCTGTCAGTATGTCACTAAATTTGATTTGCTAGAATTTGTGGGAGAACTTTTTTTTTATCCTGGCACGGCAAAGTGACTACACTGCACCTGATGGTAAGTACAGTGCCGTCCAGTTATAGTATCAAGTAGCGAGATACAATCTATCCCTCGCTACTCAACATAATCATGCCGGTCTGCTGTGTAGCTTCTTCACACTACGCCTAAAAGACCCAGGATCATAGGAAGGAGGGAACACGGTAGCTGGCAAACTGTTCCACAGCTTGATGGTGCGGCAAAAATACGAGTTTGCGAACCTCTTGCCAAATCGAAATGCCAAAGATTTGACGTATATAATAGATAGGCAGCGATAGCCTAGTTGGTTGCCGTACGGACTGCCAAGACGAAAGTCGTATGTTCGAAACCCAAGTGGCATACACCTCTGACTTTTCTAAAGTTATGTGTGTATTAAAGGTTAATTATCGTTTGCTTAACGGTGAAGGAAAACATAGTGAGGAAACCTGCATACCTGAGAATTCTCATAAGAATTTCGAAGGTATGTGAAGTCTACCAACCCGCATTAGGCCAGCGTGGTGGACTAAGGCCTAACCCCTTTCATTAGTAGAGGAGGCCCAGCAGTGGGACAATGTTTAATACAGGGCTAGTATTATTATTATTATTTATTATTATAATAGATAGTGCATCCTAAAGATTTAAGCGTGATCTCTTTATTTTCTCAGTGTTATCAGAGTTTACATCAGGATGTTATTTCAAAATGTATTTTCATTTGTAGTTAGTACTACTTAGGATTCTCATGTTACTGACGCTTCTTATACGTGAGAATGTTATTGAATACTTTCTTCGCCGACATTGTTGCATTTACGTCAACAACCAGTTGTTTTGGTCGATAGCATGTTTATATTAGAACACGTTGAATACCACGTGATACTAATTAATGATATATAACACGTGTCAGTATTGCTTAGTAATGTTTTATGAATAATCATTGATAAAGCCGTTATTCACTAGGTAACAAGACACAGTGACGTCAAAAAGCGGATAGGTGCACTTTTTGAAGGTATTACAACTAGTTCACTTACCAAATGGTATAAAGACTGCTATGTGACTCTATGCATTACAAAGGGAACTGTGGTCGCAGAAAAATATGCGATGTGTATTAGCCATGGACTGAGTGCTCTCTATCCAGCTATTATATGAATAGGCGAAAAATGTGAGTTAGATAAAGCGACGTGCAGCCAGCAGTTGTCTTTTCTATATTATTATTGGTCTAAGTCACAGACTTGCAGGGGCGAAAAGAAATAGGTATTGGCCGCGCAGTTGCTTTGTCTCTTTCTACAAAGTGGTCAATTTTGTGAGAATATTGCCAGTCCATTCTCTATGTCTATGGCATCAGCCGGAATATTGCCAATTAAAAAGTATTATACATACTTTTTACATATAGCCAATATTGGTTTTACAACGTTTTATTGCAATGCAAAATACTTACATAATATAATAAGTCTGATGACTCACTACTAGAGGAGACAGCCGTTCCCAGCAGAGGGATAATACAAAGCTGATATGTATTCCGTATATATTATTTGTATATTCTGCTAAATCTTTTTTTTTCTCCTGGCTCGGTAAAGTGACCACACTGCACCTGATGGTAAGCACAGTGCCATTCAGTTAGAGTATCAAGTAGCGAGAAACAATCAATCCCCCCTACTCAACACAATCAAGGAGATGAAGTAGCCATCGAGGGTCTAGTATCAGAGTACTCAGAAGGCCGCAACACGGCCAAACATCGTTCCCCATCTCTAGACCCCCGACAAAAGCCATATGATATACATGATAACTTGTGTTGTTGGGCAAGTTGCCGGCTGTGATACAAGAGTCCACGTATTTGAACCCCGTACTGAGACTATTTGTGTGATCAACCATTTTTTCAGGTATGGATGTGTGGGACTGAAAATCTCTCATAGTTCTAGACACGACATAATGGCATATTACTGTGGAGTTAGGACTACAGGGCCCTGACACACAGATGTGTCTGTACTCTGTATGTCTATTATAACATGCAAACTTGATAAGAAATGAGGGTGTCCATTTACCTACTTTTTATGGAAAACAGAAGCATGCATTATCTAATTTAAATAATGACGTGAAAGGTAAATTATGGAAACCGTGTTAAAAATCATGATCTCAATGCAAATATTAAGATAGAGATTAACGATAGGTATAGGTGTAGTGAAGACAAGATATTCTTTAAAAAAAAAAATGAGTTCCGTAAGCCATAATTAGTTAAAATATTCCGAATGTCGATACATGTACTGAGACCAATTTTGATCCAGCACTATTTGTTTTGAGTCTGGGTGTAGTTAACCAGAAAGTCTCTCGTTTAACCGATACGTACGACATAAGAGTTGTAGTCGTTCAACGGTAGGCAGTGGATTTGCTGTGCCCTGGCAGAAGTCTATGGGCGGCGGTGACTACTTACTATCAGGTGGCCCGTCTACTCGTCTGCATATCGAGGCACAAAAAAAAGTTCCAAGGAGGTGAAGGAGAAAGAGACAAAGCGACTGTTTTTCTGTGCCGCCAATACCTATTGCTTTTCGCTCCTGCAAGTCTTTGACGTAGACCTATCAAAATTTTACAAAAAGATAACTGCTGGCCACACATTCGCTTTATCTCTCTCACATTTTTCTGCTCGTATCCACTTATTAGCCGGATAGAGACGCTCAGTCTATTCTCTATGTCTATGGTCAACATATGTCAACAACTTCCTGACATTCCATAATTCCTTCATTCACTCAATACAATCATTCCCAGGTTTCAAGAATTTTCTAACCTATTCACAACTTTGTTCTTATGTACGTATTGTCGATGCTATCATAAAAAACACAATCAATATAAGGTTTCAACAACATAATCGGTCATGTACGTAACCCAAAAAAATTACGCGTAAAATATTCAGCAAACGACAATGTTTGACCGCATTTGAATTGTAAATTGAGTTTACAATTGTTTAAGTCTGCAATGTTAGCTGAACTGTATAAATAAGGCTTAACTGCGTGTCGTTTGCAAACTGTATTATTGGAGACCAGGTATTTCTAACCATTATTGTGTTAATGGTCTACTGTTATCTTTTTGTAGTAAGAGTATATGTAACATGGTTGACTGTTATAAATTCGTCGACAATTATTTCGACTTCAAATTATATTAATTTCGTTTAGGTGCTTAAATTTCATACCACTGGTTTTCATATCATGCCAAGATATGTCTTTAAAATAATAATAGCAATGTTTAATCTAATTGTTTGAAACTAATTCACAATGAAGGTCATTTTGTGTTATTTGTAAGTATGGGCGAATTGATTTTTCTTCAACATTTCGTTCTTCGACCAATACCTTCCCTCAATATATCTATTTTGTTCATCGGTTCTGATGTGCATCATTTTGGTCCAGCAATTATTAATATTGTCATCCCAACGTGTAGTCTGGTTTCCCTTGCTTCTTTTCAATAACTACATTGCGTCACCATGCAAAAGGAATCTATAACTGACAGTCACCACCATAAATTTTTTATTTTATTTTTAATTTTAGACGTAGTTTCATAATCACCAATTTGTTCTTTCAATTGTGTATAACAATACAAAAGTAAATGAATGATAATAACAATACAGATATGATCAAACTCATTTCTATAACCAAATATCTTGTTCCAGATATGGGCCGTCGAAGCGATGTTACGACAGAACGACGAGTACAATATGAAGAAAAGCAAGCTATATTTAACAGCGAAGATAGCTGCCGTCATATATCGAGACTACATATACGGTGCAGTGGTGAATCTCACCATCTTGGAGGTGGTCAAATGTGTAGTCGGTTCTCCTCGACCGACCTTTTTCGATTTATGTCAGCCTGATAAAGCTTTAACTTGTAACGAGTAAGTATTATTTATTTACTCGATATATTTATTATTTATTTACTCGATTAACATCTCTGAACTCAGATCTCTTCTTCTCGGTCTTTATTCTTTTCCTTTACAACCAAAGATGTACCCAATATTTTTCGGATTGTGGGTTTTCATCGGAGGTGGAGTCACCTGCTCCACGGCCTTTCTATGGTAGCGTCACAGGCGTCTTCGCTATTGATAGACGTATCACTGACGCTCAGGCGACTACCACTATCGGAGAAATTCCCACGTTTTGATTGGACTATCTAGTTTACAACATAACTCCACCATCTTGTATTATTGTATTATCATATGTTTATTTTGTCAAACAGCTCTGAATTCGTGAGCATCTACACATGCAAGTCGACGCAGTACTCGCGGTACTTACAGATCGACTCCAGCAGAAGTTTTCCTTCAGCGCACGCGTCGCTGTCAGTATATTGTGGATTGTTTCTTGCAGTAAGTACTTCTTGTTATTTATTGTTTACAATAATTTTGTAATTTTCTCCGTTGTAAAATAGGAGTTTTGAAATGTCACACATGTTAATCTTAACTGTCGATTTTATTTTGTGTTATGCGGAATGCTTCATAACGGAATTGTGAGTTAGTAAACTACCAAAGATAACAGGAGACTGGCCTCTAGTATTTTATATACCCTGAGCTCTCTCCTGTGTGGTCATATAGGAGAGAGCTCAGGGTTTCTTCTAAACCTTGGTATAAAGATATTTCAAGTACATAAGCTACTTTGTTTCTTATGCATACATTCTTACATAGTAAAGTAAGGAAGTGATGCAATTCCGAAACAATTTATTTAGAAACTCGATATTTCTCAGCAATGCGCAATTCCAAAAACAATCGAAGTTTTATTGTTAGGAAAATTCCGTATTTACCATATTGATACAATAAAATTGGATTTATTTATTACAAGTTTACTGTCTGCAGAATGAATAAAGAATAACATAAATGTCTAAACATAAGCTCATGCCTACAGTTCTGAATGGGTAGACAAAGTTGCACACTGACTGGTAAACTCTAGTTTTTCGGAGCTTATTTTCCAGTTCAATTATGTTATAATTTCCAATTTTGTCGCTATACCAAACATAACCTCTAATCGAAAATCTCTAATAGAAAAGGTGCTGCCACTAGACGAATACGGCCACAAAAATTTGACATGAAAAAAAATGATATGTATTACATGTATATGTATTACAATTTTGGTTAATTATTTAGTAGTTATAATTTTTATCTGTTAAGTATGTTACAATAATTAGCACGATAAGTCTATTTATTTATAGGACGGAAATAAGCTCAAATGATTGGTGCACAATTTTTTTATGGGAATCCGGGTATACATACACTATTCCCAACCTTTCGGAGGTACAGACACGGCTTTGTGTTATATTTAGTCATGAAACAAAAAGCAGTTTACTTACTGAAATTTTATTAGTTTAGTTAAATACACCTGAGCTCTTTCCATTGCCAAAAATGTTTTTCCTTATTGTTGCTTGCTATATATCTCATCTCTTCTTTCTCTTGCAGTGGTACCTCCAGCGGAGAGCTTTCAGTTGGCACAACCGCTCAGTCCTGCTCATCCCGCTGGCACAGACCTTGTGCATCATCTACGCTGCTGTGTGTTCGCTAAGCAGACTGACAGATCACAGGCATCATTGGTGGGATATCCTCATCGGGGCCACTATGGGTGTACTTAGCGTTTTATATACGGTAAGCATCATTTTAATAAATTATGATTGTCTCCTATGCAACGGTATATGTGGGTAAGTACAGTTTCTTTGAGTATTTCTAATCGTACTTCGTCTTTCTATCTGTTGTGAAGGATTTTGGGACGACAGAAAAAAAAATACCTTACTTGGCTATATCAGATGCTGACAAACGAGCAAATGTACAAAATATGCACAAAACCAAAAAAAAACGCGATTATATTGCAGTCTTTAAAAGAAAGGACTGGGTATTGAGAAGTGGAGAGCTTTATGACTTAACATTTGATAAGCAATGCAATGCAGTGTACTGCACTTTGTAATTCAAAGCTTTGATTGGTATTGCTATTATTCATGGACAGATGTTACATTGGCAATAAATCAAGCGACTTGCTCGTATTAAAAAAAATATTCAGCATTTGGTTTATAGATATGCTTGAAGCTTCGACTAATACTTCATGGAAATCACATGCTAGCATTGAATTCCGAAACTATTTCAGCTCTAATGTTACAATTTAAATTATGGTTGACATTTACACCACGGTAGTTAGATCTTAACAGCAGATGTCACGATGTTAGAGTTCAGACATATAAAATAATTTGACCTTTTTAGGCTGCTTTGTTGCATTAGCAATTCAACTAGCTGATAATCATATGACATGACATTTAGATAAATATTCAACATTTAAGATCTTCATACCTACATATCACAAAATATCACCTTCAACTAAAGCATTTTAAACAACCACAACGGTTTTTGTGTTAGCTGCTCTGATTATTTTAGTTTATAAATTAGTGAGTATGGTTGGAAAAGATGACAGTGGACGACCGCACTGAAATAATCAGCCAAATTGACGACATTCTTAGTAAAAGACAGATAAGGAGTACTATAAACCGACGTAATGGAAGATATTAATAAAAGTAGATGAATCGAAAGTGGTGTGTCAGGATCGTGCAATGTACGATCGATGATATTTACGGTAGGCAGCGGCTTTGTGGTGCCTTGGCATTGTAGAAGTCTATGCGTGGCGGTGACTTCTTACCATCAGGTGGCCCGTCTGCTCTTCTGCCTACCCAGGCAGATCTATATTCCCTATGAAATAACGGTGTCATACTATGTGTGTATATATAATTTATACCATTTTCTTCATCCAGGTACTAGTCCTTTGCAAGAACTTCTCGCAGCCAGCTGTTGTTAGCACCAGTGACATTTCCAGCAGTGACGGCAACAACCACCAGTCAGTGCGACGGCTCCTGTCCAGCGAACCCCATGTGGTAGTCCCCTAGCCACAGGCCGTGTAAGCTTCAGGCTTACTTGGTTATTGAGTGTCATTTGAACTATGATGAAGTGAAGAAGAAAGTGCAAGTGTTTTGCGAATTGTGTGAGGGAAACGTTTTTGGCTGAGAACAGACCTTTGGTTTTGAGTGGTTTAGATACATTGTCTAGTGATACTAAGTCGTTTCCTGTATTTTGGTTGTTTCACAGCACAGTGGAATGGCGTATAACAGGTCCTATGTAAAGCGGCGTAAATGTCAATTCAACTTGACAATTCTCTAAAACATTATCAATGAAGTTGTTTTAATTAATAAAAACGAAATTACAAGTGAAAAAAACAAATAATGGTAAGAACTCAAGAAGACCAAGGAATTATTACATTTCTGGCAGTCATGTTGAGATTAAGTGATGATTATTATTCATATTGACATTTGAATTGACGTTAAATTGAAAAAAAATTACTGAGAACTGTACTAAATGTTGGCCGAAATTCGACCAAAAATATGGTGGACTATGGTAAATTCGGTGTCATTTAAGCCATCTATTCATATGTCAATTAAAGCGTAAAATTTGACGGTCAACATGTTTAGCAACATCGTACAACGTCGCGCGACATTACTTGTTATAGGGAACATGATAAACGTAATATTTATCACCAACAGGCTCAGTATAACAAACGATATAATATCCGCTAATTATTTCTTACTAAATATACGGCTTAAATTATTACATGAAAAGGTATAGACATAATCATCATCTCTATTGATCGAAACACAGATTTCACCGACCTTTGTTTAGCTTTAGCTGACCCCTAATGTATTAATAAAACCATGTGACGTCAATGCAGTAAAGGTTATAATAAATAGACACAATTGTACTGCAACTTAACAATGCAACATACGTAAATGTTATTTGTAAATATATTGTGACTAAGTAGTATTTATAAGCTTAAATTAATGTAGACGATCAACGGGTGAGCAAGCGAGTGATTCAGATATCAACTAATACATCCCATTTTATCGTGAAACAGCTCTTGTCATTATGGAAAATAAAGCTATTTCTTTCACCTGTAAATCCTTTGTCTCTTTCTTCATTATACTAAGTAATGTGGGAATGAAAAAGACATTGGTGAATGAGACAGAAATTTGGGATCGCTGTAGTTTTGTTTTTTACTATTGCCATTCGACATAGTATGTTTTAAAAACAGTTATATCTAAAAATATTGCTAATTTAAAATTTACTATTGCATAAATTGTGGCAGCTTTATCTAATTTGTATTATATGACCAATCGATTAAACATATGGATAGAAAATATATTAGTAATAGAATGCATGACTGTAGTATGCTTGTGTAGTGTTCAATGGCAGCGGTTCGGTGTTGCTATATTCATTTTAATATTACCAGTGATAAAAAATACTTGTATAGTTTTAAATGCCGTGTGATAGAAAGTATCAATGTCATGACAATCTTCTACTTATTAATTTATTTATATAAATGAATATTGTGGAATGACCGGAATTTTGGCCAGACTAGAAAAATATTGATTTTGCCCAAATCGTCCCATTTGCTTATTCACAATAATGCCACCGACAGATACAAAATTAAAAGTCAGACTTATTACTCTCCCTCTGTTTTTTCGGGGGTTAAAATTTTATATGAACGTTGAAATTTTAATTCTGAAACTATAATGTCGACAGTATTCGTTGTACAGTACCTGTCTAGTCGTAAATCGTTTTAAGCTATTTATTTCTTACAAGAATGTATAATTGTACCAATATTTGCCCCACCTTATATTACATTGTTAAAAGAGCTCTCGCTATTGTACTTTGTCATTGATTTTGAATTTTCTTATAGTCGCACCATGTATAACATTACTTAAGATTTAATAGAAGTGGCAGAGCCACGCTGTAGACATATTTGTCTACAGCATGAATGGGCCGGCTCGACCGGGGTAGTACCACTGTCTCAAACAAAACCAAAGTAAAGTGACAGTTTACTGTCGCGTTTCGTATGGTAAGTGAGATATCCGGAGGCCCAGATTCCCCTTTCCCTTCCCTAATCCCAATTCCTGTCCTTTTAATGCCGACAGCGCATACATGACACTTTTGGTATTGTGGATGTTCATGGGCGGTGGAGATCACTTAACATCAGGTGACCCACTGGCTCGTTGGTCGGCCTATGCAATAATAAAAAAAAACAAAACAGTAAAATAAACATACAATAGGATATCGAAAATATCAAGATTAATTCTGTCACAATACACAGAGAAAACCTCAATGTTTTAATACATACATATTAATGGGAAGTAAAATAGCGAGTGCTGTTTGTATATTCATCTTACATTGACATTCCGGTGCATTTAGAATATAGTGCGTACTTTTATGTGGTACCTTTGTAAATATTCTTTTTAAGGCTTCGTCGAGTGTTTGTCTTTATATTATGTCTTTTAATAAATAGACATTTTTTTATAACTTCTTTTGTTTGATTTATCGATAATTATCGATCTGTTATTTAATATCATCATCAGCATCATCATCAGCCGGCGTCAGTCCACTGTTGGACGTAGGCCTCTCCCAAGATGCGCCACTGAGCCATCTGTTGGTTTTTAATATTTATTATATAATACAATTTATGTGTGTGAATTTACCTGAAAACTGACCTCAAACTTTTGTTACTGAAGTAGGGTTGAAGCGATCATTGCAACAACAAAAAATTATGTAACCATTTTTAAAAGCTTCCACAAATTAAATTGGTCTTTAATTATCGCTTGCTTTAGGGGTGAAGGAAAACATCGCGAGTAATTCCATGAGCATTAGCATCTGCTAACTGTTACAACCCTAGTATTTTAGTAATTAAAACATCAGCATTTAAATTTAATTGGTTTACATTATGCAATGCAATGTTGAATTGCATTTTTCGTAATATACTTAATTGATTTGAGTTTCATGCTCTCTTTAGCATTCGTGACTAGCGGTACTCGCTCCTTTAACGACCTATTACACTCTACCAGGAAGCCAAACTGTTGTGTGCCTGTAACAGTTTTCCAGTTTTTAGAAGTGTTAGAGCCACGCTGTAGACATATTTGTACACAGCATGAATGGGACGGCTCGATCGGGGTAGTACCACTGTCTTACAGAAAACCAACGTAAAGTGACAGTTTACTGTCGCGTCTCGTATGGTAAGTGAGATATCCGGAGGCCCAGATTCCCCCTTCCCTTACCCCATCCCTATTCCTGTCCTTTAAGCCCGACAGCACATTCATGACACTTTCGGTATTGTGGATGTTCATGGGCGGTGGAGATCACTTAAAATCAGGTGACCCACTGGCTCGTTTGTCGGACTATGATATAAAATAAATAATAATAATAAATAAAATAGTTTTTCTTTAGTAAACTTTAATGTGTTGGAATTACAGTTTTTTTAAAGACACATAGGCTCGATACCTCAGAACCTGTGGCCGGATGAGACGGAATTAAGTCGGTATTAATATAATTCTTTGTCATAGTTACTTCATCTAACATGAGTAATTCTTTAAGCTAGTACATAACTTGTTCAATAATATATTTCAAAGACTTGTTTAACGGTAGGCAGCGGCTTTGCTGTGCCCTGGCATTGCAGAAGTCTATGGGCGGCGATGACTACTTATTGGTGACCCGTCTGCTCGTCTACCAATCATGGCACTAAAAAAAAAGACAATTTAAACAGCTGCATCCGTCTTCTTGTAAATGTTGATTAAATCCTCGTTTCCTTTTGCCGTCTGATATCGCACCTGCCACTTTGAAGAGAACCTGTTTGAATACAAAGGAGCTGGTACCATACGAAATCAAATAAACTCTGGATTTTTAAACATTTATTTCAATGTTATTACTTTCTCTTGAGAATTAACGTGTTCTCAGATAAATTAAGAATACTTTGAAATTACATGCTGAAAGTGTAAACCACTTAAATACATATTCAAAATTGTATTCCTTAGAAGTTTGAATTTGATAATTGCTTACTAATAAATAAAATATTTTTTATTTCTAAAAACTCTAATAAAGATTTAAAATAAATTGAAAGACACTAAAACAAGAAAAAAATGTGTTTTATATTTCATTAAAATTCCAAACTTACAATAAAATAAAAAACTACGGTAGGCAGCGGCTCTGCTACGGTAGGCAGCGGCTCTGCTGTGCTCTGACATTGCAGAAGTCTATGGGCGGCGGTGACTACTTACCATCAGGTGGCCCGTCTGCTCGTCTGCCTATCCAGGCACTAAAAAAACTATGACATTTATTTTATGTCACACAAATTGAAAATGTAGTAGGGAATCCAGCGAGGTGTGGAACGGACCGCCGAGACAGAAGTTGCGGTTCTATATCAGCCCCAGCACACATCTCTATTCCTTTTGAAGGTCGTGTAAATTCATGTATTTTTTTTATCCACGGCAAAGTGACCACACTGCACCTGATAGTAAGCGCAGTGCTGTCCAATTAGAGTATTGAGTAGCGCGAGACGATCTATCCCCGCTACTCAACACAATCATGCCGGCCTGCTTCGTCACATTACGCCATGGGCAAGAAGGTGAAGAAACGGTCGAGGGTATTGTCAGAGTACTCAAAAGGCCGCAAAACAGTCAAACATCGTACCCCAACTCCAGACCTCCGATAAAAACCGGATGTACACTGGCTGATCCCGGAACGCGACACACTTGCGCGTGCCATTATGGCGGGTTTAACACCCTGTGTACCGTGGTCGCTACCCGGGCAGATTTGAATATCCTACCACCAGCGAATGTCAAATTTATGTTATGTCTACTAAGGCATTAGGCTAGCTATATGGACCATGGGCTATATGGATAACCGTTCTATCTATCTAACCTCTCTCATTAGCAGAACAGAATGAAACAATAGAAGACGGTTGGCGGGCTATTTGATTGCGACATTTTTGAAAAGTTACAGGAGAGAGGTTTAAGGTTTTTTTTGTTTATCGGAAAAAAATCACTATAAAACGTGGATTTTAATTGAATTAATATATTACTTGTGTAAGCACGTACTGCGGTCTTTATGACTTATTTTATGCATTTATGAGCATTATTGTCTAAAATGTGCGCTGAATAAAAATTAGACCTGACTAGTTGATATGAGCTTAAAAATGAGTTAAAAAAGTCTTAGTGCATAAAATATTTAAACCAAGCTTAAAATAACAGAAAATTTTGCTAATCCCGAATATCTACAACTCAATATCGCAAAAATTACACTTAAATCCATTGACTTATATTCTATAGACACGAACTGTTGAACAAAAAAGATGTTCCGAAAACCTTGTCCGCCCACTAATGCCATCTATCATTTTACTTATAACTATTTGGAAGTTATAACTCCCGTCACTGTCTCTCGAACGGAACTTTCCGCGCGCTAAAACGGGACAAACTATATAATGCATTTGTTGTGAAATATAGGCTTCCCGTATTCAGAATTGAAATTAATTAATATTTATTGATATTACGTTCTAAACGTTATGAAATTATGTTATTTACCGTATATACTATTAACAGTTTCACTGTAAATCAATTTAAGGCAGATTTGTTCGGGAATGTCGCTACAAATAACTCAAATTAACTGGTGTGCATTCGTAGGTGGTATGAAGCATACTAACGTCGGTGTGGAGTATACACCTCAACTCGGTGGAACATAATGTTTGTTCTGGTCGCCGCATCTAGTACGTAATACATATAGATCGCTGCTTAAATCATATAGTCCGCTAACCGTCGATATAATGCAATCTGTATTTACATAAATTGGAAATTTCTATAAGACACTAACACAAAAATTACAAAACATTGATTTATATAATATCGCTTGTACAGCTCGATAACTATAAAATTACGTTAAGTTATAAATTGGATATAATAGAGCCGACAAATCTTACCGAGCCCGCATCGTTACTTAACGTATTAAATTATACTTCACTCTTTATTAACATTCTATTATTAATGCCGTACCATATATTATGGGTTCACGTTTCTTTTTCACACGTACGTATAGATACTTGCGTAATATGCATCCAACTATATTTACATGCATCTAGTGACATATTAGCCCGAATAAGGCAAAGGATTGATGCACTCTAGTTGTGGTGCTGGAGCCGAATGCTAAGAATACCTTGGAATGCTAAGCGCACCAATGCATCGATCCTGACACAGCTACGAATAAAAGCCCGTCTAAAAAAATTAACGCCTCAGTGGCGCAGTTGTAATTGCGCATGCGTTACGATTGCTGTGCTGAGGTCTCGGGTTCGATCCCCGGGTCGGGTAAAGTGATATTGGGTTTTTCTACCTAGAAATACTCAGTATTAACCCGGAGTCTGGAATGGTGCCCGGTGTGGCGATAGGCTCGCCCCCTATCACATTATGGGACCGAAATTCGGCGAAAAGTGGGTGTACTGGTTGCACCTCTGCCTACCCCTTCGGGGATTGCAGGCGTGAGTGTATATGTATATGTATGTATGTATGTAAAAAAATTAATAAAAAAAAACTGTCCAACATATGCCAGCAGCGCATTCATTCGTATTTCGGCCACACAGAGGCGACGACAGTTTGGAAAAACTGATTGTGGTTGGGAACACCGAAGGCAGAAGATCGCGCGGTCGTGCTCCAACAAGATGGACCGACCAAGTAAAAGACTTGTAGTCCTCCAAATTCTACACGGTCGTGAGAAACGCGCTGGACAGAACCCGGTGGAGGCAGTTCATCCGCTCGATGATGATGATGATGATGATCCGCTGATGCTGACCACGATCCTCAGATATGAGGGACCGACTTGAGAGAGAGTGACATATTTATCATACGCCAACCGCTAGATTGCTGGTGTAGGATATTCATATCTGCCCGGATAGCGACCACCATACACAGGGTGTAAAACCTTCCATAATCGCACGCAAGTATGTCGCGTTCCGGGATCAGCCAGTGTTTTGTCGGGGGTCTAAAGTTGGGGTACGATGTTTGGCCATATAGCGGTCTTCTGAGTACTCTGACACTAGACCCTCCACCGCTTCTTCACCTTCTTGCCCATGGCGTAGTGTGAAGAAGCAGGCCGGCATGATTGTGTTGAGTAGCAGGGGATAGATTGTCGCTCGCTACTCGATACTTTAACTGGAAGGCATTACGCTTACCATCAGGTGCAGTGTGGTCACTTTGACGTGCCCAGATAGAATAAAAAAAATAAAAATTAGTTCCGCGCGAAATGTATATAGCCCACACTTTTACGGAGTCCAGCTACAAACGTCATAAAAAAGCAAATTACCCGTGCGCCTAGATCGTGCATACTGCGCACAAATTTAGACCGCATTTTTACTTGCTCATACTACTTGTGGTGCACCATATACAAGCACTATTTAAGAGTTCTCTGATGTTGAGAAGACATGCGTTGTATTTTGTTAAAAACATCTATTCAGAGTTTGGTTCTTTTATAGTTATTCAATTTCCCTTTTTTAATAAAGGGGTTTAAAGGCGGATTTAGAGAGCAGTTAATCCGTAATAATCTCTTCGCTTCTCGATCCCAATTCTGTTTATTTAAAGCCGACAATGCATCTATGATTAACCTGATATTGTAGGTGTTAATAGGCATTGGAGATTACTTACCACTAGGTGACCCAGTAGTTCGTTTCGTATTCTGTTATAAAAAAGTCGTACGTGGCCTCACTGTTTCGAACATTTGACATCTTGTGGCAAGACTTTAACCTATCAGAATACAGCTATAACAAACAAGAAATAATGTGACATTAAGTAAATAGCTTTATTAAACTCAATTCTAGTGCTTATGAAGAGTTAGTGTTGAGTATTCGCATATTTATGAGAACAAGTAAACGCCGAGCAATTTCCCCGGGCGCAGCGATTTACCTTGCCAAGTGTTGGGTAAAATACCTGGCATAATAAATTGAGCAGCACAAGGGTTGGATACGAGGAAATTTCTAGAAACTGTTTAAATAGAAAGTGCCTATAAATTGTAAATGTTACTTTATATTTTTTGCCTGACAATGTCACGGGCCTACGTCTGCCGGGCCCGCTAGTATTTGATATATTTCTGATTATTCAACGCTCAGACCGAACCACTGGATCGAAAAAGTTAAGATTTTGACAGCGTGTTCCTATAAAGATATAGATTACTATTACAAAGGGTCTATGATGTTATATATTTTTTACAAATCCTCCCTGTATCAAACACCATCCCACTGCTGGGCACGGGCCTCGTCCGCTACTGAGAGGACGGCTAAGAGCTAACACGGCTAGTCACCACACTGGCCTATTGTAGGCTGGTAGAATTCACTTTTTTTTTATTGCATAGTCCGACAAACGAGCATGTGGGTCACCTGATGTTAAGTGATCTCCACCGCCCATGAACATCCACAATACCGAAAGTATCATGTATGCTCTGTCGGCCTTCAAGAACAGGAATAGGGATTAGGGAAGGGAAGGGGGAATCTGGGCCTCCGGATATCTCACTTACCATACGAAACGCGACAGTAAACTGTCACTTTACGTTGGTTTTCTGTGAGACAGCGGTACTACGCCGGTCGAGCCGGCCAATTCATGCTGCAGACAAATATGTCTACAGCGTGGCTCTACCACTATATCACATACCTTTGAAATTTTATAAGTATTCTCAGGTATGCCGGTTTTCACGATGTTTTCTTTCACCGTTAAAGCAAACAAAACTTAGTATAATTAATATTTATTTAGAGATCGAAAGGTGTCCAAAAAATTATATAAGAATTAATATTTTTGTACAATTTACTTGAAAAAGGAAGAAAGGAACATGGGCACATTATGATTACCAAAGCCGTATCTGTAATTAAGTAAGAAGTTAACTAAAGCACAAAACAATTGCATATTAAGTTTTCTGTCACCCCTAATCTTCTACGAACGACAACATAAAATACTACGCAGTAAAAATAGACTTAACATCAGGACCACGAGTGCAGCTCTAACGACATAAATTCTGTCGTGACTAAGCACGCCTACAAGGGGAGGCATGTTACTGGCCAGTAGTGCTCAAACTTTGATATACTATATACTATGATGCGGGAAAAATGGCGGGAATGTGATGTGACGTTTTATATGTGAATATAAATAAGTGAATTAATTATTTCAGACATGACTTTGGCATTTAAATTGTGACTATTACAGACATGACTTCGGCCTTTTGAATTGTGACTATTTCAGACATGGCTTTGGCCTTTTGAATTGTGTTTATTTCAGACATGGCCTTGGGCCTTTAGAATGGGAAAAATATCGGACATGGCTTCCCCCTTTTGAATGGATGAAGACTACAGACATGGCTTCGGCCTTTTGTATAAGTTAAAACCAGAGAAGAAGAAGACTTTAATTCTAGCCCAGATTTGGAAAAAATAACGACAGACATGGCTGCATGGTGGAGAACCTTTGCCTTCTCTTTTATAGAGTGAATAAAATGAAAAAAAAAACCATGATGGCCCCCAATCTATGATCGTGTGGCAATTATAGTTTATTTTCATTTGTTTGCAAACTTTTTGGTTGTATTTTTTATTTTAATTCCAGAAACATAGAATTTTCGGCCAGTAATAAGTGACGAAAAGATATACATTTATGTGATTTTTTTACTATTTTTCGAAATGAATATCCAAGTGAAAAAGCTTGTAGGATTTATGTAATTTTATTATGTTTTGTTATTATGGATCGCAATATAACTACAACCTAATTCGTTGAGTGTTTTATTATGCTATCATATACATAACATTTTCTTTTTTAATTTAAATTAATTAATTTTGCGTTTACTCACAGATTATATTTCAAAATAACTAAGCGTACAATTTGCATGTAAGGGAAATTATCTAATATCACGGAAGTTGTTATATTCTAATTGGTACCAGTCGCGAGCATAAATCAAATGATGTAATTAAGAGATTAAACGATGTGATACTCCACGACCTAATCTATCGCAATTAATTTTGATAATATCTCTTACTAATTTTATAATCTTTAGCATTACTATTGAACTGAAGTGTTTAAAATACGTGTTTTTCCATTATTTTGTTCTTGAATAGTATAT
This sequence comes from Laothoe populi, assembly GCA_905220505.1. Classification (NCBI taxonomy): domain Eukaryota; kingdom Metazoa; phylum Arthropoda; class Insecta; order Lepidoptera; family Sphingidae; genus Laothoe; species Laothoe populi. The sequence continues at coordinate 3,396,289 of HG992165.1, forward strand.
ATTTAATTTTTTAATAAAATCTTGTGTTTTTCACTCTTAAATTAAACTATATTGCGTATAATATAACTACTATTAATAATATACTAAATGAAGGTTGTATAAAATTTACTGGTATCGTGAAAAGTATGTCAAGAAATACATCTCCCAAAATATATCAATATGATATTTATTTATGCGACGCGTTCACCTCATTTCTGGTTAATCAATCTATAATTAAAGTAAGACATCTAAAAATCCCATGAAATTGTAAAACTACACTGTATGTGCAATCAACAATTGAGCGTAATTGTAAAGGTTGGTCGAATATCAAAATCTTTTGTTGAAGGACCATCTTTAAGATCACTTTTCAAGACGTTTCTCGTCTGACGAAGTCACTTGACGATAATTTGTTTCCATCGTCCATGAAACTCATACCATACCAGTAGAATCATAAATGCTCACCCTTAAAGAAAGGAATGACGGTTGAAAAGGGGACAGGCTTTAAGTCCTCTGAAAATTTCACTCACTGAATGAAACACAACATCAAGCTGTTGCTTCACGGTAGTGTACTGTGAGACAGTGGTACCATCCCCGTCGAACCGGTTAATTTAAATGGACCGAATTGCCTAAAGCATGGTTGTACTATTTCACCAGTCTTTTTAAAAAATCTTTCTACTAGAATTACAGTTGATTTGGCCAATATATTTACTAAGTTCTAAAAAACACCATACATATATACCAATTATTATAAACATGTGTGTATGTTTGACACAATATTTAACATTCCGTATTTTCCGGAATATAAACCCATTGAGTAATCTTTTAATCGCACAACTTAATTGAATCAATCATCTTAATCTCTCAAATTATCTTTAAATGTTCCTAATGCTATACTTAGATAAATATGCACTTCCCTGATTTTGCAACCGAAATACTTTGGAAAAGATTGAGAACCATATGAAGTACGAAGTGCGCGATTTGTCCGATAGCGCGTCGTGATAAAATTCAACTTTCGTTTTTTCTTTTTTAAATTCACGGCAAGTGCGAATGGGAATATAAAGGAACAGATTATCTCGGGGTTTGTTGACATGAAAAAGTTAGATCCTGTTTTTGTTAATTTAGTTTTTGTTATTTTATTGCATCCTGTGAAAAAGGTGTATTTTTTTCTGGTATACCCCTTTATTACCCCTTTCCATCATCGGACGACAAGAGACTCGGCGAAGCGTCATCGATACATGGTTGATATTCCACCAGTGCGCACGAAGTGTTTTGCTAGTACATTTATCATGCGCACCGCTAGAGAGTGGAACTCTTTGCCGGAGTCTATATTTCCCGAAAATTATGACCTGGGTATCTTCAAGTCAAGAGTGAATAGGTATCTTCTAGGCAAGCGTGCTCCACCGTAGGCCACATCATCACTTTCCATCAGGCGAGATAGTGGTCAAACGCAAGCCTATTTCGATTAAAATAAATAAATTATAATGCCCCTTCTACTAGGCACAACTGAGTATTTTTGACATTGTATAGGTATTCAATTTATTAACATTAAATATGTGTAGAAAACGAATACCATTACCTAATAAAAGGTTATAACAACCACAAATTCAATCTAACCACAGTAATTGTACGTAATGAGCATTAATTGCATTTCTAGCTGCGTTTTGGTTGTAGCGTGGTAAATCTTTGAGTAATAAAATTAGCGTATTTAGCACAACTACCAGAGTACTATAAAATAACGGGATTCATTCATTCTCATATTTTATGTCTTTGTTAAGGTGCGTACTATAAAATATAAGTAAGATTAGGCTTGCGGCACATTATAATGCTACTGCTACTAGCCCTGTATTAAACATTATCCCACTGCTGGGCACGGGTCCTCTCTATACTAATGAGAGGGGTAAGGCCTTAGTCCACGATGACCCAATGCGGCTTGGTAGGCTTCACATACCTTCGAAATTCTTCTGATGATTCTCAGGTATGTGATACTCTAATTGAACGCCACTGCGCTTACAGTCAGGTGGAGTGTGGTCACTGCCGTGCCAGGATAAAAAAAGTCCAATAATTTTGACACAGTATATCAATGCCCTTATTTCTAAATAGGGTAGTTGACTCGTTTTTTTTATTTATTTAATCAACGAGTTACATTCCCTAAAACCTATTATCGAAAGAATTTTATGAATCCGAACAAAAATAAGTAAATTAGACACCACTCAAATCTGCTGGAAGGGGTAGTTGTCAAATAACAGTACAAGGATGCATATCTGATACCGCGACGTCACGGTACTACGAATCGCCTATACTGTACCGTTGTGCGAGGGAGATAGCGATATGTTCCCAATACGCCACCGTTTTCGCTTATGCCTGTGAGTAGTTGCTCATACCAATATTTAAAATAAATATTGTGACCTCATTTTTCAAGCAATTTGGATTCTGTTTTCGCAAAAGTGTTTCTTTTGCGTGTTATATTCGATTGCGTAGAGAATAATGTACAAAATTAAACACAGGAAACTACCCTATTGGTATGCGACTGAATACATGTGCTACATGCATGCAAACATACTAGCTAATGTGCGAGTTAACCTCACTAGTGCTATGCAGGTATTAGTTACAATCGCGTCCGAGTAAATTATTTATTTATTTACTCTTTATTGTACACTTAATATTAAAAAATAAAGAAAGATTACATTTATATATTAAAAGTACAAATGGCGGTCTTATCGCTCTAGGCAATTTCTTACAGACAACCATGGGATGGATATAAGAAAAGGAGAAAGAGAGGACAGTCTAAAGAATAAAGGATTACTACAAAAAAGTCTATTCATTCATCACTATCCTCGCTTATGCCTCTAGTGCAAGTAATACAGATGATGGCCCCTCATCCGTATTTACGAAATTGTGTTAACAGGTTTTAAATAATATCCGCTAGGAGCGCTATAAAGGATTGCATACATCTTTGACATGACATGACCGCCTCCGTGGCGCAGTTGGCGAGTAGCCGGCTGTGAAAAGAGAGGCCGTGCGTTCGATTCCCACACTGGGACAAATGTTTGGGTGACAGATATTTGTGTCCGGGGTCTGGGTGTTGTGAGACCGAAAGTCTCTCGTAGTCCTTGATACCCACAACACAAGACTCGTTACTAGCCTATCTTAGTGTGGGGTTGGCTATGTGTGTGACTGTTGGGTGTTATTTATTATCTATTATTTTGGTGAATACAGTTGACAAACGTCAGTGTCATCCGTAAAACAGCAGTAGAGGCACTGACATCGTTACAAGGACTGCAGTAGTCAGTAGCTTTGTGTCTACTACCCCGGCCTAAACCAAGAGGTTCGCAAATTCGTATTTTTGCCACACTATTAAGCTGTGGAACATTTTTTTTAATGCCTGAATAGACAGACGAGCAGACGGGCCCACATGATGGTAAGTAGTCACCGCCGCCCATAGACTTCTGTAATGCCAGGGCACAGCAGAGCCGCTGCCTACCGCATAATAATATAGATTTTATATAGAATAATGCCTTAACAAGATAACTAATGCTCCAATAACAGTGCGTGTTTGGAACCTATCACACTTATTTAAGTATCGACGGCAGACATCGCCGTGGAGTATGGGGTTACAGCCCTTGCAAATGCAATAATTTACAGTTGAAGTACGGTTTGTCACGACAAGCTACGGTAAAAATAAAGACAAGGCTGCATGATAACGATTCCGTTGCCCATTATTAGTAAACAAAAAAGTTAGGTTAAATTGAAAATATAGACAAGGCTGCTTGAGTACGATTCCGTTGCCCATTACTTTAGTAAAGCTAAAAAACAATATGAGATATCTTGGTATCAATAACCTAGGGACTACGTTCGCACAACTCTTACGCCAAAATTAAATATTTGCAGATCACACAAACATTTATCTCCATCCGTGGATCGAAACCGTGGGCAACAGCTATACAAATCTTCTAATTTCAAATATACTGAAGACGGTTATTTTACTGAAATCTATTTCGAAATCCTATTGCGTACTGTAAACATAAATTCAATCACTTAAGACTAATGGCATAATAAAAAATTATGGTTAGCGTTCAATACTGCAAGTGGTTGTAGGGATTCGTTGCGCAATTTCGACTATTTCACTTGAGAAAGGCTGTTAGAATAGATGTAGTGTAGTGGACATTAGCGTCGCGTCGGGCAGCCAGAGAGGTTACTCTTGACACTCGATTCCAATTTAAAATTGGGATTGGGTTCGAAAACGGTACAATTGGCACTCTTGAACGCAACACCAGCGCACGATACTGAATATGGCGGTATTTATAGTAGGTAACTAAATGAAATAGAGTATTTACGATCGCTAGTTCGTAAATATTCTATTTCATTTATTTGAATGTGTTACGAATTCCAATATCTTCTAAATTGAAATTGAAACTGTATCGAGTTCGAGATTGGAATTGATTTCAAGAGTAGGCCTACTGGTTACAGCGAGGGACGCGAACTATATCACGTAAATCTACGAGATAATTGTACGACATTGACATGGCATTTTCATACCATATGTGGAGCGCTATAATTTAGTATTTCTCTTATGATTAAAGGTTGAATTATGAACACACATACAGTCACGCCTGTAATCCCCGAAAGGGTAGGCAGAAGTGTAACCAGTACACCCACTTTTCGCCGAATTTCGGTCCCATAATGTGATAGTGGGCGAACTTATCGCCATTCCGGGCACAGATTCCAGACCCCGGGCTAATATTGAGGAATTTCTTCATAGAAAATCCAATATCACTTTACCCGGGGATCGAACCCAAAACCTCAGCACAGCACACCGTAGCCTATGGACGTTTGCAACACGAATAGCATCACATGCGCGTTGCCGACCCTTTAAAAACCTATTTACAGAGAGTAAATAGGTTTCTAAAGGGTCGGTCTTGCAGAACCCCATACTGTAACTGCAAGGAGCTCATTCCACATTCGGAGTGTTCGCAGGAAATCTAAATAATGTTAAATAAACTTTTGTCTACAATATATATCGACTGGTCGCCAGGTACAGAATGCCTTAGGCATTATGTCCGTCTTTGTACAAATCTGTATATATAAAAGAAGACACTGACTGAATGACTGACTGATCGATCAACGCACAGCCTAAACGGCTGGGGTTAGAGACTTGAAATTTTGACAGTAGGTACCTCTTATGACGTAGGCATCCACTAAGGAAGGGTTTTTGGAAATACCACCCCTAAGGGGGTAAAATATGGGATGAAAGTTTGTATGAAAATCCGTCATTTTTGAAGTTAAATTGATGAAAATTAGTATTTGGCATTTTAGTTAAAATTAAAAAATATATGATTCAGGATTTTCGGAAATTCCGCCCTTAAGAGGGGGGGGGGGTAAAATAGGGGATGAAAGTTTGTATGAAAATCTTTGATGACCTCCACGCGTGCGGAGCCGCGAGCAACAGCTATGTAATATAAAAAGATTAACTAAATAAATTGGCCAGCACGGCTGATGTAGTAAGATAGATGATAGACGTAGCAGAAGTATTAAGTGATGTTGAATTCTAGTATTTTAATAACATTTACTGCTTATTATTGTTATTTTTATAAACTTACATTTTTACTATTAACTTTGCAGATTACATAAATCCTAAATTAGAAAAAATAGTCATTTTGCACAAAACCTATTAATAACCGATAATAAAAACAGTTTCACAGCCGACTACTCGCCCACTGCGCCAAGGAGGCGTCTTACTTTTATTTGATTTCATTATAGGTGCCAAATGGTTTAATATACCTACCATAAGTATTAGATGCTAGGTCCTACACTGATCTTCGAACCAGACGGAGTTAGGACATATTCATTTTTCAAAACACACACAGCGCTGCCAACATTAACATACCACTCGAACAGCCCAACATTAGTGTAACGTAAACATAAAATCATTTTATGACAGATGCGAACCGAAATATCATTGTGGATCTCTTGACATACATAACGCATGTGAACTTTGCCCAAATCTTATAATATAGGTCAGCACACCATGTGTGATATAGTTAATTATAAGTGTAAATATGAAGAGAGTCATTTGCCCAACCCAATCCTTAGTTATAGATTGATCCTGTGATAAAACAATCTAATTATTTTAGTATTTTTAAAAGCCGAGAAGTAAATACACCAGTATTTAACAATGTTTTACTGTTTCATGTATCACAATGATCATTAGTTTTAATATCTCTTAACACACATAAATCTCTATTAAATTTTTTGTATAATAATAATTTAGCAAATGTCATATTCAAATAATAATATAATAGCATAGAAAATAGTGGCGCCACCGAACGAAACTTATGGTTATCAAGCTATCATTTGTAGACATATTTGTAAAAACGATAGACGTAGAGAACCGGGCGTCTCTACCCAGCTATTAAGTAAATACGGGCATACACATGTGAAAGAGATAAAGCGAACGTGCGGCCAGCAGTTGTCTTTTTCTAGAAATTTGATGGTCTACGTCACTGACTTGAAGGAGCGAAAAGAAATAGTAGGTATTGGCCGCACAGTCGACTTGTCTCTTTCTACAAAGTGGTCTATTTTGTGAGGATATTGCTCAGTCCATTCTCTGTGTCTATGGTAAAAAAGATCTGCAAATTCCGATAGAGATTGATTTTTGCATTTATCCGTTATAAGTTGCTGCAATGGCGTGTGATTTTATTTGTATGCTAAATAATGAGAAAGTCATAAAAGTATGAAATAAACACATTTAACATATTTTGACACAAACGTGCATGCTATGCGCCAACAGCATCGTTTCATGGCATCCTACAGCGCAGTGAAGAAAGCGTGCGGCGCAACGTTCCATTTTCAAATATTTAAAATTTTTCCCGTCCAAAATTTTATAAATGGAACGCCAACGACAACGGCGATTCAGCTCCATCATTTATGGCGGGAATCTTACTGTAACCGTTGTCTTACCATCCATACTAATACTATAAATGCGAAAGTAACTCTGTTTGTTAGTTTGTTACCTTTTCACGACTAAACGGCTGACCCGATTGTGATGAAATTTGGTAAGGAGTAGATTATATCCTAGAGAAGGACAAGATATAGGCTATCTTTTTTCTCAAAAAACAACCTTAAAAGGGGTCAAATAGGAGATCAAAATTGGTATGGGAAATCCATAATTCCTTGACCTAGGAATCTGGAAATTCATATTTAGGCTTTTGGTAGGAAATAAAGTAATACGTGTTTCACATTTTTTTTCAAAATCATTCCTAAGGGGGTAAAATAGGGTATGAAAGTTTCTATGAAAATCCTTAATTTTTAAGTTAAATGCATGAAAATTCGTATTTTGTATAATATACTTTTTCTCCCAAACATGACCTCTACGCGGGCGGAGCCGCGAGCAACAGCTAGTATTGTATATTTTGTTCCCCATTCTAGCTGATGCATAAAAGTATATACTTCACCAACAATCGGAATAGATATGATTTAAGAATGCCACTTTAATTCCTTTAAAATCGGAATATTGTTTTAGAAATGGAACTGCTCGTAAAAGTCGTTGGGGTGGTAACACTGCCATTTGTTAAACATAGTTACTTTCCGGTTTCAAGGACATTGTGTGAAATTAGGTGGCATTGTGAAAATGAACAACTTATGCCTAGGGATGATGAGTGCAGTGCAATCATGGAGTAATTTGTAATTAAACATTCTGAAGTGTTAAGTGGCGGTTACCATCAGTTGAACGGCGTTTTCTTGTCATTCAGTCAAATAAAATTGGAAGTATCTTAAATAAAAAATAATAATAATACTAGCCCTGTATTAAACATTGTCCCACTGCTGGGCACGGGCCTCCTCTACTAATGAGAGGGGTTAGGCCTTAGTCTACCACGCTGGCCTAATGCGGATTGGTAGACTTCACATACCTTTGAAATTCATATAAGAATTCTCAGGTATGCAGGTTTCCTCACGATGTTTTCCTTCACCGTTAAAGCAAGCGATAAATAACATTTAATACACACATAACTTAAGAAAAGTCAGAGGTGTATGCCACTTGGGTTTCGAACATACGACTTTCGTCTTGGCAGTCCGTACCACAACCAACTAGGCTATCGCTGCTACTAATACTAGTATCTTAAATATCCAAGGAAAATTAAACGCAACTTTCCAAAAGGACATACTCTGATCTAAGTTGGTTGACAGCTGCTTATAATAGTAAATGAAAACCGAATGGCGAATACTAATTCAAATGTACCATAAATATTTACAGTTAAAGTAATATTATGCATAATTTACAGTTATTTAAGCTAACAGCTAATCTGTTCGTTTATTGTACACGGTTTATTGTTTACTTATTATAAACATTATGCAACATAAACTAGAAAGTAAAGGGCTAACGGTGTATATCTTGTTTCTATAGGTTAGCATTTAAGTTTCATAGAGTTTTAGTAAAAGCGATTCTTTGGCCGTGATTCTAGAATTTTACAGATATAGTATTCGATAGTCCCAGGTTCTGATCTAAGGTATTGCTTATGATTATTCAAAGTTACGTGTGTCATTTAATTAATCCCTAGTTTTAACCTTGAAGGAATATTAAAAAATCCTGAGGACATTGACTACAAGAAAAATGCATTGATCATAAAAATAACAAATATGCTTGAGTTGTAAATAAACGATTTTTCTGAAAAAGCTTTGATTCTTTGAATCATACCGGTCTACTGTGTAGCTTCTTCATACTACACTAAACTACGCAGGTGACCTAGCCACTCGCGTATCAAAAGAATATTAAAAGGTAGGGTAGTACGGAGTAAAAATAGGCCAAAATCTATTTTATTTCCATAACATTAAAGTTGAAAATAGCATGTAAGAACGGCGAGTGTTGCCAGTATTTCGTGCATGCCGGCATGCAATCGATATGTGACTAGTAAATTGAATTGAATACAAAAACTCTATACATTACCAGCCATGTATTAAACTCCAACTGCTGGTTACTATCTAGTAATGAGAGAGATTATGCCTAGTCCAACACGCTCACTTCACACTCTTTTGAGATTCTTATTTAGAATTCTCGGACATGCAGTTATCCTGCACCGTTAATGCAAACGATAATTAACAATGAATACACACGTGACTATAGCAGGGATTGCCTAGTTGGTTGCGGTACGGGCTGTGAAGACGAAATTCTGAGAGTTCTGATACGAATTTCGAAGGTATGTGAAGTCTACCGACCCGCATTAGGCCAGCATAGTAGACTAAGGCATAACCCCTCTCATTAGTAGAGGAGGTCCGTGCCCAGCAGTGGGGCAATGTTTAATACAGGGCTAGTATTATTTATTATTACACACGTGACTTTAAAAATCCACAGGTGTATGCCGTTTCGACTTTCGTCTTAGCAGTTCGTACCATTAGGCTACGCTCCTTTACTCTATAATACGTTACTATAAAACAACTACAGTACTTTTAGGAGGCGATAATTTATTTACATAAGAACGCGTTTTGTTGATCATCGAACATTTTGACAGCATTAAACCAACCATCTGGTCATTACAGACCATAGACAAAAGATAAAAAACTTGACGATCTGTGACAAGTTCCAGTATACAAAAAATATATATATTACAAACCTACATATTGACAATCGAACAGGTGTGAATGATTAAACGTGTTACTTAACTGGCTAACTGCAAGTGGAATTTTTTAAATGTTTATGTAAATGTAAAGATTTATGGTTCTTGTAAAATGACTAATGGTCTCAGAAGAAACATATAACAGGTCAATTTATTTTAGGAAAATGGCGAAATCGGTCCCACCTTTTAAATAAAATGTATGGCCATGATATATTATAATAATATCTATTTATTTATTATCAGCCATGGTCGTCCCACTGCCGGGCAAAGGCCTTCCTACCCTCCTTCTACTCGTCTCAACTTTGAGCTACAGCCTGCCAATTCCTTAAATGGGAGTCAAGCTCATCTCGCCATCGCTTTCTGGGCCGTCCTCGTCACCTCTTTCTCAGTGAGACCCATTGTGTGGTAATCATGAGGGAGGTGGTTATTATATTATAATAATGCCAGCCAAATTTAAACACTAGGGGCATTCATAAATTACGTAACAAGCAAAGTGATCGAGGGGGTCGACGAAGTGTGACAAGGGGTGGGAGGGCTCCTTAGTTTAGAGATAGGGGTTATGCCTTAGTCCACCACACTGACCTATTGCAGGTTGGTAGAATTAACACACCTTTAACATTTCTATGGAGGATACTCAGTTATATTTTATTTATTTATTTAATAAGGTACGTCAACAATAATCATAAATAACATTGAATAATTATTTATCACAGCACAAGAACAGTTATGAATATCAATTAAAGACATACACAGCATTCATAAAAAAAGATAGTACGACAATAGAAATAGAATAATATCGAAAAAATCACACATAAATAGACAGGATCAAGTTATATTAAATTACATAATAAACATTAATAAGTTAACAATGAATGCACACGTAAATTTTTAGAAAAATCAATGTCCGTACACTGCTAGACAGATGGGGGAAAATAATGAATAACATTTATATTTTGAGTAACGGGACATAGATTCACTCGATACTGTAATTTTACGGCACTGCGCTTACCATCAGGTGCAGTGAGGTCACTTTGCCGTGACAGGATATAAAAATATTTTCACTAAAAAAATAGTACATTACTTCACACAACCAAAACTATCCTGATTCAAACTCGACAGTTGTTATAATACCAACGTGACATTTTATATTTAAACATTACATTCTATTATTCGTGTCTAGGTAAATTGAGAAGGTATAAAGATGGCATAGCTTTCGAAATGATACAATCCGTTGTGCAATATTCAATAATATGTTAATAAGTTATGGCATACTGAAATAAGTGTTGGGAAATGCTAGTTAGTGTACTATTGTCGAGAAAAGTGCTGAGGGCTTTGGCAATACGGCTGAAGATTGCGTTAAAGATATGTGATGTGGCGAACTCCATTTATCACCTATCATCATTTGTGTATTAGGATATTTCCTTTTATTAGAAATACCGAAGGTATAACGGAGGTATTTAGGAGACTAAGTAGTTGAGGGTAGTTAATAATGTCAACCAAAGTGAGAGTAGTAAATGTTTAATATAAAACAGAGTGCCTTCCGCGCTCCGGTGTTCGGTTCAGTTCAGTTGTTTTATGAAGTAGACTAGGTGATAGCCAGGATATTCGTGGTTCGTTCGCGGGGTAGTAAGTGTATCAATGTGTAAACAGTTCAACGGCCGCGTAGATTAGCTTAAAGGGTAATGCTGGTAGATTTATTATAAAGAGAAGCCTTAAAGTGAATCCTGACATGCGTGTGTGTTAATGTGTGCACTGAGATGTGTATCAGTGCCGTGTAAATCAATTAATAAATTATAATTATTGTATTTGTGCCTTTTAAATATCCATCTTGCATAGTTTTGTTGATGTTCCTAACACGTGTAACAAAAGAATATTGATATGAGTTTATTTATTTATTTAATTTGGTCTACCAGCGGTTTTTATATCAGTACATGTAAATAAAATGACAATTGCTTGAGCGTAATAGTCTAAATATGAACTCCTTTACAGGTAAACACAGCTTGCATAATATATAAAGTTATAACTTAAAACTATTATAATGGTACAAATCAAATAAAGTGCTAATATACAAACATAAATCTATCAATCAAACAAAATCTAAGGTGCGTTTAATTAATATGACATACTACTAACAGGTTAAAAAAATAATTAACGAAACAAAGTAAGAAATACTAAAAATAAAATTCAAAAAGTTCAAAATTATGATAAATTTGCTGACTACCGCTTTTTAAAAATATATTATGTAATATTGCTTCATTCCGAAGCACTTCTATGAAAGAGAATTTGTATGCTCAAGTTATGGTAACAAAATATCAAGCTATCTCACTTAACTTTGAATAAAATGGCCTTAATACTTATCAATCTACATGAATCCTAAACTAAAGAAATCCTTTATATTATATGTTAAAATATATCAGTAAATTTCTACCTTTGAATGAGAAAATAGACAAGATTGTAATCTGCTTCACGGCACCGCACACAGCTCTCATGATTATATTGATGGGACCTATATAGAGGGACAAACCGCAAAAATAAAACGTGACAGCGAGGCGTGACAGACTGCCTCGGTGGCGCAGTTGTAATTGCGCATACGTTACGACTGTTGTGCTGAGGTCTCGGGCTCGATCCCCGGGTCGGGTAAAGTGATATTGGGTTTTTCTATCTAGAAATTCTCAGTATTAGCCCGGAGTCTGGAACCTGTGCCCGGTATGGCGATAGGCTCGCCCCCTATCACATTAAGGGACCGACATTCGGCGAAAAGTGGGTGTTACACCTCTGCCTACCCCTTCGGGAATTACAGGCGTTAGTGTATATGTATGTATGACAGAGATGCTCACAAAATTTAAATCTGTTATATTTTTAACACGGTGAAGCCGCTTTACTACTACAAAATACAGTGTTTCCACGAAAAATTTTATATTTTTTAAGTCCACCATATGAATTAGGTTGTAAAGAAGCATTTTCCAGAATACTCGTACTTTTGCCGCACCATCAAACTGTGGAACAGTTTGCCAGCTACCGTGTTCCCTCCTTCCTATGATCCTGGGTCCTTTAGGCGTAGTGTGAAGAAGCTACACAGCAGGCCGGCATGATTGTATTGAGTAGCGAGGGATAGATTATCACTCGCTACTTGATACTATAACTGGACGGCACTGCACTTACCATCAGGTGCAGTGTGGTCACTTTGCCGAGCCACGATAAAAAAAAATAAAAAAAAAAACAAAATGCTAGTTAGGACGTAGGACATGTCAAAGTAGGCTTTACGTAACCGACTCTTTACAATTCATCCTAATTAATATAAAAGATATGCATTTTCCTCCCAAACAACTTCTACACCCACCATTACACGTCTCAATCACGCAGTGTATAAATGGATGCAAGATATTTTTCCTATATTGTAAGCGTATGCATATACTTACATGTATTTTTTTTCGAAATTACCCGTATTTGTATACTGGAAGAAAGAATAACAAATATGATATATTTATGATAATTTGATTATATTGCAACGATATCTTTATGTCTTTTTATATGGAGTTATGCTGTGCATTTTAGGCGAGGCCATCGTACCATAATAGATTGAGAAATAAGTACAGTTAAGATTGTAGGAAATATCTTGATATTTTTTTTTATAGCATAGTCGGACAAACGAGCTAGTGGGTCACCTGATGTTAAGTGATCTCCACCGCCCATGAACATCCACAACACCAAAAGTGTCGTGTATGCGCTGTCGGCCTTAAAGGACCGGAATAGGGATTAGGGAAGGGAAGGGGGAATCTGGGCCTCCGGATATCCCACTTACCATACGAAACACGACAGTAAACTGTCACTTTACGTTGGTTTTCTGTGAGATAGTGGTACTACCCCGGTCGAGCCGGCCCATTCATGCTGTAGACAAATATGTCTACAGCGCGGCTCTACTACTTCTAACTTCTTCTTTTCTTCTAACTTCACTTCATTTTTATGCACACTGCACCTGATAGTAAGCGCAGTACCGCAGGCCACGGCCGTCCATTTATAGCATCAAGTAGCGAGAGACTGGAACCACTCGCTACTCCAGACAATCATGCCGGCCTGCTGAATAGCTTCTTCACTCTAAGCTTAAAGGACCCAGAATTATAGGAAGAAGGAACACTTAGGCAGGTAAACTGTTCCACAGCTTGATAGTGCGGTAAAGAGAAGCTTTTGCGAACCCCTTAGTTCGGGCCGAAGTAGTAAACATCACGAAGCTGTAATGTTATAAAAATATCTTAGGTCCATTGAAAATGTAGTAAGGCTCGTTTTTTAGGATGTTGCAACATTTTTTTTAGTAAAGGTCAGGAGTAAATAGAATTCATATTTTAAAGACAGTTTGCATAAAAACCAGTAATAATAATAATACTAGCCCTGTATTAAACATTGTCCCACTGCTGGGCACGGGCCTCCTCTACTAATGAGAGGCGTTAGGCTTAAGATCACCACGCTTGCCTAATGCGGGTTGGTAGACTCCATTCTCAGGTATGAGTAGTATAGGGATTCGACGATTCCTGAGCACAAATCTAGGCCCGATCTAGGTCGAGCTAGGGAGCTAGGGTCCCTAGACTTGCTCCAGAATCCAGGTACCCTACTACCCGCGAATAGGTTCCCGAACAGGACTCGGCAGCCGCGAATTAAATTTATATCAACCGCGAATTAAATTTATATCAACCGCGAATTAAATTTATACCAACCGCGAATTAAATTTATATCAACCGCGAATTAAATTTATATCAACCGCGAATTTTATTCATATCAACCGCGAATTTAATTAATATCAGCCGCGAATAAAATTGATATCACACGCGAATTTGATATATATCAAAGGAGATTTTATACCTGTCTCGAATTTTATTTATATTTAAAAAATTTACGTTTATTTTGCACGTTTGTCAGCCAGCTTGGTCTCATCTTTGTTTGTATGCAGGTATGAATCCCTTTTTCTATGAAGTTACGCTTGTCTTCCTACGGTAATAGTCATGTCTCAACGTGTCTGTATAATTTCTTAGTAGTAGTCTTGCCTGCGTTTCAAAGCTTCATTGTTCATAAGGGAAAGCTATTAAAATTAGTGACGGTATCTATTCTTTGAATATAACAATAGACCACACGGTGCTATTCATGTGAGTCTCTATAAGTTTTAGGTAGCCATTGTCCATAAGAGAAATCGGGTAATTTATTAGGTACATCAATCAAATGTAATGACAAAGCAGTATTACCTATTTTCAAAGCTTCATTGTTCATATGGGCAAGCGGTGTTAAAATTAATTACGGTACACGTATTGTTTGAATATACCAACGGACCACATGGGGTTGTTAATGTCACCCTTAAGCAATGAGTTTTGGGAACCCATTGTCCATAAGAGAAATCGAATACCGGTCTATCGTATCAGTTTTTGCTTTTGCTACAGCAAAATGACCCTTAGCTGCCGTATAAAAGCGATGACAAAAATTATACTACACCGTATTCCACAGTGTGCTCTTCACCACAAATGAACTCCGGTTGTTTGTATAGTGAATTTTTAAATAGTGACTCTGCTGCAAAATGAATGTAAGTACCTATGTATAATTCGATGTAATATAATATTAATTATGTTTTATTTACTGTTAATATTGTGTTTTGACCTCAGATTGTTTTAATCAATTGTTGATGATGTATATATTTTTATGTATCCCATATTGCTACACTCCTCTCTATGCCAATACTTATAATAGTTTACTTTTTGTTTCAGTTCGCTGATAATGCTTTCAAAAACTATTATTATGCAGATAACGACGATGATGGTCAGCTCAGCGACGAGGAAGGCACCCTGGCATACAAAGTTAAAAAAGCAATAGCAAAGAGATCAAATTGCATCGACGACTTCTTCGAAAAACCTAAGAAGAAAAAGAAGGTGGCAAAAAAGTCGTCAAGTGTCGGTCGCTCTTCCAGTGGTGGAGTTTCATACATCACGTCGAATAAGGACGACATCGCCGATGCATCTCATCTTATAAAGATTGAGATATATGATGTCAACAAGATAAAAAATATCGCTCCGATGGAACACTGGAAACATGCTGAGGTGCGTGTTAAATATTACGCAGAAGCCGACGCAGACAAAAACTTGCAGTCAGTGAGAGATACAATATTTAATATCACCAAGCACTTGGCTACGAAAGAGGACTGTGTGAAATATTTTATAGACACTGATAAATAAGATAGTGCGTAAGCTTATGTGTAAGTGAGTGTTTAAGGACGTTGAGTTATTGTAGTATAAGTTATTATAACTCATTGTGCATGTTAATACTAATTTAGAATATTAATATTTTGTCATGATCATAATTTGGATTTTAATTAATTGTAAACATTTTGTGTTGTAAGTGAGTGTTTAAGGTCATTGTGTTATTGTAGTATAAGTTATTATAACTCATTGTGCATGTTAATACTAATCTAGAAAATTAATATTTGGTCATGATCATAATTTGGATTGTAAATTAATTGTAAACATTTAAGAATTATTTGTAAGAATTTGTATATATGATTAAGTAAGGTTATTAGTAATGAATAAAAGATATAATAAACTCTTTATTCGTATTTTATTTATTTATTTTAAAACATGACTTAAACAATCCCGATAATAATACATCATTACACATTGTATTGGTATCAAATAATTTTTGAAAATCTTTTAAACTCATACCATGATATTTGTAATATAAATACATTATACAATACTCTCCACAAACGATTGTAAAGTCGTTTTGGATTCGATTAGTATTATAATTCCACATCCTAGAATTCCTTGCTAAAAACATTCGATGATAGCCTTGAGGTGGTCGACCATATGAATCGAAGTACTGACCAATCCCGTTTTTATCTATATGTATGGCGATCCAGTGAGAACCCGGTTTATTATCTGGATCTAGGTTGCTTATTATGTAAGTAGGAGTTACTACGTGTATTGGTAATCTATTGGCTGCATACACATTATATTGGATGGATGAATCTATTTTCCTCAAGTAATTCGTTATCTCTGTTGTATTCATTTTATAAAAAAAAAAAGAAGCGTTATCCGGTCGAATGTTAAAGAAGTAGTGTTATGGAATAACAGTGAAATAGGTTATTATAGTACTTCATAATTAAAGTAACCAGTTGAAGAGGGTTGCAAGAATAGTCATAATAAAAAACTAATATAATTTATATTTATTTTATTGATTAGTCCACAATAAACAAACAAACCATAATAAAAATATACCATACAATTATACATATTATTATACAATACATAATACAATCATTTTTTTCTTAGCTACTATAGTCTACCGAAATATTGCGATTTTTGTCTATTTCTATAACATTATCAAACTCTGCATATACAATACAATTAATAGTTTGTGTTAGAGCTGATTCGAAACGAACTTCTAATCTCACACTCCCATGCTTTATAAGATTCCAATGACCAGAAGAGTTTGCTGATAAATCAGGCGTCAAATCAAACGCTAACATACAGTATCCATTAGCATATTTCTCACGGGATATTCCATTACCTTCGTTAAGAAAATGTATACCAGTCCCGGAAAACAAAGTATGATAGACTGTAGTATAAACATTGTTATCAAACGAAGGTTGTAGAGCTTTTGAGGGTATTTGATGACCATCTATATACAAACAAAATGTATTAATATTGTAATTTTCAAAGTTGAATGGGTTTTTAGTAAGGTTCCCATTAAATGCGGCATTATTCACAAATCCAACTATACATCTTTTAGGTACTTGACCAAGGAAAATGTTATCAAGAGTTTTTCCTTGAACTCCTGATGGTATAGTTAAAACTTTGACTTCTGCACGTGTAATTGGGTATTTGGCAGTTGTAGATGCTAAGACTTTTTGATGGGCAAGTAAAACAGAAGGATTGATGCGGGCTCTACGAATAATCAAAGTTGCATCCGTAATACACACTTTTAATTTAAGATCAACTGTAGAAGCCATTAAATTGAAATTTTCTCGAGAACGAACTAATTTAACACACATATCAACACCATTTATCAAAAACTTTTCTTGGTTGAACAAATCACCATGTAGGTGTCCAATCATTTCAATTTCTTTACTTTCGTTAGCCAACTCTTGTCTTTTACCAAATCCTTTATTAGTTTCATCGGTAGAATTCATTTTTCCAGCTGTATCTTCATACCATAGGGCACAAGGAAGATGAGATTCCTTAGCTGCCGGAGCATAGTTCAACAAATTTTCTATGTAAGCACGGTAGGCATATGTGTTATTGGGTGGTGATACAAGTTTTTGATTTAAGTAAACATCAAGTTGATTAAAGAGTGAATGTAACCAATTATTAACTGGAGCTACAACTGTAGATGACATTAGTTTAGTGTTATCTTGATTCAATATTTTAGCTTTTATGTGAATTAATGTATGTGATAGGTCTATGTAGTCGTCACCTGCTCCATGTACTTGAAATTCTATGGGACCATCATCAGCAAGTGATGAAATTGGTTTGTAGTGGATCCATATTCCACTTTCAATACTAGTCTGAGTAGATGGTAATGCAAATAAATCCAATTCCGACTTAATACATTCACAGGAATGACTATGTAAAAAAGACATTTTGATTAATTACAAAATATATCTTTAATTTGTTTGGATCTAATTTTCAATTTTTTTATAGCTTTCCCTTTCGCAGTCAGCGATGGACTGAATGCAGATACTCGTTTTCGTTTTGTTATATATCCCGATCCAGACATATTAATTCTATCTATTTTTTCATCTGCTTTTCTTTTTAAATTTGAACCGACTTCTTTAAGACGTGCTTTTATTGAATCTTCCATAGGTCGGGCACTAACCATATCCGTTAAAAGACCTACACCAGCACTCAATGCCTCCTTACCAACAGCGCGGACACCACTAGATAGTAATGGCAAAACTGATCTAAATAAACCCCCAAGAAAACTACCAATCCCATGACCCTTTTGATATGGTGCTCCTTTATAAATCACTCCTATACCCGACCCAGCTTGATGAGAATAATAGCGTTCGTAAGGGCATGTGTTCTTGTGTTGAGAATACATTATAGTTTTTTGAAATGTAGTTTAACACACACTGTTCCAAATTGGAATGGTATCTTTTGACCAGTGCTTGACCTTATATCTATTTCAATGGTATCAAATTCTCTACGCATTACAGATAAATAATGAGGTGGTGAAAAAACATGCATTTTATTGGCCCCATATATGTATTTTGAAGGGTCCAATGGTATGATTCTTAGAAGAGGAGTCATTACATCACCAACAATTTGAGGTTCAACTATATCACAATAAACGAATAACTGAGATGGCAATCCTAAATGCAAATTAGCTGGACATTTTGCAAAATTTTTTTCAGCAAGGTTTCTACCTGGTTCATATCCTAATTGTAAACTTAATTTGTGTGATAATGTTACAGATTTTATCGATTCGTCTAACACAGAAACGTATACAAACTTAGATATATTATCATAGGTAAATTTAATTTTTTCTCGAATACTATTCAATGCTGTTAAAATATGGTTGATATTATCATAGTTTGTGGCAGGTATATAATGCTTATAGTACACTGTAGAAGGATTTACTTCATTAGGCATCTTCATCAATTTCGTTATGTACATAATATTCTCATGATCTTGAACAGTAAACATAGTGCATGGATATTGAAATTCAACAATTCCCACACACCACTCCCCCTCGAGTATGATGGCTTTCGGTAATTTAGTTGAAAAAATAGATGATTTGTTGTCAGGAAAATATTCCATTGAACTATTGCTAAGTAAAGTTAAATAAAAGTCTTTATTCATATTTGTTTTAAACTAGAAACTGAAATCCAACTATTAAATTTATTCGGATAACCTTTCCACTTAACTAACAGTTCTTGTCTGTCGCCCGTGTAGCGAGAGCGAATTATTTTATCTATCTTATGTTCTATGGTGGGGTCATAAATCACCTTCTGTAACTCTCGTTCATAAAATGTTCCTACTACCTCTTCCCCTTCTAAATCTTTGATAGTGTATACAGACCACGGAGATCGGTCTATTATAGAGGATATCACAAATATTTCATCACTCCAATTAGATTCGTAACCTTTTTGAAAGATATGTTTATACTTGGTTATTCTTACATGATCACCAATATAAAACTTAGGTAACGTAGTTTTAAGTGATTTTTTTGTACTTCCTTTATCATACAAATTTGTCCACACGGTTATTATATTACTGGAATTCACATCACAAGGACACATCTTAATACTAGAGTGAAAACTGTGATTGTAAGAGTAAATCAAATCATGTAAAATATCAATATATTTATGTGTATTCTTATGTGTGAAATAACGCCACATTTTCATTTTTAGCGTTCTTTGAAATCTTTCTACAATGCTTGCCTTAATATCTGGATTATTTGTTGTATAGTAATTTATATTTTTAGATTTCAAGTATCTTTGTACATCTTTTGAAACGAATTCAGTACCTTTATCAGATTGTATGTGTGTAGGAGTTATGTTAGCTTCCTTAAATATACTTTCGAAACAAGTTTTTATAGTTTCAGAATTTTTCTTTTTCAATGATCTAGCATATGCATATTTGCTGAAGACATCAATAACACAAAGAATATAATTAAAACCTTTATTATCTTTAGAATAAGTTCTCATATCACTTAAATCAACTTGCCATAGTTCATTTATATTAGATAAGATATATTTGTTTCGTGGGAACTTTCTATGTACTGGTTTATGAAGCGTGTACGTTTCCTGGGCTTGCAACCATTTTTTAACATCTTCTTTATTCATTTTACCTTTCATAGCTTGTGATAATTTATCAATACTGCTATATCCAGCTGGGTGTGACACATCATAATATAGTCTATTTATTTCTAATAAGGGGTCCATTTTTCCCAATCTATCTTTTTCTTTATTTTTCTTATATGCTTGTCGTCGCTTTTTGGAGTATAATATAGCTCTTTGTGTTTTGGTGAAGAATCTTCAATATCTTTTTGAAGTTGCACTATGTACTCACGTCTTTTGGGATTTCCGATATAGGTTAATGGTATTTTTAAATCCTTCAATGCTTTAGCAAATTTTTCCCAACCAATTGGATCATTTCTTTTTAATGGTCGCAGTGTATCATTTACTAAATCTATAATATTACTTTCAGGAATTACTTCGTTGTCTATAATTACCGTACCATCATCGTTCCAAAAAAATTTGTTTTTACTCAATGATAGCGAATCCAATAACAACTCACCTCTTTTTACGTATGATTTAGGTATCAAGCTTAGAATTTGATTTCTTGTGTAGAGAGGATTTTTTTCATCCACACAATTATCTTGCTTTTTCTCTTGGTTACGTGATGTCTGACTGGCAACTAGATCTTTAATTTTGATGTCGTTATTTATATTTGGATTTTCACTTTTATCCATTGGTTCAGTAAAATCATTATTTTGAGTTATTATAGGGAGCTCAAACGGTTTTCGATCTTCTTCCGTGAAATGGAGATACCTTTGTAAAATTTGTAAGTACAATTTACATTTTTTTCGGTCTTCCATATTACTATTCAAAATGTTTTGCATTTCAGCATCCAACCGCGTGGTAGGATTTTCATTTCTACTTTGATTTAATTTATCTATTAAACCTGGTTCAACTAATAACATTTTTTTTGCATGATCCATTTTAAACAAGACCACTTATTAAACCACTTAAAATAGATCCCAATATAATCGGTAAAAAAGCACCACCCTTTTGAACTATTATATTCTTTCTTATTTTATTTGTGCTTTTACGTACTAATTTACGAAGTATATTTTTAAATTTATGTAGCTTATTCTTAGATTTTTCTTCAAGCTTTATATTTCCTTGTAGAACGTTATGAATGCACTCACAAATAAAATTAATTTCTTTTTCGTTACAGGCTTTTAAAAGAGCTTGTTGATGTTTCGGCTTGAGTTTATACAGTGCGTTTAATAAATCTTTATGCGTCTTGAGGTGTCGATCCATCATTTGTAAATGACGGGTATTTGTTGATTCTTGATATATTTAAACTCTTTTTTAGGGATGTATACCGTGCAATAACCATCGGATGGAAATATTTTTGTTTTTATTCGACAAATATCGCAGGTATCTTGTTTTAGATCTATCATTAGGTATCCATGTGCTTCCTTAGTAGAATCTCTGTAGGCATCTTCGACAAATTTGTTATTTTCCGGTGAAACTTGTCGTGCCAAATAACGAATTTGAGTTTTGTCGCGAGGGTTTTTGAAATAAATTATATAGCTTGAATTCAACGAAATGTCTCTTTGACCTTTACCTTGGTGAAATAAATTTTGAGTTATGTAAAACACACTTAAGTTTCTATGATGACTACCTTTGGTAAATATATCAACAACACGACCATCAGATTCCCTCATAAGGTCATCAATAATAATGAGGTTTGGTTCATTTCCATCAAACATATTCAAATCTGGTATGCCTTGATAATAATTCACGTTTGGTAGATTATACAAAGGCTGCATTTCATCAAAACACCAAGTTATTTGACTGAAGTTTTTATTACATATTTCTTTAATATATTTAATGAAATTTGTAACAAAATTAGATTTTCCACATCCAGTTGGACCTGCGACTATGGCAGTAAAAGGATGAATAAAATGAATCATTTTGAATATACGTGTAAACTCTGAAGAGGTATTGGAATGAATAAAACATTTCGTTAAAATTAAATGTATTATATGTATTTGATTTTATAATTTACGCCGCCCGTTACCACTCTACTGGTGCTTCACAAATACCCAGTGATCTAGAAAGCAACACCAACCTCTTCAGTCATAGGCCCAATTAAGCACACAATAATCTGATAACAGCTATAATTACAGTGCTTTAATTTAATAATACACAATAATATAAATAAATAATTCTTATCATTGTACAGAAAATATGAAAAAAAATTAAATGTCCTTTATCTTATAATGACCCCAAGCAAGAGTATCAGTGGAATTTTCTAATAAATACCGTTTTGTATCATTATGTGATAGAGATATTTTGTTTATTTTTTGAGTATACATTATGTGTTTAATTGATTTAAATCTTAGCATTTCACTATACTGAGTTTTGTTTTCATATAAACATGATTTATAATCATTAAGACAAAACTTTTTTGTGATACATTTATTAACGCCTTTTGCTTTACATATACATTTATTTTGCACATCTAATGCATACATTTTTGATCGCAGGCCTACAAACTCTTTTAAAATTTTACCGTTAGTTTCATCTTTAAAAAACCCTAACCGTTTTTTATTTATTAAAGGTAAACCATATTCATTATTAGATGGATAGTCAGAGGTGTCAAAATAGTTTTCTAAATCAGTTTTTATATCAGCATAGAAATTTTCTGTAAATATTTGATAGATTAGACTGTCAGTGTCCGTATAAAGTAATTTAATATTATCTCGATATTTTTCTTTCATGTAATCGTAATGAAATGTGTACATTAATGTTTTTGAAAGATCCAATATACAAAACCCCAGATAAATTGGTTTATTGTATATAACACTAGTTTTCTTTAATTGCACTGCAACTAAATTTTCAGAAAAAATGGATAGACTGTGAAACTCAGGTTTTGCAATCAAAGATTGAGCTCCCTGAGTTTTCCCACGATTCAACCAATGGTTCACTAATTTAACGTTTACGCGTTTTATAACATTTTCCATTGTTTTCCCGAAAACTGAATTATTCATAAGTTTGTAAAAATCTTTTTCAAAATCTGAGGTTGCCAAAGAACGCATACGTGTATTTAAATCTATGTAACATTTTAACCATGCAGATTGTTCAAATTTAAGAATTCTATGTATTTTAAGTAGTTTCAAACCATTTTTTAAACATTGTTTAAGATTTCTGTAATGGATAACATACTTCTTTTTATCTTTTAGATTTGGAATCAGTTTTGTATTTTTGGTATTCCTTAGACATATATTTTCAGGGCAAAAGGGAAAATCTGAATGACAATTATGTAAGATTTTTGGATATTCTAAATCTACTTCTAAAATATAACCATATTCGGCATCATCGGGGATGTTAAAATCTGTATTTACATCTACCCATTCAAATTTACCTGTTGGAAGATATTGAGACATAGCCCAACCGTAAAGGTTATTTGCGTCTAGATACATGAGAAAGGAAGATGGTTTATCAGAATCATAATCAGTCATAAATAGGTTATTTGCTTTTGCATGTCTGTTACTACACTGTGATATACCTCCCCTAATATTGTTCGCAATAAAAGTAATTTTGTCAATATCTGTTAGGAGTTCTAAATTAATTTTAGTATAAATTAACATAGCATCCCAACTCAATCCAGGTGCTGTATAATAATGAGCAGGATCCAATTCATAAGTTTTAAGACAAACGTTCCTAAAATTTTCAAATATATCTGTTAATAATAAAACGTCGGTTTTTAAATAAAGATCAGAATAATCACCCATGTTTTTACAATCAAAGTGATTCCATACATCTTGAGCATGATGGTAATCATTTTCTGAAATATGATTATCATTTAAAGAACTGTAGAATTCATCGCGAGCAGGAAGGGAAGTTATTTTTAAAGAATCAAATGAAGTCATGTATTCATAAGGATAAACACCTTTCCTTATTAAACGCTTAAAGTCATCTTCGCGTGGATAGTTTAATTTGAGTTCGCGGAATTGATTAGGTAGTAAGTTTTGAGCTAATTTATCAAGACTACTAGACATAAATTTTAAAGAATCAAGAAATCTAAGTTTCACTGCACGATTATTAATATGCAGAACCTTCGAAAAAGATATATATTTCTCTTTATTCTCAGGAATAAGTTCTATATCACCTTCGTCAAAATTAAGACCATGAACTATAAAGTGAGCATCATAATTACTTAAATTGTGAAAAAATACTGGTACAAAATTAGGTGTTTTGTATTTTTCAGAACAAAGTGAATGAGCGACTCCTTCATAACCACCAGTATGCCAATTGTATATTATTGTGACATCTTCATTTAAGTTACTTTCACAGACATAACACAACTTACTTTGAGAAATATTTATTTTATTTTCATACGTTAATGGTAATGGAGATTTGACAAAAGTGTTTTTTTTACATATATTTTCTAAATCTGTTTTGATAAATTTCATAAATTGGTTTGCACAATCTTTTCCATTATACGATCGATATATCGAAAAGTTGTCATCGTACGAACACTTAACATAATATCCAAAACTATACATCTCATGTTTTTGAATGTTCGTTGTGGATGATATATTTGGATTGTTAGAACAACTTTCTATTGGATTTAAAAATGCTTCAAAATCAGCATATACAACAAAAGGAACCTTTAGTTTACGTTCATAATTATTGAAAGAGATTTGATTTGATGGGATTAATTCATTAAACCAATTCCTTTTGTTATCATGTTCCGATGGTAAATTAATGCAAACGTTAAAACAGTCATTTGCTTGATGACGCTGTAAATTATCCCGTGATGTGAAATGTAATAAACAACCATCGCAAATATGAACTGCATGTTCGGATGTTGATAACTGTTTAGATACTAACCTCGAAAGATTTTTAATATAACAATAATGACCGTTGGTACCGCGAGATATATACAATAAGTTTAAGTGAGTGGTTTTTCTATGTTTCGTTAAGTGTAATGGACCTACAACTTTATTTGACTTTTTTATTGAATCATAGTGTAAACCAAAAACATTAATACTTATATTGTTTAGTTTTTCAAATTTATGAATATCATTAATTTTGAAAGGAAAAGATAATTTATCAAATTTTAATCTATTTTTATGTTTTATATAAGATGACACTCTATTAGAACTTCGAGAAGCCGGATACAATCCTGACAATACAGCCCAACGAAAGCACTCGTGATCATTATTTTGAACGTTAATTACAGCTTTCTTATATTTTATATCTAACGGTAAGTCTATATATGATGATCCTCGTAATGGGTTAAACTTGTTTATATTCATATCTAAGTGATTTATTTTAACTAAAGTCCATCCACTACCCTTTTTTTCGAAATTCGCCATTTTGTTTGTTATTTCGGTTGTTATAGATGGAAAAATTATATCCTTATCATCACCTTGACAAATAAGATAATTGGAGATTTGAAAGTCAAAAGTGTTAAATAAATTTTTGGTTTCCTGTGTAAAATCTGCATTAAGAATAAAATTTACTTTCAGAACAGAGTGTTCTAGAATAGAACGTGTCAGTAATTTATATATTACTTCTTTAGTTTTTTGTAAAAATAATTCAGGCGTTTCAAATTGATGGTTCGATGTTTTATTAGACATGATTCTATATGTAAGAATTCTATTACCAAAAGCACTATCAATTATTTGAACATCCCTTAATTCATTATCATTCCGTAGTAAATTGTTTTTATGAGTATTACTCTTTAAATGGTTAGTCATATATTTTTTCATTACAAATACGTGACAGTCGGGACATTGAATTTTATCATTATTTTCTGTACTTACATTTGAATTCGACGTTGGTAACGATGTTGATGATGAAGGAGCTTCAAGATAAGTATTTGTCCTCTTCTTCGCTGGTTCCGCTTCAGTTAACATCGTCGATGCTGATCTCTTTCGTACACCACTCCCATGTTGATTAAGTCTGATCGAAAAACAAAAATAAATAAAATATAGAACCTAACTACAATAATAATAATAATAATGATCATTTTTTCCCATAAGTACTAACATTTTTACATTGCAAACAATATGCTTGCATTGATAAAACACCATCAATTTCATCTTTATCGGAATGAGACAAATTCAACATTTTATGTCCTGCACATGGTGTATAATACGGAATAAAATCAGGATCTTTCATCATTGACTCGGGTAATAAATTTTGTATGAACCAAAGTCGTATAAAACGATGAAACTTGTGTAAAATAAGATTTTTGTTTAAACTTGCAATTTCACTTTGGGACAAACATAAACTCTGTAACTCAAGAGCGTGATACATTTTTAATGTTTGGTAAAAAATACAATGAGAACAAACGTACAGAATGAGTTCGAAAAGATGAATCTAACGTTTTAAATACTTAAAAATGTATCCCCTCTACATGGTTCACAGAAACTTGTATAAACATGTTATACTACTCACATTTCAATATGGTTTTGGTCTATTTCCTCACAAAGTTCGTAAAGCCCTTCATCGAATTGTGATGACATCAGATCCAATGGTTCAATGTTATTAAGAAGCATGACGAGCTCTGAGTCGTAGACATCACAGCGTAATGTATGCATGGTAAAATAGTATGCTTAACAATAAATATGTTAGAGAAAAATTAAAAAGTTTATATAGTGCTAACTCAATGCATTACACCGTTGTTACAATGAAGTAAGTTATTACTATTAAATAATATACAAATTCTTACAAATAATTCTTAAATGTTTACAATTAATTTACAATCCAAATTATGATCATGACCAAATATTAATTTTCTAGATTAGTATTAACATGCACAATGAGTTATAATTTTTTTTTATTGCTTTTTTAACTTTGTATGCCAGGGTGCCTTCCTCGTCGCTGAGCTGACCATCATCGTCGTTATCTGCATAATAATAGTTTTTGAAAGCATTATCAGCGAACTGAAACAAAAAGTAAACTATTATAAGTATTGGCATAGAGAGGAGTGTAGCAATATGGGATACATAAAAATATATACATCATCAACAATTGATTAAAACAATCTGAGGTCAAAACACAATATTAACAGTAAATAAAACATAATTAATATTATATTACATCGAATTATACATAGGTACTTACATTCATTTTGCAGCAGAGTCACTATTTAAAAATTCACTATACAAACAACCGGAGTTCATTTGTGGTGAAGAGCACACTGTGGAATACGGTGTAGTATAATTTTTGTCATCGCTTTTATACGGCAGCTAAGGGTCATTTTGCTGTAGCAAAAGCAAAAACTGATACGATAGACCGGTATTCGATTTCTCTTATGGACAATGGGTTCCCAAAACTCATTGCTTAAGGGTGACATTAACAACCCCATGTGGTCCGTTGGTATATTCAAACAATACGTGTACCGTAATTAATTTTAACACCGCTTGCCCATATGAACAATGAAGCTTTGAAAATAGGTAATACTGCTTTGTCATTACATTTGATTGATGTACCTAATAAATTACCCGATTTCTCTTATGGACAATGGCTACCTAAAACTTATAGAGACTCACATGAATAGCACCGTGTGGTCTATTGTTATATTCAAAGAATAGATACCGTCACTAATTTTAATAGCTTTCCCTTATGAACAATGAAGCTTTGAAACGCAGGCAAGACTACTACTAAGAAATTATACAGACACGTTGAGACATGACTATTACCGTAGGAAGACAAGCGTAACTTCATAGAAAAAGGGATTCATACCTGCATACAAACAAAGATGAGACCAAGCTGGCTGACAAACGTGCAAAATAAACGTAAATTTTTTAAATATAAATAAAATTCGAGACAGGTATAAAATCTCCTTTGATATATATCAAATTCGCGTGTGATATCAATTTTATTCGCGGCTGATATTAATTAAATTCGCGGTTGATATGAATAAAATTCGCGGTTGATATAAATTTAATTCGCGGTTGATATAAATTTAATTCGCGGTTGGTATAAATTTAATTCGCGGTTGGTATAAATTTAATTCGCGGTTGATATAAATTTAATTCGCGGTTGATATAAATTTAATTCGCGGCTGCCGAGTCCTGTTCGGGAACCTATTCGCGGGTAGTAGGGTACCTGGATTCTGGAGCAAGTCTAGGGACCCTAGCTCCCTAGCTCGACCTAGATCGGGCCTAGATTTGTGCTCAGGAATCGTCGAATCCCTATACTACTGGTATGCAGGTTTCCTCACGATGTTTTCCTTCACCGTTAAAGCGAGCGATAATTAACATTTAATACACACGTAACTTTAGAAAAGTCAGAGGTGTATGCCATTTGGGTTTCGATCATACGACTTTGGTTTTAACAGTCCGTACCGCAACCAACTAGGCTATCGCCGATCCTTAACCAGTAAAAAAACCAGTATCACCTGCTTATGTAAGATTATTACTATATTGAACACTGCATATTTTTATATTGAGACAACATCTCGTAATAAGCCATATTCAAGATATCTTATCTTAATATATAAAATTCCCGTGTCACTACGTTGGTCCGCGATGAACTCTGAAACCGCCCAACCGATTTCAATGAAGTTTTGTGAATGTATATAGTTGGTTCCAGCTTGAAAGATACGAAAGTTTTGAACCCGATAGGTGTCGCTGTTGTCGAGATATTTTATTTCGGTCCGTGGCAGAAGAACGTCTGCCCGGGGCTATTAGTATTTTCATAAGGAACGGTATCCCTCAATTTTTTTTGGAACGCGAAATGTTTACGATTTCCGCGACGTAC
Organism: Laothoe populi; assembly: GCA_905220505.1. NCBI lineage: Eukaryota > Metazoa > Arthropoda > Insecta > Lepidoptera > Sphingidae > Laothoe > Laothoe populi. Next base: position 3,425,368 of record HG992165.1, read on the forward strand.
AGCCTTAAGACAAGACATATAACATGGCGTCTAATAAGCTTTTTTTTTTATCCTAACACGGCAAAGTTACCGCACTTCACCTGATGGTAAGCGCAGTACGGTCCAATTAGAGTATCGAGTAGCAAGAGACGATCTATCCCCCGCTACTCAACACAATCATGCCGGCCTGCTCCTTCACACTACGCCATGGGTAAGAACGTGAAGAAGCGGTCGAGGGTCTATTATCAGAGTACTCAGAAGGCCGCAAAATGGCCAACATTGTACCTCAACTCTAGACCAAACAGCTGTCGAGATATGCAAATATTTCATCCTGCTTTCGTGTATATCAAGTAGGTAATGAAGTATCATAATATATCGTCTGTAGAATAACACATAACGGCTTATGTTAATGACTAAACTATTTTAAAAAGTGCCACTCTGTACGCATTTTGTCCAAATCAAGAATATATCAGTTGGCCGAAGTAGTACCAAATATCAATCTCATATACCTACAATAGCAGCTTTCTGATGGTCTTCTAAATGATCAGAAATAATGCTAAAACGAACACATAATATGCTAGTAGACTCAACTAATTTCGATTCTGTTTTAACCGACTTCAAAAAAAGGAGGAAGTTAACAATTCGTCGGAATCTTTTTTTTATGTATGTTACCTGATTACTCGAAGACGCCTGGACCGATTCGAGAAATTCTTTTTTTGTTTAAAAGGGTATACTTCCCAGGTGATGAACTTTTGACTTTATATGAATTAAAAACTATTACTTATTAAAAAACGGTTTCTAAAACGTATTATTTCTGTTTGTCTCATAAAAACCTCATAGTTTTTTAAATACATTTGTAAAATTGAATGTTGCAGTGAATCCCTGATTACAGGCTCTCATATACTTCTCATAAGATTGATCTCCTGAAGAATATGTTTTTCACTATATGACCATTCCAGAAGTATCCCTACATTACATTCAAATACCTGTGAGTTTGTTACGGCATTTCTTCTCAAAGTTGTATAGGAAACAGCGGCATCATTTAGCTTAAAAATAGTTGACATGTATTTATGATTCTATTTATAGAATAAATGATTTAATCATCAAAACTAATCCACGATAATCCCAGATTTCATAGTCGACGAGATTGAAGACCACATAAGCTGTAAACACGGAAGAGTCTGGCATCAAACGGCTGATTTTTAATCTCTCAAATTGGAACAACCTGACATGTTACATAATCTGTCCTTCCCGAGGGTGCACATCAAAAGAACTTCATCACGACACGGATAGCATCTGTCAATCACAAATGGTTAACGAAGCTGTTCCTCTTATAAACAAAGAGCGTATCTGATTGTTTGAGGTTTTGGTGAAGAGCGGTGTTGTAATATAAAGGGTCCGTATCTAAAGGGTGCGAACAGAGCCCTATTACTATCTACATCGTCTGCCTGTTTGTCTTCGATTTCAGACAATATCTATTTATAAATTAGACATTTATAGAAACATATACACACATACACTCACGCCTGTAATCCCCGAAGAGGTAGGCAGATGCGTAACCAGTACACCCAATTTTCACCGATTTTATTACGGTACCATAATGTGATAGGGGGCGAGCCTATCGACATACCGGGCACAATTCTAGACTCCGCGCCGGGCTGATACCTACTAGAGTATTTCTATATAGAAAAACCCCATATCACTTTACCCGACCGGGGATCGAACCCGAGACCTCGGCATAGCAGTCGTAACGAATGCGCAATTACAACTGCGCCACCGAGGCGTACATTTATAGAGTAAGAAAAGTTCTACGATTTATTATTCCTTGTTGCACCGTGTAATTTACGATCGCTTTTTGGGTGTTTATTTCTTGAATTAGGGTAATTTATATTGGATCAGGAGAACTTTTACCGAAGGTAAATATTATACTTGAATCAAAGGCTACCCTTTTGCTACTCCCACACTAAATTAGCCTACATCAGATCTACTATGATTGATCACACATAAATACGATACTTCTATCCTATATTAGATAGATACCTAAATAAATACACCCAACAGCCACACACATAGTCCCGACCCCGCACTACGATACAAGGCACAACGAGGGACTATAGTCTGGGATCCCTGGTACTATGTTTGCTGTTGATTACTATCAAGCCAATTTTCTATGAGTAGATTCATTTTAATGAGACGCCCAACGTTTCCTTAAAAACACCCAGACCCGAAATATCTGTCTATCACACAAACATTCTACTCGTTTCCCAACCGACTACTAGCCCGCTGCGCCAAACAACATATAAAAAAAACATAAAGCTATATATGGTAAAAGAAAAACTTTTTTATATATGTATTAGCGTATTTACTATTATTAGGAATACCGAAGGTATAACTGAGGTATTTAGGAGACTAGTTGGGGGTAGTTAATAATGACAACCAAAGTGGGAGTAGTAAATGTTTAATATAAAACAGAGTGCCTTCCGCGCTCGGGTGTTCAGTGGGTTCAGTTCAGTTTAGTTGAGTGGAAGACGAGACGATAGCCAGTATATTCGTGGTTCGGTGTAGTAAGGGTAAATGGTAATAATAATGGTAATCAGTTCAATGGCGTTGTTCAGTTTAAAAGGGTAATGCTGGTAGATTAATTATAAAGAGAAGCCTTAAAGTGAATCCTGACATGCGTGTGTGTTGATATTAAGCACTGAGATGTGTAACAGTGTCGTGTTAATCAATTAATAAATTATAAATATTGTATTTGTGCCTTTTAAATATCCATTTTGCATAGTTTTGTTGATGTTGCTAACATATGTCTATCGAGTACCAAGAAAATAACACTTCTTAACGGTCTATAAAAACTAATTAACGGATTTTCGCAGCAATGACACCCGAACTATTAATTGAATTCACAACGGTACCTTATCTGGATGAAACTAGATTAACTGTTCTATATGTCCAAATATGGTATTAATTAATAATCAGTTGCAATTAACGACCATAATTAATTCTCGAGAATATATTAAAAAGTTAGATAGCGCCGCCATGACAGTTAACCAGAGCAGCCATTTTGATAAATATAACCAGCTGCTGACAGTTTTAATTTAATATTTCTGTACTAGGATTCTATTTTTCGTGAACCGCCTCCGTAGCGTAGGAGAGTAGACGGCTGCAAAACAGGAGACCGGGAGTTCGATCCCCGCACCAATAAAAATGTTTGTGTGATCCAAAAAAAAATGGTTTGGGTCTGGGTGTTGTGGTGTAGTACCTCGTAGTTCTTGATACTTACGACACAGGTCTCGTGTCTCAGTCTGAGGTCATGTGTGTTACTGTTATTTATTATTTAACTAGCTGTTGTCTCCTGCACTGACGCACCTGATTGATCGTTCTACCTCTCAGGTGTTTCAACCAATTTACACAAAACTTTGATAATTTATAAACGTAAACCTTCCTTATGAATCACTCATTTATTGGTGAAAACCGCATGAATATCCGTTTAGTAGTTTTTGAGTTTATCGAGAACAGACAGACGCGGCGAAGGACTCTGTTTTATAATATGTAGTGATATGAAAATACCCCATGTGGAATCAAATCTTTGTGGTATACATAAATGTTTGAGTGGTTGAATCAGCTATGAAACATTCGGTTCATGTAGGTACCGTGACAGATGCTTGTGTGGTCCACAAATATTTGTCCCGAGTCTGGATGTTGTGAGACCAAAAGTCGCACGTAGTTGATACCCACGACACAAGACTCGTATCTTTGTATGTGGTAGAGCCACGCTGTAGACATATTTGTCTACAGCATGAATGGGCCGGCTCGACCGGGGTAGTACTATTGTCTCACAGAAAACCAACGTAAAGTGACAGTTCACTGTCGCGTTTCGTATGGTAAGTGAGATATCCGGAGGCCCAGATTCCCCTTCCCTTCCCTAATCCCTATTCCTGTCCTTTAAGGCCGACAGCGCATACATGATACTTTCGGTATTGTGGATGTTCATGGGCGGTGGATATCACTTAACATCAGGTGACCCACTGGCTCGTTTGTCGGACTATGATATAAAAAAAACAACTTATTGTGGGTTTAGGACTATATGTATGACTTTAGGTGTTATTATTTCTAATTCTTACTCAACCGCGTTCCTAATAACAACGAAATGTCATTTAAGCTTTAATAATAAATTGAGTGTATCCCCCGTTTAATATTATACGTCCGAAAATAGTCGGGACATTAACATTTTGCCTATATTTGTACATTTTCCGTCGCATTTATTATTAGAACCACAAACAAAACCCACGGAAGTTCAAACACGTACTATTCCCGTTTTACCTACACAACCGGTTAATCTGTATTGTGATAACATTGTCATATATATTTTAACTGATTTTACATTGATATTTCGAAACACAAATAGATGGGACGTTATAAAATTTGGTCCGTACAAGCCTACAATTTAAATTTGTATTTTTCTGATTGATTGCCTCGGTGGCGCAGTTGTAATTGCGCATGCGTTTCGACTGCTGAGCTGAGATTTCGATTCCGGGTCGGGTAAAGTGATGTTGGGTTTTCTATTTAGAAATACTGAACATCAGCCCGGAGTCTGGAATTGAGCCCGGTATGGCGATAGGCTCACCCCCTATCACATTAAGAGACCGTTATAAATTCGGCGAATAGTGGGTGTACTGGATACACCTCTGCCTACCCCTTTGGGGATTAAAGGCGTGAGTATGTTGGCAGAAGTTGTTTATAAAAATGGGTTTTACTTTTAACTCAGAGACTCCTAGTGGTTTTTTCACTAGTCCATAGTAAAATTATTTGTGAAAGTTTTTGGCTGAATCGTACGGACATAAAATGCACGATTTTTGTGTAATATTTCATATTACACGAAAATCGTATGTTTCAGATTATTTGTTTCAAAAATTTCAAATACATATTTCTAATTTACGATTTTCACTAATATTGTCGAAACAGGACATTTTGCGTATTTTGGGGACATAAGACTAAATTAAGATTGTCTCGCTCATAGCGGGACCAATGGCCACGGTTGCACGCATAATTAAATTAAACTATTACTAATAGTTGAATTCATTTATGTGCGCCGTCCTAAATGCATGTTTGTAAGTCTTAGCCCTAATATTTTTTTAACGAATCCCTAATACGCTCAAGTGAGTCACCCGATGGTAAATGTTCTCTACCACCCATGGAAATGCTAGTAGCTGAACCGGAAGTTCTCTCACATATATTCGATAGCGAGTTAGAGAGTGGAACTCTTTGCCGTAATCTATATTTCCCGAAAATTATAACCTGGGTCTTTAAGTCAAGTGTGAATAGGTATCTTTTAGGCGAGTGTGCTCCACCGTAGACCACATCATCACTTACCATCAGCCGAAATGGTGGTCAAACGCAAGACTATATATAGTAAAAAAAATATAATAGTGTAAATCATGAAATATCAAGCATTTACGCCGTTTACACCACTGGCTCAAACTGGTCATAGATAAGCAAATTCCCGCCTAAAGCCCATAAAATTGGTTATCACCGTAAAAAAACGCCCACTAAATTCACCTTCATTAATACTAATCCAAAAGTAGACTAGTTTATCTATTCACGGTTGTAAATTAATGATTACAAAGTGCGGTTAGCCAACATCCAGAAAGCAGGACTTTAAATCTATGACTCGGCCACACACGAAGCGGAGACGGAAAAAACGGGCACGGGTGTTGTCTATAGGCGTAATTAGGGATGTAGATATTCATTTAAATCAATTTCCTAATCGATTTCGATATCGTAGAATCAATTATAGGAAATATGTAAAACTATCGATTGTGTTACATCGTTCTTTGGAGAATAAATTCTTGCGTTACGAGACGATAACAATTAAAGATAATATTATATAATAAAATGATTTTCACCAGTGCACCCAAAAGTTACACACATACTACGAAGTAATTACGGTCCCATACACTGATCCGAGAAAATATTGTCACGGTCCAGTAGAGGGATTAGAACCCAGAACTTCTTTCACAGTCAGCTAACCCTGTGATCTGATAATTAACATCGGATATTATAATTTGATCAGATCTTATTTTGGAATCAATAAAAGGTCAAATGTACTTGTCAATCTGCATCGATATACGACCAATTTCAATAAGCTATCTTAATCTGCATGTTCAGATCGAACCAGAAAATAAAACAAACTACGTCATTCGTAGGCGTGGCATTCAAACGAAATTGTTACTGGTTCATTTTGGGGAAGGATCTGTAGTTTCGGATTAAAATCGTTTATTGAAATTGGTCGATAGTGAGTAAATAAATCGAATCAAAAAAGATTTTATAAGGAATCGATTATACTGCAGTCTCTGATGAAATGACACGCCTATATAGAGTAAACGATGCATTCATTACCGTCCTATTTTTCATGGTGGAATAGACTTTATAATTTTTAATTGTGTGTATAGAATCTTAAGATGTTTCGATATTTATGATATCCCATGTAGCGTTAAATTCTTTGAGATAGTGTCTAATTAATTTTGTTTTAAGTTTGATGTCGTCATGTTGACAAAATATTTATTTAAGGAAATTGGATTTCCGCGTTTCGCCATTAAATAGATTGTTAACTAATAGCTTTAAATTATATCCTAATAAAATTGTATCCTACGTTGATTTATACTAAATTGATCTAACTTGTTCTTTAAAATCCTATTATGTTCGATGCTCGTTTTATTTCATTTAAAAATATTATTACACAAATAATTAAATGAAATCGTTCATTGATTGTGTATTCATTGTAGGCTATTAGGTACATAGCTCTTATGACAAATCTGTACAATAAAAACTTAAGTACTTACACACATACACTCACGCCTGTAATCCCCGAAGGGGTAGGCAGAGGTGTAAACCAGTACACCCACTTTTCACCGAATTTCGGTCCCATAATGTGATAGTTGTATCGCCATACCGGGCACAGGTTCCAGACTCCGGGCTAATACTGAAAATTGCTAGATAGAAAAACCCAATAACACTTTACCCGACCCGACCATCGAACCCGAGACCTCAGCTCAGCTTCGCCACCGAGGCAGTCTAAGTAATTAAGTACTTATACATAAAATTAGATACCCACGATAGGTATTGGTTTGACCTAAAGTAGGGTCAAAACTGGGTGTGACAATACTGTAGCAATTCGTTTATTTATTTAAAAATCCTTTAAAAAAACCCTAAACAAAAATATAATTGTCGATGGTTGCAAGCACCGACTACTGTATATATATTTTTATAATTCATTCATGTCCATGGATACTAGTCCTTCAGACGTATACATAAATTACAGACTACTATAAAAATGTACGTGTTGCAAGCTTTACCAAGAAGGTAACCTAATCTCGGGGTGATGTTCCTGGCTGTTGATAAATAGCAATTACGCTAGAAAAAACTATGTATGGCGTCTGCTGGCAACTATTTTGCCACTCCTTGCATGCCAAACTGAATATTGCGCTTTTGAACTTACATCTTTTATATTTTTGGTTATCAACCCAAAAAAAAACAGAGAAAACGCATTTCATTTTAGTTAACAGTATGAGTAAAGCCATTTTTCACAACCCAATCAATAAATTTATTTTTGAAACGTATTTAATCCTTGCTGCAAGGAGGAATATAACTCAAAACCTCTAATTAAGTCACTAAACTAAGGTAACAATCGTTTACCAAATAAACTTCTACTAATACAGTAGAGTTTTACATAACGAGACGTTATAGTACAGTTTAGAACAATGGTTGATTGTACAATACCCAGTAAGAAACAATAGGGTAACACCGCGAAAGGCACTAAAATTACGTATGACTAGGTACTTCATTTTATGTGCAATAGAATAATTGTTATTGCAGATATATACGGCGTCAGCAGAATTAGCAGTTAATGATTTTTTTTGATCCTGGTTCGGCAAAGCACACTGCACCTGATAGTAAGCGCAGTGCCGTCCATTTACAGTATCAAGTAGCGAGAGACTGCAATCTATTCCTCGCTACTCAACACAATCATGTCGGCCTGCTTCTTCACACTAATCCATTGGCAAGAAGGTGCAGAAGCGGTCGAGGGTCCAGTGTCAAAATACCCCGAAACGGCCAAACATCGTACCCCAACTCCAGAGTCTGGACCCCCGACAAACAAAATACAACAGTCAACAGATAACATATTTTACTATAATGTATAAAGTAAACTTTTTATTAGGTTCTATTAAAATTGAAATATAAATAAAATAAATACACCCAACAGTCACACACGTCATAGTTCTGACAACACACTACGTAAAACCTGTATCAAGAACTATCAGGATGGGTGTCAAGAACTACGAGAGACTACGGTTCCAAAACACCCAGACACAAATATCTGTCTGTCACACAAACATTTGTCTCGGTGCGATCCCCGGGGTCGGATAAAGTGATGCGTTTTTCTATCACGAAATACTCTGGCAACCCGTAGGCCTACTCTCGAAACCAATTCCAATCTCGAACTCGATACAGTTTCAATTCCAATCTAGAAGATATTGGAACTCTAACTCACTCAACTAAATGATATAGAATATTTACGAACTAGCGATCGTAAATGCTCTATTTCATTTAGTTACTAAAAATCCACCGTGTGAGAGGTCAAGAGAACCAATTGTACAGTTTTCGAACCTAAGCCCAATTTTAAATTGGAATCGAGTGTCAAGATTAATTAAATAGACTAAAATGACAGCTGCGATCGACCTTTTCTTTTTTTAATGTTGCAAGCGTAGTACCTATATAGTACTGTAGTATGGCCGATTATGAATGATTCATCGACCTGTTGTGACATGAGCTTTCTATTTAATTTTAATCCTGCTGTTATTAAATGTTTAATAAATATATAAGTAATAAAATGAATATAACAAAATAAATAACGTACGTTATTAATTTTGTCTTGTTACATTAACTTTACTTGTAATAAATAAGAAATCAATAATAAAATAAATGCAATCGATGGAATTTAATTCAATTTTACTCTTTTTGTTAGTATGTATGTGTATTATTTCTATTGCCTGTGTAGAATTTTGCTAATAGTATTAATTTGGTAACAATGGTAGGCATCCGCCATTTTGTGTAGAGATGAGTCGTACTACGTAAATTTTGTAATAGGTGCACCTAGTCTAGTTCCGCACAAATACTCGATCCAAATACCTGTTCCACTTAGTCCATGAAGTACGCGAACTTTAAAGTATGCTTAGTCTGCGTACCACCGATACGTTTAGGTACGCCGTAATGAATTGTAACTGTAAATTGTACTGCCAACGTAAAGATTTCTACATTGAATATCTACATTGTAGATTGTTGGCGTACTTAGAAGATTTCAATTCAATGTATACAAAGTAATCTGTTTTTTTCATCAACTATCTACAATCATTGTTTTTTTATTTACACGTATATAATGTCTTAATTAAAACTATAATTGAAAAAATAAATACTAAAATTAATAAAAAAAACTTCGTTACGGAAACCGATTGCTAAAATACGTGTATCCGACGAGTACTTTAAAAATCGCGGCGCGGCCCGGCGGCGTCCAGGCCACCGAGATTTTATTAACACGAGTCCGTACTTGAGTAATTACTAATACCTAGTATAAAAAATCTACCTAGTATGCGATTGAAGTACCGAGTAGTCTCGAGTATTGGCTGACAAAGATGGAAAGACTGCGGAATAGTGTAATCGGAATATATTCTTACATAAGTGCGCATTGCGTTATTTTTATGACTATTGAAATATGGTTCAAATTCAAACATCGCGGACGCGTAAGCACAGTAATACTAGCTGGATCAAGTATTTTAAAAGTTCGAATAGGTGCAACAACCTAGTATCGTTAAATACCTAGTCCCTGGATCTGTTCTAGTATATACGCTTCACCTCTAATTTTGTGCATCATTCGTCTTCTTTCTTCACTCGCGATTCGTTGTACGAATATTCCACCACGCGCTTTTAACACCACAGAATTTTAAAAAGTTCCCTTTTCATTTACTGGTCAACGCAAATTCAAACGTTTACTAACTATTATTTTTACTTTAGGATAACGTGGCAACCCACCAAATGTCATTTTAGTCTATCTAATTAAAAATCAGTGTATAATTAGAATTGAGAATTATTTATTCAATTTACCATAAGACAGCTGTGTAGGCGTCAAAAAAATAAACCTTTTAAGAGTTAAAAAGAATAATTAATCATATTATACACTTTTCTGTAATCATTTAATAACAAAGTGTTTTCAAAAGCCAAGCCTCGCTTATATGCGCAAAAGTAAGCGAACTATGTGTAAACATTAGAAAAACTTTGAAACATGACGATAGTAATTAGCAGTGTTTGCAGCATTAGCTAACATACAGTTTGTGATTCACGTTTGAAGTTTCCTTTGATGCGGTTAATAGTTTTTAACATTCACCATTCACTGTTTAGTGCCTAATTCGCAATGGACGTGTCTTTTGAAAAAATATCAGACAAAATCAAATTAGTTTGGTCCAAAACAAACCGATGGCACAGAGGTTAGTGTTTTTTATGATTTATATTCTTGATTTATAATAATAAAATTAGGTGCAATAGTTTTAATGACTTTTTATTCGAGTTACTGTAACAGTTATATAGACAATATGTTACGTATTTTCCCACAAGTGAGTCAATTACTTAATTACTATGTATCATAGTCTTACAGTAAAAAAACCCCTTCATGTTGGTAATTTAGCATGATATTTTGCTTTTGTAATGCTTTTGTGTGTACTGAGTGAAGATGATTTCATTTATAGTAACTTAAAAATTGCATTCGAAAAACAATTATAAGGTTTTAATAATCAATAATTCCAATAGTTCTCAGTTGACAAATGTGAAAGCCATGTTGGTGTTTACATAATTGTGAAATAAATAATGTTTTTTAAATAAAAACAAATTTAAATTTAAACAATTATCAAAGCTTTGCTGTGCTTAATAAAACTTAATATTTGTAAAGAATAAAATAATATTGAATAAAATTGAATTGTGTTTTTAGACTCTCGCGATTTCAATACATATTATAATATTAGGAACGGGTCTTAATCGCGCAATACTTTAATGGTATAAATACAATGGTCGTTCGGTCCAAAAACATCAGAATTTCAACCGAGAGGATGGATACCGTTTGTCAACAACACGGAATCCTGTCATAAGTATATGTAAACCGCGTCGACAGAATGAGTCAACTCTTCAGCGCGAGGATACTGTCAGTGTGGTTTGTCGAAGTACCGACAGTATTTTTGATAAAAATAAAACCAAGGGAAGGTAGTTATCAAAACCCCCACTAAACTGGTTACCGATACTCCCACCACACGAAAGCCCACCTTACGAAGATGGCACTAAATCTACTCAGTCAGCCCGTGACCACGGCCGATGCAACTCGGTCAAAACGTCGGTAAATAATTGTGGTATTTATACCATTAAAGTATTGCACGATTAAGACCCGTTCCTAATTTTATAATAATAAGTGTATTTGCAAAAACCTTTATTTAATTGCGGTCAATGTTATAATGTGATTGGGTGTGAGCCTATCGCCGTATCGGGTACAATTCCAGACTCCAGGCTGTTACTGAGTAATTTCTAAATAGAAGAACCTAATATCAATTTACCCGACCCGGGAATCGAAACCAAGACCTTAGCAGCCATAAAGCAGGCGCAATTAAAACTGCTGAGGCAGTCAAAAAAATACTATTTTAAAAATGAAACTTATTTAATTCTTTACAAACTACTTGCAGGTTTTGGGTTTACATTATAATATGTTGTATACTTTTTGTTTTAGCTTTTTTATTATTTCTCCTGGTGGAGCTGAGGATATTTCCGGGTGGTAAAGTGGGTTTTAATTGCAATGATCCAGCCTTGTCACACCCCTTCACAGGAGACACCATAAGTTGGAAACTGCTATTAGTGACCACAGTTTTACTACCACTTGTTGTCGTAAGTAAAATTGATTATATATGAGAAAATAGATCACCTGATAAGCATTATCAAGGTCAGGAAGACCATGACTTGACAGTGCCGTGCCAGCTTTTAAGTAATAGGTTTTTAATTTGGAGGTTCATAATTTGTATTTTATTGAAAATATAAAAGTCTAATCTGGTTGCACAATGGTGCTATGTTAATATGAAAACTTATTATTGATAAATTCATATAAATGGTACTAATAAAAAAATTAATGCAATATAAGTGATTTGTATGAATAATTTAATGTAATAAAAAGATATTTAAAATGTATTACCATTGGTGCATGCATTTCAATGTGCCACAAATATATTTAAAAAAAAGTTGACAAAAATTAACTGGATCTGTACTGCAAGACACAAAAAAAACAAAGACTAGATATTATCTGTCCAACAACATATTCAATAGAAGCAGAGTTAGCATAGTTGGAAGTGGTACAGATTTCTTAAACGAGTGTCGCTCTTTCGAAACCAGCACAAATCTCATACAACTCCTGGTGGTAGGACCCGCCCGGATATCGACTACCATATATAGGGTGTAAAACCCGCCATAGTGGCACACGCAAGTATGACGCGTTCCAGGGTCAGCCAACGTACATCCGGTTTTTGTCGGGGCTCTAGAGTTGAGGTACGATGTTTGACCGTGTTGCGGGCTTCTGACACTAGACCCTCGACCGCTTCACCTTCATGCCCATAGCGTAGTGTGAAGAAGCAGGCCGGCATTGTGGTCAGTAGTGGGGATAGATTGTCTCTCGATACTCGATACTCTAATTACACGCCACTGCGCTTACCATTAGATGCAGTGTGGTCACTTTACCGTGCCAGGATAGAAAAAAAATCTGCAGTGCTGGGACAGTGTATAATATAGGGCTGGTATTATTTTAAATTATTCTATGGCACATTATTTTCCTAATTACCTCAGCTGTATACCTAAGGTATTTAGGAAACATGATCTCACTCTATGTTGAACTTTGCCCACCACTTACGTGAGAATAACTTCTGACGTACTGTTTTATTAATTTATTTGCAAAGAGCAATCAAATACCTTAATTGAGAGCAAAACATACTTAGGAGTCAACATAATGGTATATATTTCTCATGAATTATTTTTATTTTATTTAGAGACGTAAATATTTATTAAAAGAGTTTGCGAGTAAACTTATTTAAAAAAATAATATGTTAACACAAAACCCACCGCTATCCACAAATTTAAAAAACCACAAAAATATTTCTATATTAGAATTTATTTAGACACTACATTTTTTCAGTACACATGTTACATTATGTTTTTCACTAAGTCTTGCTATTTGTAACAAGTCCACAACTGCCAGACAGCATTTTGTTTTTTCAAATTTTAACTTGTAGTATTATTATTTTGTAATTTTTAATAAATTATGTTTTTCAGATGTTAATAGTAGAAAGGAAATATCATTCGGACAAGGCAGTAAAACCGAAGCAGCAAGCATTATTTTGGTATAAAGAACATCTGTTTGGGGTTCTCATCAACTTGGTTACCATTCAGACCCTGAAACTGATTGTGGGGTCACCGAGACCACATTTCTTCGACACATGCAGTCCTAAGGAGGCTTTGACTTGTCAAGGGTAAATATTTATATTTTTACAGCAAGTTAATACTTGCAGTATTTATTTTTATTGTATAGTCCGACAAACGAGCATGTGGGTCACCTGATGTTAAGTGATTTCCACCGCCCATGAACATCCACAATACCGAAAGTATCATGTATGCGCTGTCGGCCTTAAAGGACAGGAATAGGGAAGGGAAGGGGGAATCTGGGTCTCCGGATATCTCACTTACTATATGAAACGCGACAGTAAACTGTCACTTTGGTTTGGTTTGGTTTGGTCTGTTTGGTTGGTTTTCTGTGAGACAGTGGTACTACCCCGGTCGAGCCGGCCCATTCATGCTGCAGACAAATATGTCTACAGCGTGGCTCTACCACTATGAAATGTGGGTTTAGTCCTGTCACTTTAGATGATTTCATAATATGAAACGTCTTTTAAAAGAATAAACTTATTTATAGTGTGTCTTTTAGAGTTTTGTGACAATGGAATCTGCACCATGTCTTTATTTTTAAAAGATTTTTTAGTCTGAAACATTTTGGTCATTCTAAGCCGTTTCGCATTTTTTTTATTACGATTAATAAAGGGAAATACGTTTATCTTGATATGCGCCGTATGATGAAAGATTATAAATTTTAATATCATTATTAGGTAATCAACTAATTATATCTTTAAAAAATAAAATGTTGGTGGAAATAATCTAAAGACTTGATAAGTGTTCTTAATTATAATTATTTCCATAAAAATATGCAGCATTTATTTTTGTATTATTTACTTTATATACAATAATAGGTGTAGACTCTGTGTTAGAATTTTGTACTGTGACTTAAAAGACATAACTATAAATATCAGCTAGTTAAATAAAGAAAATTTTTAAGAAATGTCAAAAAATTATGTTTTTTTTTGTGATTCCAAAATAATTTGCAATCATAACTTCACACATTCCATTTTCAAAACCGTTAGATATACTAAAAGATAATTTTGTTATAAAAATTTAACAGGTCATTCATCACAAGTCTTTATAATTTAATTTCAAATTTTAAACATATTATGTTGCCAAATATATTTTCCTGTACTTCCAATAATCAAATAAATCTTCAACATTATCCCAATTAAAGACACCATCCTGTATAGATATTCTCTGTTTATTTGCAGTTCAGAATATGTCACAATGTACACATGCACCAAGGCACACTGGCTGAGCCAATCAGACAAGAGTTTTCCATCCGGTCACACCTCATTGGCTGTACATACCGGAATTTTATTGGCGGTGAGTATTACCATATACATACAGAAATTTTTAATATTTTTGTAAAATAATTGAGTTTTAAAGATGGGTAATTTTATTAATAATATTGTAAATAAGTACAATTAACAGTCACATAGTCACTCAAGTCGCTCACGAAGTAAGAATGAACTGAACTGCGGAACACACAGGCCTTCTCTTTTATTGTTGCTCTTTTTATTGTATTGTGGCCGTTTTTTTATTGTCAATCTACCCGGAGCTACTTCCCAAATCACCTTCGATATGGGTATTTAATGGGAACTACCCCAACAACAATTAATTCAGAGCATAATAATGAACAAAAGTGCTATGATCAATAAAGAAACGCGACCGTAATCAGAAGCCACACCCCTTAGCTATAAATTTATTCCTATTTAATAATACTAACCCTGTATTAAACATTGTCACACTGCAGGGCACAGGCCTCTTTTACTAATGAGAGGGGTTAGTTAGGCCTTAGTCCACCACGCTGGCCTAATGCGGGTTGGTATTCATAGCTTTGAAATTCTTATGAGAATTCTGAGGTATGCAGGTTTCCTCACGATGTTTTCCTTCACCGTCAAAGCAAGCGATAATTAACATTCAATACACACGTAACTTTATAAAAGTCAGAGGTGTATGCCATTCGGGTTTTGAACACACGACTCTCGTCTTGACAGTCCGTACCGCAACCAACTAGGCTATCGCTGCTTCTCCTAACTATATGTTATTATTTTGCAGTACTACCTACACAGAAGAGTTGTAAACCGTCGGTCTAGTGGGGTGGTGACCGTCCAACTATTGTTCCTGGTGACTGCGGTGTACTGCAGCGTGTCTCGTATGACAGACCACCGGCACCACTGGTGGGATGTCCTCGCCGGCGCTCTCATAGCAGCACCTATCTTGTACTACACCGTGAGTGATAAAGTATATGTGGACAGTTGACTATTTAATTTAAACGATATTTTTGAAAAGTTCCAGGAGAGAGGTGTAAGGGTATTTTAATACAATCATTTATTCCGGGTTATTCTACTCTACCTGAGATTGTAATGAAAATATCAGGAGTCACTTACAAAATATTTACGGGTAGATTAATAAGTTATAGACTCGGTGGGGAAAGATTTGTTATAAAAAGGAACGCCTCAACGCTCGCGAGGGCAGTTTATACGAAACTAGCGGGAGTCTAACTCGATTTTAATCAGTGTGCATACAGTCGTTCTCAGTGTAGTTTGTGTTTTATCGATGATTGCTAATAGACGTTTAAAGTTTTTCGATTTTCGAAAAAAAAAACACTTAAACAATGCAATTTCTTGGATTTTAGTAGAATTAATATATCACTTGTGTAATCACGTACTGCATCTTTATGATTTATCTATATGAGCAATATTTTCTAAAATAAAAAGTGCCCTGAAAAATATAATCCCTGTTTTACCAGTTGATTTGAGCGCCAAATAAGTGCACAAAAAATTTAAACTAGACTCAAAAGATGCAGAAAATTTTGCAGATTCCGAATATGTGTATAACTCTATATCTAAAATAATGACGTTTTAATTAAATATGGTCTCACTACAAAAGTTACCTTAGCAGTGTTATAACATTTAAACACTTGTCAAAACTTAGTGACTGCCTCGGTGGCGCAGTTGTAATTGCGCATGCGTTACGACTGCTGCTGTGCTGAGGTCTCGGGCTCGATCCCCGGGTCGGGTAAAGTGATATTGGGTTTTTCTATCTAGAAATTCTTAGTATTAGCCCGGAGTCTGTAATCTGTGCCCGGTATGGCGATAAGCTCGCCCCCTATCACATTATGGAACTGAAATTCGGCGAAAAGTGGGTGTACTGGTTACACCTCTGCCTACCCCTTCGGGGATTACAGGCGTGAGTGTATATGTATGTATGTATCTCAAAACTTAGTCCAAGTTCTTTACAACAAAACTGTGTTACAATTTATTTAACTAAATATAGTTGACCCTGTCTATTAGTACACTACGTATTACTATAAAAATTTGCATGTTCGCTGGTCAGAGGCTGTTTAAAATAAATAATGTTTAACGCATGTACAACCCAAAACAATGTTTAAACACAGATATCAAGTACGGTATTTTACAAACATGTGTTATATTTTATTGTAATATGACAGATATTAACTTATTATCGTTGATGTATCACAGAATACTTTATGGTTCTGTGTACAGAAAGGTCACTTAGTAAAGACCTTTGAACGAATAACAATTCTCGCTTCAATGCAATAAAGTGCTATTTTGCTCGTCCGATAATCCTTACATAAGTTTTATTACTTAGCACCATCACGCACATGCAAGTGAGAATGTTTCGTATCACTACGCATTAGAGTTTCTTTTGCAATAAACATGACATATTCAGTTAATACGAAGTTGAAGGTTTACCCGTACTTCTACACAATAAGAACACCCCAACATTTTTTTTTTTCAGATACTAATCCGGTGTGGTAACTTCGAATGCTCCGGTGTGAATGCAGAAAAAGAACAAATTGAAGGCGTTAATCTTAATACAGAGTCTATTGAATCTACAGCTACTTAAGTATTTTGATATACGTTTACATACTCTATTGAAGTCATCTTAACTTTGTCATTGTAAGTAATGCGACTTTTGAAGTATCGATAATTTTATAGGGTCTATAGTTGGGGATGTTTGGCCGTGTTGCGGCTTTCTAAGTACTCTGACACAAGACCCTCGACCGCTTCTTCACCTTCTTGCCTCATGGCTTAATGTGAAGAAGTTACACAGCAGGCCGGCATGATTGTGTTAAGTAGTAAGGGATGGATTGTCTGTCGCTACTTGATACTCTAGTTGACCTTTACTATAAAATTTATGTTTGTTTTTTGATGCTAGAGACCTGTAATGTACAGAAATCTGACGTAAAAGCAATATTTAAAATCGATAATAAAGATATAAACTAAAGTTCATTATCGATAGTTCAAGAGTCAATTCAGCGCATCACTAGCATGTGATTAAAACTCGGGTGATGGAGTCAATACCTAGAATATTAACGATCAACACTTATTTATCAATGCTGGTCATTGTTTTATTTATTTAGTTCAATTTATTTATTCGCCTAGTCAAAGTACTATGTAACTAGTCCATTCCATTAATCGATAAGTATGGCAATGCCTAGTATATAGGAAAGGAATTTAATGTCAATATAATTAGAAGATTTTAACCACTCAAGTTGCTCAACATATTTGGTCACACCAAACTGGCAATACTCGCCCTTATTGACGTGCGTATGAAGCGTATTTGTAACGTTAATGTTATGGTAATAAAGTTGATTTTGGTCTGTATTTTTACTTATTACTTATTTCCTTTACCGGTGTCCTAGTGATGCTTGAGAGGTTAAATACATGTATTACGTTTTTTTATTTTAAATTAAATAAACAGTGTTTTGCTAAAGAGGATACTAATGAAAGCACCATGTATAGAATCGATGATTAGTAACATATCGGTCAAGACAGAAAACCGTAACCCGCATAGTTTCTAATTGAACTTTGGAAATAATATCATAGTTTCGTGGTTCAACCCTAGAATCAGCTGTTTTATGTCAACAACCTATTTTTTTGTCGCGGGGAAATCGGTTTATTACTGCCGCCCGCTCCGGGGGGAAGCGGAATAAGAATAAAACGGTTATGCTGGTGGACTAACCGGTCTTACGACCCAGCTTTCCCTCGCCCGGATGATGGCCATCCATGCTGCCGCTGGGCCGAGTCCCTACCCACTATGTACACCCCACCCGACACTACCCTAAAACCCCGCGGTGGCATTCTTCGGCGCTTACGGAGCGATCCCGGGGTATTCTAAGGAGTGCTAGAATTGCTGCCGGAACCGCCCCTGCGCGGTGCCCTGTACGGGCCCATCTCTATGTGGGGCTTAGGAGCCCCCGCGCACCAAACAACGACAGCGAACGAGGCCTTACCACCCAAGCTGCCATCTCGGGGTCGCACGATGCACCGAAACTGGAATGCATCGATATGGGCTCACAGCCCCCCGCGACCCCCGATGACCCCAGTTAGTCGCCTCATATGTCAACAACCTGCCATTACAGAGTAACACCAGTTGACATTGATTTTTTTTACCGACCCATACACTTTTTTACATACAATCAGCTGAATTTAGGGTTGCAACAATTTCTTAGTAGGTATTATTCATTCAGATATACATTTGAAAAAGGTACTTTTATATTCACCATCATATTGCTAATCAGAGACTATTACCTGGTGTTTTCATTAGTACCATCCTTTTGGAACACACTGTATAACCAACTGACCTGAAGATATTAAATAAGTAATCATATTTTTGTAATGTTTTATGCATTTTAAAACAGTATTTTTATACTTCAATTCTGGTCGCCATCTTGGTTTGAGGTTGTTTTAAACTTTTTATTAAAATATATTTCAAGAAAAAAAAGCAAGCGGTAGCCTAGTAGGTTGCGGTACGGACTGTCAAGACACATGACAATTGTTCGAAACCCAAAAGGCTCTGACTTTTCTAACGTTACGTAATATTACTTTAACTGTAAATATTTATGGTACATTTGAATTAGTATTCGCCATTCGGTTTTCATTTACTATTATAAGCAGCTGTCAACAAACTTAGATCAGAGTATGTCCTTTTGGAAAGTTGCGTTTAATTTTCCTTGGATATTTAAGATACTAGTATTAGTAGCAGCGATAGCCTAGTTGGTTGCGGTACGGACTGCCAAGACGAAAGTCGTATGTTCGAAACCCAAGTGGCATACACCTCTGACTTTTCTAAAGTTTGGTGTGTATTAAATGTTAATTATCGCTTGCTTTAACGGTGAAGGAGAACATCGGGAAGAAACCTGATACCTAAGAATTCTCAAGAATTTCGAAGGTATGTGAAGTCTACCAACCCGCATTAGGCCAGCGTGGTGGACTAAGGCCTGACCCCTCTCATTAGTAGAGGAGGCCCGTGCCCAGTAATAGGACAATGTTTAATACAGGGCTAGTATTATTATTATGCGTTACGACTGCTGTGCCGAGGTCTCGGGTTTGATTCCCGGTTCGGGTAAAGTGATATTGGATTTTTTATATAGTAATACTCTAGTTGATAGTCTAATATTATTTTTATAAAAGGAACGTGTATAAATATTAAAATTCTGGATTTAATTTCTATTTTAATTATGTATGACTTACAAAGTATTTCAATTAATGTGATGGCACTATTTTTTTAAGATAGTATAGTAAGTGAAATAAACTATTCTTTATATACGTCATTTTTTACACACATCAATATACATTTTGCAATTTATATGTTGTTTTATTATGAATATTTCGTATACATCATGGAGACTAGAGTATAAGGAGTACAATTTCTGTACAAAATAAGTTAAAGTTTTTTAATTCAAAAAAAGTACGCAGACTTCAATAAAAAACAAATTATGCGTCCCCATAAAATTTGAGGGTTGCCCTCGATTTATCTGAGATCCCATCATCAGATCCTGACTTGGTGCCAATGGGAAGTATATACTTTTCAACAAAAAAAGAATTTCTCGAATTGGTCTTCGAGTAATCGGGGAACATACATAAAAAAAAGATTCCGACGAATTGAGAACCTCCTCCTTTTTTAAGTCGGTTAAAAAGTGTCTTGTCGAAAAGCGACAATTAAGGCGCCACCGTAGCAAGTGTAATTTAAAGGATAGATTAAAGTTATTACAGCAGGATCATAAACACAGAAAATGGTCTGAGCGCTCTCCGTCAGGCTAACACTCTTATTTATAAACAAGACGTTACTTTGTCTCAAGCAATTACTTAAGTAAGTCATTTCGTTACTCAAGCCTGAGACATCGCTGCTAATGCTTTGCCTAGAAATCTTACGTCAAACGATTCTTACTTGGTTAAGAATTCTTATCTATAATAATTCATAAAAAGTACACCGACTTCAATAAAAAACAAATTATGCGTCACTATAAAATTTGAGGGTTGCCCTTGATTTAACTGAGATCCCATCATCAGATCCTGACTTGGTGCCAATGGGACCACCTGGGAAGTATACCCTTTTAAACAAAAAAAGAATTTCTCGAATCGGTCCAGGCGTCTTCGAGTAATCGGGTAACATACATAAAAAAAAGATTCCGACGAATTGTTAACCTCCTCCTTTTTTGAAGTCGGTTAAAATAGAATCATTACATATGTAGTTACTTTTTCTTAAGTAAAATGTTTTTCTTGATTATAAATACGAGTGTTAGTGAATACGGGCAGAATAATGAGAGAGATAACGTGAACGTGCGGCCAGCAGTTGTCTTTTTCTAGAATCTTGATTGGTCTACGTCACAGATACTGGAGCGAAATGAAATAGGTATTGGCAGCACAGTTGCTTTGTCTCTTTCTACAAAGTGGTCAATTTTGTGAGAATATAGCTTAGTGCATTCTATGTCTATGAGAAGAAGAGTGACTCAGCACACTTCACCCCGTTTACAACTGCTAAATTCATATCACATCACTTGCCGCGTGGCAATATGCAATAGCATAGTGTGGCAATAGCGCTATTGTTGTTTTTTCTTTTTTTTTATTCTGGCGCGGCAAAGTGACCACACTGCACCTGATGGTAAGCGCAGTGCCGTCCATTTAGACTATTAAGTAGCGAGAGACAAGTATACCTCGCTATTCGACACAATCATGCCGGCCTGCTATGTAACTTCTTCACACTACGCAAGGAGCAATAGGAATGAGGGAACACGGTAGTGTATCTCCCTCCGTCGTCGCCCTAAACATGTCTTGGGAGATCCAAATGATCCCATCATGGTCGCTGTTGAGGCAGCACTGTCCCTGCCCAATCGCAATTACAATTGTACTATGAATTCAAGTCGACGTAGGACTCACCGGCGAGTCCAAGGAGCCCGGCCGAGGCTCAGATTTTGGATACACTAGTATGTATATCGCGACGGTCCTAAACCTATTCCAAGCGACGCGACGACTTAATTGAAGGGCTTTTAGCGTTTTCTGGCTGGAGCGCCATAAGCGCCGGCCACAATGTTAGGTGAAGCTGTAAAAGCAATTATGAGCTAACAGCACAAATCCATAGGAAAAAAAATAACACGGTAGCTGGCAAACTGTTGCACAGCTTGATGGTGCGGTAGAGGACCTCGTTTCCTCTGCTCTTACTAAGGGTCCGGTGTAGGGGTAGTAGACACCACGAAGCTGTGGCTCCAAGCAAGCCAGTACTCGTGTTTCTGGTGTGTAAGGGAGAGTATGGGATGAGATTAAACAATTCTGCGGAGCATTCGCCATGATACAGACGGTATAACACGCTAACCGAGGAAATATCCCTTTGCATTTTTAGCGGCTCTAAGCTGTTAGCCACGTCTTCATCATTCACAATTTTTATACCCACTGCTAGGCTCAGTTTGTATATACCAAAATTCGTTAGGCATTTTATCCTGGTAACCGTCAAGGGACTAATGTGGTAATGGTTAATATATGTTACACTAACTGGCACATTAACCAACCAATCCATTCCCACGCGTATTAAACCATGGTAAACTAAATTATACCTATTACATAAAGCTAAATTTGATTGTTCAAGAAACATTGCTCAATTTTATCTACAGATAGGTAAAGTCCAAGAGCTCGATGCCGTGTTTTTTCGTTACTTTTTGTACAAAATCGCTTGAAATTAAGGAAGACTGTCAGTTTCCCCGGCTTTGTTCCAGCTAGCAGCTAAAAATTGAAGTTGGAAAGTATCCAAATAAAACCCGGAATGAAAAGAAATCCAAAGAAAAACCTACCAGTATAATAATAAATTTTCAATTTCAAAGTTTTTTCGCTCGGAATGGCCATTCAGGCGTACGAGGCAGATAGTAGAGGGGTCATCTGTTCCCACCCACTTTTGCTCTTACCAATATTTAAAATCCTATTTGGGACATCATTTTTAAATCAATTTTGATTCTGTTATCGGAAAATATATTTTTACAGTTCATATTGTTTTCAGTTGCATATGAAATAATACAAAGTTTAAATACAAGAAACTTAAGGGTAATAATAATAATACTAGCCCTGTATTAAACATTGTCCCACTGCTGGGCACGGGCCTCCTCTACTAATGAGAGGGGTTAGGCCTTAGTCCACCACGCTGGCCTAATGCGGGTTGGTAGACTGCACATACCTTCGAAATTCGTATAAGAATTCTCAGATATGCAGGTATCCTCACGATGTTTTCCTTCACCGTTAAAGCAAGCGATAATTAACATTAACACACATAACTTTAGAAAAGTCAGAGGTGTGTGCCACTTGGGTTTCGAACATACGACTTTCGTCTTGACAGTCCGTACCGCAACCAACTAGGCTATCGCTGCTATACTTAAGGGTAGTAGGTATTTATAGCGTTCAAATGTAATCAAGCATGCAAACATTTGCATTAGAAAACCCAGTGAATCGCATTAAATTCACCCGTGAACATAAAGCCTACAATTAAAGCTCATTTAGGCTCATTAATTTCAGTGTTTGCTTTGGCTGGTCAGTAAATATTAAAGGAAGTCATTTATTATTCCTCGGTGAACTGTTTCAGTAGATGTGTCAACATTATATCGTAGATAAACGGTGTTCGGTTAATATAAATGGGCACTTGGGCAATATAAATTCAAAAACAATAAAAATCCTACCTTTTTTGTTTAAGGGTGTATACAAACGTATTCTAGTTATCAAAGTAACCAATTTGGATATTTTCTTAATAACGACTTATGCATTAAAAATATAAAGGCAGTGTTAAAAAAAAATGCTGTCGTTTTCTGTCCTATTTAGAGTTTTCAATTTAAATTTTCAGTTGTCACAATGTCTTACCCATCTCGTCATTGGTCTAGTGACCAAAATTTTACGCAGGAGTAGGCCGAGATAGGCATTTGTGCCCAACATATGGGGCACAACCATCATAGGTGATGGCAGATAGGCTGAGCCCTCTTTTTATAGAACGGATATAAAATTGACTGCCTCAGTGGCGCAGTTTTAGATAATTGCGCATGCGTTACAACTGCTGTGCAGAGGTCTCGGGTTCGATCCTCGGGTCGGGTAAGGTGATATTGGGTTTTCTATTTAAAAATCATCCCGGTGTTTAGAATCGGGCCCGGTATGGCGATAAGCTTGCCCATTATCACATTATGGGACCGTAATAAATTCGACGAAAAGTGGGTTTACTGCTTACACCTCTGCCAACCCCATCGGGATTACAACGGATAAACCGTTGCCGAGTGAGTGCAACTCTGTCAACTTCATAGGGCAACAGACGTAACCTGCTTAAACTTTAATTGTATAGTATTATCTACCCCTTAAGCTGTAATTTCTTAGTTAAATATTGACTCGGCATATTACCTAAATAAATTGCTTACAAGTCAGTATATAAATACGCCTATATCATATTTCAAAAAGTACCTAGCACTGACTGGGCTGCACTATGATGTTGTTGAAGTCCCTTCTCGGTCTGATATTCGTCCAAATGGCGTTTACGAAGGATTATTTAACCGTGAATTTTATAAAGAGTTTTATAGATAATGAACTAAAACCAACGATTCTGATTGTTTGTGACCTGTGTTGGAATAACAGTAAGTTGCAACTTTTTTTTTTAGTTCCTCAACAGGCAGACGAGCAGACGGGCCACCTGATGGTAAGTAGTCACCGCCGCCCATAGACTTCTGCAATACCAGGGCACAGCAAAGCCGCTTTGTTTTATACTGGCACGGCAAAGTGACCACACTGCACCTGATGGTAAGATCGGCTGATCCCGGAACGCGACACACTTGCGTGTGCCACTATGGTGGGTTTTATAGCCTGTGTACGGTGGTCGCTATCCGGGTGGATATGAATATCCTACCAGCAATAACTTATTTCAAGCCTTTAAATAAAATTGTTACGTAATTTTTAAATGTCGTTACATGTGGCAAAGACGAGTCGGTTTACCACCATAAACTACTATAAAGATTACCACGACTTTCAATTTAAGTGACATGGTTGGTAGTGTTGGTACCTACATAAGATTTTTGTGTCTAGTGTCAGAATACTCTGAAAGCCGCAACACGGCCAAACATTGTACCCTACTCTAGACCCCTGACAAAAACCGGATGTACACTGGCTGACCCCGGTACGTGACACACTTGCGTGTGCCACTATGGTGGGTTTTACACCCTGTGTACGGTGGTCGCTATCTGGGCGAATATGAATATTCCACCACCAGCAAATATTTGCAACGTGTATGATATCAATATATATTATTGCGTTGTGTACGCTACCAATGAAAAAGAACCCTTTTTAATTCTGGCAAAATCATCACACAACGCTTGATGGTAAGCGCAGTGCCGTCCAGTTAGAGTATCAAGACGTAGCGAGAGACAATCTATCCCTCGCTACTCAACACAATCATGCCGGTCTGCTGTTTATTTCTTCACACTACGCCTAAAGGACCCAGGATCATAGAAAGGAGGAAAAAAATGATCGGGCCGGGTAGAAGACGCCACGAAGCTGTGGCTCCGCAAGCCAGTACGCGTGGTAACCTAACCTTAAATAAAAATAAATAAAATAAAAAATAAAAATCGTTTATTTTCAGACCAGAGATCCATAGAATGTTAGTAACAATATAACTTATAGACTATGTTAGTAGAGGTATACATGCCAATACAATTTAAAAATAAAAGTAACAGTAACATCCCAATGGGCAGGCTCATCGAACCTTTACAACATGTAGCTCGGTGAACCTGCCAACCAGGGCTGAATAGAGTCGTTCACCCACCATCTTCAGGACTCGGTTCGAGCTCCGCCGCACCCTGTAAACCACCAACCTTATTTCGCATTACTGCGTAAAAGTCATCCACGCTGGCAAACATACCCGACGCGCTACACTAACGTGGGAGCCGGAACAGAGTCCATTATCACATTATGGGACCGTAATAAATTCGACGAAAAGTGGGTTTACTGCTTACACCTCTGCCAACCCCATCGGGATTACAACGGATAAACCGTTGCCGAGTGAGTGCAACTCTGTCAACTTCATAGGGCAACAGACGTAACCTGCTTAAACTTTAATTGTATAGTATTATCTACCCCTTAAGCTGTAATTTCTTAGTTAAATATTGACTCGGCATATTACCTAAATAAATTGCTTACAAGTCAGTATATAAATACGCCTATATCATATTTCAAAAAGTACCTAGCACTGACTGGGCTGCACTATGATGTTGTTGAAGTCCCTTCTCGGTCTGATATTCGTCCAAATGGCGTTTACGAAGGATTATTTAACCGTGAATTTTATAAAGAGTTTTATAGATAATGAACTAAAACCAACGATTCTGATTGTTTGTGACCTGTGTTGGAATAACAGTAAGTTGCAACTTTTTTTTTTAGTTCCTCAACAGGCAGACGAGCAGACGGGCCACCTGATGGTAAGTAGTCACCGCCGCCCATAGACTTCTGCAATACCAGGGCACAGCAAAGCCGCTTTGTTTTATACTGGCACGGCAAAGTGACCACACTGCACCTGATGGTAAGATCGGCTGATCCCGGAACGCGACACACTTGCGTGTGCCACTATGGTGGGTTTTATAGCCTGTGTACGGTGGTCGCTATCCGGGTGGATATGAATATCCTACCAGCAATAACTTATTTCAAGCCTTTAAATAAAATTGTTACGTAATTTTTAAATGTCGTTACATGTGGCAAAGACGAGTCGGTTTACCACCATAAACTACTATAAAGATTACCACGACTTTCAATTTAAGTGACATGGTTGGTAGTGTTGGTACCTACATAAGATTTTTGTGTCTAGTGTCAGAATACTCTGAAAGCCGCAACACGGCCAAACATTGTACCCTACTCTAGACCCCTGACAAAAACCGGATGTACACTGGCTGACCCCGGTACGTGACACACTTGCGTGTGCCACTATGGTGGGTTTTACACCCTGTGTACGGTGGTCGCTATCTGGGCGAATATGAATATTCCACCACCAGCAAATATTTGCAACGTGTATGATATCAATATATATTATTGCGTTGTGTACGCTACCAATGAAAAAGAACCCTTTTTAATTCTGGCAAAATCATCACACAACGCTTGATGGTAAGCGCAGTGCCGTCCAGTTAGAGTATCAAGACGTAGCGAGAGACAATCTATCCCTCGCTACTCAACACAATCATGCCGGTCTGCTGTTTATTTCTTCACACTACGCCTAAAGGACCCAGGATCATAGAAAGGAGGAAAAAAATGATCGGGCCGGGTAGAAGACGCCACGAAGCTGTGGCTCCGCAAGCCAGTACGCGTGGTAACCTAACCTTAAATAAAAATAAATAAAATAAAAAATAAAAATCGTTTATTTTCAGACCAGAGATCCATAGAATGTTAGTAACAATATAACTTATAGACTATGTTAGTAGAGGTATACATGCCAATACAATTTAAAAATAAAAGTAACAGTAACATCCCAATGGGCAGGCTCATCGAACCTTTACAACATGTAGCTCGGTGAACCTGCCAACCAGGGCTGAATAGAGTCGTTCACCCACCATCTTCAGGACTCGGTTCGAGCTCCGCCGCACCCTGTAAACCACCAACCTTATTTCGCATTACTGCGTAAAAGTCATCCACGCTGGCAAACATACCCGACGCGCTACACTAACGTGGGAGCCGGAACAGAGCCCTGAAGATGTTATTGTATTGAACGCGTAAGGCATTGTAGGATTTCTGTGTAAAGCTGGTCCACAGGCTGCTCGTGTAGAATACCTGGCAATATGCTTTAAAAAGCGTGATCTTGACCTCGGCTGCACATCGAGCAAACCTATGAGCCAACATATTACCACGTACCGACAATGCCCTACGCTCCCTCTATATCCAAGTCATCACACATAATTTCGGCGACTACATGATCCAAATATTTAAACTGTGCGACGCGGTTCAAAGTCACAGCACAGCAGTTAAAGCACCTATTTTTTTCCTTAAGGTGCAGTGATCTCTTACGCATATCCTGATAAAAAAAACTCGTATTTTATTTTCAGAAATCAAAATGGATTTGGCCAAGGAAATTTTTAATTTGGGAGTAAGGACGTCGACTTTAAATTACATTTATTCAAAATATCAAGATAATTTCGTCATGCATCTTGTTGATTTGAATTGTTTTGGATCACAACAGATTATTGAATGGGTGATTTCATAATTTTTTTATGTTACTACTTATGGTTTTCAATTTTTTTCTGTGTGCAATGCTGTTCGTATTTATAAGTTTAAGTATAACTTGAAAAACACACTTGAAAAACACCGACTTTAAACAGACCTCTACTGTACTTATTTACTTTGAAGTTGTTTTTAAGTTTACCTATATCAAATTTATTCAATTGTTCCATTTTTTTGGGCTAAGTACATAAAAGCATTTAGGTACTCTAATAGGCAATAACGTAATAGCGCCACCTGCGTTCATTCTTTATTCGTTACAACTTAAGTTAATTGCATGCTGTGTTTACCTATAAGTTGGAGTTCATATTTAGACTAAAACCATTATTATTTTTTATATAGCTATGTATTAATGTGAAAGCCGTTGGTGAACCAAATGAAATAAATAAATAAATTCGTCAAAAGAGTTACCTTGTAATTATTGATTAGATCTTAACCAAAATTTTAAAAACTACTCTATTAAACAAAATCTTAATTGGAATGATTTTTATCGCTTTTTCTTTTATGCAACCAGGCTTCACAGAGAAATCTGTTCCGATCCCCATACCGCTGGCTGGCGCTCTCCAACTCTACTGGACTAACCGAGCTGCAAGACAGTCCAGTTTTGCTGGACAGTGACGTGGTTCTGGCTGAGAGGACTGATTATGGCTTTGCATTAGTTGAATGTAATTATCTTTTGGAATATTTTGCTGCACATCAATAAATTGCATTTTATTTCAAATATTTTGACAGACCATTGGCGTGATTAGGTATTTTTCATATGGAAGGGAAGCAACCGAAAACAAAGCACAACAAATTTGTTATTGATTAATCTCAAAATAGAGTGCATTATCATTTATCTTTCTCACAATATTATGTATTTAACCGTGTATACTCGAGAGTCTATTATAAGCTTAAATAGGAAACGAAATTAATTTTCGATAGTGGTTCGCCCCTAATTATCTGTGTGTATGTCACATATATAGACATCTAATTACGATAAAGCATAGGTATTTAATCTTGCAATTATTTATGGATTCATCTCGGTAGGTTTACATCTTAGATATAATAGTGTAGTCGCTTGATGTCTATTTGTGGTAATTTTGGGAGTGGAGTAAACAGTACCCGTGCTCATGAATTTGCCTATGATTTCGGACACGTGAAGTAAATACACTTACGTCCTCTACTTGTAGTCGTGTCTGCGGCTTTGCGCGACCGTACTACAAATTAAAATCAATGTAAAACGCATTCTAAGAATACCACGCTGTTAAGTTATTTTTTGATAAGATTCATAGTGGGTCCAGTCCAACTGCAGTTGACTCATAATTAGGCACTCCAGAACACAGAAAATGTATCAATCGTGTAAGATTCAAACTTCTCTTGTCAGTATACAAACCGTCACCAAACGGTACCATGATGTCAGCACCTCGAGGCTTCTACAATGGCAGTTACGTCGATTTGAGACTTGACAGAGAGTTGTATCGCAGACGGAAGGACGTTATGGGCCATCCTCTAACCATGTCAAACGTCATTCAGGACAGCAACTCGACGCAATACCATTTACCTAGAGAGGATGCTTTGTAAGATTTAATATATAAATAACAGTTACACATATAGTCCTGCCCTTATACTCTTATACTACGTCAAACCTGTATCTTGGGTATCAAGAACTGGCTTGCGGAGCCACAGCTTCGTGGTGTCTTTCCGGCCTGAAACTAGAGATTCGCAAATTCCTATCTTTGCCGCACCATCAAGCTGTGAACAACGTCACTGTGCTTACCATCAGGTGCAGTGTGGTCACTTTGCCGTGCAAGAAAAAACAGCCTGACCCGAACGAAAATTTAAAATATTATTTGTGTTTAAAGTATTAATATACTTAGTAAGTCTTTTGCTTAATAGCCGACACTATATATCTCTATGTAGCAAAAGCTGGCAAACTAGCGAAGGTTCACCTGATGGTATGCGAAATTGCAATACCAGGCGAATAATGAGTGCGTTGCAAAATAAAATGGGGATTGCCGACGGGGTTTTAGCAAGATGTCACTTTATGGTTGTTGTACTGCCAGCATGTAGTTATGGTTAGTTAGTTACTGGCCATCCGCATTGTGAATGATGCAGACGTGAGTAACAGCCTGGAGCCGCTACAGCTGCGTAGGGATATTTCCTCGCTTAGCGTGTTCTACCGTCTGTATCATGGCGAATGCTCTGAAGAGTTGTTTGATCTTATCCCATCCTCTCCCTTCCATACCAGAACCACGCGTACTGGCTTGCGGAGCCACAGCTTCGTGGTGTCTACTACCCCGGCGAATTTGTGAACCAAGAGGTTCGCAAATTCGTATTTTTGCCGCACCATCAAGCTGTGGAACAGTTTGCCAGCTACCGTGTTCCCTCCCTCCTATGATCCTGGGTCCTTTAGGCGTAATGTGAAGAAGCTAAACAGCAGGCCGGCATGATTGTGTTGAGTAGCGGGAGATAGACTGTCTCCCTGGCCGTTTTGCGGCCTTCTGAGTACTCTGACAATAGACACTCGACCTCTTCTTCACCTTCTTGCCCATGGCGTAGTGTGAAGAAGTAGGACGGTATGATTGTGTAGAGTAGCGGGCGTAGATTGTCTCTCGCTACTTGATACTCTATCTGGACGGCACTGCGCTTACCATCAGGTGCAGTGTGTTCACTTTGCCGCGCCAGAATGAAAAAAAAAATGTCTACCACGGTCGGGCCGGTTAATTCATGATGTAGGTATAGGGAACTGACTATAGTGTGTCTATCACTTAAAACAGTGAGTTGAGTTTTAACTAAGTAACTGTGCATTATTCATGTCTATTCTAAAGTCCTGCTAATACTCTTCAGAAAGTAGTAATTGGAGAATCAATATTGCATGTATTTATTGTATCATTCGGGAAACAGATTTTTGCTTTCGTAGGGAACTGCACAACGATGTGATCCCGAAAATCTGTTGGATGATAGCCAGACTTGCGTTTGAAATGGTGAACGCGACACCGCAGTACATATTCAGCTATCGATGGGGATATACTGTCAATGGGGAGTGGTCTGGCATGATCAATGACTTGAAGACGGGAATAGCTGACTTGGGTAAGTTACATGGTGGTATCCATACTAATACTATAGATAAATGCGAAAGTAACTCTGTTTGTTTGTTACCTTTTCACGACTAAACGGCTGACCAGATTGTGATGAAATTTGGCAAGGAGATAGGTTATGTCCTGGAGAAGGACATAGGCTATTTTTCTCAAAAAATAACCTTGAAAGGGGTCAAATAGGAGTTCAAAATTTGTATGGGAAATCCATAATTCCTCGACTTAGGGATCTGGAAATTCATATTTAGGCTTTTGGTAGGAAATACGTGTTTCATATTTTTTTCAAAACCATCCCTAAAGATATAGCCACACTAATCTGTACCTATATATAAAAGAAGAAACTGATTGACTGACATATCAACGCACAGCCTAAACGGCTGGGGTTAGAGACTTGAAATCTTGATAGTAGGTACCTTTTATGACGTAGGCACCCACTAAGGAAGGGTTTTGGAAATACCACTCCTAAGGGGGTAAAATAGGGAATGAAAGTTTATATGAAAATCCGTAATTTTTTTAAGTAAAACGCATGAAAATTCGTATTTTGTATATACTTTTTCTCCCAAACATGACATCCACGCGGGCGATGCCGCGAGCAACAGCTAGTATAGAATAACACTAACAAAATCGAAGAATCAAGACGCTGACAGAACAATGAGAAGCCGTAAGCTCCATAATCCCACATGGATATATGTTTGTGATCTACAAATATGTTTGGTATATTGCTGGTGGTAGGACATTCATATCCGCCCGGATATCGACCACCGTACACAGGGTGTAAAACACGCCATAGTGGCACACGCAAGTATGTCGCGTTCCGGGATCAGCCAGTGTACATCCGTTTTCCCAGGGGTCTAGAGTTGGGGTACCATGTTTGGCCGTGTTGCGGTCTGAGTACTCTGATACTAGA
This sequence comes from Laothoe populi, assembly GCA_905220505.1. Classification (NCBI taxonomy): domain Eukaryota; kingdom Metazoa; phylum Arthropoda; class Insecta; order Lepidoptera; family Sphingidae; genus Laothoe; species Laothoe populi. The sequence goes on from HG992165.1 coordinate 3,457,362, forward strand.
CCTTCGACCGCTTCTTCACCTTCTTGCCCCATGGCGTAGAGTGTAAAAGCTACACAGCAGGCCGGCATGATTGTGTTGAGTAGCAAGGGATAGATTGTTTCTCGTTACTTACTGTAACTGGACGGCACTGCTCTTACCTTCAAGTGCAGAGTGATCACATTTCCGTGCCAGGATAAAAAAGCTAGAGAGTGAGTCCTGCTGATATTTGAGTAAAGGCTCGGAAATAAAAAGTGCCAGGATAATAAAAAAATCGCTACTGGATGTTCTGTACTCTAAACTTGTTCCTGTTACATAAGATTTGTATCTTAATATTAAGCCAGAATTATATGTGATGGATGGTAGCATGAGTGCAACAGCGGTTTCAATATTTTCACCCCCTCGGCCCTGGTAACAACGAACTGATAGTTCGAGGCCATAGATACTAATGTGCTTAGACAGCCGCACCAAAAAAATATCGTTGATTATAATTTGCCAATAAAAACAAAGTTCCTTCCCCAGGTACTAACTGCATAGTAACAGACCCGCGACGGCTCTCCGTCGTGACTTACACAGACTCTGTGGCACCGTTCCGGGTGCGGTTCGTATTCCGCCAGCCCCCGCTAGCGTACGTCGCGAACATATTCTCATTGCCGTTCAGCAGTAACGTATGGTTGGCTCTGGTGGTCTGCGCCTTCGCTTCTACTGCTGCAGTGTTCTTGGCTTTCAAGTGGGAAGCGAATTTAGGAAAGGTAGGTAATTAATTTTATTTAGAAACGGCATAATAATATATTTTTCTTAGGAATTATTAATTATTTTTTAATTAAAAATTTATTAATTAACCTAATTGATATGATAGGTGTAGGCAAGTTAAATAAAAAACTTAAATACATTTTTTTATATGTGAAAACTTCTTTAGGCACGTTAGGCACTTTTGGGATGGGGAAAAAGCACTGGAACTCGCGTGACCATAACACTCAGATCATTTTACATTTGAGGAGCACGCCTATAAGTTTCTATAATGATTGACAAACAATCATAAAAAAAACTTACTGCTTCATGGTCGCTGTTTCAAAGAGATCGCAGTAACTCCAAAGTTTTAAGTTTTCACTTCTGTCGGTAGTCCCCATGACTGCCTATGTTTTTTATTTATTGTATATTTGCTGGAGATTATCATAATATAAAAAAATATATTATACTGTAAGTGCTTGTCGTAAAGTCGTGTTTCGCACATAAGTCGCTACATCACGCTCTTGGAATTCAGTATTGACTAAAACCTAAGTTTCTCTAAATGTTGGGTAAACAAGCTGTTCAACTTCAGAATCTCTTGACCCCCAGGATTCGCAGTACCTAACTGGCAACGTAGGAGATGCGCTACTGCTGACGATGAGTGCAGTCAGTCAACAAGGATGTGTCATTGAACCGAGAAAAGCACCAGGTTTGCAAATGCAACATCTATTAGATTTTTTTTCCTGGGACGGCAAATTGACCACACCGCACCTGATGGTAAGCGCAGTGCTGTCCAATTAGAGTATCGAGTAGCGATAGAAAATCTATATCCCGCTACCCAACACAATCATAACGTCCTACTTCTTCACACTACGCCATAGGCAAGAAGGTGAAGAAACGGTCGAGGATCTACTGTTCGAGAAAACGGCCAAACATCGTATCCCAACTCTAGACCCCCGACAAAAACCGGATGTACACTGGCTGATCCCGCAACGCGACACACTGCATGTGCCACTATGGCGGGTTTTACACCCTGTTTACGGTGGGCGCTATCCGGGTGGATATAAATATCCTACCACCAGCAAAATAGCGTCTTGACAGCCCGTACCACTACCAATTAGGCTATCGCTGCTATTCTGGCTAGCTGTTTTTTTATCCTGGCATGCAAAGTGGCTACACTGCACCTGATGGTAAGTGCAGTGCCGTCCAGTTAAGGTATCAAGTAGCGTGAGACATCAGTCCCCCGCACAATCATGCCGGCCTGCTAGATGGCTTCTTAGATAATGATATTTCTGATCAGGTCGCATCATGCTTTTTGTGCTGTTCACGGCACTGATGGCGTTGTACGCGGCGTACTCTGCCAACATCGTGGTGCTGCTGCAAGCCCCTTCAAACTCCATCAAGAACCTGGCACAACTAGCATCTTCTAAGATGACCCTCGGTGCATACAATACTGATTACAACCACTTTGTTTTTGCCGTAAGTATTTAACATACTTACTGATTTTTTATTCTAATCTATACCTATAAGGTTATATGAAAAGCAGGCAGCGGCTCTGCTGTGCTCTGGCATTGCAGAAGTCTATGGGAGGCGGTGACTACTTACCATCAGGTGGCCCGTCTGCTCGTCTGCCTATCCAGACACTAAAAAAAAATGAAACTCAAGTTCTGCATTGATTGAGCTCTGACACAATATACAACCCGCTGCAGAGATTGTTTTTATCAATTTTTTGCCTTGATGCAAAGGGATATGGGGTGAAAGTGGGGATGAACAATCGAATATTTTTTCGGGGGTAGGTGTGAATAAGTTTAGACGTTTTTGTGAATCAGCTGATAATTTTATTTAAATAATTAGTAATCGGTCAATTCTATAGTTATATATCTGGTTGATTAGTGTGCCGTACAGTGTAATACTGCAGTACTTACTTATATAACACTGTATGTAAGATATTCACTTTGAACACCACCTGCCAGCTGAGCACCTACACTTTTTTTTTTATTTTATTTAACTCAACAATTTTCCTATCAACTGAACAAGCACGATGGCTCAATTAGCAAGTATTCAATGCACTCAAAATAAGCTTGAGGAATGCTTCACGCAGAGAATGGCTGAACTTGAAGCGAAGCTGCAGTCCGGTGGCCCAGGCAAGGACACAGTAGCACGAGTAGCAGAAGAGTTCCGTACATTTAGAGAACTAATGTTTGAGATGCTGCGGCTCCTGAGGAAGCAGATCGCTGACTGTGCTAATATGTTGGATGTCTTTGAAACCAGACACAGGCGAAAAGCTCTTGTCTTCTTTGGTGTTGCTGAGAGCAATAAAGAAAACTGCACATCTGTTGTTCTGGACGCAATTAATAATACCATGGCACTAAATTTATCAGCATCCAACATCTCCACATGTCACAGAATAGGCACATCCAATCCAGAACACCATAGGCCTATCCTAGCTTGGTTCTCCCAATATGACAATCGTTCTGCAGTGTGGAGAGCCAAATCAAGGCTTAAGGGTTCGACCATCTCAGTAAAGGAGTTCCTGACTAAGCCTCGACAGCTGGTATTTGCTAAAGCACGACAGCATTTTGGTATGCGAGCGGTTTGGACTCAAGACGGTTTAGTCGTAGTAAAAACCTCAGATGGAACTCGTGTTAGGGTCTCTTCTTTCGACGAACTGAGCCTTCTAATGGAAAAACATCCCAGGTCGGCGGACACTTCTCCGACGGCCCGAAGCGCTGGTGGCCCTGCGGCAACATCGGTTGTGAGCGTCAAGTTGCGTAAGAAGTAAATGTGGAACTATTTTTCATAGTTTTTTTTTTTCTGTTTTTTACGAATCACCGGAACCAGACTACATTTCACTATTTCAACATTTGTTACAGTAATCTCAGTAGATACCTAACTCATCGACAATGAATATTGGATGATGTTTACTTTTGATTTGACACCCTCAATTTTAAGTTATCTATTTGTAAAATGTCAATCTGACATATTATGCTGAGTGACGTACAAAGTTTCGTTCCGAAATGTGATTCATGTTCATATTGTACTTTGAATTATTTTTGTTTTCTATTGTATTATTGTGTATTGCTGAGTTATAAACATGTTTCTTGTAACTCTTTCTTTGTGTAGGTCAGCTGGCGGGTGGTGCAGAGAATGCAATATTGCTCCGCACTGTTAAAATCCTAGTTTATTTAGTAATTTATTTATTTTATTCATTATATATATATTTATATATATTTTATATATAACATGAGTTCTGGTAATGATTCTTTTTATTCCGCCAACGAATCTGCAACTTTGTCAAGTGATGAAAGTTTCTGTTCAGTGGCTGATGGGCTGGGTGACTTGGTGCGCCAAACATTTGACTTGGCAACGGCCACAAATTTTAATGTCTGCCATATTAATGCACAAAGTATACCTAGCCACTATAGTGACTTGTTAGAAGCTTTCACTAATGCTAACGTCCATGCCGTCCTGATTTCTGAGAGTTGGCTCAAACCTCATCTTCTCTCAGCCCTATATCCTCTTCCCGGATTCATACTTATCAGAAATGATCGAGTCAACAGGAGAGGGGGAGGCGTCGCTATTTATTTACGTAGCGATTTTAAATATAAGATTGCTGCCTCGTCCTCTCCTCTCTGTTCTTCTGCAGAATATCTATTTCTCGAGGTTTGGGTCAAGGGAGTGAAAGTCTTACTTGGTGTTGTTTACTGTCCCCCATCTCTTGATTACTTCTCCAGTCTGGAAACAGTTCTGGAATCTTTAGGATCAGAATATGCACATCACATCATCATGGGTGATTTAAATACCGATATCCTTGCCCACCAATCCACGCGCTCCCATAAACTCCTTGATATCCTTAAATCAGTTCACCTCGATATTCTATCACTGCAACCCACTCATCACAATGCAGATGGTCATGACACTCTGCTTGACCTTATCTTCACTTCCAATCCTTCCCTCGTTTCCTCTCACGGTCAATATCCTGCTCCTGGCTTCTCTCACCATGACCTTATCTACATAAGTTACGCATTAAAGCCCACCAAACCCCTTCCCAAGGTTTTGCACTTGCGTTGTTTTGATCGCATGGACATCGATAAGCTTGCAGAGGATGCGGCAAGAATAAACTGGGACCCTTTATCAACCGCCTCTTCAGTCGATGAAAAGGTCAACATTTTCAATGCCAAAGTCCTTTCACTTTTCGATGTCCATGCGCCAATAAAAAAAGTTAAGCTGAAGCGTTCCCCTGCTCCGTGGATGACACGTGGTGTTCGTATGGCGATGAGGCGAAGAGACCGAGCTTATCGTAAATTCAGGAGGGACCGTTCTGATGAAAACTGGTGCCTCTTTAAGACTGCAAGGAATCGGTGTAATCAGATGGTACGTAACGCTAAACGCCGTCATATTCTTACCAATATTACCTTGTCCTCTCCTGCTAGTATCTGGAAATTCCTCGGGACTCTAGGTATTGGCAAAGGGAGGACCCTGGACTTCCTTGGTGCGACTTTTGATTTGGATGATATTAATCGTCATTTCTCTTCTGCTGTCCTAATTGACTCCCAAACCAAATGTCGTACCATGGAATTTATAGCTGGTCTCCCCAGACCTAACATCGACCCCTTTCAGTTTTCTCCAGTTCCGCCGGGTGAGATCAAGAAGATAATCCTTTCCATTAAGTCCAATGCGACTGGATGCGACAAAGTCAGCCGCCGCATGATAATTCCTATCCTGGATCATCTTCTCCCTACCATTACTCACATCATTAATGTCTCCCTTGGCACTGGTATTTTTCCCTCTTTATGGCGCAAAGCCTTCGTTATTCCTGTTCCCAAAATCCCAAATCCATCACTCACGAACCATCTCCGTCCTATATCCATTCTACCGTTCCTTTCCAAGGTGCTTGAGGCCTGTGCACACAAGCAGTTGTCTAGGTTTGTATACCTAAACAACTTGTTATGCCCTCTGCAGTCTGGCTTCAGACCTGGCCACAGCACCGTGTCCGCGCTCCTCAAAGTGACTGGCGATATTAGAGAGGGCATGGAAGAAACCAAAGTTACAGTTCTGGCTTTGGTTGATTTCTCGAATGCCTTCAATACCGTCAGTCACGATATCCTGCTGTCAATCCTCTCCCATCTTTTGATTTCTCCGGCGGCTCTGGAATGGTTCTCATCTTATCTTCAGGGTCGCCAGCAGTCGGTGCGTCTCGACGATTCCTCGTCGAATTGGTGCGATATCGACTCTGGAGTCCCTCAAGGCGGCATACTTTCTCCATTGTTATTTTCTATATTTATTAACCTCATTGCTCAAAATCTTCAGTGTGCGTATCATTTGTATGCCGATGACTTGCAAATTTATTCTCGGGCTGGAGTCGATTGTGTGGCCACTGCCGTGGACAGGGTGAACAGAGACCTGGAATATATTAAAAGTTGGTCTGACAGTTTCGGTCTGTCGGTGAATCCCACGAAATGTCAAGCAATAATTTTGGGTAGTTCCAGGTTGATTACTAGACTGGGCGCCACGGAGATTCCGGGTATTATATTTGATGGCACAGTCATTCCTTGGAGCCCTAGTGTCAAGGACCTTGGGTTACACATCGATTCCACCCTGAGCTGGCGGTTCCAAGTAAACTCTGTCAGTCAGAGAGTTACCGGTACTCTTCGTGCTCTTTATCGCCTAAAGAATTTCCTACCAGCTAAAACCAAGACTATGCTTGTGCAAGCCTTAATCCTCTCGATAATCGACTATGGTGATGTCTGCTATTTTGATCTGAATGCAGATCAACTCAACAAACTTGACCGACTTCTCAATAACTGCATTCGATTTATTTTTAATCTTCCCAAATATGACCACGTTTCTTCCTATCGTTCGCAATTAAAATGGCTACCTATTCGCCAGCGACGATCTATGCGAGCTCTTACTACTCTCTTTACTTTACTTACGTCCCCTACCCCTCCCTCTTACTTATCTTCTCACTTTATCTATCTTAGTGACAGTCACGATAGAAACCTTCGTTCATCTAGCAACCTTCTTCTTAAGTGCCCCCCTCACAGCTCTGACTTCACTCACTCTTCTTTCGCCATTCAATCTATACTTCTTTGGAATTCACTCCCCCTTGAAATCAGGTCGTGCACCACCAAGTTGGCTTTCAAGTGGAGACTTCGGCATTTACTCCTGGACAGAGTTGCGGAATCATCTCATTAATTCTTAGTATATTTATTTTATAGTATGTACCTATATGTATATGTGTATGCATTTATATATCTTATTGTCAAAATTATTATATTTATTAAGTATATATCCAAGTATTTATGTATGTACATGCTTATTTGCTAAATGTTTTATTTTTATTATTATCTTTATGCACCTACACTGCTTAGCTCTGCACCACCTTAAGGTTGACTGGGAGAGAATGCCTTTGGCATTAAGTCCGCCTTTATACCCTGTATATAAAGTGTAAATAAATAAATAAATAAATAAATAAATAAATATTTTCAAATATACCTAAGTGGGTTATTAAATTAAAGAGCATGACGTGTCCATTGCAAAACTGTATGTTACATGAAAATCAGTTAAGCTGTTTAAAAGTTGTGAACCCTTTATTGGGGGTTTATCAATAATACTACTAAGTATAAGTGTTATAAATGCGAATGTTTTGATGTAATTTTGTTACTCAATCACGCCAGAACGGATCTGGTTGAAATTTAGCACAGATATAGATAATTTTTATCCTGGAAAAGTGTACGGTGCGCGCAGAATAAGTTGATGTTTTTCACAGTGCAAGGTATAGAGATAATTTTTTGTATAGTGGTAGTAGTGGTATGGTTGATATTCCACCAGTGCGCACGAAGCGTTTTGCTAGTACATTTATCATGCGCACCGCTAGAGAGTGGAACTCTTTGCCGGAGTCTATATTTCCCGATAATAATTATGACCTGGGTATCTTCAAGTCAAGAGTGAATAGGTATCTTCTAGGCAAGCGTGCTCCACCGTAGACCACATCATCACTTTCCATCAGGCGAGATAGTGGTCAAACGCAAGCCTATTTCGATTTAAAAAAAAAAGTTTAGGCGTCAGAGAATCACAAAAGCTACTTTTATCCCGAAAAAATGTACGGTTCCCGCAGGATAGTTTTACGCAGAGCAAGGGATCGACATGTTTTTTTTCATAGTAGTAGTTTAAGGATTACAGAATTACATAGGTTATTTTTTATCTTGGAAAAATATATGGTAGATGTAATATAGTTGTAATAAATAATAAATGAATGAACCAAATCTAACAGTCACACACACATAAAGTGTCGTCAATTACCCTGAGCTACATAAGTATATGGCGAATATATAGGTGTATTACATAGTACTGTGTTGATGTATATATGTAAGCTTGATGTTGTAGCGAAATAATAGCGAAGCGAATTATAGCGAAGATAATTTGTGAACTGTCTTGGAAGAATTCCTCGCATAAGGCCCTGGGCCTCCTATTTAACAATCTGGCCTAGTTTTGCAATTGTTCAGAAAACTATCTGAAGACACCAATGGTCAGGCCATTGGTGTCACTTGGGTCTAGTAACTGTACATCAGTATGATTTGATCTTTGAATCTAAACCTAATAGCTCCACTAATAGCTAACTGCTTTACTGTTTAAAGGAAAGTTAATAGATTGTGCACTATCTCGAAAATTTATACATTGTAACTGACTTACATTTGTTTCTCCTTGACCGCTGTCTACTACCCACTGTTAGTAACACAACTAAACACACACACACTGAACTGAGGACAACTGCACACAGATCCAAACCAAGCGAGACTAACTCGAAAGTCGAGAATGCAGAGACGCTCCTATTTATAGCAAATCCTCCGAGTATAAATTATGAATCTACCCGTACTTATTTTGTAAGAGACCCTCGACATTTCCAATAAAAAGAGACTACCCTCACACCAAGATTTAATAGTTTGCTGCCTGTTCACAGTTCGCGACATCAGGAAGAACGAGGGACTTTCAATCTCACAACAAATAAAAAAAACAATAAATACTTGTGTCAAGTGGGAATCGAACCTGTGGCCTCTCGTTTGACAATTTGAAAAAACCAGCATATTTAATTTATTCATATTATAATTTTTGATCAATAGTCATGTTTGTTCCAGTTATACAAAGATCCAGTACATGCTGCGGTTGATAATAAAATTAATCCTGAGAAGGGAAAGGGACAGTTTTATTCCATGGAAGAAGGCGTTGAAAAGATTAGACGGGTTGCTTTGTTACTTCTTATATCACATAAAAACACAGAATTCAATTCCATTTGCAGTTCGTTCAGAATTTCCTCGTTTTTGAAATTTGGAACGACTTGAATAAAACTTATAGACTGTTAAAGGATCCACACGATAATATGGCGGTGATATCATTATTATTAGCGCAATTTTATAGTCATCAAAACATACGTGATGAATTTAAAAACTTGCCTTTTTTGAGTAGATTAAAAATAATAGATGAATAGACAAAAATATTACACAATTTATAATGCAAAAAATCGGAAAACTAGCAAGCGTTATTTATTTTGATTGTTAGGGATCACTCAGGAATACATTTAATATACAAATACTGTGCCTCCTTTTTTTGTAGTTGGTAAAACACATCTTATATTTTAGGGTCTATTCGCATTCCATTCCATAGTAGAAGTGGTTTACCGGCGCATCGAACAGACGTTCCTCGAGATGGAGAAATGTGACCTCACGGAGGTAGATTTTTTGAGCAGTTTCGACCCGTTTGTGCCTGTTAAGAAGGATTCGCCTTACATCGAATTGTTGAGAGTGGCGTAAGTGTTTACTATTTATTTATTTTATGAAAAAAAAGGTGAAACGGGCAGGAGTCTCACCTGATGGAAAGTGATCACCGCCGCCCATGAACATCTGCAACACCAGAGGGCTTGCTAATGCGTTGCCGGCCTTTCAGGAAAGAATATGCTCTTTTCTTGAAGGTTCCCAGGTCTTAACGATTAAGTCTTTAAGGTTTTCTAGTAGTTATAGTACAATCGAGTATAAAAACATATGTTCTAGAACATTTGTGAATAAAATTGCGCAGCACTTGCGAACGGCTGGATCAATTTGGATATTTTTGTGTTCGTAGTAGTAGTTGTCCGAATAAAGTTTTTATGAAAGGGAATTTAGAAAAGTGACATGAAAAATTGGAAAACAAAAAATAATGGGTTCGTTCTATGGAATTGCAATCTCCTAAAGGCCCAATAAACTTAATCACGTATGCTAAGTGCGAACAAAAGCTATTGTATAATATTACAATATTCACAATTTAAATGTACAAGGAATGAAGTATCTGCTCTGGAGCAATTTCAAAATAAAGTGTACCCTGCTGTAAAATTAGATTTAATTTTTTATGATTTTTTTTTCACAATTTTGACTATAATATAATAGGAAATATAGTTTATTATAGACGAATATAAAAAGGAACGCGGATTTCGAGGCATTTTCCCGATAATATCGAAACAAAACAGACTTTGTTGCGAGACTGGTTCCGATGTGTGACAAGATTAAAAAAATTTTTTAAAGAAAAGGATGATATTTTTTAGCCTTTTTTCAAATTAATTAAACTAATAATACACGCTATTCATTGAATAATCTAAGAAAATGGACTTAATTTTAAGGATTAACACAAAATTATTGTTTTTTATTCGGTTTTGTGACTCTGTCGCTTTTTACGTGGTTGTTTTTTAAATTTATTCTAAGAGTATAATATTTTATTTAATATGAGTAGCTTTTTCGACAATTAATACATTGGTTGAAAATATATTAGTGGTCGCACGGATTTAAAAGGTAAAAACTCGAATGCTTTCATAGATTTAACTCCATCAAATTGTAGGGACAGTGACAAAGTGGAAGTCTTAAAAATCAAAGGCTGTGTTCACATCACTTAAAAGTTTTCCAAATAATACATATTATACTAAGTTAACAAATAACATCAAATGAAAATTTATACATTGTTAGTCCTACTTCTCAAATTCGAACTATGCTAAATGATTAACTACTTACTGAAAAAATAGAAGAACAGGGTAGATAAGAAATAAAACAATGATTTTGAATGAATTTGAAATTTTGAATTCTCATATTTATATTATTCTCTTAGTTTCTTTATTTTAATTATGTTTATAAAATGGACTGGTTGGCATCAATTAATAGGAACTCCGTAGTTTATTATCACATAATCTGTAAACTTCAATCAGTAAATTTTAAATTGAAATAAAAAAAAACTTATGTTTTATGTAACTGTGATTAATATGGTCAGTAAAGATTTGCAATATGATCTAAGCTTTATGCATTCCAACCTGTAGTGACTTGCCGGACCGTTATACGTGACCGTAGAATAAGTCACAAAACGGAGGTCACATAATGCTACCCTCTTGTAGTTTTAAATTATTTAAAAATTGCCCATCGTACTTAGCACCATTAACTATTTGATATCAAATACTATACAAACTTTGTAATGTGTTAACAATAAAAATAATCAAAGAAAAATGATATTTAGTAGTAAAACTTGGTCACATACCTGAGCAAAGAAATTGAAACACAGAACACCTCAACAATGCGTCGGCGCTGGCCACAAATTAATTTGTCAATGAAAGCAAAATGACTTCTCGTGATGATGAACTATGTGTTGTGTTGCCATTAGGAGCCGAATATTTACTTATTTAGATGATTTTTTGCAAAATATAGCGGTCACAAAACGGAATATTCCGGTTGGTCCAAATTTTCGATTTTAATTTAGATTAATTTTTAATTAAAAATATGTAAAAGAATCAATTACAGATAATTTTAAGTGATAAACTCGACTTTTAAGAATTCAAATTATATTTACTAAACCACTCGCGACATTAAAACTATTTATTTATCAAAGATTTTCTCACAAGGAAAGAAGGGGGACAGGTAAATTCGATGGTCTTCAATAGTTTAAATGCTTCGTAAATGTTATATTTAGTAAAGTAACACCAACGAGTTTACGGTACGACATCGTTCGGTCCGCACGTGTATACCTGTGCGCGCTATTGTCTTTTTATCGTAATTAGCCACGGCTCGAGTGTGGGTATTAATTCAACGTTAAGTGTAAATGTACCATTAATTTTGCACTTTATGGACGATGGCAGAGGGTATAATTTTGAATGATGATGATGGTGAGGATAATAATCATAACCAAATGGAAGAGGACGTAATACAGTGTAGTAGTGAAGACCTTACATGTTTGAATGAAGAAGGTATATTGATTAGAGGCAACAAACGAGGAAGAGAACAAATTAGTAGTGAAATTTGGCAAGAAGTGCACAGAAAAGGGAAGAGACCACATAGAAATGATAAAAGTAATGAACCTATTCATGAAGAGGAAGAGATACAAGTGTGCGTGACTAGTAAAGAGAAGTTTCCCAAAAATTTCGGTATGGCTAAGGTTTTGAAATTTTTTGATATCGCCGATATTCTGAGAGTGAAATATGTGAACCCATATAAGATTCTTATTGACTTTAAGTCCGAGAACAGTGCAGATCAATTTATGAGGTGTGAGGATATTAAAAAGCTTGGATGGAGTAGTCACAAGACCTGGGAGGTAGGGGTCTCGTATGGAGTAGTCAAAGATATTGATGCTGATTTACCAGAAAATGATATACTCATAAATATTAAAAGTACCGCAGAAATTTTAAATGTAAAAAGACTCAACCGTAGAAATGAACAGGAATGGACTCCAAGCGAGTCAGTGAGGATCGGTTTTATTGGACCAAGTTTACCCACACACATATTTCTATGTAATTTACGGATTAAAGTGGAACCATTTGTTTTCCCAGTTACTCAGTGCTCGACATGCTGGCGATTCGGTCATTCAAAAAAAATGTGCCCTTCACACAAAATTATTTGCCCAAAATGTGCAAAATTTCACGCTAATTGTGAAACACCAGTATCGTCATATAAATGTGTAAACTGTAGAGGAAATCACATGTCGTTATCCAAGACTTGTCCTGTTTACACAAAGGAAAAGACGATACGAGACATCATGTCAGAATTTAATGTTAGCTACCGCAAAGCAGCATCTATGTATGTGCCCCCATCACCACCGTTTATACCAAACCTCGATTATAACCAAGAGATTGACAATCAATCCATCTCTTCCTTACCTCATTCTTGGCACCAACATACAGAAACTTCTCAAAACATTATTCCATCAACGTCATTGACGGCAGTAGATAATACAACATATGCAACCGTAACTTCTAAAAAAAAGAAAAATAACAGCCACGATATTGAAATAACCCATAAGTCTAAAAAGACAACCTCAATACCTAAAGAAAAACCCTCGGTCGCCTTGGGACGCGATGAAGATACTTTGCATAACTTAGAAGAAGATGATAGCCACTCAGAACCGAATGCCTCGGATGTACCAAATTCCTTTCAAGACCTTCTCAATAAATTAAAGGACATAATATTCCTTAGAAAATACACATTGGAAATTAAAATAAACAAAACGGTTAAGTTAATTTTAGATTGTCTCCTCTCAACTGCAGCCAAATATGTATTGGACAATTCTACTGTAAAATATTTTTGTAAGTTCTTTAATAATGGATAAGTCTAAAAAATGTTTTCCGCTAAACATAATACAGTGGAATGCTCGTAGTATTAAACCTAAAATGCAATCATTGGAACAGTTGCTGGTTCAAGAAAAAGTGCAAATAGCAGCTATTACAGAGACATGGCTAGATAATGTTACTACTATCAAGCTTTCAGAGTATAATGTATTCAGACAAGATCGTGATCTTTCCTATGGGGGTGTGGCTGTCCTTGTACACAAAACCATTAAGTCACAATTATATAACATCCCTAACCGTTCATTAAACTTAGAAGTGATATGTGTTAAAATTTATGGTTGTATTGAAGTTGAAAATATTATCTGTGTTTACGGTCCGCCTAGAGTTAGTATTAGTAATATGGAATGGGATTTTTTATTTTCAATTTTTTCACAAAAAACTATTTTACTCGGTGACTTTAATGGTCACCACCCAAGCTGGTCATTCAAAACTGACAGACGTGGTATACAAATTTTTGATGCTATTATGGACAGTAATTTTATTTTACTTAACAACGGTGCACCTACTCGTTTCCAACTTGTAGAAGGAGTCTTAAGAGAATCCTCTCCAGATATATCTACAGTGTCATCTGATTTGGCATCTCTTATACATTGGCAAGTACTAAATGAATCGCTAGGCAGTGATCATTATATCATTAAATTATCAACTGAAGTTAAAGCGAAAGTATACATTAATAAGAAACGAAATTTTAAAAAAGCAGACTGGGAATCTTATAAGTCTCTCTTAGAACAGTATTTTAGTGATTCTAGTTTCCCAAACGACCTACAGGTTGCATACGATAGGTTTATTAATCATATCAACCAAGCAGCGGATCTATTTATTCCTATAGTTAATACTTGTCAAATACCTAAGAGTAAATTTAAACCGAAACCCTGGTGGACCGTCGAGTTATCGAAATCAGTAGCGTTGCGCAGGTTAGCCTTATCGAAGTTTAGACGGAATCCGACTCCGGAAAACTATAATAAGTTGTCAGATCAAATTCGATCGACGCAGTCTTTGCTACGTTATACTATTTGTAAGAGTTGGCAAACGTTTTGTAATTCCATTGACGAGTCAGTTTCCTCAACTCATATGTGGAATAAAATGAAGTGGTTTAAAGGGTGTAAATATGCGAGGAATTATGTCGATGTGATCAAGGCTAATTCCCTACTTCAAAACTTATGTCCTGACTATGTCATCCAACCGGAACCTAAATTCTTGTCTTCGAACACTATTTTGGAAACAAGTATAACGCTCAACGAACTGGATAAAAGTATTAAATCTAAAGATACAGCTTCAGGACAGGATGAAATATCCTTTTCTATGTTAAAAAATCTACCACTCAATTCAAAAACTTACCTGGTTAAGTTATATAATGCTTTTTTGCAGACTGGTTTTGTGCCTACTCAATGGCGTAATATTCGCGTAGTCCCCATCCCAAAGCCAGGGCGGGATCCAAACGCTACTTCGTCTCTTCGTCCTATATCATTAATATCATGTGTGTGTAAAATATTTCACTCCATTCTAAATAAAAGATTCGACTGGTTTTTAGAAAATAATAATTTATTGTCACCTAATTCTTTAGGGTTCAGAAAAACAAAATCTAGTATTGAGTGCCTTAGCCGGTTAGTGACGGAGATACAGCTTGGTTTTACTAAAAACCTTGCTACAGTATGTTGCTTCCTGGATATTGATAACGCATACAATAATGTTGACCTATACTCACTCTTAAACATTATGGATCGTTTAAATTTCGGATCTAAAATTTGCCTATATTTATGGAACTTTTTGAAAGAAAGACATATATCCATACAAATTGATTCTTTGCTATTGACTAGATCTACACATAAAGGTTTGGCTCAGGGTGATCCTCTGTCGCCTCTTTTATTTAACATTGCGTCTATAGAATTGTGTAAAGTGGTTAAAAATGTAATGGTTTTGCAATATGCAGACGATTTTGTATTATATTCATCACAAAATAATCTAACGGATGCTGTAAACCAGCTACAGAATACCTTACACAATTTTTCCGAAATTCTTTATTATCTAGGACTTGATATAGCTTCCAATAAAAGCAAAGTGTGTGTGTTTAAAAAAAGAGCCAATACGGCAACAATAAATCTAAAAATATTTGATTCCCCCTTAGAAGTAGTAGACAAAATCAAGTACTTGGGCATGTGGCTCGACTGCACCTTACGATGGAGTACACATATAAGTTATATTGAGCAGAAGTGTCTTAAGTTTTTAAATCCCCTGAAGGCCTTAGCTGGATCTGGATGGGGTATACACCCTACACATCTAAGGAGATTATACATTGCACTGATCAGAAGTCGGATGGATTATGCTAGTTTTCTATATGACCACAGTTCCATATCCCTTTTGAGGAAGTTAGATAGAACTCAAAATCAGGCCCTACGTGTTATTGGGGGATTTATAAAAACCACACCTATTCACGTCATGGAAAGTGAACTAGCTTTACCACCTCTCAACATAAGGCGACGATATTTGGGTCTTAAATTTTGGCTGAAAACTAAATCTATCAAACCAAATTATATTATGGTTGATATTCTGGATGACTTATTAAATAAATGTAGAGAAAATCTATGGCGTAGGAAGTCAAAACCCTTATTAGTCGACATCCATAGTAGTTTAATCGATACTTACATGCACAGTAGTTCTAAATTAGAAATGTTTTCCTTGAACACTTGGGTTAGCTATATTAACTTAAGTAAAGTAATTAAAATTAATATTCAATCAATCGTAAAATCAAAACGTGAATACAACCCCGAATTTTTGAAAACCTGTTTTAACAACTTATTTCATGAACATTATGGTAAGTATTATAGTTTATTTACAGATGGCTCAATGTGTAATAGTAAAAACGGTGCTGCTATTTATGACCCGTATTTGAATTGTGGTGTTCAGTTCCGAATTGATCACAATATTTCGATTATGCATACAGAATTGTTAGCTATCGCTGAGGCCTTATCATATATTGAATCCATAGAATATGATAAGTTTGTGATCTTCACAGATTCAAAAAGCGCCCTTCAACACTTGGCTCGGTGTACCTCGACTCTTCGAGGAATTCCGATAGCCTATACTATTTTGCGATTAATTTGGAACTTCCAGAATAAAAATACGGATATTATATTACAGTGGATACCTTCTCATAGTAATATTGACGGAAATGAAAAAGTTGACCTACTAGCAAGATCCGCTCACTCTGAAGGTATACGCTTAGAGACTAAACCCTGTTTTGCTGATTATCTTCCCATTATTAAGAAAACCTGCTTTCAACATTGGAAAGAATACTTTGACTCTAGATCTAGAGAAGTTGGGATATGGTATAAAACTATACAACCGGAACCATTGCATATTTCTTGGATCAGCAACTGCTCTCAAAATCGATTAGATACTGTCATAATGTTGCGTCTTCGTTCTGGACACCTACCTTTGAACAAATTTGCATGCTTAATGGGCAAAGTTACATCCCCAATGTGTTCGGAATGTATCAAAATAGAAGATGTGTATCATATCATAATGGAGTGTGTTCGTAACGAGGATCTGCGTTCACAATGTCGGGATATGTTAGACTGTATCGGTGGATGTAATAGTGTCTTGGCTTCTCCCCTGTCGAGAGATACCAAGATGCTTTTAAAACTAGTAAAAGTAGCATTAAGTCGTAGATGATTAGTTTATCCTATGTGTACGTATAGAGCGTCATAGTCTTAAGGTAGACTAAGCTCTTTAAATAAAGATTTAAAAAAAAAAAAGTAACACCAAAACGAAAATTTAAATATAATCATAATAATATGTTTTTTTCGCTTAAAATTATATATTCTGCTAGTAGTCATTACAAAAAAATAAATTGACAAAGTCGAGGGACAAGGCAAAAACAGGGGGTACAATTTTTTTTGAAATTGCTCTCTGACACACGGGCTTGTTTTGCTGACGTGCTCTATATGATGGTAAAACTCAAAAACTACGAGGACCCTTCGTAGTTTTTGATACCCACGATACAGGTGACCTAGTGTGGGGTCAGAGACTATACCGCCCACACACCCATCATTGTACCTCCTATATATGGATCAACAATGGAACGCATTTTTTCGACATCTACTTTATTCCCAGAGACTCTAGAGTCTCTGGGAATGCTTAACTGTCTTGAAATGAATCAAATAGAAACATAGGAAGGAGTTGGATGTATTATAGTGGGGCCAGGCCTTTATGTAGGAATTAATATTAAAAATTAATGTGCACATAGATAGATATGCACAAATGAGTTTAACCTTTTTCAGCTTTAAACAAATCCGCGAGGTGGGCATCCGAGCAGCTCTGAACAAACGTTACCAAGTGCCGAAGCCGCCATGTTCCACGAAGACTTCAGCGTTTAGCAGCGTGGGGCTGCTGGATCTGCAGCCAGTCGCAATACTGATGCTGTATGGAGTCGTTATATCTCTAGCTATATTAGCTTTTGAGATACTTGTTCATAAAATGTAAGTTGTAACGATTGTCGTGGGATTGATCGCAGCGCCTCTGACATACGTTATATGATAAGAGGCTGACAAACGCACAAGTGGGTCAGCTGTTGGTAAGTGCTGTCTATAACCTAATGGACTACAAGCATTTAAGATATTTGTTTCGGTTCTGGGTGTTGGTACCGTAGTCCCTTGTAGATACCCACGATACAGATTTGACGTAGTGTGGGGTCAAGACTATGTGTGTGACTGTTGGGTGTATTTATTATTGTCAACGCGATAACAAAATATAACATTTAATATCTAAATAATAAGAGTGAATACTGTATAGATGTCCGTTATCAGGTTTAAAAGAATTAAGCGCGCACAGGAACAAAAATGGCGATCGGCGTTCAAATAGCAAAGTCAAGCCAAGCCAAGGTGGGGTTAAGTCTTAAGACAAATATAAATAAATAATTTAAACCTAACAGTCACACACATCAATCCAACACAATCCCACACTAAGATACGAGTCTTGTGTCGAGGGTATCAGGGATCTAGAGAGACGCACCCTCTCACAACACCCAGACCCGACACAAATATTTATTCCGGTGTGGGAAACAAACCCACGGCCACTCTTTTCACAGGGAACTCGCCTACTGTGCCACGGAGGCTGTCAGTTCTACAGACTAAGAGAATACACCTAATCATTTATTCTGAATAACTGTTAATTCGAGGGATATTCAAATTTCTTATTGTTTACGATCTGGTGCATAAAAATAGTTTGTACGAATCGTGGGCAGTGTCCTTCCTAACACAAGCACACAAGCCACTACAATGTACACAAGGTGTAAAACCCGCCATAGTGGCACACGCAAGTGTGTTGCGTTCCGGGATCAGCCAGTGTACATCCGGTTTTCGTCAGGGGTCTAGAAATGGGGTATGTTTGGCCGTTTTGCGGCCTTCTGAATACTCTGACACTAGACCCTTGACCGCTTCTTCACCTCCTTGCCCATGGCGTATTGTGAAGGAGTAGGTCGGCATGATGGTGGTGAGTAGCGGGGGATAGATTGTCTCTCGCTACTCGATACTCTAATTTGATGGCACTGCGCTTATCATCAGGTACAAAAAAGTGTGTACATTATAATTGAATGACACCTCTGTCGTACAAAATGAAAGTTGCGTAAAAATAGGGAAATAAAATAAAAACATTATCCAGAAGTAAGTTTATTCCAACTATTCAATCGTTTCAAGTGTATTTTAAGTTACTAAATAAAACAAGGACGTAACGAATAGCATTTCATCGACTTTATCGACTCAGAAACTAAGAAATTAACACTGAAAGGAAAAACATAGGCCTGTTTTTAATGTCGATAAAATTCTATCGATAAAATGCACACAAACGTCTACTGATAATTAGAAGAAAATGCTTAAAAATGCCGGTCATCATACCAATATACAAAATAAATAAATATTGAAAAAAAATCGATACCATGTGTATCGACTTACATTACCATTTCACTAACGTTTACCTATCTTAGATGATCTCCTAACAAAGTGTGAAGGGCGCATGTGCTCTAAACATTTTAAGGCATCTATTTAAATTAAGGTACTATCAATGATTTCGCTTAGCCAAATAAGCAATCCGTAATGTAATTTTACTACATTTGTATATCGTTTCTGATTTTGAAAACATTCAAATATGTTTAAAACTCGATTATCTGATTATGTCCCCAGATATAAATCTAAGTAGATGGTGTAATGTATTGGGTAAATGCTGTGAGGTATTTTAAAGAGGTTTAATGATACTTTAAACATACAGTATGGGGGTTTTTTTTTTTTTTTTTTTTTATTCTGGCGCGGCAAAGTGACCACACTGCACCTGATGGTAAGCACAGTGCCGTCCAGATAGAGTATCAAGTAGCAAGAGACAGTCTATCCCTCGCTACTCAACACAATCATGCCGGCCTGCTGTTTAGCTTCTTCACACTACGCCTAAAGGACCCAGGATCATAGGAAGGAGGGAACACGGTAGCTGGCAAACTGTTCCACAGCTTGATGGTGCGGCAAAAATACGAGTTTGCGAACCTCTTGGTTCGGGCCGGGGTAGTAGACACCACGAAGCTGTGGCTCCGCAAGCCAGTACGCGTGGTTCTGGTATGGAAGGGAGAGGATGGGATAAGATCAAACAATTCTTCAGAGCATTCGCCATGATACAGACGGTAGAACACGCATAATTCATTCATCAAGAAGGGAGTAAATAGGTTTCTGAAGGGTCAGCAACGCGCATGTGATGCTCCTGGTGTTGCAAGCGTCCATAGGCTACGGACTACGGTAACCGCTTACCATCAGACGGGTCGTAAGCTTGTTTGCCACCATCGTGGTATAAAAAAAGTTTAAAATGTGATAAGGCATGTGTGATAATTATCTATTGTCGAGGGCGAATTAAATGCTCATGTTTTTCTCAGTATATCTAGCACATAAAATGCATACTTACGTTGTCTACTTAGATGTATATCTATGGTTTTATAAAAAAGTGATAAATTGAAATTTCATGTTTTTAGTTTGACTCATTTGTGCACGTCTTGACAGGTGAATATATTTTGATTTATTATTAATACATACGTGACTATATGTATAACGCGCACATACGAGTTGAATTACCTATACATTTAATTTAGTTCTTAAAACTATTTAAGGAGTTCGCTATCCTCCGACAGCGTCTTGTCTTTGACCAGTGTGTTGAAGTGATCTATGAGCGCTTCTACGGACTTCTCTCCGTGCACTTTGTTGTCTCTGGTGCGGATGTTGACCGTACCCGAACTCTTTTCACGTTCGCCCACCACTGGGAACAAAATGTTATTTCACATTGTGATGTGTATTTTTAAATTTTTGGGCTTATTAATAGGTAGACAAAGAACAAAAATGATCACAATTTTATCATCGAATTATACATCGAATAACTGTTGTGGTTGCTTGCATTTATGTAAAGGATTTATTGTAAATAACGAATATTTACAATAAATAGTGATCGAAATTGGTATTCATAAAATGTAAATTTTTTTTTATTTGTCAATAGCTACTGTACAAAAAAATGTCGGTTGACATACAGTGGAGACAAATGTTTTGTCTTTGCCTAATTGTACATAGCTAAGCATGTTAGTACTGTATTACTGCTGTTAGATCTGTTTGGTTATCTGTGTATTTGTTAATCATTGCGTTACTGTGAAGGAAAACAGAATGGAGAAACCTTAGATCTCATCATGGAAACGAAGGTATATCAAGGCTACCAACCCGCATTGGGCCAGCGTGGTGGACTAAGGCCTAACCCCTCTCACTAGTAGACGAGGCCCGTGCCCAGCAGTAGGACAATGTATATTACAATATTTTTAGTTAACACTTACCAAGAATGTAGTTGAACTGCGCAAGCTGAGCGTTCCTAACTTTCTTATTGAGAGTGTCTCCGGCATCTGTATCTACTTCTGACATGAACCCGGCTGCATACAATTTCTCATTCACCTGTAAACAATACAATATTATTAGCAACCTAACTTCGCTATGTGGGTATTTTAAAAGGCACATAAACAATTATATATTTGATGATCACTATTACACAACTCAGTGCCTAACGTTAACAACCCCATGTCAAGATGTACTAAATACTAATGAGTTCAGACAGTATGACCCTCTTAAGTTGAATTAAAACTGGACTGAACACGTAATAGTAACCTCCTTACTATGATCCTGGGTCCTTTAGGCGTAATGTGAAGAAGCTAAACAGCAGGCTGGCATGATTGTGTTGAGTAGCGGGGGATAGACTGTCTCTCGCTACTCGATACTCTATCTGGACGGCACTGCGCTTACCATCAGGTGCAGTGTGGTCATTTTGCCGCGCCAGAATAAAAAAAAAAAAAAATAGGCCGACGTGAACTTAACACTGTACGACTGCCGTGCTCACAAACTGTTAATGAACTGACTATTATCTGAAGACCGGAACGCCGTGGCGGTCTCTTTTATGGCAATGCAGACCTTCACCCCGCTCAATCTATAACTTATTAATCTACCTGTAGTTTTCTAAAATACTCAAATAATTTATTTACAGCCTACTCGCCTATATATCAGATACTATTACAGTGACAACAATTCTAGTAAATTTTTGTGCCACTATGGCGGGTTTTCCACCTTGTTTACAGTGGTCGCTATCCAGGCGGATATGAATATCCTACCACTAGACAAAATCAGTTCAATATATTTGTTTGTTGTACCTGCACGGCGTAGTCATCGAAGGCGGGTCCGACGGGCACCACGCAGGCCTGTCGCGGACTGAGCCAGAACGGCCACTTGCCAGCGTACGACTCGCTCAGGATCGCGATCATCCTCTCCACGGAGCCGAGGATGGCGCGGTGTATGATCACCGGACGCTTCTTGTCGCCCGTCTCACTGGATATAAATATATCACAATATTAGTTAATTAGAAGTTTAAAACGTAGATATGGCATTTTAATAAAACTAAATGCAGAATGTCAATGATTTTATTTAGTTTATTTATAGGTTTAGATTGTATTCAAACTGCAATTCTGTAAGGCGATTTTAATTTGATCAATTATATATCTCGGAACATAATTGTATTTATGTTTTAGTTGTGTATTTTTATGAGTCAAAGTGGTCTGGTATCTTTAGATCTAACTAAATTAGTCCCTAGACGTAACTGCAGGGGTCGAAACAAGTTTACAGTCCAAAAAGTATGATTTTGTTGTCTAATTTTTTTAGAAAATCTGACTTTATCTGACTATTTCAACATAGAGAGAGATAGAGAGAGAGTGGAACTCTTTGCCGGAGTCGTATATTTCCCGAAAATATATAATACGAAATAATCTGGGTATCTTTAAGTCAAGAGTGAATAGGTATCTTCTAGGCAAGCGTGCTCCACCGTAGACCACATCATCACTTACCATGAGGAGATGGTGGTCAAACGCAAGCCTATTTAGGTAAAAAAAAACCAATTATTTGTAGGTATTAAGGATATAAATCATAAATACTATTTAATAATTGGCCTCCTCCGTCCCCATAGCCAACCAGCACCAGCCTCTTTGTTATGTTAGAGAATAATGCAACAAAATCGCACATGCAGATATAAGATCATTTATAGAGCATCATTGGTTGTTGCCCTCAAACCATCACCTAATTACCAAAGCAATGTGTGCGCACTTGGTCATGCATTACATTCTCACTGTAAGAATATGCCAGTGTTATCTTTAAGCAGACCTTTATCAGAAAAAAATTTATGCCTTCTTTTACTTTACATATAAAAACAACTAAAACCTCTGAAAAAACTGTTTTTTTTTCGAAAAAAACTGACATTATCTGACCAATGTACAAAAATCTGACTTTGTCTGATTTATCCGACTAGTTTCAACCCCTGTAACTGCTACAACATCAGTCAAAAATACAAAACATACCTTATTGCTTCATATCATAAAAACTCTTCATATGTTGAAATAAATAAAATACTTTACGGATTTTATCATGGTTCATTTTAACTTTTAGACCCGCCATTTCTATAACTTCACTGCCGCGGTGGTCACGGGGCGGGGTCGGGTGTTTGTTTGTGACGTCTGAGTAGATGAATTCATGGTTTTAAGTACTTACGTGGTATATTTTAATGTGTCTATGGGAGTATGTGTCTATGGGAGTATGTGTCTATGGGTGCTTGTGTCTATGGGTGCTTATGTCTATGGGTGCTTATGTCTATGGGTGCCCGTGTCTATGTATGGGTTAGTAGTTACCTGACATAGGACAGGTTGAACCGCTCCGGCAGTTGGAAGTCGAGCTGTATGGTGGCGCACTGGTGGGAGCGCCGCAGAGCATCCTGTATGGTGATGTCGATCTTCGGTCCGTAGAACGCACCATCACCCGGATTCAGTTGCCATGGCTTACCGAACTTCTCCAGCGAGTCTGCTAACGCCTGGGAAAATGTATTGGATTACATCGAAATTACTAACAGTGAAAGATATCTTGAAGAAACATTTTTTTCCTGGAGAAAATTTCTTGCATTCGGGCATCTACAGACTCTCCTTTCGTTAGAAGATCCATGGCCAACAGTGGAACATTGTATAATATCTATTATATATTCTATATCATATATCAGCCCTATGGCTGATATATGTGTAGATATTTCATGGATTATAAGCATCACGTTTGCTAGTAAACAGAACAAATTGGCATACAGTACTGCATAACACTTTACTAGGTTTATCATTTTGTGATAAAGAACTCTCATAATGCCCTGCAATTTCAGTGGTAGTTATACCAATCCCGGTTTGTTCTTCAAAATTTGAATACAAGAGTGCTTACACACTGCTGCATAAAGGCAGATAGACACACCAGTGGAATTTTCCATTGCATATGTAACATGGAACCATGGACTATACGGAGACTAACCTTCTCTGCCTGGTCCCAGGTGGCCAGGTCGCCTAAATATTTCTCTGGCCTAGTGGACAGTTTCAACTGGAAAGTGAATCCGAACGTAGAGTACACACACTCCAAGAACTGTAAACACCCAACCTGCAACATACAATGAATCGATTAATCGGTTTATTATTACAGTAATCGATTATTTTCATTGGCATACCGATACAAATTGATTTACCGATAAATTCGGCTCGACCGGGGAAGTACCATGGTCTCAGATAATATGTACATTGCGAGATCTAAAGTTTTGTACAATAAGATCTGTGATGACCTAAATCTCTTCCACTTTGCCATCACATCACAGGATCAGGTGACTAGATTGTACCATACTCTAGCATCATCAATAATCAATATACAATGAATGTCAAACGATAAAAACTAGGTATATAGAAATTAAAATATAAAACATGTAAGAATCACAGGCCCTGAAAATGGCTACTGAATTGATTTGAGAAATTTTTAGAACCAAGTTAATTTTTTTGTAATTACGGCCATTTTCTTGGCAATGTGTACGGACCATCTCTTGTTCTATGTGTTGCGGCGCGCAGAATATATGCGCGTCGTCCTGCTGGAAGCGGCGCACGCGCGTGAGTCCGGTGAGTGCGCCGCTAAGTTCGTTGCGGTGCAGCACTCCGAAGTCAGCCAGACGCAGCGGCAGCTCGCGCCACGAACGGTTGCGGTTGTCGAACATCAGGCTGTGGGGACATGTTCATTACATAAATTCAAAAAAGAAGGGTTTTTCTATCTTAGTCTTATCTTAGTTTCTCAGTATTAGCCCGGAGTCTGGAAAATGTGCCCGGTATGGCGATAGGCTTGCCCACTATCACATTATGGGACCGAAATTCGGCGAAAGTGGGTGTACTGGCTGGTGTCTGACCAGTACACCCACTTTTCGCCGAATTTATTACGGTTTAGGGTAATTACCAATGTCCTGGACAGTTCATAGGCTTGAGTGCGAAGGTCTCCTTTTCTACGTCAAATGAGAACATATTCTCTGCGTAATGAGCCCAGTGGCCTGACGTCTGCCACAGCTTCGAGTTGTACATGTTTGGAGTCACAACTTCTTGGAAGCCACGTGCCCTGCAACATAGAGTTATATATATAAAGTTATAAGGCAAACAGACATAAATGGAATAGACAACGCATGATATATAAGTAGTATAATGTTAGAATGCATGAATGGGCCAGCTCGACCGGGGTAGTACCACTGTATCACAGAAAATCAACGTAAAGTGACAGTTTACTGTCGCGTTTCGTATGGTAAGTGAGATAACCGGAGGCCCAGATTCCCCCTTCCCTATTCCTGTCCTTTAAGGCCGACAGCGCATACATGACATTTTGGGTATTGTGGATGTTCATGGGCGGTGGAGATCACTTAACATCGGGTGACCCACTGGCTCGTTTGTTGGACTATGATATAAAAAAAAGATATTATTACCATAGTATTAAAGTTACAATAACGCTTGATACGTCAATAAGGTTGTGGCGAGTATTGCCAGTTTGGCGTGGCCAAATATGTCCAAATTATACTTCAGTGGTTAAAAATGATATTTTTTTAATAATGGGCGTTTCAAATCCTCAGTACTTTTACTGTTCTTTTCAGCAGTTTGAAAATCAAAGCTGCATACTTATTTTACGCATACTATACTTGCGTCGTCTACCTTGACACATTACCTGTATTGTTCCTTAATAAAGTTGACGAGCGTGTTATATATGTGAGCGCCACGCGGCTGGAAGAAACAAGAACCGGGCGACAACTCGTGGAAGAAGAATAACTCTTGCTCCTAAAACAATTGTAATTATAAATAATAAATACACCCAAGAGTTAGAGTTTTTTGCCCGTTCTTCTCTAGCGAAACTGCCGCTTTAGTTCATTATTTGTCTCCCGCTTTGCTATGGAGGGAAGTGGACAACTTATATTTCCAACTCCTCGATAGGATAGGGACGAGCCTATCGCCATACCGGCACAGGTTCCAGACTCCGGGCTAATACTGAGAATTTCTAGATAGAAAAACCCAATATCACTTTACCCGACCCCAGGATCGAACCCGAGACCTCAGCACAGCAGTCGTAACGCATGCGCAATTACAACTGCGCCACCGAGGCAGTTCGTGGATTCAATAAACATTTGATTTGAGTAACATATGACTCCACATTAGGTCAAACCTGTATCCTGAGTATTAATAACTGTGAAGGACTATGGTTCCACAATACCTACACCCGAAACAAAGATCTATATATGTGACAGATGCACACAACCGTTTGTCTCGGTGTAGAAATCGAACCCGGGATCTTTCGTTTAACAACTGGCTACTCAATCACTGACTGTCAAAAATATAGGATAAAAACTAAGTACCTTGCCAATCTTCCTGTGATCCCTTTTCGCAGCCTCTTCCTGTATGAATTCCCACTCCTTGAGTTGTTTAGGTTCGGGGAATGACACACCGTATATTCTTTGTAAACTCTCAGCCTCAGCCTTACCCTCCCAGTATGTGGCAGAGTTCTAAAAATTTTAAATCAGACAAATTTTAAATTCTAATAAAACTAATTGTACGGTTTTTATCATGGTTTCTTTTTATTTCTTGTCCCTATCGAAAACTTTACAATCTTCATGGTCATGAGGTGGACTGAGTTGTATGGTGTCAAAGATACTGTAAAATTTCTACCTTCAATTACATGAAAAGTTTAAAATAATTTATTTAATAATTACAAATGATTAAGATTTCGAGTTGCACAAAATAATGTTCACATTTGCAATCTTATTGCTTAAACAGCCATTTTTCTATCTACTAGGCAAGCCTATATTAAGGGATCCCAGGTTAAAAGATCTTTAACTAGATTTGCCGCTGTGAAAAGTATGTGTAAGTGAGGTAATATTACAATATGTTACATAGTAATTTCTCAGCTTCCTTATAATTTAGTTATTAACAAATTATAAGGAATATAGCTTTGATATAATGTTATATGTTTGAAAATGCTTAGCAAACATTGCCAGTACAAAGGATAGGGGTATTTTAAAAAGTCTTCTTTTAATCATATTATTTTTTATTATTATTTAAAATCTAATTTATTATTAGAAAGTTATATTTTGTTGATAAATCTATAAGTGTGTAATTTCTTAATTGGATGATTTCATCATGTTTGATCAAAGGTTTGCTCCAAATATATTTGCTAAAAATAATAGTGTAACAATTCGATTTACATGTACACAGTCATTTTCATTAGCATTAATAATTACTATACGTGGAGCAATTTTTTTTGTCTTAAATAAAAAAAATCACCCTCATACCTTGGTCACTTTCAACGCCTTGACCTTCCCAGTGTGTCTCACATGGGGTCCTCTACACAAGTCTATAAGAGGTCCACATCTATACACCGTAGTAGTTGGGGTATTAACTTTCTCCTTTAAAATTCTCACTTTGAACGGATTGTAGTCAAACATCTCTAACAATTGCTCCTTGGTTAACTCTAAACGTTCAAACGGTTGTTTTTCTTTAGCTATTTTCTTCATTAGACCTTCTAGTACATGGAAGTCTGTGGAGGATATCTGTGAAGGGAAATTGTTTTGTGAGTGGTATTATTGGTATGAAATTTTTTTTAACTACCTGAATAGGCAGAGCAGCAGATGGGCCACCTGTTGGTAAGTAGTCACCGCTGCCCATAGACTTCTGCAATGCCAGGGCACAGCAATGCCGCTGCCTACCATTGCAAAGTTACTGCCTACCCTTTTCTAACTAAACTTTATTTTGTAATAAAACGAAATTTACGGATTCTATCGCGGTTTATTTTACTTTTTTAACCCGACGTTTCGAAGGCTTTACAGCCTTCATGGTCACGGGGGAGACTGAGTTGTATGTCGTCACGAAAGTATAGTGCAATGTTTCTACCCTCCGAATAGAATCCGTAAATTTCGTTTTATTACAATGTATAATATTCGCGTAAACATAAGAAACCATTATGTAAACTTTATTTATTCAACGAGCACAACGCAAATTTTTCAAATTAATTATATTAATTTTTTGAATAAAAAAAATAGAAATGAATAGAATAAAAAAATGAATTATGACAACATACCCCTTGTTCAGGATAGTACATGTCATAGTAGAATCCTTCTTCAATAGGAGGGCCGTAACATAGACATCCTCCATACACCTGCAAAGAAAAATACCTCCATAATAACTGGAATATTTTTTGCATAAAAGTTTTTTATATCACAAATCTGATGGTAGTTCAGTATTGTAGTATTGATTTCAACAGTCAAATCACGATATCCGAATAAACCTGAGGGATATTTCTCTCCTTACGGGAGAAATCTTAAAATCTGTATTAATTTTGAGACAATTATGATGATATGTGATAATATGATAATGTAGTAATTCTTAATACATTTCAGTATTTTGATTTGTTAATCTATCACATCATAAGACGGATTTTAGCTCGACAAACCATGTAGTAATTTTAATAGGACAGTTCGCCTTCAGCGCGAGGCTGCGCATGCAGTATACAGTACAACGCACATAATAAAACTACGTCCAGGAGTACAAAGGCATGTATTCTTACCCTTTCCATGGCTTCTCCAAGCATATGCGCTGAGGAATGCCAGAACACAGCTTGTGCATCCGTATTGTCCCACCTCAAGAGTTCTAGCTTGCAGTCCCCCTCCAATGGTCTGTCCAAGTCCCACAATTCGTTGTTCACGCGAGCTATGATTGTAGAATCGGCAAGTCCTTGGCTGTAAAGAGAGCTGTGTTTCAGGGTGCTGGAGGATGAATTCTAGCCGTTTGTGGTGCGCGTAGTCTAATAAAAGACCACCAGCCAGATGGTCCGATGACATCAGGAAGGTGGCCGGTACATGCCGAACGAGATTAGCACAGGACTAGAACGAATGGCGTGAGGAGAAGTGGCCTATACCCAGCAGTGGGTCGATATAGGCTTTTTTTTTTTTTTTTTTTTTTTTTATTCTGGCGCGGCAAAGTGACCACACTGCACCTGATGGTAAGCACAGTGCCGTCCAGATAGAGTATCAAGTAGCAAGAGACAGTCTATCCCTCGCTACTCAACACAATCATGCCGGCCTGCTGTTTAGCTTCTTCACACTACGCCTAAAGGACCCAGGATCATAGGAAGGAGGGAACACGGTAGCTGGCAAACTGTTCCACAGCTTGATGGTGCGGCAAAAATACGAGTTTGCGAACCTCTTGGTTCGGGCCGGGGTAGTAGATACCACGAAGTTGTGGCTCCGCAAGCCAGTACGCGTGGTTCTGGTATGGAAGGGAGAGGATGGGATAAGATCAAACAATTCTTCAGAGCATTCGCCATGATACAGACGGTAGAACACGCTAAGCGAGGAAATATCCCTACGCAACTGTAGCGGCTCCAGGCTGTTACTCACGTCTGCATCATTCACAATGCGGATGGCCCGCCGCTGCAACCCATCCAAGGCATCGAGAAGGTATTTTGCGGAACCGTCCCAGAGGTGCGAGCAGTATTCCATTCCCGGCCGCACTTGCGCTTTATATAAGCGGTAGAGCTGACCGGGCGTGAAAAACCGCCGCACCCTGTTCAGGATTCCTACCCTGCGGGAAGTGGCGGATATTACGCCCTCGATGTGACTCCTTGGATTAAGATCGCAGCGGATATCCATACCTAGGACACTAAGGTCATTCCGCATTGCGAGTGGAACACCCTGAAGAACTGGGATGGGAGAAAACGGGGATTTCTTGCACGAAAACGCGCACACCTGGGTTTTCTTGGCATTAAACTCAACCCGATTCCTGGTACCCCATGATGATATGAGATCCAAGGCCTGGTTGAGCTCAATGACAAGATCCTCGCGTCTCCTTTCAGTATCCGCCCGGCAACCAGGAGGCTTGCTGCAATAACGCCCATGAACCGTGCTGTCATCTGCATAGCAATGAATGTTGCCAAGCGACAACATATCATTAATATGCAGAATAAACAAGGTGGGCGAAAGTACAGAACCTTGTGGTACTCCGGCATTTACTGACATGAGCTGCGAAGCGTGTCCATCAACGAGGACACGTATTCTACGCTCATGCAGAAAGCCGGAGATCCACTTGCACAGGTTGTCGGGCAGACCGTATGCCGGGAGCTTGGAGAGAAGGCCGCGATGCCAGACCCTATCAAACGCCTTGGCTATGTCGAGACTCACAGCCAGAGCCTCGCCATGCCTGTCAATCGCCTCACCCCAGTGATGTAATACAAACGCTAGAAGGTCACCCGTTGATCGGTTATGACGGAACCCGTATTGTCTGTCACTGATCAACGAGTGATCCTCCAGGTAGCGAACTAATTGGCTGTTAATTAGTCGCTCCATGACTTTACACATCACTGAGGTGATGGCGATTGGGCGATAATTATTAGGGTCTGACCGATCACCCTTTTTGGGGATCGGCTGCACATTGGCCTCCCTCCAAGATTCAGGCACAACACCTGAGAGGTAGGACGATCGGTATAGGCGCGTCAGTGCAGGAGACAACTCCGCTGCACACTTTTTGAGAACAAGCGCTGGGATACCATCAGGACCACCAGCCTTCCGGACGTCGAGAGACTGCAGCTCACGCCGCACATCACAATGCCTGATACGGATATCAGGCATTGTGTGACCGCAACCGGGCAGCGTAGGTGGTAAATGAGCATTGCAGTCCTCGAGTCTCGAATTAGCCGCGAAGAGGTTTGCCAGTAAATCGGCCTTCTCTTGCGAGCTATGGGCTAGTGTTCCATTTCGATATCTCAGCGGTGGCAGCGAGGGGCGACAGAAATTAGATTGGACGGCCTTAGCCAAGCTCCAATAAGCACGACTGCTTGTTGGGTTATCGGCCAAAGCACATCCAATCTTGGAGACGCGCTGGGCATCCGCTTTAACATACGCCCTCTTGCAGACCTTGGCAGCACGGTTATAGGCTGCTTTGAGTGACTTGAGGTTGGGATCCTTCGTAGCGCGACCCCCGATCCAGGCGCGATACGCCGTCTGTTTTTTACCAACAGCATCGGCGCATGCACGATTGAACCAGGAGCGTCCTCGACCGTGGCCCGCGATCTCAGAGGAAGGAATGTAATATTCCATTCCTAGTCTGATCTCGCAGGCAACGGCGTCGGCACTCGCAGAAGGATCCTTTCCCTCAAAGCAGCGCTGCCGCCAAGGGATGGATGCGAAATAATCCCGCATACCATCCCAATCTGCCGACGAGTAGTGCCAGACCCTGCGCTTGACCTTCACGGGACGTGGAGGCAAAGCGCGAGGTACTGATGTCCCAACCAGGCAGTGATCGGAGGTCCCCAGAGGAGCACCGACCGACACCGTATACCCAGTCGGGTGACTCGTCAACAGAAGGTCCAGCAGAGAGGGCGCATGACTCGCCACATCTGGGATCCTGGTAGGCTGGTTCACCAGTTGTGTCAAGCCATGAGTCAAGGCGAATGCATGAGCAGTTCTGCCAGCATGGTCAGTTTTGGAGGATCCCAACCACAACTCATGGTGTGCGTTGAAGTCCCCCAGAACAACCAATTCCGCTGTTGGGAACTGCTCCTGCGCGTCGTCTGTCGCCTGGCTAATGTAATCAAATAGCCGAGTTGTCTCCACGTCCCCGTCGTGTGACCTGTAAAGGCACACGTAAACCCGACTCTGGGAGCCGAGGTCGACGTGCACCCACAGGGTGGAGAAGGAGGGGTCCTCCATGCAGCGCAGACGGCGACAGCAGACGTCCGACCGAACATACAGACATACCCCGGCCCCCGGCCTGAAGCTTTCTTCAAGTGAGTAGCCGGGGTAAAGCAAGTATGTGGTATCGGTCGGACTACAAATCTGCGTCTCCGTCAGGAAGAGAAGAGCAGGCCGGGCCGTCTCAAGATGGTGGTGGACGGCATTAAGGTTCGAATGGAGTCCGCGGATGTTAGCGAACTCCATTGTGAAAGCGGTGGTGGGGTTACGCACCGCTGTAGGTCCTTTTCTCTTTTTAGGCACTGTCATGGAGTTGATGGGGGAGGAGGTGAAGAAGCGGTCGAGGGTCTAGTGTCAGAGTAATCAGAAGGCCGCAACAAGCTAAACGAAGAAGTAGTCTAATCAAGTAAAAAGTGTTACTCAATTGGATATTTTTATATTTTTAATCTTTTTTACATATAACCAAGCCTATCTTCACAGGAGATCCAATTTTCATGGTTGTTTTTTTATTCGGTTCGAAAGGCTATTTCGTTTTATTTTAGACAATATTGACTGATATTACTATTTCTCAGGGCTGTTCCTATTTTTTGAATCTAAAAGTACATATGTTAGCTATTTCAAAAATCTAAGACATTTACACGCTCAAGACAAGTTTCTTGTATGCCAGCAGGTCTATTATTTAATTTGGTTAATCAAATATTTCAAACCTTCAATTTTAAGCTTCACAGCTTGTTTAAGTTTGCTTTCACAGCTTGTTTAAGTTTGCTTTCACAGCTTGTTTAAGTTGATATATATACTACTACTAGCCCTGTATTAAACATTATCCCACTGCTGGGCACGGGCCTCCTCTACTAATGAGAGGGGTTAGGCCTTAGTCTA
This sequence comes from Laothoe populi, assembly GCA_905220505.1. NCBI lineage: Eukaryota > Metazoa > Arthropoda > Insecta > Lepidoptera > Sphingidae > Laothoe > Laothoe populi. The sequence continues at coordinate 3,490,159 of HG992165.1, forward strand.
CCACGCTGGCCTAATGTGGGTTGATAGACTTCACATACCTTCGAAACTCGTATGAGAATTCTCAGGTATGCAGGTTTCCTCACGATGTGTTCCTTCACCATTAAGCAAGCGATAATTAGCATTTTAATACACACATAACTTTAGAAAAGTTAGAGGTGTATGCCACTTGGCTTTCGAACATACGACTTTCGTCTTCACAGTCCGTACCGCAACCAACTAGGCTATCACTGCTTTTATATATTTAAGTTGATATATTTTCCAAAAATAATGGTGGAACTTTACTACATCATTAAAGAATTGGCATTAAGAAAGATTTATAGTTATATTCCTTTAATATAAGCAAAAGTTAAAAATTATTGGCTCATTTTGAAGTTTTACTATATTTTTCATTTTTTTTAATTTCTTTTCATTGTTTGTAAATAACTCTTACAAGCCATGCAACATTGAATGTTTATATGTCAGGTATATATGCATGTAATTAGGATTATTTATATAAGTATTACATAGAATTAAAAATATTGCATGTGAAATTATATTACACTCATTTCATATTATATAGATAATAATCGTATAAAATAATTATTATAAGTAGGAAAATGTGGTAACTTATAAAAATGATATTATGAAAATAAGTCCCGTATTTATTTGCAAAAGGATATACCACATAACACTTTACTGTCATTTACCTGAGTAAAAGAAAAAAATCATTTTTTTACAAAAGCAATTTTAATTAGCAAATGACAGAACAAAATTATCATGACACGGGGCCAGGTCAATCTAATGTTATCAGGGTTTAAGGCAATAATTATCAATGATCAATGATTATCTTCATAAATATGTCAAATATAGGATGATAAATATCTTTATAAATGTAAATAATGGTTGGATTCAAAATCATCAGATCTCCACCCAGATAGAATAGTTTAATATTAAATAATTTATTTAATCTGAACTTTTATGTAAGCTGGTAATTATCTTAAGGCATATTTATCTTGATAATTTCGAACCCTGAACATACACAGTGTCACACAAGCATCCATTCACACATATTCATCAAAAATACTTACTATTCACTCCAAAACTCGCTGGAGAGCAGGCAAATTAAAGGTACTTTATTACTATGTGATAATGTGCTCAATGCGAGGCTTCTTTAGCAATCTCGTGTGTGTCAGATTAAAAGAAAATATTTGTACAATTAATACTGCAATCATACGCTATATTGTGAGTTAAATAGCATATACCAACTTCTTTGATACATGAAAATGTGATATTTAGACAGTGTTATTAAATATTGCTATTTAATGATGATAGGAAATAAATTATGAATACCTTGTTTATTTACAATTATTCTTATTTTAAAAGAAATATAATTTGTTTTTTTTTTATCTTTCTATTTTAATAAAAACAAAATAAACTGAACTAGGAATGTTACTTGAGCTTCCGGTCTGTTAGGAATTTGAAAGTGATTGTATGAAAATCTAGCCAAGCAACAGTTCTGCAATAGAATATACCTGATTCCTTTGGCAACATCATATGGTGTGGTTCTCCAGGCCTTGGCTTCGACAGTCTTCCCATCAGGGAGGGTCACAACAATACTCATGTCAGGTTTAGAAGCAAGTAGCTCTGCACGTTCCTGCTTGAATTTGTCCCAGAGTGTAATACGTTTCTGTATGTACTCAGGCCATGGGTTCAGTTCTGAAACTCCTCCGGATTCTTCAGTTTTCTTCTTTTTCTCCTTCATTGCTTTCATCTTTGACTGCAAAAGAGTAGTAGCTTTAATTTAAATGCAGTAACAATAGTGTTTTTTTATTCTTTCTAAGTACTTGAGACTGTAATGTTTTTTAAATGATCGGTCTAAAAATATATTAAGTGTCAGGATATTTTTCTACCATTGCCCATATTGTTATTCTGAAGAAAGTCAGCTGTCTAGTTGTTCAGACTTTGTTCAGAGTAAAGTATGATTATGTATTTTATTGAAGAATAAGTCAACTATAAAAATCTTATACCAAATTGGATGTTATTTGTAAGGGGAGTGTATAGAAGCCTATAGAGCCAAATTAGTTTTATTTCTTAAAAAATAGTTTGAAGTTAGAATTCAACTTTCACATGAGCAAGGCCATCAGCAAAAGCTAGTTTCAAATAAATGCCATTTCCCAAAACCAGCTCTAAACACATTGGAATCAACTTCAAGTATCTATTGGCACTCAACAACAAAGCATATTAAGTTAACCACATTCGTAAAAAATTATAAACACTTAGTTTAACTATATTTTTGTAAGAGCAAACAGTACTCAAATAAAAACACCATTATGGTGAGCATAATCTAGAATATTGAGTCTGTTATTAATTTTATATCTAAAATATAAAATCAAAAAAGCACCGTGATTTTGTGTCATATAAAAATAAATAAATATAACCAAAAAAATGGGCAGCCAGGTAAATTGATTTCAAACATATTTATTAAAAGTATATGTATATAAAATAGATCTATAGCAAAACAAGAATAAATTCGGGATAAATAGTATCGTTGAAGATCCTATTTAGTAGAAAGTAATAGGTATAAAAAAGCATCTGTAAAGATACAGACGAGCTGACGTGTATTTAAATATGTAAACAATGTGTTTTTTTTAAGTAAAGGGACTCATTATTGGAACATATAAAAAAAATACTTTAACAGCTTTTTCAGGCACGGGCAATATGCTGACGAAATTCCTACTGAGTACAGCTACAAACCCATGTGGCAAAAGCGTAGCCCTCTTTGAAGCGGACCACGCAGCCCCCACGCAAGTTCAACAATTTTAACATGATAAATAACACTATGTTTACACTGCTTAGATAAATATTATTGGTTAAAAGCCTGCCTTTTCATTAATATTTAAGTTTTGGATGCCTTCGGCAGCGTTGTCACCCATCGTGATTCTCCTACGTTTGACGTTTGTTTGACAAAATGATGACAACTGACAGCATACGAGTATAATGACTATTCGCAACGGGTATATATACAAAACGCGTTACAACGATACGCTACTTTTAAAACGCCTATTATTTTTTACGCTTTAATACAGGGTGGGCCATAAATTTTTGCATATTGCAACACTGCATTTCTCAAAAACTGTTAGAGGGAAAGGCGCGTGGGTGTCGGGGAATTGTGCGTTGCTTCACGCAATTATAGTCACGATGGAGCGCTTCACAGGAAAACGCCGTGCTTTTTGTAGAAAACAATTTTACAAAAACAATGATTGCTACGTTGCTGTACGATGCCTGTTAAGAATTGAATACGGATTACGCCTTCTAAGTTAGTGTCCAAGTGTTGATTTAATCAAAGCGTGGGTCAAGAAGTTCTAGCAAACGGGATCAACAACGAATATTAAACAAACATGCCGGCTACGTTCAAGAAGAAGCGGCGAGAACATTGGGGAAGTTGAAATTTCCGTAAGGAACAATCCAGAATCATCTAAGCGTAAGCGTTCGGCGGCTCTGGCAATACCAAGAACTAGTCTGCGGCGAATTTTGCACCTGGACCTCAAACTACAGCCATATAAACTTCAAATTGTGCAAGAGATGAAACCAAACGATTACATTCAACGTAAATTATTGGCTAACACTTTGCTGGAGCGATTCTCTAGCCTTGACAATGTATTGTTTACGGACGAGGCCCATTTTCACATCAATGGGCGCGTAAACAAGCACAATTGTCGATATTCGAGCACGGAAAACCTAGCCTTAAACACCAAAAGTCATTTCATTCACCTAAAACGACAGTATGGGCTGCCATATCAGCAAAGGGCATAATCAGTCCGTATTTCTTTGACAATAATCAAGGAAATAACGTTACTGTGAATTTAGTGAAATACGTGAAGATGTTGCGAGAGTTTAAAGTCCTAAGTTATGAGAAGAAATTATATTTTAAGTTGTTATAAAATATTTTATGTTATTATTTAAATAAATTTCAGGACTGACCATTGAACTTGGCACCCATTTAGATCTCAGTTCTTTTGTCGTTGAAGTCAACAACCAAGGCATTATTGTATCATAATATTGAACTTGGCTCTCATTTCACATTTATGTTTTGATGGTTTTTACTATTCAATTGAATATAGTTCTTATACGTTGTATCGGAGAGCATAATTTGGGATGTGACCAAAATATTATTCAGCAAAGTGTTAGTGGACCTTAATGGGCTGTTGCGTTTCGTCACTTTCGCAGTGTGCATGTGGTGTCGTGTGCCCGTGGCCGGGGGTTTTGGTCGCATGTAATAAAAATAAACATTCAATATAAATAACGCTTGTCTGCTGTAATAAATAATAGGCTATATGATTATGTATAATTAATAGGTTATTTTATCGGTTATATAATATAACGAACACTCCTAATAATGACATATGTTATCGTTATGCCAACATTGACATGTAAATTGCGTTTAGTTTTCTGTTTTGAGGCAGTTTATAATAAATTATATCACTGTGTTGAAAAGGTTGACAATGAATGATAATAATATATGCCATCCACGACAATTTTGACAATATTATTTTTGTCATAAATACAACCCAGAATACACAAAATTTACAGTTAAAGCTCTTGGTATAACAAGAGTAAAATTATAAAAATTCTTGTATTTCAGAATGTCATTACCGCGAACTCGTCATGTGAACGCTTTGCAACGAATAATGACTTCATTTAGTCAGTTCGAAAGGAAGTTAGATAAATTGCAGTGTGACGTGAACATCCATGGACATACTCTTACAGAACTTCATAGTCTAGTAAACAATCTTTCCATGAATACAATTGCAAGTCCGGACAGACGAGATGTTTCGAATCACAGTGCAAAGAAGACAGCAACGATTCAAAACGAGAATAATCAACACTTAGAGGAAACTCAAAGGCCTAAAAGGAAGAATGCAGATCAGTCATTGCCTATCAAATTTAGAGGACAAAAAATTCAAGGTCCAAAAATTAGTACCGGCGCGGACGGGACTATTCGTACCTTCCCTTCCAGTCCAAGAACAATAACTGTGAAGCGCTCACCTCGCCCTAGGAAAGCGGAAGCACCCCGCAAAGCCACAACGTTGAGAGCTCAAACTGTGGTTATAAAACGGCGTACAAAAATAGATTCTTAAAAAACAATAGGTCCGAATACCGGACTTTTCATATTGACTTTAAAAAGATTAATATTATAAATAAAACCAATATTGAATGAATGTAGTAAAGTATTTTTATGTTTTATTTTCCGCATTTAGTAGGAACAATTATTCAAGCTTATAATTATTAAAGTATTATGCCTAAATTTACAACAAAATTATTCTAATTTCTAAGTAATAGTAATTAGAGGTACTAAGTGCTAGCATTTTTGCTTGATTTTTAATTCTTGAAATCTTTCACTTTTGTTTTATGCTGCAGCGTTTGTTCCTGTAATAAAATAAATTCGTAAATATATTTTATTAATATACCTACTAGCGGGCCCGGAAGATGAAGCCTTGCCCTGGAAAAGCAGGTCCACATTAAATATGATATTTTAAAGATCACAATCTTTGGCATTTCTCCCACAAATCCCAGCAAATCAAATTTGGTGACACACCGACAGCACCGCTACCTATCGGGACACAATAAAATGTAATCCAAATCAGTCCAGCCGTTTAGGAGGAGCTAGATGACAGACACACGTACAGAAGAATTACATATATTTATTGAGACTCGAAATATCAGCGAAATGCATTGCTATAAATTATATATCTCTCGTCATTTCTATTCATAACGGCTTTAAATATCGGAAAACAGAGTCAAATGAGTTTTTTTTCATTGTAGGTGTTCATTTATGGTCGAAATTGATTAAGTATTAGGGTTACAGCTCATTAGAGCCACCCTGCACCCGACTCGTACCGCCTCGTCGCTCGGCGTCCTCTCGTTGTCGACAGGTGGACGCCGTGTTGTCACGTGGGCTTGTGGGTTGGCAATGATCAGCAACGCAAGGCAATCATGCGAGCAGCGAATTGTCACCGAGTGGTCAACTCGTCGTCCACGGGTGGACAGCTTGCAACCGAGGCGACCCGGTGACGCTATATACAGAGTTGATGTAGTAAGCGCATAAAGGCCCATATAAAGAATACTAACCGCTCGAGGCGAGGCGGTGCGGGTCGGGTGCCGGGTGGGTCTAATGAGCTGTTTAACCTGGCTACCTACTTGCTCTTTGGACTATTATATAAAAAGTTTTTTCTCAATAGAAGATCTCAATACATGTAGTTTATACTATAAGGATCCAATGCTTACATTTTAAATATGATAATTTCACAAACAACTATGATAATAGATAGTGCGACGCCATACACCATCATGATCAGAACTGGCTGAAGATCCAGGAGACCAACGCTGCTAAATGCCGCGATTTTGTTCAGGCATTTTGGCTTTGGTATTTGGTATCGCTTGTTCAGAGCCGCCTGGAGACCTGACTCGCGAATTTGTTTGTAACTGAAATAACATAGGACAAAAAGTTCAAATGCCACATAAAACAAAAATATTTTTAAATAAAATACAAACAATAAAATATAAAAAAAAAATGCAGTAAAATAGTTCTAAATGGAGACCTCATTTCTGTTATATTATTTCATGATATTTTTCATGTTCTTGTAAACAATTCAGAGAGACCGAGCTTTCAATATTTTTATATTAAGTTAAATAAATACACCCAACAGTCACATATATAATCCTGATCCCACACTAAGTCGAACCTGTATCGTGGGTATCAAGAACTACGAGGGACTACGGTCCCACAACATCCAGAGACGTAACTTATATCTGTCTGTCACACAAATATTTGTCTTGGTGAGGAATCGATCCCATGCCCTCTCGTTTCAAAACTGGCTACCGCCCACTGCGCTACGGAGGCTGTCCATATTAGCTGTAATAATGAAAATGTAGCTGACAACCAGTTTCTAAGTTGAATTTCCACATTTCAAAGACTATCAAATACAGCGTGGTTACTGCCGTGCCAGGATGAAAAAAAACAAAGTGTAAGCCAATAGCATAGTAAGCGATACTTACACGACTCTAAGTAATTCCAGATACGGCGAGTCTTTCTTCACTGGTGTGAAAGCATCTAGACTGTTAATGAAGTCGACCTCAGTAAGATCACACTTCTCGCTTTCCAAAAAGGTTTGCTCTATACGACGATACACCGGCTCAACTATAGAATGGAAGGCGAAGAGACCCTGGAAAATTTGTTACGCTTACTTGTAGTGAATTCTACTCAAATGATTTGGAGATAAAGCTTCTATTTAAATCGGTGATCATTTGAAAAAGAAGCGATTCTATCATCAAGCAGGTGTTTTTTTTTATACCGCGATGGTGGCAAACAATCTTACAGCCTGCCGATGGACGCTTGCAACACCGGGAGCATCAATGCGCGTTGCCGACCCTTCAAAAACCTATTTACTCCCTTCTTGAAGAACCCCATACTGTAGTAGTCCCCTAGGAAAACCTCGGCACATTCCACATTCGGAGCATTTTCGTGTAATATGCCTTGCTGACATGGTATGGTTTTGACAATTATTTATATTTGGGTAAAATTCATACACACCTTCCTGATTCTCTCAACTCCGTCAAATATGTTGTAAAATTGCGGTTTACCATTTTCAGGCGAAATTGTCTTATGCACCGAAATATGTAGTTGGTCTCTGTTATCCTGGAAAATTAAAGGTGTATTATTTATTTACTGGCGTATAGGTCTCATCAATTTAAAATTCTCATTGATACTAAGCCGCAAAGCAGGTAATGGCTGTATACTACTAAATGTTCAATTCACTAAATTAACTAGATAATAGGTATATTACATTTTCTTCAATGCAAACATAGAAACACGCACGCATCATTGATTAGCCAGCTGATCACTTATATCCTAATAACTAGCTCTGATTTAAAGAGTGATATGTTATTTGAGAAAAGTGATTGATAAAATTCAAAACAAAAACCATTAGTTCCAACTGAGAGATGGATGGCAACTACTATCTACTACTGGTTATAAAACACAACGAACATTGAAAACAAAACGATTATAGTCGACGTCATTAGCTGCCAGTGTGACCTTAGAGGCGGCTAGTTCTGCCAGATTCTTGATGGAGTTGGAAGGTGCCTGCAGCAGCACCACGATGTTGGCAGAGTATGCCGCGTACAACGCCATCAATGCAGTGAACAGCACCCATTCCATAATACGCCCTTTAGATAATTGGATAATAAAGATAAGCTTTAAAAACGACAATAACTTATGGGAATCTATGAAGACAGAAGTCGCTGCTGAGATTCCAATAACCCCAATCTCTGCCTTTCGAAGTGACAATGTATTTCCAGGTAATAACTATAACATAAAAGTAGGTAAGCAGGTTTTTTAGTAATTATAATCAACTTTCATGGACAAACCACGCGTAACCAAAAATGATGTTATAACAAATTAATTTTCCATGTTTTCAGTTAGTTTTTTATGATTAAGATTATCTTACAAAAATGCAGACAAAAACATAAACAGTATATACCTCGTATAATGTTAATATTGTAGGTAGTCAAAAAAAGAATCTAATAGTGAAATATCAATTCTTTTGCAAACAATAGACGATAACATTTAAAATAATTTATAAAATACGTGTTATAGGACTGGCTAAAACAGATTTACTTGACAACAATGCTAGGAATACTACGAGTGTCAATCTCGAACGCACTGAGCAAAATCTTAAGCTTTAAACCAGCGAGACGTTTTTATAAACCGTAGTTTAACTTTAAACTATGTTTAATAAGTCAAAAAGCTACTGGTTGCAATGTACGCAGTTGATATACTGGTTTAACGTTAATGTACGTTTTGTATTATGGTAGATAAAGTTGTAACCAAGTAAATATCACAATCTTCTTATTCTGTAATTATAATTTCACTTTTATTTGAAGAACTATATAACAGCATTTATTTTTTTTATAAAAAAAATGACTCTACACCTGGTGTTCTTCTTGGTTCGATAAAACATCCTTGTTGGGCGATAGCACTCACTGTTAGAAGCAATGAATCGCCAATAGAACCGTCCAATTGGGTCGGGCTCTGTAAAAATACTTTATTAGTAACTTTTGAATTTGCATAAATATATTTTACGCATAGTCAAGTTATCACAATACCTATGGACAGATTAATTTATTTGTGTTCACGGTACTATGTACGCAACGCGTGTTTGCATAGATATATTTACTATTTGTGTACATATAACTATACTAGCTGTTGCTCGCGGCTCCGCCCCCGTGGAGGTTCTTTTCAGGAGCATAAGTATCAATGCAAGGAGTTGTCTTCTGCACTGAGGCACCTATAGCGATCATCCTGACTCTCAGGTATTGTGCCTGTCTAGATGGCTAGACAGTATGAATTTTCAGATCCAACTTTTCAGATTAAACTTAGAAGTATTACGGATTGCCCATACAAATTTTTAACCCCTATTTCACCCCTTTCAAGATATTTTTTTGAGACAAAAGATGACTATGACCTTCCCTAGGATATAATCTATCCTTCTACTGAATTTCATTAGGATTCGTTCACCCGTTTAGTCATGAAAAGGTAAGAAAAAGACATACAAACAACAATATTAATTTTGCTGCGGAGATATTTTAAAACTGTTATATCTCCTAAGATATTCATTGAAATCAAATGACGTAAAGGACAACTTTGTTCAAAATTAAATACTTGTGATGAATAAAGTATTTATTTGGGTAAGGTTCAATACCATGTTTATAAAAACCCCTTTCCAAATAATTCATTGTTTCAGAACAAATTCGATGACCATTAAAAAGGTTATAGTGAGGCAACCGAAATAGATAGACATATGCTATCACGGACTTTTATTTAGAACTTTTTAAGAGGAACAATTTCGCACGCAACGGAAGCTCTCAAAAGGAAACAATTTTCCCCGTTTTTGCAACATTTTTCATTGCTGCTCCGCTCCTTTTGGTCATAGCGTGATGTTATATAGCCTATAGCGCTCCTTGATAAATGGGCTATCCAACACTAAAAGATTTTTTCAATTCGAAGCAGTAGTTCCTGAGATTAGCGCGTTCAAATAAACAAACAAAGCAAACAAACAAACTCTTCAGCTTTATATATAAGTATATTTTCGTGGAATATATATTCCACGCATATAGTTATATGTACACAAATCATTCAAACTAATAAGTGTTGTTCCTCTTAGTCTCAATACTAATTTATTAATTTTTAGATCATTCAGACGTTTTCCCAGTATGGGGCACCACCGTTAGTTTCTTGATTCATAATGGGCAAAAAATCTCATTATTGGAGCTGTATTTTTACCAAAATTATGGAAGATAACGATTTTGGTCCTTATGAAGAAGTTAAATAACACACCTGTTCAATTTTAACTTCCCAAATACTAGCAAAGTACAGAGCCGCTGCAGACACTAAAGAACAGACAGCGATAGCCAGCCACACCCCAGTAGAGAAAGGAAGGGCAAAGATATTGGTGACGTAAGCCAGAGGAGGCTGTCGGAAGATGAAACGCATCCTCATAGGCGCCACCAGATCGGTATAAGTGATAATTTCTAGACGCTCTTTGAATAATACGCAGTTTGTACCTAAAAATAATAAAATCGAAATAGTTCACAAATAGAAGTTGTCGACAAGATGGTAGACTTAATGATGAAATAGCGAGCCTTGTAAGTATTATAAAAACTCCTAACTTGTTCCATATCAGCCGGTGTTCAGGTATATTTCTGGACTTGAACGCAACGTCTCTTGACTGTCACCATTAAATTGGACTGCAAATTACTTACCTAAAAGTCAACATTTACTTTGCTGTGTCAGAAAAAAAGTTAGACAGCTTAGTGCTAGAGTACTTACAAAAGCAGATAGCATGACATAGTCAAGACCGCAATGATGCGATTCTCTGTAGTTGTAGAACAAAAATATCAACTACTCTAAGAATTTTTAGGGGTTTGATTAATTTAGACTTTGAACTTACCCAATTCGGCCCTATTCTCGCCTATGTCATGTATCATGCCGGACCACTTTCCATTGACCTGATAGCCCCATCTATAGCTGAATATGTAACGTGGTGTGGCGTTTAGAATCTTGAAAGCGATCTTAGCGAATACCCAACACACTTTAGCGACGGCGTCGTTTTGTAGTTCCCTGGGAATTATTTAAATATTATAAAAATTGATACAGAAAATTTAAATTGTTTAATATATTTTTTATGGTAGGGGATAACAAAGAGTTAGTGAATAATTTCATGATAAGCGATTTCTACTCCAGTGTCCACAAAAGAATGGATAGGAATTGGGATAAATGTCGAAAATTCACTTGAAGAACATTCTCCAGTTTTTTTATCCTTTGTGCTTTTCTTTTAACTTTGTTTTCGTTTTTCAACTTTATAAAAAAATCTTACAATGTTCTATATTAATAAAAAAAATTGCTCGATTACGGTTATCGGTTCCGTAGGAGACTGAAATCCCATAAAAAAGCACTTCACACACACACTTCTTTTATCCCGAATTATCTGAGTAACATAAATACTTTTTAATCTATTATGAACCTTCTAATAAACTTCCCAAATCGGATCAAGTGATGCGCTTACCAAACAACCTTTAAATTTTAATAAATTATCTCTAAAACTTTATTGTATTTACTGATATGCGAGAACTGAAGCAATGACACAAAAGGAGGGCTTAAATATTGAAAAGGTACTATCTTACAATCTGTCGTCCCGAGGCAAGTAATACTTCGTTGTGTTACTGTCTTGTATGACATTGGCCATTGTGATGGGATGGCCCATGAGATCCCGACGCCTCCAGTACAATTCCCGCCGCGGTCTCACGTCTAACAGAGTTCCATTGTAGTACCCGCGAAGTGTTGATATCATTGTGCCATTGTGGGCCGGTTTATGCACTAAAAATACGATTTCCTCTTTATGAAATAATGAAATACCGAACCTAACTGGTTTTGCGCAGTCTTAAATTGTTTTCACAAGCTTCTATTTATCTTGCATTGCTTGTAGGTTTGTTTAGGTCAAAATTGCAATTGAATTTTGAACCAGTTCTCGTTGCCCGAATAGGCTGAAATTTGATATTTATGCATAAACCTGATGACAATGTAATATTATGTTAATGTGAGCTAGACCTGATGCTGCTGCCAGGGCCACCTGCAGACGCATCAAGCCAAACCATAGTACATTAATATTAAGTTCGGTCAAATCAGTTAGTACGAGAATACTAATACGTATCAAAACGATTACTACATTTTTAGCTGTATTTATATTTACACAACTTACATTCTATCATCGTATACAGCCCATCTCCTTTCTCAGCCAATACCAAGTCGCTGGTGGCAAGCACTGGACTATTGTACAGAGGATCCAATCTTGAATTATCTGTGGAATTTGTGAGAACCAGCCAGCGATACGAGAATTGAAACAACTGTCGCGACGTTGCCTATAACGATAAAATTTTATTGGTCTACCTTGGCTTTTTTCCTTGATCCATATTATGAGGTTTGTATGCTGTTATGAGTTAAACTGTATGCGTAAGTATAGAACTTTAAAGTGACATAACGTTAATAATTTCAAATTGTCTATAATTATCCTTATCGATATTTCATTCCTCACCTTCCTACTAGTGTAATAGAGCTGTGTTATAGTTAGTTCGTCATCATTTTATAAATCCTCAGATACCTAGTAGAGCTCGAAAAAATGCATCATTAATCATACTGTATCATTTGCATTGCCATTCAATTTTGAATCTAACTGCACACATAACAGAGTAGTGGCAGGATTGATAAAACGGAGAGATCATCGGCCTACATAGAGTTTCGTGGTTCCTATAGATATAAAGGAACAGTGCAGGATTTTAATTATTTAGACTCTCAAAGCCTGGCTTATGGCTTATACCTGATCTGAATTATCAGACTCATCAGCCAACATATCTGGCCAACAAATAGGCTTGACGGCGTAAGTTCTAGGTTTGGTGAGTATTTTCAAAGGAACTGTGATTGAGTTTTTCGTAGTACTGACTTATGAATAATTTCGGAGTATTAGGAAGATCACATCTGAAATATTGCATGTAAAAGAGATTGTTGTAGACTTTTGTAAACAAACAATGCGATATTTGAATTTAGTAACGTATTTTTATTAAGATTCCAAAGGCGACTATCTACGCATGGTGTCGTCCAGTATTTCTATCAAAGTACCAACCAAGGAAACGGACTTACGGTCATAATAATTCTTTCAGATTTGTAACAATCCAGATTAGTCATAAACATGACTTTGTTTTCGTGATATTTGGATTGGATTTCCAGAGATGCAGATATCCTCACATCTAGTTTATTGAGTGCTTTTGCCAATTTTATTTCATTATCTGAAAGATTTAGATTAAAATATTGCAAATGAAACTGCTACGAAAAGAAAAATCCTAGCTTAATATTTTCCAGATAAGTGGGGTTTCTTTAAAACATCCATTAACAATTACAATATATACCAAGAGTAAACAGTGTTTTGCCGACCTCATATGAAAGGAATTGGTATTGGGGGGCCGGGTAGAGGCTGGCTGAAGCGTAACAACAGGCTGCTCTGTCAAAACAGTTATATGTGAGTTGTTTATGTTAGCTCGATCATGCTTCATATCCAACCAACTGAGTTATAATACGAACCTTGTGCGCTGTCTCACTCCTGGCTTAATCTACTAATGAGAAGCTGAGGAAAATATAATTAGCCACATACACCGATCCACAAGAGAGGTTAAGTCTAAGTCCTCCACGTTTGGCTAACGCATGTTGGCAGACTCCACATACTTTTGAAATTCTCAGGTATAAAAAAAAAAAAAAACTATATAGATTTTTATTTTAGTTAAAGCGCTAATTTTAACAATGAATACTACTAATACACGTAACTTCAAAACGTCAGAGCAGTATGTGATTTGGGTTCGGACCGATCTTGTTTCGAACTTGTGTAGTACAAACTAGGCCATCGCTCCTTTCAAATAAAAAAACAAATTATGCGTCACAATAAAATTTGAGGGTTTCCCTTGATTTTTCTGTGATCCCATCATCAGATCCTGACTTGGTGCCAATGGGACCACATGGGAAGTATACCCTTTTAAACAAAAAAGGAATTTCTCGAATCGGTCCAGGCGTCTTCGAGTAATCGGGTAACATACATAAAAAAAAAGATTCCGACGAATTGTTAACTTCCTCCTTTTTTGAAGTCGGTTAAATAAATATTTTTAATGTACTTACGTTTCTTCCAACACAATCCGCTATACACCAAAAGCGTGGGCTTTCGTTCGTTCATAACGAAGTTAGTAATAAATTGAATGCTAAAATCATCACTTGCTGTTACTGAACCAAAAATGTACCCAAACAATAGTACTAAAATCATTTTTCTTATAAATATTCCTCAGCTTTGTATCGAGAGTTTCGTCGTCGATGCCGTCTTTCAATCTTGTCTTTCTGATTAGTTCTCGTACATGTGTATTTATAATATAGAACACTAGTGAATTCTTGCGGGTTTGTTTACGGCAATTTGCATTCATAATACTTTATTAAAAGCTTTTATTTTTATACGGTTTTTTATCGATTTCTAGTAAATATAAGTAGATTATGATAGCCTCAGCGGACCAGTAGCTGGTTGTCAAACCAGAGGTCGCGGGTTCTATCTTGCACCGAGATATATGTGTTCTATCATTTGTACGATTTATAAATATTTGTTTCGGTTCTGGATGTTGTGGGACCGTAGTCCCTCGTAGTTCTTGATACCCATAATACAGGTTTGACCTAGTGTGGGGTCAGAACTATGTTTGCGACTGTAAATACACCCTATAATTTATTATTTAATTGAATGTAGATAATAATATTATATTTAGTGAGATACATCAATATATTTTTATTATATTCTTTTAACGATTTTTTTTACAAATTCCAACTATCTACTAACATACAAAGAAACAATATTCTTCTGCATGTTTGTCACAGATGACTTAATTCATTAAAATGTTTCACGAAAGCCCTATTTGCATAACAAAAGCACAATTTTAATAATTGCATGAGTTCAAAAAGCTCTGCATCGTTTGACAACAAAATGGCTCATAAATAAAACAACTCTTGACGAGTATATTTTTATTTAAAGTGTTTTACATACTATTTTCTACAAAGTAGTTTCTGTAGTTGTTTGGTGCTCAAACTAACATAAACATAGTGATAAATGTTTAAGGTGAGGTTTTCTAATTTACAACTAATTCAAGTTATCAATTTGTTAACTGATTGATTGTTGTTTTTTTTTCCAATTCTAGCTCTGAAACTTTTAATTGCTGTATACACCTGTAAAGGCATTTCACATTGTAAAATTTCCTAACTACCTATATAAATATTATTGTATTGTGTTGTGACATGTCGTTGGTGTAACAAATAAATAAATAAACAGTAACAAGAGCCAATAAGGTAGTTGACATGATTGTTTTTATTAATTTAATCATCAAGTTACATTACCTAAAACCTAAAGAATTTTATGACTCCGAACAACAATAAGTAAATTAGACGCCATTGAAATCTGCTGGAAGGGGTAATTGTAAAATGACAGTAAAACTATGATATGAGCCGTGACGTCACCTCAAGGAATGGTCATTACTGTGCCGTTGTGCGAGGGAGATAGTGATAAGTTCCCACTACGCAACTATTTTTGCTCCTACCAATATTTCAAATAAATATCGTGAACTCATTTTTCAAACAATTTTGATTCTGTTTCCTTTAATTTCTTTTGTATTATATTCGGTTGCATATGGAATAATGTACAAAATTAAATACAGGAAACTACCCTGTTCACGTTCTCGTTAGTGATTTTGGTACGATATTGATCCAAAGCTAGTCGTAAAATGGAGAGTGATACAGTGCCGTGCTACTCTCTGATAGTTGGCTACAGCGCCATAGATATACAGATGTTATACGCCAATTGATAATATAGGTAATTCCTTCTAGTATTAAATGCAAGTTAACACAATGAGATAAAACATAATATAACTATTTAAGTAGGTACGTATGTAAAGCGATGAGTGAGTGTTTGTTCGGAGAATGCTTAAATTTGATGGAGAAATATGCAGAAGCACCTTCTCTTAGTTTACAAATGGTGTAATGTGGATTTCGGCTGATAATTTCTTTTTCTGTCTCACTTTCATTCTGAAATTAAAAGAGAATTCAATTTATTTTTAAACTCATCTATTATCCAGTTTAATGCTTAGGCCGAGAAATTGAAAGCGTAAGTTGTGTGTTTCGTAAGTAGCATTTAAGGCACCCGGAATTGAAAGTTTATGTAATGTTGAAAATAAGTTTAATTATAGCTTTATACCAACCCGCATTAGGCCAGCATGGTGGACTAAGGCCTAACCCTTCTAATTAGTAGAGGTGGCACCAGCCTCCCAGACTAAATAACAAGGCTGGTATTTTTTTCAGCCGATTTCAAATTTATATGACGATAAACTTTATCGACTTCGAACAATTATCAAACGCAGCTCATATTTAATGTAGATAGACGCAAATATATGTCAAGTCAAATATGAACCTCCTTTTTCGAAATTTCTTAAAATTATTTTCACTTACAATTTTCTATAGGCGATTTCCAACAGCAATACCGCCGGAGCAAGCATCATCCCGTACAGTGTTGCCAGCATAGCCGGATACATATCAGTGATGCCAACACTGCTGAATGTGTTGACGCTGCCTGAACACTTCGGCTTTGGTACGTGGAGGCGGTGATGGATGTTCGACTGGATCCCTGACTCGCGAATCTTGAGGAAGCTATGTGAAGATACACCTTACAATCATAACATTACGAGGAATGTCGTCTTTGCCGGACCATCAAGGTGTAATACAGTTTGCCGGCCCACGTGTTCCCTTCTTACTATAATACATAAACACTCACGCCTGTAATCCCTGAAGGGGTAGGCAGATGTGTAACCAGTACACCCACTTTTCGCCGAATTTATTACGGTCCCTCAATGTGATAGGGGGCGAGCCTATCGCCATATAGGGTACAATTCAAAACGCCGGGCTGACATTGAGTATTTATAACTAGAAAACCCAATATTTATTTTATTACCTGACGCGGGGATCGAACCCCAGACGTAAGTACAGCAGTCGTAACGCATGCGCAATTATAACTGCGCCACTGAGGCAGTCTAAAAATACTAGCCCTGTATTAAACATTATCCCACTGCTCCTCAACTAATGGGAAGGGTTAGGCCTTAGTCCTGCGGGTCAAGGCACAAGCGGAGGATGCAGTGGCTCGGGGTGAAGTGGTGGTGGCGGTGTCTCTAGACATCGCCAATGCGTTTAATACCTTACCCTGGGCCTGCATAATGGAAGCACTGCGGTACCATATGGTGCCACCGTATCTTCGGCGCCTGGTGCACTCGTATCTCTCAGATAGATACATAGTGTATCCGGGCGCCAACGGTTGGCACCGAAGAGCAATGGCCTGCGGTGTTCCACAGGGCTCAGTCTTGGGCCCTCTCTTGTGGAACATCGGCTACGATTGGGTGCTCCGTGGTACCAACCCCCGAGGTGTCGCTGTCGTCTGTTACGCGGACGACACACTAGTGACAGCGTCGGCCAGGTCTTTCCAGGAGGCCACCCTGCTCGCCTCGTTCGCAACCGAACAGGTGGTGGGCAGGATTCGGC
Organism: Laothoe populi; assembly: GCA_905220505.1. Lineage (NCBI taxonomy): Eukaryota > Metazoa > Arthropoda > Insecta > Lepidoptera > Sphingidae > Laothoe > Laothoe populi. The sequence goes on from HG992165.1 coordinate 3,507,845, forward strand.
GACTGGGCCTTAAGGTGGCCCTCAACAAAACCGAGGCCCTTTGTTTTCACAGGCCTCGGATTCGGCCACCTTTTGGGTCCCACATAAGTGTGGAGGGGGTGCGGATTCCCATCGGCTGTAAAATGAAGTATTTGGGATTGATTCTGGACAGCCGGTGGGATTTCCGTGCCCATTTCAAGGAGTTGTCGCCGAAATTGGTGCGGGCGGCAGGCGCACTCGGACGCCTGCTGCCGAACCTGGAGGGACCTAATAGCCCTTGCCGAAGTCTATACGCTGGAGTCGTGCGGTCAATGGCCCTGTACGGATGTCCCGTATGGGCCGAGTCCCTGAACGCCCGCTGCGTCGCCCTGCTGCGCAAACCGCAGCGTTTGGTGGCGCAGCGAATAGTTAGGGGCTACCGCACGGTCTCCCACGAGGCGGCCTGCGTATTGGCCGGCACACTCCCTTGGGAGTTGGACGCCAAACTCCTCTCGACAGCGTTCCTCTGGCGGGAGGAGGCGTCCAGCCGCCGTCAGGAGAGACTGGCCCCGAGGGAGATTGCGGCCCGGTTTCGCAGAACCGCCGTGGAGGAGTGGCAAACCAGGCTGGAGAGCCCGACTGCGGGCTTGAGGACTGTCGCAGCAGTGCGTCCTGTCCTAAAGAGATGGTTAGACAGGCGCCACGGGGCGCCTACGTTCCGACTGACACAGGTATTAACGGACCATGGGTGTTTCGGGTCGTTCCTGTGTCGGATCGGTAAGGAGGTGTCCGCCGTGTGCCACCACTGTGGCAACTGCCGCGAGGACACGGCCCAACATACGTTGGAGGAGTGCCCAGCCTGGGACGAACAGCGCAGCGCTCTCAGAGCAGTCGTCGGAGGAGACCTCTCGCTGCCGGCCGTGGTGTCGTCCATGGTCACCAGCCGGAGGTCCTGGCGTGCGGTGGCCCTCTTCTGCGAGAGCGTCATCTCGCAGAAGGAGAGTGCCGAGAGGGATCGGGAACGAAATGATCCCTCCCGCCGTCAGAGAAGACGTAGGAGGCGCCGGGTGGACGACTGACTGGCGTCTCCCGCCCTGTGGAATGGGCGTTTTGAGAATTTCACCACGGTAACCCCTGCCTGTCGTACGAGGCGACTAATTGGGGCCATCGGGGGTTGCGGGCGCGCAGCGGAGGGCTGTCAGCCTGTATCGATGCACTCCCAAATGAGGGGCATCGTGCGACCCCGGGATGGACGGCAGCGCATGTGGTAAGGCCTCGTTCGCTGTCGTTGTTCGGTGCGCGGGGGCTCCTTAGCCCTCCATGGAGATGGGCTGCTACGCAGCACCGCGCAGGGGCGATTCCGGCTGCAATTCTAGCACTCCTTAGAATACCCCGGAATCGCTCCGCAAGCGCCGAAGAAGGCCACCGCGGGGTTTTAGCTGGTAGTGTCGGGTGGGGTGTACATAGGGGTTAGGGACTCGGTCCAGTGGCAGCGCGGATAGCCATCATCCGTGCGAGGGGGATGCTGGGTCGTAAGACCGACTAGTCCAGCATACCCGTTTTATTCTTAATCCGCTTCCCTCCGGAGCGGGCGGCAGTAATAAAACGCTTTCCCCGCAACAAAAAAAAAAAAAAGGCCTTAGTCCACGACGCTAGTCTAATGCGGCTTGGTATAATATAGATTAATAAAAAGTTTTTTTATTCATAAAAAGTACACCGACTTCAATAAAAAACAAATTATGCGTCACAATAAAATTTGAGGGGTTCCCTTGATTTTTCTGTGATTCCATCATCAGATCCTGACTTGGTGCCAATGGGACCACATGGGAAGTATACCCTTTTAAACAAAAAAAGCATTTCTCGGTCCAGGCGTCTTCGAGTAATCGGGTAACATACATAAAAAAAAAGATTCCGACGAATTGTTAACCTCCTCCTTTTTTGAAGTCGGTTAAAAATACACCTTACAATCATACCATTACGTAGAATTTCGTATATTTGCCGCACCATCAAGCTGTGGAACAGTTTTCCAGCTACCGTGTTCCCTCCTTCCTATGACCCTTGCTCCTTTAGGCGTAGTGTGAAGAAGCTAAACAGCAGGCATGATTGTGTCGAGTGGCAAGGAATGGCTTTCTCTCGCTACCTGATACTCTAACTGGACGATACTGCCTTACCATCAGGTGTAGTGTGGTCACTTTTCCGTGCCAGAATAAAAAATGTCATATCTGTGAAATAATACATTACCAAAAAAGCTACGAACTTGAGAGTCTTGATTATTCTTTTAAAGGTAGGTATTTAAAGCCTATCACTTTGCGTTGACAGCATCCGTGGCGCAGTGAGCCAGTAGCGGGCTGTTAAACGAGAGGCCGTGGGTCCGATTCCCACACCGGGACAAATGTTTATGTGACAAGACAGATATTTGAGTCCGGGGTCTGGGTGTTGTGAAAGTCCGAAAGTCTCTCGTAGTCCCTGATACCCACAACACAAGACTCGTATCTTAGTGTGGGGTCGGGGCTATGTTTGTGACTGTTGGGTGTTATTTATTTAGTTGACATCTTTAGTAGCTCCTCCATGGTAGGTCTTGGAAGTGTTTAAACCCTATAATCATACCCAAAACAGGATGGAACTTACTTGATTTTAAACAAGTTCTTGAAAGGAGATCGCTTCTGTCCCGGTACCCAGGGATCAATTTCGTTGATGTAGTCTATTTCCACCAGGTCGCACTTCTCGTCCTCACGGTAAGTCTCCTGGATAAGTCTGTACCCAGGGTTTAGCTCCATATGGAAAGCAAACAAGCCCTGCAAAACATGATTATTATAAAATATGATCACATTTTTTTTATTATTAACCTTGATGAAATTGTCAAAAGCCATTATGTAAAACGCTGATTGTCTTTGAATTCTAATATAATTTTAACACCCGTATTTATAAATAAGACATTACTTTGTCTCAAGCAATTACTTAAGTAAGTCATTTCGTTACTCAAGCATCGGACATCGCTGCTAATGCTTTGCCTAGCAATCTTACGTCTAACGATTGTCACTTGGTTAATAATTCTTAACTATAAAATAAAATCATTGCTCAAGTAATTACTTTTACTCAAGTAAAATGTTTTTCTCGATTATAAATACGAGTGTAAGACTGTGATACTGATTTCTATCTTTTAAAAAACAGGAATACACAAAATAGGTGCAGGAAATGCATTTTCTTTAATATTTTATTCAAAAAAAAGTTTTTTAATCATAAAAAGTACACCGACTTCAATAAAAAACTATATGCATTTTACTATTATGCGTCACTATAAAATTTGAGGGTTGCCGTTGATTTTTCTGAGATCCCATCATCAGATCCTGACTTGGTGCTAATGGGACCACCTGGAAAGTATACCCTTTTAAACAAAAAAATAATTTTTCGAATCGGTCCAGGCGTCTTCGAGTAATCAGATTCCGACGAATTGTTAACCTTCTCCTTTTTTGAAGTCGGTTAAAAAGGAAAGCCGTCACACCTTAGAATTATTTTTTATGACACAATCAAAATATTACTTTCGACCTTAGAGTAGGTAACCAAACCTTCAAAAGTATGATTAAGTTAAACTTTTAAACATGACAAAAAATATGTGTAGTGCCTTTACCTCATTAGAGAAAAAAGAAAGTTTTATACAAATTCTACTTTTTATATGATTTTAATGAACTGTGTAAAATAATTCATTTTTTAATAGAAATTACCAAAACAGATCGACGAGGATGGGATTCGAACCCACGCGTGCAGAGCACATTGGATTAGCAGTCCAACGCCTTAACCTCTCGGCCACCTCGTCACATGGCACCGGTGTCAAAATAACGCTATCGTTACCAAAGTAGGTGTTTTTAATTTAAAATATTAGTATTTGAGTGCATATTATTATTTTTTATTTTAACAATAAAATTCTACATTTTTATTCAGCTAGCTATTAAAGCGTGTTTTTAAATTATAATTTTTTTTCTCTTGGGCACGCCAGCGTGTTTTGTTTTGACATAACAAACCCTGTACTTATCGTGAATCATTATCAGTAGGTACTGATAAATGAGTCGTACAGAACCAAAGTCGGTTAAGTAGGTAGTTAGGCTAAAATGAAAAAATATATATATGTCAGTATAAGAAATTAAAATCTGCATCAAGTTGCTTTATGACCAAAGTCGGCAATCTTTCACTATCAACTAATCAGAAGCGTCTGTGAAGTCAACAAAGTCAAAAGTCGTCCAAAGTGTTGTTGTGTGACCAAATAAAACTTATTTTATTTCTTTCAAAAATCCTATATATCATGAAGTCACGACCATCTTACCTTATTTGTAGTCAAACTCCGAAATCTAGATTTAATAAGATTTTTCACGGTTAAGCTGAAATTTTTATCATTGTTGTCATTGATTAAATTAAATCTCCTCAGATTAAAATAAAATATTCAGCAAAATTGTCTTTCGAGTTAAACAAAAGTTATTATCAATAAGTAATAGTTTTTTAATTCATAAAAAGTACACCGACTTCAATGAAAAACAAATTATGCGTCTCTATAAAATTTGAAGGTTTCCCTCGATTTTTCTGAGATCCCATCATCAGATCCTGACTTGGTGCCAATGGGACCATCTGGGAAGTATACCCTTTTAAACAAAATAAGAATTTCTCAAATCGGTCCAGGCGTCTTCGAGTAATCGGGTAACATACATAAAAAAAAAGATTCCGACCAATTGTTAACCTCCTCCTTTTTTTGAAGTCGGTTAAAAAATAAGTCGACCCTATATTTATATCTATAAGAATCAAATGAAAAAGTTATAAATGAGAAGTGCCATATGGGTCATCACTTCAGAGGTGGTCCCATTGGCACTAAGTCAGGATCTGATGATGGGATCTCAGAAAAATCGAAGGCAACCTTCAAATTTTATAGGGACGCATAATTTGTTTTTTATTGAAGTCGGTGCAGTTTTTATGAATTAAAAACTTTTTTTAGAACTAAATCTCCTAACCTGGCGAATCTTCTCCACTCCTTCTTCCATGGTATAGAAATTAGGGTTCTTACCCTTGGGGGCTATCTTCTTATCGTATATAGATTTTCTTATTGGTTCGTTTAATTTCTGAAAATGACAACATTTGATTAAGAAGAAATACACAATTACAAGCTGTTGTAATAAAAACCTGGTTGTTTTTTTTTATATCATAGTCCGACAAACGAGCCAGTGGGTCACCTGATGTTAAGTGATCTCCACCGCCCATGAACATCCACAATACCGAAAGTATCACGTATGCGCTGTCGGCCTTAAAGGACAGGAATAGGGATTAGGGAAGGGAAGGGGGAATCTGGGCCTCCGGATATCTCACTTACCAAACGAAACGCGACAGTGAACTGTCACTTTACGTTGGTTTTCTGTGAGACAGTGGTACTACCCCGGTCGAGCCGGCCCATTCATGCTGTAGACAAATGTGTCTACAGCGTGGCTCTACCAAATTGGTTGTATTTAAATACTTAATTTTCCCGTGATAGACTCTTCCCGGGATAAAAAGGATTTTTGTATATATTTATTGGTTTATTTACTTGAATTTCGCTTGATGTAATAATGAAACATGCATCATATTCATTCAGCAATTTTAATGTGTGAATATATGAACAACAACCAAGAGTCGTTATCCAGCAATGCGTTTAACAATGATTTTTTTATAAATACATATACACTAACGCCGGTAATTCCTAAAGGGGTAGGCAGAGGTGTACCCAGTACACCCACTTTTCGCCGAATTTATTACGGTGAGCCTATCGCCATACCGGGTTCAATTCCAGACTCGCGGACACTGAGTAGTTCGAGATAGAAAAACCCAATATCACTCTACCCGACCCGGGGATCGAGCCCGAGACCTCAGCACAGCAGTCGTAACGCATGCGGAATTAATTATCTACGCCACTATTTGTGTGTGTATTGTTTTAACCATAGCTTGTTTTCTGATTATGATATTTCACGTTTAAGATAATATGAACGCAAAATCTACAAACATACAAGCGAGTAACACACAAAGTTTACCAGGACATCAGAACCGACAGCGACCTAATAAATGTTGTTACACAAGCGTTACCGTCCGCCATTGGTTATTACCTTGAAGAAATACCTATTGTATTCAAAATCACTGGCTCCAAGCTTCAAAGGCGAATTGAGGAGATCAGGCAGTGTCCGTACTGAGGAGCTGGGAGCACGCAGTAATACAACAATGTTGGCTGAATACGCGGCGTATAAGATCGTAAGGGCCACAAACAGGATGAGGGTGACGCATCTACCTGTGAATTATATCAAAATTTTGATATAGGCATAAATAAAAATGGAGGGTATTTAAAATATAATATGGCTAGTATAAAAACAGGTAAAGAAGTTATATCAGTTTGCAGTACAACATAAATAATTACACATTACGCAGGAGAAGTTGGAAGCAAATTCTTTGTTGCAAGCAAATTGTGCCTTTATAGCACGTCGGGTGATTAGGCGATCTTGGAACAAAAAGCAACGGTTTGGATCTGGGTGAGACAAATGTTTCTAGGATCCACTAATATTATTTCTGGTTGTGAGACTGAAAAATCTTTTGTTTTTCTTAATGTAGGGTCAATATTTTGTATTTATGTAAGAGGTATTACGTCTGACCTGCTGCATATCTCGGTTCGAGGGTACAACCCTGTTGCAGCACGGCACCAATGATAAGGATCAGCACATCTGCCCATGTGCCGTCTAGTTGAAGAGGATGCTGCAACAAAATAACCAAACATGGATAAGAAGGGAAGTCTTACCTACTAGCCTTGGGACTGAGATCAATAGACGCACATGCCCGAAATAAACGTTAGATGTGACGTATAAAGTGTGTCGTGATCAATCTACTTCACTATCAGCGCTAGTAATGCTATGGTAGCCAATTTACCATCAAATGGTCTTCCATAGTTTAACGTGTCAAATACACACTCAGGCGCGGATTTAACCTTCAAAAAAAGGTGGGGTCATAGCCACCCGAAAATCGGTCAAGTGCGAGTCGGCGTATGAACTTGATTATGATCGATATAGTTACTTTGGTGCGTTCCGAAGCACGCACAATTAATTGTTTTTGTATTTATCAAGGCATGGGATATAATATTATCAGCCTATCGATTCAATAGACCGTGAAAGTTGAACGTCAAAAGTCTATTGGGGTTGTGGGCATGCCCATCGTGCCCACAACGGTGGATCCCCGCTTGCACACTGGTATCGCGGCAGCTGAGACATTTGCAAATTCTTGGACAAAGTTCCTCTCTCAAACCGATAACTTGAGGAGATTAGATATTTACAACAATTTAAATTGAAGCTATCTAGAGTTACTCCTATACCGCATTGCATTACTGATGCGGGCGTCTGTCAGTTGAAGCGACCATCGGAATTCTATCTTCTTGAAATGGTAAAAAGGGAAGATGGTTTCGTAGGCTTTAAGCAATCTTACTTACTATAGAACGTAACTCTTACTAGTATTATAACACAGCTGCCACTATAGATCGGCTTTCTATTAGACAGAGGTACCAGGTCGAAATTAAAAATTTAACCCGTTGCGAAATATTGTATGTATCCATGGAATCGTTTCGCTTAATACAACGCCTCTAGTAATATTTAGTTGTAATTTATAATATGATTCAATCATTTCCTGGATGCTTGTCTGCGTGGGACGCCCAAAAACAACTACACTAAATTTGCGACTAACGGAAATTATTATTATGATTGCTAAGTAAATGGTTTTAGTAATTAATTTTCAGAATGTTTGCGTTTTTGATAATGACATCATTCATGCAGCTGGAATATTTATTCTGTGGAATGGAACTTTTGGTCACACACTGCCCTATATAGATAGCCCAGTTTAGAGTGGTAGGGACTGCCAAAACGAAAGTCGTAGGTTATCACAATCATGCCGGCCTGCTGTGTAGTTTCTTCAAACTACGCCATGGGACAAGGAGGTGAAGAAGCGGTCGAGGGTCTAGTGTCAGAGTACCCAGAAGGCTCCAACACGGCTAAACATCCCCAATTCTAGACCCCCGACGAAAACCGGATGTACACTGGCTGACCCTGGAACGCGACACACTTGCGTGAGCCACAATGGTGGGTTTTACACCCTGTGTACGGTGGGCTCTATCCGGGCGGATATGAATATCCTACCACCAGCAATTGTTTATAAATTGTTAATTATCGTTCTCCTTAACGGTGATAGTAAACATTGGAAAGATGCATACATACCTGATAATTGTCTATAAGAATTTATTAAGAATGTGAAGTCTACCAATCCGCATTAGGCCATCATGGTGGACCTTACACTTCTTATTAGGAGAAGATACTCTTGGACAGCAGTGGAACAGCGTTTAATACAATCTACAAAGTCAGTTTCTTACCATTCCCATAGTGGATTCCCATTTGGAAGTGATATATAGGAACACGGAGCATCCCAGTACGCAGATTAGTATGGCCATCCAAACTGTTCCAGTAAAGGGAAGTGTGAAGATATTAGAGATGTACGCGAGAGGAGGTTCTCTGAAGACGAATCTTACTGCAGTCGACCCAACCATAGCTATGTAGTCTACTACATCCATACGCTCTTGGGTAAAAATTGTTAAGGTTCCTAAAAAAAATAATAACATACATTCAATTCCAATTATTTGTACGAACAATTGAGCTATAATATATCTTTCATTAAAAACCATGTGTGTAATAAGGCAAAATTGTTCCGAGAAGCTGTATGAATATCATTATTTATTTAAATTTCCATTTCTGACAGCCTCCGTGGCGCAGCGGGCAAGTAGCCAGCTGTGAAACCAGAGGCCGTGGGTTCAATTCCCGCACCGAGACAAATGTGTGAAATATATTTGTTTCGGGTCTGGGTGTTGTGGGTACAGTCCCTAGTAGTTCTTGATACCCACGGTACAGGTTTTACGTAGTGTGTGTTATATACTATGTAAGGTAATTCGATAATAACTTTATTTGATAAAATTATATGCCGATGTAATAACGTGGTGCTCGAACACCTGATGTTTACACAGGTGTTACTACATTATTTGTATTCTTTTATACAGTGCCACCACTTAAATTAATTAGTAAGAACACTAACGTGCCAGATGTGAACTAACTACACGCCTGAGCTACATTTAGCCTTCATCACGCTATTCTTGTATGTTATTTCAAATCCTCAAATATATCATAAAAGCATAGGAAATGGTTCATGAATATTACGGATTTTACCTATTATTATTGTTAATACAAAATAAATGAAGCAACTTTTAAATGTGGAATATTGCATCTTACGAACGGTCTTACGCTTACAAGTGATTTAAAAAAACTCCATGGATCAATATTTTAGGGCGAGATACATTTGCATTCAAGGGTCCTATAGATGTAACAAATATAGTAGTTAAGTAGAATTCCGAATACTTGCCAAGATCCGCTTCCTTCTTGATCAAGTGGTCAACTATTCCTTGCCAATTGCCATTCTTATCTCTATATCCCCAAGTATGGGTAAATATCAACTTTTCAGTAGCGTTTAGCATCTCAAAGCATATTTTAACTACTGCGTACGACATCTTTGTTATGGAGTCTTGGTGAAGATTTCTGCAAATAAATTTTGGGTTGAAAATTTAATATATTTTATGATCATGTAGGCAATAAGCTCTTAAGACGAGATAATAATAATAAAAAACGTTAAAAATTGAATTTTACTTATACATACATATAGCGTGGTCAATGGTTAATACTCTGGAAGTTATTTTATATCAAACTAGCTATTGCTAGCGTTGCCCGGATCTAAATACATCGTACGCTTAATGGTAATATAATCAGTTTTCTATCTTATATATGTATTGTACGATTTAATTTTTAAATAATTTGACACATTTGAATTGAAAAAAAATCTATTTCAGAAAATTGCAGAATAATTAAAAAAATTTAGAACATTCCGAATCGAATAGTGCTTATAGAGAAAAGGGTGGATAAACCTACTAACACTTTCATTATACCGGGTGTCCAAGGAAATGGCGCAGCTGTTTATATACATTATAGTATAACGGGAATGCATCTTGATTAAGATGCATTTTTTAGCGTACTTCAATAATAACAAAGATACTGAGAACAACAACATTAACATGAAATATGCCTCCCCTTAACCGACGGTAGATACTTAGCAACACATATATTGATGATATTGAATTAATTTACCCTATTGATGCATATTACAATATTCTTATTATTCAAAGAAAATCAAAGTCCAATATCATAACCAATCCAGACCCATGGTCCATGGGTTTGTTCTGGACCACGGGGATCTAGGTTGTTAGGATGAAAGCTTTTATAATTCAATCGATCATGACTCGGTAGATGAACAAGTCTCGTCGAGTTTCTGAAAGTGGGTTTGATTCTGATTATTGATTTTACAGTCTGGTAGTTACAAATTTTAACGTTCTTATCACGTAAGCTACTATTTTTCCTTCGTAAGGCATAAGTCGGTCGGAAGCAGTTCGAACCTTCTCGCTGCCCGAGAAGAAAAAGGGAGGCTAGAGAGCTGACCAGTGTCTCCCGCTAATAAAATTGACGGCGTTTGGAAAATTGCCTGTCCGTGCGACACCCCTTGGCCTTTCCTGAAAATCAGTGTCAGGTGGACCCTCCCATCTGGCGGACGCTGAGCCTGTGGCATTTTTGGAATGTTTCGGACACGGATGGCTGGGGCGCATAAGTATCTCGGAAGACTGGTGGAAGGCTGGTGGTAGCGACCACTGTACACAGGGTGTAAAACCCGCCATAGTGGCACACGCAAGTGTGTCGCGTTCCGGGATCAGCCAGTGTACATCCGGTTTTTCTCGGGGGTCTAGAGTTGGAGTACAATGTTTGGCCATTTTGCGGCCTTCTGAGTACTCTACAATAGACCCTCGACCGCTTCTTCATCTTCTTGCCCATGGCGTAGTGTGAAGAAGCAGGCCAGCATGATTGTGTTGAGTAGCAGGGGATAGATCGTCTCGCACTACTCGATACTCTAATTGGACAGCACTGCGCTTACCATCAGGTGCAGTGCGGTCACTATGCCGTGCCAGGATAAAAAAAAAATACTTTTCTCTTGTGTACTTGTAGCTTTAGGATTTATGTGTTTTTTTAAGTACTTATTAAGTTTCATGCTAGCTGTTCCGGAGATTATGGCCTAATAAAATATTTTCCTTCTTTGGTCGCCTCTTATAAAAGATTATAAGAGGCGACTAAAGAAGTCATCGGCAGTTATAAAATTCACTCTTGTTTTAAGACGTAGGTTCATAGTAGCAAGACATCAATGACATATTTATACATGCTAATAATGTGCTATGTCAAAAATAAATGATCATAAACCAAAACCCACCAAGTTGCATTGCAAAGTAATAAACAATAAAAGAAGTGTATTGCTTTTTGTTGTATTGGGCTGGTTGGCTTGTTTTTGCATGGCCATGTTATTCATAAATTCCTAATATATGAAGGTACCAGTTTTAAATACCTCTCAGATAGTTATAGTCAAACTGGTTTATTATATAATAGATTAAGTTATAGACAACCCAGTTTTTTAGGTATTATAAAATTAGATTCTACCAGTTTTTTTGGAATTGAATATTATGGTAATAACATGTATCTTTATTGGAAATAATAATCGATTAATAAAGATTTTTTGACGCAGATAAAATAACGGCATGTAAATCAAAAATATTAATGATATATAGTCTCCGCATGTGTTAGCAAGACACGAGCTATTCGTTTGAAATTTAAGTTCATACCTTCGGTTATTAATAAAAAATATACAAATTACAATTAATTTTTAACAATACACGAGCCATTTATAGGTTTACCTAAATTAACATAAATATTTTACAATGTGTGTATGATTTTTCCTTTATTCGTTTTCTATAAGTTGTTACTGTTATAAATAAATCTGCGTCTAAATCTGAGAAAATACATACATCACCCTTACTGCCTAACGTTTAATTTAATTTGTTCCTAATAAATAAGATATAGCAAACAATAATAGCAGCGATAGCCTAGTTGGTTGCGGTACGGACTGCCAAGACGAAAGTCGTAGGTTCGAAACCCAAGTGGCATACACCTCTGACTTTTCTAAAGTTATGTGTGTATTAAAATGTTAATTATCGCTTGCTTTAACGGTGAAGGAAAACATCGTGAGGAAACCTGCATATCTGAGAATTTTTCGAAGGTATGAGAAGTCTGCCAACCCGCATTAGGCCAGCGTGGTGGACTACGCTGGCCTAACCCCTCTCATTAGTAGAGGAGGCCCGTGCCCAGCAGTGGGAATGTTTAATACAGGGCTAGTATTATTATTATTATTAAATAAGATATCTCAAATATGTTAAATAAGAAACATTCTGTTAATCAAATAAGTCTTTTACAAATATAACATTAATTGGAGTGTTTAATATCAATAGTTCTATTAAAATTCTAAATCATTCATGTTTTGTACAATTGCAACGTGTTTTATGTTCTTTACTTTAGGCGTAGTATAAAAGCTACACAACAGGCCAGCATGATTGTGTTGAGTAGTGAGGAATCGATAGTCTCTCGCTAGTTGATACTCTAACTGGATGGCACTGCGCTTACCATCAGGTGCAGTGTGGTCACTTTGGAGCGCCAAGATTTAAAAAAAGTTTAGCTATATCAACATTACTTACAATCTATCATCCAAATGTTTTCTTGTTTCATTACTATCTGTGATAACATTCACCATGGTCAGTGGGTGTCTTTTCAAATCATCTCTTCTTGTTGATAATACTTTATTTTTTCTATAATCTTCTGTTACTCCAAATTCAGTAGCATAAAATCTGTTAGACACAGCTTTACTATTTTGAACTAGTTCATTTATATTTATATCTTTATTTATTACCGTTTTGTTATTTCCTTCATTCGTTTTATTGGATGATAAATTTTTATCCCAGTTTTCTTTCCAAAATGCTCGTTTGTAATATATAATATCGGAGTTAGTTGCGATTTTGTAAACTGTAGAATAAATCACTTTTATTATTAAATGGAAAAAGTCAGCTTCCAAGAAGCGTTTAAGATAATAATAATTCTTGCCTTAAATATAATTTAAGGGAATAATGTTAAGTACATGTATACGCACTTACGCCTGTAATCCCATATGATAGACAAATTTTTAACCAGTACACCCTCATTTCTTATTACCGTCCCATGATGCGACATGTGGTGAGTTTATCGCCATAGTGTGTACAATTCCAGACTCAGGGCTTATACTTAGTATTTCGTGATAGAAAAACCCAATATCACTTTTACCCGACCTGAGGATCGAACCCAAGTCCTCAGCAGTCGTACCGCGTACAGTCCGTGTTAAGTTATATCTAAAGGAAATCGTTTGTGGAATTACTTTGTGTTTATGACTCAAGTTGAACAGTAGGCCATTTTATTTTATACTAATCACCTGACATTAGAATTTATCACGCTTTTGACTACACCTCTAGCAATTTAAATACCTGCTTTCGAGAACAGTCACCAGCGATTGTATCTTGCTTTCCGAAGCATGAATGTATTCTAGATCACCTACTAATATCCACTAAACATGTTTATCATTTGTAAATACGATAATAAACAAATCTGCCCGACCAGACTCCAGTTAAATTGCAATATCGTGATCACGCAGAACATTTCCTACAAAATCAACACAAGGAAGCTATGCAAACGCAGAAACAATAGAAATACATATTTAAATATCTTTTTCGTATTCCTGATGCGTTGTATCTAGGATGAAGCGGCAGATCAATAGATTATATGCCTTGTAGACGTTTAATGTAATAATTATAATATTTTAGGGATTTTCATAGCTAAAAGTGAAGATTTAAAATGAAGATATTATTTTTTGTTTTGTTGAGCCCCGACCTTGTTTCTTTCTTCATTCCTGCTGGCAGGGCCCACAGTTGCCTTCCACCATGTAGTTCTAGTAAATTTTAAGCTGAGGTTGTTGCGTGATTTGATGGGTCACCATTTCATATTAACTCAAGTTTGAGGCTGTCAAGGACTCTCATAGTAAGCTTAAGGTCGTCGTAGGGAATAAGCCAATCATGCTTTACTTTGTATGCCAAATTTGATTGGTATGAAATGTATCTATTAGTAGTTTTGTCGGAGGTTTAGAGTTGGGGTTTGGCCATTTTTCGGCCTTCTGAATACTCTAGACCCTCGACCGCTTCTTCACCTTCTTGCCCAAGGCACAGTGTGAAGAAGCAGGCCGGCATGATTATATTCAGTAGCAGGGGATAGATTCTCTCGCTGCTCGATACTCTAATTGGACGGCACTGCGTCATTAGGTGCGGTGTGGTGACTTTGCCGTCCAGGACAAAAAAAACCCACTAGTATCTGTATTAGAAAAATACTTAAAGAAATAGTGTCAGCTACTAATATCACGCCAGTTAGAAAACATTACAAGACGGACATCGTTTTGGCTATAGCATGAGTGGACCGGGTCAACCGGATTATTACCACTGTCACACAAAAACCGACGTAAACTCAGTGTTGCGTTTCGTGCGGGGAGTGGGATATCCGGTGGCCCAAAATCCGTCCCCACTCCTCACTGCTTTGCTTTAAAGCCGACCACGTTAGAATTCTGACATTATGGGCGGTCATGGGTGAACTGTCATCATGGGTGACTTATCAGATGACTAATTTGCTCGAATGATGGCCTCTGCTATTACAAAACCAATTGGTGTATGCATAAGTGAAAAACACGTGTAAGAACTAATTTATTGTGCGTAGGTCGGATCAGGTCAAAGTAATCCATCAAAGGCAAATAATGGCACTATCGGTATCTTGCGCAATTTAATTACTAAGGCGATGTTTGTGGTAATTACTCACTTCCTATAGATTCATTATCCTTACTATGGAGATATTATAATATTTCAAACTGACATTCGCTCGGAGCTGCGCATGCCTAATGACATTTATCTAAAACTGATATCCGACAAAAACATCTTGACCGTTCTCGAATTTTCTAAATTTCAATATTAATAATTGAATTTAAACTTAACTTTAAATATTCATACAAACTAGCATGAACATTTTATTACATAATTAACTTCTGCCGACAATATGGAGAATTTTTGTAGCCACTTTTGTATACTATAGAGTATAGACGATAATTAATGTTTACGCCAATATTTATACTAATATTAGTAATATTATAAAACTAAAGAACTTAGTATGAACATGTATGTTATCTCCGGAACTACTAGATTTGAAAAACTCTTTTTGTGTTATCTATTTACTGTGGTGGGTTTTAGGTTATCTAACATTACCTATATAATGACAATAACATATATAAGTCTGCTCCGTCTTTGAAAGGCTTTGTGGCTTTTTGTGTATGGCTACATAAACCCATTATTATTTTAATACAACATCATAGTGCCGTAGTTTCTACCATAGGTAAAACGAGAATGCTAATCAGCCGCGTAAAAATATTCTCACAAAATATATAGGTATTTTAGAAACTCATACATTATCATATCAGATAAGCAGCTCTTTAAATACTGATTCATTATATGATAATATTATGTTTATATTACAGGTAATTGTCACTTCTTATCGTAATTTTTTGCTCACAAAAAAAGGTCTGACAGACGACCTTCTTATATCCTTAACCAGGAAATTGAAAGTGTTGATTAGTCTATTTTTGGCGTAATCTAATATAAGCAAGATACACACAAAGCATAGACCTTGTCCTGAATAAAGCGGCTGCGTCAGTTGCTGGCGCAGACCCTCGGGACAGTTGCCTTCGAATAGCTATTTTCAGAGCCCCAACCCCCTACTCTAGGCCCAATGACACACACAACTTTATGTACACTGGCTGATCCGTAACGCGACACACTTGCGTGTTCCACTATGGCGGGTTTTACACCCTAATGTATGTACTGAAGATTTCTGATTTATGAGCTATTTTATTTAAATACATTTTGTAATTTATGAAAATGCATTAAAATTACATTGTTTGAAGGTCAAATAATTTAAAATATTATTAATTTGAATTGAGGGTAAGGTAGGGTTTAATTTGAGGGTAAAACATCAGCCGTATCATTTGCGATAAGATTTTTTTAGGCAAAGTTATCAACTCATACAGCCTATATTTTTATTTATTTTTAAATCGCATTAAACTGAAAGTATGTTTTTTAATTTTACTAACAAAGAAATCACAATACACACAAGGAATATTTTATTTATGCTGATAGTAAAGTAATTGGCTGATAATATTGTGATAATATCTAGTAATTAAATCCACTGATTAAACTATGATTAAAGCGTAAGAAGCGCATGAGCTGGTTACAACTCTGTCTACCTCTTAGAATATAAAATTGCTGTCACGTAGGTATATAAAAAGTAATTGTAAGCAAATGTCCTTTTAGTGTCCGAGACGAGAATCAGGTACAACAAATGCCAAAAGGTTAGCGAATGTAAATTGTTCATTGTCCGCTAGTTTTTTTTTAAGTGAATCCGATATATCAAGTGTTTATGAAATTTTCAAAACTATCAAAGAAAACTTTAATAGTAAAGCTAGGTCTGAGTACTAAGATGATAAGTGCTTTCCGAATTTCAATTTTCGGCTCCAAATATTTCTTTATAAAATTTTTCCCCAGAGTTTTCATCACTTCGAAATTTCCACTTAAGAAATATTACCCTCCATAATTGCGAAAAATACCCTTATTCTGGATATAGTGTATCACACAACTAAATAATATACTAAACTTATGTTTAAAATAAATATTGTGAACTTATTTTTCAAGCAATTATCATTTTGTTTTCACAAAAAAGTTTCTTTTGCGTATTATATTGTGTTACGTATCGAATACCTAATGTACAAATTTAAATACAGGAAACTACCCTATTATAGGTACCTATGGTAAAATACCTAGTTACCACTTCTAAATGTCTTATTCTTACTATTTTCAAGTAAACGCAACTTACCTTCTGTAAATAAAAATCCGTTATCAACTTCAGAAGCCAAAACAACATCGCTGTCGACCAAAGTGTCCAATTTCCCCAAAATGCTCGAATCATTGGCCGAGTTTAGAAACAACCAGCGATATGGAGACTTGAAATAGCCTTTGTCATTCGCCTACATATTAAAAAACAATTTTAACGTAATCATCAAGATAACCTCAGTTAGTCTGTAGCTCAGTCAGTCAGTAGCTTAGCGGGTGAGTAGACTGAGAAACAAGAGCCATGGGTTCGAATCTTGTTTGCCGAATCCACAAATATTTGATTCGTAGCAGGTAGATAAAATACATGTGATACGTTTGATTTCATACACAGTACTTGTAATGTCTATTATGATCTATGTTCATAATTAAAATATAAAGATTTTATCCAGTTTTTTTTTATATTGAATAATGCCGGCCTGCTGAGTAGTTTCTAAACACACCACGAAGCTTGCTCTGTAAGCCAGTAAGGGTGCACTACTTGTATCTCTGTTAATCCTATCGAGGATACGAGTTTTTGTCGGGGTCTAGAGTTGGGGTGCGATGTTTGGCCGTTTTATGGCCTTCTGGGTACTCTGACACTAGACCCTCGACCGCTTCTTCACCTTCTTGCCCATGGCGTAGTGTGAAGAAGCAGACTGGCATAATTGTGTTGAGTAGCGGGGGATAAATTGTCTCTCACTACTCGATACTCTAATTGCACGGCACTGTGTTTACCATCAGGTGCAGTGGTCACTTTGCCGTGCAAGGATAAAAAAAACGAACTAAAGAAGAACTTGTGTGTACACTTACTTCTATAAGTAATTCCTCAGCATTCGGACATAAAAAGTCGACTACAATGAGAATATATTGTAAGAAATACTTCGATCTCTTAGGCTGCAATGAGGACGCTGAGCTGATGCCAGAACCATTCAGTATCTTGGTGAGACCGTTTATTTTATCTGGAAATATTTTAAAGAAATATATGTAAACACACGATAGCCTAGTTGGTTGCGGTACGGACTGCCAAGACGAAAGTCGTATGTTCGAAACCCAAGTGGCATACACCTCTGACTTTTCTGAAGTTATGTGTGTATTAAATGTTAATTATCGCTTGCTTTAACGGTGAAGGAAGACATCGTGAGGAAACCTGCATATCTGAGAATTCTTATACGAATTTCGAAGGTATGTGAAGTCTCCCAATCCGCATTAGGCCAGCGTGGTGGACTAAGGCCTAACCCCTCTCATTAGTAGAGGAGGCCCGTGCCCAGCAGTGGGACAATGTTTAATACACGGCTAGTATTATTATTATTATGTAAATAATGATAAATTTAATCGTAGAATGCTGTATAGCAGAAACCTAATACTTATTATATTAAATAAGTTCTTGCACACGAGCGTTATGCTGGCTTGCTGGTGGTAGGATATTCATATCCGCCCGGATAGCCCGCACCGTACACAGGGTGTAAAACCCGCCATAGTGACACACGCAAGTGTGTCGCGTTCCGGAATCAATCAGTGTACATCCGGTTTTTGTCGGGGATCTAGAGCTGGGGTACGATGTTTGGCCGTACGGCCTTCTGAGTTCTGTGACACCATACCCTCGACTGCTTCTTTCCCTCTTGCCTATGGCGTAGTGGTAGGAAGCAGGCGCCATAATTGTCTTGAGTAGAGATAGATTGTTTCTTGCTACTCGATACTCTAACTGGACGGCACTGCGCTTACCAGCAGGTGCAGTGTGGTCACATTGTCGTGCCGGGATAAATAAAAAAAATATTCTCATTGAAAATGCTTATGTTCACGCCTACCTTCTCCCTCCTTCTACTTTTCCATAATTGCAAGCAATTATAACAATTATTATTACCTTCAGTAATTGGAAGGCACATGAAGAAGAAGAAGATTCCAATTATAAATATATGAAAATAATGCCACATATAGCTAAGCTCAGCTTGAGCAGCATAAACGCAAATGGACATAAGTTGTGGAGTACCCATTTCGCTCTTTTTCTCTCCAACAAAATACAATAACACTTTACTATGGTATCCATACTAATACTATAAATGCGAAAGTAACTCTGTTTGTTTGTTTGTTACCTTTTCACGACTAAACGGCTGAACGGATTGTAATGAAATTTGGTAAGGGAATAGATTATATCCTGGAAAAGGACATAGGCTATCTTTTTTCTCAAAAACAACATTGAAAGGGGTCAAATAGGAGTTCAAAATTTGTATGGGAAATCCATAATTCTTCGACTTAGGGATCTGTAAATTCATATTTAGGCTTTTGGTAGGAAATAAAGAAATATGTGTTTCAACGTTTTTGAAAAATCATCCATAAAAGGGGCAAAGTGAGGTTAAACTTATGGGGTATTCTTAAGATACAATCTCAAGATTCAGGCACAACACCTGAGAGGCTGGACTATCGCTACAGGTGCCTCAGTGCAGAAGACAACTTCTTGGATTGTATACTTCTGCTCCCGAAAAAAACCTTCACGCGGGCGGAGCCGCGAGCAACAGATAGTTAACTTTATAGTTAGCTTTGATAGTGATCAATAAATATTTCTTACTCACATTTACTCCAGCATAAATTCGGTATCAACACAGATGTTAGTGTTTTATCTAATGTAGCGAAGGTTACAATCATTTTCGAAATATCCCCACATTCAGCTAAAACTATGAAGGTAAGGCAAAACAGAAAACGGAACCTCATTGTTCTGTTATAGTTGCTTTATTGTGAGAACAAGAAAATAAAAATGGTAAAATGGATATATAATCGTATGGTCATATAAAGCGATATTAAATTGTACCTAATACGGCTTCAAGGTACAGATGAGTACAAAAGCATTGTAATAATTATCATGACCCGCTAAAAATATGAATTTAATTAAATTATATATTATAATAATAATAATACTAGCCCTGTATTTAACATTGTCCCACTGCTGGGCACGGGTCTCCTCTACTAATGAGAGGGGTTAGGCCTTAGTCCACCACGCTGGCCTAATGCGGGTTGGCAGAATAATTATATATTAAAATACCAAAAAATAAGTTTATAAATGATGAATATCATAAAACTACTTTAGAGAAGTGAGTGAATAGCCGGCTGTGTGAAGAGAGGGTCGCGCTACAATTCCCACACCGAGTTAGATATTTGTGTAATCCATAAATTTGTTTCGGGTCTGTTTGTTGTGAGACCTAGTTTCTCATAGTTCCTGATAACCACGACACAAGCTAGTATCTTAGTGTGGGGTCAGGAATATGTGTGTGACTGTTGGGTGTTATTATTATATACACATATGTCTCCAAATAGCAGCGATAGCCTAGTTGGTTGCCGTACGGACTGTCAAGACGAAAGTCGTAGGTTCGAAACCCAAGTGGCATAAACCTCTGAATTTTCTAAAGTTATGTGTGTATTAAAATGTTAATTATCGCTTGCTTTAACGGTGAAGGAAAATATCGTGAGGAAACCTGCATACCCGAGAGTTTTTCGAAGGTATGAGAAGTCTGCCAACCCGCATTAGGCCAGCGTGGTGGACTAAGGCCTAACCCCTCTGATTAGTAGAGGAGGCCCGTGCCCAGCAGTGGGATAATGTTTAATACAGGGCTAGTATTATATATATATTTATTTATATGTCTCCATGGGGTAGGATCATATGGTAAAATTTAAAATACCTAATAACTGTTATAGAAAAGGTTACTAAAGTTAGATTGGAAGGCTTTTTATTTAACAATTACAAAATAGATTTATTTGTCTCCCGGCTACCTCTCCTGGAAAAATACCTAACTAAGATAAAGCCGGAGTCGTAATGAATCTCTTCGAACTAAAAGTACCTACATATAAATGTCACACAGAATTAGTTTGCAGTTTTTGCCTGTACGATTATATAGAAATGACAGATTGGGTTTGTTTTTTGGTTAATTATTTCTAATACATTATAATAATTACCAACATGAATATTAAAAATAATGTGCACACATCTAAAAGACATTAAAATGGCAATTACATTCCTCTATGGCAATAATAAAGTGACCTTCTAAATTAAATAGCTACATGACGCATAATAAAACCTGATATATGATATTCTGTTAGGAATATCATATTTTGGTAAGGTTTTTTAAACATACTGATGTTTGCTTATATACTTTTTTGAACGTTCTGACCTTGGTTTTATTTTATTTATATTAACAAATTAATAATAAAATTGCCTATATGTAATTTTATTTTTGAATTGAAGTGAATTCTTGAAGAGTTTTTTTTGCTCTGTCTATCTATGGTTATATCTTCTTTTTTTATGATCTACGTATACATGTTCTCAACTTGAGTCTGCTTTTGCCATCATTAGTGGTGATACTGCCATAAAATAACATAAAAGTCTAACTCTATAGTACACTCTCAATAAATAATGTGAACATAATATTGAAACGAGTGGCACTATTATTAAAAGTATATATGTCTTCTTTTACCGTGCATAGTTAGTGTCACTAATTTTTGAAGTGAAAACTTCTATTTAGGCAGTTTGGGCCCTTTTGGGATGGAGATAAAGCACTCAACTCGCATAACCACCACGCTCAGATTATTTAACTTTTGACATAAGCCAATTAAGTTTAATAATTATTGACAAGCAATCATAAAGAAAAAATTTACTACTTTTCGGACGCTGTTTCAAAAAAGAAAAAAGCAATTCTAAAGTTTTAAGCTATCACTTCTGTTGGTAGTTCTCATGCCTGTATATATTTTTGTATATTTTACAGTAATATTCACATTTACGACTCAGAGACTACTCAAGTAGTTAATGATACAACTTGGTGATTTTGATGCATTTTGCAACCATAAATCTATAAATGAAGTAAGAATCAAACTTTCTCGTCGAGAGTGACCTTTAAATTTAATGACAATCAACTAATTGTTACTTGAGACTAATTTCAGTTTCTCTGAGTGTGTCAGATAGCCTATACCAAAGTGAGCACTTTTGGCCCCGATTGTACACGTAAGGGATAAAAAATACCGTCAATTCAGTAATGATATGTTTCGAATCCATAAACAATGATGTTACGTACCAATTTACCAGGTTCATTAATATATTGGAACATTCCACGATAGATAATCATAATGTAGACAATTTTTAATGTAGCTTTACTGACTTTAGCAATACTTATGGCTAGCATAGTTAAATAATATAAATAAATAAATAATACTAGCCCTGTATTAAATATTGTCCCACTGCTGGGCACGGGCCTCCTCTACTAAAGAGAGGGGTTAGGCCTTAGTCCACCACCCTGGCCTAATGCGGGTTGGCAGACTTCTCATACCTTCGAAAAACTCTCAGATATGCAGGTTTCCTCACCATGTTTTCCTTCACCGTTAAAGCAAGCGATAATTAACATTTTAATACACACATAACTTTAGAAAAGTCAGAGGTGTATGCCACTTGGGTTTCGAACCTACGACTTTCGTCTTGACAGTCCGTACCGCAACCAACTAGGCTATCGCTGCTATGATTAAACATATAATTTTTTTTAAATTACTAAGCAGCGATAGTCAAGTTGCGAGTTGTAAGTGTCGGCATAAGTCGCAGGTTTCAAATGAGATACACCTCTAACTTTCGAAGTGTTTATGCATTGTGGTTTACTTTAGCGGTAAAGGAAAACATCGTGAGGAAACCTACATACCTAAGAATTTGAAAGGTATGTGAAGTCTACCAACCTGCCTTAGGCTAGTATGGTAAACTCAGAGCTAACCCCGCTCATTAGTAGTGGGAGCCCGTGACCATCAAATGTAAATACAAAGATACGCTTTTTACCTATTGCTTCCTATTAATAATGTACAATATTTATTTAATGCTGTCAATTATTACTTGGCAGAATAAAAAAAACTGATTTTAGAACGTACTTGACATATAGAGACGCCAAAACTTTCTCACACTGCTTCTTTATCAATAACCTATCCTGGGTCCTCTAGGCGTAATGTGAAGAAGCTAAACAGCAGGCCGGCATGATTGTGTTGAGTAGCGGGGGATAGACTGTCTCTCGCTACTTGATACTCTATCTGGACGACACTGCGCTTACCATCAGGTGCAGTGTGGTCACTTTGCCGCGCCAGAATAAAAAAAAAACCTAATGAGGTTAAAATTAAAATGTAAGTCTCTTTTTTATGTTTTACTACTAAGATATAATTGGTAATGAACGGAATATTAATGCAGTATATTTATAACAACAATATAAAAACCATAAAACCTATTCCCTGGAAATTGTCCAGGATAAATCGTACGTTTTTATATTAATTAGTTTTAATGGTAATTCTACATGCATTAGTACTACTTGCATTCGAAATGCATGTGCTAAAAGTAGGGTCATTAACAATATGTTAATATTCTTAGTACCGACTTACACTCATTATTACATACATTGTCAGTAACACACTTTACTCTGCAAAAACCGGTAGCTCAGATTCCTTTTAAATCTTATGACTTTTGACGTCACGGATAATCATCATTGTTCTTCCCCGTTTAGTTTGACATCATTGGCATGTCATCATTCTCCTGAAATGCCATGAGAGGCGATGGAATATGGTTCTGAACATCCATATTACATGCCATTTGCCATCAAATAATCTAATTCAAAGCACTGATTCTTTATAATGACGTATTTTGAGAATAAAAACAAACTTTTAATATTTATTAGCCTTCGAAGACAAGTTGACTGAACACTTATAGTCCTTGCAATAAGTGTTTAATACAGCAATAAGAACGCTAGCGTGAGTTTGGAAATAGTCAAATAAAAGACTCTTTAATGCTTATTTACGAGTCATCATCATAGGCCTTACAGCCCAGGGTGGGCCTTAGCTTGGTCTAGTATCTTTTTCCAGACAGGCTTTCTCTGTCCAGCTTCTGACACCAATTACTTTGAGGTCCTGTTCAATGTCATCTAATCATCTGAGTTTGGGCCTGCCACGACTTCTGCGGCCATCCGGTTTGCTATATAGCAATTGTCTCGGCATTCTGGTTTCGCCCATCCTAACGATATGTCCTGCCCATCTTAGGCATCCAATTTTTATGTTTTTTTTATAATATTGGGCCCTTTTATAAGCGTCTTTTATATATTTTTAGCGTCCTCCATAGGTCGTTTTCTTGCATAGCACCGAATATTTGTCTAAGAATCTAACGCTCGAACACAAGTAGGCGGTTCTCATCTTTTTTGCTGAGTTCCCAAGTCTCTGAGCCATATGTAAGTATGAATTGATATGAATTTTGGAACAGAAATATTTAAGCAGGCCGAAATAGCATTTATTCGCTGACAATATTCTTTTTACAATTTCTGCAGATATATTGTTATTACCCGTTATCAGAGAACCCACGTATACAAATTCATTCACGGCTCCAAAAGTATTGTGCCCAATATTTTTGTGTGCGGTGTTCTCACGTCGATTCCTCGACCCATTCAGGAATTTAGTTTTGCCCACATTTAAATACTTGGAGGCCGGCTTCTAGAGATGAGGCTTCAAGAGCAAGTACGCAATCTCTACTGCAGAAGACGTCCTACCAATCACGTCAAGCTCATCCGCATACCTCAGTACTTGAACAAACTTTCTTTCTTAACGAGTATCGCCCCTTTATCCCAAGCGGCTCAAAACATCCAGGTCATGATACCCTCCATCTCAAGTCGTCACTCAGCACCCATAGTGTTGAGGTCAGAAAACGAGCAAACGGATCAAGTAAGTAATCTATGTAGTGCAACTACTTCAAAAGCCAGATGAAATCCAGAACGAAAGGTCTAAATTATATTGTACTTTAACACAATATACTGTATTCAATGTTATTACAACCTACTTTACATGTAATAATACCTCTAGGCCTATAATCATGCGGAATAATAGAAATCATGCAATTTGCGCCCATAAAATATAATGTTCACATCAAGTTCCATCTGACATACTAGTATAAAACGAGATATATTTTACGAATGCTTCTGCGTGGATATCTGTACACGAGGAAAACGAAAAATCCTACTAATATTATAAATGCGAATGTTTGGATGGATGGATGTTTGTTACTTAATCACGCTACAACGGATCTGGTTGAAATTTGGCACAGAGATAGATTATAGTCTGGAATAGCACATGGGTTACTTTTTATTCCGGAAAAATGTACAGTTCCCATGGGTTAATTTAGTTTTTCACAGAGCAAAGGATCGACATGATTTTTTGCATAGTGGCAGTTTAGGTATTAGAAAATGACACAGGCCACTTTGAATCCCGGAAAAATGCACGCTTCCTATGGGATAGCAAAAAAAAGAACGGTGTAATAGCTTACGATGCCTCCATGGATTGTATACCTTTTTTATTCCAAAAATAACCACCACGCGGGCGGAGCCGCGGGCAACATCCAGTACAATTGTATTTCCGATAATAAGATCCGATTTGTGTTAATGTTGTTAATGTTTTGTGATTTCAATTTGTTTTTTTTATCGTAGTGAGACGTCCTCGAATATTCGGACGACACAGGGATCCTTGATGTTAGATTATTACTGTTATTTGTATTTATACTTTTTTATACATTGTACAATCAATTGTACATTTTTCTACAATAACTCACGTTCCAAGAAACACTCTCAATAATAACATATGGGAAAATGAGTTATTAAGCATCATGACGAACTGGATGTATGGAGTTCTTGACATACTTACAGACCACTTTGTTGAGGAATATGCCATTACACCGCTCAATGACTCTGAACTCAGGGTTCTGTAGTACGATGTATTTTTACTACACTAATATATTTAATAGTTAAGACTGTGGCAGGCAACTCCGGCTATGTTAAGAAACACATACAAAATTGAGTAATCAAAGTTTTAAGCCAACATTTTATAGTTGGTAAAGCAGATACTTACTAATAAATAATTTCTTAGTAGCAAGTATAAAATCTTTTTGGATACCATTATCTACTATCTGCTAGATTTACTAGTCGCAAACACTTTTTTTTTTATATCATAGTCCACAAACGAGCCAGTGGGTCACCTGATGTTAAGTGATCTCCACCGCCCATGAACATCCACAATACCGAAAGTATCACGTATGCGCTGTCGGCCTTAAAGGACAGGAACAGGGATTAGGGAAGGGAAGGGGGAATCTGGGCCTCCGGATATCTCACCTACCATACGAAACGCGACAGTGAACTGTCACTTTACGTTGGTTTTCTGTGAGACAGTGGTACTACCCCGGTCGAGCCGGCCCATTCATGCTGTAGACAAACGTGT
The DNA here is from genome assembly GCA_905220505.1 of Laothoe populi. Taxonomy (NCBI): domain Eukaryota; kingdom Metazoa; phylum Arthropoda; class Insecta; order Lepidoptera; family Sphingidae; genus Laothoe; species Laothoe populi. Next base: position 3,534,030 of record HG992165.1, read on the forward strand.
CTACAGCGTGGCTCTACCACTTTAATGTGACAGACACTATGACAGATTACGAAATAATTGGATCTATTTCCAAAATATGACCCATAGATAATTATAATCCAATCAAAATCAAATCAAATCATTTATTTTGTAAATTAGGCCACTAGGGGCACTTTTTACATGTCAGGTTTAAGTTTATCTACCGGTGCTTCGGAAATGCCCACTGGTCTGAGAAGAAGCACCAAGAAACTCAGCCGTCACCAATCACCGTCACCAATGATATACATTAAGGTCCAGATAAATTTACAATGATTTCCAATCCAACGATACCTTAACTTTCTTTTTCCTCATGAACCACCATCAATGAATCCTTCACTATTAAACACATTAACCCTAAAACTGCATCCCGTTTAAAATGCACTCTTAACTCTCGATAATAAAGTTTAATATACACCAACAGCAAGCACTCTGCATGCAACACAGCCCGTTCATGGGTTTCGAAGAAACGAAGATTTCTGAATCACATTTGGTGCATGACGTTCGGATTTTTGTTTTATCCTGTTAGGTCATGGACGCGCTTTGCGTCGATAGTGACAAACTACGTAGTAAACTCAATATTATTCTTGAAATTGGAACGCCATAATTCCAAACAATGTTAGATTAAAATAAATACCATATATATTTTGTTAACTTTTTGAACATTAATATTTTGAAACCGTATTTTTATCGTACCATTTGTTTGGGATGCAATTTCAATAAAAGAGACATGCACGAAACTCTCTTTTCAAAACTAGTTCACAATGAAGGTGCAATTGTTTAACAAATATTTAAAGATTACTTTTTAAATAAAAATTAAACCGCCTTCAAAAAAACCCAGACACAACTAAAAAGCAAAAAATAATTGGTTACATTTAAATCAATTAGTTATATGCAATTTAAATCAATTATTTTTGGAGTCGGTGCCGGTGTTGTTTTCTTTACTTTTAGATTTATAAAAACCAAGTCTGGATCTATTTTATATTTTTTTGTATGCCTGATTATTCTGATTTTTCCATGTTTTGGCTGGCACCGACTCCAAATAATTGATTTCAATTGCATATAACTAATTGATTTAATTGTAACCAATCATTTTTTGCTTTTTAGTTGTGTCTGGGTTTTTTTGAAGGCGGTTTAATTTTTATTTAAAAAGTAATAATTTATTTTTTGCTTTTTAGTGGTAAATTATATAAAATCGGTTAAAAGCTGCTGAAGATATTAGAATTTACGTGTATTTTAATTTTATCACCCCCCTCCCTCACCCCCACCCCTTTTAACCTCTCTCACTGAAACTTAACTTTTATAATGAACGTAATGCAAAAAGAACCACTGGAATACTACTTAATTTTAAGGAGTTACCCTCTCCAGCTCCGAAGATATTCATCAGATCTTCACCATATTTTTATGGGACCAAATGACAAGCACCAGCTTTCAATCAAAGAAAGAATGGTCGAAATCGGTTCACACAGTACAGAGAAACGAGGTAACAAACATAAAAAAAAAAAAAAAAGCAACATACAGTCGAATTGAGAACCTCCTCCTTTTTTTGAAGTCGGTTAAAAATAGGGAAGATCGATTCATTTAATCTCTACAAATAAAATTGCTACCATTGCGGGCACTTTTGTGCTTGTAGATATCTATGAATGCTTTGGAATTAGAGACCTAATCACATTATTTTGCTATTCCCTTTTGCTCAGTTGTTCAAAATTGTTCCATAATTTGCATAATGCCTCGGTAGTGCAGGTGTAATTGCGCATGAGTTACGACTGCTGTGCTAAGGTCTCGGATTCGTTCGGGTCGGGTAAAGTAATGTTGGGTTTTTCTATTACGAAATAATCAGTATCAGCCCGGAGTCTAGAATTGTGCCCGGTATGGCAATAGGCTCGCCTCGTATCATATTAAAGGTCACAGCTCATTACAGCCACCCGGCATCTGACCCGTACCGCCTCGTCGCTCGGCGGCCACTCGTTATCGGCAGGTGGGCCACGGGTGGACGCCGTGTTGTCACCAGTAAACGTCACGTCGCGACTCTTGGGGCTTGGGCGTTGGCAATGCGCAGCAACGCAAGGCAAGCATGCGAGCAGCCAGTTGTCACCGAGTGGTCAACTTGCCGACCGCGCATCGACGACTTACGACCGGGGCGTTCCGGTGACTCTACGGAATTGATGTAGTGAGCGCATATCCATAAACCCTATATAAAGAATACTAACCGCACAGGTGGCTCTATTGAGCTGTGACATTAAGGGACCGTAATAAATTCGGCGAAAAGTGGGTGTATTGGTCTTGGCTGTCTACCCCTTCGGCGATTACAGGTGTATTATGTATGTAATTTGCATAACGCATATGCAGAATAATAAATAAATACACCCAACAGTCACACACATAGTTCTGACCCCACACTAGGTAAAACCTGTATCCTGGGTATCAAGAGCTACGAGGGACTACGGTCCCACAACACCCAGACCTGAAACAAATATCTATCTGCCACACAAATATTTGTCTCGGTGCGGGAATCAAACCCACGGCCTCTCGTTTCACAGCCGGCTACTCGCCCGCTGCGCCACGGAGGCTGTCAAAAATTAAAAACAATGTTACACTGTTGTCATGGGTTTGGTAGCAATTTTTGTCTATCTAATTAGCTGCGAATTGCTTCGAACTTATGGCACCAAATTTTATAATAAGAAAGAATATCTTTAACCTCAATATCTGCTAACTACGGCAGAACCTCTGTATGTCGAACATTAGAAGAGACACCAACGTATATTCGATTTGTAGAGATTATTAAATTCAGTCTTACTAATTTTGCGTTAGAGATTTGAAATAACATTAGCCATAAATTCCTTTATTACTGCATAGAATTAGTAATCCTATTTATTGTATACTCTTGCATTGTTTTCTAAGATAAAAATAAGTACATTGTTAGCAAATTTCTTCTACGATTTCTATAATTAGTAATAGATCGATTTATTCTATGTTTTATTACTAATAGCTATAATTTTATTCACAATTACTCACTGTACAACGTTGGGCGTGACATCCGTGTAAGGTGGAATCATCATTTCGATGATTAATCTTTGAAGCCCTTAGGCGCCTTAATTATGACTGATCTCTGCAATGAGTCTCTTAAAATAAGGTTTGTGGTTAAGAACCAAAATGACGTTAAAGGTTATAATAATAACATAGTTTATACCGTGATTGTTATAGTTCGTTTCTATCTTCCATTGCTTTTCTTGTTAAGTATTCGAATTGACGATTTTAACATACTTTGTTTGAATTATTAATTAACGATGTTTGACCGTTTTGCGGACTTCTGATTACTCTGACACTAGACCGTCGACCGCTTCTTCACCTTCTGGTCTATGGCGTCGTGTGAAGAAGCATGTCGGCATGATTGTGTTGACTAGCGGGGGATAGATCGTCTCTCGGCACTCGATACTCTAATTGGACGGCACTGCGCTTCCATACCATCCATTCCATTCCATACCATCAGGCGTAGTGTGGTCACTTTACCGTGCCAGGATAAAAAAAGTCGTATGCTAGAACCTATTTTTGTGTCAAAATAATTAAGAAATTTATAAAGAGGACCATCAGGTGTAGTGTGGTAACTTTGCCGTGCCAGGATAAAAAAAGTCGTATGCTAGAACCTATTTTTGTGTCAAAATAATTAAGAAATTTATAAAGAGGACCATCAGGTGTAGTGTGGTAACTTTGCCGTGCCAGGATAAAAAAGCATATCAGAATCAGATAGTTTGCTTGCTATCAGCAATCTCGAATAAATTGCTAATTGGTTTAAAAGTTTTTCTACTTTTACGAAAGTCTCGCTTCCTATTATATCATGGAAATAAAATATCATCATCTGTCTACTCCTTCATTACAGCCTTGACTATATGTCAGAAAATGCCCTTCTACAACTTCTGTAAGAAAATCTGGAAAGCACAGAAGTCCAGCATCGATGCTCGACTTTTTTAATTCATACTTGATATATCTTTCACATTTCAAAATATTAATGGAATTTTTCTATTCTCCTAACTCTTTAAAAATACGAATTCTGATACTTGTTTTGCGATTCCTGTTTTAGTAATATCGATGACGCGTTGACCGGTTGGTATGAAACTAGTCCTAATAGGCAGTTGCTTTTCAAATACAATTAATCTCCCTGAGCTATTGTAAAACAGATAAATTTGCCAATCTGATTTACATCATTTTTAAACTTTTTTTTATTTAGGACTCTTTTAATTTAATTTTCTGCTGGTGGTAGGATAGTCATAACTGCCCGGATAGCGGCCACCGTATAAATCCCGCCAAGTGTTTCGCGTTCCGGGGTCAGCCAGTGTACATTCCGTTTCTGTCTGGAGGCCTAGAGTTGGGGTACGATGTTTGGCCGTGTTGCGGCTTTCTGAGTATTCTGACACTAGACCCTCGACAGCTTCTTCACCTTATTGCCCATGGCGTAGTGTGAAGAAGCTACACAGCAGGCCGGCATGATTGTGTGGAGAAGCGAGGGATTGATTGTCTCTTGCTACTTGATACTCTAATTGGACGGCACTGCGCTTACCATCAGGTGCAGTGAGGTCACCTTGCCATGCCAGGATAAAAAAAATGTTGGTGGGTTTTCCTGTAATGAAGAAATAAATACACACACACAGTTCTGACTCTACACATGGTTAACCTCTATCGAGGGTATCAACAAAAACGAATAACTTATGGGCCCACAAAACTCGAATCTAAACCTATCTTTGTGGATCACATTAGCATTTGCTTTGTACATCAGGGCACCTTATTGTTTCACAAGCAGCGGCTCGCCCTCTGAGCCATTAAGACTCGAAGAATATTGCAAAGTCAAATTTTGTTAGTAAGTAAAAATAAGTTATGTCAGATCGCTCTGGGATCTTGGACTAATAATTGATATTGATTTAAAATCAATATGATTAATTACTACAACACTTTTCTTATACTGCGTCGTTACTCAAATCATTCAGGTATTCCATACAGAAAGTATTGAAAAGTTGAATCATGCAGTTGTTTAACGTGTATACCCAAAAGACACGTTAATGAATATGTACAGACTCGTTAATCAGGACACGATGGCAATGGCCGACATTCCCGAACATTTTTAAGCCTCGTCTGCGAAACTAGTTCCTCGCAAGTACTTGTATAAAATCATAATTTAAAAAACATGCTGCCGACACGATTTATTTCGTCTAGTTTTGTTTTTATGGTCAACCTGAGCCTTTTTTATAATGTTATTTATTTTGGGTTAAAATTTGTTTTCGTGTGTGGTTTTGTTTTTAATATCTAAAGTAAAGAAAATATTTTAAAACGATGAAGTATTGGAGTTGTGACTTATTAACGATTATCGATATTTTGCTAATCCAAAATTTATACACCTACATAGTACCTTTCGTTAACTATACGGTTAGAATCAGTGATTGTTTCAATCAATCGATGTAACAAACATCCATCCATTTATCCATGGATGGATGTTTGTTACTCAATCACGCTACAACGGCTGAACGGATCTGGTTGAAATTTGGCACAGAGATATATTATAATCTGGAATAGCACATAGGCTACTTTTTATCCCAGTAAAATTTACAGTTCCCGTGGGATGGTTAAGATTTTATCAGCGCAAGGGATCGACATGATTTTTTGCATAATGGAAAAATTCACGTTTCCTATGGGATTGCAAAATATAGAAAGGTGTAATTAAAAGCTTAAGATGCCTCCATGGATTGTATACCTTTTCTTCCAAAAATAATCTCCACGCGGGCGGAGCCGCGGGAAACATAGATAAATAATACTAAGTCTCAACAGTTAAACATTGTCCTGATTTCCCAGTAAAATACGCCAGCCACTATCATGTGATGCGGTTACCAACATGAGCATTAATTTTTATTTATCTTAATGTATTGTTTCTCAAAGGTGTTTTATGTCGGAAGGCCGTAACTTCCATAATTCTTCATCAAATTTAATGATTCAAATAACATTTTAAAGCTTATGTTAGCCTCTTTTAAAGAAAAATAGATATTTTTTTTAAAATGAAAGGCTTCGCAAGAAAATAATGCCAATTAACAGCGCCATCTGCTAACAGTAGATATAATCAACAAATTTGTTGTATTGTTTAGGATTACGCGCATAGACGATTTTAGTAAGCGCAATTACATTACATTTACAGCTGCCGTGGCGCAATTGGCGAGTAGCCTCGGCCTCTCCGTGGGTTCGATTCCCACACCGGGACAAATGTTTGTGTGACACACAGATATTTTTGTCCGGGGTCTGGGTGTTGTGAGACCGAAAGTCTCCCGTAGTCCCTGATACCCACAACACGCGACTCATATCATAGTGTGGGGTCGGGGCTATGTGCGTGATTGTTGAGTGTTATTTATTACACACACACATACACTCACGCCTATAATCCCCGAAGGGGTAGGCAGGGGTGTGTAACCAGTACACCCACTTTTCGCCGAATTTCGGTAATGTGATAGGGGGCGAGCCTATCGCCATATCGGGCACTACTGAGACTTCCAGACTTCAGGCTAATACTGAGAATGTCTATATAGAAAAACCTAATATCACTTTACCCGACCCGGGGAACGAACCCAAGACCTCAGCACAGCAGTCGTAACGCATGCGCCACCGAGGCAGTAAATGCCTCGGTGGCGCAGTTGTTATTGTTTACAGCAGGTGTTATTTATTATTATATACTTATTTCTACTTTATTATTACAACTATCTGTGTAAAGTATTCACACGGGTAACCTAATTTATACCTACTTGTTTATTAATAATCATTAAAATAAATTTATATAAAATTGCAAGACTTATCCTCAAAACATCGGAAATAACACAAGTTTTACGAAGTGTTTTACGATTATTATTATCTCATAAAATGTTAGTATCATTATACATTATATGTGGATGTAGTCGTCCTTCATTTACTTTAATAATAGGTAAATATTTAGCATGGCTTTAAGTAATGTACTTCTGCAAAATGTTTTCTTATGAGTGTGTTTAGGGCTATATTTCTTCACAATAAGGTAGTTTCCCGTGTTTCATTTGTACATCATTTGATATGCAATCAAATATAATACGCGAAAGAAACCATTTTTTAACCGACTTCAAAAAAGGAGGAGGTTAACAATTCGTCGGAATCTTTTTTTTTATGTATGTTACCTGATAACTAGAAGGCGCCTGGACCGATTCGAGAAATTCTTTTTTTGTTTAAAAGGGTATACTTCCCAGGTGGTCCCATTGGCACCAAGTCAGGATCTGATGATGAGATCTCAGACAAATCAAGGGCAACCCTCAAATTTTATAGTGACGCATAATATGTTTTGCTATTGAAGTCGGTGTACTTTTTATGAATAAAAAAACTTTTATGTGTAATCAGAATCAAAATTGCTTGAACATAATAATAATAAAAATAATACTAGCCCTGTATTAAACTTTATCCCACTGATGGGCACGGGCCTCCTCTACTAGTTAGGCTTGAACATTAGTTCACAATATTTATTTTAAATATTGGTATGAGCAAAAATAGGTGCGTAGTGGGCACATCTCACTTCCTCCCTCGCACAACGGCACATCAATTGCCATGCTGAGAGGTGACGTCACGGCTCATATCATGCATCCTTTTACTGTCATTTGATAACTACCCCTTCCAGCAGATTTGAATGGCGTCTAATTTACTCATTTTTTGGCTGGATTCATAAAATTATTTCGTTAATGTGACTTGTTGATTAAAATATAAATAATGTGTCCACCCTATTATAATGTTTTTTGTAGATCTATAAAAGAGGAATATCCCACCATGCATTGTTTTTAGCCGATTTCAAAAAAGGAGGAGGTTCTCAATTCGTCGGAACCTTTTTTCATGTATGTTCCCCGATTACAGGAAGATTCCTGGAGCGATTCGCGTAATTCTTTTTTTTATTAAAAGGGTATACTTCCCAGGTGGTCCCAATGGCACCAAGTCAGGATCTGATGATGGGATCTCAGAAAAATCGAGGACATCCCTCAAATCTTATAGGGACGCATTATTTGTTTTTATTGAAGTCGGTGTACTTTTTATATTATATCTCAAAGCAGCGTTTTCGATAAAAGCTTCCAGGTGACTTGCCTTTTTCGACACTTCCCGTAATTATCCTTATATATGAACCAGTTTACGTAAAACTTTGACAAATAATACACAACACAACACAACACAACACAACACAACACAACACAACACAACACAACACAACACAACACAACACAACACAACACAACACAACACAACACAACACAACACAACACAACACAACACAACACAACACAACACAACACAACACAACACAACACAACACAACACAACACAACACAACACAACACAACACAACACAACACAACACAACACAACACAACACAACACAACACAACACAACACAACACAACACAACACAACACAACACAACACAACACAACACAACACAACACAACACAACACAACACAACACAACACAACACAACACAACACAACACAACACAACACAACACAACACAACACAACACAACACAACACAACACAACACAACACAACACAACACAACACAACACAACACAACACAACACAACACAACACAACACAACACAACACAACACAACACAACACAACACAACACAACACAACACAACACAACACAACACAACACAACCACAACGCAACGCAACACAACGCAACACAACACAACACAACACAACACAACACAACACAACACAACACAACACAACACAACACAACACAACACAACACAACACAACACAACACAACACAACACAACACAACACAACACAACACAACACAACACAACACAACACAACACAACACAACACAACACAACACAACACAACACAACACAACACAACACAACACAACACAACACAACACAACACAACACAACACAACACAACACAACACAACACAACACAACACAACACAACACAACACAACACAACACAACACAACACAACACAACACAACACAACACAACACAACACAACACAACACAACACAACACAACACAACACAACACAACACAACACAACACAACACAACACAACACAACACAACACAACACAACACAACACAACACAACACAACACAACACAACACAACACAACACAACACAACACAACACAACACAACACAACACAACACAACACAACACAACACAACACAACACAACACAACACAACACAACACAACACAACACAACACAACACAACACAACACAACACAACACAACACAACACAACACAACACAACACAACACAACACAACACAACACAACACAACACAACACAACACAACACAACACAACACAACACAACACAACACAACACAACACAACACAACACAACACAACACAACACAACACAACACAACACAACACAACACAACACAACACAACACAACACAACACAACACAACACAACACAACACAACACAACACAACACAACACAACACAACACAACACAACACAACACAACACAACACAACACAACACAACACAACACAACACAACACAACACAACACAACACAACACAACACAACACAACACAACACAACACAACACAACACAACACAACACAACACAACACAACACAACACAACACAACACAACACAACACAACACAACACAACACAACACAACACAACACAACACAACACAACACAACACAACACAACACAACACAACACAACACAACACAACACAACACAACACAACACAACACAACACAACACAACACAACACAACACAACACAACACAACACAACACAACACAACACAACACAACACAACACAACACAACACAACACAACACAACACAACACAACACAACACAACACAACACAACACAACACAACACAACACAACACAACACAACACAACCACAACACAACACAACACAACACAACGCAACACACGCGCGCAAACATGAACTGTATTTTAAAATGTTGTTCTGTTTTAAATTAAATTTTAAAAAAAATCTTTTTTTAAGTTTTAGTTAAAAATGAATTTATTAGTAGAATCTGCTTAAGAATATCATGAATATTATAATAAAAATAACATGTGGCATATGTGATGCTACGTCTTAAATTTATAAACTTGTTTTTGGAGGAACACTGACTCCCAAGATACAGGTTATACCTAGTTTGGGAGCCAGGGGACCTACATCCGCCTATAATCTTGTGTCCATATAGTATAGTGCCTATTTGTATTTGAATTTGAATAAAGAATTATTATTATCTTGAAAAAAAAACAATAAAGAGAGCAAAAAGAGCAAAAAAATATATATTAAAATAAAAATATATATTAAAATTACAAAACAAAATAATACGAAATACTAATACTTATATAGTTAAACATATACATATACATACACATACATAAATACATATACATACACACACATTATACATTATTTGGGTTACAAAATTGACATATAGAAATTCTTGACAGCGTTTTTAAATATAGATAGGGATTTAGCTCGTCTGATATCTACAGGCAGTGCATTCCAAGGCCGGACAGATCACAGAACAGGATGTATGGGATGGAGTTTTAAGTTGGAAAGTTTGAGAGGAGCGAAGCGATGCGTAGTGTTTAAAAATTCAAAACGTTCTTTAAGATATAAAGGAGTAGTGGAGTTAAAAAGAATATTGTGCAAGAGAGTTAGGATGTGCACATTCCGGCGAATACGGATGGGTAACCATTTCAGCTTTTTTCGGTATTCCGTAATATGATCGTATTCGCGAAGACCAAAGATAAATCTAATGCAGAAATTTTGGAGACGTTCAAGTTTATTAAGCTGTTTTTCGGTTAAATCTGCGTATGAGGCGTCAGCATAGTCTAAGATTGGGAGTAAAAGAGACTGTGCAAGTACAGTTTTGGTGGAAGTCGGCAGAAAATTACGTAGTCTTTTTAAAGAATACGCTGAAGCGTACAGTTTTCGGCTCGTTTCTGCTACCTGTGGGACCCAAGTCATCTTTCTGTCCAGAGTTATTCCAAGATTCTTGACGGTATCACTAATTGGAATACATGTTCTGCCGAACATAATTTGGGGCAAGTGAAACCAGTCAATTTTGGATATCATCCGTGAACTACCTATGATAATGGTTTGTGTTTTTAGGGGATTAACCCAGAGACCATACGATTTACTCCATCCAGCAATTTCACTTAAATCAATCACAGTTGGTTGTATGCATAGCCTTGGGTAAATTCTCAATTGATGACTGAGTGTAAATTTGTAAATCATCAGCAGCAACAATCAGCAGCAAAGTTGATAGGAAGAAGTAAGCTTTCGGGAAATTGAGTTAATAAAAATTGAGAAAAGTAAAGGGGATAGAACGCTGCCCTGAGGTACACCAGCAGTCGTAGTACACCACGGTGAGAAATTCTCACTGATGCGAACATGCTGACGGCGACCATACAGTTAACTATGAAACCAATCAATTACCGTTGGAGATATGTTAAGAGACTGTAGAAGCGCTAATAAAACATCAAAGTCTATGTTATTAAACGCATTGCTGAAGTCTAGCAGTGTCAGCACCGTAACTTTGCCTTCATCCATACCACTTATATATACTTAAATATTCCTTATGAATCACTTTATCTATTGGTCAAACCCGCATGAAAATCCGTTCAGTAGTTTTGAGTTTATCGAGACAGACGCACCGGGGGACTTTGTTTTATAATATGTAGTGATTGAGCGGATTCATAAAAATCTTTCGATTATAGATATTGTAGTTATTAATCTTACATAAGATATAGTGTCGTCATTCATTTAAAGAAAATAAAAATAAGTCGAGTATATATAATAATAATAATCTATAATAATAATCGAGTCCAAAAATAAGGAAAATATTAAACATTTAAATTTGATTACATTATATTAGAGCAGGTAGGCAGGCAGCTACAGAAGGCAGCGGCTTTTCTATGCCCTGGCATTGCAGAAGTCTATGGGTTGCGGTGTCTACTTAATATCAGTTGGCCCGTCTGCTCGTCTGTCTATCCAGGCGGTAAAAAAAAGTAGAGCAGCTCAATGCATGTTAAGTTGCCTTATAGTAATATTGTGTCATAAAATTTATTACAAGACATATTGGTGCCCGTTTGTCCAGGATGTCACCATTATCTCACTGAAATACAGCTGTTCTTTTTCGTTTTGAAGAGATACTTGAGTTTGAGATTCAATAAACCACCCTGCTTCAATATCTATTCGTTACACAAGTATAGCATTTTTTTAATAACTCTTATAACATTGAGAGTGTACATGGGCATTTGAAGATATCAGGTGCGCCTTTTTTATCCTTGCACGCCAATGTGACAACTCAGCAACGGTAGGCAGCGGCTTTGCTGTGCCCTGGTATTGCAGAAGTCTATGGGCGGCGGTGACTACTTACCATCAGGTGGCCCGTCTGCTCGTCTGCCTATCGAGGCACTAAAAAAAAAGCACCTGATGGTCAGGAGAGAGCCTTCCAGACCATTACATATAATGATCTCTTCACAGGCGTTGATATATTCTCTTGTCAGCTTGTAAGGTTAAAAGCCAGATTACGGAGATTCTTAACGAATGACTCATTTTTTTAGCGAATCGTTTTTTGTAGGATTCTCATATTAGTATCTTGCGCTATAATCCATTTTATGTAAGTTAATAAATAAAAAATAAAAAAGAACGTAAACTTTATAATGCTAAAGCCCTTTGTATGAAACACTATTATTGTAATCCGTGGAAAATGTTGTGGATTGTATTGTGTATATTAGCCTATACTATGTAACTATCAACCGAGTGCCTTCGCAGAGTTCTAGGATACTTCGGTCACATTGAAAGGAAAGACGGTGGCAACCTCGAAAAGCTCATTGTGACCGGCAAAGTAGATGGAAGAAGGCCTCGTGGACGTAACCCAATACGTTGGTTTGACCAAATCCGCACCGCTCTTGACTTCACAGTTTACAACGCCCTCCACGCAAAGACAAAAAAGTATGGAAGAAGAACATACATGAGATGATGATGCAGAAGGGAGGTCACGACCCTCATTATTGAGGAACACGACGCAAGGAGGATGTAATTATACTAACTATACTATATTTAGTAATGTACAATTGTATGTTTTTGCTCAATATATAAAAAAAAACAGTATTAAGTAGTGAGAAAAAATCTATCCGTCGCTACTCCATAGGTCTATCGGGCATAGTATCCATATCACTCTAAACTTATAATTACAAAGTACATACTTCATTGCACGGTTATTCTTTACGGTGATTATTGTTAGAGCATCACTTGAGATAGGCTGGATAGATTTAGCGTTTTTTTTCTAATATTCGTAATAGTCTAAATACGGTTTTAGGGGAAAAAATTTAAAAGCTTACCCGGTAAAATGTAGAATTCGGGAAGAACCTAGTGTTTTGTCTATAACATTTCAGACCTCTACGGTACCGATAAACGTAAACAGGCAAGCGAAGTCGAGGGCAAAGGTTAGTTATAAATAATCAAGTATTTTTGCTAAACCTCCTATACCGTTGATTGTCGGCAGCATACATGCTTCATTAAAAATATGCTCATAGAGGTCAAATTATTTCTGTTTTGATAAGTCTATCCGGTTTGCAACAAATAAGGTAAAAAATATTTATTTTTATCAAATTATTGAAAAACACCAAATTAATATTTCGTCTTTAATTGATTACCTACCGAATGTGTACAAGAATTATCCCTATTTATGAATTTGATTTAATTGTTACGCGTATATTTTTTCGTTATAAATAATATAGCTTATACTATTGACTGCCTCGATGGCGCAGTTGCATGCGTTACAACTGCTGTGCTGAGGTCTCGGGTTCGATCCCCGGGTCGGGTAAAGTGATATTGGGTTTTTCTATCTAGAAATTCTCAGTATTAGCCCGGAGTCTGGAATCTGTGCCCGGTATGGCGATAGGCTTGCTCCCCTATCACGTTATCGGAACGAAATTCGACGAAAAGTGGGTGTACCTACTGGTTACACATCTGCCTACCCCTTCGTGAGTACACTCACGCCTGTAATCCCCGAAGAGGTAGGCAGATGAGGCATAGAATTTCATACATACATATGTATGTACGATATTATATGCCAATGTTTTTAACATTTGTAAATAAAGTTCAACAGGAATTGGTCCTCTATTCACTATGTAAAATATGTTTTCAGCGTTTTCACTTGGCTGTTAACATCATTGGCGTTTAATGCTAATACATGCATTTGCCCATTTGCTCCTTTCAAGATAAATAATTATTAGTATGAACAATAAGATCTCAATCATGCCAGCGGACATTTTTATTTATGTACCTACATCAGACTGCCTCGGTGGCGTAGTTGTAATTGCGCATGCGTTACGATTGCTGTGTTGAGGTCCCGGGTTCGATCCCCGGGTCGGGTAAAGTGATATTGGGTTTTTCTACCTAGAAATACTCAGTATTAACCCGGAGTCTGGAATGGTGCCCTGTGTGGCGATAGGCTCGCCCCCTATCACATCATGGGACCGAAATTCGGCGAAAAGTGGGTGTACTGGTTACACCTCTGCCTACCCCTTCGGGGATTACAGGCGTGAGTGTATATGTATGTACCTACATCATAAATGCCGGCTCACAAAGGAATCTACCGTATCGCAAAAAACGATGTAATAGATCATCATCATCATCATCAAGATCACCATGAAATGACCCACTTGTCCGTTTGCTACAAAAATATTGTAGTCCTTGAAATTCTGCTTCAAGCGTGGCATCTCGATTTCTCTTGCGTAACGATTGATTAATCGGGAAACCCTGCTATTTCATCAGTGTACTAGTCATGTGGGCTAAATATTTTCTGTATTACTTATACAGGAATGTTGAAATGTAGTAATATAGTAATGTTTAACATAGTACGTCATATTCTGATTAACATGGATGGCTTATAGGTGTACCTATAGGTATGCAAAAACAGTTTTTTTAGTGCCTTGATAGGCAGACGGGCCATCTGATGGTAAGTAGTCACCGCCGCCCATTGACTTCTGCAATGCCAGGGCACAGCAAAGCCGCTGCTTACCGTTAAAATACCGTTTTATTTAAAATATTGGAAAATACAATTGGAACATGACTGCTGGTGGTAGGATATTCATATCCGCCCGGATAGCGACCATACGCAGGGTGTAAAACCCGCCATAGTGGCACACGCGACTGCGTCGCGTTCCGGCCAGCCAGTGTACATTGGGTTTTTGTCGGGGCTCTAGAGTTGGGCTACGTTGTTTGGCCGTGTTGCGGTCTCCTGAGTACTCTAACACTAGACCGTTGACCTCTTCTTAACCTTCTTGCCCATGGCGTAGTGGGACTTCAGCTAATTTTCACTAAATGAAACTAATTCTCAGCTTCTCATTAAAAATACTCTAATTTACTCTCAATCAGTGAACGGATACTAATAGAAAAGTGGTCAGTCTTGTTTAAATTACTAGATGTTGCCCGCGGCTCCTCCCGAGTGGAGGTTATTTTTGGAAGAAAACGTATACAATCCATGGAGGCATCTTAGCTATTACACCTTTCTATATTTTGCTATCCCATAGGTAGCGTGCATTTCTCCGGGATAAAAAGTATCTCATTTTTTGATCCCTAAACTGCCACTGTGCAAAAAATTATGTCGATCTCTTGCTCTGTGAAAAACTAAATTACCTTTTTCCAGGATAAAAAGTGGCCTATGTGCTATTCCAGACTATAGTCTATCTATGAGCCAAATTTCAACCAGATCCGTCCAGCCGTTGTAGCGTGATTGAGTAACAAGAATCCATACATCCATCCAAACATTCGCATTTATAATATTAGTAGATAGTAGTAGAAAACAACTTTTACTAATCATTTGCAAGATTACATGCTTAATTTGCTAATCAATCATTTTCAATATACAGATAAAGCAGAGATTTTTAAGGAATTTTATTTTTATGAACAGGATAAAAACTCGTGTAAACGAATAATATTGTCAATGTTATTAATTTAGTAGTTAGCTCTAAGTATATACTAGCCCTATATTAAACATTGTCCCACTGCTGGGCACGGGCCTCCTCTACTAATGAGAGGGGTTAGGCCTTAGTCCACCACGCTGGCTAGCTCTAAGTATCTATTAATAATTAATATATTTTCATCCTTTAGTTATTGTTATAAATAATTAGCAGGTGGCATTTTGCCATTTTTCAGTCAAAAAAAAGCCAGCCCACTGCCACTTCAACTTACTAATTCCGCAGCTATGTTGACCACTTAAGTTCTGGATCTACATAAGTTATTCTAAGTATAAACTTCTTGAGTGACTTTAAATGGGTGCATCAAGCCCTTCGTTAAAGTCCACGTCTCAATGCCGTACGTCATAGCAGGCCGGAAGTTATTACTTGTAAAAAGTTATAAAAAGATCTATATCTGAAGACATTTAAATATAAATCAACTATTTTTTATTTTCTTAAAATAATATCGCTACGGAAATGTTTGGCTGTTATCCAAGGATCTGACAGTATATTAAAATCAAACGATAAATAATGTGAATAATAAATTATTCTTCAAGGGAGTAATTAGGTTTTTGAAGGGTCGACAACGCGCATGTGATGCTCCTGGTGTTGCAAGCGTCCATAGGCTACGGTAACCGCTTACCATCAGGCGGGCCGCAAGCTTGTTTGCCACCATCGTGGTATAAAAAAATATATATATACCCAACAGTCATACACTGTCCTGACCCCACAGTAGGTCAAACCTGTATCGGAGTATCAAGAGCTACGAGGGACTACGGTCCCAAAACACTCAGACCCGAAGCAAATATTTATTGATCACACAAACATCTTTGTCTCGGTGCAGGCATCGAACGTGTGGTCGTGTCACAGCCGGTTACTCGCCTGCTGCGCCAAAGGGGCCATCTATTCGACTGCAAGGATTTATTTTCTTACAGTATCATCTATTTGTGAAGTATTTATTGTATAAATCCTATATAACTTTTTTTATATCATAGTCCGACAAACGAGCCAATGGGTCACCTGATGTCAAGTCATCTCCACCGCCCATGAACATCCACAATACCGAAAGTATCACGTATGCGCTGTCGGCCTTAAAGGACAGGAATAGGGATTAGGGAAGGGAAGGGGGAATCTGGGCCTCTGAATATCTCACTTACCGTACGAAACGCGACAGTAAACTGTCACTTTACGTTGGTTTTCTGTGAGACAGTGGTACTACCCGGTCGAGCCGGCCCATTCATGCTGTAGACAAATATGTCTACAGCGTGGCTCTACCACTTTTAATATTGAACCTGGATTATTCATTTTTTTAATTGTAAATTAATTTCTCGTAGATCTAAAAAAATATCAGCATATTCAAAAGGTACTTGTACATATTGCTATGTGATGGTAAATTATTATAGTGTAAAGATTGAAAAATATGACAGTCATGAGATTGACATGACAGCCTCCGTGGCGCACCGGGCGAGTAGCCGGCTGTGAAACGAAAGGCCGTGGGTTCAATTCCCGCACTGAGACTTAGTATGGTATCAGGACTATGTACGTGACTGTTGGGTTTATTTATTAAGTGATTAACAAAATAAATCATTGATTGCTGCATATATTAATAATATCTACTTATATTATTTACCTACATGTTTCCTCGCTCTATCCTGCATCAAAACAATAACACAATTTGTGAATGTAAAAATAATTATAAAATAATTATTTCTTAAAATTCTTAAATATCTCAAAGGATAGCCTCGATCACACTGCAGGCAAGAAGCCAGCTATGAAACGAAAGGTTGCAGGGAACTAAACCCGTGACCCGTGACAATGACTTTGACAAATTTTGTGGGATCAACAATGTTTGTTTCGAGTCTGGGTGTTGTGGGACCGTTGCCTCTCGTAGTTGTTGATGCCTATACAGGACCTATAGAGTGGAGTCAGGACTATGTGTGTGACTGTTGGTTGTATAACTAATTATTAGTGAATAAAAACACATCTCAACTCATAACAGAATGGCAAATCTACATCCTGTTTACTGTAAAAAACATAATTCCAATGATTTGTTACTAGAGTGACGATGAACTTGACGCGTTCAGTTCGTCATTACGATGATCCTATGATTCAGTAACTGTCACGTATTGACGACCTTTGGTAAACACTAGATACAGTAGGTACATGCAACGAATTGGGTAGTAAATAGTTAACTCCTATGTCCATGAGTTTCGTTTTCATTGGGATATTTTTCGTAATTTTTTTTATTGTACACTAAAATACATAACAATAGAAACACTCCAAAATTAATTTAATGTACAATTGGAGGTCTTGACATTAGACCTCATTAGAAGAGGAGGCCTGTGCCCAGCAGTGGGATTATGTTTAATACAGAGCTAGTAGTATAGTGTAAGTATGTTACAATTTGTGGTGTTATCGCTCTCGGCGATCTTGTCAAGAATCATGCCACCATTTTTAATTGCCTTTAAACTCTGAAATTTGATGTATTTTCGTTGTAAAGTACTAAATTAGGTGTTTAGGTCTCTACAGATACCCACTTTCATATTTAAAATTAACGAATATTGACCATTACTTGTGCCAATGAAAATCGATACTATTCTGGATCTTTTTAGTATCGTCGGTTTCATAGGCCAGATTAAATGCCTATCAAATGACTGTCCGTATAAAAGGTTGTGTTATTTACAAATATTTGTTTCGGGTCTGGCTATATTTGCTGTTACCCACGGTAAAGGTTATCTCCTTAGAGTTCAAGATTAGTTATGTGTGTGAGCTATTTATAGACAAGTAGGTAGTGTGTGTTTGCTACTGATAACATGAATTCATTACTTATTTATCGGTATCATTTTTGAAGACAATTCAATTTACTACCATTTTTGGCAAATCTATTTTGTCCATAGATAATAAAAATATAGCCAAGTACATTTAAAAACAAAATAACATACAAACACAAACTGCGATCTTATCGCTTTCAGCACTGTCTTTCAGACAACCTTCGTTTATCTGCAGTACATTGCTTTCTCAAGTTAAAACATTCTAACAAAACTGGATTCTTTGTTCACGAAATGTTTATTTTTATTCCTTTCTGACTGCATTTCATAAAACTATGATCTCTATTTGAGACGTTATTAAGGTACGGCGTCAGAGGTGTTTTCACTAGGGTACTGACGTCACTGATGAGAAGACATACGGCTGAGTAATTGGTGCTTCTTTTCAGACTATTGGGAATTTCCGAAGCACAGGTAAATTTAAATGATTCTGACCTGTAAAATGTAACCCTGGTGACCTAACTTACGAAGTAAATGATTTGATTTGATGATTGTAACTAAGCCATATTAATAGCGTCGAAAGTCTGCCATTACAGAAAGATTTAAGGTTTCAATATTCTGTATTTTACCACGGTTTCAGTACTTCAGGGTTAAAAAAGTGTTAATAATTCGTTAAAATCTTTAAAGCAGTTCCTTTTAAAGGATTTCAGCAAACCTCCCAAAAGTACTCCCTGCCTAGTATAGATGCGATAGACTCCCTTTAATTCCCATTGAGCCTCATGAGATAAATTGCAGGGAAGCCTTTGATCAGATGTAAAATAAAATGACGTCCAAAAAAAGACATAATTTAATGGTATACTTCTTCTTTGAAAATAACACAAAAGTGGTAGAGCCACGCTGTAGACATATTTGTCTACAGTATGAATGGGCCGGCTCGACCGGGGTAGTACCACTGTCTCACAGAAAACCAACGTAAAGTGACAGTTTACTGTCGCGTTTCGTATGGTAAGTAAGATAACCGAAGGCCCAGATTCCCCCTTCCCTTCCCTAATCCTTATTCCTGTCCTTTAAGGCCGACAACGCATACATGATACTTTCGGTATTGTGGATGTTCATGGGCGGTGGAGATCACTTAACATCAGGTGACCCACTGGCTCGTTTGTCGGACTATGATATAAAAAAAAACACGGATTATCCCAGAATTGTGTAATAATGTGGTCGCCGTAGTAACTCCGGCGCCACGTCCAAAGATACATTGATATACAAGCGCGCCAAAGTATTATGTCAGTCGAGTACTGTAGTGAACCGCGTGCGCACAACACCTTACGAACTGTAATAATATTTAAATAGTGGCGATCGATATTGTGAAGTGTCTTGCGTGTTTCAAATAAAGGTATTAAATTTATTTATTTTTAAACACACAATTGGTGTTATAAACTTTTTTTATATATTATGTTTATAGAGGAACTTTTATTTTTAATTCTTATTAATTACTTTTATTTTTAATTCTTATTAATTACTTTTATTTTTAATTCTTATTAATTACTTTTATTTTTAATTCTTATTAATTACCTACTTTTATTTTTAATTATCGAAATATATTTTTGATGTTATTTATGATAATTCGAGTGACTTTTTCTTTGAACAAATTTATTTTCATCTGACGTTATGAAATTTTATTACGTATTACTTATCGAAAACAAATATTTAACATACAGCGAAGATAAACAATTATAAAACTAAAAATATAGTTGTTATGAACCGCTTTATTTTTCATTTTTTCTTTTTTACACCGGAGAGACGTATGTTAAAAATAATTTACATAATATTAATTTCTTCCACTTAAAACAATCTTCGCTGATGCCAGTATTAGTAATGACTAAAAAGTCCATCTGCTCTTAGATTTCCCAAGATCAAGATCATAAAATCAATATTCTAATCTTTTAGCTGCGTTATACTCTCCCACTGCCTCCTCTACTAATAAAAGCCATAAATCTAAAACCATTATGATAGCCTCAAAAAGTACACGGACTTCAATAAAACACCCACTAGGCGTCCCTATAAAATTTGATTGCCCTCGATTTTTTTGAGATCCCATCATCAGATCCTGACCTCGTGCCAATGGGACCGACCACCTGGGAAGTATATCACTTTATACAAAAAAATAGGTCCAGGCGTCTTCGAGAAATCGGGGTACATACATAAAAAAAGATTCCAGCGAATTGAGAACCTCCTCCTTTTTTTAAAGTGGTTAAAAGGGGTTAAGGACTAACCCAGTAGTCCTAACTAGTGCGGTTTGGTAGACTTCAGTTACCTTCGAAATTCATATAAGAATTCTCAGGTATGCAGTTATTCATATAATTTCATTGTTAAGCCATGCGATAAGAAACAATGAATAGACATAGAACATTAGAAAATTCAGAGGTTTGTGTCATTCGGGCTGTTTTTGAACCTACGACGTCTCGGCAAACTGTACCAACTAAGCTATAGCTACTATTGCTCTACAATCAAATATTTCGTTAAAAATACTGAAGCATAATCCAATATAAATGGAAGGCAGCGGCTTTGCTGTGCCCTGGCATTGCAGAAGTCTATGGGCTGCGGTGACTACTTAGCATCAGGTGGCCCGTCTGCCTATCAAGGCAAAAAAAATATATAATAATTATATACCTAGTCAGGTCATAAATTCTGTCACATGTTTAATATAAAATAATTGAAACAAGTTTATTCATTATGTAACCATTTATATACCAAAATGAACTTAACAAAACATAGATTCTTATGACACTAAAGTTTATTCAAAATGACCTCCGTGATTTTAAATACAGGCCTTCAATCTGCGCGGCCAGTTGTCTATCGCAGCACGAACGAGGTCCATGTCAATATCGGCGGCTGCCTTAATCAAGGATGTCTTGAGTGACTCCAAATTGGGATGAGGCTTTGAGCACGCCTTTTCCTCCAAGTGTTGCCATATCTTGTAATCTAACGGATTCAAATCTGGACTGGAGGAGGGCCAGTCTTCGTGCCGGATGAAGTCGATTTCACGCGCCGCCAGCCAGTCTTGTGTGCTCTTCGCTCTATGAGCTGGCGCCGAATCTTGTTGGAATACCCAGTGCCTGTTATTGAACATGGTATGAGAAACAGGTTCCACAAGGTTTGTCAGGACTGTATTTTGATACACAACTGCATTCGTTTTTACACCTTTCTCACAAAAATGTACCTCTGTTAAGCCCCTATAAGAAACTCCCAACCATACCATGAGCGAGGATGGAAAATTACCTCGTTGGACACGCGGAATACGGTTACTCGCTTCTTCACTACTGTGTGCGTACACCTTATCATTTTGTTTGTTGTAGCTCTCTTTTACGGTAAAAATTTTTTCATCTGAAAAAAGAATTTCCCGATATTTCTTCAGTCTCAGGTCCATTAGACGAGCATTCAAACGATGTCCTGTTTTTCTTCGATATGCCCGAAGCCCTAAGTCTTCATTTAACACCCTTTTCACCGTGGTTCTGCTTAACCCCATCTGAAGGGCCAACAGTTTCTGCTTACGTTTGGGATTTCTTTGAATTCGCGCCTTCACAGCTTTTATCACTGCTGGAGTCCTAACAGACCGAGGGCGACCACTTCTTGACCTGTCATCTACACTAGAGTCTTCATTGTATCGTTTGATGGTACGATAAACGAATCTTTTGGTTATATTCAAATTTTTCAGTATGTCAAAAATTTGAATTGGCGCGTAACCGCAACGATGCAACGCAATTACTGCAACACGGTCTTCTTTAAGCGTCCACTCCATATTTAAAAAATGAGTAAAATTCTAAAAAGTATACATTTTTATTTTCATGAACAATTTGAAATTCGAATTCAATAAACTTTTTTGTGGCCAGCATTCTAAAATAAAAGTTTTTACTGTGTGACAATACTTATGACCTGACTAGGTATATTATTAAATAACTGTATCGGTAGGTTGCGACTTTGCTGTGCCCTGGCATTGCATAAGTCTATGAGCGGCGGTGACTACTTACCATCAGGTGGCCCGTCTGCTCGTCTGCCTATCGAGGCACGAAAAAAATATATAATAATTATATATATTATTAAATAACTGTATCGGTAGGTTGCGACTTTGCTGTGCCCTGGCATTGCAGAAGTCTATGGGCGGCGGCGACTACTTACCATCAGGTGGCCCTTTTGCTTGTATGCCTATCGAGGCACTAAAAATTTTTTTTTCTAGTTCCCTATCTAATAAAGGTAAAAAATAACCCAACAGTTACCCACATAGTTATGACCCCACAATGAGATACGAGTTGTGTCGTGGGAATCAAGAACCACGAGGAAGTGTCACACAAACATTTTTCTAGGTGTGGGGATCGAACCCACGATCTCTCGTTTCACAGCCGGGTACTCGCCCGCTGCGCCACCGACGCTGTCAAAAAAAATACCTTGTTTTTAGAGGGTTATATTTTATCCAATGACGTAATAGGCCGGCAGATCTATAGAAATGGCCCAGTGCCAGTAGATCCTAGAACAGGGTCATCAATGTGAATAACCCATTAATAATTATAGTAGATCTGTTATAATTTTTGCTACCGGTTCTAAAAGCCCTCACTGGGTTTTTTTTCTAACCCCTCATTACCTACTTGAGGCCCGTGCCCAGCAGTGGGACAGTGTATTATACAGGGCTAGTATTATTTCTATTTAGAAATACTGAAAATCAGCCCGGAGTCTGGAATTGCTCCCGGTATGGCGATAGGTTCGCACCCTATCACATTATGGGGCGAAATTCACCGAAAAGTTAATGTACTGGTTACACCTCTGCCTACCCCTTCGGGGATCACAAGTGTCAGTGTATATGTATGTATATTATTGTTACTATAAGTTTCCTGGAGTTTCGCTTAGCATAATACTGAATCTGGAAAACTATTCAGTAAATAAACTCCGAACAATATTAAATTACCAAATTTTGAACATGTATAATTTATTTGTATTGAATAAGTATTTAATTTAAAAAATATATTATTAGTTAGCCTTGGCTAAAGTTAGTCTGACATGTATTATGATTGTTCCTGATTAAGGTTATGCATTTATAATTAACTAGCTGTTGCTCGCAGCTCCGCCTGCGTGGAGGTTATATTCGGGAGCAAAAGTATACAATCCAAGGAGTTGTCTTCTGCACTGAGGCATCTGTAGCATTTGTCCAGCCTCTCAGGTGTTGTGCCTGAATCTGGAGATTGCATCTAAAGAAAACCCCATAAGTTTAACCTCACTTTGCCCCTTTTAGGGATGATTTTTCAAAAACGTTCAAACACGTATTTCTTTATTTCCTACCAAAAGCCTAAATATGAATTTACAGACCCCTAAGTCAAGGAATTATTGATTTCCCATACATATTTTGAACTCCTATTTGACACCTTTCAAGGATGTTTTTTGAGAAAAAAGATAGCCTATGTCCTTCTCCAGGATATAATCTATTCCCTTACCAAATTTCATTACAATCCGTTCAGCCATTTAGTCGTGAAGAGGTAACAAACAAACAGAGTTACTTTCGCATTTATAGTATTAGTATGGATGCGAAGGCCAGGTTCTATTCTGTTCTTACAATAATATATTTTATACTAGAAGTTGCCCGCGGCTCCGCCCGCGTGGAGGTTATTTTTGGAAGAAAAGGTATACAATCCATGGAGGCATCTTAAGCAATAAAAAATAGCCTATGTCATTTTCTGATCCCTAAACTGCGACTAAGCAAAAAATCATCCCGAACCCTTGCTCTGTGGAAAACTAAACTATCCCAAGGGTACTGTATATTTTCCGGGATAAAAAGTAGCCCATGTGCTATTCCAGACTATAATCTATCTCTGTGCCAAATTTCAACCAGATCCGTCCAGCCGTTGTGGCGTGATTGAGTAACCAACATCCATCCATCCAAACATTCGCATTTATAATATTAGCAGAATAGATATAGATTTTGTATAGATATTTTGTATGTTGATATAAATATAGACTGTCTCGGTGGCGCAGTTGTAATTTGCGCTTGTGTTACGACTGCTGTGCTGAGGTCTCGGGTTCGATCCCCGAATCGGGTAAAGTGATATTCGGTTTTTCTATCTAGAAATTCCTCAGTATTAGCCCGGAGTCTGGAATCTGTGCCCGGTATGGCGATAGGCTCGCCCCCTATCACATTATGGGACCGAAATTCGGCGAAAAGTGGGTGTACTTGTTACACCTCCGCCTACCCCTTCGGGGATTACAGGCGTGAGTGTATATGTATATAGATTTTGGTAACCGAGTTCAAGTTCATCTGTATATATAAAAGAAGAAACTGACTGACTGACTGATCGATCAACGCACAGCCAAAACGGCTGGGGTGAGAGACTTGAAATTTTGACAGTAGGTACTTTTTATGACGTAGGCATCCACTAAGGAAGGGTTTTTGGAAATAAGGGGGTAAAATAGGGGATGATAGTTTGTATGAAAATCCGTCATTTTTGCAGTTAAACGCATGAAATTTGGTATTTGGCCTTACAGCTAAAATTAAAAACACATATTTCAGGGTTTTTGGAAATTCCACCCCTAAGGGGGTTAAATAGGGTAAGAAAGTTTGTATGAAAATCCTTCATTTTGAAGTTAAATGCATGAAAATTGGTATTTTGTAGTGTATACTTTTTGTCTCAAACATAACCTCCACACGGGCGGAGCCGCGTGCAACAGCTATTACTAGATAAGACAGTTCATTGACTGTCTTAATAGTGTTTGCGTCCCGTTTGATTATTGTTATAAAACTGATTCACAAAGTGGTTTTATTAATTGCTCGTGAGATACAATAAATTGTAGTTTAAAAAACTTAAGCACGATTTAATAGCTAGCCGAACTAAAGACTAGAAAATATTTTTAAATATTGAGAGTTGTTTCTATAACGATAGAAAGTTCAATGGTTTATTATATTTACATAATCTATTAATTTAAAAATAAGAATTAATTTATCAAGAAAATACTTAATTTGAGTGTACAAAAGTGTTAAGTGCTTGACATCAAAAGTTACAAATCATTCATTTAAAAGTAGAGTTATTGTCAAGATATAGTAAAGGCAAAGTCCACTTTTGATATACATACATATACACTCACGCCTGTAATCCCCGAAGGGGTTGGTAGAGGTACGCCTCTGCCTACTGGTTACAACCAGTACGCCCACTTTTTGGCGAATTTATTACGGTCCCATAATGTGATAGGGGACACAATTCCAGACCCTGGGCTGATACTGAGTATTTCTAAATAGAACAACCCAATATCACTTTACCCGACCTGGAACTTAAACCCGAGACCACCTGCACCTGCTGACCTGCAATTAAACTGTGCCACCGAGGCAGTTGATATGTATATAACACAATATATACATAGATAGATACAGGTCAAGCTAATATGAAGCGTATAATAATATCAAGGAATAATAATAAATAGTCTAAAAAACCCCATAAGAAGGAACCTACTCAATGATTACCATGACACGGGGCATGCATTTTATTTTATTTTATTTTATTTTATTTTATTATTTGAGGATTGCCAACAAAGTTTACAATATAACATACATAATAATAACAATCAGATAATAGAACTAATTGCAACTCAGACTACAGGCAACCACAACATGCGTAATACAATTTCACAATAATATTAATTAATTAAACATTTATAATGAAACAATACAAAGAGAGGATAGATTTATCAGAATGTGAGGACCCCAGTCAATCAATCTCACCTAAAAGAGTTTTACATGTGAGGTATTTAGTCTAAGGCCTTTAACATTCTGATAATAACAATGAATAGGTAATTTAAATGAGAACATAAAATTATACAAAATTAGAACAATAAATTAATAACTAGCTAACAAGTGCGAACAGCATATTTAAAATATTTGGAAAATCAAAGACACTAAAGTAGCATATAAAATATTAATAATAAAAACAAATAACGTAATAAAATCGTGATAATACTGTGCAATCGCGCCATAGAACCTATGCACTGGTATTAACACAACGTTCCAGTTAATAATATTTTATTTTATTCCAAATCAGCCAGTGAGTCTATTGACTTTATCAATACATACTCAGATGTCTCAGTTTTCCGCACATATATTCTACCATTTTTAATCCATACGAATCTGTAACCTAGGTATTTGGCCCGAGCTCTAGTTGCCGCATGTAGACTCTTCATTATCGGTGAGAGGTGTTCTCCAACGTACACCGGACGTCGCTCCCCTCCAATTCCGAGATGACTGCTGTTGAGCTTGTCTGCATTGGTGGCAGCCTTCTTATTGAATGTTATAGCTGCAGCCAAAAACTCGTCACGAACTCGGGGGCAGCTAAACTTCACGACAACAGAACGCGGCCGTTTATTTTCCTTGTGTAGTTTAGAGATCCTGGTACAGATGTGAATATCAGCTTCGTTGAAATTGTAATTAATGGTAGTGGC
Source organism: Laothoe populi (assembly GCA_905220505.1). NCBI lineage: Eukaryota > Metazoa > Arthropoda > Insecta > Lepidoptera > Sphingidae > Laothoe > Laothoe populi. The sequence goes on from HG992165.1 coordinate 3,561,305, forward strand.
TATTTGTTTGACTGTGTTGAACAGATTTTCCTTGTTGAACTCCGGTATACATTGAATTTCCAAATTTGTGGCCCTAGAGTGCTGTTCAAGCTGCGTTACTCGAGCATTGAGATTCGCAACAGTCAGCTTGAGATCTTGGTTTTCAGACTTCAATTGTTCCACAGCATTAACATTTTCTTCAGTGTTCTCTCTTAATCTTTCATATCTGCATTCCAAAGCGCAGATGGACTCGTCAACTCGACTCAGTCTGTTTAATATTTCAGTGGTTTTAATATCAAACTCACGAAGTATGCTGGCTTTAAAATCTTCTAACAACTCCAACATCTCTTCACGGACAACTTGACGTATATCTTCTGGCGACTTGTTATGCGACATGTCTCTTTTCCTATATGTTACGTTGCTAGATTCTCTTTCGTTCGAACTACCGTTACGAATAGGTGTGATTTTAGTAGTTTTAGGATGTTGTTTCGGCAAAGTAGGATTCATATTGTTATCTTTGATTCAAATGAATTTATAGTTAATTGGTCACCAAATTATAACTGAACGTCTTTTACTTTTTATAGTTTATTATGCACTATTCTGAATTAATCTTCTGTTGCGGCGGTTGGCATCGATTCAAAATGTCCGCACTTGTTTCGCTAATAACTTGAGAATACGATCACTTCATACTTGGATAACACTTGATATAACTCAAAATGCTTGCAGTAAACGATTTACTAAGTTTCATCACCAATAAACAACTATAAATAATTTTACGAATTATTTAAATACGCCTCTCTTATATAGCTGACAAATGACATTGACAATATTGATATATTTAAAATATTTATTTATTATTTTATTTCAATATTTTTTTTTATTATACATTTATTTGCATAGGGCATGGGTTTGTTGGACAAGTCAAATACCGCCTTCTGGATCAAGGAAAGCTGATGCTGAAAGCCTATGAAGATGTTAGGTGAGGGAAGCCCTAGACTGGAATTTCCAAGGAAAACGCAAAGGTGCCGACCAAAACATCTGGCGGCCGGACTATCATTAATGAAGTGAAGGCTATTGGAAAGACCTGGAGCGAAATAAAACACGAAGCTCAAAACCGAACGGGATGGCGAAGCACTGTGGACGCCCTCTGCCCCATCTAGGGGACATAGGAACATAAATGAATAAAACACAGCACAACTCAAGGTTATGCGTATACTATAAAATGCATGCATTCAACTTTAATTTGTTAAAAGAAGAGATTTGCCAAAGTAATTTGTTGGACCTTCAATATACGATATCTAATATGGTTACAGTACGATATGGCAGGCATGAGACGGGCTGTTAAGGTACCGCACAGCAATCCAAAGTTCACTTAGGATCCCCCGGAACCGCATGCGCTGCTGAAGGCCACCGTGGTGTTTTTAGTAGGCATGGTGAAAATGTGACCAAAATCACCCAAAATACATGGATTAAAAATAACATAAATATCCCAATTTATTCGTTGCTCTCCTAAAAATCCAATAGAGAGAAATGTCAATAAGCTAAAGATAATGATGCTAATATATACCTGATAATTTGGCCACGTTCATGTAAACATTGTTAAAATGAGCGAGAAATACCGCAGTGTGTATCATTATATGATGTCAGTCGATTCACAAACAGCTTGAAACATTGTCAGATGATGTAATCACCTGTGATAGTCACTGAAGTATCTGTAATCAGTATCAAATTCAAATTTAAGTATTTTTTGCCGTAACTAGAATACATTATTTCTGAATAACGTACTTATTCATAATATTATTTATTAAATATTTCTTTGCTATGTGTAGATTTCTGTATGCTAGTTCTTTTTGGCCTATTGGTGCCTAACATAAACTGGCCTATCTAATGCAAGGGTCGGTTTATCGGTTACTAGCTGTCCCTATTTTTCCGGAATAAAAAGTAGCTTATGTTACTCTGGAATAATGTAGCTTTCCATAGGTGAAAGTTTTTTTCTAATCAGATAAGTCGTTTTTGAGTTTATCCATTACAAACAATCAAATTTTTCCTCTTTACAATATTAGTATAGATGTGCTATTATTGCGATAGTTAGTTGGTGGAATCTATCTGATACATGTTGATTCCAACTGGATAGAGAGGTCCGTACATATGTGGAAACACTCACTATATTAATGGATTACTTCAAACATGTTTTGAAGACAACCGATGTGTTTAATTACCTTACGACGATTGCAGCAGCATGCAGCAATTCTCGACGGTACATATATTAAATCTACACTGTATTTATCACAGGAAACAGTGTTTATTCAATTCCACTGGCCAGATAAAAAAGGAAAAATACGTTAAAGATTACCTTACAAAATAGGTTTAACTACTTTAATCGAAATCAGACACCACCTCTCAATTACTATACATTTTAATTTAGCAGATAGTTTTGTAGTTTAATTTGATTTGCTTCTAGCCAAAAGAAGCTTTAAAACCATGACGTGTATATCAATTATAAGCTCGTAACTTTAGGTTTTTTTTTGGATAATATCATGCAATGCGATCAGTGTTATTTTGAAGAATATTTTCTTTGAAATAAGAACGACTTTATTAAATATTAATACTTATGGTAATAAACACACACACCTGCAGATAACAGTTTTATTTGAAGCAAAGCAAAACAACAAACAAAACAATAGAAACTTTTATATCAACAGTATGTTGATTCGTCTTCTATTTCTGTCAAGGCAACAACCGCAGCGACACTCTGCCTTAGGTTTTACGATACGAATAAACTATTTCTTTCAGTCTGTATCATATATTGGTTTGCGTAGTTATTTAAATCTAGCTTCTCCAGGTGTATGTTTTCATTGTTAATACCCCGTAGTTTTTCTATTAAGGGAAGTGGACAATTTATATTTATTTCCAACTCTTCCCAGAATCTATTTGAATGTTTTCGTTACGGGATAAATACAGTTTAGTATTCCCAGGTTCGAGCTTCACTGCTCGATGTTGCACAATGGGTGCCACTGTCGAACTGGTTTACAGAAGTTAGCAATGTTCTGGCGAGACAGTCTCGAATTATGTACTAGCGTTTGGTCATGATTCTGATGATAGTATTTTTCTGAGATTAATAATTATTGTAGTATACTTGTGTGTACTAATTTGTTTTGACTGATATTAGTTTCGGGTCTGGGTGTTGTGAAAGGCCCTCGTAGTTCTTGATACCCACGTTATAGATTTTACCTAGTGTGGAGTAAGAACTATGCGAGTGACTTTTGAGTGTATTTATTATTATTATTAATTTAATTTCACGCATATGGTTCGCGATTAGGAACTTCATAAAGTAAAATTATGGGAATTTGTAATTTTTTCTTGGCATAATTTAGAGCGGTTTTAAAATTGTATTGTTCTTTTAAAATCCTTAAAAAAATACATACATATACACTCACGCCCGTAATCCCCGAAGGGGTAGGCAGGGGTAGTAGGGCAACCAGTACACCCACTTTTCGCCTATTTCGGTCCCATAAAGTGATAGTGTGCAAGCCTATCGCCGTACATACCTGGCACAGATTCCAGACTCCGGGCTAATACTGAGAATTTCTAGATAGAAAAACCCAATATCACTTTACCTGACCCGGGGATCGAACCAACTAAAGCAGTCCTTGGAAAAATGACACCCGATTATCTAAGCATTGTACACTCATTTGCAAAAAAAAACGGGCACCTAAGCAATGAACCATTTCAAATGTTACTATTGGTTTGTTTGATAATTATAGGTAGTTTTACTTTCACAATTTTGTAAATTAATAAGCAAATAATCGTTTTCGTCAGTATTATCATAAAATTTATGGGTTTTAATGCTAAAGTTCACTAGTAGTGTATGCTCGCTAGTAGTGCATATGCTCGTGAAGTAAAAGTTAACAAAGATTTTTGTTTGTTTTTTCTTTAATAAAGTAAAAGCAGATAAATGTTTAGTATCGAGTGTGACCCCCTCTAGCTGAAATCACAGCTTGAATTCGTCTGGGTATGCTAGCGAGGATATCCCGGATACTTGCTTGCGGAATACGTTCCCACTCCGCGGTAATCACATTCTTCAGCTCTCTGATGGTCTGCGGAGCCGGTTGTACTGATCTCACGCGTCGTTTCAGAACGTCCCAGACATGCTCTATAGGATTGAGGTCGGGACTTCGAGCTGGCCAATCCAAACGACGAATGCCGACCTCTTGCACATACGCTTCCACATCGCCAGACCGGTGGGCGCGAGCGTTGTCGTCCATAAAAATTGAGTCTTCGCCTAAAGCAGCCAATGCGGGTTGTGCATGAGGAATTAGAACTTCCGTTATGTATCGATGTCCAGTCAGTGAGCCGTTTTCAATGAAGAGTAACTCTGTACGATCCATTGAATTTATTCCTGCCCAAAACATAACAGAGCCCCCACCATAAGGTGTGATTTCTTCAAAACAAGCCTCTGCAAAGCGTTCTCCTCGTCTTCGTAGCACTCGCCGACGTCGATCTTCACCGAACAGAGATATCCTGGCTTCATCGGAGAACAATACCCTATTCCAGTCTTCTTGAGTCCATGACTCACAATTTCGAGCAAACCTAAGCCTGGCAACTCTGTGCTCACGGAGTAACTTATGGCCGCGGGCCGGGCGATGACTGCGTATATTGGCCGCGAGAAGCCTCCTCCTGACCGTCCATATACTAATATGCACATTTCTTACTTCTTCGAGGTTGTTCTTAAGGTTCACATACGAAGACTTGCGATTTCTCAATGCGTGGATCACAAGAAAACGATCATCCCGTGGTTGGGTACATGGTTTTCTTCCAGAACCAGGCCTTCTCTCGACGGAACCGGTGTCTTGATACCGCTGCCAGGTCCTTTGAACCGTCGAGCGACTCACACTTAGCCTCTGAGCCACGAAGCATTGGCTGCAACCCTCTTCGAGCAGCGCAATAATTTTGGTAGCTTTTACCACTTTCTCTAACATTATTGAGACAGCTAAACAGCAATAAATGAAGCTTTGACAATTAAGAATATGAAATTTACAAACAAAAATCTTTGTTAACTTTTACTTCACTTTAGCATTAAAACCCATAAATTTAATCAAAATTTTATGATAATACTGACGAAAACGATGATTTGCTTATTAATTTACAAAATTGTGGAAGTAAAACTACCTATAATTATCAAACAAACCAATAGTAACATTTGAAATGGTCCATTGCTTAGGTGCCCGTTTTTTTGCAAATGAGTTTATAAATTTAGACACTGCAAAATAGTTCGTTATCAATCGGCTTCAGGGATCATAAAATGCATTATTTCATGCAAAATTCAAATTCCAATTGCACGGATAGGAATCGGTTTACGGGATTTTAAAACTGCCGATAAGTTAGCAATCACCCACCGTTTACGTCATATTGTTATTTATACCAGGTTTTTGTAACAGCCAGTATACGTTCCTTAGAGGATTTTTGATCACCAACACAAATGTACCAATACCTTACACTAAACACTTACAAAATTATACATACATATACATATACACTCACGCCTGTAATCCCCGAAGGGGTAGGCAGAGGTGTAACCAGTACACCCACTTTTCGCCGAATTTCGTTCCCATAATGTGATTGGGATTAGGGGGCGAGCCTATCGCCACACCGGGCACCATTCCAGACTCCGGGTTAATACTGAGTATTTCTAGGTAGAAAACCCCAATATCACTTTACCCGACCCGGGGATCGAACCCGAGATCTCAGCACAGCAATCGTAACGCCTGCGCAATTACAACTGCGCCAACGTCAACTTACAAAATTATCTTAATGCCATTGTTACAGGCGAATACTGCATGCAAATTGTAAATAATTATTCTGGCAGTAAAGTTTAGTTTCGCTTAACGTGATGATAAAATCTGCATCGAAATGCTGTTTTACGTATTGGTAATGCCAATAAACAGTAGAGATGTAGAGTTTGTTTTATTATGTATGTATAGATAGATATTGCTGCCAAATAAGCTTCTAATACCCTCTGGAGCAGTAGGCCAGTAGCTAGCTGTTAATTGATAGACCGCTGGTTCAATTCTCCACTGAGACAAATATGGATCAGAGTACCGTAAAAACTAATTTTAAAACCCAAAACTAAATTTGATTCTGTCTTGAATCATACATACATATACATATACACTCACGCCTATCATCCCGAAGGGGTAGGCAGAGGTGTAACCAATACACCCACTTTTCGCCGAATTTCGGTCCCATAATGTGATAGGGGGCGAGCCTATCGCCATACCGGGCACAGGTTCCAGACTCCGGGCTAATACTGAGAATTTCTAGATAGAAAAACCCAATATCACTTTACCCGACCCGGGGATCGAACCCGAGACCTCAGCACAGCGGTTGTAACGCATGCGCAATTACAACTGCGCCACCAAGGCAGTCATTGAATCATATTTTCATATGTAAATAAAATGATATGTAGTAAAAGCTATCGCTAATAAAATTTATCATAAAACTTTATTTTTATTCACTAATAGGATTCTAAAACTAGATTGAACCATAACACTGCAACGGATTTGAAGTAGAGCCAGCGTTCTAGACTGACTTCATCGATATTTTGATGCCGTCCATTGAAGAACGTAACCTTGGCCGGTGCTACATAGTCAACTTTGTATATTTAGCTAAAATTAGTTTACTGCTCGAGTTACAAAGCTAAATGCAGTTTTCGCCGGTGATTTATTTTAATTTGTCATATTCAAGAGGGAATCTTGGAGACATTTTCTATCAATTAACATAATATATCTACTCCCTACCTAAAACCTAATAATGTCAAGCGTCATAGTACTAGCTTAATTCTCGGTCCAATAACTATGATGACACTAAAAATTTTGGATTAGTGATATAATAATTTGCTGGTGGTAGGATAGTCATATCCGCCCAGATAGCGACTATAGTACACAGGGTGTAAAACCCGCCATAGTGGCATAACGGGATCAGCCAGTGTACATCCGGTTTTTGTCGGGGTCTAGAGTTGGGGTACGATGTTTGGCCGTTTTGCGACCTTCTGAGTACTGTTACACTAGACCCTCGACCGCTTCTTCACCTTCTTGCCCATGGCTTTGTGTGAAGAAGCAGGCCGGTATGATTGTGTTGAGTAGCGGCGGATAGATTGTCTCTTGCTATTCTATACTCTAATTGGACAGCACTGCGCTTACTATCAGGTGCAGTGTGGTCACGTTGCCGTGCCAAGATAAAAAAAATACGATGTCGTCCATTCTATAAATGCTAGAGTTGATGAGGTAAATTCATCTCACATTTTGTTTCAGAAGTGAACCATGGAGCCCCTACAAGTCGACGTAGTGCATTTCTACCCCAGAGAAAACGCACAACCCCACAACACTGTCAAGTAAGGACCGTCAACACAATAAAATTTTATAAATTAAATAAATAAAGAAATTGCTAAAGTATGGATGATGCTATGTATGTAAAAATTCTTTCTTTTTATATATACTGACTTGTAATAGCTACGTAATTGGCTACATAACCAATTAATTTTCACTTTCATGAATTAAGTTTTCATAATTTAACAGCCTCCATGGCGCAATAATTGAGTAGCCGGCTGTGAAACGAGAGGCCGCGGGTTCGATTCCCACACCGGGACAAATGTTTGTGTGACAGACTGTGTCCGGGGTCTGGGTGTTGTGATATGGAAAGTCTCTCGTAGTCCCTGATACCTACTACACAAGACTCGTATCTTAGTGTGGGGTCGGGGCTATGTGTGTGTTGTTATTATTATAATTTCATTTATCTTCAGATTTGAAGTGGTGAACGATGAAAATCCAACAACCACGATAGTCCGCCGTGGACAGCCATTCAACGGTGTGGTGCGTTTCAACCGACCTTACGACGAGGCTGTGGATCTGGTTCAACTAGTATTTTCTCTAGGTGGGTATCATCCATGTACCTTCATTACAAATTAGCGTTATGTTTTTATGTAAGTTCAGAAACTATGAGCTAGTATGAACAGCGTTAAATTACAAACCAAAATAAGATTCTTAAATTTGAAGCTACGCCCAGAATAGAAGCATGTTGAGTTGAGCATTCTTTGAAAGAAATATAATTCAGTCAAATCAGAACGATTATAATTTTAAAAATGTCAATTTCATTAGATTTTAACTCAAATATTGAGCTCTGTTCAGGATGTCAGATAAATCCTGGCTACATCAGTAATTATACGTCTAGAATTGAAATAATAGCATATTAGAAAACGAATTATTTATCAAAAGCTGTCTGTGTCAATCTGAAAAAGTAAAATTTTCTTCTAGGTGACAACCCACAGATGGAAACCCAAGGGTCCATCTACCTCCGTCGCGACGCCGTCACCAACAAACAGATATGGACAGCCAAGTTAATTGATATTCAAGAGAACACACTCTCCTTTGAGGTAAGAGACGATAAATAGGATCATCTGCTTCTAAGGTTGAAGTGAATTAAGTGTAATTTTGAAGTGGTAGAGCCACGCTGTAGACATATTTGTCTACAGCATGAATGGGCCGGCTCGACCGGGGTGGTACCACTGTCTCACAGAAAACCAACGTAAAGTGACAGTTTACTGTCGCGTTTCGTATGGTAAGTGAGATATCCGGAGGCCCAAATTCCCCCTTCCCTTCCCTAATCCCTATTCCTGTCCTTTGGGGCCGACAGCGCATACATGATACTTTCGGTATTGTGGATGTTCATGGGCGGTGGAGATCACTTAACATCAGGTGACCCACTGGCTCGATTGTCGGACTATGTTATAAAAAAAAAGGTCTAGTTTCAACCGTAGTCAAGTTATGCCTAAAGCCTTTTTCCATGTTTGAAAATGATATGATCGCATTGTTTCAACTATAATTATGAAATAGAGAAGACTTAAGTCCATTGCAAAAACAATTGGGAAAACCTTTGACGATAGTTGAAACAACATGGCCTTAGCAAGCTTATAGCATTGAGCAAATTCTGACAGGTTTTCTGTCTAGTTTACTAGGTATGGAGCTCTGATATTTCTTCTATTAATATTGAATGGATGAGTTTATGATTTGAATTTTTTTTTCTCATGATATAATGCTATGCTATTTCGTTCTAGCTCTTTGTTGTTTCTTTATTACTTAATTTTATAACATCTAGGTTTATTAGATGAAATGTCTAATCCGAATGGTAGAGGAGACTCGTGTCAGTAAGGTTTAAAGTAGTGCTCATTGTTTCCATTTTGACAACTTCCATGGCATAGTGAGTGTGACAAATGTTTGTCAGAACCACAATCATTTGTTTCGGGTACAGACTAGAAAAACGAGAGAATTTCGCCCCTTAGAAAGTCTCTCGTTGTTTCTGATACCCACTCGTCACTCCTGTCTCGTATAGGATCAGGACTATGTGTGTGACTGCTGGGTGTTATTTTTTTATCTTGCTGGCTATCTTACATTTACATTCAGCAGTTTGATATCTCTAAAGTATGTTATCCTAAATATAAATCCCTAGCAGTTGCTTCTTCATAAAATACAAGCATAACCACATTCCTTCGATACGTTATACTCTGACTTTTTTGCTTTTCGAATACTATAATTTAAGACGCAGTAAATATATCTTAGTTTTAAGTGTTTCTAGCAAATAAGGCAAATCCAGTTACGTAGCCTCAATTACAGACAAATTATCATGTTTGCGAAACGCTATTTTTTTGCCTGTTTCTATCAGGTTTTAAGCACTTAATAAGATCTATACGATTACAGCCACAAGATTAATGTGTTCATAATGTAGTTTTGACACGGTAATAATTTATTAAGTACTAGCTATTGCCCGTAGCTTTACACACATGTTTATTGGTACCGTAATCTCATAAAAAAATACTTTGAGGTTTTCCGATTTTTCAAATTTTCTTTCCCTCATTCGGACTATTATAATATCAGCACAGTGACCACACTGCACCTAATGGTAAGAGCAGTGCCATTAGACTATCAAGTAGCGAGAAACAATTTATCCCTCGCTACTCAACACAATCATGCCGGCCGGCTTCTTCACACTACGCCCATGAGGCAAGAAGGTGAAGAAGCGGTCGAGGATCTAGTGTCAGAGTACTCCCTTAGAGGCATGAGCTGGTATGGCATGAGTAATTTTTTTTTTAACTTCTTATTTGGAATCAAGGTACCACAAACCAATTATTTGCTATTAACTCAAGCACAGGAAATACTTATGCGCTTTTAATGGTACTCATGAATATTCATATATAGAGTTTTGATTTTAATGGTTTCAAAGGTTTATACGTTATTTTGATAGCTCACTTACGATACCTAAATTATGTTTAAAACTGATAAAATAACTAAACTAATACCTTTTTTATATCAAAGTCCGACAAACGAGCCTGTGGGTCACCTGATGTTAAGTGATCTCCACCGCCCATGAACATCCACAATACCGAAAGTATCACGTATGCGCTGTCGGCCTTGAAGGACAGAAATATTGATTAGGGAAGGGAAGGGGGAATCTGGGCCTCCGGATATCTCACTTACCATACGAAACGCGACAGCGAACTGTCACTTTACGTTGGTTTTCTGTGAGACAGTGGTACTACCCCGGTCGAGCCGGCCCATTCATGCTGTACACAAATATGTCTACAGCGTGGCTCTACCACTATAATATAACTACACTAATAGCTAATATGTAATCAGTAACAATTATCTTTATCTAATTAAGAATGACGGAAATAATTCTTAGAACGCAACTGTTTTTGACAAAGATGTCATCACTCTAATACATCTTCGCCGCCGGGTCGATGACCTATTTTAACAACTTAAATATTTAGGTTAAAATATTGAGCACGTTCTAAATATTTGGTTTGTCTTTTTGCGCTTTGATGTTTTCGTTTTACCGAAAGTCATTTGTCGGTACTTTACATTAAAATATCTGCCGGTTTATAATTGCCTTGCCACTCAAACAGATTCATATATAATATAGTAAAATGTTTTTATCATAGTTGTTATATTACCAAATAAATGCTTTTTTACATAAATAGGCTTGCGTTTGACCACTATCTCACCTGATGGTAAGTGATGATGTGGTCTACGGTGGAGCACGCTTGCCTAGAAGATACCTATTCACGCTTGAATTAAAGATACCCAGATTATAATTTTCGGGAAGTATAGACTCCGGCAAAGAGTTCCACTCTCTAGCGGTGCGCATGATAAATGTACTAGCAAAACGCTTCGTGCGCGCTGGTGGAATATCAACTTGTATGCTTTTGGTAATATAACACTTATGCATAGATAATTTTAATAATTCAAATCTAGCGAGCTACTGCTACCGATTTTTATCTACATAACATATATATACGTAGTAACTGCGAAATATTTAATACCTAAATAATGTAGGAGTAAAATTCGATTGTCGTATAAATATCGCTGGTTTTTCGTAAATAAAATAATACTTATGCACTCCTCAGTCCCGAAGAGGTAGATAAAGGTGTAACCAGTACCTACACCACATTTCTCCGACCTTGTTACCGTATATTTTTTTATCCTGGCACAGCAAAGTAATGGTAAGTGCAGTGCCGTCCGATTAGAGTATCTAATAACTAGGGTGGAGCACGCTTGCCTAGAAGATACCTATTCACTCTTGATTTAAAGATACCCAGGTTATAATTTCGGGAAATATAGACTCCGGCAAAGAGTTCCACTCTCTAGCGGTGCGCATGATAAATGAATAAATAATAATCTGTATATATAAAAGAAGAAACTGACTGACTGATCGATCAACGCACAGCCTAAACGGCTGGGGTTAGAGACTTGAAATTTTGACAGTAGGTACCTTTTATCACGTAAGCATCCACTAAGGAAGGGTTTTTGGAAATACCACCCCTAACGGGGTAAAATAGGGGATGAAAGTTTGTATGAAAATCCGTCATTTTTGAAGTTAAATTCATGAAAATTAGTATTTGGCATTTTAGTTAAAAATAAAAAATATATGTTTCAGGATTTTTGGAAATTCCGCCCCTAAGGGGGTAAAATAAGGAATGAAAGTTTGTATGAAAAACCGTAATTTTTAAGTTAAACGCATGAATATTGGTATTTTGTATTGTATACTTTTTCTCCCAAACATGACCTCCACGCGGGTGGAGCCGCGAGCAACAGCTAGTAAATAATATAATACAATACCCTCTCCAAATTCGTCTATCGAAGTGCGTAATAGTGTCGTTTACATGCAACATTCAGCTTAGTTGTCCGAAGATCAAGTACAAAGACATCAAACCGATCTTTGGATTCTATTAACATTGATTATCCACAAAAGGCACGCATTAGCACTACATAATGAAGTTACTGCAACATATCAATCATTTATTTAATGTAATTCATATTATTATACAAATGAAGGACTTTGAAATTACAAAGCATTGTCTTGCGCAGATTATTCGATAAGTAACTACATAGGCTCATATACATAATCTTATTTCAGTCAATGTTTGAATACAAATTGTTTAATTTTATTGCGTATTGTTTTTGCATTCGGTTATTCAAAGTGAAGTGAAAATGTTGCTACATTGTTTGAATTGGGATTAAGTTTATTTGTAGTTTAACAATGTAATTTATTCCACATAACTCGGCAACAAACCGATGTACAAAATACATAGTATGCGCATAACATTATTTATTTTATGCCAACCACCTTGAGTCTTGACTAAACTATGACCTCTAAGTTCGTTCCTGATCCTCTGGGATAATCATGCATAAGTGGAAGCCATAAATTTAATAAAAGGCTAAGAAGGGATATACTTACATGCTCCTCCCTTCACTCTCACTTGAAGTATAATAAAAAACGAAAATATACATATACACTCACGCCTGTAATCCCCGAAAGGGTAGGCAGGCGTGTAGCCAGTACACCCACTTTTCGCCGAATTTGCTGGTGGTAGGATATTCATATCCGCCCGGATAGCGACCACCGTACACAGGGTGTAAAACCCGCTATAGTGGCACACGCAAGTGTGTCGCGTTCCGGGATCAGCCAGTGTACATCCGGTTTTGTCGGGGGTCTAGAGTTGGAGTACGTTGTTTGGCTGTTTTGCGGCCTTCTGAGTACTCTACACTAGACCCTCGACCTCTTCTTCGCCTTCTTGCCCATGGCATAGTGTGAAGAAGCAGGCCGGCATGATTGTGGTGAGTAGCGGGGGATAGATTGTCTCTCGCTACTCGATACTCTAATTGGACGGCACTGCGCTTACCATCAGGTGCAGTGTGGTCACTTTGCCGTGTTAGTATAAAAAAATATATATATTTCGGCCCCACAATGTGAGAGGGGGCGAGCCTATTGCCATACCGAGCCACAGACTCCAGACTCCGGGCTAATACTGAGAATTTCTAGATAGAAAAACTTAATATCACTTTACCCGACCCAGGGATCGAACCCGAAACCTCAGCACAGAAGTCGTTACGCATGCGCAATCACAACTGCGCCACCGAGCTAGTCTACGAAATTATCCATTTATTTATAAAAATTCTAAATTATTGCGCATAACAATGCAGAGAACGATCTATGAAGAGGGTTCTGCAAGAATACATTTTTCCATATTTTGCCGGAACCCTTGCAGTTAATTAGGACATAAGGAAAGTCAGTTTTTTTATGGTAAGTGCAGTGCCATCCAATTCAAGTATGAGTAGCGAGAGACAGTCTATCCCTCGTTACTCAACACAATCATGCCGGCCTGCTGTGTAGCTTCTTCACACTACGCCTAAAGGAGTCAGGATCATAGGAAGGAGGGAAACACGGTAGTGTGTGTCAGTTAATAAAATTATTTTTTAAATACCTAGTCTTATCGAGTTAGGTTTCATATTTCAGATATCTCTTAACAACTTTGGAACAGACAATTATTTGTCTCATTGTAATAGTAATAATATGAATAGTACTATATTTCTTTTAATCGCTAACCTGTTTTAAATGTGTCCATGGTTTGAAAATTTTAAACGTAGAACACTCCAAAGAGAATAAGTTTTTGCAAAATTTAACGTTGATTAACTAATCAAATATTTCAAATTCCTACCAAATTCTATATAGTTTATTATAATTGATTTGTGCATAACATCATATTTCATTGTTTACATTACGTGGAAATACAAATTAAAACAATATTATTATTTCCATTTAAATAATAAACAGCGGTTTGTACGAGGTCAAACGGACCGTGTTCAATGTTACAGCTTTAAGGTTCTTTAAGCTGACGTCTTTAATAATGCAATGGATATGTGATACATCAGTAAAAAAACAAAATACAATAGTTGACATGGTACATACATAGATCAGGCTTGTAATCCTCGCAAGGTTACACAGAAGTGTAACTAATACACCCACATTTCGCCGAACTTATTACTGTAACATGATGTGATAGGGGGCGGGCCTATCGTCATATCACAATTCCAGTCTCTTTGATAATGAGTATTTCAAGCTAGATTTTGATTCCGATTGATGATTCTGTTTTTTCGTATTATATTTGCATATAGTTCACAGCCTCCTTAGCGTAGTGGCCGAGTGAAATTAGAGGCCGTGGGTTCGATACCCGCACCGAGACAAATGTTTGTGTGACAGACAGAAATATAGATATTTGTTTCGGGTCTAGATGTTGTTCTGAGACCGAAAGCCTCCCGTAGTTTCTGATACCCACGATACAGGTTTAACCTAGTGTGGGTTGAGGATTATGTGTGTGACTGTTGGGAGTATATATATTGTTTTAATTTTCTACAGAATGAATGGGCCGGCTCGACCGGGGTAGTACCACTGTCTCACAGAAAACCAACGTAAAGTGACAGTTTACTGTCGCGTTTCGTATGGTAAGTGAGATATCCGGAGGCCCAGGTTCCCCCTTCCCTTCCCTAATCCCTATTCCTGTCCTTTAAGGCCGACAGCGCATACGTGATACTTTCGGTATTGTGGATGTTCATGGTGGAGATCACTTAACATCAGGTGACCCACATGCTCGTTTGTCGGACTATGTAATAAAAAAAAATATATATATTGTGTACTTTAATGAAATAGCATCCATGAACTATTACATATATCCACTTTTTTATTTATTATTATAATACTAGCCCTGTATTAAACATTGTCCCACTGCTGGGCACGGGCCTCCTCTACCCCCCCCCCTCTCATTTATTATTGCTCGTCAATAATTATAGAACTTCATAGGCGTGCTTATGACACAAGTAAAATAATCTGAGCGTGACGGTTACGCTAGTTCAGTGCTTTTGCTCCATCCCAAAAGTGCCCAACGTTCCTACAGAAGCTTTCACTTAAAAAAATATATGTTAAATATTGATAGAAATTGAAATTCCATTAAATATTACAGAACCCTTTTAGCTGATCGTTTCGCATTCGAGTCTAATCTAAACGATACAAGGAGAAATCTTGATGCAAACAGGTTTATTTAGTTGTTTATATTTGTACTCATATATAGTTAAATTATATGTATATTTCAGATTGCAATTAGCATAGAAATGCGGTATTACGAAGCGGATTTTCTAATAGCAAATATCGATAATAGGGTAGTTGACTAGATTTTTGTGTTAATTTAATCAACAAGTTACATTACCTATTATCGAAAGAATTTTATGAATCCGAACAAAATTAAGTAAATTATACGCCATTCAAATCTGCTGGAAGGGGTAGTTGTCAAATAACAGTACAAGGATACATATCTGATACCGTGACGTCACGGTACTATGAATCGCCTGTACTGTCCCGTTGTGCGAGGGAGATAGCGATATGTTCCCAATACGCCATCGTTTTCGCTTATGCCTGTGAGTATTTGCTCATACCAATATTTAAAATAAATATTGTGACCTAATTTTTCAAGCAATTTGGATTCTGTTTTCGCAAAAGAGTTTCTTTGGCATATTATATTCGATTGCGTAGAGAATAATGTACAAAATTAAACACAGGAAACTACCGAAAGTCACCTACAAACCTTCTCCGTAATGTTTGTTGCCTCCCTTCGTTCCTAGCCTATCTTTTAATTACTTCGTGTTTTGTATATAAAAATGAGGATATAGTCAAAATAAAAAAAGTTGTCCTGTGACGACGTATACTTAATCAGGTGCAGTGTGGTAACTGTACCTGATTAAGTGCAGTGCCGTCCAGTTAGAGTATCATGTAGCGAGAGACAAGTATCCCTCGCTGGTCAACACAATAATGCCAGCCTACTGAGAAGCTTCTTCACACTACGCTTAAAGGATCTAAAATCATAGGAAGGAGGGAACACATGGGCAGGCAAACTGTTCCATAACTTAATGGTACGGAAAATATACAAGTTTGCAAACTTCTTGGTTCAGGCTAGTGGACACCATAAAGCTGTGACTCCGTAAGCCAGCACTCATCGTAGATCACTAAATTTACCCATTATAATGTCCAATGAAGAATTATATCTGTTACATACATATACACTCACACCTATAATCCCCGAAAGGGAAGGTAGAGGTGTAACCAGTACACTCACATTTTGCCGAGCTGATTACCGTCCTATAAGTGATATGGGGCAAGCCTATCGCCATAGGGCTCAATTCCAGACTCCGGATTAATACTGAGCATTTCGTGATAGAAAAACCCAATATCACTTTAACCGATCTGGAAACAGTCGTACCGCGTACGCAATTACAACTACGCCACCGAGGCAGTCGGAAATTAATATACTTACTTTAAATTATCCAGGTGTCAACACCAGTATCGTTGCCTGTGGGAGTATGGGCGCTCCAAGTAGTGACCAGACTAAAGAACTCCCCAGCCAGGGAGGTCTACGACTTCGATCAGGACATCTACATCCTTTTCAACCCATGGAATCCCGGTAAGATTTCAATTAAAAACCGATAAGGCTAGAAACACTTAGGAAAAACTACTCTTTCTTCAAACGACGGCAATGCACCGACTATTCCTTCATTAGTGTTTATGAGTGGCAGAAGACATTAATCCGTGTGCTTAGTGAAAATCCCGCCATAGTGGCTTTTTATCAAAGCATGGCAAAGTACCGTCCAGGTGGGGTCAAGTAGCGAGAGACAACCGTCCTACTAGACACAATTACGCCGGCCTGCTTGGTAGCCTCTTCACACTACGCTTAAACGACCCAGGGTTATAAGAGGGATGGAACACGTAGGCCGGCAATCAGTTCTACAGCTTGATAGTGATTAATTGGAGATATGAATTCAAATCTCGCCATAATGGTTCTTTATTGATTTAAAAGAAATGCGTATAATTGCTGATCTTGGCTAACTTGCATTGACGGTTCTGTGGGCGGTGTAGTCTCGTAAAAGTACAGAAATTATGCACCTGCAATCAGCATTGGAAAATATAAATTGATCCAAACTTATTTGGATTTGTTTGCAAAATTTTTCCTCGCTTGGTTTTAGCTAGTCAATAATACATTTCCATATAAATATAATTGCGTCAGAGATTTACTGTATACAATAAATCTCTGACGCAACTGGATTTTATTGTTAGGTCAGATTTTGAAGTATTATATAAGATAAGACCATTAAGTTAACATGCAAAGTTCTTACCGATAAACTCCCTATTATTTATTGGAATGCCATCGGCTCTTGTCTCTAAATGTATATCCAAACAACAAATCTAAGAGTATCTACATGATTACTTAACCCGATGCAAAAAGAGGGATATTATAAATTTTGGGTCTTTATATGCCTATCCGTGGCACGGGAATGCTAGAACGATAATGAAGATGATTTTTTAAAAGTTGATTATCTAAGATATTCTGTTTAACCCTTTATAAATTACAATTGGTTTCTAATCAGGTAATGTCGTGCTTTTGTAAATATCGTTTTTCATTTTCTAGACGACCAAACTTACATGGAAGACTGCAGTCTCCTTCAAGAATATGTTCTCAACGACGTCGGCAAGGTCTGGGTTGGTCCCATAAAGACGACTCGGGGAAAACCCTGGTCTTATGGACAGTTCGACGCCGTGGTGCTACCAGCCTGCATGTTCATGCTGGATAAAGCCGATATACCATTCCATCAGTGAGTATTTTAAATCTTCAAACGTGACATTAATATTCTACCATTTAATCCTGACACTAGACTTTCAACTTCTTGTCTATGGCGTAGTGTGAAGAAGCAGGCCGGCATGATTGTGTTGAGTAGCGCGGGATAGATTGTCTCTCGCTACTCGATAAAATAATTTGACGACACTGCGCTTACCATCAGGTGCAGTGTGGTCACTTTGCCTTGCCAGTATAAAAAAATAACCATCTACATATTTTCTGGTAAAACATAATAATATAAGTGTCAGGAGGGATTGCCCCTCCTGAAACTTATATTATTATGATGAAGCGAATATAGAAGGGTTCAAGTTAAAAAGACATGTAGGTAGCTTTAATAATTACGTAATAAATACAGAGCGTTGATAGCGATTACGAAGCCAATAATTCGAATAAGCTAGTTCATTTTTGCTTGTCTATTGACATATTTCCATCTAAAATCAATAACTACTATTTTGGTTATATTGATCTATCAAAACCTCCTAACAAATCAAGGCATAGCATAAAAAGAAAATGTGAAAATGCAAACTGATTTGCAAACCATGGCCATGAGCTCACGATGACGTCAAAAGTCGTGTAGTCACGTACAACAGAGCAAGAAACGAATATTAAAGATCTAGGAAGATTATTGTGATCCTAGATTTACGTGTTTTGTGGAAATACTGTGTTGTTTATGAGATTTATTCGGATGCTGATAGCATCTTAATTGAGATTTTATTTTGGACATTTTTTAACAGTTCGGAAAAATACAGAGCTAATAGTATAGATTCTAAGTAACAAAGACGAGTAGTAACGAATAGAGCACTAATAGTAATTTTAAAATAACTAAAGTTATAAAATATGGTATCTCAGTTGCCTATGCTAATTAGGTATAACCATATTATAGATAGGTAATATGTCAAACTTTTCGTTGGGATTAATATACTGAAATTCGATATTACAGAACCAACATCTAGAAAAGAAAATTACCTACACTGATGACTACAATTTTACACGTTTTATAACTTGTGCGAGAAACTTCTAAAAAAAAAGTTTTAAATACCTAGTTGCCAGATTTTATCTACTTAACAAGCCTCGATGTAGCTGGTCGGCAGAATTTACCTTGAGCCGAACGTAGATTTCAAAAGATGTTAGCTAGATAACCCTACATCTATACTTTGCTAATCATTTCTTTTTTCTTACCAGACGAGGAGACCCAATCAAAATGACGCGCGTCATCTCCCGAATCGTCAATTCAAATGATGATGACGGCGTGTTGGCTGGTCGTTGGGACGGAGAGTACGAAGACGGTACAGCACCTTCGGAATGGACAGGTTCCGTGGACATTCTCAGCCAGTTCCTGGAGACACAGCAGACCGTTAATTACGGACAATGCTGGGTGTTCGCTGGCGTTGTCACCACAGGTATGTAGCATTTCTGGTAATGGCACAGCTCAGTTCCTGTTCAGGAAAACTAAAAACAATCTGCAAGCTTTCATTCATAAGTATATCAAACTTTTTCACTTAAAAATAAACACTCTGTCCCATAATCCCTTACGTAAACTCGCTCAAAATTGCTTAGGGTGTTTTTGATCATAATCTTCCATCTCACGAATTGAGAAATTTGTTTTAACAAATGACTGTCCTGTATCACTGTTATTTGGCCGCCCGTCTTATGTAGACTTTTGATGGGAACTTGAATATTATCAAATTCAAATTTTCATCCTTTGAGGTAAAAAAGTTCTTCACAGTTCTCCATATTTATCCATATTTCTCCATGTTTATCCACATTTCTCCACCTTTCTCCGTATTTCTACACGTATTTGGATTAGTCAAACTGGTCAAAACCCTATATGTGGAGTTTTCATTAATACCACCATATTGTAACACACTGTAGATGACTTTGTGGCAACAGGCGTCTGACGTTCTGACATTGACTAGTCCCAATAATAAATCATCTGTTACTATACCACAAGATTGCTCTATTCCTAAGCGGATCCAATTCCATCATGACGCTATAATTAAAAATACGGTAACACTACTATTCTTAGATATTCGTCATATATGAATATTAAACAATTGCGCTCATGTAACTTGGGCGCTGTTATGCTCAACGTATTGTTACTGTAGATTGCATATGATAACGAAAATTTCAGAACAGTATCTGCCCCACGATAATTTTAACCCTAGTCTTTTGCGTTGACGTGTCGTATGTATAAAGCTCAAAATAAAACCTGAGATTTTAAAACAGACATGTGATAACGTTGCTTCGTAATTGTGGAATTACGAATCAGTTTAAGGCATTCAATACACGTGGGTGTATTCAATGACTTAAACTGATCCATTCACCGGTAGGGCTGGTCCTACATGCAAATGTATTGCATTCAAAAAACTGCTAAGGATTAAAGAGTTACAGGTTTGATGGATTTCTGGATATTTCCTTCCAAAGTCAAATTGACGTCAATATATCAAGTCAAGTAATTATTTAACAATACAAAGGTA
The DNA here is from genome assembly GCA_905220505.1 of Laothoe populi. Taxonomy (NCBI): domain Eukaryota; kingdom Metazoa; phylum Arthropoda; class Insecta; order Lepidoptera; family Sphingidae; genus Laothoe; species Laothoe populi. The sequence goes on from HG992165.1 coordinate 3,581,807, forward strand.
GATTTTCAATTAAAACCGAGTGTGTTTACGAATTGGGATTGATCCCATGGCTTTTGTCCTGGCAGTACGTTCCACTCCTAATTAAAGTATCAATATTTTTATAAATATCCCATAACCATTTCTTTCAATACTAATAGTCAGAATCTGGTATTGAGGGGAGTATTAAAATATGGTGATTGATACCATCCACCCATATTTAAAAATATTTTTAATTTCAGTTTGTCGCGCCCTCGGCATTCCTTCTCGCGTGGTTTCCAATTTGGTGTCTGCTCACGATGCAAACAGCACCTTGACTGTAGATAAGTACTATACGGAGACCATGGAAGAACTGGACTTCGATCCCAGCAACCCTGACAAGGCGCCTGACTCCATCTGGAACTACCATGTCTGGAATGATGTTTGGATGGCGCGCCCTGACTTACCTCCAGGTTAGTATTTTTTTTGGTAGAATAAATATACTGCCTCGGGCAGGGTTGTATCACTGAGGCCCAAGTGGTGGCCCAAGTGAGGTTTTTATTAATATAATTTGCTTAATGTCGTGTAACATTATCGTGACACATTTGATCTTCAGCACCTTCTGCTGTAAAAAATGAAGCAAAAAAGTTATTATTCTACTTTTAAACATCGTTTTATACAAATAACTTGTCCGATGTCTGATATGTGATAATTCTCGAAACCTGATCTCTGAAGGTCTTCATACGAAACCGTCCAATGTATGTCTTTGTTTGTCATTTACATAAAGATATAATCGCAACTACAGATTAACTGGTAACGATTATTTCAAGCATACAATACTTATTTAGGGCTTTATATTATTCAGGCTACGGTGGCTGGCAAGCCATAGATGCAACTCCTCAGGAGACATCCCAGGGTATGTACCAGTGCGGACCAGCTCCAGTGGAAGCCATCAAGCAAGGAGTGATCGGCCTCAGCTACGATGTGGAGTTTATGCTGGCATCAGTCAACGCTGACCTGATGCGGTGGAGGAAGGACCCTGAGGCTGAACTTGGATACTCAATGGTTGATACGAATAACTACCAGTAAGTTAAAAATTCAAATTTTTTCTTGAATCCAGAAAGACCAAAAATGCAGACTATATCAACATTGAACATGCAATGAGATCAATAATGTCCCATAGAATTCAAGACATACAAATTTAAATGAAACTTTTGCCACAATAGAATTTAATAAACATTTTTTTGACAGCATCGGCCGCATGGTTCTCACCAAGAAACCATTTGTCTTCGACCCTAATGGCGACGAGGACCGTGAAGATATCACGTCATTGTACAAATACAAAGAGGGCACTACCTCAGAGCGGCTAGCACTCATGAACGGAGTGCGCTTCTCTGAGAGAGCAAAGAGGTTCGTATAACTCAAGAGTTTTTCTACAACAGCCAGCTTACCACCTCTTGGAGCAGTCTTGTTGTAATATTACAATGCGATTGTGTACCATGAATTCGCATAGAATTAAGAGGTGATGGCAGGACACCTGTATGTCGCTGTAAGAGATTACACACTTCTACATAGCGCCAAAAACAGCAGTGGTATTTAGACCCTCGCATAAGAGAAACATGATCACTTTCATCTAATAAAAGTTTTTTATTCATAAAAAGTACACCGACTTCAATAAGAAACAAATTATGCGTCACTATAAAATTTGAGGGTTGCCCTTGATTTTTCTGAGATCCCATCATCAGATCCTGACTTGGTGCCAATGGGACCACCTGGGAAGTATACCCTTTTAAACAAAGAAAGAATTTCTCGAATCGGTCCAGGCGTCTTCGAGTAATCGGGTAACATACATACCGACGAATTTTTAACCTCCTCCTTTTTTGAAGTCGATTAAGAAGAGGCTACGAATTTCTTTACACTAAACGATTATTTTCGGTAATTAAAGTTACATTGTTTATTAAATGTTATAGAGTTAATAGAATTAATCAGCAAAATATAGACATTATACCATTTACGTAGGTAGTCTGGTCTACGTAGTGGCAGGAATTTATTATGGTCCCATAATGCGAGCCTATCGCCATAACCGGCACAACTCTAGACTTCGGGCTGATACCGAGTATCTCTAAAAAGAAAAACTCAATATCACTTTACCTCAAGTCCTCAGCATAGAAGTCGTAACGCATGTGCAATTACAACTGCGCCACCGAAGCAGTCTAAAACTGACATAAAACGGGCCGGTTAGGCCTTTCATTATTACTTCGAAAAGGCTTAATTTTACCAATGTACTCATATATGTTTCACTGTGCATGCATACATTAAACACGTACATAAATATTCATCGGATATGTGCAGATACTACGCCGTGATGAGCACTTTGAAGAGTGACGTCACGTTTAAACTGAGGGAGATTGACACTGTTTCCATCGGCAAGGACTTCAGGGTCACTGTCGATATAGAGAACACTTCTAACGAGGTAAACTAACATTTTACGTTATTTTATACGGACAGCAGCGATAGCCTAGTTGGTTGCCTTACGGACTGTCAAGACGAAAGTCGTATGTTCGAAACCCAAATGGTATACACCTCTGACTTTTCTAAAAGTTATGTGTGTATTAAATGTTAATTATCGCTTGCTTTAACGGTGAAGGAAAAATATCAAGAGGAAACCTGCATACCTGAGAATTCTAATAAAGATTTCGAAGGTATGTGAAGTCTACGAACCCGCATTAGGCCAGCGTGGTGGACTAAGGCCTAACCCATCTCATTAGTAGAGGAGGCCCGTGCCCAGCAGTGAGACAATGTTTAATACAGGGCTAGTATTATTATTATATGGACAGCCTCCGTGGCGCAGTAGTAGCCGGCTGTGAGGAGGCCGTGGGTTCGATTCCTACACCGGGACAAATGTTTGGGTGACAGACATTTGTGTCGGGTCTGAGTATTGAGACCGAAAGGCTCTCGTAGTCCCTTTAGACACAAGACTTATATCTTAGTGTGGGATCGGGGCTATGTGTGTGACTGTTGGGTGTTATTTATTTATTTATAATATTTAGAACTCGAATATGAACATGCTAAAATCGACAAAAAAAGATTTCAAACTAAGAATATTCACACTCAATCATGTAACCTACTACCTATTCTCAATTACGTTTAATTTATTTTAGCCATCTTCAGGTGGTCTTGGAAGCTCGGATCAATAATTTGCAATTAATTTATGTCGTTTAAATACAGGGCCGCAACATAAAGGCGTCGTTGTCAACAACCAGCGTGTTCTACAATGGTGTAAGAGCTGACATGGTGAAGAAAGTTGAAGGCAAGATCTTCGTGGGACCACAGAAGAGTAAGATTTTGTTTTTGTTTAAATCTTCACTTACATCGGCAAAGGAAACGTCATTCATACGGCCATGTTTGCATTAGTTTTACTTTCTACAAATATATAAAAAATAATGGAGTAATGTAATATCTAGACGACGTCTGCCGGGCCCGCTAGTATTCTTATAAATCGTTGTAAGCTATAAAACCTAATCTCATGTTATTTGCAGAGGAATTGATCAGCATCATGGTGAAATCTGAGGATTACTTACCGAAGCTGGTTGAGTACTGCAACATGAAGATATCTGCGATGGCGATAGTGGAAGAGACGAAGCAGTCGTGGGCTGACGACGACGATTTCCAAATTCTCAAGCCTAACATTATCATTAAGGTAAGAGAGATCAATATTAGGTAAGTAGTATAGGTAGGATCCACAGGACCACCGTACACGGTGTAAAACCCGCCATAGTGGCACACGCAAGTGTGTCGCGGTCCGGGATCAGCCAGTGTACATCCGGTTTTTGTCGGGGGTATAGAGTTAGGGTACGATGTTTGGCCGTGTTGCGGTCTTCTGAGTAATCTGACAATACGCTTGACCGCATCTTCACCTTTTTGCCCATGACGTAGTGTGTAGATGATTGTGTTTAGTAGCGAGGAATAGATTATCTCTCGCTACTCTAATTGGACGGGACTGCGCTTACCGTTAGATGCAGTGTGGTCACTTTGCCGTGCCAGGATAAAAAAATATTTTGCGCCAAAATACTTTGCATTTTGCAAGGCATTCCGTATTCACACATATTTATGTATTTTTCAGTTCAATGACGATCTAGTCCTTAACCAGCCATCGAACGTGGTCCTGTCCCTGTTGAATCCCCTGGAACGGCCGCTGACAGGATGCGAGTTCCGTCTGACGTCAACTGGTATAGAGGGCAGGACGTTCCGAGTGCCCGCAGCAGACGCCGCGCCTCGTGGACCAGTCAGCATTGAGCTGCCGGTACAGCCTAAGGTAAGTTGCAGAACCACGAGAAGTACTATGCTTAACCATTCAAGTATTACCTGGACGTATTTGGCTTTGCCTAACTGGCAATAAAAAGGCCATTAGCTCAGCATTTGCCAGGAAACACTGGCGCTGATATTCTGCCTAGGCCTTAAGGTCAAGTTCATGTATGTTTTCCGCAAAGACAAGGTGTGTGATCCATAAAAAAATCCGGTCAGTGGTCTAGAGTTTCTAGTAGTTATCCAAGATAAGGTTTGACTTAGTGTGTGAGTAGAACTGTGAGTCTGTGGGGTGTACTATAATAGAGGTGAACCACGGTTTGCCGACTTTAATTTGTCACATGACCTGATGACAAGCCATCTTCATATATAAATATCATTCCGGGTAAATGAGGTGTATTTTTTAACTGACAAAAATATTTCTATAGCCCAGAAACATTTTAGAAGCTGGTCGATTGACAATAATTACTGCATCAAATAATTTCAATCCAATCCTGTTAACAAACGTAAAAACGTAACAAATTACCTCTAATCATAGTTAATTAAACCTTAATTGGACTAGACTATTTATAATAATAATAACACCCAACAGTCACACACATAGCAACGGCCCACACTAAGATACGAGTCTTGTGTTGTGGGTATCAGGGACCTAGAGAGACGCACGGTCTCACAATACCCAGACCCCGGACACAAACATTTGTCCCTGTGGGAATCGAACCCACGGCCTCTCGTTTCACAGCCGGCTATTCGCCAACTGCGCCACGGAGGCTGTCATATGTCATATGTAGGTGCAGATGTGCTGATATTTGTGTCACGTCAATCCCAGGACGAGGTCTCTCGTATCAAAGGAGAGCGAAGCTAGGTGCAGATGTGCTGAAATATTTTTTTTTTATAGAAACTGGGCAAGATCAACTTCATAGCTACATTCAAGTCGAGCGAGTTGAAGGACATCAACGGAGCTGCTAGCGTGGAGGTGCTTGAGGGATAAAGAAAAAAAAAATATTGGAATTTATAAGTCATGAGAGATTCTAAATATTTGGCGTTTAGTCATTAAGTTAAAACATAAAAAAAAATATTTTCCCAGTGCCATATTTTATATTTAAAGCACATGGTAGCTTTATTGTTAGGTTTAAGTATTGTTATATTGTATCCAGCAGTGGCGAAGGTTCCATACAACACGTTATGTCCGGCTTCCCTTTAAAAAATGTCTATACGTTTTACCATAATTGATACAATTATCAATCTGTAACAAAAAAATGGTTCTATTTTTTTTTTTATTCTGGCGCGGCAAAGTGACCACACTGCACCTGCTGGTAAGCGCAGTGCCGTCCAGATAGAGTATCAAGTAGCGAGAGACAGTCTATCCCCCGCTACTCAACACAATCATGCCGGCCTGCTGTTTAGCTTCTTCACACTACGCCTAAAGGACCCAGGATCATAGGAGGGAGGGAACACGGTAGCTGGCAAACTGTTCCACAGCTTGATGGTGCGGCAAAAATACGAATTTGCGAACCTCTTGGTTCGGGCCGGGGTAGTAGATATCACGAAGCTGTGGCTCCGCAAGCCAGTACGCTTGGTTCTGGTATGGAAGGGAGAGAATGGGATAAGATCAAACAATTCTTCAGAGCATTATATACTTATTGTTTATACTTCGGGTTCCTTTTAGCAATTACCGTGCCCCCTCCTTTATTATGGTCCTAGGTCCTTTAGGCGTAGTGTAAAGATGCTACTCAGGAGCTAAGATTGTGTCAAGTAGCGATGTATAGTTGTCTCTCGCTACTTGATACTCTAACTGGACGGCTGCTGTGCCAGGATTAATAATAATCTATTTTTCTACCCTTCATCACTGCTATATTTTTGTTTAAGTCATCTATACTTTTTTATAATGTTTTTATAAGTACTTAAAGTATTGTAATTAAATGTTATTTTTAATATTCACGGCTTATTATTTAATCATATGGAAATATCCCCCATTTTTATTCTTTGAATCACAGAAGGCTCTGGAACGATCTTTTATCTTACGTAACGCAATGAAAAAAATGTAACTTTAAATCAGCTATGTGTGAGACAGTTCTACCAGTCGTATCTTGCTAAAAAATGCTAGTTCAGTTGCATTATTTAAATAAACAAATGAGGTTTAAAGAAAAGACAATATTAAAAACACAATTTTATTTTTAATTTCATGCAAAGATCACCATTTATGCTTACACCGAACTCAAATACCCTATAATTCTTTGTTCAAAATCCTCATTGACTTGGACAAACTCGTTAGTAGAATATCACTGGCTAACATAGCCAGATTAATGGATATTGAACTTTAAGGCTCGGGGATAAAGTCTGAAATGCATTACCGCAAATAATGAAACAAATAGTATTTAAAAAAAGAATTTGATCGGTTGATCGGTTTACAGGTGTCAAAGATGATAATTCAAAAAAAGAATACATAATTATTTCTATAAAAACGAGTTTGTCGATAGATATATTTGTGAAAATAATCTTATTACAAACACCATCAACATACTAAGATGCACCATAAACCTATGTACATATGATTTTTAAACTAAAAAATATGGAAACACAACAAGCGCAGTACATCACTTATATTTTTTATCTCTATAAGTTTGGTATAATAGCTTTGTGGCCACTTGATTGTGAAACAGCAAAATAAGGATACATTTAACATAACATTGTAGATACGACATTTTGACTCTGCAAAGATGATTTTTATAATTAATGAAACTATACTTCAATAAAACAGGATAAATAGATAAAACGTATTTTCCTGCTAAATCATAACAACAAATATTCGAACAATTATAGAATGAAATAACATTATTTAAAACATAATGTAATGTAGGATATATTTTCACCGACCTAAAAACGAGGTGTGTAGATCGACATGTGTTTTGTTTTTTTAATTATTATTTTTGTAGTTGATAAGGACAATCCACTATATAAAATTAATTAACCTCCAATGCTCGATTGGAAATCAAACTTATGATTAATTTTATGTACTCTGGACATTTAATTTTCAAATCACCAAAAACAATAAATTTAATTATTCATTTCGAGTTGCTTTTGCGAGCAACTTAGATCGAAATCAGAAATACGACGTATCGATAAATGACTTCAACAATTAAGTTAAAACATAGCCACAATGTTATCCAAAATAACCCGAAAAGACGGTACGTTTACATACACCATACCAAGTGCACACAAGACTGACACAAACGCAAATAGAACGTAGTGTTGGGCGCATGAAACTATCGATACATATCGCAAGGAACTTTGTGTAAGGACGGCCAACAAAACTACATTATAAACTATATACTTTACATTTACCACTCAAATATCATCTGGACACATTTTGCCACGCCAAATTGTCAATGCCATTATTGACGTGCGTATTAAGCGTATTTGTAACTTTAATATTATGGAAATAAAGTTGATTTTGGCTTGTATTTTTACACACTACTTATTACCTTTGTCACACCCGTGTCCTTGTGATACTTGAGAGGATAAAATCGTTGATAATGACACATTTGTTGTCAACTTCAATAAGATATTAAAGAGTTTTCCGTCTATTATATATTGATTAATTATAATACCTCAAATTTTGGAGTAATAAGTTTCGGAAAATTTATTAAATAATGTCAATATCAACAATTTTAATCAATGGAACTTCTCACACATATTTAAATATTTCTATATTAATTTAATTAACACTTGCTCTCATTTTTCAATTCGCCTTCGATTGATACAAATTAACATAACACCTGTAACACTGAAGGTGTAGGCAGAGGTACAGCTAGTAGACCCCAGGTTTGCCTAGCTTATTTTTATTATCTACGCTGCCACTGAATAAGGCGAGAAAAAATAGAGAACAATTGTTTTTGAACATCCTTTATAAGATATGTGTATTTATTGGCGCTTGCTTTAACGCTACGTTCTCATTGGCGGACTTAGGCCAAACGCTTATTAGTAGAGATTGTGCCCAGCAGTGGGACAGTACAATGCTGATATTATTTTCAAGATATTCTAATTATTTATATCCATACGAATATGAATTTAGAAGGAATGTGAAGTCTACCAACCCGCATTAGGCCCGCGTGGTGGACTAAGGCCTAACCCCTCTCATTAGTAGAGGCCCGTGCCCAGCAGTGGGACAATGTTTAATACAGGGCTAGGCTAGGGCTATTATTTTATTATTATGTGTGAAAAGTCCGACCAATTATACACAATAATTCATTCCATAAATATAACAGATATGTGGTCACTGAATAATACTTAACACAAAATATCAACAAAAACGTTTTGTTTTTTTTCCTTTCAAATAAATAATAAAATTTCACAATTCCATACACTTACGATTAGAAAATGGAAATATTGCTTTCAATGTATATTTATCACTACCCTTATTACGATTTAGTACTTGATTTAGTTTTTTTTTAAATCATGATACAGGGTGGTCACAAAAGTTTAAACATACGTAATTTTTTTTTATTGCCTCGATAGGCAGACGGGCCACCTGATGGTAAATTGTCACCGCCGCCCATAGACTACTGCAATGCCAGGGCACAGTGAAGCCGCTGCTTACCGATAAAAATGCTACAAAAGTGGTCTCTTCAATGACAATTTGTTTCTACTTTGATATAAATATTTAAATGAAAATGCATTATTTGATTGTAGCAGCTTAATCGTATCTTTTGTACATTTAAAACCACCCTGTATATGAAGCACATTATATAATATTTTCTCTTTGATTCGGACAAGTAAATCTAAGTAATTTTCCATTGTTCAACGTGTACTAGGAGGTAAATGACCGTTTGAAGAAAATTTAAGAAATGTACACGTTTTATTAGTGCTAAGTATAATCTTCTTCTATGTTCTACCATTGAGTGATTGGCGAGATCTCTCGACTATACAGCCGATTGACTTGAAATAAACTCATTTTGCAATGTAGACCCCTTGGAAATGAATGAAAATTTCACCCCTAACGGGCTAAATTAGGGGGTGAACACTCCTTAATTTTTAAAGTATTTTTATTGGTTTATTTGATAATTTTCGATTATATGTTTTCTTACGCGTGCACGTTCTGTCACTATATAATATACTAGCTGTGGCTCGCGGCGTCGCCCTCGTTTGGGCCATTTTCTCCGCTCGCGTGGGTCAAAACATGATACTATTGTGACCGTGACGTACAGACAAATGTTTGTGTGACAGACAGATATTTGTCGGGGTCTGGGTGTTGTGACACCGTGCGTCTCTCTCGTGCGTCCCTTCAGCTTTCTTATAGTATAGATACCTCTTGTACTCATAACACTACACTCTTGAAGTAACACAATCACAATTCTCTTACATAATGTCGGTACATTTCTTAATTTTCCCCCACACGGTTTGTGCGTGTTTATTGAACCTTGGACTTCCCAGTCACGAGCCTGGCGTACTCGTCGTAGAACCGCGGGAACACTTGTATCGCGAGGTACACCGCGCCGAGGTACGCGATGATCGCCAGGGTCAATATGAGATCAAACACTGCTGGCTTTACACTGGAATGGAAAATGTCGTTTGTAAAACTGTTCATATTACAATTTGAATAAACTTAAAAATACTTTACAATTTCTTTTTATCCTGGCACAGCAATGACCACACTGCACCTGATGGCAAACGCCAGTTAGAGCATCAAGTAGCTAGAAACAATCTATCCCTCGCTACTCAACATAATCATGCCGGCCTGCTGTGTACTTCCATCACGCTTCAAGACACATTTAATTTAGAAAACAATGCTCATAAATACATGAAAATATGTCATAAAGATGCAGTACGTGCTTACACAAGTAATATATTAATTCTACTAAAATCCACGCAATTGTTTTTTTATCATGAATGTTTTTCCGAAGAACTAAACAACTTTAAACCTCTCTCCTCTAACTTTTCAAAAATGTCGTTTAAATCAAATACCCCGCCAGCCGTCGATATATTTCTTTAACCACTCAAGTATCATCTGGCCATATTTGGCCGCGCTAAAACTGTCAATAATCGCCCTTAGCGTATTAAGCGTATTTGTGACCTTAATATTATGGAAATAAAGTTGATTTTGTTTGTATTTTTACTCACTGCTTATTACCTTTTTCCGAATACCGGTGTCGTGATACATGAGGTTCAATTAACATAGATAGAAACGAATGCCATGATTAATAGTATATGAAATATAGAAACAGAAAATTGTTATGATAAAGGCATAAACATACTCTTAAAAATCGTTGTAAGCTATGAAAACGAAACTCATGTTATTTGCAGAGGAATTGATCAGCATCATGGTGAAATCTAATGTCTAACTTCATAACTCACCTATAAACATACAGTACGGCGCTAGTGGGTGAGTAGAGAGCGTACTCGGGCTCTCTCTTGTCCACGGCGTGTACACTGACTGTCACCTCCATGTACCGCGACAGTGCTCGTTCTAACGCGCCTGTCACTCCTGTAACAATTTAAAAAAAAATTGTCAAATGCATCTGCTATTCATCAAGGATTGCTATTTTTTCTAGGCCAGCATGATTGTGGCGAGTAGCGAGGGATATATTGTCTCTCGCTACTTGATACTCTAACTGGACGGCACTGTGCACCATCAGGTGCAGTGTGATCACTTAACCATGCCAGGATAAAAAAAGAGCCATGTGGAGAGGAGTATGGAATATATGATACACATGTTCGTTGTTATACAGAGTGTCCCAAATCGGTGTCGACGTCAAGCCGGAACCGGGTGAAAAGGCAAGTCATACCGGTTATCAGAAAAATATAAAAAAAACAGAATATCATGTTTTTAAAATAAAAGGTATTTAAAAAAAAACAAAAAATGCTACACCTTGTAACAATCTTTTCACTCCTGTTGCCACAAATCTTTACTTTTTCAAATTTTTTTTTTTTGTTATGTGTCACTGAATAATGCTTCTCTAAACTGTTGTCAATATTTCAAAACCTCAAAACCAGCTGCTCAGCCTGGATCAACATGAGATTAAAGGCCACCGAGGCAGTCATAGAAAGATGTAATAGCATAAGTAGCCGTGGATTGTATTCCTTTTTTCTTTATGTTTAAGTTATTGAGCTAGTTAGTGAGCTACTACTCACCAGCATTTGGAGCAGTTGTCGTGATGATTTGTGGCGCCCTCGACTGCGATGACAAAAAGTTAAACCAGTGCTTCACTGTCGCCTCGTCCACACTCTGAAAATACCAAATCGATACATATAACGTATATTTTTTTGCACAGGAGATAGCACCAAGTTTTTTTTATACTATGATGGTGGCAAACAACCTTACGACTTGATGGTAAGCGGTTACAGTAGCCTATGGACGCTTGGACCAGGAGCATCACATGCGCGTTGCCGACCCTTTATAAGCCTATTTACTGCTTTCTTGAAGAACCCCATATAGTATATTTTGTGTATTGAAACATTGGAATTGATTTCAAGAGTAGGTCTACTGGGCTACAATTACTCACCAACACTTCGTCATACATATGTGTGTCTTCCTCGTTGACCTCCTCCGTAAGGTTGTATATATGTGAGGCGAGAGCTCGCGCCGTGGCCTCTATGTTGGTGGCCAGGTTCTTCACATATGTCTCTGATGGAATGTCCAGAACAGTGCTGCGTGCTGGGTCTTTGTGGGTCTGTGGGAAAAAACATATTTAACATACACATTAACTTTTTTATACTGGCATGGCAAAGTGACCACACTGCACCTGATGGTCCGCAGTGTCGTCCAAATAGAATATAAAGTAGCGAAAAACAATCTATACCTCGCTACTCAACACAATCATGCCAGCCTGCTTCTTCACACTACGCCATACATACTACACAAACGTTTGTCTTGGTATGGGGATCGCACCGCGGGCCTTTCTTTTACATTCACTACTCATCCACTGAGCCACGGAGGCTGTCTAAATATTATAAATTATTAATATTCCAGTTAGAGTATAAAGTAGCGAGAAACAATCTATACCTCGCTAGTCAACACAATCATGCCAGCCTGCTTCTTCACACTACGCTATACATACTACACAAACGTTTGTCTTGGTATGGGGATTGCACCGCGGGCCTTTCTTTTACATTTACTACTCATCCACTGAGCCACGGAGGCTGTCTAAATATTATAAATTATTAATATTCCAGTTAGAGTATAAAGTAGCGAGAAACAATCTATACCTCGCTACTCAACATAATCAAGCTGGCCTGCTTAATCCTCGAAGTGGAAGGCAAAGGTTTGAGCAGTACACCCACATTTGGGTAGGCAGCGGATTTGCTGTGCCCTGGCATTGCAGAAGTCTATGGGCGGCTGACTACTTACCTTACTATCAGGTGACCCGTCTGCTTGTCTGCCTATCCAGGCACTACATTAACAAAACTTAATGGTGCTTCAAAATGCCCACAGGTCTGAGAAGAAGCACCAAGAAACCCAGCCGCAGGTCCTTTGCATATTTGTCATACATTTACAAATTCATAATTTTTATGTAATGACATTACAGTTAAATTCCTTTTAAACATATTAGGCCTACCTGTAACGAACTGAGTGTGAATGCAGTTATCCTCCGTATGCTGAACCTCTCATGCTGCCACGCTAGCAGTTCACCAGCCAGGTTAATCTTCTTATGGTTGATGGGCACACCAAGCCTTGACTTGAAAGAGTGCGCCGCTCCACCAGGCTTGGGTGGTTTGGACACGTGCATGGTGAGGGACGGGGATGAAGCCAGCGAGTCCAGACACATGACAAACGACACATCCTGTGGAAGACAAAAAAAAACATTAGTTTTTTTTTTCTTTTTTTATCCTGGCAAAGTGACCACACTGCCTATGGTAAGCGCAGTGCCATCCAATTAGAGTATCTAGAGTATCACTATGCCATGGGCAAGTAGTTGAAGAAGCAGTCGAGGGTCTAGTATCAGAGTACTCAAAAGGCCGCGAAACGGCCAATCTTCGTACATCGTTTATCGATACTAAACCGGTATGGTACAGTATACTGGTGCAGTAAATGCTAGAAAAAAGTTAAAGAAAATACCATCTTTGTTTAATATAATATTTTTTAAATTATACATATAGATAAGGTTTGATATGATTGTGCTTTATAAAAGAATCAATAAAAAGAGACATAATTACATTCCAATATTTTTACATTTACAATCGGTGTATGAAACACATGTGACATCACAAGCTGCAAGAGCAATCTATATAAATATCCTTGAACTAATGTTTTTAGACTCTCGCGATTTGAATACATATTATAAAATTAGGAACGGGGGCTGACTGACCCCCGTGACCACGGCCGATGCAACTCGGTCGAAACGTCGGGAAATAATTGTGGTATTTATACCATTACAATATTGCGCGATTAAGACCTACTTTGGAATGATTATACACCTGATAAGACGTTCAAGGGTTTGACATCTCACTGCGGTATTGTCGAGAGTTTTAGTGAAAAACTACTTGTATACTCTACCTCGGTGGCGCAGTTGTAATTGCATGCATTACGACTGCTTTACTGAGGTCTCGGGTTCAATCTCCGGGTCTGGTAAAGTAATATTGGTTCTATTTAGATATACTCAGTATTAGCCCGGTGTTGAATTATGCCCGGTATGGCGATAGGCTCGCTCCCTATCAGATTTTGGGACTTAATAATTTCGGCGAAAAGGGGTAGGCAGAGGTCCACTCAGTACTGGTTACGCCTCTGCCTACCCCTGCAGGGATTACAGGCGGGAAACTGTATGTATAATATCAAACCTGCAATAACGCAGCCTCAGTGGAGTCGATTTGCTCTTCGAGCCACTTCTTAGCGGTGAAGTAGTTGAGCGTCTGTCCGACAGATGTCAGCACGAACACTAGTGATGGGGAGCCGCGTGTCGCCGCGCTCGAGTACAGGCGAGAGAACACGCGGGCCAGCTCTAGTAGTGCCACGGCACCGGACGCGTTCGAGTCTGCGCCTTGAGATAATTCCTGAGGAAAATATAAGATGGTTAGCTCTCATATAAGTCTTTTTTATTCTGGTAAAGTGACCACACAAGAAAATTTTGTCGACTCTTATTGTGTTTTTTGTTTTAAGTGATAACTTCTTATGGGAGGGTAAACCGCTTCGTAACGTAACGCGTTACGGCGCCACTCTGTCTGGCTTCTTTATTAATTTCTATTTCTGTCGTTCCATAATCTTTGTGCTATATTTTTTTGGAGTGAAACTTCTTTAGAATTGTTGTGATTTGATTTGAGTGATCGATCGAGTGGGGTCGAGTGGGATCGAGTGGGGTAGTGTGGGATCGAGCTGGATCGAGTGAGATCGAGAGGGATCGAGTGGATAAAATATATTTTATAATTAATAAAAGATTTTATTAATAAATAACCTTTCCTCACATTATCATATTAATATACATAAAGTTATACATATAAGTAATAACCTAAGCTAATAAGCTTTTCTCAAGTTAAACAATTTCGATTTTAAATAGTTCAACTTAGATTAGTTTAAGTTATCACTTTTGTCGAGCGTCCCGAGACGGTACAGGTTTTTATTTTACTATAAATAGGTTTGCGTTTGACCACTATCTCACCTGATGGTAAGTGAGGATGTGGTCTACGGTGGAGCACGCTTGTCTAGAAGATACCTATTCACTCTTGACTTGAAGATACCCATGTTATAATTTTCGGGAAATATAGTTTTAATGATACATTGTCTAAAAGAAAAGATAATAAAAAAAATACACGGCCTGCGTGTGGCGTCGCATCGACTTTTGGGTTCGTTACACGTGTGCGTGTAAGAGGTACTTTTAGAAGTACCTTTACATACCTTTAGAGGTATGCCATTTGCTGGAATCGAATCTCTGACTTTTGTATCAGCCGTCCATACCACTCCCAACCAGGCAATTAGTGTTATAATAGGAACAAATAACCAAACAATTTTTGTTGTTAATACTTACAGGAACAATTCCAGATGAATCATAATGTGCAACAATGACAATAGTTTGAGCTGATCCTGAGCGGCCTACCAGCTTGCCATGCAGGGTTGCCGGCTTAGAATCCAACTTTTGGGGTGTAGATGCTGATACCACTGTACAAATAAAAAAAATTAACCAAATTCATCCAACAGTCACACACATAATCTGGACCCCACACTAGGTCAAACCTGTATAGTGGCAATACCACCCAGACCTTGAAACATATATCTGTTTGTCACACAAACATTTGTCTCGTTGTGAGAATAGAACCCAGGGAATATAGACACACTCTCGTTTCACTGCCGACCGATGCGCCACAGAGGCTGAATTGTCAAATCATTTACCAAATGCAATTTTACTAAAGGAGAAAAGCTACTAAAATTTATTTAATCAGAAACATACCAATCTGATATCCGTTAGACGAGACAGTGTTCATCATGGCTTCCAGAGCCGTGCCAGATCTATCGTCAGTAATGAAGCTATGCTGCAGGTCTCGGAGAATGTCCTCAAACTCAGGTGTCCACTTCGCAAAGTACACTGGTGCGTTCAGTTCTTGCTGTGTCATAGCCATTTCCAGGAGTTGGATGTGCTGTTGGCAAGATTTTAGACTAAGAATCGAGTGAGGTAATGGTCCAAATTCCAGGCTGGGCAATAATAAAATGAGGTTAAGATTTTTGTATTTTAATTTTATTGATTGTATACTGCACTCAACCTTTGTCTATAAGCAGAAGTCGTCCAAGCATCATGTCATCCAGAGCATATCCCCTATCGAAAACAACTGCCTACAGCACAATACCTATATTTGGTCCAGGTTCAAGACAATACAACGAATTGAAATATGTAAACAAAATATATAAGTTACTAAATATTTGTACAGCATATATTGATTATTATTGATAGGCTCATCTATCTATAAGGAAGTAAACTCAACAAGATCATGGCCTAAGTAGTGAGAGACAATCTATCTCCCACTACTCACACACACAAATCATGCCGGCCTACTTCTTCACACTATGCCATGGGCAAGAAGATGAAGAAGAGATTGAGGGTCTAGTGTCAGAGTATAATATATTTACGAATAAGCAATTTACATATCAATAATCTGAAGCTTCGTATTCGGACAATGCTGTCTAAAGATTAAATAAAACAAACCTCTTTTTCATCAACAGTTAACAAAGTATTATTTTGAGGCAGAACAAGCAACAATGCACCAGCTTTACTGCGGATCTCCAGGAACTGTTCTATTGTGATATCTTGGATGCGGGCTACTACACAATGGCGCGAAGTGCTCCACGAGGTGAGGGAACGACCTTCCAAATTAAAGCTTGCACTGCGACATCCTGAAGAAAAAAATGAAAAATTCTAAATGGCACATATAAATAGCTTCATGGGTCTAGTGGCAGCATAAGGCTGAGAAATCGGGGAAGTCCTAGATTCAAATCCTGTCAGAAAATCACATATGAGTTGGGTTGAAATAAATAAATACACCCAACAGTCACACACATAGTTCTGATCCCAAACTAGGTCAAATGTGTATTACCTGTATCTACTACAGTCCCACAACACTCAGACCCGAAACGAATAACTGTGTGCCACACAAACATTTGCCAGGATGCGGGAATCAAACCCACAACCTCTTTTTTCACATCTTCACCTCTCTTATTCATCTTTACCTAATGGGATACAGATATGCATCAGTCTATGATATTTAATTTTATAAAATTCAGTTACAAGGCTCATAGTTGTTATTTTGACTTCTAATGTTTTATCAATATTCAATGAAACTGCACATTTATTTTATTTATTCAGCAAAATAACCCATATAAAGATATTGTAGCATATAATAAAGATAAATCATAAAATACAAAACAAACAGTCCCAAAAATCCTAATTAAACATAACCTCAAAAATCGGAGGTCAATAAATTTATTTTCATAAATTAAAAATTTCAAAGCATATTACACTCACCGTGGGGCACGGTGTGAAGATCATATTGTTGCATTCTATACACAGAAAACTCATGAGATGCTGCAACCGGGTTGACAGGAGACATAATGATAAAAATAGGCAAAGCAACAAGAAGGTAATAAGGCAAATAGCCTCTAAAGATCTCTGCAAAACCATCCGCCTCGTCCAACCACATCTTGATGTATAATTATGTTTTGTTCAGTTAACGAAATTAACACAAATACCAATTTTTAGCACATAATCCAATAAGAAACCCTACGTGTGATAACTCGGTCAATGACATTTCATTTTTTAATTTTTACGTATTACCTAGATTTTCTGCCTATTTGTATATAAAAAATGGCAAAGGAACAACGATCATACTGCCATAAAAGTAATAAATTATTACATTTATTTGAAATTTACTACTTATTTAAAATTTACTACATAAAAAAATTATTTCTTTTGATTTAGCACTCAATTTAACGACGACAACACTCCGAAACTTAGGCTATCACTTGTATTACAAAATATATTATCATTGACAGTAAAACTTTCCAATCATACAAAAGTCACAATTAATTCAGGCTAAAGCCGCTTACTGTAATTGGCGCTAGTGGACCAACTTAGCGTATCGACCGCGACGTGATTATTGGACATGATGGATATAAAAAAACTGCGAGTCTCGCTGATAAAAATAAATTGCTTTCCCGCAAAAACAAAAAAATACCTAGCTTTGAATTTTATTAACATCGTGCCGTTAATCTAAAACGGTTGATCTTGTTTCTCTACCCCATATCGATCAGATTACATTACGATAGGTAGGACAGGCAATTATATTTCAGCATAGCTGTAGTTGTTATTCTAAGTTGAAAGAAATGATTTTTTGAGTAACGTCTGTATGACGTTTAATCCTGACATGGTAACAACTACACTGCATAGATGTTTTATATGCATTAGGCCCACTTGCACGCAAATTAGGGTTAAATAAATAAATTTAGAGTTTATAAACCCAGGTTAGAATGTTAAAATGTTAACTCTCATTTCACCTTGCACCATTAAAAACTGACGCTGGGTTAGCTAACCCGACATTTCTTTTATTTTAGCTGGGAACACTGAAATGTCAATGCACATCTGTTGTAGTCCGTCCAAGGATGAATGAATATACATAAAAACGAAACAATATTTCTGTCTCTTTTACACTACAGCACACTATATAGAGATGCGTATTTGTGTGTCCTTCATTCTATGACGGTTGATAACTTTTTAATTTGTTTGTTTTAAGGTTGTCAAATTCGTGTTATTTTTTGTGGTGTTTTATTTATTTGTTGAATTCAGAAAGTCAGTGTAATGAAGAAGAAACCTCGATTATGTGCTCCCTATTTCACGATAAATGATAATATGCTTTTATGTAAATAGTTGAAAAATTCAAACATTGGCCCTTTATGTGTAATATAATATTCTGACCGTTTTGTAACCCTTTTGTCATAAAAATTTGAGCTTATATATTCAATGACTTCATCTTCATCGTCAGAGAATAACAATTCATGATCATTGTAGTAATATTTTAACTAAAAACCACAAAATAGATTACACAATACCTACCAACAAAAAGACTAACCGCAGGGTTAGCGACTTAACCTTCCCAAATCGGTGGGTTAAATATTTAGAAGTTAAACCCTAGGTTTGCTCGAAAATGTTGGTGGCGCAAGACAAATTATTTATTTAACCCTGTGTTAGCTGTTAACACCGAGTTAAATACGTTAACCCATGATCGCGCAAGTGGGCCTTACAAATATAACTTAAACCCATTGACTTTATATTCTATAGACACGAACTGTCGAAGAAGCAATATGTTTCAAAAACCTTGTCCGCCCACTAATGCCATCTATTCATTTTACTAAGAACTATTTGTTAGTTAGAATCCCCGTCACTTTCTCTCGAAC
The DNA here is from genome assembly GCA_905220505.1 of Laothoe populi. Classification (NCBI taxonomy): domain Eukaryota; kingdom Metazoa; phylum Arthropoda; class Insecta; order Lepidoptera; family Sphingidae; genus Laothoe; species Laothoe populi. Next base: position 3,600,933 of record HG992165.1, read on the forward strand.
GGGACTTTCCGCGCGCCAAAACGTGACAAACTATATAATGAATTTTGTTGTGAAAATGCCATCTATTCATTTTACTAAGAACTATTTGGTAGAAGCGTGATAACTCCGTCACTTTTTCTCGAACGGCACTTTCCGCGCGCCAAAACGGGACAAACTATACTTATAATGAATTTTGTTGTGAAATATAGACTTCCCGCATTCAGAATTGAAATTAATTAATATTTATTTATATAACGTTCTAAACGTTATGAAATTATGTTATTTACCTTATACTACTAACAGTTTACTGTTAATCAATTTAAGGCAGATTTGTTCGGGAATGTCGCTACAAATAACTAAAATTAACTCGACGTTGAAAGATGCAATGTGGTTTGCATGCTTAGGTGGCATGAAGCATACTAACGTCGATGCGGAGTATACACCGCAACTCGGTGGAACATAATGTTTGTTCTGGTCGCCACATCTAGTACATATAGATCGCTGCTTAAACCAGTGACAATAGGGGTGTGCGAATATCGTTCGAATCAAATATTAATATTCGATTCGTAAGTTCGAATTATGCGCACACCCCTAACTGACAGTCATTAGAGAGACTATCCCGCCCACACACCCGCCATTGTAACTCCTGTTTAGCCAGGATCAACAATGGCAGGCATTTTTTCGACACCGAGTAATGAAACTCGGCGAGTCTCTGGGAATGCTTCATAACTGTCTTTTATCCCGCAACGAAATTAATCAAATAGAAATATAGGGAGGAGTTGGAAATATACTGACAGTCATTAGTCGTAACTTCCCTGGACTCGACCTCGAAAATAATGCCAGCAAAATTATAACAGTTATAGACCCCAGAGCACGGCTCGCCAGAACAAACCATAATTGCGGGTCGCTATCCAGTCGGGTATGTACAAATATATATCGCATTCAATGTCTGGAAATGAAAAGAGACAAAAGCCTGTGAGTTTGTTTTGGAATTTCTTCTCAGGATTATAGAGAGAAAATGATGAATTTCTAATCAAAAGAATAAAGATTTGATTTGATCTAGTGCCTACCGATTTATCCTACTTCCTACTAATATTAAAATGCGAATGTTTGGATGGATGGATGGATGTTTGTTACTCAAACACTCTGCAACGGCTGGACGGATTTGGTTAAAATTTGGAGCAGAGATAGATTATAATCTGGAATAGCACATAGGCTACTTTATATCCCGGAATGTACAGTTCCCGTGGTATAGTTTAGTTTTTCACAGAGCAAGGGTCGACATGATTTTTTGCATAGTGGCAGTTTTGGGATCAACAATGACATAGGTATGCCATATTTATCCCGTAAAAATGCACGCTTTCTTTAGGATAGAAAAATATTGAGAGGTGTAATAGCTTAAGATTCCTCCATGGATTGTATACATTTTCTTCCAAAAATAACCTCCACGCGGGCGTAGCCGCGGGCAACATCTAGTGTATCTATAAAGTTGATATTCAATGGCTGAAACTTTCAACGTTTGTGGTTAATTTAAGAAACATGAGCCAAGCTCGAACAGAAGACTTAGTTGTATAAGCCAGCTCTAAAGATGTTAAGGCGATTAAAACGACATTCGAGAATAACCCAGCCTTTCTAAGTTTGAAGTAAAAAACATATTTTGTTTCAATTTATAAAGACCTCTTGATCTTGTCTAAATTAAATTAATTTTTGGCGTGTAAATAATTATAGAGTAATCCCGTAATTAGCTATACAGATACTCTAGCGGCTTGTGACGGATTACCGCGATGGCGGCAGTGAGTTCGATCCCAACGCCCAAGACAGTTTAATTATCGTTCTCTGTACATACATACATATACATATACACTCACGCCTATAATCCCCGAAGGGGTAGGCAGAGGTGTAACCAGTACACCCACTTTTCGCCGAATTTCGGTCCCATAATGTGATAGGGGGCGAGCCTATCGCCAGACCGGGCACAGGTTCCAGACTCCGGGCTAATACTGAGAATTTCTAGATAGAACCCAATATCACTTTACCCGACCCGGGGATCGAACCCGAGACCTCAGCACAGCGGTTGTAACGCATGCGCAATTACAACTGCGCCACCAAGGCAGTCTGTAATGGTAAAAAATCAGCGATAGCCTTACTGCAAGTTGTACGGATGTTGTTGCTAAATGGCATACACTTCGGACTACTCTAAAGTTACTTATGTATTAATTGTTTATTATCGCTTGCTTGCTGGGAAAAGCAGCATGCTTGAGAATTTATAATAAGAATTTCAGGGACGTATGAAGTTCCCGAAACCGCATTAGGCCAGCGTGGTGGAATAAGGCCCTCTCATTGGTAAAGGAGGCCTGTACCCAGCGGTGAGACAGTATAAAATACAGTGCTGATATTAACCATACTAATATTGTAAATGCAAAGTAACCGTTTGATCGGATCGTAATGTTTGGTAAGATGATAAATTATATCCTGGGGAAGAACATAGGCTTTTAGCATCTTTTGTCTCAAAAAATAATCTTGAAAGGGGTGAAAGTTTGTACGGGTACTCCATCATTCCTCAAGTAGGGGGTCTGAAAATTCATATTTACGCATTTGGTAAGCAATAAATAAACACGTGTTTCAACTTTTTCAAAATCATCCCTAAGGGGGCAAAGGAAGAGGTTAAGTTATGAGGTTCGTTAGATTTTTTTATTGCCTCAATAGGCAGACGAGCAGGCGGGCCACCTGATAGTCCCCGCCGCCCATAGACTTCTGCAATGTCAGGGCACAGCAAAGCCACTGCCTACCGTTTACCTGCCTACTTTCAAGATTCAGGCATAACACCTGAGAGGTAGGATGATCGCAACAGGTGCGTCAGTGCAGGAGATAACTTTTATTGTATTTATCGGGGTGAATAAGAGTTGAGTCAATGGCTGAGTTCATAAAGTCATCATTGGTCATCACATCGAGGCTGTGAGAGGGCTTATACATCCATCTCAGATCTCCAGATATAGTCAGGATGCACAGCGTAAGATAGTTATATATGAAGAGCTTATAAATTCACAAGGTAAAGTACACTTTTCCGTACGTAAGTGTAACGTAAGCCCGGCATGAATGGAATGGTTATTAATATTCTATATTTCACAAAGGTTGTAATTTGACGCGTAAACTTCATTCTCATCTGTGTGTAAACAACCCACGGTATGAGCAGGCTGGGATACCTCCACGTTACAAGTTGCCTTCATAATAGTTTGGATATTGATAAAAAACTACATGAGTTTCAAGAAATATAAACAACTTTAAAATAAATTGAACGAGCGAGAGTTGGAACCAGCAATTACGTGACCATTGGATAGAACGGCAGGGAGGAGTAAAGTGACAGAGTGAAAGGAAAGGACAGCAGAGACGCAGAGCAGTGCAGAGGAGAGACGAATCTCGAATCGAACCCACGGCCTTTCGTTTCACAGCCGGGTACTAGCCCGCTGCGCCATAAAGGGTGTCATGAACACTAGAAATGTATTATTGACTAAAAGTAAACTTTTAGCAATTATTTTATCTTTAAAAATGTATATTATTACTTAATCTGCCCGCGTGGTAGTTATTTTTGAAAGAAAAGGTATAAAATCGTAAGTGTTATTTTAAAGTATCACATCTCTTTATGTTTTGCTATCCCATAGGAACCGTGCTTTTTCCCGGAATAAAAAGTACTTACACGTACTTCTTTATTTCTTATCCAAAAGCCTTAATATGAATGTTCAGATCTCTAACCTGATCATGACATGCAAACACGCCAACACAAAAAATATGGAGATATCTTTGTATGTTATACTATCCCATAGGAACCATGTATTTTCCGGGATAAAAGTAGCCTGTGTCATTCTCAGACCCTCAGCAAACAATTATTCAAAAAATCATGTCGATCCGTTGTTCTTTGTAAAACAAAAACAGAACTATCCCACGGGCACTGTACATTTTTCTGGGATAAAAGTAGCCTATGTGCTATTCCAAATTTATCTATCTCTGTGCTTAATTTCAACCAGATCCGTTCTGGCGTGATTGAGTAAAAAACATCCATACAAAAATTCGCATTTATAACATTTATAGTATTATTGATAAACCCCCGATATAAGAGTTCACAACTTACTTTTAAACGGCTGAACTACTTTTCATGTAACTTACAGTTTTGTAACGGACACATCATTTCATACCCCACTTGGGTATATTTGAAAATATTCGATTGTTTATCCCCACTTTCACCCCCCCATATCCCCTTGCGTCAGGGTTAGAAATAGATAAAAACAATCTTTCAAGATTGTACATCGTGTCAAAATTTGAGCTCACTCGATGGAGAACTTTTTGAAGCATTAACAAACCAACATAACATTTTTATATATATAGATATAATATATCTATTATTTTTTGATCTGGACGCGTCCCAATGTAACACATTTTGTCTTTACTCCCAGCTTTGAAATTTATAAAATTAATGAGTACAAAATGCTAATTTCTTTTAAACTGTAAGTTATCTCTTTGCACTTTCTGATCCATGAAATATAAGCAAGGTGTGATCTGTAGTTTGTAGAAATATGTTTAAAGCAAAAAGTGTACAAAACGGGCTCTACTATTTCATAGAAAAATCCAATTATTTTAGAAAATATACATTACATTTGTAATTAGCAGATAACATTTTGTTCGAAATGTTTGAAAATAGTCCCGTGTCTGGGAGTGAAATGAATTCGATCAAGTGCACTAGGAAATGCCGTAGTACGCACACACGATCGAAATAAGCAGACGAGACGTATATTTACAAAACGTGGTCACTACTACAGCTTCCAGATGCATCATATAATTTTCAGCCGTTCTCGATTTTAAGCATTTAAAAGAAATTAAAACTACCTAATAGTAAACGTAATATTAGTTCAGATAAAGATTCAAATCTGTAATTAGTCTTTAATAATAATATTTTTTTAATTTTGTATTGTGCACCTAAAATGCATATTCAAGCAAATATAATGAGAAAAATTTAAGCAGCGGGGGGTAAGCTATCCTAGTTTTTTGAAAGTATTTTTCTAGGTTAGTCTATAGAATACACCAAGGCACATTTTTAATTACATTAAGTTAATGCACTGCGAGAGAAAATGTGACCGGTTTGGGTGATGTGAGTGCGGCATCGGGTGTAGGGGCGAGGGTCGGACCGCTCGCAGGGGCTAGGGGGCTAGAGAGGCGGCGCGGCGCAGTGCGGCGCTATCGAGCGGCCGGCGGGTGCGGCGGGTGCGACGGGCGCGGCGTGGCGGCGACAGCGGCAGCAGCGGCGGCGGGCGGCGTCAGTGTAGCCGGAGCCCCCGGGAGCGCGGCATGGGTGGCGCACTGGTGCTGGCGCTGCTGGCGGCGGCGCGCGCCGGCGAGCCCAATGCCACCGACGGGCTCGACGCGTTCGACACGCTCGACGCCTTCGCCTCCGCCTCACCATCCGCCACCGACGTCGAAGAGAAGACGCCGCTGTTCCCCACGGACCTGTTCACGGAGGAGCAGCGGCGCTCGGGCGCGGTGCTGCTGCACATGGTCGGCATGGGCTACATGTTCGTGGCGCTCGCGATCGTGTGCGACGAGTTCTTCGTGCCTGCGCTCGATGTCATCATCGAACGGCTCGCGATCCGCGACGACGTCGCCGGCGCCACGTTCATGGCGGCTGGCGGCTCCGCGCCGGAGCTCTTCACCTCTATCATCGGGGTGTTCGTGTCGTTCGACGACGTGGGTATCGGGACGATCGTGGGCTCGGCGGTGTTTAACATTCTGTTCGTGATCGGGGCGTGCGCGATGTTCTCCCGCACCACGCTGTCGTTGACCTGGTGGCCACTGTTCCGTGACTGCACATTCTACTCTATCAGCCTGCTGGTGCTGATCTACTGTTTCCGCGACAGCGAGATCTACTGGCAGGAGGCGCTGGTGTTGTTCTCTCTGTATGGCGCGTACGTGATGTTCATGCGGTGGAACCAGCCGATGGAGCGCGCACTCAAGAAGCTCATCTACAGGAACAAGGTGACGCGCGTCAGAAGCACTGACCAGCTGATGCCGACGGTGAGCTCGCCCGCACAACCCTTGCATGCAACCGAGACACTTTGGCGCAGATTTGTTCTCTCATCACGTATAGTCGCAACTCACATCAACATAAACATTCATTAATTAATCCAGACGAGAACAATGAATATTATTAAGTTCTGCTGATGATAGATAAACGTAGATATGCTTTTGTTGTTACGAATCCACCAAATCTGCGTCAAAATTAGTGAATAGACTATCCAACTACAATCCTGAAACAAATTATTCCCAAACGAGAATTCGAATAGTGCATCTGAATCCTTATATAGTAACCCGATCACGTTAGTACTTTACCATTTAGAAATATGCATACTGAAAATGATGTTCGTACATAGTTTAAGAAATCTTTCTGGTTGTAATCGCGTAGTACACGCGTGTGCGTACGTCGCGTGATCGCCGCGGCTAATATTTGTATAATTTTGATTATCGTGATTGTAATTCACAACAAAGTTAATTATGATTTTCACCCTGATAACGATTAAGAAACATTTTTCATGTGTTTAGATATTTGAGAATTGAAATAAACTTTTAAGTAATGTTTCGCTACCAACAATTTGACCTATAATCTAACTTAATTAATTACATAGTATAGAAACAAATATAGTTGTAAAACAGATTTAAAGATCGATTAATTACTTAAAAACCGGAATTTAAAATTAATTTTATTTGTATTTTTTTTCAACTAAAGACAATACTAATAGGTAGTTAATTAATAATATAAACATTATACTTGCTCTTCATTGAAATGAAGCAGAACTGACATAGATTACATTTTCTTGGAACAAAAAAAATATTATGTAAAACAGCGTTAGATTTCTTGAGAATATAAGTAAAAGTTTTTTTAATTCATAAAAAGTACACCGACTTCAATGAAAAACAAATTATGCGTCTCTATAAAATTTGAAGGTTTCCCTCGATTTTTCTGAGATCTCATCATCAGATCCTGACTTGGTGCCAAAGGGACCACCTGGGAAGTATACCCTTTTAAACAAAAAAAAGAATTTCTCGAATCGGTCCAGGCGTCTTCGAGTTATAGTGGTAGAGCCACGCTGTAGACATATTTGTCAGCAGCATGAATGGGCCGGCTCGACCGGCGTAGTACCACTGTCTCACAGAAAACCAACGTAAAGTGACATGAAGGATGAAGGAGCATATGAAAATGTCACCAAAGGCCCTCAAAATACACAGATTAAAAAAAGTCATCTTTACTATTAGAGTCAAACTCGTGTAGATTTTCCATAGAAACCTTGGTACTGTTTTTTGGTATTAAAACTATATCGCGTGTATTCTATTGGTAATCACATAACATATTTACTGGATTAAGTAATTGAATAGTAATTTGTTGTTAAGGGTTTTGAAGTTTACCAGCTACCGTGTTCCCTCCGTCCTATTATTCTGGTTCCTTTGACCATTTGGCGTGATGTGAAGAAGCTACACAGCAGACTGGCATGATTGTGTTGAGTAGCGAGTGATAGATTGTCTCTCGCTACTTGATATTCAAACTGGACGGCACTGCACTTACCATCATGTCCACTTTACCGTGTGAGGATAAAAAAAAATCACATTAAATTCCTAGCAATAGAACAAACATTTTCAATCTTTCCAATTTTAAAAATACTAAATCAAAAATAAATTATCTAGAAATTCAAGGTTAACGTCAGTCTTAAAGGCTTTCTGTAAAGACGTAACGACTGCTCCCTGTAAAATTCACGAGCTAATTTTAACATGTCTCTTCGTCTGTCTCAATAAAATGTTTTATTGTTGACACTGTAATTTCATTCTTCGAGGCAATAATCCAGTTTAAGGTGAGATTTACTCAGGTTGTTATCGTTCTAGGTTTAATGGTGACACGTGAGAATACGAGTTCGGTCCCTGCATGGAGGCAAATGATTGTGTAAGCTAAATATTTGTTTTGGGCGTGGGTGTTGTGGAACAGAAGAGTCTTGTAATTCCGGATTTTTTTTTATCCTGGCACGGTAAAGTGTAAATAGTAATGAGAGACAATCTATCCCCCGCTACACAACACAATCATGCCGGCCAACTTCTTCACACTACGCCATGGGCAAGAAGGTGAAGAAGCGGTCGAGGGTCTAGTGTCAGAGTACTCAGAAGGCCGCAAAACGGCCAAACATCGTACCCCAACTCTACACCCCCGACAAAAAAAGATATTGACGATACAAGACTCGTTAGTTGACTATATACGACAGCCTCCATGGCGCAGAGGGAGAGTAACCGGCTGTGAAACGGGAGGCCGTGGGTTCGATTGCCGCACCGTGTCAATTTTCCAACCATAGTCTCTCGTAGTTCTTGATACTCACGATATAGGTTAAGTCTAGTGTGGGATAAGAAACATTTGTGTGATTGTTAAGTGTATTTATTTATTTAATTGTTTGTGTAGTCTAAGATCAATGGCTTTGATAGGTTCCGTGGCGCAGGGGGCAGTCGACTGTGAAACGAGAGGTCATGCGTTGGAAGATAAATATTTGTGTGACCTACAATTTTTCGGGTGGTTTTTTTTTAGTGCCTCGATAGGCAGACAAGCAGACGGGCCACCTGATGGTAAGTAGTCACCGCCGCCCATAGACTTCTGCGATGCCAGGGCACAGCAAAACCGCTGCCTACCGTTTACAATTAGTTTAGTTATAAGCACTTTCCATTTTCCCATGTTCTCTAATATTCCAGACTTTGCCAATGTTGTTTCCTTAAAAACGTTATCCGTACAAAAAAAAATAGCAAAATCGGTTCAGTCGTTGTCAAGTGATGTGCCTACCAAATAACAGTATTTAAATCTCATTCATATAAATTATTCGGTCCGCAACCACCAGAACTACACTTGATTATCATATATACTTAGTTTGCCAACTACCATGCTCCTTCCTGTGATCCTGGGTCCTTTAGGCGTAGTGTGAAGAAGCGACTCAGCAGGGCGGCATGATTGTGTCGAGCAGCGTGGTATAATTGTCTCTCTCTACTTCATTATCTAACTGGACGACACTGCGTTCACCATCAGGTGTACTGTCGTCACATTGCCGTGCCAAGATAAAATATATGGTTTTATTCGGGTAGTAGTCTCAGATAGATTATTTAAATCAGCCTAGACTTGCCTTTTGAAGCGATTGACCTCTCATTAACTACTATATAACATTAACCTTTTTGACGAACCGACTCGGATATTTCTAGTCAATCTATTATTAAAGCTGAAATTCTATTAAAGTAGAATTGTCCAGTTATAAAACTGTCAGCATATTAAATTAAACGAATAGACGAAGAGCTAGTAGACTTTTTGTTTTTGATAAATTCAGGAGTTTAGGCCACCACTCTTCAGCCCGGACTTCGATTTTGTTTTTAGGCACTCCTATTCTTCATGTGCCACTTCAATTAATTTTATTTTATTTCTAGCGAGGTGGAAAAGCCCTGCAGCACTCACGATGCCCATCCACTCGATGCTGGTGGTAGGATATTCATATCCGCCCGGGATCGTTTTTCGATTGTTTTGCGTTCCGGGATCAGCCAGTGTACATCCAGTTTTGTCGGGGTTCTAGAGTTAGGGTGCGATGTTTGGCCATTTTGCGGCCTTCTGAGTACTCTGACACTAGAACCTCGACCACTTCTTTACCTGCCCATGGCGTAGTTTGAAGAAGCAGGCCGGCGTGATTGTTTTGGGAGGATAGATTGTCTCTCGCTACTCGATATTCTAAATGGACGGCACTGTGCTTACCATCAGATGCAGTGTGATCAATTAATACTCGAAAGTTTAATTAGACAAAAAAACAACTGCCTTCATTCGCAACCGCGCTGGTGTATAATAATAACTAATGGGAAACCATAATTCATTATACACGTAGCATACTTACATAACGTAGGCTCACGTGTCACGACCCGCCGTGCGTACGCCAAAGGTTACCATTACTCACCCTCACTACGCCATCGAGGCCACACTACGCCAGCACGCTACGCCACCAGGGCACGCTACGCCGGCGAGCCACTTAACAGAAAAAGGGGCAAATAATGCCGGGGCATGCCAACCTTTGCTACAACGGTCAAACTACGCTTACGGCTTGCTACGAAAGCACAATACGCCGGCTAGGCCAGAGTACGCCGAAATTGGGTTAAACTTTAACAATGTTAATTTTTATGACTATTTATATTTTCTATAATTTTAGTGGGTCAGTGGTTTAATAGTGGCGTCATTTGAAATTAGGTTACAGTAATTGATTTGAATTTCGTAATGTTGGGTTAATTTATTATAGGAAAAACTAGATTTAGATGTTGATCAGTATGAATGGGAAACATTTTCAAAATGGAAGCTAATTTTAGTTAAAAAGAAATTGTACAGAGAATTTACGTTTTTAAATATTTCGTATTTTTGTCAAATTACACAATCGTTGGTATGGGTTAGAATTATTCCTTAGGATAACTGTACCTATATATTATGTTTACGAAATACATTCTATAAAAAATACATTCCATAAAAACGTCCTATATCATCTAAACACAAAAGCGGTACAAAAATTAAAACATACAATCTAGACACAGGCTTACATAACTCACAATGATGTGCTACGAACAACGTGCACGCTACGATGCTACGATGTAGCACTACGTAAAGTATAACACTAATAATGATAATAGCTACGCGGTCTGTTTTCAGCAAATAGAAATCATTTTGGAGTTCCGCATTGATTATTTCCGTATGAAAATTGTTTTATGGTAATACTTTAATGGGTCCGTAGCACGCATATTATGACGTCCTATATTAAAAGCACTTTATATATCTATCAATTATTTAAAACAAATCCGAAAAATCACCAGCTCGGTGTAATTAAATTGCAAAGACAAATTTATTCTTGACATTATAAATTCCTACATTATACAACTCGTAAACATATGAAAACGTACTGGAATGTAATTTATATTTGTAAAACAAGCTCTGCGTAGAAAAAATATGAAATACATTCATAGAAATAAAATCTGCTTCCACTCAAATATGAGGTGGAAAATGCTGTAAGAAATTAACGGTGTGTCACGTACACATTTAATATTCATTTGGAAACATTGAAGGGCTGCGAGGAAAGTAAAGAATAGCTGGCAGGGACACATAGAAGTATTGTAATGAGATAATACTATTTACTTCAATTCAATTTTAAAGTTTGAACGAAATTGAAGTTCCTTTTTAAAAAAAATATAAAATTAGCCGAATAGCGACCACCGTACTCAGGGTGTAAAACCAGCTATAGTGGCACACGGAAGTGTGTCGCGTTCCGGGATCAGACAGAGTACATCCGGTTTTTGTCGAGTGTCTAGAGTTGGGGTACGATGTTTGGCCGTTTTGCGGCCTTCTGAGTGCTCTGACACTAGACCCTCACCTTCTTGCCCATGGCGTAGTGCGAAGAAGCAGGCCGGCATGATTGTATTAAGTAGCGGAGGATAGGTTGTCTCTCGCTACTCGATGCTCTAATTGGTCCTCACTGCGCTTACCATCAGGTGCAGTGTGGTCACTTTCCCGTGCCAGGATAATAAAAAGAGAAAAAAACATGTATTGTAGGCATCAGTTCTATGAGAGACTTTCTGACTTACAACACCCAGACCCCGAAAAAATTGTCTCGGTGGGGGAATCGATCTCACGATCTCGTTTATCGGCTAATCGTCCATTGCGCCACAGATACTGTCGAATACATCTCGACCTCTCGACATATCAGTTTTTCAAAGCGACATCAACGTCGAACCATAGTCTCCGGTTTTCCCGGCGGTTATTCAGTTTAATTCCGGATAAATAATTCATATACATAGTAATTTACCAGCAATATTTTTATGCTGACGTCAATAAATTTGTGCATTCGGTAATTATTTAAATGGCAACTGCTGCGAATGCATTGGCTGCATGCCAGACGTATGTACTGTGACTATATGTTTGGTGTATGACAGGTTAGCAAGATAAGACAAAATACAAATGACATTTTAAGATCATCTTTACTCTAATATAATATGATTTGACTAGCAAAAAACTGCCGAACTTTCTCCGGAATAGGGTAGTTTTTTGTGTGTAATTTTGTGCATTATTCATACACCATCGAAAATAATAAGAAAAAGAAATCCTTTGGCAAATATTGGAACAAAATGTATAAAAAAATGGGATATTTATTATTCATAATACAGATATTTTCAGCAGGCACTGGCTTCGAAATAACTCTCTGCTTTATCTGTTTTCACCTAAGGAAAATGGTCCGTCGTTAAACTTTGATGAGGAGTTAATGTTACTTTTAATGTTATTAATTATTGAAGTAATTTTTTTAGTTTAAGTGTAACTTTATTATAATTACTTTGAATCGATTAACGCCAGGTAACTCAACTAGTGCCAACTATAAAAATGTCAGTCTAGTTTAGGTCCACTCTATAAATTGAATTAACAGTCTAAGTACACTTGTAGATTCAAAATGCCATCTGTATTCAAGGTACTGCATTCTTTATTTAAACAGGAGAGAAGATGTGACCTTAAACAAAATGTCGAACAATCTACATATTTAAATGAAATCGTTTTAAACACTTATTCTCGGAGTAAGATTCGAAATCGTTCGTAGCATGACTATTCATAAGACCTTGTTGAAGTCATGAATGAACAAGAGTTTGAAGTAACTCTGCAGTGTAGAATAGGTCAATATAAATAAAACTCTATATAGGTTTATTGTCCCGTGTGAGATTAGTATACGCCTCAAAACAGAGCATTATATGGCATCACACATTGTTGTTCATTGACGATCTTTGTAGTATGGTGCGTAAATACACACCTTGTGAAGAAGCTCTCAGCAGGTTGATTGTGTTTTCCACACTACGCCATAGGACAAGGAAGTGAAGAAGCGATAGCAGGTCTAGAGCGCTCAGAAGGCTGCAACACGACCAAACATCGTACCCCAATTCTAGACCCCCGACAAAAACCGGATGTACACTGGCTGATCCCGGTACGCGACACACTTCCGTGTGCCACTATGGCGGGTTACAGAGGCAGCCATGTTCCCATTATAAGTTCAAATATTTTACATAAAACTATTGTATATCAGGTATAGCTATAATAAAATTTTACTGCAAAATTTTTACCACGATCACTGCACGCACTAAAGCGTAATGTGTAGCTAAATTCTAGTCCATATCGGGTACTGGAGCAAAGCCAACTCGTTTTATTTATCTATTGAAATGTTTATGGCTTTAACAGACATTTGGAAGACAATTCTAGATAAATCAGTACACGTTCGAAGATATAATTTGACAGTAAATAGATGTATCAATAATTATGAAAACTATATTTTTAAAGTGAACACTTCTTTAGGCACGTTGGGCACTTTTGGGATGTGGGCAAAGCACTGAACTCGCATGACCGTCACACTTAGATTATTTTACTTTTAACATAAGCACGCCTATGAAGTTCTATAATTATTGAGAAGCAATCATAAATAAAAAAGTAAATACTTCATGGATGCTGTTTCAAAAATGAACACTGTAATTCCAAAGTTTCGATTTTCACTTTTGTCGGAAGTCCCCATCACTGCCTATGTTTTTTAAATATAGCTACTCTAACCGCTTTTCATTAGGATTTAAAGCACATAAGTGTGACTCAGTAAAATGATGATGATTAACGCAAAAATGTGTTTTTTTTATTAAAAATAGATTCCCCTGTTAAAAATTGTTAATCCTTCGTGATTAAATTGCATGGCACAAATGGTATTATTAAAAAAACATTATAATATCGTAAAGAATGTTATTTTTCTTGATACATTATTAAGTATTAGTGGTCCCGTGCAGACGTTGTCCTGCCATAAACCGACTATGCTGTGGACTGAATTTTCGTTAAAAAATAAGGAATTCAGATCTCGATAATCAGCGTCACCTATCGGATCTAAAAGGATCCTATCTTTTAAGTTTGACCCAATCACATACATACACAAAATTTCGTTGAAATCGGTTGAGTGGTTTCAAAGTCTATAACGGACATAGGTAGAAACAACTTCTGTGTTTTATATAGATTATTATCACTTTATACTCTATAAGTAAAAGTTTTTTTATTCATAAAAAGTACACCGACTTCAATAAAAAACAAATTATGCGTCACAATAAAATTTGAGGGTTTTCCTTGATTTTTCTGTGATTCCATCATCAAATCCTGACTTGGTGCCAATGGGACCACATGACCATTCTTTTTTTCAAACAAAAAAAGAATTTCTCGAATCGGTCCAGGCGTCTTCGAGTAATCGGGTAACATACATAAAAAAAAAAGATTCCGACGAATTGTTAACCTTCTCCTTTTTTGAAGTCGGTTAAAAAAATCGCTATAGCTTAGTGGAAGTAGTACAGGCTACCGAGCTGAAAGTCACAAAACCAACCACATATTATTTTTTTTATAGCCTATTGTATGTCCCACTGCTGGGCAAAGGCCTCCCTCTTCCTCTTCCACTCCTCTCTGTCATCAGCCATATTGCGCCATAGCTTAGAAAAAGAATCCAGGTCATCCCTCCATCGCATTCTGGGCCTTCCACGTCTTTTCCGACCGTCGTGTGGTATCCAGTCAGTAGCGACTTTCGCCCACCTATGGGTGCATTCTACAGACTTGGGACAACCATATAGTATATATAAACTTTTTGACATTATGTGTGTATTATTTAAAATTATCGCTTACTTAAACGGCAAAGGAAAACATTGGGAACCTGCCTGAGAATTCTAAATAAGATTTTCGGAAGTATGTGAGGTCTGCCAACCTGGTAGGCCAGCGTATTATAAGGTCTAACCCCTCTCATTAGTAATAGTATTATTACAATTAAACATAACAGAACAAACACAGTATTAATTAGGTACAATCGATTACACAATTATTTCCTATTATTAGAAATACTGAAGGTATAACGGAGGTATTTAGGAGACTAGTTGGGGGTACATTAATAATGACAACCTAAGAGGGAGTAAGTAGTAAATGTTTAATATAAAAAGAGTGCCTTCCGGTGTTCAGTTCAGTTGAATTGTGAAGAAGTGATAGCCAGGATATTCGTGGTTCGTTCGCGGGGCAGTAAGTAATTGTAATTAGAGGGTAATGCTGGTAGATTAATTATAAAGGGAAGCCTTAAGTGAATCCTGACATGCGTGTGTGTTAATATTAAGCACTGAGATGTGTAACAGTGCCGTGTAAATCAATCAATCTAATATATAAAATTCTCGTGTCACAGTTTTCGTTGCCATACTCCTCCGAAACGGCTTGACCGATTTTGATGAAATTTTTTGTGATTATCCGGTATCTATGAGAATCGGCCAATATCTATTTTTCATCCCCCTAAATGTTCTATTTTTTTATGATACAACATACAAAAATACATACAATCCTCAATTTTCACCCTTCTACGATCAACCCTTATTTTTTAATAGCCATTTTAGTAATTTAATCATTTTTCCTCTCCGGTCGAAAACTGATCAATCGTCATTTAATTAGTTATCCCCGATTATTTATATGGCAAAACAACGTTTGCCGGGTCAGCTAGTAAATTATAAACATTGTATTTGTGCCTTTTAAATATACATCTTGCATAGTTTTGTTGATGTTCCTAACACAATTTAAATTACAATAAATAAAGAATGAGTTTATTTTGGTATAAACAAAAAAATAAATAAAAGAAAATGCACTTTACAACAAAAACCCAAAAAGGATCAAGCTCAGCTTAATGCTGCAGCATTTACTATAATAATAATAATAAGGCAACTTAATTTACGTATAACAAAATATTATTAAAAATTCGGTGTTCAAAAAGAGCAACGTTAGAGTTTCTTGCGCGTTCTTCTATAGCGAAACTGCATTCCGAACTGACGGTAGAGTAATATTGACTGAATGTAATTAAAGTATAACATTTTACGAATTCAATATTTGATTCTGATTTAAAGCAATTTGCTCGTTTTTTGAAATATCTATCTAACTCTTGATTTCGAATCATGTACCTTCGTGTGCGGTTAACTGATTGAAGCGTGTTTTTCAGCACCAGACAGCCGCTCAGACGTTGGTGAGTGATTGCCCACTTGCTATTTCCTAACCACTATTCAAATTCGAGCACGTTGCTTTTTTATGGCTTATAACAGGAGTTGTTGGATTATCAACAATATTTTGCATGATAAAAGTATTTTTAAATTATCGCGGCAATGGTTTGTGTAGGCTTAATTTATTATAAATAGATGGTAAGTCATTGTTATTCTCAATGCATATTTTTTGGTCTTTGCACGCTATATTGACAGCCTCCGTGGCGCAGCGCGAAAGTAGTCGGTTGGGAGTAGCGGCCGTGGGTTCGAATCCCGCACCGAGACAAATATTGTGTTACCGATAAATATTTGTTTCCGGTCTGGGTGTTGTGGGACCGTAGTCCCTCGTAAGATACAGGTTTGACCTAGTGTGGGATCAGGACTATGTGTGTGACTATATTATTAGTATCTCTACAATGGCTGAACTAATTCGGGTTTGGTTCATCGGTGAAGTATTAGTATAACTATAACAGTGACCACTTCACTAATAATCGCTATATATTCAATTGATATCTTAGAGTATTTAACACTGCCTACTCTAAGGTTGATATGTATTAATTAACCGACTTCAAAAAATAGGAGGAGGTTCTCAATTCGACGTGTATTTTTCTTTATGTTTTTTACCTCAGAACTCCTTCATTTATTGACCGATTTGGAAAATTATTCTTTTATTACAGAGAATATACTTTCAGATTGGTTCCATAGAATTTTTATCAAAATCAGTTGAGTAGTTTAGTTTTAAAACCGAAATAACTTGAAAAAATATGTTGTCCGAATATACGAAACTGCAAATTTTGCTTTTCTGTGACTTTTTCAGTGGTGTTTTTTTTTTGGTACTCTATCTAACGTACCTATTTTATATTTGTACCACTAAAAAGCAAAAAACAAATTATTACTTAGTTATATTAATTAGTTTTTATAAATCTAAAAGTAAAGAAAACAACACCGGCACCGACTCCAAAAATAATTGATTTCATTTGTATGTAATTAATTGATGTAAATGTAACCAATTATTATTTGGTTTTTAGTTATGGCTGGGTTTTTTGAAGACGGTTTTATTTTTATTTAAAAAGTAATAATTTTAATTGTCAAGCAGGATAACACGATATCTTCAAAACTTTTAAACAGTGTTTATCAGTAAGAAACGTACAATCTTCTCGAATCAAATCGATCTACAAATAAAATTATAATTTTGGTGTGTCTGTGTCTCAAGCAGCGATGGCCTAGTATGTTGCAGTACGGACTGTCAAGACCGAAAGTCGTATGGTCAAAACCTGTTACGTGTATATTGATTGTTAATTACCGCTTGCTTTAAAGGTGAAGGAAACATTGAGGAAAACTACATACCTGAGAACTCTCATACAAATTTCAAAGGTGTGTGATGAACTCTACCAACCCGCATTAACCAACATTAACACCGCATTAAAGAGGCCTAACCCCTCTCACTTGTAGAGCAGGCCCGTGCCCAGCAATGGGGTAGTGTTTAATACAGGGCTCGTATTATAATAATTATTAAATGTGTCTCATGAACTACGGCTTCGTAGTACGCGATACACTAAATCTGTGTTTAGCAAACTGATACTTAAAACCAACGCTATAAACTAGTCCTATTAATCCTACTAATATTATAAATGTGAAAGTTTGTTCATCGACATAGCACACAGGATTAGCAAGCTGAAATGGCAGTGGGCTGGCCATATCTGTCGAAGGACCGATAACCGCTGGGGTAAACGAGTTCTTGAGTGGAGACCGCGACTCGGCAAGCGTAGTGTAGGACGCCCTCCAGCTAGGTGGAGTGACGATTTGCGAAAGGTCGCTGGCAGAAGCTGGATGAGACAAGCTGAAGACAGGGTTAAATGGCGCGTTTTAGGGGAGGCCTATGTCCAGCAGTGGACTGCTACAGGCCGATGATGATGAAAGTTTGTTACACTGTACAATCACGCAAAAACGACTGAACACATTTGGATGAAGTTTGTCACGCAGATAGTTTATTAGGTGGATTAACATATAGGATATATTTTACAATACCTTTGTCAATTCGCTTTTGAACAGGTATTATTATTAAACAATACCCGTCAAAAACAAGTCGTAACTAAAAAATATGTACTTGGTGAATAAATGGAATTAGACTGAAAACTAATTTTATTTCTTTAGTTTAAATAAGTTACAATGGTTTAAATTGTACAGGAATTTGAAAATAAAATTCCCCAAGCGTTCCCGAACGAATTCAACTGACCCTTTATAAAGAGATTAATGAGTGCTCTGGGAGCGAAAGGTGTGAATCTGCGGGATTAAAGGATTATGCTCAAATTCATGTCGGTTTTCCGTGAGATAGGAATAATAACCCGGGCGTGCTCGCCCATTCATGCTGCAGACAAAACTCCTGTACCGAACTTTTCTTTTTTTATCCTGGCAGGGCAAAGTGACCACACTGCACCTGATGGTAAGCGCAGTGATGTACAATTAGAGTATCCAGTAGTTAGAGACAATCTATCCTCCGCTACTCAACACGATCATGCCGGCTTGCTTCTTCACATTACGCCATGGGCAAGAAGCTGTCGAGGGTCTAGTGTCACGAGTACTGAGAAGGCCGCGAAACGGCCAATCATCGTACCTCAGCTCTAGACCCCCGACAAAAAACAGATATACACTGGCTAATCCCGGAACGCGACACACTTGCGTGTGAAACTATGGCGGGTTTTACACCCTGTGTGTGATCGCTATCCGGGCGGATATGAATATCCTACCACCAGAAAAATCTAATATAAATCAACGGTAGGCAGCGGCTTTGCTGTGCTCTGGTATTGCAGAAGTCTATGGGCGGCGGTGACTACTTACCATCAGGTAGCCCGTCTGCTCGTCTGCCTATCGAGGCACTAAAAAAAAATACTTTTTTATTAGCTTCATGTCTACTCTCCGTCTACGTATCCACCTATCCGCCTCTCCGCTTCTCCGCTTCTCCGCCTGTCCGCCTGTCCGCCTCTCCGCCTCAAATAACTTGCATCTCGAGTCCTTATTGTGACAGCGTTTTGAAAACTATTTGCAAGTTGATTTATTGTGGTTAACCTAAATCTGAAAAACATAGTCGTCATGGGGACTACAGACAGAAATGATAACTTAAAAATTGGAATTACTACCTATGTTCTTTTTTTAAACAGCGTCCATGAAGTAACGTTTTTGTTTCTGATTGCTTGGCGTGCTTAAGTTAAAAGTAAAATAATCTGAGCGTGACGTTCACGCGAGTTCAGTGCTTTGCCTCCATCTCATAAGTGCACCTTTGGGATGGGGAAGACAACACTTTGGGAAGTGCTTATGAATTAAGTTTTCACTTCAAAAATGTATAACTACAACTAAAATATTAGATTATATTAAGTTTGAGAGTCTATAGTCAGTATTCTGAACAATTTAATTCTTTACTAAACATCATAATTTGGTTTTAAAATCAGACTCAACAAATGTGTGAAAACTTAGTTTCTTTTTTCCGTGTCTGGCCATTAGTGACGTTGGAAAAAAATAGAATGCTTAACATGCATCGATTTTGCCATCACAAATCTCTATAATCATAACATCAAAATGAAATAAAAGAAATTAATTATCTGTGTGTTTTTTTTTCATGATATTTAATTAGCTTTTACGCGTAGTATATTATAGCGTCCTTTACCTTGGCTTTAATTATAAACAGTTCTTGATTGTGTCATGAATTAAAACAAAATTTTGCATCATCATTCAGTTGAGACAAGATTTTATTAAATATCTCAATTTTAAATTAATGAAATATTCATGGCCTTGAAACTTAAGGAACCGTGATATAAATCATCATCATCACTGTCACTTAAACAGATATCCTACTAAAAGCAATCTCGGAATAATTCCCCTATTTACCCATCGTGTAGTTGCAAGTCATTCCTGTCCCCATGATTAATATAGCCTCGGAAATACCTAATGGACTGGGTGGGGACGACGGTGATTGGCGGATTCCAACATTTCTTACGCCATTGTGACTGTTGACTGCCGATAATCGTCGCGATTTGTATGTTTAAAATGCTTTTAGTATATTCTACGGACGGCTTTTTTGTGTAGTAGCTATTATGCCTCAAGATATGTAGAGAGACAAACGTTCTTAAGTTGCCTACCCATGATCGAAAGTGGTCTTATTATATTGAAAGAAAGAAATATTTATTTGCAAGTATGTGTTTTACATAAAGATGTTAAATATAATGTTTAAATAGGCTCATACACTTTGCCATACTAAGTGACATGCAAATATTTAATATTAAATATTATATATTTGCATATCAGGAAGGTGTGTATTAAAACTGTCAGTATTCTTTTAGAAAAACAAATTAATATATTAAAATACATACATATACACTCACGTCTGGAATCCCCGAAGTGGTAGGCAGAGGTGTAACCTGTACGCCCATTATTCGCCGAATTTATTACGGTCCCATAATGTGATTTCCAATCGCCATACCGGGCACAATTTCGTACTCCGGGCTGGTACAGAATATTTCTATACAGAAAAACCTAATATCACTTTACCCGATCCGGGGATCAAAATCAAAATCAAATATTTATTTAATCCACGAAATGCTACATTATTTAGATTCAGTCAATCTTTTTTACTCTACCGCCAGTTCGGAAAGAACGGGCAAGAAACTCTAGCGTTGCTCTTTTCGAACCCAGTGTTCGTGTTAACAATATTTGGTCATACAATGAATATACGATTCAAGTTTATTACATTAGATTAGAGCAGCTCAATGTATGTAAATTAAGTTGCCTTATTGTAATATTCCGAAATAAAATTTAATACAAGACTTATCACCTACATGACCGTTGGAAGAGAGATGAAAATCTCGATTTATTGAATTGGTTGGTGCTTAATGCACACGGGCAGCACCCGTTAACGAGTAAACGGATGTCGAATGACGCATGTGCCAACCATCAGCCTCCTCAACCATGTTACAGGGAAGAGACCGACCTGGCACATGGCGCCCCAGCAAGCACAAACACTTTAGCGAGCATGACATACCCAGACTGAATACAATAACAATTAAAATACTAGACACTAAATTTCAAGTAAACTCATGTATGGCATACAAGTTAATACAAGCAATGTTAAGGAATTAAAATATATTGGCATTACTTAATATATATAGGGTCCCAATAATAAATTAATGGCTATACTTCAAGCCTATCGGGCATCTAAATATTCGGAAATTTTGTTACAGGCTTTATTACTTAGTTTTTGCTTAATAGTAGCTTTAAAGCATTTTTTATTTAGTTCTTTAATATGATTGGGAACCTTATTGTATAAGCGTATACAAAGAACCCGAGACCTCATATACGTAATAATAATACACATGCAACTTTGGAAAGTGAGAGGTGTATGCCATTTGGACTGAATGTGATCCCGCTACTTTGATTTCAATATTACTTCCAACTAGGCTATAATATAATATAATAATACTAGCCCTGTATTAAACATTATCCCACTGCTGGGCACGGGCCTCCTCTACTAATGAGAGGGGTTAGGTCTTAGTCCACCACGCTGGCCTAATGCGGGTTGGTAGACTTCACATACCTTCGAAATATTCTCAGGTATGCAGGTTTCCTCACGATGTTTTCCTTCACCGTTAAAGCAAGCGATAATTAACATTTTAATACACACATAACTTTAGAAAAGTCAGAGGTGTATGCCACTTGGGTTTCGAACCTACGACTTTCGTCTTGGCAGTCCGTACCGCAACCAACTAGGCTATAGTTATAATAATATAGATAAATATTTAAACATCCACAATCATGACAAATCAAATCATTTATTCTGTAAGTAGGTCACTAAATATTTAAACTTTTACATTCCAATATGTTTAAATAAATATATCCAACAGTCAGACACATAGTTATGTACCCAAACTAGGTAAAATCTGTATTGTGGGTATCAATAACTACGAAGGACTACGGTCCCACAACACCTAGACCCGAAACAAATATTTGTCTCGGTGCGGGAATCGAACCCATGGCCTCCGGTTTCACAGCCGGCTGTGCCACAGAGGGTGTCAAATGATGACTCCGGCATTTCCCCGTGGTTAACTCAGAGAAGAAACAAACTCACAGGTTATTATTTTTATCGCTTTTAAAACGTTGATATCTATCTATATATACATGTCTAGTTCAAGATCCGATAAGTAAGTCGCAGAGAAGAAAACTAAATTATGTTCATAAGATTCTTGGCGACCCAGTTAACTTCGAAATATGATAAATGGCAAATCCATAGTGGTTGTAGGACACAAATTGCAGTTGGATGACGTGCAAGTTTACTAAAACTTCGTCCATTGTTGAACGCCCAGCTGGATCTTGAATTTACCTTACATCATAATCCTTTATGGCCGTAAGTTATGCTTACTCGTAAATTCTTATTGTAGAATAAACTTGTAAGTTTCCTCAATGGACAGCATATTAAATACTTAGGCATTTTTGGGAGAAAAGGTTTATACCTTGGGCCTTATAGCCCACGGACGCATCTTAAGTTATTGCATCTTTCTATATTATGATCCCATTGGAACCGTGCATTTTATTCACAATATAAATTTATCTCTGTGCTAAATTTCAACCAGATGCGTTGAGCCGTTCTGACGTGATTGAGTAACAAACGTTCATACACCCATCATCCAAAAAATCGCATTTATAATATTAGTAAGATTACAGTCGGTGCTTTATTAATCAAATGATAAACTAGGTTACATTAAGACTATGAGTTGACTCAATTTATATAAATGATCACGAAGTTAATATTTTATTTTAATAAAGGCAATGGTTAACCGCTACACATTGACATAGCTTTACCAAAACACTGTGATTAGTTTTTTAGTCTTAGTCAATCTTCCCAGAGGCAAAGTTATTTCCATTACCATAATCTTTTATATATTTTTCCTCTCAAATGGGCAAAGATCTTACTTAAAAATGATTAATTTCGAAGTTGTGACAGTCAGTGGTGCGATTATAATTACCCTCCCTCCCTCCTTTCGCCCCCAGCGGAGGCTTAGCAAAGGGAGTAATTAAAACTCCGAACAAAGAGCATTAACTGACGTCTAAGTTCGGATACCATGTAGCCATGAATCCGCTAGAGCTATTAGCATTGAGTGGGTGTTTAGAATTTCTACTTCTTTCTGATTTATGGTGTATCATTTTGATATGAATAGAATATATCAAAGGCAAAGACACCATTCGCGATTAGTTTCAGTTTCTCGTATAATATAATTACTAAGCTGTGAACTAAAATTTAAGAGTTTTATTTACAAATATGTAATTGATCAGAACATTGAGAAAAGATTTAGCATAATCGACTATAATAAAAAGTTTTTTTAATTCATAAAAAGTACACCGACTTCAATGAAAAACAAATTATGCGTCTCTATAAAATTTGAAGGTTTCCCTCGATTTTTCTGAGATTCCATCATCAGATCCTGACTTGGTGCCAATGGGACCACCTGGGAAGTATACCCTTTTAAACAAAAAAAGAATTTCTCGAATCGGTCCAGGCGTCTTCGAGTAATCGGGTAACATACATAAAAAAAAAGATTCCGACGAATTGTTAACCTCCTCCTTTTTTGAAGTCGGTTAAAAAATAGCGTCGGCTATCTTTTAAATATTTCATATATTGTTGACACACTTTTCTTATGGAAAGGTAAAGTGAGTGTACTTCACCTTACACTAAGTGCAAATATAATATCTATCGATGCATCAATGCAAGATCTCTTGACAGTGGCTAGAATGATGTCGACCTCAAGTAACTGGATACACAACGGCTGACTCTGGACCGAAACAATATAGTGGGGTTTCGCTACATATACATGCTCTTTAAAAAATATCAAGTACTATCTGTTTTGGCCTTAGATGCCTACTTTAAGGTTTTGGCGTATACTCTTTATGATCTTCAAAATTAAAATGATGTGCGTTTAGCGAGCGATCATCATTGACTGTGGCCGTCAATGTAGGTGCAACCAGGCAAACTAACCATTTGAAAACGCCATTTCTGTGCACAATATCAACATTATAACAGCCGTTAGTCCACGCCACTGACCCGATTCGATAAATATCATGTGTAGTATAGCTGAAAATCGTACGGATAACAATATTGATTCCAAATGATTTATGGACACCGAACACGCAAACCGAATTCTGAGAGCAATTGCCGCTCCGGGTAGTTTTGGCGGTACATTCGGCTTGCTTAATACAATTTATTATGATATTAATGCTTCAAATTGTTTTCATATATGATTTATTTGATAATTAGTTAGGTACTATTATTACAGTTATTTCTAAAATCATTATAAAAATTAAATTATGATACGGTTTCTTCAAGAATAAATTATAATTCATGTCTTTTTATTAAACCAATCTTAAATCTTTAACAACATACAACTAAACATCAGAGATTATCAAAACTACACACTTTAGCCTTAGCTAAGAACTCTTTAAAAACATCAAAAAATATCAAAACTACGTAAAACTGCTCTAACTAAGATAATATTCAAACCTATTGACTATAAAAATTATTCCTTTCTGATAGAGTCAGTCCAGCAAAATCTAGTTGGCAATTTGTTAAAACGGTCAGTTTTAACTCCGACTGAACATTGTTCCACGCCTCCTTCACCATAGCCCAAATCAGATCTCTTTCTCCCATCGTAAATAACTTCAACTACTTTATCATCGTTACTAGTGACACCTTGAGACTCGTCTTCTGACGCTTCTTTAACTTCTATCAAATCTTTGCCAAGTAGTTCTAATGTGGATGATTTTGCTTTTTGATATAATTGATTTGGTAGTGTAGAATTTAATTTCCTCTCAATGCATGTCAGCTTCTCTAGAATACAGTCAAGTTTTTCAGCATTACTTACCGTCACTCTTTGTAAAGCAATCACCCCGTTATTGACATTAATACTTTTTATTTCTCGTAAGCAGTCTTTAATAGAATCTAATAAAGGATCTCTTATACTGTCAGTTAATAAGTTTTTATCTCTGTTGTTCATGAGGTGTATTTTAATTTTACCATCTCCAGATACATTTTCAGTTGCCAGCGCTTGAAAAGAGTCGGAAACGATCAACTTTCGTGTATCATGTTTTGAGTTATGGGCAATTTCCTTTTTCCTATATTTTCTTTCCGATATGTCGGACATCGTACAACTCAAGGACTGGTTTATGTTTATGTCATCTAAAGTGTTACAGCGAGAGGATCGACTGTTCGATTCTCTGATACTAAAACTTTCTCTATGACTGACTTTTTCTTTATGATATGTTTCTGTTATTTTCTTAGATTTGACTTTTTCATACGTAGCGTCGGGTTCGCAGCTGGAGTCGCGTTTTTTCGATTTCCTTTTAGATTTCTTCGAAGTTTTTATAGTGTAGTATGTGGGTGATTTATCTCTACTGGGCGGAATAGCAATCGGTACTAAATTTTTTGCAAACTTTATCGTTTGCTCTAAAACAGATTCGTTGTTTGTGCCAAGTTTATTTGTTTTCCTTTCTTTTCTAGCATGAACAGCGTTAGTATCAAATTGTTGAGTTTTGTCATTTTTACATTTCTCTTGAGCTTTAATTACATTTTCCTCTTGGTAAATATTTTTGCGGCCCCGTTGAAATTTTTTGTGAACGTAAACGGCGCAGTTGAAATCACGCTGTTGAAGAAAATAATTATCCAAGTTAATTCCGTTGATTTCTTTCAGCGCCGAGGGCCAGTCTGTGGGCAAATGAGTTATAATTACGGCTCGGACGGAACTTTACTACTTTGCAGGCTCTGGGTTGGAGTAAAATTTGATAAGTAATTATGCTTGGAATTTTAAGCCAAATTATACAAAAAAACATTTTACGGCACTTGGTGGTAGGATATTCATATCCGTCCGGATAGCGATCACCGTACACAGAGTGTAAAACCCGCAATAGTGGCATACGCAAGTGTGTCGCGTTTCGGGATCAGCCAGTGTACATCCGGTTTTTGTCGGGGTCTAGAGTTGGGGTACGATGTTTGGCCGTTTTGCGGCCTTCTGAGTACTCTGACACTAGACCCTCGACCGCTTCTTTACCTTCTTACCCATGGTGTATTGTGAAGAAGCAAGCCGCCATGATTGTGTTGAGTAGCGGGGGATAGATTGTCTCTCGCTACTCGATACTCTAATTGGACGGCACTGCGCTTACCAGCAGGTGCAGTGTGGTCACTTTGCCGTGCCAGGATAAAAAAAACTTAATATCCTTCACCCAACTACATCGATTACAGAGTAGTTGAAGATGTACAACATCTTTTGATAGTATGTGTACGGAATGGGCGACATTGTTCATAAATGTAGGGATTATATCCAAGATTTGGCCGTTACGACATCTAAACGAACCTGAAGACTAATTAAAAAATATTTCAAAGTATAAGCAATGGGCAAAGTGGTTGGCTAGAGAAAAACGGGCAAGAAACACTTGTATGATATGTATATAATACTACTAGAACTATATGTAACATTTACAAACATTGAATAATAAAAAGAATTGTGCACATTCATTTCAATGTGCACTATTTAAATCTACAAATTTTTGTTTAAAATGACAGAGTATATCATGACTGAAGAAGTTAAGCTCCCGCCGCAGTAATTTTAGCAAACTGTGGCACAGACCGCCTGCAACTAACTGCTCAAACAACTTTTAACACAAAGCCCGAAAGACTGCATGCAAAGTTAGATATTAGCTGCATACTATTAAAGTATAATTTTCTTTATAAAGAGTCAGCAAAACGGACTCTGATATAGCCTTTTGTAAATACAGCGTAAATTATCGCAAACAAATTAGGTATGCCACGTTATTAAAAACTAAACCCACGACCTCTAAGACATCGAATATTTAATACCTTACCAGTTTCAGTAGTATTATAATGCTCTTTGCTTACCTGATGCCATTCAGAATCAATTTCAATAAATCTTATAAAAATAATGTTTTGACAAACAATGTCAGTGTTGACAGCACTTGAGAATTTTCTTATTATAAAAATATTATAATTTACAACCAAATAGATTTTCCTTTATAGCATTAAGATCTCATTTCATCTCAATTATTAGCAAAAACCTGTCTAGACGTGACATAAAAAATGGAGACACCTTCGCCATTCTAATTAAAACTGTATATCCACTCTATAAAGTACATTTTGCTAGAGCTGAACATTAAATATCTTTTTAAAAGAATTTGTGCGAAGCTCATTTGAAATATGGTAGGTTCTCGTCCGGTCGTATTTGTGAAATGAGAGGATTTTCCCAATGACAAAGTGCAGGAAAGTCGCGGGCTCGAGTGTGCCCACACTGAGGGTTTTCGTTGGGTTCTTGATTGAAAGGCTCGCATTTTACGGTCTATTTAAAAAAATACACGGTTTTTTTATATTGGTTTTATTTTTTTTTATTTTATATTTTATATATATAAAATGGAGTCGTTGCCATCAAAATGAAGCTGGCACTTTCGCCGACATGTGAACGAGTGGTCGTCGCCTGTTTTATCGCTCAAAAAACGTCAACAGATGTACAATTCCGTGTAAAAAAATGTACATTTATTAATCCTACTATCTTACTACTATTATAAATGCGATGGTATGGATGGATGTTTGTTACTCAATCACGTTACAACGGCTGGGCAGATCTGGTTGAAATTTAGCACAGAGATAGATTAGGTATATATATGTTCCCGTGGGATAGTTTAGTTTTTCACAGAGCAGGGGAGCGATATGATTTTTTCATAGTGACAGTTAAGGGATCAGAAAATGACATAGGATTATGCTGGAAAAAGGCACGCTTCCTATGAGATAGCACAATATACAAAGGATTAATAGCTTAAGATGCCTCCAAGGATTGTATGCATTTTCTTCCAAAAATAACCTATATGCGGGCGGAGCCGCCGGCAACATCTAGTAGTACATAATCATAACTGACGCATCAACAAGAAATTGGTATTAGTATTTGTGGGCTCCTTTCTCCGCACTTATCCCGTTGAACATTTGGTGATTGTGCGTACTGTAAATTTCCGCTAAAAGATTAGCCAGCCTAACTTCGATTAAAAGCGCAGGATCCTCCTGGCGTCTCCTCGGAGCGACCTCATCAACAAGAAATATCAAAGAGAAAATACTCACTTTCGCACTCAGAATTAGTTAAAAGATGAGTCAGTAATTAATTCATCCCTTAGTAGGGATTTAAAAATTGTAATACTCAGAGAGAATTAATCCTCCGTTAGTGTCAGTAGAAAGTAGGTCGAATTTTATAAATTTAACAGTAATAATATATAATATTTCCTGGGTTTCTTTATCGATACAGCTTGCCTAGTATATATCCATAAATGTGAAATAGATGGAGTAATAATCGATGTTGTCTGAGTGTAACCGTTACTTAAAATATTTAATGATGATTGACTAATTAACTAGGTTAAGCTAATTTATGGAAGCTCTCTAAGTTCAGCAGTTAGTGGTAAAACATTAGACTCACATCAACCTTATCAGTGATTTGGCTCTTTAATTATAGTTTGAAGTAATAAAGAAATAACAAAACAGTATTTTAAGTGAGGTGTTATTCTATATAGATAGTATCACCATAATACTGGCTGAAATTGTTGACATTCATACACTAAATGCTGACCACACAGAGAACTACCATCTTTCGGTCTCACCACACAGACCCGAATCATATCGACGGTGTCAGCGCTATTTCAATTAATCGACTTATTTTTTTATCCTGGCACGGCAAAGTGACCACACTGCACCTGAAGGAAAGCGCAGTGCCGTCCAATTAAAGTATTGAGTAGCGAGACACAATCTATTTCCCGTATTTCCCGCTACTCAACACAATCATGCCTGCTTCTTCACACTACGCCATGGGCAAGAAGGTGAAGAAGCGGTCGAGGGTCTATTGTCAGAGTACTGACAAGGCCGCAAAAGGGCCAAATACCATACCTCAACTCTAGACCACCGACAATTTTTTTTGCGATATTGAGTGATATACATATTCGGAATTAGCAAAGTTTTCTGCATCTTTTGAGCCTAGTTTCATTCTTTTGTGCACTTTTTTGGCGTTCAAATCAACTAAACAGGTAAAACAGGCCTCATTGTTTTCACGACACATTTCAGAAAATAATACTCATGTGTTCATACTTCAAGTACATGAAAATAAGTCATAAAGATGCAGTACGTGCTGACACAAGTAATACATTAGTTCTACTAAAATCCACACAATAGTTTATTCTGACATGTTTTTATTTCCGAAAATCTAAAAGGCTTTGCACCTCTGAAACTTTTTAAAAATGTAGTTTAAATCAAATAGTCCGCCAGCCGTCGATTGTGTACGTGGCTCACAAAAATATTTGTCTTGGGATTCGAACCCATGGTATGTCGTCGCCGGCTACCCACTCACTGGGTCATGGATACTGTCAATAACAGAGGTTGTATGAGCAATCTTATACTAAAACACAGTAATGAGAAAACAGAAAGAGGGCATGTGAAACTTTAAGTAGGTGACGCCGCGAAAACTGTCCATATTGTCCAAGTTTTAGCTCTCTGCATTGTGTATGACATTCTGGCATTATTAAGAATAAAGGGAAACATGCGACTCATCTTGCTTCTCTAACATTTTTCTTCTGACCTTCAGTAATTCTTTTTATGTCACACACGTTCTATGTTTGTTTTTTGTATTAATACTTCAGCTCATTTGTGCACGTCTTGTTAAGAGTCTGTGAGTTTGTTAATATGTTTTCATTTGTGTGACAGTTACCTGTCACACAAATGAACCTATTAAAAAAAAAACTTTATTTCGGAACATGTAAGACAAATCTGTACTATGGTAATAAATGTATTAGGGTATTTACTATTACTAGAAATACCGAAGGTATAACTAAGGTATTTAGGAGACTAGTTGGGGGTAGTTAATAATGACTACCAAAGTGGGAGTTGTAAATGTTTAATATAAAACAGAGTGCCTTCCGCGCTCCGGTCTTCAGTTCAGAAGACTAGTGGTGTAGCAGTGAGTTGGTAGTGAGAACATTCGTGGTTGGTTCGCGGGGCGGTAAGTAATTGTAAACGGTTCAATGGCGTTGTTCAGTTTAAAAGGGTAATGCTGGTAGATTAATTATAAAGAGAAGCCTTAAGTGAATCCTGACATGCGTGTGTGTTAATATTAAGCACTGAAATGTGTAACAGTGCCGTGTAAATCAATCAATAAATTATAAACTTTATATTTGTGCCTTTTAAATATACATCTTGCATAGTTTTGTTGATGTTCCTAACAAATGCACCAATATAACTGCATTAGTTAAAAACTGTATTGCAGTTAGTAGGCCCTCCACGAAACAATTAGGGTTCTAGTGTATATAATAACAAAGCATACCTAATAAAATACAAAATAACACATATAGCGGTGTGACAAATGAATTGAAGTATTTTTAATGTTGTATTCCAAATTGGGACTGGTTTCAAACATACGAATGTAGACTGCTTCTTTACCGCCTTGCCCATGGCGTAGTGTAGAGAAGCAGGCCGGCATGATTGTGTTGAGTGGCGGGGGATAGATTGTCTCTCACTACTCAATATTCTAATTGGTCAGCACTGCACTTACCTTCAGGTGCAGTGTGGTCCCTATGCGGTGCAAAGATAAAAAAACGACTTTCGTCTTGACTGTCCGTACTACAACCAAAGAACTAGGCTATCGCTGCTATGGAATTCTCATACGAATTTCAAAGGTATGTGAAGTTTACCAACCCGCATTAGCCCAGCGTGGTGGTCTAAGGCCTAACCCCACTCATGAATAGAGAGGGCCGTGCCCAGCAGTTGGCCTAGTGTGTAATACAGGGCTAGAATTATTATTTACTCCAAACACATAAACTAAATTTATATTGGACCTTTCTTGAACCCTATCAACTACGAAAAGAATCTGAAAGCCACCGTGGTGGAGCGAGTGAATAGCCAACTTTAAAGCGGGAGGCCTCAGGTTCGATTTCCGCACCGAGATAAATGTTTAATCCACAAATCGATGGTCCCCACGTAAACTACCGAAATTGAAAAAGTTACATTTTCGTTTTATTGCACTTATGACAAGTAGATATAAAGATTTATTATTCTATATAATAATTGTACCAATTTTTATGACTTCAAATGTTTTTCAATTGAACAGTATTGACAGTGCATAAAGTAAACGTATTAAAACATCGAAAGTGGCAACTTCAATGTTTTTAATTTTTTTTCAATTTCGATAGTTTACGTGGGGACCGTCGAAATATTTATTGTGGTTCTAGGTGTTGTGGGATCATAGTTCGCATTATTCTTGATACTCACAATACAGGTCACAATGGAGTCAGGAATATGTGTGTGACTATCAGGTGTATTATTATTATGTATGTCATACCATATTCACGGGACTATGGAGTCCCGGACCTTTGGAAGGCGTGCGTGGGGCAGAAGCCAACACGTAGAGGCCCTTCAGTCAATTTTAATTTATTATTATGATGTGACAATATTAAATTAAATTAAAAAATAATATTATTCATCATTACATTATTCCATATTTAGTACAGATATCACATAACTACGTACGAATAAATACGTAAAAATAAAATCGAATTCTCCTATTTATTGAGGGGGGAAATGCTCGCTAGCTACCCAGCCAAGCTAAAAAGTAATCAATCAGAGGATACCTTAGGCATAAAAGACTTTGAAGTTATATATACAGTCCTTTGCTTGTGAAACAAAAAGAAAAATATGACTTCTTTTTGTTTATTATTCTTTAGCGCTCGCTAATTAGTACTATTCATCTCTGCATTCTACGTGTAGTTTTTATGAAAATATTTCTTTAATTTAAATTTATGTGACAAAAATGTTCATCTCATCGCACAGAGTTGAATTAAGCCATTGTTTACTTGGCAATTTGCGATTCTTATACCAGTGATAACCTAGTTGGTTGCGGTACCGACTGTCAAGACGAAATAATATGTTCGTAAAACAAATGGCATACACCTGACTTTTTTAAAGTTACGGGTGTATTCATTGTTTATTATCGGTTGTTTTAACCGTGAAGGAAAACATCGTGAGTAAACCTGCAGACTTGAGAATTCTCATAAGAATTTCGAACGTAGTAGGCCAGCGTGGTGTACTAAGGCCTAAGCCCTCTCATTAGTAGAGGAAGCCCGTGCCCAGCAGTGGATAATGTTTAATACAGGGCTAGTATTAGTAAGGGATTCTTGTTTAATTTGTAGTCTATATTTAATGATGATGCCATACATGCTTCAATCAGCCAGCACACATAACCAGCACACATAGCCAGTACCAGGATTTAAAAAAAGAAAAAAGTCCCACCGGCAACGACTAATATTTCGGCGGAAAAAGGCCAAAACATTGCGTTCAATTTGCAAGATCTTCAATTTCCTGTAATAGGAAGGAGGGAACACGGTAGATGGCAAACTGTTCCCTGATCAGTTTCAAACATGATGCCGCATAAACGTGCGGCGTCAAGATGCGTTAAACAACTATCCTGAATATCTCCTGACTCACAGATCCTTATTGATCAAATGGCAACATGCACAGTCTGCGAACCAGTGATGTATCAAATCTGGGTTGGGCAGTTCCAATTTATATTTGATTTTTCAATTCGAAAAGTCTCACATGACTTGTCCGGGTTTGAAATTGTGCCTGATTTGGCGAAGAGCTCGCCATGTATGATTGTGGGACCGAAATAAGCTGAGCAAACGGTGGGTACATCAGTTGCGTCTCTACTCTCTACCTACTCCTTCGAGGATACAGGCTTTAGCTTATTTTATAATTGGGTAGAAATTCTGCTTTTAATAATAACCAATTATTACCCGTTACCCATTTCGCAATCTAAAGTTAAGTACACTTAATCCTGACCTTGGGGTCACTCCACACAATCGAGCCAGCGACCCACCCCGAGTTGGGCAATTAATCACTTTCAACCGCAATGTAAGTCTTTGTACGGGACAATGCTAAAATATTACCTGCCAGGCGCCTACTGGGCTGTTTCCTTCGTCTTCAATATTGCCGGGAAATTGCATGGACGTGGTTGAATTATATTTCTCTGATGTTATTTACCTGATCTTTCATATTGGTATATAATTTTGTTTGTTTTACTACAAAAACAGTTACGTAAATTTTTGAACAACCTTTTAAGTAGAAGAAGCTATAGATGCTACGCATATAATAATACACCTAACTTTAATTCCGCTTATTGCCACTTATAAATCGGAGAGGGATAGCGGATAATCTTTTTTTATTAAAAATAATTAATTAATGGAGATATTAATTCCGCTGAACTTCTTTCAACAATAGTTTTAATGTACCGTGTAAAACACTCCGTCATAATCCACCCTTATTTGTTCCACATACATCCACTAACTATGGGCAAAATAGTTTTATTGTGCGAGCGAGCAAAAACTTTAATAAGATTTGTAAACAGTACGATTTGGACCCATTTTTGACCACTGTTACCTCAGCGAGGAGAAAGTTGAGCCTTGATTTCTTTAGTCAGAAACTTTAATATTATATATTATTAAGTGTAGGTATATAGTCTTGTAAATTCAACAAAAAAAGTAAAGTTGTTCACTTTTATTTGTTTTAAACCGTTACTATAACAGAAGATTTGTAATTGGTTGTCTGTTTTGTATACTGTTATTATTCTAGCTTATTTAAACCTGTTAGTCTACCATAAAATAAATAAATAAACAATCACACACACAGTACTGACTCCACACCTAGTCAAACCTGTATCATGGGTATAAAGAACTACGAGGGACTATAGTCACATCACCAAGACCGAAACAAATAATAATGTCACACAAATATTTATCTGTCTGATTGCTTTCGGCACCGTTATATAAAACAAAACTGCATAGTCTTACGTCACGGTTTTCTGTAAAACCCAAGGAAAACCGGCTATTCCGTGGCTCTACAACAAAGTACTAATGATTGCTTTATACTTACACAGGAAACCCTGATTTAAGCCTCGGAAAGATTCTCCTGTCCCCTTTCATGCTGCAAATGTAACAACGTAGATCGGTGGTTTCCAACACACTTCCATTGTTGGCAAATGGGACGCGAGTGGCGGCGGGAGTAGTGGGGGGATTGCCTGACCCAAAAACCACCTGCGCTACGACAAAGCGTGTTTTTTTTTATTGTGTGACATTTCAGTTTCATACGGTACGTCCATTCATTTTGTGTGTCATAGTGAAAGTCTGGCAGAAATATAGCTAAAATAAATAAATACACCCAACAGTCACACACATAGTTCTGATCCCACACTAGATAAACCTGTATCGTGGGTATCAAGAACTGTGAGGGACTACGGTCCCACAACACCCAGACGTGACATAAATATCTTCTGGCACACAAATATTTATCTCGGTACGGGAATCGAACCCACGGCCTCTCTTTTACAGCCGGCTACTCGCCAGATGTGCCACGGAGAATAGGAACTACAAAACAAATTCATTTTCCTGATCGTCGTAATTTTTGTATATCATAGGATCGTATTCATCACAAGATGACTATTTGCTATAAAAGTTTGAACTAATTTGTGGGCGGGATGTGTGAATGCTGTGTTTGTATATACTTTCTATTTTTTTATATTTCTGTCTCTTTCATGGTATAGTCTTCTCTATTATCTCTGTGAGCCACTGCCACACAAATCTGTTTAGATCATATTTATGCAAACATAGCTAGGTGTGTACATCTATTTATAATAACTAAAGCGATCGAGATATTATTAGCTAGTTTGCCCATGATGGTAAAACCTTTGATATAGGTTCAAATTATAAATAGAAAGTCAGATCAAGTGTATTAATTTAAAGGCACTGATTTCATGTCTTTTTTCGTAAAGCTGTGATTTCATGTGTTGCACATTGGAAGAGAAATTTCAAAGACAAAGATACGTAGAGAGATTAAGCAGATCAAACTGATCTGATGGGATGCGCAGTCATTCACGGAGTTATTTCCATCTTTTCAGGTCCACTGGCTTGAATCACTTCAAAGGTTTCAGACGTTATATAAAACTTGGTCTAGTAAAACAAATATGTGCTAAAGTTCACAATTTAAAATAAAAATTCTAAAATAAAACTGGCCACTGAAAATATCCTAATGCCGAAAGGAAACGTGTAAAATATTTGAACAAAGGAGAACAATTCTCAGAAGGGCGTTTAGCAATGAATGCGAGAGAGGCTCATAAAATAAAGACGCTCGGATAAGAGCCATCCCCGCTAGGGTTAGGGTTGCCAACATTAATGTTTATCAACAGTATTGTGGATTATGTATATCGTTTAAGATATTTATACTTCTCTTTGTCTTGTAGGAAACAATAAGACATTATTTAGTATCGAGTAGCGAGAGACGATCTATCCCCCGCTACTCAACACAGTCATGCCGGCCTGCTTCTTCACACTAGCCATGGGCAAGAAGGTGAAGAAGCGGAAGTTTCAAGTGCATAAGAACAGTTTTGATGAATAAGACGGTTTTTATTGTTTATTTAATTCTGTTCGTTGAAAACGTAACTCTACCCCGTTTTTTGAGATATTACTACACTTCTTTTGTTTTTGGATACAAAATTGATCAAAAATTTTAAAGTTTAATCGCAATTTCCATTGAAAGCCATTGTCATTTAATTGAGGTTGATAGCTTTGTAATGAAACTATATTTTAACACATGCATACGTCATAGAAATTTCTTGGGACACGAAGTAATTATTTGGATTCGTTCATGAAAAAAAATAAAACAAAATACTTTTGTTCTTACTGCCTGACCTGATTTCACCTGATGGTAAGTAGACACCGCCGCCCATAGACTTCTGCAATGCCAGGGCACAGCAAAGCCGCTGCCTACCGTAAACATACTTAACGTCTTAACATACTTTTTAGAAATAAGAAAAATCAAAAGCATTATCATTTAAACATTCAGTCAAAAACTTACAAATTGCTTATAGCTAGTTATTGCCAACCCTAATCCGCTCATTTCGCCCTTCCTACGTTAGCTGTTACGATGTATGGCCGCGATAAACTCACACGATTTGAGTGACAGCACTTTGTATCCGCTCATTTGTATGAAGATTTGAGATATTGTGCTAACTTTTCTTCCTTGAGACATTTAAAAAGAACCAAGCTGTGGACAGTTGGGGAAGCGAAAGTAGCCTTTATCGACTAGGGCTATTCACCGATCGTAACTAAAATTGATGTAAAGTCTGGAGAAGGACTTAGGCTGTTTTTATCCCAAAAATATGCACGGACTGAACTGTACGACAACGTATTACACAAATACGTACATATACATACCCACTCACGCCAGTCATCCTCGAAGGGGTAGGCTGAGGTGTAACCAACACACCTACATTTGGCCGAGCTTATTACGGTCCCACAATGTGATAGGGGGAGAGCCTGTCGCCATACCACACCGGCACAATTTCAGACTCCCGGCTGATACTGAGTATTTCGTGATAGAAAAACCCAATATCCATTAATTCGGGATCGAACCTGAGACCTCGGCACAACAGTCGTACGGCGTACACATTACAACTGCCGCCAAGGCAATTATAAATAATAAATAAAACCCAACAGTCACACTCATAGCCCCGACCCCACACTAAGGGACTACGAGAGACGCACGGTCTCACAACTCCTAGACCCCGGACAAAAATAGCTGTCCCGTCACACAAACATTTGTCCCCGTGTGGGAATCGAACCCACGGCCTCTCGTTTCACAGCCGGCTACTCGCCAACTGCGCCACGAAGGCTGTCTTTTTAATTTTAATTAGAGCTAATATTAAAGAGAATTATAAAAAAAAATGCATTTGACTAAAACTAATTTGATTAGTAGCTTCTACGCGTACTGTAATAATTTATCTCGCAAGGCTTTTAAGTCTCAACTCGTCGAGGCTTAAGCTACTCGTAAGAGCACTTTAATGAGATATGAACGTAAGAAGTCTCTGCTTGTTTATTTCGCCTCGCGGATAGTGTAGTTAGGGCATAACTACACTACGATACAGTTATATTAAGATTTTGATGCTTAAATCTATTGGGTAGAATGGACTGCCAAATTGAGGCCTCAGTTTCGATACGAACCGCCAAGATATGGTTTTTTATTATATTTTGTATTTCAAATTAAGATTTAAACAATTACGTAGTATTAGGCTTTTATATTTTCCTGATTCCGGAGTATTTAAATATAGTGTTAGAAAGTCTTAAATTATTTATTTATTTGATGGATAACCAATGGTAATCAAGAGAAACAGATTATAAATAATTTGTTGATAAATTATATAAACATCTTTAAGCTCTCAAGTATCACAAAGACACAGGTGTTCGTAAGAAGGTAATAAGTAGTGAGTAAAAATACAAGCCGAAATCAACTTTATTTCCTAAATGTTTTACGTTACAATTACGCTTAATACGAACGTCAATAAGGGCAAGTATTACCAATCCAGATGATAGATACTTTTTCGCACCACCTTATTTGATGACGGAATCACGTGTGACCCGTATGTCGTGGTGCATAAGACGTAAGAGGTCCGGTTCCAAATCCAAGACAAGACGACCCACGAACAATGTTACACCAATGCGAGCGAAGATGTGAGCTAGCTAGAGCGAAGTAAAGCCACTAAGTGTTAAGGCAAGAAAACTATTCGGTACATTCGGTTACAGAAGATATCTCGTTAAAAACCGTTTATTTAGCAAATAGGTTGTGCATTTTATACGTCAACAATTATATAAATCATTGAAGACTCTACTGATGCTCCGAAAGTTGTTGAAAAAACTAAAGTTACAGTTAAAGTACTGAGAAGAAGCACCAAGAAATTCAGTCGTAGGTTTTTTAAATATTACTACAAAAGAAGCAAAAATAATACCCTTGTCATATAAAATTAAGAAATCATATAATATACTACAAACACGGTGAATTTGTATTTTTGCTCCATCAGGCTATGGAACAGTTAGCCAGCTTCCGTGTTCAGTCCTTCCTATGATCCTGAGTTCTTCAGGCGTAGCTGGAATAAGCTAAGTAATAAGCAGGCCGGCATGATTGCGTTGAGTAGCGGGGGATAGATTATCTCTCGCTACTTGATACTGTAATTGCATTGGTGCAGTATGTTCAACGGTAGGCAGCGGCTTTACTTTGTTATTGCAGAAGTCTATGGGCGGCGGTGACTACTTACCATCAGGTGGCCCGTCTGCTCGTCTGCCTATCGAGGCACTAAAAAAAATTGCCGTGACAGAATTTTTTATTTTCTCAAATTGATGATTCAAGTATTGATACACGTATTACGTCTATGCCACGCGTTACCCTGTCTGGCACACAGATCTCCGCGGCACATGCACTTAGATAAATTAGAAGCAAAAACAACGCTGCTCTAATTCAATTAGCGAAAAGTTTTTTTAATTCACAAAAAGTACACAGACTTCAATGAAAAACAAATTATGCGTCTCTATAAAATTTGAAGGTTTCCCTCGATTTTTCTGAGATCCCATCATCAGATCCTGACTTGGTGCCAATGGGACCACCTGGGAAGTATACCCTTTTAAACAAAAAAAGAATTTCTCGAATCGGTCCAGGCGTCTTCGAGTAATCGGGTAACATACATAAAAAAGATTCCGACGAATTGTTAACCTCCTCCTTTTTTGAAGTCGATTAAAAATAAGACTTCCCTCGTCCCTACTTGCCAATTGTACACCGAAGCAGTGATGTAGCTTGCCTTAGACGGGCCCTGTATGAAAATTTATTTTTGTGCCCAAATGAAGGGTAAATACTTTTTTTGGAAAGACGGTCGGGGTTATATACCAGTTGCCAGTTGTATGGTCTATCAATAACAATATACGGTACTAAGACCAGAAATCTACGGTTTATTTCACGCTTACATGAGTCTTTATTAGCAGAAAATCCAACACACAGTAAAGGATTTAACTACCAACATTTAAACCAGAATTCCTTTTTTTGTCGCGGGGTAAGCTTTTCAGTAATCAACCCGCATTAGGCCAGCGTGGTCCTAAGGCCTAACCCCTCTCATTAGTAGAGGAGGCCCGTGACCAAAAGTGGGATAATGTTTAATACAGAGCTAGTAGCTATAATTTACCTCAGTCAAAAATCCACCATAGCTTTGTTGTATTCAATTATATCTATATATGTGTTAAGAACTGAAGGAATAACATTTCATAGCAAATATTGAATCTTTTTAAGACATAACCCGGAATGCGGACTCAACGTCGTGAGTCGATAACTGGCTTGAGACGTTCCACCGAAATGGCTCGGATACCTTCGAACAATGATGTAATTTCCTCCCCAAATTCGAATTACATTTCATGTTCAAGAAGATAAGGTCGGAATTACGATGGCAACGCGGCGGCCCCAATTGAAACGAGGATTTGGCGACACTCGAAACTTTCCGAATTAGGTCGCTGTGAAATTTAAAAAAATATCCGAGTACGTTTTCAATGAGTGTTCAATATAGTTAATGTATTTTACATGTAAGAAATTGGGTGTTTTCAATCAGCTTAATCTCTATAATTCGGTTCATCTTCCATTTTAATAAAGAAGGTTGAATCTGATTCCTTGCTGGGATAGAGTCGACAATAGGGTAGTTGTCACGATTTTTTTTATTAATTTAATCAACAAGTTACATTACCTAAAAACCTTTTATGGAAATAATGTTATAAATCCGAACAAAAATAAATAAATTAGACGCCATTCCATTCCGCTGGAAAGGGGGTTAGTTGTCGGTACTCAGAAATGGCATTACTGTGCCGTTGTGCCTATTATACTAGAGTACGTTGGTTATACTAGAGTAGCCGGGCTTACCCAGCTCCCCCTCGCTGGGATGATGGCTATCCGGGAAATCACTGGGCCGAGTCCGTTTTTTTTTCTCGGGGAGAGATGCGGAATAAGAATAAAACGGGTATGCTGGACTAGCCGGTCATACGACCCAGCATCCCCCTCGGACGGATGATGGCTATCCGTGCTGCCGCTGGGCCGAGTCCCTACCCCCTATGTACACCCCACCCGACACTACCAGCTAAAACCCCGCGGTGGCCTTCTTCGGCGCTTACGGAGCGATCCCGTGGTATTCTAAGGAGTGCTAGAATTGCAGCCGGAATCGCTTAGGAGCCCCCGCACACCGAACAACGACAGCGAACGAGGCCTTACCACCCGCGCTGCCGTCCATCTCGGGGTCGCACGATGCTCCGAAACTGGGAGTGCATCGATTCGGGCTGACAGCCCCCCGCTGCGAGCCCGCGACCCCCGATGGCCCCAATTAGTCGCCTCGTACGACAGGCAGGGGTTACCGTGATGGAATTCAAACGCCCCCGTTCCACAGGGCGGGAGACGCCGGTCAGTCGTCCACCCGGCGCCTTCTACGTCTTCTCTGGCGGCGGGAGGGATAATTTCGTTCCCGATCCCTCTCGGCACTCTCCTTCTGCGAGATGACGCTCTCGCAGAAGTGGGCAACCGCACGCCAGGACCTCCGGCTGGCGACCATGGATGACACCACGGCCGGCAGCGAGAGGTCTCCTCCGACGTGTGTTGGGCCGTGTCCTCGCGGCAGTTGCCACAATGGTGGCACACGGCAGACACCTCCTTTCCGATCCGACACAGGAACGAACCGAAACACCCGTGGTCCGTCAGTACCTGCGTCAGTCGGAACGTAGGCGCCCCGTGGCGCCTCTCTAGCCATCTCTTTAGGACAGGTCGCACTGCTGCGACAGTCCTCAAGCCCGCAGTCGGGTTCTCCAGCCTGGTATGCCACTCCTCCACGGCGATTCTACGAAACCGGGCCGCAATCTCCCTCGGGGCCAGTCTCTCCTGACGGCGGCTGGACGCCTCCTCTCGCCAGAGGAACGCTGACCAGAGAAGTTTGGCGTCCAGCTCCCAAGGGAGTGTGCCGGCCAATACGCTGGCCGCCTCGTAGGAGACCGTGAGGTAGCCCCTTACTATTCGCTGCGCCACCGAACGCTGCGGTTTGCGCAGCAAGGCGACGCAGCGGGCTTTCAGGGACTCGGCCCATACGGGACATCCGTACAGGGCCGTTGACCGCACGACTCCAGCGTATAAACTTCGGCAAGGGTTACTAGGTCCCTCCAGGTTCGGCAGCAGGCGCCCAAGCGCGCCCGCCGCCCGCACCAATTTCGGCGACAACTCCTCGAAATGGGCACGGAAATCCCACCGGCTGTCCAGAATCAATCCCAAGTACTTCATTTTACAGCCGATGGGAATCCGCACCCCCTCCACATTGATGTGGGGCATTAGAGGTGGCCGAATCCGAGGCCCGTGGAAGTAAAGGGCCTCGGTTTTGTTCAGGGCCACCTTAACGCCCAGTCGCCGAATCCTGCCCACCACCTGTTCGGTTGCGAACGAGGCGAGCAGGGTGGCCTCCTGGAAAGACCTGGCCGACGCTGTCACTAGTGTGTCGTCTGCATAACAGATGACAGCAACGCCTCGGTGGGCCGAGTCCCTACTCTCTATGTACACCCCACCCGACACTACCAGCTCAAACCCCGCGGTGGCCTTCTTCAGCGCTTAAGGAGCGATCTCGGGGTATCCTAATGTATACGAGAATTGCTGCCAGAACCGAACCTGCGCGCTGTCGCGTAGCAGCCCATCTCCATGTGGAGCTTGTGAGCCCCACCGAAGGACGCCTTCGGCGTCAACGACTACGAACGAGGCCTTACGTGTTGCCGTCCATCTCGGGGTCCAAAATGGGGATGCATCACATTGAAGAGACCTACTATATGATTTTTTTCCTGCAATACAATATATATAATGGTTGTTAGAAGCATATATTCTACGCACAGTTACACCACTTTATAAATTAAACTGCGAAAAAGGAGCGCAGAGTTTAAGTTGTATATGAAAACTATGCTTTATTTTTAACTAAAAAAGATACAAGACAATCCGATTTTTTTTTCGTGCCTCGATAGGCAGATGGGCCACCTGATGGTAAGTAGTCACCGCCGCCCATAGACTTCTGCAATGCCAGGGCACAGCAAAACCACTGCCTACCTTTTATGCTGATGGTAGGATATTAATATCCGCCCGGATAGCGACCATCGTACTCAGGGTGTAAAACCCGACATAATGGCACACGCAAGTGTGTGGTCGCGTTCTGGGATCAGCCAGTGTAGGGACATCCGGTTTATGTCGGGGGTCGGGGTACGATGATTGGCTGTTTTGCTGCTTTCTTAGCACTCTGACACTAGATATAAATATGGGATAAATTATCTCTCGCTACTTGATACTCTAACTGGGCGGCACTGCACTCACCATCAGGTGCAGTGTGGTCACGTTGCCGTACCATAATAAAAAAAAAACATAATTGTTACTAAACAATTGGCGATATATGCCCTTCTAGTGCAAGAGTAATCTACCAGCTTCCATGCCAGTTGTGAAATGGGAGGTCATGGTTTCGATTCTCAGCGCTAAGACACACATTTAAAAATAAATATAACACCCAACGGTAACACATAGAGAGACTACCGTCTTACAACACCCAAACCCGAATTTTTTTGTGGGTCCCACAAATATTCACCTCGGTGCGGGGATTGAACCCGTGGACTCTCATTTCACAGTTGACTGCGCCATATTTGTCGTGAATAGATAAGTTCTCGCATAACCTATTAAACGATGCGTTGTTCTCACTAAACCCGCAATTAACCAAAATTTCTCGTCGAAATTAGAACCATCGCGTCCCGTCAGGCGAATTAATGGTGTTGCCCATAAGTTGTCAAGTCCCGGAGGGCTCATGACTTAAGTAAGGGATACAATCCGCTCCACTTAAG
Organism: Laothoe populi; assembly: GCA_905220505.1. Taxonomy (NCBI): domain Eukaryota; kingdom Metazoa; phylum Arthropoda; class Insecta; order Lepidoptera; family Sphingidae; genus Laothoe; species Laothoe populi. Next base: position 3,643,845 of record HG992165.1, read on the forward strand.
TAGAGCAAAAACATTTGATATGCCCCAAGATTAAGGCGGATATGTATTAGACTTCGATTAATTTTCATTTTGGTGTATTTCAATATTCTTATTTACCGATCTTTGCATAATGCATGGCGATGCCCTAATGAAAAGTGTCAGCGACTGCCCAGATTAATGTTGTGGGATCGAACCCAGACCTACACAACTTAATGTTTTTCTCTGCGTTATAAATTATATTTTTTGAAATAAAACTATTATATTTACGGCTTCTATCGCGGTTTATTTAACATTCGCGTAAACATAAGAAACAATTATATTTTTTTTATCCTGGCACGGGAAAGTGACCACACTGATGGTAAGCGAAGTGACGTCCAGTTAGAACCAAGTAGAAACAATCTATCCCTCGCTACTCAACACAATAATGCCGGCCTGCTGTGTAGCTTCTTCACACTACGCCATGGGCCAAGCAGGTGAAGAAGCGGTCGAATGTACTCAGAAGGCCGAAACACGGCCAAACACCGTACCCCAACTCTAGACCCCCGACAAAAACCGGATGTACACTGGCAGACCCCGGAACGCGACACACTTGCGTGTGCCATTATAGCGGGGTTTACACGCTGTGTACGGTGCTCGCTATCCGGGCGGATATGAATATCCTACCACCAGCAAAATATGTTATATCAATATCCAATTATCATTGGTTTTAACAATAAATAAAAACGTGAAACTTGTATACCTGAAAATTCTCCAAAAAGATTTTCCAACGTATATGAACTCTACTTTCATTAGGTCAGCGTGGTGAACTAAGGCCCTAACGGTATAATACAGGCTGATATTACTTCTTTTGTTCCTCTCTCTTTTGTTAATCACTCCACCCTATTGCATGGCTATCATCACCACTTAATCTTTGAAAATAATACGACACAGTTCGCGACTAACTTCAAACCTGTCAACTTAAATTGGCCGTATCATTTAATTAATTATGATTTAAATAAAATATACTTAAGTGAAATTAATCTTTATAAATAAGAGGATAGGGAATAAATAAATTGAAGGTAATTGGTTTTAATCCATAGAATATAAACTTCTTAAGATCCGTTTTATAGTATTTCTCATAAATTGCTTAATATCAATCTCCATTATGGGGATAAACATCATAAGCCGTGTAAATATACAATTACGTATCTGGCTACTTTTTCATTTGACTGAAGGAATGTTAGTTTGGATTGCGTCCATCAACATTCTAGTGTGTAGATACGAAAATATATAAATACCATTCAGATTATAGTGTGAAGAAGCTCAGCAGGCCGGCATTATTGTGTTGAGAAGCGAAGGATAGTTGCCTCTCGTTACCTTATACTTTAATTGGACGGCTGCGCTTACCAAGTGTAGTGTGGTCACTTAGCCGTACCAGGATTGAAAAAAAAACTAGTTTTTGTTGTCATCGTATATTACTTCAAAAGTAACACTACAGATGATCAGATTTCTTACAAAATAATATGATTGAAGATAAGTCAGTCAGATGACAATTGAAAACCGTTGAAATTCATGCTGAACAATTTGTTACACTTTGTTTTACTTCATCTATTTATTCCTTATATTATATTCTTTTCACAGGATCATATATTCATATTTCAACTCATTTGTGCACGTTTTGGTATGTGTGTAAGTTGAACATATGCTTTCATGACAGTGATACTTCAACCTATATTGACACGCACACAAATGACTTGAGTCCATATTTTAAAAAACTAATCTAGAAATCATTTCATACAATATGTAATGCATTAATCCATTACTGACTAATCATAACATAGAGCATGTTAGACATATTGAAATTAGTACGTTAGATTTCCCTTGGCAGCGGGCGAGCTAACTGTCTTATATTGTTTCTTAATTAAGATTACACAGGTTAAAAGAAGGTGGCGTGATCGTCGGCTACGAATTTTTGATACTTGTTGGAAAATAAACGTCACAACTAATGTCTGTGTGACAGACAGATATTTGTGTCCGGGGTCTGTGTGTTGTGAGACCGAAAGTCTCTCGTAGTCCCTGATACCCACAACACAAGACTCGTATCTTAGTGTGGGGTCGGGGCTATGTGTGTGACTGTTGGGTGTTATTTATTATTAATTAACGAATTCCCATATAAGTCCATTTCAGAGTAACCACTCAAGAGAATGAAAATGAAATGGTAACCTAATTGTAAGCGATTTCCTCAATCATGAACACCCGCAATACCTGAAGAATCAAGGGAGTTTTACTGCTCCTAAATTAAAAATAGATATTCAATCATATTTCCCGATGGACCTTCATCAATGCCTATATCATAAACGATGCTTATAACCACTAAGAAACGGTTTTTTATATTCCAAAGTAAATGGCATGACAACGTCCGTGGCACAGCGGGCGAGCAGCTGGTTACGAGAGGCCGTGGGATCGATTCCCGCACCCAGCCAAATGTTTGTGTGACAGACAGATGTTTGTTTAGGGTCTGGGTGTTGGGGGACCATAGTCCTTCGTAATTCATAATATCCACGATACAGGTTTGACCTAGTGTGGTGTCAGGACTATGTACGTAACTGTTGGGTGGGTGTATTATTAAAATGAGGTTGCAGATTGCCGATTCCCACCTAGAAACATCCAAATTTTACAATGGGAACTCAGTATCGGGAAAAACTAGATTATTTCCCACAATTAACAATACAAAAGAATTTACTCATTAATCTTGAGGTCAGACAGAAATTTGGCTTCTTATTGAAGATTCTGTTTGTGACATGAACCCAGAAGTCATAAATAGCTAATTTCTTTCCTTTTAAATTGTCGATAGGGTCCAAGGGATTTCGAACTAAGATCACTTTAAAGCACTTGCACACGCTTTGATCACTTCACGTAAAATTTAATATGTTGCACTATTCATGTTTTGAATTATACAACCTCAACGCAACGGGAAAGTGTGGCTCTGAAACAAAAGAGTGGGTTCGATTCCCGCACCGAGAAAAAAGGGCAGAATTTATAGTCCACTTGACCTGAAAATGATTCTTGACCAAAATTACTTATACTTTATGAAAGAAAATAAGTTACTTCATATAGCATAATTGCATTTCCCTACACATACCGATTTCCATGCTTTCAATCTAATGTGCAATTCTCAAGTCAATTGTAAAGTTTCTGCTTAGCCTTGACGATCTCCAGCTTTCACAATCAAGCAATGCTGACAGCCTAGCGTGCTATTTGATATCCGATGACCTAGAATTATCAAGATATCTGCTTCTGCTTACAATTCGATTTAAGTCTTTTGTAAATGCAATTTTTCACTAAGGGATCACTTGGTATATGGCTGTTCAAATTCAGTTATATAACTCAGAACTTTAATAGTTTAGGTAAAGTATCACTTTTAAATACATCATCCTAATTTTCAATTTCAGCTACTGTATAAGCAATAAAAAAACGTTATCTAAAGAAAGGCGTTATCTACCTGAGTATAATCGCCGAACGAGAGACATTATTACCGTTGACGATCGTCACAATAGGCTAGTTCACTGTTTTTAGGAAAACGTTTTATTGTTTTATGGTCTATATTATTAAAATATTATCATAATAAGCATAAAACATAAGTTTTCAAGAATTAATTTGCATTCTTATAAACCAATTTTATTTTTCCCACCAAAAACGCTAGCAACTGTCATGGCGTCTCGTGTGACGTGACCGTCCACAAAACTAATAGGCATTTGGCTCAACGTTTAATAGATGTATCGTACGATGACGTCATGCATGCCTGATTTTTGTTTCTTGAAAATATTAAATAATCACATTAACAAATTGGTTTAATTTTCGATACTTTTAGACTAAAATCTATTATAAAAGACAAAATTCTATCAGGATTTCATTTACTGTCAACTACCCTATTATGCCGGCTAGAAACGACTGGTTGTCCTCTATCTGATACAAACACGACTCGACGAACCACTACGTTTGTTTCATCATGTGTACTAGTTTTTATGTCATAGCCAGGGCTGGCGTTAGGGGTGGGCGCGGTGGAGTGACCGCCCGGGCCGCCAGAAACGAAGGGGTGCCGAATACATACTTAGTAGCGGCCAGTTCATCATAAAAGTCTTAAATTTCCGTGTATCTGGTGTTGAAATCACTAAAGGGATCACACTAGAACACGACTACTACTGAACATTGTATTTTCTAACTTTCTCTTTTTTGTTCCTTTTGATTTTTCGCAGGGAACTGGATAGCAAATAGGGGGCGCCGTTTAGTAATCTCGCTCAGGGCTCTATTATTGGTAAAACCGGCACTGCCCATAGCAAAATTCCAATAAGATAACTATTATTCCACATTTCTAGAAGCGCATTCACTCGTATAAGATACAATCAGAAACTTTGAATCATAGTAGACAGTAGTCAATTTTGTATCGGAGAATCTGACATGTAGAAACATAAACCGCGATAAAATCTGTAAAATTAGTTTTATTTCAATGTGTAATATTCGCGTATACTTGATAAATCATTATGATACTGGAGTCCCAAATCTCTATTATCGAACTCTTTTTCTCTCATTGAATATCAGCAGCGTCAGTATTCTTCTAGTATTATCAGTGAGTGGATATCACATACCACCAGGTGACCCAACGCGTTTACCGACCTGGGCTATAAAGAAAAATGCCTCGTTGGCGCAGTTGTAGTTGCGTACGCTTTACGACTGCTGTGCTGAGGTCTCGGGTTCGATCCCCGGATCATATTGGTTTTTTCTATCACGATAAACTCAGAATCAGATCGTAATCCGGAATTGTGTCAGTTGATAGACTCGCCCCCATGACATAATGAGACTATAATAAGCTCGGCGAAATGTGGGTGTACTGGTTTCATCCCTGCCTACCCCTTCGGGGATTACATGCGTGGAAGTGTATAGAAAACGTTAATTGCAAATTAAAATTATAATTAATGTGAAATTACAAAGCTCATTATGAGCCTGGATAGCGATCACACAAAAAATACTTTTGACAGTGGGCAGCATTACAGCAACGAAATGGGACACCATTGTTCCCATTATGAGTAAAACAATGGCCATCTACGCCATATCATTTTGTTACTATAGTAATGCAGGCGTACTTTCGAATTGTATGTCGGAATTGGAAATTCAGCGGTTCATGAAGGCTTTGTGAAATTAATCTTTGGCTTAAACCTGTGGTAGGTGCTCTAATTCTGCTCGTTTTAATAAAGCTTTTGACGATTTGTAAGTACTATGAGGGCGTGGTCAACAATCGAATTTGACTAAAATGGGTCAAATCGAGAACTTTATGACGACGCTATCAGTTAAAGTATTCATCATGAAGCTGAACTTTCTGTTGGTACTAACTTTTTACAAAACATTAATGAAGAACAAAAGTCCTACTAATATTTTAAAACGGACTGTTTTTGCTATTATTTGTAGAGGGTTTTTAATCGATATCCATGAGTACACTATGCATCATTAGAGTATGTGACCACTCCTAAGATAAGCATTGGCGACTATAAAAAATCAAGTATAATTGATCCACGTTTGGCGGAGGTTCCTTGAAACTTAGATAAAAAAATGCCTCAGATTGGAAATTTCCTTTTTCTTTCAAATCTTAATGGACGAAAAGAAAAAAAAATTAAATAATAAAGAATTTTATCGGTTTATTATTCATTTTTATTCCCGGCATTTCTAAAGCTTTACATAAAGTGTTTATGGTCACGGGGTGGTCAATGTGTAATATTCACGTAAACAAAAAAAACATAGGCAGTCATATGGGGACTACCGACAGAAGTGATAACTTAAAATTTGGGATTACTGATTGCTTGTCAATAATTACAGAACTTCATGTGCGTGCTTATGTAAAAAGTAAAATAATATTAACGTGATGGTCAGTTCAGTGCTTTTTCCTCATCCCAAAGTGTGTAACGTGCCTAAAGAATATTTCATATCAAAAAATTTATCTTACTTACGTATTATTCTTTAATATTCTTAGAAATGCAACTAAACTAATTAATTGCCCTAAAATCGCTGTTTTCCTTCAATTACGGGATACAAAGGCCAAATAAAACTTCTGATAGGTGCCTGTCGTCGTATCGGACGCAACTTCAGTTTCGAAATGTCGAAAAATTACGAAATTTTTCGAATCGAAAACCTCACACAGATTGTGATTGGCCCTATGACCTCATTGATTTCTTTATCTGAGTCGATTTAATTTCATCCAGTGAATATTAGTTGTGCTGTTAGTCCAACCTCTAATCTGTTTTATCCAATAATCACTAAACGTCATTTAATTTACGCAAGCACCGTTTGTCTTTTCTATAAAAGTAATTCGACTGGGCTTGCGGGAACCCGAATCGATTAAAAGGTGCGCGTATTTGAGTACTCGTAAAATAATTTAGGCTCAATATGCGCAGATCCCATTAACGATGTGTTGAGTTATTGCTTTCGGTATACGCGGATATTCGAATTACGACGGGCCCGGATTTTACAATTTGGATGAGGGTCAAAATTTGTACTGAATTATCATTCACCTTATCCATACTTCTTTCAGAAGATAGTCAAAATCTTGAAAGTTCTCTTAAAGTACATTTTCTCTTAGTTTAGTCTACCAGAAATATCGATTACCTACATTGATTGAACAAATACAATCGTAAGGTGACGACCTTATTTATCACTTTAATAAAGCAAACTCTCAATGGTCGCATCAAGTGTTAGACATGAGCTTAGACTCAGTGGCAGTGTGCATATCAGCCTCATTATTGGTAGACCGATGATAGCGTCACCGACACTCATCGTCACTGTAGCCTACAGTCTATCAACGACTTATACTGACGATCACATGATACTGTCATCAAAATTCTGCTTAGCTTACTCCTGTATCCCGAGTAAATACTGCAAGGTACAACTATAGTGTGCTAATATAATTACCAATTACCTAGACTGGCCAAGTGAATTGTCCTGATATGTCCATTTTCAAATCTTAGTTTTTGAAAATCGGGGTTGGCAATCCTATTATTACCAGCCCATGATATTAAAGAGGGTGAGCCTATTGGATATTCCACTTTTATATCAGCTTCTGAGTCTGCAATGACTTTCAGTCATTATAGGTCGAAATCAAAATTACTACGATTTTCTATAAATAACTTTGTTTGTAATATTACGAAGAGTGCACAAACCTCTGAAATCTCACGGAAAATATTTCAATAGTCCATTGAGTGGGGACTGCAGTTTGTTAACATCGCCAGAGTCCGTCCCTGGCAACTAACGAGATTGCTTTTGGGACGTTTCACAGCCGATTTTACAAGTGCATTTCGATCGGCCATCTGTTTCGTATTCAATTTTTATTGAAATAATATGATAATTTTAATGGCGTCGTGTCACCGCAATTACGATATTATTTATGAGATTATCTTTGTCTGGTTTTTTTGTCTGGTTTTATTTTATTTTGAGCTGTCTAGCATATAGGTAAACCCAACATTAACTATGGGTTTCTATGTGAGAATCGTAAACAGGTAAACCCTTTTATCTATTTCTGTTATTAAGAACTGAACCGTTCTTAGTAAATCATCTTTGTTGTGGCAATAGAAATTTTGCAAATAATGGCAAAATAACTTGATATGATAGATAGCAACCCCATTTTTTGGTTGGCGCGGGGAAACCGCTTTATTACTGCCGCCCGCTCCGGGAGAAGCGGAATAAGAATAAAACGGTTATGCTGGACTCGCCGATCTTACGACCCAGCACCCCCTCGCCCGGATGATGGCTATCCGGGCGGCCGCTGGCCCGAGTTCCTTACCCCCTATGTACACCCCACCCGATACTACCAGCTAAAAGCCCGCGGTGGCCTTCATCGGCGCTTACGGAGCGATCCTGGGGTATTCTAAAGAGTGCTAGAATTGATGCCGGAGCCGCCCTGCGCACTGTGGATCCAAAATCAGCTTTCGAAGACTTAGGAATCCGATGTTTAAATTGTAATTTTTTACGGTTGGAATAGTTTCTATTTATTACTACTTATGCTCGAATACGTCACGTGAAATAATTTGGCTCGAAAATTAAGGAGCTATAATTTATTAGTTTTTTTAAGTATTCTATTCCCGGCCGCACCTGTGCTTTAAATAAGCAGTAGATACCACCGGGCACGAAAAACCTCCGCACCCTGTTCAGGATTCCGTCCCTGTGTGTCCCTGAGGCCCTCGATGTGACTCTTTCTATTAAGATCATAGTGGATATCCATACCTAAGATACTAAGGTCATGTTAAAAAATATTGATTATTCTTCTTTGAATAATTTATTAAATCAGTGCGCTGATAGTCGTAATTATCCAGGGCGGCCGGACTAACACTACGTCGCTCTTCGTCCAAAACACGCGTTTCATTAATTCGGTCAATTAAATTTCATAGGCAAATGATATTTAATATACCAACAGCCGCATAGAGTCCTGACCCAAATTAGGTCAAACCTGTATTGTGGGCCAACCGCTATGAAGGTCTACAATCCCACAACACCCAGATCTATTACAAATATTTTTGGATCCCACAAATATTTATATTTTTGCTGTACCGCGAAATCTTTGCATATTTATTTAATGTGTACCTGTATTTTAGATAAGGTGTCTATGCTGATGTTATGCCATCAATTTAACAAATTAGCCACCTGATAACCAATCTCCACTGCTTATGAAACTTAAAGGATTGGGAATTTTGGATTCAGGCTTTCGGATATCAGACAGTATGAAATACAAAAAACTGTTACATCTCGTAGCTTTTCAATGTATTCCAGTGGATCCGGTCCTTTCATATTGTATACAAATCTACAGCGTGGATTAATTAATAGTTGTTCTTTTTTTTTGTTTTTATCCTGGCACGGCAAAGTGACCTCACTGCACTTGATAGTAAGTGCAGTGCCGTCCAGTTAAAGTATCAAGTAGCGAGAGACAATATATCCCTCGTTACTCAACACAATCATGCCTGCTGTGTAGCTTCTTCACACTACGCCAAAATTTATTATTTCGTTCTTAAATCACATCATCAAAGGTGATTTAACAATTAATTAACAAATGCACCTCGTCTACAGCACGGCAACGCGACTACGTCCAGTGAAACGTCGGTGGGGACGAACACAGCTACTGCGGCGGCAGCGACGCCGGGACCCAGCAAGGCGCCGCCACCGGCAGCCAAGTTCCGACACGGCCTGCTGCAGCTCATGATACATACCATCGACCCGATGCATGACGGTGAGTTAGGTATGCACCGCGCTTTGCTCACTATTCGTATCTCATGGTCGGATCTTGAAGGTTTAGTGAATTGTAGTGCGAAAAAATAAAAAGAATTAAAGACATCGAATTAAATTATTTAAAAACAATCAGTGAGACAATAACATTTTTATTTCTTAAAATTTTGTGGTGTTTCATTTATAATCAAGAAAGGGTTGGCATTTATTTCCCTTATTTTAATTTGCCATTGGTTTACATTGACTTTTTAAGCCTCTTAATACTTTAAATAAATTTATGTTTAGTTTAATTTCTATGTAGAATTTATCTTTTTAATCTCATTACAAATGAGAGATTTGTTTTGAATGTACTTTCTTAATCCTTTTAAAATGATTATTTCGATTTTCTTTTTTTACACCTTTTTAATCTATGCCTAAATAAGATACACATTAGGTTACCATCTCTATCCGACTGCACTTATCCATCGCAAGTGGTGAAAGCTTTGTCCGAACCTGGCAGCGTTTGGCACTCGTCCTTATAACTGGCACCCTGTCCTAGCTGAACTTGCCATATTGCACTGGCAACTGGCACGCCAACTAACCAAGCCCTTGCTACTACTGCCATTACTCCAGAGTTGGTATTATATAATTTTTTATATTGTAAGTTGAACTTTATTACGGTTCGCTTTTTGTGGCAATTTTTACCCAACTGCACTAAAAGGGTTGTATTTTAATAGGCTTTCAGTCACACATCTGCATTTCTCGATTTAGAAATTTTATTTAAATATCACAAATGAAACCTGCTATTGCAAGCTTTGGTATTTGTTATTTGTATAGCAGCGATAGCCTAGTTGGTTGCGGTACGGACTGTCAAGACGAAAGTCGTAGGTTCGAAACCCAAGTGGCATACACCTCTGACTTTTCTAAAGTTATGTGTGTATTAAAATGTTAATTATCGCTTGCGTTAACGGTGAAGGAAACATCGTGAGGAAACCTGCATATCTGAGAGTTTTTCGAAGGTATGAGAAGTCTGCCAACTCGCATTAGGCCAGCGTGGTGGACTAAGGCCTAACCCCTCTCATTAGTAGAGGAGGCCAGTGCCCAGCAGTGGGACAATGTTTAATACAGGGCTAGTATTATTATTTATTATTATTATTTGTTATATATTCTTCATAATATATTTAATTACACAGAGTATAATTATTATGAAATAAATATCAATTCACCTAAAGTTCAATTTAATTACAATGAACCAGTTAACTTTATAATGCTATAGTAAGAACTCTCTGTATTTAAAAAAATAGTTTCTACAGTTTAACTATCAGGGGCAAGTTTTTTAGTCATTTAAAATATTTTTATTATATACTATACTATACTATTTTTATTTATTTATTCTGAGTATTCTGAGACCGGCAGTGTACTTATAATGTAGTTTTCCAGTGCCAATACAAAATATACAAAAAATATATATGGACGCAAAACGTAGTCCGTTTCAGCCCTTTTTTTGCTAACGATCATGAAATGGTTAATTAGTGCTAGTTAATTTTAAATTGGTTGGTTCCGCTTCCGTATGTTTAGATTATGTTACTAATGTTTGAGTTTATAAAATAGTTAAGTGTGTTATTTAGGTGACCCATTTTTCAAAAAAATATTATCATACCTACATGACAAATCATCAAAGGTTCGCCCCATATTGTGATAGAAGCGGAGAGGGTTACTCTTGACACTCGATTCCAATTTAAAATTGGGATTGGGTTCGAAAACTGTACAATTGGCACTCTTGAACGCAACACCAGCACCCGATTTAACTGAATACGGCGGAATTTTTAGTAAATAAATGAAATAGAGTATTTACGATCGCTAGTTCGTAACTATTCTATATCATTTAGTTGAGTGAGTTAGAGTTCCAATATCTTCTAGATTGGAATTGAAACTGTATCGAGTTCGAGATAGGAATTGATTTCAAGAGTAGGCCTACTGCTTCAGTGTCATTGCTTTGAATTAAACATCCAAACATAAATGTTGAATGCCCAATTTGTGATTTAGGCCTGGTACCTCACGAATACCTCAGCCTTACACGTACACATCAATGAGTAACTTGTTCAAAAATTTTGGTTGTTTGACAGAAATTAAGAAAGATCTCAATTTACTATGTATTTCTCATAAGTTTTTTCTGTATATAAATACTAGCTGTTGCTCGCGGCTCCGCCAGCGTGGAAGTTGTGTTTGTGTTGTGGGCGAAAAAGTATACAATACAATATACCAATTATCATGCGTTTCTTCAAAAATTACGGATTTTCATAAAAATTTTCAACACCTATTTTACACCCTTAGGGGTGGAATTCCCGAAAATCCTGGAATATATATTTTTAACTAAAAGGCCAAATACAAATTTTCATGAATTTAACTTCAAAAATGACGGATTTTAATACAAACTTTCATCCCCTATTTTATCCCGTTAGTGGATGCCTACGTCATAAAAGGTATCTACTGTCAAAATTTCAAGTCTCTAACCCTAGCCGTTTGGGCTGTGCGTTGATTGATCAGTCAGTCAGTCAGTTTCTTCTTTTATATATACAGATTATAATTGCGGGTTCAATTCCGCACTGACATAAATGTTTGTGTGACCCAAATTTTTTTTCGGATCTGGGTTTTATGACCGTAGTCCTTCGTACTTCTTGATATCCACGGTACAGGTTTGACCTAGTGTGGACTGTTGGGTGTATTTATTAATTATAATAAAGTAAGTTGTGTAACTTCAATCTGTATATATAAAAGAAGAAACTGACTGACTGACTGATCGATCAACGCACAGCCAAAACGGCTGGGGTTAGAGACTTGAAATTTTGACAGTAGGTACCTTTTATCACGTAGGCATCAACTAAGGAAGGGTTTTTGGAAATACTACCCCTAAAGGGGTAAAATAGGGGATGAAAGTTTGTATAAAAATCCGTCATTTCTGAAGATAAATTCATGAAAATTAGTATTTGGCATTTTAGTTATAAATAAAAAATATATGTTTCAGGATTTTTGGAAATTCCGCCCCTAAGGGGGTAAAATAAGGAATGAAAGTTTGTATGAAAATTCGTCATTTTTTAAGTTAAACGCATGAAAATTGGTATTTTGTATTGTGTACTTTTTCTCCCAAACATGACCTCCACGCGGGCGGAGCCGCGAGCAACAGCTAGTTAATTATAATAAAGTAAGTTGTGTAACTTCAATTAATAATAAATTAAAAGAAAAATGAAAGAACAAAGAAAGTTTCAGCAGAAGAAAAATAGAAATATGACAATTTCGGGTATTAGTAATTTAAAGTACTAAATATTTGTTTTATCCTGTGCTTTTTTTTACTAAACCCCGCGGTTGTTGGATCATCACTGCGACGTGACCACGTGGTGAGAGGACTCAAGAAGTTTCATGATGAAGAAACTCCGAAACGAAGCTCTTAAAGCAGACTTAATCTAAGTACTAAATCCTGAGCAATGATGGATGGAAGGAAGATGCCAAGATGTTCATAAAACTATACTTACATGATATTCAAAACGTAAAACTTTTATGATTCAGTTAGTCTATGTCTAGAATGTTTTCATATGCAGGGTACATGCAGGGTACAATATATTCTATTTATTTACTTACAAGGTACATCCTACTAATATTATAAATGCAAATGTTTGGATCTATGGACTGCTCTGGTTGAAATTTGGCACAGAGATAGATTATAGTCTGGAGTAGCACATAGGCTACTTTTTTATCCCGGAAAATGTACAGTTCCCGTGGGATAGTTTAGTTTTTCACAGAGCAAGGGACCAACATGATTTTTTTCATTGTGACTGTTTAGGGATCAGAAAATGACATTGTTTGACTTTATTTCCAAAAAAGCGTAATTGCGTTAAGCATTTTTTGTTTAAGACCATATTTACCAAATTTGTAAACAATCTATTATATTTGTAAACTAAAAGTGGTAGAGCCACGCTGTAGACATATTTGTCTACAGCATGAATGGGGCGGCTGTATGGTAAGTGAGATATCCGGAGGCCCAGATTCCACCTTCCCTTCCCTAATCCCTATTCCTGTCCTTTAAGGCCGACAGCGCATACGTGATACTTTCGGTATTGTGGATGTTCATGGGCGGTGGAGATCACTTAACATCAGGTGACCCACTGGCTCGTTTGTCGGACTATGATATATAAAAAAAAACTATGTTGAGCGAAAAATGTTTGATAAGAAAAAACAGTCCGAATATCTTATTATAATCATAAGTTACTTACTCACGAAATCACGAATCCTCGAGATTATTTCCGGAGACCTTTATAAGATTATTTGGCGCCAATATTCGACCCTACTGTGAATTTAGGGCAAGAGTAACTGCCGACCCGGCCTTGACCCTGTGTTATCGAGTCGTACCATAACTAATATTTTCATGGATTACCATAATGTTGTATAATATGATATTGACATCATTTACATATTAGATGTAAGATCTTTTTTTTGTCTGGTTGATTTTCTCTATTTTCTGGTTGTTCCTATGTAGTGATATTGATTTGTTTATTTTGTGTGTATTTTTACCCACATCTGCGCGCATTCTAAACCTATTGTTGTACAAAGCAGGGAGGAGCCAGCTGAAAAACAGTGTATACACTGAGCTGGCCCCTCGCCATATACATATTGTTATTATACTTGTACCTTTCTTTCTATGTATTATTGTTTTACACTATGTATTGTGGGAAATAAATGGTTTAAACCTCGCAAAAGAAAAAAAAAAGAAAAAAACAAAGTATTTACTGAATCGATAAAATAATATAAGTATCACATGATATATGTTGTGCAGTTTTTAAAGTATGAATTTAGCATTCTATTTTAAATTTTGTTAGTAGAAATAACTGTGTTTTACAATGTATTCAAAAGTTTGTATTAATACCAGACGCCTTTTTTTTTGTCGCGGCGAAAGCGTTTTATTACTGTCGCCCGCTCCGGAGGGAAGCGGAATAAGAATAAAACGGGTATGCTGGACTAGCCGGTCATACGACCCAACATCCCCCTCGCACGGATGATAGCTATCCGTGCTGCCGCTGGGCCGAGTCCCTAACCCCTATATACAACCCACCCGACACTACCAGCTAAAACCCCGCGGTGGCCTTCTTCGGCGCTTACGGAGCGATCCCGGGGTATTCTAAGGAGTGCTAGAATTGCAGCCGGAATCGCCCCTGCGCGGTGCTGCGTAGCAGCCCATCTCCATGGAGGGCTAAGGAGCCCCCGCGCACCGAACAACGACAGCGAACGAGGCCTTACCACCCGCGCTGCCGTCCATCTCGGGGAATACCAGACGCCTGCTCTTGCTTAGATATTTAAAAACGAGATGTAAAATCAATAAATACACCCAACAGTCCTACATAGTCCTGACCCTATATCGTAGATACAACAACAATGAGGGACTACGGTGAGGTCCCAAAACACTCGGATCCGAAACAAATATTTATAGATCATATAAACATTTGTTATGACGCGGTAATCGAATCCGCAGCTGCTCGTTTAACAAGCGGCTACTTGACCGTTGTGCCACGGGTGTCACGCTTATTTTTTACTTGAATTCACATTGTGGTAACGTCAATGCTCAAAATTTCAAACACAGGAAAGTATACTTGTGTCGTCTAATGAATATACGTCTATAACATAAATCATGTCTGTGTTCTAGAACATCCCTCAATACCTATGAAGGCAGTTCATCAAAGCCGACGTTGTAACAAGCTAGCCGATAAACCCGGCGGATGCAATAGTCGCACAATAGCCCGGCCACAAGACGTGTCTAACAGCCAGTTGTCTATTGAGTGCGGTGTCTATTATAATTAATCTATGTCGTGTAGTTTGTCTATTGGTAGGTTAAGAATTAGTTAATTTATATTTAAAACAAAAGATTAAAATTGAATACAAAAGGTTTGGAAATTAAATTAACTTTATTTTCTTGTTTCAAGCTGTACTCCGCGCTTGTAATCTTGACGATTTCAGATCAGTAGGCCTACTCTTGAAATCAATTCCAATCTCGAACTCGATATAGTTTCAATTCCAATCTAGAAGATATTGGAACTCCTTACTCTACTCAACTAAACGAAATAGAATATTTACGAACTAGCTATCGTAAACATACTATTTCATTTAGTTACTAAAAATTCCGCCGTATTCAGTTAAATCGTGCGCTGGTGTTGCGTTCAAGAATCCCAATTGTACAGTTTTCGAACCCAATCCCAATTTTTTATTGGAATCGAGTGTCAAGGGTAACCCTCCTGATCTTATGCAAAAATTGCCAGATTCGAGGTTTTGGGCGTCCGAAATACAGTATTTTAATGCGTGAAAGGTTAATCGGTACCTCAGATACTCTGACCAATAAGTACACCGAACACTATGAACTGTATTGTACTATTATAACTGTATTTTCCCAGCGCGAGAATCGAATCCATAACCATATTTTTCTGGGATAAAACATATCCTATGTGTTAAACCAGCTAATAAACTATCTATGTGCCGAATTTCATCTAAATCCGCTCAGGTGTTTTTGCTTGATCGAGTTTCAAATATCCAAACATACAAACTATTACATTTATAATGTTAATATTACAAAATAAATAGATTTTAAATTACCTTATATAAATATATTAGGTTTATCATAAACGCATTCGACGCTGCGGGCAAAAGCTAGTTAATAATCAAGATTGCATATCTTTAAATGAAAATAGCATTCCTATAAAATCTAACAAGTTTGCTAATATTTAACAACTAATTGAAATCCATGTATGGAACATGTTTAAAATATTTTAACATAACTGGTGATTTGGAATAATAAAATAATTCACCTTGTTAGTTATTACGCTGTAAAAATATAACAGCTCCTTGAGTTAACGACCTAGTTGTACCCAAAGAATGTTTGGATTTAATTTATATGATATTCAATATAACATTATTGCAGGTTGTTATAGAAACCGGGCCGGAAAATGGGCCGGTCACATTTGTCGTAGAACCGATCACTGTTGTGGTAATAAGGTTCTTGAGTGGAGACCGCGTACAGGTAAACGCAGCAAGGCTGCAGGCAGAAATTGGATGCGTAGAACCGAAGATCGGGTTCAATGGCGAGCCTTGGGGGAGGCCTATGTCCAGTAGTGGACTGCGATAGGCTGATGATGATGATGATGTTATAGAAACTCAATCTGGTGTTGTATAGTCCCATAGACATAGAATGGACTGAGTGTCTCTATCCAGCTATTAAGTGAAAACAGGTATGTGAGAGAGATAAAGCGAACATGCGGTCAGCATTTGTCATTTTCTAGAATTTTGATTGGTCTACGTCACAGAGTTGTATGAGCCAAAAGAAATAGGTATTGGCCGCACAGTCGATTTGTCTCTTTCTACATTTGTTTTGTGAGGGATATTGCTCAGTCCAGTTCTTTATGTCTATGATTGACTTAAACACAAAAGACATATTACAAAGCAGTTTGTCTATGGTTCTAAATCTTAATATGTTTGTCGGTGATATTCCAATGCATGGCTATCACCGATTTTATCGAGTAATTTTATAGTGGGTGGTGAGTATTACACACTGTAATAAAACAAATTTTACGGATTTTTTCGTTGTTTATTTTACCTTTTTAGTTCCGATGTTCGGAAACTTTACAGCCTCCGTGGTCACAAGACGGTCTCTTTTTGTGTATGCATTTAATATTACCGCGAAATAAACATATTTATTTTATTAGTTATGTGAAATATGAATGTCAAATACCAAAAACTTCTTTAGCACAAAACTCATCACAAGTTGACAACAAAACTCGGCATTTCATCTCGTTGGGGATCTGTTATGGCACAAATGGACGCGTGTCCAAACTTCGCCGAGTGGGCCGTTCAAACATTTGTGCAGTGAGCATTGTTCAACAAAAACAAAGTTTAGCCGTTGTGTGTTGACCTATTTTTACCAGAACTGCATCGCAACAAGTACGTACTTATACGGCTTCTGAAATGAATGGAGAGATTTCGAGCGCAATTATCCATATTTCAGTGAAAATGGGAGAAACACTCCGGTTTTCGGAATACAAATTTAGTTACCGACTCTGTTTTAATACGAATAAATAATTTTACAGAATAAATTTCGGCAAGTACCAGGCATTTACAAATGCAAAAGATAAATATTCTCATTCAAGATCCGTCAAACATGCTCGTAGAGAATATCTCTCGAACAAAACAAAAAAATAACATGTACAAATCCAGCACAGCTTAGGATGGATATGAAACTTCTTCAAATATTCCTCTATCTTTTATTTTTTCCTAAATTTTAGTCTATCTTTCCTTTTCAACTTCAAAAAATCGGCTTTTTGTCTCTTGTAAGTGTTCATTAATCGTTCAGTAATATAAGCTCACGTTTATATCCCCAAAGGGGTAAACAGAAGAGCGACCACAGTTGCCGAACTCAATTTCGGTCAGCTCATGCATGATTCTTTGAAATCAACCCTCCAGACAGGACTCCAGGATTGGTTTCTCAAATTAAGTTTTCTGTCTTGTGAACAGACTAATCTTCTACTTACAATAAAACCAATTCCATTTATATTCAATGTCGTAGTAGCGACCAAAAAAACGGTACCATAATTTCTCCTGGAAGCGCAAAGTCAAGGTGACATTACCTATATACTAAGAATTCTTTAGCTTCAGCCATTGTCCGCAGGTAAGGTAGATGAGAAAGCGACGCAGCTTCACGCGATAGCATCCCTGAAAGTGCTGCTGGAAGCGACAAGGCCGACAGCAGGCGGCGCAGGGGCAACAGCAGCGCGGAATACAGCGGCAGCTGCTACTGCCCAGGCCAAGGAGACACCGCTGGACCTGCCCAACGGTGGGCTTGCGGATGTCCAGTTAGATGCGATAGAAGAGGTGAGTCAGATTTGGTGTAAAGTGCAACAATTTCCAATCCTTTACTCATATA
Organism: Laothoe populi; assembly: GCA_905220505.1. NCBI lineage: Eukaryota > Metazoa > Arthropoda > Insecta > Lepidoptera > Sphingidae > Laothoe > Laothoe populi. The sequence goes on from HG992165.1 coordinate 3,661,993, forward strand.
TCAGCAGCACTTACTCTGTCTAGCTTTTCTTATCCTGGCACGGCGAAGTGATCACAGTGTACCTACTGGTAAGCGCAGTGCCGTCCAATTAGAGTATCAAGTAGCGAGAGACAATCTATTCTATTTCCCACTTCTCAACACAATCATGCCGGCCTGCTGTGTAGCTTCTTCACACTACGCCATGGGCAAGAAGGTGAAAAAGCGGTCGAATGTCAAGTTTCAGAGTACTCAGAAGGCTGCAACACGGCCAAACGACGTACCTCAGAACCCCCTATAAAAACTGTATGTACACTCGCTAACCCCGGAACGCCACACACTTGCGTGTGCCACAATGGCGGGTTTTACACCCTGTGTAAGGTGGTCTCTATCCGGGCGGATATGACTATCCTACCAGTAATTGGTCCAGTTGATTTATAGAAATGTGTCGTTAAACAAGCATCTTAATTAGATCCTATATGAAGAGACATTGGATCAGGATCATGTAAACCAAAACTATATCTACAAGAAGCAATACATAATGAACCAAAATAAGCATCACGGTCTGGATGGTGTGGAATGTCACACTATTCCAAAATAATTGTTGTATCAGATATTTTTTAAAAGTGTAAATGTTAGACCCTAAGATCCTCTTACGCCTTAGTCAAGTATAAGATATCTGCATTGTTTCAGACAGTCAGACTTGATTGTCTTTCCCTTTTACTACAAAGAGTTTTTGATGTCACTTTAACTGAAACTCTGCAATGTTATATTTAACTATAATTTTAATTAACTACGGTGCAATTAACATGACCTTGGTCGATGTGGCTCCAAAATTCCTTACCCGGGTTAACACATTATCGCGTGTAATCAAAACTTTACATAACTGTTAGTTGTTTATTAGGATGTTTCAAATGTATGTGAAATTCTCATTCAACGTTCGACGTTCAACAAAATTCTGTTATTTTAGCTCTTAATATTAATTTTAAAAGGTCAATCATCTTTAAAATTTACTATTGGTTAATTAGAAAAATAGATTTTTAAGATTTATTTCGCCTGCATCCTATGATTCCCATTGATTATCTACCAAAAAGTTTATTTAATAAAATTTAAGAGCTCCAACTTTGATACATCTTTGTATTTAGCACAAGTAACTAGAATTCCATATAAATAAATATAAGTATATATATCGTTTTATTTAGAAACACCCTGGTGTTTATATTTCCAAATAACACCTTAATTCATTATCAACTTAGAAATACTTGACAGTACAATTAGCCTTTAGTAAAAATGTAACCTTTGAATTGCGTGATAATGTATTGCTCTTGAAACGATAAATGTGGCACCCAGTGATGAATTGAATAGAACAGAGATCGTGATATCACTTACCCAAAGACTAGAAATACCTATATTTTTACTTTACCAGATTTACTTTATTAAGTGAATCTGCAATCGTACGATTAATATTGTGAGCGTCTTACGACAGAAGATAGTTCTCTCTTTAGGGTAGTTGTGTTGATCAATCAAAAATATTAACTATCGGGAAATTTTACACGTCTACTTGACGTGCTACATCTACGTCTACGTCTACACAAATAATAATAATAATTAGCCCAGATAGTCACAGATATAGTACTGACCCCACACTAGGTCTAACCTGTATATGTTCCCACAACACCCAGACCCGAAACAAACATCTGTCTGTCACACATACATTTTTCTCGGTGTAAGAATCGAATCCACGGCCTCCAGTTTCATAACCAGCTACTCGCCCGCTGCGCCACCGACAACCTATACATACATACACATATACGTACATCCTAAAATAAAAAAACCTGCTTATAAAAAGCAATACAACGGCAGCAATTCACTATCTGCGATTTCTTACAGACAATCTTTGAACGGACTGACTTGACCAGGAAAGAGAGCGAGTTGTCAATAATATGTTATGAGGAGGAAGATGGTTTCTTATGTTTACGTGAATATTACACATTATAGGAATCCTTTCGTGACGAAAAACAACTCAGCCCGCCCCGTGACCATGAGGCTATAAAGATTTCGTAACATCGAGATTAAAAAAGTAAACTGAACCGCTAAAATCCGTAAAAGCCGTTTTATTACAATGAGCAACATGATATTCAATCAGATATAAACTAATACATACAAATTAAGACTATTGATAATTTAAAATACCAACGATACTGAGATGCACCAAGAAACTTAGTCTCAGGCGTTTTGTGTCTGAAAATTGTATTTGTGCAACTTGAACTTCGAAGTGCATGTGCTTACCGATTTGCCAACTTAAGTCGCCGCTAGATCAATGAGATGATGGAGTATCTTTATCAAATTTTTATGAAGGATCTAAAATAGACGTCATATTTTTTTTTCATCCTGACACGGCAATGTGACCACACTGCAGTTGATGATAAGCGCAGAACAGTCCAATTAGAATATCGAGTAGCAGGAGCCGATCTATCCCCCGCTACTCAACATCCTCATGCCAGCCTGCGTCTTTACACTACGCCATGGACACGGAGGTGAAGAAGCGGTTGAGGGTCTAGTGTCAGAGTATCCATTCATGAACAAAAACCGGATGTACACTGGCAGATCCCGGAACGCGACTTACATGTGCCACTATGGCGAGTTTTACATCCTGTGTATGATAGTCGCTATCCAGGCGGATATGTATATCCTACCACCAGCAAACGTTTTTACGATCCTAAGATAAAAACATCCCTGGAGAGACAACGTTGACAAACATCACATTGTCTTGGTATTAGAGAAAGTTACAGAAATATCAACTGATAAAAAATTAAAGAAATATATCCACACTCTTTTCAGTGGAACAACACTCGTCGATCTGCGACATTGAGAAATTGCGACGTAAAGAATCCAATTTAGATTCGACAGCTGAACTGATACGACGTATCGACATACAAATTACTTCTTGTAAAGCTAAGTTCGCATTAATATCGAAGGAAGAGATTGAGCAAATTATATTGGCACTGACGTTTTTACAAGATTGTGTCTCCTATTCGTATGTCTGAAGAGCAGCTAATTGGACACTTGGCTATTATTCCCCGGCGAAATAAATTATATAACACTATTACAAATTATGGTTTTCTGCAAGAAGATTTTTTGAGTGGTAGAGCTGCGTTGTTGACAATTTTATCTACTTTATGAATTGGCCGGCTCATGCTTCCATGGGCTGTTACCACTTCAAAGAACACCGACGTTAACAAGGTGAAAGATTTATGACAAGACATATGGGTACAAGAATTATGGGTATTTCCAATTCCAATTCTCATTTGTTTCATTATTCTCTTTCAATGATTCTCCTGTTCATATATCATATTCATCACTTGCTCGTTTACCAACTTCTGATATGGGAAAGGATTGTTGATTACATTTACTTTTAAATGTTTATTTAATAGTATATGTTTAGTAGTATAGGTTGTGCCTAGGGCACCGACGATCTAGCGAATCTATTATATTTGTAAGTCTCATATCGGAAAGTGGAATGAATTAGGACATAATATTGAGAAATATCAATCTATTGAAGACTAGAATTTTTACGAACGTCATAAATAACTTTATACAAAAAATAAACGGTATAAAAGAAGAAATCTAAACATCTCATTCGAATGCTTAACGACCGAGGTGTTTTATAAATCTCGTAGACATGACCCTTGTCAGCTGTCGCACCCAATGCAGATAAACTTCAGACTCGATGTCACATCAGCCCGATTGAAGAAAGGACATGTTTTCTATCTACTGTCCTGTATTTTGTCGGAAATGGTTTTTCGAATGTTTTTATTTGTTTGGAAATATAAGTTTCGTATACTTTGTCGAGTCATTTATCAAATCTATACTTTAATATAGCTAAATAGGCAATTTGTCTGTACATTAAATGATTTTGCAAAATTTTGATTGTGACGTGTTAAATTATCGACATCGAACCCAAAACGATTGTTTTTGGAAGTATTATCTATCTGTCTTTCTGTCTGTCAAGGCATCACTTCCAAAGTACTGTATTACGATAAATTAATCGACAATAAAATCACAGAGTTTATCACGAGGTAATAATAGTCTTTATTTCATTTATGTGGGTGCATTCAATCAAAGGTTATACCTGTTTGAACGAATATCTGTATTATGCAAAGAGTAGTTGTGAGAGATGAAAAATGGATCTGTCTATAGCAAGAATGGTTCATGATGGCTTGATAGGAAGTATACCCAATGATCCCAGATATCCTTTTTCAATATTCCTCCACTCCTATACTTCTTCCATTTTCTACAAGATCAATTTTGAATAACCGATTAGAATGTCGAGAATTAGAGAAACCGAATTATACGCCAAATTTTAAGCAGGATGTAGTGTAATCAATTCACACCTGGCGAAAAAATGCTCTTGTATATAAATATGACTATGTTTACGGCCATAATTCATGCTAGACGGCTATATTGTGTTAAATTGAGCTTAGACACACACGCTGCTATATATCTCCTTGATACCCAATACGCCTACCCTTAAGATCCAGTCTGTCAAGATTTCCTAACTAATTGTAGTTCCATCTTATATTGTCTATCTAAGTCATTATAAGGTTAAAAGCATAGACATAGAGCATAGATTGAGTGCTCTTTATCTCGCTAGTGAATACGGGCAGAAAATTTGAAGGGTATACAGTGAACGAGCGGCCAGCAGTCTTTTTCTAGAATTTTGATTGGTCTACGTCACAGACTTGGAGGAGTGAAAAGAAATAGGTATTGGCCGTACAGGCGCTGTCTTTTTCTACAAAGTGGGCAATTTTGTGAGCATATTGCTCCGCGCATTCTCTATGTCTTTGTTATTATTCTTTAAATTTTTTTTAAATTCTAGAACCTGCCTAACATCGCCAATATCCTAAGGATCTGCACGATCATGATTCTAGTTTCTTTGTCCTCAGATAGGTGACCTGGACGAGGACACGACACCGCTGGACATGTCGTGGCCGTCAGGTTTCCGCAAGCGAATCACGTATTTGTTGGTCGCACCAATAGTCTTCCCACTTTGGATCACCCTCCCGGACACGCGGACTCCGAGAGGTGAGGAAGTTTTACTTAGCAACCCAAAAATATACAGTACTGAATTTAGTAACATTGGTCCTCCCCATATTTCGAAATATGTAAGCGTAACGTACTTCGCCATTTTTAAATGTTATTTCTAAATTACACTAATGTTATCATGAGTTGTTTGTGTTCATTTCTTAGTTATGAAATAATGAAATGAAATGAAATAATGTTTTTGACCGACTTCAAAAAACGAGGACGTTCTCTATACGTCGGAATCTTTTTTTTATGTATGTTCCCCGATTACTCGAAGACGCCTGGACCGACTTGAGTTTTTTTTTTGTTTAAAAGGATATACTTCCCAGGTGTTCTCATTGGCACCAAGTCAGGATCTGATGATGGGATCTCAGAAAAATCGAAGGCAACCCTCAAATTTTATAGGGACGTATAATGTGTTTTTTATTGCAGTCGGTGTTTTGATTGATATCAATTCGTTTTTAATAATGAATACGCGATAAACCTAATTAATACTTATGTATTAAATAATACTTATTTAATAAATTGATATTTATTACTGTTTTTAGCAGTACAACTGCCCTAAAAAATCTGAAGTAGAACTTAATATTCCATCATTAATTGTGAAATGAATAAAATGAAATATCCTCATTAATCTAGTAGCAGTGAATTTATGCCGAAGAACCGAAAGTTCTGGTTTTAAACCGACTTCAAAGAAGGAGGAGGTTAACAATTCGTCGGAATCTTTTTTTTTTATGTATGTTACCTGATTACTCGAAGACGCCTGGACCGATTCGAGAAATTAGGGTAGGGAAGGGTATACTTCCCAGGTGGTCCCATTGTCAGGATCTGATGATGGGATCTCAGAAAAATCAAGGGAAACCCTAACATTTTATAGTGTCGGATAATTTGTTTTTTATTGAAGTCGGTGTACTTTTTATGAATAAAAAACTATTACTTATTAATCTCAGTTCGGATAATCATTTATGTGTTGAGATTTCAATTATCACACATGAGTTGCTCGGAGCTCAAGTGACCGATATTTTATTTTATCCTGCACACTACACCTTATGGTAAGCACAGTGCCGTCCAAATAGAGTATCGAGTTGCGAGAGACAATCTATCTCCCGCTAATCAACTCAACCATGCCGTCCTGCTTCTGCACACTACGCCATTGCCAAGAAGGTGAAGAAGCGATTTAGGGTCTAGTGTCAAAGTACTCTAGACTCCCGACAGAAACCGGATGTACACTGGCTGATCCCGGAACACTTGAGTGTGCCACTATGGCGGGTTTTACACCCTGTGTACGGTGGTCGCTATCCGGGCGGATATGAATATCCTACCACCAGGAAATAATAATGAATATGCAATATGGCGACAGGCTCCCCACATATTATATTCGGTAAACCGTAGGCGCACTATTTGCAGCTCTGTTGTACTCATCAGACTCTCCTTTTTGAGATACAGAGTTAGTTAGAGTCGTGAACTTATGTTCATTATGTTGAGTGAAAAAATTATAGATTCTAAACAACAATGGAGCTACAAGAAACAAAAGATTCAATTAACTATTTCCTTTTTTCCAGGGAAGGGTCTGTTCCCTGTGACTTTCGTAGGGTCTATAGTATGGATAGCGTTTTTCTCGTACCTGATGGTGTGGTGGGCGAATGTGGCGGGGTCCACGGCAAGAGTGCCTCCCGAGGTGATGGGCCTCACGCTGCTGGCTGCGGGCACCTCAGTCCCGGACCTCATCACCTCAGTCATCGTTGCCAGGAAGGGTTTCGGTGACATGGCTGTCTCCAGTTCGGTCGGCAGCAACATTTTTGATGTCACTGTTGGGTAAGTTTAAGGCGTAATGTGAAGAAGCTAAACAGCAGGCCGGCATGATTGTGTTGAGTAGCGGGACATAGACTGTCTCTCGCTACTTGATACTCTATCTGGACGGCACTGCGCTTACCATCAGGCGCTTGAAGTCACTTTGCCGCGACAGAATAATAAAAAAAAAGTTTGCTTTATTATAGGTTTTTTTCTTTATTGAAAAAGTTACAGTTTCAAACATTATAATATATCTAGCACATCGGTCACTATCTTGATTTCCAATGCGTCGGTAGACGTGAAGGCCTCCTCCAGTCTTTTCTATTCCTTTTTTTTGGTGCCTGGACAGGCAGCCGAGCAGACGGGCCATCTGATTGTAAGTAGTCACCGCCGCCCATAGACTTCTCCAATGCCAGGGCACAGCAGAGCCGCTGCCGACCGTATTCTATGCGGTCTTGAGCTATTGTCAAAAGAGGTCCAACAAAAGCTCTTTTATAGGTCTAATGTACTTAAATTGTGAGATCTATGTATAATTTGCTTGGCATTTGACTATGTGGTAGGTTTGCCTCCTGATACATTACATGAAGGAAGTTTATAAGCTCATGGAACCAAAGGTACTAATTGATACCACTTCAGGTATGCAGATAAACACTTATTGCGGTCATTTCTGCCTTCATATGTCTCTTGTTCATATATATCCATGGTCTGTGTAAAAATATAGCTTCAGTCTCGGGATGAAAATTAACAAGATATTTTATAGATTGCTTGTAAAAACCAATAGGCTAAAGTTATATATGTTTCCCTCAATTATTATTAAAGTAGTTTTAACGATATTTCTAGAGTTTTCTTACATTCATGGCTCTGCAGCCATATATTTTTCGCAATATATCTGCATATATTGCGAAAAATATATTCACCGTCGCATCGCTTATTTGCGTTTATTGGTAGACATTTCCGTTCCCGTCTGTACTTTTTTCATCAGATTGTCGGCTACAACAATCTGATTGATCTACGTGTTATTTTTCTTTTAAGATAGAATTTACGTAGATCTTTTAAAACATTATAAAATAGTTTAATATATTCAAATCTGATTCAAACTCAAAATTGTGGCATAACAATCACTAATATTTTTGCATTATTTATCTAAGGAGAGTAGATAGACTTACTCATTCTGTGTATTTTATTTGTCATTTGATTGTTTTATGTATTGTGTCTTTAATAAAAAAAAGAAAAAGATTACCTTACTTTACTTCTACAGTAGCAGTATCATGTAAGTGCCATTGTGTATCAAGTTGAAGGTCATTGAAGCCGATGAATTACTGGGTTATGAGGCTTCACACCAAGTCTCAGGATGAAGAGCGCAGTTTAGTTCCATTCTTTATAATACTTGTTTTTATTAAAAGTAATTACGGACAGGTTGTCTTCACGACAATTGCATACTGGTGTTATGACATTCAGACTAAAAAATACCTATGTACTATATATACTAATAATCTAGCATGAAATATAGGAATTCAGAGTCCTAAAGTATATTCAAAAAATATAGTAAGTGTAACACCACTAAATCGACCCAATAGACCTTTTAAACAACAAGACTCTTCAGCTGTGACCTTCAACATCGTCGCGACCTTTGTCCCAACACCTGCTGCCTCGACACTACCTAATAAAGGTCATTAAAATGTACGTTTTTGTTATAAAGAAGTCCACGTGCGATTAAAACGAGCCTAAACCTCAGGGTACGATCTTAATCGAAGTTTTAAAATGTCAACAAACACCTAATGATTATAATGACTTACATGTAGCTTTTATAGTCATTAAGATCGCGAAACTATTTATTTATTTATTTATCAAAACATTAAAAAGTATATCAAAGTTTATGCACATAAGTTTATGCGAAATGACTGAACATGGCAGTAGCGTGTTTCGAAACTAGATGTCCCTTATCGGTGCCTGTCGCCACGTAGAACGGTATTCTGAAAGAAATTATGGTAAATGTGTAGTTTTAGACTGCACACATTAAATTGTCAATCTTAGACGGGTTTTGCATATTAAGGTTCTCTTTGTTTTGAATGTCTCGGTGGCGCAGTAATTGCGCATGCGTTACAACTGCTGTCCTAGGGTCTCGGGTTCGATCCTCGGGTCGGATAAAGTGATATTGGGTTTTTCTATCTAGAAATTCTCAGTATTAGCCGGGAGTCTGGAACCTTGTCTTGTCTTGGAAAAGTGGGTGTACTGGTTACAGCTGTGCCTACCCCTTTGGGGATTACAGGCGTGATTGTATATGTATTGTTTTGAATAAAGAACAAATTCGATAGACTGCTAAAAAGAATCTGCTCAACACTAGTTAACGTATAAGTAGAACAGACTCAAGTATACCTTTGAACACGAGTCCTATAGCCATTTTTGGAGCACAGCCAAGATTTGTAACTTTGCAGCATCTTTAGCTATCTGTGTGGTGACTGCATTCAAACGAATCTCAATATACTCTTTTGGGTATTCTTTAAAGCATTTTGCAGTAGGTCCTATTTTTCACTACATCAGTAACTTCGAGAATGTCAGCAGATTATTTATTTTATCCTGTCATGGCACCTGAGTAAGCACAGTACAGTCCAATGTCTACCATCCAGAGATACTGCTTTCTCGGTAGAGTAATGCTGGCATGAAATTAACGAATATACACAGTCTGTGTCCTAACACTTATGCGGAGCTGTTTTCTTTTACTTAATTAAAATAATGATCTAGATACTGCGAACCTTACTAATTTTATGGTATTTTAAACCAATTAAGGAATTACCCGTACACAATGACATTTATTGGACTACGTTTCAGTCTCTTTTAGTCACTTTGCTACTAGGCAGATATAGAAAGATGTAATCGCTTAATACGCCACAATGGATTATATACTTTTTCTTCCAAAAATAACTTCTAAGCGAGCCGAGCCACAGGCAAAAGCTATTTCAAAATAAGGGCTAGTTATATTCTCTGCTTTCCAGTTAATTGAAGTATATGTTCGTTAAAAGGTATGTAAAGACTCCAATATTTAGATTCTTCAATGTTTTCCCATGATTTATTTAAATTCAATATACACATTTTCATTTCTCATATTAAATTTAGTTTTACCAGCTCGCCAATGCCTGTACAACAAACTACCCCATAAATCTGGTGAAACGTGTTCTGGATATTGTGTTTAACAACAAACCTTATATCAAGAGATTTAAGGTAGTAATTTCCGTAACTCGTGTTGATAGCAGACGATATTTCATAGGATATAAAAGTTTATACGTTTTGTTTGTAAAATTTGGGACATTGTATGTCTTACGATTAATGTTTGCTATAATCATTAGTTATATAACCCTAAGATGGTTTTAATGGTTCCAAAACACGGTATATTAGCGTAGCTTATTCTGAATACTAACCAACTTTAATGGTTATGAAAAATTCAGTACGAAATCATGATATATGTTCATCCATACTACTTAGAAACGATTCCGTCTAGCACGGTTCGTTTCCAGCGTTCATTCTTACCACGTACGTGGATGCTCTGGAATGAACTCCTTGCAGCGGTGTTCCCTGAGCGCTATGACATGTCTTTCTTTAAACCAGGCTTTAGAAGAATAGTCCTTCTACGGTAGGCAGCGGTTTTGCTGTGCTTTGCAGAAGTCTATAGGCGGCGGTGACTACTTACCATAAGATGGCCCGTCTGCTCGTCTGCCCATCCAGACAGTATATTTTTTTTTTTAAATCCCTTCCCCTTCGATAATATAACCATTACAGTATATAATTTGATATTAGAGCACATAGTGACAAATGATAAGAATTTAAAATTTTATTTATTTACAATAAATAATATGGCGAGGAAATGGCAAAAATTGTACTAAATCCAATACAATTACACAAAGTACGAAAAAATATATAAAACTAATCTCGCAGTTTTATAAAAGATAAGCTCTTTCTCACCTAACTCAGGCTTTGCCAGGCTTTGTCTTGCGTTCAGCAGGTGCAGTGCGATCGATAACTGAAACTCTAGAGAAAACAACTTTACTCCATTGGGATAGGGTTCAGAATCGTGTGATGTCTCCAGTTCGTAGTTTGGCTCAAAACTTTATCGTTAAAGCAAAGATTTAGATATAAGCCTTTACCATGAGATTTGAAGATATTTGTTCAAAACACAATAATAGTTTTACTGAAGTATAAACAAAGTTTAGCACAAAGCATTTATACATTTCTATTTAAATAAAAATCAATGTAAGTATGTTTGTCCTCTATGGACTTCTTAACTATTTAGCAGATTATGATGAAACTTTGGTTAGTTGTTCTTCATACGCCCGCGATGGTTCCTGGCCCAAAAAAAATAAAAAGAACTCGCTAGATGGCGCTGCAGAACATCAACTTCAATACCGTTCAACCGATCGCAATTGATCAAATTTACTTACGTGGTATTGTAACACAAACGAAATTCAAGAACATAATATTTACAGTGATCAAATGTGAATGTGTTAAAATATCTTGTGTCCATAAGATTACTTTTCTTTGAGGTATAATAACTGACATCTGCGTAAGCAAGAACGGGAAGCAGTGAAATAGTGTAATTATTAAGACCCTGACTTAAAAGTTTGCGGATGAGTTAATGAAGCTGATAGCACTAAGATTAAGACTTCTCTAAAAATATTTAAAATAATGTGTATATCACTAAAGGTCCACTTGTGTCATCATGAAACAAACGTCAAACATAGCCAATTTATTTTACAGATCATCCTAGGGCTAACGATAACAGGACTCGCGTTTAGGGCGGATTAATTCAATCCTTGGAACTTAATAATAATAACAATACTAGCCCTATATTTAACATTGTCCCACTGCTGGGCATGGGCTTACTATTGAGAGGGGATAGGCCTTAGTTCACCACGCTGGCCTAATGCGGGTTGGTAGACTTCACATACCTTCGAAATTCTTATAGAATTCTCAGGTATACGGGCTACCTCACGATGTTTTTCTTCACCGTTAAATCGAGCGATAATTTACATTTAATACACACGTACTTTTAGAAAAGTCAGAGGTGTTTGCCATTTGTAACCATTTTTTAACATACGACTTTCGTCTTGGCAGTCCGTACCGCAACCAACTAGGCTATCGCTGCTTTTTCCTTGGAACTTACTAGATTGCAATTGCAAATCTTGTAACATTATTCGTCAGTCCGACTTGAACATCGCTCTGTGTTACTCAGACAGAAGTGGGGCAGTAAAGGGAATTAATTTAAAAGCCAACCATAAAAAACGTAAACACTTTGATTTTAAACACGTTTCAAACAACGGTTCGTGTTTCAACATATTTAATTACAAACGATACACATCTAAGGAAGCTTGGCATAACGTTGTTGTAACCCACTTAGCCATCGACATGACCTTACACCCCTTATTCGGTTACCCTACCAAGGGAAGGGGTGCGAGCTAACGATAAAAAAACACTTTGATATTTATCGGTGTAATTTGGCACAAAACCTCGACCCCGATATCGGGTCAAATGAATGCCAACATAAAAATATTAATATGTCGTAATCTAAGTTTTACGATCCACATAATTGATTCTTTTATGATTTGCTGTAATTTTTTTACAACGTTAGTCCTTTATGGGGAAATTGTTTAGATTCTTTAAATTGTTTCATGCTTAAACTATAGAGCTAGATGGACGTTTCGTAACACTTAACACAAGATATCATTGAAATTTGGCAATTTGCAAAATAAATATAGAAATAACAAATCTATCGAAGCAGCGATAGCCTAGTTGGTTGCGGTACGGACTGTCAAGACCAAAGTCGTATGTTCGAAACCCAAATGGCATACACCTCTGACTTTTCTAAAGTTATGTGTGTGAAGGAAAACATCGTGAGGAAACCTGCATACCTGAGAATTTTCATAAGAATTTCGAAAGTATGTAAAGTTTACCCACCTGCGTTAGGCCAGCGTGGTGGACTCAGGTCTAACCCCTCTCATTAGTAGAGGCCGGTGCCCAGCAGTGGGACAATGTCTAATACAGGGCTAATATTATTATTTTATTTTTTTATAATAACAAATCTTAAATGACAAAAATAAATGATTCTAAATGTATCTTTTAAATCTGTTCCAGCCTTCCTCTTCCGTGGCTCCTGTACGGGTTGATATACGGCGAGCCAGTGCAGGTCAACTCGAAAGGCATGGTGTGCAGTATCGTGCTTCTGTTCGCTATGCTGCTCTTCGTCATCCTTAGCATAGCCTGCTTCAGGTGGAAAATGAACAAGGGGCTCGGCTTCACCATGTTCTTGCTCTACTTTGTCTTCGTCGCCGTCAGCTTAGGCCTGGAGTACGGCGTCTTTCACTGTCCAAGCGAATAGAATCGTCCATTTTACTGAAGGTATGACTTTATGAATGGACAATTGAGAAACGAGTAATATTAGATCAGTTATGTTGACTTTTTATTTTAGGTGTGGAGAGCACAACAATCGTACAAAATTAATCAGTGCCGGTTTCGAAGGACGAGCTTTCACGGGAATACAACGAAAAAAAGAAATCCTTAAAATAACTAGTCAACGTGATGTGAAATATGTTCAAATCAATAATCTAGCAATACCAAGTCTTATAACTGATGTTATACGTGTAATAAATAATGTTAAAGAGTAGATTAACTTTAGTGATATCGTTATTTTGTTTCGTGATGTTTTGGTTCGGTTTAATGTCCTAACACAAACAGTTAAAATGATTGCTCAAAACTGATTTTCGTTGTGATTATTTTGCCGCGTAGATTACTTTAGATGTGTACTATTAAAGCTTGTAATAGAATTCATGTCGATGATACAATATTCGAAATAAGCGAATCAGAGAACTTTGATAAGTCATTCATTAGTGATAGTTGGAGCTTCAATCATTTAGTTTTGATTGAGCTGCGTCGTGACAAATTTAAGAAGTGTTGGAAAATTATAGATTGGTTTGTGTATTAGTGAAGCGACGGCTGTTGAACCCAACCTTCGAAGCTTAGTGGCGTGAATTTTGTTCCTGCAAGAATATGAATGATTAGTAACTACAAAAAGTCAAGATCGGATGGGTGAACACAATCCCACCTCGGATAAATGATAGCATGTGCCTATATTGTATAACTTGAGATTGGACGATAAGTTGATGTGATTATTCCAAACGTTCGTAAATTTGACAAAACGCTATAGATTTCGCGTTTTATAAAATATTATACGTTTGTACCATATATTTAAATGTTTAGCCATCACATAGATGTAGATATATGAATGTTAGTTGTTCTTTACGATGGCGCTTATATATAAGTTGTAATGTGATTTTTATAATATATGGGTCGGTTGAATGTTGTAAATAATCCAATACATTTTGTTTGTATTGTTCCTTTCTTCCGTCTGTTACTGATTTTACGTGTGATGAATCGATGTTGCCGATGATGCTGTCAGTGCACAAACGGTTAGTCGTAATTGTGTTGTAAATACACATGTAGGACGGTAAGATGATATAAACAGGACGGGGCATGTGCGAAACTAACAAGTATACTTTGAGTACGTACTATCGAACCAAAGGTATCAAATTTAGCTGTCGAATGTGTAACAAGTGATAAAATAAAAGTGCCAGAATGAAAAATAAATATCTTGTAGGATGCAGTGACACTAGGCAATTCGGCATTGCTAGTGTTTATTTGAGTTCGCCTTTAATTCTGAATGTAATATATTGTACTAACCACCAATTTCAATAAACGATATTAATCCGAAACTACGATCGTTCGAAAAATGAACCAGGAAGAATTAAGTTTAAATGCCACTCCTACGAATGACATAGTTTGATTGGTGCATTTTCTGGTGCGATCTGACACTGGCAGATTGAGATCGCTTATTGAAATTGGCCATAAATAAGATGGCCTTAATCTAATCAATGTATTTAGACTATTTAACATAAAACTCCAGTCCAAAACTGTTGATATATGTACAGTCAATACATAAAGCAGAACAGATTTAGGACTTTATCGTACATGTCTCGTTCGAACTATAGAGCGATTAGACATTACATTTAATAATAATATCCATGTTTCGTGATAAATACATAAATCTTCCTCTTCTATAATCATTGAATTTATCAAAAATAGTCAATTCTTAATGTAAAGTCGTGAATCGTTTAATTACAAAGGCACGGTTGGTACAAGTTGAAAATAATGATAATATGAAATAACATCTCGAAAACCGTCCATTGACAGTGGCGTGGCTACAAATGACAGATGTTACAGATTCAACATGATTCTCCAGAGCCCCTAGCTGTAGACACTCTTAAGGGTTCTTATGCCTTTAATGCATCCAAATAAAAACTCTTCCATTTATGTAATGAAACTTAATATAAACCCAAAATTTGAAGGTGCTATTCGGCCTGGTGAAGCTAGGGGCCGATGCATGCTGTTTAACCACGCCACTGGCCTAAATTTTCTTTGTTATCAAATAAAGCTTGCGCATTAACTCCCACCATGTCACGACGATAAATTGGAAGTTGAATTCAATTGTTATCATCCCAAATACATTTACAACCCGCCTATTTAACATAGCAATAAATAGAGTAGACATAGATAGTAAAAATATTTTTAAAATTTAAGCTTTAATGGACGTTCCACTATTAACTTTGAATAAGGATGGATCTCACAGCGAGCGATCAGTTTTAAACTCAATAATTGGTGTTCTTAAGCTTCTTCTTACTGCTAACTTAAACTACTTTTATATGTGTAAAACAGTAAAAAATTGGAAATTCAACGCTCGGTGTGGGACCGACGCCTAACAGTAAAATGCATAATTTGGCGAACACGCACAAATGTATTCCATGCATATTACAATGCTTTAAACCATTTATGCCAGGGTTTTGACGTAGGTGGTACGTTTAGAAACCGCATAACGAGCGCTTAGACGCATTCATAAAATATAATGTATTGATCATCTCAGCTAACAACTGATCTATTACCACTTAACATCTCACCTGCGATGGCTCCTTACTCTCAGGGAGAAATCATTTTGAGATCTTTCGCATATGCATGTCAACGCTCAAAAACAACTGCATGTAAAGGAAATAAATGATAGTGGGTTGATAGGATCCTCGTGTTCGATGAGGTCTCTGCAACAAAACCGGCCGATTGTAAACAGACTATACAATAGTGAGGTTGACTAGAATTTTTAAATCTCCTTTAGATAAGCTAGAATTTTGGGCATTGTAGCCAAAATATCATATAAAATTTTTAACGACTAAATTTTGAATTTTGCATATAGACGAGAAAAATAAATTGACTTCACGCCTAGCTTAAGAAATGACAGACAGGAGTAATATAAAATAATCCATTAAGGTTATATATTCGTTAAAAGACGTAATATATTTGTTCGTACAAGTCTCTATACATGTCGTGATGTCCAAACTTACGATAGAAAATTGAGATTTTTTTATTACAGTACAAGTAAGGATGGAATGTGGTCTAGTTAAAAGATTTATAAAGCTAAAAGATAGGCAGACCAGCAGCCTGATGGTCAGAGAACATTGTAACGCAAGCTAAACATTTGTAAATGCACAGGATCGATTAACATGGCGTATCTTAAAGAAGCTTGTTCCCACCAATAAGGAGATATAGACTAATGATGGAATGTGGGAAATACATTAACATTAAATTTAATATATTTGTTAGTCAAACAAATCCAACTGCCTATGATAGATCTTTGTATGAGAATACTCTTAAATGTTTTTTTATTATTTCATTGTTAAATTTACTCTACGCTCCTCTAAAAGTACTTCATGCAGTTGTTTCTGAGGCGAAGACGGTAGAGAGGACAAAAAAGGACATATCTAGTAGATTCAACCCATTAGGTCATAATCTGTGATAAGGGCATGCTTATATCATATTGATAATGTATTCAAACCTTTAGACTACACGATCTCTAAATATCTTCGTATTCTTCCTTTCCTAATACATTGTGAGTGAAAAGGAGAACAAGAAACGATTTGGTCTGGTGAAGGCTGAAATTTCGGGACTCTTCTGTCCATAAGCTTGGATTTCATCATATTACGCATTGTGATCAAGCATAACTTTCTCAGCATGGTAATTTTGACAGATTACAAATAGCACATTAATTTCAATTTCTTATTGGGCTGTAAAACAATTCCAACAATGTCGAGTTTAGAAGATACACGCCTAGATAAAAAACAATTGGCCATTGGGCAGTAAAAAAAACGGTTTTTTTTGGATGGAATTCTACTCATCGTAATTTTTATTTCTTTCACCCTTATAAAGGGAAGGAAAGAATTCAAGCCTTTACAGCCTCGTCAATCGTAGTATAGGCAACATGGAATTTTGCAGTGCAGTACGGCCTAAGCCAAGTCTTCATTTTATCTAGCTCAGATTGATTTAAGACCCTTGTTGATACACAACAGGCGAAAGAAGAGAAAAGACGTTCCCGCGCTTCTTACTACGCATAAGATTTTAAAGGCAGGGCCGTTTCAGACAGTGACGCGAGCTGGAGATGTCAAAACGAATCTGTCAAAATTATCATGCCAATGCTCTTCGTCGGTAAATAAAAAGCCTTGGAATCCAAAAGTTGTCTACGTTCCGTTTCTATACATTTTAATACCTATCTCTTAACAAATTGAACTGTATCTATTTAAATACTATTGGATTATTCATTTGCATCTATAAATTCAATATAGGAAATTCTAAATCGAAGTAGTGTAATGGCAGCACAAATACATAAACTTTACTTAAGTATCAGCTATCGCTAACTTTGTATGCTAATTATACTATTAACTAGAGATTTCTAAATTCTCGATATGTATTTAGACTTTGTAAATTATCATCCTTCCATAGTAACGTTTCTAGATATTCTATTAGTATTTAATCGGGGACGGATTCAGTGATCAAGGAAAAGGGTGGTTTTAACGGTTCTCATGATTATGAATTTTTTATCCGTGCCCCTCTGTACCCCTTCTGAATCCACGCCTGTTGTTTATTCGGTTCTTGAAAGTGTGGTATGAACCGTCGTGTCGCTTATGGCTTTCATTAATAATATTCAGATATATTCAACACTTAATAAAGGATGTGAACGTAGTATACTGTAAAACGCGCCTTAACTTAATCACTATATGGTACAAATATCTATTACACTTAAACAAGTAATTAAAATTGCCTTTTCAATGGCGGCATGGCGGCGTGCACCACGCTACTTTAATGGTTATTATATCAGTCACAGGTATATGCGGCATGTAGGTAAGGCACAAGTATCTGCGAGATGTAGATGACGCACAAGTAAACGCCTAAATTTAGATGATGAGCAAGTATGTTGAAAGATAACACTTGCACTTACTGGTTGGGTTACTCTTGAAATGTAGGGAAGTACATTAACATTAAATTTAATATATTTGTTAGTCAAACAAATCCAACTGCCTATGATAGATCTTTGTATGACAATACTTTTTTTTATTATTACATTGTTATATTTACTCTACGCTACTAATATCTTGACACTCGATTCAAAATTAAAATTGGGATTGTGTTCAAAAACAGTATAATTGGCACTCATGACCACAAAACCAGCACACGATTTAACTGAATACGGCGGAATTTTAGTAACTAAATGAAATATAGTATTTACATAAATACTCTATTTCATTTAGTTGAGTGAGTTAGAGTGCCAATCAATATCTTCTAGATTGGAATTGAAACTGTATCGAGTTCGAGATTGGAATTGATTTCAAGAGTAGGCCTACAGGTTGTGGACAACGTGTACATAAGTAGCAAGCGTATTTCTTAACTTTTGATTGTGAATAAATTTATTAAGTACAAGTGCTTACTGTAAGGCAAAGCGCAAGTAAGTTCTTATAATACGTGAATTGAATATTCTTCGTGCTGCATATACCGTGTGCATGTAACACGTAGACACATTAAAAATTGCATTTGTTCAGTACCAAATAGCACAAGCCGAGCTAGATTTCATTATAATATTTACAAAATTTGTTATTATTAGAATATATAAGAGATATACCTATTCCATCGGTACATTAACTATTATGTACCGAGTAACACAATATCTTTACTTCTTCTTAGTCGTAAGTCGTAAATGCTATCATTAATACTAAAAATGTTTATGAACAAAAAATTGAAATACTATGATATCCATGTAGGCATTGTTATTAGAGTGATGGTTTTTATATATAAAAATAAAAATGAATAATAATGGCAAATAAATAATTCCCGTTCCATTTTTTTCGGTGCATGCGTGATTTGAACACCATAAGGACAATTTATGAATAAGTGATTTCAATTTTATGTCTTCTCTCTTCTTCTGTGGCTGTGTCGAAAAAGGTGGAATGTTTTTCTAGCCAACTATTCCGTTTCTAGCTGACGTGTCTCGATTCCGTGTGATTTTCTAAATTTAAAAATACAATTCGAATGTTCTTACAAAAATTGTTGCCAGTAACAATTACGGCACAATATTTATTTTCTAATACAATATTGATTTAATGAAAATATTAACGAAATCGAGATGGCAGCGTAGGTTGTTAATAGTGATATTACAGACTAAGACAATGTTATTAATTTGAAAAAGCCGTAGATAAGTATTTAGATTCCATCATATTGTGACGAAATGGGTGAGGCTCTTGCGAGATTTAATTTTTCGATATAATGTGATTCAGAAAATATTTTAACAGTATTATAGTTATGAATTATTATTAGCTTTCGTTCGCAAATCGATATGTTAACATTACCATAGACTACGTAAATGTTGCCATTATAAAAGCTTTTAATAATTGTTGAAAATGTATCGTTGTGATAGTTTTAACGTTCCCTAGCTTAATGCAGAATGTTTACGTAAGTTAAATATTTAATTTTGATAATTTTGTCGAAAAGAGCATCGGAGTGCCCGCGCATTCGGCGACGGTATTATGAAAAATTACAATAAAAATAATAAAATAGTGAGTAAACTAACGGCACTTTTATTTACAAACCAGATTGAGTAACTATATATGCATACTATCCCACTGCTGGACATGAGACTCCTCACAATAAAAAAATATAGTTAAAAAAAACACGCTTTAAATAACCACATGATAAAAAAAATCTGAAATGATCATAGTTTTACATTATCTTCGATTTGGCCAAACACAAATCCTTGCCAAAGAACACCGATCCTTACCTAGGATGATACGCAAGGCTATTGAAATTCAAAAACATCCAAATTTCAATAGAGAAGATGGTTGGAAGCTAGCACCGGCTTGGGATCCAATTATACATTTAATAAAATCGGAACCCAAAAGAACAACTGCGAGACCTCAAGACACTATAATCTCTTTCTGCGTAAATCTGACTACAACAAATAAAAATTTGAAAACAACTATATTGAGGGTAGAAACATTGCACTATACTTTCGCGATGACATACAGCTCAGTCGGCCCCGTGACCATGAAGGCTGTAAAGCTTTCGAAACGTCGTCGGGATTAAAAAGTTAAATAAATCGCGATAGAATCCGTAGAATTAGTTTTGCTTCAGTTATATACTTTAATTTGTAAATGCCAAGTGGTTTTAAATAATTATAAAAGTAATAAAGAAATATTATGTTGTTTCTCATTTTTAGCCTAAACACTATTAAATTATTTTTATTTGTCTACACCATGAAAGAGCCGGCTCGACCGGGGTAGTACCACTGTCTCACAGAAAACCAACGTAAAGTGACAGTTTACTGTCGCGTTTCGTATGGTAAGTGAGATATCCGCAGGCCCAGATTCCCCATTCCCTTCCCTAATCCCTATTCCTGTCCTTTAAGGCCGGCAGCGCATACGTGATACTTTCGGTATTGTGGATGTTCATGGGCGGTGGAGATCACTTAACATCAGGTGACCCACTGGCTCGTTTGTCGGACTATACAATAAAAAAAAAATGCTTTGTAATGTTATAGTTAATGTATTGCTCCAAAGTGACCATGAGCGACGAGTAAATAAAACACAACTTCAAGTAATATTAATTATTTTATATCAAATAAACAGTCAAGTTGCAAAGTCCATAGAAACTGTAATTAACGTATAACTATATGTATATCTAATAAAATTAACATATAGCTACCAATAATCAGTTTTACTAAACTTATTTATAAAATATATTAAATAATAAAATGAAAATACATTAATACTAATATTTTATTCATACAATACAATTTTCATTTTTATATAATATATCCATTAAATATAAGACCGCTAATACAATATTACCTAACAAAATATTATGTATTTGCCTATATTATTACATTTCTAGACATTTATAAATAGTTTTAATTAATCTAAATAAATATTTATTTCTCCATGAATAAATATGAAGATTAAAATGAAAATACTATATTGTTTTAAAGCATTTATTTCCTTAAAAACTCACATGACATGACCCTGTTCAAAAATAGGGGTGTTAAAATTATATTTTAAATCAAACACAAAAAAGTATGTTAAATATAATTAATATCAAATAAGCTTTTTTGCTGGTGGTAGGATATTCGTATCCGCCCGGATAGCGACCACCGTACACAGGGCGAAAAACCCGCCATAGTGGCACACGCAAGTGTGTCGCGTTCCGGGATCAGCCAGTGTATTTCCGGTTATCGTCGGGGGGCTAGAGTTGGGGTACGATGTTTGGCCGTGCCGGTATTAGCCGGTTCACAGTCGGTTGGAGGCGTGTTGATCCGCCGGCCAGGGAGACCTGTAGAAACGGTTGTACCGCTGGCCGCCCGCGGTACAGTACAGGGGCCCAATCGTGGCTAACCACCACGATAGGCTGCCCCACCATGCCGCGCATAATCTTGGGTGGGTCCGTCGTGCCGGTTGGTGACCGGATGTGGGGTCCCGGCGGCCTATCCCGGGAGGGTACGGGGGCCCTTCCGTCCGGCGGATCAGCTCACCTCCTCTTGGCTCTATTAGTGGACCGGCGCTTGTTGCGGCCTTCTGATTACTCTGACACTAGACCCTCGACCGCTTCTTCACATCCTCCCCCCATAACTCCATGACAGTGCCTATAAAGAGAACAGGACCTACAGCGGTGCGTAACCCCACCACCGCTTTCACAATGGAGTTCGCTAACATCCGCGGACTCCATTCGAACCTTAATGCCGTCCACCACCATCTTGAGACGGCCCGGCCTGCTCTTCTCTTCCTGACGGAGACGCAGATTTGTAGTCCGACCGATACCACATACTTGCTTTACCCCGGCTACTCACTTGAAGAAAACTTCAGGCCGAGGGCCGGGGTATGCCTGTATGTTCGGTCGGACGTCTGCTGTCGCCGTCTGCGCTGCATGGAGGACCCCTCCTTCTCCACCCTGTGGGTACACGTTGACCTCGGCTCTCAGAGTCGGGTTTACGTGTGCCTTTACAGGTCACACGACGGGGACGTTGAGACAACTCGGCTATTTGATTACATTAGCCAGGCGACAGACGACGCGCAGGAGCAGTTCCCAACAGCGGAATTGGTAGTTCTGGGGGACTTCAACGCACACCATGAGTTGTGGTTGGGCTCCTCCAGAACTGACCATGCTGGCAGAACTGCTCATGCATTCGCCTTGACTCATGGCTTGACACAGCTGGTGAACCAGCCTACCAGGATCCCAGATGTGGCGAGTCATGCGCCCTCTCTGCTGGACCTTCTGTTGACGAGTCACCCGACCGGGTATACGGTGTCGGTTGGTGCTCCTCTGGGGACCTCCGATCACTGTCTGGTTGGGACGTCAGTACCTCGCGCTTTGCCTCCACGTCCCGTGAAGGTCAAGCGCAGGGTCTGGCACTACTCGTCGGCAGATTGGGATGGTATGCGCGATTATTTCGCATCCATCCCTTGGCAGCAGCGCTGCTTTGAGGGAAAGGATCCTTCTGCGAGTGCCGACGCCGTTGCCTGCGAGATCAGACTAGGAATGGAATATTACATTCCTTCCTCTGAGATCGCGGGCAACGGCCGAGGACGCTCCTGGTTCAATCGTGCATGCGCCGATGCTGTTGGTAAAAAACAGACGGCGTATCGCGCTTGGATCAGGGGTCGCGCTAAGAAGGATCCCAATCTCAAGTCCCTCAAAGCAGCCTACAACCGTGCTGCCAAGGCTTGCAAGAGGGAGTATGTTAGAGCGGATGCCCAGCGCGTCTCCAAGATTGGATGTGCTTTGGCCGATCACCCGACAAGCAGTCGTGCTTATTGGAGCTTGGCTAAGGCGGTCCAATCTAATTTCTGTCGCCCTTCGCTGCCACCGCTGAGATATCGTAATGGAACACTGGCCCATAGCTCGCAAGAGAAGGCCGATTTACTGGCAAACCTCTTCGCGGCTAATTCGAGAATCGAGGACTGCAATGCTCCTTTACCACCTACGCTGCCCGGTTGCGGTCACACAATGCCTGATATCCGTATCAGGCATTGTGATGTGCGGCGTGAGCTGCAGTCTCTCGACGTCCGGAAGGCCAGTGGTCCGGATGGTATCCCAGCGCTTGTTCTCAAAAAGTGTGCAGCGGAGTTGTCTCCTGCACTGACGCGCCTATACCGATCGTCCTACCTCTCAGGTGTTGTGCCTGAATCGTGGAGGGAGGCCAATGTGCAGCCGATCCCCAAAAAGGGTGATCGGTCAGACCCTAACAATTACCGCCCAATCGCCATCACCTCAGTGATCTGTAAAGTCATGGAGCGACTAATTAACAGCCAATTAGTTCGTTACCTGGAGGATCACTCGTTGATCAGTGACAGACAATATGGTTTCCGCCATAACCGATCAACGGGTGATCTTCTAGCGTTTGTATTGCATCACTGGGGCGAGGCGATTGACAGGCATGGCGAGGCTCTGGCTGTGAGTCTCGACATAGCCAAGGCGTTTGATAGGGTCTGGCACCGTGGCCTACTCTCCAAGCTCCCGGCATACGGTCTGCCCGACAACCTGTGCAAGTGGATTTCCGGCTTTCTGCATGAGCGTAGAATGCGTGTCCTCGTTGATGGACACGCTTCGCAGTTCATGTCAGTAAATGCCGGAGTACCACAAGGTTCTGTGATTTCGCCCACCTTGTTTCTTCTGCATATCAATGATATGTTGTCGCTTGGCAACATTCATTGCTATGCAGACGACAGCACGGTTCATGGGCGTTATTGCAGCAAGCCTCCTGGTTGCCGGGTGGATACTGAGAGGAGACGCGAGGATCTTGTCATGGAGCTCAACCAGGCCTTGGATCTCATATCATCATGGGGTACCAGGAATCGGGTTGAGTTTAATGCCAAGAAAACCCAGGTGTGCGCGTTCTCGTGCAAGAAGTCTCCGTTTTCTCCAATCCCCGTTCTTCAGGGTGTTCCACTCGCAATGCGGAATGACCTTAGTGTCCTAGGTATGGATATCCGCTGCGATCTTAATCCAAGGAGTCACATCGAGGGCGTAATATCCGCCACTTCCCGCAGGGTCGGAATCCTGAACAGGGTGCGGCGGTTCTTCACGCCCGGTCAGCTCTACCGCTTATATAAAGCACAGGTGCGACCGGGAATGGAATACTGCTCGCACCTCTGGGACGGTTCCGCAAAATACCTCCTCGATGCCTTGGACGGGTTGCAGCGGCGGGCCATCCGCATTGTGAATGATGCAGACGTGAGTAACAGCCTGGAGCCGCTACAGCTGCGTAGGGATATTTCCTCGCTTAGCGTGTTCTACCGTCTGTATCATGGTGAATGCTCTGAAGAATTGTTTGATCTTATCCCATCCTCTCCCTTCCATACCAGAACCACGCGTACTGGATTGCGGAGCCACAGCTTTGTGGTGTCTACTACCCCGGCCCGAACTAAGAGGTTCGCAAACTCGTACTTTTGCCGCACCATTAAGCTGTGGAACAGTTTGCCAGCTACCGTGTTCCCTCCTTCCTATGATCCTGGGTCCTTTAGGCGTAGTGTGAAGAAGCTACACAGCAGGCCGGCATGATTGTATTGAGTAGCGAGTGATAATCTATCCCTCGCTACTTGATACTATAACTGGACGGCACTGCACTTACCATCAGGTGCAGTGTGGTCACTTTGCCGAGCCACGATAAAAAAAAAAAAAAAAAAAAAAAAAAAAAAAAAAAAAAAAAAAAAAAAAAGCTATTTGAACATGCCTAGTATAACATTCTCACGCAATCGCGCTTGTAATCCCATGGGGTAGGCAGAGGTGTAACCGGTTTCTCCGCATTTTATTCTTATCCTGTTAATATTATAAATGCAAATGTTTGGATGGATGTTTGTTACTCAATCACGCTAGAACGGCTGTGCGGATCAGGTTGAAATTTGACAAAGAGATAGAATATAGTTTGGAAAAGCACATAAGCTACTTTTTATCCCGAAAAAGTACGGTTCCCGTGGGACAGATGTATTTTTATTTTTACAGAGCAAGGGATCGACATTAATTTTTGCATAGTGGTAGTTTAAGGGTCAGAGAATGACATAGGTTACTTTTTATCCAAGAAAAATATGGTTGCGGGTTCGATTCTCGCGCTAGGCAAACATTTTCATAGTGTTGGGTGTACTTATTCATTGTGCACAGTCCTACGGTGCTGATAAACATAATCACACATGCGAAGTTGCGGGCAAAAGGTAGTATTCTAATAAAGCACAAAAACAACCAAACTCATATTGAGCAAATGTATACCATACTAGCAGGCCTGGCAGACGTCGTCCTGCCCGGAAAATGGTAACCGCTTACCATCAAGCCGTAAGGTTGTTTGCCACCACCGTGGTATAAAAATACTTTAACTTGAGCACTGCAGTTGTACTGAGTATGAAGTTACGCGGCAGTCACTGAAGCAGTCAAGTTAAGGTTTTGAATACGGGTAATTTTTTTTTTTCCTGACACGGCAAAGTGACCGCACTGCACCTGATGGTAAGCGCAGTGCGGTCCAATTAGAGTATCGAGTAGTGCGAGACGATCTATCCCCTGCTACTCAACACAATCATGCCGGCCTGCTTCTTCACACTACGCCATGGGCAAGAAGGTGAAGAAGCGGTCGAGGGTCTATTGTCAGAGTACTCAGAAGGCCGCAAAATGGCCAAACATTGTACTCCAACTCTAGACCCTCGAGAAAAACCGGATGTACACTGGCTGATCCCGGAACGCGACACACTTGCGTGTGCCACTATGGCGGGTTTTACACCCTGTGTACGGTGGTCGCTATCCGGGCGGATATGAATATCCTACCACCAGCAAATATAGTCATGACCTTAATCATTAATGATCAGTAGCTCAACATTGAATTAATGTATTTATGAAGTCGCTAGTCGTAGCGTTGTTTTTATGTATCGAAAAGTTTCGTTCTTGAAGTACGAAATTTAGTTCCTCGGGTAACCGCTTGAGGCGCTGTATATTTTGTCAAATATTTTACGTTGTAGCTAGAGAATATACCTGAGAAAAACTTATGTTTGAGCTACAGAAGTATGCCAAAGCCTCTGCTGTGGACAAAACTTGGTCTTCAAAACTTCTATTATACAAAAACGGAGATCTTAAAAAGCGGGTAGTTAGAGAAGTGCCTGACGCAGCCGCGTGCGACAGAATAGCAAGAATGCCAGTAGAGCCGCGACCGCCGCACCTGCCAGTATTGCCGCTTCGTCTCGTCTTGTTCCACTGGCACGCTCCACTACTGCGCTCTGAAATAATATTGTTAGATATGCAAAATTATCACTTATAGAAAACTTGGAATTATATTGATTTTACTGGAATGATACGTGAGTAGTACTTAATTATTGAAGACTAGCTGTTGCTCGCGGCTTCGCCCGCGTGGAGGTCATGTGTAATGTCAGAGTGTAATTTTTCTTGCAATTAAAATAGCCTATATTAATCAGTGATAATGTAGCATATAGTGGTAGAGCCACGCTGTAGACATATTTGTCTACAGCATGAATGGGCCGGCTCGACCGGGGTAGTACCACTGTCTCACAGAAAACCAACGTAAAGTGACAGTTTACTGTCGCGTTTCGTATGGTAAGTGAGATATCCGGAGGCCCAGATTCCCCCTTCCCTTCCCTAATCCCTATTCCTGTCATTTAAGGCCGACAGCGCATACATGATACTTTCGGTATTGTGGATGTTCATGGGTGGTGGAGATCACTTAAAATCAGGTGACCCACAGGCTCGTTTGTCGGACTATGCAATAAAAAAAATCAAATGGTGAAAGATTTTTTTAAATCGGTCCAGTACTTTTTGAGCCAATTCGTTACAAACATACTTACATACAAATCTTTCCTCTTTATAATAGTAGTATAGATATTATAAAATTAAATATATTCACTCACGTTTTATAAATACTAAGTATGTTTGTTTAATGTTAATAGTATTTTTAGAATTACTGAATATTTCATTTGATAACTTTAAATAATTATGTTGCTGTATTGGCTTATTGGAAAGTAATACAAAGGGAGGCGCACCATCATTGAATTGTTTAAAAAGTGAGCATTAGGCGACTCTCGTGTCATTACCCTTTTAACAGAGTAAGAGAGTTATTTCAATGATACTCTGCTTGATGATTTAAATTTTTAAAGAAATAACGTCCCCAAAGCTTTCAGTGTCCCCAAACGTCACACACATAAATCTGACCCAACACTACCCAAGTTACTAGTTTTGTGTCATAGGTATGAGGAACTATTAGAATTTTTGGTCCCACAACATCCAGACCCGAAACAAATATTTGAGGTTCTTTTTATATCCTGGCACGGCAAAATGACCATTATGCACTTGATGGTAAGCGCAGCGTCGTTCAATTAGAGTATCGAGTACCAAGACAAACGTTTGTGTAGTATGTTTTATGGCGTAGGGTGAAGAAGGCCTAGGCAGAATACCAGCGCCAGGCAGTATTTTACTACCTGGCAAATGCTGAGCCTATGGCCTTTTCGGTCGAACTTTAGACACAGGTGTTCCAAATTGAGGAGTGGCGGGTGTACTTAGGGTTTATAATTGTTTTTTGTTTCTTAACTGTATTACTCCTCTATGTGTTATATATAGGTATTTATGTATGTAAAAAGTGTGGACCAAATAAAATTTATTTTCTTTCTTTACCATAAACTTGATAAAACCCTCACCCATCCACCGTGCTTGATCGCCCAGGGTGTGGCGCACTGTGCGACGTGCTTGGCCGCCCAGTCCGCAGCTCTGCACCACCCTCCTACCCTTACAGCCCGAGCGCAGACCTCGCATAGGAACGCTAAGACGACTAACGCACGCTGCTCAATATGGACACACGCCTGGATAATAGAAAATATATATTTTTTACTGCCTAGATAGACAGACGAGCAGACGGCCCACCTGATGGTAAGTAGTCACCGCTGCCCATAGACTTCTGAAATTCCAGGGCACAGCAAAGCCGCTGCCTATCATTTTTCCTATTCCAAAATAGGAAAACTATTGGCAGCCGCTGCCTTTCTATCCTATTTAATCTTCATTGAGCCTTAAATACACATATTAGGGTATGTCATACTCTTTCTAATGTCTATGCTTGCGGCGGCGTTATGTGTCGGATGGGTCACTTCTCTGCATCATGGTTAAGGAGGCCGATGGCTGGCACATGCTTCATATTCGTGAACGGGTGCTGCTTGTGTGGACTGGTCTACCCGGATTGCTCATTGATTGTTAGTTCAAGCTTATTTACAACTCTATGCTTTGATACTTATATCAATCCTAAACAGTATTTTTTTTCTGTAATTGTGAATTGTATAAGGACTTTAAGTGTATTATTTGTTAATTAGTATTATATAATGTAATGACAAAAATACAAAAGATCTACGGCTGATCTTCTTGGTGCTTTTTCTCAGACCAGTGGGCATTTACGAAGCACCGGTAAATTTTAATAATCCTGACATGTAAAAAGTGCCCCTAGTGGCCTAATTTACTAAATAAATTATTTTATTTGATACTATTTTTAATTCTGCAAATACTCTATCGGAAACTTTACAGAAAAATATCATTATTCTAAAGTAGAAAAGCAAAAAATTATTCAGTACCAATTGTATTTTAAATAACATAAGTCTTATGTGTTTAACTAGGTATATAGCGATACAAAAATGTATTCTAAACTTATATCACTTTTTAACATTCATCTTCTAAACATCTCCCTATGTACGTATGCCAAATTTTCACTAAATAATTACTTGACACAACTCCTGCATGATATCCTCAAACTCGACCTCGTCGAGGCACAACAAAGGTATGTGTTCAGCCTGGTCTGCAAGTCTGGCGCGGGCCTTCGTCTCCCTGAACCTCCTGGCTGCACGCTCCAAGGATCTCCAGTCACGCCAGTACATCCACCAGCCTCTAGGAACAAACAATATATTGAAGTAAAACGAAATTTACAGATTCTATCGCGGTTTATTTTACTTTTTTAACCCGACGCTTCGAAGGCTTTACAGCCTTCATGGTCACGGGGGAGACTGAGTTGTATGTCGTCACGAAAGTATAGTGCTTCTACCCTCCATATAGTTATAATAATAATAATACTAGCATGTATTAAACATTGCCCTACTGCTGGGCACGGACCTCCGCTAATAATGAGAGGGATTAGGCCTTAGTCCACCACGCTGGCCTAATGCGGGTTGGTAGACTTCACATACCCTCGAAATTCTTATAAGAATTCTCAGGTATGCAGCAGGTTTCCTCACGATGTTTTCCTTCACCGTTATAGCAAGCGATAATTAACATTTAATACACACGTAACTTTAGAAAGTCAAAGGTGTAGGTATGCCATTTGGGTTTCGAACATACTACTTTCGTCTTGACAGTCCGTACCGCAACCAACTAGGCTATCACTGCTGCTGCCATATAGTTGATATTAAATTTTTATTTGTTGTAGTGCGATCTACGCAGAAGGAGCTCACAATGTCTTGAGGTCTGGCAGTTGGTCTTTTGGGTTCCGATTTAATTAAATCTATAATTGTATCCAAGGCTGGTGCTAGCTTCCAACCATCTTCTCTATTGAAATTTGGATGTTAACAAACAATTCATAATTATGTCCATCTAGGCATTAAAAAAATTAGATATCGACCTTCTTTCCCCTTTTGTGAAGCACTTAATGCCTAATATTTTACTTCTATTTATACTCATTTGCTAGACCAATCTATAAAAATGCAAATGATAAGTTACCTATTATCTATTCCGAAATATTTACTCCGCCAAATGTAAGATCAACATATTTTTATGGTTACCCTAGAGACATAGGCATAAACTTCGGCGTTATAAAGTTTAATGCTTATCATCAAATAATAAGTCCTCTTTTATAAAATCAATTATTAAACCATTTGGAGCCATTTAAAAAGTGTTTAAATCAAATGAACTTAAAGAGGACATAAACAATTGATGAGTATATTAACTTAAAGCTATAAGGACTGTCGAATAACTTACTAAAGGTATCAATTTGAATAATAACATTTCCGTTATAAAATCCCATTGAGCCACAAATTATGTTTCCCGGCATTTCATCGCGTGATTTACATTTGACTAAAATAAACTAGACACGAAAATAATAAAAGTGACAATTCTTCGCAGTTTAATATGGCTTCATCACGACAACATTAAACAATAATAATTTGACTTACAAAATACTTTGCAGACTTGTCGTTTAATATATTTTGTTACGGACTAGCTAGGTATATGTATTTAAAAGACACCTAATTTTCTTGATATAAAAGAAGCTCATCAATATCCATAACATACTATAAATCTTAAAACTATAATACAGTTCCTCACACCATCTGTTTATTACTAAAACTTGAATAACAAGTTAAACCGAAAGGCAACAAAGCAACCCATAGATTCCCTACCAAAAAAATTTACAAATGCTCCTTGTTCCAAAAGTTGCAGAAGGCTGGCAAACGAGCACACTTGATAGTAAGTGATTAGTGGTCACCATCGACCTTAACTCCTTAAAGCGTGCTATAGTCTCATAAGGAAAATTTAGGTTTATGAGATTTCTTTCGACTACAACTGTTCCATCGACCCCACGTAATGCAGCTTCATTTGGATTGTGTAACAGTCATACTACCCAACGAATCGGTAAATTCATTTCATAGACTTAAACAGGCATAAACCTTATCGCCTTACCTTGGCTGCTATTGCCATCAACACACCATCATACATAGTATGTAGTATGTATATGTATATATACTATCAAACTAAGAGATTGCCAGCTACTGTGTTCCCTCCTTCCTATAATCCTGGGTCCTCTAGGCGTAATGTGAAGAAGCTATTAGGCCGGCATGAATGTTTCAAGTAGCAAAAAATAGTTGACTCCTGCTATTTGATACCCTAATTGGACGGCACTGTGCATACCATCAGGTGCAGTAGTGTGCCGTGGCAGAATAAAAAAAATACTTACTTGGGATCAGGTTTAGCAGCCGCTTGCATACAAGGCGGTGGTCGCAACTCTTCAAGCCTTAAATGCTGGAGTAGAAGTGCTCTGAACAACCTGACTCCCCTCTCCTCCTCATCTCCCTGCAGATGGGGCCCACGCCAGTGTCCCTGGCAGTCGTCCAGCCGCTCCTCGTCCAGGGACACTTGGCGTATAAGGGGAGCCCTGGGTGTGTCATATTCGTCGAGGGGTTGGACACTACACGCTGGAAATTATTTAAAAGAGTGTCAATTAGCTAACTAACTAACCTTTATATGAATTAAAATTAAAAAAGCCAATTTCAAAATGTTTATCTGAAATTGACTGACTTGGTGGCGCAGTTGTAATTGCGCATGCGTTACGACTGCTGTGCTGAGGTCTCGGGTTCGATCCTCGGGTCGGGTAAAGTGATATTGGGTTTTTCTATCTAGAGTTCTCAGTATCAGCTCGGAGTCTGGAATCTATGCCCGGTATGGCGATAGACTCGCCCCCTATCACATTATGGGACCGAAATTCGGCGGAAAGTGGGTGTAATAGTTACACCTTTGCCTACCCCTTCGGGGATTACAAGCGTGAGTATATATGTATGTATGTATTATCTGAAATGAAAATATAGGTAACAAAGCTTGTTTTATTATACAGAAAAAAGTCATGAATTCATCAGTCTATATTATATAGCAGCGATATAACACAATGTTATCAGGAAACACGTCTCCAAGTCTTTACTTACTAAATGTACATTTAATTTAGAACACATTTATTGGGTAATTAGATTAGACTCAAAGATAATGCATGACCGCATGAACTGTCTTGGATTTATTATTTACTTAATACAACATTATTTAGCTGTTGGTAGGATATTCATATCCGCCCGGATAGCGACCACTGTACATATGGTGTAAAACCCGCCATAGTGGCACACGCAAATGTGTCACGTTCCGGGACCAGCTCGTGTACATCGAGTTTCTGTCGGGGGTCTAGAGTTGGGATAAGATTTTTGGCCGTTTTGCGGCCTTCTGAATACTCTGACAATAGACCCTTGACCGCTTCTTCACCTTCTTGCCCATGGCATAGTGTGAAGAAGCAGGCCGGCATGATTGTATTGAGTAGCGGGGGATAGATTGTCTCTCGCTACTTGATACTCTAATTGGACGGCACTGCGCTTACTATCAGGTGCAGGGTGGTCACTTTGCCGTGCCAGGATAAAAAAAAATATACACAAGCACTTACAGAAAATTAAACAATAACGGACATTGCAAATTGCGCGTGCTTCATATTTAGAAATATTTTAAAAATTATGGTAATAACATAGTACATTTTCAATTCTGACAAGTAATTCATAATCGTCACCATTCGAATTTGACTTCATTAAAGAAAGTTTTAGTCAAAATATTTATATATTAATTAAGGTTTTATAATTTTGACTAAATCAAGCCATCAAACAGTCTCATAAACCAAAACAATGAAATCCAGTCGAATAATTGTAATATAAATACAATTTTACGGGCCTTTATTTGTTCAAAGGATTCGAATATAGAACGAGGTCAGGCGAATTGATCAAGTTTGTCAAATTATTATTGGATTAACTTAGGCTTATAAACCATCGATTCACTCTACAAAGTTAGGGTAGTGAAAACATTTAGCATCGAATATTCTAAATTTAAAATTATTAGTTACAAATCATCCTGATTAATAAATTATACACATTTAAAAAAAACAGTAATACAATAAACATGAATAAACTGAATTCTAAAACACATTTTACAACATCATCTACTTGCCCTTATCCCACTTTTACAATACTGTATACAAACAAATAAAAAGAATGGGTCGTATTCCAAATAAATTACTATGAAACAAAACAATACGGATATAATAACGTAACTGAAAGATAATTGGAAAACGAAATTCCACAAAGACAAGAGAATATACCCTAAGCATTTATACCGAAATGAAAACACTGAATTATTAGTAAAACCCTACCTTGTACAGCAGCTAACGGTGGCACCAGATCCATTTCGATACCTTCCAGAGACTATACAGGCAACGACAGTAGATGCAAACACCGCCGACCTTGGGTGTCAGGTCATGTCCCTGACACAAATGTTGACGCATGCGCAATAACTAAGGTGGGAACTTCAAACGGACTATTTGTTCTGAAAGATGTTTACGTTCGTACTGTGTCTAAGCATTATTTGCTTATTAAAGTTATTTATAGGGATTCAGTCTTTGTAGAAATAATAATACGACGAGTACTGACAGTTACTAAGGCCTAACCCCTCTCATTAGTAGAGGAGCCCCGTGCCCAGCAGTGGGACAATGTTTAATACAGGGCTAGTATTATTATTATTATTACTGACAGTTTATTCTACATGCGCTGAAAAGTAAATTTTAGAAATACAAAAAAACATTACAGTATTAGGAATACATTAATAATTTACATCTATACATATTTTTTCGCAATTTATTTAAATCTAATTTGCACCCGTGCGAAGCCGGGCGAGATCGCTACTTAATTAATAAATATGAATGGAAACTAGCACAGAGAACTTAATCTGTTTATTTTCATACCCATTATGTTTATACATTAAAAGCGTCAATTTATCAGAATTCCTGCAAAAAAAGACACACTGTGTTTTATTCTCATTCCCTTCATTCCTTCCCCAAAAACCTGACATTTTTATTTTCCGGACACAGCACTACGGCTGTCGATTGTCTGATTGAGTCAGTTTAATAGGCCCCCGTCTCAATTGTCGGTTTATCAGCTCTCGGGCGTCTGTTGTGCAACTACTCGTATCGTACAGGAAGCACCGGGCTGGGTCGGATTATAAACCGATAGCTCGTCCGCATAGCATGTGTCTTCAACACTGACTAGTACCATTACTATGTACAAAACGTAATTTTGAAATTAGAATTAGAAAAAAAATATTGACTTTACAGTGAATTCGAAGTTTTACAGCCAGTTGTTAAATAAAAATATTATTTAATATGTGAAAGAGTTGCAAATATTTCCCAATAAAGTTTTGGTGGTGTTTTTAAAGTGGATTCGAAGTGAGAAATGTGAACTTCCAATTTCAAAAATGAAATGTGTTAAAAGGAAACTGTCTACTGATATCAGTGCGGAGCCATCATGCTGCAGAAGACTTTCGATCTTCGCCTGCGCGTGCGCAGTAGTCTCTCTACTTTTCAACGCATATAATTACGCAGATAGAGAATACATTAGAAATGACCCAGATATAGAAAATAGTGATTATGTAAAGCATTTTCTAGAAGATAAATTGGAAAAGAAAATAGATCAATATTTATCGGCGATTACAGGAACTACACCGAGAAGGTTAAAAAGGGAAGCTATGCTGGTAAGACACATTAATTGTTCTTATTTGATTAGAAAAGCTTAACGCTTACATAGCGCATAAGTATTTTAATTGGAAGTAGTAAAAAAAATATTCTCACAATATAAACTCATTTGCAAAAGAAACGGGCACCTAAGCAATGAACCATTTCAAATGTTACTATTGATTTGTTTGATAATTATAGGTAGTTTTACTTTCACAATTTTGTAAATTAATAAGCAAATAATCGTTTTCGTCAGTATTATCATAAAATTTTGATAAAATTTATGGGTTTTAATGCTAAAGTTCACTAGTAGTGTATGCTCGCTAGTAGTGCATATGCTCGTGAAGTAAAAGTTAACAAAGATTTTTGTTTGTTTTTTCTTTAATAAAGTAAAAGCAGATAAATGTTTAGTATCGAGTGTGTCTGCTTAGTTCTGAAATACAATCCGCTTGCCGGAGAGATCGTAATACGGAGCTCCAAACTATTTGTACAGAACTAGAACAGCACGCCCAGAAATTCGAGACTAGGGATCTTCACATGAAAATAAAAACTATTACAAGACAATTTAAACCAAAGACATGGGCAATAGAGAACTCTGCTGGCGATACTGTTACTGAAATTAAGCTGATAGTCAAAGTGTGGGAGGATTACTGTAAATCCTTGTTTCTGGATAACCAAAGATTAGTGGCCCCAGAACCTGAACCTGTGTACGTAATGCCTGATGAACAAGAACCTTCTATATTAAGAGCAGAAGTAGAGGCCGCTGTAAAACACCTAAAGTGTGGCAAGGCTACAGGTACTGACGAAATTCCCATAGAAATATTTAAGATCATGGGGGATGTTGGTGTGGATATCTTACACTCCATCTGTACACAAATATGGAATACGGGAGAGTGGCCGAAGGATTGGTCACATTCCTTGTTTATCCCACTCCACAAAAAAGGCTCGACCAAAAAGTGTAACAATTTCCGCCTGATATCTTTGATATCCCACGCTAGCAAGGTCCTTCTTCATATAATTAATACGAGGCTACAGGCATATATAAGCCGGGAGATTGCTCAAGAACAAGCCGGCTTTGTCAAAGGAAAGGGAGCACGGGAACAGATCCTCAACCTAAGACAAATCATAGAAAAAGCGCGTGAGTTCAATAACGCGCTGTATATTTGTTTTGTAGATTTTCGTAAAGCTTTTGACACCGTTAAGTGGTGAAAGCTATGGGAAGTACTGTTGTTAATGGGTGTACCACGACACCTAGTTTATCTCATCAGAAGACTCTACGAAGGCGGTACAGCTGCTGTTCGCGTGGACGGAGTCGATTCCAGCAATTTCACAACTCAGGCTGGTGTTCGACAAGGATGTATTATCTCCCCTCTCTTGTTTAACATCTATACCGAATACCTAATGCGAATAGTTTTAGAGAACTGGGATAAAGGTATATCAATTGGAGGTCGTTTGATATCAAACTTGAGATATGCATACGACACTACTCTTCTTGCAACATCACAAGCAGACATAGAAGGATTTCTTTCGCTCCTGGAAACAACCAGTTCAGATTTTGGCCTCACCTTAAACCGCAATAAAACCAAAATGATGGTGGTGGATCGTAATGCTAACAATCGACCTGATTTACGTGAAATAGCTAACTGCGAAGTTGTCCAGACTTACATCTATCTGGGATCCACAATCACAAATACTGGCAGCTGCGAGGAAGAAATCAAAAGACGGTGTGCCGTGACACGATCAGCCGTGGAAAAGCTCACGAAGATATGGAAAGATCGCCGCATAACTAAAAATACCAAGGTTCGCTTAATGAAATGCTTAATATTCCCTATTTTCCTATATGGAGCTGAAACATGGACGATCCATCAAAAACATAGAAAAAAGATTGACGCCCTTGAGATGTGGTGCTGGAGGCGTTTTCTGAAAATAAAATGGACTGCTCACCGCACTAACGTTTCCATAATAAAAGAGCTTCGCATCAAACAAAGACTTTCGTCGACTGTGCAATTGCGAATCCTTAAGATGTTTGGACATATCAATCGCAACGAAAGCTCTTTGGAACGTCTAGTAATACAAGGAAGGGTAGAGGGTCAACGTTCTCGCGGCCGATATCCCACAAGATGGACAGACCTTATCAAATCATCTACGAAGTGTTCCCTTGCTGAGTGTACACGCAGTGCCACGAACAGGAAACAGTGGAGACGTATCGCAAATGCTGCAACCGACCAATACGACGATCCATAACCACGACCATTCCGCCAGGAGTGTCCGACTAAGAAGAATCGAGTGTGACCCCCTCTAGCTGAAATCACAGCTTGAATTCGTCTGGGTATGCTAGCGAGGATATCCCGGATACTTGCTTGCGGAATACGTTCCCACTCCGCGGTAATCACATTCTTCAGCTCTCTGATGGTCTGCGGAGCCGGTTGTACTGATCTCACGCGTCGTTTCAGAACGTCCCAGACATGCTCTATAGGGTTGAGGTCGGGACTTCGAGCTGGCCAATCCAAACGACGAATGCCGACCTCTTGCACATACGCTTCCACATCGCCAGACCGGTGGGCGCGAGCGTTGTCGTCCATAAAAATTGAGTCTTCGCCTAAAGCAGCCAATGCGGGTTGTGCATGAGGAATTAGAACTTCCGTTATGTATCGATGTCCAGTCAGTGAGCCGTTTTCAATGAAGACTAACTCTGTACGATCCATTGAATTTATTCCTGCCCAAAACATAACAGAGCCCCCACCATAAGGTGTGATTTCTTCAAAACAAGCCTCTGCAAAGCGTTCTCCTCGTCTTCGTAGCACTCGCCGACGTCGATCTTCACCGAACAGAGATATCCTGGCTTCATCGGAGAACAATACCCTATTCCAGTCTTCTTGAGTCCATGACTCACAATTTCGCAAACCTAAGCCTGGCAACTCTGTGCTCACGGAGTAACTTAGGGCCGCGGGCCGGGCGATGACTGCGTATATTGGCCGCGAGAAGCCTCCTCCTGACCGTCCATAGACTAATGTGCACATTTCTTACTTCTTCGAGGTTGTTCTTAAGGTCCATATACGAAGACTTGCGATTTCTCAATGCTCGACTCACAAGAAAACGATCATCCCGTGGTTGGGTACATGGTTTTCTTCCAGAACCAGGTCTTCTCTCGACGGAACCGGTGTCTTGATACCGCTGCCAGGTCCTTTGAACCGTTGAGCTACTCACACTTAGCCTCTGAGCCACGAAGCATTGGCTGCAACCCTCTTCGAGCAGCGCAATAATTTTGGTAGCTTTTACCACTTTCTCTAAAATTATTGAGACAGCTAAACAGCAATAAATGAAGCTTTGACAATTAAGAATATGAAATAAATTCATAACAATTTACTAAAAGTTATGAAAACAAACAAAAATCTTTGTTAACTTTTACTTCACGAGCATATGCACTACTAGCGAGCATACACTACTAGTGAACTTTAGCATTAAAACCCATAAATTTTATCAAAATTTTATGATAATACTGACGAAAACGATTATTTGCTTATTAATTTACAAAATTGTGAAAGTAAAACTACCTTTAATTATCAAACAAACCAATAGTAGTAACATTTGAAATGGTTCATTGCTTAGGTACCCATTTTTTTTGCAAATGAGTGTATATACGTATCTGTCGGGTTTTAGAGTTGGGGTACGATGTTGGGCCGTTTTGCGGCCTTCTGAGTACTCTGACACTAGATCCTCGAGCGCTTCGTCATCTTCTTGCTTATAGCGTAAGCAGGCTGGCATGATTGTGTTTTGTAGCGGGGGATAGTTTGTATACTCGATACTCTAATTGGACGGCACTGTGCTTACCATCAGTTGCAGTGTGGTCACAATGCCGTGCCAGAATAATAAAATATATTGAATAAAATCTAGGAGTAAATAAAAGTTTTTTTAATTCATAAAAAGTACACCGACTTCAATAAAAAACAAATTATGCGTCACTATAAAATTTGATTTTCCTTGATTTTTCTGAGATCCCTTCATCAGATCCTGACTTGGTGCCAATGGGAACACCTGGGAAGTATAACCTTTTAAACAAAAAAAGAATTTCTCGAATCGGTCCAGGCGTCTCCGAGTAATCGGGTAACATACATAAAAAAAAAGATTCCGACGAATTGTTAACCTCCTCCTTTTTTGAAGTCGGTTAAAAAAAGCCTTACTTAACTATCGAGCATCTCACAAATTGTTATTTATCTTGTGATGGAAACTTATATCCACTTCTGTAAACTTTAACAATTATCGTAACGATTACTAGCAATTCAGTTATTAACACTATACTCGTACTACAACAAATGAAGCGGATTTGCATTTCGGATAAAAATTGACAACATTTAAGACATCAGGAAATCTACCAACCTTATAGGTAGCTAGATTGGATAATACTATTATAACATTGGTTGGTACTAGTTAGATTGTAGATGTTTATAATAATGGATGGATGGCTACCGTAGATGTCCAAAGCATGGAGCAACTATAGTATCGCGCAGAAGCAATACCAGGAGCACCCCAGGTTTGATTAGGATCCCTAATACCGCTTCATATACGCTTAGAAGGCCAATATCCTCATATTGGTGCAAATCCAGCAGTCAGAACGTTCTCCCACCTAAAATAGAATTCCCCCTCCGGAAAAATAATTCACAATATCCTTTATTGTATATTTACACTGCTAATTAGTTTTGCAAAATATAAATATAAAATTTTACAAACAGAAGCCATCAGCAATCCAAGAAGACAACACAGTTACGCCACATGTGGAATTTTTCAACCCCAAAATGCGTCCTGAACTCGAAGAGAAAGACGCTATAGAGATGCGCAGGACTGGGGCGAAAGGACCTGCCCCTGGTGAAGATACTTGGGTCTGGTTGACTAGCTATTCAAGGGTTCCAGTAAGTTTCCATTCTAGAAAATGTTCAACTAACGCAGGATCACACGTGTTTCTTAGCCCAACTAAGCTGCCATTATAGCAAAGATGTTATAAATTATAATGCATACGTAGCTACTTGACCCTGCACTAAGAGTTCATGCTGATCTGAATCCTTTTGGCGCATTTGTGCTGGGTTCCCACCTACTACTACCAAGCTAAAAATGCTGCTACTTAAGTATTAAGAATGTAACCAACCAATGCTTGCCAGTGAGTAATTTCTCTCTTTCTTTCCAATGAAAACGGAATTAAAAGACAATAGTTATTTATATGAACTTTTATTATGCGATCACGGAAGTCGTATAAATTTATGTTCTACAACAATTTTCAGTATAAAGTTGTACAAGGGTTCTGCAAAGCCACACAAGATTATTGCCCGCCAGGTGTTCAAGGGCCTAAAGGGCCAACCGGCATGCCAGGTCCTAAGGGTGATAAGGGTGAATCAGGAGCTCCAGGTACACCAGGACACGGTGGTTCTCGAGGTCCAGTGGGCCCGCCAGGACCTAAAGGTATGTCTTCATCATAACTTGTTGTAGCATTCAATATTTCGAAAATTCACTGCATAATCGACTACACCGATATATTCCCGACTCCAGAAGGATGGAAGGGTAATTTTATACAACAAAATGACGATAGGAGCAGATCGTTGACTTGATAGTAAGTGTCACACACAGCTGTCCATATACAATAGCAATACTAATTACTACCTTAAATTATAATGTACAGAATGGCACTGAACTACGCCCATCATCCCAATGTATAAGATGTTATGTTCT
The DNA here is from genome assembly GCA_905220505.1 of Laothoe populi. Taxonomy (NCBI): domain Eukaryota; kingdom Metazoa; phylum Arthropoda; class Insecta; order Lepidoptera; family Sphingidae; genus Laothoe; species Laothoe populi. The sequence goes on from HG992165.1 coordinate 3,702,278, forward strand.
ATTTATTTTTTATCCATTTGATTTAGGAGAACGAGGCTTCCCCGGTAATCCCGGTTTAGACGGTAGAGACGGGGTACCAGGAGAACCTGGTCTCGACGGCATGTCCGGAAGAAATGGAGCTGACGGGGCTCCGGGTAAAGATGGCCGGGATGGCATGCCAGGGAAAGATGGAAGTCCCGGGACAAACGGGAGAGACGGAAAAGATGGTATTTTTTTTTTGTACAGATTAAACAATATGAACTGCTCTTTTATATTATATTGCTCGCGGCTCCGCCCGCGTGGAGGTCATGATAGGGAGAAAAAGTATACAATACAAAATACCAATTTTCATCCGTTTAACTTCAAGAATGAAGATTTTTCATACAAACTTTCATCCCCTATTTTACCCCCTTAGGGGTGGTATTTCTAAAAACCCTGAAATATCTGTTTTTAATTTTTAGCTGTAAGGCCAAATACCAATTTTCATGCGTTTAACTTCAAAAATGACGGATTTTATCTCCTATTTTACACCCTTAGGGGTGGAATTTCCGAAAATCCTGGAATATATATTTTTTATTTTTAACTAAAATGCCAAATACAAAATTTCATGTATTTAACTTCAAAAATGACGGATTTTCATACAAACTTTCATCCCCTATTTTACCCCCTTAGGGGTGGTATTTCCAAAAACCCTACCTTAGTGGATGCCTACGTCATAAAAGGTACCTACTGTAAAAATTTCAAGTCTCTAACCCCAGCCGTTTAAGCTGTGCGTTGATCGATCAGTCAGTCAGTCAGTCAGTTTCTTCTTTTATATATACAGATTTAGACAGCATTGTTCTTACCATCAGGTGTAGTTTAGTCACAAAAATAACACATTGATCTCGGTAGTAAAACTGATAGCACGTCTACCTCTAACTTGAACAATTTGTGTTACAGGAAGACCTGGAGCCCCAGGACCGCCAGGTATCCGAGGTCCAAAAGGCGACCGGGGCAACGTTGGTCCCAAAGGACAGCGTGGAAACGACGGAAAAGATGGCTTACCTGGACGCCCCGGATTGTCCATCTACAACTATACATTAGAAAAGGAGCTGTTTATACCTCCTACTTTTGCCCGTTAGTCATTTTTCGAGTTTTTTTCTAAAAAAAAATGAAGTGAGATTGGAATCATATCGACCTCTTTTCCCAGGCAGTTCATTCACATGTTCACTCATCTCCGTTCTTATAGTTGCTTATAAGTTATAGCTAATGACACTCATAACTTTACAGAGGATCAAACACGTGTGATAGTCCGCGAGAGCGAAACATTGCGTATCAGCTGTAACCCGATGGGACGGCCAGAACCGACGGTGGAGTGGCGACGATCAGATGGCACTGCTGTTATACAGGTTAAATGAACTCGCAATGTGCGATTTAAACAGAGAAAAGGGTGAAAATATTTTTTCATAGTTGGTACTGCGCAGATAATGAATCTAGTTTTCTAAATGTCATGATGTAATAAAAAGAGTTGACTGGTGACGATCAATAAACAAACTAGCAACACTTTGATACAGAAAAACGGGTATAGTGCAACTATCTGGAAGAAATGCCATGTCATGTAAAAGTGTTTAAAACAGTCTACTTTAAATGTTTCTTTTGATAAGACGATAGATCTACGACGATAGAATCTGCGTATTATATCGCAGAGGACACGTTCGACCTCGGTGACCCCACCAGCTTGGCACCTTGCCCGTACGAATTTTATTTTATCGTTGCAAGGAACGACCACCTTTAGATCTGTTAGTCTAGAACTAGGTTAAGTAAGTTAGTAATAAGCATATTTCTCGAACTCCAATAAAATATTTTCTTGTACAACTGTATTGTTAGCTTTTAGGTTTCTTATCATTAGAGCCTTCTAGATTTATGTCTATTGTTTTATCTCTTCCTGCCATCAAGTTCTGATTAAGGAAGTAAAAGCTAATGAACTTACTGGGCAATTAGGGATATAGCCTGTCTTAAAATGACGACCATAGAGTACTCTCAGACTCTTCAATTGTTTGTAATGCAGACTGCAGAGATTTGTGTGGTCTTGCTACTGTTTATGGTCGCCGATAATATTCTAATACTGTTGATAGTAAATCCATATTGCGGATAGCAGCGTCTCATAAAATTTGATGAAAATCGAGACAGCGATACCAACTAAATGTATATACCTTAACAAAACATATATGTTGGATGAAAACTGAATATTAAACTTTCATTAATCTTTTTCCACGACCTGGCTATATTTTATAATTAGCGAAACCACTATGTCCCCACGCGTACCCTGTAACTTCACTTTAACTGCGCTTTTCAGATCAGCATGCAACAAAGCATGCTCCAAAAAAATATAATCTGAAGGTGAAAGTTTTAAAGACAAATGTTTGTGTGACAGACAGATATTTGTTTCGGATCTGGGTGTTGTGGGACCGTACTCTCTCGTCGTTCTTGATACCCACGATACAGGTTTTACCTAGTGTGGGGTCAGAACTATGTGTGTGGCTATTGGGTGTATTTATTTATTTAAAGTGTACGAGTGGATACACAACATTTTAGTACTCTAAGGTAAACTCGTACTGAAATTAGATTTTAATTATTTATGTAGTTGACAGCCTCCGTGGCGCAGTAGGCGAGTATCCGGCTGTGAAACGAGAGGTCGTGGGTTTGATTCCCACACCGGGACAAATGTTTGTGTGACAGACAGATATTTGTGTCCGGGGTCTGGGCGTTGTGAGACCGAAAGTCTCTCGTAGTCCCCGATGCCCACAACACAAGACTCGTATCTTAGTGTAGGGTTGGGGCTATGTGTGTGACTGATGGGTGTTATTTATTTATTTATTACGTTTTCAGGGCGCATGGAGAGACGCGTCCGTTAGCGGTCATGTCTTAAACATACCTAACGTGTCGCGATGGCACACTGGCAAATACGTGTGTCTGGCCAACAACGGGATGTTGCCTTCTGCTAACCAGACGACGGACGTCGAAGTACATTGTGAGTATCCTTTACCATTGTCTAAGTTGTTGTTTTTGTCTCCACGGGTTTCTAATGCCAGAACAAAACAATATTCAACTTAGGCGTAGTGTGAAGGAGCTACACAGCTTGCTAGCTTGATTGTATTAAGTAGCGAGGGATAGATGTCTCTCGGTATATGATACTCTAACTGGACGACACTGCGCTTACCATCAGGAGTAGTGTAGTAACATCACAGCGATGACATCAACAAAATTATCGCTTTTCGAAGGCTCGATACGGTAAAGCGACTTTTTGGACAAAGTGAAATGGAGTCAATCTCTGAAACACTAAAATGTGCAACAGTGATTAAGCCGCAAGACTCATTTGCTGCAGTTTAATATATGGATATAAATATTCCCAAGAAAACACCAAAGCATATTTACTTTTAAACTCAAGGTGTCGAGACTATATGTGTGAGCCTTAAAAGTAGAGAATACTTAATGGTTTCTTATGTTTACGTAGAGAATACTTTCCAAATAAATTCTTAAGTGGACATAAGTAGAAGCAGAGATATGTTTGTGTGGCCTTACAAAATTAATGTTTGGTATTTGTTTTCAGTCAGTCCGTTCATCCGAGTGCCAAACAATATAGTGTATGTCATCAACAAAACTGCCAAAATTGAATGCGAGGTAAGCCTAACTAGAGAGAATAATATAAAAATTTTACCTTCCAATAAAATTTGTATTATGTTTCCTCAGACGTCCAAAGTCCTTTATGAGACTACATCGTTTTCATTCCTTACACATCCGCTAGATTTGACTAATTTCCGCCCGGTATACGCCTTGATCAGGTCTATCAAGCTAGCAGTGAAAAGTTAGCAGAAACATTTGAAACTTATTTAGGAATTAGTTGCTAATTAGTTGCTAATTAGTTGCTGCTATTTCGATTTTGTTGCTCAAGCCAGTTCCTCAGAAATCGAGTCACTGCTATCTTTCACATAAGCTAGCAGTAAAATAATGAAGTGAGCACATATTGAGTCAGTTATTGGGTCTTAATTTGTTGCTAATTTGTTGCTGTAAGATAGTATAAAAATATTGAAAAAATATTATATATTTAAAAAAAAAAAATTTTTTTTAAATTTTTTATTTCGATTTTTTCCTCTTATGACAGCGGTTGTTTTTGTTGCTGGGCGGCACAATATCTACGAAGGTGCACCGGACCAGCAACTAATTAGCAACAAAAATTCTGCTGAACATTTAACCCATTATCAAGGTCATTAAGCAAAAATTTCATTTTTTCCGATTATGACAGCGGTGGATTTTGTTGCTGAGCGGCACAATATCTATGAAGGTGCACCGGACCAGCAACTAATTAGCAACAAAAATTCTGCTGAATACCTAACCCGTAATCAAGGTCATTATCGAAAAATGACATTTTTTCCGGATATGACTGCGGTGAATTTTGTTGCTGGGCGGCACAATATCTACGAAGGTGCACCGGACCAGCAACTAATTAGCCACAAAAATTCTGCTGAACACTTAACCCATTATTAAGGTCATTAAGCAAAAATTTAATTTTTTCCGATTATGACAGCGGTGGATTTTGTTGCTGGGCGGCACAATATCTATGAAGGTGCACCGGACCAGCAACTAATTAGCAACAAAAATTCTGCTCAACATTTAACCCGTTATCAAGGTCATTAAGGAAAAATTACATTTTTTCCGATTAAGACAGCGGTGGATTTTGTTGCTGGCCGGCACAATATCTACGAAGGTGCACCGGACCAGCAACTAATTAGTAACAAAAATTCTGCTGAACATTTAACCCGTTATCAAGGTCATTAAGGAAAAATTACCTTTTTTGCGGTTATGACAGCGATTGATTTTGTTGCTGGGCGGCACAATATCTATGAAGGTGCACCGGACAAGCAACTGATCAGCAACAAAAAATAAGGTTATCATCTATCAAATAAATATTTGTAATGTAACTTTTATCAAATTTTTTCGTAAAACAATAATTGAATGCTGACTAGGGTTTTGGACTTAATTATCTTTCCGGCCCGCAGCATGTCGTCGTACTCGATCCAGTCTTTGCCTCTTAAACAGACTGCTTTTTAATGCCCTATTTGTTATGTATTATTATTAATTTCAACTGGTTGAATAAATTTTTTCCTTCATACTTTAACAGTCTTCGGATATTCGAGTTGATCTCATTATTTTATCCGTTGTGGTAATATTAGGGAAAACAATGTAGCTTATTTGTTTGTTTTTATAATTTTTTCATGTAAAGATTTTTTTGATAACGGGTTAAATGTTCAGCAGAATTTTTGTTGCTTATTAGTTGCTGGTCCGGTGCACCTTCGTAGATATTGTGCCGCCCAGCAACAAAATCCACCGCTGTCATATCCGGAAAAAATGACATTTTTCGATAATGACCTTGATTACGGGTTAGGTATTCAGCAGAATTTTTGTTGCTAATTAGTTGCTGGTCCGGTGCACCTTCGTAGATATTGTGCCGCCCAGCAACAAAATCCACCGCTGTCATATCCGGAAAAAATGACATTTTTCGATAATGACCTTGATTACGGGTTAGGTATTCAGCAGAATTTTTGTTGCTAATTAGTTGCTGGTCTGGTGCACCTTCATAGATATTGTGCCGCCCAGCAACAAAATCCACCGCTGTCATAGTCGGAAAAAATGAAATTTTTCCTTAATGACCTTGATAACGGGTTAAATGTTCAGCAGAATTTTTGTTGCTAATTAGTTGCTGGTCCGGTGCACCTTCGTAGATATTGTGCCGCCCAGCAACAAAATCCACCGCTGTCATATCCGGAAAAAATGAAATTTTTCGATAATGATCTTGATTACGGGTTAGGTATTCAGCAGAATTTTTGTTGCTAATTAGTTGCTGGTCCGGTGCACCTTCATAGATATTGTGCCGCCCAGCAACAAAATCCACCGCTGTCTTAATCAGAAAAAATGACATTTTTCCTTAATGACCTTGATAACGGGTTAAATGTTCAGCAGAATTTTTGTTGCTAATTAGTTGCTGGTCCAGTGCACCTTCATAGATATTGTGCCGCCCAGCAACAAAATCCACCGCTGTCTTAATTGGCAAAAATGACATTTTTCCTTAATGACCTTGATAATGGGTTAAATGTTCAGCAGAATTTTTGTTGCTAATTAGTTGCTGGTCCGGTGCACCTTCGTAGATATTGTGCCGCCCAGCAACAAAATCCACCGCTGTCTTAATCAGAAAAAATTATTTTTTTCCTTAATGACCTTGATAACGGGTTAAATGTTCAGCAGAATTTTCGTTGCTAATTAGTTGCTGGTCCGGTGCACCTTCGTAGATATTGTGCCGCCCAGCAACAAAATCCACCGCTGTCATATCCGGAAAAAATGTCATTTTTCGATAATGACCTTGATTACGGGTTAGGTATTCAGCAGAATTTTTGTTGCTAATTAGTTGCTGGTCCGGGGCACCTCCGTAGATATTGTGCCGCCCAGCAACAAAATCCACCGCTGTCATAATCGGAAAAAATTAAATTTTTGCTTAATGACCTTAATAATGGGTTAAGTGTTCAGCAGAATTTTTGTGGCTAATTAGTTGCTGGTCCGGTGCACCTTCGTAGATATTGTGCCGCCCAGCAACAAAATTCACCGCAGTCATATCCGGAAAAAATGAAATTTTTGCTTAATGACCTTGATAATGGGTTAAATGTTCAGCAGAATTTTTGTTGCTAATTAGTTGCTGGTCCGGTGCACCTTCGTAGATATTGTGCCGCCCAGCAACAAAATCCACCGCTGTCATATCCGGAAAAAATGTCATTTTTCGATAATGACCTTGATTACGGGTTAGGTATTCAGCAGAATTTTTGTTGCTAATTAGTTGCTGGTCCGGGGCACCTCCGTAGATATTGTGCCGCCCAGCAACAAAATCCACCGCTGTCATAATCGGAAAAAATTAAATTTTTGCTTAATGACCTTAATAATGGGTTAAGTGTTCAGCAGAATTTTTGTGGCTAATTAGTTGCTGGTCCGGTGCACCTTCGTAGATATTGTGCCGCCCAGCAACAAAATTCACCGCAGTCATATCCGGAAAAAATGAAATTTTTGCTTAATGACCTTGATAATGGGTTAAATGTTCAGCAGAATTTTTGTTGCTAATTAGTTGCTGGTCCGGTGCACCTTCGTAGATATTGTGCCGCCCAGCAACAAAATTTCACCGCTGCCATATCCGGAAAAAATGACATTTTTCGATAATGACCTTGATTACGGGTTAGATATTCAGCAGATTTTTTGTTGCTAATTAGTTGCTGGTCCGGTGCACCTTCATAGATGTTGTGCCGCCCAGCAACAAAATCCACCGCTGTCATAATCGGAAAAAATGAAATTTTTGCTTAATGACCTTGATAATGGGTTAAATGTTCAGCAGAATTTTTGTTGCAAATTAGTTGCTGGTCCGGTGCACCTTCGTAGATATTGTGCCGCCCAGCAACAAAATCCACCGCTGTCATATCCGGAAAAAATGTCATTTTTCGATAATGACCTTGATTACGGGTTAGATATTCAGCAGAATTTTTGTTGCTAATTAGTTGCTGGTCCGGTGCACCTTCATAGATATTGTGCCGCCCAGCAACAAAATCCACCGCTGTCATAATCGGAAAAAATGACATTTTTCCTTAATGACCTTGATAACGGGTTAAATGTTCAGCAGAATTTTTGTTGCTAATTAGTTGCTGGTCCGGTGCATCTTCGTAGATATTGTGCCGCCCATCAACAAAATCCACCGCTGACATAATCGGAAAAAATGAAATTTTTACTTGATGACCTTGATAACGGGTTAAATGTTCAGCAGAATTTTTGTTGCTAATTAGTTGCTGGTCCGGTGCACCTTCGTAGATATTGTGCCGCCCAGCAACAAAAACAACCGCTGTCATAAGAGGAAAAAATCGAAATAAAAAATAAAAAAAAAAATTTTTTTTTTTAAATATATAATATTTTTTCAATATTTTTATACTATCTTACAGCAACAAATTAGCAACAAATTAAGACCCAATAACTGACTCAATATGTGCTCACTTCGTTATTTTACTGCTAGCTTATGTGAAAGATAGCAGTGACTCGATTTCTGAGGAACTGGCTTGAGCAACAAAATCGAAATAGCAGCAACTAATTAGCAACTAATTAGCAACTAATTCCTAAATAAGTTTCAAATGTTTCTGCTAACTTTTCACTGCTAGCTTGATAGACCTGCCTTGATCGCCCTCTAGGTACCTTAACTCAAACTATAATTATGACAGAAGTCGCCATATTTTGCTCATTGTTTGGTTCATAATGATATTAATTAAGCCCAGGAAGAGCTTACCTGGACTTTGGACGTCTGAGGAAACATAATACAAATTTTATTGGAAGGTAAAATTTTTATATTATGTTGTCCGTTTGACGTCCAAAGTCCTTTATGAGAGACGTGTTTGTTATCTCCTGGCGGCTTATGACATATAAATGCAACAATGTGAGAATAGAAAGAGTAATAATATATGTGCCACAATTGAATTCACATAATTATTTTCATAAGTAATTACATATTACAGCGATAAATATTTAGTCAGATAGATAAAACTTATTGAGAAAGACTTTTCTGAAATGCTATTAGTTTCAGATATAATTTCCTAAAGATACATGCCAGCGTCCAATATACCCAGTTAAGATAATTTGTACCCAGTTAAAGGTTGAAACTGCTGCTCTATTGTTACCAGGTAATGCATATATTCCAGCCACAAATAATAGTCGTAATAAGTACGTAATCGCCATTAATAGTTGGCATGGCTGTCCGAACTGGAACTTTAGACAAACTTTGATAGAACCTCATATATCTTTAGTTGTATTTACTATCGTCCTAAGCCAAAGTAGCTACTTCGGCCTAGTGTTCTCATATGGCTATCTAAAACCTACATCCTTAACTCATAATCCATGCATAAATTAATATTAATATATATTATTTGAAATAATTTTCAACCCAGAATGTTGGTATTCAAATGATTGCCTTTTGATTTTGATTGATCCAAAAACAGGATTAATAAAATGTAATGTAATGATAGTAATAAAATTATTTATGAAAAATAGTTATTATGTAATTTTTAACCAACTTTACCTTCATATTGGTTATGACTTAGCCGACGTTAATTAGCTAATTGTTAGTAATACGTTTTATAATAAAATTATTTGAAACTTTTACATCTGTAATAGTTTTACACCCAGCCGCTATTGTTGAAAAATGCATAAGAATTTTACAGCAAATTATTTAATGAAAACGAATTTGCTAAGCACTTATCTCACTGTCCGAGTTCTGGTAATAAGATTATTCTATATCTGGTAATAATAAGTTAGATTATTTTGACAGCCCTAATGTAAATGTTTAATCACAATTGAGAAATAAGACTTATGGTCTCCAGCATGATAGCAGATTCCTCCCTTCAGAAGAAGGGAGGAATCTGCTGCCAAATAGTGGCTAACCAGTCTCAACTGAAATGTACTTTGTTGATGGGAATCAGGGAGCTGACTCGTGATAATAGGCGTTCGATAAGTGTTATGCGATATTGTTACGAAGAACAGGTCGCTACTTGGTGTTCCCATCGTTTCAAAAACTTTGACGTAGCCTTGTTTATAAGATGCCACTCGGAGCCCGTGCGATTGCGTGAGAGTTTGCCGGCTTCCGTATTGTACAATCCCGGAAAGTAGTGAGAGATGAGTACAATACTGAGCTTGTCCATCAGAGACGGTTGGCCTTCAACAGCAACTTCAGTAGGAGATGGTTATAATCTGATATACTGTTCTGTTTTCGCTCATTAAGAATCACTGGTGTGTGTGCGACAGCTGCTGCTTCTTGATGTTGCAGCAATCACCGTGCTAAATTTGATGTTGCTCTTTTTGTACATTTCTTTAAATAAATAAATCTGACTGGTTTTGTAATTTACTAACTGGCCCCATTGTCTATGCGAAGCATCTGTTATGATAGATGTCATAGGAAGCATCTATATAAGTATCGGACTCTAGAGCTATGTTTTCTAGCCACCACTTGAGATCTATCAAGGACTATTTCGAAATATAAAGAAGGCTTGCGTGGTATTTTTCAAATTGCTGACGCTGCAGAGAATGGCAATGCATCCTTCCCCGGAGGGTGATGAAGGTCGCATAATTATGTACCCTAAGAGGCGTTGAGCCTGCTTAAGGGCCTAATTGCCGGTAGCGGGGCGTGTTGGCAGGCTCTGGTGTATCTTGTGTCTTGTGGTAAAGGCTTTGACGCTGCAGAGAATGGCAAAGCAACCTTCCCCGGAGGGTGATGAAGGTCGCATAATTTAGGTACCCTTAGAGGCGTTGAGCCTGCTAGAGGGCCTAATTGCCGGCAGCGGGGCGTGTAGGCAGGCTCTGGTGTGTCTTGTGGTAGAGGTTCTGACGCTGCAAAGAATGGAAAAGCAACCTTCCCCAGAGGGTGATGAAGATTGCATAATTTAGGTACCCTAAAAGGCGTTGAACCTGCTTCATTGCCAGCAGCGGGATGTGTTAACAGGCTCTGGTGTATCTTGTCTTGCGGCAAGGATTCTGTTGTTTCCTGTGCCCCAATTGATACTCAGATTTTAGGGGGTTATTGTCACTCGCGTCCGTAGGCTTTACTCTAGTTCCCCTACACGTGACCCCTGGGTAGTGCTAAATGAGTGACACATCTTACTGGTGGTAGGCTTCGGCCGTGGCTAGTGACCACCCACCGGACAAAGCCGTGCCGCCAAACGGCTTGCCGTGTTCCGTCGCGATGTCCGGTGATGCCATTTAGGGAGACGGGTCGGAATAGTTGCTTAGTGCAGTTGGGCTAATCTGACGCAGGGTGATAACGCCGCATTGGGAGACTAGTCGTGGAGGGTAGCGGGATCCGAGGCACGGTGCACCGCTGGCCGACCGCAGGTAGTTGGGGGCCCAAGTAGTGTGCTAGCCACACATGAAAGGCTGCCCCGCCAACTGACGAAAAATCCCGGGATTGCGCCATCGTGCCGGTCGGCGACCGGTTGAGAGGGCCCGATGGACATTCCCGGGGGGGCTCGGGCGTCCCCGCAGTCTCCAGACTAGTCCCCCTACTGTGTGGTGTTTCATCTTGTGTCTGAAGGCTAGAAGCATAAAGTCTCATTCCACTACCGTCTTCCTACCTTCATTCGCTCTTCCAAAATAACTTTTATGAAAATGGCCAAGAATAAGAGAACGTTTCCACAGCGGCAGCACTCCCTCTCACTAAAAGTGCACCTTACCAACATCCGAGGATTGCACTCAAATCTCGTCGCGGTCCATCACCACCTGGAGACTGAAAGACCCGCTCTCTTATTCCTCTCAGAGACGCAGATAAGATGTCCGTCTGACGTGGCGTACCTTTCTTACCCAGGGTTCACTCTGGAGCACAATTTTAAGCCACATGCGGGTGTGTGCTTGTACGCCCGTGATGACATCTGTTGTCGGCGTCTCCGTAATCTTGAAGATCCCAGATTCTCTGTTATTTGGGTACTGGTGGATACAGGAATTGAAAAAATTCTTTATTCCTGTGTATACCGGTCGCACAGCGGAGATCAGGAGACTACTAGGCTCACAGAATACCTTAGTGAGGCGGCGGATGCGGCACAAAGGCGGTACCCTTGTGCCCAATTAGTACTACTGGGGGATTTTAATGCCCACCACCAAGAGTGGCTTTTCCCATACCAGTGTACCGACCATGCTGGGAGAGAAACGCGGAAGCTAGCGCTGACGCTAAATCTCACTCAGTTGGTCCAGGTGGCAACAAGGGTCCCGGATGTTGACACGCACACAGCCAATTGCTTGGACCTTCTGTTGACAACTGATCCAGACCGCTACTCAGTGTCGGTTTCATCACCCTTGGGTAGCTCCGACCATTGTCTGGTGAAATCTGTATCTGCCTACTCACCGCCCGATCCCAGCCCTAGAGGCACCCGGCGGGTGTGGCGATACAAGTCAGCAGATTGGGATGAGATGCGAGCTTTCTTTGCATCTTATCCTTGGCGCCCTACTTGCTTCTCTTCTGAAGACCCTTCTGCTTGCGCGGATGCTGTGACGGATGTGCTGCGTCAAGGTATGGAGTACTACATTCCATTCTCCGACGTAGCAATGTCAGGCGGAACTCGCCCGTGGTTCGGGGCTGAGTGCGGACGCGCTGAAGCGCGGAAGCATGCGGCATACCTGGCATGGGTTGATGCTCGAAACCGCAAAGCAAAGGACATGCGCTTAAAGAAGAGAGCATTTAACAAGGCTGCCAAATCCAGCAAGAAGGTTCTACGGCAAGCTAGATTTGACCACATAAGCCAAATCGGGAAGAAACTAGCTTCATACCCAGCGGGTAGTAAAGCGTTTTGGTCCCTGGCAAAATCAGTTGAATCGAACTTCCGTCGCCCCTCACTGCCTCCACTGCTGAGACCCGACGGGTCTTTGGCTCACTCTGCTGAAGAGAAAGCAAACTTGTTTGCTTCTCTCTTTGCTGAATCTTCACGTTTAGATACTGCTGGCGAAGTCCCTCCTAGTCTACCAGTTTGCGAGACACATATGTCAGAAATTCGCATTCGTCAGACTGAGGTAAGAAGAACGCTGCGTAATCTGGACGTGAATAAAGCCAATGGCCCAGATGGGATTCCAGCAATTGTACTGAAAACTTGTGCACCTGAGCTTTCTCCTATTTTGACTCGCCTGTTTAGTCTCTCTCTGGTCACTGGACAAGTGCCTCAGGCCTGGAAGCAAGCTAACGTGCAACCTGTGCCCAAAAAAGGTAGTCGTGCTGAGCCTGCCAACTATAGGCCCATCTCGGTTACGTCCATACTTTGCAAAAGTATGGAACGTGTACTGAATGGCAGGCTCATGACATACCTAGAAGCGAATGACCTCTTAAGTGACCGACAATACGGATTTCGCCGAAACCGGTCAACTGGAGACCTTCTAGCGTATGCCACTCACATCTGGAGCGAGGCTGTCGAGAGGCATGGGGAAGCGCTTGCCGTTTCACTCGACATCTCGAAGGCCTTCGACAGAGTGTGGCACGATAGCCTCTTAAGCAAGCTTCCTTCATATGGCTTGCCCACTGGGTTATGTGCATGGATATCGGACTTCTTGAGGGAACGATTGATTCGAGTGGTCATTGATGGCTGCTCCTCCGATCTATTGGCTATCAATGCCGGGGTACCTCAGGGGTCGGTACTTTCTGCGACTCTATTCCTGCTGCATATCAATGATCTGCTTAAGCCCGGTACTTTTGGGTACGCAGACGACAGCACAGTGGTAGAAAGTTATATATCTAATGCACGAACCAGTGGAGTCCAAGTCCAGTGCCTCAGGGAGGCCTTGGTAGAACGCTTGAACTTGTCCTTACAGGCAGTCTCCGATTGGGGCGATGCCAATCTGGTCAAGTTTAATGCCACTAAAACCCAGGCTTGTCTATTCTCTGCTAAACGGAGTCCCTTCCAACTGACTCCTACTTTCAGAAATGTGTCCGTACCGATAACTGACCACCTAGAGATTCTGGCCGTAACTTTGTCTCCAACTCTCAGTTTTGGCTCCTACATTGAGCATAAAGCTCAATTGGCTGCCAAAAAGCTGGCTATCCTTGCGAAGGTGAGACGGTACTTTACGCCGGGACAGCTGCTCGATCTGTATCAAGCGCAAGTCCGGTCGTGCATGGAGTACTGCTCTCATCTTTGGGATGGATCGGCCAAGTACCAGCTTGAGGCATTGGAGGCAATCGAGAGACGCGCCAAGAGGCTTATAGGCAACGAATCCATAGTCGAGGCAAGGCTGCAAAGCCTTGATCATCGACGTAAAGTTGCCAGTTTATCGGTTTTTTACCGGATACATTTCGGCGAGTGTGCCTTGGAATTATACAATTTAATTCCCCCAACCCCTTTCTATCATCGGACGACAAGAGACTCGGCGAAGCGTCATCGATACATGGTTGATATTCCACCAGTGCGCACGAAGCGTTTTGCTAGTACATTTATCATGCGCACCGCTAGAGAGTGGAACTCTTTGCCGGAGTCTATATTTCCCGAAAGTTATAATCTGGGTATCTTTAAGTCAAGAGTGAATAGGTATCTTCTAGGCAAGCGTGCTCCACCGTAGACCACATCATCACTTACCATCAGGCGAGATAGTGGTCAAACGCAAGCCTATTTATAGTAAAAAAAAAAAAAAAAAGATATTCTATCGATCTCGTCGGGGCAGTGATCGATTTACTCAATGAAGTGAACCACTTCAGTGCCGCTGCCTGGCCAAATGGCAGGTCGTAGTAGGTAACATATCTGGCTATGATATGACTCAGAATTTTGTTACGCGATTTTGATGGAAAAGACGCAATTCGGCGGCGCCATAAATAGATATAAAGCATTTAGGCTGAACATTACGCGATCATTTCAGTTACACGAGAGATGCAAATAGCACACCCACACTTCCCCGAACCCATAACCGTCGTACGTTGTGACAGGGGTGAGCCTCTTGCCATACTGAACTGATACTGATATTTCGTAATAGAAAAACCCAATATTCAATATCTTAGTGTGACGGGGTCGAGGCCGCGTGTGTGTGTGTGTGTGATTATTATTAATATCACTCTACCCGACCCGGGGAACGAATCCAAAACCCCAGCACAGCAACGCGCACGTTTACATTACAACTGCGTCACCGAGTGCCACGAATTGTATGTGCGCCTTGTGTAACATCACGCGATGTTCTCGGCGGTCACCCATCCAAGTACTGACCGCGCCTAACGTAGCTTGACTTTGGTGATCGGACGAGAACCGGTGTATTCAAAGTGGTATGGACGTTGGTTGTGGTCGATGCGAAAACAAATCGCCCCCGATGAATGGTTACAATATTATTTGAGCATAATCCCGGAGGGTTTTGCTTCCAGATGTCTTTGGTTATTAAAGCAACGCGCATATAAAAAGAAGGAGTCAGACAATCGGGCTATAAAATTATTAGATTATTATTTACCCCCGTTTCATTTCTGATGAATTAATTTTAAAAGAAAGTCATGACAACTAATGGTGGTAAAATTAAAAGAAGTGTACGGTTGAATGAGACCCAGATATAATTTTCAAAACAGCTTTGTTTGGATTGAAACGTAACTAAGGGTCTGTTTCGCATTTTGCCTGTTTACGGGCGCCTTTCTTATCGCCCCCTCCTCCTTTTTGTCCTCAAAACTGTTGTTGCAAATATTTTTGCAAGTTTTGTGGATGAAATTATTTAAAAGATGGTGGTATGTCTACATGTATACCCACTTAAAAAAAAATAAAAATAACTAAATAGTTAAAAGCAGCCATAGCCCAGCTAAAAACGGTACCGATCGTCCAGACGAAAGTCACGGGCTCGATTCAGCCCAAATGTAGTATACACCTCTGACTCCTCCAATTTACACGTGTATTCACCATATATTCACTTGTTTCAACGATGCAGGTAAACATCGCGAGGAGAGTCACACGCTCGAAATTTCTACACTAAATTTATTGTTTAATATTTTAATATTAGCAGCGATAGCCTAGTTGGTTGCGGTACGGACTGCCAAGACGAAAGTCGTAGGTTCGAAACCCAAGTGGCATACACCTCTGACTTTTCTAAAGTTATGTGTGTATTAAAATGTTAATTATCGCTTGCTTTAACGGTGAAGGAAAACATCGTGAGGAAACCTGCATACCTGAGAATTTTTCGAAGGTATGAGAAGTCTGCCAACCCGCATTAGGCCAGCGTGGTGGACTAAGGCCTAACCCCTCTCATTAGTAGAGGAGGCCCGTGCCCAGCAGTGGGACATTGTTTAATACAGGGCTAGTATTATTATTTTAATATTGCGCCACAGGGGCGTTAGATAGCGCCGCAAAAATGCGTATTCTCCATCATATATCTGCATAAAGAGCACCTTTTCCAACCAGAAGAATTGAATCTTTGCATACATGTTGTGACATGTCAAGAACAGCTAAAGTGACTTTCTTTAAACACTCATGTTGGCAATTATATCAATTCCTCCTGAAGGTGGATGCTTGATGAAAATCTTATATAGTAAGTAAGAAAAATAGTCGCGTGATCAAATTAGATTTGGTAGTGACGGTAACAGAATAATTATTATTATAATGTTGTTAAGCTGACTTACCAGGTGCTGAGACAATTCAAACCTTTATTCCATGTTATCTTACTGCAAGTCGTACGGTGCCGCGGTCTGGCACGCTGTTGCTACGGCCCGCATTTGGCGAAAACATATTTCAACCGTTTTCTTTGCATAACTCCAATAACAAAACGGACGGAAACTAATCACTTTTAAATATTACTAAGTAAATTTTCTACTTTAATCTCGAAAATTTTAAGAAAAATTATCGCACTATAATAATTTTATCTAACGGTGTGCACAGTTTGAAAAACTTTGCAACAATGAGCAAAATATGGCGACTTCTGTCATAATTATAGTTTGAGTTAAGGTACCTAGAGGGCGATCAAGGCGTATACCGGGCGGAAATTAGTCAAATCTAGCGGATGTGTAAGGAATGAAAACGATGTACTCTCATAAAGGACGTCAAACGGACAACATAATAAATATTACACATGATAACTGTGCTCGAAACTAGAGATGTTATGGATTTGAAATTTCGGATGTGGATACGGATATGGGGATAATATTATATCGGTTTCGGATACGGTTACGGATATTAAATTATTTCGGATTACCCGTTAGTTTCGGATAGTTTCGGTTATGGATATTAGGTTTTGAAGTAATTGTAAAAGTAAAAAACAAATAGCTTTATTTCTAGTTTATCATTTGGTACTATTTTATGTAAGAAAATGTAATCCCACAAGAGTTAATGACTGACAGGCTATGTCTAAGCAATAGTAATAAATATAATAAATGCATTGATATACGCGCGCGGCTCGTGTGTCGGTTCGCCCGCGCAAAAACAAAAACCAGTCCTAACCTGTCTCAATTAGAAAATCCGAAATTATTTGAAACTTTTATATCAGATTCGGTTACGGTTACGGATAGAATTTTATTTTAGATATCCGATAGTTTCGGTTACGGTTACGGAGCTCCATAACATCCCTGCTCGAAACCGCTCGATTGATGTTTTGGAGATTTTTATACGAACATGAATTACGTAGATGTATTTCTTAAAAATAGCAACAAATATTAATTTCCTATGTCTTCTCCTGAGTGAATATGTCGAACACACACTATCAGACCAAATTCCCAGAAATGGAAAATAGGGGTAGTGCAGAGCTTCCTTGTAAATCCATGTGACAGGTTGTGATTGCAGTTAAATGTTAATGCGTTTGTTAGGTAAAGCAGTGCAGTACAGTACTATAAGTAATTTGAAGTTGAAGGTGCTGAGTTGTTGCTACTGTCTATGTAGGCATGACACGCATGTTCTTCTCTTCAAGCAATTGTATTAATATTAAATTATTTTCAAAATTGTGAAAATATTTTCCAGGTCCAAGCCTGGCCGGAGCCAGTTCTAGCTTGGGAGATCGATGGGGTTACTCTCGAGGGTTCGAGATACAAAACAGAGGTGGCGACTACCGGAGATCTCTGGCACTGGGTCATGAGACTTGAGATCCCTGGAGTCAGGGAACATGACATGCGAAAGTACAGCTGTGTTGCCAAAAATGAACTTAACAACCAGACTATTAAGGGCGATATTCGGTTAATGCGTAAGTTGCTGAACTAAATTAATAAATCGTTGTCTATTCTTGAACTATACCTCCGGGATTATATCTCTTCGTGATTCGCTAAAACTTTAAAAGAATCGTAGAGTAACGTAATAAAAGTGGTTATCATAAACAAGGCTCTTATTACCCATATTATCTAATTCAGAAAATATTAGTGCTATATTTGGCTAAAGGAACCAATAGTTCTGTCAGTTCTCTATATTTACACAGTAGTAAACTCTCATTCGTAATATCCTGGCCTAATAACGCATGCTTTCAACACCTTTCAACATTACATAACTAAATTAGCAAACGAACTTTACTAAACATGTAACTGCCTCGTCATATTGAAACTCTCTCTAATGTTGGGCACTGTCCAAATAATTTCTAAATTTTACTGTTGCGTTTAATACTTCGTTCTTTCTCTAAACTACGCCTTACTTAGCAGACAGCAGTGTATTAATATGGCAACTTGTTCCAGACCCTGGTGATCATCAACAAATCCCAGTGCAGCAGCCGATGGAGATCGGCTCCCGGCCTCCGACCCTCACGTCATACGAGGAGTTGTGCCAGGTGCAGCGCTGCCCGACCTGTCCTCGGTGTGATCGCGCACAACTCCTGATATCTACAATGAACGGCACTACTGGATATAAACCTAGGAGGAATACTAGTAAGTTAAATACTTTGGTTCAGTAATTAGCTGATAGTGGTTTTAAATATGAAACGGCGATAATTTATCAGGGAGTAGAACAGACTACCAGGACTGGGATTGTGGATTCAGTTGAAACTGACTCCCACCACATTATTGGCTTTTCGAAGTTACGTACATTAGGCTACGGTAACCGTTACCATCAGGCGGGCCGCAAGGCTGTTTGCTATTTATTTATTTATTAAGAAACCAACGGCGTTACAAACATAAAGTACAAAAATACTATCATCGTAGTATGTATAAAAAAATGAACACAAGAATTCTTCTGTCTCGGTGGCGCAGTTGTAATTGCGCACGCGTTACGACTTTCTTTTTTTTAGTAGAATCTCATAGTAAAGACTCGAATTCAAATGGATATGGATGCAACATTCAAAAAAATAACTTCGTAGTTCGAAATTATGTAATAGAGAAATGATTCGAACTGTAGATTCGAGTACGAAATTATTTAGAATGAAAGGAGAATTGCCCTCCAGGTACTTATGGTACATCATATACTATCACACTCATCAAGAAGTCCTAGAAGTGCCTTTGCTAAAAGACAATATTCATATTTAGCACCACCCCTATACAATAAATTAAATGTGAAGAGTAAGATAACACAATTCAAAAAACAACAACTAAAATACAAAATACATGAGTGGTTATTAGAATTAAATAACGAAGCTGTAGAAACCATAATAAAATAGCACACATACACGCACGCACCCACCCACATGCACACACACACACACACACACACACACACACACACACACAACACGCACACACACACACACACATTCACACGCACGCTCGCACGCATATGTACTCACAAACATCCACACACACGTAAACACACACACACATACACACACACACTTACGCACACGCACACGCATACACAACGTTGTTTCATAATGTTTTATAAGTAAGACTTTTTTTTCTTTTTTGATTTCTATTGTCATTAAACTTAAGTAAAGCCAATCTCATAATGGGAAGTAACTGAATCCTGATATACAGCTACACTAGTTTGGGAGTCAGGGACTATATTGAATTTGTACCACCATTTTAATGTACAATAAATAAATAAATAAAATAAAAAAAATCACTACTAAGTAGTCACCACTACTTAAGACTCGGTCGTATTTTTTTGAATAGATGTGCCCTGAAAAAAAAGCCGTCTTATTTACCAGTTGATTTAAGCGCTAAAAAGTACACGAAAAAAATTTAACTAGGATCAAAAGTCGTAGAAAAATCTGTTAATTCCAAATATGCATATATCTAAGATATAGCTGAATGCTGCAAATATTGACACTTAAATCAAATAGCCTGCTAACCGTCTATATTATCCGCTATCAATAGTCCGCGGTTTTTTATTATGTCGTATGCTAAGGGGGGTGTCCGGACCCCCTGAACCCTCCCCTCCTTATATACGCCCATGTAACACAAGGTTGCATAGTTTATTTAAGCCATATAGATAATATTAAGAAAATAGCTGTTAAAGCTAGTTCCTCCGAATACACGACATAAATTGTTTTCAGATTGTCAGCTGTATGCAATTGGGAAGCCGGTGTACCACCGATATAAAGAGGAACTTTTTGGAGCGTGGCTTAGAGATTCTAACGCTACTGATACACAGGTATATGCCGATGATGATTATCTTTTTTTTTTAATTAGTGGCCCCAATGTTTTGTTCTTGAATTTATTAGAAATGATTGTTTCATTGGATGTTTAATTTCACAATTAACTCAAAATTGGCTGCATAATTATGTTTCAGAGGGAAAAGCTATGGACAACACAGGAAAATGATATTGAGAGGCTGCGGGAGTACCGAAATAAAGCCAGCTTCAAAACTGATAGCGTGGACGAATTCCATAAGCTGCAAAAGCCGTTTTTCGTAAGACACTTCTTAATAATATTTATGTCCAAATGGCAGGAAACATACTCGTATCCAAAAAATCGCTATAGTAGATTGTTCCGCCAAGTTGGGATTAGTGTGTATCCACATTCAGTTGGACGAACCTACATAATTCTCTCAACAGTTCAAAGATGTAATGCTTTTCGTTAGTTTAATTGTATGAATGCTGTATCTAACATCAAGATCAATTTAGTTTATCGTGGGAGTTAAAAACCCAAAAATACCAACAATCCATGCTTACTAAACCTGACGATCGCAACAGAAAAAATCGTATTTGATACAGCTGTTAGAATAAAATTTAACCACTATAATGGCTTTGTCTTAAATTCTGCATTTCTCTAGGGCAACGGGCATATAGTGTACAGCGGCTCTTTCTTCTACCAGGCCAATGAATCAGGGAACCCTGGAGAGATCATCCGCTATGACCTCACGCAGAGCAGGATCAAGTCAGTGCAACTGCCACATGCTGACGGCAAGCTGTATACCGCTCAACATAACCAGGTACAAGGGTAGTTTTTGTTCTTATTCCATTTGCTTATGATGATTTATCTACACCCACCGATCAAAATATAATTTTACAGAACCCACATACGTAGGAGTAAATTAAATTAAATAAGAACGTCATTTAGATAAGAGCTCTATTAGGTTATAGGTCTCTCCTTTGCAAGAGACTATCTCAAAACCGAAAAGTAAATGCTAGTTTTTTGTGCGGCAGTCGTAATAACTCCGTCGAGTCAGCTCAGCCGTACTATAAACATAATTCCCATCCATCTACACCATGATAATGATGAATCATTTTACATCAGCCTCCGTGGCGTAGCGGGCAAGTAGTCGGCTGGGAAACGCAAGGCCGTGGGTTCATTCTCGCACCGAGACAAATGTTTGTGTGACTAATAGATATTTGTTTCCGGTCTGGGTGTTGTAGGACCGTAGTCGCTCGTAGTTCTTGATATCCATGATACAGGTTTTACCTAGTGTATGATAGTGGACTATGTGTATGAGTGTTGGGTGTATTTATAAATTTATCAGTAATGTCCTTTAAGATATAGCCTTCATAAAAGAAGGATAACACACGACAATATACATCTGAAATATTTTCATCACAGGTAGACTTCAGTGCAGACGACAATGGTTTATGGGCTATATATTCCATAGAAGGTTCTAACAACACAGCAGTGGCTAAAGTAAGTACTACTCAAATATCTGTTTTAGATTAGAGCAATGCTGTAAGACAGAACAATAATGATAGTATTCGCGAAGAAGATTCAGCTAATATCGTTTTGCCTAAAATGCGTGACGAGGAAGTAAACACACAAAGGGTCTTATTTTTTTACCTACATTTGTTTTTATTTCATAACTAGATTAAAATAGCCTATATTAATCAGTGATAATGTAGCATTAAAATGGTGAAAGAATTTTTAAAATCGGTCCAGTATTTTTGAGCCAATTCGTTACAAACATACATACAAATCTTTCCTCTTTATAATATTATTATTATAGTATAGATTTGTACAATGACTGCACATAATATTACTTCGACAATACATAAATCTCTTTATTTTTATATGGTACGAAACCTTACCAATTTTCCTGACCTTTTTAGAGCTCTTACTTAAAAAGCCAATACTGCCGCACCAACACAGTTTCGTCCAAATTATGATCGAAGAGTGTTTTTGAGTCAACAAAATTTCACAGTTGTACAAAAGTCAACTCAGTAAAGTCACGTTCCCAAAAAAATGTCTACAGCATCAAAGTGACTCTCTCGTGCAAGAGCTACGCTAGCTGGTGCATAATGACATTACAGAATTTAGCTAATTTATAATATGTCCTAGACCCTATCCTCGAATTTACGTTTCATATTGTTGACGTTTTTCTGTTCCAGCTAAGCTTTGACCTTAACAAGGACAGCTTGAATATCGACTACATTTGGAATATTTCATTGAATCACAGACAAGTGAGTGTAGCAAATCTATAGGTATAGTTATTTGGTATGGGCTTTATGATTTTTTTGGTGGTGGTAGGATATTCATATAGCGATAGCGACCACCATACACAGGGTGTAAAATCCGGCATAGTGACACACGCAAATGAGTCGCGTTCCGGGATCAGTCAGTGTACATCCGGTTTTTGTCGGGGGTCCAGAGTTGGGGTACGATGTTTGGCCGCTTCGCGGCCTTCTGAGTACTCTGACACTAGACTCTCGACTGCTTCTTTACCTTCTTGCGCATATTGTGAAGAAGCAGGCCAGCATGATTGTGTTGAGTAGCGGGGGATAGATTACCTCTCGCTACTCGATACTCTAATTGGACGGCACTGCACTTACCATCACATGTGGTCACTTTGCCGTGCCAGGATAAAAAACATTGTCAGCAATAGTCAAAACCAGATGGTTTGACACCTGATAAAGATAATTTGTATACCTACCCATAAACAGCGAGATTCACTGATCAGTGTAAAGATGGCATTATCGATCCTGGCTTACAGAAGTTACAGTCACGGGTGTACGCTAGTCTCATGTAGTCTAAGGCCGCAAGAAAAAGTAAATCTTCAACATTTGTAGGTAGGAGAGATGTTCATAGTATGCGGAGTACTATATGCTCTGGACTCAGCTACGGAGCGAGAGAGTAAGGTGACTGTGGCGATCGACCTGTACCTCAGCAAGCCAGTGGAAGTGGCGCTCCAGTTCACAAACCCCTTCAGGAAGACCACGCAGCTGGGATATGATCACACGCATAAGGTATGTGGAATGTTCGCGTCGCATTAGACAGTAGCGAGGCAGAAGAAGATCTAATGTTAGTTGCTTTGGCTAAATAAACAATACTGTAAAGTTTTTTTAAATTTAATATTTATTAGTAACTTCATTTTGTAGTTAAGCAGTAACTTACAATTTATGCTTCAAAGGTTAATACTTACCAAATTATATTTTATGGATATTATATACTGTAAAACAAGGGCGTAGAAATGTTAATCAAAAATAAGGTTAGTTAAATAAAAACATTCTGGAGTGGGCCATGATTGTAGAGTGGTCCTGGACTTCCTAACCCATCTACTGGCTACACATGTGCTTAATATGTTAACTATATTTTATTAGTAAAAAACATATATTTTTTGTAGTGGAATTAAAAAAAATAGCTTTAAGTTACTAATTATTAATTATTTTTTAATAATTTAGCTAATTTCTGCATTAAATATAAAAAAGGAACCGCGCAATGATCAGCAAGATATTGCCTGGACTATTTAAAAACACCTAAGATATACTCATCACCACATTTTGTTTCAGGAATTATATTCTTGGGATCGAGGCAATCAACTCACATATCCAGTGCGGTATAATGAACTACCAGGACCGTAGCATTCCATTTAATAGTAGCTGTGAAACGAAAGGCCGTGGTTTCGATTCCCGCACCGAGACAAATGATTGTGTGTCGACTGATATTTGTTTTGGGTCTGGGTGTTGTGGAACCGAAGTCCTTAATACCCAAGACATAGATTTTACCTAGTGTGGGATGAGATCTATGCGTGTGACTGTTAAGTGTGTTTTAGAAATGTTAGTCAATAAAAAGTTTAGGTTACTAAAAAGAAAATGTCTACAGAAAATAAGTATGAAAGTATATAGTCTACAGAGATTATTTAACTTGTTCTGTTATGGTGTATGGCTATTCACAAGTTGCGCTTATTCTTCTTTTAATAACTTTTTTACGGACATATGTGACTACAGTGCATAAGACTACAGCAAGAGATGTCTTCAAGTCGTCCATCTAACCATTATATTGTATATATGTATTTGATATACAACTGTGCCAGTCAAAAGCATGGAACCGGTCTCGTCTCGTTCTGTCGCGACAAATGATCTCACGGAGCATGTGGAGCTCGTCAGTATTGAGTTCTGGACCAAAAAAGCGGCATAATTTGAGCTCCCTGTATCGTGTATCTAGGTGTTGTGAGTTCAAGTTATAATGGATTATAGCTTTTTGGTGTTTGCTTTGGGAATTCGCAGTTCTGGTTCTGTTAGCTATATGTAGCCGCATTGTAAATAGTACCATAATCCGTACTACAAACTTAATTCGCGAGTCAATAATACAACACGAATATTCGCCCGATAATGTGACCATAGCAAAATAAATTACGTGATTAATTTACATGGTTTTGGTTTTGTGGAATAATAAAATTTAGAGTTTATTTACTTACATGTAAGCGGACTGAAAGTGATGTTGCATTTAATACAGTAATTTTTGTTACAATTGGAGGTAACATAAAATAAAGAATTCTATTATTAACCTTTATTTAAAAAGTGACCCATATCCTGTAATATAAATACAGTGTAAACTCCATGTAACGTCACTCTATTTAACGACAAACTCTCTTAAGCGTCGAAATCAATTGGCTTTGGTTGGTTTAGCTTGTTTTTCATACAATGTTTCACTCTATATAGCATTACACCCACTCTCAATAACGACAACAATTAAGTTGCTAAAATTAGTAAAAACTGCGCAGCTGTGTACGATCTATTGTCGCTTTATTATCCTAGCCCGCAATAAACTCGACTGTCGGCATCATGCATACCGAACTTTCTAAGAAATTCATTCTTTTGTTTACAAATTGGGATTGCTTGCACGTGTAGACTGTTATTGACCATGATTCATAACTAGGAGTCATGGATTATCTATACCTTATCATATTCTTAGTTGCTCACAAACTTGCAAACTGTAAACATGGCTACTAAAAGAAAATCACTGTGTATTGACGAAAAAGTTTTACTGATACGCGCAATAGAAACGGGAGAGAAGATAAGTGATGTTGGCAAACGCTTTGGATTTAGTCGCTCTACCGTGTCCACAATATGGAAAAATAAAGAAAAAATCCTCCACGCTGCGGGCGAGGGAAAATCTTCCAAAAAATTAAAGAAACCTATATACGAAGATTTGGATAAAGCTGTACTATCATGGTTTCATCGACAGCGCCAGAATAATATGCCTATCTCGGGGCCGCTCGTGAAAGCTAAGGCGGAGAATTTTGCTGCTGAACTTGGTTTAACTTCTTTCAAAGCATCAGAAGGATGGCTCGGAAAATTCAAGCAGCGTCATCATATCAACTATGGTAAAATAAGTGGGGAAGCACGAAGTGTTGATACAAATGTGACTCATGATTGGATTAACAGAGTGTGGTCAAAATTCATAGAAAAATACGCCCCAAGTGACATTTTCAATGCTGATGAAGCAGGAATTTTCTATAAGTTGACTCCAGATAAAACTCTGAAATTTAAAGGGGAAAAGTGTGTGGGAGGAAAGCTTTCCAAGGAACGTATTACGGTGCTTGTGGCTGCTAATATGGATGGCACAGAGAAAAAAAAGCTACTAATAATAGGCAAATCGAAAAATCCGCGCTGTTTTAAGAACATCAAAAAATTGCCAGTGACGTATAAAGCTAATAAATCAGCTTGGATGACCAGTCAACTTTTTGAAGAAGAAGTGCGAAAGTGGGATGCAGAATTAAAGGGACGAAAAATTTTACTTCTTGTTGACAACTGCCCTGCCCACCCTTTTATATCAAACCTTCAAAACATAGAGTTCGCATTTCTTCCTCCAAATACGACTAGTGTCTTACAGCCAATGGACCAGAGTGTGATTAAAAGCCTCAAGGGTCACTACAGAAGGAAATTATTGATGGAGCTAGTCGAATCTGAGGGTAAAACTTCTGTTAATATGCTGCATGCAGTAAATTTTTTATCTAAAGCCTGGGAAGAAGTGACACCCACAACTATACAGCACTCTTTTCGACATGCTGGACTTTGTACCAATTCTACGAGTGATGAGGTGGAAACAGAATCTGAGTTTGAAAGCGACGACGACCTTCCATTAACTGAGTGGATTCAACAATTCAACATGGCAGGAAATACGGTAAATCTTCAAACCTACATTGAAGTGGACGACCGCCTGCTTACAACGGCTTCACTCACAGACGAAGAAATTTTGGATTCAGTGAGAAAAACTGAGGATCAAGAACAAGGTGATGAAGAAGATGAGACGGATGAGCCTGAGCTTCCGCCGAGCATTAAAGAAGCTCTGGAAGCAGCAAAATTATTGGAAAAATATTTCCTTTATAACCAAGATGCCTCAGTATTGCTAGATATTAATAAAATAACTAAAAAAATACAACAAAATTACTGGTGCAGCAAAAGACGTCAGACAAAAATAACAGACTATACTCAATAGCGTTCAAATAACATTCTTTTTTATGCACATAACTACTAACAATTGTCAGAAATAAACTTTTTATTTTTCTAATTCTGATGTTTCTTCTCTCCATTTAACGACAACTCTCTATAACGCCATAAAATGCACAGTCCCTTCAGTGTCGCTATATAGAGTTTACACTGTAAATAAATACCACTCCATTATGTATCTTACGGCAAATGTTTTTAGACTCTCGCGATTTGAATACATATTATAAAGAGTATAGAGTTAAATAGAGTCAGCCCGTGACCACGGCCGATGCAACTCGGTCGAAACGTCGGGAAATAATTGTGGTATTTATACCATTAAAATATTGTGCGATTAAGGCCCGTTCCTAATTTTATAATAAATCTTACGGCACACATAATTAGTTAGATTAAGAATTTATAAAGTTATTATAGCCAGCTAATTTAATTAAGAACTTGGGTATGCTATTATTAACCAGAAGCCAGACACTGGATACCCACACGACCCAATTCACTTCAAATGAAAACGCTGCCTAAATTTAAGGCAAATTTCCCTTCGAGGAATATTTTGTCGGTATATAACTAATTCGCCCGTTTATTTTATATAGAAGGAACTGTATAAGCAGCTTCAAATAGAAATTGGATTCAGCGAAAAAACCACCGTTTGTATTTAGATATGCTATGCATATCTATGCGATACATTTACTGTCTAGTCGTAAGCATGATAAATAAGTTCGCAGGGCGAAGAGTCCCGCATGTCTCCCTTACTCTGTAGTTGGAAAGGTGTACGCAAACTACAATTAACGTGATAAAAACACTACAAAGAATTACGAAACAATATTTTTATTAGCTTAAAAATTATTTCAATCAACGCCATCTGTATTTTATGTCGTGTATCAATTTACACAAGTAGCATACTGTAGCTTAAAATATAAATGTTTTACAGAACTAAAAGATGGCGCTGTACAGCAATTTCCATCTATGTAGCAGAGGGCGTTGTTCGCCCGTTGTTAATAAAACAGGAATCGAATAATCTATGATAAATTGATGATTGATGTGCCCATTAAAATGAAAGCACCGATATTCCAACGACATTTGTGTACTTATACGAACGAGGTCAAACGAACATTTAATAAATTAGATGCATAAATGGAAATATTGTATGGGTTCTGGTGACTTTATAACTTTACTTTTATATTTATTATAATAATTGTTTATTTAGCAACGCTATATTAGACGTGTAAGTAATAAACTGACTCAAAACAACATCAGAGACATCAACTCATGAAAAAATTTCTTATTTTGTATATTTATTTAAATATATGGTTTTATAATTCATGCATTTACAAAACCAATTTTGTTTCCCCCATAAGCATTATTTGTGTCTTAAACACACATACATAAGTTATGACCGGCCATAATTGTTAATAATTAAGCACTCGAGCGAGCTTAGTAATAATTCAACTGCGCAACAATTCAAAATTGCACACACAACGACATTTGTACAAGTTCGGATAAAAAACGCTCAAATTACGCGGCTCGTGCAGTGCAGCGGCCGACTCAAAAGCGGCCGGGTGGTATTCAGGATCCCATCTCAACCCCCCTCCCATTTTTCGCCACAATAGCCAGCAATACATTCCGTGACTTGGCAGAACTTGATGTCGAGATATTTGGCCCCCATCGCGCGATCAATACTTGCGCACAACGCCATCTAGGAGCCATCGCGCAGCTAAATTGCAGTTTAATAGTTCATTAGATCCGGCAAAAATGGCGGGGACACGGCAGTTTAAATTCGGAACGCGTTATCGATTTGCGGATACATCTAAAATTTTATGTAACGATATGCAAAAACAAGATTTTACAAAATAGCCTTTTGGATGAAATGGTTTGGCGAAAATAGCCATATCAATGTTGGGTATTTTAAAGTCTCTTTCAATTTCAATAAATGCTTATTACTTTGAAATGGATACATAGGAAAAAGACTACCGACTATTAAAACTTCGTAACTAGGCAGGACTGTATTTTACGAAAGAAGTTGCAATTAAGCGACAGGTTTCTGTTACATAATCTTGTCATGTGACTCAAAGGACTTGGTACTGAAAATTGAATCCTGCGGAAGAAGACCTACAGGCAAATTGAATTAAGTTCGTAGCCTCAATCGCCCCTCGCTCAAAGTCTCAATACGATATTCCTAGTATGTCTGATTTTTTTTTGGTTATAACTAAGGATATCTTAAATCCACGACAATGTGTGGTAAATGCTGATTAAGGATATTTTATCTATGTATTAGATCTAGAAAATTCAACAATAAAATCTGAGCCTTAAAAGACGAGAAATAAACACACATGTTATCACGCTTATATCTCTTAGGGGTGTGCAGTGTCTAGTGTACTCACAGTTCGCTTAGCGATATTCCGGCTTGTTATGAGATATATGAATAACCTATCGCCATATCAGGAATCAATTTTGATGCCGGATATATCATTTGTCATTTTTTAAATAAAACCTTCAATTGTATTATTGAAATCTCAAGTCTTGAATCTTACTATTTTTACATTATACGCTGTCTCTACATCAAATCCAACCCATCCAATCTGATGTGATCCATCCGATCCAACCTCCTCTATGTATTTCATTTTCGATAAAAAAATCTATACTTACTTTACTCAATTCTGTCTGCCAACCCGCATTAGGCCAGCGTGGTGGACTAAGGCCTAACCCCTCTCATTAGTAGAGGAGGCCCGTGCCCAGCAGTGGGACAATGTTTAATACAGGGCTAGTATTATTACATTATTACTCAATTCATACGTAGGTACATCTTTGTAAGTCGTGATTCAAATGTAATTTTCAATAACAGATGTTATTCAAAATCATGTACTTTTAGTACAGTTACAGTCGTAGACTTGATGTTAGACCACGTGTGACTACTGACCCGAGGTCTACCACTGTTTCCCTCATTAACTGACGTAATATATTACTGCCACGGTGGCGCAGTTGTAATTGCGTATGCGACTGCTGTGCTGAGGTCTCGAGTTCGATCCGGGCCGGGTAAAATGATATTGGGTTTTTCTATCTAGAAATTCTCAGTATTAGCTCGGAGTGTGAACCAGTGACCGGTATGACGACAGGCTCGCTCCCTGTCACATTATGGGACCGAAATTCGGCGAAAAGTGGGTGTACTGGTGTACACCTCCGCCTACCCCTTCGGGGTTTACAGGCGTGAGTGTATATCTTTAATGTCGATATCTCACTTACGATCCATCTAGTTTTATTATATGTTATATAGGTAAATACAAATTGCGACAATAATGGTCAGTTCTTGTATACAATATTGCTGAACACCATGTTAAATTGTTCGTATGCGGCGCAGGTAAATCCTCCATTAGTGTAAACGGGGCAGTAAGCGCCTGCCACCCACCCCCCTTCGAACTAAATGAATGAATCATGGGACATCCATTCTGTTAATTTGTAATACGTATGGATCGATTCGTGAGGGAATTTATGATTTTCCATTTAGACTCATTGGAACTGTCTAACTCTCTCGCTACTTGATACTCTGACTAGACAGCATTTCGTTTACCATCGGATGCAGTGTGGTCACTTGGCCGTGCCAGAATAATAAAAGAAACTATATTTTAGTAAATACATATACACTCACGCCAGTAATCCCCGAAGGGGTAAACAGAGGTGTTACCAGTACAATCACTTTTCGCTAAATTTATTTCGGTCCCAGAATGAGATAGGTGGCAAGCCTATCGCCATACCGGACACAATTCCAGACTCCGGGCTAATACTGAGAATTTCTATATAGAAAAACCCAATATCACTTTACCCGACCCGGGATCGGACCCTAGACCTCAGCACAGCAGTCGTAACGCATGCGCAATTACAACTGCGCCACTGAGGCAGTCTATCTTTTAGTAATCCTTTTTGACAACATAGATATACACAGATAATCAGCGCCAGGCAGTATTTTATATGGCAAATGGGCCTTTGATCAAACTAAAGACACAGGTGTCCCTAATGAGGAGTAACATGCTTAGGTTCTGTTTTTTTTTGTTATTACTCCTTTATTTGTTTGCGTATGTCATATTTGTTGATTCGGTTGTCTGGCAGATCGCTTTTAGCGATAAGACCTCCACTGTAACTTACTCTAGTTTTATGGTTTATAGCTGTTGCTCGCGGCTCCGCCCGCGTGGAGGTCATGTTTGAGACAAAAAGTATACACTACAAAATACCAATTTTCATGCATTTAACTGCAAAAATGACAGATTTTCATACAAACTTTCTTCCCCTATTTTACCCCCTTCGTGGTGGAATTTCCAAAAATCTTGAAATATATATTTTTGACTAAAAGGCCAAATACTAATTTTCATAAACTTAACTTCAAAAAAGACGGATTTTCATACAAACTATAATCCCCTATTTTACCCCCTTAGGGGTGGTATTTCCAAAAACCCTTCCTTAGTGGATGCCTACGTCATAAAAGGTACCTACTGTCAAAATTTCAAGTCTCTAACCCCAGTCGTTTAAGCTGTGCGTCGATCGATCAGTCAGTCAGTCAGTCAGTTTCTTCTTTTATATATACAGTATGTAATACTCTTGCAATAAAGAGTTATCTATCTATCAACTTAAGTAATAACTAAACAAAGTTTAATTTCTTACGTTTAACTTAACCTACTGGGCAACTTCGTGACCTCGGAAGGCATACTGATTTAAATAACTTGTTAAAATTAATTGTTACTTAATTGACATAGCCAGTAATTCAACTTTACGTGTTTTGCACACGTTAAATATAATGTTTTAGTAAATTAACCACTTGTATTATGACCTCACGCATTTTTACTAATAATTATCGTTTTTTATACTGACTTGTTTCTGGTATTTAAGTACTTCATTGCCAAGGCGAACGTGGTTTTTATTTTTAGTATTTTTCTAATTATAATAATGTTTTTTAACCGCGAGGGAAATTTTATTTACGGTCTTTTGTAACGTTGGGAAGGAAAGTGGAGAATGGTTACGCCAGACTAGCGGGACTTCCAACCAACCTGGTGACTGCTTGATCGGGGCCCTAACCTAATTCATATAACGGGCTAGCAACTTCATCATCATCTTCTACCTGCCCTGATCCCACACTAAGTGGGGTACAAATGGTTTTGACCCTCCACGCAGTCTTATCATCCGTCAGATCTGCATTCACTTCTTTCATGCGAATTTCCTCATTCATGTAATCCATCCATCTCTTTTTACCATCAACTGCGTGGTATAAAACACTAAGGGTTTGAAATCACAGAGGCGCCACTATAAATCTCGCACCACCTAAAAATTTTGCTATGGACAATCAACGTAGATTACAATATTATTCTAGTGATGGGTGTAGATATAGTATTTGGGATACGGTCTACCGATTTATGGTACTGAAAGAATCTAAATACTGAGCTTAGAGCTGAGTTCTTACTGAGAACTTAATGTTATCATTGCATCGACTGTTTTGCTTTCTATTTAGCGACTCGGTGGCACAGTTGCGTTCACGGAACAGTTGTGCCGAGATCTCGGGTTCGGTCCCCGGGTCGTGTTAAACTGATATTGAGTGTTTCTATCTTGAAATACTTAGTACCAGTCTGGAGTCTAGAATTGTGCCCGGTATGGCGATAGGCTCGCCTAACACACATCGAACGGTAATACTAGTATGCTCGGCGAAATGTGGACGGTGTACTAGTTACAATCCCTTCGAGGATTACAGGCGTGAGTATGTATAAAATAAATACACCCAACAGTCACACATAGTTCTGACCCCACACTAGGTAAAACCTATATCGTGGGTATCAAGAACTACGAGTGACTACGATCCTACAACACCCAGACCAGAAACAAATATCTGTCTGTCACACAAACATTTGCCCCAGTGAGGAAATCTAACCCACGGCCTCTAGTTTCACAACCGGCTACTCATCCGCTGTGCCACGAGAGGCATGGGGAAGCGCTTGCCGTTTCACTCGACATCTCGAAGGCCTTCGACAGAGTGTGGCACGATAGCCTCTTAAGCAAGCTTCCTTTATATGGCTTGCCCACTGGATTGTGTGCATGGATATCGGACTTCTTGAGGGAACGATTGTTTCGAGTAGTCATTGATGGCTGCTCCTCCGATCTATTGGCTATCAATGCCGGGGTACCTCAGGGGTCGGTACTTTCTGCGACTCTATTCCTGCTGCATATCGATGATGTGCTTAAGCCCGGTACTTTTGGGTACGCAGACGACAGCACAGTGGTAGAAAGTTACATATCTAA
The DNA here is from genome assembly GCA_905220505.1 of Laothoe populi. Classification (NCBI taxonomy): domain Eukaryota; kingdom Metazoa; phylum Arthropoda; class Insecta; order Lepidoptera; family Sphingidae; genus Laothoe; species Laothoe populi. The sequence goes on from HG992165.1 coordinate 3,735,044, forward strand.
TGCACGAACCAGTGGAGTCCAAGTCCAGTCCCTCAGGGAGGCCTTGGTAGAACACTTGAACTTGTCCTTAAAGGCTGTCTCCGATTGGGACGATGCCAACCTGGTCAAGTGTAATGCCACTAAGACCCAGGCTTGTCTATTCTCTGCTAAACGGAGCCCCTTCCAACTGACTCCTACTTTCAGAAATGTGTCCGTACCGATAACTGACCACCTAGAGATTCTGGGCGTAACTTTGTCTCCAACTCTCAGTTTTGGCTCCTACATTGAGCATAAAGCTCAATTGGCTGCCAAAAAGATGGCTATCCTTGCGAAGGTGAGACGGTACTTCACGCCGGGACAGCTGCTCGATCTGTATCAAGCCCAAGTCCGGTCGTGCATGGAATACTGCTCTCATCTTTGGGATGGATCGGCCAAGTACCAGCATGAGGCGTTGGATGCCATCGAAAGACGCGCCAAGAGGCTCATAGGCAACGATTCCATAGTCGAGGCAAGGCTGCAAAGCCTTGAACACAGACGTAAAGTTGCTAGTTTATCGGTTTTCTACCGGATACATTTCGGCGAGTGTGCCTTGGAATTACACAATTTAATTCCCCCAACCCCTTTCTATCATCGGACGACAAGAGACTCGGCGAAGCGTCATCGATACATGGTTGATATTCCACCAGTGCGCACGAAGCATTTTGCTAGTACATTTATCATGCGCACCGCTAGAGAGTGGAACTCTTTGCCGGAGTCTATATTTCCCGAAAATTATAATCTGGGTATCTTTAAGTCAAGAGTGAATAGGTATCTTCTAGGCAAGCGTGCTCCACCGTAGACCACATCATCACTTACCATCAGGCGAGATAGTGGTCAAACGCAAGCCTATTTAGGTAAAAAAAAAAGCTATAATTACATTTTTAAAATAATATCATTTGGTGTATTTAGTTCCCGTGGTCTATCGCATATCATGTTTATGTACTTTATAAATTTATTTATTGCTCTACGTATCTACCGTATTTTAATCTAAAGATAATCAAACAAATATAAATATAGTTTTTTCGCATCGGTGACAAGTCAGCTGATTGATTGCGTAATTCGCCATTATTATGTACACAAACTGTACTATACGTAGGTAGGTAGGTGTCGGGATTTCCTCGCCGTCGTCGCTGTCCGAGACACGCGGGAATCCTCCAGCCGATGCAGCGCTTCACGACTTTGTTTTCTTTAACATTTTTGCTTTTGACTGCAACGGGGAAATTAAGGCAATATTATACCATTTTAATTCGTAAATATTAAGTATGCTTTCTGATCATTCGAGTGCTCATGATGAGTTGTTAGTTTAAGCTAACTAATCAATATAATGAATATAGTAATTAATATTTTTGTTAAAAATAAATAATTTAAAAAATGTATGTATTATAGTATTTAAAAAAAAAACTTAATGACATTAACGATATTAGAATAACAACAGCGTGTTAATTTCGAAACTTCGTGCAGTGCAATGGTTGGCAACCAAAAAATAAATTAGTAGAATAAAAATGTAAGAGTCGCTCTACAATTTACAATGACCGGTTTCCGAACATTGTTTTATGTTTACTAAAAATGATAAACAAAAAGGTCAACGTTCCGGTTCACTATGCAGCCGCTGCAGCACTTGAGAAACTGCAGCGCTGCACCCGCTGTGAATCACAGCTGTGCTGGCAGGTCGGACACCTGACGTCGACGAGCTGCGTCCCTCCTCTCCTCCCCCTGCCCCCACGCCGCGCACGCCGCACACCAGAACCGCGTCGTCTACTCTCCCCCCGCACGCCGCAGCCATCAGCTGTTAATGTACCCGCCCCTCCCGCACCCCGCCGGCCTTTCCCCTTCGTTTGTGTATAATGTGAGGAGCCGAGGCAAGAATGGTACGCTAACCAAAATAATTAAATTGTATTTAAAATTGGTTAGGGGTATTATTGCGAAAACTCGAAATATTTATATAATATAATTATTGTAACATACCATGTTACTTAGTGTTATAGAATAGACGTTTGTAACTTAAAAAGTATTTTACAAAAACAATAGAAATGAGTAGCCACTTCAATAATGTCAAGGAAACTGTTTATTAAAATGGGCTACGACTAATAATTCAAAGCGTCGCGGCTCCAACCAAGTATTGATTTTATTTGTGCGGACTGTGAACAATACAAAAATGCCAACTTTTAATAATATATCGCACATTATGCCCGCCAAATGAATAATTTATCGCGGCATGTCGGTCCGGGGCGCGCATCCCCGGACGGGGGCCGGCGAGGCGGTGAGAGGCGGGGCGCGCGCGCGGGGTGTCACCGCGAGGGGGGCACGGCGCTGTCAGTCCGCGGCGAGCGGCCGAGCGAGCGCCATGTCTGTGTGCGCGCCGCGCGCGTGCTGCCGGCCGCGCGCCCCGCCGACGTTGCTCGACATCACAGCAAAGATAGTGGCCGCCGCGATCCCATTCCAACGCATCGAGGAGCGGTACGAGCGCATCCCGGAGCCGGTGCAGCGGCGCGTGGTGTACTGGTCGTTCCCGCGGGACGAGCGCGACATCTGCATGTACTCGTCGCTGGCGCGCGCGCCGCCCGACGACCACCGCAACATCGCGTTCTGCCGCGGCCTCAAGCTGCTGGAGGCTGGGTGCGTCGAGAGCGTGCTGCAAGTGGGTGAGTGTCGCCACCGCCGCCGCTACAACGCCGCGCCTGCGCCTGTTTACTAATATGTGCCTCGCCCTGCGCCCACCCGCGCGCCGTATAAATAAAAACGTCGACGTGTGCGATCGATAGCTACTCCTCTCGGGAATTATTCATGCGTTGGCTCGTAAAACTTTCAGCAGATTAGGGCCCCGCGAGGGCCGGTGATGAGATCGTCAGGGATCGCGTGTCGCGGACACGCGCTGATTAACTTTTATCACGCCAATACCGTGTGGCGATGGTTGCTCGTCGCTCGCCGCTTTACGACTCCACGCTTAATCGATTCAGAATCATTATACCAGTTCGAAACCAGTGCCATAGTGCAGCTCTCGACCGCGACCGGCTCGACTGACACAAACACAACCGCGTATCGGCGTATAATTAACATCGATACATTATAACTCGCGTTCTCGTTCCGCGTACACGTCGCGTGTGAAACGACCTTATATCGGTTTTCACATTTCACACGTCCGCATCACGTAGTGCGATCGATCGACAGACTAATTAAAGATCCGCCGATTAATGTTATGCAAATGCAGCGTGAAATTCGGCTGAGATTATCATAACTCGATGTCCCGTTACATAGGGCATTACACAACCGGATTCTTTTGGAGAGCGCTGCCGAGTGCCGCCAGTTGGCATCACTCGTGTGTCGTACAGCGCTGCACGGCTCGGGACGGCTCGGCTGTAACGGACGCGCGTCGACAATTAAGTGTTTTTATTTGCATTGGGTTCGGCTTCGGCCGTGGGACGACGGAAACTTGCATGGCTGGTCATACTGCCGATTGGCTGATAGCTCCAAATTATCTGTAATATAGCGGAAATTGTGTATTTATTACACTTTAATTTTAACTATCAAATAATAGATGCAAATTATATCGTTACTGATGTCTAAGTCGTTGAAACCATCAAAAATGCAAACATGGAAATCTTTCCAACTAAAAAAGAAGTCATAACCGATCGAACACAGATATGTCCTATAGTTGCCTAACCTAGAACTTGTTTTACCTAAATAAGATAGCCCAATCTGGTGGTACAAAAAAGACCAGTTTTGTTCCAAGTTGAGGTCAAGCGGACCCGTGGCCGTGGGAGGGCAGGCGTTACGTATTCATTTGCGCTTATCTCCCATCAGATAGTCCATCGGTCACTGGCCACGTTTGGTAGGACCGCGGCCAGACCGCAGATAAACACGATAATCTTTTACCATTTAAGGCGCTAGTCAATCTCTAAAACAAGTTAAACGACAAGCCTTTTGGATTTAAGTAACAATATAACAACGCTACAACGTCACAAGTTATTCCCCAAAACAATTGGGAAATAAAATTGTTGTGTGTGGGGTAAAACAAATGTTTGTGTGATTGGCAAATATTTGTTCCAAAACCATGTACATTACATTACCAGTATAAATAAAGCAATAAAATCGTTGTTAAACAGATCAATTGATCATTAAGACAAATGTACAAACGCTCGCAATAGATACAAATCTAGTATGAGGCAAATTAATAGTTCCCACACCCAGAATATCTGAGTCACAATTTACGGTCGCACAGCGCCGCCTACTCCAAAAACTGGCTGATGAACATTCCGAGAACTCGTCTTCCTCGTCGCAAGCCTTTACGTGCAATTTATTTAAAACGGCCAGTATGAATAATAAATATTTATTACTTATTCTTTTAAAATACATTAAAATTAGCCTAGAAATGAAGTGTATACAGCGTTTGGTCTAACTGTGGATTATTTACGGGCAATTTATTTAAAACGGCCAGTGTGAATAATAAATTTATTACAACTTTTAAAATGCATTAAAATGAGCCTAGAAATGAGGTGTATACAGCATGTGGTCTAATTGTGGATTATTTACGGGCAATTTATTTAAAACGGCCAGTGTGAATAATAAATTTATTACAACTTTTAAAATGCATTAAAATGAGCCTAGAAATGAGGTGTATACAGCGTGCGGTCTAATTGTGTATTGTAGAATACAATTATGTACATATGTTATATAAACAATTGCCATAAATATTTAACAGCTCGCTTGAAGTTAGAATGGCAAAGCGGTTATTGTTAGAGACTAAAGCATTTGTTAAGTCTGTTAAAACAGACATTTACAAGACATAAATGTTTAACTACTGCTCTATGGACTGTAAAAAGATAGTTAGTGATGATGTTTCCCAATAAAATTACAATTTATGATTCAAACTATTGAATCTAATTGTGTGCAGTCACTTATAAAAAGTTATAAAAAACCCATTCATATGTCATGACTTTTTCTTAAGCAAACGAGACCTCTACAATTATTTGTTAAAAAAACTTGCAACACCAAGACCTGATGACAGAAACGAAATGTCAGTTGGAAAAATTCGTGCTGCCAACCCACCAAACGAGTATGGCCAGATTGTATGAATAAAAGAGCAGTTCTGAAGGTACGAGCTTGGGTCGAATGAACCAAAAATGTACCCCATATATTAATATATCCAATGCCTAATTGTCATGCAAAACGAAACGAGCTTGGGCTCAGTAAATATTTAAATTTGCTGCACTCGATTGGCAGATGTTGTTTAACGTTAGGCAGCAGTATTGCTGTGCCCTGGCATTGCAGAAGTCTATGGGCGGCGGTGACTATTTACCATCTAGTGGCCCGTCTGCTCGTCTGCCTATCGAGGCACTAAAAAAAATGTTGGCACTTCGGGTTTGCTAGACAGTGTCCAAGAGTTTCACATGCACTTTGACAATAAAAAAAAAAAACTTAATAATAATCCCCTATTATATGCACCTGAACTCTTTAACATGAAATGTCAATCGAAATAAAATAATGTAAAAATCATTTCGCCTGTAACTACGTAAAATTATAAAAAAAAAATACTAGTATTTACTAAAAGCATTTTAATATTACATATGGTGTAACAATGAAATTATTTGAAAAGATATGAACCAAAGACCAGGAGAAAAAGCCTGCAATGGCACGTCTAGTCATTCTATGTATTGTTTTTACAAGCTTTTATTTAACTTTGAACCAGTTCTCGTAGCCCGGATGCTCTGCCTAGTTCTTCAGAACTATATATGGCAACAACTTTTGATGGAGTTTTCACTATAATTTTGAAAATGTTATCCGAAAGGTTTAATTAAATAATATATTCGAATTAACTTTATAAATGCTTGAAAAAAGTCGTGTTTTGTTATCACATAAGATACATCAAAATGATATACTAAAGAATAGGGTAGTTTCCTGTATTTAATTTTGTACATTATTCGATATGCAATCGAATATAACACGCAAAAGAAACGCTTTTGTGAAATAGAATCGAAATTGCTTGGAAATTGTATTATATAAATAAATATTTATTTTAAATATTGTTATGAACATACTGCCTCGGTGGCGCAGTTGTAATTGCGCATGCGTTACGATTGCTGTGCTGAGGTCTCGGGTTCGATCCCCGGGTCGGGTAAAGTGATATTGTGTTTTTCTACCTAGAAATACTCAGTATTAACCCGGAGTCTGGAATGGTGCCCGGTGTGGCGATAGGCTCGCCCCCTATCACATTATGGGACCGAAATTCGGCGAAAAGTGGGTGTACTGGTTACACCTCTGCCTACCCCTTCGGGGATTACAGGCGTGAGTGTATATGTATGTTATGAACATCCGGTTTTTGGGGGTCTAGAGTTGGGGTACAATGTTTGGCCATTTTGCGGCCTTCTGAGTACTCTGACAATAGAGCCTCGACCGCTTCTTCACCTTCTTGCCCATGGCGTAGTGTGAAGGAGCAGGCCGGCATGATTGTGTTTAGTAGCGGGGGATAGATCGTCCCTCGCTACTCGATACTCTAATTGGACTGTACTGCGCTTACCATCAGGTGAAGTGCGGCCACTTTGCCGTGCTAGGATAAAAAAAAAATAAAGAACAAAAATGGTTGCGTAGTGGAAACATGTCACTATCTCCAACAACATTTTAATGTCATCCGATTCGAAAATTGTTTCGGTAATAGGTTTTAGGTAATTTAACTTGTGAATTAAATGAATAAAAAAATCATATTGTCTTAATAAGACCTACAAAAGTCCGGGATGGCATGATCCACGGTTGACTCACAGTACACGATTACTGTGGAACCCGGGCCGCTAATGACAAATGGAAATCTCTGTAGCTATTGTGCACCCTAATTCTTAGCCAATTTGAATCATTTTAAATAACAGTACGCCCTCATTCGGCGATGTTTATTATGTTTATTTTCATTCTGAGTTTAAGTCTGTGACTCGCGTGCACCAATAATGTAGCTGATAAAGCAACGTCAATAAATCGATAGTGTTTCGTTTTGGACCGCTGTAAACCGGTGCAAACCGGCAAGACAGCTCTCAGAAACCGAAGTCATGTTTAAATCCTTAGCGGACGGACTGGTAATTCCTATTGAATTTTGTATTATCTTTAATGGATGATCTATTATTTACACAGATCCCTCGCTAGAGTTGAGCTATCAATTTAAGTTGAAAGCTGGAGGGTTTATGCTCTATATCGCTATGATACTTATTTAGACGACACAACTGTATTATTAGGAAAGTTTCCTGTGTTTAATTTTGTACATTATTCGATATGCAACCGTTTATATTCATACGCAAAATAAACGCTTTTATGTAAACAGAATCAAAATTGCTTGACAAATGAGTTTACAATATTTATTTTAAATATCGGTATGAGCAAAATGGGCGCGTAATGGGAACATATCACTATCTCCCTCGCACAACGGCACAGTAATGCATCCTTTTACTGTCATTTGACTACTACCCCTTCCAGCAGATTTGAATGGCGTCTAACTTACATAAATTTGTTCGGTATCATAAAAATCTTCTGATAATAATAGGTTGATTAAAATAATTTATAAACTACCATATTATGTCAAAGTACAAAATTGCATAATGCAATAACAATGTGCTGGAATCGAAGAACCGTGCTGCCTTCTTCTTACTTGACTTAAGAAGTGTAAAGAGATTAAACAGGCCGGACTAATTATAGCTGTTGATAGATCACGGAACATATTGTGTTCCACTTAAATTCGTAGTGGAAGAGTGGGTAGAGAGCGCCCAAGGAGAACGTTTACGAATCAGATAAACGATCTTCTCCTAAAAGGGCAAATCAGAAGTACCTCCAACCGTCGTAAATGTATGAGAAGATGTATGAATGTGGAAGAGGCGAAAGAAGTGTGTCAGGATCGTAGCTTGTGGCACTCAATAGTCTCTGCCTACCCCCATGGGATACGGGCGTGCGTGTATATGTATGTACTTAAATTCGTCTATAGTAATAGTTTAATTGTTAAGTATTTTCTTTTTTCGACTAATAGATAATAGCAATTCACTCGCTCATACAAGCCTGCTTATAACAGTAGTAACGTCATCCAGAATGAATTACATAGTACTTCATGGCACTACTCTGTACTCATCCTGATACGTAAAATGTTGTCGTAATAATAAATAAATAACACCCAACAGTCACACACATAGTCCCAACCCCACACTAAGATATGAGTCTTGTGTTGTGGGTATCAGGGACTACGAGAGACGCACGGTCTCACAACACCCAGACCCCGGACACAAATATCTGTCAGTCTCACAAACATTTGTCCCGGTATGGGAATCGAACCCACGGTCTCTCGTTTCACAGCCGACTACTCGCCAACTGCGGCTGTCTAATGTCCATGAATTTCACTGGCTTCAGTGTCTTTCAAACCGGAAAAAAGAAATTCCTTACGTTACTGCTCGGTGGCAGAATTTGTATGTATGTTCATCTGTTCCCTCATAACTTCTAAACTACTTATCATAATTTGACACATGATATATCGTTGGAAGCGTCTCGTCTGTACGCTGGTTATAGGCTATGTGACGTCACATTAAATTGAATATGGCGCCCTGTAGGGGGCACAAGTTCAAGATTTTTTATTTTTTTCACCTCAACACATCATTATCTATTTGTCATAATTAGATCTCTCTCTTATCTTAAGGCTGCGGGTATCCATGCCATCGTGACACCTACGAATGCTCGACATACAGAGAAATATTAAACAAATAAGCAAAGTGATTCTTACAAAACATACGTAGTGTTTCTCAGAAGTTTTTGAAGCCGACATGATTCACACGATAATCTCTGATATCCTTTCCAGTAATGTTTCTAACGTGGTCAGTCTTGATGTTAACATCGTTTAATGGCGGGTCAGGTTTTTATTATTTTTTAAATGACTCAAATTGCGCCATTACGTGTTTACGACTGATAATGATGTGGTCAAATTTTAGTTGCCATGACGTTAAGATCTGCCGAGTCAGGTCTTCCCATGCAGTTTCGCCGCAGTATGTATTGTGGAAGATAACACCCGGAGCAAATCTCCGTCGCTTTACCAAAGACTATATTCATTCAATGATGAGAAATTTAAAAGTTTAGAATGGTTTCTGAAAGAACAGCCTCGTTGATCTCCCATCCCCGTTCTGCAGGGTGTTCCACTCGCAATGCGAAATGACCTAAGTGTCCTAGATATGGATATCCGCTGCGATCTTAATCCAAGGAGTCACATCGAGGGCGTAATATCCGCCATTTCCCGCAGGGTCGGAATCCTGAACAGGGTGCGGCGGTTTTTCACGCCCGGTCAGCTCTACTAAAAAAATGTAGTGGCATCGTTAGTGTGCTGTTAATTCCTAGGTTCAAACTCCAGTCTAGCAATGACGATTTCTTTGAGTTGTACGACTTCGTGATGAGTGAACTTTATGACAAATTGTAATGGCGTTCAATTGGCCTGATTCGATCATTATTGATTGTGTCATTCAGTATTAAAGGTCAATTGAATGGATTTATGTTACTTATGCCCATACTGTTCCTCGAATGACTAACACATACCTTTAAAACTTCGTATGTAAGATACATTGTTGTATTATATCAGTAACTACGTTTTCTTAAACCAATCAATAAACATAATAATAGAGTAATCCCCAAAACACAACACACAAGCCTCAAAACATTAAACTTACACCCACTCACATTCATACTCCTACAAAAAGCAGTAATATTAAACCGCTGACAATGTTTGGCCAAATGCCTGCATTTTTAGTGTACTATCCCAGAAATGGGAGATGTTTAAAGACTAAAAATATATAATAATCTTTATTGACAATAGATAAAAGTGAGAAATGTGAATTAGCTCCGTATCCTGCAATGAAAAATCAGACACCGCTCTTACATAGGCAGTGGGACGCACCATCGTCCTACCCTGAACTAGGCAATACCTGTGTTACTGATAATAAATAGGACGGTTGAGCATCCCCTCGACGCAGTAAAGAGCGAGAGCAGTATTACGCACTTGCATGTGATTAAGCTAAAAGATTTCTCACATTTGAATACAATACTAGATTATCAAAACATAAGCTGGAAATGTAAATACAAAAACTGTACGTCTGAAAATAATTAATGATGTTGAAAAATAAGGATAGCATCATCTATATTATCAAGACTAATATGTATAATACGTCAGGACTTTCTAAGAAAACTAATTTTCTTTTATTAGAGGTTTATAGCCTACTCGGAGTCGGACTGCCGAGACGAAAGACGCAGGCTTAGAACAAGCTAAAGAATACAGTTCTGAAATATCGTAGTTACGTGTGTATTTGTTATCTTTTATGGTGAAGGAAAACATCGTGAGGAAACCTGAGGATTCTAAATAAGAATTTCTATGGTATATGAATACTACCGGACATAAGCCCGCGTGGTGGACTAAGGACGTCTTATTGTAACTACAATATGGGGTTCATCAGGAAGGGAATAAAAAGGTATTTGAAGGGTCGGCAACGCGCATGTGATGCTCCTGGTGTTCCAAGCGTCCAAAGGCTACGGTAACCGCTTACCATTAGGCGGGCCGTAAGATTGTTTTCCACCATAGTGGTATAAAAAAAAGGAAACACGTGCTCAGCAGTGGGACAGTGCTTAATATTATAATTTGCACCTGCTTCAATAATCTTCAAATCCAGAACACAACACTTGCATAACAAGAAATTATTGGACGGTTCCTATACAGACAACCGCTCGCATAAGATATACTTAGAAACTTGTAAGTTTAAACCGAAAAGTACATTTGTCGTTTCAACTTGTATTAGGATAGTTCCTTTTATTAGAAATACCGAAGGTATAACTGAGGTATTTAGGAGACTAGTTGGGGGTAGTTAATAATGACAACCAAAGTGGGAGTAGTAAATATTTAATATAAAACAGAGTGCCTTCCGCGCTCCGGTGTTCAGTTCAGTTTAGTTGAGTGGAAGACGAGACGATAGCCAGTATATTCGTGGTTCGGTGTAGAAAGTGTATATGGTAATCAGTTCAATGGCGTTGTTCAGTTTAAAAGGGTAATGCTGGTAGATTAATTATAAAGAGAAGCCTTAAGTGAATCCTGAGATGCGTGTGTGTTAAGCACTGAGATGTGTATCAGTGCCGTGTAAATCAATCAATAAATTATAAACATTGTATTTGTGCCTTTTAAATATACATCTTGCATAGTTTTGTTGATGTTCCTAACACTTGCGACAGTAAAATTCAAATACCATTATTGAACTAGAATACTATTCAATATGAAACTCCGCATCCTATATCAAACAACGATTACTGTCAACATGGCGGGTGTAATTGTCTCTTATCGCTGTTTAAATTGTTCACATATTAACTACTAATGTTCAACTGAATGTAATTTTAAAACAATTTGTACATATTACTACTTATTCCAATCAAATAAACGATCTTCTCCTAAAAGGGCAAATCAGAAGTACCTCCAACCGTTAAAAATGTATGAGAAGATGTACGTATGTGGAAGAGGCGAAAGAAGTGTGTCAGGATCGTAGCTTGTGGCAGTCAATAGTCTCTGCCTACCCCCATGGGATGCGGGCGTGAGTGTATATGTATGTATGTATGTAATTTGTACATTGTCAGACGGTGTTCTTCCGAGGTTTTATAATGTTTTTGTTAGCTCGCATTTGTTCGGCTACCCTTCTAGATATCTCTTCAATTTCCTTCGAGGTGCAGCGTATGAGTAGCTGTAAACGAATTTCAAATACCAAGATTTTTAGTTTTAGAAGTTAGAAAAACCAGGACAATTCAATTTAAAAACAGGACGCATCTTTTGCGAGCCGAGACAACCCCCCCCCCCCCCCCCCTCTAAAAACCAGAACATGTCCTGGGAAAACAGGACGGTTGGCAACTGTACACTACGAAAAGCAACATGAAAAACACGCATTCCGATAATATCGTGAAGTCATAAATGCGTGTGCTCCTACTCTGAGGTATGCTCTGTCCATTAGCCTGTCGCGACTATAAATAATTCATGTTATAACTCAATTTATCGTTTCATATTAATGCCGTTCGTCGCGAAAAATCTTTAGAATTACTTTGAGTATCAAGAAATTGGTACTTGATACTGTATCTGGACGGCACTGCGCTTACCATCAGGTGCAGTGTGGTCACTTTGCCGGGCCAGAATAAAAAAAATATGTGTTAAAGATGGCTTCATTAGGCAACTTTCTGTTTCAACAAATAAAATAAAAACACACACATAGTTCTGACCCCACACTAGGTCAAACCTGTATCGTGGGTACAACTAAGAGGGACTACGGTCCCACAACACCCAGACCCGAAACAAATATATGTCTGTCACACAAACATTTGTCGAATCAATCGAACCCACGGCCTCTCGTTTCGCAGCCGGCTACTCGCCCACTGAGCCACGGAGGTTCTCAAATAATGTCTCAATTTCTATTGACGTCATTTATCTACACTTTATCAACTCCTAACAAGAATTGAAATAAAAAAAACAAAAATCGCAGCATCCCAAGCGCCTGTAATCTCCATTTAGCTACTGTTTGTCCCATCAGCGTTCAAATCTTCAGTCATTGACGAGGATATCTAAAGTATATATGTTTGTTACTATTCGACGATATTTAACTATTTACACTATGCTTGCTTGTTTTCGTCTCTTTTGTGTGATAAAAGAAAGAAGAAAGAAAAGAACTTTTATTGTCAGAACAAAAACAAAAATAACAAAAAAATTAAAACTAAAAAAAATAACTATTTGTTCCAACAACAGGTCCCCCCCCCCTCATTGATATGCTGCAGTACAGCCTGAACAATATTGCACCGCTGATATTCAACGAGGGGCCTCGTGTGACCTGCGGACGTCGGGTCGTACACCTTAATATATTGATAAATTTTATTGAACCTATTAAAATACGGATAAGAGATATGATCATCATAAAGACACTTCCTGACGTTATGCGTCAAACGCAACATGGTCTGACGAAGTCGTGAGTCAGTCACAATACCATTAAATGGTCTCCCATAGATTTACGAAATGTATTGTGCCAACGCTCAGATGCGTCATATTTTACGTATGACGCAGCTATTGGAAATCTGCCTTTAGTATTTGTCGAGTCCCTATATGCTAGGATTACCAACCTCGAATATCAAAAACTAGGATTTTAAGTTGGAGAAACCAGGACAATTCAGTTTAAAAACAGGACGCATCTTTGTCAACACTTACAAGCCGTGAGGCCGCCCGTAAAGGATTGCAAAAGTGGAGTGTGAATTTTAAAATACAGGACCTTATCAGGGCGCTTAAAAACCAAGGACGCTGCTTAAAAACTATCCAGGACACCCAAGGACTCTCTAAAAACCAGGTCATGTCCTGGGAAAACAGGACGGTTGATAACTATATGCCAACTTACATAATTTCCTACTCGCTTCTATACTGAGTAATAATTATCCTCACGATTGCCTGGTAGCCTTGAACGGAATGGTATTTTGTATGGTTTAGCGAAGTCGTCAGTCAGTGATACTACTGTTAAATGGTCTCCAATAGATTTACGAAGTGTATTGTACCAACGCTCAGATGCGGCGTTACGTTTTACGCTTGTCGCAACTGTTGGAAGTCTGCCTTTAGTATTTGCCAAGTCCCTATATGCCGACTTTCATAATTTCCTACTCGCTTCTATACTGAGTAATAATTATATTCTCACGTTTGCCTGGTAGCCTTAAACGGAATGGTATTTTGTGTTATATAGTTTTGTATTACTAGCTCGCTGTTCCTTACTAATGCTTCTTCATTTCAGTCTTTATCTGAGATTAGATGTTGCTCGCGGCTCCGCCCGCGTGTAATTTTTGGATGAAAAGGTATACAATCCATGGAGACATCTTAAGCTATTACACCTTTCTATCCTTATTTTTTTCTTGCAATTAAAATAGCCTTATTAATCAGTGATAATGTAGCACTCAAATGGTAAAAGAATTTTTAAATCGGTCCAGTCCTTTTTGAGCCAATTCATTACAAACATACATACGAATCTTTCCTCTTTATAATATTAGTATAGATAATACATTTTTATCCAGTCACGTATCATTCAGACACCGGTGTCCGGACAAAAACTAGCAATACTCGCCCTTATTGACGTGCGTATTAAGCGTATTTTTAATGTTTATATTCTGGAAATACAATTGATGTTGGCTTGTATTTCTATTCAATACTTATTACCTTTTTCCGGAATGTTGTCTAACATATTACTGTTTTTTAACATATTAAATTTGTATAGAAATTATTCAGCTGTTTAAGATGCGCTTTAACATAACATACAGACAACAGAGTACCATTTTATTACAAATATAAATTATCCTTAGTAATTTTACATTTGCCATTCGACCTCATCCGAAACAATCACAGGTACGTCATAAAATCAACTGGCAGACCTTATATCCATAAACCAAGTTAAACACCTATAGAATTCAAGAATTTTTACAACGTCCACACAAAGCTTATGCTTAAAAAAACATCTGTCAATACAATCGCTATTCATAGCAACAAAGAATATACTGAGCAAACTGAATGCTCGTCTGTCTATAACAGAGTTTCATAGTGTCTACAACAAGACGGTTTTGTCGCCCGACCTCGTAGCGCAACCAGCGTTACATGAACCATCAGAGCCTATCCACCCACCCCCCTGTGGTCTATAAACCTGTAGGACAGGAACGGTGCGGGAGACCCCACCCGCCTGGTCACATCTACAAAGACGCGCTTGTAAGTTCCGAAAGCACCGTCATTTTAGAGCCAATTTGCAACATCACGTTTGCGGTTTATGAGGACTTGTGTAGTAGAACTTAAGGGTTATTTCGCAATAACCAGGGGGCTGTTTATGCTGGTGCTGAGACCATACTCGAAGGCAAACAAGATTGTGTGGAGTCGTGAATGCTTGATTTGATGGTCAGTGGATAAATGTTGATTGTTAGAGGCATAAAGGGCCCGTTCAACAGATACGCGGAATTTTGGAACTGCTTGAAGATGATCTTTCAGACGCCATGTTGATTGGTCATAGACAAGATTGTTAATATGGATAATCCAATAGCTAAAATCAGTGCCCAATTTTATAACGTATGACTAAGATGACTAATAATAAAAATCGTATGTCAACTTGATGTCATTCGAGATTAGTTTTTCCCACAGTATAAAGTTCATCGTAAAGTTCACATTGTGTCTTTTATCATTGCGACCGATTGTAAATCGTAATTACGACTATAACATTTAACATGCTAAGAAACTCATGAAATGTGAAATAAAACATATTTCAAGAGATAATTAGTATATTTAAAAAAGACGATTTATCTTAACGAAAATCACTATGTTATACTTATTTACGCAGATATTTGATATTCAGTACCATCTTCATTTCGCACAAGCTCTTGCTCTTTCTTTTTTTTTAAGATTTAAAAAGTATGTCAAATGTGTAAAGTAACAAACAGACAAATAAACTCAAAATATACTGCTTAATACAAACTAAACGACAAGTAAAAATGTCAACATACACAAATGATTAAATTAAGTGTGAGAAAAGCAAACATGCGTTAATTGTGGCGACTGGCGAGGGTCACAGTATAAAAATAACACAGTCTGATAATGAGACGTTTAGATAGAGCCGACTAGATATCAGGCAAAACTTCATGTACATCGTACTTTTCGAAGTGAACTATTTATTTAATGTTAAATATTGCTCACTTGAAACAATAACCATCGTTCTACAATCTGTATTTACGAAAATTCTCAAACTATGAACAATATCTACTTATTCCTTAACATCAAACGTAAACCAATTGCATCATTTTTAGACTATGGTTCACACGCTGCACCGACAAACGCGGAAGACCTTTCTACCCATACCGAGTAGTCACGTCAAAGGGCCATCGACAGTTGGTCAGCATGACCTAAATAAAGATAGCTCGTGTTGAATTTTGATTGTTATTTCGAAGACCTAATGATTCATCAATAGTAAACTGACAGCCTCGATAGTGCAACGGCGAGTACCCGGCTGAAACGAAACGGGTTCAATTCCCAAACAGAGACAAAAGTTTGTGTGACAGATATTTGTTTAAGGTCTGTGTAGGACCGTAGTCCCTCGTATTTTTGATACACACGATACAGGTTTGACTTTTGTTGGCTCAGGAGTGTGACTGTTCTGTATTTGATTCATAAAAAGTACATCGATTTCAATAAAAACAAATTATGCGTCTCTATAAAATTTGACGGTTTCCCTAGATTTTTCTGAGATCCCATCACCAGGACCTGACTTGGGTGCCAATGGGAGCACCTGGGAAGTATACCCTTTAAAACAAAAAACGATTTTCTCGAATCGGTCCAGGCGTCTTCCAGTAATCGGGGAACATACACAAAAAAACTGTATGGAGCTGAAACATGGACGATCCATCAAAAACATAGAAAAAAGATTGACGCCCTTGAGATGTGGTGCTGGAGACGTTTGCTGAAAATAAAATGGACTGCTCACCGCACTAACGTTTCCATCATAAAAGAGCTTCGCATCAAACAAAGACTTTCGTCGACTGTGCAATTGCGAATCCTTAAGATGTTTGGACATATCAATCGCAACGAAAGCTCTTTGGAACGTCTAGTAATGCAAGGAAGGGTAGAGGGTCAACGTTCTCGCGGCCGATATCCCACAAGATGGACAGACCTTATCAAGTCATCTACGAAGTGTTCCCTTGCTGAGTGTACACGCAGTGCCACGAACAGGAAACAGTGGAGACGTATCGCAAATGCTGCAACCGACCAATACGACGATCCATAACCACGACCATTCCGCCAGGAGTGTCCGACTAAGAAGAAGAAGACACAAAAAAAAACCGATTGAGAACCTTCCCCTTTTTTTTGAAGTCTGTTAAAAATTACCAATATTCCGATATGTTTAATGTTAATCTATACTTATAATAAATCTGTAGAGAGGTCAATTCTGTACATGAAATATATTTCCAAAATAACTATCAGCGGGTGATTAGTGATCGATACTGACGCCAAAAATGCAATCAGTAAAATTTTTGTCTGTCTGTCTGTCTGTCTGTCTGTCTGTCTGTCTGTATGTTCGTTATAGAAACAAAAACTACTCGACGGATTTCAACAAAACTTGGTACAATTGTTCTTCATACTCCTGGGCAGGTTATAGTATACTTTTCATCACGCTACGATCAATAGGAGCAGAGCAGTGAAGGGAAATGTTGGGAAAACAGGAGAACTTACTCCATTTTTTAAGCTTCCGTCGTGTGTGCAGCCTTAATAGTTAAAGCTACACAGAAATCATGTATGACGGAAATGTTCTCCTTAAAATTATATAAAAAAAAATCCACGACAGCAAATGTCTATATTTTATGGTTGACTCATAATAACACGTGTAACTCCCGATAGCTTAGCAGTTCGGAGATTTCTGATTATATTTGTCTACTCTTCGTTTATAACACTCTCAATCATCCCTAATTAATAAATGTTAACATTATTACCTATTTAATTTAATAAAAAAAGAATTATAGAAATAGGTACAGAAACACCAGGCTATTTTAATTGCAAGAAAAAATAACTCCTTGGATTGTATACTTCTGCTCCCGAAAATAACCTCCACGCGGGTGCAGCCGCGAGCAACAGCTAGTATTAAATAAGGTTGGCCAGGTCAGTTATTCTGAGCCGATACTATTTTAGACGATGTAGTTTTGCGACTGTCTGCAGACAGGAGTCAAGTTGGTCGGCATTATATTTAGAATCCACTAGAACAGTGGTCGGCAGACTCTGACTCCTCGGCTGCGGCTCTTCCACGAAATGTTTAGTGCAGGCGCGGAATTACCAAATTTGATTTAATGTAGGTACTGTTAGTTAAACTTATTTGACAAAGGCAAGCTGGAAAATTTACTTTTATCCTAATCGTTTTTGTTATAATGTCACTTAGTAAAGCAAAGTAAAAAAATGGCATGTGTGTCTTCTTCTTCTTCTTGCTTTAATGGCCTCTGCGGAGGAACAACTCCACAATTTTGCCAATGTCACGTAATAAAAAATTTGATAAGTAAATAAAATTTATGTGATGATGATGATGATGAAGGATCTAAAAAATAGTTAGTTTCCGGCATGTGTGTCTTTTGATAAGTTTAAAACAATGTCAACTATCAACCTATATCACGTATAAAGGTTTTATATCTGCATAGTTTGAACAGTAACATGTGTTATTAAAATAGTCGCGTACTGAGAATCAGCATTGCATACTGTAATGTTTGTAATGGCGGTTTGTGTGGGTAGTGTGTGTAAATATAGCTGAACTATACAAACTAATAAGAAAGCCTATAGGTTAGTTGACAGTAAGTGAAAACCTGATAGAAATTTGTTTTATAATAGATTTAAATATATAATTATAATAGGTCTAAAAATATCGAAAATTAAACCAATTTGTTAATTTATATGTGATTATTTAATATTTTCAAGGAACAAATTTGTAAAAATAAATTATTCTGTCACGTGAAATGAAACACCCATTAGTCATTTACGACGTCATCGTCACCGAAACATCTTTTAAACGCTGAGCCAAACGATTATTACTTTTCACGAGTCACGTGACACGTCACACGAGAGGCCAAGACAGTTAGTAGAGTTTTGGTGGGAAAAGTAAGTTGGTTTATAAAAATGCAAATGAAGAATAAAAAATAAAACGGTTTCCCGAAAACACATATGATTAAGGCTACTTGACTGTACCCTTCTTCATATGTGTGCTTATGATTCCTTGTCCCATGGCGTAGTGTGAAGAAGCTACACAGCAGGCCGGCATTGTGATGTGTGTTTATGTTGAGTAGCGAGAGATAGATTGTCTCTCGCTATTTGATACTCTAACTGGACGGCACTAAAAATAATTAACACACACATACACTCACGCCTGTAATCCCCGAAGGGGTAGGCAGAGGTGTAACGAGTACACCCACTTTTCGCCGAATTATCGGTCCCATAATGTGATAGGGGGCGAGCCTATCACCATACCGGGCACAGGTTCCAGACTCCGGGCTAATATTGAGAATTTCTAGATAGAAAAACCCAATATCACTTTACCCGACCCGGGGATCGAACCCGAGACCTCAGCACAGCGGTCGTAACGCATGCGCAATTACAACTGCGCCACCGAGGCAGTCAAAAATAATTAACTATAAAATTAAGGTCTTAAAAAGCCTATAGAAAGGACTGATGACCTGTCTGACTTCTAAGGATGAAATGCACAAAGTATACCACGCTCTATCAAACTATCTAATATGATTCACAAATTAAACGAAAAAAATGCTGTATTCTATATTTAACACTGCAGGAGTCAAATACCCCTGGCGCGGGTCAGGGCCCAATTATCGGCACAAAGGGGGGTGAGCAGGGGTCGCGGGGTCACACAATTAGCCCCAATCAGACGTCCAGGAAGACTGAATTAAGTTATTACCGGGGACTCTTTGACTCTGACCACCTCTCGTGTACTCAATTATGTTTAGTCAGTGAATAATTTTTTGCTGCTTTAAAATACGGAGCTTGATGCTTTGATGACTTCAAATACGACGTTGTGATTCACAATGAGCGTAAAATGTCAATCCCTAATGAGAACATAAAATGCAGAAATAAATAACTAAAATAATCCATAGCCATCACATAAATAAATTAAAATGATTTATTAAAAAGATTCCTTTTTCGTTCTTTTTTCAATAATCCGTTATTGTTGCAATAATTGTGGCCTTAATCATATTTGAATTAAAACTAAATCATTTTCACATGAATTTACTTCGCATTTAGAATTTGGTAATGAAGCAAAAAATTCAATTCAATGACCTGTTAAATGCAGACATCTGTATATATAAAAGAAGAAACTGACTGACTGACTGACTGACTGATCGATCAACGCACAGCCAAAACGGCTTGGGTTAGAGACTTGAAATTTTGACAGCAAGTACCTTTTATGACGTAGGCATCCACTAAGGAAGGGTTTTTGGAAATACCACCCCTAAGGGGGTAAAATAGGGGATGATAGTTTGTATGAATATCCGTCATTTTTGAAGTTAAGTTTATGAAAATTAGTATTTGGCCTTTTAGTCAAAAATAAAAAATATATATTTCAGGATTTTTGGAAATTCCACCCCGAAGGGGGTAAAATAGGGGAAGAAAGTTTGTATGAAAATCCGTCATTTTTAAGTTAAACGCATTAATATTGGTATTTTGTATTGTATACTTTTTCTCCCAAACATGACCTCCACGCGGGCGGAGCCGCGAGCAACAGCTAGTATTTCATATAGATTTACGCTGATATTTGAATACAGAATTAATGTAATGGATTCATTGGATGTACTCGTTTATTTTTTGCTTCATATAGAAAATATATCATCATTGTTATACTTAGTTAACGCTTTAAATTCAAATAAAGTACATTAATCATATGTATTTAAATTAAACAAAATTGTTAAACACACTGAATAAATTAAAATATGTTACGTATGAATTGTATGCCTGACTGCCTTGGTGGCGCAGTTGTAATTGCGCATGCATTACAACCGGTGTGCTGAGGTCTCGGGTTCGATCCTCGGGTCGGGTAAAGTGATATTGGGTTTTTCTATCTAGAAATTCTCAGTATTAGCCCGGAGTCTGGAACCTGTGCGCAGTATGGCGATAGGCTCGCCCCCTATCACATTATGGGACCGAAATTCGGCGAAAAGTGGGTGTACTGGTTACACCTCTGCCTACCCTTTCGGGGATTATAGGCGTGAGTGTATATGTATGTATGTACGTATGAATGTATGTATGCATATGAATTGTATATGTTAATTTCTAGTTAAGTCTTAATTTAAAGTGAAGAAACAGCTGTAAACATTTTCAAGTTATTTTACGCCTAAATAAATAAATTCGTCAACTTTGGCTCACCGTAGATTAGTAATTAGATGCTTAGAGCTTTAATCCAAAATTACGAATCTATTTCTCAAATGATCACTAGTACATTAAAAAATAACGTAATACAGCATTTGATAAATTAACACGTCACAAATTAAATTAATTACTTACAAAGAAATACTCCAGTATACAGCTCTGATCACATTAACGGCTTTGTTTAAAATAAAATGTGATTCTAAATAACACCTAATCAATTATATTTAATATACAATTCCAGACTCCGGGCTGATACTGAGTGTTTCTAAACAGAAAAACCCAATATCACTTTACCCAATCCGGGGATTGAACCCGACACCCCAGCACAGCAGTCGTAACGCATGCGCGATTACAACTGAGCCACCGAGGCTATGTTACTATGTCTATGAACTAAACATTAGTTATACCTATATAAAAAAAATCTAGAAATATGTTTAAACCGAGATCCATTAGCATCACGCATGTTCCGATACAATGGCGGGCATTATCCATCAATCCGTGGACAGCGGTGTTTGTAATGCAGATCATATCATTTGTTATTGTCAGATGTAATGATGGAGTCGGCTTGACGTCCTTCGGCTATTGTGGTCTCAGCAGTGAGCTCTTATGACATGTATCATTTTTAACCTGTTTCTCCGGTTTATTTGGAGTTAATATGTGTGTCTGTACCGATAGGTAGTGACGAGAAAGTCGCAGGTTCGAAACATGCACCAAGACACCTCTAACTTCAAAGTTACCTGTGTGACCATGTTTCAAAATCAAAGTATAATTTTCATATTTATGTGGAATTCTCGTTACTTATGCTATAAACAAAATTCTGTCAAAAATTAAGCTTAATATTGATTTTAAAAGGTCCATCATCAAATTTAAATTTTTCCATAGATTTAATATGGAAAACTAGAATAGAAACTAGAAAGCTGGTTTCAGGATACGATTACAGACTTCCACAACATCCTTAGTAATTTATTGTAGGGTAGCCAGTCAAACTATGAATTTTATCATACTTGTACTCTTTACTTTAGATCATATTTTCAAACCATAATCTCAACATTTCACGATAGTCAATCAACACTCGAACACGTCAAATTCGTCAACTTATCACATTTCGCAACACTATTGATATTGTATCAGTGTATCGATTTTAAAACGACTTGCGGAGTGTTTGACCCAAAACACTATCGCGATAGTGGAACTGTGTCAAAATCTTGTATACTTTGGGATTATACGTACCCTGCATAGGAATATCAATGACGACGGTATGCTTAGACAGAAATGGGTTGCTGATATAAGCCCTGTATTAAACATTGTCCCAATGCTGGGCACGGGCCTACCCTACTAATGAGAGGGGTTAGGGCTTAGTCCACGACGCTGTCCTAATGTGGGTTAGTAACCTTTACATACCATCGAAATTCTTATGAGAATTCTTAGGTAGGCAGGTTTCCTCACGATGTTTTCCTTCACCGTTAAACCAAGCGATAAGTAACAATGAATACATACGTAACTTTATAAAAGTCAGAGGTGTATACCATTTGGGTTTCGAACATACGACTTTCGTCTTGACTGTCCGTACCGCAACCAACTAGGCTATCGCTGCTTCTTTGCTGATATACTTCTGCGTAAATACTCGAGGCAGCCTCCGTGTCGCAGTGGGCGTAGTCAGCTGTGAAACGAGAGGCTCGTGGGAGTGGGTTCGTTTCCCGCACTGAGACATATGTTTGTGTGATAAACAGACAGTCCCTCGTAGTTGTTGATACCGATGATACAATTTTGACCTAGTGTCGGGTCAGAACTATGCGTGTGACTGTTGGTTTTTTTAAATCTTGTCATGGTGTTCAGAATTGTTTATATCCAGGTGCATGGAGAGAGAATACTAATAGTAAAGCAAGCAGGTTGCACTTGTCAATAGTAAAGCAGACACCATATTACCTGACATCTGGCTACAACACTTATAAGTAAGCTCACAGTCAGATAAAAAGCTTGTAAAATAAGCTGAAAGTCATTCATCAAAAACTATATTTATAATTTTATAAACCCAAACAAAATACCCGACACAAATAACGATAATCTTATTTTGATGCATATATTTTGTATCAAGACATAAATTGAGACAGAATGATACAAAGTATTGTAGAATTTAAACTAATAAACAGAAATGCAATAAATAAAATTGCTCCTAATCTTAATTAAGTAATTTAGAGGCGTAATTAACGAATAATAAGGCAATAGCATTGACTCAAAATGGGTTTGATTAGATTAATGGCAAATTTTGTTGCATGTCCATTTTTTTTGTTTGCCTTATTTTGTTGTAAAATAATTTCAAATACGTAAATAAAATAATAAATGAGTTGATACACGTTAGTTATTTTACAGTAATATACGTTTAGTACCCACTTTTTATTAACCGACTTCAAAAAAGGAGAAGGTTAACAATTCGTCGGAATCTTTTTATGTATGTTACCCGATTACTCGAACACGCCTGGACCGATTCAAGAAATTCTTTTTTTGTTTAAAAGGGTATACTTCCCAGGTGGTCCCATTGGCACCCAGTAAGGATCTGATGATGGGATCTCAGAAAAATCGAGGGCAACCTTAAAATTTTGTAGGCATCATTTGTATTTTATTGAAGTCGGTGTACTTTTTATGCATAAAAAAACTTTTTATTATTAAAGTACAAAACAGTTTGCTTAGGAACTAATAACATTTGTATGATAATAGTACAAGTGCTGTTGTAGCAAAATAAACACTGGTAGCCGTTGACCCTTGCACTAAGCAAAGCTTGTATCGCAAGGACCCAAGACCAATTCCTAAAGTGTCTTTAACAGCATGTTGGGCACACGGTTGACATTTTGTTGCAAATTATAAACTAGAATTACAAAAGTGAAAAGAAAAGAAAAAGAAAAATATTTTGTATCAAGACAAAAAATGGAAACAGAATGATACAAAGTATTGTAAAATTTAAACTAATAAACAGAAATGCAATAAATAAAATAGCTCCTAATCTTATCTAACTAATTTAGAGTTGGTGTAATGAATAATTAACGAATAATAAGGCAATAGCATTGACTCGAAATGAGTTTGATTAGATTATTGGCAAATTTTGTTGCATGTCCATTTTTTGTGTTTGTCTTATTTTGTTGTAAAATAATTTCAAATACGTAAATAAAATAATAAATGAGTTGATACACGTTATTTATTTTACAGTAATATACGTTTAGTACCCACTTTTATTCTAGAACGTCCACATTAGTCCTAGCACAGTTGAAGTCGAAATACAACTGTAATTCGAGTTAAAAGTTTCAAAATTTAGCAACCTTCCGTGTAATTTTACGTGCTGTGATCTCTCGAAAACCTATTTTATATTGTAAATAGACTTTAAATGTTATTAGGTAACATTTAAATTATTGCCATAATTATGTTAGTGCGGTAAACAGTACGCATAATCGGGAAAAAAATCTTCAAGTAAAACATGCCGCATACTGCATACACCTTGGCGGCCCTCCAAAAAAGGTTTTGAGAATACGGAAGAAGCCAGATGACTGCTATCTCCGTGGTCCAAATTTGAATAAACAACACGTAAAACTTCAAGACTGCCTTGGTGGCGCAGTTGTAATTGCGCATGCGTTACGACTGCTGTGCTGAGGTGTCGGGTTTGATCCCGGGTCGGGTAACGTGATATTCGGTTTTTCTATTCAGAAATATCAGTATCAGCCCGGAGTCTGGAATTGTGCCCGGTATGGCAATAGACTCGCCCTGTATCACATTATGTGAGAGTAATAAATTCAGCGAAAAGTGGGTTTACTGGTTACACTGCCTACCCCTTCGGGGATTACAGGCGTGAGCGTATATGTATGTAAAACTTTAAATATCTTAAATGAGATGGTTTCGTCGGTGATGTACAGATCACTCCATAGAAAACAACGTCTCAGGAGCCGAACCGCACCACTTACGTAGTTATTCCTATTCAATGCACCAAGTGTAGTTTATAGTTATGGTGACAACACACAAACATAGTAGTTGGGATAAAAGAACGTGCGTGTTTATACAACGTACGAACGTTTCCAGATAACGTTTAGAGAACAAATTGTATAACAAGAAAATATTGGGGCTATCGTAGCAGCGGACTGTCAAGACGAAAGTCGTATGTTCAAAACCAGCCCAAAGAGCATGCATACACCTCTGATTTGTCTAAAGTTATGTGTGGATTCATTGTTGATTATCGCTTGCTTAAACGGTGAAGGAAATCTGCGTACCTAAGAATTCTCATACGAATTTCAAAGGTGTGTGAAGTCTACCAACCCGCATTATGCCAGCGTGGTGGACAAAGACCTTACCCCTCTCACTAGTAACGGAGGCTCGTGTTCAGCAGTGGGACAATATTTATTACAGAGCTAGGTATTTTCTAATAACAAAAATCATAAACGATCTTCAATAGTTCAGCAAAAGTGACGTTACTTCCGTTCCCAGGTCCTTCGAAACTCAAAAATAAACACTTGAGACAGTCACTACCCACTTATGCAATACTACTGAAAAACTTGACACTGCTACTGTCGAGAATGGAAAAAAATCAAGTGTCTAATTTTAAAATACGCAAATAACAAACAATAGGGTAGTTTCCTGTGTTTAATTTTGTACATTATTGGCAAGTAATAGTACGCAAAAGAAACCCTAATGCGAAAACAATCAAAATTGCTTAAAAATTTAGTTCACAATATTTATTTTAAATATTGGTATGAGCAAAAATGGCTGAGTAGTGGGAACATATCACTATCTCCCTCGCACAACGGCACAGTAATGGCCATTCTGAGAACCGTAACGTCACGGGATATATCATGCATCCTTTTACCGTCATTTGACAATTACCCCTTCCAGTAGATTTGAATGGCGTCTAATTTACTTATTTTTGTTCGGATTCATAAAATTCTTTCGAATACATGTTTTAGGTTATGTAACTTGTTGATTAAATTAATAAAAAAATCGTGTCAACTACGTCAAAGCCTAACTCCTAAGGCCTAATCCCTCTAATAGAATAAATAAAATAAGGGATAATAAATAGAATAAGGGATAGATTATTTCTCGCTACTTCATACTTTAACTGGACGACACTGCGCTTACCATCAGGTACACTGTGGTCACTGCCGTGCCAGGATAAAAAAAAGACGTAGAGGAGGTCCGAGCCTAGTAGTGGGAGAATATGGCATACCTACCGGGCTGGTATTATTATCATGTAAATTAAAACCTCATACAATTTTCGAAACATATCGTATTGAAGCTATATATTACATGTTTTTACACATTGGGTCAAATTTCTTAGAAATATCTTTAAACTCGGCATTAATTTTACGTTTGGTAGTCTTAAGACAAAAAACGTAAGATAAGTTGTCTGCCATGTGCAATCCCGGAACGGGCGGAAACATATAGTTGAAATGTGTAATTTAGTGTTACTCATTGTTATGCGGTACGGTAAGAGGTTAAGGCTGTTTTTGAACTTGCGATGTAATGACAATGGGTTGTCGATTTATAGTTCAGAGAATTGCATGAAGTAAAAAAGTTAAGAACTTTGGGCGATTATTGCGTGGGTGAAATTTTTAGTTCGCGTCACTGAAATGCTAATGTCAACAGCATATCTGTAGCTGTGTCGATGCATCCTATATAAAATGAATATTGCAAAGACAAAACTACAGCAGAGGTTCCCAAAGTTTAGTTTATTTATTTAAGTTAAATATCTTTTGGTACAAAATACAGTGTTTCCACAATTATTATTTTACTGGTGGTAGGATATTCATATCCGCGCGGATAGCGAGCGCCATACACAGGGTGTAAAACCGGCCAACCGCTACTTCAACTTCTTACCCATGGCGTAGTGTGCGCAGTGTGGTCACTTTGCCGTGCCAGGATTTAAAAAAAAATTAAAGTCTACCATATTAGGCTGGAAAGAAGCACCTTCTACTAAGTCCAAATCCATGTGACGTTGCTCGTATGATATATGTGTTGGACACTTTTCAGCACAATACATAATATGAACACCATTACTACACAGTATTGGATGTGCATTACTGACTGTTAACGATAGAAATAATGAGAATTAAATTCCTCAAGTCAAGAGTGAATAGGTATCTTCTAGGCAAGCGTGCTCCACCATAGACCACATCATCACTTACCATCAGGCGAGATAGTGGTCAAACGTGTGTTATTTCACTAGGATGAGTCATCCATCAACAAACCTCTTACCGATGCCACATGCAATGGCTCCTTTGCCTTAATATCCTGAATCCTTTTTTTCTAAACAATGTGATTTTAAACAAATGTCCAAAGACTTTGTGATTTATTTTCGACGGATTAACAAAGTTTTGAATAGTGCACAGGTAGGCGAACGTGTCCCTGTAAACTACTTTTAAAGGTAAACTCCTAAATAAACTTTGTTTTAAGTTTAATAAAGGAGTACTGGCATCTATGAAACTGGTTAGGTCTTGGGTCGAATCCTAAGTCATGCAACCAAAATGTCTAGTGAGTTATCCATATATATTACAATATATATAATTAAAACATTATTAATAAATAATAATAAATACACCCAACAGTCACATACATAGTCCTGACCCCACACTAGGTAAAACCTGTATCGTGGGTATCAAAAACCACGAGGGACTACGGTCAGATTCAAAACAAATATCTGTTTGTCACACAAATATTTGTCACGGTGCGGGAATCGAACCCACGGCCTCTCGTTTCACATCCGACTCACGCATTGCGCCACGGAGGCTGTCAAGGTAATAACGATTGGTTTACTAGTAAATACACGAATTGTCAATATGGGCGTTTATAGAGGGTAGTCCGAGATTTGTACACAACGGACCAAAATTATTTTGAAACTTAGCAATACTAAATCGGCGGAGGTCGTAAAAGCCACAATTTTCCTTTGTCGGTGTGTAAGCAATCAAATGTATAAATAACCCTCAAGCGCGACCGAGGGCTAATCCGGCCAAAACTCACGTACCGCCAATCATGTGTAATTTGGAACAATAACATTGTATCAATAATAAAATAAATTACCTGCCCTTTGGTTCGGCAGACCGTTATTATTGTTATTTTAATCGCTTTCTGATTTGCTGCTATTTGGCGATTCTATAACATAATTTTATAAAAGATTTGGATCTTAAGCATTACAAAGAAAAATCATGTTTTAGATAATATTGATGGTTGGAGGGCTTTTTGATATAAGTGACATTTTTGAAAGTTACAGGAGAAAGGTTTAAAGTTATTTGTTTTCTGGAAAAAATCACAATTAAAAACTATTGTGTGGATTTTAGTAGAATTAATATATTACTTGTGTAAGCACGTACTGCATCGTTATGCCTTATTTTAATGCATTTATGACCATTATTTCTAAAATAAATGAGCCCTGTTTTACCAGTTCATTGGACCTAGGATCAAAAGATGCAGAAAAATTTGCTCTTTCTGAATATATACTCAGCCTGTTGCCGTCCACTGTTGGACGTAGGCCTGCCCAAGTGAATGCCAACCATCCCGGTCTTGGGTAGCCCGCATCCACCCGCTACCCGCCACCTTCTCAAGTCGTCGGTCCATTCTGAATATGTATATAATTTAATATCGCAAAAAATGACACTTAAATCAAATAGCCTGACAACTGACGATATAATTAACTAGCTTTTACATGCAACTCCGCTTGTGTAATTAAAATATAGCCTATGTTGCTCATTACTCATTTGACTTTACAATGTTTAGAAAAGAGACATAATGGTGAAACTAAACTTGAACGAGACCTTTAGGATTGAGCGGACTTAACAAAAGATGATTCTATTGTTAAATTTCAAAAAACGAATGAGCATTGGTTTTAAGGTGTTAAGTTATTGTTTGAGCAAAAACAATATTAGAAAGGTATTACTATAATATAAGTCTGGTGAAACAAACTACTTTCATCAAACTACGGACGCTTCATATATAAAGAACCTAATATATTTTGTGTTAAAACATATACTATGTGTTATCCAGCTATTAAACATGTGTCAAATTTCATCCAAATCCGTTCTGCCATGTTTGCATGATCGGGTAACGAACATACAAACTTTTACATTCATAATACTAGATGTTGCTCGCGGCTCCGCCGGCGTGGAGGTTATTTTTGGAAGGAAAGGTATACAATCCATGGAGGCATCTTAAACTATTACACCTTTCTATATTTTGCTATCCCATAGGATGCGTGCATTTTTCCGGGATAAAAAGTGGCATATGTCATTTTCTGAACTCTAAACTACCATTATGCAAAAAATCATGTCGATTCCTTGCTCTGTGAAAAACGAAACTATCCCACGGGAACTATACATTTTTCCGGGATAAAAAGTAGCCTATGTGCTATTCCAGACTATAATCTATCTCCGTGCCAAATTTTAGCCAAATCCGTCCAGCCGTTGTAGCGTGATTGAGTAACAAACATCCATCCATCCATCTAAACATTCGCATTTATAATATTATAATAGGAAGTAGTATTACCAGGACACATATATTTAACTTCACTGCATTATATGATTTCATTAATATTAATGCAAATAGCACGCAAACAAAACGCGTAGGCAATAGAAATATCATTTGAAACGCTAAGCACTCTTGCAAACGGTAAAGAATTGCACGCGTGGCTTATAAATGGCGCACCCGTACAACGCTCATACGTTAACTGCAGCGCAGAGAATACAAAATAAGCCCCGGTAAATCAATCAAAAGAGAATATAGCAGTCGTAACCGTAAAGCAATCTCACGCGGCAATAAACTACAATGTAAAAACATATTAATTTAACAATAACCCTATAACGCCGCAAATAGAAGAAGTCGTAATACTTTACCAGCGGCCGGCTGGGCCTAAGTCAACGCAATTTGGCCGCATTAAGCTTTAAAAGTTGAACACCTCCCTGCCACGTCCCACGCCACCCAAAGGGGAGGTCAAAGATAAGTCTTTATTTACAATTCACCTGGCTCAGACTCGATGCGGCGTATTGTCTTTGGATACCGCTGAGAATTTCGGATGTTATTCAATGAGTTTGTCCGACCAGTGTTTCCTCGAACGTTTTATCCTTTGTTTCAATTGAATTGTATTCACAATTACTTTTTTATGTTCTCGAAGTTCAATATGCGAGTTAAATAATCGAGATCATATGAATATTACACGCAAGACATCCATTGTCCTGCTGCTTTTATTTCGAATATAAGTCTGGTCTTTAATTTACCAAAAACCCTCAATAAAGAGACATGTCCACTAGTAGTAGGTAGCAACAAAATTAAGTACAGAAATATTTTTGTGGATATTTTCAAATGATTAAATAAATAGTCAATATTATAATCTAAAAACTCTTTAAGTATAGATTTTTAACTATTCCCTATTTTATTAATGGGCTTCAAGTAATTTCATATGATGCATTAGCATAATAACTAGCACAGGTAGTAGGAATGAAGAAAATATTTAATAATAATACTAGCCCTGTATTAAACATTGTCCCACTGCTGGGCACGGGCCTCCTCTACTAATGAGAGGGGTTAGGGTTTTACTTAGTCCACCACGCTGGCCTAATGCGAGTATGGCAGACTTCTCATACCTTCGAAAGATTCTCAGATATGCAGGTTTCCTCACGATGTTTTCCTTCACCGTTAAAGCAAGCGATAATTAACATTTTAATACACACATAACTTTAGAAAAGTCAGAGGTGTACACTTGGGTTTCGAACCTACGACTTTCGTCTTGACAGTCCGTACCGCAACCAACTAGGCTATCGCTGCTATAGAAAATATTTATTATTAACAAATACAAATTCTTTTAGATCCTATTAAAAGGTGATCTCAAGGTTAGACAAACAATTTTGAAGTAGTTTACTGTGTCTACCAATATTAATTTTGTACGATATTTTTTATTTAATACCATTGGCTGAATGCCCGCGCGCCTTAGGCCAAAAAATTTGATCTACAACATTTACTTTGGCAAAAACACTACAGAATTTTTCATTGGAAGCTCTGAACCAATATTAGCTCAGTTGGTATTGCTTGAATCTCAAATAGGCTTCGTTTTCGAATCAATGAAAAAAATCTAGAGCTTTACCAGTTGGCAGAGTACCTGGCAAACAGCGGTCGGTCGATGCCACTTGGCAATCTTGGCGTTGCGTCGCCCTTAATTCCGCTGCCAACGTGCGCCACTCGGTCCGCGGGCAATTTGGCAGGCCAACGGAAATTAACTATAACTAGGTGTAAGATTTAATCAATAAAGGGAATATTAGAAAATAATTTATAGAATTTCCTTAGCTTTTTTGGACATTGTTGATTTTGTATCATTGCCACAGTAAACGTTTATAATACGTAAAAACTATCATACATACTTACATATATACTCACGACTGTAATCCCCGAAGGGGTAGGCAGAGGTGTAACCAGTACACCCACTCTTCGCCGAATTTCGGTCCCATAATGTGATAGGGGGCGAGCCTATCGCCATACCGGGCACAGGTTCCAGACTCCGGGCTAATACTGAGAATTTCAAGATAGAAAAACCCAATATCACTTTACCCAACCTGGGGATGGAACCCGAGACCTCAGCACAGCAGTCGTGACAGTCAGTCAGTCAAGGCAGTCTAGTCAGTCAGTAAAAACTATCATAAAAATAATAACACATTCCCCAAAAATTCTTAAACCGCAGACGGTCATCAAAACCGCTTCCGAAACGAGGAGTTAAAACGAGGCGCCTCTCAAAACGTTTCCACAGCCTTACCAATTAAAACAGAATTAGTGAAAACACAGAAACGTGAACTTCAACTCTAATTAACCGAACTCGAAAAAGTCGTATAAAAAATCTCACGTGTCATTATGACCCCCGGGTGGCTGTGCGAGTGTTGAATTGAAATTGGACTGTAGTTCATTCCGGACTATATGACAAAGGAGTAAGGATCGTTTTCGTTTGCTAATGTCGGCGATATTTTATAAACCACGGGAGAGAAGGGCTTTTTCATGAGTTTTTTTCTCTGAGCCGCTCCTACCTGCTGTATGGACAAAAAGTGGTGTGGTCGAGTACAGATGCGGCCACGTGGTGAAATAGTCCTATGTAACATCTAACAATGTGCATTTATTGTGTGACCACAGTTTATTGCCAAAGATATGAAAAGACGAAAGTAAATTCTGTTTAAAAAGTTTTTGAAAATAATACTTTAGGCACGATGGATGGTCACTTTGGGGATGGGGAAAATGCACTGAACTCGCGTGACCATCACTCTCAGATTATTTTTAACCGACTTCAAAAAAGGAGAAGATTCTCAATTCGTCGGAATCTTTTTTTTATGTTTGTTCCCCGATTACTCGAAAATCGAGAAATATTTTTTTTGTTTAAAAAAGATCAATGATATACTTCCCACTTTTAAAAGGATATACTTCCCAGGTGGTCCCATTGGCACCAAGTCAGGATCTGATGATGGGATCTCAGAAAAATCGAGGCCAACCCTCAAATTTTATAGGGACGCATAATTTGTTTTTTATTGAAGTCGGTGTACTTTTTATGAATTAAAAACTTTTAATTTCTTCTATTTATTGACAAGTGACCATAAACAAAAAAGTGACTACTTCATCGACGCTGTTTCAAAAAGAACACAGTTATTTCAAAGTTTTCACTTCTGTCGGTCTCTATGACTTCCTGTGTTTTTTTTCGAACGGGACGATCGCAAGCCTTATGTGCTTTAACCCGGAACTTTAAATTAAAAAATAATGCATACTACTACACTGCCCCCAAATCGAAGCACAACGATTCTCATCTACTGCAGTAATACTTATCCAGATGGACTACAGGAGAGAAATATTCATAGTTATTACAACTGATTTCGATATTACTCAAACAAGCCAACTACCATGTTGTCCAGTATTCAAAGTAAAGTAATAGATTATAATAATACTAGCCCTGTATTAAACATTGTCCCACTGCGGGGCACGGGCCTCCTCTACTAATGAGAGGGGTTAGGCCTTAGTCCACCACGCTGGCCTAATGCGGGTTGGCAGACTTCTCATATCTTCGAAAAATTCTCAGATATGCAGGTTTCCTCACGATGTTTTCCTTCACCGTTAAAGCAAGCGATAATTAACA
Organism: Laothoe populi; assembly: GCA_905220505.1. Lineage (NCBI taxonomy): Eukaryota > Metazoa > Arthropoda > Insecta > Lepidoptera > Sphingidae > Laothoe > Laothoe populi. The sequence continues at coordinate 3,768,100 of HG992165.1, forward strand.
TTTTAATACACACATAACTTTAGAAAAGTCAGAGGTGTATGCCACTTGGGTTTCGAACCAACGACTTTCGTCTTGGCAGTCCGTACCGCAACCAACTAGGCTGTCGCTGCTGCTTAAAGTAATAGATTCCGTTTCAAAAACGTAACATTTACGTGCTAAAGAAAGCGGTTGCTATATTGCGGATCCAGCTGGCCTATCAGCGGGAGGTGTTTTTTCAGATCCGGGTGTGCATTGGACCTTCCGGGACCGTGCGAGGCTCCAAGTGGCTATTTCTTAGTATAGATTATTTAAGCAAGATTCTCAAATTAGAAAATGATTAAATCTTAAATTACCTAGTATCATACATGATTTATTACAACGCCTAACCTGTTTTAATCCATTTATATTAATTAGGCAGGTATTCATTTATCATTGCGGTATTTGATGATCATTATTAACAAATACTGTAAACCTGTTAAAAGTAAAGGAAATTATTTACAGCCATATTATGTTTGCGCTTAAATTGCCAGATCTAAATTTCAAATAAATGATTCCAAATTTAAAATTATATAAAATCGCGCTCGCGTCCTTGTTTCGGATCAAACTCAATTGGAGATTAAAAATGAATTGACACAAGACACACTTATTTTTGTGTCTGATTTTATTTACCGCCCAAGCGTTGTTTGGGCATATCCGCTGTACACGTTGGGCCAACGTTGGTCCACCATGCTAGCCCAGCAATTTGGCCCAATGTGTACAGCGTGCAATAGACTAATTATGTTTCACGGCTAATCTGCCAGTTTCTATTGAAGCTACTGATTTATCACACAATAAGAACGGAATAATGTTCTTGCATTATTGTAACAAAATAATGATCAGTTGTTAAAATCCCTATTGAAATAAAAATAATTTTACAGTTTTTTTTTTTACTTTTTAATGCCGACATTCCAAAAGCTTTACAGCAGTCATCGTCACGGGGCTGAACGCTGTAAAGCTTTTGAAACGTCGCGATACGATATACGAATAAACCGGCGATAAAATCCATAAAATTAGTTTTATTTCAATGTGTAATATTCGTATACACAAAAGAAACCATTATTTAATCCCTATATTGTTATTCATATGGTGCAATGGTCTGAACAATTTGTTTATAACTTGCGTAAATACCAGTGACGAATGAGGACTGTACACAGAACCATCTAGTCTTGTAAACAGTCCTTCTACAGCGTTAAGTGCTTTTCCGATCAGGATAAATCAATTACGTACTCTCTCATGGGGAATGCTCCGAAGAATTGTTTAATCTGATTCCATACTCTCCCTTCCACACCAGAACCACGCGTACTGTCTTCCGGAGCCACAGCTTCGTGGTGTCAACTACCTACCTACTGCTACTACTTGATACTCAAGCTGGGCGGCACTGCACTTGCCATCAGGTGTAGTGTGGCGACTTTGCCGTGCCAGGATAAAAAAAATACCGACAAAAAACTGACGAACTGATGGCTTATTAAGTTAGGAACGATGAGTGAATTTTACAGGATTAAAATAACCGTCCGTTTGGATTTATGGTAATGAAGCTATGATTTTTTGAAATTGCGCGCGCTTATCTAACTTCCTGTTACACACTTCCGTCCCTTTTTACCAAATTACACCCAGAAATCGATAAAAAAGATGTTACATATCAAAAAGATACTACTTCATCGACGCTGTTTTTTAGTATTGTGGGTGTTGGACTATGGAAGACGACTCAGTCGATACCAGCCAGAGTTAAAATAGCTAAATTATTTCATTTATTTTTATCATCATTATTAATAACCTATTGGTAATCACTTTTATCATGCACCGAAATACTACAAATTGCCAGCCGAAAAATAAATTCCTCAAGGAAAACCCGTAGTTACTTTGTAATTATAATACAATGTGATTAATCGTGTGGAAATCCCTGTTTGATAATGAGGCAATAGGGTGTTTGACTGGTGTAACCAAAAAATATAAAACTGCACTAGGAGAAAGGATAGTGGGCAAACATATTTATTAAATATATTTTTTTTATTTTAAATGTATTATAAACATTTTATTTTCGTCATTAAAATTTAGAATTTTTAATCTGTATCACTCGGTGCCAAAAACGTAGCAATACCGGCCGCCATTACTCGTGACGACATCGCACATAAACATTGCATCCTACGACAAATAGAATTGTAAGGAAGAACATATTTTTCGATGTGTAAACGTGTGGAAACGTGTTAATTTCGTCTTCAAGTCTTCTATAAGAATGGAAGAAGGCATTACAAGGGCTGATAGTCGAAATCTGCCACTTCTTTCTTAAAACTTTTGATTTTGGCACATGGATGAACATTTATCGGGATTTAGTGTCGAGTTTTTACACAAAGGCATTGAACAATATTTATATGCTGGCTCATTCATTTTTGTGGAAAAACTAACAGATAAATGCAAATAATTTGTTATGTTGTTAGGTGTCACGAATGTTTGTATATGTGCGATGACGTCACATAGAGATAATGTCACGTGACAAAGCGTTTTAGCGGGAAATTATATATGAAAAAATTAAATCACGAATTTTATATAAATTGAGTATATTTCAATAATAAAAATATTACGGGGGCTATAAGCGAAGAGTCCTCTATCGATGTCCATCAATTTTCAAAAATTGTCAAATACCCTATTGAATGCCATCAGAACATATTTGTAATAAAATAAATTATTACAAAAACACATCATAGAAGAAAACGAGATTAGTAAAAAAGTAGAGTAAAATAAATAACAGAAGAAAAACAAGCTTGACAAACATGAGAGTTTATTTTTTACGTAATACAAACTTTTTAGTTTTTTACTGAATGAGCTATTAAATCACAGACATATAACTTCTCTTATTATGTCTGTGTATTAAATAGCCCAACAAAGGAATAAACACTATAAGTAGATACTTTTCTAATTTATGTAAAATAAATAATATAACAAAAATACAACAAAATTCATTCAGTTATATTAATTTTAGTACATTGTATATTTGCTAGCTTTCATATTATACCTATCCATATTGTTGTGGCAAACTTTTTTTACATACATACGCACTCACGTCGGTAATAGCCGCCTGCAGGCAGAGGTTTAACTAGTACCCACATTTCGCCGATGTTATTACGGTCCCATAATGTGATAGGGGGCAAGCCTATCGCCATACCGGGCACAATTCCAGACTCCGGGCTGATACTGAGTATTTGGTGATAAAAAAACCCAATACCACTTTTACCCGACCCGGGGATCGAGATCTCGGCACAGCAGTCGTATCGCGTACGCAATTAGAACTGTGCCACCGAGGCAATCTACTATTTTTTATCATACCCTATGTCGCTTCATACCTCCATGTATATGATATTACATAGCTTACGCTCACGTCTGTAATCCCCGAAGAGGTAGGCTGAGGTGTAACCAGTACACCCACTTTTCGCCGTATTAGTCGCACAGCAGTCGTAACGCATGCGCAATCACTACTGCCGCACCGAGGCAGTACTATGTCGCTCCACAAACAAAGAATGTAACGATACTTCAAACATTTAAATCCCTGAAGACGATTAGGCTGCCGAACGAGCAAGCTGGCCTGCTGTGTAGCTTCTTCACACTACGTCGAAAGTACCCAGGATCATAGGAAGGAGGGAACATGGTAGCTGGCAAACTGTTCCACAGCTTGATTGTGCGGCAAAATACGAATTTGCGAACCTCTTGGTTCGAGCCGGGGCGGTAGTAAACACCACGAAGCTGTGGCTCAACAAGCCAGTACGCGTGGTTCTGGTGTGGAAGGAAGATATGATAGGATGAGATTAAACAATTCTTCGGAGCATTCTTAAGTGAAAGTTAAAACAACCCTAATAGAAAAACCAATAAAATGTAACATATGAAATATTATATACTCTATCTACACTAATATTATAAAGAGGAAATATTTGTATGTTAGTATTTTAATTGCAAGAAAAAAATAAGGATCCCTACTAAAACTACAATATACCTTTTCTTTCAAAAATAACTACCACTCGGACGAAGCTGCGAGCAAAAGCTAGTTATTAAATAAATAAATTAAATATTGTTATCTACTATGTATAAATATTCACCATTTTCCTCGCTGTTTAAATAATTGTGGTAATAAATATAAATAGTAACCCATTTTTACACAATGAGGAAACTTAGACTAATTTAAATTACATATTTGTTATAAATAGATGGGCATCAAGAATAGAATCTAGGTGTTCAACCCTGGCTTAGCAAAGTAACCACACTGTACTGATCGTATAATAATATAAGCCCTGTATTATACACTGTTGCACTGCTGGGCACGGGCCTCCCCTACTAATGAGAGACCTTAGTCTACAACGCAGGCCCAATGCGGGTAGAATTCTCAAGTATTCTTTCTCGCCATAAATGTCAGTACGTTTTGATAGCGAGATTGATAGCTAGTCACAATCTTTGTTTTCGTCCAAAGCAATAACAGGATATTGGACTGGCTGTAAAAGCTCTGCAGATTGGAACGAAAACTGAACTAATGTAAAAATAGTTTTATTAGTCCCAATTTTAGTCGATGACAATGAAACTAATTAGCCAACATTTTGTCATTACGGTGCACTGTTGTGTTGCGTGTCATCAACGGAAGGCATTTTATACATAAGTTTAATTTCGTATTGACAAAAAAAAACAACGGCCAGTTGTACCAACACTATTCCCGCCAAAAATATTTAGTTCGAATTTTGAATCCATCTGTATAAAAACGGACGTTCCGGTATCAACACGCCGTTTTGCATTTGAAAGGGCCTTCGTCCTGGACAAATTGCCGCCAACCCTCCGATACTGCGACTGACACGCCGATATAACTCCGTTGAATGTTTGGATTCCATTAATTTCTCGCATGCTAATATTAATTTTAAATCCGAGAGTAAATACTTGTCTAAAGTCAAACTTTGAACAAACATGTCAAATGTGGTAGCCATTTTGAAATGGTAATAAAATGGCGCTGTGCTGATTAGGTTGTCATTCAAGAATAATACTATAAAATATTATGTTTTGTTAAAATATCAACAAATATTTTTAGATTAGATTAAGGTAAAACATAAATGGAAATTTTATGTTTTAGGTAATATTTTAGTGACGTAATAGCTGAACATATTGGAGTTTTGTTATGTAAAAACGTTTTCCAACAAATCAATTCTAACTTTAAATCGAATTTGAATGGCCCCAAACGAAAACCATTTCCATTGCAAATGTTATTAAAACAATTAATATTCGCTAATAACAAAGAACAGTTTTTATGCGACCATAAATTTATTTGCCGAGAGTTTACTAAAGTTTGGCTTAATGCGGCATAAATTCAATAATATAGATCTTGGTCATAGCCGCCATATTGCAAGGAATACCAAAATGGCGCTGATTTTATTTTTGTATTTATTAATATAAATCAACACTATTATACTTATATCGTCTTCTGGTATACTAATGCCGGTGAATAAAGTTCAATAAATATTATGATTTTCTCAATAACGGCAATAAAAGGAAGTTTAAAAACTTGTAAACTGTGTAAAAAGCAGAGGCCTGCTACTTAGTTCCCTGTTAAATTTTGTACATATGTCGATATGCAAAATATAATACGGAAAAGAAATTCTTTTGCTAAAATAGAAACAAAATTGCTTGAAAAATGAGGTCACCATATTTATTTAAAATATTTGTATGAGCAACAACGAGTGCGTAGTGGAAACATCTCACTATCCCCTTCGCACAACTGCACAGTAATAGCCATTCTGATTTCAAGCAGATTTGTATGGTGTCTAAATTACTTATTTTTGTTCGGATTCATAAAATTCTGTCGATAATTGGTTTTAAGTAATGTAACTTGATTAAAACAATAACAAAAATCGTTTCAACTATATTATAAAGATATTAAACTTATTCAGTTAAGTTTTGACTAACCAGCAACCCAGGATAAGGATGAAATAATGATGTCTATAAAGCTATAAAGTAAGTGTATATAGTGGGCATATTATCTACAATTTACGACATCTGTGGCACTATAATCACTGAATAATACAATGTTTCGATCAAAGCCCGAGCATTTCCGGATCCAGTCCGAACGGATCGTGTCCCGAGCAAAAACAAGTAAATCACTTGCGTCAATTCGGGTTTTTACCAAACGTCACACCGAATAAGAGTTTGGTTTTGTTGTTTGTTGAAATACTGGTATTTATCAAATTTTGCGCTTCGATAGACAAGGAAAGTGCCCCTTATAATATTGAATTAAAACTTGATGTCATTGGATTAAAATCAAATGGAATACATCAATATCTATTCTTTCTTATGACCAAATATTGTTAACCGGTGTTCGAAAAGAGCAACGCTAGAGATCCCTATTCTTTCTTTATGACCAAATATAAAGAGCAACGCTAGAGTTTCTTGCCTGTTCTTCTCTAGCGAAACTGCATTCCGAACTGGCGGTAGAGTAAAAAAAGATTGACTGAATCTAAATAAATATTCATATCATGGATTCAATAAATATATGATTTTAATCAATGTAATATACTGTGTAAAGTGTGTAAGTCTATGGGGGGCGGTGTCTACTTACCATCAGGTGGCCCGTCTGCACGTCTGTCTATCCAGGCAGTAAAAAATAGAGAAAGGATTGGAGATTTACAGGATCATTAGCAACTGCACCATTATTGCTCAGCTTTACGGTGATAGAAAGCATGGATATCTTTGAAATTCTTCATTCATGTTCCAAGTATTCTACCAACCCTATTTAAGCTAGTGCAGTAACCCTCTTCTTCTTAGTAGTTCGTACCTCAGAATTTGCTTCTGCCAACTGACATTCCTCTACACAATGTATTCTATAAGGGTTATATAAATATCCGCATTAAAGTTTTATTAGTGTAATACTATTACTGAACCCTATGATTGTGCAGGGGTGTGCCGAACTAATCTGGTTAATCTTATGCCTTGGAAGGGCTCAGGGCGCGTCTAATTTAATTCCAACAGTCTCTGTTATGGCCTTCGTGCGTGTCTTCGAAGGGGGTAATCTTAAAAGATCTTACAGTAGGAAGCATTCTTAATCTAAGAACCAGCATTTTTAAATCTTCTTCGTTCTTCTTCTTTGAATGCAGGCCGCTTCTGGTTGGTCTGGAAACCTTTAGGGGACGCCTTTGTTCAGCAGTTTTAACACAGGCTTTGATTATTGTTACACCAAGTAAGTTGGCTTCAAACCATAAAAACAGCGATAGAGATAAAAGTCGCGTAACCCTAACCAGTCCAAAGGGCTAGAGTATCTTTTCGATGTTACGTGTGTATTCATTATTAGTTATCGCTTGCTGTAACCTGAAAATTATCTATAAGAATTATGAAGATGTGTGAAAACTACCAATACGCATTAGACTAGCGTAGTGGTAGGCCTCACTCCACTCCCTTCATTAAAGGAGACCCGACCCAGTGGGACTCTACAATACAGGATTGGTTCAATAAGTTGGCATTCTAAGGACTTCGAATTGAGATGACTAAGGTTCGTGAAGTAAAGGTAGATGGATCTATAGGCGAAGCACAACTCAATACAGACTGTATGAAAATGTAGAGCTAAGTAGTAAGTAGTTTCAACACGGGTGCATTTAACAACATGACTTAGTACAAAATGACGTTTGACCTCGCTATATTTATGTAGACATCCACACTTAACATATGCACAGTGATATGCCTAGGTATGGGGCATGCAATTATTTGGATTTGTTAGCGTGTTTCCAATTAGTTGGATGTGGTTTAGATCAGTTAAATCAATACTGGTATTATTTGCATTTAAAGTTTGTTCTTATTTATTAAAAAAAATAGTAGCTTCTTTAAAATTTGCGTTTAAGCCATACTTAACACATTTTTATACAACAATCATTCTAAAGAACTGCATATAAAATTCTTGCAAAACAAATAAATTTTTTCGATATAGATTTTTTTATTATGAAATAAAACAATCTGCTTTTGAATTCCTTTTAATTAAACGTGAGCAAGGTACAAGAAGGATCACGTTTAATTAAAAGGAATTCAAAAGCAGATTGTTTTATTTCTTTTAATTAAACGTGAGCAAGGTACAAGAAGGATGCGCAGGGGCGATTCCGGCTGCAATTCTAGCACTCCTTAGAATACCCCGGGATCGCTCCGCAAGCGCCGAAGAAGGCCACCGCGGGGTTTTAGCTGGTAGTGTCGGGTGGGGTGTACATAGGGGTTAGGGACTCGGCCCAGCGGCAGCACGGATAGCCATCATCCGTGCGAGGGGGATGCTGGGTCGTAAGACCGGCTAGTCCAGCATACCCGTTTTATTCTTAATCCGCTTCCCTCCGGAGCGGGCGGCAGTAATAAAACGCTTTCCCCGCAAAAAAAAAAACAAAAAAAAAAGGTACAAGAAGGATGATTATCTTCTGTTTAAAACACTCACTTCACTCTAACGGACAAAGCCAAGACCATTCAAACAATAACCCTACTCTTAATTGGAAAAACACATTCCCAACATTTTTAAACAACCAAAAGTAGCAATTATATAAAATTTTCTCATAATTTGAGTCCACACACTCAAAGCAACCTAATAGCACTTTAATGGGTAGCGTCTCTATTAAATATTAGATAGAGGAGCCGCGTGTTCTTAAGTGGCCTACTTCCTGAGCCTCTTCAGAGACTCGGGAGTCGGGACCGACTGTAGTGGGCCCACTAACTCACGACACTGGATATCGATTCTGATCAATCGATGTGTACATGATTGGGAATGGAGTCTATTATACAGATAATCTTAATATTATGTTGTTGTGGGTTTAATTAGTGCCTTTGAAAAAAAAACACATTTTATAATTCGAACATGACCGAATGACTAAGCGGGATCGTCGTTCGTTTTTCAAATACTAAATAAAGCGGCACGTGATACTATTTTTAAACGAAACTAGTCAAGTTGCCAGTAGCAAAAAGTTCAAATAACCGCACCACCGTCGATTTTATTTACGATATTTTTTCCTCATAAACTGCTATGTGCCAAGCCCAGCAGAGTGAGGATTCAAGGAAAAAATGGATTCTGCTCGTCAATGTGTTGGGGTGCGCGCGTGTTCGGTCGGAGGTTCACATGTTGGAGGATAACCTCTAATATGTGAGCCTCTGGCCGGGCATGTGTGTGTCCCGGCGCATTGACGAGCAGAATCAAGTAACTACTTGAAATTCATACTGACAACTAAAATACCGAACAAAATACTGACTTACTTGACATTGGCGGAATAGCTTCTTAGTTAAGCTCGTCGCCATCAAACAAAGAAGAAGAAGAAGAAGGAAAAAATGTTTTTACGAGCCTCCAAATACAGGCTGGTAACAAAAGTCGTATTCTATATTCAACACCCCGTTCCACTCGTACGCGCAGCCCATTGTTTTTAAATTTCGAATATTTTATGCAACGTAACAGATGCGTCACGATGCTTTCACCATAAACAGAACGCACCCCGCTGCTTACTGACATAACTTGAGCTACACCCGCCTCTCTTTCCTTTATATATTGACCCTAAAGGAGAATTAGTAACAGGATTTAAAAGATCTATATAAAATGGTGGTTGGACGTAGGGGCCTCTCACACTGGCGCCATGAGCACTTGATATCGATCTTTGTTTTCTCCCCTGAGTCTTAGCTGAATTAGGGCGAATTTATGTTACGGCCTTATAGCCAAGGGACACAGCGTGCCACGGCCGGCTTAAACTTTGACGGCAACTGATTCTAGAGTTAGAGAAATTGATTTGACGTTGGCGCGTCAGTACTTGTGTAATTCAGTTCCCGAGTTTGGTGAAATATTTACCGTCTACTTCACAGTCTTAGTTATTTTTGCTCGCATGTAAACACACAATTGTTATTAATATTCTAGACAATGGCTGATTTAATTTTTCCTTGTCATGTTTTGTCATAAGTTTTTTCATGTGATATATCGTCAGACACTAGTTGTGAGTCGCACGAGCAAACAGCTCGGGGCTTGGAGCCGTGAGCCGTCCCCCGCAGACAATACAAAGTTATCGGGTCCGACTAAACAAGTTTTTGAGTGGGGATGCCTCCGCTTATCTGTTCGGGCACATGTGAGCTCGTGCCTTGGGGCCTTCAAACTTATGCCACCATAAATAGGTCTCCACCGCCTCCCGCCAATAGTAATAAAACAGGCCATAGAGGGAAATGGGCGCATAAACTGAGGGCTCACAGTTCGCTGGACGGTATATAAAAGCTTTTGCCCGATTACTCGGTTGCCTGCCTCGCGTGCGTTCTATTTTCAAACGTGATAATGATAACCGGATAGAATGTTGCCAGTTCGAAATGCGCGTTCGGTTTATGCTACGCATCGTAGAAATATTTTATTGCTTGATCTATACTTAATATTGACGTGATTTATTCTTAGTAGTAATGCTTGATACTAACTCGGTATGCTGGTCATATAGGTGCGGTATCAAGCTACTTGGAACATAATCTTTACTACTAACCTGTGGTATGAGATCTGAGTGATTATTTTTTTATTTGATCACTGAATTCCAGCCATATCCATTTTTTCCGATTCCATTAAGCAGTAGGTACTTTTCGTATACTCTGATCCACAGTAAAATATTGTTCCGCGCATATTCTTTGTTTTAATGACCTGAGAAGAATAATGACGATTATTCGTAATGGTAAAGGCCGTCTATCGCTATGATTACTATGTCCATATTTCTTGAATGTGTATATTGATAAATAAGTTTCTTTTACAATAGAAAAGGAAACACAAAGCTTATTTTAGACCATCCTACACAAACGAATGCAAAATGCACCCTTTATTTGTTTAATGGATCAGTGGGACATAGTGCGCTTCGCTTTTTTGTTATGAACCAAAATAAACAAGTTTTTTTAGAATTATGGGCAAAGGAATTACAGGACGCGCAGCCTTATAATAAAAACGTATATTCTTATCCTCTTTATTATTTTAAAAAGGTGATTCAGAGATATTGCCACTATGTCTTTGTAAACATTCAGTGCCTTACTAATAAATGTATAGATTTAAGTCGTCTCTTGTCTCGTTTCCTCTACTGTTAAATGTCACTCAACAAAGCGAAACAAAACAGATAGAACGTTTGTTAACTATATATTAGCTAATTTATATAACATAGGCATCGTTAAACCTATCAGTTATTTATGCATTACATACATACATATTTGACAGGCTCCTTGGTTCAGTGGGCGAGTAGTTGTAAATCTAGGGGATGTCGGTTTGATCCCCGACTTACTCAGATACATCAATTTGTTTCGGGTTTATTGTAGGACTAGCTGACCCGTGCGAATACTTCGCACCGATAGTGGCGTCTATGCGCGTAATCCTAAAATTAACAATACAACAAATTTGTTAATTATACTGACAACAGATGGCACTGTTCATATTTTTTTGGCAAAACCTATAATTTTAAAACAGTTGTTTATTTTTCACGAATAGCGGCAAACATGGGTTTTAAAATTGAGTTTGAATAATTAAATTTGATGAAGAATTATAGAAGTTATGGCGTAATGACAAAAAACACCGTTGCAAAATGATATATGGAGATTATTAATCCTATTACCCGATACCCACGACTCAGGTCATCCTATGAGTCAGGTTGGGAGTATATTATCACACACATAAACTCACGCCTGTTATCCCCGAAGGGGTAGGCAGAGGTGTAACCAGTACACCCACTTTACGTCTAATTTCGGTCCCATAATGTGATAGGGGGCCAGCCTATACCGGGCACAGTTATCAGACTCCGAGCTAATACTGAGGAATTTCTAGATAGAAAAACACAATCTCACTTTACCCGACCCGGGTATCGAACCCGAGACCTCAACACAGCAGTCGTATGCGCGATAACAACTGCGCCACCGAGGCAGTCACATTATACGTATATTACCTTAACGAGAACAAACCTTTTAAAAGTAAATAACTCGGCATTTTTCAAATGATAATGTACGTTAAAAAGCACCTAAGTTGGACGGTGAAGCCGCCTGGAGGTTATAATTCGTGATTAGGTGTAATAGGGTTGGGGTAATGACGCCCCCGGGAAGGTTGGTCACCGTAGGTAGGCCATGCGTGGAATTAGCTCGTCTGGTGATGCAGGGATGTAGATAGAAATGTACAAGGAATGGCAGATGGAAATTTGGTGTGATTGGTACAGTAGTTGAACTCATTTCTGTGAGCTTCTGAATGTGTGTAAGTATGGCAATGATGTTAAATTGGTCTCTTATTAAGGTTACAAAATAATAATACAATTCGTTCCTTTATAAATTTGACATGAATCAAAAACAACACACACATACACTCACGCCTGTAATTCCCGAAGGGGTAGGCAGAGGCGTAACCAGTACACCCACTTTTCGCCGAATTTTGGTCCCATAATGTGATAGGGCGAGCCTATACCGGGTACAGATTCCAGACTCCGGGCTAATAGTGCGAATTTCTATATACTCCCAAGACAATCATCACGAGAATCAAAAACAAAAGATTTCTTTAGCCTATAATTCATGCCTCTTTGTAATTTAAGAGAATAAAATATATGTAATTATTATCTATATTAAATGATAATATTAGAAATATATACATAAATAAAATTTTACACTACTCGTTGGTAAGCGAATCATTGAGAATGGCTGAACCATTTAGGCAATTTTTTTACACTACACTTATAGTGTTCGTTATAGTCCGAATAAATTTTTTGGCGAAATGAAAATTGGAAATGTGGAGGAAAGCCGAGAAGTTCTTTGTGGGATACCGATACCGATAAACGTAATAGCGTAATATCGTAAACGTATGTAAAACTGCGGACAAAATATACTGCATAATAAAAAAAAATGCGTAGTCGCTATTTTGAATATCGAATAACTTTTTAAAAATATAACCTATTACTATAATAATAAATAACACCCAACAGTTACACACATAGCCACACTAAGATACCAGTCTTGTGTTGGGGGTATCAGGGACTACGAGAAGACTACGAGAGACTTTCGGTCTCACAACACCCAGACACAAATATCTGTCTGTAACACAAACATTTGTCGCGGTGTGGGAATCGAACACACAGCCTATCGTAACAGAGCCGGCTACTCGCCAACTGCGCCACGGAGGCTGTCATCTATAACTGAACAATATCTACACATGCATTAAAACAACCTTGCTAAAGTACCACTAAGTTTTTAAATAATTTTGCTATCATTTTGTATGACCTTTATGTACAAACATGGCCTCATTACAATGTTATATTACAATAACATAGTAAACATTTCCTGCAAACTTCAACTGATTTCCATTCAATCAATTCGTCCTTAAAGTGCTTAGTAGCTGGGGACATGCCTGGGCATAATGTGCCGTCCGTGGCGCGGCATATCTCGACTAATCTAGAGTTGCCAACCGTCCCGTTTTCCCAGGACATGTCCTGGTTTTTAGAGTGTTCTGGGGTGTCCTGGATACTTTTTAAGCAGCGTCCTGGGTTTTTAAAGCGCCCTGATAAGGTCCTGTATTTTAAAATTCGTACACCACTTTTGCAATCCTTACTTAGGGGCAGCGTCTCGGCTCGCAAGTGTTTAGGCTATTTTAAAACAAACGTGCGTCCTGTTTTTAAACTGAATTGTCCTGGTTTTTCTAACTTCAAATCCTAGTATTTGAATTCCGAGGTTGGTAACCCTAGACTAATCCCATCGTGGGACACGTCCCGGTACGCAGGATCTCTTCCGTACCAACAGAGTGGGATACGACGTTCAGAATTATAATTCAAGCATTTGAATTTGGAATTGTTTGTTTTAAACCGGTCATTCATTCGATCTAGGAGTGAGGAAAATTATACATAGTGGTTTCGTTTCGGTAGCAATTACCTTATTTTTGAAGTTATATGAATAGGTTAGTTGACACGATAATATTTATTTTAATGTAGTTGGGTTGTATAGATTATCAAAAAAAAAACACTCAAAAACAAGTAAGTAGATTCCATTTATTATAAAGGGGTCACTGTCATATGACGAAAAAAGATGCACGATATGAGTAATGACGTCACCTCCCAGAATGTCCATTACGGTGCTATAGTGCGATGGAGATAGCGATATGGCCACTACACCTACCTTTCCTCGTGCCAATATTTTTAATAATAATTGGAACCCCATTCTTGTATCAATTTAGATTCTGTATACGGAAAAGGGGTACTTTTTTGTAATATGTACGAAATTAGAAAACTACCCTATTTTCTCTATTTCATTTATTTCAAACCCTAGAGATTCATTTCATTGGACCAAATATTTTATTAACTGAAACATTGAGTAAATTTCGATTACTTTCTTACCCAAATATGTACAGAATAAATGGGTCAAATTTTCCCGATTGGCTTTCAAAGGTGGCTTTCAGTAAGCGCAGCACACGTCCCGATGGGCGATGTTTGCTGTTCCGGTCGTTCTAATAGTTGACTCGATTTTTTTGGTAATTTATTCAACAAGTCACATTACCTAAAACCTATTATCGAAAGAATTTTATGAATCCGAACAACAATAAGTAAATTAGACGCCAATCAAATCTGCTGGAAAGGGCAACTGTCAAATGACAGTAAAAGGATGCATGATATTTTATGTTCCGTGACGTCACGGTTCTCACAATGGTGTGCCGTTGTGCGAGGGAGATAGCGTTATGTTCCCATTACCAATACACACACACACACATACACTCACGCCTGTTATCCCCGAAGGGGTAGGCAGAGGTACACCTCTTAACCAGTACACCCACTTTTCGCCAAATTTCGGTCCCATGATGTGATAGGGGGCGAGCCTATCGCCATACCGGGCACAATTCCAGACTCCGGGCAACACTGGGAATTTCTAGATAGAAAAACCCAACATCACTTTACCCGACCCGGGGATCGAACCCGAGACCTCAGCATAGCAGTCGTAAACGCATGCGCAATTACAACTGCGACACCGAGGCAGTCAATTACCAATATTAAAAATAAATATTGTGCCTACATTTTTCAAGCAATTTTGATTCTGGTTTCGCAAAAGAGTCTTTTGCGTATTATGTTCGTGTGCATATAGGAAAAAGTACAATATTTAACACAGGGAACTGCCCTATACAAAATTAAACACAGGAAACACAAGGTACACAAGCTGTAACAAGTTACATCAACTTCATAGTTTGACACTTGGCGCCTGAATATAGTTTTCACTTCCATATGTGAATATAAGGTTTCATAATTGCCAATAGGCTACGCAAAACTGTCTTGTTAAACATTTTTAAAATTACAATTCAACTATTTTTAAAATGAGATTTTTTTCTTGTAAACAAAGGAATTATTATTATAATTCCAATGAAACGTACTCTAGAGCGGATATACAAATCCTCGTCCACCTAATTCCACTTATATAATAAACGAGTAACATTTTCATTTATTAAAAAAAGAATATATCTCTATGACAGTATTATTCTATATTATATAAAAAATTAAATCAATTTGTCAACAGTCATCTGCCGTTGCGCAGATTACACCCCCCTAGCCGTCTGTTATAATTTAAAATAAACTGCGCGAAACGAATCAACTGACGTCCCTCCACGCACGCTAACCAATTCACACAGACACATACACCCCCACGAGCGGTGTGAAATGCGGTGGCTTCTTATAACGGCCGCTTTTATACCTCCTCCCCATATTAAGGCACGGGAAGCGTATAAAACGCGTAATAGAATTCACTTCCCCACGTCTCCTCCCGCCAGCTCTTGTCTACTTTAGTGGGCATCTAACGATGTTAACTGTACGCATGCGCAGAACCATGAGCCTTATGACAATAATCAAGCTGACAACGGGAGGTTTAATGCGATGACTGTACTTTTAACACTAGTATATTTTTAAAGGTTGTACCTTGTGGGACGTACTCAAGAGTTTTTTGTTTGGATAATTAAGTATTTAGATATATGCTACTTAATTGCATATAAACATTATACATGTTTTTTTTTGTATACCATAAAGTTTTGTATGGTCAGTATGTCGAGCAATTATCCTTTAAAAATGACGATCGATTTTTATAAGCAAAAAAATAGCGAAAACCTATTTGGCAGTGGTACGGATTGCTAAAACGAAAGTTAAAGTCTCGAAACCAGCCGAAATGGTACCACTGACTTTTCATTGACATTCACTATAATTGGACAGCCTCCATGGTGCAGTTGGCGAGTAGCCGGCTGTGTAACGAGAGGCCTTGGGTTCGATTCCCACACCGGGGCAAGTGTTTGTGTGACATACAGATATTTGTGTCCGGGGTCTGGGTATTGTGACATCGAAAGTATCTCGTAGTCCCTGATACCCACAACACAAGACTCATATCTCAGTGTGGGGTAGGGGCTGGGGTGGGGACTGTTGGGTTTTGTTTATTATTAATTATTATCGCTCGCTTTAAGGAAAGAAAAAATAGTAACGAAACCTACAGTCTTGAGAATTCTGCATCAGAATTCAAAAGAATATAAATTTAAATGTAAAGTCTACTAACACATACCAGCATGATAGACCAAGGCCTCTCTCATTGATAGAGGAGGCTGGTATTATTATTTTTCTTTATAGATCACCAATTCCTTCACATCCGCACACATCTTCAGCACTTAGCACCTTTTTAACAATATATATTAGATCCCGAACATACGTATATTGTTTGAAATATGGCAACATTGGACACCCGAGTCGATATATGAAACTTCCGGACCGATAAGGAGCGGGATAAAAGGAAGAGTGCAGGTGACGCGGGCATTGTTTCTTTGTGATTCTCTACCAATAAACATCTTTATATAACACCTAGTATTCATTAATGAATAGAGAAGTACACCTCAGCCTAGTTGGCTATCAGTATGAACAATATTAACCAAGTAACCCACGGGACTCAGCCTGCCTCAGGCCAGCCTTGCATCAGTCTGTTGAACGTGAAGAAGCTACACAGCAGGCCGGCATGATTGCGTTGAGTAGCGGGGATAGGTTGTCTCTCGCTACTTGATACTCTAACTGGACAGCACTGCGCTTACCATCAGATGCAGTGTGGTCACTTTGCTGTGCCAGAATAAAAAAAAGTTAGGCTATATGGTTATATTGGTATGCTGATATTGTAACTTGCTTTAAATTAGCTTCGTGGTAAATAACTAATAACACCCAATAGTCTCTACCCCACTGTAAGATACGTCTACGTTGTCGTAGGTATCGGGAACTAAGATCGTTCTCACACCCAGAGCCGATACAGACATTTGTGGTTCATACAAATATTTGTCATAGTGTGGGAATCGAACTCGCAGCTTTCTATTTTTACTCACCATATGGAACTTGACATGATATACGAGTTATTTAATTGCTGTCGCTTTTATGTTAATGTAATTCAACTTTTTCGTTTTGCGAATCCTTTCTTTTCGTAAAGTTCCCTTGGTAAACAAGTTTTTTTTTTATATTGATTTAAAAATCATGCTTATTATATGAATAAAAGGTTATATTCGAGATTTTTATTTTATACGAGTGTATCTTTTGCCATTTCCATATTCATTCTATACATAAGATTTGACCTATTTATCACAGAATCTGTACCGTTCGAAACAATGGCGCTAATAGCGTCCCGTGAGGTCCCTTAGGCGCCACATGGCGGGTGGGTCCTGGCGCCCTCATCGTTATCCAATTACACTCCCGCGCGATAACGCCGCGAATTCAAATTAGGGGGGAGAGCGGTCGCCGACCCCGCTGATCAATCGCCGGACCGCGCCCGGACCAACCCATCCAGAGGTGGTGCATCTGCGGTCTACGGTTATTCGATATGTTTTTCGTGTTTCCTTGATTGGGTCCTGTAATTTTAGTTGATACCAAATTTTAAATGACTGTCGTTAGATGTCATAATATTTTTAGTATATTTACAAATTATTAAGTAGTATTTATGTTTAAAACATGTAATTTGTACAAATATATAGAAAAACTATATAAGAAATTCTAATACGTATAGATAATTTTTGCATACTTAAAAGATAGACAATACTGATATCGTATATATATCAGTAGCAAAAATATATTTTGCACCTCACGTAAATTAAAATAACAATATTTCTCATAACATCTTAAATGGCCTTTAAGAATCTCTAATTAAAATTTCGAAATGTCAAATCCATAAAATATTATACGCTGCAGCAGTTGCCAACCCTATTTCCAATGAATAGGGACGCCTCATGCCTGTTGTAACTGGAAACAAGTGCAGCCAAAAGGATTTTAAACCATGATTCGTCTCTGTCGATTGGCTGGAGTTGGAATGAATTTGACACAAACGAGTCAGACATGAACTAACCTTACTAATTACGTCTTTTTTTATTCTGGCACGACAAAGTGAACACTGCACCTGATGGTAAGCGCAGTGCCGTCCAATAGGGTAGTTTCCTGTGTTTAATTTTGTACATTATTCGATATACAACCGAATATAATACGCAAAAGAAACTCTTGCGAAAACAGAATCAAAATTGCTCGGAAAATGACTTCACAATATTTATTTTAAATATTAAATGAGCAAATACTCACACTGAGCGAAAATGGTTGCGTATTGGGAAGATATTGCTATCTCCCTCGCACAATGGCACAGTAATGGCGATTCTGAGAACAGTGACGTCACGGGACATATCACGCATACTTTTACTGTCATTTGACAATTACCCCTTCCAGCAGATTTAAATGGCGTCTAATTTACTTATTTTTGTTCGGATTCATAAAATTTTATCGATAATAGGTTTTAGGCAATGTAACTTGTTGATTTACCCTATTAGAGTATCGAGTAGCGAGAAAATCGTCGCTGCGGGCAAGTAGCAGGCTATAAAACGAGAGGCTGTGGGTCGATTCCCGCACCGAGACAAATGTTTGTGTTACAGACAGATATTTGTTTCGGGTCTGGGTGTTGTGGGACCGTAGTCCCTCGTAGTTCTTGATACCCACGATACAGGTTTTACCTAGTGTGTGGTCAGAACTATATATGTGACTGTTGGGTGTATTTATTTATTTATTACTAGCTGTTGCTCGCGGCTCCACTCGCGTGGATTTTTTTTTTTACACCTTGGCTAACATTATTGTAGTTTTAGTAGAGATCCTTATTTTTTTCTTGCAATTAAAATAGCCTATATTAATCGGTGATAATGTAGCATTCAAATGGTGAAAGAGTTTTTTAAATCGGTCCGTTACTTTTTGAGCCAATTCGTTACAAACATACATACAAATCTTTCCTCTTTATAATATTAGTATAGATTATCTGTTCAAGTTTTGAAGTCTGTATCTGTATTGTTACTCAGATTATGCTAAGTAGTATAAAACTGAGTGGTATTTTAGTTATCCGGAAGACTAGATATTGCTCGCGACTCTATTCGCATGTAAATAGATTTCTCACTGAAAACTTCATCATGGGAAAGACCATAGCACCTAAGGGTAATTTAGCTTAATATTGGGAGTTCGGGAGATTCAAATCTGGTAGAAGGGACAAATTACAAAAAAAGAATGTACGACATAATTTGTAACGTCACCGCTCCGATATCCATTACGGTGTATGCGTGCGAGAGAGATAGCGAGATGTTGACGTACCTACTCTTGCCCATACCAATATTTAAAACAAAAATTGCAGCCTCTTTTTTGGATAAATCTTGATTCTGTTTCTTTTCCATTTCAAATATTGTAAAAAACAGGTATCTAGCCTTTCTAAAATTATCTTACAGGCAACTATAGAATTATCTTGCGTTTCCAACCTTCCATCATGCAAGGATAAGAAAACACCAGTGTTATTTCCACACTAACATATTTTTACTAAAGACCCATTACCTAGGGAACGTGTTTGAAGCCGTATCGTGGGAGCAAACAAACGACATATTCGTGATGACATCTACAAACCGCATACGTGACTGAACGCTTGTTTTTAGATATATAGTAGCTTTTGCCTGCGGCTCCGCCCGCGTTCAAGTTATCATAGACTATTTATAAAATCATTTCATGTCTCACAACTTCTGCTTGTGGTAGGATATTCATATCCGCCCGGATAGCGACCACCGTACACAGGGTGTAAAACCCGCCATAGTGGCACACGCAAGTGTGTCGCGTTCCGGGATCAGCCAGTGTACATCCGGTTTTTGTCGGGGGTATTGAGTTGGGGTACGATGTTTGGCTGTTCTGCGGCCTTCTGAATACTTGACACTAGACCCTCGACTCCTTCTTCACCTTCTGGCCCATAGCCTAGTGTACGGAAGCAGGCCGGCATGATAATGTTGAGTAGCGGGGGAAAATTGTCTCTCGCTACTCGATACTCTAATTGGACGGCACTGCGCTTACCATCAGGTGCAGTGTGGTCACTTTGCCGTGCCAGGATAAAGTGCCGAGGAAGTTGTGACGTCCAGACGAGTAACGGGAACTTACGTAATCAGGGTTGTCAAACATTCAACTTAGTTAAAATTAAATTTGCTGGGGAAGGATATGCATATCCTCCCGGATAGCGACCACCGAACACAGGGTGTAAAATCCGCCATAGTGGCGCACGCAAGTGTCCGTGTTGCGGCCTTCTGAGTACTCTGACACTAGACCCTCGCCCGCTTCTTCACCTTCTTACCCATGTCGTAATGTGAAGAAGCAGTCCGGCATGATTGTGTTGAGTAGCGAGGTATATATTATTTCTCGCTACTCGATACTCTAACTGGACGGCACTGCGCTGACCACCAGGTGCAGTGTGGTCACTTTGCCGTGCTAGGATAAAAAATATAATAAATCCATCCCTGTATCAAACATTATCCCACTGTTGCACACGGGCCTAGTAATAAGAGTGATTAGGCCTTGTTCACCACACTGGCCTAATGCGGTTTAGGAGACATCACAAACCTCTGAAATTCTTTGGTGAATTTTCAGGAGACCCTTCCTTCGTGTTTTCCTTCACCGTTAAAGCAAACTATAACAAATACCCGTAACTTTGAAAATGCAGGTCCCATTTGGACCGGTTTCGAACGTCTGTCGTCTCGGTCTCGGTAGTCCGTACTACTCTGTACCAACTAGGCTATCGCTGCTATTAAATATAAATCGAATACGAGTTGCCAGCCCTACTGTAACCGCGAGATGTTTTCTCACGGTGGCGTGTCTCGCGGCTTTTCGCTGCATACTATTATGTATTAGTCAAAAACTCGACTTCTGTTACCGTTATTTTAACATGTTTGAGACTAACTTGAATAATTCCATATGGAACGTGGTTCTTTAAATGAAACTAATTAAAATATTGTAATGACTATTTTTAGTACAACATGATTACTAACTAGTAATACGACATAATTTGTGTGACGTTCGAGCCGCTAGTCATTTATATAAAAACCTATCCTACAATAGTATAGTTATTAATAAGGGGCCATCCATAAGATACATCACACGTAAAGGGGAGGGGGTCGACGTAGTGTTACATTGTGTGACAAGTGGTGGGAAGGGTCCTAATTTTCAGGACGTCATATTTCAATAGGTTCGTTTGATGTTGACATTATAAAAAAAAGCAATGGAAATGACACAAATTTCTGAACTGCTATTTTAATTTCATAATTTCTAGATTTAAAATTGCAAAAATTATGTGACTGTGAAATGTGACCAGGACGGGGCAGGGGTAAAAAAATCATGAATATGAGACGTAATTTGTGGATGGCCACTAAGTTACAGCTGTAAAATTTGTTATTATGGTAATTCGCCATTAATAAAATATGTCGGCAATAAATAAAGCCCGGAGCATGTACTCATAAATAATATGATAAAATATTTGACTATAGTAACGTATGTTTTATTTGTTTCAGGTATGTACACAGCTGAAATCAACGCCCACGTGTTTGGTATCGTATTTATCTGTAAGTATGTATAAAAGAAGAAACTGACTGACTGACTGATCGATCAACGCACAGCCAAAACGGCTGGGGTTAGAGACTTGAAATTTTGATAGTACGTACCTTTTATCACGTAGGCATCCACTAAGGAAGGGTTTTTGGAAATACCACCCCTAAGGGGGTAAAATATATATTATATTGGGTTCAGTTATATTATTAATGATGAATGAATATGTGAATTAATGCTGGTGGTAGGGTATTCATATCCGCCCGGATAGCGACCACCGTACACAAGGTTCCGGGGTCAGCCAGTGTACATCCGGTTTCTTTCGGGGGTATTGCGGCTTTCTGAGTACTCGGAAACTAGACCCTCGACCGCTTCATCACCGCATTGTCCCATGGCGTAGTATGAAGAAGCTACAGAGCAGTCTTTGAACTGTGTTGAGTAGCGAGGGATATATTGTCTCTCGCTACTTGGTACTCTAACTGGACGGCACTGTGCTCACCATCAGGTGCTGAGTGGTCACTTTGCCGTGCTAGGATAAAAACAGAATACAATTTAATTCTATTTAAGCTATACAATACTTCTAACACAAGGGTTATAATAAAGTCGGTTAAAATTAATAACAAATAGTATTTATTAAACATCTGATGGTGCCTATTCTATTACAGACTTTCCTAAACTAGACTAACGTTTAACACGCAAGCAGAGCTGTAATCAGTACACCCAGATGTGATAGGGGGCGAGCTCATCGCCACACCTGGCAAATTTTCAAATCCCGAAATTTTACTGAGTATTTCGTGGTAGAGAAACGCAATATAACTTTTACCTGAGTCCAAGATCGAACCCGAGACCTGAACAAAGCAGTAGAACCGCCTACACAATTACAACTACGCCACCGATTCACTATTTTGCTTAACTTATTTATCATTATTTATCTTCATTATTTTTTTAAAGTTATTCTTATATTCTTTGCACAACGTCACAATTCAATGTTTTAGCCATTCAAGGATCATTCGGACACCGGTGTCCAGTCAAAAACTGGCAATACTCGCCCTTATTGACGTACGTATTAAGTGTATTTGTAACGTTAATATTACGGAAATAAAATTGATTTTGGCTTGTATTTTACTCACTACTTATTACCTTTTTCCGTTGTGTCCTTGTGATCAGGAGAGAATATAGGATCAAATTAACTGTTTTAATGAAGCAAAAATTTTATCAGTAAACAGAATAGTTTCTTGAAATATCTAAACTAAAATAAGAGAATTTGAGATATTTTAATTTAGTGAAGTACAATGGAGTCAGCGTCAATAACGAATAACTTCTGTTTCAAAAGATTGTAAAGTAAATAATCGTGTCAATATTTAAATGAATGTGAAGATAAGATAAATACCGATAAGGCTTTTTTACGTCTTTTATAAATTGTTATAACACTTTTAAGTTCAAATACCTACCTTAGAAATTCCTTATACTTGTCATAAAACAATCAAGAAATATATTTCTGAGGGAGGTCATAGCCCCTGCCATGTTTGAAATCCGTCCCATATCTATCAGTTTGTGCATGCGGTGACGTCACATACCTGACCCACAGCTAAACCAGTTCGCCTTATCGTAGTCTCTAGTCTAATGTCTGCTTGTGTTGAAGTGCAAAAGAACTTTTTTGTGTATTGAGTTTCGAAGTGAAAACTTGGGCACGTTGAGCACTTTTGGGGAAAAAGCACTGAATTCACATGACATGCTCGGATACATAAATAGAGATGAAATGCATATGATGTTCTATAATTATTGACAAGCAATCATTAACAACTTTCGGAGAATTCTCATAAGAATTTCGAAGGTATGTGAAGTCTACCTGCATTGGGCCAGCGTGGTGGACTAAGGCCTAACCTCGTAAGTATAGTAGGCCCGTGCCCACCAGTGGGACAATGTTTAATACAGGGCTAATATTACTATTTAACAGTAAGCCAACCGATTGCTAATGTTAAGAGTTTATCTCCTCATCTATGCTAATTACTAAACATAATTAACCCAACATGTTTTTGCCATTAGTTTCCATTGTTACGTTGTAACAAGATAATACATAAAAATAAAAAATGTTAAAATAATTACAAACATAAAGACAAAATAATTAAGTTGTTACTACGGAGCGAAACCACGCGAAATGATCTAGCAATAGCGGATAGAACCAATCAGGGTAATCCTTCTGTCTGAAACACGAATCCCCACTAAAAAATATCAATTATCACGCACACAAGGAAAAAACCCTTCCTTTAAATACAAGGCGCGGGACACAAAACGACAGTTGATTCCAATACGCACAGGAAACAGGTCGGCTCACAAGTAAATACCACCAGTTAAAATAAAGTAGTAAAATCAGTGCTAATCATCATCCCCCTTGGTAAGTTAATTATAATTCTTTAGGCTTTTTGCTGTTAGCTAATTCGTGTCTGGTTTTATCCGATTTAAATTCTTCCACCGTATAATAATGGTTTAATTACGTAGAGAAATGTGACGCGTGGTGCAGTAAAACATAACCTTACCTTACATATGTTCACTCGGGTTAATTTCATTTAAATACTATTGCCAAATGAAGATGGTCTAGATCAGAAATTAAATGACCACTTGTATTTCACGCGTGTGTTCTCAATATCGGTGGTTTTCTTTCTTTAATGTAACTGTAATTTAGTAGACTCAAAATTAATCATTCAATTGTTAACTTAAATAATATCCACCGTAAAAATGTATCTTATATTTAATTTGTAGTAATGTATCTAGAAATGTAAATTTGATAATAACTTAAATTCGTTAGGTTTTAAAAGAAATCATATAATATTACTCCCATCTAAATCGCTGGGAGTCTATTGTTAAATCAGTGAAGTTTTTTTAATGTACCGGCGTTGTAAATATCACAGGTCATCGCTTCGCCGATATGCTTGTCTTTAACTACCTACTAATTTGTAATTATTGCATTCGAGAAGGAATGTTATTTTATTTTTTTGTACCTCATGGCGTAGTGGATTGGTGATCGACCGGTAAATAGTTAGATGAAGTTCGGTTTTGGGTTTTCAAATAATTTTATATATTTTTTTGGTTCTTCTACTATTACCGGATTGGTATATCGTCACTCCACTGCGCGTATTGTATTTTGTTGTTTTTTATTGTTCGCGAAAGATGCCGACACCCACACATGGTCTCGACTAGTGCTTGGGTCTCGGGGTCTTTTGCGCTACAAACGTCCTGTCGACGCGTTCCAGGAATCTGGGGGACCACCGTACGGGTTGCAGCTGGGAGGTACCAACTCCCGTACCGTCCAACACTGACTCGACAACGGCTCCGAGCCGGGAAGGAGTGCGACCGCGGCAGAACATAGTCGCCGACCTCTGCTGACCTCTGCGCCCGGCACGCCGCTGCATCGCGAGCCACGCGGCGCCCCCGGTCCCTACCGCACCGGCAGACATTGGAGCGTAGTTAAGTCCCCAGCGCACATTGCCCGTCGACCATCACCAAACGGAACTTTCTCTGTGCCGAGAGCTCACGCCCTGAGCGGTTCTCCTTATCCTCAGTACTTGGTTTTTTTTGTAAAAGAAAAAAATAAAAGTATTTTTTTTTTATTCTTCGTATCTTGTTTTTTTTTTGTGCCCCGCCGTCAGGCGGACCGTAACAAAATGGCGCCCAACTATTAAAAGCAAGCACAGAGAAGTTTTCGTTTGGTACTATTGTGGTGTCGGTATTTTTTTTCTCAACCAGGTGGTAAGCCTATGCGGACGAGGCTGAACGGGGAGGCACCACCGACCCGTTTTCTCTTTATAGAGGAACGGGTAGCCGAAATTTTGTCTTCTGGTTCCGCAGGGTAATCAAATACCATCTATGGTTACCCACACACATACGCGTGAACTGCAAGTGGCATAACATCATAATTTTATTTTTTCTTATAACATTGCATTCTGATTTTTGTGCATTGACATGTTTCTTGTTTAGCAATCGTTTTTGCATTTATGTATGTGCGTAGTTAAACATTTCCTTTCAGAGATTTTTTTAGTTTGGTGCATTTCTGCATTCATATTTTTTTTGTTGCAATCATTATTGTTTTGCAAATTTTATTTTATACTCTGAAAAGATAATGATAGTAACGTACATTATTTTACATCGTACTTAATATTTTATTAACATTGCCACTTTCGTGTCACATTTCGTCGCGTATTGTTAAATTTTTTTTAACTTCGAATATTTTTTTTCGATTAATTTTTTTTTTCGGACTTAAAAAATTTTTTTTTTACTTCGAATAATTTTTTTTCGGATTTTTTTTTAACATCGGTTAAAATTTCTTTTTATCTTCGACTTAGCTGACCAATAAAATTAGATTGATCATTTCGGTTCGTTCTTATCGGTTCGTGGGTTCGATTCTTTCGGTTCGGATTCGTTTCTTTTCGGTACATTTCTTTTCGGTTCCTTTCGGTTCTTTTCGATTCCTTTCGGTTCTTTTCGGTTCGTGGGTTCGATTCTTTCGGTTCGGTTCGTATAAAGTCAATTTTTTTATTTTTTTTAAAATGGACCGTACTATTAAATATCTACACCTAACTAAACCGGAGCTTAGGTATGAAGTAGCCATACGCGGTTTAGAACCTGAGAATAGGGTTGACGATTTTAGGATACCAATAGATAGTCACACCGGCATTTCTAGCGTACGGTGGGAAAACTTATACCATGCGGGTCGCATCATATTATAGATGTAGACCCAAGTGACCGAGTGCTCTCACCGCGCGATGAATGTACGGATTTTATCGGAATTTTACCGGGATTTTATCGGAATTTTCCCGGAATTTCTCGGATTCTCTCCTTCGTAAAGATATTTTTTTTGGCGTGTGTCACACTTTTATAGTTATCACGTAAATTATACACGATAGATAACCTCATCAATTTTGTCCTGTTTCATAGGAATTTTTTTTTTAGGATTGTTAAACAATCCTATAATATGTTAACATTCGTTTATTATCCGTTCTTTAGCGAGTTAAATAAGCCTACACGAATTTTTTTGTGTGTATTGACTTCTATATAGGTCTACACACGTTTTATTGTTTTGCGTTTTGCAAAATTTTAGCGGAGTATGACAGTTTCTTGGTATAGGTCTACTCGTCTGCTGTTTTTTCTTCTCTCCGTTACAGCGGGTCGTGACTGTAACAAATTCGCTAAAGAATAGATATACTCGCAATGTCGTTTAGCTATTTTAATTAGCTTGATCAAATGATCATTTATTCATCGTAGTCATCACCGTTAACAGTTCAATTCAGTTTTCCTTGATTCATAGTGTTCGGAAAATGGACTTATTTTTCTTTTCTTGTCTACAATTATTCAAAATTGTAACGTTTTGGTCTCTGTCCACATTGTCTTTGATGAATTAAAATAAGCCTACACGATTTTTTTGTGTGTATTGACTTCCTTATAGGTCTACACACGTTTTGTTTTTGCGTTTTGCAAAATTTTAGCGGAGCATGACAGTTTCTTAGTATAGGTCTGCTCGTCTGCTGTTTCTCGTTACAGCGGGTCGTGACTGTAACAAATTCATCAAAGACCAATGTATTTCACAGTGCCGATTCGTCAGAATGTTCACGTTGCAGTATTCTTCTTCTTAGACGCTCCTTGTCATGCAGTACTGTTCTCGAGTCCAATTCGTTAATAGAATTGTACTCTAGTTATACGGAAGTCTGTTGATTTTAAATTTCACCAGACAACTATGAAAGGTCGGATGCTAGGTCGCATGGTAGGTATTTGTTAGTGGAAGTATGAATGTGAGACAGTACTGGGCGGTTCTAGCGATACTTAGGCGCTTACCGCAGCGGATTTTACTACGTAAAATCCTTTCTCTGGGAGAGGGGGTATTGTTACGTTGTAACAAGATAATACATAAAAATAAAAAATGTTAAAATAATTACAAACATAAAGACAAAATAATTAAGTTGTTACTACGGAGCGAAACCACGCGAAATGATCTAGCAATAGCGGATAGAACCAATCAGGGTAATCCTTCTGTCTGAAACACGAATCCCCACTAAAAAATATCAATTATCACGCACACAAGGAAAAAACCCTTCCTTTAAATACAAGGCGCGGGACACAAAACGACAGTTGATTCCAATACGCACAGGAAACAGGTCGGCTCACAAGTAAATACCACCAGTTAAAATAAAGTAGTAAAATCAGTGCTAATCATCATCCCCCTTGGTAAGTTAATTATAATTCTTTAGGCTTTTTGCTGTTAGCTAATTCGTGTCTGGTTTTATCCGATTTAAATTCTTCCACCGTATAATAATGGTTTAATTACGTAGAGAAATGTGACGCGTGGTGCAGTAAAACATAACCTTACCTTACATATGTTCACTCGGGTTAATTTCATTTAAATACTATTGCCAAATGAAGATGGTCTAGATCAGAAATTAAATGACCACTTGTATTTCACGCGTGTGTTCTCAATATCGGTGGTTTTCTTTCTTTAATGTAACTGTAATTTAGTAGACTCAAAATTAATCATTCAATTGTTAACTTAAATAATATCCACCGTAAAAATGTATCTTATATTTAATTTGTAGTAATGTATCTAGAAATGTAAATTTGATAATAACTTAAATTCGTTAGGTTTTAAAAGAAATCATATAATATTACTCCCATCTAAATCGCTGGGAGTCTATTGTTAAATCAGTGAAGTTTTTTTAATGTACCGGCGTTGTAAATATCACAGGTCATCGCTTCGCCGATATGCTTGTCTTTAACTACCTACTAATTTGTAATTATTGCATTCGAGAAGGAATGTTATTTTATTTTTTTGTACCTCATGGCGTAGTGGATTGGTGATCGACCGGTAAATAGTTAGATGAAGTTCGGTTTTGGGTTTTCAAATAATTTTATATATTTTTTTGGTTCTTCTACTATTACCGGATTGGTATATCGTCACTCCACTGCGCGTATTGTATTTTGTTGTTTTTTATTGTTCGCGAAAGATGCCGACACCCACACATGGTCTCGACTAGTGCTTGGGTCTCGGGGTCTTTTGCGCTACAAACGTCCTGTCGACGCGTTCCAGGAATCTGGGGGACCACCGTACGGGTTGCAGCTGGGAGGTACCAACTCCCGTACCGTCCAACACTGACTCGACAACGGCTCCGAGCCGGGAAGGAGTGCGACCGCGGCAGAACATAGTCGCCGACCTCTGCTGACCTCTGCGCCCGGCACGCCGCTGCATCGCGAGCCACGCGGCGCCCCCGGTCCCTACCGCACCGGCAGACATTGGAGCGTAGTTAAGTCCCCAGCGCACATTGCCCGTCGACCATCACCAAACGGAACTTTCTCTGTGCCGAGAGCTCACGCCCTGAGCGGTTCTCCTTATCCTCAGTACTTGGTTTTTTTTGTAAAAGAAAAAAATAAAAGTATTTTTTTTTTATTCTTCGTATCTTGTTTTTTTTTTGTGCCCCGCCGTCAGGCGGACCGTAACACCATACTTTGTCACGAATATAAAAAGACAAACAGTTAGACATGAAGGAAGCCCGCATGCGCCAGGAAATAATTAATAATTAATTAAATGTCTCAGAAAGCGATAGTATAGCTGGATGCCAGCTGTCGCGTCCGGCGATCAACCGACCGCGACGTGTGACCGCGTACGGGTTATTTACATATAACATCTACATATCTATACATGCCACGGTGCCACTGCTGTACTGAGGTTTCAGGTTTGATTCCCAGGTCGGTTAAAAGTGAGAAGAACCATTCCCAGCAAAAGCCGAGTGTTCACTGCTCGGTGTTGAAATAATGCCATAGTCGATCCTGGCTTACAGGATATATAACAACGGGTGTGTGGGATAGTTTTTTTTTGCAAATTTAAGATATATTATGAGCGTAAAAATTTGAATATACGGTTTATTTAAAACTTGAATTAAATTTGTTTTAATTAAGAGAAGAGAAGTAAGAAGTATTTTTTCCCATAAATAGGCTTGCCTTTGACCACTATCTCGCCTGATGATAAGTGGTGATGTGGTCTACGGTGGAGCACGCTTGCCTAGAAGATACCTATTCACTCTTGACTTGAAGATACCCAGGAAATATAAACTCCGGCAAAGAGTTCCACTCTCTAGCGGTGCGCATGATAAATGTACAAGCAAAACGCTTTTAAAAGACAACTGCGTATTTCTCTCATTAAGCAAACGTGAGGCGTATAAAAACTGTGCAAACGTTACCGCGGCAAGTTCATTGTCTCTTGAACACTAATACGAGGGTATTCACTTGGGTACATTGTACGACTGTTTTTGATGGCTTCGCAGTACGCCATTGATGGTCTGGCTACGCGAAGCTTAAACTATAATCGTTCTCTCCTGGATTATGTTTTAATTTAGGTTTTTATGAAGAATAAGGCACTGTTTGACCCTTGAGGATTTGCTGGACTAGCAGAAAATGTCTGGCCTAAGTGAATATGACGTCATAACCCTGCCTCAGACACCGTCATAAAAAACACCCAACAGTCACATACATAGCCCCGACCCCACACTAAGATACGAGTCTTGTGTCGTGGGTATCAGGGCCTACGAGAGACTTTCGGTCTCACAACACCCAGACCCCGGACACAAATGTCTGTCCGTCACACAAACATTTATCCCGGAATCGAACCCACGGCCTCTCGTTTCACAGCCGGCTACTCGCCTACTGCGCCACGGAGGCTGTCATACTTAGGAATGATGGTGTTAGAAATATAAAAATGCATAGTCAACTCGGACAGCAATATTCAAGTTAGCGAGATGGTGAATATTATAATTTCTCACTTTGTCTTTTTGACTATGGTTGTAAACGGACCTAACATAAAGAATAGAAATGTTATACAATAAAGATGCGTAAAATCATACTGTCTGTTTCTTTATGATACAAAAGTGACAATATATTTTTTGCCTATACGATAAGTCCGACCATACATAAGTGTTAAATAATTAATAAAGGCAAAAAATATTTTTAAATATTCTCGAATATTCTTCACAATTTTTAAGATTTTCATACATTAGTATCGAACCCGAGACCTCAGCATAGTATCGCGTACGCATTTAAAACTGCGCCATCAAGTCACATAATATAATTAATGATTAATCTGTATTTTTGTACATTCATGACCTGTTTTTAACTTAATTCATATTCGAATGCGGATGTATTAATGTAAAATTAAGAAGAGGTTAACGACCGCTCTCATAAGGTGTAATTAACTTGTTTATTAAACTGTGTTAATAAAGTCGTTTAGAGAGATTAACTCTGATAGCGTTCCGTTAGTTTCTTTGTTTTTGGATAGGGTCATCCGGATCTTTAGTAATTATTGTGGAATAACTAATTAATCAATAATAACACTAACCCTGTATTATACATCAATGCTGGGCAAGGCCTCCTCTACTAATGAGAGCGGTTAGGCCTTAGTCCAGCAACGTGGCGTAATGTGGGTTAGTATGTGTACCTTTGAACTCTTATTTGAATCCACAAGTATGCAGGTTTCCTCACGATGTTTTCCTTCACCGTTGAAGCAAATAAGAAAACAAGAAATGTCAAAGGTGTTTGCCATTTGGGCTGGATTCGAACCTACCACTTTCGTCTCCCAACTAGGCTATCGCAGTTCCGTAAAAAATGCCATTCGTTGATAAGCGCGTCACTTGGGAAACACTGGATTAGTGTTTTTTTAATATTCCTAATAGTCCGGATAAAGTTTTAAGTGCAAGAAAAATTGGAAAATTGCCTTTTCTAAAAGTTTTTCTTTTATAGTACCGATATACCTACACATGCAAAGTCGCTATGCTAATTTAACGACAAATCTAAATAAGATATTAATTGTACGTAGTTTTTTTTAATTGTACGTTAAACACTTAATAGCTAAATATAAAGGGCCCGGTCTTTCGCTGAAGGCACTTGGACATCTGGTCCCTATGTGTCACGCAGGGCCGGAAGCAACTTGCCCTAACGTGTACGTTATATTTCAACATGGCGTACACGCAGTCTGTAAGGTAATTTATTTGGATATTTTTCAAACACCTTATATTTCTATTTGATTAATTTTGTTGCGGGATAAAAGACTTATTAATTAATTTATGACTTTAAGCATTCCCAGAGACTCGCCGAGTTTTATTACTAAGTGTCGAAATAATGCGTGCCATTGTCTATCCTGACTATACAGGAGTTACCATGGCAGGTGTGTGGGCGAGCTAGTGTCTACAGACTATGTTATATATTTATTTTAAATTTAACTTTTTAGGTTAATGAATTTTAATTTGGCGCAAATTTCGGTAGAATTTCCGTGCTATTAAAATTGTTGTACAATTTATATGAAAGAAATAACTTTCTCAGGTATAGTAAGTAAAACTCTTTTAAAAGAATGCAATAAGTAAACTTCGTAACACATTTGGAATAGATAACATTGAATCTTCTTTGTGCTTAAAATCCACTTTGAATAGGAACGAACGTGTCTTATCTTTAACAAGTTTACCACAACTATGCCTAAACCAAACAATACATCTTTCAAACTTGTTACCAGCAAATAACTAACACCACTGTTTTTGAAATGAAAACTTTTTTAGACACGTTTTTACGTAGACAAGCACTTTTGGGATGGGGGAAAATAGTTTTTGACGAGCAATCATAAACAAAAAGTTACTACTTCATGGACGCTGATTCAAACAAAGAACACAGTAAATCCATAGTTTTAAGTCTTCACGACTGCATATCTGTATATATAAAAGAAGAAACTGACTGACTGACTGACTGACTGACTGATCGATCAACGCACAGCCTAAACGGCTGGGGTAAGAGACTTGAAATTTTGACAGTAGGTACCTATTATGGCGTAGGCATCCACTAAGGAAGGGTTTTTGGAAATACCACCCCTAAAGGGGTAAAATAGGGGATGAAAGTTTGTATGAAAATCCATATTTTTTTAAGTTAAACGCATGAAAATTGGTATTTTGTATTGTATACTTTTTCTCCCAAACATGACCCCCACGCGGGTGGAGCCGCGAGCAACAGCTAGTGTTTTATATATCGTGTTTCCTTAGTTAGAGATCCTTAATAAATAAATAATGATTATAAAAAAACAATTTGTACATGCAAGAAAAATAGCAATAAATTCACACAAAACCCTCGGTCTGAAACGCAAACGCCGGCGATAAATTAGCGCCCTTCCGGATGATAATGCGGGGGTCATTTGCATTGCGTATGAGTTCGTGCCTGGAGTAAGGTGACAGATGTGAACTGGCCGAGGAGGAAGCCTTCTATTACACAATCCTTTCTTGCAACAAGGAATCGAAGTTGAATAAACCCATTTTTTAATTAAAAGAAATAAAACCCACTTAAGCTTACTAAAGACACTTCAATTGTCTTGTATTTAAAATGGAACAGATTTTATTTACAACTAGAACAATCGGTGACGATAAGCTTTATGCACTCATGCAAAACGATATTAGACAAGCATTTGCTCGCGGCTTCGCCCGCGTTAAATAAAAAAAAATACTATATCAAAATTAGTTGACTGGTTTATTCGTGAAAACGTGACAGAAAACTTTAAACCCCCAATTCCACGCACTTAGATGTTACATCTTGAAAAACGCTGATACACAAGTACATTTATTTCTAACCAAAAGCACGTATATGAAATTTCATGCCTCTTTCTTTGAAAATGAGGGACTTTTGTTAAGAATGTTGTGAAAGTTTTTTACTTGTTTACAAGAATTTTTTGATGTACATCCTTCACATATGTGAATCGATAATACATTAAACAAATTATAATTAATAATTAACACCCAACACACACATAGCCCCGACCCCACACTAAGATACGAGTCTTGTGTTGTGGGTATCGGGGACTACGAGAGACTTTCGGTCTCACAACACCCAGACCCCGGACACAAATATCTGTCTGTATCACAAATATTTGTGTCTGTTAAAGCTTTTACAATCTACGTATTGTGGGACCGTAGTCCCTCGTAGTTGTTGATACACGATACAGATTACCTAGTGTGGTATCAGGACTATGTGTATGACTATTGGATGTATTATTGTTGCCCAGTAAAACATTTGACTATGGTTAAACATCGACACTGGTTCACACTGGTTTAAAGTAGCGGGGAAAAGATTCGCTCTCGCTACCCTAATTGTACCGCACTGCGCTTACTATCAGGTGCAGTGTTGTCACTAGGCCATGCCAGGATAAAAAAACATATTATCCGACCTCTCTTAATTTACTATTGACAGAAAACTCATTTCTCACACAAACCCTTATCAAGTGTTTACCAAACGTGTAAGAAACAAAGATGGCGTCTTACAATCGGCACGTACAGGACATGCGTTAATAGACTCCTGCCACCTGTGTGGGCAGGTGCTGAAAACGATTTAGAAGAACGCTATTTGTAGTAGGGTAATTTCCTGTGTATATATTTATATATATAATTCTACTGTACGTATGTATGTCACTGAACTCCTAAACGGCTGGACCGATTAGAATGTTTTTTTTGTATGCGTTTAGGTGGCGCGCTGGATGGTTTAGATTCACAAATCAGCCCGGCAGATGGCGCTGCAGTCGGTGTGGCGCTGCTTTTACGGACAGGACGACGTGTGCCGGGCCCGCTAGTCTATCTACATAATGTTAGCAACATCAACAAAACTATGCAAGATGGATATTTAAAAAGGCAAAAATACAATGTTTGCCATTTTATTGATTGATTTACTTAACACTGTTACACATCTCAGTGCTTAATATTAATACAACCGCATGTCAGACTTCTCTTTATAATTAATCTATCAGCATTACCCTCTAAGCTGAACTACACGGCCATTGATCAGTTTACACACTTACTGCCCCGCGAACGAACCACTAATATCTTGGCTATTACCTAGTCTTCGACCGATTGGAATGAAATTTTGTGTGTATATTTCAATGAGTTCCTGGATGGTTTGAAAACACAATTGGACCCGGTAGGTGGCGCTGCTTTTCCGGGCAGGGCGACGTCTGCCGGGCCCGTTTGTTTTGTGTATTATTTGATATGCAACTGTAAATACGAAACCCTTTTGATTTAACTAAATATGTATAAGCACAGCAAATTCTTGTATTACCCAAGCTGTAATTTTCATACACATATTTTAAGTAGGTCTTTAACCGTTCGCACTGTTAAACTTCACTGCCGAAACAGCCGCGAGCAATAGCTATTATACATATTAAGGGTTTATGGTCCGAACGCAATAAAATTGTAAATAAGTATATTTAAATAGAATCCAGTACTCATGTGACCACGTTTATTGCAATTTTGTAAGGACAAAAATAATAATGCGTAACTCTTAAGAGATTACTAACGCTGCAATAGAGCTGCTATTATTGAAAAAGAAAATATTATATAACAACTAATAAGGTACCACATAGTCCGTTATTTAATATTGCATTTTTTTATTATTCCTAGGATTTTATATATTTTCTACCAAAGTATCGGCCATTTTAGGGCAAAATTAAAACTCTTCCAACTCTATCCCATTTAAGTATATATTTATAGTTTTAGTTTATTTGAATGATGAGCAAGATTACTTATCGGTTTAAAAAATTTAAAATTTTACGTATGAAATATATAACAATATTGCTAATATGTGCATTTCTGTGTATAAACAAAACGAAATATGCTTCAATACATGTTAGAGATAGTAAAACAAACTTTACCCAATTTTTCATGAGTTATTCAAAGTATTACATCAACAATGGTTTTAATGTATTGTATATTTAAATTTCCTTTGTTCTAAACTGAGCATACATTATTTTATTTACACAAAAGCGCGGAATGGTTGAAGAAGTTTGAATGGATCTGTGCAAGGCTTTACGTCACTAGAAACGTAAGAAATACAAGTTCCAAGAAATTCTTCAGAAGTTTGATAGGCTAAGAATTTTATAACAAATATAAACTAGGATTTACAGATGGACAAACCAGGACAATTTAGTATGAAAACAGGGCGCGCGTCTTTATTTAACAGCTCGAGCATCGCTAACACTCGCGGACCCTTAAAAACCCAGGATGCTGCTTAAAAACTATCCAGGACACTCTAAAAACCAGGTCATGTCCTAGGAAAACAGGATGCCAACCTTCTACCTTTCTACCTTAACTTATGAACATTTGACACGTAATATTTGCACCAATTTGAACTCTAACATTTTATACAGGATTCGACTCAATGCACAAGACAGATGATTGATGACCCAATCTCAATTGATTCCGAGAAACTTGGCAAAAAAACGAAGGTCGAACATTTATGATATGATTTTCGAACACCCTGAAGAATACTAATGGTTTGGATCAAGACATCCAGCTGTTATGTCCTGGTCCTGTTTTAGAAACCGTTAAGCTATTATACTTCAGTTACTATCTATAATTAGATCTCTATTTGAATTTCGAAAATGGAACGTAAAAACGTACAATCTATCGGATCTCTAACGGCCTACTCGCGCAACATGAGTTTTCATAAGAAGTTTGCGTTACCCCCAGGTATCAATTTGTCCATTTTTCAAGGTGTTAGATAATATTTCGACGTTTGACGGTTAAGGTCACAAAATGCAACGTTGATGAAGAGACGACGGGCGTGGATTCGGAGAACGACCGCACAGCGCGCACACAGACGCGCGACTACACACACATGCGCACAGCGACTCGCGCGTGACGACACGCTGTGTGACGTCACGCGCAACACGCGAACACACCCACACGCTCACGTGCCGGCTACCGCCCGCATCGTGACGTATGCGGGGTTACCCAATTGAGATTAGTAAAAGCCGGGATATAAAATAGGCAGTACTTACTGCGACTACCGACAGAAGCGAAAACTTAAAATTGGAATTACGTGTACGATTTTGAAACAGCGTCCATGAAGTAGTAACTTTTTTTGTATATGATTGTCAATAATTATAGAACTTCATAAGTGTGCATGTCAAAAATAAAATAATCACAGCATTTTCCCCATCCCAAAAGCCCATCGTGCCTAAAGTTTTCATTTCAAAAATGTGAAATAACTCGTGTTTTTTTTTTTTTTATTCTGGCGCGGCAAAGTGACCACACTGCACCTGATGGTAAGCGCAGTGCCGTCCAGATAGAGTATCAAGTAGCGAGAGACAGTCTATCCCCCGCTACTCAACACAATCATGCCGGCCTGCTGTTTAGCTTCTTCACATTACGAAAATTCAAATTACATTTGTGTACTCGTAACTTTTGAATCTATTAATGGATTAAAGAGTATCCCGACCACACACCCGGCATTGTAACTCCTGTTTAGCCAGGATCGACAACGGCACGCATTTTCTCGACACCGAGTAATGAAACTCTGCGAGTCTCTGGGAATGCTTGACTGTCTTTTACCCCGCAACTAAATTAATAAAATAGAAATTTAGGGAGAAGTTGGAAATATAACTATATATATTAATGGTTTAGTTAGACAATAGACAAAGAATTGGACTGAGTGTTCCAGTGATGATAAACTCATGATATTACAACGCTCTAAAAACAACGAAATGACAACCTAAACGAGAAGATTTTGTAAGGCATTTGCTCTATCCATTAATCCAGTTTATTATTACATTCCAGACTACCAACTTAAACTAAGAATATGAAACCCAGTCGTGAAATTATAAATATAGTAACAGTTCTAACTTTCTATGCTAAATGCTAACAGAATTTTCAAGCAATCACTAAAATAATACTCTACATTGGTAGAAAATGTAATGCCCATTTATCTTAAACAAATAAAAGGCAAATACCTGGCATCCCAGATAATACCCCACGCACACTTGTACAATGTAATCCGTATAGTACACGACACAACACACACTAGTACAGATGTAAACAAAGTGACGTAGCGACGTGACTCACACAGCCGCACAGGCACACAAGCGCGGCCTTCGGATGATAATGTAAACAAAACCGGTCCGCACTGTACTGAGTACACTGCGCTACGAAAGTGGGCCATCTGGAACTCGTCCCGTAAGATATTTCGTATTAAATTGTGTACGCAAGTGTACTGTTCTATTTATAAAATGACGTTTGTAGTCTATGGCGTCGAGATTGGTTCGTAACTTGTGATGTAACCTCTTTTGAACATAACTCATTTTTACTGGGTTATGACATAGAAGTTTTCTAATAATATTGTGGTTAGCGAGTCGGAATCTGTGCTATTCATGAAGTACAATAGAAAGCGTTTTATAATATTGCTTGTTTCAATCTCAGCACAATAAATTTTTAAAAGTATCACCCACATCCTTTACTGGTGATAGGATAGTAGTATGAGGAAGCAGGTCGGCATGGTAGTGTTGAGTAGCGAGGGATAGATAGTCTCTCGCATCTCGATACTCTAATTGCACGGCACTGCGCTTACCATCAGATGCAGTGTGGTGAATTTGCCATGCCAGGATAAAAAAACAACATCAATATATATGTCGGGACGTCGGAATAGCCGATCTGCTCCATCTTGCTTATTCGTGAACTTGTATCACGAAATTCCATTGTAGGCGTTAAACTTCAGGAAATGTATTAATAAGTGGACTATAGCGTCGCCTTTACAATATTTTAATAATACAGACATTGAAATAACTTAGTCAATTAGGGATTACAATAATAATTATCGATTTAGAGCCAATGGGTTTGCGTATCACCACAACGCACAACCGCTGTCAACCAGAGAACTAATTGATCAGCCATTCGCACGCAATGATAGACGCAACTCCATTCGGGGCTACCCGCTCTTAATTACAAATAGTATTTAATCGAATACAAAACCATAATTCCTTAGAAATAATAAAGTTAACGGATAATTCTCAAAATTGACTGATTCTCATTATTCAATAATGTCGCGCGCCGCTATATATATTATTTTACCGTAACTAAGAAAGTCACCATTCCATAAAGCTTTAAAATCGTTAAAAATACAATTTAAAAAATCTTATACAAAAATCCAGGACAAAATGATTTCTATCTTGTTCACAGCCATTATAAAACAGACAAATACCTTATTCCAAAAAGTATAGTATAAAGAGCTCTAGTCAAAAAGTACACTTATTCAGACAAAAAATTGTAATCATAAATTGTCACAATTCAAAACAAAGGGCAATAAATACCGCCGGCCAGATATGGAAATTAAAATAAAAATCACAATACAGTCGCGCACAAAAGTTACTAGCTGGATGTGAAACAAGTACAGTCGTAAATAAGAGCGAATGGCTCGCGGCGGAGCGTTCAGTTATTACACGGTAATTTATTGCATTCACCCAAAAATTACCAGTTTCAGCCGGTTTACGACCGGATACCTGTGTTCGGCCATTTTTGAATTAGCCCTTCCTGCTATTTTACCATTGTAGACTGGGTCCGAGTAATTTAATTGACATTATGGTAGAGATGCCAACCGTCCTGTTTTCCCAGGACTTGTCCTGGTTTTTAGAGTGCCTGGGACGTACTGGATAGTTTTTAAGCAGCGTCCTGGGTTATTAAACAGCGTACTGGGTTTTTAAAGCGTCTTATATTTTAAAATTGGCACCCCTTTTGCAATCCTAGGAGGGGCTCGGCTCGCAAAAGATGCGTCCTGTTTTTAAAATGAACTGTCCTGGTTTTCCTAACTTTAAAAACTAAAAATCCTGGCATTTGAATTTCGGGGTTGGCAACCCTACATTATGGGCTGTAATATCTTCATAATAATATCATCTAGTACTGAAAGGCGCCTAAAATTACTTCTAGGGTATGCTTTTACATAAATACAGCTCTGCACCCGGACTATAATAATTTTCAAACCAGTAACAATTCCTGACATAAGTAAATCAATCCAACAATCAACTGGCCAGTATTTGAACTTAGAACACATATTAATGTAAGAAAATACATAATTTGCGATACGGGTTAACAGGTTAGCTGGAGTCAAAGCCAAGAGTGGGGGCGAACCATGTTGCGAATAATTTAAACTAACTGGTTTTTGTCGGGGCCAAGACTTGGGGTACGATGTTTGGCCGTGTTGCGGCCTTCTGAGTACTCTGACACTACACCCTCGACCGCTTCTTCACCTCCTTGCCCATGGCGTAGTGTGAAGAAGCAGGCCGGCATGATTTTGTCGAGTAGCGAGGGATAGATTGTTTCTCGCTACGTGATACTCTGACTGGACGGGATTGCGCTTACCACCAGTATGGTCACTTTGCCGTGCCAGAATAACCGTTAATGACATAAACATTCATCAAACTGCACTATAGTTAAGGTGTTTTTAAACCGATTGAAAAGTTTAAACGAGTTGTGAAACCGCTTTCACGATGTCACAGAAAGATGTTTCGTACGAGTTCTTGTCTGCCTCTTTTGGGTTGTCGAAAGTGTCCTTTATTGAGAATTACAGATATCATTTCTTATAGGCTTTCTCCTGCATATGCCCCTACAAGTCTTTCACAAAAATTGCCTCAAGATCCAAAAAATTCCTGAGAACCAATCTCTATGTAAAAAGCTATTGCTTTATTATCAAAACAATAATATTGGTCGAATAAGCGTACGACTTGACCTTTGAGTAATTATTTTGATGATAAATAACCATAGTTACTAAGTAGCAACAATTTTATTGAGGAATTTGATATACATACTTTAAATAAATCCAGGGACAAAAAGTAACGTAATAAAGCTACCTATTATATTTTAAATGTTATCACTCGAAAAGGCTGGCCAGAAAAATCTTGCAACCCGGGCTCATTTTACGCTAAACGCTACCTACCCTTTTGATTTTTTAAATATACTCTCGTTCAAAACAATTCAACAAAGATACACCTGCAGCGGACGCAGATGAAATTGCGAATCAGTAACATTTATTACGTACAATGAAAGTAGATTGAAAATTGACATCCGCAGATGCCAGATGCGATGGCGGAAGCAGATCCTGCTTCATCCAGTTGCCATCCGTTCTGGTTTACCTAGACTTGTTCTAGTTCTTCTTTCTTATATTCAAGAATAAATCGTTGTTAGCAGAATTATTTATTTGTTTGAATGTGGAAAACTATTGATCTGCTTACATTTGTACTGGACTAAACCACTACTTCATTGTACATACATATACATACACTCACGCCTGTAAAGAAGGGGTAGGTAGACACTCACTTTCGCCAAATTTATTAAGGTCCCATAATGTGATAGGGGGCGAGCCTATCGCCATACCGGGCACAATTCCAGACTCCGGGCTGATACTGAGTATTTTTAAATGGCAACACCTAATACCACTCTACCTGACCTGGGTATCGAACCTGAGACCTCAGCAAGCATGTTAACGCACCACCGAGGCAGTCACTGTACTGTGAAAAATCCCTCATAGCGAGTGTCGCGTACATATTACGCCGAAACTCTGTCTCTTCTGCAGTCAGTTGGTGCCATAGAAGATAATGATTGAACGGTCCTTATTAAAATGATAAGCGATCATGCAGCCAGCAGTTGTCTTTTTCTACTATAGTCATTGCAAACCTACAGAAAAGAGACAGATATTGACTGCACAGCTATTTGGCCTCTTTCTATAGAGTGGTGAATGTTATGAGGATACTGCTAACAATCTATGTATATCTTTGGTGTACATGTAAAGGCATGATCTGGCGATTGTCCATAGATGCAACATTCCCGCTTCATTATATTTACCATCTTAAGATGTCAATTTGTCTTGCCAAGACAATTTGTAATTGGTGTAAATTCTTCCATTTTGTTATATAAAACGCTTTAATAAGAGCCCCTATTATGAGTCTTAACTCGGTCGTAACATAAGCAGTACATAAGTTTGCGAGTTATGTAATTTGACCCCGTTGTAACCGAGTCACTGGCGGGGTCAAGGTGTGTTGTATTGTTGCATATCACAGCGACAGTAATCAGCTGTTCTGTGTTTAGATTATAAATTAATGTTTATATTACGACTATATGAAGACTTGTCTTTGTTTTTATTTTCAATACGCATTATACACGGCAAAGTAAGTCTGGGCTTAGCAGTTTGGTAAACTATCTTAAATGTCAAGTTCATTCAATTTCTAGGCATTTAGGCAGCCGCTTATGATTAGTGCAACAGATTTTTGCTAAATAGTTCCTAGATGATTATATAATAATTTATCCCATATAAAATTTTACGAACTTAAAACATGTATGAATAATAAAAGCAATTAATAATATTTGGTGTTGAACTCCGGTGTATAAATTAAGATTTATTTTTTGCTATAGATGAATTATACATAGAATCGGACATTGTCATAGAGACAATGTCCTTTTTTGATTAAATCTGTGTTATCATAATCTTACATAGACGTAGTCCTTTAAAAAAGATTTTATAAAACCTATAACAAATGTGTCCACCGCAGACATTCTAAGATTTGAATCGAAATTTAATTTGTCCTTGAGAGCTTGTCATTTTTGACTTAAGAGTACGTTCTTTGCGAGATTGCTGTGTTATCACTTATATTAACTTGTTGTAAATTTCGCTTGTGAGCCAAGTTTTATGAATCTCATGCGACCAAACCCACTAAGAGCACGTAAAATTAAAAAATATGTTTTCAGTCAATGTGAAGAACTATTATAGAACCGCATAATGAATATAACCGTTTTTAATCATTGTAGTTATTAAACCGTAATTTTGTGCAAAATTTGGCCGTAGGGCCAATTTTTTTTAATCCTAGCACATCACGCTACATTGCAATAATAGTCAGCAGAGTCTAAATGTAACGAGAATCATCCAGAAAACTTACATTTCTCAAAGATATGATGGCCAAAATTATTACGGCCTTAAGACTGTAACCTGGGGCAAGCCAGTACGCGTGGTTCTGGAGTGGAAGGGAGAGGATGGGATAAGATCAAACAATTCTTCGGAGCATTCGCCATGATACAAACGGTAGAACACGCTAAGCGCGAAAGTACCCTTTCGCAGCTGTAGCGGCCCTAGGTTACTCACGTCTGCATCATTCACAATGCGGATGGCCCGAGGTTTCGGGCATCCGGAATACAGCGTTTTTTATGGTTTTTATTTGTGATTTTAATTACTGTTAGGAAAGCTGATAATGTAGGTAATCTAATCTAGGCTGATAATCCGTTTCTTTAGGATGTCACCACATCAATTTTACGCTACGCCATTTAATTTTATATTGATTTAAAATCAAGTTTTCCGAAGAGTATAATTACACAAATTCACCCAGCCAGTTCAGACAATTTCGGCCACTACCGTCTTTCAAATGTCAGTAGGCCATTATAGGTTGCTCTTGGGTTGTCTCGCTATATAAAACGAGTAGTGAATTGGATCAACCTTCGTTATGTGCAGAGAAGGTAAACTAAGTCTAGTTTATCAGGTTCCGGCACAAAAGCACTGTATATGCGTCGTAATGTTTCATAGTTTGTATCCAGATATGTTGCTATTATACATCTTAAATGTAACTTAACTAGACACTTCAGTAATATTAAATAGCGTTTTCAATATTCAGTTGCAATTCTATAACCTTCGTCTTTGAAAGTAAATTGAGCGAAGTTTGCTCAGACGTCTCGAGTTTTGCCAATATTTGCTCGCAGTTAATACACTGCTCATAAACAATGAATATATATTTTACTTCTATATAACAGATGGTTTCCTCTGTTTAATATACAACTACGAATACAATCTATAATTATATTATATATCGAATAATATACAAAATTAAACAGAGGAAACCATCTATTTATAAAACATAAAAACTGTTTCCACCTATGTTCGTTATAGACTTTGAAACCACTCAACCGATTTCAATGAAATTTTCTGTATGTGTGTGATTGGGTCAAACTTAAATGATAATAGTTTTAGATCCGATAGGGGGCGCTGGTGTCGAGATCTGAATTTCTTAGTTTTTCAACGAAAAATCGGTCCACAGAGAAGGCGGTTTATGGCAGGATGTCTGCCCAGGACCATTAGCATACAATATATAAGTTTATAACAGGAATGGTATTATTATTATACATATTTTTATGCCTCACTAGCACGGGACTCTTCTAAGTGAAGTTTGGGTTACAAACGTAATTCCTTTTTGATTAGAATTTTGAACTATTCATTAAAAACTAGTTTAATTAGAGGAGAACGCTTTCCAACTGACAGCCTCTGTAGAGTTGCGGGCTAGTAGCCGCTTGTGAAACGGGAGGTCGTGGGTTCGATTCCCACACCGAGACAAATGTTTGTGTGACAGACA
Source organism: Laothoe populi (assembly GCA_905220505.1). Taxonomy (NCBI): domain Eukaryota; kingdom Metazoa; phylum Arthropoda; class Insecta; order Lepidoptera; family Sphingidae; genus Laothoe; species Laothoe populi. The sequence continues at coordinate 3,812,161 of HG992165.1, forward strand.
GATATTTGTTTCTTGATGTTGTGGGACCGTAATCCCTCATAGTTCTTGATACCCACGACACAGATTTGGCCTAGTGTGGGGTCAGAACTATGTATGTGACTGTTGAATGAAGAAAAAAACAGGATTTGCTGTTAGCCGATGTCATAGATAGTATAAAATATATGGATTACACATATTTCTGCTAATCCAACAATTATAGTCGCTTTAAATAACTGTAGGTATTAAATAGGTAAGATTGTTATCCATTTTAATACATAATATTTAAAGTAAAGATATTTAAGAGAAGAATATAAGATAATAGTATAAGATAAAGAATCGGTTCCAGCACTATGCAACTGCGAAAACATCCCATCCACGACACTAAAAATATGTAATACAAAGCTAACAAAACTTATACGCGCTAATGTGCCTAACGAAATCCAACCTTCATATGCAGCTGTACAAGTATTCCTTTTTTGAAAATAAAAAACCGTCTATTCTATTCTTTCTTGAGTGTCAGTTTCCGTAACCGCTGCCAAAGGAGGTTTATTGCTCGGCTTTAACGAGCAATTTTCGTGCAAAATTGATTTTTAATTCTTGGGAATAACGTTTGCAGTATAAAATGGAGGTTGTTCGCACTAAAGTACAACCATTATTGCGGATATTTTGAATCACTGTTTTTGCGACATAATCGGAACGCTCGTTATTTTCGTCGTACAATTGATTTGTTGTCGCACCGGTACGCTCCGGTTTATCGCATCGAGTAGTTTGCAAGTTGAGTAATTGATTGATTGTACGCAGCAAAAAGTCAATTCGTTCTTCGTACCCGATAATATTTTTTGAATTTTTATACACATTACGCTAGAAATGTAAATAAATTGGATTCAAATTGTTTTGTGTTGCAATTCGACATGCGTATTACAATTCCAAACATTAAATGTGTGTTTAGTATTATTAAGTATTACAACGGTTTCGGAACGAATTGCGTTTTATTTTCGCCATATCGACCTTTATCGTAGCCAACAGAACTGGCAGCATTTTTAGCAATAAAAAGAAATTAGAAAAAAAATCACGCCGCACACAAAATCATCCAGTTCGTATTTCAAAGCTTGACGAATCGGAATCGATTGCTTTCGAGCCTCGTAGAAAACGGCGTGAACATTTTGTAAACGTACCAAAAACTGGGGTGCGTGTTATTGTACAATGTACGAACGCTTTGAAAAAACTTGGAACCTCTTTCGTGTTCGTGAGATCGTGTAATGACGTTTCCAAACGGTTTTGCTCTATGGTTCTGCAGTTTTATACGATCTATTGTTGGCGGATTCAATGAATTATATTCTTATTTCTCTTATGAAATTGCAATAAGATTATAATGATGACATTTTCCTGTTCTTACTTTGGCTGCAGTCGATTATCTTGTAACACTGGGAGGAATCTATTCGAGATTCTCGATAGATAGCACAATATAATTGAACTTATCATCATCATCATGTCAGCCGAAGGACGTCCTCTGCTGGACATAGGCCTCCCCCAAAGAGTGCCACAATGACCGGTCCTGCGCCACCCGCATCCAGCGGACTCCCGCGACCTTTACCAGGTCATCAGTCCACCTTGTGGGGGGTCTACCCACGCTGCACTTTCCGGTACGTGGTCGCCAGTCGAGAACCTTTCTGTCCCCACGACCATCGGTTCTACGCAAGAAAAGAAAAGAAAATCAATATAAAAATCTTTATTGATCACGTAGGCATATAAAAGGCACTTATGACAGGTCAAAACACAATTCACCATACGAAATTTAATATAATAATGTTTAACGTCATGGGAACTTAGAAACCACTATCAAGGGCTGGTAGGCAAGGAAGGATACAACGAGGACGGGACTGGAAAGGGAGAAAAGAGGGAGACCACAAAAAGGAAGGAATATATTAAAAATATGGATGTATCTACCTTTACCAGGTCATCAGTCCACCTTGTGGGGGGTCTACCCACGCTGCGCCTATTGAACTTATATTTTCCTATATTTAAATTTAAGTAAACTCAATTGTTAATTACAACATAAGTATATGTTGATGAAATTATACAATTTACGCACTAGTTGGTATTTTTTAAGGTTATGGTAATTGTAGGAAGCAGAAACACCATCCTTAGAATAATTGCTATGATAAAACCTAATTCCTATAAACATAACCTTAATTTATACGCATTTTATAATTGTTTTGAAGTGGAATTTCTTTTGGCACGTTAGCCACTTTTGGGATGAGCAAAAACAAAAAAGCACTGAACTCGCGCGGCCATCACTCTCAGATTATTTTGACATAAGCCTATGAAGTTCTATAATTATTGACAAGCAACCATAAACAAAAAAGTTACCACTTCATGGATGCTGTTTCAAAAAAAACACAGCAACTGCAAAATTTTATTTTTCATTACTATTATGTGCACAGATTGTCCTTTTTCTTTTTCCTTTCCAAATTTTGCATCCTGATGCTGTCTTAAAAAATCTATAAGAGAAGATAAATAATTTTTTGGTGTGGTTCAATATAATGTTTCTAGTGTCCAATAAAGAGTAATGAAATAAATGCTAAGAATTTCTAAAACGGAGTTATTAAAGTCGTAATCATTTTGTAAACTGCAGCTGTTAAGTCGTTTTCCAAATATGTATTAACAGTTTGGAGTCGTTAAAATTTATTGATACAAACAATGTTTGCGCTTTATGTTTGAACATTGATATAGCTTTCCTGTTTTGATTTCTACATCGCCTTAAATTGTTCTGGTATTTTGAGGTTATATAGACTACTAGATGTAGCCCGCGTGGAGGTTATTTTTAGAAAGAAAAGATATGCAATCCATGGAAACATCTTAAGCTATTACACGTTTCTATATTTTGCTATCCCATAGGAAGCGTCCATTTTTTCGGGATAAAAATTAGCCTATGTCATTTTCTGATCCCTAAACAGTCACTTTGCAAAAATCACATAAAATCACGTCGATCCCTTGCTCTGTGAAAAACTAAACTATCCCAAGGGAACTGTACATTTTTCCGGGATAAAAATCCTATGTGCTATTACAGACTTTAATCATGTGGCAGATTTCAACCAGATCTGTCCAGCCGTTGTAGCGTGATTGAGTAACAAACATCCATCCATCCATCCAATTTATTCTATTATATTATTATTCGCATTTATAATATTATATTAAATTAAAACTCTCCTAAAACATTTAAACGAAAATGACAGTCATTGCATACCTACCAATAGAAACTATATGGCTTATAGAAATTAATTAAAAAGAAAATGTCAATTGAAATAATAATTGCTGATAAATATTAGTGTGTTTATGTATGTACTATGTATGTACGTGTATGTTTATATTATATGTGTAATTGTATGTATGTATATTATATAAATGTGTTTTTTTATAAATATTGTGCTGTTGGATTGTGCCAAATTTTAGTTTTTAAGTATTTTGTTTTTTAGTATAGATGCGTGTGATTTGCCAATGTTGTGTACTCCTGTAATTGGTATACACATCAGAATATATTTTTTGTAATTTTATATTAGATATAAAAAATAATGTGTGTACTGTTGGAGAACCTTTTCAAATAAATAAATTATATTAGTAGGATTAATTGGCCTTAAGATAATCTAAACGAATCTGTCTGGCTAGTTCTCCCTTTGTCAGCCGACTGGTTCTCGTTTTGACTTATCTCGATGGTCTGAATAGAATATTCTTCATTTTTTATCAGAGACGGAAGTCTTGGTCAATGTTAAGCGTGTATTACTAAGTGCACATTGTCCAAACAATTGCCTGTTAAACTAGAACTTTCAGTAAGTAGATATCTTTAAGTCAAGAGTGAATAGGTATCTTCTAGGCAAGCGTGCTCCACCGTAGACCACATCATCACTTACCATCAGGCGAGATAGTGGTGAAACGCAAGCCTATTAATTATTAAAAAAATATACATTAAAATCGTTAATCATAGCCTGCTTTGAAATAACAGGCCGTGGGTTCGATTCCCACACCGAGAAAAATGTTTGTGTTAGACAGATATTTGTTTCGGAACTGGGTGTTGTGGGACTGTAGTCTCTCGTAGTTCTTGATACCCACGATATAGGTTTTACCTTGTATGGGGTCCGGTCTATGTGTGACTGTTGGGTGTATTTAATGTATGAACAGGCTGCTCGCTGAGGTATCTTTATACCGATATTCGAATTTTTAAAGTATAATAAAACTTACTGTATAGCCATTGAATAAGACGAGTTTTTTAGGAACTTCTAAGGTTGCGCGACACATGTTTTAAACTTTAGGCTGTACATAAGCTGATATGCTTTTTGTTAAATTCCAATGTATGTTTTTTTTGTCTATGTTTTTTTAATGTACTGACTTGCCACAAGAGCTATGTGATTGTTTACATGATCAATAAACTATTTCATTTCATTAGGCGCAGCCCAATGGTACATTTTAAAAATTATTGTAATGGTTTTGGAAATAAATAAATATTTTATTGTTGCAGGTTTTCACTTGAGCGGTGTGGTGCGCGCGCCGGCTGCAGTGCCGCCCTGCTCCGAACCGGAGAGACTTTACAGGGTCACTGTCTCATTTGACAGGTAACTTACCATAGACAAATAAATATAAGACTGCTGACCACTGCTGGTGGTAGGATATTCATATCCGCCCGGATAGCGACCACCGTACACAGGGTTTAAAACCCGCCATAGTGGCACACGCAAGTGTGTCGCGTTCCGGGCTCAGCCAGTGTATATTCGGTTTTTATCGGGGGTCTAGAGTTGGGGTATGATGTTTGGCCATTTTGCGGCCATCTGAGTACTCTGACAATAGACCTTCGAGCGCTTCTTCATCTTCTTGCCCATGGCGTAGTGTGAAGAAGCAGGCCGGCATGATTGTGTTGAGTAGCGGGGGATAGATCGTCTCTCGCTACTCGATACTCTAATTGGACCGCACAGCGCTTACCATCAGGTGCAGTGTGGTCACTTTGGCGAGCCAGAATAATAAAAAAAAGACATTACAGAGTTCCCCGCTCATCGACAAGTATAGTCAGCAACTAACGCATTTCGATAGTATCGCTTGTTTTTAGCATTACATCTGTCAATGCCTCTATGTCAAACTTAGCCTACTTGGCATTATTATTAGACTCTTATTTCTTTCTAGTCATCCCGGTCAACGTCATACCTAAACCCAAAAAAAGTATAACTGGCGCAAAACATCTTGTCTGCGTCTCTATTAATAGTTCTCTTTGTTTGTTATTATTTGATATGTTTAATTTGACTCTTAAATTATACCAATATTGTTGACCATATTAATACTCATAATGAATTAGGAAAAGTATCACATATTTGAGTTAAGGCTTAAAGTGGTTGAGTTTTTTCTACAGCAGGTATGAGCCAACTCGACCGGGTAAATACCACTGTCTTACAGAAAACTGAAGTGAAGTAACAGATTCCAGTAGCGTTTTGTACGAATTACCGGGTTTCTTAATCCTCTCCTCTTTCCATTCCTCAGTTTCCTCTTTTAAAGTGGGAAAAACATCGATAATTCTTTTTAACCGACTTCAAAAAAAGGTAAATTCGTCGGAATCTTTATTTTATGTATGTGGGGAACATACAGAACTCGAAGACGCCTGGACCGATTCGAGAAATTATTTTTTTGTTTGACACACAAGTCAGGATCTGATTATGGGATCTCGGAAAAACCGAGGGAAACCCTCAAATTTTATAGGGAAGCATAATTTGTTTTTTATTGAAGTCGGTGTACTTTTTATGAATTAAAAACTTTTACTTATAGTATTGTAGATATTTATGTTGTAGATTTGCCGACAAAGTCTATAAAATATCTATACCATTTTACAAGACTAATACTTTCTGTATTATACGAGACTGAATACGGATACTAATAAAATAACATCACTATTCACCCCCTACACGGGTCATAAACATTAGAATAAAAAAAACAGAAGCAGGGTTCACCGGGTTGCGTCCATTGTAGTACGAAAGGTATTTTTACTCCGATGTACCAACACAATAGCTTTTGTTAGAGAACTTTGTCGTTTCTATGAAAAGCCACAATCATCTGATTCGGCTCAAGACTTGCGAAGGATATTTCTTTTAAAAGGAAAGTCATTTCACGTCTGAGTACACACTAATGCTGTATTTACTTTATGAAATCTATTTTAATATGTTTAAAATTGTACTTCATGCGTTTATTACAATTAGACTACGGTTTAAACCGATCCGCGATAAATGTTTTAATTCAAACTTTTTAAATTATATTCGAAACATGACAAACAAGGAGTTTCAATAAACTATTTTAATACTACAGAATGTTGCCACGAATGAGCCAATAAATGCCGCGTCTACAAATAACATATTCGGGATCAATTTGTTCATAATAATAAAACCAGCCCTGTATCAAACTTGTCTCACTGCAAGGCACGGGTCTGTCGGGTCTCCTCAACTAATGAGAAGGGTCCACAACGCTGGCCTATTGCGGGTTAGTAGACATCACATAACTATAAAATTCATAGGTATGCAGGCTTCCTGACAATGTTTGCCTTCACATTTAATGCAAGCGATAATTCACAACGAATAAATAAATACACCCAACAGTCAAACACATCATTCCGACCCCACACTAAAACCTGTATCGCGTACGTAGGTATCAAGAACTACGAGGGACTACGGTCCTACAACACACAGACCCGAAATATATGTCTGTCACACAACACTTTTGCCTCGGTGCGGTAATCGAACTCATGGCCTCTCGTTTCACAGCCGGCTACTCGCCCGCTGCGCCACGGAGGCTGTCAAATAAACATTTAACTTAAGAACATCAGATCTGTATGCTATTGGACTAGTTTCAAAGCTAGGACATTCGTCTCGACAGTCCGTACCATTCCCAACTAAGCTATTGAAGAGCGGGAGAAACTAGGGATTGGGGAGAGACCTTCCGGAAATCCTACCCAATAAACGAAACATGCTGTACATTAATTGATCACAGAACAGACCACAGTGAGAATGATCTACCCTGGTCCAGCTGGTCCATCTATATTGTTGACAAAACTGTCAATATACCACCTTCACCTTCTTGTCCCATGGCGTACTGTGAATAAGCAGGCTGGCATGACTGTGTTAAGTAGCGAGGGATACATTGTTTCTCGCTACTTCATACTCTTAATGGACCGCACTGCGCTTACCATCAGGTGCAGTGTGGTCACTTTGCCGTGTCAGCATAAAAGAAATAGAATGTTCTGCTGAGACCCAATTTCTGTGTCGTCAGATGCAAAATAACAGGCGTGACGTGCAGCTGCGAGGCGCGCGACATCTTCTGGTGCCAGCATGTAGTCGCGCTGGCACTCTACCGCATCAGAAATGCAGACTCCGTGCGGCTCCGCGTGCCTATATCCGGTAAGTACCGTGTACCTGCCACAGCCGGCATGATTGTGACAATTAGCGAAGTATAGATTTCCCTCGCTACTTGATACAGCTAACTGGACCGCTTACCATCAGGCGCAGTGTGCTCACTTTTCCGTGCCAGTATAAAAAAAACGATACAAACATTGAATCTGACCACCAATCCATAAAAATGGCAGTAGAATGTAATTATGAATTACATACACATATTATATTCTCCTCATGGTCGCCTAATTGATCTAGGGGCAGCGTACTTGTGGATAGTACTGATACTAGCCCTCTGCTAATGTCCTTTAAAATCTAACTTAACGGCTTACAACTGGATATTTTTTGTGGAATAGTAAGCCAGTCGACAACAATAATTTTGGAATATAGGTGTGCAAGGTGGAAGAAAATATTTTCTTTTCAGAGCCGATCACTTAATCCTTGATTAATAATATGATGTTACCAAGTAATGACCGTTGCTGGACTTACTGTTACAACCGCTTTGAAACAACTGAGAACCAGACGGAATTAAGGCACGTCACACCACTTAAAGAAGGGCTTTAAAGGATACCCCCTTTATTAATAAAGAATGGTACTAAAATAGAACACCACCAAAGCCCGATGGGCTCAATCCTTATAATTATAATAATGTCATTTGCCGTTCTAAAATAACAGATTACGTATCTTCCAGAAACCCTCCTTCAAATGGACCGCCAACAACTCCAAAAGTTCGTCCAGTACCTGATCGCAGAGCATCACACAGAAGTGTTGCCGACGGCGCAACGCTTAGCTGACGAAGTCCTGCAGGCACGCTCGGCTATCAACAGGATATGCGGCGCGCCAGACCCTACCGCGGGACCTCCACCTGATGCCCACCATGCCTGGCATTTGGATGAGCAGCAAGTGAGATTAGCTTCTAGTAATCATTTTTTTTAGTGCATCGATAGGCAGACTATCAGACGGGCCACCTGATGGTAAGTAGTCACCGCCGCCCATAGACTTCTGCAATGCCAGGGCACAGCAAAGCCGCTGCCTACCATTAAAAGGCAGCCATTACTCCAAGGTTACCATTAGTCTGGTAATTTATTACCAGTCTAATGTGTCCACACCAACTATTCCAGAAAGTGTAAAAGTGTTTTATATGACTGAAATTAATAGTATGCCAGATTGATGATCACTAGAGAATCATATGAATAGAAACTTTTGTTATGATGAGCTGAAGAAATGCATCAAAGAGAACAGCCTTATGATCATAACGTTATGTTGAAAAAGAAAACATAATTTTTCAAAAACATGACCATATTTTAAACTAAGAAGGTGGAATGAGGAATACTGAATTGAGTTTTTTTATTTATCTTGTATTGTTGCAGGTGTGCGAACAAGTGCGAGCGTATTTACTACAGGGAACTTACTACAATGCGAATAAGCAATTAAACTCATTATTTTCTAAGGTAAGCTAAGTTTGAGTGCTTTAACAGTAACACACATAGCCTCGATCCCACACTAAAATCAGGGACTACGAGAGACTTTCGGTCTCACAACACCCAGACCCCGGACACACATATCTGTCCGTCACACAAACATTTGTCCCGGTGTGGGAATCAAACCCACGGCCTTTCGTTTCACAGCCGGCTACTCGCCTACTGCGTCACGGAGGCTGTCAGAACATAATATTATGTAGTAAATACAAAGTGTTAGGCAACATTTATTAAACTACATCTATCATATTTAAATTTATTTATTTGATTTTTAATATTGGCTTCTCTATGATTTCCGAAACAATAAATACAATAGACAACGACAGAACTGAAACCATCCACCATCTTCCTTTACAGGTTCGTGAAATGCTCAGAGCGCAGGACTCTAACGGTCCACGGATGCTCATGCTGATGACTGAGCAGTTCCTCTCAGACCCTCGACTGCTGTTGTGGCGTAACCAGAACACACCCATGACGGAGAAGTGCCGTCAACTGTGGGAGCAGTTGGGAGCTTTGTGGGTCAGCATAGTGCTAGATCCTGGCAGCAATAAGAACCACAGGATGCAGTGGCGGCATCTGTTAGAGAAATGGTCTGCTGTTGAGGTTTGCCCTACAGAAGATCCAGACTATCGGTCATTTCCTTTGGTGAGTGAAAAGTTGATCATTTATTGTTAGTTTTTTAGAAAACTTATCGGAATTGCTTCAGTGTATAATAACGATGTTCTTTTAGGGTTTTCGGATAGGCTTTTATAGTCTTAACTCTTCTGGACGTTATTAAGTCATATCAGGTTTCTCTTCCCTTTTACCTGGGTCCAGTTTCCTCTGGACTTTATCTCTCCCATTAATTTTCTTTCTTTTGATTGCCATTTTTCTTTCTCCTCCTATCCCAGGACAAGGATCTCAGGATTCATGACCCATAATGTTGCCATATGAACAAAGATGATACGATGAACAAAATCTAGGGTAAATGGTTCTTGATATATAAATATCAGACGCAGAAATATTAACTTAAGACTTGAGCTTCGGAAATCATATTTTCTGCGTTCCACAAAGACAGTATTCCAAATTCTGAACTTAGAACAAAGAGTGTGCGTATGATTAAATAATCAAATGAGGTATCATTTGATTATTTTTTTTTTATTCTGGCGCGGCAAAGTGACCACACTGCACCTGATGGTAAGCGCAGTGCCGTCCAGATAGAGTATCAAGTAGCAAAAGACAGTCTATCCCTCGCTACTCAACACAATCATGCCGGCGTGCTGTTTAGCTTCTTCACACTACGCCTAAAGGACCCATCTAAACCGACTTATAGCTGAAATAAACAGCTCATAACATAATATTCATTTTCTAGAACGCATTTCACGTTGTATACGTATGATAATTGACATAAAAGAGAAATTAATATCGTATTTCTATTTCAGTACGCGAGGGAAAGAGAAAGAAACGAGAGAGATCGTGACAGGGACCACAGAGACCGAGACAGAGAGAGGCATAGAGACAGGGAGGAGCGAGATAGAGAGAGGTTACGCGAGCGGGAGGAGAGAGACAGGTATATGATGCTCTGTTATTATTTCCAATATCTTCTACTTGTATTATGTAACGTGTTAGTCACTATGACTACACAGGACTTATAAAAAAAGAAGTAACGACCTAACAAGATTAAAATCAATAGTGACGACTGGCGAGAGTTAACTGTCTCTGGTCGTTGCTACTCTATCTGGACTCTTTAAATTAAAAAAAACATGACATTGGCTTAATGCATTTGTATATCCCCGAAGGGTTAGGCAAAGATACAACTAGTACACCCATCATTCGTCTTTTCCGTCCCATAATGTGATATGTGGCCAGGGCCATATCAGCACTGCTTAACTTAGGATTCGAACCAGGTCCTTAGCCTTTGTTGCCACCACACGAATGATAAGTACTGTGAAGTATCTTCAATTTCTTATTTGACAATACTAACACATGTGATTGCAACGGTATTTATATTGTACCATAGGTCGTTGAATTCCAGAGAGAGACACAGGGAACGTCAGCGGAGGGAAATGCATTCCCATTCCGAGAGCTCGGATGAAGAATCTAGACCTAACAAGTAAGATATGTTTTTTACTATCTTTTGCACGCGGCTCCAACCGCGGGGTAGCTATTTTTTAAAGAAATATATAAAATCCATGGAGTCATCTAAAACTGTCAAACGATTGACAGTTAGTGAAACGCAAAGGTTACATTAGAAAAGTTTATATAGCCGTGAAGTTTTCGAATTTTTTTATTTATCCTTGCAACTATCTTAATTTTTTCTTTCATAAGATTTTTCTCCTGACAATAACAAACACAGTAATAAAGAATTAGCGAAATCGGTTCAGCCGTTCACGCTTGATGCCGTGACCAAGGGACGGTCCCTCAACACCCAGACCCGAAACAAATATCTATCTGTCACACAAACATTTGTCTCGGTGCAGGAATCTAACCGATTTCGATTAAGAGCCGGGAAGCTGCGCCACGGAGGCTGTCAACTGTATTTAATTATACTAAAATCAACCGTACGACCGAGTAATTAAGGTTGAATTTGGGGCGTTTAAAATTATACAACTTATGTTATTTGTTTTGCAGTTACGAGAGAGAGTACAGGAGAGCCAGTAAGAGATTAAGACTGCACAACCAAAGGACAACCACGCAGTTGACGCCGCGGACAGTATTCCACAAGTGAGTTATATCCGGTTTTTGTCGGGGGTCTAGAGTTGGGGTACGATGCTTGGCCATGTTTCAGTTTTCTGAATATTCTGACACTAGACCTTCGACCGTTTTTTCTCCTCTTTTCCCATGGTGTAGTGTGAAGAAGCAGGCCGGCATGATTGTGCTGAGTAACGGGAGATAGGTTGTCTGTCACTACTCGATACTCTAATTGGACGGCACTGCGCTTACCATCTGGTACAGTGTGGTCATTTTGCCGTGCCAGGATAAAAAAACTCTGGTAACTCTGGTACTCTTAAAGACTCTATACTTAGTAGTGTATTTTACGTTGAATTTCTATGCTTTCTGGTAAGAAATCAAAAAAATCGGTTTAACATATAACAAATATTGTTTTAAAACTATTTTAATTATTTTGTACTTAAAAAAACACTTCTTTTGTAGACGATTTTTTATCCCCTCCCTTAAGCCAGCTGACGTAATATTGAAAGCCCTTATCTATAGGCACCTCACCCCAGCTCCGTAACAGCTTATTCCCTCAACAGAGCCCTGGATGCTGTGGACATATCGTGGGAGAACGAACATCTGAAGAACATCCTGAGCAGTGACGAGTACTGCAACCCTGAGAAGCCGGAGAAGGCGAGTGGCTCCAGTTCCACCACCCTGCAGCCTTACCCCAAGTTCAACGAGCTCGGACAACCGCTGTGGCATGGTAAGACCACTGGTATACTGGGCCACTACTCCCTTATTTTAGTGCCTGAATAGGCAGACGAGCAGACGGGCCACCTGATGGTAAGTAGTCACCGCCGCCCATAGACCTCTGCAATGCCAGGGCACAGTTTTCCTTCACCGTTAAAGCAAACGCTAATTAACATTTAATACACAAATAACTTTAGAAAAGTCAGAGGTGTGTGCCACTTGGGTTTCGAAGATACGATTTTCGTCTTGACAGTCCGTATTGCAACCAACTAGGCTCTCGCTGCTACGAAATTAATCAAATAGAAATATAGGGAGGAGTTGGAAATTAATGTAGTGAGGTCGTATTTCGTAGTGGTATAGGTTCATGATTGATGTATTTATAACATTACAGAACACTTGCCGGTGGTGGGCGCTCGTATCGAGGCACTGCGAGCGCACGGACGCGCGCCCGCTGCGCTCAGGCTCGCCGTCAGCGCCGCCAGGGCCATGAGGCATCGACAGGTACGTACCGAACGGCCTGGCTACTTCAGACATAATGTGAAGAAGTGTCCTAGTGTTGTCTATTGCTACTCGATATACTGGACATTGAACACGGCACTGCGCTTACTATAATGCTGTGCTAACTAAATACGTCACGTGATTTTCCTCCTTGGCGCCACAGGGAGTAGAGGAGGGAGCCTGTAACGATGCGATGCGATGTTTGGCCGTTTCGCGGCCTTCTGAGTACTCTGATATTAGACCCTCGACCGCTTCTTCACCTTCTTGCCCATGGCGTAGTGTGAAGAAGCAGGCCGGTATGATTGTGTTGAGTAGCGAGGGATAGGTTGTCTCTCGCTACTCGATACTCTAATTGGATCGAACTGCGCTTACCATCAGGTGCAGTGTGGTCTTTTTGTCGTGCCAGTATAAAAAAAATATTATTATAACTAATCGTATTGTTTGTAGGAGGTAGCGCAGCAACGTTGGGAAGAAGTGGGTGCAGGTGAGGCGTCCTCCAGCGGGGACTCTGCCCGTACTTGCTCCGGGCCAGAGTCGTGTTCAGGCACATGCGGCGAGCGCGTCAAGTTGTCGCTGGTGTGCGCGCACATGGACAGCGGCGCGTGCCTCACCAGCGGCGCTACTTGTGCATTGTCCCACTCGCAGCGATGCATCGGACGCGGTAAGTGACATGTGGTCATCCTACTTATATTATAAATGCGAATGTTTGGATGGATGTTTGTTACTCAATCACGCTACAACGGCTGGACGGATCTGGTGGAAATTTGGCACTGAGATAGATAGTATAGAATAGCACATAGGCAACTTAAATAAATAAAATGCACGCTTCCTATGGGATAGCAAAATATAGAGAGGTGTAATAGCTTAAGATGCTTCCATGGATTGTATACCTTTTCTTTAAAAAATAACCTCCACGCGGGTGGGGCCGCGGGCAACATCTAGTTAAGCTATAATTTTTACTCAACTACATGAAATCGGCAGGTCGATAGTAAGTAGTTACGTCCCTCCATAAACAGCAACACATCTCAAGTTGAATTACAGAATATTGTCATATTGCGTTACACTACTCTGAATATCATGCCAAGACGTAACATGTTATATGCCATAATGTTTTTTTATCCTGGCACGGCAAAGTGACCGCACTGTACCTGATGGTAAGCGCAGTGCGGTCCAAATAGAGTACTGAGTAGCGAGAGACGATCTATCCCCGCTACTCAACACACTCATGCCGGCCTACTTCTTCACACTACGCCATGAGCAAGAAGGTGAAGAAGGGGTCGAAGGTCTAGTGTCAGAGTACTAAGAAGGCCGCAAAATGGCCATTGTACCCCAACTCCAGACCCCCGACAAAAACCGGATGTACACTGGCTGATCCCGGAACGCGACACACTTGCGTGTGCCACTATGGCGGTTTTTCAAATGTCAAGTAATTCCGTTGTCTACAATGTACTTTTTTTTTTTTTTTTTTTTATCCTGGCACGGCAAATTGACCGCACTGTACCTGATGGTAAGCGCAGTGCGGTCCAAATAGAGTACTGAGTAGCGAGAGACGATCTATCCCCGCTACTCAACACACTCATGCCGGCCTGCTTCTTCACACTACGCCATGAGCAAGAAGGTGAAGAAGGGGTCGAGGGTCTAGTGTCAGAGTACTAAGAAGGGCGCAAAATGGCCATTGTACCCCAACTCCAGACCCCCGACAAAAACCGGATGTACACTGGCTGATCCCGGAACGCGACACACTTGCGTGTGCCACTATGGCGGGTTTTTCGCCCTGTGTACGGTGGTCGCTATCCGGGCGGATATGAATCCTACCACCAGCAAACCGAAACCCATTAGTATATAGTACTGCTTTGCTATAGCTATACCGATAATACCTAGGATACCTTTAGGGTCGGCAACGCGCATGTGATGCTCCTGGTGGTGCAAGCGTCCATAGGCTACGGTAACCGCTTACCATCAGGCGGGCCATAAGCTTGTTTGCCACCATCGTGGTATAAAAAAAACGTGTGGGTCTCGGGGCGCTCGACAGATGTGATAACTTAAACTAATCTAAGTTGAACTATTTAATACTAGCTGTTCCTCGCGGCTCCGCTCGCGTGGAGGTCATGTTTGAGACAAAAAGTATACTCTACAAAATACCAATTTTCATGCATTTAACTTCAAAAATGAAGGATTTTCATACAAACTTTCTTACCCTATTTAACCCCCTTAGGGGTCGAATTTCCAAAAACCCTGAAATATGTGTTTTTAATTTTTAACTGTAAGGCCAAATACCAATTTTCATGCATCTTACTGCAAAAATGCCAGATTTTCATACAAACATTCTTCCCCTATTTTACCCCCTTAGGGGTGGTATTTCCAAAAACCCTTCCTTAGTGGATGCCTACGTCATAAAAGGTACCTACTGTGAAAATTTCAAGTCTCTAACCCCAGCCGTTTTGGCTGTGCGTTGATCGATCAGTCAGTCAGTTTCTTCTTTTATATATACAGATTGAAATTGATTAACTTGAGAAAAGCTTAGGTTATTTCTTAAACTTTATGTATATTATTAATATGATAATGTGAGGAAAGGTTATTTATTAATAAAATCTTTTATTGATTATACAATATATTTCACCCACTCGATCTCACTCAAATAAAATCACAACGACGTTAAAGAAGTTTCACTTCAAGAAAATATAGCACAGAGATTATGGAACGACAGAAATAGAAATTAATAAAGAAGCCAGACAGAGTGGCGCCGTAACGCGTTACGTTACGAAGCCGTTTACCCTACTATAAGAAGTTACCACTTCAAAAACCTAGTACATTACTTATCCGTAACATTCGTGTTTCCAGACAGCAGGTGTTGGACGGGCTGGACCCTGGAGGCGATCTGGTGCGTGTACGAGTGTCTGGCGGACGCGTGCCTCGCGCCCGACGATCAGCGCGCCTCGCCGCGGCTCCACACCGCCTACCTCGACGAGGAACCGAACACTGGACTACCTCCACGGTAACCCTCTACCAATAACATTATGTATGCAGGCACCAGCTTTCTACTCATAATGAAAGGTCTGCACAATTCATGTTACCTGTTCGGAGAAGTGGATTTGGATAGCAGTACGCTAGGAAATGGGTTTGTAGGTGATTTCATAGTCCATGAACTTCTCAAATCCTAAATATTCACGGATGCCGACTTACATAAAGGGAAGGGGGAAAGGATTAGGGTTTCCAGAAATCTTAGCTATCAATAAACAGCTGTTACAAATATTTATTGAATCCATAAAATGTTATACATCATTTAGATTCAGTAATTTTTTTCACTCTACCGCCAGTTCGGAATGCGAGACTGCATTCCGGTAGAGTGAAAGTGGCTAGAGAAGAACGGGCAAGAAACTATAGCGTTGCTCTTTTCACACCGGTTAACAATATTTGGTCATATAGTTATAATCATAGGTCATACTTAATTATAATCATATGTTATTATAGAGCAATACTATCGCTTATTTCAAAATATGTCAATGCGCATGTACAGACCGAAATAAACCAATCAAACCCTGTTATTTGTAAGTGTGCCATCGAAACTTTATTCTTATTGGCTGTTATTTGAAACTGAACAGCGGGCGAGAAGCCGGTAGTAGAGTAGTGAAACGAGAGGCCGTGGGTTCGATTCCCGCACCGAGACAATTTTTTGTGTGACAGACAGATGTTTGTTTCGGGTCTGGGTGTTGTGAGACCCTACCCTCGTAGTTCTTGATACCCACGATGCAGGTTTGACCTAGTGTGGGGTCAGAACTATGTGTGTGACTGTCTATTGCTACGTCCTGTTTTCCCAGGACATGTCCTGGTTTTTAGAGTGTCCTGGGATGTCCTGGATAGTTTTTAAGCAAGGGTTTTTAAAGCGTCCTGATAAGGTCCTGTATTTTAAAATTAGCACACCACTTTTACAATCGTTAGTTTCCCGGGGTGGTCGTCTCGGCTCGCAAGTGTTTACGCTATTTGAATCAAATATGCGTCCTGTTTTTAAATTGAATTGTCCTGGTTTTTCTAAATTGAAATCCCTGTATTTGAATTCCGAGGTTGGTAACCCTAATTTACGTATAATTACAGATACCAACACGTGCCAGTAGCGAGCAGTAAAAACCCCGAGGAAACATATCTGGCGCTCGCGTTAGAAGCTGCCTTGTTAGGGCTCGGGGTACAGCGCATGCTGCCCAGTGGGTTGTACGCACAGGAGCGGTATTGTAAACAGGTTAGTTATATAATGGGCATTTAATAATAAAACGTTAGCTGGTGGTAGGATATTCATATCCTCCCGGCGACCACCGTACACAGGGTGTAAAACCCGCCATAGTAGCACACGCAAGTGTGTCGCGTTCCGACTTTCGATCGCTTCTTCATCTTCTTGCGTATGGCGTAGTGTGAAGAAGCAGGCCGGCATGATTGTGTTGAGTAGCGGGGGATTGTTTCTCGCTACTCTAATCTAATTGGATGGCACTGTTTTTACCATCAGGTGCAGTGTGGTCATTTTGCCGTACAAGGATAAAAAAAATGTAGTATGTGTGTGCTTAAGACCGTACGGTAGAAGTAAAAACTTCATTGGCAATCGTAATTGATATATATACATAAATACACTCGGGTGGATCGGGACACTCGGCGGTCCCGAGTTCACTCGATCGAGCATTTCACCTCAGAGCGTGACGGATCAGCCTCACTTACAGCCTACGGAAAAATGTGTGTGCGGTGCGCCAAATGTAGTTACACTTTAAAAAAATGAGTTGTTATTTAAACGGGGTTGTATGTCTGTTCAGGAGGAGCGTCTGATCAGCCAGCTGCAGCGCGTGGAGGGCGAGGCGGCGAGCGGCGTGTGCGGGCGGGTCGCGCGCGCGCTGCTCCTGGGCGGGCCGGCGTCGTGCCTGGGCGCGCGCGTGCACCCGCGTGCGGCGCCCGCGCACACCTTCGCACGGTACCTGTTCCTCACGCTGCTGCCCACCGACCCTGACTTGGCGTATCGCGTCGGGTTGCGCGCTATGAGGTAATAGATACTATTTGTCACGAGTGTTGCCCGTATCTTTGTATGCGTTTAATAATCAATGGTATTATAGTCTTTTGTTCAAATAAATTTTAAGTATTCCCGTTATGTAATAGTTAATATTTTAAAAAACACTTGAAACTTCCTAAATACATTATTTCTTAAATAAATTATTACGATACAATTTCGCTTACACGCACTTCCTTTAACTCCTATTAGCCAGAATCGGCAATGAAACGCATACAAACACCGATGAATACAATCAATCTTTTACATGCTTGACTATCTTAAATATGTTTTAGACCTTCCAGGCTAAGTTATGCATATTTTATTAAAACAAGTAACGTTATTTGTATACAGACTGCCGATGGTGGAGGAGGCGTACGCGCTGGACGCGGGCGGTGGGGGCGGCGGCGGCGGGGCGACCGGTGCGGGCGCGTGGCACACGCTGCAGCACGCCGAGCAGCAGCAGGCGGCGCTCGCGAGCGCGTTGCTGGGCGCGGCGCGGGGCTCGGGAGCGAGACTGCGCGCGGCGCTCGCGGCGGCACAGCGGCACGTGCGCTCCGCCGCGCAGCTGTTCCGCCTGGCACAGGACGCGCTGCGACACGCCGCGCCGCCCGACGCGCCGCACCACCACAGGGACCTGCTCGCCGCCGCCTTCGAGCTCGGTCTACAGGTACACACATATTACACAACTACAAACAATATATACACATGTTATGCATCAGCGACATGTATAATTGACATCCACTCACGTCTTCACAAGCTGTTGCCCGCGCTTAAAATGCTCAAAACGCTTCTTTGAACTTGCTTCCTTATCATTTTCTCGCTATTCGCTGTTTTCTTCATCGTTATCGATTAAAGACTGTCCCGATCGCTGACTTATTCCTTTGAACATTCCCCTTCTGTACCAAAAAAGATGGCGAAATATCTAGAAAGCTCTAGTAAATAGATCCACTCTCTAACTTCAAGCTTTTTTTCAACCATGTAGAGATGTTTCTAGAACATTCAATTCTGAAAACTGGATGAGCGCTAATATCAATTTAAGTTGTACCAACAGGCAACTAGATGTAGGTTTCCGCACAATGCTTTCACCTACAGCAATAATTAACAACGAATACACACAACTATTAACAACGAAAACTCAGTAATGGATGCCCTAGATGGGAGTGAACTGATGGAACCCTCGACATTTGTCTTTTACTCCCCCGCTTTAAAAGACAGTTATGAATTTCCAGAGAGACCCGCCGAGCTTCACTACTCGGTGTCGAAAAAATGCGTGCCATTGTCGATCCTGGCTAAACGGGAGTTACAATGACGGCTTTTTAAAATTACTTTAACTTGCAGGTCCTGAGGATGACACTGTCGTCAGTGAACTGGCGGAGACGTGAGATGGTCCGTTGGCTGGTCACGTGTGCCACTGAACTAGGACTCGACGCATTGCTCTCTATTATGCAGAACTGGTATGCATCCTCCGTTTTTTACTACCTGGACAGGATGACGGGCCACCTGATGGTAAGTAGACACCGCCGCCCACAGACTTCTGCAATGCCAGGGCACAGCAAAGCCGCTGCCTACCGTTAAACTTCATATATCTATAGATATATTAGTTCATTCTTGCTTCTCTGTGTTTGTGTTGAGATAATGTTTGATTTAACAAAAAATAATTTATCACACAAATTAAAACAACTTATAATAACACACACTTATATAATAAGTGCAATGATAAAATAATGTATATACTAGTTTATTTAATGTATGATATAAAAAAGGATATTTTCAGTTGTATATTTTTTTACATATTTATAAAGTACATCTCTTGGGCGAGTGTGGATCGATTTTGTTTTTTTTAATCCATATAGTCTCGAATTTATTGTAACTTAAATGCAAAATATACTATGTATTTTTGGAGCCGGAGCCTGTTAAATGAAATTGCATAGTGTTGATATAAGACAATGTCCTCCAGGTACGAGTTGTTCACCCCGACGGAGGCGACAGGTCCGGTGGCGGCGGCCGCCATGTCGCACGCCACTGCCCTGCGGCTCGGGCTCACCTTCGACCAGCAGGAGAAGCTCAGCGCATGCGCCAGGACGCTCGCTCTGCAGTGCGCCGCCAAGGTACGGACACGTGCACGTGCACGCACAACTTACGTATACGCATCAGGTGCAGTGTGGACACTTTGCCAGTATAAATAATTAAAAGTTTTTTTATTCATAAAAAGTACACCGACTTCAATCAAAAACAAATTATGCGTCCCTATAAAATTTTATGGTTGCCCTTGATTTTTCTGAGATCCCATCATCAGATCCTGACTTGGTGCCAATGGGACCTGCGAAGTGTACCCTTTTAAAATGATACATGTATATAATGTTTGTGGTAGGACCCGCCTGGATGCGCCCTGTCCGCGCTGTCGGTGTGCGAGGGGTCCGCGGGCGCGTTCGAGGCGGCGTGCGCGGCGGTGGGCGGCGCGGCGGCTCGGGGCGCGCTCGCCTCCTCGCAGCTGTTCGCGGTGGCGCGCTACATGGAGCAGCGCGGACAGCCGGCGCGCGCCATGCGTCTCGCCACGCTCGCCATGAGGAACCTGCATCTACATTACAACCAGGTACGTACATATTCTTCATGCTACAACCAGCTATTTAAATGTGAATATTTTTAGAAAATGCATCTGAAAATTGGGTGCATTGCAATACATCTATTGTTATATAACGCCATCTATTAACGGTGACACTAAAACTTAAAATATCCTAAATAGATTATCCTTTGTTATTTACAGGACAGTCATCCAGCGATAGCAGACATACACTGGGCGGTGGCGTTGGCACATTCGTTAGGTCGAGCGGAACTGCAAGCCATGTTACCATTGTTGGTCAAAAACGTCCAGTGCGCGCCTGTATTGGTGAGTTTTATACCAATTAATGTTTTTTTTTTATCGTGGCACGGCAAAGTGACCAGACTGCACCTGATGGTAAGTGCAGTGCCGTCCAGTATCAAGTTGCGAGTGATAATCTATCCCGCGCTACTCAATACAATCATGCCAGCCTGCTGTGTAGCTTCTTCACACTACGCCTAAAGGACCCAGGATCATAGGAAGGAGGAAATTGACTTATAGCAAGCACTTTAGTATATTTAACATATTATACTAAAGTGCTTACTATAAGTCAATTTGGAATAATTTTCCGTAATCTATATAACACAGCCTCCGTGGCGCAGTGGGTGAGTAGCCGGTTGTAAAAGGAGAGGGTGTGGGTTCGATTCCCACACCTATACAAATATGTGACAGATTTCATTCGTGTCTGAGTGTGGTGACACCGAAAGTCTCTCGTAGTTGTTGAAACCCACGATACAGACTGGAACTAATGTGGGGCTATGTGTGTGACTGTTGGGTGTATTTATTGAAGTGAAAACTTCTTTAGACACGTGGGCTGGCACTGACCATAGCGCTCAGATTATTTTACTTTTGACAAAAGCACGCCTATGAAGTATTATAATTATTGACAAGCAATCATACACAAAAATATGTACTACTTCATGGACGCTGTTTCAAAAAAGAACACACTAATTCCAAAGGTACCATGACTGCCTATGTTTTTATATGTTAAACAGAACTCTGAATATTAGTGATTTTGGTAACATATTCCTGAAGACAGTTCTGTGAATGTGTACAGTCGGACGTGCTGCGTCGGTGCTGCGTGGCTGCGGCAGGGTGTTCCCGCGCCCGTCCTCCTCCCCCCCGCCCGCCGACCCCCCTGCGCCCCCTGCTGGAGGCGGCCCTGCGTGCGTACGCGTCCACCACGCACGCGCGGCTCGCTCACATCTCGCCGAGGCACTATGCGGACTTCGTCGACTTTCTGGGTAACTTTATTACATTTATTGGTGAGGGATTGTAACTGGCAATTTCAGTTAATTAGAAATTTTTGTCGAGGGTCTAGAGTTAGGGTACGATGTTTGGCCGTTTTGCGGCCTTCTGAGTACTCTGACACTAGACCCTCGACCGCTTCTTCACCTTCTTGCCCATGGCGTAGTGTGAAGAAGCAGGCCGTCATGATTGTGTTGAGTAGCAGGGGATAGATTTCTCTCGCTACTCGATACTCTAATTGGACGGCACTGCGCTTACCATCAGGTGCAGTGTGGTCACTTTTCCAGGATAAAAAAATACTATACATTATTTGTTATTAGTGTGTTTTAATAAATTGCGAAGTTTACATTGCTTTTGAACCCCCATTATTACTTTACTATGACAACACGAATAGAAATTTTCCGAACAGAAATAATAAAAAAATGATTTCTGTAACAGGCAAGGCCCGCGACACGTTCGCTCTCGCCCACGACGGCCCGCACCAGTTCGCAGCGCTCTTGCAAGAAATCAAACTCAAATACAAAGGCAAGAAGAAACTCATGTTCCTCGTCAAAGAGAGGTTTGGTTGAACTTCGCGACGGTCTGTTAGATATTACTAAATAAATAATAATAAATAACAATAAATATGGGGACCTAGAGAGACGCACGGTCTCACAACACCAGACCCCAGACACAAATATCTGTCTGTCACACAAATATTTGTCCCGGTGTGGGAATCGAACCCATGGCTTCTCGTTTCACAGCCGGCTATTCGCCTACTGCGCCACGGAGGCTGTCACTGTATTATTTATCCAGCAGTTGATAGTAAATCACCTGCGGCTTTCATTATTATAAAGAAAATATCGTTGTAAACTACACAAAATGCTAAATGTAAAAAACCGACTTATTATAAAAACACGTGTTTTTCCAATTTTTCATTGTTCAAGTTATGTTTTATCAAAATTAGTGCAATCGAGTTGACATTTTTGTTTTATGTTTTTTTTTTATTTGGCCTCGATACGTGCAATAGTAAGCATGTAAATAGTTTCGCAAATCGACGTCGAGACCCGCTACGTATGGTAAAAGTAATTACCTCACACGTGGCTTGGAAGGGTAACGAAAGCCGAGACTAGTTTCTTAAAAAAGTTTTTTTAATACATTATTTTTGGTAGCGTGCTATCGTATAGCTTTAAGTGTCGCCTATATCAGATTCTTAAAAAAAGTTTTTTTTTATAATACATACACTTTTTGGCAACGTCCTATCCAAGAGACAAGGTCGGCTTTGTCAGATACTTAAAAAAATATTTTTTTATTAATACTACATAATTTTTTGTATAGTGTTATCCAAGAGACAAGGTCGGCTTTGTCAGATACTTAAAAAATGTTTTTTTTAATAGTACATAATTTTTTTGATAGCGTGTTATCCAAGAGACTAGTGTCGGCTTTGTCACCCTACACCTGAGAAATGGTACATCTCGTACCGTGTACCAAACCAGTCTACTCCGAAGTATTATTATTAAAAAGGGAAATATATAACTGACCTCGTAACGTCGTTTTTTATATGTAAGTAATAACGTGTATTGATCTCAATGATTCCATATGTGTAAATAGGTGTAAGTGATGTACATAGTAAAGTAAGTTTAGTACTGAAACTAGACATTGTAAGTAGTTCGCGCGGGTGGTACTGTCGTTGTTAAGGATTTCCTTACCCTCGACAGTACGAGCTGCGGCAGTAGACACATAGCTAGCCATTCATAGCGTCCGATAGCAGTGGAAGATTAAATGACATAACACCAAAGAAATATTATAAGTGCAGACGTGAGACGTGAGTTAAGCAATGCCATCATTGATTCAGTATTGTTGAGTATTCAGTATGTTTAGTTGTATGCTGTACGTTAGTTATTATTTTGTATCTTAACTACTTTTATCTTTACTGTTTGGGACGAATGCACACATAAAATTCAAGAAATAAACGGTTATCTGTTTGTTGTTACAGTTTTAATGGTTTGGAAATAAAATATTAACTATACTTCAAAAGTTTAGATAATTAGCTAAAGGTAATCTTAAAAATATTTTTTAATGAAAATAAATATGTGTGATATTTTTTATTGTATTTTAAACAACTTCGGTTGGTATAAAATAATGTTTAATTTGATTTGGAACAACTTATTAATTGAAAGAATCGGTAAAGATTTTTTTTACCGATTTAGGCATCCATTAGTTATATTATAAAATTTTAGATAACAGGTGAAACGTGGCGTGACAGCAAAAACATCGATATTATATTTAGTCGGTTTACCAGACGCCAGTGACGGTTATTTCTAAGATTCCCTTTAGATAATTTCCTAAACCCTTGTTGTATAGATGACAATTTCTTTACTTTATTGTGTACACAAACATTCAGTTGCAAAATTAAAATTCCACTCATACATTTACGGACACTACTAAACACTCAATGTTGTATAATTATGATTTGAAAGAATGTTTCAACTTACGCCGTACCTTAAATCATATGATTCGTTCGTACAGGCACAACTTCTTTGTTTAGGTTAATATGTAAAATTTTAATATGAAGTGCATTTAAATAGTTTATATAGCGGCGACTTTGGGTTGGATAGTGTTCCGAGTTTAGGCGAATCTGTAATTAGGGATAAAAAGACTTGCTATGAATGAATTTTGTACTGTATGTGTGTAAGGGTTGGGCAGAAATACACAAGTCAACATTCTTGCCAGTAATATGTGTTTTATTCTGATATTTTAACAGGTATTTGAATTTTGTGTTAATGGTAAACAGAGCAGATTACTTTTGAATATAAATAATATCCCCTATGAAATAACAATTGATAGAAAGATAGATAAAAGGTTTTAAATTTAAATATAGAATGTTGCACTGCAAATTACGCTTTGCTGTTATTCGTTGAAATTCTATCTTTGTTTATCATTAACACAATAACAAATTCTACCAACCCTCAAGTGTGTCAAAATGTATAAAAATAAAATAAAACAACACATTGCATCCCATACTCAGTTGGGAGAAAATGTAAATATTTATATAAAAATTAGTTAGTGCTACGTGAGTAGACCAACATCTTCCTTGCCAGATATTACTAAAGTACCTACTTAGGAAGTCGTACAGCGCATAGTAGACAAACAGAAATAATCTAACATTTGTATATGAATATAACACTGCTTTGAATACACAGTTAGACAGCGGCGATGCTTGGGCTGAAATATTTTATTAAAAACATTTGTAATTTGCATTCCGTTAGAAAGATAAGTTATAGATAAAATTTATCCATAACTCAAAATAGTTCAGTCTAACCACAGCCCGTGTTGTACCGATGAGTTTTGTTAGAAGAAATGTGTTGATTTTGCGAATAACTTCAACGTCAAGCAATAATCTAGCCTTCGGCCGGTCTGTAGTAATTCTGTGTGATTGATTTTTATGTAAATTTTAGAATATTTGGATCTAGAAACATAATTTTGGAACACAACTAATTTAAGCGCGTAATATAAATAATCATATTAATTATTAACCAGGAATGCTGTTCGTCATAACAGCATCATCTGTGTTTATTCGCAATAATAAATGTAAGTGTGTTTCAAAATACATGTAAATTAGACTATGACTTGCCAAAAATACGACAAGCAAATAATATTTGACCTAAGTGCCTTCAGGCGAGTCCAAATTATTCAGACCGGCTCTGATTATTTTCGTTATAGGTTTCTTCAGCAACAACGTCAGTGGTTATAATTTGTAATTGTGTTGTACGTTAAACGTGGACACCCTTCAGTGCTGGTATTAAGAAGGTGATAATTTCAATATAAATAATTGAAAAAATACATTTTGTTTTCTTTTCTGCGAACCTTTCCGATAGACTACTCTAAAGTTTTATAGGATGCATCTGTTTACCGAATAAAAATTATTACAAAGGGGAAGGTTACGTACATGTAGCCATTTATATTGATATGCAAAACAATCAATTTTAAATATTACCATTTTCATTTTTCTAGATAGTAAAACCAGGACTAATAGGTAATAAAATTTCCCACAAATTGCATCGGCACTCAATCCATTTAGTTATGACGTCTTCTAGTTTCGAGGTTTTGAGGGTTAGAGTGATCAATAGCGTCTTTATTGGCGTCGTTTGCAGAAATATCATAATCCTCTGTGACTTTTTGTTTAACATCTTTCAGTGGTTTCTGATTATCAGAATGTTTAGTAGCTTCTACTGATTTGGAACCTTTTACATCCGTATGAACCGCTTCGTCTTCATATAATTCATCGTACCCCAAAACTAGTGGAGGCAGAACCACTAAGCTGGCTGTTCTTGTTTTATTTTCACACTAAAAACGGAAAACACTGAAATAAAAGAAATTTTTACGGATTCTATCGCGGTTTATTTAACTTTTTTATCCCGACGTTTCGAAGGCTTTACAGCCTTCATGGTTCTTCGCGATAGTAAAAATTTGTTTTATTTCAATGTATAACATTCGCTTAAACATAAGAAACCATAACGGAAAACTCATTAAGTTTTCTTACTTAGGCAGCGGTTTTGCTGTGCCCTGGCATTGCAGAAGTCTTTGGGCGGCGGTGACTACCTTCCATCAGGTGGCCCATCTGCTCGTCTGCCTATCGAGGCACTAAAAAAAACTTTTGGCGAATTCCTGATTTGAAACCAGTTGGAGGTGGTATGTTAAGTGTCGATATAAAAAGTATAAACCTTAGCAACACAAAGTAATGTTAATAAAGGATATAAATAAAAACAACTCAATTGTTTGACCATTTTCACAATACACTTAAAATATATTTTATTCATCGGTGTAAAATAAAATTTATATTATAGATGTAGGTAATATTGAGTACATATATGTTTTATTATTGTTGATAAGTAAAGTGTAGTATGTAACGACCTTCATATAAATGTCCCAATTTTATAAAATACAATTTTTCAATCTGTATATATAAAAGAAGAAACTGACTGACTGATCGATCAACGCACAGCCTAAACGGCTGGGGTTAGAGACTTGAAATTTTGACAGTAGGTACATTTTATGACGTAGGCATCCACTAAGGAAGGGTTTTTGGAAACACCACTCCTAAGGGGGTAAAATAAGGTATGAAAATCAGTCTAAACGCATGAAAATTCGTATTTTGTATTATACATTTTTTCTCCCAAACATGACCCCCACGCGGACGGAGCCGCGAGCAACAGCTAGTCAAACATAAAACATAAGATTTCAAGATTTAATTTGCGTTTTTATAAACCAGCTTTATTTTTCCCACCAAAACGCTACCAACTGTCATGGCCTCTCGTGTGACGTGACCGTCTGTAAAACTAATAGACGTTTGGCTCAGCGTTCAATAGATGTATCGTACGGTGACGTCATGCATGACTTGTCGCGTGACAAAATGCTTTATTTTTACATATTTGTTTCTTGAAAATATTAAATAATCACAAATAAATTAAAATATTGGTTTAATTTTCGATACTTTTAGACTATCATTTTTACTAATCATCCTATCATGTTTTAACTTACTGTTAACTATAGGTAGTTGACTCTTGTTATTGAATGTGTTTCACAAATGCCAGTATTTAACTATCAATATTTTCAGCTCATTTTAGCTATTAAACTTCGTCAGAAGCCATGTCATTTCCCGTTGGATTTGAATCTTGTATAGCCGGTACAGGCGGTTGTACATCAGAGTCATGTGCAGGTAACTGCCGGAGTGCCACTCCACCGTCTCGTAACAGAGCTAGCAACGATGCCAACGAACTGGTCAACTAAAATAAATACCGTAATATTAATGAATGGAAACAAGTTTTTGGAAGTAATAAACATTAATATGGAGGGCGACGCCTTTGGCTTCTTTTTGCTAGAAATTAACTTAGGTATAAATATATCTGAAGGATAGGAATAGGCTTTCTTTAACCTGGCAAGCGCAGTGCCGTCCGATGGCTTCTTCACACTACGACTAAAGGAGCCAGGATCATAGAAAGAAGAGAAGACGGTAGCTGGCAAACTATTCCACAGCTTGATGGTGTGGCAAAGATACGAATTTGCTCCGTTCTTTATTCGGGTCGCGTATCGGGATTATTGTGTCTGTAGACACCACGAAGCTGTGGCTCCGCAAGCCAGTACGCATGGTTCAGCCCAGGGGCATGTAACTTCCATATAAATTCCAAATCTTGACAATAGGCCCCTCTTACTGTGGTGGACGTAATTTTTTCCCGATATACACAAAAAGGAATCGCTAGATGGCAGCAGTAGAATGATACATAACATGCTAATTAAATTCTCCAATAGAAATAATAAATTTAACGAATATTTTACAAATTTATGATTTATATATTAATTCTTAATGTATTTTTAATAAGTAATATGAAGGGAAAATATTTTTCAGTAAAA
This sequence comes from Laothoe populi, assembly GCA_905220505.1. Classification (NCBI taxonomy): domain Eukaryota; kingdom Metazoa; phylum Arthropoda; class Insecta; order Lepidoptera; family Sphingidae; genus Laothoe; species Laothoe populi. The sequence goes on from HG992165.1 coordinate 3,840,175, forward strand.
CTTCATCGGCAGTTTAAACGTACGATTAGGCAGTATGGTCGATTGACTATAGCCTGTCGTTTGGAGGAATAAAAAAATCATAACGACAGCCATTTCAAATTGTACGGTTTTCGTCAAGGTTTCTCTGCGTTTGTTTATTGGGTGTTTTCTTGCATTTTATACGACTTGATAACGGATTCTGCGATTTCTGCTTACGATACAACCTGATCTGTTACTGTGACACCGATTACTTGCATACCTGATAACTTGGCTTTTTATTACATGGACTTTGTTTTTGTTTTGAACTTATTACAATGCCGAAAGCAAGTGAATTAAAGTGTTATTTTGGATGTGCTGTTGATGGTAAGTTTTATTTAACTTTATTTATAGAACGGAAGTTCATTTAGGAATCCTACTAATATTATAAATGCGAATGTTTAGATGGACGGATGGATGGATGTTTGTTACTCAATCACGCTACAACGGCTAAACGGGTCTGGTTAAAATTTGGCACAAAAGTAGATTATAGTCTGGAAAAGCACATAGGCTACTTTTTATCCCGGGAAAATGTTCCCGTGGGATAGTTGTTTTTGACACAGCAAGTATCGGCATGATTTTTTGCATAGTGACAGTAAATGACATAAGCCACTTTTTATCCCAGAAAAATGCACGCTTCCTATGGGATAGCAAAATATAGAAAGTTGTAATAGCTAAAGATGCCTCCATGAATAGTATATCTATTCTTCCAATAATAACCTCCACGCGGGTGGAGCCGCGGGAAACATCTAGTTTTATAATAAAATAAGTGTAATTCAGATTTTTTTGTACCTGTAAGATATTTTTAATGTATTGTGTTGTGCACATGTATGCCCTTAAGTCTATAGTGATTTTTATAATTTCTGTAGTAACCGCAATAAAGTTTAAATAAAATATATGACTTTTGAAGAATTCACTCTAATAGAAATATTAATTTGCAGGTCCATTACACCGTTATCCTAAATGGGATTATCCACATACAGAGAAATTTTATCAATGAAAGTCTATACTCTATCCTGCAACTATTGGACAAGGCAGTGAATATATTTATAATAATGTTTGGTTATGCTACAGGCACTTTGAAGAAAAATTTCAATTACCAAGTCATCGCTTGACAAAAAATGCAGTACCAACATTGAATATATTTTGTAAGTACCATTCTACGTTTCCTAGATCTATAATATTTTAAACATGTGCTTTATATTATTATTAACTGACTGTGTCCAGGTATTTAATGGTATCATCTGCATGTACACCTTATCTATTAGAAAAAGCATTTTATCTATATAAGACTTTTCCATAAATAAATGGTTGGTCACTTATGATTGGTCCAGTCACTCTTCAGTGATGCTCTTAACAACAAACATCATTTCATTTTTATTTATATAGTGTTTTAACTTATAGATAAGAAATGTGTTTGCTCACTAAATTTACTCTATTTCAACTCATCTTATAATTTATTATTTATTCTATTTTTAAATAATTAAACATTACTCATTAAAATTCACAGTTTTGAGTCAAAGTGTAAAACAACCCTTAACATCATCTGCATTAGATATATATGACTTTGTGAAATTGAGACCTCTGTTTGGCAATTTAATAATTTCTCCACTAGGTTGTCACTACTGTGAATTATGTATTCTAATAATATATCTTCTATGCGTGATGTAATTGTAATTATTGTATAAATTTAATCCCTCAATTATAATTTTCTCATATATATTTACAGCTTTGAATGGATATAGTGCACGAGAACCTTCAACATCAGCTGCACTGCCCAGTGAAGAAAAACTACCAACAACAGCCGGATCACTGGATTATTCCTCGAATTTGACGCGCATAGTACCTTTACGTGAGTATTGCTTACTTGGTTGGCTGATTAAACACTGCATAAAAAAAATATGCGTAGCTAAAAAAATGGCTATGTCCAAAAAGTTTTTGACATATATTGAAAAACTACCTGACGTGGCACAAACTTTTATAAAATTGCAAATGAGATGGAAAAAAAAACACGAGGCAGACGATATACTACTGAAGAAAAAGTTATGGCCCTTAACTATTATGAAGCAGAGTCCAAAAGCCTATAAACTTTTACAAAAAATGTTTGTCTTACCTTCAAAACATTGTTTACAAAAAATACTTGGGGCATTAAGGATGAGACCAGGCATTAATACAGATATATAATAGAAAAATTGAAAAAATGTGGTACAGCGCATACATACATATACATATACACTCACGCCCGTATCCCATGGGGGTAGGCAGAGACTATTGACTGCCACAAGCTACGATCCTGACACACTTCTTTCGCCTCTTCCACATTCATACATCTTCTCATACATTTTCGGCAGTTGGAGGTACTCCTGATTTGCCCTTTTAGGAGAATATCGTTAATTTGATTAGAATAAGTTCTCCTCGGGCATGTACAGCGCATGTCAGAACAAAAAGGCTCGTCAATTTATTATTTGACGAAGTGTCTTTGTCACCTGGTCTCGTATATAACGCTTCCCAAAACGAAATCATAGGCTTCGAAGAAAATGGCATTAATAAAACCAATAATATTGCAGACCATGCTCTAGTCTTCATGATTAAAGGTATAAAAAGTAAAACAAAACAACCCGTTTGCTTTACATTTTCCAAAAACGGCACAAAAAGAATGATTTGAAACCATTGATACTAAAAAATATTGAAGAAATAAACAACACAGGGCTACGAATTGTTGCCACAATATGTGACCAATGTCCCACATATATTTCAACAATTAAACATTTATTAGAAGAAACAGGTAAAAAATATGCCACTGATCGGAAGCCTATGGAATACAAAACTAATTTTGAGGTGAACAACATCAAAGTGTTCCCATTATTCGATCCACCACATCTACTTAAAGGCGTAAGGAAAAATTTATTAATTAAAGATGCGAAATTTACACAAAATGGGGTGGAGAAATGGGCCAAATGAGAACACTTAAAAATGTTTATGGCTGTGGGCGTAGGCGACGATGACATTCGTGTCGTAAATAAACTTAGGGAGAGTCATATTAATAAGAAAAAATGATTAACTTTTTATTTTTTCTTATTAATTATTTCTTATTAGCCGCTCAGGTATTTAGCCAAAGAGCGTCTTCTGCAATGTGATTTTATTCAAGTAAGCATAAATAGATTATATTTACATTTGACTGATGTTATTTTATTAGATTTGATTTTATTCAGCAACAATTTATAAGCATGTAATATTTAATACACGCTAAATTACATGAAGCTGAAAAAATTAACTTGGTAGATCGACATAGGGTAATACATAAATATACATTTACACTCACGCCTGTAATCCACGAAGGGTTAGGCAGAGGTACACCCACTTTTCACCAAATTTATTTCGGTCCCATAATGTGATAGGGGGCGAGCCTATCGCCATACCGGGCAGAATTCCAGACTCCAGGCTGGTACGGGATTTCTAGATAGAAAAATACAATTTACAATACCCGACCCGGGGATCGAACCCGAGACCTCAGCTCAGCAATCGTAGCGCATGCGCAATTACAACTGCGCCACTGAGGCAGTCATAGGGTAATTTTTAATAAAATTACTAACTACAATTTCAAAGATGAAACATTGGATAAGGATTAGATGAGGAAAATGCACCACACTATTTGTACATGTGTATCTCTTTTTTCATATTAGCGGTTAAATGGTTTAAATACCTGTAAGATCAAGCAAACTATTATTTTGTTTCTATAAATATGTTTCCTGTATATAAGTAATGTCACAGGTGCATTAATCACAAGTGTGCGTTTTTATTTTTGTGACTAATTAAACTGTTAATAGTTTCATAGAAAGGATATCAAAGGGGTTAGACGAATATATTTTTTTAGGCTAGTACTACTACTAGTCTGCGTAAAAACAGTGTCATATCATGTGTTTTCCCCAACAAATCGACTATCATTCTGGCTAACTGTAAAAAACCTAGCGACCAGACCATACCGTCATTTGGAAACAATCTCTAAGCCGCATGCTCTACTGAAAATTTTATATGAACATATTTTAAAAAAATCTCATAGAAAATAACCTAATTGAATATTATTTTTATTACAGGACATGGAATTTTACCAAAGGAGTGTCAGGATACAGCTGATTTTTTATTAATATTTGATAATTTTTTTTGATTCTTATAATGATCATTCCTATCAAGATGATTCAAAAATATATAAATGTTGTGTTAAAAGAAATTCCTCTCACTTCCAACTGTGGGCTGATTTGCTCCCAATTTTAGAATCAATCAAGGTAAAATCAGTTGATAGTAGAAATAATATTGATCAGGTAAAATATGAGTCGATTCCTTCAATCAGAAATTGGATCCACAATATAAAAGACTTTTAAGGAAATGTGGCAATATTTATTATTAAATGATAATGTTGTTAATTTAGTAACTAGAAGTTTTAATCAAGATCCCGGAGAAAATTTCTTTAGTAGTATTAGAAGTAATGGTGTTAGAAATGTAAATCCTGATTGTAATCAATTTATGAATGCATTTAAAACGTTGATTATTAATAATTATAATTCACCCCATTCTGCAGGTGCAAATTGTGAAAAAGATTATAATACATGTATGCAAGCATTATCACATTTGATTATAACTAATCGCCATAATTCTGATGAATGAACTGATTTTGTATGTAACATTGATTCTTTGATTAATGTAATGCACGAAATTAAAATAAATAAATCATTATTGCATGCCGAATCAAAAAAATATGTTACGGGATATGTGATTAAAAACTCTAAATCAAAAATTTTCAAGGCTTGTAATATTTGTTTTAATGATTTGTGTAGATCAGAAATTGATTTATATTTGTTTATTTATGAAGTAGATTATACAAAGAAATCTTTATTCCATCCAAATGATAGGTTCATTAATTTCATGAATCACATTTATTACATCATTGTTGCATGCCTTCGTGATAATCCTCAATCAAAATATTTGATTAATAAAATTCGTTGCTTGTGGTTTTATTGTACATGTAATAAACATAAATCTGATTTAGTTGACATTTATTTGTGATCTTTCTATAAAATTGATTGTAGGCAGTTGGTGTCTTGGGGTAAATAGATTATTAAAGTGAAAGATATCAAATTTTGATAGGAATGACCTAATTAAATTACAAGCATGTGAATATTTTAATAAGAGGAAAAGAGTTAATAAATAATTTTTAAAAAATATGTTTTGCGGTTTTCTTTCAGCGTTAAGAAGTAATAACTTGATTTAAAATACTTTTTGACAAACGAAAATCACGTGGGTAATCTTAATCAAAAGTATTTTAAATCAAGTTATTCTTTTTTAACGCTTAATTTTCCTAAATTTTATTAGAATAGTGACTACTTAAGAGTGCCATCTATCGGATGCATATGGAAGCTAGCATGCTCTTTTAACGCTATCTGTAGTACGTGGGGAAAATTAATTTGTTTTTGGACGCAGAGTGGCGTATCTATACCAGTATTACTGTATGATCTATGGTTCAGCCAGTAGTCTAAACCATGTGTCAAACCCTTTTTTATTACCTATACATACATACATACACACTCACGCCTATAATCCCCGAAGGGGTAGGCAGAGGTGTAACCAGTACACCCACTTTTCGCCGAATTTCGGTCCTATAATGTGATAGGGGGCGAGCCTATCGCCATACCGGGCACAGGTTCCAGACTCCGGGCTAATACTGAGAAGTTCCAGATAGAAAAATCCAATATCACTTTACCCGACCCGGGGATCGAACCCGAGACCTTAGCACAGTGGTCGTAACGCATGCGCAATTACAACTGCGCCACCAAGGCAGTCCTATTATTATTTATTACCTATGTAAAGCCAGATCACGGGCTACCTAGTGGTCTATAGTAATGTCTGTCTTACATTGTTATTTTTAGAAAATACGGAGTTACTTGTCTGAAGCCCCTAGTAGTCTCCAAGATCAACAATGCAACACTTTCCCACTGCTAACTCCTTGCGTCGTGTTCCTCAGTAGTGAGGGTCGTGACCTCCCTTCTGCATCACCATCTCATGTATGTTCTTCTTCGATACTTTTCTGTCTTTCCCACTGCTAGACACGAACTTTCTAACTTCTCCCTCTATTTTTAGTTGATCGATTTCGTTGTGGGATCGGGACTGTTAAGCATTCGCAGAGTTCACACTTCGCTCGGTGCCGAAAAAATGCCGTTATCGATCCTAGCTTACAGGAGCTAGGTACAGTGGCAAGTGTGTGAAGGATAGTCTCTGCTGGGCACTGACTTTTCTAATGAGAAGGGTTAGTCGTTAGTTCACCACACTTGCCTAATGCAGGTTGGTACTTTCGAAATCATACATGTTTCCCAGTAACTCAGGGTTTTATGTTTTAGAGCCAAGGTCGACCTCCGTTCATTCCACCCCCTACAACGCCATTTGGGAATAAGTTAAGTTCAAAGGTGAAGTAACATACATGTGCGTCAGGTTTGTCAGCTCTCTGCAGCAGTCGAGCGGTCACCTCTGCTTCCTCCACAGCCTCTGCCACACGTCCAGCCCGCGCGTGCCTCCCAGCCAGGTTAATCCTTATTAGCGCGTCACTTGGCGCTAGTATGGCGGCCCTGGCGTATGCCGCGTCAGATCTGTTGTCACCCAGACGTTCTAATGCTATTGCTATTAGTAGCACCTAAAACAAATACAATACAAACTTTTATTAAAATGTTCTCAAACAAGTAAATGGTTTAAAGTAAGTAGTGAATTTAAAAAGTAATCGTCAAGACAAGTCTATATTATAAAATTAGGAACGGGTCTTAATCGCGCAATATTTTAATGGTATAAATACCACAATTATTTCCCGACGTTTCGACCGAGTTGCATCGGCCGTGTATACCATTAAAATATTGCGCGATTAAGACCCGTTCCTAATTTTATAATATGTATTCAAATCGCGAGAGTCTAAAAACATTTAAGACAAGTCTAGCGGTAAACACGATATGGCTGCTATAAGCTATTGAAGAGTTGAGACTTGAGAGGTCTGCAGGTGGCCCTGACAGTTCCAGCTCGCCATTACATTGCATTGTCTTCAGGTTTATGCAGGAATACCAAATTTCAGTCTGTTCGCGCTACGAGAATGGTTAAAAATTCAGTTACAAACAAACATACAGACATTGCAAGTTAAATAACAACTTGTAAAATTAATAGATATTTTCAAATTCATGGAAACATATGTTTTTATCGGTTGTAATGATTTGGAGTATCTGCTTATATTATATTGTCAACTAAGGCTTTAGAACTTACGACACCTAAGAGCTTATGCCTCGTCCGTGACAACTCATAAAGCAAATTGACAGCCTCCGTGGCGCAGTTGGCGAGTAGCCGGCTGTGAAACGAGAGGCCGTGGGTTCGATTCCCACACCGAGACAAATATTTGTGTGACAGATAGATATTTGTTTCGGGTCTGGGTGTTGTTGAACCGTAGTCCCTCGTAGTTCTTGATACCCACGATACAGGTTTTAGGTACCCAGTGTGGGGTCAGAACTATGTGTGTGACTGTTGGGTGTTGGGTGTAATTATTATTATTATTAAATTAGTTATGGTATTTTAGTAAGTCAGTCATAAGATTAGCCCAGCCTATGTCATTGTCAGATCTCTAAACTACCAACCAAATGAAAATCATGTCGGACGCTTGCTCTGTGAAAAACAAAACACTATCTCGCGGGAACAGCACTTTTGTCCAGGATAAAATTTAGCCTATAGATGTCATTCTCTGATTCTCTACTCTTATCATTTAAAATCATAATGGTATTTTATTTCTTTATACCTAATCCCCGATTTTTAACGAAAATTATTACCATAATTTATAGTGAATCAATACCTACTCGATTATCGGTGTATTTAAACTTAAAGAGTAGGTACATTAGATTTGAATACCGTGTATGGTTGCGAAGGCTCCAAAGCTGCTGCGGTGGCGAGCCTGCAGAACGCTGAAGTATTTCTTTTGAATATGAGCAGACCCAGGCCGAGGTTATGAGAAGCTCGGGAACTTAGTGGTGCTGCCCACACTGCACGCTGAAGGCACGTCAAGCCCTGTAGACAGTGTTCCATTTATATTTCAAACATGTACATTTTATTTTCGGCATTTATAATAGGTAAAGAATTGAAACCCAGCAAGCATAACTTTTAAGCGTGCTGCTTATTAATTTAATTAGAACGAGGTTTCATTCCCCTAATACAGCTAAAACTACCCCTTTTTATGATTGGAGATAAAAGGAATTGTGGGCCATATGTTTACGATTCGTCGCGGTGGTGCCTGCCTTTGACAAATATAAGCTCTTTTCTTGAAGGTTTCTTAGACTTATCGGTCTGAAAATATCGCAAACAAAAGCTGATTCCACAAGTATGCAGTACACGGAAAAGATCTCCGTCTAAATCGCACTGGATAAATGAATTACTTGACTTAGATAGTTTTAATCGGTAGAATGTACGTAATATTATGTCCTACACTACTGTATTGGGTGTAGCCTGTAAATAGCAGTAAGTGGAAATAATTTTTTTTTTTTTTTTTTTAATGAGAACTCACAGCTACATATTTCTTCTTCATTAACAATGCTAGGCCTAAATTCGAATGAGACGCCACGCAAGTCGGATGTGCTGCTAGTGCGGTCTTCAGTCTTGCTAGGGCGGCGTCCAGATCCTTGTGCTGAAGCATCATGGCGGCCAGGGCTAGTGCTGCTGCATGTTGTGTCGGCTGCTGAGCTAGAGCTGCGCCGAGGAGTTGGAACGCGCGGCGAGGGTCACCAGCTCGCAGGCGGAGAGCGCCTGCTGCTGCCAAGGTGTCAGCGCCGCAAGCGTGAGAACTGTAGAGAGAGTGACTACACTGCACCTAATGGTAAGCCCAGTTCCGTCCAATTAGAGTATTGAGTAGTGAGAGACGATATATCCCCCACTACTCAACACAATCATGCCGGCCTTCTTCTTCACACTACGCCTTGGGTAAGAAAGTGAAGAAGCAGACGAGGGTCTAGAATCAGAGTACTCAGAAAGACTCAAACATCGTACCCTAAATCTAGTACCCCGACAAAAACCGGATGTACACTGGCTGACCCCGGAACGCGACACACTTGATTGAGTGTGCCACTATGACGGGTTTTACACCCTGTATACGGTGGTCCCTATCCCGGCGGATATTAATACCCTACCACCAGCAGAGAGAGATTGTACATGTATCCTATATTAATTATAGAGTCTTCAATAAATAATCTAGAGGTCTGTATTCGGTACAATTTAATTTTTTTTCTTGGCTCGGGAGAATTAATATAGTTGAGGTGATGATTACAGTGTCATTCAAATATAAAGTATTCGACGTTTCGTTCCAAAATTATGTAACATGACCTTCCATAATGTGATGGACTTAGGTATAATAATTTCATCTAAGTACTCCGTCTGACTATTAGTAGATGTGAAGACATAAAACGTTTGAAGTGAAAGAAGAAGAAGAACGTTGAAAGTCCCCAAAACTACGAATAATTTCATATTTTATCTTATTTTACACACTTTAGACAATATTAATAAATACACGGCGGATTTAATGTCTCACGCATTCTCTACCAGTAAACCAGTCATTAATCACAGATGGTTTCTGAATTTAGCCAGTTTCAACAATGTCCGTCAATGAAATATATAGCCGACAGTTTTTGAATTTAGAACTGTAAAAACCCTTACACCTGGCTTACTTACGCTAGCGCCTCGTCGTAGGCGGCCAGAGCCCCGTGGATGTTGTCAGAAGCCAGCAACAACCTCGCCAACAACGCGCCAGCTCTCTCTCCCCCGCCGGACTGGACGGCAGACCGCGCCCATTCTACTCCGTGCACTATGTCGCCAAGGTTCCAAGCGCACTCCGCTGACAAAACAATTATTTAAATACATACATTTCAACGGTAGGCAGCGGCTTTGTGCCTTGGCATTGCAGAAGTCTATGGGCGGCGGTGACTATACTTACCATCAGATGGCCCATCTGCTCGTCTGCCTATTGAGGCACTAAAAAAAATACATAAATATACATTCACGAGTGTAATCCCCGAAGCGGTAGGCAGAGGTCTAACCACCCACTTTTCTCCTGATTTATTACGGTCCCATAATTTGATAGGGGGCGAGCCTAACGCCATACCCGACCCAATTCCAGACTCAAGGCTGGTACTGGGGTTTTCTGCATAGATAAACCCAATATACCCGACCCGGGAATCGAACCCGAGACCTCAGAATAGGTGTTGAGACGCATGCGCAATTGCAACTGCGCCAGGCGTTTTTTAAATGTAATTTACAAATCATAAGTGAAGCTCTAACAGGACGAAAAAAAAAAAAAAAAAAAAACAAATACACTCAACAGTACACACAGCGCTGACCCTATACCCTACTGGGTAACAAGAACTACGAGGGAATACATTCCAACAACACCCAGACCCGAAACAAATACTTGGGGTTCACACAAGATTTGTCTCGGTACGAGAATCGAAGCCACTAAATTACGACAACGCCTAACTCCTATGAGCCTCTGACGCAGCGGGCGAGTAGTCGGCTAGGTTAGATACCCGCACCGAGACAATTTTTTGTGTGATAGACAGATATTTATTTCGGGTCTGGGTGTTGTGGGACCGTAGTCCCTCGTAGTTGTTGATACCCACGATACAGGTTTTACCTAATGTGGGTTCAGGACTATGTGTGTGACTGTTAGGTGTAAAAATACAGAACGTAACGTTGAACACAGACGTAAAGTGGCTAGTTTATCGGTATTTTACCGGATACATTTCGGCGTGTGTGCCTTGGAATTACATAATTTAATTCCCCCAACCCCTTTCCATCATTGGACGACAAGAGACTCTGCGAAGCGTCATCGATACATGGTTGATATTCCACCAGTGCGCACGAAGCGTTTTGCTAGTACATTTATCATGCGCACCGCTAGAGAGTGGAACTCTTTGCCGGAGTCTAAATTTCCCGAAAATTATGACCTGCGTATCTTCAAGTCAAGAGTGAATAGGTATCTTCTAGGCAAGCGTGCTCCACCGTAGACCACATCATCACTTTCCATCAGGCGAGACAGTGGTCAAACGCAAGCCTATTTCGGTTAAAAAAAAATTTTTTTTGCACTACCTAACCATAAGTGGACTGCCATACATTGATATTTAGGATTATTTACGTTATTATTTGTAAAGTCTTATATTTTACAAAAAAAAACTTCTGAATGATTATATTCTTAAAACATTGATAATGCGGGTAAATCGATAAGTATTAGAGTCCTTCAACAATCAGCAGTTGTCAATCCACTTCAAGTAACATATACATAAATGAAACAATACTTAAATAACGTATAATCCAAATCCTCAAAACTATTACCTAATGCACAATAAATATCAGCATCAGGATGTTTCGTTATTTTATCTGCTTCTAAATACGCTTCGAGAGCCAGTTGGAATCGACCTTGACGGAATCTGCAAAAGGATTTATATTATTACATGATTTATTTCGGACTACGTAGCCTAGGAAGCGGCTGCTAACGAACCACATATACACAGTCAGGTCATAAGTATTGTCACACAGTAAAAACTTTTATTTTAGAATGCTGGCCACAAAAAAGTTTATTGAAATCGAATTTCAAATTGTTCATGAAAATAAAAATGTATACTTTTTAGAATTTTACTCATTTTTAAATATGGAGTGGACGCTTAAAGAAGACCGTGTTGCAGTAATTGCGTTGCATCGTTGCGGTTACGCGCCAATTCAAATTTTTGACATACTGAAAAATTTGAATATAACAAAAAGATTCGTTTATCGTACCATCAAACGATACAATGAAGACTCTAGTGTAGATGACAGGTCAAGAAGTGGTCGCCCTCGGTCTGTTAGGACTCCAGCAGTGATAAAAGCTGTGAAGGCGCGAATTCAAAGAAATCCCAAACGTAAGCATAAACTGTTGGCCCTTCAGATGGGGTTAAGCAGAACCACGGTGAAAAGGGGTGTTAAATGAAGACTTAGGGCTTCGGGCATATCGAAGAGAAACAGGACATCGTTTGAATGCTCGTCTAATGGACCTGAGACTGAAGAGATGCCGCGCTTTGTTGAAGCGGTACGCGGGAAAAAAATAACGGGAAATTCTTTTTTCAGATGAAAAAATTTTTACCATAGAAGAGAGCTACAACAAACAAAATGATAAGGTGTACGCACACAGTAGTGAAGAAGCGAGCAACCGTATTCCGCGTGTCCAACGAGGTCATTTTCCATCCTCGCTAATGGTATGGTTGGGAGTTTCTTATTTGGGGCTTAACAGAGGTACATTTTTGTGAGAAAAGTGTAAAAACGAATGCAGTTGTGTATCAAAATACAGTCCTGACGAACCTTGTGGAACCTGTTTCTCATACCATGTTCAATAACAGGCACTGGGTATTCCAACAAGATTCGGCGCCAGCTCATAGAGCGAAGAGCACACAAGACTCACACAAGGCGCGTGAAATCGACTTCATCCGGCACGAAGACTGGCCCTCCTCCAGTCCAGATTTGAATCCGTTAGATTACAAGATATGGCAACACTTGGAGGAAAAGGCGTGCTCAAAGCCTCATCCCAATTTGGAGTCACTCAAGACATCCTTGATTAAGGCAGCCGCCGATATTGACATGGACCTCGTTCGTGCTGCGATAGACAACTGGCCGCGCAGATTGAAGGCCTGTATTCAAAATCACGGAGGTCATTTTGAATAAACTTTAGTGTCATAAGAATCTATGTTTTGTTAAATTCATTTTGGTATATAAATGGTTACATAATGAATAAACTTGTTTCAATTATTTTATATTAAACATGTGACAGAATTTATGACCTGACTAGGTATATTAGGCAAAGGGGTATTTTTGTTTCGCTCCATAAATCTAACCTATTTTGAAGAATCTTCGAAGGCAGACGACCAACCCCCCACCTAACAGTAGCTGTCGCCCATGCACATAAATTAAATTAAAGAATTTTACTTGAAGAAGGTTACTTGCGTACCTTATATTAAAAACTCATAATGTGATTGCCTAGTTTCGACTAACTAACCTATATGTTTCATTTTGTTAATCTGATGTGAATTTTTTAATCTTATATAGCATCACTACAAACCTCAGTGGTTTTTTAATGCATATATTACCAATTATTGTATACAACACAAATAAACAAATAAATAAATAAAAATAAAAAAAACATCAAAGCACAGTTTAGCCGCAGGCAGTGTAATAGTTTTAAGCCTCGTTTGTAGAAAGACATATTTAATAATAATAATAATTCATTTAATTCAGACAATACAGTCCATATAAATTACACAATAAACTAAACAAAAATAAACAATTAAATTAAATTTTAAAAAATCTTGTATAAATTAAGTCACTACTAATACTAATTTCTAATTATGGTTCCCACTGCGATGAACATGCCACCAGTGTTTGACAAAGGTTTGGTTGGACATTCTGATACAGCTGTTAAAATACTAGTATTCGAAGCCCGTAGCCGAGACCAAAATGATGCTATTCGAGATCGGATAATGGCATAAAAATCGGAAACTCGGGACTCGGCGAACATAGTCTAGGCACTACAAAATCATGCTTACCTCATCATCATTCGAAAGGCGTTATTGTACTACACTCTGAGAGTATTATAGGATTTCTTGAGTAGGATTTACTGTTCATGAAACATCCCAAGTACTTCCAGAGAGATCGTAGATCTAAATATAAATGATCATGGGTATGCTAGTCAATGGTCACTTACAGACATTTCGCGACTTGTTTCAAAGGCTCCGGATCCTGAGGTTGCAATCGAAGACAACTGTGGAATTTCTCCAAAGCCTCTTGTATACGACCGGCGTCTGCTAATACGGAGCCCTTAACGAAGCAAAAAATATATTTTCCATGATTTATGCATTTAATGGAATCTATCTGATTATTTTCCAGAATTCACAAAAGGCTGTATCAATTCTAAAAGTTGCGAAATGCGAAATATCTTACTCTTATTTCTATTTCGTGGAATTCGAAATATAATTTGAACCAAAGACATATTATATAGATCCAAAATCTAAACATTGTAAGTATATATTTCCTACTTTTGAAATACTGAAGGTATGTCGAAGGTATTCAGGAGAGTAGTTGCGGGTACATTAATAATGACAACCTACGTGGGGAGTGGTAAATGTTTAGCTTAAAACAGAGTGCCTTCCGCGCTCCGGTGTTCAGTTGAGTTGTGAAGAAGACTAAGTGATAGCCATGATATTCTTGGTTCGTTCGCGGGGCAGTAGGTAAGTGCAGTTCAATGGCCGCGTAGTTCAGCTATAACGGTAATGCTGGTAGATTAATTATAAAGAGAAGCCATAAGTAAATCCTGACATGCGATTGTGTTAATATTACGCAATGAGATGTGTAACAATATTATGTAAATCAGTCAATAAAATGGTAAACACTGTATTTGTGCCTTTTTAAATATCCATCTTGCATAGTTTTGTTGATGTTGCTAACAATAGTTACTTACTTCAATCTGTATGAAGAGTCAGGGGCCTAGCGAGGCGTGGGCAACGTGGGCCCTTGCCTACGGCCTCGCACTTAGCGAAAGCCTCGCGAATCCCCTTTAAATGCGATGCCTCCAAGACTTTACTACAAATGACTAATTAATTTGATCACTTTTACGCTCGAAAAACAACGTCACAAAGGACAATGGGCGAATTTGTATGAGCTCCGTCCCCACCCACCAACAGACACCATACATATACATAATTGTTAAGTGACATATAAAAACCCTTACTACATCGTTAAAATTATATATATCCATGGGAATCTGTAGAAATAAAAAAAAGGAAATATTCCTACTAAATACGGTTACTTTTTTGTATTTGTCACTTTCTTTTATTAGCTTTTCGCGCGCTATTACACAATATAACCGAGTAACGTTTTAGTTACTTTTTATACGTAATTCTTCCAGGACCTGATTAATAAGTAACTAGATCTTGGAAACTACAACAGTTAAGAACCTGTTTAGATATTTGCGCATAGAACCTTCGCCATTTTTATTGTATGAAATATGATGAGTTTTACAATACTTGACGGAATGAAAATGTATTTTTCGGATGTTCAGCTGAGGTACGATTGAAACTGTTCTGACAGTACATATACAGTGGTTTCCTTTTCAGTCAAAAGTTTAATAAATTACCTTTATGTAGTGCGCATATCTGTGCTTATTGTCATACTGCCTCAGAAGCTCATCAGCCAGGTCGAGGCACAGAGAATGTTCTCCCCGCACATATCGAGCATGGAGCAACCAGTTACGAGAGCCTCGGTCAAATACTATAACATAATCAGCCCTGTATTGACTTGTCCCACGTCTGAGCCTTCTCTACTAACGGGAAGAGTTCAAATACCAAACAACAATAAAATTAAATTGACATTTATTTAAGTTAAGCAAAACATTAATTACATACCATTTTCAGCTAAATTATCACCTAGCGAATATTTTCGCATGATTTAAGTATTTTGTTTTGATCAGTACTCTGTTGTTTGTACTAAGTTTGTCATAGTAACCGTAAACTAGTACGTACGTAGCTAGGTAGGTTTAAACGTAACTGCTTGAACGAGTTGAACAACAATAATATTTAAAACTCACTGCTTCTCCGAGTTACTAGGCCAAAAAGATATGCTCTTGCAATTTGATTAGCTAAGTGGGTGGAAATATGTTAATCCAAAACTACGCGATGCACCCTCAGTCAATAGATAGAAAACTTTACAGAAATTGATGATACATTTTTCCACTGTCGCATTGGTTTAGAACTTTAGACAATGTACCTACAATGGCTAAGAGACCAATGGGGTCGTGTGTTGAAATCGTAGGTCAAACATTCACAATCTGTGTTTGTATCATCGATTCAAAAAGTCACACATAACTTTATATTGCTCGGGATTAGAATTTGTGCCCGATGTGATAATAAGCTCGCCTTCTATTACATTGTGGAACAGAAATAACCCCGGTTCACCGTGGTTGTACCTACTGCTTGCACATCTGCCTGCCTCTTCGGGAATACGCGTATGAACTTATTTATGCTCTGTTCATACATTTTATAATGTATTACCATTAGTAACATTACGAAACCAGTTCGTCACTGATAAAAGTGAAATAAGTACACTTGCTGTTTTCACTGACGGGTAATCATTTTTAAACGTAGTTATGAACTTATTTCCGAACGGTAATGACTTATCATTTATCAAAATTTGACAAGTGAAGTGACATGACGAAACAGTTTGATACGGTGATAACAAAATAAATAAAATTGTGAATTTATTTTACATTTACGTGGAATTACGATTTTAGTGAAAAATGGAGGACATGGCACGGCTAGCACTAGTGGAACAGTGTGTTCGTGACCTGGATACATTCAGTAAAATCCTGTACGAGCTGTTACACCATATCAGCCATATTTTAGAAAATCCTCATGACTACGACCTCAGAACAATCAGGAGTAATATACTAAAAGATGTACTGAAACACGATGCATTCAGTGACTACCTAAAATATCTTGGATTTAGAACGGTATGTTGCGAGAATCTACCGTCTACCAAAACAGTGTTTTCTAATCTATTGACGATAAAGTTGATTCTCACATTTCTCCATTCAATTCAAATTTAACTTAATTCCAACTCAAAACAAACAGTTGACACATCCAACACATATCATGTAATATATTATTCCAAATTTTAAGGTAAATAATGACTTCATTTATCCAAAAGAGTTAACTTTGAGTAGTTTGAGGATGGCACAGTTTGCAATTGAGAGGAAAATTAACTTCTGCTGTGGATCTTTGAATAACAGCAGAATGTCAGTACAATCTACTCCAAATCGTAGTTTGCAAATAAGGAATGAATTGGTCCCTGTTAAAATGCTGGTGAGTTATTTGATTTAATCTATATCTATACTTATAATAAATCTGTAGAGAGGTCAATTCTATACATGAAATATATTTCCAAAATAACTATCAGCGGGTGATTAGTGATCGATACTGACGCCAAAAATGCAACCAGTAAAATTTTTGTCTGTCTGTCTGTATGTTCGTTATAGAAACAAAAACAACTCGACGGATTTCAACAAAACTTGGTACAATTGTTCTTCATACTCCTGGGCAGGTTATAGTATACTTTTCATCACGCTACGATCAATAGGAGCAGAGCAGTGAAGGGAAATGTTGGGAAAACAGGAGAACTTACTCCATTTTTTAAGCTTCCGTCGCGTGTGCAGCCTTAATAGTTAAAGCTACACAGAAATCATGTATGACGGAAATGTTCTCCTTAAAATTATATAAAAAATATTCCATGACAGCAAATGTCTATATTTTATGGTTGACTCACAATAACATGTGTAATTCCCGATAGCTTAGCAGTTCAGAGATTTCTGATTATATTTGTCTACTTTTACGTTTATAACACTCTCAATCATCCCTAATTAATAAATGTTAACATTATTACCTATTTAATTAATTTAATAAAAAAAGAATTATAGAAATAGGTACAGAAACACCAAAGTTATACATGAAATACGCTAATAAGCCATCGCGCGTGAATACTGAATCATGCTATAAGGATTATTTTTGTGTAACCGCGTCGGGTCGCCGCGGGAGGTATAAAAGGGCGGGGGATCCAAACGCGAACTTCATACAATATTTGGCGGTTGATGCGAGTAGATGTTCCGAGCATTCGACCTTATTGGCAATATTGTTTATCAGCGCGACTTTTAGCCTTTAAATTAATTTAGTTTTCTTTTGTTGTTATTTCATAAAAAGGTATTAGTTATTTTGGTAGCGTGTTATATTCGTTCAAATTACAAATTATTAATAGTTTATAAGTAAAAGCGTAGGTACTTTTATTAATTATAGTAGTTACAGGTATTTAGTTTTAAGTGAAGTAAGTTTTATTATTAGACTGACAGACAAGGCACAGCCGAAACTACTGGCAGTAGAGAGCTGAAATTTGGACTGTGTGTTTGTTGGGAGGAGTAGGCTCCACTAAGAGAGGATTATTGGAAATTCCCTCTCAACGGGGAGAAAAGGGGGATAAATTGTTTTTTTCCGGAAGTCATTATTCCACGCGAACGAAGTCGCGGGCAAAAGCTAGTTATTAAATATAATTAATTATTTTAAGTAGTCTTATTTACCAAGCTACATATATTATGATATATGAAGTAAGATATATATAAACTATTGTTATGTATGTAAATATTGTGAATCAAATACAAGTATTAAAAATAGTAGAGATATCAGAGATTCTACAAATATATTCTATAAATATATTAAATGGGGCAAGCTGTATACAACAAACTCAATCCACAAATTATAAAAATGACAATATAGTAAAGTGGAAGTGGCACATGGAATCCAGCCCAGTTTAAAATGATGTATTGAAATATTATTTAAAAGTCATGATGCAAAATATTTGTATGTTGGCTTTATGGGAAAGCATTGATAACCTGTGCAATATTTTTATTTAAGATCAATGTACCACATGTGTTTTCAAATAAAATAATTTGATTTGAGAAAACATCAAATATCAAAAAATATGAACTTAATATCTTTCACTAACTTAAAAATATATACTGGTTTCTTATATTTACGCGAATATTATACATTGAAACAAAACAAAGTTTTTACGGATTATATCGCGGTTTATTTAACTTCTTTTCACCTGAAGTTTGGAAAGCTTTACAGCCTTCATGGTCACAGGGCATACTGAGTTGTATGTCGTCACATATAGTGCAATGTGTCTACCCTCCATATAGTTGGTCTTTTGGGTTCCGATTTCATTAAATGTATAATTGGATCCCAAGTTATAAATAGGCATTTATAGAATTGTACCACTGAAATAACCTGTTTTTGTAACAACCATTTAACTGTGACTGAATATTTGTTTTATCTGGTATCGTCTTACAGCCTACAAATAATGAGTTCTTGAAAAAAATTGAAATTTTGTTCAATAATATGTTGACGTATGAGGATGAAGAACTGCAGGCACTTGCCCGGGAGCACATCCCACTTGTGACACTGCAGCTAATGGCACTGGACACCATGAGAGAGCATCAGAAGAAAATCAAGGCTGGTAAGGGAACATCTGACTCTATAATTAAAAGTTTTTTAATTCATAAAAAGTATGCCGACTTCAATAAAAAACAAATTATCCGTCCTTATTAAATTTGAGGATTGCCCTCGATTTTTCTGAGATCCCATCATCAAATCCTGATTTGGTGCCAATGGGACCATCTGGGAAGTATGTATACCCTTTTAAACAAAAAAAGGATTTCTCGAATGGGTCCAGGCATCTTCGAGTAATCAGGATACATACAATAAAAAAAAGATTCCGAAGATTTGAGAACCTCCTCCTTTTTTTAAGTCGGTTAAAAACAAGTATCAATAAAACTACAATTCATAAATAACTTCTCATTGATAATGTCTCAGTCAAATACCACTTGCGATCAAGTAATCACCTTAGTTTTCTTCATTTTGTAATTTCACACAATTAAAATTTATAGAGTAATTTGGATGTGGGTGATGTAAGATAATGTAAGTATAGTTAGTTACTCTTAGGTCCCAACATTCACATACAATATAAACATAACTTTCTGTGGCGCCAGACTGCGTGCGCGTACGTGCGTGCGTGCATGCATGCGTTCATGTGTGCATGGTTGCGTGCACGCGCGTTTGTTTGCTGTGTGTGTGTATTTGCCTTGAGGGTAACCCGTTTAAACTGGGCTGGAGGGTAAATTAATCCAAATTGATGCCAGAGTATGATGGAAAATTATAAAATTGTAATGATTACAATACAAAATATAGTAACAGTAGCAAGTAGACAGGTATTTGTTAAACATTATTATTGTCACACAGGTGAAACCAAAGCCCAAGATCTATCATTCGATGTGGCCCTCCTGATGGAGTTGATGGGCTGGTTCAAGCATAAGTATTTCTCGTGGGTGGATCGGCCGCCGTGCGAGTCTTGCGGTGGACCCACGCAGTACCTCAAGACCGCCTCCTTGGAGGATGATGAGGAGACCTGCAGGATTGAGGTGACTATCATTATCAGCTGATGGGTTGACTTCTGTGTAATTCACCTATAGTGATGGTCAACCATGTGACTTTGAGACACCATGACTTCTTAAAAATGAAATATACTCCAGCTGACTCCAGAATGTCTATTTTCTGTCTATTTTCATCAGTCAGTATCAGACCGGAGTCTGGAATTGTGCCTGGTATGGCGATAGGCTCGCCCCCTATCACATTGCGGCCGCAAATGAATTCGGCGAAAAGTGGGTGTACTGGTTACACCTCTGCCTACCCCTTAGGGGATTACAGGCGTGAGTGTATATTTCGGTTCAATGGTTAGAAATAGTGTAATTCTTGCACACAGCTGTTCAAATGCACCAAATGCAAGTATGGCGGTTCGAAGTTCCCTCGTCACAACAACCCTGTGACGTTGTTGCGTACGCGGCGTGGTAGATGCGGCGAGTGGGCCAACTGCTTCGTGTTGTTCTGTCGCGCGCTCGGGTACGACACTAGATACGTGTACGACACTACGGACCACGTGTGGTGCGAGGTGAGTACATCAATATTTTATAGAATATTTGATTTAAGCGAAAATTCTTGCGATATTTTGAAACTAGGCTCAAAAGATGCAGACAAATTCGCTGATCCCGAATATGTATAACTCAATATCGCAATAACTGACGCTTAAATCAAATAGCCGAACAACCGTCGATATATTATTAATATACATCCAACAGTCACACACATAGCCCCGACCCCACACTAAGATATGAGTCTTGTGGTGTGGGTATCAGGGACCTAGAGAGACGGTCTCACGACAACCAGCCCCGAAACAAATATCTATCTGTCACACAAATATTAGTCTCGGTGCGGGAATCGAACCCACGGCCTCTCGATTCACAGCCGGCTACTCGCCAACTGCGCCATGGAGGCTGTCAACCAACCCACATGTTCCGTACTTTTTTATGTTAGCACAAGCCAGTAGGCCTACTCTTGAAATCAATTCCAATCTCGAACTCGATACAGTTTCAATTCCAATCTAGAAGATATTGAAACTCTCACTCCCTCAAATAATTGAAATATAATATTTACGAACTAGCGATCGTAAATACTGTATTTCATTTAGTTACTAAAAATTCCGCCGTATTCAGTTAAATCGTGCGCTGGTGTTGAGTTAAAGAGTGTCAATTGTAGAGTTTTCGAACCCAATCCTAATTTTAAATTGGAATCGAGTGTCAAGTGTAACCATTGGAACGCATTTAGTACAGCAAAGTGCTTGTACAGTTAAATTACACTCATATTAATTGTATAACCGTTGCGACAACATACCGAAGAGCGCGCGCTGTACGAATCTAACCCACATCCTCGAACGTAATATACTGGTAGGACATTACGACAGAAAAATAAAGTTAGCGTATATAGAGGGCTTACATCTCCAGATATAGCCAGAATGCACATTGAACATAGTATGATAGTTCAGTAGAAATAACTCAAATTAATCACTTTGTAGTTTATTAAGCTACTGCCAATTCGTGCCGCATTTACCCAATGGGAAAGAACTGGCAAAAACCCATGATTGCTCTTACAACAATCGATACACAATAACACATTGCACTAAGACGCATATCACGTTAAGTTATTACTTGAGTTATAAGTAACGTCAGTTTAAATAGTAATTCGCTTATGTAGTAATTCTAAATTAGTAGATAACTAGACTATTCGAATACTGAATATAAACGTTAAATGTTGGATCTCGGACACGGACTGCCCCGCCAAATGACGAGGCCATTAATCCCATTTCCCATTAATCTGTGATCCCCCGCTCTAAAAGTGACATCGCCTGATAAACAACTCAAACCACCCTCAAAATACCAAAGCTACTGACGGTACCCACAGTTTACAATATATCAAGGTATTTGCTCAGACAAGCATTTGATTGATATTTGATCCGTTTATAAGTTTGCGCCGGTATATATGCCACCCGTGCGACACCAGGGCGGGTCGCTAGGTATATCTTCAAAATCGCTTGCCAACAGATATTCGACTACGATTCAAACACGTGGCTCCACGCGGACCCTTGTGAGGCGAAGCTGAACGCGCCGCTCCTCTACTGCCACGGGTGGAACAAGAAGCTCAGCTACGTCATCGCCGTCTCCCGGGACGACCTGCAGGACGTCACCTGGCGATACACCATGGACCATAAGGAGGTATTTTTATACTGGCACGGCAAAGTGACCACACTGCACCTGATGGTAAACGCAGTGCGGTCCAATTAGAGTATCGAGTAGCCAGAGACAATCTATCCCTCGCTACTCAACACAATCATGCCGGCCTGCTTCTTCACACTACGCCATGGGCAAGAAGGTGAAGAAGCGGTCGAGGGTCAAACATCGTACTCCAACTCTAGACCCCCAACAAAAACCGGATGTACACTGGCTGATCCCGGAACACGACACACTTGCGTGTACCACTATGGCGGGTTTTACACCCTGTGTACGGTGGTCGCTATCCGGGCGGATATGAATATCCTACCACCACCTTAGGTGACAAACAAACATCCATGGAAACTAGAGTATTAGGAGCACCATCTATATGGAGGACAAGTTGAAATCTAATAGAAATAATGAACCGGACCAAAAAAGCCTATTGAGTTTGATTTGCCGGATTCTCTCAGGACTGTGTCGCGCCGTGTCGTATCCAGCGGTAATGTAAGCCCGCTGAGTTTGTTTCGCACGCGCCGGGTCTTCTCAGGCTGGATCGCGTTTGGATCCGGTGGTAGTTTCTAAAACATGCGACGTCTCGGAAATACCCATGGTCTATATTAAACCCATTAAAACAAATATATATATACAGTGTAAACTCCATGTAACGTCACTCTATTTAACGACAAACTCTCTTAAGCGTCAAAATCAATTGGCTTTGGTTGGTTTAGCTTGTTTTTCATACAATGTTTCACTCTATATAGCATTACACCCACTCTCAATAACGACAACAATTAAGTTGCTAAAATTAGTAAAAACTGCGCAGCTGTGTACGATCTATTGTCGCTTTATTATCCTAGCCCGCAATAAACTCGACTGTCGGCATCATGCATACCGAACTTTCTAAGAAATTCATTCTTTTGTTTACAAATTGGGATTGCTTGCACGTGTAAACTGTTATTGACCATGATTCATAACTAGGAGTCATGGATTATCTATACCTTATCATATTCTTAGTTGCTCACAAACTTGCAAACTGTAAACATGGCTACTAAAAGAAAATCACTGTGTATTGACGAAAAAGTTTTACTGATACGCGCAATAGAAACGGGAGAGAAGATAAGTGATGTTGGCAAACGCTTTGGATTTAGTCGCTCTACCGTGTCCACAATATGGAAAAATAAAGAAAAAATCCTCCACGCTGCGGGCGAGGGAAAATCTTCCAAAAAATTAAAGAAACCTATATACGAAGATTTGGATAAAGCTGTACTATCATGGTTTCATCGACAGCGCCAGAATAATATGCCTATCTCGGGGCCGCTCGTGAAAGCTAAGGCGGAGAATTTTGCTGCTGAACTTGGTTTAACTTCTTTCAAAGCATCAGAAGGATGGCTCGGAAAATTCAAGCAGCGTCATCATATCAACTATGGTAAAATAAGTGGGGAAGCACGAAGTGTTGATACAACTGAGGATCAAGAACAAGGTGATGAAGAAGATGAGACGGATGAGCCTGAGCTTCCGCCGAGCATTAAAGAAGCTCTGGAAGCAGCAAAATTATTGGAAAAATATTTCCTTTATAACCAAGATGCCTCAGTATTGCTAGATATTAATAAAATAACTAAAAAAATACAACAAAATTACTGGTGCAGCAAAAGACGTCAGACAAAAATAACAGACTATACTCAATAGCGTTCAAATAACATTCTTTTTTATGCACATAACTACTAACAATAGTCAGAAATAAACTTTTTATTTTTCTAATTCTGATGTTTCTTCTCTCCATTTAACGACAACTCTCTATAACGCCATAAAATGCACAGTCCCTTCAGTGTCGCTATATAGAGTTTACACTGTATTTAATTTGTTTCCTTGAATAATATTAAAAATAATAAACCTCCACATAATTATAAATGAATAAGGAAATTGCTAGTGTATTGATGACGCTATGAATACATAAGCTGATATGCTTTCTGTATTTGTTGAGGTTATACTTCTTTAGGCGCGTTATGAAAAAACGATGAGAGTGAAATTTTAAGATGCGCGTACCGTGACACCAAAGTAACACTCTGAAGCTGTGCTTATATAATTTTTCAAGTGCTCCAATATAATTGAGGTTAACTTCCGTATGTATTATTTATTGAAATTAATAATAAGAGCTATACTACGTGTAACGGGATTAACGCACATCCTCAGACACCCCAATTTAAAATTATTATTACAATCATAATTCATGTATTGAAATTAGACTGCGAAGAATATAAATATTGTTTTTTATGAAATTAGTTGTACTAATTTTGCGCGCATATTATGGTCACTCGACGAAAAGGTGAATGACACCGCCGCACGCGTACCCGACCAGCCCCAGCCGCATGTAGGTGAAGGTCACACGAGTACACAGCTGACTCGAACTTCGTAATTTTAATTATTTGATTTTTTAAAGTGTTCGTTTATTATTGCATTTAGAAAAGACTTTATCGCATCGAGTTATGTTTCAGTTTCGTTTGTCTTGAACGTTGAATTAAAGGGTGACTATTATTTATTTACCTAAGTGTTAATATATTTTGGAAAAAAAAAATCGTCTATTAAAAAATTGTTGATATCGATTCAGTCGCTTATTCTGAGCAAACTACTTTCACAGTGTGCGTTAATCATGTTACATGTTGTATAATTGCCTACATGATTAATAAACGATTTCATTTCATTTCAAACAGTGTCCAACTGTAAGCAGCAAATTACAAGTCAAAAACCCACCACAATAGCGCTAGCAGTTATGAACCGAGTGAAGTGTGCTGAGTCCGTATCCTACTCTAATAATTTTAATTTCTTTGAAATTACACCACTTGCTACGGTAGTGCCACCCTAATTGGTCACTTTATTCGACAGACACTTTCATACACAGAGACTGTGCTCTTTACACTCTAGCCTCCATGGTTAAACCATACGCTATGCATCCTATATGCAGGAAACAATTAAGGTAGGGTGTTGCAAGGCGCAAATATAGTGAAAATCCATTGTGTTAAATTTTAATATAAAACTACTTACCCGATCTTAACGTGATTATTTCAAAATGTTTTTTTTTCCTACTTAAAATATGGGATTGTTTCCATTACCCACTCCCGGCATGGGAAAATGTTTTAGATTGTACATTTATGTATTTTTTCTCCCAATAACTTCCACGTGGACGAAGCCGGGGGCAACAGCTATAGATTTATATATTTTTCAGGTGTTAAAAAGACGAAATCTATGCAAGGAATCTGAGCTGATCTGGTGCATCACGACATTACGAGAACAGAGATATAGGCAGGTGTCCGAGGCAAGGCGGAAGTACCTCACCAAACGAACCCTTGAAGAATTGGTTCAGATGATGGTGGAAAGGTATGAGGCATAGTCTTGTGACGCAAGTCTTCTCATGCAAAATCCTATACGAAATAATAAACAGTCCCAACAGTCATACATCATGACCTCACGCTAGGTGAAAATCCCTTTTTTATCCTGGAAGGCAGTGACTACACTGCACCTAGTAAGCGTAGTGTCATCCAGTCAGAGTATCAAGTAGCGAGAGACAACTATTCCTTGCTACTCGACAAAATCATGCCTGCTGTTTAGCTCCTTCACATTACGCCTAAAGGAGCCAGGATGATAGAAAGGGAACATGGTAGCTGGCAAACTGTTCAGCTTGATGGTGCAATATGTTTCGGGTCTGGGTGTTGTGAGGCCGAAAGCCCCTCATAGATCCTTATACCCATGACACGTAATCCGTATCTTAAAGTGAGGTCAGGACTACTTTTTGTCGGGGGTCTAGACTTGGGGTACGATATATAGCCGTTTTGGGGTCTTCTGAGTACTCTGACCCTAGACCCTCGACCGCTTCTTCACTTCTTTGCCCCATGGCGTAGAGTGAAGAAGCAGGCCGGCATGATTGTGTTGAGTAGCGGGGGATAGATTGTCTCCTGCTACTCGATACTCTAATTGGACGGCACTGCGCTTACCATCAGGTGCAGTGTGGTCACTTGGTCGTGCCAGGATAAAAAAATGTGTGTTACTCATCAATTCTTACTGATTGCCTCAGTGGTGCAGTTGTAACTGCGTACATAGTAGGGTGCTATGCTAATGTCTCGGGTTTGAACCCCGGTTGAGGTAAAAGTGATTTTAAGTTCACGAAAATTTCATCACGTAATACTCAGTACCAAACTGGAGTCAATTACCCAGTATGGTGATAGGCTCGCCCCCTATCACATGGGACGGTAATAAGCTCGGCGAAATGTGGGTGTATTGGTACATCTTTGTCTACCCTTCAGGGACAGGCATAAGTGTGTATGTATGGAAGAAGGGGAGGGGGTGTCGTATGTATCATATTACGGACATAATATATACACCCAACAGTTGACTGTTAGACACAGATGACACATAGTTGTGACCCCACATTAGGTCAAACCTGTATTGTGGGTATCAAGAGGGGCCACGGTCCCACAACATCCAGACCCGAAACAAATATCTATCTGTCACTGAAACATTTGTCTCCGTGCGAGAATCGAACCCACGGTCTCTCGTTTCATTGCAGAACTCACCAATTGCGCTATAGAGTCTGTAACCATCTCCAATATTTTTTACAGACAACCGAGCGATTACGAATCCCACGGTCGTATATCCGGCTCGAAACAGTGGCGCATAGAGCGTGGTGAGATGAGCTCAGGCGCGAAGGGTCACGTGTTCGAACTCGACCGGGCCGGGGAGTACTCCGCGCGGTACCATCCCGGACCTGACCACTACCGCGTGTCCCGGGACAGCGAGGAGTTGCAGCTCATCAGCACCTGGACAGCCGCCGCGCATGATTACACCAACATCTTCAGGAAGGTGGAGGATGATTGGCAGAAGGTGTATTTAGCGAGGGAAGGTATGTACAAGTTATAACATAGACCAAAGATTTAAACAGACACCATGTATATGTCGGGTAGCGGATATCCATTGTCGCCATATAATACAAGATGGAGTCACGAAAGTACTTAGGTGTTTACTCTTTGACAAATCATAACGAACTGACTGAATAGATTGTATCAACCGTCGCCTATAAATACAAATCTTCTAATGACGTCATTTCCGACACAAACATGGTCATACTTATTCTGTTACTAAAACAGTGAATATAAAATTTATAACAGTCATATAACAATATAATTAAGTCTAGTAATTTTTGACTTAATAGTTAGTAAATAAGTTACCGGACGTTGCATTAATAAATCAAATCAGCGCCCATATATACAAGGTCTGGCAGATAGTGTATATTTGTCGTTTTCTACTAGAACAGGAGGGTTACTCTTGACACTCGATTCCAATTTAAAATTGGGATTGGGTTCGAAAACTGTAGAACTGTCTCTCTTGAACGCAACACCAGCGTACGATTTAACTGAATATGGCGGAATTTTTAGTAACTATTTTTTTTTAAAAAGAAAGAGCATTGTTGCCAACAATAATTTTTCAATCCCGTCAACTTAAGAAATTCGGTTAAAAACCCGTCAAACAGTTTTTTTCGTTCCCGAGGGGGGGGGGGGGGGGGTGTTTGAGGGTTACCTCGTACTGTGTCAGACGGCTCGTTTGTAATCCCGTCAAAAAATCCGTCAGCCGTCAGACCATATTTTTTCCCGTTTTCCATTCGTCCAACCCGTCAGAACTGGCGGGAAATCCGTCAAGTTGGCAACACTGTGAAATAGAGTATTTACGATCCCTAGTTCGTAAATATTTTATTTCATTTAGTTGAGTGAGAGGCCACAGTTACAGATACCCATTAGTGGAAAAGGGACTGTATTACTTGAGTCGTATAGGACCAAAGTCGGCAAACTAGGTATTGGGTTATATTTCGAAATATCGATATTTTATCAACAGTCCTACTATAGAATGATGTATGTACAGACGGCGACACAGCCGGCAGTATATCGTGGAAGGTGTCCGTCGCCGAGCAGTTATCGTGCACGTGCACGTCCCTGTGCGTGTGGGCGACGTCGGCTGCGTACGAGGACGGGCGCGTGCAGTGGAGCGTCAGCTTCGACGGCGAGGATGCGGTGCCGGTACACTTCGGGGGTAGGTAGTGGTAGCAGAAATGTTGCAATAGTTACTTTTACTAAGTATAACAACTATTAAAAAAACATGTGAACTGAAAACTAGCGTAGATGTAACGGTAGGCGGTTCTGCTGTGTCCATTGCAGAAGTCTATGGGCGGCGGTGACTATTTACCATCAGGTGGCCCGTCTACTCGTTTGCCTATCCAGGCAAAAAAAGAAGTAATTGCGCATGCG
Source organism: Laothoe populi (assembly GCA_905220505.1). Taxonomy (NCBI): domain Eukaryota; kingdom Metazoa; phylum Arthropoda; class Insecta; order Lepidoptera; family Sphingidae; genus Laothoe; species Laothoe populi. Next base: position 3,868,750 of record HG992165.1, read on the forward strand.
TTACGAGTCCTGTTCTGAGATCTCGGGTTCGATCCCTGGGTCAGGTAAAGTGATATTGGGTTTTTCTATTTAGATATACTCAGTATTAGCCCGGAGTCCGGAATCAGCCCCTATCTATAATTCATTTGACAATTTTATTACCTCTTCGGACAAATATGAATGACGTCTTATTTTTGATCGGAATCATAAAATTCTTTCGATAATACGTTTCAGGTAATTTATCTTGTTGATTAAAATAATAAAAAAAAATCTTATTAACTACCTTATTTTATGTGTGACTATTTGATGTTGTTTCATATTAATTACTTTACTTATCTATTCATTTTACCAGAAACTCCAACAAAGCTGGAGCGAAAATTCAAGTGTGCGGAAATCACGGCCCAGCTCTCCGGCGGTGTCGGGGAGGTGTCCTGGCAACACGCGCAGCTGTTCAGACAAGACCTGAACAATACGGCCAGTGCCTTCGACATCACTGTCTGTGTCGAGAGACTTTAAGCCCCGGCTTAACGGTAGGCAGCGGCTCTGCTGTGCCCTGGCATTGCAGAAGTCTATGGGCGGCGGTGACTACTTACCATCAGGTGGCCTGCTCGTCTGCCTATCGAGGCACTAAAAAAAAGCTTAAGACCTCAACGCGAAACTGGGCCCCTTTTCTACACTAATCGACTTTGTGGTCTATAAAAACGGCCTAGATTTAGTGTTTGGGCTTGTTAAATAGCCGGTGCGGGCACCGCTTTTGATTTTCTTGCCCATTTTGATACCTAGTCATAATATATTGCTCAGTTTGATTCGGTAAATGGTACATCCGATCACTGTATTGGTTATTATTCCAAGTATCAATATAATAATAGAGACTCTTGATTAATTTAATTTTTATAATTTAGAACGAAGCTTCTAGCTCTTCTTACATTTCTGCTAGCCTGGTACTTAGGAAACTTCAGAGGTGTTACTTTTGTGTCACGCACATTTAAAATTTCACTCACATCAATTTTTTCGTATCGCGCCTAGATTTGATTTGGCAAATGGTATATACATTCTCTAATATGTTTTGATGATTATTCCAAATATCGATTTATTGAACGAAACACATAAAGAGTTAAAATTAAAGTTAATCTGAAAAATTTGATTTATTTGTCGCAATTCCTATGAATTTCCCGAATTTAATCTATATTAAATTATTAGATTATTACATAGATTAAATTAAATTGTAGATTCATTTATCGATAATTATGATCGAACATCGATTTCCTATTTCGATTTTCGGAGTAGCCATAAATGTCAACTGCGGTTTGTGAGGACGTCTTCAGTTGCGATTAATTCATACAAATAATGTTTTATCGACTATTATTATGATCAGTCCGCGTTAAAAATTTAATTTAAGTGTAGTATGCAGAAAAACCAAGAATTTACTATCGTTTTTAACTTTGGTACGTTAGACTTGAAGATGATTTCAGTTTAATCTCTACTTAAAACTCAACACCCAATGGAGTGACACGACGACATAAAAATAGTATGATATGGAGTGCTTTGATATGATTCGAAATTAAGGGTCAATTAAAATTAAAGTAGGTCTGTGAAAACGGGCATAAGTTTTTAATATCGTGCAATATATTATAGATCGTATTTTGTAATTTATATATTAATATTTAAATGGTAAATTTTGTAAACACTAAAAATGTACATCACAGAAAAACAAAATCAAAATACACTAATACTAAACTATACAATATGTTAAATCTTCAGATTTTTTGAACATTTTATCATGAATTCTTACTACATGTAAAAAAACAGCAACTGTTTTATATTATTCAGTATTCTGATCATTTCAAAAAGTCAACTACATTCCACATTCATTATTTTGGATGAATTGAAATAAAGTAACCAGCAAGGGCGTAGCCGTTGGGGGTTCCCCCGCCCCGAAATATTCTAGGAAAGGCGAAGATTATAAATTATTACTTAATTACATACATACACTCACGCCTGTAATCCCCGAAGGGGTAGGCAGAGGTGTAACGAGTACACCCACTTTTCGCCGAATTTCGGTCCCATAATGTGATAGGGGGCGAGCCTATCGCCATACCGGCACAAATTCCAGACTCCGGGCTAATACTGAGGAATTTCTAGATAGAAAACCCCAATATCACTTTACCCGACCCGGGGATCGAACCCGAGACCTCAGCACAGCAGTCGTAACGCATGCGCAATTACCACTGCACCACCAAGGCAGTCATTACTTAATTAATACTATGCATATTCTGAATTTGGTTTATTGACCCCCAAATACACAAACCTGGAAACCTGGCTACATCCGTGGTAGACTATAGATATTTTGGTTCATTTGTGCAAGTCTTGCTTATAGTCCATGAGCATAAATATGTGCTTTAGACTTTTGGGCAAGTTGTCGTCTTGTACCTATTGACACACACACAGTAACTATATAAATACATCACACACAGCACCGCGTGCACAAATGAATTGAACTATCGGTTTATGTTCTAGTTTCGAATATGATTATTATTTTCTTTCACATAAATATTGTATGGTCGCGAATAAAAGACAATAGTTTAACATTGTATAATTTATATTTTTTTTAATGTAAAATGCCGATTAAATGTGTATCAAACTGTATCATTCCATTTTGTTATTTGGTAATATGATAAAAATATGTGCATTAATTATATAAAGACAGTTAATAATGGTTTTATTTTTTTGACCTGAAAATAATTAAGATTATTGCGCAGTACTACTAGGCAATAATACTGTTACTAGGCTTGTCGATTTACTTACGATTAATCTTCGAATCGTTTTTTTTAGTAATATTTGGAATATTCGGTGTTTAAATCGATGTTCAACACTGAATCGATTCATGAACCCCTCGAATCGAACTAATTCATATTAGTACGAGAGCAGATCGCACTGATCATAGCGACTAGAGTTTGTGAGTTATGGAGAACAGTAGGAGCGACATCAAGTGATTTAGATTAAGAGATTCAAACAATTTAAATTTATTTATTATTACTTTTTCTAGATTTAACTTCGTTCAATAAATTTCTTCAAGAAAAACATGATTTGAATAACGAGAATCTATGTTTTCGTGCTCGCTTTGATCAAGGATCAATTCTAATGCGTTCGTTCACATAGAATCTATTAAGATTATTATTTTTAAATAAAACGACATCCTAATTCCTACATAGGGTTGTGACATTGAGTAAAGAAATCGATTATTTAAAATCAATTATTTTTATTAACAAAAATACCTATGAAATTCGATTATTTTTTCCCTTCCCTACTACATAGTATTTTACCTTAGAGTAGGCAACCAAAAGGAGACGGCATTACGCTCGAATCTTGAACAAAAAATTCAGCAATGTCGGTGGGGGGCTTCGTACAACTACAAATAAACATGTGCACACAAATGCAAAATGTAATCACGTCGCTACGCACGCACACTACACCATTTCATACAACACTGGCAAATTTATGCACATAGTTACAAATTTATCTTGGTGTGTAATGTATTTACAGTGTCATATATTGACAACTGTATAAAAACAGTAGAGCGTAGCAATGTCGACAAGAGGTATAGATAGCTTTGTCCTTATCTATCGATAGATAAAATAAAACAATTATAATTTATGAAATATTTTAAGATTATTTTTTATGTGTATCATCTTTTCTATCGCTTTCTTACAATCTCTGGGTTTGATTTCGTGAAAAGGGACGGAAGTAGAGAGGTATAGTTAAAAATAGTGTAAATTAATATTTTTAATTTAATCGAAATACTGTGAAGATAATAAAGGTAATGAGTACTGAGAAAAATACAAGCCAAATAAGCAAAAATAAAAACTTTATTTTTTAGAAAATGATTTTTAATTTTGGATATCCAGCTGTTGTTACATTACTTAGGACTAAGTTATAATGAGCTAACAATAATCTTACTATTAATGAACAACATTTTAAGGATACCACGACATGCGTTGAGAGAAAAAAGTAACACCAGTATTCAATAAAAGTAAAAGGTTAATTAAATTTTCAAAAATAACAATGAGTATGACCAATGAGAATTTAATTAATAATAAAATATATATTTATTATATCTAAGTATAACAATATTATAGAATTGTAGCTATAAGAAAAATGGTTAGGTGTATGTACAGCTAACCATTTTGCCACAACAGCTTTTTTGAATTTTGGCAATTTCATAATCAACAAATACATCATACATACATCGTTTCACAAATAGAGTTATATGATTTGGACAAACGGGATATGGCAGAGAATTGATTTAGGTCGGTTCTGGTCTCTCGGTTTCTTATATAAGTAAACTCGTCTTCTTCTGTTTTCCTAATGAAAACACGACCTTGCTTAATCTACACGAATTTGTACTCTTTATCTTTGGCGATCTGGCGAGCCGCTGCGTGTAATTTGTTTTTAGGTGATAGGTGCTCAACAATGTAAAGCGGCGATCTATTACCTCCAATGCCTATGTGAGCAGTACTGAGCTTGTCGTTTGGATTTGCCTTATTAAAATTTATTGTTTTCGCTAAAAATGTATCCCGAAGCCTAGGGGTAGCCAATTTAACAATGATTGAGCGAAGTCTCTTGTCGTCTCTGTTACTTTTTACCACACGAGTGCAATGATGAATGTCGGATTCTTTCAAGTCGCAGGATACCTTAGACAAGACTTACTTGGCTGAGTAATCATAGATAGCAAGTTTTACTGTTTTTGCTCGGGGACACACTCTATCTCAAGATTGTTAGAACGGTTATGCTGCTCAGCAACCTGAAGCGTGATTTGCAGATCCTGTAACGTATTTGTTAACTGAACGTTCTCTTTCTTTAGCTCTCCCAGTGTGTCTTGGTATTTGGCGATGGTGGTTATGGTATATTTGGTGGTTTCGTAATTTTCATTCAGAAACAAACATTATTCTCCAAAGCAGTTATTTCCTGTTATATAGAATGAAATTCGGTTCTCACCATCTGCTTAAGGATTTGGTTAAGCTCCTGTGCTAAAGCCAATTTCATGACATTGAATTTTTCTCTTATTATTTCCCTAACGTCTTTCTTTGTAATAACTGACGCGGACGAGTTTAAGCCCGAACTTCCACTAATTGCGCTAGTATCAACAGTGGCTTTTTTCGATGCGTAATATTGTCATTAAAAGGTAGCGAGTCATTATTGTTCCTTGACTTGCCGGGTGAGTCAATGGGACGTAAAGGTGTATTACTGTTATCAGGTTTTGGTTGCTTTGACACTTCCACTTCCGTGACACTTCCATTTTTTTTGGTCGACACTAATTGTAGAGAAGCGTTTTTCAGGTATGTCAGCACATGGAATACAACAATGACGGCCGTTGCAAATTATTTTAAAATGTATTTGATGATTACTCACTCGTTTTGAGGTATTCCGATTCAGCAAATATACCACCGGAAAGTACACAACACGATCTTTCCAATGGTATATAGTTTGTGAGAACATGTTCTGTTATTCCATAAAATTTCAAATTAAATAAGCGGAGCCAAGAAATACAGTATTACTGGTAACGAATGCGATTAGCGAATGCTGCGAATGAAATTATTGTATGTCATTGAGAGCGATTATTGCCTGTTTTGGTGTGGTAGCCGGCTAACGGCTATCTATTATGAAGAGCATATAAAAAGGGCTTGAGATCTCGACATGAATACAGGGTGTCCCAAAAGTCGACGTTAAGCCGGAACCGGGTGAAAGGGCAAGTCATACCGGTTTTCAAAAAAATATAAAAAAATCTAAGTTGCATGTTTTTAAAATTATAGGCATGGCCCGCGCTTTTTCAAAGTATAATCCTAACTTTGCGCATTTGTGTGATCTTACGTAAGAACTATTAAGACTCCCTCCCCTTGTAAGAAAAATTAAGACATGATCGACCAAAATTCATACCTAAATATTTTTTAAATATACCGGATACATTTTTAGGATCACATTTTTTTGACAAATACTTTATTTTGGTTTTGGTATATTTTGTTACATTCCTAGTGTGTTAGAACTATTTACATTAAAAGTATGAGTTTAGAAGACAGTCCAGATGGATTATTAATTTTATCGATAACCTTTATAAGTTTATCCACACCACTATTTGAGTCTTGCATAAACGACAGTGTTACCACATAAACCACCCAAAATGCCAGTGTAATAAAGTTTATGAAATTGTAAACTTAGTCGATATGTCAACTCTCCTAATATTTTAAAATTATAAATTAAGTTAAGAAAGCATAAATAAAGTAATCCTACTAATATTATAAATGCGTATGTCTGGATGGATGCATGTTTGTTTGATATCCAATCACGCTACAACGGCTGGACGAATCTATTTAAAATTTGGCACAGAAATAAATTATAGTCTGGAAAAGTACATAGGCTACTTTTTATCCCGGAGAAATGTACAGTTCCCATGGGATAGTTTAGTTTTTCACAGAGCAGTTTTTGACATGATTTTTTGCATAGTGGCAGTTAAGGGATCAGAAAATGACAAAGACCACTTTTATCTCGAAAAAATGCACGCTTCCTATGGGATAGCAAAATATAGAAGGTTAAAATGCTCCAAGACCTACACGCGGGCGGAGCCGCGGGCAATATCTAGTTAAAAATGAATATAAAAAAAATTACTTGCGTTTAAGATATTGAATGCAAATAAATTGTGCACTACTGTGGTTAAAAGTTTAACCTGGCAACATTTATTACCCGGTGATAATTTTTAGAAATTATATGTTTTTTGTGTTTTTAGTGGCGGATCACGAAGCGCAACTAGTTTTATAGAACGTGTATGAGCACCGTGCTCTTACATTTGTCAAACGGGGTAAGCGCTCAATGGCGTCTCTAGTGTTAAATACTCTAAGTATTTTACCAAAAAAAGAACCGCTTCATTCTTTTTTTGAATAAATAACGACAGACAAGGCTGCATGGTGGATAACCTTTGTCTTCTCTTATTTGAAAAAATATTTATTGTTTACTGAGGAAACGAGAGTTGAGATGTAGAGGTTATATATTCCTAAAATAGTTTTTCTGAGTATAAATGCTCTGGATTATTCTTAAAATATTATAATAGAAGAATAATAAGGAACCTGAAAGTTTAAATCCTTGAATTGGTATTTTTTTCATTTAATGAGAAGAATGAGTTCACTGAAGAGATACATTGGTAAGATAATACGTATATTAAAGCATATTAATTAAGATACAGATGCATCGATAGCCTAGTTGGTTGCGGTACGGACTGTCAAGACGAAAGTCGTAGGTTCGAAACCCAAGTGGCATACACCTCTAACTTTTCTAAAGTTATGTGTGTATTAAAATGTTAATTATCGCTTGCTTTAACGGTGAAGGAAAACATCATGAGGAAATATGCACATCTGAGAATTTCGAAAGTATGTGAAGTCTAACAAGGCCTAACACCTCATTATGAGTGGGACAATGTTGAATACAGGGGCACAGAGCTAGTATTTTTATTATTAACACTAGCTTTTGCCCGCGGCTACGCCCGCGTGGTGGTTATTTTTGGAAGAAAATGTATAAAATCCACCTTCCTGTATTATGCTATCCCGTAGGAACCATGCATTTTCTGGTATACAAAGTAGCTCATCATCTAACACTATGCAAAAAATCATGTGGCTCCCTTGCTCTGTCTAAAACAAAAACAAAACTATTCTAACATTGTTTCAACCCCCATTTTACCCGCTTAGGGGTGTAATTCCCAAAAATCCTGAAATAGTATTTTTTATTTTTAACTGAAAGTCTAAATACCAATTATTATGCGTTTAACTTCAAAAATGACGGATTTGCATACAAACTTTCTTTCCCTATTTTACCCCGTTAGCGGTGGAATTTCCGAAAATCCTGAAACACGTAGTTTTTATTTTTAACTTAAAGGCCAAATACCAATTTTCATGCGTATAACTTCAAAAATGATGGATTTTCATACAAACTTTCTTCCCGTATTTTACCCCCTTAGGGATGGAATTTCCAAAAATCCGGAAATATATATTTTTATTTTTAACTGACAGGCACAATACCAATATTCATGCGTTTAACTTCACAAATGACGGATTTTTCATACAAACTTTCTTCCCCTATTTTACCCCTTAGAGGTGGAATTTCCAAAAATCCTGAAATATATTATTTATTTTTAACTAAAAGGCCAAATACCAACTTTCATGTGTTTAACTTCAAAAATTACGGATTTTTCATACAAACTGTCTTCCCCTATTGTTCCTCCTTAGGGGTGCAATTTCCAAAAATCCTGAAATATATATTTTTTATTTTTAACTGAGAGACACAATACCAATATTCATGCGTTTAACTTCAAAAATGATAGATTTTTCATACAAACTTTCTTCCCCTATTTTACCCCCTTAGGGGTGGTATTTCCAAAAACCCTTCCTTAGTGGATGCCTACGTGATAAAAGGTACATACTGTCAAAATTTCAAGTCTCCGTTTAGGCTGTGTGTTGATCGGTCAGTCAGCTTCTTCTTTTATATATACAGATAGAATCATACGGTCCCATAATGTGATAGGGGCTGGCCGTAATAAATTCGGCGAAAAGTGGGTGTAGTGGTTACACCTCGCCTGGCAGGCAGGGGCCTACGCCTTCGATGAATACAGCAATTAACATAAATAGATGTTCAGTCTTAATAAAAAAGGTATTTTTACAATTATTTTTAGATATAGGCGCAAACCTTACTGATGACATGTACCAAGGGGTATACCATGGATCAAAGAAACATGTGCCGGATTTGGATGTTGTATTACAACGGGCTTGGACTGGTGGAATGGAAAAGATGATTATAACAGGAGGCAGTTTAGAGGACAGCAAAAAAGCTATAGAGATGTCTCAATGTGATGGTAGTTAAATATTTAAAAATAAAAAAGACAAAAATTATTGAGTCTATCGTAAAAATAGTTTGCCCTATTTGATACAAAATTCTACAAATAAAATAAATAAATGCACATATATGCAATGTGACATACATCAGTTGTGTTTAACAAAGATATACAAAGACAGCCTCGGTGGCGCAGTAGCGGAGTAGCTGGCTGTGAAATGAGAGGATTTGTGTTTGATTCCCTGGAGTGTGGTGTTTGTGTGATAGACAGATATTTGTGTTGGGCATGGGCGTATATAAGGGGGGGGGTCCAGGGGGTCCGGACACCCCCCTTAGCCTACAACATAATAAAAAACCGCGAATTATGGTAGCGGATAATATAGACGGTTAGCACGCTATTTGATTTAAGTGTAAATTTTTGCAGCATTCAGCTATATGCATATTTGGAATTAACAGATTTTTCTACGACTTTTGAGCCTAGTTTAATTTTTTTCGTGTACTTTTTAGCGCTTAAATCTACTGGTAAAACAAGACTGCTTTTTTTTCAGGGCACATCTATTTAAAAAAATACGACCGAGTCTTAAGTAGTGACTACTTAGTAGTGATGAGTGTGATGGTATATGATGTACTATAAGTACCTGGAGGACAATTCTCCTTTCATTCAAAATAATTTCGTACTCGAATCTACAGTTCGAATAATTTCTCTATTACATAATTTCGAACTATGAAGTTATATTGTTTAAATGTTGCATCGATATCCATTTGAATTCGAGTCTTTACTATGAGATTCTACTAAAAAATTTGAATTTCGAACTAAAAATCTATAAGTATTTTAATATCCATAGTGTCACGGGCCTCATCAAATGTGCATCCACTATCCAGTTCTTGGACATGTTTTTGGACTCTTCCAAGTATTTTATCTTTCTAAGACTTTTAGTTAAATCATAATAAAAACACGAGATTGAGTCTTTTTATGGGTAAACACATCAGCATATGGCATCATATACGCAGTAAGTTAGGACCAAAATAAAACAATATCTTTGGGTGTCTAGAGGCCTTCATACGTACAACATTACCGCACCACCTCCAAGAGCATTAGACTATTTGCCGCTTAGCTATAAACGTCGTAAAATATTAATGTTAAGGAAACAATCTTGCCACTTTATCTGGAGTATTCACCTGATGCAGTTCATATGAAATTTGTCAAGACGCCATATGGTTTAGACACCATTAGGTTTCAGTGGTTTAAGGCAAACTCGCTCAAGAATGGCGTAAGCCTGGATGTCATTTTCTACCTACTACAATATCATCAAGTGTTACTTAGCATCTTGCGACGTACCCTGCGACTGCTGGGAAGAACTTTCGTGTCACTAGACCGAATGGCGTAGCTCAGTACGAAAATCATGTGCACATTTTGAGGAAACATGTATGTATCCAATGCCTTGACGCACAGCGTGAGCTGCAATAAATAAGATCTAAAACTGTGTACACATAGGGTTGGCCCTAAGTGTACACGACGCGCGTCGCCATGCATTGTAGTTGAAAAATAGGACGTGACGCAACGTTTCGACTCTGCGCCAGTTTGAGTTGACTCTTACAGCTACTCTTCTAGACAACTGTTCTGTACGTCCTGTGACAGGGCTTTTAAAACAAAATTAGGGCTAGCTAGTCACATATGCTCACATTGGCGAAAAAAACTTGTTCCAAAAATGCAAGGTTCGCCGTCGAAGGATACTTCTTGGAGGACATCATCATCAAGTTAGGACACAATATTGAATGGTTCGAATTCGAGATGTACGTCTCGACCGGTCTGTACCAGTCGAAGCAGTTCGAGCGATAACCTTCGAGAAATGTTCGAATGGTAATTTTTAGAATAGCTCAAATAGAATATTTTGATTTCAAATTCTATTTTTAAAATAATTTATTTATGAACAATACATTTGACATTATATTCGTACCATCAAGACCTTCGAGAAACACCGGACTCGACATTTCCATAATAGCTTAACTTTACATTCACTCGAAAAAAGTTCGAATTTGAATTATTTTTCGTATACGAAGTTGATTCGAGTGCGTGAGAATTTTCTCCCTGAGTTCTAACATCTCATCTTGATAATAAGCAACATTAAAATAGTTATTTATCAAAAATAAATTGATTTCACTTGACACTTGATGTTTTGACAATTGTTATGCAAACAATAAAACAAAAATGAATGAAAATCTACGGCAGATTTTCATCCATCCAAAGTCCAAATCCAAATAGCAAGTAGCAATTTTTTATTAATTTTTATTATTATTTTTTTTTAACTAGCGTTTTCCCATTCTATGTTTAAGTAATTTCTAAATAACTATGATTTGAGCGGTTAGATTTTTGGCTTTTACCCGCGGACCCCCCCCATGTAAAAGCTATAGCTACGTCACTGGTGTTGGGTCTGGGTGTTGTAAGAGCAAAAGTCTCTTAGTTCCTGATACTCACAACACAATACTCATATCCTAGTGTGGGCTCAGGGCTATGTGTGTGACTGTTGAGTGTTAGTTATTATTTAAAAAAATATGGCATAAAACTAGGTGCATAAACATCTATACAGTTATATATAAACCTGTTCTTTTAAATTGCACTATGCACAGCAGATGTTAGCTTTGTGTTTAATGCTTGGTTGTTATGAACAATTCCTGCAATAAGCTCCTATTTTTAACCAACTTCAAAAAAAGGAGGAGGTTAACAATTTGTCAGAATCTTTTTTTTATGTATGTTCCCCGATTACTCGAAGATGCTTGGGTCGATTCTAGAAATTCTTTTCTTGTTTAAAAGGGTATACTTCCCAGGTGGTCCCATTGGCACCAATTCAGGATCTGATGCTGGGATCTCAGAAAAATCGAGGGCAACCCTCACATTTTATAGCAACACATAATTTGTTTTTTATTGTACTTTTATAAATTAAAAAACTTTTTCTTCTAGCAAGATTATTTTCAACTGTCGGATGTCACCCAACTAGATGTAAAGATTTTGTGGATAATCCTGAAAATTACTTGAATGACCTCAGAGATCTAATAAGTCAAAACAAGGACAAAGTTGTGGCTATAGGAGAGTGTGGGTTGGATTATGAAAGATTGCAATTCTGTGAAAAAGATGTGCAACAGAAGTATGTTTGTCATATGCTTTTTCATCTTCATTAAAATCTCAAATATACACTGTATTTTTGTCTAGTCTTACTTTAGTACAAAGTGAATGTTCAGAAAAATTGAAGCCTTGTAGGAATTTTAGCGCACAAGGGCAACTTATTAGCATTCGTTTTTAAATAGGCGTTATGTACATTAGTGGGTAATACTCCGTCTTTTTGTATTATTATTTGATCGTTTTCACATTGTACATGAAGACACTATTAAAATATTCTTTTAGAAGATAACATATTTTTTTCTCTTCTGCTACTGGCAGACCTAATCTGCACAGTGAACCTATAATGTTCTATTTGTATCAATCTACAGCCTTATCAAAGAAAAATTGTGTAAATTTTGACAATTGAATTAAATCATGTTTTTGAAATCTATTGTATGTTTCCAGATATTTTGAATACCAATTACAGTTAAGTCGGGAGTTTAATTTACCGCTGTTTCTGCACTGTCGGGCGGCTGCAGACGACCTTGTAGATATTTTGAGCAGAAATAAGGATAAAGTGGTAGGGGGTGTTGTTCATTCATTTGATGGATCTGAGGATGCACTACAGAAGATATTGGCACTTGGATTGTATATAGGTATAAATGGATGGTCAGTTTGTTGATTTGTTGTGTATTTATAATAATAATAACACCAGCCCTATATTATACTATTAGGAGGGGTTAGGCTTTAGTGCATCAGGCTGGCTTAATGCAGGATGGCAGACTTCACACACCTTCATAATTTTGAAATAGTACCAGGGCGACATATTAACTAAGTGAAAAAGCCTATATAAAGAAAAAAAAATTTTTGAAATCTTGGGCATGCAAGTTTCCTCAAAAAAAATTTCATTCAATATTTAAAAGCAAGCAATAATTAACAATGAATACACACACAACTTCTAAAGGTCATAAGTGTATGCCATTTGGTCTGGTTTCCAAGCTGTGACTTTTGTTACTTGCGACTGGCAGTAACACTACAAACTAAGATATTGCTGCTCAATGTTTTTACAATCATTGTTGGTTATATAAAAGAGAGAGAAAGTTTCCACAACTCAATAAGTACCTATTGACAATATCTTTCAGTTCTCTCCGGACAAAAGAAAATTTGGAGGTGGCATCGAAAATTCCCACTGACCGCCTCATGATAGAAACAGATAGTCCATGGTGCGAAGTGAAAGCCACACATCCTGGTTACGGCCATGTCGTTACGAAATTTGCAAAAGTTAAGAAAGAGAAATACAATCCTGAGTCCAACAGCCAGGTCAAGGGAAGGAACGAACCTGTAAATATTGTGTAAGTATATTAGAGAAATATCGCATCTTAATTTAGATCTAAACTCCACATAAAGTAGGGTTACCAACGCCGGAATTCAAATACTAGGATTTGAAGTTAGAAAAACGAGGACAATTCAGTTAAAAACATGACGCATCTTTGTTTTAAAATAGCGTAAACACTTGCGAGCTGATACGCCGCCCCTAAAGTAAGGATTGCAAAATTAGTGTGGGAATTTTAAAATACAGGACCTTTTATCAGGGCTCTTTAAAAACCCAGGACGCTGCTTAAAAACTATCCAGGACACCCCAGGACACTCTAAAAACCAGGATATGTCCTGGGAAAACAGGACGGTTGGCAACTCTAACATAAAGTGGTTGAACAGAAGTTATAAGTGTCCGAAATGCAGCATTAATAATTTATTTTTTGTCATTGCTGTAAATGTAACTAGACCCATTTTTGTATGTCACTCATTTCTTTCAGCATTAGAACACATGTGAATAAAATGTGAGTTTTAGGCTACATACGCACTATGCGGTTTACCGGGTGGCGGGTAGCCGGAACCGCAACCGGAACATGCGGTTGAGAAACCGTCGTTAACCGGGTGGCGGGTAGCCGGAACATGCGGTTGAGAAACCGTCGTGGTTTGCCTCATTTCCAAGATGGACTTCGAAGAAGTCGCAGCTATTTATTATATTTATTTGCGTTATATAAAGTAAAGGAACAGAGAAAAAGGTACTGGCTGCATTCTTATTTGCAAACACGAAGTGAGAGCAAGTATTTGAATTATTTTTCACAGTGCTCAAAAAATATGGAGATAAGTTTTTTGGATATACTAGAATGAGTCTGAAATCCTTTGAAGAACTTTTGAGCATTTTAAATACCAACATAACCAAGAAAAGAAACACAATTTTTGCCGGACGGTTGCTATCCGCGTAGTGCGCATAGCAACCGTCCGGCAAGCCGTCGCGGTCGGTTGGACCGCAGCGCTCCGAGCGACCGGAGCGGTTGGACGGCAGCCGCATCGCAGTGCGAATAGAAACGTTTTTCTCGTAAATATTCTTGATTACGGTTAACGGTTCGTTCCGGCTAACCGCATAGTGCGTATGTAGCCTAATAGATTATAGTTCTTCAAGAAGACAGTAAATAGGTTTATGAAGGGTCGGCAACGCGCATGTGATGCTCCTGGTGTTGCAAGCGTCCATAGGCTACGGTAACCGCTTACCATCAGGAGAAAAAGATTATTTAAAATATGACATCGTGAGAAGTAAATAGTGTTAAACTTGCGTCATAATAGATTATTTTCTTTGTTGTCTTGTTTAGTGGCAGCATCACAGACTATGGTCCCAGTACATGTTTGATTTGACACAAATATCTGTGAATCAGTATCACAATCGTTTATCTTCCTGTATGGTATGAATTCACAACCAGCCGATCAGCCATTGCTCTACAATTCATAACATATTTTTTTTAATTTCAGCCAAGTCCTGGAGATTTTATCAGGGATACGGAAGGAGGATCCGAATGAATTAGCGGCCGCTATCTATGACAACACAAATAGGTTATTTTTTGGTGTATGAAATACAGTCATGAGATACATTATAATAGAGATGACACGCCAAAAAAAAAATATTTACCATCGCAGTAAATGGTTGCAAATTATCTTGGGCGATCGCAAAACCTTACACATCGCTAAACAATTTCCAAAATGCCTATAATGACAAAAATAATGCAATCTCGGGAATATAATAAATTCGATTCTAGTTTTCAGTGGATTGAGACTGATATAGCGGGTTCGAAACCAGGCCCCAGAGCACACACATATTATTTAGAATTCTTACCAATGTTTGAATAAATAAATTGCGTATTACAACTTTCTGGTCCACCACTTGTCACTGCCTTGCCCTATGCTACTTGCCCGGCGCAGTGTACAGAGTGTACAGATTTCGTTCGGCGTTTCTGCTCTGTAAACTAGTTCGATGGAAACAGACTGCTTGTTCATGTAATATAAATAAATAAATGTATATTTCTGACAGTGTTTAATTTGCCCTCGTTTTACTGAACGTTCTTACA
Organism: Laothoe populi; assembly: GCA_905220505.1. Classification (NCBI taxonomy): domain Eukaryota; kingdom Metazoa; phylum Arthropoda; class Insecta; order Lepidoptera; family Sphingidae; genus Laothoe; species Laothoe populi. The sequence goes on from HG992165.1 coordinate 3,884,098, forward strand.
TTATCGTCGGTACCTACTTTTGGGGTTTATGCTAGTTTAGAGCTCAAAAAGTATAAAACTCTGCATATACTTTTTTTTTATCCTGGCACGGTAGTGACCACACTGCACCCGATGGTAAGCGCAGTACCATCCAGTCAGAGTATCAATTATCGAGAAACAATGTATCTCCCTCAGTGTGGTCACTATGCCTCGCCAAAAAAACGGCGAAAATCCCATGAATAATGTGCCATAAATAAAACCATAGAATGAAATCACTAACAATATTTTATTGTGAATTCTTATATTATTTCGTACAACACAACATTGACATTGTCCAGAGGAATGATGGTAGTTGTATAGAACATATTCGTTAGGAGTGACTAATACTCATGCCCTTTATATAATTACAAATTCATTAAGAAAACTAGACTGCGACATCATCTGCTGCAAATTACAGACAATCACTGATTAGCACTATTCGATAATAAAAAGTAAAACATCACGAAAATTTAACAGATCACAAAACATAATTCATATCATTCCTCTTTCACATTGTATATTTATAAAACACAATCTCTCACAAATAAATATACAAAAAAAATCTTACCGACTATAATGTCTAACTTTTTAGATGAATGATTTGTATTTGGATGAAAATCAAAGGTAACTAACAATACAGGCATTTTTACTGTAACAGCGTTCATAAGCAATAATTCACTAATTCTACTGACTTTTACTGTTTCAAAAGAAGTATAAGAAAGTCAATGACCTCAACTTAACTGTCAGTTAAAGAGTATGATAACATGGAAATTGTATGTTAAATAACTAAGTATTTAAAGCAGTATAACAAATCTATTAAAGATAGGACAGTTATAAAGACAATATAATAGGCCAAGTGACTTTCTAATCATATTCATAAAGAAAAAAATTAAAAACCTTTGAATAATAAAATCCAACTTCTGAACGCCGTTACATTGCCAAACTTTTGAACACCCATGCTAAATCGATTGCGATGTAATGTAATCAGTCGTTGATCCCATAAATGCATATCAGGAATGTTCACGAATACTGAATTTAGAAATACTACAATGTCATGGATAGTATTTTTAAATATATTAAATAATGATATGAAAAATTATTGCATATTGTTCAACCAATGTTAGGCTCCCTGCAGTTTTGCGGTTGTACTCAAGTAAAATTTAAAAATTGGCTATTAGAAATGAAATGACGGACGGAGGACTGTGGTCCGTGCACGCAAATAGTCCAGCTATCTGTATATTTTAGGAACTTAAATAATCTCAGTGTCCTAGAAAATTGTATGTAATTTAAAAACTTAACATAAAAAATTGCGAATCGCCGATTAAAAATATGGTAAACCCCAAAACATTGAGTATTTGTAAAAAAAACTGATTACTAAAATTCATTAAAAAATATAATAAATGATTTAAAAAAAACACATCGCACATTCCTCTATCCGCGTTTGAGTTGTACTATCACTAACATAGAGTGGGGCCCTGTGTTCAGGGGATCTCCGAGTAAACATTCACTTGCTGCCTGAACCAGTGGAAGTACGAACTCATATGGAACCTGGTCACGTTGAGAGCTGACTGGGTTTTGTTTTGTAGTATCTCCGGTGCCCACTCACCACTGGAATAAACATATCTTACATTTAGTCTCCATGCTTTTCATAAATAAAAGTAGTGATGGTAAAAAATATTGATATTTTTCAATACATCAAAATCATAATACTTTTTAAGTTTAGAGTCACATTATAACAGTCATTATAGATATAAAATTATGGTGCAAAACTTATCTGCATAAGCTGATTCTGCATTTTACTAGAGAACTACCTTAATGAATTTAGCAATACTGGACTGGTCTACTCAAACTGTTTTAGTAAGGACCAACCACCTCAAGTATTCGAGATTTTCATCACTCTTACGAGGGTCATGTACGGCAATAGGTCTTGTAATAAGTTTTATTTCATAATATTACAAGATGCAAGTTAGTTGACATACATTGATCCAATCTAATGTACGCAAATTTAAATTGTATGACCAAATATTGTTAGGTGTTCGAAAAGAGAAAACTAAAGTATCTTGTCCGTTATTCTCTAGCGAAACTGCATTCCGAACTGGCGGTAGAGTAAAACAAGATTGACTGAATCTAAATAATGTATAGCGTTTTATGAAGTCAATAAATATTTGATTGATTGATACTTACATGAACACTTTAGTCTTCAAGTACTCGGCAGAAATCTGATAATAATCTGTGGCATACTTCACCACAGCACTGACAAACGCTTGGTACTGCTTGCGGATGGTCTCCAGCAATCCGGGTGCGTATTGCTCTATAAAGGCTTCCACTACAGGCGTTTTTTCAGACACATAATCCCATACGTTACGGTACAATATTCCAGCTTTTTTCACAGCCACAAAGTATGCATCTTTAGACAGTTGTGCGTAGGGTTTGCATGTCTCTACAGTTTGTGCGTAGTACACCGGCGCGTTGGTTTCCACCCACAGATACCCACGAGCCGATGTCGATAAGGTCTTCTGCCACGCTCGCTGGCTCTGCTCTAGTATGCCGAGATCCTTGAATAGTTTTCCTGTAGCGCTCTCTGTAATGATACATTTATTATTTTCAAATGGGTAAATGAAAATAAGTTTCCTTATACATTATTATTCCTGAGAATGCCTCAGTGGCGCAGTTGTAATTGCGCAACGACTGCTATGCTGAGGTCTCGGGTTCGATCCCCGGGTCGGGTAAAGTGATATTGGGTTTTTCTATCTAGAAATTCTCAGTATTAGCCTGGAGTCTGGAACCTGTGCCCGGTATGGCGATAGGCTCACCACCTATGACATTATGGGACCGAAATTCGGCGAAAAGTGAGTGTACTGGTTACACCTCTGCCTACCCCTTAGGGGATTACAGGCGTGAGTGTATAATATGTACATATTATACTTTGTTTGTTAATCATAAAGGAAGTTTGCCTTGTGCTTTATGTACAAGCAGGAACTCATAGTTTTTATCCTGTTGCAGTATATTGACTAATCTCTGCCTGATACAATAATTAATACTGTCAACTGTCGCGAGACATTGAGTAGTATGACGGTTTAAATCTATACCTATAAAACTGATCGGCTGTTTATTTGATTTTTTATTCTCTGGAACTACCGGTCAGGTGAGAAAAAAATCTTTTTGCATTTCATAGTCTATTTATTGAGGAAGGTTATTATATATAACATCCCGTTACAACCCAACAGCCACAGCTAGTTATAAAAGTTTGTTAATGTTATTTGTAAGCTGTCATGTTGTTATTAATTATTAAAATTTGCATGTTATTATATTTAAAAGTTTTTTTTCAGCTATATTAGATATAAGATCAGTTTTTTTATTGTCTAATTGATTTTCTGTATCTTTATTTTATTGTTGTTCCTATGTAGTGATATTGTTTTGTTTATTTTGTGTGTATTTTTACCCATATCTGCGAGCATGCTAAACCTACTGTTGTATAAAGCTGGGAGGAGCCAACTGAAAAATAGTATATACACTGAGCTGGCCTCTCGCCACATACATATTGTTATTCTGCTTGTATCTTTTTTTTAATGTATCATTATTTTGTATATGTATTGTGGCAAATAAATGGTTTGTTTACATTATACAGTAAAAGCTTTTGAATACATTATTTAACCTAAAAATATCCTATCACTAATAACTAATAATAATTTATAACAGAACAGGGTTTCTCAAACAGAAACTAATTGTTTAGATTACGAGAATTAATGTATAATTCGTTCGTATAACAAATAATGTCGGCTGAACGGTTTTCGATGCAGGTTTCACTAATACATTAAGAGAAATCCCAGTAAACATATAGGAATGCTGATGTATTTGTATATGTGTAAATATGATAGTAAGTATGTGGTTTTGATTGGGGAATATTAGATGTGTATAGAACTTCTTTATGATAGTCTCCGTGGCGCAGTGGGCGAGTAGTCGGTTGTGTAACGTGAGGTCTTGGGTTGGATTCTCACCGGAAACAATGTTTTTCTGATAGACAGATAGATAAAAAGTTTATTTAAGCAACAATGCATACACAATTAAACTTAACTTAAAAGAAGACAAAAATAACTATAAACTAATTACAGTCTAATGTACATACATTGCGGCCGAAATTAGGCCCCAGCTCAGCATGATGCTTTGCTCCTAAAAACAAAGCGCTGGTAATTCTGCTGGTGCCTAGTCTGTATATATAAAAGAAGAAACTGACTGACTGACTGACTGATCGATCAACGCACAGCCTAAACGGCTGGGGTTAGAGACTTGAAATTTTGACAGTAGGTACCTTTTATCACGTAGGCATCCACTAAGGAAGGGTTTTTGGAAATACCACCCCTAAGGGGGTAAAATAGGGGATGAAAGTTTGTATGAAAATCCGTCATTTTTGAAGTTAAATTCATGAAAATTAGTATTTGGCATTTTAGTTAAAAATAAAAAAATATATGTTTCAGGATTTTTGGAAATTCCGCCCCTAAGGGGGTAAAATAGGGAATGAAAGTTTGTATGAAAATCCGTCATTTTTAAGTTAAACGCATGAATATTGGTATTTTGTATTGTATACTTTTTCTCAACTTACTTATACGGCAATTACATAGTAGACCAAGGGCGTCTTATGGTGACTATCTAACATATTATTGAAAAATAAAAATAGGTACAGTACAAACTACATGAACTATTACCCATAAATAAACATCTTAAGAAATAAAAACAAACAATAGGACTATTGTTGTGATTTTAACAAAAAAAAATATATATGACAGATATGTGTTGTGGGACCATAATCCCTCGTAGTTTTATACACCCACAATACAGGTTTGACCTAGTGTGGGGTGAGGACTATGTGGGTTACGGTTGGGTGTATTTATTATTCATAAAAGCGTTCACAGGAGCGGAGTAAACCTAGTAGTATTGTTTATTTTATGCCATGTAATAATCAAAATTCTTGTCATTTGAACTAATTGGATATGTACCATGTATTTGTAAAATTAAATAAATAACACCCAACAGTCACACACATAACCCCAAACCCACACTAAAATACGAGTCTTGTGTTGGGGGTATAAGGGACTACGAGAGACTTTCGGTCTCACAACACCCAGACCCTGGACACAAATTTCTGTCTGTCACAATAACATTTGTCCCAATATAAATGTATTAACGGTCAAGATGGTCATAGTTCAACATTACAACGCAATTGCACGTGAAGGTCGAATGGCCTTCGCACGTGTTTAGTAATCTGACACTAGACTAGATCTGGACAATCTTTATACGGTATTATCAGACTATTGTCTGTGAGGAAGTTCTCTAATAAGCATAGTTGTCATTGATTAAATTAAATATATCCACAGATTAAAATAAAATACTGACTGCCTCGGTGGCGCAGTTGTAATTGCGCATGCGTTACGACTGCTGCTATGCTGAGGTCTCGGATTCGATTCCCGTGTCGGATAAAGTGATATTGGGTTTTTCTATCTAGAAATTCTCAGTATTAGCCTGGAGTCTGGAAACTGTGCCCGGTATGGCGATAGGCTCACCACCTATGACATTATGGGACCGAAATTCGGCGAAAAGTGAGTGCACTGGTTACACCTCTGCCTACCCCTTCGGGGATTACAGGCGTGAGTGTATAATATGTATATATTATACTTTGTTTGTTAATCATAAAGGAAGTTTGCCAATTGTGGTGCTTTAATAAAAACTTTATGTAACGGTTTTTGGTTAAACGTAATATGTAAGTTTAATGTTCAAAGCAATACATTATCAAGATATGACATCAACCTGTTATGCAGCTAGTTGATATTCGATCGAAGTTGTGTATTTAATTTCATATTTATTATAAATTTTTTATACCAAGATAAAATAAAATCATTTTTTAGAAAAACTTTTTTGGATTCAGTATCGTGTGGATTTTAGACATTAATATTTGTATATATTTATGTATTATTGATATAGAAAACCTAAAAAACTAAAACAGCAATACTAATAATTTATTGTTAAACAGTTTTTTTTATTCATAAAAAGTACACCAACTTCAATGAAAAACAAATTATGCGTCTCTATAAAATTTTAAGGTTTCCCTCAATTTTTCTGAGATCCCATCATCAGATCCTGACTTGGTGCCAATGGGACCACCTGGGAAGTATACCCTTTTAAAGAAAAAAAGATTTTCTCGAATCGGTCCAGCCGTCTTCGAGTAATCGGGTAACATACATAAAAAAAAAAGATTCCGACGAATTGTTAACCTCCTCCTTTTTTTGAAGTCGGTTAAAAAGAGGTGATGTGTGTTATTTGGTTTCAAGTATTTGGAATAACATAATATTAAAAATACTAGCACTGTAATAAACATTGTCCCACTGGTGGGCATGGGACTCCTCAACTAACTAGAGGAGTAAGGCCTTAGTCCACCACGCTGGTCTCATGCGGGTCGGATAGCTAGTCTAGACTTCACATACTTTCGAAATTCTTATGAGAAATTTCAGGTATGCAGTTTTCCTCATGATTAACAATGAATATATATGCCGGATCGTGATGAATATGGACACTGAATTGAACTTGCAATTAACTTTATTTATTGTAAACTGTGGGTACCGCCATTTGTTTTGCTATTTTGAAGGTGGTTTCGACTTGTTTATCGAGTGATCTCACTCGCAGAGGAGTGGGTCACAACGAAAATCACAAGATAAAAGAGCACCTCGTCTTTGGTGCGGCATTCGTGAATTATCATTGAAACAGTTAGTAACTTGTCGGTCGTAATGCCGAAATATTATTAAAGTAGTAAGCTAACGTGATGTGAAAGTGTTATTCTGTACCGCATATTGTAATGTTAACTGTGATGTGTTTAAAAGAGCAACCATGAGGGTTTCTTGCCAGCTCTTCCCCATGGATAACTGCATTCCGAACTGGTGGTAGCTTAAATAGACTCTGAAGTGTTAATCTTGTGTTTTATTACCGAACTATGATACGCTATGCATCCTGACCATATCTGGAGATCAGAGAGGGACGTGTAAGCCCTCTCACTGCCTCTGCCGATGACCGCCCGACCCGTCATATACATGATTTGGGCTGGTCCCGAACATATAACTTCCGTCTTGACAATCCGTACCGCAACTAGGCTATTGCTGCTATTTGGAATATTTCCTAAAAACAGCATTTTAGATAAAAAAAAAAGGTTACTTACTGGGGAAATTGCCACCAACTCTGGACACATCATACGCCACTAGTCCAGCAATGGCAACCAATAGGAAGAAACTAGCCCAAAGCCAAGGGAACCTTCTAGTGCTTGTCATTCTGTCTAGAATATCCTGTAGAGGAAAAAAATATAATGTTAAATTATTGTTAATTTCTTTCCCTGGCTAATGATATTGCACAACAAAAATTTGCAGATTGAGGCCTAAATTTATGTGGGTATGTTATATGCATATATTTTATGCTGTTATCTAATTCTATTTTAGAATTAAAATAGAATAGATCACAGCTACTTGCAAGATATTAATGTGAATTAAAAAGCATCACAATCAAGATAAGCATTTCTGTCTCTTAAAATCAGCAAATATTAAATGTGCAGTATCATTACATAAGCAATAATTAATATTATTTTAGTATTTTCACAAACCTACTACACTTTGGTTCTTTTCTAAATTCTATTTATCTGTGAAATGAGAAGCTACAGGTATTGTGAGATGAAATACCGGTCATAGTTCATAAAATTACACAAGATAACAATAAGTGGGGTCAGAATTCTGTGTGATAATAATATCTCAAAGTAAGGTTTTTGTGTGTGAAAGATAACAGTTATTTATTAATGTTATACTGCACTGTGCTAAACAGTGTTGTTTCAACCACAGTCAAGTTATTAGAGAAATGTAACTTTGTGTTATTCCATTTATAATCACAATAAACTATTATGTTACTTAGTTATAAAAAATAACACCAGACAAGTATTAAAAATTTTCCCACTACTGGGCACGGGCATCCTATACTGGTGAGAGGGGTTAGGCCATTCTCCACTAAGCTGGCACAATGCTAGTCTAGAAGATTTCACACACCTTTGAAATTCTTATAAGAATATGAGCCTCAGGTATGCAGGTTTTTTCATAATGTTTTCGTTCACATTTAAAGCAAGCAATAATTAACAATGAATAAACAGACTTTAGAAAAGCAGAGGTGTATGCCATTTGAGCTGGTTGTCGAATCTACTACTTTTGACAGTCCAAACCACTTCCAATTAAGTTATCGCTGATCTTATAACAATCGAGAACAATCAAGTCTAACTATTGCTGAAACAACCATGAAGAAAGACAATTGTTAGAATTAACCATGGTTGAAATAACAATCACTTAATTTTATGTCCTTCGTATTGATGCATGTTGTATTTCACAACATTTTTATGAGCCTACTTATATCAAAGAACCTACAATACATTTTTGAATTATGAGTAAAAATAATTTTTCTGTAACTTCAATGGCTAAGATACATGATTTTTCTGATCTCTGATCCGTCTAAACCAGTCCATCTTGTATAACATCTACTTTTAATATTGAGTTGTTAGGTGCAATATTGGAAAGTGTACCTTTATGTTACTATATTCTATTCTAATAAGTAGATACAAACTGTTTTGTATGTTGTGGGGTAACAATAAAGTGTTATATTATTATTCTATAGAGATCCATTACATTGTAAATGTAGATAAATTATGGTATTTCGAGCATATCTTGTTTATTTGTAATTAGATATTCAACCAATTAAATTATCTCCAAGTTGATTGAATTAATGTGGCCAATGAAATGTTTAAGATGAGTTTCTGTATAACTTGTAAGGTTGCACGACACAAGTTTAAAACGTGGTGCGCAGCCCAATGCTATTTTGTTAATTTAATTGTAATGTTTTTCGAAATAAATAAATGAATTGTATAAATAAACACACATGACATCTCAAATCAAAGTGACACAAATTAAGACTGTGTATATATTTATATGATTTAATTTGTGATGTAGAAACATAGACAGCGAATGGACTGAGGAATATCCTCACAAAATTGACCACTTTGTAGAAAGAGATAAAGCTACTGTGCAGCCAATACCTATTTCTTTTCACTCCTGCTGAGATGTAGACAAATCAAAATTCTAGAAAAAGACAACTGCTGACCGCATGTTTGGTTTATCTCTCTCATTTTTCTGACCGTTTTCACTTAATAGCTGGATAAAGACGCTCAGTTAATTATCTATGCCTATGTGTTGAATAAGGGAAACCTGTTATCTCTGTGTATAGAAATTAAATGTACAAATGAGAATATTAGTCAGAAATGTTCTGGAAATTTCCGATAAATAAAACATTCTTTAAAAAACTTTATGTAACAAAATACAGCAGGTGATAAAGTATATTTTTAAGTGTGATATATATGTTCATCTGTTCAATTACCTATTTAATTTGTGTGTAACATGATCATACTTTCTTAATTTAAATCAAATGCTTTTCACTTTATTATGGTTGACAAAATACATTCTTGACAAAGATCCAATAAAATAAAAGAGACAATCTTTTATCTTGTAATGATAGTGAAGTTTATTTTTGTACTACACTTAACATTAAAATTTAAGGCAGAATATGATTTTTACCTCGCCATGAGGTCAATTTTATAAAAAATCCACTAGAGGATATATTACGTGGACAGAATACATTCGAAAATAAGAATCTATTTCGCAAAGAAATCAATGAATCTGCTAGTACTCTGAATTGCCTTCGAATCAGCACCACTATATTAAAATCACTTTAAACGTGTTAACATCACTCACAGTTAATAATTACACAAAATTTTTATCACAGCAGGTGGCTTTGGGCCAGATTGGGACGACGGAACGCAAGAAAGTAACACCGAATCAAATACACCACCCGCGAAGTGCGAACTAACGGACATAACACATTTACTGTTAGCGCTGGTTAGCGTAGATGTGAGTTACCGTGGTAAAAAGCTGTTTCGCGACTCCCATTCAATAATTGAGTGCGCGTTTTTACAATTTGATTTCACTTACGGGATCACGTCGCGGCAAATATACACTAATCACCGCTCGACAACTATTGACGTACGTCGTTTATAAATAAAAAACATCCTATTTACCTTAATCCAGTTTTTGTAGTTTGAATTTATCACACACTGCTAACTATTTTTATTAAATAATTTTAAAATGTGACGCCCACTGCCTGCAATTTTTTCTGTGACAATATGATGCAGTGTGACCAGGAACATAGTAAAATGAGTACCAAATTTTCGTTTACTACTAATTTGGATGATTTTTAAATTGAATTTGTTTGGTATAATACGAGACAAAATATATAAAATTTACCTATTTGTTTGAACTATGATGTTGAATCACGGACGAGCGCACATACTATGAAAATTATGTATCAATACCGTAGAGCAGTAAACACGTCTATATTCTGAGATCCGGTTTAAAACAGGTTTAAAGAAATTATGGATGTATAAAAAACTCGTATATTTCTTGTTGTATCAATCCAGTCTCCAAATTAAACATTTATGCATAACGAATTTTCTCTCGTACCTATACATTTTATTATATTTATATTACACTTACCTGGCAGATCTTATTGGTTTTGACAAGTGTTTCGTCCTTCTTCTTGCCTTTCAGAGCTTCCCCGCCGACTTCTTTGAACTGGAGAACTGTGGCCTTCAGCGACTTCAGTTTCAATCTGGGACTGACTTCGGTCCAGTTTGTGTCTGTATATTTTATAATACACATATTCAATACCGTCTTTACCATAAGGGCACACGGAGCCAGTGGCAAGGGTCTACATCCTCATGGGGCCCCGAAAGGCCGACACATTCGCTTACATTACACTTTTTTTATTTTAGTCCGACAAAAAAACTTTCCAAAAGGGCCACCTATTCTTGTCCCTAAGGGCCTTGGCATGGAATAACAAGGCCCTGATTCTAATATTACATTATATCGAAGAATTAAGGTATATGACGACCAGTGACAAATGGGTGTACCTCGGCAGGTCCTAGCTGGTAGACTTTCGAGACGCGGTTAAATTTCGAATGCCATTTTACACTATGCAATACTTAGTGGTGTTCAGTGTCTTAGGATTCGGAAACGAAATTCGATTGCCAATTCTACAGTTAAAATTTATCATTTCCTTGTCATACTTTCGTATTGTCGATAAACGGTACCTAGCGTTTAAAAATGTATGTGTTATCATTATGTTGAATCCAACCTTTGACATTCCTTGATAATGACCTTATGAAGGCAGAACAATACTAAACGTTGACGTATTATTTAAATAATGGCAGTGTTACATGGACGTTTAAACTTGTGCAACTGTTACATATGTACCAACGGGTTGTTTTGCTGCACATGCATGTCCAACAAAATACGTCTATTGTAGCTGACTATTTTTTTAAAATTCTCTCAAAGGATATCCACAAAAGGAAGATCACAAGAAAAAATATCCTTTAAAATAGATTAAATTAGAAATTACTTTTTTCCGTTAACTTTTCACGAAATATTTATGGAATCTTAGCTTCCATATAGCTACGCCCAAGGCTCTACTGACAACCGACATAACTTTCACTCAGATCAGTTCCTAAGACTTTCCTGTAAGTTATCCTAGTTAGAATTCACGTTTTATTAGTCTTTAGGTGTGTAACGCCAAGTACATTGAAATAATGACAATCCAAACTACAATGACAGTTGATGTATTAAAGATCTGTATTTGACGGAGGTCTGTCTTCAGCTTCTCGTAATATGATATTCTGTTTATACATACAACTAGAAGCATTTAGTAAAGTATGATGTATCCGGACATGGAATAGGGTAGTTGACAAGATTTTTTTAAATAATTTAATCAACAAGGTATATTACCTAAAACCTATTATCGAAATAATTTTATATATCCGGACAAAAATATGTAAATTAGACGACACCATTCAAATATGCTGGAGGGGGTAATTGACAAATTATAGTAAAATGATGCATGAAATGTCACGTGACGTCACGTTTTTCAGAATGGCCATTACTGTGCCATTGTGCGAGGGAGATAATGTCATGTTCCCACCACGCAACAATTTTTGCTCATCCCAATATTTAAAATAAATTTTTAAATTTTTTGTGACGTCAATTTCAAGCTATTTTGAATCTGTTTTCGCAAAAGGGTTTCTTTTGCGTATTATATTCGGTTGCATATCTAATAATGTACAAAATTAAACACAGGAAACTACCCTATTGTCTGAATGTACTCTGTTGTGTAGATCCTTAGTGATAGCATTCACGAGGCCAAGTGTCAACCTTTTTTGACTCCCCTGTATAGTTTTCAATACTCACCGATATACTCGAGTAGCGTAGCCGACTGCTTGCTACACTTGTGGAACAGTTGTCGCCAGGTCGCATTGCAAGAATCGTCCCTCACGAGACAGTCCACCAAACAGTCGACGAGCACCTTATTGTATGCGTCCAAGTTGGATCCGCTTAGGTATTGGTTGGGCAACTTCTTCATAAGTTGGTTGAAGGTCACTTGTAATTTATTGCTGCATTTATTGAAATATATATCCTAAAAAAGGATAATTTGTTATGAGTCTTGCATAAGGTTACCAACCCCGAGTTTCAAAAACTAGGATTTGAATTTGGACAAACCAGGACAATTCAGTTTAAAAACAGGACGAGTCTTTGTTTTACGACAGCGCGAACATTCGCGAGCCGTGAGGCTGCACGTAAAGTATTGCAAAATAGGGGTAATTTTTAAATACAGGATATCAGGCCGCTTAAAAAACCCTTGGACGCTGGTTAAAAACTATCCAGAACACCCCAGGACACCCTAAAAACCAGGTCATGTACTGGGAAAACAGAACGGTTGGCTATCTAGTCTTACATCCATATACAAGAACACTTAAGCGAGGTATTTACTATGGATATATTATATGATTGAACAGTTTTTCTTTGGAAAATTGACCCAATGACGTATACAGAAATCTACACATAGCGAAGAGCTTACTTAAGTACCGTTCAAAACGAATTTGAATATGGATGTTAGTGCCATGGTAATGTTTATGAGGTGCGTCTGTCACCTGTCCCCGTTTATCCGTATTTGAGTTAATTTATACTTGCATCATGAGCGTTCGCTGAGTGGTTGTCTTAGTATTTTTTTTCGAGCATAGTCCGACAAACGAGCCCGTAGGTCACCTGATGTTAAATGATCTCCACCGCCCATGAACATCCACAATACCGAAAGTATCATGTATGCGTTGTCGGCCTTAAAGGACAGGAATAGGGATTAGGAAAGGGAAGGGTGGAATCTGGGCCTCCGGATATCTCACTTACCATACGAAACGCGACAGTAAACTGTCACTTTATGTTGGTTTTCTGTGAGACAGTGGTGACTACCCCGGTCGAGCCGGCCCATTCATGCTGTAGACAAATATGTCTACAGCGTGGCTCTACCACATAAATAATATAAGATAGGTAATATAAGATTTTATAATCAATACTTTTTTGTTTATTGGGTATGACATTTATTTTCATTACAAAAGTATTGATATACATCTTATTTTACCCAAATGTCTACGATGTGGCCTAAGCCCATCACGATGACTAAATTCCATATATATATATATATATATATATATATATATATATATATATATATATATATATATATCGGAGTATGAAGAAAATAAATTGAATTAAATAGTCCAGTAACGCCATCTATTGAAAATAAATATCAATTGACATAGTCTGCCCGCCATTTTTGACAAGAACAATGTAAAAATTATTATTGAAAAGGCTGGTCGTTGTTATTAATTATTGGACTGAATAAGTAAAAATGTAATGGTGAACTGATGTAAAGTGATATGTTTAAAAGAGCAACTCTAGGTTTTATTGCCGGCTTCTTTCCTAGTAGATAACAGCATTCCGAACCGGTGGTAGCTTCAAATAGACTCTGAAGTGTTAATCTTGTGTTTTATTACCGAACTATTACACGCTATGCATCCTGGCTGTATCTAGCGATCTGAGAGGGGCGTGTAAGCCGTCTCACAACCTCGGCCTGATGACCTGACATGCCTTCACCCGGATATCAGAAGTGGGATTGAACTCGACATCCACTATCGTAAATCAGGTGATGTAATTCCTACAGTCTCGTACCATGTTATTTTTGTTGTTTGAGAGTTTGGAAAACATTAATCATTAGTTTTATGCACTTTGTGGGGATGTGCAAAAAGTTATAAATTATTGAAATTCTATCATCTGAAATAAAATAATGATGGTAAAGTGTAATATGCTACTGCTTTACACCTGGTAAAAAGTGCTCAATGGTACTGTAAATTTGCTAGTCTCCAGTAAATTTCAAGGTTTCGAATGTTGAGAATCATTTGGATGTGCTATGTTTATAAATTATAGTAAGTCCCTTAAGTTTTGTAAATCATTTTGATTTATTTTATGTTCCAAACTAAATCGTTTAAACGATAGTCAAAATGAAGTGTCGATGATTACTGTGTTAATGATTTTGATGTTTCAAATTCCATATGCTGTGGATGGTGTCCCCTGGCGCTGTGGAGTTGTTGAGGCGGTTCTCTGGCAGTGCAAGTACTGAGATAGCTGGTTGTTTGCCTGCCTACCTACATATGTAATTTTCTCATGGATGTATTTGAAATTTGGTGAGCCGCTTCTGGTTTTAAAATTAACAGGACAAGTTTTAATTTTGTTCATTCTGATAAACTAAACAATTCATTAAGTTAAAAATACTAGGTTCTATTTCCTACCTTATTGATTTTTTTTTAATTTCTGGTGTTAAAATCTGATGGTAATTCTTCTTTTAGTTTTATTAAAACTGATGGTACTTTAATTAATATTTGAAGTTTTTGTTTAACTGCTAATTAGGCAGTGATATTATGGTTACAGATTTAGTGTTACTGTAACCACAACAAATATTAAAATTTTCTCAAATTTACAATATAAAACAAATCTTAATAACTACTCTTAGTCAATACAGAAAGTTAATCAAGTTGTAACACTTTGTAAATTGTATTGCAGTTTAAATAATAATTTATTTCAATAACATTGTGATTGTTAGTACTTATGTGTTCCTAGATCATAAACTGACAATTAATAATTAAACTGAAAATAATTGTGAATTTTAAATCAGTTATTGGCCTGTCTTTGTTCACTGGTTGATACCATCATAAACTACAAAATAGTAAAACTACAATTCATATTCGCCGCTTTCTTCCTAACTCTTTTCAGAGCCTCTGGGGACCACGGTCATAAATATAAGGCCTAGGCCCCAGCATCGCCCTAGTTCCCATTTCCTTTAGAGCCTCTGTGGACCACGGCGTTCAGGACCGCTCAGCACCACAGCAACATCCTTGTCTACGAGAAATCAAATCAGGCATTAACGCGTGGAGTGTTTGCACTGATATAACAAAGAAAAAAAAAAATATCCTTGTCTATGAGAAATCAAATCAAGCATTAATGCGTGGAGCATTTGCACTGATAAAACAAAAATAATAATAAAAAAAAAATAAAAAAAAAACTTCACTCACTTTCCTATGTACAGCAAATCTTACTTATTTACTAGAAATTTTTAAATATTTATCTATGGTCACATTGAGTGAACAGATTACTAAGAATAATAATTTGAATGCTACAATGCATTCTAATAATTGTGCTTAAGTGTTCTGTGGAAATACCGAAGCTCGGTTTTGATTATTAATCTGTTTCAGAACCTGTTTGAGAAAGGGCCTGCCAAGCGACGCAGAGCACGCATCGCATTTCAAAATGGCCGTGTTGCCGCAGCACCTTTCATGGGCAATGATTATTCGAATAATCTCAAAAAACAAAACGAAAAGAAAAGAAAAAGAGAAAAGCAAAAAAAAAAAAAACAAATTATTGTATTGTGTGTACTCTCATGATATTTTAAGTTTCAGAAAGGATCTAGCAAGTGATGCTGAGCATCAATCGCACTACAGAATAGCCGAGTCGGAGCGCCACGAAGTATTTTGAAAACCTTGCTGTCACTAGTGGTAAGGACCTGATATCTAACCAACATGCTGATTCAACGAGACAGTAAAACTGGGTGAGCAACTTTCATATTGTTATCTTATTTGTGTACAACATAAGCTACAAACTGCAAGCTTAAAAATGAGCTGCAAGCTTAAAAACGAGCTGCAAGCTTAAAAACGAGCTGCAACCTTAAAAACGAGCTGCAAGGTTAAAAACAAGCTGCAAACTTAAAAACAATTTCATATTGTTCTCTTTTGTGTAACACACACATACAAAACGCTAAAGCTAAAGATCTTAAAGCCGAATGTTGCAAAGAAAAATTTAAAAACTAAAAAGTCTAAAAGCTAAAAAGCTCAATGTTTTAGGCTTAAGGTTCAAAGCTAAAAAGCTGCAAGCTATAAAGCTGTAATCTAAAAAGCTGTAAGCTAAAAATAAAGCTACAAGCTACAAAGGTACAAGCTAAAACGCTGCAAGCTAAAAGCTAAAAACTGAAAGCTATAAACAACAATTATGACTGTTGACGTGTAGCGGCATTCAATATGTCATTCATATCCTAGTCCCCTGTGTACCACGGTATGATGAGCCACCCAGAGCACAGCATCGACCTTTCCTATAATTCCTTAGGACCTCTATTGAAAAACAGCTACGACCTCCCACCGGCCTATCCTTCCTTTAACACTGAACATTACACATTGAACTAATGCCACGAATAGTGAGCATACATATTGAACTGTTGTCACATGTCGTGAACAGTAACATATTTTCTAACAAGTTAAGCTAGTATCACATAGTAACCAGAAATGAACTTTTTAACAAATTATATCACGTACCACTAACAAATTTTGCTGTTGGCATCATGAGCCGACAGTTAAATTTTATTAACATTTACTCTGATCATTTTAAAGAACAGTGGGTACTAGCTAGCATCTTTACTATGTCTGGTGGACCATAACTGTAATAAATTTTAACAATGTTGGCATAGGGGCACTATGAGTGTACCCTAGCCTGTGTATACTGATGATATTTTAAGTTCCAGTAGGGCTCTAGCAAGCAGTGCAGAGTACTCGTCCCACTGCGGTATCGCCGTATCAGGACGGCATTACAGAAGGGATTGAGCAAGCAATGCAGAGCGCGCATAGCACTGCAGAATGGCCGTATCGGAGTATGAAGAAAATAAATTGAATTAAATAGTCCAGTAACGCCATCTATTGAAAATAAATATCAATTGACATAGTCTGCCCGCCATTTTTGACAAGAACAATGTAAAAATTATTATTGAAAAGGCTGGTCGTTGTTATTAATTATTGGACTGAATAAGTAAAAATGTAATGGTGAACTGATGTAAAGTGATATGTTTAAAAGAGCAACTCTAGGTTTTATTGCCGGCTTCTTTCCTAGTAGATAACAGCATTCCGAACCGGTGGTAGCTTCAAATAGACTCTGAAGTGTTAATCTTGTGTTTTATTACCGAACTATTACACGCTATGCATCCTGGCTGTATCTAGCGATCTGAGAGGGGCGTGTAAGCCGTCTCACAACCTCGGCCTGATGACCTGACATGCCTTCACCCGGATATATATATATATATATATATTGCGGTTGCACGATTTAATTTTTTATTCAGAAATCAACTGATTTAATACGTTTTACTACTGGCTAAACAATATTGTGTAGATGTTAACATTGTTAATAAACGAAACGCAAATTGCATTAACAAATAAACGACTATCGCAATCGTGCAATGTAACATTGTAATCATCTTTTCTTGTTGCTTCTATCATAGTTTGTATGATTATACTCAGCATTGTGATGACTATGAATAATAGTTTGCTCATTCGTTACGCCATAAATGGTGTTGTGTAAAGACGAGATAATTTAAGTTAGCCCAGTAACCTCGCTAGCGGCTCAAAAATGTTGACATTAGAACGGACAATGATTTGTTATCGCTGTTTGACGTAGATAACTAGCGCATCGGATGGGAAAGGGGTGATTGAACTCCCAAAAATGTTAATGATTTAGGTACGATACTCAAAATATAACTATTGTCCAGAACAAGTGCCCATTATCACCCCCGCAATCTATCTAAACCAACCTTGCCGCACATGTATAAATTTTGTGTGCCTCATCGGTATAATGGTTTTTGAAATGCCAACAGTCAATTACCTGCTTCTTAATTTTGCGATGACAAAAAACGCACCGGAAGAATCTCAATTAAATTTGCTCGTAAGAATATCAAACTCCATATAAGGTAACATTAAAGATCCTTTCGATAATTTAAAGTTTTATAAAGATAAATTATTTCAGCAAGCGGAGTGGTGGACTTACTGTAGCAGCCGCTGTATTTTATTATGGGTTTATCTTAACCTAAACCAGATACATTGTAACTAACTTGACCCAAAGATCGAGGGCATCGCGGGTAGCTAGCAGTAAGCTCTGCTGCCGTTCACACCAACGGTGGCATTTGGTGCAATAGGAGTGCTGAGACTCTTCCCCCACGTTTGTAGACTTGCTTAGAGATGGTTTAGCGGAAGGAACCTAGGGCTTTCCCTGATGTGCGGAAGGTTTTAGTTGGTATTTCCAAGTAAGGTGTATAATGTAAGGGACTCGGACCAATGGACATCCGAACGGATTGGGTCGTAGGACCGGACCAACATACGCACCTCGCCATTTTTATATGACTTCTTATCTATGGATGTTTGCCCACTGTCGCACTCACCAGGAACTAGTTCGATTGCCGAAGTAGGGATACTATGATACTATGGTTGAGTTTAAAACGTCATCGGAATGCAGTTATTTCGTATATGAGAACGTAAACTTACCACAAGAGATTTTCCATAAAATTCCATACAGTTAAGTTATACGTAAGCTCGTGCATATATTGATTCCGCATGAACCGCATATTCATAAATTTTGATGACTGTCACTAAAATGGCGCGATGAGGTCTACATCCATTCACCTTGAATGCATACTTACTACACAAAGCACCACTCACCTTATATTTACTTAATTGCTTGATAAGGTCACTTGATAGTTCTTTGGAGAGGCCGTTCCTCTTCGCGTTGACCGTGTCGATCATTGAGAACAGCTGCTCCTGGCTCACTTTAGCCCCGTCCATTCCCGCGTGAAGTTCTAGAATCTTCGACAGATAACCTACCACGTATTTTGAGTAATTCTTCAGTTCAATGAGAGGTAGGAATAATTCTTGCCAGGCTGAAAAGAAAGTTTTATTGAATTTTTGTATTGAATAAGTAGTTTTCATGGAGTAACCATGTGGCTATTAGAGATTTAAGATGCATACATATACACTCACGCCTATAATCCCTAAGGGGTAGGCAGAGGTGTAAGCAGTACACCCACTTTTCGCCGCATTTCGGTCTCATAATGTGATAGGGGGCGAGCCTATCGCCATACCGGGCACAGGTTCCAGACTCCGGGCTAATACTGAGAATGTCTAAATAGAAAAACCCAATATCACTTTACCCGACCCGGGGATCGAACCCGAGACCTCAGCACAGCGGTTGTAACGCATGCGCAATTACAACTGCGCCACCAAGGCATTTAAGATATATTATAATTAAGTGTTAGAATGGCGCCAAAGGACCACAGACTAGGCGCTTTTCGTGGTTGTATAAACTGACTATGTGATAGTGGGTATGGTTAACCTTAATAGTTATTATGTGTGTAATAAAATGTTTCTAACAGTATTATTTCCGTCGTAAGTCGTTTAACCAGTTTTTGTTAATTACTTTTCCAGAATATTCCATCAATATATGGTTAATAATTTTCCATCGACGGTATGTTGGTTTTAGAATCTCATTGGATAGATTTTTCACATTGGCACTATGTGGCACGTTGAGCATGAAGCACTGTGCAGTGTTACCCAACGACTGCCAGGCGACTTGATATATTCTACCACCCTGCATAGTACTGCACTTGACTTTGCATCTTTGCATACGATAATCCCACGAATACGAAACGAAAACGAACGAAACGCTGAATATCTATATAAATAAAAATTAAATGCTGTTCGTTGGTACGCACATAATCTGAAAACGACGAGATATATCGCTAAAAATGTTGTTGTCTTAAGATTATTAGGTAAAAAAAAAAATGAAAAGTTGCCCACAAAATAGGAAAATTCGTGAAAAACTGAAAGTACATTATATATGGTACTGATGAACGCATTCAAAAAGTCTAGTATCGTCTTACAAATAGTGTTTCTTATGTCCCAAAAATATAAAATTTTAAAGTAAGTATTGAATACCAAAACTTAAGATAAACTATATTTTTGATTAAGAACTACGAGCATCGACTATCAATATATTTCTACTCTACTTACGTTTGATAATAATCAAACATTATTTTTGTAATCTAGACACGATAAAAAGTTATTGATTCTTTAAATATACACATGGCGCCTAAAATATAAGGCATAACGATTTATTGCAAGAATATTAATTTTACTAAACAATAGGTACCGCACCGATTGAAAATTCAATGTAACGGGATCGATAAAATGCATACAGAATATATTTAATTTTGTTACTGTCAAATATTTTTGGGCGAAATAACTAATAAGAATGAGCAAAGTTCACAAAAGCATGATAATCAGCACGTATTTAAAAATTTTATGATTTTTAAGAATCAATCAATGCCAATATCGTTGCTTGAGAGTCGTGAATATGCTAACCAACTAAATAAAAAAAAACAGCCAAAACAGTTCTATTGATGGACACTTTTGCTAAAAATTATTGCCTAATGTTTAACTGACCAAGGCATGATGATATTAAGCTTTGTATCAGGTGATTGCATCGTATAAATTCCAAACTATGTAAGCTTCGTCAATAGCATTGCTCTCAGTACGGAAATAACGGACTATAAAAATACTATAGACAAAGAACAAAAAAAATTGTACAGACAGTAACGTAAATACAATAAAGAATAAAAAACCAGTAAAAGAAAAACTACACAAAAAAACTCACCTACGTAAAAATTACTTAACACGAGCACTACCAAAATTCAAGGTATCATGAAAAAACTATCGGTTTTACGTTATCGTAATGGCCCACCTTGAGAGGTGGCAGAGTGACAACTGATAACGTATCTTCGAGAAGGATGATCACAGAGCAAAATGAGGTGTTTTTTTTAAATATATTACAAGTTATCGGAAAAACGATGTCTGCAGACCTAGATACTTGCGGTACCGCGCAGGGGCGATTCCGGCTGCAATTCTAGCACTCCTTAATACCCCGGGATCGCTCCGTAAGCGCCGAAGAAGGCACCGCGGGGTTTTAGCTGCTAGTTTCGGGTTGGGTGTACATAGGGGTAGGGACTCGGCCCAGCGGCAGCCCGGATAGCCATCATCCGGGCGAGGGGGTGCTGGGTCGTAAGACAGCCAATCCAGCATAACAGTTTTATTCTAATTCCGCTTCCCCCCGGAGCGGGCGGCAGTAATAAAAAGCTTTCCCCGCGAAAACAAAAAAAAAGACCTTAAAGAATGATGTGTCTGAACTTAGAAAATACATTTTTAGTTTTTATAAGGGTTTATTTAGTCCGCTTCATGGCACATGTCACGGTCAGTAAAAATAACTTAAAATCTTCGAGAAAAGCAAAGAAAATTGGGCGTGATAGGGAGTTCTTGACTCAGTAGAGTCCATTCCTCGGGTCCATTATGCTGTAGAAAAAACTGTCTACAACACTGCTCTATCACTTAAAAACAGTCCAGTTTATATTAAATTGGTCCATGTAAACCCACGTTTACAAAAAGTGTATGTAGCTTTACTTACTAGTAATCTAATGTCTTAAAGAAAGCGGATAGGTTAATATTTTGTAACGTTTGATTTAACCATTTATTATCAGATATTTATTTGTATTAGCCTTTAATAATAACTCAATGGTTTCTTATGTTTACCCAAATATTACACACTAGCTGTTGCTCGCGGCTCCGCCCGCGTGGAGGTCATGTTTGGGAGAAAAAGTATACAATACAAAATACGAATATTCATGCGTTTAACTTAAAAATGACGGATTTTCATACAAACTTTCATTCCCTATTTTACCCCCTTAGGGGCGGAATTTCCCAAAATCCTGAAACATATATTTTTTATTTTTAACTAAAATGCCAAATACTAATTTTCATGAATTTAACTTCAAAAATGACGGATTTTCATACAAACTTTCATCCCCTATTTTACCCCCTTAAGGGTGGTATTTCCAAAAACCCTTCCTTAGTGGATGCCTACGTGATAAAAGGTACCTACTGTCAAAATTTCAAGTCTCTAACCCCAGCCGTTTAGGCTGTGCGTCGATCGATCAGTCAGTCAGTCAGTTTCTTCTTTTATATATACAGATTGAAATAAAACTGATTTTAGGGATTTTATCGCGGTATATTTATTTTAGGTTTGTAGATTCCCAAGGCTGTTAAATAACATCCAAATTTCAATAGAGAACATGGCATGAAGCTAGCACAGGCCTGGGATGCAATTATACATTTAATTAAATACGAATCCGGAATCCCACTTAAGACACTGTGAGCTCTTTCTGCGTAGTTCGGAATAACACATACATATATATACACTCACGCATGTAATCCCTGAAGAGGTAGGCAGAGATGTAACCAGTACACCCACATTTCGCCAAATTTATTACAGTCCCATAATGTGATAGGAGGCGAGCCTATCGCCATGCAGGACACATTTCCAGACTCCGGGCTAACGCTGAGTACTTCTAAATAGAAAAACCCAATACCACGTTACCCGACCCGGGGATCGAACCAGAGACTACAGCAGTCATCGACTATCAGTCGTAACGCATGTGCAATTACAAAAATTTATAACAATAAATAAAGTAAATTGAAGGTCGAAACGTTCCACTGTCCTTTCATACAACAGTCCGCCCATGACCATGAAAGCTGTAACACTTTTGAATACCAATAGTATTGAAAAGTGTTATTTTTTTTAAGCTTTTACTTCATTTCATAAATTAAATAATACATATTATTTTCAAATTACTATTTTTGTTGTCAATTAAATTTTGTCTATTCTGTCAAAATTTAAAATAAAATATATTATGTAACACTGTATTTGGAATGTTTCAACATGAAATTATCAATATAACAGAATTATAGGCAGCGGACCAGTGGCTGCGAAACGTGAGGCCGTGGGTTCGATCCCGCACCGAGATATTCATGTTTGTGTGAAAGACAGATTCGTTTCGCATCTGGGTGTTGTGATTAGAAAAATTTAGAAGATTCTGGTATGAACATAATATGGCAATACTACTTGTCTATGCTTGAAGGATGTTTATGTCATAGACTTTGTTAAAATGATACCAATTCATAAGCGTAAAGGCGAGGGTAATAATTTTGCTTACATTTGCTGACACGCGGAAGGAGGTGGTTGTAAAATGACTAAAATTCTACTTACGTAATACTTGAATGAACCCTGTCCTTTGGATGTATTTTATTTAAAAAAAAAAGTGTAGTCAGCATAACATCTACCGAACCCGGTGACCGTTTTATTTTATGTCGTGAAAGCGCATACCAATACTATCAAATCGATAAAAAACACTCCATTCACCGCAAGAATCACTAGAGGTGTCAAGTCAAATTCGTAAACGTTACAAAACTGGTTCATTTCAGCGCCTTTCACGCAATCACTTTCAACCGCATTCAGATGTTTCTGCATCGTGGTTTCGACATCGAAGGTGACTCGAGAACGTAACCATCCGAATGTACGTTAAAATCCGGCGATTTTAATGCTTAGTAGGTGTATCTGATGTGAAATTTGTGTAGGTCAGTATCTGTATATATAAAATAAGAAACTGACTGATCGACCAACGCACAGCCAAAACGGCTGGGGTTAGAGACTTGAAATTTTGACAGTAGCTACCTTTTATGACGTAGGCTAGATGCCTAAGGAAGGGTTTTTGGAAATTCCACCCCTAACGGGGTAAACTAGGGGATAAAAGATTGTATGAAAATATGATAAGTTTTTGAAGTTTAACTCATGAAAAATGGTATTACGTATTGTATACTTTTTCTCCCAAACATGACCTCCACGTGGTCCGAGCCGCGACCGACAGCTAGTCTTACATAAACTACAGTTCGTAGTATCTTGGGAGTCAATAAATATTAATGTACTAGCGTTTGCCAACAGCTTCGCATACGTGACTACGTTTATCGATACCGAAGGCGACAATCCAATACAGATTTTTCAGGATTTCCCAATGATCCGTGAAAATTTTCTTCCCCTAAGAGTGTTCGAAAAGAGCAATGCTAAAGTTTATTGCCTGTTCTTCTCTAGCGAAACTGCATTCCGAACTGACGGTAGAGTAAAATAAATGTCTGAATCTAAATAATAACATTTCAGGGATTTAATAAATATTTAAATTTAAAGAACTCAAAATAAAATACACTAAGAATAACACAAGTAGTATGAACATTTGAATCTAACCCACATACTCGAACGTATTAAATGGACTGGTACGATATAAGAAAATATATGCATATAGCGGGCCCGGCACACGTCGTCCTGCACGGGCAAGCAGCGCCACACCGACTGCAGCGCCATCTGCCGGGCTGATTTGTGCATCTAAACCATCCAGGGCGCCACCCAAACGCATACAAAAAAAAGTCATTCAAATCGCTCCAGCCGTTTAGGAGTACATACATACGTACAGTAGAATTATATATAAATAAAGATATGCCATGAAGCAGAGGTGGGCCGCTAGTAGTTAATAATAATTATTATTATTAAATATCGAACAGTTGCATCGAATGTTTCAAAATTCTAGTTTCGTTTAAGTTCGTCATCTTACTATGGGCGAAGTAAATACGAAATCTTCGCCTTTTAAAAGCAAATTTATAATACAAAAAATCTGCATTTAAACTTAACATTAATAACAATAGTACTTGCGTCGCACACACTTGCACAAGTAATATTACACAAGTACAAAATCAGTGTAATCTAGGGTTGCCAACCCCCAAGTTAAAATAGCAGGATTTTTAGTTTTTGAAGTTAGAAAAACCTGGACAATTCAATTTAAAAACAGGACGCATCTTTTGCGAGACGAGATGCACCAGATGCCAGTTGTGTGCTAATTTTAAAATACAGGACCTTATCAGAGCGCTTTAAAACTCAGGATGTTGCTTAAAAACTATCCAGGACGTCCCAGGACACTCTAAAAACCAGGACATGTCCTGGGAAAACAGGAAGGTTGGCAACTCTAGTGTAATCTAACCTTTATTACATAAAATTCTGATTTTCAAATCTCGAAAGCAATTATGTTTATCTGCAATGAGTGAGTGGGTAATGGGGTCATAGATGCACACGAGTACAAAACTGTTACTGATAACTCAGATGAATCCAATATTTAACATTGTTTGCCTTAGATTACTTTGTTTCGTAATAAGTACCAGTACTAAATTAAATACCATGATCATTATAACAGTATACATTGGTCCTGTATATTGCTTTAATTAATTTTAAGTATTATGTATGATAATAATAAAAAACTTATTAATTAATTGTTTCTTTTTAAGTTTCACAAACTGAAAGGAATTATGTTGTATGGAGCCTTCACCACTAATACTCATAGATTCTGTTCGATCCATACACATTTAAGGTCATTTATCTCTTTGAAAGGGATATCACATAACTTTACTTAGTAGTTATATATTATGTTAACACAGATAAATATTTTATTAGTCACAAAATCAGCTTCGTAGTTACAATGTTTCAATCTGGGTGTTGATAAATCAGGACAAGTACATTTCTAGCAACTCTTAAACAAGTTACAAATAATGTTATTCATATTTTATTAATTGATGCAAATTATTTATATATAATAATAATAATACTAGCCCTGTATTAAACATTGTCCCACTGCTGGGCACGGACCTCCTCTACTAATGAGAGGGGTTAGGCCGTAGTCCACCACGCTGGCCTAATGCGGGTTGGCAGACTTCTCATACCTTAAAAAAATCTCAGATATGCAGGTTTCACGATGTTTTCCTTCACCGTTAAAGCAAGCGATAATTAACATTTAAATACACACATAACCTTAGAAAAGTCAGAGGTGTATGCCACTTGGGTTTCGAACCTACGACTTTCGTCTTGGCAGTCTGTACTGCAACCAACTAGGCTATCGCTGCTATTTTTACTTTTATATATGTAATATAATAACAATAAATACCGTTGTCTGAGTTTTTTGGGCTTCTTTACTGCCCTGTGGGCAATTCTCAAGCACTGGTTATTTTCAACTATAATTCTGCCATGTAAAAATGTTCCCAGTGGTAAATTCTCAGAATAAACAATTTAATAAAATTTGACTTACCTTTCATACCAACTGCAAAATCACTAAGACCACCCTGTCCAAACGCCCATAACAATGACAATCCAATGGGTGGTCTGTTTTGGTATGAGTTCTTCAAGGTTGCATTCTTTTGTACGGAGGCAACACAAAAATCTGGATACTCTTGAGCAAGCATTTGAAGCAATATTCTATGTCCGTTTACAAATTGACCTGGCATAAAATAAAGTATAGTTTATATTCAATAGTTTGAAACTAATTGCAGTTGAATCTTAGGTCACAGTGCACACTTCTAATTTTCATTCTGCGAAGTTTTGTGAAGTCATCAGTCAGTCACATTAGGCCAACATTACTTATTAACACACTTATAATTTACTGTAATACACCAAATAATTCTCATCAGTCAAGGCCTCTACCTAGTAGAGGGACCCTATACAAAGGTAATATATATATATTTATAATTGTAAAAAATTGTTTTATTTTTTTTATTTAAATGAATATGAACAAAATAATTCTTAACTGATGTTAACTATTGTTGTCTAATTTAAAAAAAAGTTTCATTGGTGCTGATTGTAGCTGGTATAGTCTTCCAGAAACCTTTATTCTACTTTATTAAAGTTATTAGTATCTTTCACAAATAATTACCTAAAATATAGTAAAACATATAACAACTTATAGTATGGCTTTTTACTAAATTATTTTAAGGGTTTTTTACCTCTACTCATATCATTAGCTAAAGCTGTAAGGGTGCTATCAAAGAATAGCTGTGTGTTCGCTTTTCCCGCATCATTTAGTACACTTTCCAGTGTACTCTTCAGCTCAGCAGGGACAATAGACACAGGGTACGTTGTAGGATATTGAGAGAATGTGGGTTCCTCTATTTCTATCAGGATCTTGGTGTTGAGGAAGTTGGCAATGTCCTTGAGCCAAACTAATGGTGCATTCGAGAAACGGATTTTGTTTGTCGCATTTATATTTGCCAGTTCGGTCACATCAATCTGAAAATGTGTTGCATTGTATTATGGAAATACTGAGATTTTTTCTTATAAGACTAAATAGAACATTATGAGCAATTCGAGTAGGCTTCTTGTACGTAACTACTTGCCTTGATATTTTTAACCTAGTGCTATCTTTTGAAGGTAGTTGGTGTGAGCCTTCACTTGTACAGAATAATTTTAGTAAAGTGGACTTTAACTTGATAACATATTTGTCTAACGAGATTCTAATCGGATTGCTGAATACAGTAGAATATCTAGCATAAAAGGATAATCTGAAAATTAATTATGACCCATATCATGGACGATTCATTATTATTATTATTTTATTTTTATTATTAGATTTAAACTTACAGCCTCGAGTGCTTCTTCCAGAGTTTTAGGGGGTTTAGGTTTCGGCGGTTCCGCTTTTTTATCCTGTTTCTTTCCTTTCTTATCCCCCTCTTTCTTTTTATCCTTTGCCGGTTTTTTTTCGCTGTCAATCTCCATACCAGCATAAAACGATTTTATTTGCGAGTGGGGAACTTAAATAAATAATCACAATTATATACACAAGTATTTAATCGATTAATTTATCAAAATAATACGATAACCTACCAACATCTTCTAATTTCGGACCGTTTTTAATTTTCTTCTCGTCTTCCTTATTTTTTATTTTACCATTTTGAGATTTCTTGCTCTTTCCAACAACTTCCCATTGACCGCTCGACATATTTATTGAGATTTTAATAAGAGATTTATGTAAAATATGTTTTTTGTAAATAAAGAGAAAGCTATAGGTTACACGTCAAAATCAAACATCAAATAAATACAACAAAGAGAATTCTAAAACTTCACTAATACATCATACGAAACAAATATATAGTAATGGGGGAGATAATAAGAATAAAACTATAATTTAAAGCTTCATATCTATAAATTTAAGTACTGGAACGCGTTAAAAAAAAGAATATTAAAAGCTCTATTGTGATTCGTCAATTAATTCCACCTTGGACAAAACGTGGCACTGGAACTTCATTCCGTTGCGACTAAGTAATTAGCTCTAAATAATATTATTATTAGCAAATTCAGCATTTTGATAAATTATAAATTTACTGAGAATGTTTTATATTTAAATATATTTTGTTATACGTATATTCAGCTTTTCTATTTGAATTATTATATTATATTTGAATCGGAAAAATAGTATCACAGTATTTTTATAATCTGTGGTACACTGGCAATAGAGATAAATAAAATCGAGAAAATAGTAATAGCCGTACAATAATAGTCGATTTAACTTTGAATAATTCTCTGATCGGTAAAATTGTCTTTTCAATGTCGCAGCCATTTCATAAGTCACTACAGTGTGAATTGTCCAATCTCTAATCAGTTTTCTCTTTGTGACTATTGTGAAATGTTGTTGGGTTATTGCAAATTTCAATTAAAATAAAATAACGTGCCTCTATATCGTGTTTAAAATAAAATTGTGTTCATACAGACATAGAAGTGTATAATGGAGGATAAATTGATGTTGGATGACTTGACTACCAATTTGCGAGAACGGGTTTTCTTCGCTGCCAGAGATGGGATGTCTCTTACTCTATATGCTCTGCTGTATGAGAAGAGTACCGATGAAATTGACGACTTATTGAACAGCGTGAGTGTTTCAGAAGATTTTTCAGTCATTAAAACTTCCATTTCAATGCAAAAACATTTTGTAGTAAAATTTTGTTACTGTCATCTATCAATTTTTCGCGAGCAGTCACGTTATCATGCTATTTTTAAATTGCAAATCATACGCAGCGTTACCTTTTGCGCGCCTGTTGTGAACACGCGTGTTATTAATTATTTTTTTGTGTGTCGCACGACTATTTACGCCGCAATCTAACTTTATAAATGGGGCAACCTTGGTGCGATTCGATGTTCGTTTGGATCACGGTGTACTAAATAAACATGAGTTGAGTAAGGTCAAGTTTAAAATACTAATTGATAACATCAATGATTGCATTTAAAATTGTGGTTGAATGATCTGTGACAATAATTTTGGTAGATAATGATTACTAGACCTGTACATAATTCAGAAAATATTCAACCAACAAATTCTGTGAAATCATATTGGTTTTTAAATACACAAAAGAACTGGGAGACTACTCAAATTATGTTGAGTAGTGGTCCACATTTTTTTGTCTCATAGAACAATTGACTTGTTTTACTCAGACGCCTTGCTTAATTAATATTGAATTTCCCAAATTCATCAACTTCAAATACATATATGTGTATTTGACAGTTGACATTACTGTGAAAAACACATTTATTTGTACGAATTTATACGAAATTACTTAAAAATGGATATCTTCAGTTTTTTATACATTTATTAATTAATATTAGAACAAATTAAATTAAAATTGAGTTGGTATCTATCATATAAAAGTTATTTTATATGATAACATAAAAGAGAATTTCGGCTCTGAAATTCTGGTCACAACCTGTATGTCAAGAACCAATTTCATGGACTTCTTATAAACGGTTCTAACTGTTCATAACGGTAAATAATAATAAAAATAAACGGTAACTGTTCATACGGTTGATATGGACTCTGTTTACATAGTAGCAGCTAACATTGCCATAGTCAAAGTTGAACATCGCAACCATAGATCTAGGATTCTAGTGGAGGCAAACCAAGGTGCCTGCTTGGGTGTGATATTAAGAGGCCACAAAATTGCTGTTTAATTGTTTTAGTAAAGTACCCAGCTTCCAAAGTATTATTGTTTGTTCATTAGATTTTTGAATGCACTTCAATTTGGTTTCTGAACACATTTGAAATTGATTTACACACATTAGGAAAGAATATTAGCCATGAAATAATAAATTTCAAGATTCAGACTAAAGAAATCTTAGATATCTAAAAGATAGTATTATATGTCATTTTTATATGTTTAAAATTGGTATTTTATGACATAAAATCAGAACTATATTGTTTCATTTGTTTTTAATATTTGTATATAAAGCTCAAGAGAGTAATAAAGTGTTATTATTAGTGTAGGTTAAAGATAAAAGTAAACAAAATGTCAACGAACTTCTTTATTTACGTAGACACATGTGTGTTATTTATAACATTACTTTCTTGTGTTATTTTCAGTAAACAAGGAAATTATAGAAGCAACTGCTTTGTTTCATTTAACTTCTTATAAAACTATGTATTAGTTTTTGGATTTTGTATTTATGTAATTAATTCTATCTACTATCATCATCATCATCATCAGCCGGTGTCAGTCCACTGTTGGACGTAGGCCTCTCCCAAATACAAATAAATCTACTATAACTTTTCTGTATTTTATTATTATATATATATATATTATTTCTTCCCATATATATTTTTCTTGTCCTGTGTTATACTATTGTTATCATCTCTATCCTTCAAATCATCTTCGTTTCAAATGACAAGCTCAACACAATTTTACTATATTTACTAGTGTCCATAGTTTGTGTAATTTACCTAGATACGAACATTTGTTAATTTTATTATGTGTCATTGGAAAGATTGTGGAATCGTTCCTCCGCATAGACCATTGAAACAAGAAGAAGTAGAAGAATTCTATCTGGTAACTGAAAGCCCGATCTTGTCGGTAACTGCGTTTACACATTCAGCGTATTAGACGCGCGTACAATTTAATTTCTCATGGCGATAGGCGCTGGTTGCATGTGAGTGCAAGCACTAACTACGTAATTTACCTGTGCGATCTTGGTTCAATTTCTAGTTCAGGTATTGTTGTATGAGTTTTGTGATCCGAAAAATATGTGTGTTTCTTAGGATTGGAATTGGGCATGCGGCAGAATTAAGTTCATGCAGAGGTTTCATTTACTAGATGAACAATTAGCTACAGTTTCAGGGATACACATGTGACCCCATGAATGTATAAATAAGTAAACTTTTAGAATTTATTGTTGCCTTTCTGTCACTCAATCACATAAAGGCTGTTCTGTAGATTTTGAGAGATGAGAGATAGAGATGAGATATGTTTTAAATTAATTTAATACATAACACTAGTAACCTACATACACACTAGTAGTACATAACCCTGTATTAAACATTTTCCCACTGCTGGGCACGGGCTCCTCTACTAATGAGAGGGGGTTAGGCTTCAGGCCACCACACTGGCCTTATGCTGGTTGGTAGACTTTACATACCTTTGAAATTCACATATGAGAATTCTCAGGTATGTAGATTTTTTCACGATGTTTTCCTTTACCGTAGCAAGCGATAATTAATAATGAATACACACTTAACTTTAGAAAAGTCAGAGGTATATGCCGTTTGGGTTTCGAACATACGACTTTCGTCTTGACAGTCCGTACCTGAACCAACTAGGCTATCGCTGCTTAATAAATAATAATCAATTGTAATTAAATTACTCAATGCGCAAGAAAAAATCCTGTCAAATGCACTGATCGCAAGGACTCATGAATTGAACGCAAGACTCGATAACATTCAGTTATATAACGAAAGCGGGTATGCGGAAAACTGTAGGGAACATGCACATTGTTATGTAACTGATGCAGCCTAGTTACTGGGTTGTGTAATCACTTGTTACGTATAGTTCGCGACAGGTCGACATTGCAATCGGGGTATGAGCTGAGGCGCGGGGGAGGGGTCACCCCGCATACCCGCACATCGCCCGCGCCGTCTTAGTCGTAGCGCTGCACGATGCACGAGTTCGCATCGACCGCATTTATCGATATCGATCTCGCTCACATTGTTTTTTTGTCGTTGTGTATTAAAATGACTTCGGTCGCATCCTCGTCACGTGTTAAAACAAAAAACCAATAATTAATTCTTAAGCACGAGAACTAATCAAAGAAGTATTAGAAAATTGTGACATTAAACGGAAAGACTTCTTCTTCTTGCTTTAATGGCCTCTGCGGCCACAATTTTGCCAATGTTACGTAATAAAATAATTAAATAAGTAAATCAAATTTATGTGATGATGATGATTCGAATCAATTATTATAATTACCCTGTCAATTAGACATTGGATATGGCTGCGTTTTACATCGGCTTTTTAGAACTTTGCCCAGAATACAATACGAATCGAAATTAGCCGGACCCAATAAACAATTAAAATCGCCCATAAGTGATATTGATTGTGATGAATAAAATATTATCATAAAATATGTTACTTTTAATAAACTTATTTAATTAATCTTGCATTGCAATAAAATAAATATCGATATAAACTACCTGCTACATTTTGCCACATCACTAGAAAATTGCCATGTCGAGCTGTCGCATGCTATAGATTGGGGATCTGCAGACTGGCTCAGCGCGCATAATCTTAAACTCATATTCGGTATAGAGGAGTTTAGTCAAATTTGTGTAAATATTTCGTAGGCTCGTGATATGTATCTTCTTCTTCATGTGCCTCTCTAATTATTGAAGGTTGGCTGCCAGCTTGGAATATAAAATTTTGTTTCTAGCGAGGCGGAAAAGCTCTGCAGCACTCATGATGCTCGTCCACTGTCTAATATTGTCCAACTCGTCTTTGATCGTCTATATTTTGCTTATCATTATAAATAATAAATAACACCCAATAGTCACACACATAGCCCTGATCCCACACTAAGATACGAATCTTGTGTCATGGGTATCAGGGACTGCGAGAGACTTTCGGTCTCACAACACCCAGACCCCGGACACATATGTGTCACACAAACATTGTGCCGGTGTGCGAATAGAACCCACGGCCTCTCGTTTCACAGCCAGCTAATCGCCTACTGCGCCACAGAGGCGTATAAGTTGCAAGAGTTCGTATCTTTTGTGTTTCATCACATGTCCCATTATCAAATTAGGAAACAGGTCTCATCGCGCAATATTCAATGTTATAAATACTAGAATATTTAGAAGCAGCGACAGCCTAATTAATAAGGCCCGTCGAGACGATAGTCGTGGGTTCGAAGCCTAAATGGCATACACCGCTGTCTTTTCCAAAGTTACGTGTTCTCATTGTTGATTATCGCTTGCTATTTGAACGGAAATACAGTGGAACCTGCATACTCGAGAATTCTCATAAGAAAGTAAAAGGTGTTGTCAAGTCTACCAACCCGTATTGGGGCAGTTTGGTGGACTATGGTCCAATCTCTCTTATTAGTAGTGGTCACCCGTTGACAGGACAGGATTTGTGGAGTAAAAAAAATGATTCGTAGACCTCTACTATGCTACGTAGATATTTTTCTCAGTCTTTTATAGTACACTGTTCCATTTCTGGGCTGGGATCTCTACATGTTGACCTAATGCAGGTTGCATTATCTTTTCTATCTTTATATCTGCTAATCCATAATCTACGAAGTCGTAGTCGCTCGCCAAGTTTTAGGTGATAAAATCTGTCGATATCTCGGATTATGTCAAGGGTATCGGTTAGTTAGTTGAACATTTATATGTCTGCCTAATAGTAAGTTCTGTAACGATAATTAGGATCTATCCCACAATAATATTATAAAGAAGTAAAGTTTCTGAGTTTGGATGTTCCGGGTAGTCTTACAGGTTCGAATTGAAAAATTATTTTAGTGATGGATAGCCCATTTATTGAGGAAGGCTATAGGCTTTATAACATCACGCTACGACCAATAGGAGCAGAGCATTAATGAAAAATGTTGCAAAAACGGGAAAAATTTATTCCTTGTGAGAGCTTTCGTAGCATGCGCTGCGTAAAGACGATCGACTCTCTCTATGACTCAGACACAACACCTGAGTGGTAGGACGATGGGTACAGGTGCGTCAGTGCAGGAGACAACTCCTTGGATTGTATACTTTCATCCAAAAATAACTCTCACGCAGGCGCAGCCGCGGGCTATAACTGGTAATATATAAATTCATCAATATGCACCTACATTACTTAAAAAACGCTATCCATCCAACCAGGCCGATCAGATCAGAGAACCGCATCAGTCGCTCCGGCCATCGAGTCAAGCCCTTGAGATCACATGCATACGCGATACAGATTTCTATCAAATGAGGCGAATCTGTAGCTCAAGCATGAGTTAGTAGTATATTCTTATAGACGTACAATATTTGTATGACAAAATATACAGCGCCCCTAGCGGTTCCGTGAGAAACTAAATTTGGTATACTATAAGGGTCCATCCAAGGGCATATTAATGGATGCCCCCTAAGAACGAAACATTCTATACATAAAATATAACGCTACAACATAAACTCATGGTTCAGCTACTGTAGTTCAACCCCTACTGGCTCTCACCCCTTACATCAACTCGGAATGGCTCACTTATTTATGAGTTGACTAGCTGTTGCTCGCGGCTCCGCCCGCGTGGAGGTTATTTTCGAGAGCAGAAGTATACAATCCAAGGAGTTGTCCTCTGCACAGAGGCACCTGTAGCGATTGTCCAGCCTCTCAGTTGTTGTGCCTGAATCTTGAGATTGCATCTAAAGAATACCTCATAAGTTTAACCTCACTTTGCCCCTTTCAGGGATGATTTTTCAAAAACGTTAAAACACGTATTTCTCTATTTCCTACCAAAAGCCTTAATATGAATTTTCAGATCCCTAACTTGAGGAATGATAGATTTCCCATACAAATATTGAACTCTTATTTGACCCCTTTCAAAGTTGTGTTTTGAGAAAAAACGATAGCCTATGTCCTTCTACAGGATATAATCTATCTCCTTGCCAAATTTCATCACAATCCGTTCAGCCGTTTAGTCGCGAAGAGGTAACAAACAAACAAACAGAGTTCCTTTCGCATTTATAGCATTAGTATGGATGTATAAAATTCTTTCGGTAATAGGTTTAACTCAACTTGTTGAGTAAGATAAAAAAAATATGGTGTCTTTTATCAAGTTGGTCTTAATAGGGTAGAATATTAAGACCAATTTTATAACTCTTTATTGCACACCATCATAATATCACAACAATAAACCTTAAAAGTAGAGTCATCAACTTGAGTCGTCTATTATGATTTATATCTGTAAATTGACCAGTATAGTAGTCTCAGTACAGGATCAAGAAATGATTTATAATGATAAAAATTAATGATTATAAATGATTACAAAATTGCTGGTGGTAGGATATTCATATCCGCCCGGACAGATTTGTATATGTAACACACACACCCAACACACACTGTACACAGGGTGTAAAACCCGCCATAGTGGCACATGCAAGTGTGTCGCGTTCCGGGATCAGCCAGTGTACATCCGGTTTTTGCCGGGGGTCTAGAGTTGGGGTACGAAGTTTGGCCGTTGTGCGGCCTTCTGAGTACTCTGACACTATACCCTGGACCGCTTCTTCACCTTCTTGCCCATGGCGTTGTGTGAAGAAGCAGGCCGACATGATTGTGTTGACTAGCGGGGGATAGATTGTCTCTCGCTACTCGATACTCTGATTGGATGGCACTGCGCTTACCATCAGGTGCAGTATGGTGCTTTGCCGTGCCAGGAAAAAAAATGTCAATAAGTATGCGATTCTTGGATTTATTTCCTGATAAAAAAAATAATAATAATACTAGCCCTATATTAAACATTGTCCCACTGCTGGGTACGGGCCTCCTCTACTAATGAGAGGAGTTAGACCTTAGTCCACCACGCTGGCCTAATGCGGGTTGGTAGACTTCACATGCCTTCGAAATTCTTATAAGAATTCTCAGGTATGCAGGTTTCCTCACGATGTTTTCCTTCACCGTTAAAGCAAGCGATAATTAACATTTAATACACACATATCTTTAGAAATGTCACAGGTGTATGCCACTTGGGTTTCGAACATACGACTTTCATCTTGATTTCCTCATATAATAAAAATTTGACATAATTCTCAAGATGATAACACCTATATCCTAGTTTTATAAGAAAGTAAATGAAACAAAACAATGGCTTGTATAATTTCCTTTACTTAAAACAGTGCCAGTGCCGTGCCAGGAAAAAATTAATTTAATTAAACTTTCACATGTTTTTGTTTCAGGATGTATGTTCAGATGGTGTTAAATGCACCCCGCTCATTGCCGCGGCGAGGCATGGACGCGAGGGTGCTGTCAGAATACTCCTGGAGAAGTTCAGGCCGCCCGTCAGACTGGAGACCGAAGGGACGGTCAAGTTCGATGAATACGTCATAGAGGGTAAGTCCTAATACGATTGAAATCATCGCTGTGCCATTTCATTTGATTAGGGTTAGATTTATTTCTTGAATCATTTGGTGTATGAAATTTTAAATCTTCTACTGTAACTAGCCAGGATCGGCAGTGGTGCTGAAAAATCGATGCATTTTTCAGCACCGAGCAACGAAACTCGGTGTAAAATTAATCATATAGTAATACTTTACTTTTGCCGCACCATCAAGCTGTGGAACAGTTTGCCAGCTACCGTGTTCCCTCCTTCCTATGATCCTGGGTCCTTTAGGCGTAGTGTGAAGAAGCAACACAGCAGGCCGGCATGATTGTATTGAGTAGCGAGGGATAGATTATCACTCGCTACTTGATACTATAACTGGACGGCACTGCACTTACCATCAGGTGCAGTGTGGTCACTTTGCCGAGCCACGATAAAAAAAAAATACTAATAGTCATAGTCCGGCATCCACGGTCCATTTTGCTATTGATTACTATCAAGCTAATTTTCCGTGTGTAGCTTCATTATGATAAGACGCCCAACTTTTTCTCTTGCAAACATTTTCGAGTGTGGTAAATAACAGGGGTGGCAGAGATAAAATATGTCGATTTGATGATTCTCAAAAATGTATTACTAACTGGGTTTTTTTTGGTAAATCTCAAGATAATTATCTGATTTAATCAAAAAAATATTTGTCTTACAAAATGTAT
Organism: Laothoe populi; assembly: GCA_905220505.1. Lineage (NCBI taxonomy): Eukaryota > Metazoa > Arthropoda > Insecta > Lepidoptera > Sphingidae > Laothoe > Laothoe populi. The sequence goes on from HG992165.1 coordinate 3,921,257, forward strand.
GGTTTGATCTAAGAGTCCCCTCCTAACGATGTTTTCCTTCACCGTTAAAGCAATCGATAATTAACAATGAATATACACGTAACTTTTTCTACCATCTATTTTGAATATTATTTCTACCTTATTTGAGAACGCTTATACAAATTCTGTTGAAACAGAAAGTTTCGTAACGAAGCCATATTTAACATATATATATTTTATATAACGAGCGAGTCAGTAGACTTCTCAGAAATTTCTTGGAGCTCGGCGCAATTTCCACAATTTGTACGATGAATGGTCGAGTTGCTAACCGTCCTGTTTTCTCAGGACATGGTCTGGTTTTGAGGTTGTCCTGGGGTGTCCAGGATAGTTTTCAGCAGCGTACTAGGTTTTTAAAAATAACATATTTTATACATACATACGCCTGTAATCTCCGAAGGGGTAGTAAGAGGTGTAACTAGTACACCCATACTTCGCCAACTTTATTACTGTCCCATGATGTAGGTATTAGGGGGCGAGCCTATCGCCATACCGGACGGAATTCCAGACTCCGGGCTAATACTGAGCATTTCGTGATAGAAAAACCTAATACCACTTTACCCGACCTGGGATCGAACCTGAGACTTCAGCCTAGGTTTTTAAAGCCACACACGCAGCCAGTAAGCCACAAAGCCAGCCGCAGTAGGCGAGTAGCCGGCTGTGAAACGAGAGGCCGTTGGTTCGATTCCCACACCGGGACAATCGGTCAGGACATTCGGTCCTGTTTTTAAACTGAATTGTCCTAGTTTGTCCAACTTGAAATCCTAGTTTTTGAAATTCGGGGTTGGTAACTCTACTATACTAAACTTCATGTGTTAGTATACTAAAGTTCATGTGTCATCACTAGGTGTTATCACTAGGCGGGCTCAGTCATAAAAATTAGTTTCGCTTACTAGCTATAAGCTGCTGCCTAAATTACTTAGGGTATATGAGTCGGATAGAACCGAAGTTGACAACGTAGGAAGTTGGGCAAAAATGAAAAACATACTTGGCAATATAGGATATTAAAATCTGCATCGACTATTGCAAAGTTTTATAATTCATATCATAAACTTAACTTCAAAAATGACGGATTTTCATACAAACTATCATCCCCTATTTTACCCCCTTAGGGGTGGTATTTCCAAAAACCCTTCCTTAGTGGATGCCTACGTCATAAAAGGTACCTACTGTCAAAATTTCAAGTCTCTAACCCCAGCCGTTTAGGCTGTGCGTTGATTGATCAGTCAGTCAGTCAGTTAGTCAGTCAGTCAGTCAGTCAGTCAGTCAGTCAGTCAGTCAGTCAGTCAGTCAGTCAGTCAGTCAGTCAGTCAGTCAGTCAGTCAGTCAGTCAGTCAGTCAGTCAGTCAGTCAGTCAGTCAGTCAGTCAGTCAGTCAGTCAGTCAGTCAGTCAGTCAGTCAGTCAGTCAGTCAGTCAGTCAGTCAGTCAGTCAGTCAGTCAGTCAGTCAGTCAGTCAGTCAGTCAGTCAGTCAGTCAGTCAGTCAGTCAGTCAGTCAGTCAGTCAGTCAGTCAGTCAGTCAGTCAGTCAGTCAGTCAGTTTCTTCTTTTATATATACAGAAGACGGCTAAAACCCTTATAACACACAAAACAAACGTTGCTTTAGAACCAAAGTCGGCAATATTTCATTATCAACCAATCGGATGCGCCTGTCAAGTCAACAATAATTCTATTTCTTATGAAGTCAGTGACAATCAAAAATGTCAAACTTGGCAGGATTACAGCAGCAAAGGTGGCCATCTTAACTTAGTTGGATTCAAACTCGGCAATCTAGAGAATTTAATAAGATTTTCACCGTTAATTTTTATTTTTATCGTTGTTGTTTTCATTGATTAAATTAACGAATTTTCTAGGTAACACTGACTTACCGACTTTATTGTCTTGTTATAAGTCTCATAATGTCTAGTAATGCCTACTAATAGAGAAATAACTCTGAGTGTTGCAGTTTTTTAAAATCTTTACTAGGTCATTAGTTAATTGTCCATTATGGGCTCTGAATGAGGCAGATATTGCAATGTGTCTTAAATAATATCACACATCAAAGTTGAACAAAGTAATTGTATAAAAACCACAAAGATATACGACTATGGGTCCATCCATTATAATAATATTTCTCGCGGTTCAATTATGCACTGATAGAAGAATTTATTAACTATTAAAAAATATTTTCTTTAAAAAAACGTGAGATTAGGGAGGGGGGGGACTCGGTCGAAAAAGCGCGTAATTAATGGATGACCCCTATGTTATACAATATTTGAAAGCAAGACGAGTGAAGTTTCAAAATCATTAGTAATGCTGCACTTATTTAATTAATTATTATTATTCATGAGTTCTATGTAGGTCAAACCGACAATGCGTATATCGTAATATAATTTACGTTAACCGTTCACTTTGTGTGTTTAATTGCCTCTGCCTACCTATTGTGTATACTCACAGGCGTGAGTTTATATTGTAGAAAAAAATATAGTTATATAATAATGTGTTAATAAAAGCGCAGTTTTTGAATGTAATAGTAATAAAATATATCTTGTTAATGAATGGCTCAAGCCGTGAATTGTCTTAGGGTATGCCTTTTTTCATAGAATATACAACATTTAAAAATAATGTTGTATATTCTATGTAATGGATTCTGCTAATGATTCGGTGGTCGCTATCCGGGCGGATATGAATATCCTACCACCAGCTAAAGCTGTGTTTCTTAGACTATGCCACCCACACACCCGCCCTTGTAACCCCTATTTAGCCAGGATCGACAATGGCACCCGTTTTTCCGACACTGAGTAATGAAACTCGGCGACTCTCTGAGAATGCTTATCTTTTATCCTGCAACGAAATTAATGAAATAGAAATATGGGGAGGAGTTGGAAATATTTATTGTCCATTTTCCTTCATAGCAAAACTGGAGACAAATAATGAACTAAAGAGCTAGTGCCTCTAACAAATGACATCTACGTTTGGAAAGGCCAAACGTAAAGCACCACGATAGTTACTAAATGGGTCCTATCATGCGAGCTGTTAAACTTGATTACAATAATAATATGGCAAAAACCGGAAAGCACGGAAATTACTCATTATTTTTTCGCGGGGGAAAACGCTTTATCGCTACCGTTCCGTACCGGGGGGAGGTGAAATGGTTATGTTGGACTCACCGGTCTTACGACCCAACGTTAAGCCGTCCAGTATAGATGGAAATTTAGGACCGGTCGTTGGGCCGAGTCCCTATTACCCTACACCGGAATACCAAAAAACAATAAAATAAAAACAATAACAATAAACCCCGCGGTGGCCTTCTTCAGTGCATTATAGTCGGCCGCGGGTTCCCGAGGCCAAAAGCTCCTCGATATCCACCGGGACCGACCGTGCGCAGTGCCGCGTAACGGCTCATCTCTAAAGTGGGGCGGGGTTGATCAGAAATCTCCGCACACCTAAGGACGGCGTCTACAACAGCAATGAGGCTAGCTACTCATGCATTCTTTCTAGGCTCCACAAGATCCATATAGTATACAACTCCAGATGTTATCTGCATACTGTCAAGGATAATGTTGCGCTCATTTTGCCAGAGACTACACTCCCAAAGAACATGATGCGCGGACTGTTCGTACTCACAGTTTAATTGTGTTTCGTATAAAGATGCGATCGGCACACACTAAAAATCTATACAAGCATGCGGCGCCATATACTAGACGCGTAAAAAAATCTATACGTATGCGGCCTCTATATCAGCTGATTTCGCCAGCGCTCCGCACATAGCAGGTGTCTTATTGCCAATATTTCTTCCTCTTGGTAAAGGCCGTTAATTAAATAACTTATTTTGAGATGTTGTTAAAAACTTGGAAGCGATGTTCCTAAGAATGATGTAGTCATCTGTGATAGTCTTAAGATCTTATAACTTATAGATAGAAAAATATTACCCAAACTGGTGGATAGGGAAAGAGTGGCTTTATTGCTTTGTATATATGAGTCAAATTTCTCAAAATGTCACTTTCGGCCTTTTAGTAAACGGACGGCAGTTATGCGCCCTGCGTGTGCAGCCGCATATGCGAGCCCCAAGGCTAGCTAAAATCCATTATTGTAGAGATCGCAGTCATGCTGTTAGTTACTTAACTGTATTAAGATAAAGAAGAAATAACATTGTAATTATCTGAATATTATTAGATAAATGTAAATTTGCGTATCAACCGATCGTTATTTTGATAAAACATGTTGTTAGGTGATAAATACACGCATTAGACAATCAAATAATCCGTTATATAAAATGGCTGCAATTTTGTGATTAAAAATCAAAACTTGTAAACATAAGTAGGATGACATCAACGAAGTTAGGTAAGATAGTTAAATTCATTGTTGCACCTCTTGGTATGTGTGCTTGTAATATGTTTTTGTATAGACAGTGACTGTGTGTGTCAGTATTGTAGGGTTACCAACCCCGGAATTCAAATGCTAGGATTTTAGTTAGAAAAACCAGGACAATTCAGTTTAAAAACAGGACGCATCTTTGTTTTAAAATAGCGTAAACACTTTGAGCCGAGACGCCGCCGCTAAAGTAATGATTGCTAAAGTGGTGTGAGAATTTTAAAATACTGGACCTTTCAGGGCGCTTTAAAAACCCAGGACGGTTCTTAAAAACTATCCAAGACACGCTAAAAACCAGAACATGTCCTGGGAAAACAGGACGGTTGACAACTCTACACTATTGTTGACATGACGGCTGACGCGTCACTGCCACACGAATTTAAAATACATGTTTACAAACTCACACAATAAGGCGTAAAAAAAGCTCGTCGCCATTAACCTAAAAGAAGAAGAAAAATAAACCAATCTATCCATAGTAATGAAAGAAAAAATACCGTAGCACTGTAATTCTGATTCCAATATTCATATTTATCGACCTATATAATAATAGTAATACTAGCCCTGTATTAAACACTGTCCCGCTGCTGGGCACGGGCCTCCTCTAATAATGAGAGGGGTTAGGCCTTAGTCCACCATGCTGGCCTAATGCGGGTTGGTAGACTTCACATACCTTCGAAATTCTTATAAGAATTCTCAGGTATGCAGGTTTCCTCACGATGTTTTCCTTCACGGATAAAGCAAGCGATAATTAACAATGAAATACACACGTCACTTTAGAAAAGTCAGAGGTGTATGCCATTTGGGCTGGGTGTCGAACATACGACTTTCGTCTTGACAGACCGTACCGCAACCAACTAGGCTATCGCTGCTTCGAACTATACCTATAGTTTTTCTATCTTTATAATTTAACAAGATTATTGTCGTAAGATTATTCTATTCATAAAATTATTGATATGTAAATAAACAAACAGTAGCAGTTAAAATTAACACGGAACTTCGGTACATGTATCTAAAAACAGTTCTTCAGTCTTAGTTAGTCTGGCATAGTCTCTTCCGCCTTTTGTCTGGGGCAGTCTGTGTTCAAATCAGTCATTTGCGCTGAGTACATTCCTGTACCACATAATTATATAAACGGCGTATATGTGTACAAAGAAAACCTGAGATTCTGAACAAAGACCCGAAATGAACATAATGCACCCAAAACGGGTGTTTTTCGCAACGGGAACGTTGACTTTTTTGCGTGTGGCGCGCGCGTGGCTGCTATATTTAGATTAGAAAGCGTTTCCCACACAAAGGAGCGGAAAACTCTTGAAACATTTCAATGAATCTCTGGCACATTTCCAGATACTTCTTTGTTTTCAAAACTTATGATTTATCACAATTAATGCGAGTCGCATGCACACTGCATTCAGTCACTAGCCGGCGTAACTCACCGGCGCGACTCAGTACTCACATTTTTGATATTTTGAATCATGTACAGAGGTATTTACTGTCGCGCAATCATGATTCAGCAGAAATCTATGTTTATTTCGATCTTTATTCGCATAAACACGTGTCAAATGATTCAGGGTTATTTTGTTTTGGCTTATTCGATTTTGTGTCACGTTCTAATCTACATAAGGAGCTGTAAACGTTGTTTACAGTCTCAGAAAGAGTTGTTTAATTTTTTTTATTTGTCTTCTATTTAGTATCCATGGATGATTCAATCGTCCTTCAACGTGTAGTCATAAAATTCATTTGGTTATATTAAGTCCGGCCGAACTCAAATTTCATTACATAAAAGTCAGTGTAGACAATATTTTTTTTTACTCCTTAGGTGCTACGGCGCTGTGGTGTGCAGCCGGGGCTGGTCATCTGGGCATCGTCAAGAGGTTGGTCAGGGCAGGTGCCAATGTGAACCACGCGACCAAGACCCTGAGTACTCCGCTCCGAGCTGCCTGCTTCGACGGCCGGCTCGACATAGTCAAGTACCTCGTGAGGCATGGAGCAGACATCCACAAAACAAACAAATATAACAACACTTGCTTGATGATTGCCTCGTATAAAGGACATTTGGATGTGGTAAGTTGATTTTTATTCTCTTGGATTTGATGAAGAACATCGTGAAGAAACTTGCATGTTTGATAATTCTCTATAAGAATTTCAAAGGTTTGTGAAATCTAACAATAGGGTAGTTGACTCGAGTTTTATTAATTTAATCAACATGTTACATTACCTAAAACCTATTATCGAAAGAATTTTATGAATCCGAACAAAAATAAGTAAATTAGACGCCATTCAAATCTGCTGGAAGGCGTAGTTGTCAAGTAACAGTACAAGGATACATATCTGATACCGTGACGTCACGGTACTATGAATCGCCTGTACAGTACCGTTGTGCGAGGGAGATAGCGATATGTTTCCAATACGACATCGTTTTCGCTTATGCCTGTAAGTATTTGCTCATACCAATATTTAAAATAAATATTGTCACCTCATTTTTCAAGCAATTTGGATTCTGTTTTCGCAAAAGAGTTTCTTTTGCGTATTATATTCGATTGCGTAGAGAATAATGTACAAAATTAAACACAGGAAACTACCCTATTCTAGTGCTAGCGTGATGACCAAACTAGTCACTAGCCAGAGGGAAAACTAGTCCTCGGCAGCAGGACAGTACAGTGTAAACTCTATATAGCGACACTGAAGGGACTGTGCATTTTATGGCGTTATAGAGAGTTGTCGTTAAATGGAGAGAAGAAACATCAGAACTAGAAAAATAAAAAGTTTATTTCTGACTATTGTTAGTAGTTATGTGCATAAAAAAGAATGTTATTTGAACGCTATTGAGTATAGTCTGTTATTTTTGTCTGACGTCTTTTGCTGCACCAGTAATGTTGTTGTATTTTTTTAGTTATTTTATTAATATCTAGCAATACTGAGGCATCTTGGTTATAAAGGAAATATTTTTCCAATAATTTTGCTGCTTCCAGAGCTTCTTTAATGCTCGGCGGAAGCTCAGGCTCATCCGTCTCATCTTCTTCATCACCTTGTTCTTGATCCTCAGTTTTTCTCACTGAATCCAAAATTTCTTCGTCTGTGAGTGAAGCCGTTGTAAGCAGGCGGTCGTCCACTTCAATGTAGGTTTGAAGATTTACCGTATTTCCTGCCATGTTGAATTGTTGAATCCACTCAGTTAATGGAAGGTCGTCGTCGCTTTCAAACTCAGATTCTGTTTCCACCTCATCACTCGTAGAATTGGTACAAAGTCCAGCATGTCGAAAAGAGTGCTGTATAGTTGTGGGTGTCACTTCTTCCCAGGCTTTAGATAAAAAATTTACTGCATGCAGCATATTAACAGAAGTTTTACCCTCAGATTCGACTAGCTCCATCAATAATTTCCTTCTGTAGTGACCCTTGAGGCTTTTAATCACACTCTGGTCCATTGGCTGTAAGACGCTAGTCGTATTTGGAGGAAGAAATGCCAACTCTATGTTTTGAAGGTTTGATATAAAAGGGTGGGCAGGGCAGTTGTCAACAAGAAGTAAAATTTTTCGTCCCTTTAATTCTGCATCCCACTTTCGCACTTCTTCTTCAAAAAGTTGACTGGTCATCCAAGCTGATTTATTAGCTTTATACGTCACTGGCAATTTTTTGATGTTCTTAAAACAGCGCGGATTTTTCGATTTGCCTATTATTAGTAGCTTTTTTTTCTCTGTGCCATCCATATTAGCAGCCACAAGCACCGTAATACGTTCCTTGGAAAGCTTTCCTCCCACACACTTTTCCCCTTTAAATTTCAGAGTTTTATCTGGAGTCAACTTATAGAAAATTCCTGCTTCATCAGCATTGAAAATGTCACTTGGGGCGTATTTTTCTATGAATTTTGACCACACTCTGTTAATCCAATCATGAGTCACATTTGTATCAACACTTCGTGCTTCCCCACTTATTTTACCATATGTAGTTGATATGATGACGCTGCTTGAATTTTCCGAGCCATCCTTCTGATGCTTTGAAAGAAGTTAAACCAAGTTCAGCAGCAAAATTCTCCGCCTTAGCTTTCACGAGCGGCCCCGAGATAGGCATATTATTCTGGCGCTGTCGATGAAACCATGATAGTACAGCTTTATCCAAATCTTCGTATATAAGTTTCTTTAATTTTTTGGAAGATTTTCCCTCGCCCGCAGCGTGGAGGATTTTTTCTTTATTTTTCCATATTGTGGACACGGTAGAGCGACTAAATCCAAAGCGTTTGCCAACATCACTTATCTTCTCTCCCGTTTCTATTGCGCGTATCAGTAAAACTTTTTCGTCAATACACAGTGATTTTCTTTTAGTAGCCATGTTTACAGTTTGCAAGTTTGTGAGCAACTAAGAATATGATAAGGTATAGATAATCCATGACTCCTAGTTATGAATCATGGTCAATAACAGTCTACACGTGCAAGCAATCCCAATTTGTAAACAAAAGAATGAATTTCTTAGAAAGTTCGGTATGCATGATGCCGACAGTCGAGTTTATTGCGGGCTAGGATAATAAAGCGACAATAGATCGTACACAGCTGCGCAGTTTTTACTAATTTTAGCAACTTAATTGTTGTCGTTATTGAGAGTGGGTGTAATGCTATATAGAGTGAAACATTGTATGAAAAACAAGCTAAACCAACCAAAGCCAATTGATTTCGACGCTTAAGAGAGTTTGTCGTTAAATAGAGTGACGTTACATGGAGTTTACACTGTACATCAAAGCGGATAATCATAATATGACAAGTATATAGGTATATTAAATACAATATGGGACAAGTTTTTTTTTATTTATTACTTACAATGAGTTAATCATCTATATCGTACGATTTAATGCTAAAAACAAGACTCGAAAAAGCATTGCTACAGAATATCTCTGAAGTATAGAAGTATGGGGGTAGTTGTACAGTGTGGTTACTTCGCCGTGCCAGGATAAAAAAGAAGCTTAATGACATACGTAGGGCGGTTACGGATAGATTTATATTTTTAAATCTTTACACAATAAATACAGTTAAAATATATAAAAGATTATAGTGATTAGTACACACTTTGTTACTAGAGGGGGGTAAGTAATGCTAATTACAGAGTTTAGCAGGTAATAGGCTATTTGACAACATTGAAAATTGTGGTCATCCTGTTAGACAATAGCTTAAAAAACCATATTTCACTTAATTTTAAACAAAATAATGTATATTTTTGCAAATGAAACGAAATAAAATATAACATTTTTTTTCAATTTTATATGAGATGTGAACACTTTGTGATTGGTTGCAACTCTGGTGACGTCACACGCAAGTAAACATAGTTTCTTCGAGTGATTTCATTTCGCGTTTTATGTTTTATGGGTGATAAATTCTATTGTTGATCTATTTTTGAAGCAGTTTTTAGCTTATTTTTAGCTATTTTTAGCTTTGCTTATCATTATTAGCTTGTTTACTTGCATCAATATAGTGTGCTTATTATGTAATAAATAATAGTTTTAAATCATTTTCGAAAATTAGTCAAATAGCCTATTATTTTGATACATATTTTAACAGAGCTTACGTTTTTATGTAGCGAAACTGCATTCCGAACTGACAGTAGAGTAAAAAAATTTACGCTATCAAAATTTTATGTATTCAAATATTTTAATACAAAAACGTGCACGAATATATCTATGCTTAAGTTTTAGTTGTTGATGTTCACATGTGCACACTCTATCTATAATAAAGTATGTAGATGAACTGATTGTGTTAGGTTCAATTCCTGCTGGACAGCGGCGCCCGTGTGGACGAGCGTGCGTTGTGCGGCGCGACCGCTTTGCACTTCGCCGCCGAGTGCGGGCACGCGGCCGTGGTGTGTGCACTACTCGACCACAACGCCAAGATACTCACCAATGAGAATGGTGAGTTCACTGAGGGGCAGCGGGTTGTTGGGATACGAAGCACCTCACTAATTATAAAATAATAAGTTTTCGGTATAGACATTCTACATTGTCTGTGCCCTGATTTTGTCTATTAAAAAAAACAGTCGTGTTCAATTTTATTGCGTGTCATATTTTAATGTCTTCTCTCGTATGTAAAAATACAGTTTTTAAATATAAAGTTATATTATTACAATAAATAACGAGTTTTACTTATCTCGTAAAACGTAAACTATCGAAATTGTAAAAAATACATTTTCGTTTTATTGCACTAATGGGAAGTAGATATAAAGATTTATTATTCTATATAATAATAATAATGTACCAATTTTTACACCTTCAACTGTTTTTCAATTTATTTATTTATTTTTTTGTATCAATGTCAGGTATGACCCCCCTGCAGTGCGCGGCGGAACGAGCGCGCGCGTCCGTGGTGGAGATACTAGCGGCGCGCCCCGACGTCACTCGCGGACAGGCCATCGAGGCGTTCGAGCTACTCGGCGCCTCCTTCGCCAACGACAAGGAGTATTACTGTTTGAGGGTAAATTTACATACACACATATACAAAGACAGTTAAGCATTCCCAGAGACACGCCGAGTTTCAATACTCGGTGTCGAAAAAAAAAGCGTGCCATTGTCGATGCTAAACAGGAGTTACAATGACGGGTGTGTGGGCGGGATAGTCTCTACACGCATATACACTCACGTCTATAATCCCCCAAGAGGTAGGCAGTGGTGTGACCGGTACACCCACATTTCGCCGAGCTGAATACCGTCCCATGATGTGATAGGGGGCGAGCCTATCGCCATATCGGGTACAATTCCAGACTCCGGGCTGACAGGACAGGCTGATAGGGGGCGACTATCACATTATGGGACCGAAATTCGGCGAAAAGCGAGTGTACTGGTTACACCACTGCCTACCCCTTCGGAGATTACAGGCGTGAGTGTATATGAGTGTGTGTATATATTTTTATTCACAATTTTTTTAGGGTATTAAATCTATTATAAAAAAGTGTTTAACTAAGTTTTCACCATTTGTCAACAGATGGCGTATCAATACCTACACAGAGCGATGGCCATGCGTTACGACACGAGGTACGGGTTGCTTCTGAAGAAACCAGCCGAGCCAATACCAGCGTATGATAACTGGAGGGAGACCACCACGCTAGAGGTACACACTTAGATCTAAGTAGATGACACATGTACTTTAATTTGTATAAAAACTAGGAAAATTTTGCAGTAATGACATCACTAGAGCTAATATTTTTTATCATGTGACCCTATGTGTATGACTATTGTGTGTACCTATATTATAATAAAGCCGAGAGGCCCTTCGTCATTAATTAATTGACATTAAATATGTTTTCCAAAATTTATTAATTATTGTTTGTCTGTCTGTCAAGGCATCATTAGGTACTGTATTACGACAAAAGAATCGACAATAAAATCATAGAGTGCATAGAGGGAATATCATCATCGGACACAAACATTTGTCCCGGTGTGAGAATCGAACCCACGGCCTCTCGTTTCACAGCTGGCTACTCGCCTACTACGCCACGGAGGCTGTCAAAAGTTGTGAGAGATGAAATGATTTTGTAATGTTGTGTTATGTTGATGTTGATGATGGTCTGTGCAGGAGGTGGAGCGGCTGGGTGGTAACGCGCACGCTCTTCACATGGAGGGCCTGTGCGTGCGCGAGCGCGTGCTGGGGCGCGCGTGCCCGGACCTGCCGCACCCCATCGTGTTCCGCGGCGCCGTGTTCGCGGACGAGGCGCGCTTCGACCGCTGCCTCGCCTTGTGGCGGCACGCGCTACATCTCAGGCATCAGAATGAGGTCACCACACACCAAACACCTACCCACCTCTTTACCGCACTCACATTTATCTGACTTACCTCTTTATTACCCTACTCACATTGACCTGAACTACCTCTTAATTACTCTACTCGCTTTCATCTGACTAACCTGTACACTAATCATTTTCTACTGATCTCCCTCATAACTACCTGACTTACTTTCAACTGACCTCCTTCTTAACTACCTTTTTTTTTCTTTATTGAAAGGGTTTATTCGCTTAGCGAATATGCCACCCTTATAAAAAAAAACTTTTAACTACCTTACTCACTTAGAATAGACCTACCACTTCACTACCCTACTCACTTTCACCTGAACTACCTCATAAGTACCCTACTCTATTTCATCTGACTAACCTGTACACTACTCAACTCTATTTCAAATGACCTACCTCTTAACTACCCTACATTCTTTCAACGGAGCTAACCTCTTAACTACCCTACTCTCTTTCAACTGAACTACCTCTTAATTACCTTACTCAATTTCAATAGATCTACCTCTTAACTACCCTACTCTCTTTCAACTGAACTACCTCTTAATTACCTTACTCAATTTCAATAGATCTACCTCTTAACTACCCTACTCTCTTTCAACTGAACTACCTCTTAATTACCTTACTCAATTTCAATAGATCTACCTCTTAACTACCCTACTCTCTTTCAACTGAACTACCTCTTAATTACCTTACTCAATTTCAATAGATCTACCTCTTAACTACCCTACTCTCTTTCAACTGAACTACCTCTTAATTACCTTACTCAATTTCAATAGATCTACCTCTTAACTACCCTACTCTCTTTCAACTGAACTACCTCTTAATTACCTTACTCAATTTCAATAGATCTACCTCTTAACTACCCTACTCTCTTTCAACTGAACTACCTCTTAATTACCTTACTCAATTTCAATAGATCTACCTCTTAACTACCCTACTCTCTTTCAACTGAACTACCTCTTAATTACCTTACTCAATTTCAATAGATCTACCTCTTAACTACCCTACTCTCTTTCAACTGAACTACCTCTTAATTACCTTACTCAATTTCAATAGATCTACCTCTTAACTACCCTACTCTCTTTCAACTGAACTACCTCTTAATTACCTTACTCAATTTCAATAGATCTACCTCTTAACTACCCTACTCTCTTTCAACTGAACTACCTCTTAATTACCTTACTCAATTTCAATAGATCTACCTCTTAACTACCCTACTCTCTTTCAACTGAACTACCTCTTAATTACCTTACTCAATTTCAATAGATCTACCTCTTAACTACCCTACTCTCTTTCAACTGAACTACCTCTTAATTACCTTACTCAATTTCAATAGATCTACCTCTTAACTACCCTACTCTCTTTCAACTGAACTACCTCTTAATTACCTTACTCAATTTCAATAGATCTACCTCTTAACTACCCTACTCTCTTTCAACTGAACTACCTCTTAATTACCTTACTCAATTTCAATAGATCTACCTCTTAACTACCCTACTCTCTTTCAACTGAACTACCTCTTAATTACCTTACTCAATTTCAATAGATCTACCTCTTAACTACCCTACTCTCTTTCAACTGAACTACCTCTTAATTACCTTACTCAATTTCAATAGATCTACCTCTTAACTACCCTACTCTCTTTCAACTGAACTACCTCTTAATTACCTTACTCAATTTCAATAGATCTACCTCTTAACTACCCTACTCTCTTTCAACTGAACTACCTCTTAATTACCTTACTCAATTTCAATAGATCTACCTCTTAACTACCCTACTCTCTTTCAACTGAACTACCTCTTAATTACCTTACTCAATTTCAATAGATCTACCTCTTAACTACCCTACTCTCTTTCAACTGAACTACCTCTTAATTACCTTACTCAATTTCAATAGATCTACCTCTTAACTACCCTACTCTCTTTCAACTGAACTACCTCTTAATTACCTTACTCAATTTCAATAGATCTACCTCTTAACTACCCTACTCTCTTTCAACTGAACTACCTCTTAATTACCTTACTCAATTTCAATAGATCTACCTCTTAACTACCCTACTCTCTTTCAACTGAACTACCTCTTAATTACCTTACTCAATTTCAATAGATCTACCTCTTAACTACCCTACTCTCTTTCAACTGAACTACCTCTTAATTACCTTACTCAATTTCAATAGATCTACCTCTTAACTACCCTACTCTCTTTCAACTGAACTACCTCTTAATTACCTTACTCAATTTCAATAGATCTACCTCTTAACTACCCTACTCTCTTTCAACTGAACTACCTCTTAATTACCTTACTCAATTTCAATAGATCTACCTCTTAACTACCCTACTCTCTTTCAACTGAACTACCTCTTAATTACCTTACTCAATTTCAATAGATCTACCTCTTAACTACCCTACTCTCTTTCAACTGAACTACCTCTTAATTACCTTACTCAATTTCAATAGATCTACCTCTTAACTACCCTACTCTCTTTCAACTGAACTACCTCTTAATTACCTTACTCAATTTCAATAGATCTACCTCTTAACTACCCTACTCTCTTTCAACTGAACTACCTCTTAATTACCTTACTCAATTTCAATAGATCTACCTCTTAACTACCCTACTCTCTTTCAACTGAACTACCTCTTAATTACCTTACTCAATTTCAATAGATCTACCTCTTAACTACCCTACTCTCTTTCAACTGAATTACCTCATAAGTAACCTACTCACTTACAACTGACCCACCTCTCACTTTCTACTATTCGACTCACTCGACTGACTTTATACCACTGTCTCAAATAAAATTGATGTAAAGGTCGTTAAGCTTCAATGGTCTCTCAATTCTTTCTCACGGAGTATACAATGGTAAATGTGCGTGTTACATTGTCTTGTATATATAAAAAAATAATTGTTGTACAATACAACTGAAAATAGATTTTAACTTTTAAGGAATGCTTGTTGTTTAATTACTTTGCGAAATTACACCTAACACATTAAAGATAATTGTAAAGTGGATAGAAATTTGACATTTTTAATTGCAACTAATAGCAATTGGATATCAATTTGATTCCTCCAAGAATTCACCAGATCTAAATTATTAAATATACTTATACGACAAGCTTCCCTCCTGGTAACATTTAGTATAACTGTGTATTTATTAAAAATCTTCTCCATTTTATTTACAGGTGTCCGTTGTGAAAGACCTACTCAGATTTGCTCAAGTTTTCTCACAGATGATACACATTGGAATCGAATTACCTCTTAGTCAAGTGAGTGTATATCATTTTTTTGATGTGATAAATAAGGTTAGTCAAAAGAGTCACTGCCTAACTGGCGCAAGATGAGGACATTACTTAACCAGTCATGACTCATAAGCTAGCCGGCGGTGCGGAGGTGCGTTCAAATACTGGCGAGTATCGCCGTTCTTACATGCTATTTTTAACTTTAATGTTATGGAAATAAAAATGATTTTGGCTTGTATTTTACGCCCTCCTTTTTTTATATCCTTACAGACACGAGTGATTAAGAGTCGCTTGTCAATGGTAAAGTCTAATTGGATTAGGGCAGTAACAGATAAATCAGTTGTTTGAGTAGATATTAGTGTATTCCTTTGATTTCTATTTTCTAATACGGAACATTATTTTCGCACCTATCTTTCTCTGCTCTATCTCGATTGACAGACAGTGAATGTCTTCAGCATTAAGTCTGCTTGTTAAAATGTATAAAGTGTCTAAAATAGGTTGCTAGTAGTGGGAGGATTCTTAGTACACACTTGTACTTGATTGAATAAAAAATGTGCACATGGTGAAAAATTACAAATATCCGCAGTTAGCTAGCGTATATCCAGTTATTCAGGTCGGCATTATTGGTATGCATATCGACATTATATTTAAACTACACTGTATTAATCAGCGTAGTCTTGTCACAATATTGAAAAATGAGGTCACAATATTATAAATATTGGTATGAGCAAATCCTCAAAGGTATGAGCAAATATGGTTGCCTATTGGGAACATATCGCTATCTCCCTCGCACAACGGCACAGTAATGGCGATTCTGAGAACCGTGACGTCACGGAACATATCATGTATCATTTTACTGTCATTTGACAATTACCCTTTCCAGCAGATTTGAATGGCGTATAATTTACTTAATTTTGTTCGGATTCATAAAATTCTTTCGATAATAGGTTTTAGGTAATATAACTTGTTGATTAAAATAACTAGTCAACTCTCCTATTCTTAGTCGATCTACATGTTAAGCAACCAGCATATTGTGTAATAGACAATGGACATTTTATTTCTTCTTCTCAAAATAGCGATATACCTGCATCGATAAATTATATATCGATTTTTAATGTTAATCGATATCCACAGGTATGTTACGTGTTAGAAGCCTGCGCGGAAGAACTAAGGCGAGGTATGCAAAGAATGGACAAACCCCAGATAATACACGACCCGGACACACTTGTGGTATGTTGATCAATGCAGCGTCACCCATGCACCATCTCATCTATATATACTTATATATAAAGCCGAAGAGTTTGTTTGTTTGTTTATTTGAACGCGCTAATCTCAGTAACTACGAATTGAAAAACCTGTTTCGTATTGAAAAATTATTTTAGTGTTCGATAGCCCATTTATCGAGGAGCGCTATAGGCTCTATATCTTCACGCTTTGACCAATAGGAGCGGAGCAGCAATGAAAAATGTTGCAATAACGGAGAAAATCTATTCCGTTTGAGAGCTTCCGTTGCGTGCGCTGCGTAAACGGTTAAAGTTACGTAATAATCATGTATGACGGAATTGTTCTTCTTAAAAAGCGCTAAAAAAATCCGCGACAGCATATGTCTATATATTTCGGTTGGCTCACTATAACCTTTTTAATGGTTATCGAATTTGTTCTGAAACAATGCATTATTTGGAAAGGGGTTTTTATAAACATGGTATTAATCCTTATCCAATAAATACTTTATTCATCACAAGTATCAAATCTATACTTATATACAAGATTAGTTTTTGTATACCATAAAGCCGAAACACCCAAATTAGATTTTGGTATAAAAGATCGGATAAATATATGATAAAATAATAATAAGGAAAACTCACGCGGTGACATGCAAAAATAATGTATCCCGTTTCTTGAACGATGTATGGGCATACGCGCGCCGCGCGCTGCTGTTTGTTCAAAATGTCCACCCCTTTCCCTAATACACAAGCGGGCCCGTTTACGCATATTGCGCCGCATTTTTATTAAGTAATAAACAAATATCGTAAGCAAAGAGTATTCAGTTGTCACTAACCTTCATAGCGGAATATAAAGTCATTCGTCACAATCACTGATCACTGGTCACACGTAGTTGGATTTTCATAGTGTTAGGTCAAGTCACGTTGAACTTAAAAAAACTCACCAATTTTTAGTTTATATCGACGTTTCTTCTCAGTTGGTTGGTTAGATAAGAAATGACGATACCATATAATTAAAAAAAATTACATGCAAAAGTGATATTTAATCATGATTGATGACACCGTACATACGCAGATTAACTTTTTTATCTTTTTTTTTGTGACATGTCATACATAACTTATTGCTTAATATATCAATTTAATTTGACTAGTTAATCATCATTGGTCTCATGTCACTAGTTTGTATTAATTTGTCCTACGCCACTATTCACTTGTCATTGGTCACACGCCACCTGTCAGTCGTCATCACTCTACGGCACTAGTCATCGGTATAGTATAACTAGTCAGTATAACCATCAGGTGGCCTGTCTACTCGTCTGCCTATCGAGGCACTAAAAAAGTCATCATTCGTCACACGTCACTAGTCAGTCATTCGTCACACGTCACTAGTCAGTCATTCATCACACCTCACTAGTCAGTCATTCGTCTCACGTCACTAGTCAGTCAATCGTCTCACCTCACTAGTCAGTCATTCGTCACACCTCACTGGTTAGTCATTCGTCACACCTCACTAGTCAGTCATTCGTCACACGTCACTAGTCAGTCAATCGTCTCACCTCACTAGTCAGTCATTCGTCACACCTCACTGGTTAGTCATTCGTCACACCTCACTAGTCAGTCATTCGTCACACGTCACTAGTCATTCGTTTCACGCCAGCCCGTCGTCACTGTCGTCACTGTCATCGGTCACACATCACTTGTCATTGTGTCACAGTGTATAGTGTGACGTGTGGTCTGTGACGTTAGAGTGTGGCGTGCACGGTGGTGTTGCAGGAGGAGTACGAGAGTAACGTGCGCACCGCCCTCTACCTGGTGGCGGTCTCTTCACGACTCCTGGATAACGCGACCAATAGCGAGGTTCGTATGTTGAACAGATCACGCGCTACTAGGGGTGTGCGAATATCGTTCGAATCGAATCTAATATTGATATTTGATTCGAACTTTGATTCGAATAATTTGAATTTTAAAATTATTCGTACACCCCTACTTGCCACTTTTCAGGCATAAGGGGCCGTTCATAAAATACGTTCGCATGTGTGAGAAGGCGTAAGGCACCGGCTTTGCTGTGCTCTGGCATTGCAGAAGTCTATGGGCGGCGGTGACTACTCACCATCAGGTGGCCCGTCTCTGCTCGTCTGCCTATCCAGGACTAAAAAAGAATGGGGGGTGTCGCTTACTGTGACTAGGGAAGGTTGGGAGGTCTATTAGGCCTTAAAGGAAACTTGACGTTCGCAGCTCATCAATTTTACAATCTTTTCTGTTTTTTTCTTTTTTCCTGCCATATTGTATACCAATATGGCTGGTCATAGCTGGACAATTATATAAAACAACATAACACCATGATTCTTATGTACTATAATAGAATCTATTTGATTTAATTTGATTTTCGTGAAGATAGAAGTTTATTTGTTTCATATTTGTAAATATATTTTTATTTCTACGTATATAATGACTTGTTATATTTATCTAAGTTTTGTTTATTGTTATCATGTGCTCACAAATGATAGAATTTGTGACGCACTGTTGATAACGGGGGTCACAGAAAATGTGACGTAGAGTGACGAAGGGCAGGGGTCTAAAAGGGTGAAGTCTTGTGTAACGTATTTTATAAACGGCCTCTAATGGGGGAATAGAAGAGTGCGATTTGGCATAAAGTTTATATGAGAGAGTGCAAAAGTTATCATTTATATAATTGTAATAAAAACATGATCTACAAATATTTGTTTCGGGTCATTATCTCAGTCTTTTGATATAAAATATAATATTCATTAATACTGTACGGGCTAGCACCGTACATTTCATTGTCAGCATTTTGAGTACCGCGGCGGTTATTAGCCATTTATGTAATTAGTACGCAACTGATTGTCACCCGCGACGCGTGTACTCACAGCAAGCAAATTATTATCATTTTCATCTAGCTATTATATATTCATCTACATTAGACATAGTTCGACATTTAATAAATCACTTAATTAACTAGCTATACTCTTTTACTTAAACTCTACATGGTCCTTCGAGCCTCCGTACAGGCGAGACCTATTTCGCGTGTGTGGAAGAACTAGCGTTATCTTGGATCATAGTGCACTGGTCCTGGTATCCAGAATAAGGAGCAAACAGCGGTTACATCCAAGTAAGATCTTTCCGTTTTTATTTGAATAACCATGGAGGATCTACTTAACAACCAAAACGCAATAATTGATGCCATCAGAAAACTCGGCATTAATTTCAGCAAAGATGGAGCAGAGCGGAAATCGACTAAAGATTACTTTATTCGTAAGTTGGAGACATTGGAGTCTTACTGGAGAGAGTTTGAGAGCAACCACGTCGAACTTTCAAGGTACGATATCCGTGACGAGCCATATCATATTAACGGGGATTATGTCCGAACTATGTCACTTTATAAAAGTCTCAAAGAGACTATTAGCGAACAGTATCAAAAGCTTTTATTGAGAGCACAAAGCCCAACTAGGTCTGGGACATCAAAACAACTAACAACCAGTGAGGAATCTCACGATCTTTCAACTAATAGGCGTCAGCAACAAGCGCCCGTTGGTCAGCAGTCAGATGGAGACTCATCTCAGCAGCAGGTATCGCGGGGAGTATCAAGTAAGTTAGATGACATGATACGAAAGCAGTATGTTAATTTTAAGGCATTCTCCAGGACGGTAGCTAGTATTGATTTATCCGATATAGATGAAAAATGGGAGTTCGAGGATACGTTAAAGAATCTGACATCTCGCTGGTCGACGATAGACACCCTACACTGGGAAATCGAAGCGGAACTAAATGGCGATGAACCATCGTATCAGGGAGTATTTCTTATGCACGAGGAAACCTTCTCTAACTTAAAAAAGCAAATAAATAAGAAAATGTGGTCAGTCAGTCATAGGGAGAAATCTACACCAGTTATGGATATCCCGAGTTTCACAGGCCACTATAATCAATGGACATCTTTCAAAGATTTATTTTACGAAGCGGTTCACCATAATCCGTCTTTATCTCCTGCACAAAAAATGCAACATTTAAAAGCTAAGCTGAGAGGAGAAGCTGAGGGTTTGGTGCGTCATTTGACTGTAAGTGCAGAAAACTATCCAGTATGCTGGAAAATATTAAATAATAGGTACGACAACAAAAAACGGATCTTTACAGCTCATATGAATTTACTTTTAAGCACGCCGAACGTTCCACAACAATCTATGGGCTATTACAAAAAAATTCATGATGCTGCTCTAGAAAATCTTCACGCAATAGAAAATCTTGGGATAGACACAAACTCATGGGGGCCTATTTTGGTCCATCTTTTATCCCAAAAGCTAGATTCGGTTACTCATACTGATTACATAAAATCTTTAAAGAACTCGCGTGAAATACCAAACTTACAAGACTTTATAGACTTTTTGAACTTTCAATTTACTACCTTAGAGACTTCGCAAAGGAAGCACGATTTACAAGTACCTAAAACAAATACGCCTAAAACGAATTATAACAATGTAAAATCAAATAATATTAACCAGAAATATTTCTATACATCGGACAATAACAACATGAATACGAAACCTGCATGGAAGTCTAAACCTCAGGCACTCAGCGGACATGGCATCAAATGTCTTTTGTGTAAACATGCCGACCATTTATTATATCAATGCAAAAACTTTATAAACATGCCGCATGATATGAAATTGAAAACTGTAAACGACTTGAATATTTGCAAGAATTGCTTATTTGACCATAATGGAAAAAGCTGTTTTTCTACAAAAAGATGTCGCAATTGTAAGTGCCAACACCACACAATATTGCACGATGCATACCTACAAGCAAAACCGTCTACATCCGCGGTAGATACATCGAAACACGTGTCGGGCAATACGCACGTATCTCAAGATGATGAGTCGCAAGTACTTCTAGCAACAGCACTGGTCCGAGTTACAGCAGCGAATGGCATTCAACATACAATGCGCGCTTTAATAGATCAGGGCTCACAAATTTCTTTGATAACCGAAAATGCGGCCCAAATATTAGGTATCCAAAGAAGGAGATGTAGCGGAGTTGTTATTGGCGTTGGGGAAAAGGAAAATAGCAGCAAAGGAGTGATGAATATATCATGTTCGTCAATTTATAGCGATTTCATTTTTAATACGGATGTACTAATAATGAATAACTTAATTAAAAACCTCCCCACGCAATCTTTCAGCAAGCCAACTTGGCCACACATAAGTGGTATTCAACTAGCGGACCCAGGGTTCAACGTAAGCCGCCATGTGGACCTACTATTCGGAGCAGATATTTACTCTCTAATAGTGTTAAGTGGTGTCCTTAAAGGCGAAAATAATTTACAACCGATTGTACAGCAAACACATCTCGGCTGGATTTTATGTGGAGCTATGTCCCATACTTTTCAATGTAATGTAATTTTAAACAATATAGAGGATATGAAAAAGTTTTGGGAAGTAGAGGGTATCGAAAATGATACAGACATGACTAGCGAAGATCAGGAGTGTGTACAATTTTACAAGTCAACAACGGAACGTCAACAGGATGGTCGGTATATAGTCAGGTTGCCGATGAAGAACGACGAAATGCATACTTTAGGATCGTCTAAAAGTATAGCTACAGCGCAATTTTGCAACCTTGAAAAAAGACTTAGCAAGCAAAATCAACTAGCTCAGCAATATAAAGATTTTATGTCAGATTATAAGAACTTAAACCACATGAAGGAATGCAGCAATCAGGAAGGCACAACACAGGATTGTTATCTACCTCATCATTGTGTACGGCAACCAGGGGAAGCGAACGTCAGTAAATTCCGAGTCGTCTTCAACGCCTCCTCTAAGACTTCGACGGGAGTCAGCCTTAATGACGTCATGCTTCGCGGGCCGAACTTGCAAAAAGACCTCCAATCACTAATTATAAGGTGGAGGCAGTATCAATTTGTAG
This sequence comes from Laothoe populi, assembly GCA_905220505.1. Lineage (NCBI taxonomy): Eukaryota > Metazoa > Arthropoda > Insecta > Lepidoptera > Sphingidae > Laothoe > Laothoe populi. The sequence continues at coordinate 3,943,775 of HG992165.1, forward strand.
TAACAGCAGACATCGAGAAAATGTATCGTCAAATTTTAGTACATCAAGCCGATCAGATTTTACAAAAGATTATTTGGCGAGACTCATTTAACGAGTCAATTAAATCTTACCAGTTAACCACTGTGACATATGGAACTAAATCTGCGCCATTTTTAGCAATGATGACGTTGCATAAGCTAGCAGAAGATGGAAGAGCAATTTTACCGGAAGCTTCGGTGATATTGGAAGAAGATTTTTTTATGGACGACCTACTAACAGGATTCCATTCTATAAAACAAGGTCAAAAACTGGTGGCAAACCTTAGCAACCTATTACAATCAGGCGGATTTATGTTGCGGAAGTGGGCGTCAAATAACGAGCTACTACTTGAAAACTTAAAAGAAAACCTAAAACGAGAAAGTAATCAATTTCATTTCAAAACTGAAAGTACAAAAACCTTAGGTTTGAGTTGGAATATTAAGGAAGACAATTTCACTTTCAAGCATCAGCTGTCCGAAAAAATTATAGTGAAACCAACAAAGCGAGTTTTATTAAGTGAAATTTCAAAAATATTTGACCCCCTAGGATGGCTTGCCCCTGTAGTAACTAGTTTAAAATTGTTGTTCCAAAACGTGTGGAAAGCTGAACTCAATTGGGATGACCCGGTGCCAAACGACATCTCAGCAGAATGGACAAAATTACGAGCAGATATAGAGAACATTAAATATTGTAAAGTACCTAGATGGATTGGAAGTTGTGAGGGCGATTGTATACAGTTACATGGATTCTGCGATGCATCCATAAGAGCCTATGCGTGTGTAGTTTACGCGCGTATACAAAAATCTAGCAAAACAAGAATAGTATTGGTAGCAGCGAAAACTAAACTCGTGCCGCATACAAAAGAAATAACATTGCCCAGACTTGAGTTAAGCGGAGCGCAATTACTTGCCAAGTTAATGGACAAAATCACACAAACTTTATCCAGCTACAAAATTGAAGTTTTCGGATGGTGTGATTCCAAAATAGTATTAGGTTGGATACAAGGCGATCCAGGCAGATGGAAGCCTTTCATCAGCAATCGAGTAAAACTTATCACGCCGGTTATACCTATTAATTGTTGGAGATACGTAAAATCATCGGAAAACCCCGCAGACTGTGCCAGTAGGGGACAACTAGCTTCACAATTACGTGAAAACATTTTATGGTGGCAAGGACCGACTTGGTTGACGTCATTTAACCATAAGGAAATACAAGAAATATTTACCACAGAAGTCGAAATAAGATTAAAGCAAGCAAACGTCACTCAAATCGATTCTACGGAACCAAACATAATTATCGAGCTCTTAAACAAATATAGTTCATTGCAAAAAATTATTTATATTATTGCATGGATACTACGCGCGGTGAACATAAAACGTAAACAACTACCTAGCTATCTCACGTTACAAGAATTGCGAAAGGCAAAATTACTCGTTATAAAACATGTACAAACAAATGAATTTTACGACGATATTCAACATTTAAGAAAGCATAATATAGTTAAAGCAAGCAGCAAGCTATTAAATTTAAACCCCTTTATAGATAAGGAGGGGATTCTAAGGGTTGGTGGACGTTTAGAAAAATCTCAACTGAAAATTGAAGCAAAGTATCCAGTGATACTACCGCATGATAGCCGTTTGACTACCTTGCTCATTGAAGAGGCACATGTACAAGCCTTTCATGCAGGGGCCAAACTTACTACTACGCGATTACGGCAAAGGTTTTGGATTATTGGCGGAATTAGAGCAGTTAAGAAGCAAATCAGAAAATGTGTCATCTGTAGAAAGCATAATCCGCAGCAACAATACCAATTAATGGGATCGCTGCCAGAGCCGCGAATAAATGAAGCACCACCTTTCTTCCATACAGGGGTGGATTTGACAGGTTTTGTAGATGTGAAAGTCAGTCGTGGCCGGGGCGTTAAAACCACGAAAGGGTACATTGTTTTATTTATATGTATGGTTACCAAAGCTATACATATCGAGTTAGTATCAGATCTGTCAAGTGCAGCATTCTTATCAGCACTGAGAAGGATGGCAGCACGACGAGGTGCTCCTCATCATGTCTATAGTGATAATGGCACCAATTTTATTAAAAGCAATCGAAATCTACAAGAAGAATACTTTGAGCTACAACAAATCATGGATAAGGAATTTTTGAGAGAAATCACCGAGATGAACATCGAATGGCACTTTCAGGCTCCATCGTGGCCTAGCGCCTCCGGACTGTGGGAAAGAGCAATTCGCAGTCTCAAAAGCCATTTAAAGCCGGTCATCGGAGAGCAAAAACTGACCTTCGAGGAATACTCAACACTTCTGGCTCAAGTTGAAGCATGTCTTAACTCTAGACCTCTATGTGCATTAACCGAAGATCCTGAAGACCTCGATGTGTTAACACCTGCTCATTTTCTTACCTGCAGAGCAGACTTAACGGTGATTGAGACGGAAAATGATGCGAGAACTAGATGGCAACTTATAAGAAAACTGTTCGAAAATATCTGGAAAAGATGGAAGTCGGAATATTTAACCCAATTAACGGTGAGAAGCAAATGGTTCAAGCGACAACCAAACATTAATATCGGTGACATTGTTTGCATCCATGAAGAAAACTTACCTCCAGCGAAATGGTCACTGGGACGAGTGGTGGAGTTACATCCTGGTAGCGATGGAGTCGTGCGGGTAGTGACACTAAAAACGAAAAACGGCCATAAGAAACGGCCTGTCTTAAAACTATCTGTACTTCCCATTCATCAAAACGACTCAACTGAGCCATCTTCGACTAAAGTGGCAACCTCAGCACCTGTAACAGGTAATAAGAAACCAAGGAGTAACAGTCTCGCGACGACGATGTTGTCAATAATACTATTTTTAAATATTTTCACAACTGGACAATGCGCACTCTATATTAACCAATTTCATCGCAATCAAAGCCTATACTTGGATAAGATCTCGAACCTGCAAGTGGCTCGAGATGAATGGAAACTAGTGGTGTATTACGAGATGGATCCGCTTTGGCAAGGATGCTTGGCTTTAAATAAATACACCAAAAAACTTGAACTAATCTGTTCAAAACTAAATGATACGTCATACTGCGATACATTATCAACTCAGTTACGTCACGGTCACTCTGAGCTGCAATACTTTAATCAGATATTACTCACTCAGCACAATAGCGCCCAGCCGCGACGGCGTCGCGGACTGGTCAATGGGGTCGGATACCTATCAAATTACCTGTTCGGCGTATTAGACGAAAGATTCGCCGAACAATATCAACGAGACATAACTCAAATCCGTACCAATCAAAAATATTTAGCGAGCTTATGGAAAAACCAGACTTCAATTGTGGAAGCTGAATATAACATTCTAAAGCGGACTGAAGAAGCGATAAATACACAGCACGAATCTATGCACAAAAACTTATATACTCTCAGCAAAACATTGAACACCGTAGTAAGTGAAGTCAACATAAGTAATCTGAAAAATCAATTTGTCCTTGGAGCTCTTACAGCCACCAACATGTTGAATAACTTAAGGGGAATCCAAAATATGTTATTGGACCAAGTTACTGATATATATCACGGGAAGTTTGACTTGCATCTTATTACACCAGAACAACTTTTGCACGAGCTCAGTATCATTTCAACACAGCTACCGTCCGATCTAAGCCTACCCATTGGGGATATACATAATGAGTTACGTAAAATATATTCAATACTTAAAATCAAGACGAGAATGTTACAAAAATATCTCATGTTCGAAATAAAAATCCCACTCACTAGCCGCGATACCTACGAGTTATATAAACTCATAGCGATACCGCAGCAAGCCGGTAACGATTCAATGATAACTTTTATAACTAAATCCGAATATGTGGCTATCAATTTACGGAAAGATACGTACTTAACTGTAACGGAGCACCAAATAAGTGAATGTCTACGTCACGATTCCGATACGTACCTATGTTATCTACAGTCTCCTATAAACCAGCTGAGAGGCGACTATGACCTGTGCGAATCCGCTGACGAAACAAGGACGTCTTGTCGGCTAGCAAAGGCTCCGTGTAACAATCGATGGGTCACCTTACATAACACTAATACATACCTGTACTCTTGTTGTCATTCATGCACCGTACGAGTTCACTGTGAAGTGGATCATGTTACTTCCTATCAGCTGGCACGAGCGGGCATAACAGTTATACCGAGCGACTGTATGGTCAAAACCGATAACATTTTTATCTATTCTCACAAGTTGATGCGACCAGATACTATTTATGTACGACCAGAGATAACTATCACAGACATACCCCCTATAAATCATATACTGAATTTAACGATTCCAATGCTTAATATGAATGATTCTGACGTGGAGAAACGAAAGGAAGATTTAGCGAAACTAGGCAACAGCATCCAGGAAATGAAGAAACTACCATATCCAGAGGATATCTCTGTCCATGATATCCACCACTACGTAGCAATCTACACCATGTTGGTAGTGGTAAGCATCGCTGTAGCGACGCTGGTGTGGCGCCACGGTCGTCATCGATGGCACGTGCCGTCGCCCGAAGCAGCCCTAGAACTACCAGTGATGTGTTCCAGGAGCCTTAACCAGAATGAGGCTAGCAGCAGTGGAAATAGTGCAAGTGAACATGTGAAGTGTGTGTCTGTGGACCCGTGTAATTGCGAGAGTGAACTTAAAATTAAGCGTTTATGTAAGCAAGATCGTGGCACAATGCCCGATCAGAGTAGACCAGTGTTTAGCATCAGTGAGAATGTTTAAAATGTATAGTCTTTAATTTGTATTTAGTTTATAAGCACTAATGCCCTTCATCTTGTCTCATCTCCATTCTAGATATACTACATTCATTAACCTATTTTTGTCTCCCTCGGGAGGATGTACGGGCTAGCACCGTACATTTCATTGTCAGCATTTTGAGTACCGCGGCGGTTATTAGCCATTTATGTAATTAGTACGCAACTGATTGTCACCCGCGACGCGTGTACTCACAGCAAGCAAATTATTATCATTTTCATCTAGCTATTATATATTCATCTACATTAGACATAGTTCGACATTTAATAAATCACTTAATTAACTAGCTATACTCTTTTACTTAAACTCTACAAATACAAATCCGATTTCGAGAGCATTATCCTTACCTAGTATAAGTAAGAATGAATGTATTTTGGCAGCCTCCGTGGCGCATGGTGTGAAACGAGAGGCCGTGTGTTCATTTTCCACACACTGACAGACAGATATTCGTGTCCGGGGTCTGGGTGTTGTGTAGAGCGTCTCTCTAGGACCCAGATACCCACAACACAAGGCTCGTATCTTAGTGTGGGGTTGGGTCTATGTGTGTGACTGTATTGTTTTGTATTGTAGCAAGACACTGCGTGTTCTATCCGCCGGGCAGTGTACCGCCTGCGCAACGTGCGCCTGCGCAGTGGACAGACGCTCCTGCACATGGCGGCCGACAGGAGGACGCCCGTCGACGACTTCCACACCAGTGATGTCTGCCAGTGAGTATACAGATACCACTCTATATAGGTAGAGTAGAACAACAACAGAAAAAAATAAAGATACAACAAATAAATAAATAAACAACTGCTATGTCTAACGTGACTGAGTCCACTGCGCTTGTAAAAGTAATACTCTGAAGTTGCCCTAACCAGATGGCATAAAATGTAAGGAGATTTGATACCGTTTCATTTCTAGTGACTTCTAGGTAGTAAAAATGCAAGGTTTGTTTGTTCCTAGATACTTCTTGGGTACGTCATCCTACGTCACTGTCATTATTCACTTTAAGTACCAGGCTGGCATAAAATGTAAGGAGATTTGATACCGTTTCATTTCTAGTGACTTCTAGGTAGTAAAAATGCAAGGTTTGTTTGTTCCTAGATACTTCTTGGGTACGTCATCCTACGTCACTGTCATTATTCACTTTAAGTACCAGGCTGGCATAAAATGTAAGGAGATTTGATACCGTTTCATTTCTAGTGACTTCTAGGTAGTAAAAATGCAAGGTTTGTTTGTTCCTAGATACTTCTTGGGTACGTCATCCTACGTCACTGTCATTATTCACTTTAAGTACCAGGCTGGCATAAAATGTAAGGAGATTTGATACCGTTTCATTTCTAGTGACATAAATCAGAACCGAGGTGTCATGTGTCCACTTGTAACATTATAATAAGTACCTCAATATTGTTATAAATATGATTATAAAACGTTTTTCTATGTTTTTGAATAATTGTTTTTAGATTTTAACCAAATTGTGTTTACTTTTGCTGTTTAGAACATTCGATTTTATTAAATATAAAATAAAATCTTATTATTATTCTTCATTGTTCATTATAATAATTTATTTACAAAGCGCGTACATAAGTACACGCACCCATTTTTTTGTATACATGTGTCCGTTGTTTGTGTTAGGTTCCCTTGCGCGCGCACCGCCCGCCTGCTGTGCCAGTGCGGCGCCAGTGTGGACGCGCACGACGCGAACAGGCGCAGTCCGCTGCACGTCGCGCTACTCGCCTACCAACTAGCCACCGGTAACTACACTATACACTGAACACTGCGCACTGCACACTGTACTGGACACGGAACTGCACTACGCACTACACACTGCACAATGTATAGTGTACATTGTGCAGTGTGTAGTGTACACGGCACAATGGACAGTGGACACAGCACATAACACACTGTGAGGAGTCTAGATACTGGACAATGCACACTTTATACTACACTAGATGTTGCCCGCGGCTCCGCCTGGGTGGAAGTTATTTTTGGAAGAAAAGGTATACAATCCATGGAGGCATCTAATGCTATTACACTTTTATACTTTTTTATACTACTTTCATCCCGGAAAAATTCATGCTTCCTATGGGATAGCAAAATATAAAAAGGTGCAACAGCTTAAGATGCTTCCATGAATTATATATTTCTTATGTTTACGCGAATATTATACATTGTAATAAAACGAAATTTACGGATTCTATCGCGGTTTATTTTACTTTATCCAATCAAATCGGAACCCAAAAGACCAACTGCCAGACCTCAAGACATTGTGAGCTCTTTCTGCGTAGATCGGACTACAACAAAATAAAAATTAAATATCAACTATATGGAGGGTAGAAACATTGCACTATACTTTCGTGACGACATACAACTCAGTCTCCCCCGTGACCATGAAGGCTGTAAAGCCTTCGAAACGTCGGGTTAAAAAAGTAAAATAAACCGCGATAGAATCCGTAAATTTCGTTTTATTACAATATATATTTCTTCCAAAAAATAACCTCGACGCGGGCGGAGCCGCGGGCAACATCTAGTCCAACAATATAACGTTGGTTTCGTATGTAATGTTGTAGATGACAGAGAGCAGTGGAACGAGTCCCTGTGTGCGATAGTGTGCGAGCTGCTCAGTCGAGGGGCGCACGTGGACGCCATGGATATAGACGGGATCACGCCGCTGGTGGCGTCCATTGGAGGTAAATTATTATATCAATATGTTTATATCATCAATTAAATAAAAGTAGCGACAATACATTTGTGATTTGTCAAGTAATTTCCCTTGCACTCCGTTTTCAGATCCTACCCAAATTTATGTTTATTTCGAGGATTGTCCTCAACAAAAACTGTAGTACACTGCTTTACACATTTTACATGTATATTTGGATATATAGTAAATTGGTTACTGGCACTTTCGGTTTGGTTAAAAAGTATTTTTTTGCTAATTTTCGTGATTGTAACATCATTTGGGAGTATATAATCGCAACATCTATATTAAAACTAAATAATTTCAAAGTAGAACCAATAGACCGATGCCAATATTTTAAAAAACTGTTTTCCTGTTATCAAGTACGGAACCCTAACTGAATGTCGTGTCCCGTGCAGGTCCGGCAGAGTCCCTCGTCCGCGCGGCGCTACGCCCCCGGCTGGCGTGTCTCGCGGCCGCCGCCCTCGCGCAGCACGGCGCCCGCTTCAGGCCCGAGCACGTGCCGCGCGACCTGCACGCCTTCCTCCTCATGCACGGGGTGCCGCCCCTCCACTAGCAGGCGACTCCGCCCCCCCACACACACAACACACACCCAGTCGTGGCCAATCTACTCAACATGTTCAGACATCTGTACGTGTGGGAATCGATATGACTATGACAGTCCCGTGTTAGTGTTATGTTCATGCAACTTCACACTGTTGGCTTTGGATTTTTATGGCAATTCGGCAAAGCTTTAATGATAACTGATTTTCATCATGAAAGTCGTCAGTCAAGGAGCATCAGGAAAGGGAGTGAAGGGATTTAGGTCTTCCAAAAACTAAACTGCCTTTCACGTTAGGTTTCTGTGAGCAGAGCTTCTACCCCAGTTGAACCCAGTTCATACAGTAAATAAAACCGTCAAAAACTTAACTATACAACTTTAAGATAGTAAAAAATCCATAAAACCCAACGAACGGTGTGAAAGCGGGCTTAATGTAAATATTCTTTAAATATCGATAGACAAATTGAAGTAGAGATGTGTCGAGGAGGTCAATTCTGAACTTCGGTTGCTTTAAGTAGTTTATGACATACATAAGAATTTTCTATCCTTTATTTATCTTGTTTACAGATTACTAAAATGATTCATTATAAGCTATACATGTTATAAAATAAGAAATAAGACAGAAAAAAATTACGGCCTAAAATGCATTTATGTCCCCTGTCTACCTAGTCATCGCGCAAACTCCTTGGTCTTCCAGTTTTATCGATACTTTTATATCGACTTATTGATATCGATGTTTAGAGTGGACCTCCTCGTCGTTGGTTCGAATTTCAAATCGAAAAAATGTCGTTCATAGATAATTCAAATGAAGAACACAGGGGTCCAATGTGTTCAGACGATTGTGTCCAATCGATGGCTCAAATATTTATATGAATTATGTCGATAAAACGTATCGTAGGGGACGTATTGTGATAATAATATAGATTAAACATAATGTTTAGGATATAAGATTAAGACTAAAGAATCACGTAGACGGGTTGCGAGGAAATAGTCGATTTCTATTTGTATGGTTTAGATAATATTAAAAAAATGTAGATATTGTTAAGTAGAGGAAAATTTATCTCGATTATAGCATATATTGTATTTTCATTAGTAAAGAAGAAGTAAAACAATAAATAACTCATAGACTCATAGTGTAGTGAAATACATTCTATAAAACATAGCAGATATAATTTCCTAACTAAAACTTTTGTAGGCAGTAAGTAACCCGTTTGCGCTATTCTTCAACTTCGCTGGGTGCCTTTGCAAAGGCAAGAGTTCAATGTATACATCATTATTTGTTCTCTATTTTAATGTGTAGATATGACAGTCTATATAAGATCAGTAGATTGGTGTGTATATATTTATTTGTAGGTAGTTTGGTAATACGCACACTAGATGTAGAAATTGTAAAGTTCTTAATCACGAAACGCCCCTATTTTCGTAGATAAAAGGAGACTTTAAAATATCTAATAATGCTGTTTATACATTAGATGTTTTTTATCCTGGCACGGCAAAGTGACCACACTGCACCTGATGAAGCGCAGTGCCGTCTAATTAAAGTATCGAGTAGCGAGAGACAATCCATCCCCCGCTACTCAACACAATCATGCCGGCCTACTTCTTCACACTACGCCATGGGTAATCATCATGGGTAAGTCTTTGCCATCCGCAGTTTGTGCGAAAAATGACTAAATATTTTATCGATCTTTGTACATTCTGTAAAACTATCTTATGGTAGATGACTACCTGCTGATATATCTACATGTTATTTTACTACACACTAAATATGCTATATCGTAGAGATTATATCTCAAAACGGGCGTTTCGTTTGACCCTCAGCGATTTCGATAAATTATTATTAACAAAAAATCTAGTCAATATGTAAAAATGTATATTTCTTCAAGGATTTTGTTCCTATATATTTAATTATTTATTAATACTCCAGTCTGAGGTCTATTTTTATTTAAGTTATGCAATACGTGAATTTATACCCCATGATATATTCAGCTATTAGATTTTACTAGTATTTCACCGTTTCAATGGCACTTGCAGATAGGGTAAAATACTGGACGGCGATTTTTTAAATAGGGTAGTTGACAGTAAGTGATAACCTGGTAGAATATTTATAATAGATTTTCGTCTAAAAATATCGAAAATTAAACCAATTTGTTAATTTATATATGATTACTTATTAATAATTTCAAGAAACAAATATGTAAAACTAAAGCATTTTATCACGTGACATGAAACACCCATCAGTCTTTTATGACGTCACCATTCGAAACATCTTTTAAACGCTGAGCCAAATGACTATTAGTTTTGCGGATGATCACGTCACACGGGAGGCCATGACAGTTGGTAGCGTTTTGGTGGGAAAATGAGATGGTTTATAAAAATGCAAATTAAATCTTGAAAACTAATGTTTTATGTTTATTAATGATAATATTTTGATAATATAGACCATGAAGAATAAAATAAAACGGTTTCCGCAAACAGTCAACTAGCCTATTATAAGGAAAATGTTTATTTATATTCGGTATACTGCTTCCATTTCACCTGATGGTAAATACAGTTCAAATTTAATATATACGTTACGTCGTTTGACGATCGAAAAAAAATGTCTGTCTCAGTTAATTGGATATATATTGAACACATGCTAACATTTATAAGACACGCCTGTATAAAGCACTGGCGGGTTTTTCGGAGAATATTAAGGTAAAAGCATTGGAACTTATATTAAATTAAATAATCTATGAAATCTAGAGCTAGTAATAATGGATTTTCACACTCTGCAAGTTCGACAGAAAACTTATATAAGGCGGCTAACACTTCTTACTTTTTCTACTTACTCTTCTATAGATTTCTGATCAGCCATTTGTAGTCAGTTAGCTCTGCGTTAACATTTCTGATAAATGATAACTATATCACGAGAGATGAGATTTAATCTCTTTCGCTTTTCAATATTTGTTCATATCGATACTTTGTTTTGATTATATCTATAATTGTATCGATAAAATCTCGATATCCATGAAGACAATATCTTGGATTTTAAATCTATATATTATTTATAGATATTGCTAATCGATGTATCGATTTATAATTGTATTAATTAACGACTTATTGTAATTGCATATCAAGCAGATCCTCGTGTGATGATTGGATCAGGTTAATTTGATTTGTTGTTGATTTTTAACAAAAATAATCACAAATGAGGGAAAGTCACATTAGCGGTAGTGTTTTTTTTAATCTTTATTTAAATGATTCACTATAAGGCTTACATCTATTACAGTGGTGTTTCAAGTGTATTGGTGTCGGAGGGGAGTGAGGTTCCGCTATTTGATACGTAACTCATCCCCCTTAGCGGTATTGTTTGGATACATAAATTCGTAGAGGTTTCTGATATACTTACAAGTATCGATATTTTGATTCTGATTTTATTACATTCTATGTATTTATCGATAGATTTTAGTGCACTCCAATCATCATATGAGGCATATTTTTAGTAATGCATGCCATAGATTTCAATAAGTAAAAATTAAAAAGTTATTTTTATCTAACATAGAAGCAGTTATTTTTGTAATGGGGCTACCACTGTACTTACCGCGTACCTGCTAGTCGTCAATAAGACACATGTCGGTGTTTATTTATAGAGAGAGTATATTAATGTAATTAATATGAAATTATTTTTCTCGATGCCAAATATGAATCGATGATTTGTGCACACTTTATCGATATTTAAATGTTATGGATTTAATGAAGTATGTAATAAACAATTTAATTATGTAGTTCAAATGTCCTGGAATTGATTTTGTATGTTTTTTTTATGGTTAATGGATGAAATGTCGATCAAAAAGGCTTTGGGATTATTTATGTATAAATTAAAGTTTATTATACATTTCTATTGCTTCAAATCGTGGATATAATGTGCACAGATCCTTTTGCAATATAATGTAACCAATAAAAAATTATATTACAAAATATGTTTAATTATTCAATTTTCCTACATCAACTTTCTGCTGGTATTGTGATGGAGCCACGGTGTTTTGAATGAGAATGTGCTATTATAATGCACTTATTGAATTTATAGTAACAGTGGCTAAACAAGGTCATGATTAACTGTAATGAGACTCAAAAAACAGCTATAATACCATGATGGTTGCCTTTATCCTGGCACGGCAGTGACCACACTGATCCTGATGGGCATTTTTTTGAGTACCTCGATAGGCAGACGAGCAGGCGGGCCACCTGATTGTAAGTAGTCACCGCCGCCCATAGACTTCTGCAATACCAGGGCACAGCAAAGCCGCAAACCCGTCCAATTGGAGTATCGAGTAGCGAGAGACGATACTCATGTCCTCGCTATTCAATCATGCCGGCTTCTTCACACTACGCCATGGGTAAGAAGGTGAAGACTGGTCATTTAGTGTTCTTGCATCATGAACAACACATTGTGATTGCCCTACGTCGGATTTGAACCTAGATCTTATTGGTTTCTCAGCCTAAGTATAATGTAGAGTGCCAGTATATAATGTAGATAACTATTACTACCGACATACGACCAATTTCAATAAACGATCTTAATCCGAAAGTACAGATCGATCCGAAAAACGAACCAGTAAGAATTAAGTTTGAATGCCTACAAATGATATAGTTTGATTGGTTTATTTTCTGGTTCGATCTTACAATGCAGATTGAGATTGGTTATTGCAATTGGCCAATAATGCCGGCCGGCTAAATCCAGGTATAAGACCTACGCAACCCCACCAAATCAATTCATTTATTTAGTAAATTAGGCCGCTAGGGGCACATTTTTAGGTCAGGATTAAATTAAAATCTACCGGTGATTCGGAAATGCCCACTGGTCTGAGAATAAAGACCAACTCAGCTGTCAAAAAAAACATTTTTTTAAAGATTATCTCTATTTTGATTGAAATTTATTACGTTGTGACTAAAAGTTTTAGGTATTACTTCTTAAAATATTCTCAGATTTTTTTCCTGGCACGTCAGTGACCACACTGCACCTGATGGTCCAAGTAGAGTATCAAGTAGCGAGAGACAATCATCCCTCGCTACTCGAAACAATCATTTCGGCCTGCTGAGCAGCTACACTACGCTAATATTTTGTACCCCAAATCATGAAAAAAAAAATACATACTATGTTTTGGTTTTATAATTACCCACGGAACCCTCAGGGAAAATATGACAAAATTAAGAAAAATATATCTGAAAAAATCGGTTCATCCGATCACTGCTAAGCTTAACAGGATCACCAGGCTAATCTAAAGATTGTCTGAAAATTTCGTAAAAATCGGTCCAGCCGGGAGTCCATAGAGAACATACATACGATTTTTATATGTATAGAAAATTAGGTGATGTGGCCTGTGGGCCAATGGCTATGTTCTACTAGCTATTAGCACAAATCGTAGAAAGCACCAAAACATAACTTATGGAATAACTTGAAATGATATGAACATAAAAATGAAACTTATGGAACCCGAAGAAGTAGGCAGAGGTGTAACCAGTACACCCACTTTTCGCCGAATTTCGGTCCCATAATGTGATAGGAGGCGAGCCTATCGCCATACCGGGCACAGGTTCCAGACTCCGGGATAATACGGAGAATTTCTAGATAGAAAAACGCAATATCACTTTACCCGACCCGGGGATCGAACCCGAGACCTCAGCACACAGGCGTAACGCATGCGCAATTACAACTGCGCCACCGAGGCAGTCTACTATTTAGTACGATACGATAGTCTATTTGGAAACGGTACAATCTTCCGAGACGAAGCCGTGGGTTTGAAATCAGTCCAAATGGCATACATGTCTGACTTTTTGAAGTTACGTGTGCAACCCTGGATCTACGAATGTTTTCGAACTGGGGCAGAAACTTGATAGTGTCGTCCCTCCAAATATATAATAATAATAATAAATATAATAAATTGTTAAAAAACACTAATAATAAGAACTGTCGACGGTGAGCCAATCTGGTTTCCGTTTGCTAGGCGTTATGAGGAACAAGTTTATAATTTTTAATCTTATATTTCAATTACGGCGCGGCGCGGCGTCCCCATAAATTGCCGGTGGGTGCCCCGATTTACCCCCCTAGATCCGGGGCTGTACGTGTGTATACATAGCTTAAACAGCGCATTCAAACGCTACGAAAGCTGCCTGAAAAATCTAAATAAACATTTCGGTGGTTAAACTCTACCAGCCTGCATTAGATTAGGCGTGGTTCGTGGACTAACTAACCCACTGATTAATAGAAGTGGTCCGTGCTCAGCAGTGGGAAAGATATAATAAAGATACAGGGTCGGAATTATTGGTATAATACCATTGCGTTCTCTATTTTAAATATCTTAGAAATCACCATTATGCATGAAAATTAAATGGCATATCCGTGAGATCCAAGAACAAACACGCTTATGTTTCAACGACGAAAGAAACCTATACATTTTTTCGTCATTGTTATGTTTACAGAAATATGGGAAATAAATAAGCGTCAAATATAGTATATGAGTAAGAAGGTTCCTTACAAGATAAAACAGAACTTATTAAATTGTTACAATATTTTGCTAGATTTCTAGATCGTAAAACAACAAAAAAGCAGGCGATAGTAATTTTCTGATAATGACTTTGTATATATTTTGGTCAATAATAATTTATGACTGCCTCGGTGGCGCAGTTGTAATTGCGCATGCGTTACGACTGCTGTGCTGAGGTCTCGGGTTCGATCCCCGGGTCGGGTAAAGTGATATTGGGTTTTTCTATCTAGAAGTTCCTCAGTATTAGCCCGGAGTCTGGAAAATGTGCCTGGTATGGCGATAGGCTCGCCCCCTATCACATTATGGGACCGAAATTCGGCGAAAAGTGGGTGTACTAGTTACACCTCTGCCTACCCCTTCGGGGATTACAGGCGTGAGTGTATGTATGTGTGTATGTAATAATTTATCTAATTGTAGCGACTAATTTTTCGATTACACAACATTTTATAAGACACACATACATAGTAAGTAGTTTGAAATACAAATAAATTGAAAAAAAAACCGGTATCATGTGTTTTATTTATAATTCTACAAATTACAAACAGCTAAAATAGTTTCCTTTGAGAGCGCTAGAAAGGTCATGAGATTTTGATCAAGGAATTAAAGTTGCATATTGTGTATTTCTTTCTCACAATTCGTTGTACTTATCACTAACTCTACGATTTCATTAAGTATTGTATTATGCATATCATAATTTCAGTAGTTCATAAGTATAAGTATCAATGTATTTCTAGAGATATATCCCGGAAAATGTACGGTTTCCGTGGGATAGTTTCGTTTTTGTTTTACACAGAGCAAGGGATCGACGTGATTTTTTGCATAGTGTTAGTTGAGAGTCTGAGAATGACATAGATTTTTTTATCCCGGAAAATGCCCGATTCCTATGGGATAGCATGATATAGAAATATGTAATAGCTTAAGATGTCTCCATGGATTTTATACCTTTTCTTTCAAAGATAACTACCACGCGGGCGAAGCCGCGAGCAACATCTAGTTATTAATATACTTATAGGATTTAATCAGAAAGAAGTACTCAGGTATTTATATTATTGATAAATTATGTATAAAAAATTTAAAATGCTATGTAATCCATAATTTCCACATATTGCGGAATGCTGTACCCAGTAGCCGGGTGTTTCAACAAATTGCTCATCAACATCATTACAAGCAACAAAAACCGGCAGATGAGCACTCGAGAAATGTGGATTAGTGATGTGTTACTTAACACTGCCATCGGAGGGGTACGATAGTGTTGGGACAGAGACGGTGCGGATATCCGATACCACTTCATAAGGAAAAGAGACTGAGAATTCCTGTCGTTTCACAAAATTAATTTCAGTATTTTCCTGTCTGGTTGGACCTGGATAGCAAACTTATTAATTTAGCTGTATTTATTAATTTAGCTTATAAGCTTATCTTACAGTGCGGGAATGTAGGTCGAAATTTATGTCAGTTTGTACTATGGTTGCCAACCCCGAATTTCAAAAACTGGGATTTGAAGGTGAACAAACCAGGACAATTCATTTTAAAAACAAGACACGTTTTTGTTTTAAAACGAGCGCATACACTCGCGAGTCGTGGGGCGTAACCCGTAACGTAAGGATTGCAAAAGGAGTGCGCGAATTTTAAAACACAGGACCTTATCAAAGCACTTTGAAAACCAGTTTAAAAACAGCAGGATGCAGATTAAAAACTACCCCGGACACCCCAGGCCACTCTAAAATCCAGGACATGTCCTGGGAAAACAGGACGGTTGGCAACTCTACTTGGTTTCTACATTATAAGCAAGCGACGTAGTTATAGTGACTCCCGTGCCTAAGTACTTCACATCAGCATTGCGTTTATCGCAGATATCCGCCGTCGGATTCTCAGACGACAGGCATGGTACATCGCCATCGTCTCAAAAGCCCACTTTCAGTTTCTATAGTTCGCTTGGTCGGCGAACACGCGGCGTAGTTACGCAATCGACGCCCGCATTTAATGACATGTCCCGCATTAACAAGATAACATAAAAGTAGCACAAAAATAAAGTAGGTAATTCAAGTTGTATGTGCCTAAATTTTACGTGATTTGTGATATTTTTTATCATATCATAAATATACAGCTTCTGTGCTGTATTGTGAAAATTCCCGCCTATTTTTTTTCGAGTGCTCGTGTTATTATTTGGGAAAATTGATTATCTTGTTAAAAAAAATGTGTAGAACGTGGATTATCTATGTGTTTGCAAGTGATGTGCGAATCTCGTGAACTATTATTAAAAACCGAGGCAACATCTGTGGAAAAGTAAGTGTCGGTGTTTTACTCTTTGCACAAAAATATAACGAATTAAAAAATACTGTAAATTTTGTTAAATGAAGAATATTTAAATAGCTTTTGTTGATTATTGGTCTTGTTTTATTTCCAATTTTTAAATAAATTAGCTAGCAATAATAACCATTTATAACCTGTGGAGAAGTAGTACCAATATTTACCAGAAAATACTATTGAACCAAAAGCAGCAGCAATAGCCTAGTTGGTTGCGGTACGGACTGCCAAGACGAAAGTCGTAGGTTCGAAACCAACGTGGCATACATCTCTGACTTTTCTTAAGTTATGTGTGTATTAAAATGTTAATTATCGCTTGCTTTAACGGCAAAGGAAAACATCGTGAGGAAACCTGCATATCTGAGAATTTTTTGAAGGTATGAGAAGTCTGCCAACCCGCATTAGGCCAGCGTGGTGGACTACGGCCTAACCCCTCTCATTAGTAGAGGAGGCCCGTGCCCAGCAGTGGGACAATGTTTAATACAGGGCTAGTATTATTATACTATTGAATCTATTTATAAAAACTAAGTTACTATGTATTATTCATAAAATTAAGTTTCGTTGTAATTTTGTCATCATCAGCCGGAATACGCTAGCTGGGACAAGAGAGCGGAGTAGGTCTATCTCCAGTAATCTCCATCCTTAACTCTACGCGTCTAAATTTTCGAAGTTACGTGTATATTCATTGATAATGGTTACGGTTGCCTAGTTTTGTACGCGTACTACAGTATTTTAGAAAACACAAATAAGTATTTCCTTTAGGATAGCCTCCGTCGCGCACCAGGCTGTGAAACAATACGCCGTGGGTTCAATTCCCGCACCGAGACAAATGTTTGTGTGACAGACGGATATTTGTTTCGGGTCTGGATGTTGTGGGACCGTAGTTCCTCGTAGTTCTTGATACCCACAATGCAGGTTTACCTAGTGTGGGATCAGAACTATGTGAGTGAATGTTGGGTGTATATATAATATTTATTTTATCTTTTAAAACATATTTTTATGAAGACCAATGTGAAGACTGTAGTCGTGGGAACAGACAGTAGATATGAGACAATTCTAGAAATATTTTGTACCAAAACAAACACAGAAGAACTCAGTCACAAATATCTTGAAAGACGCCATTTGTATAAGACGGCTATTCGAAGGACACAATTGAGAACGAAGTGATCCGACAAAGATCTGTAGCGGTAGGCATAGTCAAAAACAATTTGCATGCTAAAGAGGCAGTGGCGGCCAGTAGTGGCCAGTTTCTCGTAGAATGTATGTATAAAAAACACGGGAACTCTGCTACACAGGGTCTTATGCTAAGACCCCATTTACGCAAATGAATACAGGAACAAATCGTATTAATTTAACTTCTTTATGACATCAAAAGTAATTTAAGGACAAAGTTGAAGTGATCCGATTAAGAACTAAAGTGAAAAACAGACAAACCTAGAACTATTATGTTATTATGGCTCGGAAACTTAGGTATTGCAACCCCGGGTGAGCAGGCTAGAAATTCAGCGATTAACAAGGACGGGACTTAGAAAGAGAGATAGTGGAAATAGGAACATTGGAGTTTCCTCCATTTTGTTTTCTTCATTCCAATATATCATCAAGGATATTTCCTTGCTTAGCTTTTCGTCTGTATCTTGGCGAATGCTTCGTAGAAATGTTTATTCTTATCCCATCCTCTCCCTTTCATACGAGATCCACGCGTAAGTACTAGCTTGCGGAGCCACAGGTTCATGACGCTTCTTCCCCGGCCCTAACTTAGAGGTTGGCAAACTTGTATTTTTGCCGCACTAGCCGTGGAACAGTTTGCCAGCGGCCGTATTCCCTCCTTCCTATAATCTTGGGTTCTTTAGGCGTAGTATGAAGAAGCTACTCAGCATGCTGACATGGCTGACTCGAGCAGCGATGTATAGTTGACTCTCACTGCTTAATACCCTTTTTTTACTACGGGTAATCCATTTGCAGATCTTCCAAGATAGGAAGTATGTCGGACTCTCCGCTCTAAGCCGTCCTAGCGACTAAACCCCGCGTTGTTCCGCTCTCTCCCTTATGACGATAACTACGGGCTACGCAATTGCATTGCAGCCGCCGCGGGAGTCGGCCCTTGTGCAGAGGTTACTTGATACACTACCTGTATAACACTGCGCTTACTATCAGTTGCAATGTGATCACTTTCTGATGCTTACTATATGTTAATAACACTTAGGACAAACAACGTCCCGATGCATGCTATGCGGGTCTCACTTT
This sequence comes from Laothoe populi, assembly GCA_905220505.1. Lineage (NCBI taxonomy): Eukaryota > Metazoa > Arthropoda > Insecta > Lepidoptera > Sphingidae > Laothoe > Laothoe populi. The sequence goes on from HG992165.1 coordinate 3,962,897, forward strand.
TGTAACCTTCAACTATTTAATCAAAGCTTACTCTATGATTACAAATATGGCCATGTCCTCACCTCGTAAAATCCATAGTTAAATTAAAATAGTGTAAAACAAAGAGAGTTTCTCCTATTATGAATGGTTAATTACGTTACGAAACAATTTAGATATTGTTTGACCGGAGACGGCGCGCTCAATTGACGCGCGTGGCGGTTGGCTGCACTTCTAGCTGCGGGAAGAACTTGTAAGGGGCCAATGTTATGAGTGAAAACATAACGGTATCTTATGTTTACGCGAATATTACACATTGAAATAAAACCTTCACTTTTTTTTTTATCCTGTTACAATCAGAGTATTGAGTAGCGAGAGACAATCTATCCCCCGCTAATCAACACAATCATGCCGGCCTGCTTCTTGACACTACGCCATGGGCAAGATGGTGAAGAAGCGGTCGATGATCTAGTGTCAGAGTACTCAGAAGGTCCCAAAACGGCCAAACATCGTACTCCGACTCTAGACCCCTGACAAAAACCGGGTCTCCACTATGGCGGGTTTTATACCTTGTGTACGGTGGTCCCTATCTAGGCGGATATAAATATCCTACCACCAGAAAAAATCTATGAGTTTTTGTTATTTCGAACTAAAAATTACTGTATAACATTATTTAAGTGACGAATCATCGATTTATTTACTATTTGTATTTATTCTTACATGAAAATTTGCTACAGATTAGAATGATTTTCTTAATCTCTAACTTTAGGACTTACACTGCCTTAACGCAGTAACCCTAACCATCATAATTTATCAAGGAGTAACACAAAAGAGCAATTAGTAAAGGTTGCGTCGGCACTACCGTATAATGAAAGGAGCTTGGCATTTAGATATGCCGGGAGGCGCTTCGCATGATGTTCAAAGTTCAACTTTCCCCAATGATATTAAGATCACGTTTCAACTTAAAATTTACCAATGAAAAAAAAAGATTCTGACGAATTGAGAATCTCCTCCTTTTTTTGAAGTCGGTTTAAAATACATTAGGTACATGATACAATTAAAATTTGTGACTTATTTTGGCGAACAGGCGAAGACAAAACCAGTACCTTTTAACCTCTTTTTGTCAGTTGGTTTTCTTTATTTTGTAAAATCGTTAACGATCTTTAAAAAATTGGAAACAGTAATTTTTTTTTATTGAATGAGTTTCGAATTGTGTAATTTATATGACTTTTTTATGAATTACGAATTATGACAACTAGTTAATATAATTATAGAAAATCAATGAATAGACACGTCTCACATACCATGGACAAAGCCAATGCATGTCTATATGGGTAACAATGAAACGAAATACTTTGGAGCCAGGACTCCTCATTACAGTTGGTAATTCGGACGATTAACAAAAGATGCATCTGTACAACGCTTTTACACGTACATAATAACGTAATTTTACAATTATGCTTTGGAAATGCATACTGGTCTGAGACGAAGTATTAGAATCTTAGCCATAGGTTATCCTACTAATATTATAAATGCGAATGTTTGGATGGATGGATGTTTGTTACTCAATCACGCCACAACGGCTGGACGGATCTGATTGAAATTTGGCACAGAGATAGATTATCCAGACTATCGCTACTTTTTATCCAGGAAAAATGTACAGTTCCCGTGGGATAGTTTAGGTTTTCACAGAGCAAGGGATCGACATGATTTTTTGTATAGTGGCAGTTTAGGGATCAGAAAATGATGCCTCCATGGGTTGTATACCTTTTCTTCCAAAAATAGCCTCCACGCGCCGCGGGCAACATCTAGTTTGATCAAATTAACCGACTTCAAAAAAAGGAGGAGGTTAACAACTCGTCGGAATCTTTTTTATGTATGTTCCCCGATTACTCGAAGACGCCTGGACCGATTCGAGAAAATCTTTTTTTGTTTAAAAGGGTATACTTCCCAGGTGGTCCCATTGGCACCAAATCAGGATCTGATGATGGGATCTCAGAAAAATCAAGGACAACCCTCAAATTTTATAGTTGACGACGCATAATTTGTCTTTTATTGAAGTTGGGGTACTTTTTATAAATAAAAAATCTTTTATACAAATACAATACATCATTTTAGTGTTTCGTATACGTACGGAACCTAATTCCTTATGTTTTATTGAGTTCATTCTTCATGCAGTTTTCGCTGGCCGGCCTTGCCATAATCGCAATAAGCGCCACGGAGGATTTTGCAAGACTAACTGTGCTAATACCCAGATAATATCTCGCGAGACTGTTTGGACGTTATTTGTAGGATAATAACAGATTAGTTGAGATAATCCGTACTTATATGAACATTTAATTAGTGACAATACAGATTATCAATCTACATAATAAGGTGTGTTCTTGGGAACCTATTTGGATAAAAATTCTCTTCGAATGTAGACGTAATATAGAAGCAGACCTAACACTGTTTTCAATAAATAATAACTTTATTTCTCACCAACTAAAAATTAATGATTATATCTATTATCAATTCATTGTTGCGACGTTTTATGTTTAAAGTAACCACACTACGCCTGATGGTAAGCACAATGCCATCCAGTAAGAGTATTAAGTAGCGAGAGAAAACTATACCTCCTTACTCACTACTAAGTGGAAACTTAAAACTTTGTAATTATTGTGTTCTTCTTTGAAACAGCGCCCATGAAGTGGTTTTTTTGTTTATTATTTGCTTTTCAATTATTTTTTTTTTTATAAAATAGTCCGACAAACGAGCCATTGGGTCACCTGGTGTTAAGTGATCTCCACCGCCCATGAACATCTACAATACCGAAAGTATCATGTATGCGCCGTCGGCCTTAAAGGACAGGAATAGGGATTAGGGAAGGGAAGGGGGAATGTGGGCTTCCGGATATCTCACTTACCGTACGAAACGCGACAGTAAACTGTCACTTTACGTTGGTTTTCTGTGAGACAGTGGTACTACCCCGGTCGAGCTGGCCCATTCATGCTGTAGACAAATATGTCTACAGCGTGGCTCTACCACTTACAATACACTTATGGAACTACATAGACGTGCTTATGTCGAAAGCACAATAATCTGAGCGAGTTCAGTGCTTTGTAAAATGGTAAACATAAAAACGCCTCTATCGCATATCTGTACAAGTCTCTATATCGATCGCACACCTCGAAAGTCTACTTTTCGGCCAAATATTAAAAACGAGACATCGAATTACCCAAAACAAGATATCATAACACTAAACTTCAACAATGACATAATCTGTGTTTAGAATACGGTAGCCATTCTAAAAGATTCGCAAACATAGAACAGTCTCGTGTTTTGTTTATAAAATAGCGTGGTTAGACTTATATTTGATACTAGTTCGGCAGCTCCAACGATGTAAGAGTTTATTATACATTGCTTTGTTTGAGAAATGTCGTGATCTGTTTTGGTAAGAACTCCAGGCAATGGATGCCGGGGTTGAGTGAATCGATTATCACGTTCAAATGCCTGAGAAAAGCCTTGTGTAAATTTTTAATAATAATAATAAATAACACCCGCATAGCCCCGATCCCACACTAAGATACGATTTTTGTGTTGTGGGTATCAGGGACTACGAGAGACTTTCGGTCTCATAACACCCAGACCCCGGACACACATATCTGTCTGTCACCCATACATTGTTCCCGGTGTGGGAATCTAACCCATGGCCTCTTGTTTCACAGCCGGTTACTCGCCTGCTGCGCCACCGAAGCTGTCGACTTTTCACTTAGTATGCATATTATTATTAATAATAATTATTATTATGTTTGTCGAACCATAATCAAGGGACCATAGAGTCCCGGTCTTTTGGAAGGCATGCGTAGGGCCAAAGCCAACTAGAATTTAATTTTTGATGTGACACCAACGGACGGTTATTCCTGTATACACTATACGTGTCACGTATACAAGTGCATCCAAGGACAACCCCCGGTTCGTGAAGGACTATTGTATGGATGGATAAAAGTTATGCTGGTTTATTGAGGTGAGGTGTTAGTGGATTGGGTTTATTATTATTATTATATGGTTTTCGATTTTATATCGGACACACTTAACCTGCGTAAATTAAAGTAATATTTTTATTAATCTCTCAATTTTCCTAAATAATATGTAAGCGAAACAAATAGAAAATTAAACCATTTCGGGTCTACTGGTTTTGTACAATCCTAAACTTCGAAACCAATTCATAAAAGCCGAAGTTTGTCCTAAGTTATCTGGCCGCCAACATGCAGAATGCTATGCGAATGCGCCAAAATTAATCGCAAGGTCGCTTGTAATGTCGTAAGCACATGGACATTTCGTTTGGATAATGCTTATTCTGGGGTCAGTGGGTATTCAATGTGACTTCAATTGTTTACGTTACACAATTTAATGCCTAAATATTCTAATCCTATTTAAGGACTTGTATTTTGGATTAGGTACTGATTGAATAAACTAGAATAGTGTCTAGATAGGGATCAGATACTGACACAAGATCACAAATTTAAAACACAAGCAAGGAAAGTGCCTGAAGCGTATGTTTCATTTTTAAATATTTACTATCTACGTTGCCTCATAATTGGCTTAACTATTAAAATATTTAATTATATATTTATAATTATTATAGCTAATAATATATTTAATTTTGTTTTTGATTGATAGTTGTGAGCCATTCAAATAAAATAAAATTTGAAAATGGAATATCAGCAATAATATGGCGGATAATTTCAGACTTTACTGGGGTTTTAAACCCCAGAAGAAGCTCCTTCGAACGCTTGCATTAGTCGTAATTTTTCGCATTTCTAGCACAAATTCATACTAGATCGTAGCAGATATTGATTAAAAAAGAAAGATAGCAGTGTCCTTATGTAAAATGTTATTTATGATTTAAATACAAACTAAACTGCGTTGTTTTTTAGTCATAATAATCGCCCATCACCTGGCCCATCTATGCTGTTTTATTATTTCGTTTGACACTGGTTAACTACAAATGGCATATACTTGTATTTAATATATTGTTTTTTTAATTTATATTTCACATTATTATCATAACATACTAGGGCTTACTTAAAATTATCTTAAAACTGTTTTCTTATGAAATTGATGAAATTATCTTAAGACTTATCTCAATACTTGTTCAGAAGTGATTTTACACAGCAACAATTCTTTTGTTCATAAAAATTACAAGTATTATGAAATAACATTATTCTTTTGTGAATGTTGTGTGGCCTTTCACACGAAGTGTGTTGACGTTTTGAAGCATGTAAACCGACTGCAAAGAAGTTATGCACTAAATAGACCTAAACAAGATTGAGAATAGAAAATAAAATTAGTTGCAAGCGGAACCCATTAATTTTCTTTCGGTTTATAATTTGCAATTGGGTCCCGCCTGCTTTTTAGTGTCCCGGCACACTCTTATGATACTATATTGATAAATATAATGCGTTACTTGTTGGAGTTTAAGCGAAAAACGATACTCAAATGAAAACACCGATAACCAAATGAAAATTAATTTAAACATATAATAACCTTTATATATTTTTGTAACCCCTTTTTAATTTCCCTTATTTTGACACCCTACTCGATAGTTTGGTATTTTTTTTTTATTAATGTTTTCGAATATGTTTTTTTCTATTTCGAACCAAAAATTCGCCATTTTGATCTTTTTCGTCCAAGTATTATCTAAGGACACTTGGCGTTTTAAGACGAATACAGCGATACCTTAAATGTCGAAATCCATCCAGGCGTTTGGAAGATACGAGGTAATAAAATCATAGTCATTGAAGATGGTAGAAAATAGTAGATTATGTATACCTTTAAGTTGATAAAACTTTGAAACCCTATAACCTGGCTCAAAAATACTTTATCGTAGTTAAAGTGTGTCATATCCTTATTGTTAAAAACTATACCCCATTTGTGTTCACCACTTAGCCCAGATTACATAGGAAACCCGCGGATCTCCTTTACAAACATACATACAAGATACGGGCGAAAAACATAACCCTTCCTTGGTAGTTGGATAAAAAGGATCTAGAAAAATGTATTAAGCATCTACTTGTTAAATTAATAATAACAGCCCTGTATTATATGCTGTTCTATTACTGGGCACGGGCCCCCTCTAATGATGAATGATTAGATCTTAGTCCACTAGGCTGGCTTAATGCACGTTGGTAAACTTTACATATCATTGAAATTGTTATGGAGATTTCTAAAGTATGTACTTAGGTTTCATCACGATATTTTCCGTTGAAGAAAGGGATAATTAACAATGAATATACATGTAACTTCGAAACTTGGACTGGTTACAACTCTGCCTTTCGTCTCTGCAAACCGTATGACTCAACTTTTTTGTTGTCTCGGAGAAAGCGTTTTATTACTGCCGCCCGCTCCGGGGGGAAGCGGAATAAGAATAAAACGGTTATGCTGGACTAGCCGGTCTTACGACCCTGCACCTCGTCGCCTGGATAATGGCTATCCGGGCAGCCGCTGGGCCGAGTCCCTACCCCCTATGTATAACTCACTAAAGCAGCAGCTAAAACCTCGCGGTAGCCTTCTTCAGAGCTTACGGAGCGATCCAGGGTCATCCTAAGAATTGCTGCCGGAACCGCCCCTGTGCTGCCATCTCGGGATTGCACGATGCATTAAAATTGGCAGTGCTGTACGGGCGCTAGGCACTACTCAACTTAGAAGATTTTTTAAAGTTCAGCATGACTTTTCTTCGAAATATGTAACTTAAACATTGTAATTGAGATATTAATATGCAGTTCTTTAAATACACTGTAAATTGGTCCAATAATATAATATTTCAAATAGTCACGCACTGAATAAGTTCATCTATCATGATCGCTTTACACATATCGATTAATAAATGAAGAGAGGATTTAAAAAAATGTACCACATCATTCGCCTTTCAATTCCAATAACCATTAGTTGAAACAACGGAGTGGCGTAATCGATTTAAAGATGGCGTCAGATTGTTTGTCGGTTCACTCGTGGTTTATTGGTTTTGGAATGTAAATTAATTATATTCTTAAAATTATAATTTAAAATTAGTATCGATGGTTAATTATTTAACATCAATTAATAAAATTAAGACGGTTTTAATAAAAAAGTAGAGTCGCGTTCTAAAGTAGTCGCACTAGCAAATTCCTACTATAGAAACAACTGACTATCAGGCGTTTTGTAAGGCTAGTCAGTGAGCATAAAGTAAATAAAAGTTTTTTTAATTCATAAAAAGTACACCGACTTCAATAAAAAACAAATTATGCGTCACTATAAAATTTGAGGGTTTCCCTTGATTTTTCTGAGATCCCATCATCAGATCCTGACTTGGTGCCAATGGGACCACCTGAGAAATATACCCTTTTAAACAAAAAAAGAATTTTTCGAATCGGTCCAGGCGTCTTCGAGTAATCCGGTAACATACATAAAAAAAAGATTCCGACGAATTGTTAACCTCCTCCTTTTTTGAAGTCGGTTAAAAAAACCCCTATTATAGAATAGGGGTTTTTTCATGTTGATAAAATAAATGATTCATACCCAAATCTGTGCAGAATACACACATCTGTACACAGGTTGTAAAACCCGCCATAGTGGCACACGCAAGTGTGTCGCGTTCCGGGATCAGCCAGTGTACATCCCAGTTTTTGTCAGGGGTCTAGAGTTGGGGTACGATGTTTGGCCTTCTGAGTACTCTGACACTAGACTCTCGACCGCTTCTTCACCTTCTTGCCCATGGCGTAGTGTGAAGCCGGCATGATGTGTCGAGTAGTGGGGGATAGCTTGTCACTCGCTACTTGATACTCTCAGGTGCAGTGTAGTCACTTTGCCGTGCCAAGTTAAAAAAAGATTAAGTTTATTATTATTGTTATTGTGAAAACTTAAAGTATCCCATTTCTTGGTAAACATATTTTCTTCCACACATCATGCTCTTGACTATTATTCCGCCATTCCAGAAGGTGACCAGCTCGCCTCAACATTTCCTATTTGGTCTTCCTTGCTCCCTTTGAGCATTCCATAGTCATCCATGCCGACATTATACTAGAATAGATGGAAGGATAATATTTGTCTGTGAGTTCATAACATAAACAGCGGGAACGAATATTCCTTGAACGCCGACTTGCGTTAAAATATGCAAAATTATTTATTTATTTATTATTTATTTATACTCTTTATTGCACACAGATACACAATATAGGAACACTGCAAAAATTAATTAAAAGTACAATTGGCGGCCTTATCGCTATCGGCGATCTTTTCAAGACAACCATGGGATGGAATTATTAGAAGGGAAAAATAATAAGGGTAGGGTCAGTGTACATAAAGGTATTAAGGAAAAACGAAAATATAAAAATATATATATATATATATATATATATATATATATATATATATATATATATATATATATATATATCTATATATTTTTATATTTTCGTTTATATATATATATATCGTATATATTTATTTATATAGATATAAGAATACATAAATAGAATAATGTTATCAATAAATATATATACACACAATTACATACACACATCTATATATACATATATATACACATACATACAAACATATACATATACATGGATAATTATAATAGAGATGAAACCGCATGCATTTGTATTATTTGTTACGTAATATTAATGGAGATGCTTATTAAAACATTTAATCGTTTCGTTCTTTTGTGATCGATGATACATCGAGGTCGTGTGTTAATTCGGCAGAAGCGGTTTGGTGATTGAGACGTGACTCGGTAATATCGATCAAGTAGACGTGTATTGAAAGCTCTTTAATGTCCAGTCATGCGGGATCTTGATTTAGACCAAAACTGGCGTAGAACAAAGTAAATCTGCTCTGGGCGATGTTATATTTACATTATTACGTTGTTTGATTAAATTTATATTTATACTAGATGTTTCTCGCGGCTCCGCCTGCGTGGAGGTTATTTTTGGAAGAAAAGGTATACAATCCATGGAGGCATCTTGAGCTATTACCCCTTTCTATATTTCCTATCAGCCGTTGTAGCGTAATTGAGTAACAGATATCCATCCATCCATCCCCCCATCCATGCGCATTAATAATATTAGTAGGATTAGTAGGATGACTTGTTGACTGCCTCGGTGGCATAGTTGTTTTTTTTTATCGTGGCTCGGCAAAGTGACCACACTGCACGTGATAGTAAGCGCAGTGCCGTCCAATTAGAGTATCAAGTAGCGAGAGACAGTTGTAATTGCGTACGCGATACAACTGCTGTGCTTAGGTCTTAAGTTCGATCCCCGGGTCGCGTTAAAGTGAAATTGGGTTTTCAATCTTAGTATCAGGCCCGAGTATGGAATTGTACCCGGTACAGCGACAGGCTCGCCCCTTATCTCATTATTAAAACTTTATGTCAATGCAAATAACCGTATAAAAATACAGTTGCAAATATATAAGCAATACTTAAGTACATCACAGTACAATTTCAGTGTATGTATTCCGATTATAACGTTTTTGTATCAATTGACAGCCTCCGTGGCGCAGCGGGCGAGTAGCCGGCTGTGAAACAGGAGGCCCTGGGTTCGAATCTCGCACCGTGACAAATGTTTGTATGACAGATATTCGGTTTGGGTCTGGGTGTTGTGAGACCGTAGTCTCTCGAAGTTCTTGATACTCACAATACACGTTTTGACCTAGTGTGAGATCAGAACTATGTGTCTGACTGTTGGGTGTATCTATTTAATTGAGGTGTCGGAAGATATGCATTATTCCTGAGATATGATGTATATAAAAAATTGTACATGCTGCATACTGTATAAGAGCATGACTGGGACTCGACCGGGTTGTTGCCACTTCGGTAATGGATAATGTAGAATTTCCAAGGCCGAGGTTTTCCAAGAGGACTATAGTATGGGGTTTTCAAGAAGGGAGTAAATAGGTTTCTAAAGGTCAGCAACGCGCATGTGATGCTCCTGGTGTTGCAAGCGTCCATAGGCTTCTGTGACAACTTAGCATCAGGCGGGCCTATAAGCTTGTTTGCCACCATCGTGGTATAAAGAAAAAAAAAACACTTCTCATTAGGTGACCTTCTTGCTTGTTTGTCGGCCTCTGTCATAAGAAGGCTACCAAGACAGATCTCTTAATGTAAGGAAACACCTGTGATTTGTAGCGTGACGTGTGATAGATCATATATAGAATCAATAACATACATATACACTCACGCCTGTAATCCCAGCACACCCACTTATCGCCAAATTTCAGACCAATAATGTGGTAAGGGGCGAGCCTATCAACTAGCGGGCACAATTCCAGACTTCGGGCTAATACTAAGAATTTCTAGATAGAAAAACCCAATATCACTTTACCCGACCCGGGGATCGAACCCGTGACCTCAGTACAGCAGTCGTAACGCATGCGCAATTACAACTGCGGCAGTCTCTTATAATCAAATAATATCAAGGTTATGCATGGAAATAAGTTTAATAAAACTTTAACTGATTGGCTCCTAGACCACTGCTTCTACAGTGTAAAAGAATATGTTGAATATATAAAAAAATTAAATTGATTATTATTATGCTGGTGGTAGGATATTCATATCCGCCCGGATAGCGACCACCGTACACAGGGTGTAAAACCTGCGATAGTGGCACACGCAATTGTTTCGCGTTCCGGGATCAGCCAGTGTACATGTAAAGTTGGGGTACGATGTTTGGATTTTTTGCGGCCTTCTGATTACTCTGACACTAAACCCTCGACCGCTTCTTTACCTTCGTGCCCGTGGCGTAATGTGAGGAAGCAGGCCGGCATGATTGTGTCGAGTAGCTAGGGTTAGGTTGTGGCTCGCTACTTGATACTCTAATTAGACGGCACTGTGCCTACCATCAGGTGCAGTGTGGTCACTTGGCCGTGCCAGGATAAAAAAAATATATATTTAATGTTATTGTTATAAGTAAACATGTAAATTAATTCATAGATTAAAATATGCAGTATTTTAACCAAATACATATTATTAAGTTACACCTAAATTCAATAAATTTAAAAGGTGAAGGATGGATGAAGTAACCCATTATTTTGGCGGTCTGAATTGATGTCCATTGATCTTGAGATTTAATTGTCTGTGATTGCTTACAATTTTCTAAAAAGCTTTTGTTGAGTGTTCCAATTGTCGATTTCAAGGTTTTGCAAGCAATACAATACACCCAACAGTCACACACATATTTCTGACCTCACACTAGGTAAAACCTGTATCGTGGGTATCAACAACTACGAGGGGCTACGTCACACAAATATTTGTTTCGGTGCGGGAATCGAACCCACGCCCTCTCGTTTCACAGCCGGCTACTCGCCCGCTGCGCCACGGAGGCTGTAATATTATTATTTTTTTAACTAGTTTATACCATCAATTAAATCGCAAAACCAAATTTTCCTGCTATTAAGGTTCAAATTCTACAATATAAATGATTAGTTCATTGCAAACACTTTTAAGCAACTTGTCCAGTAGGTATTCATTTTATTTTTTATTTATTTATTTAGGTGGTGGTGGCGGTCTGCCTCGGTGGCGCAGTTGTAATTGCGCATGCGTTAAAATTGCTGTGCTGAGGTCTCGGGTTCGATCCCCGGATCGGGTAAAGTGATATTGAGTTTTTCTATTTAGAAATTCCTCAGTATTAGCCCGGAGTCTGGAGTCTGTGCCCGGTATGGCGTTAGGCTCGCCACCTATCACATTGTGGGACCGAAATTCGGCGAAAAGTGGGTGTACCAGTTACACCTCTGCCTACCTCTTCGGGGATTACAGGCGTGAGTGTATATGTGTGTGTGTGTGTGTGTGTGTGTGTGTGTGTGTTATTTATTTAGGACAGCAGTAGTTGTTACAAATAAACTTAAAACTATAACATGAAAAGGAAAAAAACATTTGTAACACCTGTTTGAGGCAGTTACAATATGCACTATTAGTTATAAAAAATAATTAAATTAAAAATTTACACTCAAAATAAAAAAAAAACAAAACGGTAAATATTCTAATAAACAACATATACGATGCGCATGCGTTAAGATTGCTATGCTGAGGTCTCGGGTTCGATCCCCGAATCGGGTAAAGTGATATTGGGTTTTTCAATTTAGAAATACTCAGTATCAGCCCGGAGTCTGGAATTGAGCACAGTATGTTATACTATATATACCCCTATCACATGGGACTGCCATAAATTCGGCGAAAAGTATATTAGTTACACCTCTGCCTACCCCTTCGGGGATTACAGGCGTGAGTGTATAGGTATTTAAGTAAGTAGATATGGATATAATATTATAATAAAACGAAATTTACGGATTCTATCGCGGTTTATTTTACTTTTTTAACCCGACGTTTCGAAGGCTTTACAGCCTTCATGGTCACGGGGGAGACTGAGTTGTATGTCGTCACGAAAGTTTAGTGCAATGATTCTACGCTCCATATAGTTGATATTTAATTTTTATTTTGTTGTAGTCCGATCTACGCAGAAAGAGCTCACAATGTCTTGAGGTCTGGCAGTTGGTCTTTTGGGTTCCGATTTAATTAAATGTATAATTGGATCCCAGGCTGGTGCTAGCTTCCAACCATCTTCTCTATTGAAATTTGGATGTTTTTTAATTTCAATAGCCTCACGAATCATCCTAGGCAGTAATCGGTGTTCTTTGGCAAGGATTTGTGGTTTGTCAAATCAAAGATAATGCTTGGAGCCTTCCTCTGAATGTTGAGCAACAGCAGACTTCAAATGGATATAATATCTAAAATTAGGATACCGATATTATTATAGCTCGGGGCCTATCTAACTGGGCTACACGTCGCTCACAGCAATTGCAAACTTTACATACAAGATATAAAATTATTAGCACCCGATAAACGTATGCGAAAATTACCGAGGCAATTTGCTTATCTATTTACCTGCTTCGTGAACTAAAACTAATAGCTTAGAGACGCTAATTAGCACGCATTATTTGCTATGTTCCATTCAATTACTTGATTAAACGAACACGCGCAATTTGGCAAATATTAGACGATATTCTAAAAAATATAGATTTTTTAATAACGTATTTTTTATCGGTAATAACTTTTGGTTTTTTCCTTATGTACTTACTCGCTTTTGCTTGAAGTTTCGTCACTGTGAGTGTTATTCGGTGATAGAAATATTATCATGATTATTAAAATTAATATACTTATTCTATGTTACTCAAAAAAGCAGCGATAGCCAAGTTGGTTGCGGTACGGACTGCCAAGACGGAAGTCGTATGTTCGAAACCCAAGTGGCATACATCTCTGACTTTTCTAAAGTTATGTGTGTATTAAATGTTAATTATCGCTTGCTTTAACGGTGAAGGAAAACATCGTGAGGAAACCTGCATATCTGAGAATTCTTATACGAATTTCGAAGGTATGTGAAGTCTACCAACCCGCATTAGGCCAGCGTGGTGGACTAAGGCCTAACCCCTCTCATTAGTAGAGGAGGCCCGTGCCCAGCAGTGGGACAATGTTTAATACAGGGCTAGTATTATTATTATTATGTTACTCAGTGATAATATGGTAGGTATATAATTAATGGTTTTAGTAGTTCAATGGTTAGTTTAGGTCTCCAACAATGCCACATTATATAGCGTAACAAAAATATATCTAATTTTCTACGAATTAAGGTAGGTAGTACAACAATCCGGGTTAATTTAAGTTCTAATAACAATTTAAGGCAAGTCAAGATGTTCGTCAATAGATTACATAGGGACAAGCGTAGGGCCCCGTAGTCAAATCAAATTAACCACTAAACTGGATTAACATTGTCACATGGAATGATGTGTAAAATCTTTTGTAGAGTAATGTTCTAAAACTTTATAATCACCAGAGGGTAGATTTATCATTCTTAAAACATTTTTGATAGTGGTAGAGCCACGCTGTAGACATATTTGTACACAGCATGAATGGGCCGGCTCGACCGGGGTAGTACCACTGTCTCACAAAAAACCAACGGAAAGTGACCGTTTACTATCGCGTTTCGTATGGTAAGTGTGATATCCGGAGGCCCAGATGCCACCTTCCCTTCCTACCTAACCTTCCCTTCCTAACCTAATCCCTATTCCTGTCCTTCAAGGCCGTCAGCGCATACATGATACTTTCGGTATTGTGGATGTTCATGGGCGGTGGAGATCACTTAACATCAGGTGACCCACTGGCTCGTTCGTCGGACTATGCTATAAAAAAAATATGAGACTCTCTCCCCGCACAACTCACTCACCCTACAGGGCTTTGATAGCATACAGTTTTCAACTGCGAGCAATAAAGATAGATTACACTTTATAGCACACAAACATAAGAACTTATATAACAAGAAATCTTAAAACTACACAATGTAACAAAAAGTTTTTTAATTCATAAAAATACACAGACTTCAATAAAAACCAAATTATGTGTCCCTGTAAAATTTGAGGGTTGTCCTCGATTTTTCTGAGATCTTATCATCAGATCCTAATACCCTTGCAAACAAAAACAGAATTTCTCGAATCGGTCCAGGCGTCTTCGCGTCTGCCGGCCGTGGTGGCTGACATGGTTGGCAGACGAAGGTCGTGGCGTGCGATGGCCTCCTTCTGCGAACGTGTCATGTCGCAGAAGGAGAGCGCCGAACGGGATCGGGAACGAACCGATCCCGCTCGCCGCCAAACGAGAAGGAGGCGCCGAGTATGACGACAGACTGGCGCCTCCCGCCCTGTGGATTGGGGGCTTTGAAGAATTCTACCATGGTATACCCTGCCTGTCGTAAGAGGCGACTAAAAGGGGTCACGGGGGTCGCGGCTGCGCAGCGGGGGATGTGCGGCGATCATAAATATTTCTAGTTATATTTTCATGGTGCGACCCCGAGACAGGTGGCGGCGCGAAGTGTCGTGCTGCCGTAGGACGTGGAGGGCATCCAGCCCTAAAAGAGACGGGCCGTAGAGGTACCGCGCAGGGATGGTTCCAGCAGCAATCCAGAGATTCTCAGGATCCCCCGGAACAATCCCGCATGCGCTGCAGAAGGCCACCGCGGGGTTTTTAGTCGGTACACCGGCGTAGGAAAATTGGTTAGGGCCCCGATCTAGTCGTCCCTCGGGTAAACTGGGTCGGAAGGTCGGTGAGTCCGGCATAACCATCTCCCCTCCCCCGAGGTTGAGAAGGTATCCGTAAGATGGATTTTCCTCGCGGCAAAAAAAAAAGGCGTCTTCGCGTAATCGGGGAACATACATAAAAAAAAAGATTCAGACGAATTGAGAACCTCCTCCTTTTTTGAAGTCGGTTAAAAAGGCGGTCTTATCGTTAAGACCGATCCCTGCCAGACCACCTTAATTATAAGGACATTTAGAAAGTAAATTGGGATTAAAATTTAAAAAAAAGCTCGGTGAATATCTGGAAATACATAAATGACTTTATTCCTCAATGTAATCAATCAAATAGAAACATAGGACGGAGTTTGAAATGTAAAACTACCGCCTCCCTCCAAACCGTCCTCATAACATCTGCGCATCTTTAGTTCCGTGTGGAACTTTCTTTTCCGATAGCATGAAGTTGAATACTCGACGCTTACCGCAGACCCTAGAGAATCTAAGCGTTGCATAATACTGTACATCTTTGACAAGTGGAACGAGGGCGTCGCGGCTAGTTGCGTCTTTAAAGTGGCATTCATAACGATAACGCAACTGTCAACATATGTGATAATAATTTCATAAGTATTTTAATGCTCGACATCCTTTTATAACAGCGGTCGACAAACGAACCAGTGGTGGTTAGTGTTTGATTTCAACCGCACATGAACAACCATGACACCAGAAGAATCATAGATTAGTTGCTTGCCAATGATAATAGGGTATTACCGGTTTTGAAAAGTGTCTCAATTAGATTCTGTAGTGCTCATAAACCACTAAAAAAATCTGAAATTTTTATATTGAATTTTAAAATTTATTTTGTTATTTTTTGATCTAAAACTATCATTTTTCGACTGCCTTTTGCCATAAAGGCAATAATATATATAAATAATAATATATATAATATATATATTATATAATAAGGCATATCTCAATAATATATTTATAGAATTATCAAAAAATACCCTATTGAAGCAGATGGGTTTTGGGTGCCCGAAATTGTCACTACTGAATGAAGTAGCAAGTTATGCTAGCTATCTATCTTCATGTCGATTTTCTCTGAGACAGTAGTACTCACCCAGCCGAGTTAGCTTATGCTGTAAAACTGACTTACAGCATGACTCTTGTGGTTTCGTTGTTTATTTATAAAGGTTTTAAAGGATCCATCTTATCGAAGGAAACTTTGAAAACAAGCCACCAACTTTTAAGTAACGTTAATAATAAAATAGTAATACTTCATTAGTACTTCAGTACTACTTCAGTAATAAGTAGTACTGAAGTACTAAACTCACGCCTGTAATCCCCAAAGGGGTAGGCAGAGGTGTAACCAAAACACACACTTTTCGCCGAATTTCGGTCAAATAATGTGATAGGGGGCGAGCCTATCGCCATACCTGGCACAGATTCCAGACTCCGGGCTAATACTGAGAATTTCTAGATAGAAAAACCTAATATCACTTTACCCGACGCGGGGATCAAACCCGAGACCTCAGCACAGCAGTCGTAACGCAATTACAACTGCGCGACCAAGGCAGTCCAGAATAGTAATACTATAGATTAAAAACATAGTTTAGATAGTCCAATTAAATAGGTAATGCGAGATATATATCTGAAGATAGAAATGGAAACAAAAAGATTAAGCACGTATTTGTTTGCATGGACGCTAATTGCATCGCAAATCAAGATCGTCTTTCGAACCTTGGATGTATGTTGATCTGAGATAATTAGGTTTATTTAATCATATTTACTTCTTTATATACCTTCTGTCATAGCAAGGCTGTACGTACCAAAATGAAAATAATTGATAACTGTTTCTGTCCAGTTAAAGTATTAAGTAGGGAGAGACAGTCTATCCCTCGCTTACTCAACACAATCATGCCGGCCTGCCGTGTAGCTTCTTCACACTACGCCTAAAGGACCCAGGATCATAGGAAGGAGGGAACACGGTAGCTGGCAAATTGAGGATGCAAGTGAGGATATCTCTGGTAACTCTGCTGTTGTTGTTACAGGGTGGTGTGCGAGGCGAGAGTGTTGAGGAGGCGGGGTGCACGTGCGGCGGCCGCCCCCCGCCCGCGCACCCCGCTCACTCCACACACCCCGCACATACCACACCAGTTCTTCACCCCCTCCGTGCCCTGGATGAAATGCCGCCAACATTACTTAGGTAATACATTTTTGTTTTTTTTTGTTGCCTTGATAGGCAGACGAGCAGACGGGCCACCTGATGGTAAGTAGTCACCGCCGTCCATAGACTTCTGCAATGCCAGAGCACAGTAAAGCCGCTGCCTACCGTTACATGATCCTTATTTAATAAAAGTAACAAAAATTTTAAGAAATACAATATCAGTTTATATATTATGTAGATCATAATATATAAAAATCGATGTTTATGTATGCTCCCTATGGACTCCAAAACAGCTGGAGCGATTTTGATAAAATTTTCAGGTAATCTTCAGATTAGCCCAGTGGGTGATCCTGGGAAGTTTGGTAGCAATCAGATTTACCGACGTTTTTTTGGCTTTTGGTAATTTTGTGACATATTTTCCCTACAGGGCAAGTAGCTCGTCTTAAATATATTGATAAGGCAAGTTATGGTTATTTTTTGTAAAATGTGAGGCAGCAGTGATATCCTAGTGAAGTGTGCAGCGAATTGTTGATACAAGGGTAGCGTGTTGAAACCCTACGTACAAGGCATTCTTCATACTTCTGACTTCAACTTATTCTTGATACATTGTGTTTTTATTAGCAATAATTGCTGGGATTAGTGAGAATATTACTAGTGCTGTATTATACACTATCCCAATGCGGGACACGGCCCTCCTCTAATTAAGAAAAAGGTTAGGCCTTGGTCAACCACGGTGGTCTCATGCGGATAGACTTTACATACTTCACGATTTTTCCGTGAGAGTTAAAGAAGCTATAATAAACAATGAATACGTAAAATTTAGCCTCCGTGGCGCAGTTGGCGAGTATCCGGCTGTGAAACGAGAGGCTGTGGGTTCGATTCCCACACCGGGACAAATGTTTGTATGACAGACAGATTTGTGTCCGGGGTCTGGGTGTTGTGAGACTGAAAGTCTCTCGTAGTCCCTGTTACCCACAACATAAGACTCGAATCTTAAACAAAATTGTGATGGTTTCGAACCTGCGACTTTCATCTCGACAGTCAATCAAATCAGTACAATCCCCAACTAGGCTATCACTGCCTATTGATTTAATGATAATGAAAATATCGAGAGGGAAACTGTATATCATAAGAATGGCACTAGGAGATCCGGTCGAATACTTTGCACCGATAGTGGTCAGTTACGTAATACAATTAAGTAGAAAAAAGTAAATATAAATGTTTACAAAGTTTATATATTTTAATCTACAAAATAGTAACGAAATTTGTCTTATACGACGATTAATATTCTCAAAATCGTCTATGCGCGTAATCTAAATTAACAATACAACAAATTAGTTAATTATACTGACAACAGACGGCAGTGTGAATCTGTATATATAAAAGAAAAAACTGACTGACTGACTGATCGATCAACGCACAGCCTAAACGGCTAGGGTTACAGACTTGAAATTTTGACAGTAGGTACCTTTTATCACGTAGGCATCCACTAAGGAAGGGTTTTTGGAAATACCATTCCTAAGGGGGTAAAATAGGGGATGATAGTTTGTATGAAAATCCATCATTTCTGAAGTTAAACGCATGAAAATTGGTATTTGGCCTTTTAGTTAAAAATAAAAAATATATATTTCAGTGTTTTTGGAAATTCCACCCCTAAGGGGGTAAAATAGGGGAAGAAGTTTGTATGAAATATAAACTATAAGAAACTGACTGACTGATCGATCAACGCTCAGCCAAAACGGCTGGGGTTAGAACCTTGAAATTTTGACAGGAGGGACCTTTTATGACGGAGGCATCCACTAAGGAAGGGTTTTTGGAAATACCACCCCTAAGGGGTTTGTGAAAATGGTGTTTGAATCATTAAATTTGATGAAGAATTATGGAAGTTATATATAAGCCCTCTGATTAGTAAATATTAAATTATAGTTAAATGTTATATTTTTTTAAGAAGTTTTCACTCCAAGTCTTTGAATGATAAGTTATAACCAAAGATATCATATTTTATATATGAGTTGAGGAAAAACGCAACTTTTATATTTATTTATTTATTTATTTCAATAGGTACATCAACAGCACATATATTTTACATTGTAATTAAAATTTTCTTAAAGAATAATTCTTAATATATACGCCAATTACAGATATACACAACATTATTAGTATAAAATATCATTGCTCACCGCAGCAACACATGGTAACAATAACAATTGAGATCAGTGGAAAGTAAAAATAAAAATACACACCAAAAATACCTTATATATAAAAACAAATAATATGAAAATAGAAAGGAATATAAAATATACACATACTCAGAACTGCCATACTCTATTGAATAAGTCAGTTGGATGTCTTAAATGAGACTCTTGAGGGAATCAAAGAAAATATCAATGTCTGGCACCCTGGCACAAGTTTCGTTGTATTCAGCAGAGATTCTATAAACGGGTGAATATTTTCTAACATTGGTTCTGCAAGGTGGTTGATGAAAAAATTTAACTATAGGTTGTCTTGGGAGTTTATAGGGGACCGAAATTTTGAAACATTCTAACAAATGCTCGCACTGTGAAAACCCGTTCACACATCTATACAAAAATACTAGGTCATGTTGTTTCCGCCGGCTCCGCAAAGAGTCCATATTAAAGAAGGTAAGTCGCTGTTCATAAGGACATCTGTGCGAAATTCCTTGGGAGGTAAATGACAGATGCCTAGTGAACGCACGTTGTACCGATTCAATGCGTTGCGACTGTACCGTGTAAACTGGGTTCCACACTACGCTTGCAAATTCTAAATGACTCCGGACCAAAGTGTTAAACAATAATATTTTTGTTGAAGTGCTAAATGTTTTTGCATTTCTTTTTACAAATCCTAACATGCGTGAAGCTACATTAACAACTCCAGATACATGGGAATTAAATTTTAATTTACTGTCTATAACAACACCTAGATCGCGTATTTCTGATACCTCCACCAAGTTTTCATTGTTTATGTTATAAGATGACTGCACTGGTTGGATTTTTCTGGTGTATCGAATGTAAGAGCATTTACTGGAATTCAAAACCATGCAATTAGCGTCGCACCATGACTTGATATTGTCTAAGTCTGACTGGATCAATTTAATGTCGCTATAATTGTTTATTGTTGTGTAAATTTTAAGATCGTCAGCAAAAAGGGCATATTTACAATGTCTAATGTGTGATGTGATATCATTGATGTAAGCTATAAAAAGAAGGGGGCCTAAATGAGAACCCTGTGGCACTCCAGACATACCAAGGTATTCCCGAGACTCATGACCCTTCACCGCTACTACCATCGGACGCATATCTAAATAAGATCGAAACCAGGCTAACAAGGATCCATGAATACCGTACGAAGTAAGTTTTTTTAGCAAATGCGAATGACTAACTTTGTCAAACGCACTGCTGAAGTCTGTGTAAACAGTATCAACTTGATTACCTTTATCTATTTCTTGGGCTAAATCAGAGATAAAACAAACTAAGTTAGTCTGTATTGAATAACCTTGTCTGAAACCATGTTGACATGGAGATATATATTTGTTGATGTAACGGGAAAGAATCGGATGGAAAAGTGATTCAAACACTTTCGAAAGGCAAGATAAAATTGCAATAGGTCTATAATTTTTTATGTTGCTTTGGTTGCCCTTCTTAAACACTGGGACAATTCGCGCTTTCTTCCATTCTGATGGAAACGTCCCCTTTTCTAGAGAATAATTATAAATCATAGCTACAGGACCAGCCAAGACAGATGCATTACGCTTGAAAAAGATTGGAGGGATAGAATCTGGCCCTGCACCTTTGTTTGCATCCAGCTGTTTGAGTTTAAGGAACACATCTTTCGTACTAAATTTTAAAATTGACGGAACACAATCATTAATACTAGGGTCTTCATTAACTAAGCAAGTGGAGTCCGTGTTTACGTTCGTTGAGTATACGGAAGAGAAATGAGACGCGAATAAGTTAGCAATATCGGATCCATTCTCAGCATAAACATCGTTTAGGTGCAGACGGGATGGGTAGGAGGAATCGTTACTTCGCTTATTCTTAATAAATTGCCAGAATATTTTGGAGTCTTTAGTTATGGCTAATTCAATTCTATGTTTATAATTATCATAACACTGGTTTAGCAATTTATGACATCTTACACGGAGTAATTCAAATTCAATTTTGTCGCGTGGATTATTATGTTTGCAATATCTCCGTCTACTCTTGTTTTTTTCTGCAAGTAATCTAATTAAAGGATATGTAAACCATGATGGAAATTTAGCCTTTTTTACAGTATGTTTCGGTACATATTTATCAATAACCTGATTTAATATAATATAAAATTTGGAGACCATATCGTCTGCCATACAACAGTTCGAAAATTCAACATGCCAGTTGGTGTTCTTTAAAACCTCAATAATAGAGTCATAGTCTGCTTTAAAATAATTGTATTTCTCGACACTTTTATTACGAAGAGTAGGAGTCTTTGAGTTTGTGATAATGTACACAAGATGAGGATGATGATTGTCTAATTTACTTAAGACATGTAAAGGCTTTAGAACCTTACTATTAGGTATAGTGCTTAAGACCAAATCAAGTATTCTGCCGTTGCTATTAGTTATATCATTTAATTGTTGCAAACCATTAGCAGCTATGAAATCAATGAGATCACATTCAATCTTACTACTAAAATTATATGGCACCATACATTCAGTATCGTCATCACTACACCACTGTATTCCACCCAGGTTAAAATCACCCATTACTACTATGTCATTAAAATGATTAAAAACATTACTAACATTATTAATAAATATTGTTTGAGTTTCCAAGCTTGATGGATACATTGTTTAATTTTATATTTATCAACACCCACAGATCTTCACAGTCTGTTTCCCAGATTGAGAGTCTACAAGAGTCAATTTCACGAGATACAGCGATTAATACTCCTCCTCCATCCAACTTAGACACCGTATGATTATTAGTTATGACATTGGAAGTATTACGAGTACATGTAGGACGATCTCTACGATAAACGATATATCTAGCATCTATAAATTCGTTATTAGATATATTTGAATAAAGCCAGGTTTCAGTAAATATTATGACATCGTAGGAGCATGAGAGAATATTAGTATAAAGCTCATTAGTTTTAGTCCTCATACCACGTATGTTTTGGTAATATATTGAGAACGCTATTACAATAGTACTACAACACTTACATAAAGGAATATTGAAAATATTAACTTAATTACTTCATGAGCTTTAGACTCTCGGGACAACGAATAACCAATGCCTGGCTGGTTTCATCTTTCCGAGCATAAATACGTCCATTCCTTACCCAAACGTATTTGTAATTAGTTTCTTTGGCTTTTTTTCTCGTTTCAGCGTGAAGAGATTTATTAGAAGGTGTTAAATGTTCGGCTACAAAAACTGGATAATGTTTTCCACCGATACCTAAATTATGGGAACTTAGTTTGTTATTGGGATTTTTTCTATTGAAATTGTGCACGGCTGCGAGCAATATTATATTGTGGTGTGTCCAGTGTAATTGTTCAGAATGGAACACCAGTAAACGATATTTGAATGACAAAGTATGTATTCAAAGAAACATGGACAAATAATGAACATGAAGTTACTAAGGAATGTTTTATTATCTTTTATCCTTATTGTAATACAAAAGTTAAAGAAATAGAAAACACATCAAGATAATATATTTATACATTTATAATATTACTAGCTGTTTTTTATTATTTTTGAAAGAAAAGGTATAAAATCAGTGGATTTATCTAAAGGTATAACATTTTTCTATATTTTGCTATCCCACAGGAACCGTGCATTTTAACGGGATAAAAAATACCTATTTAATTCTCTGATCCCTTAATTACCAGTATGCCAAAAATCATGTCGATCCAATTGCTCTGTGAAAAACTATCTCGTACCGGAACTGCTCATTTTTCCGGCATAAAAAGTATGCCTATGTGCTATTCCAGACTATAATCTATCTCTGTGCCAAATTTCAGCCAGATCCGTTGAGCGGTGATCACTTTCCATCAGGTGAACCTCGTGCCCGTTTGCCCCCTTTTACCATAAAAAACATGTTCTGGCGTGATTGAGTAACAAACATCCATCCATCCATCCAAACATTCGCATTTATAATAGTAGTAACAACTAAGATTTTGATATGTTCTGGATACTCTTTAATACTGTTGACTAAGTTCTTTCCAGTATTTGTGAACAAGTTTAGAAAATATTAATACATCTGGCGATATAATATCTATTGTTGAAAACTTGTAAATATCTTTTTATGCATAGTATCCTAAATTAATATTATACATGCGATATGTATTCCAAAAAAAAATACCAACAGTCACACACATAGTGCTGACCCCACACTACGTCCATCCTGTATCGTGACTACAGTCCTACAACACCCAGACCCGAAAGATCTTAGAAGAAGATATCTGTCACACAAATGCGGGAATCGAACCCACGGCCGCTCGTTTCATAGCCGGCTACACGCCCGCTGCGCCACGGAGGCTGTCAAAAAATATACAAAATTTCCAGCATGTTCACAAATATTTGTAATTACTATATTATAGAAGCATCTAGTTAATATGCTGCGTAATTACATCATATGTATTATGGAATGTAGCCTTGACTCACATTTTTACTCCAAGGTTTAGGACAGGATACCTGCAAAAGATAATTTCCTGTAATTACGGTAATGTGGCAATACCTAGCGGGAAGTATTATGGACTACTGGCATAGTCGTGGGTTCGGTCCCAGCCCTAAAAACACATTTAGGAGTTACGAGTGCAATCATAATAAATTATCGCTTGCCTGAGAATTCACCATAAGAATTTGGAAGGTATGTGCAGTTTGCCAACCTGCATATGTTGGAGCGGTGGACAACCTAACATATCCATCATTAGAGAAGGCCATTTCTCAGCAGGAGACTATTACGCCCACATCACCCAATGTAAGTTCTGTCAACCTGGATCGACAATGGCACGCATTTGACATCGAAAAGTGAGTCTCTGGGAATACGCAGTCTTTATCCTGCAACGAAATAAATATATACATATACATCCACGCCTGCAATCCTCGAAGGGCAGGCAGAGGTGTAACCAGTACAACCACTTTTCGCTGAATTTATTACGGTCCCATAATGTGATAAGGGGTGAACCTATTGCCATACCGGCGAGCTCAATTCCAGACTCCGAGCTGAGTATTTATAAATAGAAAAACCAATATCACCTTTACACGAGGATCGAACCTGAGACCTCAGCATTGCAGACATAACGCGTGCGTAAATACAACTGCGCCACCGAGTCAATCAAACAAAATAAATCAAATAGAAATATGTAAAGGGAGTAGTGGGAAATATAAATTATCCACATACCTCTATAGCAATGCGAGAGACAAAATAATGAACTAAATAGAAACCAAAGCTTAAGGACATTTACATCTGGAGAAGCCAGTGCTCAGCAGTGGGACATTATAATACAGGAGTAACACTAATTAGAAAGGCAATACCAACATTTCCGCACGAAGTAACGGTTTTTGAAACCATAAAGATGTTAGTGTAAAACTTGGAAAACAAAGGAATACTTGGTAACCAAAGCTCATTATCAAACAATGGAACATCGAAATAGCCAGGAAAGTTGAATCACTGAAGAGTCCTGTCAAACGTTTGCTTTTAACATGACCCGAATGCCCAAGGCAGTAAAGTTCATTTTGCAGCGAAATGTATGTAAAATAATAAGTCTATAATCAAGCCGAGTCGTGGGGTCTTTGACTTGAAGAAATTTTGCATGCGGCGTGCGTACAGATCTAGATGTATTGCGCGATGGAAGTTAGGAATATGGTAATGGCATGTTGAATAGTGTCAAATTGAGTAATATGATAGATTTATATCAATATATTTGTCATGATAAAGCGTAGGAGCAAGTAGGTTATGGAAATTATGGCGATTTAAATAAGATACAATATAATTGTACATATTGCTTCGGAAGAACAAAACCGCTACAGTTGCAATTATATTTTTAATATAGTATTCTATTCAGGGATAAACTAACTTGATTTGTAGTATAGATCATCAATTTATTTATATTTCTGAAGCTCTTGAAGTAGTATAGCCACGATGTATACTTGTTATGTCTTTACCGTAGACGCACCAGCTCGACTGGGTTACTACCACTGTCTCAGAAGTAATCGCTTGGTGTTGTGTTTCATACAGTGATGAGATGTTCACAGACCAAAATCCCTTTGCCCTTCCCAATTACCTTTGCTAACACGGTAATACAGTCGGTAGCACACCCACAGTTCTTTGGTATTGTGGTTATTGATGGGTAAAACATATAACAATGAATGACAAATTTGCTCAAATTAGTGATGCATACAAAGATATGTTGTCCCATTTTAAATTCTGATTTGTCTTTATTTCTTATATATATTAATACTAGCCCTGTTTACATTGTTCCACTGCTGGGTACTGGCCTCCTCTACTAATGAGAGGCCTTTTTTTTTTTTTTTTTTTTTTTTTTTTTTGTCGCGGGGAAAGCGTTTTATTACTACCGCCCGCTCCGGGGGGAAACGGAATAAGAATAAAACGGTTATGCTGGACTAGCCGGTCTTACGACCCAGCATCCCCCTCGCCCGGATGATGGCTATCCGGGCAGCCGCTGGGCCGAGTCCCTACCCCCTATGTACACCCCACCCGACACTACCAGCTAAAACCCCGCGGTGGCCTTCTTCGGCGCTTACGGAGCGATCCCGGGGTATTCTAAGGAGTGCTAGAATTGCTGCCGGAACCGCCCCTGCGCGGTGCTGCGTAGCAGCCCATCTCCATGGGAGGGCTTAGGAGCCCCCGCGCACCGAACAACGACAGCGAACGAGGCCTTACCACACGCGCTGCCGTCCATCTCGGGGTCGCACGATGCTCCGAAACTGGGAGTGCATCGATTCGGGCTGACAGCCCCCCGCTGCGAGCCCGCGACCCCCGATGGCCCCTATTAGTCGCCTCGTACGACAGGCAGGGGTTACCGTGGTGGAATTCAAACGCCCCCGTTCCACAGGGCGGGAGACGCCGGTCAGTCGTCCACCCGGCGCCTCCTACGTCTTCTCTGGCGGCGGGAGGGATCATTTCGTTCCCGATCCCTCTCGGCACTCTCCTTCTGCGAGATGACGCTCTCGCAGAAGTGGGCCACCGCACGCCAGGACCTCCGGCTGGCGACCATGGACGACACCACGGCCGGCAGCGAGAGGTCTCCTCCGACGACTGCTCTGAGAGCGCTGCGCTCTTCGTCCCAGGCTGGGCACTCCTCCAACGTATGTTGGGCCGTGTCCTCGTGGCAGTTGCCACAATGGTGGCACACGGCAGACACCTCTTTTCCGATCCGACACAGGAACGAACCGAAACATCCGTGGTCCGTCAGTACCTGCGTCAGCCGGAAAGTTGGCGCACCGTGGCGCCTGTCTAGCCATCTCTTTAGGACAGGACGCACTGCCGCGACGGTCCTCAAGCCCGCACTTGGGCTTTCCAGCCTGGTATGCCACTCCTCCACAGCGGTTCTGCGAAATCGGGCCGCAATCTCCCTCGGGGCCAGTCTCACCTGACGGCGACTGGACGCCTCCTCCCGCCAGAAGAACGCGGACGAGAGGAGTTTTGCGTCCAACTCCCAAGGGAGGGTGCCGGCCAATACGCAGGCCGCCTCGTGGGAGACCGTGCGGTAGCCCCTTACTATTCGCTGCGCCAACAAACGCTGCGGTTTGCGCAGCAAGGCGACGCAGCGGGGTTTCAGGGACTGGGCCCATACGGGACATCCGTATAGGGCCATTGACCGCACGACTCCAGCGTATAAACTTCGGCAAGGGCTATTAGGTCCCTCCAGGTTCGGCAGCAGGCGTCCGAGCGCGCCCGCCGCCCGCACCAATTTCGGCGACAACTCCTTGAAATGGGCACGGAAATCCCACCGGCTGTCCAGAATCAATCCCAAGTACTTCATTGTACAGCCGATGGGAATCCGCACCCCCTCCACATTGATGTGGGGCATTAAAGGTGGCCGAATCCGAGGACCGTGAAAGTAAAGGGCCTCGGATTTGTTCAGGGCCACCTTAAGGCCCAGTCGCCGAATCCTGCCCACCACCTGTTCGGTTGCGAACGAGGCGAGCAGGGTGGCCTCCTGGAAAGACCTGGCTGTCGCTGTTACTAGCGTGTCGTCTGCATAACAGACGACAGCGACGCCTCGGGGATTGGTACCACGGAGCACCCAATCGTAGCCGATGTTCCACAGGAGAGGGCCCAGGACTGAGCCCTGTGGAACACCGCAGGCCATCGCTCTTCGGTGCCACCTGTCGGCGCCTGGATACACTATGTACCTGTCTGAGAGATACGAGCGCACCAGACGCCGGAGATACGGTGGCAACTAATGAGAGGCCTAATGCGAGTTATTAGACTTCACATACCTTCGAAATTCTTATGAGAATTCTCAGGTATGCAGGTTTTCTCACTATGTTTTCCTTCACAGTTAAATCAAGCGATAATTAACATTTATTACACACGTAACTATAGAAAAGTCAGATGTGTACGCCATTGGGTTTGGAACATACGACTTTCGTCTTGACAGTACACGCAACCAATTAGACTGTCGTTGCTGCTTTATTTCTTGTTTAAATATTCTTTTGCCTGTCAGGTCGAACCCGCTGTATACAGAGGAAGAGGAGCAGGAGGTGGTGATAATCGTGGACTCTCTGGAAGATGTGCCTGAAGTGGAACCGACTGAGCCTGAACGGACGCCGCGTCGCGCGCCGTCCACTTCGTCAGGTCAGTTAGGTTAGGACATTGTTTGTGTTTCTCTATCACTTGGGATTTAGTCTTTCGGGTTTCTTTATCTCTCTATATTTCATCATGCATCAATGCATTTCATTTCCTAATGCTATGTAAAGAAAATTTATCTTTAGATTCTTTGGCTTAGAATCTTCGACTAAACTACATTAACTTCTTCAACATTCCTCATACTATTTGTAATCTGGATGTCATTTACATTCAAGAGGTGGAATATATATATCTAACCCACTAACTGCTACACTCAGATGGCTTACCTTAAATTAGCTTTAAGTCATAATTAGTTGTTCTACATTTTGTTTAAATTATGGCACGTCAAATGCACAATGCACCTGATGGTAAGCGTCGTGCCGTCCAATTAGAGTATCGAGAATCATGCCGGCCTGCTTCTTCTTGTTACTATCACTCTGATGTCTGAATACACAAACCCATTCAAGCATTTACAATTGTTAAACATTTGAGACCCTCTTATTTCTCATAATTGTATGGCGTGTAACAAAATAAGCAGCCGTTAGACGGTCGGCCAGTTGAGTAGCGTTTGAGTGTATGAGGCCAAGTTTGATCCTTGCTTCATCTAACAGATTTAAGAATGCATAGTGCATTAAAATCAAGTTATATTGCTAAGTAGTGTTGTCACAAAGAAGCCGGTAAATGCGATTATTACTGTAAAATAAAAAAAGTAGCAATTTTTGAGTGAAGCTTTTACCCATGGTCCATGTCAAACCCATTTAAAAATATGTAAATTTGACTGATATTTCTTTGAATAATATTAAAAATACTACTGCCTAAATAAAATAATATAATGCCTAAATACTGCCTCGGTGGCGTAGTTGTAATTGCGCATGCGTTACGATTGCTGTGCTGAGGTCTCGGGTTCGATCCCCGGGTCGGGTACAGTGATATTGGGTTTTTCTACCTAGAAATACTCAGTATTAACCCGGAGTCTGGAATGGTGCCCGGTGTGGCGATAGGCTCGCCCACTATCACATTATGGGATCGAAATTCGGCGAAAAGTAGGTGTACTGGTTACACCTCTGCCTACCCCTTCGGGGATTACAGGCGTGAGTGTATATGTATGTATGTAATATTAAAAACAAAATTATAACTACCTCATACATGAATAAAGTAATTGCTAGTGTATTGATGATGCTATATATGTTATGTATATATACGCTGAAATGCTTTTTGTTAAATTTCTTTACTTTTTTTTTATGTACTGACTTGTCATAAGAGCTGTGTAAATGTGCCTACATGCTCAATATACGATTTCATTTCATTTCAAGCTATTTGCATACGTGATCCTATAAGTATTTCGCTTTTCCCTTGCGTCAGGGTACGGCAGTGGCGGCGGCAGTCACGGCCGAGTTTCGCCAAACTTACCAAAGAACAACGGCTTCCCAGCGACCAGCCGGCTCTCCGACTGCGACAAAATCGATGGATCTCACACCACTTCGGACTCGGACAGCCCAGTGTGCACGCTGTCCAGGAGTCTCAAGGAAGACATACGCTCGTGCTTAGGAGGCTGCAGGTAATATTATGAATATCTTATCTATCTTATATGTCAGGGGTGGCCAAGCTCCTAGATAGTCGAGCTGCAATTAAAAACATACCTATTTAAAAGGTATGCAAAAATGGTATTAATAAAAATACAGAAATTATATTTATGTAATTTATTGAAAAAATATAAATAAAAGTACAAAATATGTGCATTGAATTTAAATATTAAAAATTACAACGTTGCATTTAGTCTTCCATATTTGTTGTCAGTAATTTAAAAGACATTTGAAACACACACCTTTTATGTTGGTCCCAACCACACACATACACAACATTTATTGAAATCGGTTGAATGGTTTCATAATCTGTAACGGTCATAGGTAGAAACCATTTTTGTGTACTTATACATATATTATTTGTTAAAAAAATAAAGAACAATTATTCCTGGAATAACACGATCTCATATTAGAATTTGACTAAAATTCGACCTAATTAAGTTAATTAAATAATTTGAAGGTTAACGTCGAATTTTCTAATCTGATACAAGACACTTTCTCGGTCTTGAAAGTATTATTGTGTTAAACATAAATATGTATTGTAGAAAACATTTCTTAATGATATTTACTTTATAATAAACTATGCTAATAAGTGAATTTACATTACTTATTTACTTACACATTCAATGCCACATACATAATTCAGTAAAATTTAATTATAACATTTCTCTCATATTAATATTCTGTTTTCTCAATACATACATATAATTCATGATGAAAAATTAGCTATACCTTTTTGTTGATAACATTAAAGCACGTCAATAGCTACTATAAAAACTCCTACGGTGCTGATAAACTAAATCACACGTGCGAAGCTGCGGGCAAATGGACGTTTGGAATATAAAACAGTTGCCCATCCGAAATGCACGGTTTGATTGTATATTTTCATTTCTAGTATTATTATTAATAATAAATACACCCAACAGTCAGACACATAGTCCTTACCCCACCCTAGGTCAAACCTGTGTAGTGGGCATCAAGAACTACGAGAAACTACGGTCCCACACACCCAGACCCGAAACAAATATCTATCTGTCACACAAATATTTGTCTCGGTGCAGGAATCGAACCCACTCTACATAGCAGCCTCTCGTTTCACAGCCGCCTACTCTATTACGTCTGTAATATTTTTCTATTTACTCTTAGATGGGAAAAAGACGTGGGCGACGTGGTGGAAGCAGCAGTTCGTGGGGCTGGTGGTATCACAGCAGCCAGAGCGCGTCTCCATGCGGCTTTACTGGCGCTTCATGACCCTCCTCCTAGGGTCCCCAACCGCGGACCCTCCCTGCCCTACTGCGGGCCTGGCGTCAGACCAGGTGACGTCACTATGATGCCGAAGAACACGGAGATGTCGTTGTTGGTGAGTTATTTTTTTTTTATTTACTATTTTTTACGAAACCGAAGTTGATCTGTTCTTGTGTAATTAAGAAGAATTTTACCCGACCCGGGGACCGAACAGAGTAGGTTATACTAAAATAATATAATGCTACTGGACTGCCTCGGTGGCCAGTTGTTATTGTGTACGCGACTGCTGTACTGAGGTCTAAGGTTCGATCCCCGAGTCGAGATAAATTGTTTGGGGTTTTCTTTCAGGAAATACTCAGTATCAGCCCGGAGTCTGGAATTATGCCCGGTATGTCGATAGGCTCGCATGGGACAGTAAAAATCTCGGAGCAAAAGTGGGTGCACTGAAAAGAAAGAAAATATTTTATTTGGCCATAATCTCCGGTCCAGGTGGCAATAAACCTAATAAGTAAATAAAAAAAAAAAACAAAAAAACTTTAAGGGCTACAAGTACACAAAAAAAGTCTCCCGGCATACCTATGTGGTAGGGCCCACCTGACAGTTGACACTGATTTTCAGCAAGGGCCAACGGTTACACCTCTGCCTACCCCTCGGGGATTACAAGCGTGAGTGCGTATATTTTTCTATTGTTGTTTAATATAAACATCACATTTGCGTGAGTGATTTTTCACAACGCGACCTTAAAGTCTTCGTTGCCACACATTGTTTTATTACATCAATTAATCTTGAGATTTAAATGTTATATTGTACAAATGACCATTACTATGAATCAGTTTTATTACATCGTGCAATATTCCCTAGCTTTAGGTTCATATAACTTATACAGATAGCCTCTATGGCCCAGAGGGCGAGTAGTTGTCTGTGAAACGAGAGGTAGCGGATTCTCCTTCCTATGATCGTGGGTCCTTTAGGCGTAGTGTGAAGAAGCTAAACAGCAGACCAGCATGATTGTGTTGAGTAGCGAGGGATAGACTCTCTCGCTACTTGATACTCTATCTGGGCGGCACTGCATCAGGTGCAGTGTGGTTTGCCACGCCAGAATAATAAAAAAAAACAAATGTTTCATAATTCATAAGTATTTTCTCCTTAAGTATGTTGTGAGATCGAAAATCTCTTCATTCAGAATACCCAAGACACAATACTCAAATTGTAAGTCGGGTCATGACCCCAGAACAAAAAATATGTGAATGCGACATATTTAATTAAACAATATTAAGTAATAATAAATACACATTATTGTCACACATATGGCCAACAGAAAGAGAACTATCTTGTGTAGTAGATTGCAAAAACTACGAGGGACTTTTGGTCACCAAGACCCGAAAAGTTGTCTCCGTGAAAGAATCGAACCCACGACCTCTCGTCTTCGTTACTCGCCACTGTGCTACAGAGCTATACTCATGTTTAATGTAAATCCTTCACATAAGAAGTGATCATTAAGTTATCGTTTCGAAACTCTTATTAAGACCTTTTTGCAATTCAAATGGACATCAAGCTGTGTACATAACAATCATGACTGTATTTGCAATAACCTCTTTATCATAATGGCTATTAACTGACACATCTTCATTTATTTGACAGGCTTTGCTGTTTTAGCATTGGTATGAACAATTATTTATAATAGCTTTTGCCCGCGGCTCCGCCCACGTGTTGTGATTCATTATTGAAAATATATAATTTACCAAAATAAAAAGTACTCTATAGCATAATGGTTTCTTATATTTACGCGAATATAATACATTAAAATAAAACGAATTTTACGAACTATATCTCGGTTTATTTTACTTTTTTAACCCGACGTTTCGAAGGCTTTACAGCCTTCATAGTCACGGGGCAGCGGGTTAAAAAAGTAAAATAAACCGCAATTTAATCCGTAAAATTCGTTTAACTTTAGTCTATAGCACTCAGGGATAATACGCCATTCTAACAGTGAAAGAATTTTCAAAATCGTATCAGTAGTACCGGAGATTACCCCGAACATACAAACTCACAAACTTGACCTCTTTATATATTAGTATAGACTAGTGTTTGCTCACGACTTTGTCCGGGTTGAATTTGTCGCTATCCTAGATTAACCGTGAATTTCTGAGAATGAAAAGTGTCATTTTTTTTTATTGCATACTCCGACAAACGAGCATGTGGGTCACCTGATGTTAAGTGATCTTCACCGCCCATGAACATCCACAATACCGAAAGTGTCATGTATGCGCTGTCGGCCTTAAAGGACAGGAATAGGGATTAGGAAAGGGAAGGGGGAATCTGGGCCTCCGGATATCTCACTTACCATACGAAACGCGACAGTAAACTGTCACTTTACGATGGTTTTTTTTTACACTTCATATACATACATTGTATATAGGCGGACTTAATGCCAGAAGGCATTCTCTACCAGTCAACCTTAAGGTGGTGCAGAGATGAACAAGGTAGGTGCATAAAGATATAGGAGAAGGGGACAGGACAGGTTTTCTGTGAGACAGTGGTACTACCCCGGTCAAGCCGGCCCATTCATGCTGTAGACAAATATGTCTACAGCGTGGCTCTACCACAATGACATGTTCAGGGTACAGTTCATATAAAACGTTGTCATAATATATATGTATGTCAAAATCATATAAAAATGTTGCAGATCTACCGATAATAATACATATTTTTTACTAACAGCTACTACAGCATACGCGGTACGACTGCTGTGCTGAGGTCTAGGGTTCAATCCTCGGATGGGGTAAAGGTGATATTGGGTTTTTCTACCACGAAATTCTCAGTATCAGCCCGGAGTCTGGGATTATGCCCGGTATTTTTTTTTTTTTTTTTTTTATCCTGGCACGGCAAAGTGACCGCACTGTACCTGATGGTAAGCGCAGTGCGGTCCAAATAGAGTACTGAGTAGCGAGAGACGATCTATCCCCGCTACTCAACACACTCATGCCGGCCTGCTTCTTCACACTACGCCATGAGCAAGAAGGGGTCGAGGGTCTAGTGTCAGAGTACTCAGAAGGCCGCAAAATGGCCATTGTACCCCAACTCCAGACCCCCGACAAAACCGGATGTACACTGGCTGATCCCGGAACGCGACACACTTGCGTGTGCCACTATGGCGGGTTTTTCGCCCTGTGTACGGTGGTCGCTATCCGGGCGGATACGAATATCCTACCACCAGCAGGTATAGCGAAAGGCTGGCCCCATATCACATCATTGGAGGGTAATAAGCTCAACGAAATGTAGGTATACTGGTGGCACCTCTGCTTACCCCTTCGAAGATTACAGGCATATGTATGTAAACAAACAAAGTTTACCTCTGGATTATAGTATACATTGACTTTTTGCTGTAACGCGTGCATTGTAAGAAGGTCATGTTTTTTGCAGTAATATTCATTGCCTCTGAACATTTACGATACTTTAGATTTTTTAGAATTTCGCTATTTGTATAGGTACATAATATTAAATTACGAAACGTGAAATTAATCGCGAAATATTTAATGGTATAAATACCAATTTATTTCCCTGTCTGACTGCCTACTGTCAGCCCGCAAATACGGCCAATGCAACTTGGTTGAAACGTCGGGAAATTAATTGGTATTAGTCCTACTAATAGGTATTATAAATGCGAATGTTTGGATGGATGTTTGTTACTCAATCACGCTACAACGGCTGGACGGATCTGGTTGAAATTTGGCACAGAGATTGATTAGTCTGGAATAGCACATAGGTTACTTTTATCCCGGAAGAATGTACAGTTCCCATGGGATAGTTTAGTTTTTCACAGAGCAAGGGAACGACGTGATTTTTCGCATAGTGGCAGTTTGGGTAACAGAAAATGACATAGGCCACTTTTATCCCGGACAATGCACGCTTCCTATAGAATAGCAAAATATAGAAAGGTGTAATAGCTTAAGATGCCTCCATGGATTGTATACCTTTAATCCAAAAATTAAATCCACGCGGGCGGAGCCGCGAGCAACATCTAGTATTTACATATATCTCTCGTATCTCGGAAACGGCTCTAACGATTTGGATCGATAAGTTTTTGCTTTTGAAGTTGATCTGAATATGTATCTTCTCCGAAAAAACGTGGAGCGAAGGTTTGGTCGCCCAGATATTCGTCTATATATTGAGGAAGGTTATAGGCTATCTAATATCACCACGCACATGAGTGGAGCAAACGGCTGTGACGGGGTGACCAGCAACAACTTTTTATATGCACAAGTTTAGCCCAATCACGTTTCATTTCACGCTCGGCCGTCGCATGTCATCAACTGTCATTCAAGATTTGAAACACGAATTAAACGTATTCATTCGAGCGATGGGCTTAATGAACTTGAAGGACGCTTCGACGACACATGCCTGAAAAATATATAATGTACCATCTGTTGTGATACCATACTGGGAGTGAAAGATAAGATAAGATAAGATAAACTTTATTGCACACAAAAGAAAAACATACAGTAACACATAACATAAATTAACCTAGAAATAAAATATCTTATAAATAGAGTAATGCTAAGAGTACAGCGATGTGTTTGATTGAACTCTGGTGTCCAAATAAAGATCTAACTTGTGTTATGAACACCAGGGATTCATATCGTACATTATAATTGACTTTAAATTAAACTTAGAAGATAAAAATTATAATATAAAATGCACTCCGACAAAAAGACATTATCGGGGGAATCTTCATGTAGTTGCAAGTCTGTGTGCCGTAATCAACGCGCGTTTGTTTGTGTGTGTTGTGTGTATGTGTTGTGTGTATGTGTTGGTGTGTATGTGTAAGTGTATGAGAACATTATCTTAAAACAGGTGTAAATAAAGTATACTAAAGTGTTATGAAATTCAGGATTTCTTCCGTCTCTATGTAATTTTGTGTTAGTAGCCATTTCTTTACTTTATGTTTGCAATCAAACTTATTTAGAGAATAGATGTTACAAAGTTTATTTAGTCTATTGTAAATGTGATTGCCAGTAACTTTAAAGCTCCGTTTAGCCAGTAATGTGTTGAAAGTTATGGATGGACAAACAGCGTAGACCCGTCGTTTCTTTAAAACATTAGGATCGAAAGTAAGGGTGGAGTGTTTACGTAAAACCGTGTGGAGTATGTACAGTTGCCTTACTGTTAAGACCTGGCAATTTTTGTATAGGAGGTCTGTGGGAAATCTTAACAGCCTATAGGTTAAAACCTTTAGCACTGCCCTTTGCGCACGCTCTAATAACAGAAGGAATGTTTTATGGGCGCTACCCCAAACAGAGATACAATAGTTCAATATAGATTGCCCTAGAGCGTAGTACACGGTAAATAGAGTATTTCGGTCTGCAGAGTTACGTAATTTTTTAAAAACGTAAATTAATTTCCTCACACGTGAGGTCAGGGATGACAAATGAGCTTTCCAGTTCAGGAGATTGTCAATTTGTACACCAAGATACTTGAAAGTACTGGATCTATTTAAAATATGACAGTCACAGGTAGGGTTTGGGTATGACGCTGAGCATGAGTGGGCTTTAAGTACTATGGTGTCTAAGATAGTGTGGTTCAAGGTAAAGATGTAACAGAGATCAGACGGGATATTCTCGGATTAATTAATTTTTCTTATCCTGGCCCGGCTAAATGACCACACTGCACCTGATGGTAAGCGCAGTGCCGTCCATTTAGGGTATCGAGCAGCCCGCCCTGTGGAATGGGGGCGTTTGACCGCCCTGTGGAATGGGGGCGTTTGACCGCCCTGTGGAATGGCGGCGTTTGAATTCCACCACGATAACCCCTTTTTTTTTTTTTTTTTTTTTTTTTGTTGTCGCGGGGAAAGCGTTTTATTACTGCCGCCCGCTCCGGAGGGAAGCGGATTAAGAATAAAACGGGTATGCTGGACTAGCCGGTCTTACGACCCAGCATCCCCCTCGCACGGATGATGGCTATCCGTGCTGCCGCTGGGCCGAGTCCCTAACCCCTATGTACACCCCACCCGACACTACCAGCTAAAACCCCGCGGTGGCCTTCTTCGGCGCTTGCGGAGCGATCCCGGGGTATTCTAAGGAGTGCTAGAATTGCAGCCGGAATCGCCCCTGCGCGGTGCTGCGTAGCAGCCCATCTCCATGGAGGGCTAAGGAGCCCCCGCGCACCGAACAACGACAGCGAACGAGGCCTTACCACACGCGCTGCCGTCCATCTCGGGGTCGCACGATGATCCGAATTTGGGAGTGCATCGATACGGGCTGACAGCCCTCCGCTGCGCGCCCGCGACCCCCGATGGCCCCTATTAGTCGCCTCGTACGACAGGCAGGGGTTACCGTGGTTCAGCGTTCTTCTGGCGGGAGGAGGCGTCCAGCCACCGTCAAGAGAGACTGGCCCCGAGAGAGATTGCGGCCCGGTTTCGCAGAACCGCCGTGGAGGAGTGGCATACCAGGCTGGAGAGCCCAACTGCGGGCTTGAGGACTGTCGCAGCAGTGCGTCCTGTCCTAAAGAGATGGCTAGACAGGCGCCACGGGGCGCCTACGTTCCGACTGACACAGGTAATTTTCCCAAATTCGGGGCATCGTGCGACCCCGAGATGGACGGCAGCGCGGGTGGTAAGGCCTCGTTCGCTGTCGTTGTTTGGTGCGCGGGGGCTCCTTAGCCCTCCATGGAGATGGGCTGCTACGCAGCACCGCGCAGGGGCGATTCCGGCTGCCATTCTAGCACTCCTTAGAATACCCCGGGATCGCTCCGCAAGCACCGAAGAAGGCCACCGCGGGGTTTTTTTACCGCTGGTAGTGTCGGGTGGGGTGTATATAGGGGTTAGGGACTCGGCCCAGCGGCAGCACGGATAGCCATCATCCGTGCGAGGGGGATGCTGGGTCGTAAGACCGGCTAGTCCAGCATACCCGTTTTATTCTTAATCTGCTTCCCTCCGGAGCGGGCGGCAGTAATAAAACGCTTTCCCCGCGACAAAAAAAAGGGTATCGAGCAGCGAGGGACAACTATACCTCGCTCCTTGACACAATCATGCCATTCTGCTAAATATAGTTTGATAGGTGACAAAGAATAGGTATAAATAAAAAAAGATAGATAATAAAAAAGTTAATAATGCAAAAAATCTACCAGCATTGTTTGGCTAGTTGGTAGTGATACGGACTGCCGACACAAATGGCATACACTTCTAACTTTTCTAATATAACGAGAATTATCGCGTGATTTAACGGTCAAAAACCTCGTGATTCTACTGACCCGCTGACCAGTGTGGTGGACTAAGGCCTGAACGCTCATTCGTAGAGAAGACCCGTGTCTAGTAATGCAGATCTAGTATTCTTATTCTGTATATATAAAAGAAGAATCTGACTGACTGACTGACTGATCGATCAACGCACAGCCTAATCGGCTGGGGTTAGAGACTTGAAATTTTGACAGTAGGTACCTTTTATCACGTAGGCATCCACTAAGGAAGGGTTTTTGGAAATACCACCCCTAAGGGGGTAAAATAGGGGATGAAAGTTTGTATGAAAATCCGTCATTTTTAAGTTAAACGCATGAATATTGGTATTTTGTATTGTATACTTTTTCTCCCAAACATGACCTCCACGCGGGCGGAGCCGCGGGCAACAGCTAGTATATTATAAGATCTATAATAATATATCAAGAACTACGAGGGACTACAACTCCACAACACTCACACCCGAAACAAATACTTGTGGATCACACAAATTCGTGAAATGTGTTAGGAACATCAACAAAACTATGCAAGATGGATATTTAAAAGGCACAAATACAATGTTAATAATTTATTGATTGATTTACACGGCACTGTTACACATCTCACTGCTTAATATTAACACACACGCATGTCAGGATTCACTTAAGGCTTCTCTTTATAATTAATCTACCAGCATTACCCTCTAAGCTGAACTACGTGGCCATAGTAGAAAAAAACAAAATAAAAATAAAACAAATAGAAATAGAAATAGCCATACAATTACTTACTGCCCCGCGAACGAACCACGAATGTTCTCACTACCAACTCACTGCTACACCACTAGTCTTCTGAACTGAACCATCCGAACACCGGAGCGCGGAAGGCACTCTGTTTTATATTAAAAATTTACTACTCCTACTTAGGTTGTCATTATTAACTACCCCCAACTAGTCTCCTAAATACCTATGTTTATACCTTCGGTATTTCTAAAAAAAGGAAATATCCTAATAAATGTTGGTTTAAAAAAAAAACAGAACGTTCTACGAGTCAGAAACATATGTTGGTCTATTGAAATAAAGCAAATTTTATCGGGATATTTTACTTTTTTAGCCCAACGTTTCGAAGGCTTTACAGTCTTCGTGGTCACGTGGTGGACTGAGTTGTATGTCGTCACGAAAGTATAGTGCAATGTTTCTAGTGACATGAAAATTTGTATTATTTCCATTTATCAGAATAACTATTACTATTACTTCAATATTCGCGTAAATATAAGAAACAATTATATGTTGGTCCAATTTTGCAATATTTCCCAGCGGTTAAATTGTCACGCGGCAAATTAATAATAGACATACATTTTAAAAAGTGGCCATGAATAGATTCCGTTATTACAGAAACATCCTGTTCGGTCGGCTAATTATATTAATATTTGTAAATATATTATGTCTAGTTGTACAAAGGAAATAGCCGCTAACACTTGTCAAAATAAAATTAAAAATCAAACCCACAATTAATTCGTAGCAAATATACATCCGTCCATAGCTATATTTGACAAGTAATTAAACTAATACTATTCGTAGCATTGGTCCTTTTAATTTAATTTATTATATTATATAATTAGGTTTGACAGTAAATAATAAACTTAAGGAATCCAAACTCTTGGCCAAAATAATAGGGTAATTGACATGATATTTTATTATGGGCAATAAATTACGTTGCCTACAAACTATTGTCGAAAGAATTTTATGAATCTGCTCAAAAACAAGTCATGTAGAAGCCATTCATGTCTGGAGACAACAACATGACATGATTCATGACGTCACCAGTCAAAACGGCCATTACGGTGCAGTCGTATGAGGGAGACAGTGAGATGTTCTCACTACGCACTCACTTTTGCCCATACTAATATTTAAAATAATAGTTGCGATCTTATTTTTGGATAATACTATAGCATAGACAGGAATTTGATTTCTGAATAGGCATTCAGAACAGAACAAAACATTGTAATGCCATAACTAGGAAAAATAATTAAACACGCATAAAATCGTGCAAATTAACAACCAACCTACATTTGCGAGCCATTGTACAGAATATTTTAACTGCTTTATACATTCGGCTTCATTAAAACTGCCAATATGCAAAGTAGTTAAGAGTGTTTACAAACGGGGTATTTAAAGTATAAAATATATTAAACCTGACTAAAAGGCATAATTGATAATGGATTATTAAATTAGAAATAGAAGAATTAAAAGAAAAAGAAGAAGTATTAATTATTAAAAATATAAGAATATTAACGGTAGGCAGCGGCTCTGCTGTGCCCTAGCATTGCAGAAGTCTATGGGCGGCGGTGACTACTTACCATCAGGTGGCCCGTCTGCTCGTCTGCCTATCCAGAAACAAAAAAAAGAATAATTATATAAAGGAGGTGAATCTCCCTGAAACTAATTCCAAACTGAATGAGAGGACAATAGAATAACTGATGAAGTTAGATCCGACCAATCAAGTGACATCTGGTGACCTGATTTTTTTTGTACTCTTGGGCATAAATATAATAATACCAACCCTGTCTGCCTGTCGCACTACTGGGCACGGGCTTCCTTTACTAATGAGAGGGGGTCAGGCCTTAGTCCTCCACGATGGCCTAATGCAGGTTGGTAGACTTCACATACCTTTGGAATTCTTATAAGAAATCTCGGGTATTTAGGTTTCTCACGATGTTTTCCTTCACCGTTAAAGCGATAATTAACAATTAATACACACGTAACTTTAGAAAAGTCAGAAGTGTCTGCCATTTGAGTTGGTTTTGAACTTACGACTTTCTCGACAGTCCGTATCACTTCCAACTAGCTTATCGCAGTCTTTATTGCTTTGCATTGTTTTAAAAAATATATTTATTTAATTATTGTTAAAGCGCATAAATTCATTCCGTGTACACAGCTTTATCACGCGTTCAGCATTATCTACACACATAAATACAGTAGTTAAATGTACATTGCTTAAATTTGCATAAACGTTTTTAATTACTTACAAGTTTTGCGTAAAATGCAATGCGTTCACGGCACATGGCGCCCGCTAGGAGTGTGCGTTGAAACAACGAACCGTTTTTTAAACTGTTTTCTATTTTTAACGAGTCAACAGTTTTCTCTTTACCGCAAAACTAGTTTAATTTATCAATCTGTTTCATTCAACGTCGTAACGACAGACGCTAATAAAACGGGAAATTAACGTATAGATCTGTGGACGCTTCTGCA
Source organism: Laothoe populi (assembly GCA_905220505.1). Lineage (NCBI taxonomy): Eukaryota > Metazoa > Arthropoda > Insecta > Lepidoptera > Sphingidae > Laothoe > Laothoe populi. Next base: position 4,004,213 of record HG992165.1, read on the forward strand.
AACCTGTTAAAAACGTCAACTGGAAACGGTTTCATTTCGTTAACGCAAAAACCGTCAACGACCCACCTCTAGCGCCCGCTGGCTGGTACTTATAAAATCTTTACATGCCGATTCTACCATTGGATAAATAAGATTTAAATTAACTTGGCCTGTGTCTATCTATCTATGTAACGGAATCTTTCAACGTAATTTTTTCAACCACATTTAAGATGTCCGTCCGATTTATTTGAAAATTTGCATCACTATAGAAAGAACGTTCCATATTTAAAACTTATTTTCTGCTTTTTAGTTCGGCGAGCTATTAAAGCGTGTTTTTTTAGTTTGTTAATCTGTCACTGTTTATTACCCTATAATAATAATTTTGAATTTGGATTCCAGACCATGTCGAAAATGACTGTGCCAAGGGAACGATCCCGCGGACGGCCCAAAAAGCGCTGGATTGACGTATAGAAGAAATAAGAAAGAAAAAGATTTATTACCAGAGCAAATAAAATAAAACTTAAAACAAAATTGTTTGCTCCGACAACAGGTCCCCTCATTCAGCGATATGCTGCAGTACAGCCTGAGCAGTACTGATGATTCACAAAGAAATGGAAAAAAAATAACAAAAATCGAGACACACACACCTGAATATAAATAATTACACATTATTGCAAATTTATAAAAAAATTAAATAAATCAGCACTCTAATGCCACAGTATTGCGTATTGCGAGGTACTGGAGTTGCTGGAAAAGCTAAACATGATGATAACCATACACCATTCCTGAAAATGTGAAATAATGGGACAATAAAAATAAAAACAATCAATATAAAATTAAAAAACAAATCAATAATGCCAAGATTCGTAGGTTGCTGGCCGCACATCCCCTTGCGTTTATGTGTTTTGTTTCTGATTGCAGAGTAAATGCTGTTTCAATTGAGACTTAAAGCTAAATTTGCAGAACGACCTTTCTAGAACGACATGGTGGGGGGATGTTATTCCAGCACCGAGTGGTGGCATATTTAAAATTGCGTTTAAAAGCAGCAGTCCTATGTTTTGGCATCGACAGCGGATTCGTTGTGGATCGGGTGGAGTATGAGCAGTGATCTTGCCTCCATAGTAGCTTCTCGCACAGGTACTTCGGACAAATAGTAAGGTCATTTTTAGGATGTTTAGATCGTTTTCGATCTGCCATTGCACCGGGATAATGGCAGGTAGAAAGAAAATTCCGGACTATGGATGCTATTTCTTGCTTCATACTCGTGTATCCACGTTCACGTGCTAAAGAATCTCACCATCCAATCTCAAAGGTGTCCTGAAGATTACCTAGCATTGCCTAGTCATGTATTTATGCTGCAATCTGAATCTAAAGAATACATAGGCATAATAACCATTCAATGACGCAGACAAGTAAAACGGTAGGCAGTGGCTCTGCTGTGCTCTGGCATTGCAGAAGTCTATGGGCGGCGGTGACTACTTACCATCAGGTGGCCCGTCTGCTCGTCTGCCTATCCAGGCACTAAAAAAAAAAAAAAAGACTCTGAATAAAATACTTAATACACCGAACAGTCACACACATAGGTCTGACGCCACACTAGGTCAAACCTGTATTGTGGGTTCCAACAACTACGGGGTACTATGGTCCTAGAACATCCAGACCCGAAACAAATATCTGTCTGTCACACAAACACTTGTCTCCGTGCGGGAATCGAACCTATAGCCTCTCGTTTTCCAGACGGCTACTCGTCCGCTGCGCCACGGAGGTGGTGATTTGATTATAGATACCCATACAAAATAAATTCATATAAGAACAATCGCAAAGCTAAAAATAGCAGAAGGTTAAATGCTTGTGTTGGATTCTCAATTTAGCAATGAAGTGTACGCGTTTTTGAGCAATTAGGGTACAAAAAGTATGTATCGATTTACCAATACGAGGCTAAGTTTCATTTTTGAATGCTAAGTTAATAAATTTGGGGATTTAATGAACTTATGACCGTTGAGGGACCGTAGTATTAGTTCATGGTACCCACGACAACCTTTCCTTCTCACACCCATGATTTTCTGATATTATAAGTGTTTATGGGCAAAGAACACTTGTCGTCTCTCACTACTTCATACTCTAATTCCAAGGCTCTAAAAAAAAGTAAAAATCGTACCATAGACATTTTGACAGCATCCGTGGCGCAGCTAGCGAGTGAAACGAAAGGCCGGGATCAATTCCCGCACCCAGAGTCCAGACTAATGTTTATGTTGTCGGACTGTACTCCCTGGCTTGACCTGGCCACTACTATGAAAAACAAAATATATCAATGAGTCTTTCGTATGAAGCACCTCTCACATGGAGAAAGAACAAGAAAGCTCTCGTGTAAATGATCGGCAGCATATCCTGAGTTTGGAAGTTCGAATAGGCACTCTTAAACATCCTATTAATATTATAAATACGATTGTCTGTATGGATGGACGTTTGTTACTCAATCACGACAGAACGGCTGATCGAATCTGGCTGAAATTTGGTACAGAGATAGATTATATTCTGGAATAGCACATAGACTACTTTTTAACCCGAAAAAATCATGGTTCTTATGGCATTGCATAACAATTGGATCCTCCAGGAATCGTGCTTTTAAAAGAAGTTTCATTAAAGTTTGTTAAATAGAGTTTTAGCGCATTTTCCTCAAGAATGCTATACCAATTTATACGGTAGCGCTAAATATTTTCTAAAAAGTTTAAAATAAAAAACAATATTGAAATTTTTGGAAATACCCACGACGTTGTTGATCGGGCAGTCATTTTTCACAGACACATAAAATTTTCCACGCGGGCAACAGCTAGCAGTTTTTACAACACGTCACACAATCAACACAGGGTATGCGTATTTTATAAAGAATAAGATACTGAATCGATTCCAGACAGTTTTTAACTGTTTATAAATATTTAGAACTAAGCAAAAAACAGTTACCAATTGTTAGGAACATCAACAAAACTATGCAAGATGGATATTTAAAAGGCACAAATACAATGTTTATAATTTATTGATTGATTTACACGACACTGTTACACATCTCAGTGCTTAATATTAACACTCACGCATGTCAGGATTCACTTAAGGCTTCTCTTTATAATTAATCTACCAGCATTACACTCTAAGCTGAACTACGCGGCCATAGAACTGTTTACAATTACTTACTGCCCCGCGAATGAACCATGAATATCCTGACTTTGGTTGCCATTATTAACTACCCCCAACTAGTCTCCTAAATTCCTCCGTTATACCTTCGGTATTTCTAATAATAGGAAATACCCTAATACAATAGTCAAAATAATCGAAATCAAAACATAAAGCCAGGTGATAAGGGCTTTTTGAAATGCAATAATAAACGAAATCCGTTCTCAAATAAAATGCACTTTATGTCCAGGAAAATAAATAAGCAAGATTTAAATTCATCACAGTATAATTTCAGTATATGTATTACGGTTGTTACATTAGATTTCAATTGCATGCTGAAGGTACCTATATTATGACTTTAATATAAATCTGCATGTCTTATTTAATGCCAATCTTTAAAAGCATCAATTTAGTGTTACCAAAAAAACGATTAGACCATCAGCAAAAAGATAGCATTTTTTATCAATGCCCACACGATATCATATTCGATAAGTGCACTTAAAATATCAATAACTGCCTACACTCACATCCTAAGACATAAGCCGGCCGCGGGCTACCGATTCTAAAAAAACAAACCACCCGCACGATCAATCACAATCAATTATCTCTACTAATACTTCATAATTAAGATTCAAGTCATCCGCAAATTTATTTTGCTCATTTCAACAACGACTTACAATGCTATCAAACAAAATATGTAAATATAGCTCTTATGTACGCACGATAAAGTGCTATTTGATTGCAAAGTGACGTTGGTGTTTATGACATGCAAAATTCGAGTGTTACCACACTGCTCTTAAACTATATACGTTCACTGCAAATGTAGTGGAAACTTTGTGTTGGTGTGAATTGGGCAACTGGTAACTGGACACGATCCTCGGATAGCTGTGTTCGATTTTTAAACGTGCTGCATTGCTTTGTTTTTTTATTGCATTGATTTGAGTACTCTTTTGCCTTGATTAATTTAATATTTTTATGTGATGATTTTTTTCAAGCACCTCACAGGTTTCCTTGGTAGTAATATATGCTTTTAATTTTTTATTTCCTTACAAAATTGCAAATGTGCTAGTGTTGGAACGCCCGATAATAAAGCAGTCTCATAAACGAGTTTAATATTAATTATCTTTGTTTTAAAGTCTTCAACCAATTGACCTGTAACTGACATTTCTGGCACACATCACAACACTATTACAAAATAAGGTTGGACAGCAAAAAATAACCGAAGAAATCATCGAGACAAACCAGTCTAGTAGTGTTAAAATAGATCTGACATTTTGCATGTACTGTCAGATCTATCTTCTAGGCTGTATGCACCTATAAATATTATTTATTAATGGTTGAACATTAAAAATTACACACAATGGGCGATAACATCGCTAATGTTTAATGGCTGTCGTTATGCTGTAATCGATTATCGATGAAAATCGATAATGATTGATTTATAGTGCAGCCCTGGCTTTTGACAAGCAAAAAAGTATTTGATTTAAAGTATTTTTTTAGTTATTTTAGGGGGAATTACAGTGCGTCGTCTCAGTTAAATGATTTATTATTTGTAATTAATTATACTTTTTCATGTTGTCCTCTGCACTGAGGCACATGTAGCGATTGTCCAGCCTCTCAGTTGTTGTGCCTGAATCTTGAGATTGCTTCTAAAGAATACCTTATAAGTTTAACCTCACTTTGCCCCCTTTCAGGGATGATTTTTCAAAAACGTTGAAACACGTATTTCTTTATTTTCAGATCCCTAACTTGAGGAATGATAGATTTCCCATACAAATATTGAACTCCTATTTGACCCCTTTTAAAGTTGTGTTTTGAGAAAAAAGATAGCCTATGTCCTTCTCCAGGATATAATCTATCTCCTTGCCAAATTTCATCACAATCCGGTCAGCCGTTTAGTCGTGAAAAGGTAACAAACAAACAAACAGAGCTACTTTCGCATTTATAGTATTGGTATGGATACCATCATCGTGCCATTTTCTCATACAATCTCGAACGCACATAACTCATAATTAATATCATTTTCCGAGGATATTTTACGTGTCTTTTGCTGGCACGGCAAAGTCACCACACTGCACCTGATGGTATGTGCAGTGCCGTCTAGTTAGAGTGCCAAGAAGCGAGGACATTCTATTCCTACTCAACACAATAATGCCGGCCTTTTTTCAAGTTTTAACTACTGAGAGCTAGTTTCATTTTGATAGCCCGGTTTCTTTCGTTCCGTACTTAAAATTTATGCGTATGTATTTCTAATAGTTTAACAGCAATGCATTGATGTCTTCTGACGATATTCGAATTTACTTGTGCAACATATTGGATAACTTATCATAGACTTATGTTACCTCACTGTTATACAACAGCTGCCAGCTCGTGTGTTATTCTATGAAATGCGTTACTAAATTATTTGTGTCAATAGTATGACATTGTATATATATTTTTTATCCTGGCATGGCAAAGTGAACACTGCACCTGATAGTAAGCGCAGTGCCGTTCAATAGGGTAGTTTCCTCTGTTTAATTTTGTACATTATTCGATTGCAACCGAATATAATACGCAAAAGGAACTCTTTTGCGAAAACAGAATCAAAATTGCTCGAACAATCGATCACAATATTTATTTTAAATATTGGTATGAGCAAATACTCAGAGACAATCTATTCCCCGCATCTCAACACAATCATGCCGGCCTGCTTCTTCACACTACGCCATGGAGAAGAAGGTGAAGAAGCCGTCAAGGGTCTAGTGTCACAGTACTCAAAAGGCCACAAAACGGCCAAACATCATCCCCAACTGTAGACCCTCGAAAAAACCGGATGTTCACTGGCTGACTCCGGAACGCGACACACTTGCGTGTGCCACTATGGCGGGTTTTACACCCTGTGTACGATGGTCGCTATTCGGGCGGATATGAATATCCTACCACCAGCATACCTATATTCAGTATACACTGTTAATTAAAGTCAAAATAGTTGAGGTACCAGTGTTTTTTTTATTCATGTACATTTAGTAACTGTCATTTTCCAAGTACCGAAAGAAAACCACACTGCAACTTGACATATATGACGGCTTGCTGAAGATTTTCTTCACACTATGCCCGAGTCTCAGAATTATAGGAGGGAACCCGTAAGCTGGTAAACAGTTCTATAGCTTGATAATGCGGGAAAGATACGAATTAGCAAACGTGTAGGGTTCGGGTCAGGGTAGTAAACACCATAGCTGTGATTTGATACTAGTTATATTCAGGTTTAACTGGTATCGGCGTTCTGTAGACAATCTTATCAACAGCATAATACACTCGATCGTTGTAGCAGTATCTCGAAAATTACTGACGTCAGCAGGCTGTTCCGTTTCGAGTAGCTAGGTTTTTAGAGAAATAACCTTTTACCATATTTTCAATCACCACCCTTTTCCTCTTAGTTCTATACATCTGAATCTTCTGGGATTATAGGTGTTGGTAGGAAGTAAAGCTCATTAATCCTCTATAAGAGAGTATGTTTAAGTTCGCGTTTTAGTTTAATCTTCATTTGCACAATCCTTACATGCATTTTATCTTCATCTCTTTCATTAATATCTTCTTGCAATTCAATTCGGACAGAATACTCCTAACCTGTTTCATTGAGTTGTAGGAAAAATCTAAGTTATCTCGTAAATAACTTTCCCATGACCCACCAGCCTCGCTTACTGATGCTGCCTTGCCGTAGGCTATGTTGGGTAACATTTTGTAATGTTACCAACGTGGATCTGTTTCTTCATAAACAATCTTGTTTAAGCTATTGTGAGCCAATTAGAATTGACGAGTGAATTACTACGATTTCAAAATAGATTCAATGTATGACATATTTGAATCTGTTTTGTCGATCGGAAATGGTATGGTTTTTTTAATCCCGAAGATTAACTTGATAGATGTTAGGTAATGTGAGAGAAATTTGGCGATGAAGCTTTGAACCTAGGCAAATGTTCAAAAACCATTTACTAAAACAATATTCGTTCATTGACTCACAATATAAAACGCCTTTACCTCTATAAAATATCTTGCTTAGTGATACCAACTATTGGCAACCTATAATTTCTACTATGAACCGTGAGCAAAAATCATACACCAATATTAATCGATATATCAACTTTTACTCGCAAGAAAAATGGCTCAGCATCGATTGCGAAAACGATATGTAAAGCAGATTGCGATCGGTTGTTCCGCGTGGCCGTGCCAGAGCGGGTGATCACTGACCGGCGGCTGCCTTGCCGCCGGCGGTGTCGCTTGCGACAGGCGCCGAATGACGTGTACTATCGAAGATATAAATCATAATAGTTCAGCTCATATAAACACGCAGTGCTGTGCGCGTAGGTATACATACATACCCTCCGTCGTCCTATAGGACGATGGAGGGTATGTGACGGTAAACGATGAGCATAAAAAGGAAGGAGCACGAGCCTCGCCTTAGTCCACTACGCTGGTCTCATGCAGATTGCTAGACTTACTTACTAACCCTTCTCATTAGTAGAGGAGTCAGTAGACCCGTGCCAAGCAGTAGAACAACATAGCAAATGTAGCAAAATGTGAGCGCTCTGACATGTCCTTCTTTAAGCGAGGCTTAAAAAGAGTAGTCCTTCAACGCTAGGCAGTGCCTTATTGCAGGAGTCTATGGGCGGCGGTGTCTACTTACCATCAGGTGGCCCGTCTGCTCATCTGTCCTTCCAGACAGTAAATAATGTAGCAAATTCACTTGAGTCCAGTTTTACAGTTTTATTTAAAAACCTATGTAACACCTTGTGTGATCGCTAGTACCCAATAACTTATATTAATTATGTAAGTAGGCAAGTGCAAGTATCGAGTGTAAGTGCCAAAATATTTTAATGTGTGTGTTTTTACAAACTGGTATTAATTTCGTGATTGTTGTAATGGTGAAATTATTTTTTTATCGCAACCTGTTGAGTTAGGTAGGGGCTTGTTGGAGGAATAAGCGCAATGGTAGCTTTGGTATGCGTTGACAAAAATACATAGAGACGGTCGAGGTCGCCAGGTTTCATGGACGGTGGCAGTTGGATATGACTTTAAAGATGGCTTTTCCTCATTAGTGGGCATCATCATAAAAACTATATCTATCTTTGTATTTAGTATACCATATCGAAGTGCCAATAACGTCCCATAATATGATAGGGGGCGAGCCTATCGCCATACCAGGCACAATTCCAGACTCCGGGCTGATACTGAGTATTTCTTAGGAGTAAAACCCAATATCACTTTACCCGACTCGGTGATCCCGAGACCTCAGCAGTTGTAACGCATGCACAATTACAACCGCGCCACCGACAGTCGCCGGCAGTTATAATTCTCGAGAGCTCATTAAATCCATAATTAATACACACCAGTGTTATACGCAATACGCGACTATCGAACTCCATCCAACTGCCACTTACGACTTCCAAACGTCTCTAGTAATTTGGGTTCGTTTCGAAACATTTAAGTACACGTCAGCCGGTTGCAAATTGCTAGACAATCGCCGAGAGAACGGATGCGTTTGACAAAACGAACGAAGGCCGTACAAAATTGTTGGGGATCGTTTACGTGTACCATTTGACGGCTAGAGTCTGGATTTATTCAAATAAATGAAGTTTATTGAAATAGATGTAGGCAATTAAATCGATAATCTTTGAATTAATTACAAATTAGATCGTACGAGAGAAAGTGATGTGAAGGGAAGTCACGACCCTCAATACTGTCTGAATACCACGCAAGGAGGGGGAGGCAATTAAATAGATCTTATGACTAACACAAAATAAATATAAGAACGCCTATCAACTTATGTATATACAGATCATATATTATCATCATCCATGCACTGGCTAATACGCTAATATAGTTCAATTTAATACTGTATACAATAGTTTGACTATTCGAGGAAAGATTATTGAAGCTAGTTTCGATGGTAGATTTGCATTATATTCAAATAAGTTAAAGACGATGCTAAATGTTTGACAATGGACTTTCATAGGTAAATGAGAAAGTGGGTTATAATGGCAAGCGATTCTCATAATCCATTAACATTCACAATAGCTGGATAAGCGTGGATGCTTCCTGGCCTTTAAGGAAATAAATGATCAGGAAGGACTCGGGAATTGGGCACTTGGAAATCTCATAACAGCAGCAAGCTCTTACGCTGGCTTTCTAAAATATATAGCATGTGTTTTTATAAAAATCCAGAAACTGAAAAATCTACTAAAATAAAAATCATGTAGTACGCGTTACACAAAAAGCCCCAGAAGTCAGCTCGCTATTTAGATCTTTTGCTTTTGTTCATCTTTGTTCTGGTCTTTTTTCATTCTTTCGATATTAGCAATATGTATAATTTGAATGACCTTCAAGACAATAATTTCGTCTAACTATTTTTATTATTGTGTAACTATAATTTTTGTAACCTTTTCGTTAATGATCTTTCTATAAAAGGAGCAAGGAGATTATCAGTTGTGAATGTATTATTAAATTAAAATATATTCGGCATTATTAAACAGATTGACGTTGAATTACTGCACAAAGGTTTGACTAATCAAATATTTCAAAACAGTCAAACCTGTCCAGATTGGTACCTGGATAGAAACGCGGTACAAATGAATATGTCAAAGTGACTCACGTTTCCAAATGAGTCACTGTTTTATCGATCGTCAATGTTTTGGACTGGTTGTATCCAAGCGTTTTAGCGCCGTGCGCCTCATACTAAGAGGTACCGAAGTTGAAGTTTTGCGTGTAATTGATGCAGCTTATTATGTTTTTGATTTGAAGTTATTAGATGGAAAAGGATCTGAGTTTTTACTATCTTAATGCACTTCATTTAGTGATGGATGTGGTATGAGAATGCTAGTGGTAGGATATTCGTATCCGCCCGTATAGTGACCACCGTACACAGGGTGTAAAACCCGCCATAGTGGCACACGCAAGTGTGTCGCGTTGCGGGATCAGCCAGTGTACATGCGGTTTTTGTCGGGGTCTAGCGTTGGGGCACGATGTTTGGCCGTTTGTCGGCCTTCTGAGTACTCTGACACTAGACCCTCGACCGCTTCTTCACCTTCTTGCCCATGGCGTAGTGTGAAGAAGCAGGCCGGCATGATTGTATCGTCTGTTGTGTTGTCTCTCGCTACTCGATACTCTATTTGGACTGCACTGTGCTTACCATCAGGTGCAGTGTGGTCACTTTGTCGTGCCAGGATAAAAAACAAAATGTAGGAGGATTCGATTTTTTAGAATGTTAATTAATGCACTCCATTTAGTCTTAGATGTGGTATGAGGAATTCCAAAGATAAACTCCACAATGAAAAAACTGTATAGGTTTCTTTCGAATCAAATCAAATCAAATCAATCAAATCATTTATTTGTAAATGTAGGTAAAACAATAGGTGTTATGTTTAAGGCTAGTTCTCTACATTTTACTTAAAAAGTATACAAAATATTTTCTAATTAAACCATATTCTACGTTAGTGCATTACATTATATTCATTAGGACTGAAAGAATTCTTCAATTGAATAAAAGCATCTACCGATGAGGAAATCTTTGAGTTTATTTTTGTATAAATTTACATTTGCTATATCTTTAATATCTGGACTAAGTTTGTTACAAATGGCTGGTCCCATTCGGTAATTACTCTTCTGCAGAAGCGCTGTGTTGCTCCTTCCTATAGCTAAAGTATTAGCCTCCCTTATTCGTAGTCTCGTCATTGAAACTGCATGAAACCATGAAACGGTTATTTGTTTTTCTATTGCTAAAACCTTTTGTCCAGTATTTTAAAGTTAGTAAGAAAGTCTGATACATCAAAATCAAACTCAGTTTTAAACTTGGAACGCAGAGTATTATTTAATTCAAATTATAAGTCGTAATATTATATTATAAATATAATAATAAAAATAACGTATATATATATACGTCCAACAGTGGACGGCAACAGGCTGAGTATATATAAGTCGCGAAAACATTTCGATCTTGTGAGTAATTAGATGGGTCTCTCAGGGAATGTTGCAAATAGAATGCCGGCCATATGCAATTATGCAACGGTGTGACAATTCCTTGATGTTTAAATCAAAGTACCGTTCTCCTTTCGTCGTAAAGGTTCATACATATTTTTATGTGTGATTTTTAATTATTGAAAAGTAATTAGTATGAGTGTATAAATGTTTATGTATAAGTGTCCTTTAAAGCTATATTTGCTGAGAAGCAGCGGTAGCCTAGTTGAGAGCGGTACGGACTGTCGACACTAAAGTAGTTATTTCGAAACCAGCTCAAATAACATTCACTGGTGTACTGGTTACTCTGCCTACCCCTTCGAGGATTACACTTGTCAATGACTATGTAATTCGTTTGTTAACCACTGTTACAAAAAGAATAGTTATTATGTGCTTCTGAAAATTGCCTTCTTCCACGTGAAAGCTTCGGGGGGTATATCTAACACACGTGAAAATCTCTTCAAAATTGGTTTAGCCGTTTCGACAGCTCGGACAGACACGAAAAGTTTGTCTCGGCATTGATAACGAGCAAAATAACCGCACGACCTTAAGAAAAGGCAGTTATTTCGAAATCACAGACGGACAGTCGAATTTTATTTATTTGTGTAGATTATTACGACAAACGTACACAAGTCGAGGTGATCAAAAACCAATTTAAAGCTTTAATAGTATAATAAAAAGTTATAACAAAATATAGTATCAGCCTGTTTTATTGTCCCACTCCTTTCGGCCGCTATGACAACTACGATTCGCAACCAGCTGCGAAAGAGGAATTTTTATTCTTTCTTGGCAACTAGTTGCGAGGGAAGAGTGTTTTTTCTCAGCACACAACCAAGTTGCGAACAAAGAATAGATTTGTCGCCACCACAACCGATTTTCGCAACCAGTTGCGATCAAGGAGTTATTATTTTTTAATATATCCTATTTATAATATTTTGTTTTTCATAATAATATACTTTAAAGACGACTGAAAGACGATGATTTTCAGTTGCTCGGTAATATACCAAAATTTAATAATATTAAAACGTATCGTATTTTTGCCGCACCATCCAGCTGTTGAACAGTTTGCCAGCTACCGTTTTCCCTCCTTCCTATGATCCTGGGTCCTTTAGGCATAGTGTGAAGAAGCTACACAGCAGGCCGGCATGATTGTGTTGAGTAGCAAGGGCTAGATTGTCTCCCTCTAGCATCTGCCTAGTAGCCGGTTGCCGGGCGGACACTATGCGGAGACGCGAGGATCTTGTATTTGAGCTCAACCAGACCCTAGATCTCATATTTTCGCAGGATATCAGGAATAGGATTGAATTCAGTGCCAAGAAAACATAGGTGTGTGCATTTTCATGCCACAAATCCCCCTTTTCTCCAGTCTCCACTTTCAGGGTGTTCCAATGACAATGCAGAATGATGTTAGGATCTTAGGTGTAGATATCGGATTTAATATTGCGGCGGCGATTTCTAACGCCCGGTCAGCGTATATTAGCTGCTAATATAAAGCGCAGGTACAGCCGAGAATGGAATACTGCTTCCACCTCTGTTATGGTTCCGATAATTGCTTGCTCGATGGGTGATATGTCAATACATATGGCCCGTCGCTGCAATCAGCGACGGGCCATCTGCATTATGAATGATGCAGACGTGACCAACAGCTTAGAGCTGCTACAGCAGCCCAGGGACATTTCCTCGCTTAACATGTTTTTTATTTATTTATTTAAACTTCATATACAAAATTTGTATAAAGGCGGACATAATGCCTGAGGCATTCTTTACCTGTCAACCTTTGGGTTGTACAGAGAATAGAGAAGTAGGTGTAATAAATATCTATATATATATACACTAACAATACATACATATATAAGTATGTACATACAAACATATACAAACATTACATATAAGTACTTACTCCCTAAAAAAAAAACTTAATACACACTATAAAAACATACATGCATAAAATACATACATATATATGTATATAAATAAATGTACTGTCAAGGAAACCGCATACTAATGGGATGATTCAGCAACACTATTCAAAAGTAATTGACGAATTTTTTTTTATTCTGGCGCGGCAAAGTGACCACACTGCACCTGATGGTAAGCGCAGTACCGTCCAGATAGAGTATCAAGTAGCGAGAGATAGTCTATCCCCCGCTACTCAACACAATCATGCCGGCCTGCTGTTTAGCTTCTTCACATTACGCCTAAAGGACCCAGGATCATAGGAGGGAGGGAACACGGTAGCTGGCAAACTGTTCCACAGCTTGATGGTGCGGCAAAAATACGAATTTGCGAACCTCTTGGTTCGGGCCGGGGTAGTAGACACCACGAAGCCGTGGCTCCGCAAGCCAGCAAGCGTGGTTCTGGTATGGAAGGAAGAGGATGGGATAAGATCAAACAATTCTTCAGAGCATTCGCCATGATACAGGCGGTAGAACACGCTAAGCGAGGAAATATCCCTACGCAGCTTTAGCGGCTCCAGGCTGTTACTCACGTCTGCATCATTCACAATGCGGATGGCCCGCCGCTGCAACCCATCCAAGGCATCGAGAAGGTACCTTGCGAAACCATCCCAGAGGTGCGAGCAGTATTCCATTCCCGGCCGCACCTGCGCTTTATATAAGCGGTAGAGCTGACCGAGCGTGAAAAACCACCGCACCCTGTTCAGGATTCCGATCCTGCGTGAAGTGGCGGATATTACGCCCTCAATGTTCTATCATTGCGAATGCTTCGAAGAATTGTTTGGTCTTACCCCATCCTCGTCTATCCACGCCAGAACTACACGTACCGGCTTGCGGAGCTACAACAGCGTGGTGTCTATTACCCTGGCCTGAACCAAGAGGTTCGCAAATTTGTATCTTTGCCGCACCATCAAGTCATGGAAAAGTTTGCCAGCACCCGTGTTCCCTACTTTCTGTATTCTCGGGTTTATTAAGCGTACTGTAAAGAAGCTTCTGACTGACTGAAATGATTGTGTCACTTTGCGAGGGATGTTTGTCCTCGCTACTTGATAGTCTACTTGGACAGCACTGCGCTTTCTATCGGATGCAATGTGGTCACTTTGACGTGCCAGGATAAAAAAATAGTTTTAGTTGTACTCGTGTACAGCAAATTATATTAAAAAAACATCGAATATTACGCAAGCACCTTAATAATAATAAAAAGTTTTTTAATTCATAAAATGTACGTATTTATATACTTACGATTTATGTGAGTAAAAAATTAAGCATATATTTAGATTCAGCCTAAACCGCGATAGAATCCGTAAATTTCGTTTTATTTCAATAAATAATATTCGCCTAAACATAAGAAACCATTTTGTAATTATGTGAGTAAAAAATTAAGCATAGATTTTTTTCAAAACTAATATTAAAAATTATTATAACATCTCTCAACGCTTTGCAACGGATATTAAGTTATATAACCAATATGATTTCCGAAATATGTACCACCTGCGACCTGCCCCCTTGACTCATTTAGTATGCAAATATTATCAGAAAGCTGGCTTAGTCAGCAATTACGTCTCTAATGAGGTTTTATCTTGAATTCGACATTTGTAATTATAATTAAGACTGTGACTGCCTCGGTGTCGCAGTTGTAATTGCGCATGCGTAACGACTGCTGTGCTGAGGTCTCGGGTCCCTGGTCAGGTTTTTTTTTATAGTATAGTCCGACAAACGAGCCAGTGGGTCACCTGATGTTTTTTTTTTTTGGGGGGGAACACCCCCCTCTGCTCCCTCTGATATTTAGTCAGAGATTTGTAAACACCTATTTGAATTACATACTTTTATTAAAAGATAATGCTAGATAAAAAACGACTAAGGTGTTCACCAAAAATATTTACAACAAAATTTACTGATTCTAAAAATCTCCAAATATTACAACATTTTTCCGACAACTAAAAGACACTGTAAAATCGCCTATGTGTATATAGCAGTCCACAGTCATACGACGCTTTACCTATATACACATAGGTTCGTTAATATTATACATTTAAAATTTTAAAACCTAATATAGCACGTCATTCTCACTAAAATACACAGTAAAAACACACTCCTTGGCGGCTAAGTTCATATAATAACATATTATATTGCATAGCCGCCCTTTTCTATTTATTTCTTTCAATACATTTACGTGCTATATCCCTACAATATCTTAAAAACTTATATCTTATATCACCGGTCTCCAGTATATCGCAAAAGTTATCTTTACAAATTTTTACTTTACATTCCGTTTCAAATTTCATGCGCTGATACAGATATACCGGGCATTCGGTCAACACGTGTCTCGTTGGTCGTCACTCTCGTCGTGGTCACCTGATGTTAAGTGATCTCCACCGCCCATGAACATCCACAATACCGAAAGTATCATGTATGCGTTGTCGGCCTTTAAGGACAGGAATAGGGATTAGGTAAAGAGACATTAGGTTTTTCTATTTAGAAATTCTCAGTATGAGCCCGGAGTCTGGAATCTGTGCCCGGTATGGGGATAGGCTCGCCCTCTATCACTTTATGGGACCGAAATTCGGCCAAAAAGTAGGTACTGGTTACACCTCTGCCTACCCCTTCGGGAATTACAGGCATGAGTGGATATGTATGTAACTTTATTGGGAGTGTATTTATACATTTTACCGTTGCTAATTCTAAATATATCTGTGTATAAATAGTATTAATATTCGACTATAAAAAACATATATTTAGCGTATTCTTTCTTACTATCACTTAGCTTCTACTGTTGTTTATTATATAAATTGTTTTTTTAATTTTTTTTAAACGGAATTTGCAGTTGGAATTAAACTTATTTATAGTATTTGTATTAAATGTTAATTATCGCTTGCTTTAACGGTGAAGGAAAACATCGTGAGGAAACCTGCATACCTGAGAATTCTTATAAGAATTTCCAAGGTATGTAAAGTCTATTAACCCGCATTAGGCCAGCGTGGTGGACTAAGGCCTAACCCCTCTCATTAGTAGAGGAGGCCCGTGTCCAGCAGTGGGACAATGTTTAATACAGGGCTAGTTTTATTTATTATATTATTATAGTCTCTGAATAATCGAAATACAAAACTTTGTAGACTACATTTGAACATTGAAAATCTAATGTATGTGCGTAAAAATATTGCACAATTTGATAAAAAATGCGATATTCACAAAGTAAACACAAGGAACAAGCATAATCTTGTGTTACACTCGACTCGTCTCCACAAGATCAGTAATTCTTTTATGGGGCAAAGTATACGCTTTTATAATAATCTTCCGAATGATATAAGAGAATTACCAATAAATAAGTTTAAAAACATAATAAAAACCAAGCTTAGTAGAAAAGGTTACTACAAAATTTCCGATTATCTTGACGACAAGAAGGCTTGGGATTAAATTGCTCTGAACCTTTCAGATCTATTACAATAAATGATTATGTATTGATTATTTCTGTTAAATGTAAATTGTTTTTACAAGATGCCTGAGTCGTATTAGTCTTGGCTTCTTGTTTTTTTGTTAAAGATATTGTCTTGTGAATTTGTTTCTCTATCATTCTTTGACGCGATTAGGGTATGTCATGCTCGCTTAAGGGTCTGTGCTTGCGGCGGCGTTATGTGCCGGGTCGGTCACTTCCCTGTGTCATGGTTGAGGAGGCCGATGGCTGGCACATGCGTCATACTCGTGAACGGGTGCTGCTTGTGTGGACTGGTCTACCTGGATTGCTCATTGATTGTTAGTTGGATCAAAGTGAAATAACAAGTTGTTTAGCCTCTTTTACGACTCTGCCTTGTATTGACATGTATACCGTCATTTTTTTTGTCATGTGAATGTGACTTGTTTAAAAATGTAGTTTATGTGTGATTTTTTGTTGGAATGTAATGACAAATTACAGAAGACCTACGGCCGAGTTTCTTGGTGCTTCTTCTCAGACCAGTGGGCATTTCCGAAGCACCGGTAGACTTAGATTTTAACATTACTATGACATGTAAAAAGTGCCCCTAGTGGCCTAATTTACAAAATAAATGATTTGATTACATGTATCATAAAAATACTTGTATGTCTCTAGAAACAAATAAAAGAGAAAAAGTCCAAAGAAACGTGTATAAAACCTGATCATATATGGTTTTATACCATCGATATATATATTTATGGGCAGTTACTGTCGCAACCTTATTCTCAATTACAAATAAACAAATTGAATGTTGTGTCAATTCCTCATTATGTGCAGAAAAATATTCTGTAATATTAAATAATGAATAAAGTTTATTGAGCAAGAATTTTTATTTGTAGGTATCTTTAAAATTGGAAACTATTTTTTAGATAACATTTGACTATTAAATATAATAATAAAATGTTTATCCTTGTGTACTGAAAGCCATGCGCTCCCAATTTCGGAGCATCGTGCGACTCAGATAACTACCTTAGTAGTTAGATAAACTAACTAGTTAGATAGTTTAGCAAGGGATTGACTTGATTTTTTGCATAGTGGCAGTTTAGGGATCAGAAAATGACATAGACCAATTTTTATCACGGAAAAAATCACGCTTCTTATGGGATAACAAAATATAGAAAGGTGTTATATGCCTCCATGGATTGTATACATTTTCTTCCAAAAATAAACGGGCTGAGCCGCGGGCAACATCTAGTAAAAAATAAAGGTATATTTTTCAAACAAAGGTCGGCTAACCATGAACTACACCATAAGATGTATATAAACTTTTCAAATGATCTAAGTTCTCTCGATATCGCAACTACACGTCCGCATTCCGCATTGACATTTCCTGTAAAAACGTGTTGTTACGTAACATGTAATGAGTTTAATCATACGCGAGAAAGTGGGACGCACTCATTATCCCGTTAATATAAAATTGTTGAAGTTTTAAGTTTGATTTCTGTTTTTAATTTCTCATTTGTCATATGATCTGTACTATTATATACAGCGTCTCTTAATAAATAATTACAAACACGGAAAATGGCATCCAACAGTCACACATGTCCTCGACCCATAGTAAAATATAATTGTCTTGTGTCGTATCAATAACTATGAGAAAAAAAAAAAACCCCAGTACCAAATATTTGTTTAATCACACAAATATTTCTCAGAAACCAAACCCACGACCTCCCGTTTGCTACTTAATAATAGATATGCTGTCTAACAAATATGCGTGTTAATTTTTTTTGTCCCATAGTGTATTTGATGTCCAATTTCTTTGGTCAAATATACATTGGACAAAAAGAATGCCACAAGTGGTTGCTATGCAAATTTCAACTTTATAAAGTGTCTGTCCCCAATAGACGACTAATAAACACTCACACACAACTGCTTAAGTTTACATAAAGTAAACTTTGTCTGCATCAGTTGCGCAGTTGTAATTGCGCATGCGTTACGACTGCTGTGCTGAAGTCTCAGTTTCGATCCCCGGGTCAGGTAAAGTGATATTAGGTTTTTCTATTTAGAAATACTCAGTATCATCCCAGAGTCTGTAATTGTGCCCGGATTGGCGATCGCCCCCTATCACACTATGAGGCCCTAATAACGTCTGCCTAGCCCTTTGGGGATAACAGGCGTGAGTGTATATGTATACTTTACTTAAATATAGTACATACGTTCAAAACCTTCAAATTCGCAATATTTTCTGCGAGTGTTTTGTAAATACTTTAATATTAATACTGTCATTAAATATAACCTTTAGTGACAAAGTTATTGGTCAAACACTACAAAAATAACTTCTCAGAAGATTTATTGATATATTGAATTATCAATATTCAGTAACCTTTAAACCATACGACACGATGTAGGTCCCCAAAGTTTCAATAGTTATATCGCATTCATTGGTTATATTCAATATTTAAATAATTCTTTGTTGATTTTCACCTTATATGTATTTAAGAGACTAACTAACTTTCAAAAGATAATAAAAATAGAATAATAATAAATACAACCAATAGTCATCCAAATAGATTTTTTTTTTTTAGTTCCTCGATAGGCAGACGAGCAGACGGGCCACCTGATGGTAAGTAGTCACCGCCGCCCATAGACTTCTGCAATACCAGGGCACAGCAAAGCCGCTGCCTACCATTAAATCCAAATAGTCCTGACTCCACAGTAAGATATGAGTCTTGCGTCGTGAATATCAGGATTTGTGAGAGACTTTCGGTCCCTCAACTAGACTCCTAGACTCGCCTAGACTCGAAACAAACATTTTTTTATCCTGGCACGGCAATGTGACCACACTGCACCTGATGGTAAGCGCAGTGCCGTCCAATTAGAGTATCGAGTAGCAAGATACAATATATCCCCCGCTACTCAACACTATCATGCCGGCCTGCTTCTTCACACTACGCCTTTGGCATGAAGGTGAAGGAGTCGAGGGTCTAGTGTCAGAGTATTCAGAAGGCCGAAGAACGGCCAAACATCGTACCCCCGACAAAAACCGGATGTACACTGGCTGATCCCGGAACGCGACACACTTGCGTGTGCCACTATGGTGGGTTTTACACCTGTGTACGGTGGTCGCTATCCGGGCTGATGTGAATATCCTACCACCAAAACCTAGACCCGAAACAAACATTGCAAACAAATTAATTTATTTATTTTCAAGTTTTATAAATTAGACGGTCAATATTTAGCGCATAGTGTCGTATCGGAAGCTATAAACGCCGTCGGTTGCGACACCGTCGCGTCGTGCTGATCTTGACATGGAGTCGTTCGGTCGTGGTCGGTTTTCGCAAGCATTTAATTAATAGCTAACGCATTCTCGCACGCGACATCATACTGTTTATCTTAAAATCTTCAACTACCTACATTTAGCGTCTATATTGTAGTGGCATCGCAAATTGCGAAGTTAAAAAAATATAAACATACATGACATATACACTCATGCCTGTAATCCTCGAAGGCAGAGGTGCAACCAGTATACTTACTTTTCGCCCAATTATTTCGGTTCCATAAAGCGATAGGGGGCGCGCCTATCTGCTTACCGGGCACAAATTCTAGACTCCGGGCTAATACTGAGAATTTCTAGATACAAAAACCCAATATCATATTAATTGACCTTGGGGTCGAACCCGAGACCTCAGCACAGCATTGGCCATTATAACTGCGCCACTGAGGCAATCAAGCATCACTTATACATATATAAGCGTATATGTATAAGTGATGCAGCTTCTATGATTTTATATTGTGCATTTCGGAATTTCTACGGTGACGTCATTAACGTGAGCACTGCAGAGTTTTTTCGCCTCGCAAGAAAAAATTGAATATTCCAAGCTTCAGTAATTGGAGGGGCACATAAAGAAGAAGTCATTAACGTACAGGAATCATCATCTACCTGATCTTATCCCACACTAAGTGGGGTCGGCACAAATGGTTTGAACTCTCCACGCTATCATCCGTCAAATATGCATTCACTCCTTTCATTCTTATTCACGCAATCCATCAATTTTTTTTTAGGTCTCCCACGACTCTTTCGTCCATCCACATTTATATTGACAACCAGTCTTGTCACATGCTATTGATCCGTCCTCATCACATGCCATTACCAAGCTAACCTAGCACTCCTCATCTTTTCTACAAATATTCAACTTGTAACTACATACTATCAATAACATTAACACTACCATTAACATTCGCAATTCGACAAAGAAAATGTTGAATTCTAAAGCCCTCTGACGTTGTTTTTTGCCGGGCTCAACTGTAATTTTTTTTTACTTTATAAACCTCTGTTGAGGCTGACAAAAATTGGTGGCCATCGGCGTCTTCAGTATGTCGTTGACAGATGACAATAATTGATTCTCGCGTCTGACGATTGACGCTAATATTAGTCTTTTTAACCGACTCCAAAAAAAGGAGGAGGTTCTCAATTCAACATGTATTTTTTTTAATTAACCGATCCAAAAAGGAGGATGTTAACAATTCATCGGAAGCTTTTTTTTTATGTATGTTACCCGATTACTCGAAGACGCCTGGACTGATTAGAGAAATTCTTTTTTTGTTTAAAAGGGTATACTTCCCAGGTGGTCCCATTGGCACCAAGTCAGGATCTGATGATGGGATCTCAGAAAAATCAAGGGAAACCCTAAAATTTTATAGTGACGCATAATTTGTTTTTTATTGAAGTCGATGTAATTTTTATGAATTAACTTTGTTTCCACTTTTTGTAAAATTAATTCAGCTTCAAAACGTCATTAAAAGCATAGAAACATTCTAGGAAATATTTCTTTCAAAACATCGGCGTGTCCGTTACTTCATCGCCCGATATAGCAACTGCATCTAAATAAAAACTATATAGTGCCTTTAAAACATCTACTTTATTCAGATTCCATCAAAATGTTATACTTTGCAGTTCTGAATGTAGTTTCAGGAGAATAGAGCCTTTCTCAGTCTTGTCCTCGACATTGAACCCTTGTCTACCAGCCCTTGACCGTGGTTTCTATGTTTCCGCTCTAAACTAAAATCCTAACTCCGTATGGTGAATTTCCATATGTATTTTGGCCAAATATGCCTTTTTTATATGATAAATAAAGCTTTTTAATTTTATACGTTCAGGATTTTTTTGGAGTCTCCATTCACACGTCATGACATTATGACATTTGACACTGGCCAATTTAAAGCGCGTGGCCATGTTACGTCACAGAACAAAGCATTTCTTGACATTAGCTTGTGAAAGTTTGAGAATGTTGTGCATTTACGTTTTTAGCTGATTACAATCTAAACGCCGTGGGACATGACATGGGAATATAAAGATTATGATTAGAATTTGATGAGAGACCGGTTGCGTAATAAAATATGCCTACAAGGCACGGTTTACGACCTGATGCCCAGAGTTCAAATATGATAATAAATCGTTTGATTTCTTATAAGTATGGAAGCAAAATGGACGTTACTTTATAGATTGTAAGGTTTCATTATTAGCATGTTTATTTTACAGTTAATAATTATAAAACGGGTAATTATGGTTTAGGGACGATAGATGGCGGGGCACTTTCTTGATATGAACCACTGGCCGGTTGTGTATTGTTTTTAAAAACATAAACAGCGTGGAATTTTAAAAATAGAATAGGTTATAAAAAGCATGGGTCTGTGGCTTAGATAATTTATTTGTACGGACTGTTCACTGACGTATATTATATGGACAGGATATCTAATACAAAATGACAGCTATTTTCTTGACCTATTTGAAGCGCCCCTCTCGAGTGTATTTGAAACTAAATTTGACATATAATAGGGATGTTGATATTTTTTAAAATATCGGATTTCCGATATATCGATATTTTTAAATATATCAATATCGGAGTTTGATATATCGATATTTTTAAATATATCAATATCGGAGTTTGATATATCCGAAAAAAATATCGATATTTTTATTAAAAATTTTGACTCGTCTAAGGGTCTGGTCCTGACGCCATACATCCTTTCTTCGTGAATCGGGGCGCCAATGAATTTAATAGATTCAACGATCTTGGAATCATATTTGACGACACCTTAAAACGTGATATTTTTTAGTTTTTTTAAATTATAATTTTTTGCCATGAACTTAATATTATTTTCTACTTTTTAGTTTGGCTAGCTATTAAAGCGTGCTATTTTTTAAATATAATTTATAGTCCCAAAACAGCATCAAACCTAGTTATAATAATATATTCGATTGTAAATTAAGACCCCATTAAAAAATATGATCTAAAATGAAAATATGTTTTGCTAAGGCGATGTTTTTATTATTTTTAAGATTTGTAAACCATCGACTGTTGTGTATCATTGTCGATATATCATCCTTCGTGTCTCAACTCTATCGTTAGTTCCGCGGACGCTCACTGCTCGACTGCACTGCTATCAGCGCCAATATGGCGAAAATCAAATAGGCACACTTTCGCGGATCAAATATCCTGTCCATATAATATACGTCAATGGGACTGTTATATACTGCCTTAGTATATGATAGCGCCTATCCATTCCTTCCTTTTGTTCCGTCAGCTTTGATGATGGTTGATCATATTTCTAAGTCGATTGGACAGTTCAGTACTCAATTCTCATGCATCATCCGCGTGTGACATTTGCCCTCTAATTAGCCCAAATTTTTTGATTACGTTTTGAGTGTAATTAAATCTTTTTTTTAATCCTTTCGGCGTACGTTCCTCTTCGAGAGCCCTCTTTGGCACCATCAATTATATTCGCCAAACGATAAATACTTGCCGTAAATTCATAAATTAGGTTAATAATGAGAGGTATTGATAGAATTCTCAAGGCACTTAAAATAATGTCAGTGCAATCGAGCGGATTGAGCTTAACATTGTCTTATTCGTTTGTCCAGTGGCTATTAACTAAATCCCACGTGGGTTTTGTGTCAATTACATTGACGTATTGGCGCATTTGTCATTCTTAAATGAATATTTTATTGCTAATTGTTTAGAGTTTTACGTGGGAGTGGACAGGGTAATTTGTTAATCCTTGTTCGGTAAAAGATCGATTTCGAAAGTCGAAATGGATAATGCAAAACTCAAGAAAGATATCTTAGTTTTACGCTACTAAACAGACGTGGATAAAATACTTATGAATATAAAATGCTGATGGGGACAAGTTTTTAATTTAAGAGCGATTGCGGTGGAAAATATACTTGTACCATTAAGAAAGTATTTATGTTGATTTAAAAGAGGATTGTGTACTGGATATCCTGACATGGCGAATGTGATCACACTGCACCTGATTGTAAGTGCAGTGCCGTCCAGGTAGAGTATCAAGTAGCGAGAGACAACTATCCCTCTACTCAACACAATAATTTTCTGTTCAAACGATAAGCGCCATGATAAAGTGCAGCCTTGTACCAAAAATTTCCTGTATAAAAACTACTGAGCAAATGTAATAGCGATAAGGGAAACAATAATTATTAATTAAAAACAAAGAGGACCTTGCGCAATATATACTGATATTGTTTGGTATATTTTGTATACTATTTGTACCCGATTGTAACCTGTTTTGTGTGTAATAAATAAAATAAAATAAATATCGGTGTGCGTCGACCTCGAGGTGTATGTTTTTTTTTTAAATAGCTCCCAACAGTCACATACATAGCCCCGACCCCACACAAAGATACGAGTCTTGTGTCGTGGGTATCAGGGACTACGAGAGACGCATGGTCTCACAACACCCAGACTCCGGACACAAATATCTGTCTGTCACACAAACATTTGTCCCGATGTGGGAATCGAACCAGCGGCCTCTCGTTTCACAGCCGGCTACTCGCTTACTGCGCCACGGAGGCTCTCATAATTTATATCTATGATCACTACAAACATTAGGGTTCTGAGTTACGACTTTGTTAAGTGTTATATTTGTTTGCACTAAACTTTGGCAACGTTACAATTAAAAAGAAGCGATAGTCTAGTGCAGGGCTTCCCAAACTTATTTGTACTGCGACGCCCTTGAGACCTTATAATTTTTGACGCCCCTCAACACCCCCCCCCCCCCGCGCTTTTCTGAGCATAGCTCCTCAAGAGCCGACTTCAGTTTGGAAATTGCCACTATCATTGTATGTGTGATGTTATTTCTCTATGTCTTTTTTTGACCTCTTCTTGTTCTTTATCATGGGCATACGCTCACTCGACTCGGCATCGATACACGACCGCGACGCCCCTGGGACAGTGCCGCGACGCCCCAGGGCGTTGCGACACACAGTTTGGGAAGCCCTGGTCTAGTGGGCTGTGGTACGGACTACGGACTGCCGAGATGAAGGTCCTAGCTTCGGAACTACAAATAGCATACACCTCTGACTTTTCTGAAGTTACGTGTGTATTCACGATTAACTATCAATATACATATGACAATGAAAAACTCCGCCGTGCATTTCGGCGCATTAAGGGCGGCCTTGGGTCCCCGGGGGATCCACAGGCCGAAGGACGTCCTTGGCACTAACTGCAACAGCGAGACCGACCACTGCACCGGTGTGATCTGTCCACTGCCGTATTCCTAACTACGCCGCCATTTTGCATTATGCAAAAATATAATTTTCATTGCCTAGTGACTTATGATTTTGCATGAGTAGCAATAAAACATGCCTTACAATGTAAACTTAGACGAGAAAGTGATGTAGATTAATTTGATGTTTATTTTAATAAACGTAATTATAAATGACGTAATGACTTCACTTTCATAACGTGGACGCGAGCGGGCCTACAGATATTAAACGAAATATTACGTGTTTTAATACATAAATGTCTACTTTAATGACGACTCCGTGGCTCAGTGGGCGAGTAGTCGGCTATGACACCAGAGGACGTGGGTTCGATTCCCGCACCGAGACAAATGTATATGTAACAGACGGATATTTGTTTCGGGTCTGGGTGTTGTGAGACCGAAAGTCTCTTGTTATTCCTGATACCCACGATACATGTTTTATCCAGTGTGGGGTCAGGACTTGTATGTGATTGTTGGGTGTATTTAATTATTATGGATTTAAAATATTTGTATTTTAAAGATTTTTGATATTAACACTTTTATTATTTCTTTTGCAAGTAATATTTTAAAGTCTTTAGATCCAATGAGGTGATTTAGATAATGGAATCGCGTGAAACGATCATTATTAGACTTTGTAAAGCTCCGTAGAGCTATATTGAAGAATTTTAGAGTTGCGACTATGGAAAGGCCTTTAGTATGTTTCAGATATGGTTTTGCTTTTTTAATTTTGAAGTCTGTCTTTAGGTTTGAGTTAATTAAACTCATAATATTGGTAGAGATTGGTAGCTTTAGCACTATCACATGACCTACATTGTGAAGCCAGGTGATGAAAAAACAATAAAAAAATTGGGTTTATGTTCGTTTAATGAACGCATTAAATAATTTATGTGATTAACAGTAAAATTATACGGCTTCTGTAAGGACTTTGGTGAAAGTACAAGCCTTCGTTTTAGTTGCTAAGTGATTATTTGTTCAGTATTGTTGGTGGGTGTAGAGAGCCTGAGGCTATTTTTTATCTAGATCTAGTTGTCGTATGACGATTATGTTGCTCCATAAGTTCGCCTTTTTTTTTACTTGGCACGGCAAACTGACCACACTGCATGGTAAGCGCAGTGCCGTCCAATAGAGTATCGAGTAGCAAGAGACCATCTATCCCCCGCTACTTAACAAAATCATGCCGGCCTGCTTCTTCACACTACGCCATGGGCAAGAAGGTGAAGAAGCAGTCGAGGGTTTAGTGTCGGTGTACTCAGAGTGCCGCAAAACGGCCAAACATCATACCCGAACTCCTGAAAAAAAAATTGAATAAATCAAAAATTGTATTATTGCTTATACTTTTCAAATACCTTAATAGTATTTTTCCTTGTTCATGTGTCAGAACAACGAAAGTTGGATTTAGCTCCATGTGCTAATGTGCCCACTCAAATTTCATGAAACATGATGCGCCTTTACAACCAATCCGCAATCGCTGCTGTTGGGCAAAGATGCTGGTCGTAAGAGGAACTTAAACTTGTTTGTCGGTATATGTCCAGAGTGGAGTTTTAACGTTACTAGATCCATCATGTAAAACACAGGGTATGCTTTGTAATAAAACTAAATTTACGGATTCTATCGCGGTTTATTTTACTTTTTTAACCCGACATTTCGAAGGCTTTACAGCCTTCATGGTCACGGGGGAGACTGAGTTGTATGTCGTCACGAAAGTATAGTGCAATGTTTCTACCCTCCATATAGTTGATATTTAATTTTTATTTTGTTGTAGTCCGATCTACGCAGAAAGAGCTCACAATGTCTTGAGGTCTGGCAGTTGGTCTTTTGGGTTCCGATTTAATTAAATGTATAATTGGATCTCAGGCTGGTGCTAGCTTCCAACCATCTTCTCTATTGAAATTTGGATGTTTTTTAATTTCAATAGCCTCGCGAATCATCCTAGGCAGGAATCGGTGTTCTTTGGCAAGGATTTGTGGTTTGTCAAATCGAAGATAATGCTTGGAGCCTTCCTCTGAATGTTCGGCAACTGCAGACTTCGTAGAGCGTCGGTGTTTTACGTCAGCTATATGTTCTTTTACGCGGGTCCCTATATTTCTTTTTGTTTGACCAATATAAGAGAGTCCACAGGGTATGCTTCCAAATATCTCGGAAGTGGTTATCAAAAACTCTCCTCAAGTATCTAATTTGTAATTTTTACACCTCTACCTACCGGGTGTCTAGAGCTGCACCTCTGGCTCTACCCTAGGGCCGCTGTTGTGTTTCATTACATACATATACACTCACGCCTGTAATCCCCGAAGGGATAGGTAGAGGTGTAACCAGTACACTCACTTTTCGCCGAATTTATTACGGTCCCATAATGTGATGGGGGCGAGCCTATCGCCAATCTGGGCTCAATTCCAGACTCCGGGCTGATACTGAGTATTTCTAAATAGAAAAACCCAATATCACTTTCCCCGACCTAGGGATCGAACCCAAGCACAGCAGTCGTATCGCATGCGCAATTACAACTGCGCCACCGAAACTGAGTTTTTTTTTATAGCATAGTCCGACAAACTAGCCAGTGGGTCACCTGATGTTAAGTGATCCACCGCCCATGAACATCCACAATACCGAAAGTATCATGTATGCGCTGTCGGCCTTAAAGGACAGGAATAGGGATTAGGGAAGGGAAGGGGGAATCTGGGCCTCAGGATATCTCACTTACCATACGAAACGCGACAGTAAACTGTCACTTTACGTTGGTTTTTTGTGAGACAGTGGTACTACCCCGGTTGAGCCGGCCCATTCATGCTGTAGACAAATATGTCTTCAGCGTGGCTCTACCGCTATAAAAGAGCGAGTAGTAATGAGTTTTATTAATATTCAAATTGGTTTCTATCAACAGTATTGCATCTACTATTGAATTCTTATGATGGAAGCTCAATACCCTAACCCTAGAGGAATTGAGTGGAAATGGTGTAATATTTTATGGTTCCTATCACAAAAGCTGAATTTACCTTTCCGGAAAATGGCGACAGTACATGTAACGGTAAACAACATTTTTTTTTTATCCTAGCACGGCAAAGTGACCGCACTTCACCTGATGGTAAGCGCAGTACGGTCCAATTATAGTATCGAGTAGCGAGAGACGATCTATCCCCCGCTACTCAACACAATCATGCCGGCCTGCTCCTTCACACTACGTAATGGGCAAGAAGGTGAAGAAGCGGTCGAGGGTCTATTGTCAGAGTACTTAGAAGGCCGCAAAATGGCCAACATTGTACTCCAACTCTAGACCCCCAAAAAACCGGATGTACACTGGCTGATCCCGGAACGCGACACACTTGCGTGTGGCACTATGGCGGGTTTTTCACCCTGTGTACGGTGGTCGCTATCCGGGCGGATATGAATATCCTACCACCAGCAGATATATTTATTATTGTATTTTTTAAATAAAATACAAACTCTATTAATATTAATGTGTTGATAATTTATAACCCATTAGAGAGTCAAAGGTCGCACATTTAAATAATATTAGATCGAATACTAATGAAGATGTATATTTCGTTTTTTTCTGTTTTTAATGTAACCTTGTCATATCACTATTTTTTCTGTTATTAAAGTAGTTAGACAGATCGAGATTTCGTTGCAGACAGTTGAAATGGTGAATGGCAATATATGTTATAAAATTATTACATTTATTATATTATTTTACAGTTTAAATAAACTTTTAAAGAAATCGTGAGACGACTAGCATACACATAAAAAAAAACATGGGAAAATTCTCGAATAGTCTCCGAAATCGAAGACACGAAGTCTACCCGTATTAAACTAAGATGGAAAGTAATCTTAACACCTCTGATTAACCAGCCTCTACACGGCAGTGGGAGAGTGTCATATATTAATTACACTTCTATATGAGCGAGGACAAGGAATTGATGTACTGAAACCCTGGTTTTCGATTGAACTCTTCGAACAAGACGTGTAATAATACGATCACTACGCGTTTTTCTAGAAGCGAGTGGTTCATTTCAGACTGAAACCAGTTAGGAAATTAAGTGGGTGTCCCCAGCATTTTCTGGTGAGGCCAAAGTAAAAAATCATATGCAGTAGGAATTTAAAAATTACTTTCAATAACTGACTTTCAGCAGCAACAGTTACCTGCGAGGGTTTTGGCCATATTTGGTTAAAGTTTTCTAATCTATTTTCTGCTTCAGAACCTTCTTTATCAATACTGAAATGAATTTTATTAAATTAATGACTAATTTTGTTCCTTAATTTATATACATTTTTCTCTTTATGTCAAGCTGTTTTGCTGGTGGTAGGATGTTCATATCCGCCCGGATAGCGATACACAGGGTGTAAAACACGCCATAGTGGCACACGAAAGTGTACCGCGTTCCGGGATCAGCGGTCTAGTGTTGAGGTGCGATGTTTGATCGTTTTGTAGCCTTCTGAGTACTCTGACACTAGACCCTCGACCGCTTCTTCACCTTCTTGCCCATGGCGTAGTGTGAAAAAGCATGATTGTCACCGCCACCCATAGACTTCTGCAATGCCAGGGCACAGTAAAGCCGCTGCCTACGGATAATAGCCGTAACGGATAATGCCTTAATAAAGGTGCCTTTCTCCTTACAGGCTGCAAGTGCACTCTTCACCCTGGACGGTGCGAGGGGCGAGGCCCTGTCCAGGAGACTAGCACGAGGCGAACGTCGACGCAGAAGATGCAGGGCAGTTTTCGCTGTACTTGCCTTATTACTCCTACTGGTTTCAGTCGGGGCTGTGGAACTCCTCATGTCACGAGGGCAGAGGGTATTTGGCACTGTGTTACGATAAAAAATTATGATGGAGACTATGATGCAATTTTTTATGTATGTCTACTCTTGGCTTGAAGAGTAACTCTTGGTGTCAAGAGAGCAGAAGCAGTTTAGGCTTTAGGGTACTCAATAACACCCAACAGTCACACACATAGCCCCGATCCCACACTATGAAAAGAGTCTTGTGTCGTGTGTATCAGGGACTACGAGAGAGTTTCGGTCTCACAACACCCAGACCCTGGACACAAATATCTGTCTGTCACACAAACATTTGTCCCGGTGTGGGAATCGAACCCACGGCCTCTCGTTTCTTAGCGGGCTACTCACATACTGCGCCACGGATGCAAAATAGAGTAAATTTTGCTGTTTATCTATTACCATTGGCTTGAGCAATTTCTGATGCCACGAGGGTAGAAACTGTTGGGTACTGTGTTACAATAAAGTTTAAACTACAGGTAGAATGACGAGCCTGCCAGACAATTACGAATCTTACTGCAGTGAAAATTGGGTTGAGTTTAATATTTTTGAAGAAAGTACAGATCGCCCAAATGATACGCTCTAAGCCTTAAATAGTTTTGAACGTTTTAGAATTTATTAAGAGTTCCATTTTTATATTCCTACATTCCCACAATCGCTATACTATTAATGAGAGTGTGTGTTTGTCATTTTATACACAACAACGAATTGACACGGTCTTTACTTAGAGATAGGTAAAGGGCTCAAGAATGACATTGGATACTTTTATTAGCGAAAAATGCATGATTCATGCCAGTAGAACTGCATGCAGAAGCTAGTAATAATAAATAAATAATACTAGCCCTGTATTAAAATCCCACTGCTGGCCACGGGCCTCCTCTACTAATGAGAGGGGTTAGGCCTTAGTCACCACGCTGGCCTAATGCGGGTTGGCAGACTTCTCATACCTTCGAAAAAATCTCAGATATGCAGGTTTCGTCACGATGTTTTCCGTCACCGATAAAGCAAGCGATAATTAACATTTTTAATACACACATAACTTTAGAAAAGTCAGAGGTGTATGCCACTTGGGTTTCGAACCTACGACTTTCGTCTTGACAGTCCGTACCGCAACCAACTAGGCTATTGCTGCTGAAGAAGCTAGTATGTCTTTAAAATTTAGATTAAATTTTTAAAGAAATTAATACTTTTGAGTGAAACTCACGTGTTATGATTTAATTGTAAAAAATATATCGACTATTTTATCACGAATTTATTAATTATTTCTATAATTGTTCCTGCATAGTATGCCAATTACAAAAAGTAAAACATCTAGCATGTAAGAAATTATTTTTAATGGTTGCATTATTAACAAAACCAGCATTCTAAACCGATTTATTATCGACTGCCTCGGGCGCAGTTGTAATTGCGCATGCGTTACGACTGCTGTGCTGAGGTCTCGGGTTCGATCCCCGGGTCGGGAAAAGTGATATTGGGTTTTTCTATCTAGAAATTCCTCAGTATTAGCCCGGAGTCTGGAATCTGTGCCCGGTATGGCGATAGGCTCGCCCCCTATCACATTATGGGACCAAAATTCGGCGAAAAGTGGGTGTACTGGTTACACCTCTGCCTACCCCTTCGGGGATTGCAGGCGTGAGTGTATATGTATGTATGTAGCTGTTGCTCGCGGCTCCGTCCGCGTGGAGGTCATGTGTAATGTCAGAGTGTAATTTTTCTTGCAATTAAAATAGCCTATACTAATCAGTGATAAAGTAGCATTCAAATGGTGAAAGAATTTTTAAAATCGGTTCAGTACTTTTTGAGCCAATCCGTTACAAACATACTTACATACAAATCTTTCCTCTTTATAATATTGGTGTAGACAAACCTTATTAAATATATCTTAAAATTTATTAAAAAATACATGATATTTAATACCATAAAAATTGTACTTAAAAATAATTTTAAAGTATTACAAAACATTTTCGATCGAAATAACATACATCGCTTGTTTTCATGAGTCACAATACAAGATTTAAAATTTTATTTAATAATACAATAATATTCAAACAGTCCCTATTTTACGGTGAATACTAGCTATCTATGGTAGGCAGCGGCTTTGCTGTGCCCTGGCATTGCAGAAGTCTATGGGCGGCGGTGCCTACTTACCATCAGGTGGCCCGTCTGCTCGCCTGCCTATCGAGGCACTAAAAATATATAGTAATAAAATAATTGTATTTTATAAATGCATGCCTAAAAAAGACAGGTGAGATTTAAATAATGACGAATCACCCTGTTGTCAATGCTTTTTATATACGAATAGCACTTTTATGCAACGTTTCTTGAAGTAAAATGAACTTTCCCTACTTACTCTCAAACGTTAAGGCGGGAAAATATTTACCTTATTCCAAATTTAAAAAAATATTTTGGGCTTAATATTTATAAATTAAGTAATCGCTTAGATATATAATAAACTCAAACTCAAACCTTTCTAATAAATAATAACTGCATACTTTATCTAGGTAGTGATACCATTTAGAGGTTATGTTCATATTTTAGATTTAAGAATGAACTTCATAATGTCATTAAGATTTGGATTCCATTATCGAATTATATTGGCTAGTGATAAGTCAATAAGTATCCTTATGTAGTATAATTGTGTAAATAGAAATATATAAAGTAATATAATTAAGCATATAATGTTTAAGTTTGTTCTTTTTTAAATAATGTATACTACGAATTTTCATAATTGCCATCATTTTAACAACTGTTATACAAAAAAAAAATACAAATTTATATAAAAAATTAAGCAAAAACAAGCTTTTTTCATTTTATTTGGTATCTATGAAGTAAAACAAATGTTAATATTTTCAGTATGATGTGAAATATTGACTGATTTTTGATGTAACAGAGAGTTTATTGTCTAAATTGTTTACATTATTAGTACATCACACAGGTTAATATTCTACGTTTTTTTTTTCAAACCAGATTTCAGATAATTTTATATCTACATACATATAGGTTTTATTTAATTATGTATGTACCATTTTATATTATCTTTACATAAATAATTCGGTGTATTTGGTCTCAATTAGCTCTCTGCGTAAAGACAAAATTTTCTTGAAATACGCCTAGTGTATTATATATAAGAAACAATTTTAATATATTTGAATATAAATAATATTATGTATAAATAAATAACATCCAATAGTCACACACATAGTCCTGACCCCACACTAAGATACGAGTCTTGTGTCGTGAGAATCAAGAACTACGAGGGACTACGGTCCCACAACACCCAGACCCGAAACAAGTATCTATCTGTAACACAAACATTTGTCTCGGTGCGGGAATCGAACCCACGGCCTCTCGTTTCACAGCCGGCTACTCGCCCGCTGCGCCTCGGACGCTGTCCGCTGTATGTATAGTTTAAAAGTAAGCAAAATATTTGATAGTGGGATCCATTGTATATAAATTTTAATTTCATATATTTTACTAATAATAATTAGATTTAGTTCATCAAAAATTGTAAAAATACATTTGCGAATTTACTTATATATGTAATTAGGTTAAACTATTTTACGAGTGATTATTGAGAAACCTGGTAAAAAATGGCTGTGTTCATTTCAACTGGATAAATTTTTATCGGATCAGCAAATGGTTGTTTCAGATTTATTTTGCGGAAGAAACCGCATATGGACATTTACCAGTCTGTAAGAAAGGAGGGTTATTTAAGTGGAATTAAAATTATTATTTAACAAGGTTTACGAATTTGCAATAAGTTTCAAGTTAGTAATAAACTCACATCGATCATGTAAAAATATTTAAGAAAATTTTAAACATTCTGCGTTTTAAATTAAGCTCTGTTTTATTACAAATATTTGAATTGTGATATTTACTAATAATTCTGTGGCATGGGAATTTTTATCAATTTCGAAAAGCAATAAAAAATGGTTGCGGCTTAATTTGATAATACGTTAAATTTGCCATGTTTTTAAACAAGTCAATCAAGACTTGTTTAAAAACATGGCAAATGTTTGTGTTTTAGAAGAGATCTAAATATTGATAATGATACATGCCCAATTAGGTATACACATGCGACCTATTATCACAAAGGCGCGCTAATTTTAAGCACGATTTGTGAACAAAACGTATATATATTGTAACATAATATCTAGGATGTATTTTTTTTTCGGGAGTGCCTTATACAATAATAAAGTTTTTTATGTGTGGTCAAGTGTTTTATTCACTTTTTCAGTGCCTAGGGGTAAAACAACACGACCTAAGAGAATTAAAATGTCAATCATAAATATTTAACTCAAGCATTTAGTTTATTTTATAGGCGACCGCATTTTTACCCCCAGATGGACTAGAGCACGGGTGGTAAGGCCTCGTTCGCTGCTGTTGACGCTAAGGGCGTACTTCGGTGCGGGGGGGGGGGGGGCTCATAAGTCCGAGATGGGCCGGAGCGGTTCCCGCTGCAATTCTAGTCTTCGTAGGATACCCCGGAACCGCGCCGTGAAGAAGGCCGCCGTGGAGTTACATAGTGTTAGGATTATTGTAATAAGTGTACGGTAGTTCCCTTTTATTAGACATATCGAGGGTATATCGAAGGTATTTTAGAAAGTAACTACGGGTACATCAATATAATTGCGAACTGAGTGGGGTGTATAATGTGCAATAAAGGAGGACGTAAAATGTGCGTTTAGCAGGGCAGTTTACCAATCAGTTGATTAGCAGTTTATTTGACCAGATTATAGTACAGTCAGAGTTTAACTTTTTAGTGCTTCACGCAGGTTAACAATTAAGGTCTGACAATAGACCCTCGACCACTTCTACACCTTCTTGCCCATGGCGTAGTGTGAAGAAGCAGGCGGCATGATTGTGTTGAGTAGCAGGGGACAGATCGTCTCTCGCTACTCTAATTGGACCGCACTGCGC
Source organism: Laothoe populi (assembly GCA_905220505.1). Taxonomy (NCBI): domain Eukaryota; kingdom Metazoa; phylum Arthropoda; class Insecta; order Lepidoptera; family Sphingidae; genus Laothoe; species Laothoe populi. Next base: position 4,038,961 of record HG992165.1, read on the forward strand.
TTACCATCAGGTACAGTGCGGTCACTTTGCCGTGCTAGGATAAAAAAAAAACTTAAAGGATGTTGCCACGGGAGACGGTGCGTATGTAAAAAGTAGTGGTTCCGAAAGTGATCTAGGATTGTTTAACAATTCCAGTAAGGTATGTAACCACGTAGCCCCGTTTGACCACTTGTCTATTACCAAATAAAACAACATTAAAAACAAAGTTTTGTATTAAAATAACTTATACAGAAAACTATTATTCCGCTAGAGAATCTGTCATCAATCCTAACAGATTTTACTCTGCAAATATGACAGCGTCTACGAGTTGATCATGTTCATCAATGGGCACTTGGTCTCCCTCCACTACTTGGACATTGAACGCTACGGCTATTATCTGGAAAGAAAAATATTATCTATACTATAATAAAGCTGAAGAGGCACTTTGTCTGTACATTAAATATTTTTGCTATATATTGATTGTAACGTGTTATATCTGTATATATAAAAGAAGAAACTGACTGACTGACTGATCGATCAACGCACAGCCTAAACGGCTGGGGTTAGATACTTGAAATTTTTACAGTAGGTACCTTTTATGACGTAGGCATCCACTAAGGAAGGGCTTTTGGATATACCACCCCTAAGGGGGTAAAATAGGGGATGAAAGTTTGTATGAAAATCCGTCATTTTTGAAGTTAAATTCATAAACATTAGTATTTGGCCTTTTAGTTAAAAATAAAAAATATATGTTTCAGGATTTTTGGAAATTATGCCTCGTAAGGGGGTAAAATAGGGGATGAAAGATTGTATGAAAATCTGTCATTTTTTAAGTTAAACGCATGAGTATTTTGTATTGTATACTATTTCTCCCAAACATGACCTCCACGCGGGCGGAGCCGCCAGCAACAGCTAGTACTATAATAAAGCTGAAGAGGCACTTTGTCTGTACATTAAATATTTTTGCAAAATTTTGATTGTAACGTGTTATATTATCGATATAGAACCCAAAACAATTGTTTTTGGAATTATTGTCTGTCTGTCTATGTCAAGGCATCACGTCCAAAGTAGCGTATTACAACAAAAGATCGTCAATGAAATCACTGTATCTTGAGGTAACATTTCGTCTTTATTTTGCGGAAGAAACCGAATATGGACATTTACCAGTCTGTAAGAAAGGAGGGTTATTTAAGTGGAATTAAAATTATTATTTAACAAGGTTTACGAATTTGCAATAAGTTTCAAGTTAGTAATAAACTCACATCGATCATGTAAAAATATTTAAGAAAATTTTAAACATTCTGCGTTTTAAATTAAGCTCTGTTTTGTTACAAATATTTGAATTGTGATATTTACTAATAATTCTGTGGCATGGGAATTTTTATCAATTTCGAAAAGCAATAAAAAATTGTTGAGGCTTAATTTGATAATACGTTAAATTTGCCATATTTTTACACAAGTCAATCAAGACTTGTTTAAAAACATGGCAAATGTTTGTGTTTTAGAAGAGATCTAAATATTGATAATGATACATGCCCAATTAGGTATACACATGCGACCTATTATCACAAAGGCGCGCTAATTTTAAGCACGATTTGTGAACAAAACGTATATATATTGTAACATAATATCTAGGATGTATTTTTTTTTCGGGAGTGCCTTATACAATAATAAAGTTTTTTATGTGTGGTCAAGTGTTTTATTCACTTTTTCAGTGCCTAGGGGTAAAACAACACGACCTAAGAGAATTAAAATGTCAATCATAAATATTTAACTCAAGCATTTAGTTTATTTTATAGGCGACCGCATTTTTACCCCCAGATGGACTAGAGCACGGGTGGTAAGGCCTCGTTCGCTGCTGTTGACGCTAAGGGCGTACTTCGGTGCGGGGGGGGGGGGGGGGGCTCATAAGTCCGAGATGGGCCGGAGCGGTTCCCGCTGCAATTCTAGTCTTCGTAGGATACCCCGGAACCGCGCCGTGAAGAAGGCCGCCGTGGAGTTACATAGTGTTAGGATTATTGTAATAAGTGTACGGTAGTTCCCTTTTATTAGACATATCGAGGGTATATCGAAGGTATTTTAGAAAGTAACTACGGGTACATCAATATAATTGCGAACTGAGTGGGGTGTATAATGTGCAATAAAGGAGGACGTAAAATGTGCGTTTAGCAGGGCAGTTTACCAATCAGTTGATTAGCAGTTTATTTGACCAGATTATAGTACAGTCAGAGTTTAACTTTTTAGTGCTTCACGCAGGTTAACAATTAAGGTCTGACAATAGACCCTCGACCACTTCTACACCTTCTTGCCCATGGCGTAGTGTGAAGAAGCAGGCCGGCATGATTGTGTTGAGTAGCAGGGGACAGATCGTCTCTCGCTACTCTAATTGGACCGCACTGCGCTTACCATCAGGTACAGTGCGGTCACTTTGCCGTTCTAGGATAAAAAAAAAACTTAAAGGATGTTGCCACGGGAGACGGTATAATACTAGCCCTGTATTAAACATTGTCCCACTGCTGGGCACGGGCCTCCTCTACTAATGAGAGGGGTTAGGCCTTAGTCCACCACGCTGGCCTAATGCGGGTTGGCAGACTTCTCATACCTTCGAAAAATTCTCAGATATGCAGGTTTCCTCACGATGTTTTCCTTCACCGTTAAAGCAAGCGATAATTAACATTTTAATACACACATAACTTTAGAAAAGTCAGAGGTGTATGCCACTTGGGTTTCGAACCTACGACTTTCGTCTTGGCAGTCCGTACCGCAACCAACTAGGCTATCGCTGCTTTTACCGGGAGACGGTGCGGGTATGTAATAAGTAGTGGTGCCGAAAGTGGTCTAGGATTGTTTAATAATTCCAGTAAGGTATGTAACCCCGTAGCCCCGTTTGACCACTTGTCTATTACCAAATAAAACAACATTAAAATCAAAGTTTTGTATTAAAATAACTTATACAGAAAACAACTATTCCGCTAGAGAATCTGTCATCAATCCTAACAGATTTTACTCTGCAAATATGACAGCGTCGACGAGTTGATCATGTTCATCAATGGGCACTTGAACTCCGTCCACTACTTGGACATTGAACGCTACGGCTATTATCTGGAAAGAAAAATATCATGTATGTAACAAAGCTGAAGAGGGACTTTGTCTGTACATTAAATATTTTTGCAAAATTTTGATTGTAACGTGTTATATTATCGATATGGAACCCAAAACAATTGTTTTTGGAATTATTGTCTGTCTGTCTATGTCAAGGCATCACGTCCAAAGTACTGTGTTACGACAAAAGAATTGACAATAAAATCATAATGTATCTCGAGGTAACATGTAGTCTTTATTTCATTTAAATCGGTGCATTCAATCGAAAGTTATACCTGTTTGAATGAATATATGTATTATGCAGTAGTTGTGAGATGAAATGATTTTAAAAATAATGTAAGGTAACTTCCACGCGGGCGGAGCCGCAGGTAACAGCTAGTTCATAATAACACCAGCCCTGTATTAAACATTCATATTTATAAACAAGACATTACTTTGTCTCAAGCAATTACTTCATTATGTATAGGTACTTTAGATTTTCATGGAAATACTGGGGGTCACTTACGAAATATTTGTGGGTAGATTGGATAGGTTGTGGACTCGGTGGGGAAGATTTGTTATAAAAAGGAAAGCCTGAACGCTCGCGGGGAGTCAATACGAAACTAGCGGGAGTGTAACTCGGTTTTAATCAGTGTGCGTACAGTCGTTCTCAGTGTAGTTTATGTTTAATCTATGATGGCTAATAATTATGTTTTTACTTGCCCAAGGAATACTTGAGAAAGCTTGTTCTTACGTTATAATATTGTTAGTTGGTTAGAATTCTTAATTATAAAACAGAATCTTTACTGTAATTTCTTTCACACAAGTAAAAAAAAACTTAATTTTAAATATTAGTGCTAGTCTCCACTACTTAGAGAGGTTAGGCCTTAGACGTGGTAATGCTGGCCTAATGCGGGTTGGTAGATTTCATACTTTCGAAATCCTTATTCTGAATTCTTAGACAGTCTTCACGTTTTTCGTAAGTTCGAAAAGTACGTTTATATTTGGATTGGTTTTTTCATCACAGCAGTCCCTACCATTTTCAACTATCGCTGCATTTTGTTACCAAAATTTACTAAATCCGACTTCGGATCCAGTCTTACCTTTGGTGTTGTTTCTGGGTCTTTTCTAAGATTGGTGATGAATTTGTCGTAATATCCACCCCCGTGACCGAGTCTCTGTCCTGATCTTGAGAATGCCACTCCTGGTGCGATTATTAAATCCAATCCTCCTGTTAATGCAATATAATAAGATATTACAAGTAATTGTAATGACTAACTTTTGGAATGAGTAACGGTAGAGTTTCTTCTCTAGCGAAACTGCAGTCCGAACTGACAGTAGAGTAAGAGAGTAGAATCTAATATATAACATTGTATGATTTATTACATATTCATTTACTAATGGGGCCCGGGTACCACCGTGCACAGGGTGTAAAACCCGCCATAGTGGCACACTCAAGTCTGTCCCGTTCCGGGATCAGCCAGTGTACATTCGGTTTTTGTCGGAGGTGTAGAGTTGGGGTTGTTTGGCCGTTTTACGGCCTTCTGAGTACTCTGACAATAGACCCTCGACCGCTTCTTCACCTTCTTCCCCATGGCGTAGTGTGAAGGAGCCGGCCGGCATGATTGTGTTGAGTAGCGGGGAATAGATCGTCTCTTTCTACTCGAAACTCTAATTGGACGGCACTGCGCTTACCATCAGGTGGTCACATTGTCGTGCCAGGATAAAAAAAAACTAACACCACATAGCGACGCTGCCATTCGTCATATTACAATATCAACTATATGGTACCTGATTGCAAAGCGTCATCTCTCAGCTGCTCCTTCGAATGTTGCGCGATCCCGTGCTTCGTCAATGGCATGGTCTTCTCATCTCCATGTTCCAACCTCAGCATCTTCATTATCCCACCAGCGTATTGTGGAACGAAGGCTGCCGCCCCCCTGTCCTGGATATGTTTGATGATTGGCGCTGTATCGATTTCCTGGTCTGTGCTCATGTACAGAGAGATCCGGTTGGCTGATTTGTACCAGGGGTGGGTGATGACCTGAGAGAATATTTCTTTATTTATGGGCAGTTGTTCTGTAACTGATAGTGCCTGTATGCTAAATTCAATAATTTGCTTTCAATAGAATATTATTAAAAACAATTTTTGGACTGGTTTGTATTTATGATTATAACTTTAATTGTGCTAGTGGTAGCTGTTCTAAAGATCGATTTTTGTAAAATAAACAAGTTTTACTAGAGATAACTTTATTGGTTTTATGATAGCTTGCTTATGCTTTAAATACTTTTAGGTTTTATGTGAAAAAAGTCTTACAACATTAGTAACATTAACAGCCCCACCTATAGTACTAACCCCAAACTTAATAATAAATAAATAAATACACCCAACAGCCACACACATAATTCAGACCCCACACTAGATACAACCTGTATCGTGGGTATCAAGAACTACGGTCCCACAATATCCAGACCCGAAACAAATATCTTTCTGTCACACAAACATTTGTCTCGGTGTGAGAACCGAACCCACGGTCTTTTGTTTCACAGCCGGTTACACGCCCGATACGCGACGGAACCAATTTTGGCTTTACCTTCTCGTAAACAATTTGGGATTGTCGCTTCTTTTCTTCAGTCGTCAATTTTGCGATGCGCGATGCTATCTCATTACGCAGCAACACTTTAGCCGGGTTCGGCTTAATAGGTCCCATTGTGATAACCTGAAAACGCATAGGTCAAATAAACACATATTACTTAATAAACAACATTAACAATATAGAAATAGATACATAATATTTGACAGCCACCGTGGCGCTGCGGGTAAGTAGCCGGCTGTAAAGCGAGGCCGTGGGTTCGATTCCCGCAGCGAGACAAATGTTTGTGTGACAGATATTCGTTTTGAGTCTGGATGTTGTGGGACCCGTAGTTCCTCGTCATTCTTGATGCCCACGATACAGGGTCCGCCCCCGTGGGTCGTTAACTCATATACCTTGTATATTTAATTACAATGGCAACACTTGGTGTATATTAATTCACCATTAGCGTCGGTAACAAATTAAATATAAAGAAGATTTCAATGAAAATCGCATTAAATTATTTTTTTTGTAAATGCATAGTTCGACGCATTATGCATTCTTTAATCTCTCACTGGGGATTAAAATTTGACAGAGTGATCGGTTGGGAGATTTAATGACTGTTAAGTAATTATTGCTCAGAACTTATTAAACGAGGCTCTCTGCTAACTTTTTTAATCTGTGCGTAAATAATGGTGAAAATTGGTAATTGCTCGATTTACTGTTCACAAATTACGGAAGAAAACATTAAAGTTGGCAATATTGTGTATGTCATTGCAGAATTAGATATATGTCTACGGGACGTCTTCTAAATTAGAGAGAAATTTAGACGACCAGCAGGCCGACCTATGGATAAACATGCGTTTACACCAAAGCGGATTGATGCGTTTAAGGCGTTAAAAAGAAGTAAGACCCATAAAAATTGTTGGATGTTCCCATTGAAGCAGAAATATTAAAATTATGTGATTAAATTCAATTTCTGATTTCCATAATTAACCATGGAATATCTGAATATTTTAATTTTCGCGGCATTTAAGTGGAAACGTGCCTTAACAAACAAACTTTGCATAGAGGAGAAACTGTAATGTCAATAAAGATTACAATTGTTCTTTGTTGTTACATCAAATTATTACGGTTCAAATTAATGATAACAATGTATACGCGATTGTTATAACAAAGACATATATAATCAAAACTTTAAAGTTCTTTTATCTAAAAAAGTAAGATACATTTCTCTTTTATTTATGTTTACGTGTTTTTTGTTTTATTGTAATACTTACCTACTAAATCGACGGCACAATGACAACACTGCTCTAACCAGACTGTATGATAATTTTAATAGATATTATGTTGAAAAGAGATAAAAACTGGGCGCGAGTCGCGACGTTTCAATCTAACCAAACAATTTACAACACATGTGAATTTTTCGACACTAGCGACATCTGTTGTTAAGTAGTTATACTACAACAAAATATATATTAATGTCTAAGCAAAAACTTTAATACAAAATTAACAGATGGCGCTACTATGAATAAGTTTGGACTAAGTTTTTGCCAATAAAACACATTGAATAATGTCTTTTGCTGGTATTCTTGGAATGTCTGACGTTTTAGAATAAAAAGCTTGATGATAATTAAATGATGATTAAGAACCCTTTTACAAATTTTACTATAATATTTACCTACATCAATTTACTACTAGGTTGTATTTACTATCAATAGATGGCGTTGGTCTAAAACGTTTGGTTGGCCAAGTCCAAGACCCGATAGGTTCGTTGTTCATATTCTAAGATTCATACACATTAACAGATTTTTAAAAAATTACTGTCCCAGGATCGCCAGCTAACGAAAGAGTACTGAAGTGCGGTGACTTTAATATTTGATCGATAACCTTATTATGTTATTAAATTAATGATTTACATGATTCTTGAAAAAGTATATCCCATCTATTTCTCTATCTAGGCACAACGTTGCCTGAAAATTAAAAAAAAATAGTTTTATTTCTGGGTGTATTTAAACAAGAGTAGTTAAACCCAAAAATGACGATAGAGTGACTGGCAAATAATAAAATCAGATTAATAAAAAAAAATACTATGAAATTTCCGCACGATCACAAATAATATCAAAATATTTATTGGATCTATAAAACATTATTTCTCTCCGCCAGTTCGGAATGTTTTGCTAGAGAAAAACGGGCAAGAAGTTAAAGGTTGTTAAAAAATTAAATGCTGGGCAATGAACTTTTGATTCTGATGTATTGAAATTTCAAACTGACCTGGCGTTTGAATATAGCCTTTAGCATGTTAAGAATAGACATATCAAAAGAATATTACTGAGCATTTGGAAATTTAGGTATTATATTTCATGACATAAAATCTTAGGGCTGGTAAAAAAAATACGGAAACAAGAACAATAAACAAAGCCACTTTCCATATTACATGAATAAAGGTCCTTACATTGATGACTTTTATAAAGCACTTTACGAGAACCGTAATTCTTAAACGCCGCCGATTGTAATACTTGTCATAAGTACCCGCTTAAGATACAAGTACAACTGTATACATTGTAAATGACTAGTACTTGTTGTTGTTTATATGAATAAGTATATATACATAATATATATTGATACTAGATGTTGCATATTCGCCCCAGTGGAGGTTATTTTTGGAAGAAAAAACAATCCATGGAGGCATCTTAAACTATTACTGTTAGGAACATCAACAAAACTATGCAAGATGGATATTTAAAAGGCACAAATACAATATATATAATTTATTAATTGATTTACACGACACTGTTACACATCTCAGTGCTTAATATTAACACACACGCATGTCAGGATTCACCTTTATAATTAATCTACCAGCATTACCCTTTTAAACTGAACAACGCCATTGCACCATTTACAATTACTTACTGCCCCGCGAACGAACCACGAATGTTCTCACTACCAACTCACTGCTACACCACTAGTCTTCTGAACTGAACTGAACACCCGAGCGCGGAAGGCACTCCGTTTTATATTAAACATTTACTACTCCCACTTTAATTGTCATTATTATCTACCCCCCAACTAGTCTCCTAAATACCTCCGTTATACCTTCGGTATTTCTAATAATAGTAAATACCCTAATATTACACCTATCATATTTTGCTATCCCATAGGAAGCGTGCATTATTCCAGGATAAAAAGTAGTCTATGTCATTTTCTGATCTCTAAACTACCACTATGCATAAAATAATGTCGATCCCTTGCTCTGTGAGAAACTAAACTATCCCACGGGAATTGTACATTTTTCCGGGATAAAAAGAAAATTTCAAGCAGATCCGTTCAGCCGTTGAAGCGTTATTGAGTAACAATCCACCCATCCCAACATTCGCATTTATAATATCTGTAGGATGGTAGTTCCGTTTATTAGAAATTTCGAGGGTCTCTTAGAAAATAAGTACGGGTAGATTGATAAGTTAAAGACTGAGCGGGGATAACGTTTGCCAAAGAGAGTGACACGGCATAGTAACCACACTGCACCTGATAGTAGGCGCAGTTCCGTCTAATTAGAGTATCCAATAGCGAGAGACAATCCTCCCCCCGCTACTCGACACAATCATGCTGGCCTGCTTCTTCACACTACGCCATGGGCAAGAAGGTGAAGAACCGGTCGAGGGTCTTATGTCAGAATACTAAGAAGGCCGCCAAACATCGTAGCCCAACCCTGACAAAATTAATATTCGCTGAAAGTAAGAGAGTACAGAAATCGTATGACATCGCAAAACCTTAGTACATGCACTTGAAATGCACTTTGAGCTTGTGTACACAGCGTATACATAACAATGTGTTGATGGAGAAAACGCTTTGATGAGCAATAAAAACAATCGTGCGGAATATGACCCGATAATTTAGTGTCATTTTCACCTGTGAGAGTATTTTATGTGTACATATTTATTGTAACATTTTATTAAGGCCGTTTGTCGCGTAAATCTTAAAAGTGGTAGAGTCATGCTGTAGACATATTTGTCTACAGCATGAATGGGCCGGCTCGACCGGGGTAGTACCACTGTCTCACAGAAAACTAACGTAAAGTGACAATTCACTCTTGCGTTTCGTATGGTAAGTGAAAGTGAAAAAGGGTAAGCGTACTTCGGCGGATACCATATCCACTTAACAGTAGACTTCTGCAATGTCAGGGGTCTTCACAGTAACCTGGACGCTGTACATTACCACCTAGAGTCGGCGCGGCCTGCACTACTCTTTTTAACTGGGACTCAGATATCTACCCCTGACGATATCTCGTACCTTAATTACCCCGGTTACGTACTGGAACATTCGTTCCTACGTAAAGCCGGGGTGTGCGTTTTCGTCAGGGATGATATATGTTGTCGCCGCCTTCGGGGCCTCGAGCATCGGGACCTGTCAATCTTGTGTCTATGCGTAGAGTACGGGGGTCGTACCCGAGTGTACGCTTGCCTTTACAGGTCCCATGCCGGTGAAGCGGGGTCTTCTCATTTATTCGAGAACGTCCAAATGGGGACTGGCCGATCTCTAGAGCAGTACCCATCCGCGGAAGTGGTGGTCCTTGGGGACTTCAACGCTCATCATGCTGAGTGGTTGGGCTCTCGGACCACTAACGCTGCGGGTCGGTCTGCTTATGAGATGGCTTTGGCTTACGGTCTCACACAAATGGTAGCTCAGCCCACCCGAGTTCCAGATGTTGAGACCCATGAGCCCTCTCCGTTGGACCTTCTGCTGACCACAAATCCTGAGGGATATAAGGTAGTGGTCGATCCCCCTTTGGGGTCATCAGACCACTGCCTTATTCGAACCTCAGCCCCTGCGGTTTATCCCGATCGCTCCTCAGCGACTGGGTTCCGCAGGGTTTGGCGGTATCCGATCAGCGGATTGGGAAGGGATGCGTGAATTCTTTGCGTCCTTCCCATGGAAGCGGTTCTGCTTCTCTTCCGAAGATTCTGATGCTTGTGCGGACCGCGTCAGGGACCTGGTGGTCATGGGGATGGATCTGTTCATCCCCAATTCCAGGGTACCTGTCGGGCGTCGCAGCTTGCCCTGGTATAATAGTACCTGTGCCGAAGCTGCACGCCTTAAGCGGTCCGCATACGGGGCGTGGAACGATGCCCAAAAGCATCAGGGTCCAAGCGCGAAGGAGGAGAGGCGGAAATTTAATGCCGCTTCTAGGCCCAACAAGGCGAAGGCAGAACATATTGGCAGAATTGGTGAGCGGCTAGAGAGTTATCCGTCTGGCAGTCGGGCCTTCTGGTCGCTCGCCAAGGCTGTCCAAGGTAACTTCTGCCTGTCCAGTCTCCCGCCACTGCGTAAGACTGATGACAGTTTGGCCCATAGTGCAAAGGAAAAGGCCGATATCTTGGCCCAATCCTTTGCCTCGAACTCGACTTTGGATGACGGAGGAGCCACTCCACCAAAACTTCCCCGGTGCGAGAACTCCCTGCCTGAAATCCGCATCAATCGGCGTGCGGTCAGGCGGGAGCTTAGGCTCCTTAACATCCGAAAGTCGAGTGGGCCGGACTGCATCCCCGCAGTGGTTCTAAGACGTGCGCCCCTGAGTTGACCCCCATTCTCACGCGCCTTTATCGTCTTTCGTACAACTCCAGAAGGGTTCCCGCTTCGTGGAAGGTTGCCCATGTCCATCCGATCCCTAAAAAGGTGACCGGTCGGACCCTTCGTGTTATAGACCGATAGCCATCACATCCTTGCTCTCTAAAGTCATGGAGAGAATAATTAACGCCCAGCTTATGGGGTATCTGGAGGAGCACCAGCTGATTAGCGATCGTCAGTACGGTTTCCGTCACGGTCGATCGGCTGGTGATCTTCTTGTTTACCTCACACATCGCTGGGCGGAGGCTATAGAGAGCAAGGGTGAGGCTATGGCCGTCGGTCTAAACATCGCGAAGGCGTTTGATCGGGTATGGCATGGGGGCCTTCTGTCGAAGCTTCCATCATATGGAATCCCCGAGGGGCTCTGCAACTGGATCGCTAGTTTTTTGGATGGTCGGAGCATTAAAGTCGTCGTAGACGGCTACTGCTCCGACGCTTTATCCATTAATGCTGGCGTTCCACAAGGCTCGGTGTTGTCGCCGACACTATTCATACTGCATATCAATGACATGCTGTCTATTGATAGCATGCATTGCTATGCAGATGATAGTACTATCGACGTGCGATACACCGGCCAGCAGGGTATCCCTCGGAGCACTTTGGAAGAAAGACGGTTAGAACTTGTGTCGGAAATCGAGAGCTCTCTAGGGCGGGCCTCTGAATGGGGTGAAAGGAACCTAGTTCACTTCAACCCCACGAAGACACAAGTTTGCGCGTTCACCGCTAAGAAGGACCCATTTGTCATGGCGCCACAGTTTCAAGGAGTCACTCTCCAGGTTTCCGAGGGTATTGGGATCCTCGGCGTCAATATATCTAACACGGTCCAGTTTAGGAGTCAAGTGGAGGACAAAGCCAAATTGGCGAGCAAAAAATTGGGGATCCTGAACAGAGCGAGGCGGTATTTCACGTCGGGCCATAGATTGGCGCTTTATAAAGCGCAAGTCCGGCCCCACGTGGAGTACTGTTCTCATCTCTGGGCAGGGGCCCCGAAATACTTGCTGGACCCACTTGACTCCTTACAGAGGCGGGCCGTTCGGATTGTCGGGGATCCTGATATTACGGATAGCCTGGAACCGTTGGGGCTGCGGAGAGACTTCGGGTCTCTCTGCTTGTTCTATCGGTTGTTCCACGGGGAGTGCTCCGAGGAACTGTTTAAAATGGTGCCTACATCACCATTTTATCATCGCACCACCCGACACCGCAACACAGTTCATCCATACCACCTGGAAACGATTCCGTCTAGCACGGTTCATTTCCGGCGTTCATTTTTACCACGTACGTGCAAGCTCTGGAATGAACTCCCTGCTGCGATGTTCCCTGAGCGCTATGACATGTCCTTCTTTAAAGGAGGCTTAAAGAGAGTAGTCCTTCAACGGTAGGCAGCGGCTTTGCTGTGCCCTGGTATTGCAGAAGTCTATGGGCGGCGGTGACTACTTACCATCAGGTGGCCCGTCTGCTCGTCTGCCTATCGAGCCCGGTACACAGACAGTGCATCTCATAATGTTCAATATAAATAAAGTAGTAAGAAAGAAATATTTTATTTGTTACGAGCAGTTCTATAAAAGGAATTTCTTTTAGTTTTTACCTATGTAACTAGTATTAGGGTATTTACTATTATTAGAAATACCGAAGGTATAACTGAGGTATTTAGGAGACTAGTTGGGGGTAGTTAATAATGACAACCAAAGTGGGAGTAGCGTCGTTCAGTTTAAAAGGGTAATGCTGGTAGATTAATTATAAAGGTGAATCCTGACATGCGTGTGTGTTGATATTAAGCACTGAGATGTGTAACAGTGTCGTGTAAATCAATTAATATATTATAAACATTGTATTTGTGCCTTTTAAATATCCATCTTGCATAGTTTTGTTGATGTTCCTAACACTAGTCAACGGTCCAACCTGAAGCAAAAAGGAGTGTTATGACATCCTATAAAGACATATAGTTACATATTCCATGACAGCCTCCGTGGCGCAGTTGGCGAGTAGGTTCGATTCCCACACTGGGACAAATGTTTGTGTGACAGACAGATATTTGTGTACGGGATCTGGGTGTTGTGAGACCGTGCGTCTCTCGTAGTCTCTGATACACACAACACAAGAATCATATATTAGTGTTTGGTCGGGGCTATGTGTGTGACTGTTGGGTGTCATTTGTTATTTATTTCATACTTCCTATCAAAACATTAAAATAACAAATACGCAGCATCTCGAGCGCCCGAAACCTCCACTGCAACCGCTGTTTTTATGGAACGATCAGCGGTCATATCACTATTTGTGGAAACTTTTAAATGGCCTGTTTGTGTATAATAATTCTGTTTTTAAGGTTAAATGCTAGATGTAAGGTTTTCGGAGAAATAAAAAATTAATAAATATTGGCGAGGGGTATAATTCCAAAAGGTAATTGATCCATATATTTAACATTTTTTTTAGCAATTATTTCAGCAGACTACTCTGAAATTTCTTGCGACGCGACGCAATTTCTTTGAGTTCTGCGGCGGATGGCCTTATCGATACAATGATAATTTAGCCACATATCAGGGCTCCCTATGTAGGCCATGGGAAGATTTATTATAGTGGGCATTTTAGTTGTCAGGGTGTGTGATTTATTGCTTAGTCACCATGAACAGATTTGGTTGTTTAATTTCCGCAAGTTAAGTATGCATATAACGGGGAAGAGAACAGACTACCACTGGTTGGAAGTTCGATAATCGGTTGCGGATCACCATTTTACATGTAATAAAGATATGTAGTAGAGTACATATTTGTAACTCTATATTGATTTACAATTTTATGTGTGTATTTTTTGGTGGGTACCTCCGTTTTTTTTAAATATTGTATTGTTATTATTCTGCCTCGGTAGCGCAGTTGTAATTGCGCATGCGTTACGACTGCTGTGCTGAGGTCTCGGGTTCGGTCCCCGGGTCGGGTAAAGTGATATTGGGTTTTTCTATCTAGAAATTCTCAGTATTAGCCCGGAGTCTGGAACCTGTGCACGGTATGGCGATAGGCTCGCCCCCTATCACATTATGGGACCGAAATTCGGCGAAAAGTGGGTGTACTGGTTACAACTCTGCCTACCCCTTCGGGGATTACAGGCGTGAGTGTATATGTATGTACATATGTTATTTTCTTTTTATATTATGCACTTACTGATTAAGTGTTTGTCCTTTATAGTTATTTTCTTAATAGTGGTTACCTGTAACTGGGTATCATTGTATTTATTTTATACTACAAATAAAAATAAAAAAAATATATATTATTAAATATTATTAATTTCTTATTTTATTTGATGTATAAATATACAGTCGCATTAATAATCTAATTTCTGGTATAATTTTCTTTTATATATTCTGGCACGGCAAAGCGACCACACTGCACCTGATAGTAAGCGCAGTGCAGCCAATTAGAGTATCAAGTAGCGAGAGACAATCTATCCCCCGCTACTCAACACAATCATGTCAGTCTGCTGTGTAGCTTCTTCACACTACGCCTAAAGGACCACAGGATCATAGGAAGGAGGCAATACGGTAGCTGGCAAACTGTTCCACAGATTGATGGTGCGGCAAAAATACGAATTTGCTTTGCTCTTGGTTCGGGCCGGGGTAGTAGACACCACGAAGCTATGGCTCCGCAAGCCAGTACCCTTGGTTCTGGTGTGGAAGGGAAAGATGGCATAGGCATGTACCTACTACTGTACCACTACTTACTGCCATCTGGTCCAAAGACTATGGCCCAATAAATATATTCCTGCTTTCTTTCTTAGGATCAAACAATTCGTATAGAAATTACCATCAAGTCGGATTTCCTTGGATAGTGTATTTTATCATATTTGAATATAAACTGATAGCGTGTCTGTTTACCAGGTCCAGATAGTACGAGACGAATGATGTCATAACCGCAAAATAATCGCCGCGCCTAGTACATTCGAGGTGTGGAAAATATCAACTGTTACCCAAAAATAGATACCGATAATTCGCGGGCTATTTAATTTTAGCGACATATTTGGAAAGTTACAGCAAAGGTTTAAAGTTTTTTTGTTTTTCCGAAAAAAAAAACAATATAAAAAAACTATTACATGGATTTTATTAGAATGAATATATTACTTGAGTAAGCATCTGCATCTTTATGACTAATACTTCTTTGTGTCATGCATTTAAGCGCATTATTTTCGCCCTGAAAAACTAATCTTATGCTTCCCAATCACCATTTCCTTCGTTATTGTCCAGCAATGGAATTATACTGATATTTCGGGTGTTCATAGACAATTGAGATAGTACATACATATACACTCACGCCTGTAATCCCCGAAGGGGTAGGCAGAGGTGTAACCAGTACACCCACTTTTCGCCGAATTTCGGTCCCATAATGTGATAGGGGGCGAGCCTATCGCCACACCGGGCACCATTCCAGACTCCGGGTTAATACTGAGTATTTCTAGGTAGAAAAACCCAATATCACTTTACCCGACCCGGGGATCGAACCCGAGACCTCAGCACAGCAATCGTAACGCATGCGCAATTACAACTACGCCACTGAGGCAGTGAGATAGTATATGGATGATAGAAACAGCGATAACCTAATATGAAGTGACACGGACTGTTGTGACAAAACTCCCGGGTTCGAAATCAACCCAAATGGCATACACCTCTGACTTTCAAAGTTACGTATGTATTGTCAATTATGTCTTGTTGAAACAGCGATGGAAAACATAGATAGTAAACCTGCACGCCTGAGAAATCCCAATAAGAATTCCAAGATGTAAGAACTCTACCAACCCGCATTATAGTGCTGTACTAAGGTCTAACTCCTCTCATTGACCGAGGAGGCCAGTAGGCCAGTGCCCAGTAGAGGAACAGTCTATCTAGTTACAATAGACATTACTACTTTTACGTCTCTATTTGGGCATAGAAAATGTACTGTTTTAGTGACTGGATTTATTCGTAATACAGATTTGATATCTGTAAACATTTATTTTTATACTGGCACGGCAATGTGACCATACTGCACCTGATGGTAAGCACAGTGCTGTCCATTTAGAGAATCGAGTAGCAAGAAACAATATATCCCTCACTACTCAACACAATCATGGCGGCCTGTTTCACCACACTACGCCATGGGCAAGAAGGTGAAGAAGCGGTCGGTTTTAATTGGAATAACTAATGAAATTTACAGTATGGTGGTCTAAATACCAGTAAAATGTTTTCACATATTACTAAAAATACACAAACTTGTTTAAATTTTACCTAAATCTATATACAATAATATGTGGTATATCAACAATATTATGAAAAACAATCAAGATATCAAAGAAATTAATTAAAACAGTCAAAGAACCGATTCGAACCAGCATTAGCTATAGTGTGTTTAAATGTGGTTGAACTTGAGTTAAATAAATCTAAGTGTGGGAAATCCCCGAGATCATTAAATTTTGGAGACCTTATGAAGAATGAGTTTTGTCTGTAATTGGTGGCACTGTGAGTAACGTGAAGCAGTTTAGTTGAGTTCATCTAAGTGTCAGAGTATTCAGAAGGCCGCAAAATGGCCAAACATCGTACCCCAATGCTAGACCTCCGAGAAAAACCGGATGTGCACTGGCTGATCCCGGAACACGACACACTTGCATGTGCCACTATGGCGAGTTTTACACCCTGTGTACGTGGTCGCTATCCGGGCCGATTTGAATATCCTACCACCAGCAACTGTAACTGAACCTTAAAGCAAGTTGGACGTGGTCTAGTTCGTGTAGGTGATTATGAACACGATTGAATTGTGTTGGCAACATCACAACATTGGACACCCGAGTCGACGTTTGAAGCTTCCTGACCGATAAGGAGCGGGTTTAGTTTTTATTAATTAATATAGAGAAGTACACCTCAGACTAATTTACTATCAATTACTGTGAGTCATTTCGTTCTCTCAGATAACTATTTGGTCTTTTAAATAAATGAGTGTAAATTTTAAATGATCACAGTTTACTGTTAATTCACTTTTACTTTGGCTCTTATATGTTGAATGTTTGGTCAAAAAATGACTCGTTTTAGTGTACTTTTTTAATATATGTATAGTGGCAAAAAAAGCAGCAGTTGGTTGCAGTACGGACTGTCAAGACGGAAATCGTATGTTCGAAACCCAAATGGCATACACCTCTGACTTTTCTAAAGTTACGTGTATATTCATTGTTAATTATCACTTGCTTTAACGGTGAAGGAAATCATCATGAGGAAACCTGCATACCTGAGAATTCTCATAATTTCGAAGGTATGTGAAGTCTACCAACCCGCATTATGCCAGCGTGGTGGACTAAGGCCTAAACCCCTCTCATTAGTAGAGGAGTGCCCAGCAGTGGGACAATGTTTAATACAGGGCTTGTATTATTATATTATTTATAGTGGCCATGCCACGGAGATCACAAGCGATTCCTTTTATCTATATTTTATAGCGTGGCCTTGAAAGCCATGTCAAAATTGATACATCCATTCTGATTTTAGTCGATTAGAGATTACGTCGGATAAACAGAAAACATTTCCAGTGTATTTAGTCAGCGTAGCCATTTAAATGTAAGAGGAACCCTAACACGATAGACGTATGTAAACCGATCGCTTCTTATAAGAATGGTTTCAATTGTTTAAGAGAATAATCTTGGAATTAGATACCGACGTGTAAAATGTGTTATGTGATAGCTTATCTCCCCGTTGATAAAAGCCTGTCTACGAATAAAGAATAGGGTAGTTAACACAATTTTTTTAGATTATCAAAAGAATTTTATGAATCGGAACAAAAAAGTAAATTCAACGCTATTCAAATATGCTGGAAGGGGTCATTGTCAAATGACAGTAAAAGGATGGACGATATAAACCGTGACGTCACCACTCAGAATAGCCATAACAGTGCCGTTGTGCGAGGGAGATATGAGATGTTCCCACTACTACCCATTTTTGCTCTTATCAATGTTTAAAATACATATTTTGACGTAATTTTTCAAGCAATTTTGATTCTGTTTTCGCAAAAGAGTTTGTTTTGCCTGTTACATTCGGTTGCATATCGAATAATGTACAAAATTAAACGCAGGAAACTACCCTATACTTTAAAGAACACTAGACTCTACATGTATTAATAGAGCGTTATAGATAATTCAACTAATTTATGAACGTGTCATGTGTGTGTTGTATAGATATAATGACCACGTGTATTAAAAGTTACCGGAAATTGATAAACGCAATCATATATACATTCACGCCTCTAATTTCCGAAGGGGTAGGCAGAGGTGTAACTAGTACACCCAGTTTTCGCCGAATTTATTACGGTCCCTTATTGTGATAGGCTCGCCCCCTATCACTCACTGTGTTCACGCATCTATCTCAACGGGATTCATTTTGACGATAATTTTTTTGATAGATAATAAATCTATCTTTCATAATAAAACAGCTGTGAGTAACGCCTATTCAATATATATTAAATTAGGAGTAAATATTTTTTATATTCACTCTTTTTAACCGACTTCAAGAAAAGGAGGAGGTTCTCAATTCGTCGGAATCTTTTTTTATGTATGTTCCCCGATCACTCGAAGGCGCCTGGACCGATTCGAGAAATATTTTTTTGTTTAAAAGGGTATACTTCCCAGGTGGTCCCATTGGCACCAAGTCAGGATCTGGGATGGGATCTCAGAAAAATTGAGGGCAACCCTCAAATTTTATAGGGACGCACAATTTGTTTTTTATTGAAGTCGGTTTTTAAAAAACTTTACTTATAGTTAGTTTTATTTTGCTTTTGCTAAGAAGTTTTATACCACAATTAATCGCGTTTTTAATTCATTACATTTTAAACTTTGTTTAAACTGCATTTAAAGAGTCGTTAGTTCTTGTCAAGATCGTACTCGTAACCTTGAAGTGGTAAATTGCAGCTGTATTTTAAAATTGGAATGCTTTTAGTAATCGCTTGCTCGTGATTGTAGACATACTAATGGGTCTGGTCTTTCATTGTAAGGGGTAAATAAGGCTACATTTTGGGTTACAAGAATTTCCGGACTAACCAATACGGAATTTTCGGTTTTCAAATCAAATCATTTATTAAACTAGGGGCACTTTTTACAGGTCAGAATTATTAACATTTACAAAACTATACCGATGCTTCGGAAATGCCCACTTGCAGCAGCACCAAGAAACTCAGACAAATACCTATTCTGTATTATTGTCATTACACTAAATAATATTAATTTACAAATAAATATTAAAATACAGTTGTATTCCTTAAAAGATTCACAATTATAGAAGACGAGAAAGTTTAATTAATTAAATTTAATGTAAAAATATACAGTTGATAGCAGTTCTTTGGTATGCAATTTATCTTGATTCTGAATAAGTCTACTAAATCAACAATTATAATTATAAAAAAAACATTGGAAATAAAAATACGGTTTACAAAATATATCGTTTAGTTTAATAAAAAAATTCAGCGAAGAGTGGGTGTACCTATTGCACCTCTGCCCACCCTTTCGGGGATTAGAGGCGTTGGTGTTAGTATGTATGTCTAATAAAAAAAGAGTAAACAAAGTGTCTTAAAATAAAAAGACACGAAATTTATGTCGTAGTTTCCCTTTTATTTCTATCAGTAAATTTTTTCTCTGACAATAAATGTAAATATGGGAATAACAGTATCCCATATTGGGTTTAAAGAATTTATTAACTCATAAAAGACAAAAGAGTCCACTTACAATGAGTATTAGTAAATATAAATTATTTTTGTATATAATAGGGTTAGTTCAATCATTCTTACATAAGCAAAATACAATATTAAAAAAAGAAACAAAACAAAATACCTCATACAAGCTTACTCAAATATTTTTTCGTGTACATATTTTTTTAATCTACTTTTAAAAATATTTAATGATTCACATTCTTTTATATCGTTTGGTAGATTATTATATACGTTTGCACCCTCAAACATTATATTTCTTTTACCATACATTTTGGTTCTATGTTGTCTCAATTTAATTTTGTTAGAGTTTCTCAAATTATGATAATATATATTTTTTGTAAATTTAATTTCTGAATGTATCTTATTAGTTAATATTTTTTTTATTAGAATGCATGTTGTGTATGTATATAATTGTTTTAAATTAAGTATATTTGTTTTTTGATATAGTGTACGTGTGTTAGTCATTTTACTGTATCTAAAGAGTGTTTTTATTACTTTATTTTGAGAAACTTGCAACTCCTTTAAATTAGATGTAGCAGCTGAACCCCACACTTCAATAAGATACTCTAAGTGTGATTTGACCAATGAGTTGTATATAGTCATACAAACTTTACGCGGTATACATCCTGCTGATTTGTGTATTAGTCCGTTGATTGAAGAAAGTTTAGACTTTATCGATTGTATGTGCTCCTTCCAACAAAGTTTATCATCTAGTTGCAGACCAAGATATCTTTGACTACATGTGCGTTGTATTACTGTATTGTTTATAGTTAGTGCTTGATAATTTGGGACTTTCTTGTTTTTTGCATGGAATATCATATATGAAGTCTTTTTTGCATTAACTGTAAGTAAGTTACTCTGGCACCAGATACAGAATTTTAATAAGTCATGTTGTGCTTTATCTATTAAGTCATTTAGATTAGGTCCAAAATAAAATAAGCAAGTATCGTCTGCGTACATTGTTATATGTCCGGTTATTCCTATTCTGTGAACATTATTTACATAAATTAGGAAAAGCAATGGGCCCAATACAGACCCCTGAGGGACACCACAATTTAATTTTTGAAAGGTGCTTTGACAATCTCCTATTTTCACTACCTGATGTCTTTCGGACAAATATGATTGAAACAAATTGAGGGCTGTATCTGTTATACCCAAATCTTTAAGCTTTTGTAACAGAATCGTGTAGCTAACTGTATCAAAAGCTTTTTTAAAATCTATAAAAATACCTAAACAAAAATTCTTTTCATCTATATTATTTTTAATTTTCGTAATCAAGTCTGTTGTTGCCGAGAGAGTATTAGACTTGGCCCTGAAGCCATATTGATGTTCATACAAAAAGTTAAGTTTTAATAAGTGCTCATCAAGTCTCTTATATATTATCTTTTCAAAAATTTTAGATATAATAGGCAGAATAGATATGGGCCGGTAGTTCTCAGGATCCGTTTTAGCACCCGATTTAAAGATAGGCGTTACCCTGGCAATTTTTAGACTGTCAGGGAAAGTTCCATCCTTAAAACATTTGTTTATACAGTTAGCCAAATGCTGAGCGACGAAGTAACTTATACATTTTACAGATTTAGCGCTAATGCCATCTATTCCTGTACTAGTATTAGAGTCTAGTTTATTTATTGTTTTTAGTATTTCATCTGAAGTGCAAGGTCTCAGTTTACTTAATTTTGGTGCTTTTTGATTATTTGAGTAAGTTAAAGTATAAAAACTGTTACATTGATACGTTATTGGAATATTATTGGCTAATTGTGTACCTACGGATGAGAAGAAAGAATTGAAAGTTTCACAAATTTCAGTTGGGTCTACCACTACATTGAAATTATTTGTTATAAGTTTGGAGGGTGCGCAGTTATATTTAACTTTATTAGCGACTAATGTATTTATTAATTTCCACATCTTCTTAGACGTCTTATTTTCTTCAAATTTTCTGTGAAAATATTTGTCTTTAGTATTTTTATTAATTTGTGTAAATAATTCCTACATTTAATAAAGTTCTTGTTTAGCTCTTGGTTTAATTTATCTTTCTTTAAATTCTGCCATAGTATATTACGTTTTCTGATTTCATTTAATATTTCCTTATTTATCCAATCTTCTTTAGGAGCATTTTGAATTTTTGTTTTCGTTACTTTATTTGTAGCTATGTGTTGTTTGATAAATAGTTGTAAATTTTGGTAAGAACTGTTTACATTCAGAAAGTTGCTTTGGACTACACTTGTATATAGTTTCTCATAGTTGATCGATTCGTATTGTATCCGTTGTTTATGCATATGTTTAATATTTTTGAGCTCCAGATATAGTTGCTTATGGTCAGACAAAGGCGAATCTATTACTGTAAGGTTTTTAGAATAATCATTTATATTTGTACATATATGGTCTAAAATTGTCTTGGTGCTAATAGTTTCACGAGTGCAATAATCTACATGGACTTTATTTAAAATCTCATACCCGGTTTCTTGCAATGTTGTAATATAGTTAGCCTTGTCCGTTCCATTAGATAATAAGTCTATGTTAAAATCACCAAAAATCAAACCTCTCCTGCGTTTCTCTAAAAGGTCTGAGAGTTTATCCAAGAATATTTTTGTATTTTTCTTATTGGGCTTATAAACTACACCGACATGTAGTGCACAGTGATGTAGATATATCCATAGAAAGTGCATTCCATCTATATAATATTGTTCAGATATGTCATATTTAACGCTATTATGTATGTAAATAGAAACACCTCCACCTCTTTTATCTTTTCTGTAATTGTATGTATGTGAGTAATTTTGCAAAGAGTAGTAGTTGGCTTCCGATTCTCCTTTAATCCAAGTTTCTGTTAAAACAATAATATGTATCGTAACATTCATAGCGTCAAGTATGCACTTCAACTCGTCAAATTTTCCACGTGAGCGTATACTTCGTATATTGGCATAGAAAAAAGTAAGTGAGGTAAGATCAGCTGTTATTTCATCGTAAGTATATTTTATTTGATAATGACAGGTAATACTGTCACTGTTACTGTTACTTTGTTCGTTAAAAATTCTTGTTCGTAGGGTTTTGAAATCTATGTATAATTTTCGGGACTCCGTTTACATATTTTATAGCCAAGTTTTTCTCACCGTTACGCTCACGACGCTCTAAATCTTCTTTTAGGTTTTTTAAAAAGATTTTTTGAGACGGTGTTTGGTCTGCGTACACACGGATGTCCCCAGTCAATTTAGCCTTGTTACGCAAAATATTTATTGATATATTACTAGACTGGAAAAATAATTTGATGGGCCGATTTTTCCCGGCACTGTATTTACCGAGTCTAATTATTTTGGTTGGCACTGGACATTCATCATAGATAGTTTTTAATATATTCATTACTTGGTCTAAATCGTGTTTTTTTCTAAGTGTTAAATCGTTCTCATTTATTTCCAATATACCCACAATAATTATATTATTCATTCGTCGCTGGCGGTCTGCGAGTTCCGAGACGATATCGTGTGCGTCATAAGGCGGTGTACTCACATGCGAAGTTGGTCCCGAGTTAGTATTTTTATTGATTGTTTGTAATAAGTCCATTTCTCTTTCCAATTTATTAACTTTTTCTTGAATGTTCGTATTTTCTGTTATGATACTTGATATCTCCTTACTTAAATCATCATACTTCTGTGATAGGATATTAGTGTAATTTTTGAGAGTTTCTATTTCATTTTTTATGTGTAATAGGTCTTGCTTTATTTCGGCAGAATCTGCTTTTCGGGAATCAGCAAAGTTCTTGAAAAAAGACATAATTTCATTTCGAAATGCGTTCAACTCGGCCTTAATATCCATATCTGTTTCCGGTTGTTTTCTTTTTCTTTGTGATACTTTGGATTCCTTGAATGTTGATGGAGAGGGATTGCGCTGTGGGTTTCTCCAAGATGTGCCGCTTGTATGTTCCGATTCTTTTGTTGGTGAATGTTGTACACTCATCCTTATAGCAATTTTTTTTTTTCGTGTGTTGGGTAGAATCAAATGTAACTGCGATTTGCGGGCTAGGTAAGTTGGTGCGAAAGAGACAGATACTGGGTCAAACCGATGCAAATTATGGTGTCTTCACGTTTTTTCAATAACAAAACCGTTCATAATTCACTTCTCACTGTTCAAATTTGCGCGAAGCCGTGTCGAGACACAGACAGAGTCAGTATGCAAGTAATTATACAAACTACAAGTCGAAACTAACACTAATTATTGCTTTTGTGATTTAAAACTGAGGAGATGCAAATTATGCGTGCGTATTGACCGAAACTACCCGAGTATGTCTTATATTACTCTTTAGTACTCTACCTGCAAATGAAATCTTGATTCAGCTGTTTCAGAGATTAGACATATAGATAATATTTTTAACATGTGTGCTTAGGCGTTCGTAACATGCAAATAAGAATACGAGTCTGAAGAAAAAGCTCTTCCGTACTTTAAATATTTGTTGCAAAATCCCAGTATTAATTATCAGATAAAATTTCATGACACCATAACAACGGATTCTTTTTATATTAATCCTTTTATATGTCGTTTAGTATTTAATTACACACATCGCTTAATCATCGATGAAAATCGCCGTAGCCTATTGTTTTTTAATTGTTTATTTGACTCTAATAGACATTTAATTGTATTGTAAATCATTCAAGGACTAATACTTTTGGAGGGCCGGGCGTCCGAAACATGCTATGTCTATGTTAGAAATTTGATAAAAAACTATCTTGGGGCACGGGAATATTAAGATAACATTACCCATTACCGTGCTCCTAGTCTTAAGAAGCCCCCAGAGCAAAAGCATTGCATTTAATATATTTTAATACGCAAAAAATAATACAGTTAATTTGATTTTTTTTATTCTGGAATTCTGCATGTGCCTGAACACGACTCTGGTCCGGAGCAAGTACGGGCTGAGTCCCCGCTGGAGGACGCCTCACCTGCACCCACTTCTTCCCAACGTTGCTGCGCTACCTCCTACAAACAATACGATTAGTTATAATAATATTTTTTTTATACTGGCACGGCAAAGTGACCACACTGCACCTGATGATAAGCGCAGTGCCGTCCAGATAGAGTATCAAGTAGCGAGAGACAGTCTATCCCCCGCTACTCAACACAATCATGCCGGCCTGCTGTTTAGCTTCTTCACATTACGCCTAAAGGACCCAGGATCATAAGAAGGAGGGAACACGGTACCTGGCAAACTGTTTACGTTTAATAAACGGATTTATTGGTAAATTATATAATTATAATAGAAGAGACAAATGATTGACATTATCACATTATCTGTATATATAAAAGAAGAAATTGACTGACTGACTGACTGACTGATCGATCAACGCACAGCCTAAGCGGCTGGGGTTAGAGACTTGAAATTTTGACAGTAGGTACCTTTTATCACGTAGGCATCCACTAAGGAAGGGTTTTTGGAAATACCACCCCTAAGGGGGTAAAATAGGGGATGAAAGTTTGTAAAAATCCGTAATTTTTGAAGTTAAATTAATGAAAATTAGTATTTGGCATTTTAGTTAAAAGTAAAAAATATATGTTTCAGGATTTTTTGAAATTCCACCCCTAATGGGGTAAAATAGGGAATGAAAGTTTGTATGAAAATCCGTCATTTTTAAGTTAAACGCATGCATATTGGTATTTTGTATTGTATACTTTTTCTCCCAAACATGACCTCCACGCGGGCGGAGCCGCGAGCAACAGCTAGTTTTGTATAAATTATGATTTCACAAATGGTTATTAAAGATTCAACAGATTCAACATTCCAATTAACCACATTGTTAATATCAAGCACAGCTCTAGACTTGTTACTTGGTTATTGAAGGGAGCTCTCCGATCTCAGTCATTAGTTGCAATGTACTAACCTCATCTTCTAGTGCTATGAGTATAGTAGTCAAGGTAATATATAGGTCGTGATTTAATGATTCTTGAACGAAAAAGTATGAACTAAATCTGTGTAGGAATTGTTCAATCTCGGAAAATGCACGGAATTTATTCCTATAAGTACTTAGTATAGATATAGTAAAGATATTGCTCGCAAAATTAGCACGCTAAAGTGGAAGTGGGCTGGTCACATCTGCAGATGGACAGATGGTCGATGGAGCAGACATGTGTTAGAGTGGAGACCGCGTTTAGGCAAACGTAGTGTGGGACGCCCTTTTTTTTTTGTTGTCGCGGGGAAAGCGTTTTATTACTGCCGCCCGCTCCGGAGGGAAGCGGATTAAGAATAAAACGGGTATGCTGGACTAGTCGGTCTTACGACCCAGCATCCCCCTCGCACGGATGATGGCTATCCGTGCTGCCGCTGGGCCGAGTCCCTAACCCCCCTATATACACCCCACCCGACACTACCAGCTAAAACCCCGCGGTGGCCTTCTTCGGCGCTTGCGGAGCGATCCCGGGGTATTCTAAGGAGTGCTAGAATTGCTGCCGGAACCGCCCCTGCGCGGTGCTGCGTAGCAGCCCATCTCCATGGAGGGCTAAGAGCCCCCGCGCACCAAACAACGACAGCGAACGAGGCCTTACCACCCACGCTGCCGTCCATCTCGGGGTCGCACGATGCCCCGAATTTGGGAGTGCATCGATACGGGCTGACAGCCCTCCGCTGCGCGCCCGCGACCCCCGATGGCCCCTATTAGTCGCCTCGTACGACAGGCAGGGGTTACCGTGGTGGAATTCAAACGCCCCCATTCCACAGGGCGGGAGACGCCGGTCAGTCGTCCACCCGACGCCTCCTACGTCTTCTCTGGCGGCGGGAGGGATCATATCGTTCCCGATCCCTCTCAGCACTCTCCTTCTGCGAGATGACGTTCTCGCAGAAGTGGGCCACCGCACGCCAGGACCTCCGACTGGCGACCATGGACGACACCACGGCCGGCAGCGAGAGGTCTCCTCCAACGACTGCTCTGAGAGCGCTGCGCTCTTCGTCCCAGGCTGGGCACTCCTCCAACGTATGTTGGGCCGTGTCCTCGCGGCAGTTGCCACAATGGTGGCACACGGCGGACACCTCCTTTCCGATCCGACACAGGAACGAACCGAAACACCCATGGTCCGTTAATACCTGTGTCAGTCGGAACGTAGGCGCCCCGTGGCGCCTGTCTAGCCATCTCTTTAGGACAGGACGCACTGCTGCGACAGTCCTCAAGCCAGCGGTCGGGCTCTCCAGCCTGGTATGCCACTCCTCCACGGCGGTTCTGCGAAACCGGGCCGCAATCTCCCTCGGGGCCAGTCTCTCCTGACGACGGCTGGACGCCCCCTCCCGCCAGAGGAACGCTGACGAGAGGAGTTTGGCGTCCAACTCCCAAGGAAGTGTGCCGGCCAATACGCAGGCCGCCTCGTGGGAGACCGTGCGGTAGCCCCTTACTATTCGCTGCGCCACCAAACGCTGCGGTTTGCGCAGCAGGGCGACGCAGCGGGCGTTCAGGGACTCGGCCCATACGGGACATCCGTACAGGGCCATTGACCGCACGACTCCAGCGTATAAACTTCGGCAAGGGCTATTAGGTCCCTCCAGGTTCGGCAGCAGGCGTCCGAGCGCGCCCGCTGCCCGCACCAATTTCGGCGACAACTCCTTGAAATGGGCACGGAAATCCCACCGGCTGTCCAGGATCAATCCCAAGTACTTCATTTTACAGCCGATGGGAATCCGCACCCCCTCCACACTCATGTGGAGCCCAACAGGTGGCCGAATCCGAGGCCTGTGAAAACAAAGGGCCTCGGTTTTATTGAGGGCCACCTTAAGGCCCAGTCGCCGAATCCTGCCCACCACCTGTTCGGTTGCGAACGAGGCGAGCAGGGTGGCCTCCTGGAAGTGTGGGACGCCCTGCTGCACGATGGACCGACGACTTGAAGTAGGTGGCGGGTAGTGGATGGATGCGAGCTACCCAAGACCGGGATGGTTGGCGTTCACTTGGGGAGGCCTACGTCCAACAGTGGACGGCAAAAGGCTGAGGATATAGTACTTAGTACATGTACCGCCTATCGGATCTAAAACTATCCTATTTATAAGTTGGAACCAACCACACACATACAACAGAATTTCATTGAAATCGGTTGAGTGGTATCAAAGTCTATAACGGACATAGGTAGAAACAGATTTTTTGTTTTTATACAGATTAAAGTTGCTTTTGTCTGCTACTTCCACTAGTAAAAGTCCGAGTATTTTTAATGCCCGTATCACGAGTTACCCTTATGTTTGGATTTTCGTAAAATTATGTTGGTCCTAAAACCATTGGTGGTTGTAATGGTTTGAAAGATATTCTTTAATATTCTTCGCAGTTTCGCTTCGAATGAAATCACCTAGAAAAAGCACTTCAACATTTTTGATATTTGCTCCCTAGAAATAGCCTAATCGGTCCAGCTATCATGGTGAAGCGCTTAATTTTTCAGCAGTTAATTGTCATTTATATGATATACATGACAGTTCCATAATATTGAACCATTTTGGTAATTATATTCAGACGAGTTATAATGCGGGAAGACCTTAATAAATAATAACGGGTTCTGGAGCCTTTCGTCTGCATCAAAGGGCTTCCGGAGACGTTCATCAACGAAACTGTTCTAATAGAGGTCCATAACTGAGTAGTTATGGACCTCTATTACAACAGTAGTGAAATATTATCTTAAGATCCTGCTACGTTTAATACCTTACATATTATATTAATGAAAATGTAGTTTATTTATTAGGGCCTTGCAATTTAGTATGTACTAGAGGTCACTCAGTGGTAATGCATTTTTTTTGTTGGTTAAATGCCATACAAAACTCAAAGCTCGATCTTCTCCGATAAAACTCGATTTTACAAAAAAAAGTATAATTCGGTCATCCGGGTATTTATGTTTAACTCCTAGGCTACATTTAAGTTTCAGTAATAAGAATTTTGTTCTATTTTTTGTCTTAAATTGCTTTGTTCTCGCTTAATACAAAGTCGACTTTTTGTACGTGCTCTTTGTTTCGCATTGCTTATCCGGGGATAGATAGTCTCGTTACCTGGACTGTTGTTTAGTAATTTGTTTTCATAATTCCTTGCGCACTCCTTGTTTGAATGATATATATTTTTTGCACATAGGTAGAGACTAGGCATAAATAATTGTACAATTGATATAGAAATGAAAGCATCGTAACGGTTTTATTAGGAGCGTCAAGCTTCTTGTTAATTGAGAACTCATAAAAGATAATGTTCCCTCGTAAATGGCAATCAATATAACGTCCAATAAATACAAACACGCGGGAAATTTACACTGTTCTTCTGTATTTATTGGCGCGAGCTTATTGGCGCGAGCAACGTTTAGTATAGAGTGGGCAACCTGTTTTCCCAGGACATGACCTGGTTTTTAGAGTGTCCTGGGGTGTCCTGGATAGTTTGTAAGCAGCGTCCTGGGTTAAAGCGCCCTAAGAAAGTCCTGTATTTTAAAATTCGAGAGTCGCGTCGTAAAACGTCCGCGCTGATTAAAACAAAAAACGCGTCCTTTTTTTCAACTGAATAGGGCATTCCTAGTTTAGTATCGTGTGGCGCGAACTGCCTGCTTGTCTGGGGATTAGCGCCGAGCCAACTGTTAACGCTACACATGGGCCAAGTTCAATGATTTGTTAGTTTACTATAGTTTTTGTGCTAGGTGTGGCTGCAGTGGTCTCGGCTTTGTTTAGCGGTTGACGGTTGTTGGCCGGGGGGTGGGGGGGTCTGGGGGGTGCGGGCGCTGCGTACTTCGCCAGCTGTCTCGGCTCCGGGCGCGCTCGGCCGCTCGGTCACCCACCGCAGTTGGGGACCGACACTGGCTTCGAACGAACGTCGCCACGCCACACTCCCGTGACAAAACTTTCTTACGTCAAATCAATGGATATAACCTAACTCGTCGCGCGTTTCTCAAATTGATTGCAATGTTATATTGTGTCTTTCCGTCTGTATTACGCCGTTGATGTGTATTGAGTGTTACAGTGACGTGCTTCGGTTTACGGTGATCATGTGAATATTTTAATGCATTGTGTGTTCTGTAAAAAAGGGAGCCATGAGTATCCAAAAGTGCCTCCTGGACAACTCCAGCAGGATGATTAAGGCTATGTCGACCGCCAAGTCCAACAATAATGAGGCAAAAACGGTAAGTTCCAAACAAAGTTTTCACTTACCTAAGTTTTGCAGTTGCAACCTTGTGAATTTTACGGAATGTTTTAGGTTAGTCTTCGGAAACGTATTGAAGTCTTATAACCTTACATTGATGTATAAAGAACGTTTATTGTTTAGGGTTACCATGATTAAAACTGTCCGGTACATCAGTGTAAAACCATATAGCAATAAAGTTAAACTTTTGGGTAAAATTCTTAAAATAAAAAACTAAATAGTTGTGTATGAAAAGAATAGCATTTAAAAAATGCTGTATCCAATAAATTGTAGTCAGCATTAATGACGCAATAACATTAAAATCAAATATAGAACACATTGAAGTTATTGCAGAAGACTGAATGTTGCTACAATTGATACGCGACGTGCTTATACTGTGCCTATACCCGGTAATTTACGTGCGACCGTTCAATTTAATTACTTATTTGGTGACTGTTGCAATACATTCGATAATTCAATTACAATGAATATACTTACGTCACATAATGTTTTGCGATGATCGTTTAATACTGTATTTTGTCCTGTAACACATTTTCGAAAGCAAATAAATGTATGCCAATATTGGAATTGCGCTTCCGTCACAATCGACACGAGACGCGGCCGTCATTTGTTTTAGTCAGTTTTTACGCATGTAAACTTTATGTTCATCCATAATGTTTCAAGGCTGATAATTTTTGTATGAATACACTTGATGGATGTACTACTACTAGTTCATAGACGATGTACTATGAAGTCAGGTGCAAGTAGCGCAAATAAATATGCTTTATCAAACTCCTAACGTTTAGGAGCAGACAGATCTAGGTTGACATTGTTAGTTGTAGGTAGCTCTTGGTACATACACTGACTATGGTTTGCGCCCCAGAATTCTGGCTTTGATGTATCTCTGTAATTTCGTAAGATTTAGTATCGTTTGCAAAATTGAAGTTATGATCATAATCCTTTGTCATAATCAGTTTCGATTTCCAAATTTAAAAAATATTTTTATCATAAAATTTTGGTTCAAAATAAGAAGCCCGCATTCTAGAATCATTCTAAGAATATACTTGAAAAACGATAGCTTATTTTTTCAGATTGTTTACCCAAAGTTACAAATGTCGTTAGTAAGTTCATATATACTTGTAAGTTTTACTTTGATTGTTTGAATTGATTTATTGTGTTTCATTCTTGGACCAACCCTAATATTTGTTTGAGTAGGTCAAAAAACAAACACATTATCTAATCACATCACACTTTATTTATATGAAGCATCGAAACTCCATCAATCCAGAATTGAAATACAGAGCTTCAACATCTAACTCTAGAGCTGAAAATTAGTCCCAAATTTAATAAGACACAAAGTCTCATACTTTTTTCGTTAATATCAAAATAATGGCTAAATGATACGCCAAATACTATAGGATACTTCAGTTCTAAAAGAGTTTATTTGTCAAAGCATTCGGCCATTTTAACATTACCATAACTAAATAGTCTAAACAAACCAAAAATGGACCAGAATCTATTCATGTTGTCACCTTTTTTCACCATAAGCCTACGAATTATTGGTTATCCAGCTTGGTGTACGTGCTGTCAAATAAGATAATATACTCATAGAGCCGCCATTAATTAATCTATCTACAATAAATGGATTATCATGATGCTAATAATAGTTTTTATTGTTAATGAACCATGAAGAACAAGAAATGCTTAAAGTACAGATTTTAAAATATACCTTTATTTTCACCTTGATTTAGATAGAGTGAGATGCAATGTCTGTCAACTGAAATTATTCGTTTCTGAAATAACATTTCACACGATATCTATTTATTTATTATTGACTAGCTGTTGCTCGCAGCTCCGCCCGCGTGCAGGTCATATTTGAGACAAGAAGTATACACTACAAAATACCAATTTTCATGCATTTAACTTCAAAAATGAAGGATTTTCATACAAACTTTCTTACCCTATTTAACCCCCTTAGGGGTGGAATTTCCAAAAACCCTGAAATATGTGTTTTTAATTTTTAACTGTAAGGCCAAATACCAAATTTCATGCGTTTAACTGCAAAAATGACAGATTTTCATACAAACTTTCTTCCCCTATTTTACCCCCTTCGGGGTGGAATTTCCAAAAATCCTGAAATATATATTTTTTATTTTTGACTAAAAGGCCAAATACTAATTTTCATAAACTTAACTTCAAAAATGACGGATTTTCATATAAACTATCATCCCCTATTTTACCCCCTTAGGGGTGGTATTTCCAAAAACCCTTCCTTAATGGATGCCTACGTCATAAAAGGTACCTACTGTCAAAATTTCAAGTCTCTAACCCCAGCCGTTTTGGCTGTGCGTTGATCGATCAGTCAGTCAGTCAGTCAGTCAGTTTCTTCTTTTATATATACAGATGTTAATTTTGTCACGCATTGTGGACAAACGCGTTGCCAAGGCTAGCGATGTACTTATTTTTCCTCATATTGTTTCATGGTGTGGTGGCTTTATTATGGTCATTTATATTAGGTACATGACAATGTGATTTACATGTAGCAAGAGAGTTTTAAATTTCGATCTATTTTTGTGTTTCCTTCTCATGATTGTTTTTAAAAGATGATTAAGTAAGTACATTAGCATGTTTCGTGGATATTGGAATTACCTCTACCGATATTGGTATCTGTGAGCTAATCTTCCTAGCCGATTTCGATTACGGTGACTATTTCTTGATCGCCTGGTTAGGGGTCAGCCGCCGTGCCCTTATCTACCACTGATAGTTTTGATCGTTCCGGTAGATTTATATATTGACGGCTCTGGTTGATTGTGTTTTAGCCAATCTGCTCTTGTACTCATTTTCGGTAATTTACTGATAAAAGGTTTTAATTTGGAAATTACCAAGATTGTTTTTAATTTGTTTTCTTGACTTTATTTTATAAGAACATTTCCAAATATATACAGTCGACTCTCGATAATTCGAAGTTGAAGGGACCTTTCTAATACTTCGAATTACTAAGAGTTCGAAATGTTGAGAGGTTTGTAATACCAAGAGGAAAACAAAAAGTTGGAATTACTGAAAGTAGTATTTATTGAAATATACAAATCACATACATATTTTTGTAAATCATTAGGTTTTTTAAAAAAAGTCTGTAAAATTTGTTTGTTTCAAGCCCGATAACTGACCTTGATCGATATTTTGTTTGAAATAAAATGCTTGAAATGCTCCCTCGTCAATATCGGAGTGAATACAGAATTTTTCTAATCATGATCGTTTGTGTGTATACAAGTTTGAACATGTCCATATTTCAATTTGTCGAGTGTTTGCGTGAAAGAATTTCAAATTACCGCGTGTTTTTGACAATCCATAGATTGCTCTAATAATAAAATTTCAAATTAAAATAATTTCGAATTACCGAGTGTACCAAAAACCATTGAATTTATTGATTTATCGAGAATTTTGCTAGAGACCCAACAATTACTTCGAGTTACAGAGAGGTTTGAATTATCGAAGGTTTGAATTATCAAGAGTCGACTGTACTCTATCTAATAGTGTTCCCAGAATAGTCCAAATGCAACATTACATTTTATGTTTGTAAATAAGTACGTTTGCCTTGTTTGATAAAAACGGAACAATACAGGTGTTGGTCAGTGTGGGTTCCATAGCTGCTATTATTATTAACGCTATAATTACCATAATTAGATGGGCAACATAGCGCTATGCTGTGTACGCAAGAACGGAAAATAAGCGAAAATTGGAAAAAATGTGAGCATTTAATATTTACTATTTCTGTCTTATATGTTGTTTGTAGATTATTACTCTTGCTTATAAAGTTAATTAAAGACAACATGATATATCTAAAAATATTGTTTTATGATAAACAATGAAGTTTTTGCACTTAAGTTGTCAACTATCTAGGAAACTATTTGAATGCAGTAAGCTGTTTATTTTTAAAGTTCATTCAATATTATTTGTAATAGTGTTTGTCCTGGATTTTACTGATTAGCCGCGGGTAAAATGATAAGTACGGACTCAATATTTTGGTGCTAGTTTTAATGTTCTTTCAATAAAATGATTCGCGTCTACGTGCGTCTGATCATTACAAAAATTTCTTGTCTTACCATCGGACCCTAAAAGGAATTATAATAATTATGGTGACGCCATCTTCTAGCTATGTTTCAGGTGTTTCCAAAGAAAGTGACGTTTGAATAACAAACATTGAATCATCACACTACGTACAAATTCTTATCAGCAATTGCACATATTTGTTATAGTATTTCATGGCGTTAACTATTGTTCAATATTTAAACAGCATCCAACTGGTCAATATGCTTACCACACATTCGACTTTCTTTCTTTTTTCCTAGGACTACTACGATTTAGCACCATGGTTTGCCTTCTTACTCAAACTCATTCACTGTGACGATTCTTGTGCATCACCTGTAGTTAGATCATTGACTTTAGTATCTTCTTCTTATTCATCAATCGTGTACCAGTGATTCATTTAAACAATCTTATTTATCTTTATGATTGTGTTGCATAGCGTGAGATAGATTGCTCCCGCTACTATATATTCTAATTGGACGGCACTGCGCTCGACATCAGGTGCAGTGTGGTCACTTTACCGTGTCAAGATAAAAAAAAATCTTAACATCCATTCAAATCTTTGGTTAAATATAGAAACATAGACTTAATAGCCACCTAATTTCTGTTATGTGATAGTATTTTTCAGTAGTTTTTTTTAATAAATAAACTTAAAAAAATGCAGTGGAGTTTTAAAAAGCACTTCGAATATTCATTACTCAAAATTAATAAAGTATATTTTTAATTTTGAGTTTGCCCACCTAGCTAGCTTTGAGCTAGCCTACTTTGGAACTAATAGTTCCATCGTCCATTAAATGTACAATAAAATAAAGAGTCGCTGAATCTGATCAAGAGGCGAAGGAAATTTGTTAGGCATTCAGAAATATACTGCGAAGTAGTTGTTTCAGATGTAAATTAAATTCGCAAATCGGTAACACATCAACGCCTGCTAGTGAATCGTTTGTTTGTTTACATTAACGTTTTTATTTTTACTGAACAAATATTCTAGTGGAAATATTTTTCATAACCTGGCCGGGTCACATGCGTAATATTACGTCTTTATAAAAGTACTCAATAGTATAAAGAAATAAGATGGGAATCCTCTGCTTATCCCAAAAATTAGGTTGAAAACTGATGTGGCTGCATTGTTGTTTCGTATAAAATCAAAATCAAAATCAAAATCAAATATTTATTGAATCCATGAAATGTTATACATTATTTAGATTCAGTCAATTTTTTACTCTACCGCCAGTTCGGAATGCAGTTTCGCTAGAGAAGAACGGGCAAGAAACTTTAGCGTTGCTCTTTTTCAACATTGGTTAACAATATTTGGTAATACAATTATTATACAATTTTAATTTAATTACATTAGATTAGAGCAGCTCAATGTGTGTTAAGCTGCCTTATTGCAAGATTGTGAAATAAAACTCATTACAGCACCTAGTGCCGCACATGACCATCGTGAGAGTGAAATCTCGATTTCTTAAAGCAGTTGGTCCTTACTGAAATAGTCTGAGCAGACCAGTCCACACGAGCCGCACCCGATCACGAGTAGTGACGCATGTGTCAGCCATCGGCCTCCTCAACCATGTTACAGGGAAGAGACCGACCTGGCACATGGCGCCGCAGCAAGCACAGACACTTTAGCGAGTATGACATACCCAGACTAAATACAACAATTAAATACTAAGACAATAATATCAAGTAAAGTCATGTAAGGCATATAAGTTCGCAATGTTAAGCAAATAAAATATTGGCATAACTTAATATATATAACTCTTATACAAACATATAAAGTTCCCAATAGTAAGGTAATGACTAACTTCTAAGTAATAGGATAACTTATTCCCAAGCCTTTCGGTCATCTAAATATTCAGAAATTTTGTAATAGGCTTTATTACTTAGTTTTCGCTTAATAGTAGCTTTAAAGCATCTTTCATTAAGTTCTTTAATATGATTGGGAACCTTATTGTAGAAGCGTATACAAAGCCCCTTGAAAGAGTTGCCGATTTTGTGGAGCCTTGTTTTATAACTAACGAGATTATTTTTATTTCTAGTATTTACACTATGGACATCACAAATTTTTGGAAATTGTTGTATATTCTTATGAACATACATTAAATTAGCGAATATAAATTGTGATGCTACTGTCATTATATTAATTTCCTTGAATTTTTCTCTCAAAGAACTCCTAGAATTTAGCGAGTAGATAGATCTTATAGCTCGCTTTTGGAGAGTAAAGATGATATTGATGTCAGCAGCACCACCCCATAGTAGAATCCCGTAGCACATCAAACTATGGAAATACGCAAAATAGACCAACCTAGCCGTATCAGCGTCGGTCAATTGGCGTATTTTACTCACAGCATAAGCTGCGGCACTTAATTTTTTGGACAATACAGATATGTGAGATCCCCATTGAAGTTTGGGATCTAATGTTATGCCCAAAAACTTGGTTGTCTCCACAAGACTCAATTTATCCCCATTCATATAAATATTGGCGTCGATCTTTTTGACATTAGGTGTTAAAAATCGAATACATTTGGTTTTCTGACTATTCAATAGTAAATTATTAACGCTAAACCAATGTACTATTTTTGCGAGCGTGTTGTTTACATCGTCAAGAACAGAATTATGTCGGCTTACTTTGAATATTAAAGAAGTATCATCTGCAAACAACACTACCTCACAGTTGTCCCTTATGCAATAAGGTAAGTCATTTATATAAACTAAGAATAGAAAGGGTCCAAGAATCGAGCCCTGTGGAACTCCCATGGTAAGAACAGACCCAGGAGATAATTTTCCATTGACGTCTACACTTTGAACCCTATTACTTAAATATGACTTAAATAACTTAAATAACTTAAATAAACTTAAATAACTTATAATCAATCAATGTCATGAAACTCTAAAAAAATCCCCTTGCTCCAAACCAGCAACTCTCTCATAATTCCTCTGGCACTTACTCATTTGCTTCTAGCACATGAAATATCCCTTTTTGCTCCAGAGATCACTTTAATTCGTCGATTTCATAAATTACTTTTCATAGCAGCAGCTAGGCAAGTTTGAAATCTTAATATTCCGGAATAGAAATCGAATTGTCGAACAATATGGTGATCAACGTCTTTACACTTTCCCTTAACGAAAGGGGTTTGTGTAGTTCATATTTTAAAAAGGAAAAAGGATGATGAAAGGATTCTAATGTACATCTATTTAATGACTATATCTTGGTTCTTAACTTTTAAGCTTTAGTTTTATATTAGTTATCGTTTGTATTGTGCGTGTACTTTATTTTATACTAGTTTTTGCGCGCGGCTCCGCCCGCGTGGTAGTAATTTTTGAAAGAAAAGGTATAAAATCCATCATAATCTTGCAATTAAAATAGCCTATATTAATCAGTGATAATGTAGCATTCAAATGGTGAAAGAATTTTAAAAATCGATCCGGTACTTTTTGAGCCCATTCGTTACAAACATACTTACATACAAATCTTTCCTCTTTATAATATTAGTATAGATTTATTGTGTATCTTATAAATAAGGCGTGTTTATTTATATTTATCTGAGGAAACATGCAATTAGTATATTTTCTGTAACACTGTATGTTTGCTTAAATTCATTTAAGTACACCAGATATAATAAAATTATACTCCTTATTATAAACAAGTTTTGACAACTGGTTCCTTACAATGCGCATCTAGGTCACATTTCCGATGCCACGAATGTCAGCTCGTATTTCTTTTTTTGTCCCTCAGTGTCAAATGTTATTTAAAGTTTTGTCAACTAGTGTTTTAAAATAGATTTTTTTGGCGATTATTTTTAAACTAATTAAAATTTTCAATAGTTTTGCACGCAAGAAAACTGTCTGTCTGCACTATTGTTCTTGGGTATTATTTCGTCGTCTTTCAGAGAAATAAGAATAGGAGGACTAGAATAGAAGACTCGTAAAATCAAATTCTGTAATTTTGTTTGATTTCAGAGAAATATCTGTTTTTTTATATTTATAAATCTTAATCTTACACTAAAGCTAAGTTCCAGATCGTTTTTGGTTGGTTTTATGATGATATTTCCGAGATTTCAATTTGTTAAAGAAGTCACTTAACTTATTTAGATTAATAACATATGATAAATCTTAATTTATGTTGATTTTCCCGAAAATGTAATAAGCATTTACAACTTTTGCGACTTCATAGCTCGATTTATTTACCTCGGTTATATCACGTTTAAAGAACACATCTTATTTATTATAAGCTGTTGTAAATCTATTGTCTTTAATTGTTATCGCTGTTATAGTAATAATAATGAGTTTCGTTTATCCAGCGTTGCTTTTACTAGTATCTCTTGTTATTATTAAGTATTTTATATCAACAATAAATATTGGTAAAGCTATAACTACGGTAATATTATCTATAAACTAAAATGAAGTGCTCCTTGAATAAACTTACTGTTCAACTTACTTTCCAGTATTTCCCGACTTTTTAATATATGATATTCCAACTGCAAAATCTTAATTGAAAAGTAGCATGGACAATAAAAAACCACTATAGTCGTTGATGTGACCACATCCTTGCTATCAAACCAATGCATAGACTTAAGACATCACGTTTTATGTCGTTGTTCAGTGTTGTACCATAAACTTTACACCACCTTGTCGGATGTCAATCTACCAGGGAATAAACCGAAACATGAAATAGAATGAAGTTATCAAACTCCGATGCTGTAAACGAATGTAGGAGAGATTGTAAACCGTTTCAAAGTTTACTTAATGTTTTATGTTAATATACCGGCAAACGAGTGAGTGAATGATGATATTTGATGGTCACTATCTCTGTATGTATCTGTGAATAGAGATGCTTGTGGAAGCGAGGCCGAGGCCAAGATTGTAAGTGGTAATTTTTGGCCCCCAACAATGGCCGTACGAAATGCCTTTTGCATTTTGTAATTTGTCATTTCAAGCCTGTTTCCAGCGAGACAGTGAAATCCATGTTAAATCAAATAATATATTCTGTAAATAGGATCATTAATAGAAATTGTATGTGCCAATTATTTTTAAGCAAGATGCCACCATTTCCTATTTGGCTACTCCTGGGAAGAAGTGAAAAAAATACTCAGGTTGTTTATTTAAAGTTTCACTTATTTGTATGCGTGATTGAGTAACAAACATCCATCCACCCATCCAAACATTCGCATTTATAATATTAGTAACAATTAGTAAGATTATGCGAATGAATTGTAGGGCAATTTCAGGAATAGACATACAGTGAATAAGCCATAGTCTTCAGTACTAATTCAGGCTTGAGGCAGCTCACTTCTGCTGTAGAATAAGACTAGCTAGAGTGCTGAGTATTCATATAGTTCGTATGCAACAAATTTGCTACATAAAAACAAGACGTGTAATTTTAGATAGTTGTTTCAAGAATGTAGATAAAATTATAGTTAAGTGCTATCTTAATCTTTTTATTAATCAGAATCTTTCAGGAGTCAATTCAACATTTGTTTCACTATATCAATGTGGGATGTGTTTAATAATCACGCGTGACTCACGGTTCACTAAATCAGCGCCGTCAATATCTCCGACGATTTGTTATTTCTTGTGTGTTTCTCGGAAGATATATCTTGGAAGCCAGCGATTCAATGACTCTTGAAAGATCGGTAAATTATTTTATAACAACGATGAAGATACTTATGTCCCTTATTATCAGGGCTGTATCTTTGAAAGAGTAAGCAGAAATGTAATAATCACCCTAAGTTTACCAATATACACCCATGATGGGTGTTTTTTATCAAAAACTATTTTTTTCTGGAAATCGAATCCAACGTTTTGCAAGTTTGATAGCTCAAGTACGCTAAAGATTAAAGCAACTAATGTCTACGTACAGTTATTAATTGAAATTTATCTGCGTGCTAAATCTATTTTGCGCTCGCGAACCTCGCATATTCTAATCTTTTCTATCAACGTTTTAATGGCTTGACTTGATATATTTTTTTTTGCGAGCATGGATCACATGATTGTGATCTCTACCTACTGTCTATGACTGAAAATACCAGAATAATAATGGATGCACTGTCTGTTTTAAGGGCAAGGTGAAAAGGAGTATATCTTTAGAAATTTCACTGACTGTACGACTTAGTAATATTGTCAGGGTAGTCCATATTAATTAGAAATATCGAGCGTCTTTTTTAGAAAATGAATAAGGGTAGATTGATAAATTACAGGATGAGAAGGGGGAAAGTTTGCAATAAAAGAGAGCGTCTTGGCATTCCAATGCTTAGTTCGTGTCTAATTCAAGCAGTTCGTTCAGTCACTTCTTCACCTCTTTGCCACATGGCGTAATGTGAAGAAGTTACACAGCCTAGCATGATTGTCTTGAGGAGCGAGAGTTAGATTTTCTCGCTACTTGCTACTCTAACTGGACGGCACTGCGCTTACCATCTTTAATTTAATCTTATTTATTCTTATTGTAATGGTCGATGTAGTAATTAATTCAACCAAATTGCTTTAACAGTTGTGCCGTTATTGCAACATTGTTAAATTATGGATTCCGAGATAGATTCTGGCGCTACTCGTAAGCTGAACGCTGTAACTTCACTAATAATTCAACCATTTCTATATTTTCGTATTTAAGTTTTGTGCCGTTGTCGTGTCAAGTTTTTGTTTATAATAAAAATACAGTATTACTGACTATCATACAACCGTTGTTCCCTTATTTTACCCTCTTAGCGGTGAAATTTTCGAAAAGCATCAACTGTCAAGTCTGTGGCCCCAGCGGTTTAGTCAGCGTTGATGAATCAGTCAGTCAATCAGGGCAGGTAATTATGTATAAAGATTGATAGTAATTAGTAACAGTATAATAAGTATAAAAAGGTTTTCAAATACTTCAATAGTTATAAGTTCAACTTAAAAAGCTGACTTTAAAACTTGAATAACACTTAACCTAAGGTTGTAACCACGTCCGTGATTCTTAAAGCTGAAACTTTCGGTCTCAAAACTCCCAGGTCCGCGACCAATATTTAAATAAGACACACATAAATCTTGCTTAAAAGAGAACTGTCTTGGTTTTTTGTCAGAAATGCAATCCGCATTTTCTAGTATCATATTCTATCAGTGACAAAGTAATTGCGCATGCGTTACGACTACTGTACTGAGGTCTCGGGTTCGATCCCCGGGTCGGGTAAAGTGATATTGGGTTTTCTACTTAGAAATACTCAGTATTAGCCCGGGTGTCTGGTATGGCGATAGACTTGCCTCCTATCACTTTATGGGACCGTAATAAATTTGACGAAACGTGCGTGTACTGGTTACACCTATTGCTGGTTATACTGCCTACCCTTCGGGGATTACAGGCGTGAGTGTATATGTACGCCCATGTATTGTATGTAAACGAGATACGCGAAAGTAAGTTGCTGTACCCATTAACAACATTATTGTTATTTACGACAGTCTTTATCTGAGTTGATTATACATACTGGCGCGTGTTGAAAACATAAACATTGAAGCGCATAAAAATGTCTGCATATAAAATTAGCTAACCAAACAAAATGAGCGTCTCATACAGATTTGAGATTTACATAATAAATCTGTTGGAATTTATACGGTCATGAACTTGAAGTTAAAGAAGCTATGGAAGAGGCAAATAATAATTCTACCTTTTAATATTTATGCTGGTGGTAGGATATTCGTATCGGGCCGGATGGCGACCACCGTAGACAGGGTGTAAAACCCGCCATAGTGGTACACGCAAGTGTGTTGCGTTTCGGGATCTAGGGTTGGGGTACGATATTTGACCGTGTGCCTTCTGAGTACTCTGACACTAGACCCTCGTCCGCTTCTTCATCTTCTTGCCCTATGGCGTAGTGTTAAGAAGCTACAGGCCGGCATGATTATGTTGAGTAGCGAGGGATAGATTCTCTCGCTACTTGATACTCTAATTGGCTGCACTGCGCTCACTATTAGGTGCAGTGTGGTCACTATGCCGTGCCAGAATAAAAAAAAACAGAATATATAGGTCCGAATGTTTCCCAAGCTACCTTACCTGCTTATGACATAATATCTTCTTCTTCGTTCAGCCTGTATCGACCCACTGCTGGGTATAGGTTCTCCTCTTTCACGCCATTCGTTCCGGTCCTGTGCTTATCTCGTCCAGCATGTACCGGCCGCCTTCCTGATTTCATCAACCATCTGGCTGGTGGTTTGCCTGTCTCTTTTCGCCCCCGTCTAGACCACCACTCTGTTACCGCCCTAGTCCTCTTTTTTTTCAGGCGGGGAAAATCATCTAACAGATACCTTCTGGAACTCGGGGGAGGAAAGTTGGTTATGCCGGACTTACCGACCTTCCGACCCATTTCACCCGAGGGCCTACTGGGTCGGGGCTCTAACAATTTTCCTACGTCGGTATACCGACTAAAAACCCCGCGGTAGCCTTCTGCAGCGCATGTGGGACGGTCCTGGGGGATCCTGAGTTGTACTCTGGATTGCTGCCGGAACGATCCCTGCGGCCGCCCTAGTCCACCTGCCGTCATCCCATCTCATCAAGTGTCCTACCCATCTCCACTGTAGTTTCGCGAATGACATACTATCTAATATAGGAACGATTTGAAACTTATAATGGATCATTGCAAATTTTTTTTCTACATAAGATTGTAGCTCTCAAAGCTTAATAGATTTATAAAACCTTTATTGAGTATTTACGGATTCATCGTGGAGATATTTTTATTATCTCAACCAAAGCTTTGAAACTAAATGACGACTGGCATTGGACATGATTAGTACGCACTCGAAGCTTGGAGAATGCGAAAAAGAGATAGTATAAGAGTAGTATGTTTGCTGTCTAATTTGTTTGCGCTTACGGCTCAATTTAGATGCAGATTTGACTATGATGTTATGTGAAATCCAATAAACACTTATGTTAAAAATGTCAGGAATATATGGGGATACAAAATAAAAATAAAAAAAAAAAATCATAAAAAGTACACCGACTTCAATGAAAAACAAATTATGCGTCTCTATAAAATTTGAAGGTTTCCCTCGATTTTTCTGAGATCCCATCATCAGATCCTGTCTTGGTACCAATGGGACCACCTGGGAAGTAGACCCTTTTAAACAAAAAAAGAATTTCTAGAATCGGTCCAGGCGTCTTCGAGTAATCGGGTAACATACATAAAAAAAAAGATTCCGACGAATTGTTAACCTCCTCCTTTTTTTGAAATCGGTTAAAAATTCTAAGTAGGCTCAGTTGCGATCCTAAGCTAGTGAAATAACTCTAAGCAGAATACATAACAAACCTTATTGTTTAAGGACTAACGAACTGAATGAAATGTAAACACTGTCTGAAATAATTAAAAAGTTACCTTTTCCGTTTTTACATCCGGCCAGTTTCCAGAAAAAAGGTTATTTTTATTTCTAAAAATAATGTATTTATAATATTCCATTTTTATTACCTACCTTGACTGAATATCAGAAAGTAATATTTTTTTATTAACAATTTTAAAGAAAAAATGAAATATCATATTCAATTAATATTTTGTATTTATTGCTACTGTAATAGATATTCTTTGCACTTTAAGGCGCCTAATAATATTTTAAGAGCAAAATTGAGTGAAAGAGTGAACGCTCTTGATATTACGTTAGGAGATATTCAGGTAAATATAATTTGTACTAGCACGCTAGCTCACAGACAATGACAATATACTATACATATAAGCAAGTCTGTCAAGAACTTTGTGCGAGATATGTAAAACACCGTACTGGTATTTTGCGTAGGTACATACATGGGTATACTAGTTTATAGTCTGAACTTAAGAGAAATTATGCTAATTATTTAATGCTTATATTGTATTATAAAACTCTATTGATACAATTATACTTTATTGTATGTGTTTTACCCGTCTGCTCTATATATTGACAATGCAGAATGCTTCAACTATTTAAGGGGCCTTAAAAATGCATTGTACTAACAATTAGCCTCTGCTTATAATAATGAGCTGCACATTTAGTATTTACAGTTACTTAATTATATACTTTACTTACATATCTTAATTTCTTAGATCAGTTCTGACATAGAAATTTCAGCGCGAACGGGCATTTTGTAATTTGAATTTCGAATTGTTTTTTCTTTTTATATAATTGACTCGAGAACCTTGTGCTATGACGCCTACGCTAATTCCACATTGAAATAAAATATTTATAAGCTATTAGTTATTTTTTTTGGCAGTAAAAAGTAAAAT
Organism: Laothoe populi; assembly: GCA_905220505.1. Lineage (NCBI taxonomy): Eukaryota > Metazoa > Arthropoda > Insecta > Lepidoptera > Sphingidae > Laothoe > Laothoe populi. Next base: position 4,083,301 of record HG992165.1, read on the forward strand.
TCAACCTTTTAACATTAATTATATGCGTATGTGAGTGAGAAAAATCTGCGTCTGCTTCACTCCACTCTTTGCCACTGCTTCTATAATTAAACTGTCGTGTAAGACTGCCACTTGACCGCATTCCTACATATTAAGCTGTCAATAGGAAGTTAATCCAAGTACTTGTTATTGAAATGAATCTTTACGACTGGAGTTTTAACAAATATTTGTTCTTATAAATCTTAATAGTTCTTCTTTTAGGATTATGGCGACGAGCTTAATAGGTACCTATTCCGCCAATGTCACGTAAAAGGTGAAAACAAACGAAGGGGATTGACATGTATTAGACCGTATAAATAAGGTTATGAGAATTTTCATTACTATACTCGAGTAGAATTTTATATATAATAGAAAAAAAAATTAAAAAGTTGTAATTCGATTTTATTAATATCGATAAATTTCCATAATCGTAAAACCCTTAATATGTTGAAATATAATATTCAAAATGTAAGATGTAAGAATCTGTAATAATGAATAAAAATAAATTATCCATTGAGAAGTTTCTAATGTTTCAGGGCTTCAATTCCAATCTAGAAGATATTGAAACTCTAACTCACTCAACTAAATGAAATAGAATATTTACGAACTAGCGATCGTAAATACTCTATTTCATTCAGTTACTAAAAATACTGCCGTATTCAGTTAAGTCGTGCGCTGGTATTGCGTTCAAAATTGCCAATTGTACAGTTTTCGAACCAAATCCCAATTTTAAATTGGAATCGAGTGTCAAGAGTAGCCCTCCAGGTCTTTGCAGCCATTGATTATTACACAGCCCTGTATTATATTTACCTTTAGCTGGGTACGGGCCTAATAAATAAACTTAACACGTCTAAGAAATTATTTTTGAAGAACTCTTTAGTGCGCAGATTTCCTCGCAATGTTTTCGTTACCCGATAAAGCGTGCCAATCAATGAATACTTACATAAGTTCGAAAATTCAGAGTGTATAGTGTCCGGGTTTTAATCGGCGACATGTCTCACCGTTCCATTCCACGCTCCAATACGCTATAGCCCTCTCTACATTGACTCTATTTTCCATATTTTTTTTTCTTTAGTGTATTGGCTTAATTTCAATCAATGTAGTTTAGACATGGATTTAGTTAATGACGATTCTAATATTTATAAATAATATTCAGAGATCGCTTTTTAGCGATAAGACCGCCTATTAACTTACTCTAGTTTTCAAGTTTCTTGTTGTTATATTATTATGATGGTGTGCAATAAAGAGTTATCTATCTAAATGTATTTATGAACAAAGTTAATTACTTTAAACACATTTTCGTATGTATTGAAGCCAGTTTTTTGTTGATCAAAACATTATCCACGATTATGATATTTAAATCTATTTGTTAATAAGTAGTTATTCGTACATGTTTACCGATAAATACCTGTTTAAGGGTCTTAAAATGTATACGGGAAGTTATTTGAGAATATAATGCGTTATTACTCCAATAATAGTTTAAATGAATAACATCAAACAGTCACATATGTACCTGATGCCACAGTTTTAATTGTTTGGGTGGTAGTTGAGAGACTTTCTTCGAGCTCTCAATACTCAGACCACAAACGAATATTTGTAGATCACTTATTTGTATCGGTAATCGAACTGCGACTTCCTGTTCTGCAGCCACCTATTCACCAACTATGCCGCTGTCAATGGTTATAATAAAACATTTAAATCATTAATTACTTTTTGTTTTAATCTACTCTAATATTATAAGGAGCAAAGATTTTATTGTTTGTAATGGATAAACTGAAAAACTTCCTATCCGATCAATTCTTTTACCTATGGAAAGCTACATCATTCCGGGTTAACATGAGCTATATTTTACGAAAATAGCAATAATATATCACAAGGTGTCAAAATTTTGCTTACAAATGTTATTATTTGGCCTGGGCTGCAAAACAACTGTTGATTTTACATAAAATATTGCGGTACATGTTTGCAATACTCATTATTAGCTACAAAAAAGTCCGCGAGGCTATAGCCTTTTTAGACGTCTAATTATTATAGTTGAGCCACCATAACCCCTTTTTATACAAATTAGTCCGTAAAAACACGAATACAATGGAAAGGATAGACGGACCGGGACAAAGGTATTTTTACGGCAAAACGGAGTTCACAAGGACAGCTAGTAAGTTATAATCACAAAAAATATAAATATTCTTGGAAGGCATAGACTACCAAACAGTAACAATATATAGTTATGACCCCACACTAGGTAAAACCTGTATCATGGGTATCAAGAACTACGAGGGACTAAGGTCCCACAACACCCAGACCCGAAACAAACATCTGTCTATCACATAAACCTTTGTCCCGGTGCATCAATCAAACCCACGGCCTCTCGTTCCACAATCGGCTACTCGCCCCCTGCGCCACGGACGCTGACACTACCCAGACAAAAGCCAAAGGTTTGAAACAAGCCCAAAAGGCATACACCCAGAGATATCAATGTTAAGTGTGTATTCTTTGTTAATAATCGCTTTACTGTGAAGAAAACATCGTGAAGAATCCGGCATACATGAGAATACTAAATAAATTTCAAAGGTATGTGAAGTCTACCAACCCGCATTAGGTCAGCGTGATTGTCTAAGACCTAATCCCTCTCGTTAGTAAAGGAGGTTCGTGCCAAGCACATATAGATATACAGGGCTGGTTTTATCATATTATTAAAAAATCAACTCAATTAACTGTAGGCAGCGGCTTTGCTGTGCCCTGGCATTGCAGAGATCTATAGGGTTATGAGAGGCGGTGACTACTTACCGTCAGGTGGTCCGTCTGCCTATCCAGACAGTAAAAAAAACTTACTGGTTATTCTTGTTCATTAGTTTGTTTTTATAACAAACTAGAAAAGTTTTAATTAACATGCGTAATCTCATTAATTTACAATATTCATCGTATTAATGCCGAAAACCCAGTTTCAGACTTAACGTATTCTATGTAATTTTTGGCCGTGAAAATCTATGTAATATTCATAAGCCGCCATCACACGTAGGTAATGAAATTGACGAACTCAAAATTAATAATTTAGTGGCAGCCCTAGCTCGCACGCGATGTTCCTTAGGGAACTGATAATGAAAATGTATAGGGGTGTAATTGCACAGAAAACGCCCGTAACATTTGTAAATACGTTCGGTGTTTGTAGGTCATGATGTCAATTTGATAATTAGACAGATGGATTAGATTTTCTGGTAGGATATTCATATCCGCACGGATAGCGACACCGTACAAAGGGTGTAAAACCCGTCATAGTGGCACACGCAAGTGTGTCGCGTCCGGGATCAGCCAGTGTACACCCGGTTTTAGTCGGGGGTCTAGAGTTGATGTACTTCTTCACCTCTTTGCCACATGGCGTAATGTGAAGAAGTTACACAGCCTAGCATGATTGTCTTGAGGAGCGAGAGTTAGATTTTCTCGCTACTTGCTACTCTAACTGGACGGCACTGCGCTTACCATCTTTAATTTAATCTTATTTATTCTTATTGTAATGGTCGATGTAGTAATTAATTCAACCAAATTGCTTTAACAGTTGTGCCGTTATTGCAACATTGTTAAATTATGGATTCCGAGATAGATTCTGGCGCTACTCGTAAGCTGAACGCTGTAACTTCACTAATAATTCAACCATTTCTATATTTTCGTATTTAAGTTTTGTGCCGTTGTCGTGTCAAGTTTTTGTTTATAATAAAAATACAGTATTACTGACTATCATACAACCGTTGTTCCCTTATTTTACCCTCTTAGCGGTGAAATTTTCGAAAAGCATCAACTGTCAAGTCTGTGGCCCCAGCGGTTTAGTCAGCGTTGATGAATCAGTCAGTCAATCAGGGCAGGTAATTATGTATAAAGATTGATAGTAATTAGTAACAGTATAATAAGTATAAAAAGGTTTTCAAATACTTCAATAGTTATAAGTTCAACTTAAAAAGCTGACTTTAAAACTTGAATAACACTTAACCTAAGGTTGTAACCACGTCCGTGATTCTTAAAGCTGAAACTTTCGGTCTCAAAACTCCCAGGTCCGCGACCAATATTTAAATAAGACACACATAAATCTTGCTTAAAAGAGAACTGTCTTGGTTTTTTGTCAGAAATGCAATCCGCATTTTCTAGTATCATATTCTATCAGTGACAAAGTAATTGCGCATGCGTTACGACTACTGTACTGAGGTCTCGGGTTCGATCCCCGGGTCGGGTAAAGTGATATTGGGTTTTCTACTTAGAAATACTCAGTATTAGCCCGGGTGTCTGGTATGGCGATAGACTTGCCTCCTATCACTTTATGGGACCGTAATAAATTTGACGAAACGTGCGTGTACTGGTTACACCTATTGCTGGTTATACTGCCTACCCTTCGGGGATTACAGGCGTGAGTGTATATGTACGCCCATGTATTGTATGTAAACGAGATACGCGAAAGTAAGTTGCTGTACCCATTAACAACATTATTGTTATTTACGACAGTCTTTATCTGAGTTGATTATACATACTGGCGCGTGTTGAAAACATAAACATTGAAGCGCATAAAAATGTCTGCATATAAAATTAGCTAACCAAACAAAATGAGCGTCTCATACAGATTTGAGATTTACATAATAAATCTGTTGGAATTTATACGGTCATGAACTTGAAGTTAAAGAAGCTATGGAAGAGGCAAATAATAATTCTACCTTTTAATATTTATGCTGGTGGTAGGATATTCGTATCGGGCCGGATGGCGACCACCGTAGACAGGGTGTAAAACCCGCCATAGTGGTACACGCAAGTGTGTTGCGTTTCGGGATCTAGGGTTGGGGTACGATATTTGACCGTGTGCCTTCTGAGTACTCTGACACTAGACCCTCGTCCGCTTCTTCATCTTCTTGCCCTATGGCGTAGTGTTAAGAAGCTACAGGCCGGCATGATTATGTTGAGTAGCGAGGGATAGATTCTCTCGCTACTTGATACTCTAATTGGCTGCACTGCGCTCACTATTAGGTGCAGTGTGGTCACTATGCCGTGCCAGAATAAAAAAAAACAGAATATATAGGTCCGAATGTTTCCCAAGCTACCTTACCTGCTTATGACATAATATCTTCTTCTTCGTTCAGCCTGTATCGACCCACTGCTGGGTATAGGTTCTCCTCTTTCACGCCATTCGTTCCGGTCCTGTGCTTATCTCGTCCAGCATGTACCGGCCGCCTTCCTGATTTCATCAACCATCTGGCTGGTGGTTTGCCTGTCTCTTTTCGCCCCCGTCTAGACCACCACTCTGTTACCGCCCTAGTCCTCTTTTTTTTCAGGCGGGGAAAATCATCTAACAGATACCTTCTGGAACTCGGGGGAGGAAAGTTGGTTATGCCGGACTTACCGACCTTCCGACCCATTTCACCCGAGGGCCTACTGGGTCGGGGCTCTAACAATTTTCCTACGTCGGTATACCGACTAAAAACCCCGCGGTAGCCTTCTGCAGCGCATGTGGGACGGTCCTGGGGGATCCTGAGTTGTACTCTGGATTGCTGCCGGAACGATCCCTGCGGCCGCCCTAGTCCACCTGCCGTCATCCCATCTCATCAAGTGTCCTACCCATCTCCACTGTAGTTTCGCGAATGACATACTATCTAATATAGGAACGATTTGAAACTTATAATGGATCATTGCAAATTTTTTTTCTACATAAGATTGTAGCTCTCAAAGCTTAATAGATTTATAAAACCTTTATTGAGTATTTACGGATTCATCGTGGAGATATTTTTATTATCTCAACCAAAGCTTTGAAACTAAATGACGACTGGCATTGGACATGATTAGTACGCACTCGAAGCTTGGAGAATGCGAAAAAGAGATAGTATAAGAGTAGTATGTTTGCTGTCTAATTTGTTTGCGCTTACGGCTCAATTTAGATGCAGATTTGACTATGATGTTATGTGAAATCCAATAAACACTTATGTTAAAAATGTCAGGAATATATGGGGATACAAAATAAAAATAAAAAAAAAAAATCATAAAAAGTACACCGACTTCAATGAAAAACAAATTATGCGTCTCTATAAAATTTGAAGGTTTCCCTCGATTTTTCTGAGATCCCATCATCAGATCCTGTCTTGGTACCAATGGGACCACCTGGGAAGTAGACCCTTTTAAACAAAAAAAGAATTTCTAGAATCGGTCCAGGCGTCTTCGAGTAATCGGGTAACATACATAAAAAAAAAGATTCCGACGAATTGTTAACCTCCTCCTTTTTTTGAAATCGGTTAAAAATTCTAAGTAGGCTCAGTTGCGATCCTAAGCTAGTGAAATAACTCTAAGCAGAATACATAACAAACCTTATTGTTTAAGGACTAACGAACTGAATGAAATGTAAACACTGTCTGAAATAATTAAAAAGTTACCTTTTCCGTTTTTACATCCGGCCAGTTTCCAGAAAAAAGGTTATTTTTATTTCTAAAAATAATGTATTTATAATATTCCATTTTTATTACCTACCTTGACTGAATATCAGAAAGTAATATTTTTTTATTAACAATTTTAAAGAAAAAATGAAATATCATATTCAATTAATATTTTGTATTTATTGCTACTGTAATAGATATTCTTTGCACTTTAAGGCGCCTAATAATATTTTAAGAGCAAAATTGAGTGAAAGAGTGAACGCTCTTGATATTACGTTAGGAGATATTCAGGTAAATATAATTTGTACTAGCACGCTAGCTCACAGACAATGACAATATACTATACATATAAGCAAGTCTGTCAAGAACTTTGTGCGAGATATGTAAAACACCGTACTGGTATTTTGCGTAGGTACATACATGGGTATACTAGTTTATAGTCTGAACTTAAGAGAAATTATGCTAATTATTTAATGCTTATATTGTATTATAAAACTCTATTGATACAATTATACTTTATTGTATGTGTTTTACCCGTCTGCTCTATATATTGACAATGCAGAATGCTTCAACTATTTAAGGGGCCTTAAAAATGCATTGTACTAACAATTAGCCTCTGCTTATAATAATGAGCTGCACATTTAGTATTTACAGTTACTTAATTATATACTTTACTTACATATCTTAATTTCTTAGATCAGTTCTGACATAGAAATTTCAGCGCGAACGGGCATTTTGTAATTTGAATTTCGAATTGTTTTTTCTTTTTATATAATTGACTCGAGAACCTTGTGCTATGACGCCTACGCTAATTCCACATTGAAATAAAATATTTATAAGCTATTAGTTATTTTTTTTGGCAGTAAAAAGTAAAATTCAACCTTTTAACATTAATTATATGCGTATGTGAGTGAGAAAAATCTGCGTCTGCTTCACTCCACTCTTTGCCACTGCTTCTATAATTAAACTGTCGTGTAAGACTGCCACTTGACCGCATTCCTACATATTAAGCTGTCAATAGGAAGTTAATCCAAGTACTTGTTATTGAAATGAATCTTTACGACTGGAGTTTTAACAAATATTTGTTCTTATAAATCTTAATAGTTCTTCTTTTAGGATTATGGCGACGAGCTTAATAGGTACCTATTCCGCCAATGTCACGTAAAAGGTGAAAACAAACGAAGGGGATTGACATGTATTAGACCGTATAAATAAGGTTATGAGAATTTTCATTACTATACTCGAGTAGAATTTTATATATAATAGAAAAAAAAATTAAAAAGTTGTAATTCGATTTTATTAATATCGATAAATTTCCATAATCGTAAAACCCTTAATATGTTGAAATATAATATTCAAAATGTAAGATGTAAGAATCTGTAATAATGAATAAAAATAAATTATCCATTGAGAAGTTTCTAATGTTTCAGGGCTTCAATTCCAATCTAGAAGATATTGAAACTCTAACTCACTCAACTAAATGAAATAGAATATTTACGAACTAGCGATCGTAAATACTCTATTTCATTCAGTTACTAAAAATACTGCCGTATTCAGTTAAGTCGTGCGCTGGTATTGCGTTCAAAATTGCCAATTGTACAGTTTTCGAACCAAATCCCAATTTTAAATTGGAATCGAGTGTCAAGAGTAGCCCTCCAGGTCTTTGCAGCCATTGATTATTACACAGCCCTGTATTATATTTACCTTTAGCTGGGTACGGGCCTAATAAATAAACTTAACACGTCTAAGAAATTATTTTTGAAGAACTCTTTAGTGCGCAGATTTCCTCGCAATGTTTTCGTTACCCGATAAAGCGTGCCAATCAATGAATACTTACATAAGTTCGAAAATTCAGAGTGTATAGTGTCCGGGTTTTAATCGGCGACATGTCTCACCGTTCCATTCCACGCTCCAATACGCTATAGCCCTCTCTACATTGACTCTATTTTCCATATTTTTTTTTCTTTAGTGTATTGGCTTAATTTCAATCAATGTAGTTTAGACATGGATTTAGTTAATGACGATTCTAATATTTATAAATAATATTCAGAGATCGCTTTTTAGCGATAAGACCGCCTATTAACTTACTCTAGTTTTCAAGTTTCTTGTTGTTATATTATTATGATGGTGTGCAATAAAGAGTTATCTATCTAAATGTATTTATGAACAAAGTTAATTACTTTAAACACATTTTCGTATGTATTGAAGCCAGTTTTTTGTTGATCAAAACATTATCCACGATTATGATATTTAAATCTATTTGTTAATAAGTAGTTATTCGTACATGTTTACCGATAAATACCTGTTTAAGGGTCTTAAAATGTATACGGGAAGTTATTTGAGAATATAATGCGTTATTACTCCAATAATAGTTTAAATGAATAACATCAAACAGTCACATATGTACCTGATGCCACAGTTTTAATTGTTTGGGTGGTAGTTGAGAGACTTTCTTCGAGCTCTCAATACTCAGACCACAAACGAATATTTGTAGATCACTTATTTGTATCGGTAATCGAACTGCGACTTCCTGTTCTGCAGCCACCTATTCACCAACTATGCCGCTGTCAATGGTTATAATAAAACATTTAAATCATTAATTACTTTTTGTTTTAATCTACTCTAATATTATAAGGAGCAAAGATTTTATTGTTTGTAATGGATAAACTGAAAAACTTCCTATCCGATCAATTCTTTTACCTATGGAAAGCTACATCATTCCGGGTTAACATGAGCTATATTTTACGAAAATAGCAATAATATATCACAAGGTGTCAAAATTTTGCTTACAAATGTTATTATTTGGCCTGGGCTGCAAAACAACTGTTGATTTTACATAAAATATTGCGGTACATGTTTGCAATACTCATTATTAGCTACAAAAAAGTCCGCGAGGCTATAGCCTTTTTAGACGTCTAATTATTATAGTTGAGCCACCATAACCCCTTTTTATACAAATTAGTCCGTAAAAACACGAATACAATGGAAAGGATAGACGGACCGGGACAAAGGTATTTTTACGGCAAAACGGAGTTCACAAGGACAGCTAGTAAGTTATAATCACAAAAAATATAAATATTCTTGGAAGGCATAGACTACCAAACAGTAACAATATATAGTTATGACCCCACACTAGGTAAAACCTGTATCATGGGTATCAAGAACTACGAGGGACTAAGGTCCCACAACACCCAGACCCGAAACAAACATCTGTCTATCACATAAACCTTTGTCCCGGTGCATCAATCAAACCCACGGCCTCTCGTTCCACAATCGGCTACTCGCCCCCTGCGCCACGGACGCTGACACTACCCAGACAAAAGCCAAAGGTTTGAAACAAGCCCAAAAGGCATACACCCAGAGATATCAATGTTAAGTGTGTATTCTTTGTTAATAATCGCTTTACTGTGAAGAAAACATCGTGAAGAATCCGGCATACATGAGAATACTAAATAAATTTCAAAGGTATGTGAAGTCTACCAACCCGCATTAGGTCAGCGTGATTGTCTAAGACCTAATCCCTCTCGTTAGTAAAGGAGGTTCGTGCCAAGCACATATAGATATACAGGGCTGGTTTTATCATATTATTAAAAAATCAACTCAATTAACTGTAGGCAGCGGCTTTGCTGTGCCCTGGCATTGCAGAGATCTATAGGGTTATGAGAGGCGGTGACTACTTACCGTCAGGTGGTCCGTCTGCCTATCCAGACAGTAAAAAAAACTTACTGGTTATTCTTGTTCATTAGTTTGTTTTTATAACAAACTAGAAAAGTTTTAATTAACATGCGTAATCTCATTAATTTACAATATTCATCGTATTAATGCCGAAAACCCAGTTTCAGACTTAACGTATTCTATGTAATTTTTGGCCGTGAAAATCTATGTAATATTCATAAGCCGCCATCACACGTAGGTAATGAAATTGACGAACTCAAAATTAATAATTTAGTGGCAGCCCTAGCTCGCACGCGATGTTCCTTAGGGAACTGATAATGAAAATGTATAGGGGTGTAATTGCACAGAAAACGCCCGTAACATTTGTAAATACGTTCGGTGTTTGTAGGTCATGATGTCAATTTGATAATTAGACAGATGGATTAGATTTTCTGGTAGGATATTCATATCCGCACGGATAGCGACACCGTACAAAGGGTGTAAAACCCGTCATAGTGGCACACGCAAGTGTGTCGCGTCCGGGATCAGCCAGTGTACACCCGGTTTTAGTCGGGGGTCTAGAGTTGATGTACGATGTTTGGCCGTTTTGCGGCCTTCTGAGAACTTTGACACTAGACGCTCGACCGCTTCTTGCCCATAGCGTAGTGTGAAGAAGTAGGCATGATTTTGTTAAGTAGCGGGGGATAGATTGTCTCTCGCTACTTGATACTCTAATTGGACGGCACTGCGCTTAGCATAAGATGCAAAACGGTCACTTTGCCGTACCAGGATAAAAAAAGTAGACTTATGTCACAAATTGAATATTTTTGCAAGATGTTTTTATCTAGACCTTTAGTTCCCGACGCGAGCTATAAAATTACAAATTAAAAACGCAGCTATCGAGGCGTTTATCCCGACTCGTGAATTTCCGTGCCCTTTAGAGAGCCCTTTAAATTTATAGCTCTACCTTGTCGTCAATTTTGATTAAATTTATGATCATCAGAAGTTTGTATGTAAATGCTCAGCTGCAGGGGATATGAGCGTGTATTAGGTATTAAGGTGGGGGTATGACCTCCCAAAATGTTTTTTTTATTCTGGCACGGCAAGTGACCAAACTGCACCTAATGGTAAGCATAGTGCTGTCCTGTTAGATGGTCAAGTAGCGAGTAACAATCTATGCCTCGCTACTCAACACAATCATGCCGGCCTGCTGTGTTGCTTCTTCAGTCTACGCAATGGAGCAATGAGGTGAAGAAGTGGTCAAGGGTCTAGTGGCAGAGTACTCAGAAGGCCGCAACACGGCCAAACATCGTACCCCATTTTAGACCCCTTACAAAATATTTTCAGTATTTTTTTCTATGAGATGACAACTGTATAGAGTGTGTAAAATAAATAAACTTACACGTTCAATTGAGGCAGAAAGTTTTGTGATAAAGTTATGTAAAACATATATTTTAAAGCGATTGGGTGAGTTGACTTCTTAATAATTTCATTGGATTTTACGTATTTTTTACCACTACCTCGGTGGCGTAGTTGTAATTGCGCATGCGTTACTTCTGTGCTGAGGTCTCGGGTTCGATTCCCGGGTGAGTGAAGTGAAATTCTCAGTATTAGACCGGAGACTGGAATCTGTGCTCGATATGGCGATAGGCTCGCCCCCTATCACGTTATGGGACCAAAATTCGGCGGAAAGTGGGTGTATGGGTACACCTCTGCCTACCTTTTCGGGGATTACAGGCGTGAATGAGTGTATGTGTGTCTGTGTACGCCAAACATAATTGCAAATTTAACGGGCAAAATAAAGGTGTATCTGACGTCGAGACTACTGACCTCCCCACAGAGTTGTTGCGCTATAGTTTTATAGAAGTCTTTGACCTAACAATAGGTTCTTAAGACTATCTCATCAATCACAATGGACAGGCTAAGTGAATATAAAATAAACTTCGTATATATTACTTTCACGTTACTTACGACTTAATGTTATAAATCGGCCTCTCGTGGCCTCTGTAAACGATTACTGAGAAAGAATTATACTAGATAGTAGCGAGGGATAGTTGTCCCTCGCTAATTGATACTCTACAAGGCACTTCACTTGGTACTTTGTTACATTGTGCGTTTTAACAAAAGGTTAAACATTTATATAATGAAAATTTTGTTTAAAACTACACTTTTTTGCCCTGGCATTGAGAAGTTTAAAGGCGGCGGTGACTACTTATCATCAGATGGCCCGTCTGCTCGTCTGCCTATCCAGTGACAAAAAAGACTATAATAGGGTTCTATAGTTTCCTGTGTTTAATTTTTTTACACATAATTCGATATGCAACCGATTACAATACGCAAAAGAAAACCTTTTGCGAAAACAGAATCAAAATTGCTTGAAAATGAGATCACAATATTTGTTTTAAATGTTGGTATGAGCAAAAATAGGTGCGTAGTGGAAACATCCCACTATCCCGTCCAGCTGATTTGAATGGCGTCTAATTTTTTACTTATTTTTTTGTACGGAAAATATTTTTCGATATTAGGTTTTAGGTAATGTAAATTGTTGAAGAAAATAATAAAAATATCGTGTCAACTACCCTAAAGGTATATTACATTATAATATACCGATATATTACATTGGAATTTGCGAATCTCTTATGATGATATGATATGATATGAATCTCGTATATCTCTACCGAATAATTCCAAAGAATATACTCCCTTCTTAAATCCCTGGTTTCGTCCGCACCAACAAAGATATTTTGTTTAATTATCGCTGCGGCATTGTTGACTTGAAATATTAGGTGGTTTCGTTTGTTTCATTGTTTTGTTTGGCTACGTGGCTTATACTCTTGAAATATTTAATAAGTGAATCTTACGAATAAAAGGATTTTATATTGGTTTTACATTTAATACTAGTGGTAGTGTCAATCGGGAGTTGTTCTTTTAGTGATTGTTAATTAAAAAACCCCATACTGTAGTCCCCTTGGAAAACCTCGGCATAGAGCTCATTCCGCAATAGGAGGGTAGTTGATATAAACTTCTATTTTAGACTACCTTGAGTTGGTGGACCTTAGACTTTCGCTTTAGAGAACTCTCAGGTATGCAGGTTTCTTTAAGATATTATCCTGCGTTGTGTAAGCGAGCGATCAATCAATACACATATATCTTAGACAACGGAGGTATATAAATAAATAACACCCAACAGTCACACACATAGCCCCAACCCCACACTAAGATACGAGTCTTGTGATGTGGGTATCAAGGACTACGAGAGACTTTCGGTCTCAAAATACCCAGACCCAGGACACAAATATCTGTCTGTCACATAAACATTTGTGTGGGAATCGAACCCACGGCCTCTCGATTCACAGCCGGTTACTCGCCAACTGCGCCACGGAGGCTGCCCTATGCCCTAGGGTAATGGTTGAACCAGTGACATTCTTCTGAGCTATCCGTTTTACTTCTCACAGATCACCGCCTCTCTAGACTACCCACAAGATAAATTCTGCTCTTAGATTCTCACAACCGCTGAGTATATAAATACCGGCTTATAATATATAGCTGTTGCTCGCGGCTCCGCCCGCGTGGAGGTCATGTTTGAGACAAAAAGTATACACTACAAAATACCAATTTTCATGCATTTAACTTAAAAAAATGAAGGATTTTCATACAAACTTTCTTACGCTATTTAACCCCCTTAGGGGTGGAATTTCCAAAAGACCTGAAATATGTGTTTTTAATTTTTAACTGTAAGGCCAAATACCAAATTTCATGCGTATAACTGCAAAAATGACAGATTTTCATACAAACTTTCTTCCCCTATTTTACCCCCTTCGGGGTGGAATTTCCAAAAATCCTGAAATATATATTTTTTATTTTTGACTAAAAGGCCAAATACTAATTTTCATAAACTTAACTTCTAAAATGACGGATTTTCATACAAACTATCATCCCCTATTTTACCCCCTTAGGGGTGGTATTTCCAAAAACCCTTCCTTAGTGGATGCCTACGTCATAAAAGGTACCTACTGTCAAAATTTCAAGTCTCTAACCCCAGCCGTTTTGGCTGTGCGTTGATGGATCAGTCAGTCAGCCAGTCAGTCAGTCAGTCAGTCAGTCAGTCAGTTTCTTCTTTTATATATACAGATATCTGACGTAGATACTGTATATCTATCTAGACATATAAAATTACTTGTCTAGACTGACTGATTCATCAACGGAGAGCCTTTTTTTTTTTTTTTTGTTGTCGCGGGGAAAGCGTTTTATTACTGCCGCCCGCTCCGGAGGGAAGCGGATTAAGAATAAAACGGGTATGCTGGACTAGCCGGTCTTACGACCCAGCATCCCCCTCGCACGGATGATGGCTATCCGTGCTGCCGCTGGGCCGAGTCCCTAACCCCTATATACAACCCACCCGACACTACCAGCTAAAACCCCGCGGTGGCCTTCTTCGGCGCTTACGGAGCGATCCCGGGGTATTCTAAGGAGTGCTAGAATTGCAGCCGGAATCGCCCCTGCGCGGTGCTGCGTAGCAGCCCATCTCCATGGAGGGCTAAGGAGCCCCCGCGCACCGAACAACGACAGCGAACGAGGCCTTACCACACGCGCTGCCGTCCATCTCGGGGTCGCACGATGCCCCTTATTTGGGAGTGCATCGACACGGGCTGACAGCCCTCCGCTGCGCGCCCGCGACCCCCGATGGCCCCTATTAGTCGCCTCGTACGACAGGCAGGGGTTACCGTGGTGGAATTCAAACGCCCCCATTCCACAGGGCGGGAGACGCCGGTCAGTCGTCAACCCGGCGCCTCCTACGTCTTCTCTGGCGGCGGGAGGGATCATTTCGTTCCCGATCCCTCTCAGCACTCTCCTTCTGCGAGATGACGTTCTCGCAGAAGTGGGCCACCGCACGCCAGGACCTCCGGCTGGCGACCATGGACGACACCACGGCCGGCAGCGAGAGGTCTCCTCCAACGACTGCTCTGAGAGCGCTGCGCTCTTCGTCCCAGGCTGGGCACTCCTCCAACGTATGTTGGGCCGTGTCCTCGCGGCAGTTGCCACAGTGGTGGCACACGGCGGACACCTCCTTTCCGATCCGACACAGGAAGGAACCGAAACACCCATGGTCCGTTAATACCTGTGTCAATCGGAACGTAGGCGCCCCGTGGCGCCTGTCTAGCCATCTCTTTAGGACAGGACGCACTGCCGCGACCGTCCTCAAGCCCCCAGTCGGGCTCTCCAGCCTGGAATGCCACTCCTCCACGGCGGTTCTGCGAAACCGGGCCGCAATCTCCCTCGGGGCCAGTCTCTCCTGACGGCGGCTGGACGCCTCCTCCCGCCAGAGGAACGCTGACGAGAGGAGTTTGGCGTCCAACTCCCAAGGGAGTGTGCCGGCCAATACGCAGGCCGCCTCGTGGGAGACCGTGCGGTAGCCCCTTACTATTCGCTGCGCCACCAAACGCTGCGGTTTGCGCAGCAAGGCGACGCAGCGGGCTTTCAGGGACTCGGCCCATACGGGACATCAGGGCCATTGACCGCACGACTCCGGCGTATAAATTTCGGCAAGGGTTACTAGGTCCATCAACGGAGAGCCTAAACAACCGAGGCTACAAACTTGAAATTCTGGCAGTTGATGCCTTTCATGTTGTAAGCATCCACTAAGAAAGGATTTTCGGAAATTTCACCCCTAAGGGAGTAAAATAAGGGAAAAAAAAGTTGTATGGAAATCCGTCATTTTCAAAGTGAAGCAAGGCATTTCGTGTACGTGCTTTCTGGTTAGAAATAAATGTACACGTGCATCGGCCTTTTTTTTTTAGATTTAACCCCTAAGTAAATTAAGGGTCGAAAGTTTTCTGTCTGTCACGTTTTCACAATTAATCAATTAATCGATTTTGATAAGATTTAGTATGCTAATCTATACCTTGAGGGCGGACATAAGATGCTTTATTTTTTTAATTAGGTACTATCCAGTCTATAAATATTACGCGGGTGAAACCGCGTGCAAATGCTTGTTGTCTATAAAATTCTCGTTAATTCTCATATACTTACAAGGTGTATATCAAGATTTATTATGTAGATGTTTTTTTCTTCTTCTGAAGTACTTTTTATTTGTATGCGTAATATGGCCTAGATATACGCTCAATGATATATAGTTATTGTTATGTTTTGCCAAATGTCTTTGTGTTTTTAATGTGGTTCTTTGTATTTTTTCAACGGAAGATCGACGGAAGAGGTTGAGTTAGAATTATTATTATTATGTCATCGTCGTTGGCGTAAAAAACTCCGGTTGACGCGAGGAAAAATACATGTTTCTTCGAGCTATTTTCTATTTTTATACAATACATAAGCAATCAGTTTCCGTATGTTTGTGACCGCAAAACTCGAAAATGGCGCAAGTTATTTAGATTGAATTTTCAGGCAATCTTCAGATTAGCCCAGCAGATTAGGTGTTCCTGTGAAATATCCCTCCCTCCTATGATCCTGGGTCCTTTAGGCGTAATGTGAAGAAGCTAAACAGCAGGCCGGCATGATTGTGTTGAGGAGCGGGGGATAGACTGTCTCTCGCTACTTGATACTCTATTTGGACGGCACTGTGCTTACCATCAGATGCCGTGTGGTCACATTGCCGCGCCAGAATAAAAAAAAATGGCAGCGATCAGATCAACAGATTTTTTCTTGGATTTTTTATAATTATGTATTAAGTTATTATTTGCACCGACTGACTTTTAAAATGGCGGCAGTTTTGAAGTAAGATCCGTTATGAACATCTTAATGACAATAGCCTTGTGCAGAATATAGTGCTATTATATTATGTGCTCAGCCTCCGTGGCGCAGTTGGCGAGTAGCCGGTTGTGAAACGAGAGGCCGTGGGTTCGATTGACATTCAAATGTTTGTGTGACAGACAGATATTTGTGTCCGGGGTCTGGGTGTTGTGAGACCGAAAGTCTCTCGTAGTCCCTGATACCCACACCACAAGACTCGTATCTTAGTGTGGGGTCGGGGCTATGTGTGTGACTGTTGGGTGTTATTTATTATTTATTTATTTTCTACAGGGCGTGCATATTGGTCTAAGAAAGGTTGGCTTGGCGATGCTGTCGTTGTCGGTTCCAGTGTATGACGAAAAAGTCAGTAGATTGTGTTTTGCATGCAAATATATAAAGTAGAGTCTATGGAAACAGAACCATCGTAGAATTTGATGGTACAGACCTCAAAGTTACAGACCTACTTAACGGCAGGCAGCGGCTTTGCTGTGCCCTGGCATTGCAGAAGTCTATGGGTGGCGGTGACTACTTACCCTCAGGTGGCCCGTCTGCTAGACAGCCTATAGAGGCAATAAAAAAAGTTGCGTCAAGTGGCATTTGACATTGTCATCTATCAATGTCATGCTGAAGGTCCCTTGAATAGTCTTTTATAGATTATGTAGAGCACAATACGGCACGCACGCTGTGTCACTCTGATGCCGCGTCTCTTGACTATGAAAGATTGATTTTTATTTATTTATATTATTTTATCAGGGACATATTTTATCTATCAAAATTTTGTAAAAACCAGAGCGTTTGTTCAATTAGTGGTGGCCACGAGGGTTCTCTTTCCGTACAGACTGTTTCAATAAAACTTGCAATGAATATAAACAAACTACTCAATACATTACTAAGCTTTCACGTACGAACACTTGTTTTATTCCATGGGCAGCTGTTTACTCTAAAATAAATACATAATAGTCCCAATTATACTGCTGAATCTTCCGAATAAAACAACGTCAAACTATTAGTCTGTCATGGGCGTCATGGGCTATAACAGAAACTAGTTGATGTAAAGGTTTAATGTAAAATTATGTTTTAAAATAAGTCCCTCAGTGGCACAACACCCGAATGTATATTTGTGGTTCAAACATACACTACTACTGCTGGTGGTAGGATATTCATATCCGCCCGGATAGCAACCACCGTACACAGGGTGAAAAACCCGCCATAGTGGCACACGCAAGTGTGTCGCGTTCCGGGATCAGCCAGTGTACATCCGGTTTTTTGGGGGTCTAGAGTTGGGGTACAATGTTGGCCATTTTGCGGCCTTCTGAGTACTCTGACAATAAACCCTCGACCGCTACTTCACCTTCTTGCCCATGGCGTAGTGTGAAGGAGCAGGCCGGCATGATTGTGTTGAGTAGCGGGGGATAGATCGTCTCTCGCTACTCTAATTGGACCGTACTGCGCTTACCATCAGGTGAAGTGCGGTCACTTTGCCATGCTAGGATAAGTATTTCACTCGACACAATACTTAATTTTAAAACCATGCTTCAGTTTGTTTACACTTTTTGCGAGGTTTATTGTAAAATACTCGATGGTTATGCATGTCTAATAACATTTAGTCCAAGATCCCAGAGCGATCTGACATAACTTATTTTCACATACCTGTGTGTTTGTAGAGCTCTCCTTGTGACACCTGGGCAGGTACCAGGTAAGAAAGGTAACTAAAAATAAGAGTTATTTAACTTAAATTTACATGGCTGATTTTTATATATGTTTTGTAGAATATTATTCTAAAATAGTATCATAAGTGCCACTTTCCATGGACCAAAACGTTTGTCAGGCGCTTTAAAGCTCCACAAAAAATAAATTAACTTTACTTATTTACCATGTCTGATTTTTAAATATGTTACCTTTCTTACCTGGTACCTGCCCAGGTGTCACAAGGAGAGCTCCACAAACACACAGGTGATTCAAAGAACATAAGACGCTACTGAGAACCCAAGGTTTCATCTATGTGAAAATAAGTTATGTCAAATCGCTCTGGGATCTTACTCTAATTGACAATAACGTGCATTGTATTGAATTAATTGGATATTAGAATTAGGTTTCAAATTGAGAACTATGTTAATTTATTAACGATTTAATTGGCTTCATTGAGATTTGAAAATGGTTTGCATAACTCTGTAATTACTAAATTAGTACTAGATATTGTATTGACTGCCTCGGTGGCGCAGTTGTAATTGCGCATGCGTCACGACTGCTGTACTGCGGTCTCAGGTTGGATCCCCGGGTCGGGTAAAGTGGTATTGATTTTTTCTATCCAGAAATTCTCAGTATTAGCCCGGGGTCTGGAATTCGTGCCCGATATTTTTTTTTATAACATAGTCCGACAAACGAGCCAGTGGGTCCCTGATGTTAAGTGATCTTCACCGCCCATGAACATCCATAATATCGAAAGTATCACGTATGCGCTGTCGGCCTTAAAGGACAGGAATAGGGATTAGGGAAGGGAAGGGGGAATCTGGGCTTCCGGATATCTCACTTACCATACGAAACGCGGCGGTGAACTGTCACTTTACATTGGTTTTCTGTGAGACAGTGGTACTACCCCGGTCGAGCCGGCCCATTCATGCTGTAGACAAATATGTCTACAGCGTGGCTCTACCACTTTATGTATTGCGATAGGCTCGCCCCCTATCACTTTATGGGACCAAAATTCGGCGAAAAGTGGGTGTTACACCTCTGCCTACCCCTTCGGAGATTACAGTCATGAGTGTATATGTATATTGTATTAGTAATAAAGACGATTTATGTGGTATTCATAATTTACATTACATTACAAGTCTACATTAACACTTGTCCTTCTCTACACAAAAAAATAGCATATTTTCAAAGATCCTTGTAACAAAATTCCACACGTAAATCATAAATAAACAACTTTTCAATGACCTGAAAGTGGTGAAGCTTATCTGTACCCAGTTAAGCCTGCATGGGAAGCCGCGGCGCGCCGACTCTATCGGATTATCAACACTATTTCACAGAACCTTTTTTCTCGCGGCGAAAAGCGATTTATTTAATTTCACAGACCTTGCTGTTGCGTTTCATGCGGTGCTTTCGCATTTATAATTATACTAAATTTTGCTCGCGACTTCGCCCGCGTAGTATATGTGAAACAAAATGTATAAAATCCTTGGAGATTTATTAAGCTGTTACATCTTTCTATATTTTGCTATCCCGTAGGAGTCGGGCATTTTTTCGGGATAAAATTAGCATATATGTCATTCTTTGACTATATACACAGTCAGGTCATAAGTATTGTCACACAGTAAAAACTTTTATTTTAGAATGCTGGCCACAAGAAAATTTATTGAATTCGAATTTCAAATTGTTCATGAAAATAAAAATGTATACTTTTTAGAATTTTACTCATTTTTAAATATGGAGTGGACGCTTAAAGAAGACCGTGTTGCAGTAATTGCGTTGCATCGTTGCGGTTACGCGCCAATTCAAATTTTTGAAATGAAATCGACTTCATCCGGCACGAAGACTGGCCCTCCTCCAGTCCAGATTTGAATCCGTTAGATTACAAGATATGGCAACACTTGGAGGAAAAGGCGTGCTCAAAGCCTCATCCCAATTTGGAGTCACTCAAGACATCCTTGATTAAGGCAGCCGCCGATATTGACATGGACCTCGTTCGTGCTGCGATAGACAACTGGCCGCGCAGATTGAAGGCCTGTATTCAAAATCACGGAGGTCATTTTGAATAAACTTAAGTGTCATAAGAATCTATGTTTTGTTAAGTTCATTTTGGTATATAAATGGTTACATAATGAATAAACTTGTTTCAATTATTTTATATTAAACATGTGACAGAATTTATGACCTGACTAGGTACATACAAATTATCACTATGCAAAAAAACATGTCAATCTCTTGCTCTGTGAAAAACAAATCTATGCCTCGGGAACCTTACTTTTTCCGGGATAAAAAGTAGGTGCTATATGTTATTCCATTTATGCGTATGTGCTATTCCAGACTATAATCTATCTCTGTGCCAAATTTCAACCAGATCCGTCCACCCGTTGTAGGGTGATTGAGTAACAAACACCCATCCATCCAAACATTCGCATATATAATATTAGTAAGATTAATAGGATTAGTATGGATATTATAATGCTTCCAAAAAAATTCTGCAATAAACAAAACAACATTAAAATCAGTTGTGTTACAACTAAGTGGACAAACAGATAGACTTATATAATGGTTATATTTTGCACTATTTTATATGGATACATGAGAGCTATTTGGGAGATTGTATCACAAGCATATCTTATCAGTCGAGTGATTAAATCTAAACCAGACGTGCACGCTATTATCTCGAGGCTGGTGACAATTTAGCATTGAGTTCACACATGCATTGAATGCATCTGATAATTACGTATTCGCCTTGTGGTTTGATATAGTGTGTTATTTGTAGGGTTATGAATTTGGTATTAATAATTTAAACCGATCGTGTCCCAAAAAACCGAATGTACATGTAATTGTTTTATTTGTTCTTCGACACATTATTACGTGACGGAGTTTTTGTTACAACTAACTAAATTGACAAGTAGTACGCATAAATAACACAAATCGCTGTATAAGCATTGGCGTGAACAATAAAAAAAGATGCACGATATTGGTCTGTAATTTATTGTTGAGCGGATTTATGTTTCTTTCCATAATAGGTTTAAGGTTACGAAATGTATTGATTAAAATGCAATGACGAAAGAAATTTAACAAAAATCATGTCAACTACACTTTAGTAAATGACAACAACTGAATGACTCACGTTTCTAGTGAGTCGTTCTTTGTAGGATTCTTATATAAGTATTTTGCGCTATAATCCATTATATCTAAGTTAATAAAAAATAAACGTAAACTTTATAATGTTAAAGCCCCTAATATAATACAATAAAATTACTATTATTGTAATCCGTGGAAAATGTTGTGGATTGTATATTAGCCCATACTATGTAACTATATTGTGATGTAATTAACCGACTTCAAAAAAGGAGGAGGTTAACAATTCGTCGGAATCTTTTTTTTATGTATGTTACCCGATTACTCGCAGACGCCTGGACCGATTCGAGTAATTCTTTTTTTGTTTAAAAGGGTATACTTCCCAGGTGGTCCCATTGGCACCAAGTCAGGATCTGATAATGGGATCTCAGAAAAATATAATAAAAACAAATTTTACAGTGACACATCATTTGTTTTTTATTGAAGTCGGTTTACTTTTTAGTTTTGTAATGTACAATTGTTTGTTTTTCCTCAATAAATAAAAATAAAAACAACCGAAATAAATTAAGTAATTTATTTTAGTACTTAATGCGAACTAAAAAGATTAATGGAACAATTATAAACTTGTTCCTGAATCAACACGAAGAGCTTTTTATTAAAAAATCTGTTTTCATTTCAAAAATAGTCTTTACTTCTACTGCAATTCAAACTTAACATAACATTAATTTAGGTTGCAATATTACTGGTATTATGTATTTTACTTAATTAATATTGGTTGTAGTCGCCTTTCATTTGGCTTAGTATTTTTTATTATTAATAATATGTAAATATGGATTCCGGCGGATGGTCATAGGTAACGTGGATGAAAAATATATGGAGAGACGAGCTGGATGCATTCGAGAGAGTTTTTTTTTCAGTTCCTCGATAGCAGACTGGCCACCTGATGGTAAGTAGTCACCGCCGCCCATAGACTTCTGCTATGCCAGGGCACAGCAAAGCCGCTGCCTACCGTTAAGCATGGCGGAAGATAACGGAAGACCTTTACCCAGCAGTGGGGCATAAAACAGGCTAGCTAAAAATAATGATATGTAAGCGACTTTGTTCTATAGGGTGTCCCAGAATTCACGCAAGATTTAAATTAAATAGAAAATACGGTTTATTTTTTCAAATGTATTTTTTTAATTTATAATTAGTAACCAGATATGTTAAGGTTATATATGGAATATCACATCCGTCAAATAACCTCCGGGTTTGCTGGCATATAGGCACTCTTTTGTCAATATTTTCCATGACCATTCTGCATAAGTGGGGATGAATTTCGTTAATGCAGCGTTTTATCTCCTCCTTCAATGCACGGGTGGATGTAGGCTTGTTGACATAGACTTTTGACTGTAAATAACCCTATAGAAGAAAATCGTATGGTGTTAAATCACAATTTTTTAGCATGATTTTGATCCAAAAATCAGCATCCACTTTCTGATGTTCCGCAAGCCATTTAACTAACTCTCTTCGCTGTGCATGATCACTAGGTTGCAATTATTGTGTAAATAGGATTTTGTAAGCATGGAGCCACAGATCTTTAGTGAGTATACGCTAAATAGAGCTTCTTGAAATTTGAAATTCTTGTCCACGACGCCGAATTGATGTTCCTGGACTCTCAGCAACACTCTCGCGCACTGCTTCGATATTTCCACTTGCACGTATTATTTTTTGACAGCCAGTGTGTTTAGCATCTCCAATTGATCCAGTTTCCCTGATTTTTTTAATTACTCTCTTCACAGTGGACGAAGTTAAATCAGCATTCTGACCATAATTTGTTCGAAATTTGCTATTTGTAGCTGCTAGACTTTCATTATTTTTTAAATATTCTTCAATAATGAATTATTTTGTGTAGCGCTCCATTTTTACTAACCCTAAACTGTCACCTGTCGAACTGTATTTTTCTTTTTGGTTACCGTCACTAACTGCACAAACAGCAGCAAACTTAAATCTTGCGTGAATTATGGGACACCCGTTATATACTGTCGATATAATCACAATACTTACACAATTTTTTTTAACATTGAACATTGAATTATCATATCATGTATGTGTAAATAATTGTTGCGTATTGAATTGACATTGTTGTTATTTGTACGGTTCATTAGCACTTATTTTAGAATTACACAGGGTTTTTTTATTGTGAAGCTAACCTATTTCTAATCTTGTAATATAGATGGCGCTGCAGTATAAATAATAATAAATAACACACATACACACACATAGACCCGATCCTACACTAAGATACGAGTCTTGTGTCGTGGGTATCAGGGACTACGAAAGACTTTCGGTCTCACGACACCTAGACCCCGGACATAAAATATATCAGTCTATCACACAAACATTTGTCCCGGTGTGGGAATCGAACCCACGGCCTCTTGTTTCACAGCCGGCTACTCGCCTACTGCGCCACGGAGGCTGTCATGTCCTTAATATCGATTTTATACCATTCAACCGATTGCTATGAAAATTGTGGTACATTATATTTTGAGAATGGATAATATATCAACGCTATCCGTTTGTAATGCGGCGCATCATTTATACGTAATCACTTGCAAAATTGCGGGCAAAAACTAGTACCAAATATATAATACTATTTTATGTGTTCACATTTTTAATTACTATTCTGGAACATACCAGTAGGTGCTGAGTAGTTTAACGCTTCCACGTTATGGGACGGATTTACGACTATTTCTTTTAACATATTGGTTATCTATCAAAATAAACCAAGTTTTCTCAAAACCCGTTACTTTATTCAATGCGACGTTTAACTCTCCATACTCTGCAGTCTGCATCCACTCGAACTCCTCTTACTATCTCTCGAACACCTTGGACACAACGAATAATCTTCTTACACAGAATTCTTTAATCTTATTCACACGTAATGGCTTCCGGAGCCACAGCTTCGTGGTGTCTACTACCGTGGCCTGAACCTAGAGGTTCACAAATTCGTATTTTTGCCGCACTATCAAGCTGTGGAACAGTTTGCCAGCTACCGTGTTCTCTCCTTCCTATGATCCTAGGTCCTTTAGGTGTAGTGTGAAGAAGCTACACAGCAGAACGGTATGATTGTGTTCAGTAGTGAGGGATAGATTGCCTTTTGCTACTTGATACTCTAACGGGACAGCACTGAGCTTAGCATCAGGTGTAGTCATTTCGCCGTGCCAGAATGAAAAAAAAACTTAAAATTGTTAATTTCAAAATATCATTTTTACCAACATGAAAAAGTCATGCAGTGCGCCTAGTTTATAAACTGTTTTTTACTGAAATATACTTCAAACATCTCAATTAACACGACGTACGTACTTCAATGTCATTCAAGTACACGTCAAGGTAGTATCTAAGATAAGAGACATCAGTCTTAAACCAGATTGCACTGAACCTACTTACGTTTAAAAAATCTAGGTTACCATTACCCTTTTTTTTTGTTGTCGCGAGGAAAGCGTTTTATTACTACCGCCCGCTTCGGGGGGAAGCGGAATAAGAATAAAACGGTTATGCTGGACTAGCCGGTCTTACGACCCAGCATCTCCCTCGCCCGGATGATGGCTATCCAGGCAGCCGATGGGCCGAGTCCCTACCTCCTATGTACACCCCACCCGACACTACCAGCTAAAACCCCGCGGTGGCCTTCTTCGGCGCTTACGGAGCGATACCGGGGTATTCTAAGGAGTGCTAGAATTGCTGCCGGAACCGCCCCTGCGCGGTGCTGCGTAGCAGCCCATCTCCATGGGAGGGCTTAGGAGCCCCCGCGCACCGAACAACGACAGCGAACGAGGCCTTACCACACGCGCTGCCGTCCATCTCGGGGTCGCACGATGTTCCGAAACTGGGAGTGCATCGATTCGGGCTGACAGCCCCCCGCTGCGAGCCCGCGACCCCCGATGGCCCCAATTAGTCGCCTCGTACGACAGGCAGGGGTTACCGTGGTGGAATTCAAACGCCCCCGTTTCACAGGGCGGAGGTTACCATAACCCAAGTTTTGTGATAAGTTTGTGCATTTAACGAAGTTACCCGCACTTATACAGCATATATAATATATTGACAGCCTCCGTGGCGCAGCGGGCGAGTAGCCGGCTGTGAAACGAGAGGCTGTGGGTTTGATTCCCGCACTGAGGCAAATATATAAATATTTGATGAATAAATATTTGTGTGACAGATATTTGTTTCGGGTCTGGGTGTTGTGGGACCGTAGTTCCTCGTAGTTCTTGATACCCACGATACAGGTTTTACCCAATGTGAGGTCAGAACTATGTATGTGACTGTTGGGTGTATTAATTATTATTATTAATTATTATATACGCCTGTAATCTACCAAGGGGTAGGCAGAGGTGTAACCAGTACACCCACTTTTCGCCGAATTTCGGTCCCATAATGTGATAGGGGGCGAGCCTATCGCCATACCGGACTCAATCAGACTCCGGGCTGATACTAAGTATTTCTAAATAGAAAAACCCAATATCACTTTACCGTCGGGAATCGAACCCGATACCCCAGCATAGCAGTCGTAACGTACTGTGCCACCGAGACAGTCACGTCATGTTATTCAAATTACTAATAATGTTGTAAAGTCCTAACGAACGTGTCGGGAACAAATTAAATTTCCCGTCCGAACTCATATGGTCCGATAATGTGAACAAACAGACGACGCCTACGTTCAAACGCTCTACCTGTGATTACACAAATTGTTTGATTGTCGTAAACTGATAACTTCGTTTGAAGCGAAGTGATCTTGTTACGACGTGGAGGGCTTTTAATATCATTTTGGAAACGATATTTTACATAACATAACATTTATTGGCTTTTCTAATGTATATTTTATTTTTAGAGTGTTTAAAGAATTCTTCAGCTCACTGCACTTCTAATTGAAAAAAGTATAATCGTATAATAGATTATTAGCAACAGCAATCAAATTGCAATTTTTTAAATTATTTTTTATTGAAAAGAGACAACAATCATACACACATATAGATCAAATTCACACATAATTAACCTGTAAAGTTTAAAACAATGAAACAAAATCAAAGTAATTTGCAGTAACTTAAAGACCCTTTTGTCCCAAACGGATCTGAATTAAATTGGCTGAACAGACTTAAATATTGATAATTAAATCTGACTATCACGCTCACACACCAGCTAATGTAACTCCTGCAAGCCAGGATCGACAATAGCACACATCTAACATAACAACGAGCAGTGACGCTCAACAAACCGGTAAACGGTTAACGGTAGTCAGCGGCTTTGCTGTGCCCTAGCATTGCAGAAGTCTATGGGCGATGGTGACTACTTACCATCTGGTGGCCCGTCTGCTCGTCTGCCTATCAAGGCACTAAACCTCCGGGTATACGCAAATGTCTTTATCCCGCAACAACATTCTAATAATAATAAATAGCCCTGTATTAAACATTGTCCCAGTATTGGACACGGGCCTCCTCTACTAATGAGAGGGTTAGGTTAGGTTAGGTTTGGTAGACTTCACACCTTTGAAATTATTATGAGAATTCTCAGGTATGCAGGTTTCTCACGATGTTTTCCTTCACCGTTAAAGCAAGCGATAATTAACAATGAAAATACAGATAACTATAAAAAAGACAGAGGTGTATGCCATGTGGACTGGTTTCGACCATACAACTTTCCTCTTGACAGTTTGTACGGCAACCAACTAGGCCATCGCTGCTGCTCAAAAACATTAATCAAACAGATTCTATCTGGATTTTGGGACATTGCTTTTTTGTGGAGTTTTTGTTAAAGGCCTAAAACCTAAACCGATAAGTACCTATATGATAACATGTCATAATTTAAGCAGATTGATTGCCAGAGCTGTACAAACCGCATTGTCTTATAAAATACCTCGGCGTAAAATATTTTGTTCATCCATCATTGTCGTAATCATGACGATGGTAATTAAGCTAATTTTAACACCAACTCACGCTTGTAAGTTGTTAGTAGTTTACGTTAAGTCTAAACGGTTCTTTCATTAAACACTTTCGAACTTGACTTTAAATTTAAGACTGTTGCTAATAACCTTGGAGGTTTGATTGCTGACCGAACCTAACAAACCTTACTGGATGTGGAGGTTTGGGGCGCTTGAGATGCTACGTTTATTTGTTTTAAATTCGTTACTATAGTTTTTTGTAAGGATAGTTGAAAATTTAACTAGACCTCTTTTTAGAATGACTTTACTTTTTTTAATATACAAATTAATAGTTCTTGCCAAGTTGCATTGATCTGTGTCATCTAAGAGTGTTTGTACATTGATTGAGAAAACTTAAAGAAATTATATTGAGACAAAAAGTTTAATGATGAATTTTACCTATATTTTTAACCGACTTCAAAAAAGGAGGAGGTTAACAATTCGTCGGAATCTTTTTTATGTATGTTACCTGATAACTCGAAGACGCCTGGACTGATTCGAGAAATTCTTTTTTTGTTTAAAAGGGTATACTTCCCAGGTGGTCCTATTGGCACCAAGTCAGGATCTGATGATGGGATCTCAGACAAATCAAGGGCAACCCTCAAATTTTATAGTGACGCATAATTTGTTTTTCTTTGAAGTCGGTGTACTTTTTAAGTAGCGATTGTTTTAGCAAATTTCTTAGCAATTTATTTAATTATATTGACTCAATCCACAAAATGGTAATCATTAAAATTCCGTCAATTTGTTTTAATCTACCGCCAGTTCTGTTTGCAGTTTCGCTAGAGAAGAACGATCAAGAAACTGTAGATATATATTTGAAACATGGTAAACGAGTTTTTTTCTTGAAGACTACTAATTATCGCTCACTAAAATATTACAATTGTAATGTTTTGGTGAGCTGAAACTGAGATGCATTTGGATAAAACTGAGGAGGTGGCACCGCCAGAAAATATCTGGGAATTGTAATAGTCTATAAAATATAAAGAAATGCAAAGAAGTAAAATTAAATGGAGTTGGAAAGTAGTTTACGTTTTCAAAGTTTTTTTTTTTTGTAGTATTGTCCGACAAACGAGCCAGTGGGTCACCTGATGTTAAGTGATCTCCATCGCCCATGAACATCCACAATACCGAAAGTATCATGTATGCGTTGTCGGCCTTAAAGGACAGGAATAGGGATTAGGGAAGGGAAGGGGGAATCTGGGCCTCCGAATATCTCACTTACCATACGAAACGCGACAGTAAACTGTCACTTTACGTTAGTTTCTGTGAGACAGTGGTACTACCCCGGTCGAGCCGGCCCATTCGTGCTGTAGACAAATATGTCTACAGCGTGGCTCTACCACTTCCGAAGAGATGACTGGAACATTACCATTCGCAAGAAAACATAAATTAAAGTTTCATTCAAAATAGCCAAGAGATATCGGTTTAATTTAAAACTTTAATAGCGTTTAGATTTTCATCTATAATGAGCGATTACTGGAATCCATTTCTTCTATGTTATTAATATTCTTGTGTTTTAAATTCTCGAATATCTCTATTAAAAGTAATACTAATTACTTGAACCTGATTTAGTTGCTAATTAAAACTTATAAGAAACATTTAATGCGATCAAATCTCTTAGTTTAGGCCACATTTACGTTCTGTTATGTATCTATAAATAAAAAACAAATTATAGAGCTTTTTTACTTACAAACTTTTGTTATTAACCCAATTTGTGTATTGCTCTTTTCACTCTTAATTTATGTGGCGTGTGGATGAAAATAACAGAAAGCAAGAGGTTTTATTATTTTATATTTTATCTTTGAGGTGGTCCTAGTGAATTCCAAAATGGGAGCTTCTTAAATTGTGAAGACAGTGTATGCTTGCTATTGCTATCTGATTAATATTAAACAAAGCCTAAACATTGTAATTTTTACCCAACTGAGATGTGGAATTTTGATGATTTTTCCTAAGTTGAACTATTTAAAGAACCGTACAATGTCGAAATTAGTATTTCTATTTAAACTAAATTAACCGAAATTATGCTAAACTTGGTCAACTTGACCTCACCCAAGCATGCTGCTTGTAAACCATGGTGCTGACTGTAGCTACCTACCAACTCCTCAATTATTAATAGCAGATATATCATGTTTCTTCTTCTTCTTCCAGTGCCTCTTCGGTCACGAAGGTTGGCCGTTAGCTTCTTGTACTCCTCACTGTCACTGGCTAGGTGGAAAAGTTGTTCAACGGAGGTGATACGGGTCCACTCCCGGATATTTCTCAGCCATTTCTACCTTTGCCCAACGCGTCTCTTCCCTTCCACCTTGCCCATCATTATTAATTGCAGCAGCCTGTATCTTTATTGCTTGAGCACGTGGCCGAGGTATTCTATTTTACGCTGTTTGATGGGTTGCATCAACTTCCTGGGCATATGGACATGCTGGAGCACGGTTCCGTTCCTGACCTTTTGCGTACAACTGATGCGCAACATACGTATATCATGTTTGGTATCACTTAATTAACTATCTAGAAGTTACCTATATACAAACGAGTATCTGAAACAAAAGAGGGTAGACTTATGATAATAAACTAAATAAATAATAAACTAAATAAATAAATATAATAAACTAATAATATGAGTTTAAAGACTAAAATGCGAACGTGAAGAGCGCGTTTGAAGTGACTAGATCCAGACTTTTTTAACTAGCAAGTATTATCTAAACCAGATTTATTGAGCTCTTTGTAAGTAAATGTTTCCATATTCCACTATTAACTGTGACGTTTTTAAACGTATTGAAGCTCATATAAACATCATCAAATACTTTGTCAGTGCCAATTTAAAGTAAACTATTTGAAATGTACGTACAAACTGTTAGACATAATACAAATTACTGTTTAATCCCAATAGGTTATTGCACTTGTGAAAAATTACTTACTACGTAGGTATTTACGTAAAATCGATTGCAATAAAGTTTTCAAAGCCATGGTCGGTCTGCTTAATATGTAGCGGAATAAAGAGATGACTAAAATAATTATTTAGAATATATGAACACATCCTTTACGATAAAACCGAAACTTTTTAAATCAAAGGGAAGAAAGAAGATGCTAAAATATTTTTAGAGTACAAAAATATGCAGGCAAATATGGAGGTCATGTTTGGGAGAAAAAGTATATAATACAAAATACGAATTTTCATGCGTTTAACTTAAAAAATGAAGGATTTTCATACAAACTTTCATCCCCTATTTTACCCCCTTAGGGATGATTTTGAAAAAAATGTGAAACACATAATTCTTTATTTCCTACTAAAAGCCTAAATATGAATTTCTAGATCCCTAAGTCGAGGAAATTTGGATTTCCCTTACAAATTTGCTATTTGACCCCTTTCAAGGTTGTTTTTTGAGAAAAACTAGCCTTATTAGCCTTAGCCTATGTCCTTCTCCAGGATATAATCTGTCTCCTTATCAAATTTCATCATAATCTGATCAGCCGTTTAGTCGTGAAAAGGTAACAAACAAACAGAGTTACTTTCGCATTTATAGTATTAAGTATGGATATGACAAATACGAGTACCTAGTACATATAAGTCAAACAGTTTCGAAAATGCCATTTCGGTAATTTAATTATGGCAAAAAAACAAATCCCCAGAGTAATTACGAGTCTTGTATCTATAAAAAGATAGAGAAAGTACACTTATATACCACAAAATTACAATAACGTTCATGTCTATTAATTTAATTATAAAAAATTAACTCGCTGTCGATCTACAACTCATGACAAGCCAAACGATGCTTATTTATAAAGTTGTTCCGCTTACTTTAATCTCCTTCTAAGACTTATAATGTAGTCAAAGCGTCTTTTATCTTGGTTTATTTTATGCATCAAAGGCCCTTATTTTATAAATACTTGACGTAAATACGTCAGTCGTGACTACCTTTAATATTGTTAAATCGATGCCTATCTTGTCTTCACAATATACCTAATGATATATTAGCAGCTCTGTATTAAATATTGTGTTACTCGTGGGCACGGGCCTCCTCTACTAATGCAAGGTTTTGCTGGTGGTAGGATATTCGTATCCGCCCGGATGGCGACCACCGTACACAGGGTGTAAAACCCGCCATAGTGGCACACGCAAGTGTGTCGCGTTCCAGTTCCAGTGGATCAGCCAGTGTACATGCGGTTTCTGTCGGGGGTCTAGAGTTGGGGTACGGTGTTTGCCCGCTTCCTGACCTTCTTACCCATGGCGTTGTGTGAAAGCAGGCTGACATGATTGTGTTGAGTAACGGGGGATAGATTGTCTCTTGCTACTTGATACTCTAATTGGACAGCACTGCGCCATCAGGTGCAGTGTGGTCACTTTGCCGTGCCAGGATAAAAAAGGCTTTAATCCGCAATGATTAATCAAATAAAAATTTGAAAATATAAAAACGGAAAGACAATTCTATACAATTATATTTCACCATATAATTTAAATCATATGAAACAGAAGTAAGATAATTATGACATTTACCCTTAGAGTATTTAACACAATTTACTTCACGACAAAGATATGTCGCCAGGCTTAGTATCTATTTGCTAAGTCAGTGAGAGACGATGCGCCGGAACATTTCCACTTCTTGACTTATACTGAAAAAGTGTGATATAGTGACTTAATTTTAAAAGACTAAATAAGATATGAACAAGATAAATTAATTTGTAATTGTAATAGTTGTAATCGTGACAGTGTATGTGTAGTAATGTGATTAATACAATTTAAAGACTTATTACTTAAATTTAATTGTGATTCGTGTAACAGAAGAATATTAAAAAATAATTGCTTTGTGTTCGTTAATATTGTGTGGTTTTTTGCCTTTGCATTTTACCTTATTATTTTCTGTTATTATTGTAATGACTGTTATTTAATTTTGTAAGATAAAACGTAGGTTTTACAAACAAGGATTATATCGGATTCTATAGTCTAGCGTACAATAAACGGGAATCCTTTCTAGTCTGCCGCATATATAAATTCATTATATGTATAATCGAATATATAATTAAATTTATAGCCATGAGTGCCATTGTGGAGTGAATTTTGAGATCGTTGTCCTTCAACGTCGTATTAAGGGAGTAGTGTAGAGATAAGAATTCTATCGTCGAATGCTACCATAGTTTTAGTACATAGCAGGGGCGACCGTGACACTTGACAGACAAATGCTTGAAACTGTGACAAATAAAAGGGTCTAAAATGTTTAACACGATATTAAATGCTTGAGTTGCGTTTAAGTATTCCAGCGTAAGTTACATAGATATAAGCATTTCATGTACATTCAGACTATTGGAACAAATTCATGACGAAAGAAACAAGAAAGACGTTTCGTGACAGTGATAGTTAAAGTGACGAAAAAATGACGTCACTGGGGATACCGACTGAAGCGCCGGTCCACACTATTCTATTCACATCGGCCTACACGCAGAAACGGACGCAGGTGATCGTTGTTAAAAAGGTATGTTTGTATTATATTTTATACCAGGCAACACTCAAATATTATTTATCCAACATATACACTCACGCCTGTAAGCCGTGAAGGAGTAGGCAGAGGTGTAACCAGTACACCCGCTTTTCGCCGCATAATGTTATAGGGGGCGAGCCTATCGCCATACCGGGCTCAGATTCCAGACTCCGAGCTGATACTGAGAATTTCTAGATAGAAAAACCCAATATCACTGTACCCGACCCGGGGATTGAACCCGAGACCTGAGCACAGCAGTCGTAACGCATGCCCAATTACAACTGCGCCACCGAGGCAGTCATTTTTTATTTTTCCAAAGACTGAAATATTTTATTGTTTAAAGTAATTCTCATGCAACATACAATTACAGATGTGTAGTATGTCATTAGCTTTAAAGAAATTATTTCTTAATTGTTCAAATAAATGATTATGTTACTTTGATTAATATTCTTCATACTAAACTTTATTCTTGTCTGATTGAGGCTCTAGCCTAGGGTTGCCAACCCCGAAATTCAAATACTATAAATTTTTAGTTTTTGAAGTTACAAAAACCAGGACACAAACAGGACGCATGTTTTGCCAGCCGAGACGCACCCAAGGATTTCAAAAGTGGTGTGCTAATTTTAAAATACAAGACCTTATCAGGACGCTGCTTAAAAACTATCCAGGACGTCCCAGGATACTCTAAAAACCAGGACATGTCCTGGGAAAACAGGACGGTTGGCAATTCTACTCTAGCCTCATATAACTGTAAATTTTACATTGATTTATACAGATTTCAAATCCTGAAAAGTTAAGGAAATATTTTAATAATTCGTAGCTGTCACTTTAATTTAATGACATTGAAGACCCTTAAACTCCGTCTATATTGTATCTATATACATGTAGTAAGTACCACAAGACATATAACTAATTCCAAAGTCGAGATGGAGTTCGGGCGACAATTACTTTAGGTAAAGGTAGACGATTTGTACTGAATCGCTTTACATATTCAGACTCAATTTATGATTCAAAGTTTATATACTCTGAATACATTACCCTGCTCTTACTATCATCAAAATTAGTTCATTATTAGTCTCCCGCTTTGCTATGGAGAGAAGTGGACAATTAATATTTACAACTCCTTCCTATATTTCTATTTGGTTAATTTAATTGCAGGATAAATTTATTGATTTACTACTCCGTGTCGAAAAAATGCATGCCATTGGCGATCCTGGCAATTACCCGCCATTGTAACTCCTAGTTAGTCGGCTGTGTGTTGGAAATATACTCTTGACACTCGATTTCAATTTAAAATTGAGATTGGGTTCGATAACTGTACAATTGGCACTCTTAAACGCAATACCAGCGCACGATTTAACTGAATACGGCGGATTTTTTAGTAACTAAATGAAATAGAGTATCTACGATCGCTAGTTCGTAAATATGACGGGAAATAAATTGATATTTAAACCATTAAATATTGCATGTTAAGAGGCATCCTGTAATTTTATAAAAAATACTTTCTTTAATGAAAACATTTGAGAAAAATACACGTAAAAATTTTCGCTAAATTTTTTTTATTAGTGACGAAAAAATATTGGTATAAAATAAACATTGGGCAAATATGTAAGCTGGCCACACGAACGTCTCAAGTGTTACAGTTTTCCATTACGTTTACGGCATTAAGATATTAAACTAAAATCGTTTATTTACAATGGCGTCAAATAAAACCCTTGTTTTTCATGATAAAGGTATTAATAATATGACGCACGTCGTTATATAACAAGTTGTCTATACTTGTGCGCTTTTCTGTTTAACTTTCATCTCTCTCCTCTCAGATGCATGTCCTATGAGCTGTTAATAATACTAGCCCTGTATTAAACATTATCCCACCGCTGGACACTACTAATGAGAGGGGTTAGGCATTAGTCCACCACGCTGGCCTAATGCGGATTGGTAGACGTCACATACCTTCGAAATTCTTATGAGAATTCTCAGGTACGCAGGTTTCCTCACGATGTTTTCCTTCACCATTAAAGCAAACGATACTTACCAATAAATACACACGTAACTTTAGAAAAATCAGAGGTGTATGCCATTTGGGTTTCGAATATACGACTTTCGTCTTGACTGCAACCAACTAGGCTATCGCTGCAGTCCATTAATACTACGAAGCAGTTTGCAGCTGTTACTTAATTTAATAATTTCGGTACTCGCTATTGTACGTATTATGGCGCCAAAGACATGTAACTAAAGAATACTTAACTCACGAGTTAGAAGTGTGGACATATTTAATAAAACATTGAAAATAAAGTAACATAATACTTTAGTATGTTAATCCTAATTTGGGCAAAAGCCATGATATAAATTACGCATATCGATCGAAAAAGATCTTGAACGTCGCAAGAGTACTCAAGATTTTCGTTATTCAGTAAGAGAGTGGCACAAAGCAGGCACGATGCCCTTATGACGCTTGCATGCAGCACAAGTAGAGACACGGGCTACTTGTGCAAGAAGTATGCACGAACCACATGCGCGTTTTGTTATTGTGGTTGTAGCTGGAGCACGATACATATAACCTGTGCAAGTACAATCTTTATCGCTGTTGCATGTGTATGTTAGTATAACATTTACCACGCAATTACATACAATATCAGTTTTTATTTAAATTCAATATACTTTAATAATTTCGCTTCCATCCTGGCCAAATGATATATCTATAGGGACATATAGGACCTGTCTATCTATTAAGAACAAAACCGCAATCCGTCTATTGAAGAATTCCTTTTTATCAGGCCTTTATTGACTGCCTCGGTGGCGCAGTTGTAATTGCGCATGCGTTACGACTGCTGTGCTAAGGTCTCGGGTTCGATCCCCGGGTCGGGTAAAGTGATATTTGGTTTTTCTATCTAGAAATTCCTCAGTATTAGCCCGGAGTCTGGAATCTGTGCCCGGTATGGCAATAGGCTGGCCCCCTATCACATTATGGGACCGAAATTCGGCGAAAAGTGGGTGTACTTGTTACACCTCTGCCTACCCCTTCGGGGATTACAGGCGTGAGTGTATATGTATGTATGTATGTTTATTTAAATCTACAGATATTCTTATTAATTGCTATCAAATAGTAGTAATGACGGTTGGGGAGCTATTTGAATTAAGCGACATTTTTGCGATATTGAGTAACACATGTTCGGAATCAGCGAATTTTTCTGCATCTTTTGGGAATTATTGCAATTTTATTTGATTTTTTTTGGCCCTGAAACCATCTGGTAAACAGGGCAAATTTCTTTCGGGGCATATTTATTTTAGAAAATAATGCTTATATACACAAGCAATATATTAATTGTACTAAAATTCACAACATAGGTTTTTTGTGATTTATAAAAAATTAAGCTTTCTCTCCTGTAAATTTTACAAAAATGTCTATTTCAAATATTCCATCAACCGTGGATAATAAGTAGTAAATAATACACAGGAGTTTTTTAAAGAGCAAGTGTATCCCTCTGATGATAAAATCACTAGATGAAGGGAGACGATTGACAAGGCCGTCCACGTTTTTACGGTGGATACCATATTCAATTTCCATTGCCGACCTTGAGAGCCATTTTGCTCAGTATGCCATTTTATTGCTTGTTTTATGGCGGCCACGGCAGTTAAATTGATCAAGTGTCTATATCGACAACCCTATAACTGCATATTTATAATACACCAAATCAATTGCAGCTTTATTCCGTAATAACCAAGGTGCGAAATCCTTTGAATGATTCGGGATTTTATGTATTTTTATCGTGTATGAATATGGTGTGTGATTTTACGAGGTGTATCAGAAAATGTATACGGATTTGATTAAAGTATTCAGTTTTATAAAAATAAGGTTCATATCCCTTTGAATGGTGGCTGAAGTTATGTCGTTTTTCCACGGATGGATACAGTAAGTTATTTCTATTGACGTAAAGTTCATGTAATCGGTAGCAATATGTTCTGACTGGTATTTGAAGGTATTGATTTAATTACACCATATGGCAAGATTGTTGACATGCGACGATGTTTGCTACATTTTCGATGTGTGTATGTATGTTCCCATTTATGGACTCCAAAACGGCTGGACCGATTTGGATGAATTTTTCAGACAATCTTCAGATTATCCCAGGGGGTGATCAACATTTTTATTTGGCTTTTCAGTGTTTTTTGGCATTATATCGTGGACAGGAGTAATTATTGGTTCGGGATAGCGACATACTCATTCAATGCGGACGAAGTCGCGGGCAAGAGCTAGTAATTAATTAGCACTTTAAGTTCCAAGTAAAATGTGAAATTTACAATTATTTCTTTCTAGTCTGGACGTTATTATTGTGTTCATAAGCCATGAAGGTTACACACCATTAAATGACTTCCTCATTTCCCGAACTCTTATAAAAATGTGTTTGAAAATCTTCACTTTGAGCACGCGAAGTACTTACGGTATCTATTTATATCTGATCTATCACTAGTATGCGCCGTGAAAACATTAAAATAGACCAAGGATGAGTCTATGAAACTACTACTTACTACGCCTTGTATTTACACCTACGTATATCAAGCTTAAACTGTTTTTTTTGTTCTATAATTGTGTATGGAACTTAAATGTAATACTTCTAGTATTGTTATTAATTGTAAATGAATATTATATGTTATGATGAAAATACAAAAGACCTACGGCTAAGTTTCTTGGTGCTTCTTCTCAGACCAGTGGGCATTTCCGAAGCACCGGTAGATAAACTTAAACCTGACATGTAAAAAGTGTCCCTAGTGGCCTAATTAACAAAATAAATGATTTGATTAGTCTAAAATAATAAAAGGTACAGTACTTGTTTTTGTAATACTAAATAGGAGTACATGTAATAAATATTGTTACGATACTAAGAAGCGTTTTTTTATTTTTTATTCTGGCGCGGCAAAGTGACCACACTGCGCCTGGTGGTAAGCGCAGTGCTGTCCAGATAGAGTATCAAGTAGCGAGATACAGTCTATCCCCCGCTACTCAACACAATCATGCCGGCCTGCTGTTTAGCTTCTTCACATTACACCAAAGCATAACGAATTATTTTGACTTTATTCAGATTATAGCAGTTCCAAAGAAAATAACTTCTTCGAACATGTCATTAAATATATGTTGTATAAATAGGAAATCTCTTTTGAGATATACTACTAGTTGTTGCCCGCGGCTCTGCCGGCGTGGAGGTTATTTAAGGAGAAAAGATATACAATCCAAGGAGTTGTCTCCTGTACTGATGCAGCTGTACCGATCGTCCTACCACTCAGGTGTTGTGCCTAATCACAACACTAAAATATTTTACAATTATTAATTAATACAGAACTAGTAGTTACTGAGATTAGCGCGTTCAAACAAACAAATTCTTCAGCTTTATAATATTATATATAAATAAAGTCCCGCCACCATCCCCGCGGCTAAATTTCACCATCGGACATCGCGTACAAATCAGAAATTCCATCCACACCACCTTGATGTCCAGCGTTCCACAACAGCGCGATTGTAAGGCATTTTCTGCCTCGCACAACCACTCTGTGGAACCAGTTGTCACCGGCGGTCTTTCCGAACCGTTACAACCTGGGAACCTTCAAGAAGAGAGCATATTCTTTCCTGAAAGGCCGGCAACGCATTTGCAAGCCCTCTGGTGGTGCAGATGTTCATTGGCAGCGGTGATCACTTTCCATCAGGTGAGCCTCCTGCCCGTTTGCCCCCTTTTACCATAAAAAGTCTACATCTGTTAGTAGGTAACCGGTAACCTATGGAACTTATTCTAAATAGTATTTCACTTAAAGAATGCCACACTATCGCTAAGTGACATTGGCTATAAATAATTTTAAAAATAATTTATAGTAGGGTAACGAGCAAAATCTAATATTTTGCATCTGATGGTAAGCGCAGTGTCCGCAGTCCATAGATTATCAAGTAGCGAGAGGCAACTAAATGCCATGCCAGGATAAAAAAAACCACCAAACATGCTATGGGCAAGTTTTTACAGTAATTATGTTAAACACATTTAATTAAAACCGTTTCGTGCTATCCATTCCTAAATTCACTTATTATGGACGTACCTATTCGGCAAAGCGCTGCGTTCCGTTTTAAAAAGGCTATTAACGCTATTTTCAAACACGCGATATCTTTATAGTAAAATGCTGTAGTTCATATGAGCGTGGTTTAAAAGCGGCAGCGTTTTAAAGAATTTGAAATGTTTATTATTGCAGCTATTCAAATCAAATAAAACTTAACAAAAAGTCTTAAAAAGCGTAATCACGGTAGGTACAATTGGCTATTTGACTCATTTTCGATAATGATTTAAAACTATTCTTTATTACATAATAAGCACACTACATTGATATTTCAGGAAAATATACAGTAATTTTAATAAAAATCAATGTTAAAGTTTAAATATCCAAAACCGCGGCAAAAATGCTATTTCTGTAATGGCGCTGGTGTGACGTCACATGCAAGTAAACAAGCTAATAACTAGGGATGTTGATATTTAAAAAAATGACGGATATCGATATTTTTAAATAAATCAATATCGGAGTTTGATTAATCGAAACAAAATATCGATATTTCGATATTTTACCAACATACCTACTAATAACCCTCCGAAAACGTGAAGTGAATTTCAGATTTTCTTCTAAATTAATTAGATAGCAAATCAAATAAAATCTCTCGAAACAGCTATGTTTTAGGGATGTGAAAAATAATCGATTTTTATATTAATTATTGTTATATTTGTGTAATGTTTTGTTTCTATTGTAAATGAATATAAGTGGTGAAATAAGTCACCCACATCAGTCACCCACACATACTCTTGCACAACCTCGAGAATGGCATCACCCACGACGATGTCGGGAAACTCGTCTGTATGGTGGCGAGTTAGTCTGGCACGCGGATCTTCCCCGTTCTGGGCCACAGGTGGGCTTGATTTTTGAGTATACAAGTCCCCATAATACCTTTCGACCTCTGCGAGTATCTCTGGCATAGAAGTGACGGTGGTGGTTTGTGATGTTCTGAGCTTTGTCAGGTGACAACTAGAGGTAAGTGGCTTGGCGAAACTCTGATACCCTTGTTCTGCGTAATAGCATTTTCAATGTCCAGAGTATTTGGGCGTCTTATATCGCACCGTATTAGCTTCTTTATCTCTTTGTTAAAGTTAAAGTTGGTCGGAGAGTCGACTTCATTAAGCGCGCTCGGTCAATTTTAACTTTTATATTCAGAGTGCCTCTTACCAGTCGGTGATCACTACCGGTGTTAAACCTACTGATCACAGAGACATCTCTGAATATTTGGCGCTTATCAGTCATAATGAAGTCGATCTCATTTCTGGTGACATTATTGGGGCTTCGCCAAGTCCACTTCCTCTGGAAAAATTAATTCATCAAAAAGAGGCCCCGGGTCTCGAAAAAGTTGACTAGCATTTGCCCCCTGTGATTCCTACACCCATAGCCGAATGATCCTACCCTCGATTCGCCGTGTCCTTGTACTATTGTACATTGGCATTGAAGGCACCCATTACAATCCCCGGGCTACGGTAGGGTACCACAAAAAGCTATTTTTGGCGACGTACAACGGACGCTCTCTGCGGTTGGACGAGCACATCGCTGAGTTGGAAGAAGAGGTAAGTCACATTAACTATTAACTATTAACTGGCATAGCGTAGGGCTATCCGATATCCGAAGACAGGGGGAGGAGAAGATGGCCCTAGATTCTGGTCACTTACTCTACTTCCGAGAAAGACACCAACCATCCCAAGGTGGCGTCGGATTTATTATCCACAAGTCACTAAAAAGCAACGCTGTGGAAGTTGGCAGCGTATCAGCTCGAGTGGCGTACCTTATCTTAAAAATATACTCTGAAGGTTATATAAGTGTACGCCCCAACGTACGAAGACATAGGGAAAGCTATGTCTCGTACCAAGGCTTCCTACAGCGGTGAAATGGGTGACTTTAATGCCAAACTGAAGACTCCTAATAAATTGTTAATATTAATTTCTTACTACAGAGAAAAACATATTACGCACAATTTTAAGAAAAAAATCGATTATTTTTCTTATAAAAAATCGATTATTATTCAAGTGAGAAAAATTGATTTTTTTCACTCAATGTCACATCCCTACTATGTTTACTTGCGTGTGACGTCACCAGAGTTGCAACCAATCACAGAGCGTTTACATCACAGATAAAATTTTAAATAAATATTGTATTTTATTTCGTTTAATTTGCAAAAAATATACATTATTTTGTTTAAAATTAAGTGAAATATGGTTTTTTAAGCTATTGTCTAACAGGATGACCACAATTTGCTGTGTATTTTCAATGTTGTCAAATAGCCAATTGCTATAGTGAGCGCAGTGCAGTGTCATGCAGTACTTAATACTTGGAATTTCTTATTAGTGTTGCTACTGTTATTGAGTAAGCGGTGCATTTACTTATGTAAGTGTTATTTAGGATAATATAAAAGTATTATCGATTTTGTACCATGAATTCGCATTGTAATATTACAACAATACTGCTCTAAGAGGTGGTGGTAGGCCGGTTGATTCTAACGGTGCTGAAAAATACTCTGAATATTGAAGTCGCTTTCAACGCTCTAAGCTCATAACTTAACTCTTATACTATAATTGAGCGGAATCAAGTACAAGGTTGATCATTTCACAGAATTTTACGTAAGTACAGTGCGATGTATAAATCTAATGCAAAAATAGATTGACGGACAGCAGACCAGAGAGATGAATTCGAAAACTACGCCTATTTGTTGTTTTAACCTCTCAAACATCACAAGGACACCGGTGTTCGGAAAAACGTAATAAGTATTGAGTAAATAACAATATAAAATAATACAAGCCAAAATCAACTTTTTTTCCATTATGTTAACGCTACAAATACGCTTCATACGCACGTCTTTAAGGGCCAGTATTGTTAGTTTTTGTCCGGACACCGGTGTTCGAATGATCCGTGGTTAATTATGTAAAAGAAATTATACGATATACTATCATTATATTTATTCTGACGTTGAATTGGGATTAGATTTATTTGGGATGCGACCTAGAATGTTTATTTGCCTAGAAACGAGTAAGGCTAATTCCACCCCAATGACGTTTACAACGCTGCTGGCTCCATTCAAACATCAGTTAAAGCTGAGGTTTCGGCCGGGATACAGTATTTTCTATGTTTTTTCTTTGAAATGTGTCTAGACCCATTTTGTCGGGATGTCATAACTCTTCTTTCAGTATAGTATACACGTGAATAGGTTTAGCAGATTTCCAGACTTTCCAGATTTTCTAAATTTTCATTATAGATCGATAGATTATTTGAATACATTTATAGAAATGATATTAAATAAATAAATATATCCAACAGTCACACACGATACAGGTTTGACCTAGTGTGGGGTCAGCTCAAAGGTCAAACTTGCATATTGTACTACGAGGGACTACGGTCCCACAACACCCAGACCCGAAACAAATATCTGTCTGTCACACAAACTTTTGTCTCGGTGCGGGAATCGAACCCACGCCCTCACGTTTCACAACCACAAACTTTGGCATTTCTCCCACAAATCCCAGCAAATCAAATTTGTTAAAATTCAAATTCAGTAAATTTAGAATTCACTTATGCAAAGAAATATATTCACATTATAATTTATTATAAACGAATAACTCGATTAAAAGCGAAGTCCATTTTACAACACTTTAAATCTTGCGGAAAATCTACGCATACGCCCGTAAAATATATTGCGCTTCTACGCACTTTAGACAAAAAAGTAAATATTTAGTAACTGTTAGCAGTGGGCGTTGAATGAACGAACCGTTTTTTTTAAACTGTTTTTCTACTGTTAACGAGTCAACCGTTTTCTCTTTACCACACAACTAGTTAAATTTATCAACCTGTTTCATTCAACGTCGTTGAATCAACGACAGACGCGAGCAGAACGGGCGCACAAATAAACATGTTGAATTTATCAACCTGTTTCATTCAACGTCTTTGAATCAACGACAGACGTTAACAAAACGGGAAATTAACGTATAGATCTG
The DNA here is from genome assembly GCA_905220505.1 of Laothoe populi. NCBI lineage: Eukaryota > Metazoa > Arthropoda > Insecta > Lepidoptera > Sphingidae > Laothoe > Laothoe populi. Next base: position 4,126,364 of record HG992165.1, read on the forward strand.
TGGACGTTTCTGCAAACCAGTTAAAAACATCAACTGGTTTTTCAACTAGTTGACCGTTCATACGAAACGGTTTCATTTTGTTAACGCAAAAACCGTTAACGACCCACCTCTAGTAAGTGTGCTCACCTTACTAGATCGCTGTTCAGTTGTTTTTAATGTTATTTTAAAATAGGTAATTTTTTTCCGACATCGCGCGTAGTGGCGCGCGCACGTCCCAGATCTTGTGTATTTATTATATTAAAACAATGAAAAAGTAAAATGGTGGTAGACAAATGTACGATTTGTGTTTGGTTTTAAATATGTTGAACTATGTGTTAGACCCGGTTTTGAGGCAGCACTTCGATTTGAACCCTAACATAAAGGTAATTTTTTAAATAATCTTTGGTGCCCAAAACGTAGTGCGTTGGTAAAAGTAGCGATAGCCTTTTTGTTGTTGCCGCGGGGAAAGCGTTTTATTACTGCGGGGGGAAGCGGAATAAGAATAAAACGAGTATGCTGGACTAGCCGGTCTTACGACCCAGCATCCCCCTCGCCCGGATGATGGCTATCCGTGCTGCCGCTGGGCCGAGTCCCTACCCCCTATGTACACACTACCGACACTACCAGCTAAAACCCCGCGGTGGCCTTCTTCGGCTTTTACGGATTTACGGGATCGCTCCCGGGGTATTCTAGAAAAAAGTAGCGATAGCCTAAGGATTGGTACAGACTGCCGAGAAGAAAGTCGCGGGTTTAAATCCAGCTCAAGTGGCATACACCTCTCTCTGACTTTTCGAAGTATCGTATGTCTTTATTGCCAATTATCACTTGTTCTAACTTCAAAACATCGTGAGGAAATCTGCATGCCTAAGAAGTATTTGTAAGAATTACAATGGTATATAGATATGTGTATTGTATATGTTTTTAATATGTGTTAGCTCTTTACGTAGGTACACCAACAATAAAAAATCTTTTCTTTCTTTCTTTCTTTCTTTCTATATAAAGTCTGCCAACACGTATAGGCTAGCGTGGTGGACTATGCCTTATCCTTCCTTAAGTAGAGGGGGCCTTTTTTTTTTTTTTTGCCGCGGGGAAAATCCATCTTACGGATACCTTCTCAACCTCGGGGGAGGGGAGATGGTTATGCCGGACTCACCGACCTTCCGACCCAGTTTACCCGAGGGACGACTAGATCGGGGCCCTAACCATTTTTCCTACGCTGGTGTACCGACTAAAAACCCCGCGGTGGCCTTCTGCAGCGCATGCAGGATGGTTCCGGGGGATCCTGAGTATCTCTGGATTGCTGCCGGAACCATCCCTGCGCGGTACCTCTACGGCCCGTCTCTTTTAGGGCTGGATGCCCTCCACGTCCTACGGCAGCACGACACTTCGCGCCGCCACCTGTCTCGGGGTCGCACCATGTAAATATATATAGAAATATTTATGAAGGCCGCACATCCCCCGCTGCGCAGCCGCGACCCTCGTGAACCCCTTTTAGTCGCCTCTTACGACAGGCAGGGTATACCGTGGAAGTTACGTGTCTCCTGCGTGGCCGCCCTTCGTCGACTCGCCAGACACCGTCGTCGTCGGATCCGTCTTCCCGGCGACGAGGACCAGGAGCGGCTGCTTCACGGTCTCCACAGAGAGGCTAAGAGAGCGCTGCGCGTGGCAATAGCTAGGGCAAAGTCTGCGGCTCAGGAGGAGTTCCGGGGAACTCTAGATAACGACCCGTGGGGGCGTCCATATCGCGTGGCGATGAGGAGGTATCGCCCGTGGGCGCCCCCACTCACGCAGAGTCTTCGGAGTGACCTAGTCGGAGAGGTCGTCGCAGCTTTGTTCCCTGCCACTGAAGATGTCACTCCCCCACCGATGGCGTCATTACCATCGACGTCATCGTCGTTGAGTTCGGCAAGGGTTATTTCGGAGGTTTCGCCCGAGGAATTTCGGGCGGTGGTGCTTCGGCTGCGGGGCAAGAAAACAGCCCCGGGTCTCGACGGTATCCCCGGACGTGCGTGGGTGTTAGCCGTCGAGCATCTGGGGACTAGGCTCCGCGGCCTGTTCTCCGCGTGCCTGGAGCAGGGCCGTTTTCCGTCTCAGTGGAAAACTGGGAAGCTGGTCCTGCTCAAAAAGGAGGGGCGGCCCGCAGAGTCGCCATCGGCCTACCGGCCCATCGTGTTGCTCGACGAGGTCTGCAAGCTCTTCGAGCGTATCATTCACGCTCGCCTCGTTGAGCATCTTGAAGGGGTCGGGCCGGACTTGGCACAGTGCCAGTATGGGTTCCGGCAAGGCCGATCGACAGTTCACGCGATTCTGCGGGTCAAGGCACAAGCGGAGGAGGCAGTGGCTCGGGGTGAAGTGGTGGTGGCGGTGTCTCTAGACATCGCCAACGCGTTCAACACATTGCCCTGGGCCTGTATACTGGAAGCACTGCGGTACCATGTGGTGCCACCGTATCTCCGGCGTCTGGTGCGCTCGTATCTCTCAGATAGGTACATAGTGTATCCAGGCGCCGACAGGTGGCACCGAAGAGCGATGGCCTGCGGTGTTCCACAGGGCTCAGTCCTGGGCCCTCTCCTGTGGAACATCGGCTACGATTGGGTGCTCCGTGGTACTAACCCCCGAGGCGTCGCTGTCGTCTGTTATGCAGACGACACGCTAGTAACAGCGACAGCCAGGTCATTCCAGGAGGCCACCCTGCTCGCCTCGTTCGCAACCGAACAGGTGGTGGGCAGGATTCGGCGACTGGGCCTTAAGGTGGCCCTGAACAAAACCGAGGCCCTTTACTTTCACGGTCCTCGGATTCGGCCACCTTTAATGCCCCACATCAATGTGGAGGGGGTGCGGATTCCCATCGGCTGTACAATGAAGTACTTGGGATTGATTCTGGACAGCCGGTGGGATTTCCGTGCCCATTTCAAGGAGTTGTCGCCGAAATTGGTGCGGGCGGCGGGCGCGCTCGGACGCCTGCTGCCGAACCTGGAGGGACCTAATTGCCCTTGCCGAAGTTTATACGCTGGAGTCGTGCGGTCAATGGCCCTGTACGGATGTCCCGTATGGGCCGAGTCCCTGAACGCCCGCTGCGTCGCCCTGCTGCGCAAACCGCAGCGTTTGGTGGCGCAGCGAATAGTTAGGGGCTACCGCACGGTCTCCCACGAGGCGGCCTGCGTATTGGCCGGCACACTCCCTTGGGAGTTGGACGCAAAACTCCTTTCGTCAGCGTTCTTCTGGCGGGAGCAGGCGTCCAGCGGCCGTCAGGAGAGACTGGCCCCGAGGGAGATTGCGGCCCGGTTTCGCAGAACCGCCGTGGAGGAGTGGCATACCAGGCTGGAAAGCCCAAGTGCGGGCTTGAGGACCGTCGCGGCAGTGCGTCCTGTCCTAAAAAGATGGCTAGACAGGCGCCACGGTGCGCCTACGTTCCGGCTGACGCAGGTACTGACGGACCACGGGTGTTTCGGTTCGTTCCTGTGTCGGATCGGAAAGGAGGTGTCTGCCGTGTGCCACCATTGTGGCAACTGCCGTGAGGATACGGCCCAACACACGTTGGAGGAGTGCCCAGCCTGGGACGAAGAGCGCAGCGCTCTCAGAGCAGTCGTCGGAGGAGACCTCTCGCTGCCGGCCGTGGTGTCGTCCATGGTCTCCAGCCGGAGGTCCTGGCGTGCGGTGGCCCACTTCTGCGAGAGCGTCATCTCGCAGAAGGAGAGTGCCGAGAGGGATCGGGAACGATATAATCCCTCCCGCCGCCAGAGAAGACGTAGGAGGCGCCGGGTGGACGACTGACTGGCGTCTCCCGCCCTGTGGAATGGGGGCGTTTGAGAATTTCACCACGGTAACCCCTGCCTGTCGTACGAGGCGACTAATTGGGGCCATCGGGGGTCGCGGGCGCGCAGCGGGGGGCTGTTAGCCCATATCGATGCATTCCAGTTTCGGTGCATCGTGCGACCCCGAGATGGACGGCAGCGCGGGTGGTAAGGCCTCGTTAGCTGTCGTTGTTCGGTGCGCGGGGGCTCCTAAGCCCCACATGGAGATGGGCCCGTACAAGGCACCGCGCAGGGGCGATTCCGGCAGCAATTCTAGCACTCCTTAGAATACCCCGGGATCGCTCCGTAAGCGCCGAAGAAGGCCACCGCGGGGTTTTAGCTGGTAGTGTCGGGTGGGGTGTACATAGGGGGTAGGGACTCGGCCCAGCGGCAGCACGGATAGCCATCATCCGTGCGAGGGGGATGCTGGGTCGTAAGACCGGCTAGTCCAGCATAACCGTTTTATTCTTATTCCGCTTCCCCCCGGAGCGGGCGGCAGTAATAAAACGCTTTCCCCGCGACAACAAAAAAAAAAAAAAGGGTATACCGTGGAAGAATTCTTCAAAGCCTCCAATCCACAGGGCGGGAGGCGCCAGTCTGTCGTCATACTCGGCGCCTCCTTCTCGTTTGGCGGCGAGCGAGATCGGTTTGTTCCCGATCCCGTTCGGCGCTCTCCTTTTGCGACATGACACGTTCGCAGAAGGAGGCCATCGCACGCCACGACCTTCGTCTGCCAACCATGGCAGCCACCACGGCCGGCAGAGAAAGGTCTCCATTGACATATATTCTGAGAGCGCTGCGCTCTTCTTCCCAGGCTGGACACTCCTCAAGGGTGTATTGAGCGGTGTCATTTCGGCAGTTACCACAATGGTGGCACACGGCAGACTCCTCCCTTCCGATCCGACACAGAAACGAAGCGAAACATCCGTGACCCGACAGTACCTGTGTCAGACGGAACGTCGGTGCACCGTGGCGCCTGTCAAGCCATTTGCTAAAAACAGGACGCACTGCCTCGACAGTCCTCAAGCCCGCCCTGGGACTCTCCAGCCTGGCTAACCACTCGTCCAAGACGGCTCTGCGGTGGGAGGCCAGTCGGGCCTTGACCTCCCTGGGGGCCAGCCTTACCCCGCGACGGGACGCTTCCTCCCGCCAGAAGAAAACTGACGAGAGCAAGTTGGCGTCTAAATCCCAGGGTAGAGTGCCGGCCAATACGCAGGCCGCCTCATGAGAGATCGTGCGGTAGCCCCTAACGATACGCTGCGCCACCCAACGCTGAGGCTTATGCAATAATGCGACACAGCGAGCGTTTAGGGACCCGGCCCAAACGGGACAACCGTATAGGGCCATGGACCGCACGACTCCAGCGTACAAACTTCGGCAAGGATTTCCAGGACCTTCAAGGTTTGGCAACAGGCTTCCAAGCGCGCCTGCCGTCCGCATCAATTTCGGCGACAAAGTCTGGAAATGTGCGTGGAAGTCCCACCGGCTGTCGAGAGTTAGACCAAGGTACTTCATCTTGGAGCCGATGGGAATTCGCACGCCCTCCACCATTATGTGGGCCTCCCTAGGTGGCCCCATCCGCGGCCCATGGAAGCAGAGGGCCTCGGTTTTATTTAGGGCTACAGAAAGGCCCAGTCGCCGAATCCTACCCACTATCAGTTCAGTACCGAACGAAGCGAGCAGGGCGGACTCCCGAAAGGTGCCTGCAGTCGCTGTTACAAGCGTGTCATCTGCGTAGCAGACAACAGCGACTCCCCGGAGGTTGACACCACGGAGCACCCAGTCATACCCTATGTTCCACAGGAGTGGGCCAAGAACCGAGCCCTGTGGAACACCAGAAGACATCTCTCTCCGATACCACCCGTCGGCGCCCGGATACACTACGCACCTGTTAGACAGGTACGAGTGCACCAGACGTCTAAGATAGAGTGGTACCTCGTGGTATCGCAGTGCTTCTTTGATACAGGCCCAGGGAATGGTGTTGAAAGCGTTGGCGATGTCGAGAGACACCGCCACCACCACCTTACCCCGAGCTACAGCGTCCTCCGCCTGCGCCTTAAGTAGAGGGGGCCTGCCCAGCAAACGGTACAATGTTCAATACAAGGCTTAATATTATTAATGTTACCAACATTAATAATAATAACCTAAAAAATAGTAGACTGCCTCGGTGGCGCAGGTGTAATTGCGCATGCGTTACGACTGCTGTGCCGAGGTCTCGGGTTCGATCCCCGGGTCGGATATAGTGATATTGGGTTTTTCTATCGAGAAATTCTCAGTATTAGCCCGGAGTCGGGAATTGTGCCCGGTGTGGCGATAGGCTCGCCCCCTATCACATTATGGTACCGAAATTAGGCTAAATGTGGGTGTACTGGTTACACCTCTGACTACCCCTTCGGGAATTACAGGCGTGAGTGTATATGTATGTAAAAAATAGTATTAATTTTTTTGTTAAAAATAGATGAATTATATTTTTTGTATATACTCGTAATGTAATGAATGTTCCAATAATGTCAAGTTAATTGTTAATACCTAGTAGCCATAATAATACTAATACAAGACCTCTATTAAACATTGTCCCACCGCTGGGCACGGGCCTTCACTAATGTGAGGAGTTATACCTTAGTCCACGATGCTGGCGAGTAAATATATTTATTGTCGTATTCATACATTTTTAACTTTATTTTATGACTTTCATCTATCCTATAACGATTTTATCACAAAATATAACAACTTTTTCAATGTATATTGTACTTTTTATATAAATAACGGTATCTCATGCTAATTTTACGCATCGGTTATTGTTACGCGTTTTCCTCCATTACATCATTCTTCAGATTTATGTTCTTATTTTAAATGTATGAACCGATTTTTCTCTCATGTTTAGTTTATGTCTGTACTATTGATGAGAAAAGTTTTCAGTACCTTTCAGAGATTACGCTAAGCCATCCGTTATTTGGGAGAATATATAACATAAGGACTTAAACTGGTTAAGTAGTAACTTTCGTAGTCAGTCGTTTAAGTAAAGCAATAACTTTAATCAACTGGTTATATGAGCGTTAAGTTAAAGAATTTAACGCTTTTCAGAGATTTCACTATAATTAAAAGCTATAATAAAAGTTATTACAGTCGGCATCGTCACATTAAATATATATTTTTTTGTTCAAATAAACCTTTTTTATAAAAAAAATAAGGCATTGGTTCTTCACCATAAAGCTTTATGTCGTATTAGTTTGTTTTTATCCAGGCTCTAATTAATAAGAGTCAAAGCTACTATAAAAGGCCAAAGTCATGTCTGTAGATTTCTCCATTTAAAAGATCAATCTATGTCTAACATTTCTCCATTCGAAAGGACCAAGCCATGTCTGAAATAGTCACAATTTAAGAGGCCAAGGCCATGTGTCTGACAGAGGGAGATTAAAATATAATACATAGACATATGACATTTACAAAATCTTCGTAAATCATAAATAAGTGTTGCATTTATAAAGAATGTATATCTATAAATTTAACAAAAAAATCCTATGTCATTTATTTAGACCGACACGACGACTTATAGCTTATTAAATGTATAATCAAAATTTTGTCTAGCCGTCATATCTATAAAAAGTACACCGACTTCAACAAAAAACAAATTATGCGTCACTATAAAATTTGTTTTTATTTGATCATCAGATACTGACTTGGTGCCAATGGGACCCCCTGGGAAGTATACCCTTTTAAACACAAAAAGAATTTTTCGAATCGGTCCAGGCGTCTTCGAGTAATCGGGTAACATACATAAAAAAAAAGATTCCGACGAATTGTTAACCTCCTCCTTTTTTGAAGTCGGTTAAAAAATAATACACACAGAATTTAAAAAACAATTTTTTTTTGCCATTCCGGTTCATCCTTGTTTTATATAAGTGCAGTTATTGTTCCCTTTTAAACAAGTCTCGTTAAATAATACAGAGACGGCAAAGCAGAAACAATTTTTTTCCTTTCCACGAAGTCCGTTTCATAATGCATAAAATTACGTTCGTTTTGAAATTGCATTAAACGGATCAAGTCTCATTTTATTAGATCTGACTGCAACGCGGTGCGCTTTTTTTGAATTTCAACGCACTAACAATGAGGTGTGAGTTTATAACACATAAATAGTTTAAATACATATAGAGATTCAATAGAGACTTTTGAACATTATTTGATATGCAACCAAAAAAATCTTTTGTGAAAAATCAGGCCACAAATATAATTTTAAATATTGGTATGAGCAAAGTAAGTGCGTGATGGAAATATCTCACTATCTCCCTCGCTCGACTACAACGTAATGGTCATTTGGAATGATGACGTCATATCGTGCATCCTTGTATTATTTTCAGTCACATATCAAATAATGTACAAATTAAACCAAACACGCTATAAAAAGGCAATTAATTTATTAATTTACGTACATATACACTCACGCCTACAATCCCTGAAGGGGTAGGCAGATGTTGGTTACAACCAGTACACCCACTTTTCGCCGAATTTTGGTCCCATAATGTGATACGGGGCGAGCCTATCGCCATACCGGGCACAGGTTCCAGACTCCGGGCTGATGTTGAGAATTTCTAGACAGAAAAACCCAATATCAACTTTACCCGACCCGGGGATCGAACCACAGCACAACACAAATAATAACCGAAATCATATTTCGTAAACTGTTAACCATATAGTATTTAATCCGATATATAGTAGTAAAAATGAAGTAAAATTGAATTGCGAATGGCGTTTCATTCATTTAAAATCGAGCGTTCGAAATTCGTTCGAAGAATTGCAATAATGAATGGGAAACACAATGCCCGAAATGACTAGTGTTATGAATGACGAAGCAAAACATTTGGAAACTCGTGAAACGTAGGCCAGTTTACATTCGTATGCATTGAACACAGTTTGGTTTTGCATTGTTACGCATAAACACAAAAAAATGTAACATTCGAAATATGATAAAAAGCAGAAAAACCACGAAAAGCAAGCGTCGAATTAACATCTTATATATATATCCTATCATAAAAGTAATACAGTTTTAGAAAAACGAAAGTAATAGCAATGAAAACTATGATAAATAAGCTGTCAGGCGCTTTTATTACCAAATAACTTAATACTCAAAGCAAAACAATGATAATCAATAAAAAAAAATGGTTTCTTGCATTTATTTTTTCCATTATCTTATAATAAATAATAATTATCTTATATGCAACTTAAAAAATACAAAAAAAATGGTTAAAAAATGTGCTGCAATTATTATAGTGGTGTGCATATTGAGAGCATCTCGCTATCTCCCTCGCACGACGGCTCTGTAATGGCCATTCCTGCGGTGACGTCATGAATCACAAAGTGCATCCTTTTCTGTCATTTGACAACTACCACCAGATTCGAATGGCTACTGAGTTAATATTTTCGGTCCTCATATCAAATAATAATACTAGCCCTGTATTTAACATTGTCCCACTGCTGGGCACGGACCTCCTCTACTAGTGAGAGGGGTTAGGCCTTAGTCCACCACGCTGGCCTAATGCGGGTTGGTAGATTTCACATACCTTCGAAATTCGTATAAGAATTCTCAGATATGCAGGTTTCCTCACGATGTTTTCCTTCACAGTTAGCAAGCGATAATTATCATTTAATACACACATGACTTTAGAAAAGTCAGAGGTGTATGCCACTTGGGTTTCGAACATACGACTTTCGTCTTGGCAGTCCGTACGGCGACCAACTAGGCTACCGCTGCCTTATCAAATAATGTACAAAATTCAACACAGGAATCGACTCCATTGGTCAGGATTTAATAATAATAGGAATAGGATGTTTAGGAAACACTGTTTACGAATGTCTTGACGTGACGTGCTCTGACGTGGTTTTAATGCAGAGTGGTTTACCCCATCACTACGAAACGATACCATCATGACTATGTCTTGAAAATGTTAAGTCTTGTACCTGTTAACTCCAGAATGATTATTTTATTTACTTTCTTGTTGCTTGTCGACCTTAATGTATATCTTACGTCCTTTTCTCTCTTGGGCAATAATAACATGTTAGTGAAGGAGGTACATATCCGGGGTTTGGCTGCCTCTGTTATTGCCCTTTAAAGTACAGTTACAGATGAGAGTTGCATTCGGATTATTTGCTTTGTATCGTCAGCAGATAAGATATTTTTTTTTTGCCTCAACAAAGTGCCTTGATAGTATATTGTGTCGAGTCTACCAAGATGATCAATGAAATACCAACTGTCAAATAAACAGAGTCATTAGAGCAAGTATTATCTCAATTCAATGACAGCCTCCGTGGTGCAACGAGCGAGTAGCCGGTTGTGAAACGTGAGGTCATGGTTTCGATTCCCGAACCGAGAAAATTGTTTGTGTGCCTCGGTGGCGCAGTTGTAATTGCGCATGCGTTACGACTGTCGTGCTGAGGTCTCGGGTTCGACCCCCGGTTTGGGTAAAATAATATTGGGTTTTTCTTTCGGGAAATTCTCAGTATTAGCCTGGAGTCTGGAACGTATGCACGGTATGGCGATAGGCACGCCCCCTATCACATTATGGGGTCGAAAGTCGGTGAAAAGTGGGTCTACTGGTTACACCTCTGCCTATCCTTTGGGGGATTACAAGCGTGAGTGTATATGTATATGTACACATAATGCGAAAGAAATAACATACAAGTATGATTGTTTTGCTGTCGATACATATAAGATTGCATGTCGGGATCCCTTGGAGATTATGCGAACGGAGCACAATCCACCTGTGTGTAATCATGAAATGTCTGTAGAATGAGTACCTACCTTTGATTTTAATCAAAAGCTTTTCAATTTACGATTTTATCGATTTTTTTATATTTTTGTCTTTATCAAGCTATATCATACTACCTCAGAGACTTATTATAAGGAGAATGGCTAATACAGAATCAAGTTTCTTTAGTAGGAAGCTAGAGCTTCTTCAACCGCATTTAAAATGCATCTAAAATATTATTGTAGTGAAAACGTTGCATTAGGCGATTTTGAGTTCACTGCCATGCTGTAATAATAGTATAAGCTGGTGGTAGGATATTCATATTCGCCCGGATAGCGACCACCGTACACAGGGCGAAAAACCCGCCATAGTGGCACACGCAAGTGTGTCGCGTTCCGGGATCAGCCAGTGTACATCCGGTTTTTGTCGGGGGTCTGGAGTTGGGGTACAATGGCCATTTTACGGCCTTCTTAGTACTCTGACACTAGACCCTCGACCCCTTCTTCAGCTTCTTGCCCATGGCGTAGTGTGAAGAAGCAGGCCGGCATGAGTGTGTTGAGTAACGGAGATAGATCGTCTCTCGCTACTCAGTACTCTATTTCGACCGCACTGCGCTTACCATCAGGTACAGTGCGGTCACTTTGCCGTGCCAGAATAAAAAAAAAATAGTATATATGTCTGTATTTTTATTAACCGACTTCAAAAAAAGGAGGAGGTTCTCATTTCGTCGGTTTTTTATGTATATAACTGTTGCTCAGAGTACAGATAAATGTAAAAATCAAACTAATTTGAATGAGTCTTAATAGCCACCACGCCCGATGCAACTCTGTTAAAACGTCGGGAAATAATTGTACAGAAACGCGCGGCGACGCGCGATTCCATATTTACATAACACAAATTTGTACCTTAATAATGGGAAAATAGAGATGAATGTGCTATAGGCGAGAAACATGACGCACCGCGACGCGACGCTCCCACTCTGCGCCAGTATGGTCCTTATACCATTAAAATGTTGCGCGATTAAGACCCGCTCCTTAATTTTATAATATGTATTCAAATCGCGAGAGTCTAAAAACATTTAATTTCAATGATTTTAATTTACAAATTATTAAATTAAAATCATTAATACTACAGGTAATTTGAGAATCTAACAAAAACTCGCTGTTATATTATCGTTTTCAAGTCGGTTAGCAATCTCCTTTGCCAATTTCCTAAAAAATAAATCTAAAATACGCAGAATTTACATAAAACAAGTCGATAATATCACGAACAGATGGGCGATTTAGAAGTAATTGAAGTTTGTGTTTGAATTTCTCGAAGTCCTGAAGCGTGGATTGAATTTTAAACGCGAAAAAGATGAATATTTCCTTATATAATTCATAAAAATGACACCGACTTCAATACAAAACAAAGCGTCCCTATAAAGTTGCCCTCGATTTTTCAGAGATCCCATGATCAGATCCTGACTTGGTGCCAATGGATCCATCTGGGAAGTATAATCTTTTAAACAAAAAAAGAATTTCTCGAATCAGTCCAGGCGTCTTCGAGTAATCGGGGAACATACATAAACAAAGATTCCGACGAATTGAGAACCTCCTCTTTTTTTGAAGTCGATTAAAAAGATAGATATTATGGCATAAAGTATATTTTTATCAAACTCCCAATCGGATGAGGTTTATGCGCCCACTAGTTGAACAACTGCAAAAATATTCTGCCTCGGTGGCTCAGTTCTAATTGCGCATGTATTACGACAGCTGTATTGCGGTCTCGGGTTCGATTCCCGGGTCTTGTAAAGTGATATTAGGTATTCTATTTAGTAGTAGTCCGTATCAGCCCGGAGTCTGGAATTGTGTCCGGTATGGCTATAGGTTCGCCCCTATAACATTATGGGACTGTAATAAATTCTGTGAAACGTGAGGGCACTGCTTACACTTGTGCCTACCCCTTCGGGAATTACAGGCGTGAGAATTGCTTACAAAATATGTTGATATTCTCTATTCGAATTTGGAAGTTGTACGTTCGTTACTACTCGTATGTGTTCCGCGTTGATAGAGCCTAACTGATTGGCTTCTAACATCAAACTATAATGATACTGAAAATATCCTTATAGAAACCTAAACACACAATCACACACTCTTACACACCCACACACTCACACATTCACCCATACTACACATCTACTAACATTCGTCTCGCCTACTTATCCTAGATAAAATCTAATAAATAAACACTATGAAATGTCGTACGATACCTTACTACGTTGTCAGCGCGCAAAAATACATAATTTATAAAATTTAAATGTAAAGGGGTCCTGAAACACAGGCCACGAGCCTAATTTAAGCACCAGGCTCCCACAATATATAGCTACCTTAATTGTGTATCATTATCGAAAAAATAGAAGGATATTGAAGCCATTTTATTACTGACATTGAGTCTTAAAATCTAATGTCATGGGATCGAGTGCAGTGCCATTCGTGATTTCTGACTTATCCCATGTCACAACTGTTAAAAGAAAGGCGTAGGCGCTTACCATAATATAAACCTTCACCAAATGTGAACCGATTTGGATCATCAACAAAATCACATTTGACAGCCTCCGTGGCGAACACTTTCACAACAAAATTGGGCATCAGTGTGTCCCGTTTTGGCGCGCGGAAAGTCCCGTCCAAGAAAAAGGGACGGAGTTATTACGCTTCTAACAGTCGTAGATATATCGATCAGATGGTACAAAATAGGCAATTGATGGATGATTTGTATTATTTCACATTCTTCATTGTATTGTTTATCCACATAATTTTTATACAATTCCTATTTTTCTTTTTTAACGAAGTCAGTGCCCGCTTGATGAAATGTTAGGACGTATACAGCGTTATTATAAAAACACTTCAAAAAATGACAATAAATCTACTGTAATAACTTGAGGCTAAGGTAGATTCAGCGATAAGCTCTACTACTAAACGTCAGAAATTTGATTAATGTTGTTTCAAGGAAAGTATTAATGAAATAAATGCTTTTATACAAAATTTAATGCGATTTATTTATTTTTCACCAAAATTTAAAGTTTGCGTTATTTTTATATATTTATGTAGCTCCAATTTTACCTTCGAGTCACCTAAATAATGGTAAATAAAAAAAAAATAGTAATTTGTTTCAACAAACTACATGATAACGAAATATATTATTTTGGGCTCTGCCACTGTTGAGTAATAAAACTAAATGTTACACAACTACAAAATCTCCAGGATAGTTCCTCAAATAACTTATAGATATGAACTAACGCATCTGCTTATTGTGATGCTCTTTGGTCTTTGGCTTAGAAAATGGATAGATGGCATTAGTGTGCGGAAAAGTATTTGGAACATATTGTTTCTACGACAGTTCGTGTCTATCGGTAGAATATATAACAATGGAACATACACAAAAAAAAGATTACGACGAAATGAGAACCCCCTCCTTTTTTGAAGTCGGTTAATAATCTCCAAAATGTTTGTAAGATAAGACCGACATCTGTTACAAAGTTATAGTGCCTTAGTTTTATTCGTAGACTTATGTACATATCCTTGGAACACACGCTTAAGTTCCACGCTCTGTGTCCCATTATCTCACACTTTGTCGTTTTCCGTGTTTTATTAACAAACTTGGACAAGAAAATGGTTCAGATCTTACAAATTGAGGTTTGACTACAAAACTCTTTTGAGACAAAAGAGTTTAGAAGTTTAGAAGTGTGTGTGTAATACACATTGTATACTAACTTATTTGGAATGGTAGAGCCACGCTGTAGACATATTTGTCTACAGCATGAATGGGCCGGCTCGACCGGGGTGGTACCACTGTCTCACAGAAAACCAACGTAAAGTGACAGTTTACTGTCGCGTTTCGTATGGTAAGTGAGATATCCGGAGGCCCAAATTCCCCCTTCCCTTCCCTAATCCCTATTCCTGTGCTTTAAGGCCGACAGCGCATACATGATACTTTCGGTATTGTGGGTGTTCATGGGCGGTGGAAATCACTTAACATCAGGTGACCCACTGGCTCGTTTGTTGGAATATGATATTAAAAAAAAATGCTCTCGGCATCGCACGCGTCGTTGTTATTTTTGAAAGAAAAGGTATAAAACCTATGAAGACATCTTTACCTATTACATCTTTGTATATTATGCTATTCCATAGGAACCGTGCATTTTCCAGGATAAAAAGTCTATGCCATTCTCAGACCCCTCAACTAACGCTAGGCAAAAAATTATGTCGATCCCTTGCTCTGTATAAAACAAAAACGAAACTATCCCAAGGGAACCATACATTTTTCCGGGATAAAAAGTAGCCTATGTGCTATTCCAGACTATAATCTATCTCTGTGCCAAATTTCAACCAGATCCGTCCAGTTTCTTGTATTCCGCGTACTCAATGTGGACGAAAATCTAAAGCTATATAAAACAATTCAAACGATCTATGCAATACCTAACGCATGTGTAATACGTATGTTATCGAGTGGAGCTAATCACGTGTAATATGTTTTAAGTGTTTCGAATAGTAGGTACATGGTTATTGTTATCGGTTAGTTCATTGTTCAGTTTCTGAAGCGGAAAATTGAGCGGCAGTGGAAATGTGGAAAATGACTGTTATTTAAAACTGGTTTCCCGATGTCTTTCTGGGATACAGTAAAATGAATTTTTTAACTGACTTAAAAAAAGGAGGAGGTTCTCTATCTTTTTTTTGTATGAATCTGAATCTTTTTTATGTATGTTCCTCGGTTACTCGCAGACGCCAGCCCGGCTTGCATGCGTGCGTCGGTAAAATTATGTCGTCTCCAAAACACGTCAAAAGTCATCTATGTCTATAGTCTACCGACTTTAACGTGCGGGTTCATTTTTCTCGACTTATTTTGTGGAAAGTAGAGATAATAGTATTTTTTTTTTATTTCTGGGTATGTTTGTCTACAAACCTTCACATGACCAAACGATTTTATAGATTTTCGACACATGTAACCGAGATATTTGATATCCATATTTTGTATGTAGAGAAATAAACATAGAATGTAATTTCAATTATTAGACTTGACTTGACTTGACATGAGACTTGCGCGCATGTTAAGGAAATCGAGATATGAATCGACATCGACATCGACAATTTGTCTACGTCGTTGTTTAGTCATTATCAATATATGTCGTGGCACGCATCTTAGGCTGGCTGGACCAATTCGAGAAATTCTTTTTTTTGTTGAAAAGGGTATACTTCCCAGGTGGTCCCCAGTGACCATTGGCACCCAGTCACGATCTCAGAAAAATCAAGGGTAACCCTCAAATTTTATAGTGACGCTTAATATGTTTTTTATTGAAGTCGGTTTACTTTTTGTGAATTAAATATTTTTTTGTATTTTTTTATCCTGGCATGGCAAAGTGACCTGATAGTAGGCGCAGTGCCGACCAGTTAGTATCAAGTAGCGAGAGACAATCTATTTCTCGGTACTAAACATAATCACGCCGTTTAAATTTTTGTTAAGTTTTTAGAAGAGCATTTTAATTCAATGTTTCTGTGGATCTGATTTATTATTATTAAAAGTTATTTTGTCATTACAAACGAGATTAATCCGTATCTTTTTAGCTTTTTGCTTAATTACAAAATGGAGATTTTCACTCGCATTACGTAGTCAGGTGGTAAATAAAACAGTCTGTTTGTTCGGCACGGGGATTTTTCTAATCCGATTGACCGGAATGCAAATGGGATTCTCTCAACTGGATTCCGGTTTTCCGGGGATTAAATTGTTGATTACGTAAGCTTGTTGAGTGCTACTTCTAATAATGAGTGTTCCGACCCTAGATTTCAAGAGAATTAGTTTTTCTGTTCATTTGGAATGTTACTTCCGAGATCAGTACAATTCTTATTTGTATTTGTAAAATGAATGAATTTCTCCGCGGGAAAAACTTCCTAAAACATTTTATTTGTCATCTTGCTACTCGTATCGTAGTGTGGGGTCAGGATTTCAGGATCTATTTTAAGTGGATTAATAAGTGGTCTTGTTTAAAATGGACCATGCAAAAAAAAATAGCCTTAATTATTATTATTAGGTTTAATAGATAAATTAAATCAAAGTAGAAATGAAAATTCTACCACGCGGTTGGCTGCTGAAATACAATTTTGAATAGTAATATGGAAGACCGTAAATGTAAGTTGTACTTACAAATTTACTGAACCAATGGATACAAGTGAAAATGTGTGTGACAATTGGGTTTTATTTATATATATATATATACATACACTCACGCCTATAATCCCCGAAGGGGTAGGCAGAGGTGTAACCAGTACACCCACTTTTCGCCGAATTTCGGTCCCATAATGTGATAGGGGGCGAGCCTATCGCCATACCGGGCACAGGTTCCAGACTCCGGGCTAATACTGAGAATTTCTAGATAGAAAAACCCAATATCACTTTACCCGACCCGGGGATCGAACCCGAGACCTCAGCATAGCGGATGTAACGCATGCGCAATTACCACTGCGCCACCAAGGCAGTGGGTTTTATTTATTGATTTATTTATTTACTTAAGCACAATAAACATAGCCTCAACACAATCACAGCCTCATTTCGTATGGTTGAGTATATCATTCAAACATTAAATTCATAAACACATTTACCAATTCAATTTCAATCTTAGATCATGGCTTCATAGTTCGATCATTTTGTCTATGTCAAGTAGATAGCATAAAGTTTTAAACGAAAAAGCAAATACAAAGTTTTATGCGATCTGACAGGTGATTATTATATTAAAATTAACAATCTCCGGCTTCATTAGCATGCTTGCGATCAAAGTACAACCCTATTTATTTATTTATTTATTTATTTATTTATTTTAAGGAAACAAACAGTGTTACAAAAGATACAACTAAACAAAAACTATACACAAATTATATGTTTCCACAGATAAAAATCAAATATAACATTTTGAGATATACACAATGAATATAAAATAAAGTACACGCACAATACAACATACAAATATAAAATATATCTAATAATAAAATTGCTTAGCATTTTGAGAACCAAGACCTAGTCACAGTCTTTTTAAATAGATAAGGTTTCGAATTAAATAAATCAAGGCCGGAGTGTTCTACTACTGTATTTAGTGCATTTGCAGCTCGGATGAAAAATGCATTCTGTCTATAGCTTGTGGAACAATGTGGAGTTGCTACACATACGGGATGTCTTACAGATCTATTCGGGACTTTTAAATTAATTCTAGATAGAAGATGCGGAGAGTCTAATAAGTTTTGAGAGATTTTAACTAATAACGCAATATCCGCTGTCTTTCTCCTTTCAAAAAGTGGGAGAAAATGGTGCCTGCGACACCTTTCCTCATAATTTGCATCATAACCGTGACATTTGAATTGTAGATATTTTAAAAACCTTCGTTGAATTGATTCAAGTCTATTAATATAGATGTCATATCTCGGATTCCATACCTGTGTACAATACTCTAGGATACTGCGCACCAGTGAACAGTACAAAATTTTAATTGCTTTGATATTAGTGAATGGGGAGCTTGATCTGATTACAAAACCCAATGCTTTATTAGCTTGATTAGCGATATGTTCCACATGTTTTCCATAAGTTAACTTAGAATCATGTGTAATACCTAGATCACGTATAGTATCAACCTGCATAAGTGGAAGACCTTTCAAAACGTACTTGCTTTTGGTGAAACTCGATTTTCTTGTAAAGGTTATAGAAGAACATTTGGTAACATTGAGGTCTAATTTATTTATTTTACAATAAAGTTCAAAAGTGTCCAAGTCGATTTGCAATAAACGACAGTCATTAATATTTTTTATTGTTCTATATATTTTCATATTGTCGGCATAGAGAAGGAATTTTGAGTGCTTAAAACAAGAACTAACATCATTTATGAAAATATTAAAAAGCAATGGACCAAGCAGAGATCCCTGAGGAACACCAGAAGGGATATTAATCCAGTCAGAGCAGAATCCACCCACCGCTACGGCCTGGGATCTATTCTCAATGTATGATGTGAACCATCTCAAAAGGTTACCGTGAACACCGGCGAATAAAAGCTTTTGTAATAGTATTTGGTGATCAATCCGATCAAAGGCTTTACTGAAATCAGTAAAGATAGCATCTATTTGTCCCCCACCGTCCATATTTAGAGTTAAAAATTCTGTGAATGTTAATAAGTTGGTTGTGGTAGAACGTTTACATATAAAACCATGTTGTTGAGTGATAAAATCACATGAAAGATTTTCATAAACTTGGGCATATACAATTCTTTCAAATATTTTAGAAAAAATAGATAATTTGGAAATGGGTCTGTAATTTTTTATATCGTTCCTGGTTCCATTTTTATATATTGGACTAATAAATGCAGATTTCCAAATTTTAGGTACTATTCCTTCACGGAGTGATCGCTGGAACAGGATAGTAAGTGGCTCGACTAATGAATCAGCACAGCTAACAATAAATTTGGGTGGAATTTCATCAGGTCCCGCTCCCTTTGCAAGATCTAAAGACTTCAGAAGTTTTAAAACGGTGTTTAAGTCAATGTGTATATCACTAATGCGAGCTGATACGTCGTTTATAGCAGAGGGATCGAAAGGAGTAAAATTAACATTGCAAGATGATGGTGCAAGAAAATTAGACTGGAAATATATTGAGAAAAGATTGCAGACCTCCTCACCAGTATCTGCTAACTCTTCATCGTAATACATTGTGGAAGGAAGAGAATTTGACCCGGTTTTATTAGACTTGATAAAAGACCAAAATGTTCTGGGATTCGCAACTATAGAGTCTTCACAATGCTTTATATACATCATATAGCATTCCTGCTCCAACCGCTTGGCTCTTTCTCGAAGTAAGCAGAAGGAGTCATGGTCACTAGGATTACCGTATGTCCTAAACTTTTTTAAATATTTGTATTTTTCTTTAAGTACCTTTTTTAAAGAAGCAGTATACCAGGGTGGATATTTTGAGGAAGTAATTAATTTAGTTGGAATGTATTTGTCTCTTAAATTATATAATTTATTGTAAAATATATCTAGAGCACCATCTAGTGTGTTATTGTTAAGGCAAGCTTTCCAATTTATTTCGGATAATAAGATATTAAATGTGTCATAATCAGCCTTATAATATAAATATTTTAAACTGGGTTTACTTTTCAATAGGTCTTGATGAGCTATTTTACAAATAATTTCTAAAGATTTATGGTGACTGTCTTCTGGCACTAGAGAACTACTACAAGATGTTACGGCAATACTACTGTTACATAAGACATAATCCAATAACCTTAAGTGAACATTTTTATTGTAATTATATTGCATAAGATTACACTCAGCAAGAGTATCGAAAAACAAAACTTGAGATTCCCCTGCAATACCGATCGGTTGTGGGGGGTCACCTTGCCAATCAATATTACTTAAATTAAAATCGCCCATAATTATAAATAAATCATTTGGGTGGGAGTTAATAATAAAAGACATTTTATCACAGAAATTTTGAAGTTGAGTATTGAAGGTATGACCAAGGTTTTCTCTACAAAGGTATAATGTGCATAAGTGTATTTTGTTCGTCAATGCATTATTAGGCTTATTTTTATGAGTGATAGTGACCCAGATATCCTCTGCAGAAGAACGCCATTCCGGACGTTCAACTGCCGCAAACTTCCGGTGAACAGCAAGAAGCACTCCACCTCCATACTTCTCCTTTGTATTTAAATAGTTCCTATCTCGCCTCCAGACCACATATCTATCATCAAACAGCTCGCTATCATAAATCCCCTCCAATAACCAGGTCTCCGTTAGTGAAATGATGTCATATGAACATAATAATAAGTTTCTTTTAAATAAATTTGTTTTGGTGCGCAGTCCCCTAGTATTTTGGTAATACATATTAATATCAGTGAAAGCCATTAAATATAGCAAAAACATAAAAAACTAAAATATACTTATATAAGTCGAAGGAGATGTAACCATATTGTAAAAGTACTACAAATATAGTACACAAGTATTTATAGATACAACACCATAGAACACAGATTGAATTCAAGCTTAAACAGTCGACAATACCTAAGCATTGTGATTCAAAATATAAGCTAATAGCAGAGCAAAAATACACGCGATTCATTATACTAAAAGAAAGAATTATAAATCCAATTATAAAAACCGTATTATCGAAGCAACTCCGAATAATATGCATATCAATTTTTAATATATTTAAATACGAGGTAGTGACAAATAAGTCATCAAAAACTCGTTCCGTGGGCTCGAGCGCACATACAGACGAATGCAAGCTCTTGACTAATAAAGCGCAAGCAAAAACATTACCTATGGCTACGTAGATGCACACAGAAGCACACGCAGTTTGCAACAAGCGTATCGTACTTACAAGCGATGATTGGTTGAACACTATAGTAACGATGACACAGCAGGTCCAACAACAAAATAATAAGAAAGTGGCAATGGTTCCCAAACTGTAAGCAGATATCTTAAGGTGAATAATATATGTGCATACAAATAATTTTGTTAATGAATCAATTATGTAGAAAATTTTGCTAGGTCCTTCTCGCACTTTATAAAAAATATTGGCGACGCATCGGATTTCCTGACCATAATTTTGCAGTGTTTTACCCATATATATTGGAAGTGTTTATCTTTTGCCAATACTCTCGCCTTGTTCAATAAACTCTTGTTCCGTTGTGTAAGGTGGTCATTAACATAGAAAAATCCGGAAGTAAAAAAGCCTAGATTAGAAAGTTGAAGCTGTTTGATTTTACGGGATGTTGCCACAAAATCCTCTTTAATGTATCGGTTATTAAAGGCTATTATGATTGGCTTCTCAACATTTAGCACACGGGTGGGTATGCGAGCTATGTAGTTAATTTGCTCCTTTCTTATTGGAAAATTACAAAGATTCCCGATCTTCTCTGCTATATTATAGAGGTTTTCATGATTCTTTTGGGGGATTCCCCTAATTTCAACATTATTAGCTATCAAAGTACTAAGGCGGTAGTCATGTCAGCACCTCTGTCTTATGAATAACTAGGTAGTGCGATTTTATGCAGACATTTGTAGAATACATTCGAAAGTCTCATGCAGCTTAAAAATTATTTAAAAATATTGAGGCGGTGAAGGGATGTTACAATCTGCAGCCGTGTGCACTTTTGGATGAGAAATATGATAAAACCATTTGGTTGAAGAAAATGATCTCGGAATTACCGGCACTTATCGAGTTCAGTACTATATGTTCAAAATCGATAAAAAATTGTTGTTAAAAAAGTTTGATCTCGAAAATACCACCTTTTGGATTTATAACTTTAGATCTTCCAAGCTGGAACCCACCATGTAAATAAACAAAATTTTATGAAATCGTTTTGGCGGTTTCGGAGCGTATACGAACATTGTGACACGTGGTATAAACAGCGGGCCTCTTATCCTATGACAGCAACAAACATTCATAAAAGTAGGTGTTTGTTAGAAAATATATTCCACGAAAGACGTCTTAGCATAACATATTCATTCTTCCAGGAATGGGGCGTCTGGAAACCTTTGCGAGGCCAACTTAGACAGCCTTTTTTTTATAGATAACACGTGTCCATATAAATAATTCGGTTCGTTTAAGCACGTCTACTTATTTGAGCGTGTGATCGTAAAAAGTTTTAATCCCAAGTTGTCATTTTATACCTGGGCACCTGACAGGCACACATATTATAAAACATACCACACAGGAAGACGTGCCCAAGTGTGCTGGTCTACCTATACTTTAATATCAAGTCCATTGTCTCTGTGCGGTCCTGTTTTCTCGCACTACTCGACAAAATCAAGTCAGTCTGCTAAGTAGCTTCTTCACACTACGTCTAAAAGACCCTCCTGGGTCTTATATCTGGGTCTGGATCATAGGACGGAAAAAACACGGTAGCTGGCAAACTGTTCCACAGTTGGTGTGGCAAAGATACGAATTTGCGAACCTCTTGGTTAGGGCCGGGGTAGTAGACACCACGAAGCTGTGGCTCCGCAAGCCAGACACGTGGTCCTGGTGTGGAAGGTAGAGGATGGGATAAGATTATACAATTCTTCGTAGCTTTCGCCTTGACACAGACGGTAAAACACGCTAAGCGAGGAAATATCCCTTCGCACCTGTAGCGGCTCTAGGCTGTTAGTCACGTCTGCGTCATTTACAATACGGATCGCACGCCGCTTTACTCCATCCAATGCATCGAGTACGTATTTAGCGGACCCGTCACAAAGGTACGAACTGTATTCCATTCCTGTCTGCACCTGCGCTTTACTCTTATATAAGTGATAGAGCTAACCGGGGGTGAAAACCGCCGCACCCTGTTTAGGATTTCGAACTTACGTGAAGTGGCGGATATTACGCCCTTGATGTGACTCCTTGGATTAAGATCACAGAGGATATGCATACCTAAGATTATTCAGCATTGAGACTGAAGAATGGGGACATGATAAAAAGGAGATTTCTTGCACGAGAACACATAATAAAATATGTGTCTCGGTGCGGGAATCGAATCCACGGCCTCTTTTTCACAGTCGGCTAGTCGTTCGCTGCGCCGCGGAGGCTGTCTTCAGATTGAAGTCCTGGTTCGGATGCATACTTATCGTTTAAAAACTCGTTTAAAAACATCCGTAATAGGTGCAAAATTGATGGATACGTTTCTGCAGTGGCCGCGCATATGTTATTGTCAATTAATCAAAGGCTGTCAACGAGGCCATCGTTTATCTGCCAATTGCCATCCTCGATTGTTATGTAAGGCTCCAATATTCCAGTATAAGTTAAATGACATATCAATCAGCACTGGATAGATTGCTGCGTGTATTTTAAACGATTCGATTTTGCAGCGTTTAATTAGCTTTATTGAGTACTTTTGAGTTTATTGGTGAACTCTTGTTATTGTAATTTAGTTCTCATTTTGGTTTTATTTTATTACTTTGTTTTATTATATTTAATTATGTGTGATTGATATTAGAGGAATCTCTGAATACTTGCGTCTTTATTATTCTGTTTTTTTTTCTAAATAAATAATCGAACTTATTATTTAAAATTTACTTGTTGTATTAATGGTTTTTTCTTTTATATGTTTTAGATTTAATAAATGGTATATATATTACACAGCAATTGTTTTGTCCAAGCTATTTTAATATCGTACCAAAATCAACTAATTTAATTCTAAACCCAAATCCAAATTGCCAGAAGTGACCAAATTAATAAAAACTAGTAATACATAAAGCAAACTCATTTTAATATAACTTTGTAAATCCACAACTAACTTAAACAAAAGTATCTTAATTCAAAGATTTGTTATACAAGTTTACATAAACTTTTAATTAGATTATACTTTTCATACATTTTTTACACAAACCTCACTAAAGTTTTCATAGAAATCGAGTTAACCTTCCAAAGCCTGAATTAACTTATTATACCTCATATTTTCTGAGCTGATTAACTGCGTTGCGGCTTTAAAACTCATTTCAAGCGTTTCATCGCTTTATGACTGACTTTAAGTAGTTAACTGCATGAAATTCTCTGTTCATAACGTTTTATAGTAAAAACGCAGAAGTTAATACACCAGTATTTAACCATGCTTTCATACACACATATATACTCACGTCTGTAATCCCCAAAAGGGGTAGGCAGAGGTGTAACCAGTACACTCACTTTTCGCTGATTTTTTAAGGTCCCGTAATGTGATAGGGGGCTAGCTAGGGCTATGTGTGTGACTGTTGGGTGTTATTTATTTAGTAACGAACAGCGAAATAAGTGTTTTCAATAAGCAGTGCTATAAATATTGTTAATCAATTTATTATTTTTTTCTGTATCTATTGTAAGGGTGTATGATTATTTTTCTTTTTTGTACATGCAGTGTTCACATAATTTAGGCTATACACACTAGCATTATGTATGTTAAAGCATAATTTATATTGTAATCTACCGTGTAATAGCCCTTTATGTTATCCTAATAAATAAAAATCTATAACTACTGAAAGTACCATTGACGCATAAGACCCATTACTAAATTTCTACACGAACTGCGAATTCGTCAAGTCTGTACAAGTGCCATTAAGTTTATAATGGGTCAGGGAGCAATTTACGAAATCTTACTGAATCTCATCTGGAAGTTGGCGCTTTTCGAGTTATATTTATACTGATAAAGCTCAAATGAAATTGATAGAGCATTGACAGGGTGAGTAGCCAGCTGTAAAACGAGAAGCAGCGGGTTCGATCTCTCACTAAGACTGTGTTCATCAAATATTTGTTTCGGGTCTGGGTGTTGTGGGATCGTAGTCCCTCGTAGCTCTTGATACCCACGATACAGGTTTAACCTAGAGTGGGATCAGGACTATGTCACTGTTGGATGTATTATACTAACATATTAATGGCAATAATATGAGATATTTAAGTTAAATGTTCAAACTTGGATGAACTGGATGCACTGTTGCCTACCACTTTGGGATAAAGGCGTTAGCTTAAGCTATGTTGTTTCTTTTTTATATATCAAGTTTAATAATTATTTCGCTAAGATTTAATGAATAAGTAAATGGATTCTACTCTAAAATGAATAGTGAAACTAAAGTCAGCTAGCTTTGAGCCAGTGCTTTCAATTATTGACTTATCTGTATATATAAAAAAAGAAACTGACTGACTGACTGACTGATCGATCAACGCACAGCCTAAACGGCTGGAGTTAGAAACTTGAAATTTGAACAGTAGGTACCTTTTATGACGGAGGCATCCACTAAGGAAGCTTTTTGGAAATTCTACCCCTAAGGGGGTAAAATAGGGGATGAAAGTTTGTATGAAAATTCTTCATTCTTGAAGTTAAACGGATGAAAATTGGTATCTTGTATTGTATACTTTTTCTCCCAATCATGACCACCACGCGGGCGGGGCCGCGAGCAACAGCTATCAATAATAAACTAAATCCTAATCCTAAATCCAAATAAACTACACAGCACCGGCTCAACTGCTAAGATTAGATAAGAGGCTTATTTTATTTTTTGCTTTTAGCGTTCACTGAATCAGTTTTATTTTTGTAATGCATAAAGAAACCTGTAGTAGCATTAAACGCCGCTAGGGTTGGCACTACAAGTCAAGCGAACATTTCAAGGATGGTGCTATTACTGTGCGGTTAAAAATAAATAAACCATGTTACTGTGCTCTTACAACGTCCCATTCCATACATTATTGTGGTTTGTTAGAAGAGACCAATAAGAACGGCATTATTTTTCTTATATGACTAAAATACTTTCTTAGATATAAACGTATAATAATATAATCTTGGTTAGTCTCCGTGGCGCAGCGGGCGAGTAGCCGGCTGTGAAACGAGAGGCCGTGGGTTCTATTCCCGCTCCGTTTCGGGTTTGGGTGTTGCGGGACCGTAGTCCCTCGTAGTTGTTGATACCCACGATACAGGTTTAACTTAGTGTGGGATCAGAACTATGTGTGTGACTGTTGGGTGTATTTATTTATAAAACAATTATATCGAGTCAGTTACAGTATTATTCTTCTTTTTATTCTTACTAAAGGAATTAATTGTACATTTTTTACTAAATCTGAGTGCGGCGGTTAAGGCCTTGTGGCTCCAAAATATAAGTAAAATATGTAATGTATGGACATTAAACGAAACTATTACTTATTAACCCAATTTACAAGACTTAACGATATTGTTAAATACTTTTGTATTGATTTTTTAATCAACTAAGCTTTAAGCAACTGCTACTGATATGTACTGTTCCCGTGGGATAGATTTGCTTTTGTTTCACAGAGCAAGGGATCAACATGAAAGGCAATAGAAATATAATTTCTTGTATAGTGTTAGTTTAGGGGTAAGAAAATGATATGGGCTACTTTTTAGCCCGAAAAAATGCACGGTTTCTATGGGATAGCATAGCAATTGATCCCACAGGAACCGTGTATTTAAAAAGAGTTTCGTTAGAGTGAAATAGATTTAGCGCATTTTCCTCAAGAAGGCTTGACTAATCATAACACAGTAACGAAAAATAATTCCTAAAGAGTTCTAAAATAAAAACTAAATTAAAAAATTTGGTGAAACCCACGACGTTTTTGATCATGCCTTAAGTTCTCACACAAACTCATCAAAATTTCCAGGTGAAAGTCGCGGGTAACTGCTAGTATTACATAATTCTATTCATCACAATACCCTTTCATAATGGCCAGATTCTTTCGTTCGGATTTTAAACAAAGTAACCAAGGCAATTTAGTATGTTTTTTTTCTTTCTGGCCAAATACTTATTTCCCGTCAGCAATGTTGCATATAATTTTACTCAATCACGAAAAATCAAAAAAATATATATTTAAGAACAACACTAATGTTTCACCACAAAACTAGAGCCTAACTTAATTTATTACCACAATAAAAAAAACATTTCGCGAAAATAAAATTGAAAGCACCGTCGTGAAACCCGCGGAGACATCTCACAAAGGCTTGTGATTAATTCCAACGCGCCCTTTGCACCTAGACTGAGCTGAGTACTTTTATGAGTGGTATAGCATTACCATAGCATTTACGATAATTGGTCTAATACCCTTGAAGGGTGAAGACACTAGAAGGTGGGTTCAGTCTAGACATAAGTCTAGTGTAGGGTTACCAACCCCGGAATTCAAACACTAGGATTTGAAGTTAGAAAAACCAGGACAATTCAGGTTATAAACAGGACGCATCTTTGTTTTAAAATAGCGTATACACTTGCGAGCCGAGACGCCGCCGCTAAAGTAAGGATTGCAAAAGTGGTGTGCGTATTTTAAAATACAGGACTTTATCAGGGCGCTTTAAACACCCAGGACGCTGCTTAAAAACTATCCAGGACACTCTAAAAACCAGGACATGTCCTGGGAAAACAGGATGGTTGGCAACTCTAGTCTAGTGTTCATTGTCGCTATTGTGACCGGGGCTTGAACGTCCCATACTATAACGTTGTAAGCGACAATTTCTTTTTAAAATAGGAGGACACGTTTCGTTTATTACTTTAATACGTTATATTACCTAAAACCTATTTATCAAAATCTTATAAATTCGAACAATAATAAGTAAGTTAGAAGTCTTTCAATTCTGGTGGAAGGGGCAATTGTCAAATGACAGTAAAAGATGCATGATATGAGCCGTGACGTCATCTCCCAGAATAGCCATTACTGTGCAGCAGTGCGAGGGAGATAGTGAGATGTTCCCACTACGCCCTATACTTTTGTTAATACCAATATTGAGAATAATAATTATATTCTGACTTCATTTTTGTTTACGCAAAAGGATTTCAATTATGGAATATTTTTGGTTGTAAATAATGTATTATACAAAAACCCAGGAAACTATCCTGTTGTTTCTATAACCAGTTTATTTTATTTAGAATGTATATAGAAGTTATTTTCTTGTGATAAAAGTAAGCTAGCCAAGCAAGCCCGTCTGCCACTTACGACGTTACGTCATGGGCATTCGGGTATTATATTTTGCCTGGTCATTACCGAAAGGCTCTCAGAAATTTACCAGGTAGTGTTACCGATCCTTGAAAAATGATTGTGCTGAATCTTTTATGTGCTTTGATTTCTATTCGAATGATCCCGTTTTCATAGTTTGAACATGTCGTAGTCTAAAGGATTTACTTAAAGAATTTTTCCCGTGTAATATGTTTTTTTTAGTATAGTTAAATACAAAATGAATAACACATTTTTTATTTTCATTTTTTATTATGGATTACACGATGGATTGAATTTTAACAATGTTTTTATCCTCGTCAATGATCTTGTAGATTTAAAATCTGTGCACTCCATCAGGTTCCAACTTTGAGGTGCCGTACGCTTAAAAGCTAGTGCGGAGTTTTTAATTTAGCTTTGTAAATGTAACGAGACTTTTTAAAATTATATATTGAGTTTGTCAGTTTTTTTTTATTCGTCAAAATATTTTTTTATTATAAGTGTTTCATTTTGTAATTTTTATTTTCAGGTAAGTTGCAGTCATCATATCGAATCCCAATTACCTATCATGTAAGTAGAAGTAACTTTACAACTAAACACTGCCACAGTGACTGTAACACAGCCGAGCATTGTAACATTGTTAAACGCAGCGTCAGAAAATTATGTATCACTGTAGGAAGATTTGCGTGATACTTTAGACAGATTAGAATATAAACTGAGATTGGGCCGGTTAGGCCGCCTGTCAGAAGTTCTCACCTTTCCCTAGACTATCATCGGCTCCTCTAGAAATATTTTCGCACTGTAAAACATCTTTACATCAAACCATGGTTTTATTTTCTTTAACAGATACATTGCCAACTGTTGTGGCTGCTACAGAAGTCCTAGTAAATAACAGGCCTTATCTTGAGGCTAGCTTATGTACAGCATCATGCAGGAACGATATAATATCTATATATATAAAAAACAAAAATGATTTCTACCTAGGTCCGTTATAGACTTCGACATCACTCAACCGATTTCAATGAAATTTTGTGTATGTGTTTGGGTCCACCTTAAAATATGGGATAGTTAGATCCGATAGGTGGCGCTGTTGTCGAGATCGGAATTTCTTATTTTTTCAACGAAAAGTCGGTCCATGGAGATGGCGTATTATGGCAGGACAACGTCTGCCTGGGACCACTATTATATTTCCAATTAGAAGAATCTTATCTCGTCATATTTAAAACGACTAATCTTATGCAATTTAATATTATCTTTAAAGGTCAATATAAATAAATTATTGCTTTACATATTTTAGATTTCCAATGTCATGCGAATATTTTAATTATACAGACTTCCAATCGTGTTATCGTTTACTACGCATATTAAAGGTGCCATTTCTATTAGTTAGTTTTTACTATAATATACTGAGCAAGGTATATATCGAGCAAGAGATGGGCATGACTTTTGGATAGTGGTAGTTTCGGGATTAGATAATGACATAGGCTAGTTTTATCCCGGAAAAATTTACGATTCCCGCGGAATAGTTTTTTGTTTTTCGCAGAGCAAGGGATCGACCAGATGTTTTTCATAGTGGTAGTTTAGGAATTAGTGAACGACATAGGCTACTTTTTATCCCGGAAAAATGTACGATTCCCGCGGAATAGTTTTTGTTTTTCGCAGAGCAAGGGATCGACCAGATTTTTTTCATAGTGGCAGTTTAGGAATTAGAGAATGACATAGTCTACTTTTTATCCCGGAAAAATGTACGATTCCCGCGGCATAGTTTTTGTTTTTCGCAGAGCAAGGGATCGACCAGATTTTTTTCATAGTGGTAGTTTAGGAATTAGAGAATGACATAGTCTACTTTTTATCCCGGAAAAATGTACGATTCCCGCGGCATAGTTTTTGTTTTTCGCAGAGCAAGGGATCGACCAGATTTTTTTCATAGTGGTAGTTTAGGAATTAGTTAACGACATAGGCTACTTTTTATCCCGGAAAAATGTACGATTCCCGCGGAATAGTTTTTGTTTTTCGCAGAGCAAGGGATCGACCAGATTTTTTTCATAGTGGCAGTTTAGGAATTAGAGAATGACATAGTCTACTTTTTATCCCGGAAAAATGTATGGTTCCCGCGGGATAGTTTTTTGATTTTCGCAGAGCAAGGGATCGACCTGATTTTTTCATAGTGGCAGTTTAGTGATTAGAGAGTGACATAGGCTATTTTACAACTCGGCAAAAATGCAGGGTTCCTCTGGGATTAGCAAGATATAGAAAGATGTAATAGCTTAAGATGACTCCATGGATTTTATAACTTTCTTTCAAAAATAACTACCACGCGGGCGGAGCCGCGGGCAAAAGCTGGTATAATATATTCTATAATAATGTGATTTTGCCCTGTTTGAACGCCATTCTGTTTTCAAAAGTATCAAATAAACAGACGCGTCATTGGTTCCATTGCCTATTGTGATTGATCCTTTTTGTCCGCCACTAGAGTTTCTACCTTAAAATCGGGTAGTAAGGTTGTGAATCGCTCGTCATCGTTGAAATCAAATGTTTCCAAATATTATTTTCCCGTATGCAAATCGTCCCTAAGGATTGCGACGCACCAGTGATGCGGGACTGTATTATGCTGTCTGCAGAGTTCAAGGTCAGGCGGAATTTTTATTGGTTTGTTTTCCAGGTCATATTGTCTGTAGGCGATTGGCCAATTTTATGACATAGTTTCTACGAAGTTTTGCTAAGACGTTTATATTTAACGACGGGAGTGAGAAGTGTCTGACGCGATAATATCAAGCTAATATTTGCTTAGTTAATTAGTTATAGAGTTGCCAACCATCCCTTTTCCTAGGACAAGACCTGATTTTTAAAGTATCCTGGATAGATTTTTTAGCAGCGTCCTTAGTTTTTAAAGTGCCTGGTCCTGTTTTTTTAAATTCTCGCGCCACTTTTATGGGCGGCCTCAATGCTCGCGAGTGTTCTCGCTGTTTTAAAACAAAGACGCGTCCTGGTTTTAAACTGACTTGTCTTTTAAACCCTAGTTTAATAGACTCATATTCTTCTTTCCCCTACCCAATTCTTATTTATTTCTCTATTTAAAAAAAATTGGACTGGCTTCATTGTAAGATATTTTTCACGTGAAATATTTCCCTGAGGACTAAGTAATTATCTGTACACGTGATGAAATTGGACCTTCATAGTTAAATCACATATGGATATTAACATTTTGATTCCTATTCGTGAGCCAAACGTCCTGCGGGTATTAACCCAATCCCGGTAAATCAAATGTGTTGTGATTGAACAGTATCATTTTAATTGAGTTTTAGCTAGTAATAGCTATATATTTACGTGAAATAGTTGACAGGTAGCTAGGTAAAGGTGAGGGAGAGCGCTACCTATTCTAGAAATCTTATACGCTACCGTATCCCACTTACAAATCATAGCAGACTTGACATGAAATGAAAAAAATTACGAATTCTATGGCGGTTTATTTACATACATATACACTCATGCCTGTAATCCCCGAAGGGGTAGGCAGAGGTGTAACCAATACACCCACTTTTCGCCGAATTTCGGTCCCATAATGTGATAGGGATTAGGGGGCGAGCCTATCGCCACACCGGGCACAATTCCAGACTCCGGGCTAATACTGAGAATTTCTAGATAGAAAAACCCAATATCACTTTACCCGACCCGGGGATCGAACCCGAGACTTCAGCACAGCAGTCGTAACGCATGCACAATTACAACTGCGCCACCGAGGCAGTCATGCGGTTTATTTACCTTTTTTAATCGCGACGTTTCGAAAGCTTAAAGCCTTCATAGTCACGGGGCGGACTGTGGATAAACTTGAATTACAGAGAACTATAATGGCTATATGGTAGTAAAGTCATTATTTTTATTTTTTATTCTGCCATGGCAAAGTGACTACACTGCACCTGATGGTAAGCGCAGTGCCGTCCAATTAGAGTTTATCCCCCGCTACTCAACACAATCATGTCCACCTGCTGTATGTAAAGTCTAATAATTTTATTTTATCTTATTTGGATGGCTCACAGCTATCAAACAGAGAAATATATGACGAAGTGAATACAATACTTAAGCCAATTACGAGCTACCGCAGATAGAAAATAAATAGATATAAAATGATAACATTTGTCAACATTTTAATATAAACGAATACAACGTTAGTGTGATTTGTAGCTGCCTCTTCAGGAAAGAAGTACAACGAATGTGAGGATATTTATGAAATGTACAAACAATTTGCATTCGCTTTGTCGTTAACATATTGGTTATTAGATCATTGGGTCCAGAGTCTTTTTTTTTTTATCGTGGCACGGCAAAGTGACTACACTGCACCTGATGGTAAGTGCAGTGCCGTCCAGTTATAGTATTAAGTAGCGAGTGGTAATCCATCCCTCGCTACTCAATACAATCATGCCGGGCTGCTGTGTAGCTTCTTCACACTACGCCTAAAGGACCCAGGATCATAGGAAGGAGGGAAGACGGTAGCTGGCAAACTGTTCCACAGCTTGATCCACAGTCCACAGTCCAATCTTATTCAAAGTGAAATCAGTCCTTTTAAGAACGTCAACGAGATAATATTGTTGTTCTCGCAATCCTAATGGACTGTATTGCTAGTTTGAGAGCCTCTGGGTTTAGTATTTGAAAAATAAGTGGTCTTTAATTATTTTCCAACACTCTGTGTACATCTACACTCTATATAACACTCTATGTCTGTCATCCGCTGAAACAGCTTAAATGCGAAGGCGTAGCTTCACAACGGGGTGAAAACCTCGACACACTGAGGTCGCTTCGAGAATCCTGTGGGGATACTAGGAAGACCCTGCGCTTCTGGTTGGAGCTAGGCTGGCTAGACTACTGGCATATACACACAATGGCCCGATGTTCAACTGGCTAAGTGCGGAGAAAGGAGCCCATTACCAATACCAATAGCAAAATGGTAGACAGCGGCTTTACTGTGCTCTGGCATTGCAGAAGTCTATGGGCGGCAGTGACTACTTACCATCAGGCAGACGAGCCGACAGGCCAGTTGCCTCGATGAGGCACAAAAAAAATACGACAAGAGCAAATGTTTTTTTTTAAATACTAACGCTCGTTTTAAACATTTCCAACGTGTGGTATTTTGCCAACACTATATTGAGTGGATTTGACCGCGACGCTGCGGGAATTGGTAATACGCCAGCTCTTGGTTAATTAAACTGGCAAAAATAGTCAATATTCGGGGTTATTTTTACCGCAACTAAGGAAGCTTTTAATGTAATTTTTGTGGTTATATCGCTTCCTACAATCAAATCTGATAAGTTCTGAATGGTAATGAATATAAAGTGAAGTCAGTAAACACGAAACTTTTAACTCATGGTAAAAGAAAATCGTACATAGGTTGTAAAACCCGCCATAGTGGCACACGCAAGTGTGTCGCTTTCCGGGGTAAGCCAGTGTACATCCAGTTTTTTTTGGGAATCTAGAGTAGAGGTATGATGGTTGGTCGTGTTGCGGCCTTCTGAGTACTCTGCCACTAATCCCTCGACCGCTTCTTCACCTCCTTGCCCCATGGCGTAGAATGGCATGGCGTGAAGAAGCTACACAGCAGGCCGGCATGATTGTATTGAGTAGCCAGGCATAGATGGTTACTCGCTACTTGATACTCTTACTGAACGGCACTGCGCTTGCTATCAGGTGCAGTGTGGTCAATTTGTCGTGCCAGAATAATAAAAAATAAAAAAACGCCTGTAGAGAGACTAAATAATTAACCGCTTATGACTGCTGGCAGACTGGAGCTGTGAGGCAGCCTTTTCATCTCTCTAATGTTCATTCAGTTACAAGAACTTATAAGAATATTTAAAAACTATTTTCTTAGTTAGAATGCCAGTATTTTATTAATGAGCCTACAACGCGCTATTACACGGCGCACTACGGCTAATCCATATTTTTTTTTTATCTTGGCTCGGGAAAGTGACCACACTGCACCTGATGTTAAGTGCAGTGCCGTCCAGTTATAGTATCAAGTAGCGAGTGATAATCTATCCCTCGCTACTCAATACAATCATGCCGGCCTGCTGTGTAGCTTCTTCACACTACGCCTAAAGGACCCAGGATCATAGAAAGGAGGGATGGAAAATGGATTCATGCCGCGCCATACAGTCTACCTAATGTATTGATTACAAAGTTGAATAATTGTGTTTACATTGGTAGACAATCAAATAACTTTAGTCAAGTTTTAAGATAATGATTTTCATTACTTAGTAATTATTGTAGAATAATTAATAATTTCTACCCATATGTATTTAATAATATGCAATTAAATTATAGGTACTATCATAATAGGCTTTTAATAGAACATAATAGCTTTTCACATCAATATTGGAAGTGGTAGAGCCACGCTGTAGACATGTTTGTCTACAGCATGAATGGGCCGGCTCGACCGGGGTAGTACCACTGTCTCACAGAATGTAAAGTGACAGTTTACTGTCGCGTTTCGTATAGTAAGTGTTAATAAGTAAGTGTATAAAAATATTTAAAGATATCCGGAGGGCCAGATTCCCCCTTCCCTTCCCTAATCCCTATTCCTGGTCCTTT
Organism: Laothoe populi; assembly: GCA_905220505.1. NCBI lineage: Eukaryota > Metazoa > Arthropoda > Insecta > Lepidoptera > Sphingidae > Laothoe > Laothoe populi. The sequence continues at coordinate 4,160,901 of HG992165.1, forward strand.
AAGGCCGTCAGCGCATACATGACACTTTCGGTGTTGTGGATGTTCATGGGTGGTGGAGATCACTTAACACCAGGTGACCCACTGGCTCGTTTTTCGGACTATAACATTAAAAAAAATATATTTAAAGGTTCGAAATAATTAGAATAGTGAACATTCTTACTTTGGCTATATATAGCATTTTATTCAAAACAAACTAGAACAAAATATTAAATATCGATTTTCCAAATATTCCTTGAATGTAGAGAATGATGTAAATAAAATGTATTCGAGTTATTAATATGTGTTGTTTTTTATCTCAATGTCATACGGTGATAATGTACATTTGTTCTCAGTTAGCTAGTGTTTATAAAATGTCCGCCCTGAGGATGGGGGGCGTTTGGAGAAATCCAAATTTCAATCCGGTATTCTCTGTCATGTCAGCTCATTAGAGCCACCCGGCACCCAGCCCGTACCGCCTCGTCGCTCGGCGTTCATATTTGTGAAGCGCTAATATTTGACTGCTGTGATCAAAACGTGGTCTTTTGTTTCACAACCGGCTTCTCGCCCACTATCCACAGAGTTTGTGAAATATAGCACCAAATCCACATTAAAAACGTCTTAAATACATAACTTCTAAACTTGTCTGCGTTTTAAATAACATGAATTAATCATTTTGATATTTTTAGCCTGAATTAACTACATTATATATTCAGAATTTGGTATTTGAAAAGATGGTATGTATTTGGATTGATTCTATGCATAAACAGTTTCGATATCAGAGCTGTTTGCTTGATAAACTGCATTGTTTTGAATAAAAATGAAGATAATATATGTATATTGAAATTGTTAACAGTAAAAACCAGAAAAAAATGACCTCTTATGAATTGTGAAGTGTATTACGCTATGTATGCAGAATCAAACAGAAATTCTCTTTGGAGCTTGTCTTGCAAGTTGCCACACGTATTGGTTTTGATATTTTTAACATTTGTATATTTTTTTGTTAATATATTTATTGCGATAACATTTACCTTCGAATTAGCTTGCGTAAAAGCTGATTTATTTGATAATGTTCATAAATTTTTAATTCGATGTTTTGGGAATATACAATTACTTACTTAGTTGAGAGTAAGGTTAGTAAGAAAGCAGGTTCGGGACCATTTGTGACCGTTGCATCTGTTTATTTAAATTCAATATTATTTATACTGATATACCATTGCATTAGATTATCCCAATATACTTTGTAATTGACAGCCTCCGTGGTGCAGTAGGCCGGCTGTGAAACGAGAGGCCGTGGGTTTGATTCCCACACCGGGACAAATGTTTGTGTAACCGACAGATATGTGTCCGGGTCTGGGTGTTGTGAGACCGAAAGTCTCTCGTAGTCCCTGATACCCACGACACAAGAGTCGTATCTTAGTTTGGGATCGGGGTTATGTGTGTGACTGTTAGGTATTATTTATTTATTAATCAAAAATGTTAAAATAGTATTCGAAATATCCGTAACGATAACATCCAGCATCTAGCTGAAGATCTCCAGTTCTACTGCACTAGTCAAGCCACCTTTAGGTCTTCAATCAAATGAAATACTTATGATATATCTATTTTATAATAAAAGCCTTAAAGAAGAGTATAACAATATTAACACTTAAAACATATACATTAACAACTGGAACATTATGACAAAAATTGAAAATGTTATTGTATTAGCAGAAGAAAATGCAGGCGGTGGAACATAGAATTTAGTGTAAGTGTCATTCCAGAAATTCATTCTTGTAGTGTGTGGATTTACTCTGCCCTCTTCCGTGTACACTTCACTCACGTTGACCAAAGAACTGCCTCCCAAGTAAATGTAGGGCAAATTACTCTTGCTGATAGCATCCCAAGTCGGGAAGCCTTCTGCATTGGGATTTCTGGAATTAGATATATTTTTTATAAAATCTTTATATTATTTTCCGATTGAAAAATAAAGTAATAAAGAAATCAAAGTTGTTGCAATTAATTAAACACGATTTGAGGTCGAATTTGGATAGCTATTAAATAGTGAAGATCTAAAAATATGCAAAATATCGGTTTCGGAATCCAGAATACTCATTTTTGAGTATCTGAAGTTACGTGTCTATTTAATGTTAATTATTGTTCGCATTATGAAGGCAAACATCGTGAAGAACCTTGGATATCTGAGAGTTCTAAATAAGAATATTAAAGGCATGTGTCAAGGCCTGGCAAGTCTAGAAACCCGTACTATGCTAACGTGGTGGACCAAAACATAATCCCGTGCTCTACAGTGAAATTTAAAAATTAATTTACTTACCCAGTATAAGCAAAGCTTGATATGCGCTTCACCAGCGAAGCCCTGATCGTGTTATCAGCTGGTCTTAAATCGAAATCAAATAAGTAGTTCATGAATGCACCATGCTTGGTCCCGGATATTGGTATTTGATTGAAAACCCAATCAGACTGGTATGTACCTCTGTGGGCAAATTCCATTAATCTAACACTCTGTTTAGAAGTAAGACCACGCTCTCTGGCCGCGCGGATCGTTGGAACAAGGACTAAGGTATCTCCATGATATTCTAAGTAGTCTTCTATTGTCGCCATATCGATGCGACTCTCACTAAAGTAAAATCTTCGAAGGCTAGTACCGAGTGTTGTTATATTAGAGCCTGGGACCAAGTCTACTGGCAGGAAGCTTGTGAAATTTTCTTGCATTTTTTCTAACCAGTGATCTTGTACAGCTTGTGCAGCTCTCATTGTACCTTCCCTTGTTGTATACCCACTGATGTAAGGAATTTGCAGGTAATTACCAGATTTTAGAATATTTATCGGATCGTCGGCTAGTATTGTGTCATTTGGATTTAGTTTAATATTTTCTATGCACGGAGCGAATAGTGGCGTATTGTTTGTAAATTTGAAACTTATTAGGGCGCTCATTAACAAATCTATTCTAGTGTTCTTAATTAGTTTTGCCAACTTTTCATTGCTGTTATCAGTATAGCTTAAACTGGCGCCAAAAAGTTGAGCATATCTCACAGGCTCATAAGCTACAGCCCAATGAGCCAGTGCAGATCCACTAAGAGCGACAGCTTTGTGAACAAGATTTTCTGCTTTCGGAGACATTGTTATCAGATCAACTAATGCTGCTCCTGAGCCATGGCCAATCAATATCACGTTATCGGCGTTTCCACCAAAGTTAGCAATATTAGATTTCACCCATTTCAATCCTTGGATAATATCCCGAAGACCAGCGTTGCCTGGAGCATCAGACACACCAAGACACAGGAAGCCGAAGATTGATACTCTAAAGTTGATTGTCACGAATACTAGTCCTTCTTCGATGAGTCTTCTGTAGGACATGGTTGAAGTCGGTGTGTTGGTGTACTCTTCAGCGTTTATCCATACAACAACCGGCTTGGGGGTTGTCACATTTTGGGTATAGATGCTTAGAGTTAAACAGTCTTCTGTACCGACGAGTCCCCTGGACGTTGGCTGAGCACATATCGTATTCCTGTTAACTGCTTTGAATACTTGAGAACGGACTGGTGGTGGCGTTGGAGCCTGAAATTATGAAATGAGTGTTATTAGACAACAGAAGAATTATATGCATTGTGGTTCATGCATGCAATAGAGAAAGATGTAAGGTAAAAGTGTACGAATGTGCACTCATAGTTTGAATGGGAATTTTTTTTTAATTAATAAAAATTACACCGACTTATAGCAGCGATAGCCTAGTTGGTTGCGGTACGGACTGTCAAGACGAAAAGTCGTAGGTTCGAAACCCAAGTGGCATATACCTCTGACTTTTCTAAAGTTATGTGTGTATTAAAATGTTAATTATCGCTTGCTTTAACGGTGAAGGAAAACATCGTGAGGAAACCTGCATACCTGAGAATTTTGCGAAGGTATGAGAAGTCTGCCAACCCGCATTAGGCCAGCGTGGTGGACTAAGGCCTCCTCTTATTAGTAGAGGAGGCCCGTGCCCAGCAGTGGGACAATGTTTAATACAGGGCTGGTATTATACACCGACTTCAATAAAAAAACAAATTATGCGTCCCTATAAAATTTAAGGGTTGCCCACGATTTTTCTGCGATCCCATCATCAGATCCTGACTTGGTGCCAATGGAACCACCTGGGAAGTATACCCTTTTAAACAAAAAAAATCTCGAATTGGTCCAGGCGACTTCGAGTAATCGGGGAACATACATAAAAAAAAGATTCCGACGAATTGAGAACCTCCTACTTTTTTTTAAGTCGGTTAAAAATAGTCTGATTAGTTAAAACACTGTAGTGATTGTTGAGTAAGCATAAGGTAAATGTGCCATTGCACTAAAGTTGCTTTAATGTAAATCGTTCTGATGTAGGAGAATTCCAAGCCATTTGGTCTGAACCAATTTCAGGTAAAGGTAAATCAGTTTATGTTTTCACGTAAGAGAAGAAACTATAAATTGTTTTTATATTATGTTTTTCTTGTTTGTATAGTGTGCGACTGACTTAGTCAGCCTTGACTTAAAGCTCTAAAAATATAATTTAAAAAATTGCCAAATTACTACTTATCTAAAATATGATAATAGTTAGACAACACTTCATGCGAGCTCTTTGCTATATGTTCTCAAGTATACACGATTGGTCAGTTTTGGTTTGGCGTCAAAAAATAACCAATGATGTAAAGAAATCTTCACTTATCAAACAACTCACTTAAATATGATGCTTACATACAGGTGAAAGTTGATTCTTAATGTAAACAAATACACCCAACAGTCACACGCATATTTCTGACCCCACACTAGGTCAAACCTGTATCGTGGGTATCAAGAACTACGAGAGACTACGGTCCCACAACACCCAGACCCGAAATCGATCTGTGGAGCACACAGACATTTGTCTCAGTGCGGGAATCGAATCCGCGGCCTTTCGTTTCATAGCCGGATGCTCGCCCGCCATGGAGGCTGTCAATGGGGTACTTGACTCGATTTTTTTATTAATTTAATCAACAATTTACATTACCTAAAACCTATTATCGAAAGAATGTTATTAATCTGAAGATAAATAAGTAAATTAGACGCCATTCAAATCTGCTGGAAGGGGTAATTGTCAAATGACAGTAAAAGGATGCATATGTACGGTGACGTCACGGTTCAGAACCCCCATTACTGTGCCGTTGTGCGAGGGAGATAACAATATGTTCCGTATACGCATCTTCGCTTATGCCTGTGAGTATCTGCTCCAACCAATATTAAAATAAATATTGTGACCTTATTTTGCAAGCAATTTAGATTCTGTTTTCGCAAAAGAGTTTCTTTTGCGTATTATATTCCGTTCCATATAGTATAATGTACAAAATTAAACACAGGAAACTGCCTTAATGACGTATTCTTAATTTCAATTTAATATTTATATATTTTAAGCGTTAGACAGCTTACTCATTGTTAGTAAAATTCATTTTTTCTACGTGCATTACTGTTATGAATACACTGTCAAAGTTTAATGCAAACTAGCGCAATAGTCTCATTGCACATAGTTGTATATAGGGTAAAATGTTAGATAAGATCAAGGTGTGTGTTTACACCGTTCTCGTAATGTGATAAGATACGATATAAATAAGTACACATTTATCAGTGAATCTACTGTTTGACTATACGAAGCACTCATATGCAGTGATATAAAATAAGGAAGCATTGAGTTCGTCGAAGCTCGGAAGCCTCCGTGGCGCACCGGCTGTGAAACGAGAGGCCGTAGGTTCGATTCCCACACCGAGACAAATGTTTGTGTGACAGACAGATATTTGTGTCAGGGTCTGATTGTTGCGATTGTTCTCTCACTTGCTCGTCTCTTCTTTCCTTAAGAAATATTATTTTGAGAGAAACACACACACAGAAATCAGTATCAGTTATCTTAATTGGAATTATAAAGTTGTTGTTTTTATAATTAATTCATAAAAAGTACACCGACTTCAATAAAAAAACAAATTATGCGTCCCTATAAAATTTAAAGGTTGCCCTCGATTTTTCTGAGATCCTGACTTGGTGCCAATGGAACCACCTGGGAAGTATACCCTTTTAAACAAAAAAATAATTTGTCGAATCGGTCCAGGCCTCTTCGAGTAATCGGGGAACATACATAAAAAAAGATTCCGATGAATTGAGAACCTCCTCCGTTTTTGAAGTCGGTTAAAAAATGAAACAATTTTGTTGGTTTCATTAATAGTCGTAACTTTTACTGAAAAGCATATTTCAGTGTGCGATTCTTTTAAGTAACCCAATCTCATGGCGTCTTGAGTCTATCTGAGAGTTATGATCCAACATTTGATGCGTAACACGTGACGCCAAACATGCTTGTAAACTTTGCACGAAAGCGCGAACGTTGTTCAATTTGGCGTAATGTGACATAATAGTGGGTACACACGTGGGTACGTACATACTTCATAAACTTGCTCGATCTCTAGCAAGTATGAACGTGTGTACCATACAAGTCTCAAGACAAATGCTCGAAGCCAACCAAAATGTTCGATTCGAACAAGATTCAAACGTCCGTAATTCTTGCTCGATGTTCGAAGCAAACATGTTTGTACGTGTAGCCGCGACGTCGAGATTGATATTTTTGTAATTGATATTGGTGTAAGTGCGCAGCTAAAATGTCGGTCTTTCGTTCATTTTATCCGGCTTTTGTGGAACGAATTATAAATATTTATCGGGAGGATAAATATAATGTAATGTTTGTTTTTTCTACTTATATAATTTCATTAACTTTAATGTTATAGTTATTTATCTTTTACATATAATTTAATTTCATTTTTCTTATGTTGATAGCTTACATTAGAAACTGTATCTACTCTCCTTATCATTCTTTATTGTAATAGCTTAATATGTAGTGCTGTTGATGTATCTTATATATAATAAATAAAATATTGCTAGAGAGTTACATATTTATGTTTTTGTAAAACTGATTTCATAATGTGTCTACAACATCATTTTTTTTTTTTTTTTAGTAGACAGAGAAATCTTATAGCCCCTCACTAGATCACTAGACCCTCGACCGCTTCTTCACCCTCCTGCCCATGGCGCAGTGTGAAGAAGCAGGCCGGCATGATTGCGTTGAGCAGCGGGGCACAGATCGTCTCTCGCTACTCGATACGACAATTGGACAGCACTGCGCATACCATTTTTTTTTTTCATTCATCATTATGCAAGTCATTAAAAATCGTTTTAAATACTATCTCATTAGTCTAGTGACAGCGCAAGCTATGAGGTCGATAGTTTTTTGGGTTATGACTAATAAGGGAAATTATTTGTGTATTATTATTTATATTGCACATGTATTTTCCAATTTATATTATAGTAATATTGAGATTAGAACTGATTACTGCCTCGGTGGCGCAGTTGTAATTGCGCATGCGTTACGACTGCTGCTGTGCTGAGGTCTCGGGTTCGATCCCCGGGTCGAGTAAAGTGATATTGGGTTTTTCTATCTAGAAATTCTCAGTATTAGCCCGGAGTCTGGAATCTGTGGCCGGTATGGCGATAGGCTCGCCCCCTATCACATTATGGAACTGAAATTCGGCGAAAAGTGGGTGTACTGGTTACACCTCAGCCTACCCCTTCGGGGATTACAGGCGTGAGTGTATATGTATATGTATGTATGAGATTAGAATTAGCGAGACAGAAAGGCTCTCGTAGTTCAGCGTCATACCTACGACAAAAGATTTTTATCTTATCTCTTACTAGCATCTTTTTTTTATCCTAGCACTGCAAAAAAATCACACTACCCCTGATGGTAAGCGCAGTGCCGTCCAGTTAGAGTATCAAGTAGCGAGATACAACTATTCTTCGTTACTCGACACAATCATGACGGTCTGTTGAGTAGCTTTTTCAAACTACACTTAAAGGACCCAGAATCAAGGAAGGAGTGAGCATGGCAAATTAATGGACTAGACTTTGGCGATACCAATATGAGCCGTAGTTTGTAGCCGGCTGTAAAACCAGAGGCTGCGTGTTCAATTCCCTTCAATACAAATGTTCGTATGATGCCGAATGTGTGGCATAGTTACTTCACGGCAGATGATGATAGTATAATATTTTTGCGAGGTCGAGGCCACGTGTGTGACTGTTGCGTGTTGTTTATTATTTTATTTAGATATGTGATAAATTTAAGAATCTACAAGAGCGTGTATTACAAATAAAAAATCAGGCAACATGACTTAATTTTTATCTATTGATAACACATACAAAAATGTAGAGTGAGTCAATTGTTTTTTTGTTCTTTGTATTATAGGAAACATTAACCCACATTACATCACTGTATTAAAGTAAGTGGTAGGATTCATATCCGCCCGGATAGCGACCACCGTACACAGGGTGTAAAACCCGCCATAGTGGCACACGCAAGTGTGTCGCGTTCCGGGATCAGCCAGTGTACATCCGGTTTTTCTCGGGGGTCTAGAGTTGAGGTACAATGTTTGGCCATTTTGCGGCCTTCTGAGTACTCTGACAACAGACCCTCGACCGCTTCTTCACCTTCTTGCCCATGGCGTAGTGTGAAGAAGTAGGCCGGCATGATTGTGTTGTGATTAGCTCTTAAAAACATTGTTTTTGTTTTTCCAGTAAAATGGCAAAGGAAATTGTACGGCCACCCAGCTGAACTAACAATCGGACAGTCCGGGATTTACCTAAATTACGCCGTTGTAGTTGGTGTCCAGTTATATACATGGAACAATCGCCCTTATTGACATACGTAATAAACTATTCTTATGCTTATTTTAACTCCGTAAGATTCAGATTCGCGCGTTTAAGCAACAAGTCGATTTCTGCCTTATTTCCTTTTTATATACATACATTCGAAAAACATTCCCTCCTAGAGCAGTCGGTTAAAAAGAGTGATATCACAAAAGTATATCATAAATAGACACTTTTTTTTAGTGCCTCGATAGGCAGACGAGCAGACAGGCCACCTGATGGTAAGTAGTCACTGCCGCCCATAGACTTCTGCAATACCAGGGCACAGCAAAGCCGCTGCCTACCGTTAAATATAATATAATATATGACTAAAGTTTTAAGTTAACGACATAATGCTTTTTTAAAAATTTAATGTTACTAAGGCAGAAATAGAGCTGAAGCTTTGTTTTACATAAACACATAATTTTCTCATTTTGTCCCATATACTGTGCCTGAGCGGAATTTTCACGCAGACACGCGAAAACCTACTTAACTAAACACGCTGGATAATCTGTGTACTCGATTATTTTAGGAATATTTAGGGCCGATTTGAGACCTGGAGGGTTACCCTTGACACTCGATCCCAGTTTAAAATTAGAATTTGGTTCGAAAACTGTACAATTGGCACTCTTGAACACAACACCAGCGCACGATTTACCTAAATACGGCGGAATTTTGAGTAACTAAATGAAATAGAGTATTTACGATCGCTGGTTCTATTTCATTTAGTTGAGTGAGCTAGATTTCCAATCTCTTCTAGATTGGAATTGAAACTGTATCGAGTTCGAGATTGGAATTGATTTCAAGAGTAGGCCTGCTGGTTATAATAGACAACGTCTACAAAAAGTTCAGTTCTTTTACATTGGTTACATGACACGCATGTTTCTTAAAGATATGCATATCATTATACTGTAACATTTTTGGTTCATATTCTTTCATAGACCTCATTTTATTTTATAGATATAAATTTACTTTAAGATGAAGGCTATCAAACACGAATCTCTTCATGATAAGCGATCACGCTTTTAAAAGCCCCTAGGGTAGTGACAGGGTAGTAATACTTAAAATTTATTATCGAAAGAATTTTACACATCCACTCAATAATAAGTAAGTCAGAAGCCATTCAAAGCTGGTGAAAGGGGGTAAGGAAAAGGATGCACGATATGAGTCATGACGTCACCGCTCAGTATCACCATTACTGTGCCGTCGTACAAATAATTGAAAAGGCGATTGTCCAAACTCGCCTATGAATCAACAGAGATTTGACTTATACCATAATTCTTGGCTTATTTTATGCCCTTTATTCCAAATACTAGAATTTATCGGACACTTTATATTAATAACATAAAAAATAAATAGGCATTTTATTGATTTCAAGATGTTAACCCCCTGTGTCAGTTTTCATGTTCGTCAGAGTAATATGTAAATAGTGTTCTGTGGTCATGTTTATTGTTTTTAAGTCATTTGCCTGTTGTTCAGTGGATCGTTTTTGTTGTGTTTTGAGTGTGTTTATCTTTTAACACTATGTAAGTATTAAAAAAATATATGGTACTATTTTTAAATAATAGTTATAATGTAGGTAGATACCTCCCTATAAGGCTATAACAACATACTTTGTTCATCCTATCGTAAGGCAGGTAAAACAGTAAAAAATTTAATTATCTTCTTACTTCGTGAAATCATTGTCAATGATAATTATTATATACATTATTAAGCAAAAATAATGCTTATTATTAGGTAATTAATCGGTAATTAGAACCTAAATGTCAAATAAAACTCAATTAGCTCGAATGTTAGTATCGTAACACTGTATTGAAGGCATGTTGACATTAAGAATATAACCTCAAAATAGAAAACATTTTTGCTAATAAATAAACTCTAAGAAGTGTCCGTTGTTTTAATCAACTTTTAAGGATTTATAGGTGTTCTTTAGAACCCGATAATATTTTTTCTAAGGCTGTTAGTTCTTATGTGAATTTTGTATGGGCGCTGAGCAAGCAGCTTTAGCAGCCATCTATAGCTTCATATGCGGTAAGGGGTTAATTATGTTTTCGCAAAACGGTTACATTTTCGTGATATTTTGAGTTCCATAACAACTAATAATAATACTACCCCTGTATTAAACATTGTCCTACTGTTGGGCACGGGCCTCCGGACTATTACTGTACATTGTATTTTTTAATTTATTCTTTCCCTTGTGTATTTTTTTCGCAGCGATTTGCGATAGCGTATACGGGGCGTCGTATAGCAATCTCACCTAGGGCACTGTATGCTAAAACCAGGTTGCTAGAATAAACTAGTCGCACAATCACAAAATAAGAATCCATACTCATACTATAAATGCGAAAGTAACTCTGTTTGTTTGTTTGTTACCTTTTCACGACTAAACGGCTGATCAGATTGTGATGAAATTTGGCAGGGAGATAGATTATATCCTGGAGAAGGACATAGGCTTTCTTTTTTCTCAAAAAACAAACTTGACAACTTCTTGGGATTGTATACTTCTGCTCCCGAAAATAACCTCCACCCGGGCAGAGCCGCGAGCAACAGCTAGTAAACAACAAATAAACGTTCAATTATTTTCCTATAAACCTTATTCTGAGTAAATACTAACATGTAAAATGGCTAAGTGGTCTGTCATGCCATTCTCATTTGATGATACTGTTACCAACGAACAGTGTTTAAATTTTTATTAATATTTTACTAGTAGTCCCTGGCAGACGTTGTCATGCCATAAACCGCCTTCTCTGTGGACCGAATTTTCGTTGAAAAAATAAGAAATTCAGATCTCGACAAAAGCACCACCTATCGGATCTAAAACTATCCTATCTCTTCGACCCAACCACAGACATACACAACATTTCATTGAAATCGGTTGAGTGGTTTCAAAGTCTATAACAGACATACGTAGAAACAATTTTTGTGTTTTATATATAATAGCGGGCACGGCAGACGTCGTCCTGCCCGTAATAGCAGCGCCACACCGACTGCAGCGCCATTTGCCGGGCTGATATGTGAATCTAAACCTTCCAGGGCGCCACCCAAACGCATACAAAAAAACATTCAAATCGGTCCAGCCGTTTGACAGGAGTTCAGTGACATACACACGTACAGTAGAATTATATATATAAAGATATAGATTAAAAATGATGAGTTTTCGCTTCAGTCTACGGATTTCGTAAAAAACGACTTGCCTGTGTAAACTGTATATATTTGCGGAAGGGATATAAAAGCTCTTTTCGTCCGCTTTTAAAACATTTGTGTAGGTATTTTGTATATTTAAAATGGGTCTCTTTTGTTAATGCCTTTATTAACAATTCGTTATACGAAATACTTGTTTTGCAATATTTGCATTATATAAAATAAATTGTTTGAAATTCTGTCGAATATTTAATTTAATTTATGGAAGTTTATCCATTGGTATATACAAACCACTTTTAAGCCTTTATAGCAGCGATAGCCTAGTTGGTTGCGGTACGGACTGCCAAGACGAAAGTCGTAGGTTCGAAACCCAAGTGGCATACACCTCTGACTTTTCTAAAGTTATGTGTGTATTAAAATGTTAATTATCGCTTGCTTTAACGGTGAAGGAAAACATCGTGAGGAAACCTGCATACCTGAGAATTTTTCAAAGGTATGAGAAGTCTGCCAACCCGCATTAGGCCAGCGTGGTGGACTAAGGCTTAACCCCTCTCATTAGTAGAGGAGGCCCGTGCCCAGCAGTGGGACAATGTTTAATACAGGGCTAGTATTACTATTACTATTTTTAAGCCCTAGGTATGATTCCTAGATGAGTAATCCTACTAATCACAGAGCAAAGGATGGATATGATTTATTGCATAGTGGCAGTTTAGGGATCACAAAATGACATAGGCCACTTTTTATCCCCAAAAAATGCATGCTTCCTATGGGATAGCAAAATTTAGAATGGGGTAATAGCTTAAGATGCATCCAGACAACATCTAGTACTTTATAAAAATTTAGGCTCTTATAATATAAAGTGTGCACACTGCAACTGATGATAAGCGCAGTGCCGCCCAGTTAGTCATGCCGCTCTGCTGTGTAACTTCTTCACACCACGCTTAAAAGACCCAGGATCAAAGGAAGGAGGGAACACGGTAGCTGGCAAACTGTACCACAGCTTGATGGTGCGGATAAGATACGAATTTGAACACCACGAAACTGTGGCTCCGCAAGCCAGTACGCGTGGTTCTGGTGTGGAATGGTGAGGATGGGATTTGTTTTTTTAGCTGATAAAGTACAAGTAATTGAATTAACATTTACATTTTAGGTCAGATAAGAAAAAAGTAACTTTTGTTGAAAATAATCATAAATATAACAAAAATTAACTCTGACACGGAAACTCAAATAATATACTTTTTTCCATTTTGTTTTATAATCACTTATCACGCAATTTTACGTGAAATGTTGAAATGAACTGAGTTATTTGCTGTTTTAATTACCCGAGAAATGAGGAAATCGTCTGAAAATTGGGGTAACAATGTGCTACGGTAATAAGAGTTGAGTTATTGGCAGTTTATTGAAGTTATCATTATATGTATTATCCTACTGTACGTGTGTATGTCACTGAACTCCTCCTAAACGGCTGGACCGATTTGAATGTTTTTTTGTATGCGTTTGGGTGGAGCCCTGGATGGTTTAGATTCACAAATCAGACCGGCAGATGGCGCTGCAGTCGGTATGACGCTGCTTTTACGGGCAGGATGACCGCGACGTCTGCACGGTCCGCTAGTATTAAGTATAAAAACATAATTATATTAAATTAAGCTGCGATTACTAAGAAACTTAATTTTCATCTTTTGTACGGTATGTTAATGCAAGAATTTTCGCAAAGGTATTTTAATATCCACGAGGATGATCGAAACTATAAATCAAGTCAAATATTTATCTATTCTATGAAATGATATACATTACTAGCTGTTGCTCGCGGCTCCGCCCGCGTGGAGGTCATGTTTGAGACAAATGTATACACTACAAAATACTAATTTTCATGCATTTAACTTCAAAAATGAAGGATTTTGATACAAACTTTCTTACCCTATTTAACCCCCTTAGGGGTAGAATTTCCAAAAATCTTGAAATATATGTTTTTTATTTTTAACTAAAAGGCCAAATACTAATTTTCATGAATTTAACTTAAAAAATGACGGATTTTCATACAAACTTTCATCCCCTATTTTACCCCCTTAGGGGTGGTATTTCCAAAAACCCTTCCTTAGTGGATGCCTACCTGATAAAAGGTACATACTGTTAAAATTTCAAGTCTCTAACCCCAGCCGTTTAGGCTGCGCGTTGATCGATCAGTCAGTCAGTCAGTCAGTCAGTTTCTTCTTTTATATATACAGATTTAGCTTCAGTTTGTTTTTTTACTCTACTGCCAGTTCAGGATGTAGCGTCGCTAGAAAAGAACTGATAAGAAACTCTGGCGTTGTTCTTTCGAGCACTGGCTAACAATATTTGGTTATAGTGTTAGGAACATCAACAAAACTATGCAAGATGGATATTTAAGTGGCACAAATACAATGTTTATAATTTATTGATTGATTTACACGGCACTGTTACACATCTCAGTGCTTCATATTAACACACACGCAAGTCAGGATTCACTTAAGGCTTCTCTTTATAATTAATCTACCAGCATTACCCTCTAAGCTGAACTACGCGGCCATTGAAGTGTTTACACACTTACTTACTGCCCCGCGAACAAACCACGAATGTACTCATTACCAACTCGCTACTACACCACTAGTCTTCTTCACAATTCCACTGAACTGAACTGAACCCCGGAGCGCGGAAGGCACTCTGTTTTATATTAAACATTTACTACTCCCACTTAGGTTGTTATTATTAATGTACCCCCAACTAGTCTCCTAAATACCTCCGTTATACCTCCGTTATACCTTCGGTATTTCTAATAATAGTAACTACCCTAATAATAGGTACAATTTAAATTTGATTACATTAGATTAGAGCAGTTCCATGTCTGTGAATCAATAAAATTCTAATATAGGGTAATAATACTTATTACACGACCTTCTGGCCTGTGGTTAAATAAAGAGATCTCTACACAAATAGTGCATCAACAGCTTTAGGAGAGATGTTTCTGAAATAAAAGAAGCGGATATAGCAATGCGATAAGTAAAAGTTTTTTTAATTCATAAAAAGTACACCGACTTCAATGAAAAACAAATTATGCGTCTCTATAAAATTTGAAGGTTTCCCTCGATTTTTCTGAGATCCCATCATCAGATCCTGACTGACCAATGGGACAACCTGGGAAGTATAGCCTTAAAAAAAAAAAAAAGAATTTCTCGAATCGGTCCTGGCGTCTTCGAGTAATCGGGTAACATACATAAAAAAAAAAGATTCCGACGAATTGTTAACCTCCTCCTTTTTTGAAGTCGGTTAAAAAAGGAACCAAGGCAAGGAGCCGCGAGCAACATCAACAACAATAACTAGTTAAAAGATACGTTCTAGATTCGATTCGTACAACCAAATGTTTCCGTGGTGTACAAAGGCACACAAATTAATGTTTAGGGGTCTATAATTTTTCTACGAATTTTACCTAAATGAACTAGTTGGTACATTCGAAATTGAATGAGACAGGAGGAGATGGAATCGAACTCGCGACCTCTCGATTCATATACTCACAGCAATAAAACGTAAGCTACCAATTAACAGTAATGACAAGTACTCCATACACGTTCATAGTAGGCAGAATTATATACAGTGGCTCCACGACTTAAAAAAATCATTTATTTACTTACTTATCTCCTGTAAATTAAAATTTTAAAAATAATACGACTGTAAACTCTTATGTATAAGTTAAGTACTTTTTTATACCTCCAGTGCGCTCGTTTGTTCCCCGAATAGGCCGCAGGAGGCTTGTTCGGCGGTTTATTGCCTCTCGACCTCGTATATCTTGGAGACTTTGTGAGAGGCGGGTCTCTAAGAGGCTCATTTGGTATTTCAGCTGTTTAGAGCTTATTGAAAGAAGTTTTCCTATAATCACATGATCATAAGGTTAAAGGATTTTGTAAGTTTTTACTGGTTAAATTATTATGACTTGATTTGATTACATATACACGCCTGTAATCTCCGAAGGGGTAGGCAGAGGTGTTACATGTACACTTACTTTTCGCCAAATTTATTACGGTCTCATAATGCGATAGGGGGCGAGCCTATCGCCATACCGGGCATAATTCCAGACTCCGGGCTGATACTGAGTATTTCTAAATAGAAAAACCCAATATCACTTTACCCGACCCGGGGATTGAACCCGAGACCTCAGCACAGCAGTCGTAATGCATGCGCAAGTACAACTGCGCCACCGAGGCAGGTGATTAGTTACAGTACAAAATACTATTATTTACCTACGAAATACAACTCTTCGTGAGTAGTTGTGAAAGTCAGACATAAAAGTTTTTGCTCTGCACTTTTATTTAAATTAAAATTATATAAAACTGCAATTGTATATATTTGAATGTACACATTTATTAGTTAAAGTGTCTTTCTGCCGGGTATAGTGTTATTTCTTTCACTTCTCCTCTCCGGAATTTCACTCTTCACATCTTAAATTTTCCCCATGGAGACTACGCTAAAAGGTACCATACATGAAATGAAGGAAGAATTTCATAAGAGAATGGCAGCTTTTGAAGCCGACCTTGTAAAGTCTTCAGTTGCAACAACAAGCTCCACTGGATTAGCCGCTGAATTTGGTGCATATAAAGACTTCATTGCTCAGGCGCTCAATTTGCTGCAGCAGCAAATCGAAGCCTTGACTGTAACTGTTGACACCATGGAGATGCAGAGGCGCCGTAAAAATAAAATAAATAAATTTGCATACTATCTTTAAGCGTAGTGTAAAGAATCTATACAGCAGGGAATTAATGTATCGAGTATCAATCGATAGTTTTCTCTCGCTACTTGATACTCTACCTGGACGGCATTGAGCTTACTATCAGGTATAGTGTCTCTTTGCACTGCCAGGATAAAAAGCCATGAGTATCTAATATCTTAGTAATATTTTCACAGATCTAAAATATAGTTAAATCATTGGTAAAATTGCACTGTTACTCGATGTCATTTATTTTTAACTTCTAAATGGATAAATATCTTTTTGATTAAAAATCCTCAATTTTTTTTGTTTCTATATAACTCTTCAATAAATAATTGATTCAATAAACTGATTTTGATGTATTTATTTTCGAAAGAAAAGTTGGATTTCGGTCTCATATCGGTCGTTAAGTTTGATAACTGAATTTATAATTTAGTTACTTTATTAAGATAATTAATTTAGTATTCAAAGCCGAGTTTGTTTGTAATAAGAAAAACATTCCCCAACAAATAAAACCAAAGTAATAAAGCGTCGAAAAGCGTTTCCGACACCAAGCGCCAGTCCCTGTTAATTGCTATTAAACTGTAAACGATTTTATAATGACATTTTGAATTCTATCTTCCATTGATAGGGTTCAAGTTTGCTTGATATCACGGACCTGCACTTTACAAGAACATCGGAATTCGCTCCTAACGGTTTTTACAGTGATTAAAACTTTAATACTGTTTTTGCTAATTAATGTCTAATTGAACTTCCATTCTAATTTTGAGTTCGATAGAATACTATTTTCCGTGTTATTGCATCTATATTTAAAAATAGAAATACACATCCATACTAATACTATAAATGCGAAAGTAACTCTGTTTGTTTGTTACCTTTTCACGACTGACCAGATTGTGATGAAATTTGGCAAGGAGATAGATTATATCCTGAAGCTGGACATAGGCTATATTTTTTCTCAAAAAACAACTTTGAAAGGGGTCAAATAGGAGGTCAAAATTTGTATGGAAAATCCATAATTCCTCGACTTAGGGATATGGAAATTCATATTAAGGCTTTTGGTAGGAAGTAAAGAAATACGTCACATTTTTTTCATCCCTAAGGGGGTAAAATAGGGGATGAAAGATTGTATGAAAAAATTTCATTTTTTAAGTTAAACGCATGAAAATTCGTATTTTGTATATTATACTTTTTCTCCCAAATATGACCTCCAAAAGCAACAGCTAGTTATAAATAAAACAACTTTTAAAATTTGAATTATACTTAAAATAACGTATTAAACTTAATATTCTTGCCTCTTAGGTATACCGGCAAATACACAACACTACTACTGCTAAAAAATATTAAAAACCTTTAAATAAATAATAGTTATAGAAATAACAATATTATGTAAATAATCTCATAAATAATATTTGTTGTACAACATAAAAAATAACAATAAAAATTATAAATAAATTATGAAACAATTATTAAAAACTAATCTAACAAAATAAATTATTATGTCTATAAACCGTAAATTACTAAATTATTCCGTGCTTTCTTTTTATTTAACAGCCAGTAATTAATTTATCTTTAGTCCATTTAGTTCCTTTGGTTCCGACAGCGCCTCTGAATCCAGTTGTTCTTAATGCTCTTGTTTCCCATCCTTTCCTTTCATGTCTGCAATTTCTGTTTCATATTTAGTCGTGTATGTCCTATGAGGATCATATTTGTCCACGAGTTGTGTCCAGGAGTCTTGCTCATTCTCTACCAAATGTGTGATGACGTGGCGTATTGATTTCTTCTGAGCGTCTGTGCATTTGTTGCAGCCAGTCTGGAGAGCGTCGGTGATGTGAACTGGAAAGCATAAAAATATTAACTCTTGCAATGGATATATATTTGTCTTGTTATATTTATTCGATATTTTGTTTCATCCTCGCACGGCAAAATGGCCACACAGCACCGGATGATAAGCGAGTGTAAGTAACAGTGCTGTCCTGTTAGAGTATCAAGTAGCAAGAAACAATGTATCACTACTCAACATAATCATGCCGGCCTGCTGTGTAGCTTCTTCACTCTACGCCATAGGGCAAGGAGGTGAAGAAGTGGTCGAAGGTCTAGTGTCAGAGTACTCCTGCGTGTGCCACTATGGCGAGTTTTACACCCTGTGTTGGTGGTTGCTATCATAACATAGATTAATATTAGTGGATTTGAATAAGTCTAAAGATGTTTTTGTTCCCAGTTTCTACAATGTGGTTGATAATTTGACATGAAATAAATAATGAACTTTTTGGACGCATATTAATATACTTTTTAATTTTTAACAAGTATGCAACTGTTAAAATGCTTTAGGTTGTACGTGTGTATTTTCTGGATTTTCTGTAAGCTCTCCAACTAGCGATGGAGTGTAAGTCAAGTAACAAAATTTATGTGTACTTTGAAATTGAAATTCAAAACTGTATTCCCGTTAAAGTTGATGTCTTTTTGAGAGTTCAGATGCGTTCCGAAGTGTCTGCGGGCAGAAGAGATTTGTAGCTAAATGGCTATATTTCAAATGTACTAAAAAACTTTAGTCTTTTCAATATACGAGTAGATTTCGCTGTTTTTGTATACCATTAAGGTTAGTATTAAAAATGTATTGGGAAATAAGAAACCGATTAAATTAAATTTGAGGTATGAAATAATAATGTACTATCAAATGTTCCAAGAGAATAATAAAAATTAAAGGTCATTATGGATTTAGGGTTTTTTCAAATAATGTATACAAACCTTTTGAATCTAACAATGATTAATATGAAAAGTTACATTTAAAACCGAATATCAAAGTTTTTATTTTGAAAGCACTTACAAGATCTAAATAATCTAATAAAACGGCTCTGAACCGAAAGTTATAAAAAAGCCGAAAAAGAGTAGGGTCGTTTTTAACATTATAAAAATCTACATAAATAATTTTCTAGTAAAAGAGAGCTTGTATTAAGGAAGCCTTTTTAAGAACCATTCGATAAAGATTCGATTATAAATCCAATTTCCTCATAAAAAGATTCGTTTTAAAATTTTATGAATTGCTTTTAAATTGAATATAATATTTTTACTTCAAATTCTGTAATTAGTTTCAAGCAAAATATTGTGTGAATTGTCAAATGATTAATGGCCAATTTCAATAAGCAATCTCAATCCGCATTTCCAGATCGAACTAGAAAATAAACCAATCACACTAAGTCATTCGTAGGCGTGGCATTCAAACTTAACTCTTACTGGCTAATTTGTCGAAACAATCAGTAGTTTAGAATTAGGATCGTGTATTGAAATTGGCCGTAAAAGATTAATTGGCATTCTACCCGTCATCCACTTATTTTCTAAGCTATTTCAATATTTCCCCACATTATGCACATCTGTAACTGTTATTTTTCAATATTTCCCCACATTATGCACTTCTTTAACTGTTATTTTAAATAATCCTATAACGATTATATTTTCAAATACATTTTTGTTAAACGGGTTATTGGAAAATGGAGTAACCAACATTTTGTAAACAATCATGTAGTTCAAAACCCATATTACTATAAGTATCAACTTTTTATTTTTACGCAACTAGGTTTACAGGACCAAACTGTATTAAACACATATCGGGTGTTTACTTTATAAAATTATTCATTATTAATATTGCATGCAATACTCCTTACATACATATACACTCACGCCTTTAATCCCCGAAGGGGTAGGCACATGTGATAGCGGGCGAGTCTATCACCATACCGGTCACAATTCAAGACTCCAGGCTGATACTGAGTATTTCTAAATAGAAAACCCCAATATAATTCAATGATACTCATTGTTAAATTGTATTTCGTTTTCAGCAGTTGATTAATTTGAAAGTAATAAAATATGTAAAAGTAAGCTAGTAAGGAAAAATACATAGTAATCTTGTGGACTACTTCGTATTTTTCCTAATATCCCACATACATATTAATATATATCAGAACAGATAGTCGTTTTATGACAGAGAACCTCTCACTCGAGACCTGTTTTTCCTGATTAAATACACTCTAATATCTGAGCATTCCAGGGTCGTAAACTTGAGCGGCTTCGACGTGGCATGTTCCCGAGTATACTCATTCGATGAGTGTGATTACATTAC
This sequence comes from Laothoe populi, assembly GCA_905220505.1. Taxonomy (NCBI): domain Eukaryota; kingdom Metazoa; phylum Arthropoda; class Insecta; order Lepidoptera; family Sphingidae; genus Laothoe; species Laothoe populi. The sequence goes on from HG992165.1 coordinate 4,181,561, forward strand.
GGCTCCCAGCGTCTATAATTAGAGAACGTGGGAGTCGAGATGTGCCGCATCAACTGTCAGTATGCATGTCAGTGATTGCTGGAGTATAATTTCAGAGATTATACCGAAATCTCTTTATGATATCATGTGGATTGTAGTAAGATTATGAATTTAAGAAAGCATATGTCCTATTTAAATGATTTAAACAAAATGTTTTATATTATTATGAATTTAACCATTTCATAATTGGAAAATTAAAAATAAAAAGGTTTTTTAATTCATATAAAGTACACCGACTTCAATAAAAAACAAATTATAAATATCTATAAAATTTGAGGGTTGCCCTCATATTCGATATTGCCCTCGATATTTCTGAGATCCAGTCATCAGATCCTGACATGGTGCCAATGGGACCACCTGGGAAGTATACCCTTTTAAACAAAACAAGAATTTCTATAGATCCAGGCGTCTTCGGGTAATCGGGAATTAACATAAAAAAAGATTCCGACGAATTGAGAACCTTCTTTTTTGAAGTCGGTTAAAAAGGATGTTTTTTTGACTTGAGAACAAGAATGTGTTTAGACAGTGTTGTAAATTAATACAATACAAGTGACACAGTGTTTGTTTCATCGTTTCCTGCTTCTGAACACATTATAGTAGATTCTTGATAAACGATCACTTGTTTTTGGTCTGGGTGTTTTGAGACCGACAGAACTTACTGTGTGGTTGACACCATATTATGAGTAACTGTTTAGTGACAGCGGCTCCTCAAGCCGGTTTTGAAATGAGAGGCTACTTGTTCGATCCCGCACAGAGATAATTGTTATTTGATCCATATTTGAATAGTGCCTAGGTGTTACGAAACCGTAGTCCTTGGTAGTTCTTAATACTCACGATACAGATTTGACCTAGTGTGGGCTCGGGATTATGTAAGTATGAGAGTTGGGTGTATTCTTTGTTTGATATTTAGTTTTGTCTGTGATTTGGGTATGATTTTTATTCCGATTAACAATACAAGATGCGAGATGCATAAACTTACACCTACCGTTTTGGAATGACGGTGATATCTTATAAAATAAAAATAAAATACACCCAACAGTCACACACATAGTTCTGACCCCACACTAGGTAAAAACTGTATCGTGGGTATCAAGAACTACGAGGGACTACAGTCCCACGACACCCAAACCCGAAACAAATATCTGTCTGTCACACAAACATTTGTCTCGGTGTGGGAATCGAACCCACAGCCTTTCGTTTCATAGCCGGCTTCTCGCCCGCTGCGCCACGGAGGCTGTATATGTTTGTATTGAATATCAGCTGTGTGTGTGACGTCACACCCCAGTGTATAGTCTAAAGCATCTAGCAAACATCAGAAACCTGTTGTGCTTAGCAACATGTTTGCTCGAATTAATCCATCACACCGCCGAGAATTGCTTTGGTGAAGTTTATTCAATTTTATTTGCGTATTTTTTTAATACCTCGTATAATAATAATAATATAATAATACTAGCCCTGTATTAAACATTGTCCCACTGCTGGGCACGGGCCTCCTCTACTAATGAGAGGGGTTAGGCCTTAGTCCACCACGCTGGCCTAATGCGGGTTGGCAGACTTCTCACACCTTCGAAAAACTCTCAGATATGCAGGTTTCCTCACGATGTTTTCCTTCACCGTTAAAGCAAGCGATAATTAACATTTTAATACACACATAACTTTAGAAAAGTCAGAGGTGTATGCCACTTGGGTTTCGAACCTACGACTTTCGTCTTGACCGTGAATACCTCGTATTTTAAATAAATTTATTGTTAACTTATAAACTCATGACTGTATCGCCGAAGTGGTAGAAGTGCAATAAGTATAACTACACTTTGCTAAGTGTTCGATCCCCGGGTCGGGTAAAGTGATATTGGGTTTTTCTATTTAGAAATTCTGAGTATTAGCCCGGAGACTGGAATTTGTGCCTAGTATGGCGACAGGCTCGCCCCCTATCATATTATGGGACCGAAATTCGGCGAAAACTGGGTGGTCTGTTTGCACCTGGCTACCCCTTCGGGGATTACAGGTGTGAGTGTATATGTATGTATGTATATAACAATTATTTGTGTATTTACTATAATTAGAAATACCGAAGGTATATCAAAGGTATTTAGGAGAGTAGTTGCGGGTACATTAATAATGACAACCTAAGTGGGGAGTAGGAAATGTTTAGGACAAACGGAGTGCCTTCCACGCTCCGGGGTTCAGTCAAGTTGTGAAGAAGACTAGGTGACAGACAGGATATTCGTGGTTCGTTCGCGGGGTAGTAAGTTTGTAAACAATTCAATGGCTGCGTAGTTCAGCCTAGAGGGTAATGCTGGTAGATTAATTATAAAGAGAAGCCATAAATAAATCCTGACATACGGTTCTGTTAATATTAAGCACTGAGATGTGTAACAGTGTTATGTAAATATCACAAATTTAGTTATATTTACTCACTTTTCAATTCCCGCCCTTCGGCCGTGCAGCGTCCCTCATCCAACATGCACTTGATGTACGCGTGGAGTAGTCTATGGTTTCCTAGCACGTCATCGACATTCATGCTGTCATATCTGTCTGTGTACATATCTGCACGTACCACGCAGGTGAGGGAGACCGCAACAGCTATAACTATCGAATTCATTCTAGAACAAAGAAAAAATATTAAATAAAAAATTATACACATTGGACACAGGCCTCCTCTACTGAGAGGTTAGGCTTAGTCTATTACGCTGACCTAGTACTGGGTGGTAGACTTAAAATTCTTAATTAGAATTATCGGTATGCATTATTCTTCATGATTTTTTACTTCACCGTAAAGCAAGCGATAAACAGTTAGGAAGGCTGCGGCTTTGCTGTGCCCTGGCATTGTAGAAGTCTATGGGCGGCGGTGACTACTTAACATCAGATGGCCCGTCTGCTCGTCTGCCTATCGAGGCACTATAAGTGCGAAAAGTCAGAGGTGTATGCCATTTAGATATAATGTTTTGTAGAACAAAGAATATTTTATTAGTGTAATAAAAAATATTTATGTAGATAAACTGAATAAATAAAAATTGTGCAGTGGATATTATTTTGTCATTGACTCAATAGGTAATTGGAGGAGTAAAAAGCATTACGGAGAAAAGTTAAATAAATAAATCATAATAATTATTCTTTAATGGTCATTTGAAATCGAATTAAATTGTTTTTATTCTTGACATTCTGAATAACGCAACGTTGATTTTATTTAGGCATAAAATATAATTTAAAAATGGAATCTTCTTGATTTTTACATATTTTGTTACAGGTAAGTGCAGTACAATGGAACAGAGAAAGAGCAACAAATCGACTATTCACTATTAAAAAATATAAAAATAGTAAGTATTTAGTATAAAGAACAAATCGTCGTTAGCAAAATCTATAGTTTATCAATATCATTTATAATAATAAACACAATATAAAATTAAACTGTTTAAGAGGTCTCTACGTGTCAGCTTCAGCCCCACACACGCCTTCCAAATTATTTCTAACAAAATGTAAGAATTCAATTTCTCACATTAATTAATTAGTTGGTAATAGGACAATAGTAGCAACGTATAACATTCGGTTCACCTAATACTCCTGTAAATGCATAAGGTTTTGAATATATGCACTTCGGAGGAAATTACCTCGGAATCATCATCATCATCTACCTGCCCTTATCCCACACTAAGTGGGGTCGGCACAAACGGTTTGAACCCTCCACGCAGCCCTATCGTGCGTCAAATCTGCATTCACCCCTTTCATGCGCATGTCCTCATTCACGCAATGCATCCACCTCTTTTTTTGTCTCCCACAACTCTTTCTTCCATCCACATTCATATTGAGAACCAGTATTGTCACATGCCTTTCATCCCTCGTTACCTCGGAATAACCTTAGTAAAACAATTAAGCCACACAATTTGCAGATGTAACAATACAATGAATGCGGTGGCCTTTAATTACATCACGCGATCCTTTGAAAATTTACATTTGTTATTTTAAGATTGTTTAAAAAATACCATTGCTTGTTAGCTTTCAAAGGTGTTTATAAAGATAATAATTAATATATGCATTTATATTGAAATTCGTATTCTAAATTCAAAAGATATCAAACACTCAAAGGATAAAACCATTCAGCGTATATTCTAGAACAATTCATTTGAATTCAACTGTTACATTCCAACAGTCTATTATTTTAAGACTCCAATCTATTTTAATTTAAAATTAATTATAATGAATACAAGTGTACAAAAGTGTAAATTAAATACATAAATTAAGGGCTTTCGCTTTTGAGTATAACAATTATAATACTGCTGTCGATTACTAAATGGCTATTAAGTGAATTTAGAAATACTGTTAAAAACGTGTAAGTGATGTCCCTAGAAATGACGTAGTTAGCTGTGAGCGTAATCTTTATATCTCATAACCAGAGAATTCGATTTTGGCCCTTCTTTCTATTCCCAGGATTTCGGGATTGGTTACACACGATCCCGGGATTATTACAGGTAACAAAAACCAGAGTATATTATATCCATCAGCTGTTTTAATTATTTTCAATGTCAAAGCAACTGGATATTCATAAAATAATCACTCTTCAAGTCAAACTTCACCAAAATAAAATTTAAAGTATTTTAAAACTAAACAACAGCTACTGTTTAAATTTTAGAAATTATGTCCAAATTTTTTTTTTTAATTTGGACATAATTTCTTACGTTATTATTATGCGTGCGAAGGGATCATTACTGATTGATCATGACCAGATTCGTTTACAAAACCAGCTGGCAAAACAACATGGCTGACAAAATGTTAAGTCAAGGAAGTGCGGTTCCTTTCATGCAATATTGAATGATCATTTTTCTTATATGTTTTTCAATCCCGAAAACCCCGAGATTGGTCAAATTTAATCCCGGAATTTTCGAGATTGATAAACGACCAGGATCCCGGGATCCTGAAATTGAAATCTGTACACATAAACAGACAGAAAAATATGAATCAGACTTATGGATAGAAAAAAAATGCTTTATCACTTTGTATTACAACTCAAATTTGCCAAAATGTAACTTAATGCCCTTTTAGTAAACGGACGGCAATATAAGGGACCTACTTAGCAAATCTTAATATTAATAAAATATTCATAGACAACTGCGAACTACGCTAACACTAAAATGAAATATTCATAAGAACATTTGGAGCTCTTCAAAAGTTTAAGACAGCTTGTATGATAATTTGAAACTGTGCGCTCATACATATAAAGCTACATACAATACATGCATAGCCAGGTATCGCGATCAATATTTTCAACCAACAAAAGAATATAAATTCTTTGGAATTTAACGCCAAAGATTCATGTTTTTTTTTATTTTTAGTGCCTCGACAGGCAAACGAGCAGACGGGCCACCTGATGGTAAGTAATCACCGCCGCCCATAGATGCAAAGTCAGAGCACAGCAAAGCCGCTGCTTACCGTTAACCGTAAATAAAGTATTTACAAAAATAATTTCAAAAAACTATCAACATTAAAACGTAATAAAATAGACAAGGAAAATGTAATCTATATTAAAGGTATATTTTTATATAGTGATTGAGTTAAGAGATGTAATATATATTTTTTAAATTAACGTACATATACATACGATTTGGATTAAGTACCGGCTTACTGCACACATTCCTTAATAGGCCGTTAATCCATTATTTGGTTATTTGAAAAATGCAACACTTCGCATTAATTCTGCATTAGTGTCAGAAAAAAAAACAGGAATAATCGCATTAAGCAGGTTATGTGAGACAACACGTAACTAATTACTGTTACAATGTGTCGAGTACGATGCACAATATAACCTTAAATCTTATTATATGTGAAATAAGCTTTACTGAAAATTACAAAAAAAAATAATGAGTTTTTTTTTAGTGCCTCGATAGGCAGACTAGCAGACGGGCCACCTGATGGTAAGTAGTCACCGCCGCCCATAGACTTCTGCAATGCCAGGGCACAGCAAAACCATTGCCTACCGTTAGAATGAATGTATGTATAAATGTATAGGTACAGTAAATTCATTTCTTTGTAATACAAGTTCACATACCTTGCGTTTAGATTTGCGATAATATTTCCAAAGCACTCTTTCGACCACTAGACTTGTACTGTGAGGATTACAATATTATTCTCCATTTATACCGAACAAAAGTCCTTGGGGAATCGCATTTAATTTTGATCAATGCGAGTTTGTTACAATTTTCCTTATCTGCCGGTACTTCTATATAATTGGAAGTGAAAGAGGTTTTATTGGATTATAAAATAAACTAATGAAAATAAACATTTTAAAGAAAATTATAAGCAGTGATAGGTTAGTTTGTAAGGACTGCTGAGACAAACGTCATAGGTTGAAAAAATTAAATAGCATGTACTGACTCGGTGACGCAGTTGTAATTGCACATGCGTTACGACTGCTATGCTGAGGTCTTGGGTTCGATCCCCGGGTCTGGTAAAGTGATATTGGGTTTTCTATTTGGAAATACTCAGTATCAGCCCGGAATCTGGAATTGAGCCCATAGGTATGCCTATAGGTTCGCCCCCTATCACATTATGGGGCCGTAACAAATTCAGCGAAAAGTGGGTGTCTGGTTATACTTCTGCCTACTCCTTCGGGGATTACAGGTGTGAGTATATATGTATCTATAAAATGTATATTGTGTGTGTATGTGTATATTATAACTCAATCTCATTAAATTAAACTGCCTTATATACAATTCACATACGAGTTACTCGGGGTTTTGTGGCAGTTGCCGCGACACCATTTTTATGGGTCAAAATAAACTAAGCTAACCGGTGTTAAATGGACCTCTGCCTACCCCTAATACAGGCCTGGTATCGGCGTTAGCGTATATGTATAAGATGATGAAATATCAATAATTATAACAATGTCAATCGTTTTACATAATTCGATATAATTCCAATAAATGAGTCAGCGGTACTAAACAATGGTAAGGTCTCGATAAGTCACGATAGATCAATGGCTATTTTTTCCATCATTCAAGATAATAGTCTGATGGCCGTGTCAACGAACACTCAAGTAAGTTCTGCCTTTTCTAACTATCTATATGTGATTTGTCTATTTTGGCACGAAAAATTCACCAATTGTTGTGGATGTAAGGAAATAGGGATCAAAATAGTTTAAGGTGCATTTTTTTCTCCGATGTAATTATTAGAAATTCAATGATTAAAAGTCAAGGCCGAGTGAACTTGAAAAACCATTATGATAGGCTCAAAAAGTACACCGACGACAATAAAAAACAAATTATGTGCCAATGGCACCACCTGGGAAGTATATCCTTTTAAACAAAAAATGGTAATAAAATATAATATTGTTGCAACGTCGGTCTGTTACAATAGTTTTTTTTTTATTAATAATCAAATTCCCTATATTTTTGGTTGGTTTATTCCCTATTGCTGACCACAACTTGATATCACCCCCGCCTGATTAAAGATGTTTTTCGCCAGAGGATCACTATCCTGTTTCTTTACATCTGTTGTACTTTTTTGTATGCAAACACGTGGTTTTGACAGTCAAGGGGTGAATGCTTATTATCAAATGCAGTGACACATAAAAAGCGGCAAGAATAATGTTTGAACATACGACTTTCGTCTTGACAGTCCGTAACGCAACCAACTAGGCTATCGCTACTTTTTTTTATCCTGGCACGGCAAAGTGACCGCACTGTACCTGATGGTAAGCGCAGTGCGGTCCAAATAGAGTACTGAGTATCGAGAGACGATATATCCCCGCTACTCAACACACTCATGCCGGCCTGCTTCTTCACACTACGACATGGGCAAGAAGGTGAAGAAGGGGTCGAGGATCTAGTGTCAGAGTACTAAGAAGGCGGAAAATGGCCATAGTACCCCAACTCCAGACCCCCGACAAAAACCGGATGTACACTGGCTGATCCCGGAACGCGACACACTTGCGTGTGCCACTATGGCGGGTTTTTCGCCCTGTGTACGGTGGTCGCTATCCGGGCGGATATGATATCCTACCACCAGCAGCTGCTATCAATAAATAAAAATATAGTAGCATTTCTTCCATCTCTTTCAAGTGTGGTCAGGTAATGATGTGCGGGTCGCGTCTCCGGGGGCGGACTCCGGCCAAATAAACTCTGAACTTGCTACTTTAATAATATATCATTCGAAATTCCCACAAGGCTGGGTCAGTATTGGTGAAGTCATTATTTATTATCAGCGAAATATACACAGATACACCCAAATGTATAAAAATGTGGATTAATGCAATAAATACACCCACCAGTCACACGCATAGTCCTGACCACACACTAAGACGAGTCTTGGGTCGTGGGTGTCAATTAGTAAAGACTTTCGGACATTTTCAGACCCGAAACAAATATCTGTCTGTCACACAAACATTTGTGCCTCGGTGGCGCAGTTGTGATTGCGCACGCGTTACGACTGCTGTGCTGAGGTTCGATCCCCGGGTCGGGTAAAGTGATATTTGGTTTTTCTATCTAGAAATTCTCAGTATTAGCCTGGAGTCTGGAATTTGTGCCCGGTATGGCGATAGGCTTGCTATCATATTATGGGACCGAAATAAATTCGGCGAAAAGTGGGTGTACTGGTAACACGTCTACCTACCCACCCCTTAGGGATTACAGGCGTGAGTATGTATACACAAATATTTGTCTCGGTGCGGTAATTGAAACCACGGCCTCTCGTTACACAGCCGGCTACTCGCCAGATGCGCCTCGGGGGCCATCAAATTCACCATTTCCCACATCATTATCATGTATCCAAAAGAGTAGCCTACTTAATACCTCAGTCTTGTCAGTCACGGTAGGCAGCGGCTTTGCTGTGCCCTGGCATTGCAGAAGTCTATGGGCGGCGGTGACTACTTACCATCAGGTGGCCCGTCTGCTCGTCTGCCTATCAAGGCATTAAAAAAAAAGTCTTGTAATGTAAATACAAACCTCACATTAATCCACGAATCTAATCCGGCCACGGTCATAAGCCAATTTGGAACTTTCTAGAATCCACTACATGTAAATAAATCGCGTCGTGCAGCTCATAACAAACTTGAGTTAAGCAATTAGTCTTCAGACATTTTGCATTAGAGCGTATGTAATAAGTCTTAGTTAAGCCAAATTAAACCTTTTAGCTTTTCATATAACGTTTATTTTAGGTGTAAGTGAGAATGATTAGGCAAAGCCAATGATATCTGAGACTGCCTTGTATTTGCGTACGCTGTGGTCTCGGGTTCGAGCCTCGGGTTGGATAAACGTGACATTGGGTTTTCTACCATGAGATACTAAGTATCAGCCTGGAGTCTGGAATTGAACCCGGTGTGGCGATAGGCTCGCCCCCTATTACATTATAGGACCGTAATAAATTCAGCGAATTTATTAAGCAATTCGAAAAGTGAGTGTACTGGTTCCACCTCCGCCTACCTCTTAGGGATTACAGGCGTGAGTGTAAATGTATACATAATATATACGAGTAACCTACTACTATTTTCACCAAATTCTGCAAATATTCGTAAATTGATAATACAGTTTTATGAACATGCTTTGTTTTAAAGTTGTGTATACTATATCTATGGTTTTAAAGTCTTCTATTGTTGTTGTATGACATTTATAATCATTAAGCGTGACCATAAAAACGGTATAAAAAACTCCAACAGCAAAGGCATAAAAACAAGGCTCAAAAAATTCTTTGTAACGTTATTTTTTTTCTTACCTATCAAAGAGAATTGTAATAAAGTCATAAGTAGCAAGCCCGGGAGGGCTTTTTGTTTTTCTAAGCGCAATAATCTTTGCGCAAAACTCCATTTTGTCGTACTTTTATATCTATAATAAAACTGACATTGTTTTGAATATGTTTTTTTTAAATAGAAATTATTGAATGAATGTTGAATTGCATGTGTGTCGCGTTCCGGAGTCAGCCAGTGTACATCCAGTTTTTGTCGGGGGTCTACTCTGCCACTAGACCCTCGACAGCTTCTTCACCTCCTTGCCACATGGCGTAGTGTGAAGAAGCTACACAGCAGGCCGGCATAATTGTTTGAGTAGCGAGGGATAGATTGTTTCTCGCTACTTGGTACTCTAACTGGACTGCACTGCGCTTACCATTAGTTGCAGTGTGGTCACTTTGCCGTGCCATAATAAATAAAAATACGTGCCAAATTTCAACCAGATCCATCCAGCCGTTGTAGCGTGATTGAGTAACAAACATCCATCCATCCAAACATTCGCATTTATAATATTAGTAGGAAGTAGGATTATAAGACCTATTGCCGCACTCGGCCGTCGTGAGATGAAAATCTCCATTTCTTGAAGCAGTTCTACACTAGATTGAACTTATATTAGAAATTATAAAGATCGCACTTCTTTTCTTCTAATTTGCCACAATCCATGTAAAAGCCAACAACCTTTGATAATAGTTTTAATTAAAAACCAGACCGAGTAACTGCGTCAGCGACAATATACAAATCAACTCTTGATTGTTTTATACGTCCTACATTTATACACTTTCTCCTCAATTATCATTTTCTTGAGAAATTGTATACCATTTTTTCATAAAAATTCGTAAAGCTTATATCGTGCTTTCATCTTCAACTTGTGCGTTCAACAGACACATACTTAAGCGCCTGTTTTAAAGTTCTGAAATTGAAGGGCTATGTAGAACGAAATGATAGACTTTATTTATTTACGTACCACTTTAAGCAATTTTTTTTTTTCTTAAAGAATACTTCTCTGGCCTCAGAGCCACCATCATCGTCTAGATAGACCTGTGTTCCTCAATTTTGTTGTTTATTTAGCCTACATATTCTTAATAACATTAGATTCATTACAATTTAAAATGTAAGGGTATTTATTAATACAACGATAATTTATTCAATGACTTCCGGCTTAATCTACTCTTAGATTTAATGTAAATATCGGGGGTGTCTTACAGAATATTTGCGGGTAGAATGACAAGTTATAGACTCAGTGGGCGGAAGATTAGTTATAAAAAGGAACGCCTCAGCGCTCGCGGGGCAGTCCGTACGAGACTAGCGGGAGTCTGGCTCAGTCATCGATGTTGCTAATAAAAATATGCAGAGTATGTAAATTGCTCGTGAAATCATAAATCACATAAATCGTGTCTAACTATATGCAGATACTATTAAGTGCCGTAAGAAACTAACCAATTTTGCTTCTTCTCATATATCTCATACTAGCTGTTGCTCGCGGCTCCGCCCGCGTGGAGATGATATTTGGGAGAAAAAGTATACAATACAAAATACCAATTTTCATGCGTTTAACTTCAAAAATGACTGTCGCCGTAGAGAAAAATAGATTTACAGAATCTAAATAATTTATAAACCAATTTATAGATTGAACATAATATAATACTAGCCCTGTATTAAACATTGTCCCACTGCTGGGCACGGGCCTCCTCTACTAATGAGAGGGGTTAGGCCTTAGTCCACCACGCTGGCCTAATGCTGGTTGGCTGACTTCTCATACCTTCGAAAAAATCTCAGATATGCAGGTTTCCTCACGATGTTTTCCTTCACCGTTAAAGCAAGCGATAATTAACATTTTAATACACACATAACTTTAGAAAAGTCAGAGGTGTATGCCACTTGGGTTTCGAACCTACGACTTTCGTCTTGGCAGTCCGTACCGCAACCAACTAGGCTATCGCTGCTTCTTTGTTTTTCTCTATTGAACATAATATAATATATTTATGTGTTTATTGTGTTAGTGTACAAAAATATATATTTTATTTCTTCCCAAATACGTAAATGAAGTGACACAAAAGCGGAAACCCGACAGAACTACTAACAGTATCACTGATTAAATACATTAGAGTGTACTATACCCTAGACGTATACTGTGTTACCTCGCCTTAATTTAATTCCCAGCATACCTTAGTGTGTCCACTGTAACAGAATTACCTGTTATCAAAGTAAAGTTAAGAGCTGGTTAACTGACTGTTCAAACTCCAAATACGGAAACCAGCTATGTAGCTTTAAATAAGCTTATATTTAATGGCAGCCTCCGTGGCGCAGCAGGTGAGTAGCCAGCTGTGAAACGAGAGCCCGTGGGTTCGATTCCCGCACCGAGACAAATGTTTATGTGAAATATTTGTTTCGGTTCTGGGTGTTGTGGGACCATAGGCGCTTGGTGTTGATACCCACGATACAGGCTTTACCTAGTGTGGGGTCAGAATTATGTGTGTGACTGTTGGGTGTATTTATTAATTTGTTTTATGTGAGATTGAATAACAATGATATTGCATTGTCATACGTTTATGAATGCCAAATTTCAGCCTATTCAGGCTACGAGAACTGGTTCAAAATTCAGTTGAAAATTTTGACCTAAACAAACACACAAACATTGCAAGATGAATAAAAGCTTGTAAGAGAACACGTAACTCAGGAAATGTGATAAAAATGAATTAATATTTCTGTGTTCCATTTTCAAATACATGTTGTTTGACCGTTTAATACCAGCCAGTATTAAACATTGTCGCACTGCAGAGCACGGGCTTTCTAGAGGCGTTAGGCCTTTTTAAATACAAATAATACACTTACACTATGTTCTTATTAGTGTGCTTTCAAAATGTATTGTAAAATGTACCGACCAATTTACAAATTATAGAACTTAAATACAGAAGAGCAAAAATAATACTTATCCCCAGCTATATCATACAACTTTTAAATTCTCTATTTCCACTTAGGAAATTTTTATCGCTGTTTAAAGTTAGACTAAGGCCTTACCCCTCTCACTAGTAGTCTTCTACTACTAGTATTGTTGACAATGTTTAATACAATGCTAGTACTATCATTATTATTATTTTTTTTTAACTAAAATCTTTCACACAAACATTTGGTGTGGGAATCGAACTCACGGCCACTCGTTTCACAACCAGCTACTCACCTACTGCGCCACGGAGGCTGTCAACACAAACAGAACCTGAAACAATTGTTTTTGGAATTATTGTCTGTCAAGGTATCTAGTCCAAAGTACTGCATTACGACAAAAGAATCAACATTAAAATCATAGAGTGTATCTCGAGGTAACATTTTGTCTTTATTTCATTTAAATCGGTGAATTCAAAAGTTATACCTGTTTGAACGAATATCTGTATTATACAAAGAGTAGTTGTGAAAGGTGAAATGATTTTAAAAATAGAAGATAACTTACACGCGGGCGGAGCCGCAGGCAACAACTAGTGATCTATAAAGGTGTCCAATATATCTTTATAAATCTCAATTAAGTATTCAATTAAAGTTTAACGTCTATCGAAGTCGATTTCCGATATCCGGCCGGAGCCCAGAAACTTCAAGTTCAAATATTCCAAGATACCTTCGGAGATAACATTAAATAGTTAATATTGGAAATATTTTACACCATTATTGAAATTCATCTTAAGTATCAATAGAACTTGTAGGCTTAATAGAAAAACTGATCTGTTAAGTCTTTAATATAGTTCTAACCGCTCTCATGCTTAAATGACGTCACAGCAGTGGGAGAGTGTTTATATAATAATAAATAACACCCAACAGTCACACACATAGCCCCGACCCCACATTAAGATACGAGTCTTGTGTTGTGGGTATCAGGGACTACGAGAGACTTTCGGTCTCACAACACCCAGACCCCGGACACAAATATCTGTCTATCATACAAACATTTGTCCCGGTGTGGGAATCGAACCCACGGCCTCTCGTTTCACAGCCGGCTACTCGCCTACGGTAACTGTTAAATATATAGCTATATAGTGAAATACATAGTAAATATCAGCCCTATATAGCTGTGCTATATAGGGCTGATGTTTTTTATTCCATTTGGTTTACCACCAAATCCCTTAAAATATTTGGGATTAGTATATGATTTTCGCTTAACGCTCCATTAGTCCCTGTAACAGCGTATCATCCCCGAGAGGATCCCTGTAGTGATGCGCAAACTCGATTATTTTTAGATGCTGCTACTTTAATCGATTTTTTCACTCGGATCCACTTAAACGATTTTATGATGGTATTATTAGGATGTTTTCTTTTGCATATGGTATAGGTTAGGAGGTTATTGCCTGTTTTTAAAATGGAATTTGTGTCCTGACGCTTTCTTTGTATTGTGTTATTGTAACAATGGATATACGAGAAATAGATTTTATAGATTTCTAGGAGAATTTGCATTCAAAATTTGTATCATTTACTTTTAACATATTTTCCATGTTATTTAAAACACATGGAATTTTTTTGAGGCAGAAGGTTTCGTGATTATATATATTTAACATGTACATATTTTTATATAGCATTTGCTTCAACGGACTTCGCAGGAATTTCTTGGAACTCGAGCAATAATTAGTTTTGCGCAATATTGCCTAATATAATCACTCAAGTATTAGACAGTATAAATATATCTTATTACCAGCGGGCCTGGCAAATGTCGTCCAGCCTGGAAAAGCATTGCCACATTAAATATATTTTTTTAAGATCACAATCTTTAGCATTTCTCTCGCAAATCCCAGCAAATAAAATTTGGTCACATCCCGACAGCAGCGCCACCTACCGGATCCAATTGTTCCAATTCCAATTGTTGTTCAAACCATCAGAAACCGATTGATATATACACAACATTTCATCCAAAATCGGTTCAGCCTTTTAGGTGTAGTTAGGTGACAAGCACACGTACAGCAGAATTATATATATTATATTAAGATACAATTTCCCAAGCTCATCGCAAAAACCATATTCTATTTCAAAGAAAAACACATAGTTAATGTACTGAAAATACCGTTAAGCCTAACGTGAATAAACAGATTTAAAGACTGTGGCCCCGTCGTGAAGATTGCCATATTTTGTAAACAGTCTTGTCTTTTATAAGACTCGTTTGCACACTCTTTTTAATGTTAATACAGCTCTTTGAGAATTCCATCTCTTCGTTTCCAAGGAGGAAATGATTAGATGTTGAAAGAAAATGAATTTTTTTACTGCAAAATACACATTGATTCGTGAATCTTGTGGTGTAATTTTGTGATGGAAAAGTCTTAGAATGGAATAAAATCAATATGTCTTATATTGAGCAGGTACTTGCCTGATGGGAAGGACTTCTTCTATCTAATTGGGGCTTTGTAACTTGTGAGCTTTTTAGTTATTTATACTACGCCTCGGTGGCGCAGTTGTAATTGCGCATGCATTACGACTGCTGTTGTGACATATCGGGTTCGATACCTGGGTCGGGTAAAGTGATATTGGGTTTTTTTTATCTAGGAATTCTCAGTATTAGCCCGGAGTCCGGAACCTGTGCCCGATATGGCGATAAGCTCGCCCCCTATCACAAACCCAAAGAGGGTGTACTGCTTACACCTTTGCTTACCCCTTCGGGGTCTACAGGCCAGAGTGAATATGTAAGTATGTATGTATGTACTAGACCTCAGGAAATTTTAACGCAGGCGGAGCTAAAGACAAAAGTTAGATTAAAATTCGATTATTCAACTTTGGCTGTAATTCTACAATTAATCACAAAAGTCATATTTTTTGTTTTTTTTCTGCTAGCCTACTATTCCGTTCGAATACAAATATTTTTTTATTCAGTTGAATCGGAAAGCACAAATACATTGCCATATAAACTTCTACGCTAATTAAATGTCATGTTCAATAAAGAAATCAAATTAAAGCACTTATTTAAATCTAAAAAACAGTTTTAATAAATGATTAACTCGGTAAAAATATTTTTGTTTATTTATATACCTTATTAAAAAATCTTTAGCGACATATTTTAAAGCACCAGCATTTTTATTCACCAATGAGAGACTACTTTTCCAAAACTATACTGGTGTGTTTTTGTTCAACAATAAAAAGTAGGGTTCGCCGAGACCTTAAACGGGTACCAGAAGCTAATTTCGGCCCTCATCAAAACACAACGTGTTGGCCACGCGTCCTTTAATATTTCAGAATGCGCAACAGGCCCTTCCGAACATAAATTATTCGTAGCGAGGCGTGTCTGTAAACGTTGTACATTCCTGGTTATTTATTGAGAAAATATGCATGTGTTTTAATACACAAACTCTGTGAAAGAATATATATTTTTATACATATACATAGTCTGACAAACGAGCCAGTGGGTCACCTTTTTTTATATCATAGTCCGACAAACGAGCCAGTGGGTCACCTCATGTTAAGTGATCTCCACCGCCCATGAACATCCATAATACCGAAAGTATCATGTATGCGCTGTCAGCCTTATAGGACAGGAATAGGGATTAGGGAAGGGAAGGGAGAATCTGGGCCTCCGGATATCTCACTT
Source organism: Laothoe populi (assembly GCA_905220505.1). Classification (NCBI taxonomy): domain Eukaryota; kingdom Metazoa; phylum Arthropoda; class Insecta; order Lepidoptera; family Sphingidae; genus Laothoe; species Laothoe populi. The sequence continues at coordinate 4,197,862 of HG992165.1, forward strand.
ACCATACGAAACGCGACAGTAAACTGTCACTTTACGTTGGTTTTCTATTAGACAGTGGTACTACCCCGGTAGAGCCGACCCATTCATGCTGTAGACAAATATGTCTACAGCGTGGCTCTACCACTGGTATAAGCGGTGATAGCCTTTTATTATTCAAATATTTATTGAATCCATGAAATGTTATACATTATTTAGATTCTGTCAATTTTTTACTCTACCGCCAGTTCGGAATGCAGTTTCGCTAGAGAAGAACGGGCCAGAAACTTTAGCGTTGCTCTTTTGGTTAACAATATTTGGTAATACAATTATTATACAATTTTAATTTAATTACATTAGATTAGAGCAGCTCAATGTGTGTTAAGCTGCCTTATTGCAAGATTGTGAAATAAAACTCATTACAGCACCTAGTGCCGCACATGACCATCGTGAGAGTGAAATCTCGATTTCTTAAAGCAGTTGGTCCTTACTGAAATAGTCTGAGCAGACCAGTCCACACGAGCCGCACCCGATCACGAGTAGTGACGCATGTGTCAGCCATCGGCCTCCTCAACCATGTTACAGGGAAGAGACCGACCTGGCACATAGCGCCGCAGCAAGCACAGACACTTTAGCGAGCATGACATACCCAGACTAAATACAACAATTAAATACTAAGACAATAATATCAAGTAAAGTCATGTAAGGCATATAAGTTCGCAATGTTAAGCAAATAAAATATTCGCATAACTTAATATATATAACTCTTATACAAACATATAAAGTTCCCAATAATAAGTCAATGACTAACTTCTAAGTAATCTGAAACTTTTCCATGAATTCTTCTCAAGTATGCAGGTTTTCTCTCGGTGTTTTTCTTTCAGCGGTAATTAACAACGAATGCACATCACTTCGAAGAGTCAGAAGCATGTGCCTTAAAGCCGTAACACTTCGCGACAGTCAGTTCCAATCCATCGTCCCTACACTTACAATGTGGTCACTTTGCCGAGCCAGTATAAAAAAAAAACATTGAGCCACTTTTCGCCCTAACAAATGAGGCAATCGTAAACCCAGTAATGGACACCGAACAAATTAAATCCACCGCGCTATCTACATTTCTTAGTGCTTAATTCTGTTGTTACGTACCACATTTAGTATTCTGTGTTTTGATTAAACCAAATTGCTTGTTGAAGCGGTTCATAAGTTTACATGCACATGGGGAATAATAAAGAAATGTATCTGGTGGAATGCCTCGGTGGCGCAGTTGTTTTAGTATTTATTACTGACTAGATGTTGCTCGCGGCTCCGCCCGCGTGGGGTTATTTACGGAAGAAAAGGTATACAATCCAACGCCTTTCTATAATTTGCTATACAATAGAAAGTGTTCCTTTTTCCGGAATAAAAAGTAGCCTATGTCATTTTCTGATCCCTAAACTGCCACTATGCAAAAAATCATGTCGATCCCTTGCTCTGTGAAAAACTAAACTATCCCGAGGGCACTGTACATTTTTCCGGGATAAAAAGTAGCCTTTGTGCTTTTCCAGACTATAATCTATCTCTGTGCCAAGTTTCAGCCAGATTCGTCTAGCCGTTGTAGCGTGATTGAGTAACAAACATCCATCCATCCAAACATTCGCATTTATAATAGTAGTAAGATTACAAATAAGTAGTCATAGCTAAGGTAAAACAAATAAGCCGAAAAGGCTATTTATTGGAAACTTTTTTCGTTTTTATGGATGAATTTCGTTTGACTATGATAGTGAAAGTCGGCTTTCAAGTGGAGACTTCGGCAAGCACTTCTGGACAGAGTTGCGGAATCTCATTATATCATAGTATATTTATTTTATACTTATGATATTATGTATATATGTGTATGTATTTATATATCTTATTATCAATATTATTATATTTATTATGTATGTATGCGAGTATTTATGTATGTACATCCTTATTTGTTATTTTTTTTTATCTATATGCACCTACCCTGCTTATCTCTGCACCACCTTAAGTCCGCCTATATATATACCTTTTATAAAAAAAAAATAAGATTTTCTTTTTTTTTTATAACAGTCCGACAAACGAGCCAGTGCGTCACCTGATGTTAAGTGATCTCCACCGCCCATGAACATCCACAATACCGAAAGTATCATGTATGCGCTGCCGGCCTTAAAGGACAGGAATAGGGATTAGGGACGGGAAGGGGGAATCTGGGCCTCCGGATATCTCACTTACCATACGAAACGCGACAGTAAACTGTCACTTTACGTTGATCTGACGTTGACTGAAGATCATTTGTGTATTCTTTTAGTCTAGTCTAGCACAGTCGTGCTCAAATAACACTATATCCATTATAATGTAAAAAAAAAATGAAAAATATAATCACGAATATATTTTAACTGAAAAAACAAACTCTAGAGGCTTTGACTTCGCATTTAACATAAGCAGCTTTCCCCGGAAGTCTTTAAAATAATTGGTCCCCATAAAAATGTAAACATTCCCAAAAAAACAAAGCTTGAACATCCGCGATAGCAGGTTGAAAGAGCAATATTTTAAAGAAAGCAAATTTACAGAAGGTCAACGTTCCTACTTTATCACAGAATGCGCACCCGTCCAAAATTATTGCGCTTGAATACAGACTTTTATGTGTTTTTATAAATACAAGCCCAATAAAGCTGAGAGTTTGGAAGTTTACTGAAAAAGTTTCTTATGATATTATTTTTATTAAATAGGCTATTAAAGTAAATGTTCTTGAAGCATGACTTTTATCAAATGAAAGAAAGGTAGATTAGAACACTTTATTAGCGTAAAAGTATACATACATACATATACAGTCACGCCTGTAATCCCCGAAGGGGTAGGCAGAGGTGAGAGGTGTAACCAGTACACCCACTTTTCGCCGAATTTCAGTTCCATAATGTGATAGGGGGCGAGCCTATCGCCATACCGGGCACAGATTCCAGACTCCGGGCTAATACTGAGAATTTCTAGATAGAAAAACCCAATATCACTTTACCCGACCCGGGGATCAAACCCGAGACCTCAGCACAGCAGCAGTCGTAACGCATGCGCAATTACAACTGCGCCACCGAGGCAGTCATGCGTAAAAGTATGTACAGTATATATCTTATATAATACTAGCCCTGTATTAAACATTGTCCCACTGCTGGGCACGGGCCTCGTCTACTAATAAGAGGGGTAAGGTCTTAGTCCACCACGCTGGCCTAATGCGGTTTGGTAGACTGCACATACCTTCGAAATTCTTATAAGAATTCTCAGGTATGCAGGTTTCCTCACGATGTTTTCCTTCACCGTTAAAGCAAGCGATAATTAACATTTAATATACACATAACTTTAGAAAAGTCAGCGGTGTATGCCACTTGGGTTTCGAACATACGACTTTCGTCTTGGCAGTCCGTACCGCAACCAACTAGGCTATCGCTGCTCTCTATATATCTTATAACAACAGAATATTCTGATCAATCAACTTTTGTAAAACTTATTGACACGCAAATATTGTGTACAATATTACCATTAAGAATTACATAAAAGATATAGGGAATTTAAGGTATATGATATTTATAAAATTATTATTATTTATCCTGGCACGGCTAAGTGCACTAAGAAAGAAAAAGAAAAGAAAAAGAAAGAAAAACGATTTATTCGTTACAGTTCGCAACGCGCACATACCACAATTAACAAACACACACATATTATGCATATATTTTTATAAAACACTAGATTTGGCACCTGCGCGTCGCAGCTGTGACAGGTAGGTGACCACTCAGCGTACTGCTGTGCTGTGGCACGTCCATAGTACATACCACAACACAGCGCTGGTTTTCAGTGGTCACTGCTAGTACGCTAGTAAGCGCCAGTTAGAGTATTATTATTATCATGCCAGCCTTTCTTTTTTTTATCTCATTGTCATAGCCGATATTTATATCACACAGAAATTCCGGTATCGACACCTTTTTTCGGCATGCATCGTTAACATGGTCCGCTTGAGTTCAGAATATTTTGTTCAGAAATTAGAGTACTTTTTATATTTTGATGGGTCCACGAATGTTTGCATATTTTGTATTAGATTTATGTGCGATATTATGAAAGAATTTATTTCTAAATCCATATATTTTACGACATGATATCTGGGTATTTTATAATACTTAAAAATGTGTCTTAAGTATACTTCTTCATACTGGAAAGTGTACATGTTATGTGCTACACACTTGTATATTACGCGTAGCCCGTAGCATGTGTGTAGCATGGCGTAGTATTATAGCAGCCTACGAGAATTTATAAATGCAATCGACCGATTCAATGAGGTATTGTGACATTCAGACTTGATGCGATCATTTTTATGTATTAAGCCTGATCACAATCGCCCATGGATTACACAGTTAGAAGAGATACCTTTAAGCAATGGAGAAAGAATGGGAAATCCCTCAACCCATTCGTATCATGTCTTTCACAAATAATGTTTTTAAGCTAAATTACATATCGTTCTTGAGAATTGGAACATTAAAAAGTGATAGGGTCATGTTGTGGACAGCTCTTTTTTTTTAGTGCCTCGACAGACACACGAGCAGACGGGTAATAAACTGATGAACCTGGTAATAACCTGATGGTAAATAGTCACCGACGCCCATAGACTTCTGCAATACCAGAGCACAGAAAAGCCGCAAGTTTAAAATTAGAGAAGGACCACAGTCTCACAGAGATCTGATGTGTAAGCAGTTATGTTTCTTGCACTGAGTGAGCTTTTAGGAACAGGATTCCTTGACACTTCTATTATTACGGGTGTGTGTAGAGAGCTCTTTTGTTTGACTTAACCCTTCGTCGGCCTTTGCTATGTAAAAAACAAATGTAAACCTTAAATCTCAAACCACAGGGGCTATTATTCAAACGCTCAGACATGTTTCAACTGCTGTTTCATATAATTACCTGTGTGATTGTTTAATATTGTAATAAGTGGTCTCGTGGCGGTACATTTGCATTAGCATGACAAATGAGCGTGTAACGGTTAAGTAGGTCGCACGGGGTCGTCGTAGATGTAGAGTGACTAGATGGGCCTTAGGGCGTACTAATGTGGCCCGTAACAGAAGGAAACGGAAACGCATAGTACAAATTTATTGAATCTTTATATTTTTATGTCGACGAGCAGCATTTCAATTTTTTTTTATCTTGGCTCAGCAAAGTGACTACATTGCACCTGATGGTAAGCGCAGTGCCGTCCAATTAGAGTATGGAGCAGCGAGAGACAATCTATCCCCCGCTACTCAACACAATCATGCCGGCCTGCTTCTTCACACTACGCCATGGGCAAGAAGGTGAAGAAGCGGTCGAGGGCCTAGTGTCAGAGTACTCAGAAGGCCGCAAAACGGCCAAACGACGAAATAGTTCAATATGCTATTGAACACATAAATATATAGGATTTTAATTTTGTATTATTTAGAATTGTTTTTGCTTCATGTAATTAAATTAAATAATTTGTGCATATCAAGACTGACATTATTGTATTAATTAGTAATAAGTGATTAGTTATAGTATAAATATTAAATGTATGTATACTTTTTTTTCTTTGAACTTTTAATTGCTTTATACACCTGTAAAGGCATTTCACATTGTAAAATTTCCTAACTACCTATATAAATATTATTGTATTGTGTTGTGACATGTCGTTGGTGTAAAAAATAAATAAATAAACACCACTGACTGCTTTTCACGTGGTTGACAATCGGATGTATTGACGATCACTGGCTCGGATATTTTAAGTATAGTCGTAGAATGCTCAAAAATAGTCTGAGCAAATCACAGACAGCACCCTTTCACGAGTAATGATGGATGTGCACGCCATTCTCCTCAACCATGTTACAGGGAAGTGGCGGCCCATGATTATATGATTTTCATATATATATATTTTTAGTGCCTCGATAGCCAGACGAGCAGACGGGCCACCTGATGGTAAGTAGTCACCGCCGCCCATAGAATTCTGCAATGCCAGGGTACAGCAAAGCCGCTGCCCACCGTTACCCGTACATATTATTTAACCACGTTCATTGCCACATTAACAGAAGCTATACGCGTGTATAATGCAGGTGCGGTATGAGCGGGTTTACGAGGTCCGCTAAAGCCTCCGCAACTGCCTTGCTAAGTAGAGTTGAACCTGCACCTGTCCCAAATTATTTAGTTCGTCCTGTCACATTTGGTACAGATTAGATATTTTGATAATAAAATTTGAAACACTGGGCAAGGATACTTTTTATACTGGAAGCCGTGCATAGAGCTGGATAGAATGTTGTGCGTGTCAAATATTTGCCGCATTAAATTATTAGGACATAACTGGATGATATTAAAATGTTAATTATCGCTTGCTTAACGGTGAAGGAAAACATCGTGAGGAAACCTGCATATCTGAGAATTTTTCGAAGGTATGAGAAGTCTGCCAACCCGCATTAGGCCAGCGTGGTGGACTAAGGCCTAATCCCTCTCATTAGTAGAGGAGGCTCGTGCCCAGCAGTAAGACAATGTTTAATACAGGGCTAGAATTATTAACTGGATTTACGATAGTGATTCTTTTTTTATCCTGGCACGGCAAAGTGACCACACTGCACCTGATGGTGAGCACAGTGCCGTCCAATTAGAGTATGGAGTAGCGAGAGACAATCTATCCCCCGCTACTGAACACAATCATGCCGGCCTGCTTCTTCATAGTACGCCATAGACAAGAAGGTGAAGAAGCGGTCGAGGGTCTAGTGTCAGCGTACTCAGAAGGGCACAAAACGGCCAAACATTGTACCTCAACTCTAGACCCACGACAAAAACCGGACGTACAATGTCTGACCCCGGAACGCGAGACACTTGCGTGCCACTATGGCGGGTTTTACACCCTGTGTACGGTGGTTGCTATCCAGGCGGATATGAATATCCTACCACCATGAAATAATATTGTGAACAACAATGTTTGTTAATTCTTTTGATATTCAGTTCTTGTTTAAATTCTTTGAACCGGTGTCTCAAAGTTAAATCTTTTGCAATATTTACTACAAGATGCCGCCTTTGAAAGAGGCAATGTGAATGAAATGAAGGTACTTTATTTAAAAGTCAGTGCGTTGTAGTTTTCTTATCTTCTATTTTTGTTTGAGAATTTATTGTAGCCTGTACAAGGCTTTAGAATTTTCTTTCATCTGTCTGCATTCATCCTTATTTATAAGTATTTAAATAATATATTTTTATGATAAGTATTTGTTGCTACGTCTTTTGGCATTCTGAATATAATTGAAATATTGTTTTTAATGCTTCAGCAAAAAGGGTTTGCTGATTGATAAAGTTCGGATGAAAATAAATCAATTTATTGATGTTGTATTTTCCTGTGGTACAATTTTTATGAGTTTAAAACATTTTTTTATCGCTGCCAATGCTTTTTAAGACTAAACCGTTCAACATGCATTTGTTTATTGAATCGAACCTCTTAATTTTTTTTTATTAATTATTATTAATTTTATTTAGAGCAGTGATAGCCTAGTTGGTTGCGGTACGGACTGTGAAGACGAAAGTCGTAAGTTCGAAACCCAAATGGCATACACCTCTGACTTTTCTAAAGTTATGTGTGTATAAAAATGTTAATTATCGCTTGCTTTAACGGTGAAGGAAAACATCGTGAGGAAACCTGGCATACCTGATAATTCTCATACGAGTTTCGAAGGTATATGAAGTCTACCAACCCGCATTAGGCCAGCGTGGTGGACCAAGGCCTAACCCCTCTCATTAGTAGAGGAGGCCCGTGCCCAGCAGTGGGACAATGTTTAATACAGGGCTAGTATTATTATTAATTTAAATATGCAAAACAAGTGCGAGCAACATTTGCGTACTGGGAGGGTTCTTACCATCAAATTGTTCTACATCATAATTATTTTTGTTTGTGCGTATTTTACAAAAACTTTTATCTTGTATTTTCTTATTACTGTTCTACGCCTATTTTAGAACTGTAAACCAAAAGATTGTCTTATAAATCTGTATTATTTTCCTCAAATACACACGCGGAAACGTATTTCTTTAATAAGGTCCCAAATAATAAAAAATATATCTCATATTCTCTCGCACTTTTATTGTATCAGAGGACGATAAAGAATTGTATACGAGGATGAAGAAACCAATTGGCACTCTACTGTAAACCGATTTACTTGTTGATTTGTAGAGCGCTTAGTTCATGTAATACTGGTTTTTACTTGTGTTTTGGCCGCGGGAATATCAATTCTTACTGCAAATTCTTTTATATCACAATAGATTCAGAATTAAGTTGTAGTCAAGTTTAATTGTAAAGGATTTAATAGATCGGATCAATAATTCTAGCGATAAGCAGCATAGCCTAGTTGGTTGCGGTACGGACTACCAAAAGGCTTATGTTCGAAACCAGCCAAAATGGCGTACAACCTCTGACTTTTCTAAATATACGTGTGTGTTCATTATTAATTATCTCTTGCTTTTACGGTGCGGAAAGACATTGTGAGGAAACCTACCAGCGAAAACCTTTTTTTTTTTTTTTTTTTTGTCGCGGGGAAAGCGTTTTATTACTGCCGCCCGCTCCGGAGGGAAGCGGATTAAGAATAAAACGGGTATGCTGGACTAGCCGGTCTTACGACCCAGCATCCCCCTCGCACGGATGATGGCTACCCGTGCTGCCGCTGGGCCGAGTCCCTAACCCCTATATACACCCCACCCGACACTACCAGCTAAAACCCCGCGGTGGCCTTCTTCGGCGCTTACGGAGCGATCCCGGGGTATTCTAAGGAGTGCTAGAATTGCAGCCGGAATCGCCCCTGCGCGGTGCTGCGTAGCAGCCCATCTCCATGGAGGGCTAAGGAGCCCCCGCGCACCGAACAACGACAGCGAACGAGGCCTTACCACACGCGCTGCCGTCCATCTCGGGGTCGCACGATGCTCCGAATTTGGGAGTGCATCGATACGGGCTGACAGCCCTCCGCTGCGCGCCCGCGACCCCCGATGGCCCCTATTAGTCGCCTCGTACGACAGGCAGGGGTTACCGTGGTGGAATTCAAACGCCCCCATTCCACAGGGCGGGAGACGCCGGTCAGTCGTCCACCTGGCGCCTCCTACGTCTTCTCTGGCGGCGGGAGGGATCATATCGTTCCCGATCCCTCTCAGCACTCTCCTTCTGCGAGATGACGTTCTCGCAGAAGTGGGCCACCGCACGCCAGGACCTCCGGCTGGCGACCATGGACGACACCACGGCCGGCAGCGAGAGGTCTCCTCCGACGACTGCTCTGAGAGCGCTGCGCTCTTCGTCCCAGGCTGGGCACTCCTCCAACGTATGTTGGGCCGTGTCTTCGCGGCAGTTGCCACAGTGGTGGCACACGGCGGACACCTCCTTTCCGATCCGACACAGGAACGAACCGAAACACCCATGGTCCGTTAATATCTGTGTCAGTCGGAACGTAGGCGCCCCGTGGCGCCTGTCTAGCCATCTCTTTAGGACAGGACGCACTGCCGCGACAGTCCTCAAGCCCGCAGTCGGGCTCTCCAGCCTGGTATGCCACTCCTCCACGGCGGTTCTGCGAAACCGGGCCGCAATCTCCCTCGGGGCCAGTCTCTCCTGACGGCGGCTGGACGCCTCCTCCCGCCAGAGGAACGCTGACGAGAGGAGTTTGGCGTCCAACTCCCAAGGGAGTGTGCCGGCCAATACGCAGGCCGCCTCGTGGGAGACCGTGCGGTAGCCCCTTACTATTCGCTGCGCCACCAAACGCTGCGGTTTGCGCAGCAGGGCGACGCAGCGGGCGTTCAGGGACTCGGCCCATACGGGACATCCGTACAGGGCCATTGACCGCACGACTCCAGCGTATAAACTTCGGCAAGGGCTATTAGGTCCCTCCAGGTTCGGCAGCAGGCGTCCGAGCGCGCCCGCCGCCCGCACCAATTTCGGCGACAACTCCTTGAAATGGGCACAGAAATCCCACCGGCTGTCCAGAATCAATCCCAAGTACTTCATTTTACAGCCGATGGGAATCCGCACCCCCTCCACACTTATGTGTGGCTCAAAAGGTGGCCGCATCCGGGGCCTGTGAAAACAAAGGGCCTCGGTTTTGTTGAGGGCCACCTTAAGGCCCAGTCGCCGAATCCTGCCCACCACCTGTTCGGTTGCGAACGAGGCGAGCAGGGTGGCCTCCTGGAAAGACCTGGCCGACGCTGTCACTAGTGTGTCGTCCGCGTAACAGACGACAGCGACACCTCGGGGGTAGGTACCACGGAGCACCCAATCGTAGCCGATGTTCCACAACAGAGGGCCCAAGACTGAGCCCTGCGGAACACCGCAGGCCATCGCTCTTCGGTGCCAACCGTTGGCGCCCGGATACACTATGTATCTATCTGAAAGATACGAGTGCACCAGGCGCCGAAGATACGGTGGCACCACGTGGTACCGCAGTGCTTCCATTATGCAGGCCCAGGGTAAAGTGTTAAACGCGTTGGCGATGTCTAGAGACACCGCCACCACCACTTCACCACGAGCCACTGCATCCTCCGCTTGTGCCTTGACCCGCAAAATCGCGTGTATTGTCGATCGGCCCTGCCGGAACCCGTACTGGCATTGTGCCAGGTCCGGCCCGACCCCTTCGAGATGCTCGACGAGGCGAGCGTGAACAATACGCTCGAAAAGCTTGCAGACCTCGTTGAGCAACACAATGGGCCGGTAGGCCGATGGCGACTCTGCGGGCCGCCCCTCCTTCTTGAGCAGGACCAATTTCCCAGTTTTCCACTGAGATGGAAAACGGCCCTGCTCCAGACACGCGGAGAACAGGCCACGGAGCCTAGTACCCAGATGCTCGACGGCTAACACCCATGCACGCCCGGGGATACCGTCGAGACCCGGGGCCGTCTTCTTGCCCCGTAGCCGAAGCACCACCGCCCGAAATTCTTCGGGCGATACCTCCGAAACAACCCTTGCCGAACTTAACGACGATGGCGTCGATAAATGTGACACCATCGCTGGGGGAGTGACATTCACAGTGGCAGGGAACAAAGGTGCGACGACCTCTTCAACTAGATCGCCCCGGAGACTCTGAGTCAGTGGGGGCGCCCATGGGCGATACCGTCTCATCGCCACGCGATATGGACGCCCCCAAGGGTCGTTATCAAGAGTTCCCCGAAACTCCTTCTGAGCTGCAGACTTTGCACTTGCTATTGCCACCCGCAGCGCTCTCTTAGCCTCCCTGTGAAGGCCGTGAAGTAGCCGTTCCTGGTCCTCGTCACCGGGAAGACGGACCCGACGACGACGGTGTCTGGCGAGACGACGAAGGGCGGCAACGCAGGAGACACGTAACCGCATAAGTTCCGCCGACCACCAGAACACCTGGCGCTTCTCGGGAAGACGTCGGACTCGGGGCATGGCCGCGTCACAGACGCGCGACATCGCTGCCCCGAACCACGCCGCCTCCTGCTCGACCTGCATCGGTGCCTCCGGTGCAGGGAGCCACGCCTGGGCCAGTGCGGCCTCCTTCAGGGCCTCAACGTCGAGGCGTTTTACCGACCAACGCGGGCCGTCCGACCGCGGGCCAGTCGGTCCTCCACTGGACTGGGGGTTAGGGGATAAGCAGACGTCGAACCGAATGTATCGGTGATCCGACAACGTCTCCTCGTCCACCAGAACTCTCCAGTCACGGACACGGCGGGCAATAGCTGGGGTGGCGAACGTGAGGTCCACCACCGATCCGCCATTATGCCGCACGCACGTGTTAACCGACCCGCGATTCACGACGGCCAGGTTGGCCGAGATCGCCCATTCCTCCAGGGCCTCGCCTCGCCTGCTGGTGACCGACGAACCCCAAGTCAGAGACTTGGCGTTGAAGTCGCCGGCAACGAGAACGGGGCGAGGCTGACTGCCTTGCACCACCAGGGCCCCTAGCCGAGTGAGAAAGTGCTCAAACTCGGCCAGGGATCTATTGGGGGAGAAATACACACCCACAATCCAGACCCCCCCCAACAGAACCGCCACACATCCCGATCCCTTCGCTACTTTTTCGAAGGGTGGGGAGCCGGCGGCGCCCCGAGTGATGACGGCCACCAAACCGTTAAGGTCCCCTGCCCAGTCTTCCCTGGGGGGAACAAAATAAGGCTCGGCGACCACAGCCACTTGTATCGACCACTGCGCCATGCTCTGGACTAGAAGGTCCTGGGCCCTGGCGCAGTGATTAATGTTCGCCTGGAGGAAACGTTGTGCCATATTAATGGGCGATCTCCATCTGCTCTTCACTGGTGCCCGCTGTCGGCTGGGTCACAACCTCCGACCCCCGACCACGATTAACGCGGCGAGGGCGGGAGGAGGCGACGCATGCCTTGGCGCCCACCTGGTGCCCCGCGGGTTTACCGACACCTGCGCAAACTACGCAGTGCGGCTCCGCGGAGCACCCCTTGGCCTTGTGACCCACAATGCCGCAGCGATAGCAAATTTCGCTGCGGTCACACTCATCGGTGCACCGCATCCGCACATGTCCTCTGTGCAGACAACGGTAGCACCGCATAGGCCTCGCCTCCAGGAGCTGGACACGCGCCGACACCCAGCCGATCAAGACTCGGCCCGACTTTAATATTTTGTCGGCGACCTTGGCGGGGCACCGCACCCACGCCGCACCAAGGCCCGACCGGTCGGGGCGGATCTCCCCGACCTTAAAAGTTTCATTGGGGCTATCCCCAGCCTTTGCGAGGGCCGCTGCTACTATTTCCGGGTCGGCTGACGCGTCCAACCCGGATATTCGCAATTCCGCGGCCTTGAACGGACGGGAAACGCGTACGTCGTCCGCCAGTTCCGTTCCGCGGAATACCTCCCTGACTTTATCGGCCAGGGAGTCGGCCCTCTTTTCGGATTCTGGGCCGGGTACCTCGTACAGGTACCCGCCCGTCGCCATTAGGCGCGCCCGAGTCTCAGCAATGCCGAGGCCGGCCAGGTCCACGGATTGCTGGACCTGCCGCAATACGTAGGCGTATGTGACGCCCCGCGCTAACCCCTCCGGCGTAACCGTTATTGTAACGGCTGCCTTGCGGGGTAGATTTATTCTCGGCTTCGGCCGGTGCTGCTGCGGCGGTGCGGCCACCGCAGCTATCGGCACGGGCTGGGGATTTTTCTGGCCCTTCTTGGCAACAACATTCCACCCCTCCTCCATCGATGCAGGAGCGGGAGGTAGTGGCCGCGGTTCTCGGGGTTTCGCAACGGGAGTGCTGCTCCTGTTTTTTATTCTATTTCCCCTCTTTCCCCCCCTTCGGGATTTAGGTTGAGGGGGATTTGGCGACGCCATAGACGTTGACGGTTCCGCCGGCCCAGCGACTACGACAGGCGTAAGTCGGGGTCGGGGAGCGTCAACAGGGGTGGGCTGGGCGTTACTCTTTCCCTTGCCCAGCCCTTTTCCTTTCGTAGTGACCGGTGGACCGGCAGCGACTGATGCGGCCTTTGACGGCCCAGAGACGGCAGGCGTTACCGGAGCTTTAGCCCTGTCGGCGGCCAATGGAGGCCGCATGATGGGCTCTGGAGGTAGCCTCGAGTATATATCGCTCAAGCGCGCGTCAATGATATTTAAAAGACGGCGCTCGAACCGTTCGAGGCGGTCCTCCTCTCCAGAAGCGGCTCCAGTTTGGGCCGCTGGCTGTGACTGTCCTTGTATCGCTTGGACAGTCGCCACCATCTGATCCAGGGTCCGCTGTTGGGACGCAAGGGAGGCCTTGAGGACGGCGATTTCCCGAGCCATCGCCGCCTTCTCAGCCTCCAGCCTGCCCACCTCTGCGGAGGCTGACTCCTCAGCCCTCACCAACAGCTCTTTCGCCGCGAGATTCAGCCTCTGCTGCTCCGTCCCTTGAATATTTTGTGCCTTGCTGGCCACGTCCTGGATGATGGCTGACATCTGCAAGCGCCAGTCACGGTCACCAGTTACTTCCATCGGCGTGGTATCTTCGTCAGACACCACAGCCGATAGAGCAAGCACTTTTGGCGCCGGTTCATCGTCACTGTCGCTTGCAGATGCGTCCAGTTGCCGAGCTCTTGCCGCCCTCTTCGAGCGCGTCATTACGCCGCTCGTTCCGGTATCCTCCTCAGGAGCTGAGACAGTTGAGGCAGCCTTAGCAGTTGCCTTCTTAGCCTTTCGCCCAGCATCATCCGTCTTCCCAGGGTCACTTTCGTCCCCTGGGATAGACATTTTTCCCACAGCATCGTCTTTGTTTTTTTTTGTTTTTAAAGATTTCATTGTTAATCCCACGAGTATGGGGGAAATATTCGGTCCACCCAGCCAGAGCCCCCTGTAGCTGGGTAAGCAAATTCTGCACGAGGTTCAGCACGTTCCCCGCCGGGGTTCGCACTAGAGACCGAACTACCCATCGGCCATGCATCCCCTCACGGTGCGCCGCGAGGCCTTACCACCCGCGCTGCCGTCCATCTCGGGGTCGCACGATGCTCCGAAACTGGGAGTGCATCGATTCGGACTGACAGCCCCCCGCTGCGAGCCCGCGACCCCCGATGGCCCCAATTAGTCGCCTCGTACGACAGGCAGGGGTTACCGTGGTGGCATTCAAACGCCCCCGTTCCACATGGCGGGAGACGCCGGTCAGTCGTCCATCCGGCGCCTCCTACGTCTTCTCTGGTGGCGGGAGGGATCATTTCGTTCCCGATCCCTCTCGGCACTCTCCTTCTGCGAGATGACGCACTTGGGCTTTCCAGCCTGGTATGCCACTCCTCCACAGCGGTTCTGCGAAACCGGGCTGCAATCTCCCTCGGGGCCAGTCTCACCTGACGGCGACTGGACGCCTCCTCCCGCCAGAAGAACGCGGACGAGAGGAGTTTTGCGTCCAACTCCCAAGGGAGGGTGCCAGCCAATACGCAGACCGCCTCGTGGGAGACCGTGTAGCCCCTTACTATTGTGAGGAAACCTGCACAAATCAAATCAAATCAAATATTTATTGAATCCATAAAATGTTATACATCATTTAGATTCAGTCAATTTTTTCACTCTACCGCCAGTTCGGAATGCAGTCTCGCTAGAGAAGAACGGGCAAGAAACTATAGCGTTGCTCTTTTCACATCGGTTAACAATATTTGGTCATATAATTATAATCATAGGTCATATCATATATACGATTTAAGTTTAATTACCTTAGATTAGAGCAGCTCAATGTATGTTAAGTTGCCTTATTGAAATATTGTGAAATAGAACCTGAGAAATCTCGTACAAAAGCCTTAGTCTACCACGTAGCGTGGTGGACTAAGGACTAACTCCTCTCATTAGTAGAGGAGGCCCGTGCCCAGCAGTGGGACAATGTTTAAAACAGGGCTAGTATTATTATATTATTGATATAAATATTACATAAAAATTCTTGCGTTTGTGAAAAAAAAGAGGGATACAGGTGTATTTTTTTGGAAGAGGGCAGTAAGGGTATCCCTTGAAAGTTGAGATTTCTTTTTAGCTTTTTATGTCGTTAATACTCTCACCTATATAGATCGCATGGAGAACATAATATATTTATATAGTTCGGAAAACATGGCCAGTTGTCTTTCAAATGTATGTAAAGTCTACCAGCTAGGTATGTCAGCGTTACGCAGCACCGGGCAGGGGCGGTTCCGGCAGCAATTCTAGCACTCCTTAGAATACCCCGGCATCGCTCCGTAAGCGCCGAAGAAGGCCACCGCGGGGTTTTAGCTGGTAGAGTCGGGTGGGGTGTACATAGGGGGTAAGGACTCGGCCCAGCGGCAGCACGGATATCCATCATCCGGGCGAGGGGGATGCTGGGTCGTAAGACCGGCTAGTCCGGTATAACCGTTTTATTCTTATTCCGCTTCCACCTGGAGCGGGCGGCAGTAATACGCAGTAACAAAACAAAAAGGTATGTCAGCGTGGTGGACTAAATCCTAACCCCTCTCATTAGTAGAGAAGGTTCGTGTTCCGCAATAAGACAGTCACTACATGTCAATATAGGACTGAAACAGTTTGTTGGCTGAAGGCTAACACGAACTTTCGTCGCCACAACATGACATCAATTTCATTCGACATCGGGCCCCTCATTACTATTTTGTGATATTAGTAATGTGTAATGAAATATTTCAGCGAACATATCTTCTATGTTTTCTGTAACTTTATTGTAAAAAATTCTACATTTTTTTTCAAAATTTTGTGTTCGGCTTTGTTTATCTCACCGTTTATAGTATAATTTCTGCATAGTTATTACAAAAAAAATCACAGGAAACTATTGCTCAACTAAGAAAATTATGAAATAATACGTTGAAAATTAATTATTATCTGTGTGGGGATACAATTTTTGTCTGATATCCACCGATATCACGTAAAACTGCGGCATTTTGTTATGGGGTTGGGACTGGATATTAAGATTTTTAGAAGTGGTAGAGCCACGCTGTTGACATATTTGTGTCCAGCATGAATGGGCCGGCTCGACCGGGGTGGTACCGCTGTCTCGCGGAAAACCAACGTAAAGTGACAGTTTACTGTCGCGTTTCGTATGGTAAGTGAGATATCCGGAGGCCCAGATTCCCCCTTCCCTTCTCTAATCCCTATTCGTGTCCTATACGCCCGACAGCGCATACATGACTCTTTCGGTATTGTGGATTTACATGGGTGGTGGAGATCACTTAACATCAGGTGACCCACTGGCTCGTTTGTCGGACTATGCCATAAAAAAAAACAAAAATAATACGCATATTAATTCTCTAGTTATTAGTGAAAGGCCGCGGGTTCTATTCCGAAAGTCCACAGAGACCTTTTTTCGCCAAATAAAAGCTATATGTTCACCTACGTATACAGGTTCATGTAAAAACTTTCATGACCGGAGTTTAATTACGACTGCCTCGGTGGCGCAGTTGTAATTGCGTACGCGGTTACGACTGCTGTGCAGAGGTATCTGGTTCGATCCCCGGGTCGGGTAAAGTGATATTGCGTTTTTCTATCACAAACTGCTCAGTATCAGCCCGGTGTCTGGAATAGGGTAGTTTCCTGTGTTTAATTTTGTACATTATTCTCTACGCAATCGAATATAATACGCAAAAGAAACTCTTTTGCGAAAACAGAATCCAAATTGCTTGAAAAATGAGGTCACAATATTTATTTTATATAATGGTATGAGCAAATACTCACAGGCACAAGCGAAAACGGTGGCGTATTGGGAACATATCGCTATCTCCCTCGCACAACGGGACAGTACAGGCGATTCATAGTACCGTGACGTCACGGTATCAGATATGCATCCTTGTACTGTTATTTGACAACTACCCCTTCCAGCAGATTTGAGTGGTGTCTAATTTACTTATTTTTGTTCGGATTCATAAAATTCTTTCGATAATAGGTTTGAGGAAATGTAATTGATTAAATTATTTAAAAAAATCGAGTCAACTACCCTATTGTGCCCGGTATGGCGATGGGCTCGCCCCCTATCACATTATGGGATGGTAATAGGCTCGGCAAAAGGTGGGTGTACTGTATACACCTCTGCATATCCCTTCGGGGATTACAGGCGTGAGTGTATATGCACGGAATTTAATTAAAAAACATATAAATGAAGAATTCGATGGACCGACAAATGGAAAGAAGAGATCCTTTACAGAACAAAGCATCCGTGAATTCAATACGTAATTATTACCCCACAATGAAATAAAACGAGACCAAGCATAAATAAACAATATGATTCAGGAAATTAATTAATTAGAACAAATAACAAACAAGATAACAATAGTTGTTAATTCTTGCAAACACAACAGTACTCCGAAGTTTACTGCGGCTTTTTAACCGACTTCATAAAAGGAGGAGGTTAACAATTCGTCGGAATCTTTTTTTTTATGTATGTTACCTGATAACTCGAAGACGCCTGGACCGATTCGAGAAATTCTTTTTTTGTTTAAAAGGTTATACTTCCCAGGTGGTCCCATTGGCACCAAGTCAGGATCTGATGATGGGATCTCAGACAAATCAAGGGCAACCCTCAAATTTTATAGTGACGCATAATTTGTTTTTTATTGAAGTCGGTGTACTTTTTATGAATAAAAAAACTTTTACTTATATAAAAGCAGGTTACGTAGCTAAAACTACAGGCGCAGGGTCGAGAATAGGATAGTAGGAAGATAATGTTATTTGTTGCTAAAAGATATTAGGAGTATCTTTGTTACTAAAAGATGCTATTGACTTAAGGAGTTGCTGTCCATATCAGATGGTCTGTCCGGAAATCCATCAATCATAGGTGTATAATGTTGGCCATAAAGTTATTGTATAAAATTGACTATAGAAATAAAAATGTTGTAAACTAATGTTTTTCATTTTCATTCAATATAAAAAATCATAGTATATAATACTAATATTAATATTATCAACTAATCTATATTATTACTTTATTCTACTATATTTATTTTCGGCCAGCTGTGTAGCTACACAGTTGGCCGGAAATGGACGATTATGTCATAATCTAATCCCTAAACTCATATATTAGTATAGATAAGACGTACTTGATAGCAGAGCTGGTGAAAAAGTAATAGAAGAAGTGATAGATAAATTGGAAAAAAAATATAGTATTTTCCTTTCACCAACACATTTAACCTAGTCTAGTTTTTTTTTATTTTATTTAATCTCACAGGCTTTTTTTTAATGCCGGAATAGGCAGACGAGTATACGGGCCACCTGATGGTAAGTAGTCACCGCCGCCCATAGACTTCTGCAATGCCAGGGCACAGCAGAGCCGCTGCCTACCGTTACCTTCTTTTGGCTTTGGCGTCTTCGTAAACTAACAAATCAACAATTTTGTAGTATAGTAATGAGACTATCCCGCCCACACACCCGCCATTGTAACTCCTGTTTAGCCAGGATCAACAATGGCACGCATTTTTTCGACACCGAGTAATGAAACTCGGCGAGTCTCTGGGAATGCTTAATAACTGGCTTTTATCCCGCAACGAAATTAATCAAATAGAAATATAGGGAGGAGTTGGAAATATAAATTGTCCACTTCCCTCCATAGCAAAGCGGGAGACAAATACTGAACTAAAAAGGTATTAACCTCCAATAAAAGACATTTACGTCTGGAGAAGCCAGACGTAAAGCACCACGGAAGTTACTTAACGGGTCCTATCATGCGAGCTGTTACGCTTGATTCCAATAATAGGTATGGCAAAAACGCCGGAAAGCACGGAAATTCCTCCCAGTCTCCACAAGGTAGTATAGTATAGATAAAACAACTAAATTGTCCTTGAGTTGATGTGACCGCTTGATGCACAGACACAATGAGAGTGTGTGTTAATAGGTACACAACGACGTATGTTCGAAACCCAAATGGCATAAACCTCTAACTTTTCTTAAAAAAAAGTTACGTGTGTATTAAATGTTAATTATCGCTTGCTTTAACGGTGAAGGAAACATCGTGAGGAAACCTGCAAACCCGAGAATGTCGAAGGTATGTAGAGTCTGCCAACCCGCATTAGTCCAGCGTGGTGGACTAAGGCCTAACCCCTCTCATTAGTAGAGGAGGCCCGTGCCCAGCAGTGAGACAATGTTTAATACAGGGCTATAATTATTATTATTAATCATTCTTTAATATGTAAATAAGCATTTCTTAAGTCTAAAAGTAAGTAATTGTTTACATTTATTATTTTTATTATTTGATTTTAGTCTGTTTATTTTATAAGAGTTAATTTTAGCACTTCTTGGTACCTAATTCTTTCACTTAAACGTCTTGGTGTATTTTCACAGTAAGCTTTCGTGTAAATTAAATATAAATAAATTAATTCACTTCGGTACAGATATAAAATTCAATTATGTTCTTAGAAAATTACTTTCTTGATAGCAAGCGGTCGCTATCGCCCATTCTTGCAATTTTATAAATATTGAAATTAATGCCGTTTTATTGTTATTAGCTCAATAAAATCCTTGTTATCTTTGTTTATCTTATAAAACAGACAGCGACATCCTTCGTGGCTCAGCGGGTAGCCAGCCGTGAAAAGAGCGGCCACGGGTTCGATATCCGTATTAAGAAAATATTCAATAACTAGCTGTTGCTCGCAGCTCCACCCGCGTGGAGGTTATTTTCGGGAGGGATCCTTATTTTCTTCTTGCAATTAAAATAGCCTATATTAATCAGTGATAATGTAGCATTCAAATGGTGAAAGAGTTTTTAAAATCATTCGGTTGAGCCAATTCGTTACAAACATACTTAAATACAAATCTTTCCTCTTTATAATATTAATATAGTATTGACAAAAGTTTTTTAATTCATAAAAAGTACACCGACTTCAATAAAAAACAAATTATGCGTCCCTATAAAATTCGACGGTTGCCCTCGATTTTGCTGAGATCCCAACGTCAGATCCTGGCCAATGGGACCATCTGGGAAGTATACACTTTTAAACAAAAAAAGAATTTCTCGAATCAGTCCAGGCGTCTTCAAGTAATCGGGGAACACACATAAAAAAAAGATTCCGACGAATTGAGAACCTGCTGCTTTTTTGAAGTCGGTAAAAAATGGCTTGTCATCAATTCGAGACCTTTCCCTAAGGGACCTAACTACAGGATGCTGTAGATCCTTTACCGCATCTTCCCAAGTATCTTCTATATTCTACTGATGCCGGCCGAACCAACTCAGTTGAAACGTCGGGAAATAAATTGGTATTTATTAACTATTACGCGATTAAGACTATTCTCTAATCTTATAATAAATATATTCTTCTGTTATAATCTTGTGGCGGTGCTCATTTTATTAAGCAGCCCATCGGTTTGTTTGCCAGTTATAAAAAAGGTTAAGTCATTAACCAAATCGAACTTTTTTATCTTTACCGTAATCGATCGTTAAATTTGGAACTCCGTTAAAGTTTTAAGCTACCTCCATTCACGGATCTTTATCAGTTTTGGTCGGTCGAGGTCATAATATGTGATAAGGGTTATAGGAGCTGAATTGTTTATCCTTGTTAGATAATGGCCGCTTTTGACAGCCTCCGTGGGGCAGTTGGCGAGTAGCCGGCTGTGAAACGAGAGGCCGTGGGGTCGATTCCCACACCGGGATAAATGTTTGTGTGACAGAAAGGCATTTGTGTCCGGGGTATGGGTGTTGTGAGACCGAAAGTCTCTCGTAGTCCCCGATACTCACAACACAATACTCGTATCTTAGTGTGGGAACGGGGCTTTGTGTGTGACTGTTGGGTGTTATTTATTATTATTATTATTTTAGATGTTTATATCAATAATGGCTTTTGACAGCAGGTCTTATGCGTGATTACGCCTATCGTACTGTCGGAGATTGAAATCCTATAGCAAAAAAAAAACACTTGATTGTTCTGGTAACTTTTCCAATTTTATTTCCCTAGATACCTCGTTTGGCCTATTACAAATATTTAAAAATAATATTCAAATCAGTCCAGGCTTTCTCATGTGATGTCCTTAACAAAGAACGGCTTTTTTTATTTATCTAAATCTTTTTTATTTATTTACTCTAAATAATATCGACAGCTTAGTTTGTAAACTAATCATTGTAGTACCATAGCATAATACATATAATAATCATTAATATAACATATACACATATACACTCACGCCTGTAATTCCCAAAAGGGTAGGCTAGGTGTAAACCAGTACACCTTTTCGCCGAATGTATTACGGTCCCATAATGTAATAGGAGGCGAGCCTATCACCATGACGGGTTCAATTCCAGACTCCGCTGAGTATTTTTAAATAGAAAAGCAAATATCACTTTACCCGACCTGGGGATCGAACCCACGACCTCAGCACAGCAGTCGTAACGCAATTACAACAGCGACACCGAGGCAGTTATTAATATAACTAAAATTTAAAAACCGATGCCTAATGCATTTAATGCAATAACTTGAGGACTTACCTATTTTCCCTTTTACTCCGTCATCAATAATAAATAAATGGGATTCTTAAGATAAACTTTATCGATTAAAAAAAGAATAAAATTTTGCAGAGATACCACGTAACATACATGTTAAAAGTAGAGTTGAGGACTTCGTCTATTTGAACTTGAAAGATATACTGTTTTCTCGACAAGCTAATGTAAAACTTTTTCCAAAATTCTACAAACTAAATGAATCAAGAGTATTGTCTTTAAATCTAAATATATTTGCTGACCCTACAGTAAAAATGATAACGTTTCAACCGTCAACAAAACAGGGAATAAAGTGTTGCGAAATTCACGCTAACCCCGTAACGTCAGTTTCGCTGTCAGCTTATATCAGCCAACTGTTGCGCTTTGTCAGGTTAGGGTGGGAAACAGTCGTTTATGTGACCTCTTGTAGTGCTTTTAGCGTTTGATAAAAGAATTGTTAGCTCACTTTTGTATTTTTAATTGAAGCAATTTTTATTAATAACAAGTAGTACCAGCCCAGTAAAAACATTGTACCACTGCGGGGCACGGGCCTCCTCTACTAATGAGAGGAGTTAGGCCTTAATCCATAATGTTGGGCTAATGCGGGTTTCTAGACTTAACATACCTTTGAAATTCTTATGAGAATTCTTATGTATACAGGTTTCCTCACGATGTTTTACTTCACTGACAAAGCAAGCGATAAATACACACACGCGTAACTTTAGAAGTCAGATGTGTATGCTATTTCGGGGAACCTACGACTTTCATTTCAGCTTTTTCTTACCACTCTCAACTAGGCCATGTATAATAAATAGATGTATAATAAATATTCTATACATACATATATAATTACAGCCTTGACAGACTGACTGACTGACGGGGCTACGTAAGCGTCTACTATGAAAAGATTTTTGGATATTTCACCCCCTTAGGGGTAAAATAAAGGAAAACGGTTGCATGAAAATCCGTCATTTTCAAATTAAGAAGCACTAAATTTCGTATACAGAATCGGTCCAGTAGTCTTCGAGTAAACGGGGAACATACATAAAAAAATGATTCCGATGAATTGGGTACCTCCTCCTTTTTTGAAGTCGGTTAATAAAATCAAATGGATTCCAAGGGCCTTCAAATTCACAGTTACTATCGTTGTCAACGAAAATTAATAAGATTACAAATAATCTCTTTGATGGTTCAGAATTCGAACATCAAAAGACCGTGGCTGTCGCGTTCTCGAAATTGTTTCGTAAACTACGCTTTACCGAATTAAGGAGGTCTCCTATATAGTTATGTGTATAAGAAGGGCACGTACTCTGAGCTAACTTTTATAAGAAGCATTTTTAACCACAGCTATGTTTTGACATATCAACGAAACTTATTGACCCATTGAAAATTCTTGACAGTCAAAGATAGACAGATACTAATAGTAATTCCACTTAACCAAATTGATACAAAATGATGGTAAATATAAAAAATATACAATTATAAATTCTTTTTCACGAGCTTAATTTTACAAACTATCACGGCGTTGAATAAATTGTAAGAAGATATGGAATTGGTTTAAAGTTCTTTTGGAACTAATTTCTTACAAATCTTTTCAAAGTAGACCCAAAACAATGACGAAAATTAAATCAAAAGCAATTTTTTTATCTTTGCACCGCGAAGACTGCTAATGTACAATGCTAAAAATAAAAGACGAAGAATCCATTGACGGTCGCTAATATAATACCTGCATTTAATATCTATGTCGCAAACCCACCTTATGATATCTTGTGTTTCAACCGTATTCAATTTTAATCATAGACAGCCTCTGTGGCGCAGAAGGTGAATTTGTGTCAAACGAGAGGCTGCAGGTTCGATCCCTGCACCGAAACCAATGTTTGTGTGACCCACAAATATTTGTTTTAGGTCTGGGTGTTGTTGGACCGAAATCTTAGTTCCTGATATCCACGACGCAAGATCTTAGTCAGAACTTTGTGCGTTTTATTGATCGTTGAAGTTTTTTTTCGCAGTTAAATATATTATTGTATTCTTATTATTACAATGGTTGCTTAACCGTTATAGTCACTTGATTATAGCTGAAATCATGCGGTGATATATTTCACAATTAAAGATACTTAATTTCAAAGGTTTGTGAAGTCTATCAACCCGCATTAGGCCAGCGTGGTGGACTATGGCCTAACCCCTCTCATTAGTAGAAGAGGCCCGTGTCCAGCAGTGGGACAATGTTTAATACAGGCTAGTATTCAACGATACATTAACATAGATTGTGTTGAGAAGCGATGGATAAATTTTCTCTTTCTACCTGATACTCTAACTGGCCGGCACTGCACTTACCAACAGGTGCAGTGTGGACAAGATAAAAAAAAGATACTTAAACACTAGTTAAAACCTGACTACGGTGGAAAAAGATAGCCCAAAATAGCTGGAAATCTTTGCACAATCCACAATAACATCGTTCATTTCCAAAGAAACTCTTCGCACTATCTCATTTAAATAATGTGAGTGTTGGAACGAAAGATTTTACGAAGTAAACTTTGAAGATATTAGAAAGACCTTTTCTTGACGTTCAAAAAGTAGCTGCGTAAGGATAATTCCGAAAATGTTTACGGTCAGTTCTTGGACGGTTTATTAATAATAAATGCGTTGTCAAGACTTTTTTTATTTATTTATTTAAGGATCAAAGGTATTACAATATGTCCTATACTTATTACTACCATAGGAAGCTAAATAATGTGACACCAACATTATTAACCACAGTTAGTGGAGTAGACTTTTATTGTATAATTACAAAGTGTATAAGGGGGTTTTGTCTGCTTGGCAACATTTTTTTACTACAGTAATACGGGCTAGTGTTCGAGCAGACGAAATTGGACTGTAATTATTTTAATTTTCAGTTTGAACGTAATGGAAGTTCTTTTGTCAAGGATTATATAGATTTCTATGATCATTGAATATATATATACATTGAATATTGTTCTTTTCCTCTGGGATCGTGTACAAGTACGTCATTGGCGTGTGATGTATGTGTGTTTTTTGTATCCAGGCATGGCAAAGTGACCACACTGCACCTGATGGTAAGCGCAGTGTCGTCCATTTATAGTATCAAGTAGCGTCAAACAGTGTATCCCTCGCTACTCAACACAATCATGCCAAACTGCTTTTGCACACTACGCCATGGGGCAAGAAGATAAAGAAGCGGTCGAGGGTCTAGTGTCAGAGAACTCAGAAGGCCGCAACACGCCCAGACATCGTACCCCAACTCTAGACCTCCAACAAAAACCGTATTATTCCAGCGTAGTGGTCAAAAGAAAGAAAATATTTATTTAGCCATTGCCTTTGGACCAGATGGCAGTAATTAATAGGTAATACATAAGGCAGCACAGAGAACACATTTAGTAAAGATATATTCGTATACATGCTACCTAATACATAAAAGAAAAACTTAAAGACTATACACAAAAGGGTTCCCCCGGCATACCCATGCCATCCGTGTCCGAAGCATGACCAAAAAGGCCACAGGCTCAGCGTCCGCCAGGTGGGAGGATCCATCTGACACTGCTTTTCAGCAAGGACCACAGGAGTGTGCTTGCTGAAAACACGAATGCCAGCAAAAAACAAAGATGGTAATATCGAGATATTTATATAATGTATATTTATTAATAAATAGCGTTAATATATTGACAGCAGTTTATTATATTCATCATATTATTTAGGTATGTTATTAGGTCTAACACCTCACAATATAGAAAACCCGGTCTAGCATGAAACAGCATATTAAATAGACAAATATACACTGTTGCAAGGAGAAAGGAAAGGGTAGTTTCTGTAACACTATAAAATTAGACCTGAAGCAAAGATTAACCTTAAGTCTTATTACAAACCTAGACCAACTGTAAGTTAGGATTATATCTAATAGTTGCTATGCCATAACTTGTTAACTTAGATCAAATTAAAGTTAGTCTACATTTTATAACATAGCCGCACAAATCTACAGAAATAATATAATTTGTCTGTGACATACCAAATCTTTACGGAAGTAATTTATAGCAGTCTTTGATCACTGCGACGTGACAGAGGCCTCCGCTTTTAGGCAAATATAATTTTCGAGTTTCTAGGTTTATACGTGTTTTTACCTTGAATATGTCCGAATTATTTCAGAGAAAATACCGTGTATATAACCTTCATGTGTAAATTAACAATAGAAAGCATTTTATACTGCTAACATTATTCCCGTTTGTCCATTTCATTTCGACATAATAGGGTAGTTCCCTGTGTTTAATTTTGTACTTTATTCGATATGTAACCAAATATAATACGCAAAAGTAACGCGTTTGTGACAAAATCAAAATTACTTGAAAAATGAGGTCACAATATTAATTTAAAATATTTGTATATGCAAAAATAGGCGCGCAGTGGGAACATCTCAGAATAAAAATCAAACTTAGTTCATTGGTAAGCGCATCTCTTAAAAACTGCTTGATGTTTTTTTAACTATCGTAAAATTCCCAAATTCGCTTCTAAGTGTTTTTTTAATGGGAGTTAAGTCTTACGGTACCTATAAATGTAAACACACTTATATAATTATAAAAAAAAAATTACTAATTTTATCGCGGTTTATTTACTTATTAAGAAACATAGCACTATACTTTGGCGACTACATACAACTCAGTCTGCCCCGTAACCGAGAAGGCTCTTCGAAACGTCGGGTTAAAAAGTAAAATAAACCGCAATTTTAATGTGGAATATTCGCGTAAATATAAGAAATGTTTTCTTATCATATATTATCACACATGCTAAGCTGCGGACAGCAATGAGATAACAAAAATGGTTTGGTAGAAGTCGCCACCGCAATATGACACATTATAAAAAGGTCGCCCGCCCACTCATTTACGACTCTGCCTTGTATTAACATGTACCGTACCGTTTTTTTTTGTTTCATGTGAATGTGACTTGTTTAAGGATGTATGTATTTTATATGTAAATTATTTTATAATGTAAATTGTAATGACAAATTACAAAAGACCTACGGCTGAGTTTCTTGGTGCTTCTTCTCAGACCAGTGGGCATTTCCGAAGCACCAGTAGACCTTAACATTATTATGACATGTAAAAAGTGCCCATAGTGGCCTAATTTACAAAATAAATGATTTGATTTGACACTAACTATTATAAATACGTAAGCTGTAAACCGCTGTTGAAGAACAATTTATACAGGTCCGCCTCAAGGGATTAGAAACAGAGATAGAACAGAATTGTTCTTGTTTTTTGTTTAGAAATTATAATATACTGTCCCAACAAGGGACCACACAATAAAGAAACTTGAATTAATACTAGTGGTCGAAGTAAGACCGTAATTCCATTTTATTTATTGCTTACAAAATTTTGTCAATATCTACTGCAAAGAGAAAATCCGTGGAAACAGAGGAGAAAAGTTAATGAGCTGTTTTGTCTATGTTTATTGATTTGCCAGTTTTTTAAAAGAGCTACGCTTGAGTTTCCTGCCCGTTCCCTAGCGAAATTATATTTCAAACTAGCAGTAATGTTAAAGAGGTTGGCAGAATGTAAATAGATATATACAGAATTCTATAATTCACGATAAATGCCTTGACGTTCTCTTGACGGCTTTCGGAATTTTCAGTCACTGAAATACTAAACAAGCTGCCATCTCATATTAGCTTATACGACAAAGTCTCTATCCTGGTCGAGGTGGAATATTCATTCATTCAATTCTACTCATTCATTCACTTCGGATGACATTCACTCTTCATTGCAATATGAACCCTTTAAAAAACGACTACATATTATCATCAATGCCAAAATTTGAGAGCACACAAATTAATTATGAAGTGGAATGAACTATTAACGCAACATGCCTGAGGATTATAATTTATAACAGAATAGACCGCAGGCGGTCGGACAAAACGGAAGCCCGGGATTATACGTCGTTTCCGGAAATAAAGCTGCCTGTACCGTGGATTTGTTTAATTGAAAATAGAATTGGCAACAGTTGATTTTTTTTAAACAATTTTTGGTGAAAAAAATCTCCTCAACGTGTGTTAGAGTTTACACTGGGATATGCTATTTGTGATTGGTTATTTTAACTTTCGAAATTGTGGTTATGTTTGAACAAAGTATAAGCATAGGATTACACTATCTTTAAAAAGTTTTTTAATTCATAAAAAGTACACCGACTCCAACAAAAAACAAATTATGCGTCACTATAAAATTTGTTTTTCTTTGATTTTTCCGAAATCCCATCATCAGATCCTGACTTGGTGCCAATGGGACCACCTAGGAAGTATATCCTTTTAAACACAAAAAGAATTTCTCGAATCAGTCCAGACGTCTTCGAGTAATCGGGTAACATACATAAAAAAACGACGAATTGTTAACCTCCTCCTTTTTTGAAGTCGGTTAAAAGGGGAACCAATGAGCCGTGGCTATTTTTGGAATTAAAAATTACTCTACACATTATTTCCACTTTAGGAAATATACTGTTATAAGAAAATTATTCATCATAATTTTTTTTTTTTTAATATTTATTTTTTTAATTTTTATAAGTTGTAACTCAAACATAAAATTCTTAATAATACTGTAAAAGAAAAACATAATCTAAAAACCCGCTACACGCTCGCCCTGAGAAAGTTCCATACCAGACAAAAAATTATATTGAATTTTTTGTAATAAATTAATTAGATTTTTGAAGTAAATACCTAGTTAAATTCAGATTTTTCCATCACTATCCCACACAGTATATAATTTTCCTTAGTTTCAAATAATAAGATTATATAATTCATTCCTAGGATGTCGATGGCGCAGTTGTAATTGCGCATCCGTTACAGCTGATGTGCTGAGGTCTAGGGTTCGGCCCCCGGGTCGGGTAAGGTGATATTGGGTTTTTCTATATAGAAATACTCAGTATCAGCCCGGAGTCTGGAATTAGGCTCGCCACCTGTCAAATTATGGGACCGTTAAAACTTCCGCGAAAAGTGGGTGTACTGGTTACACCTCTGCCCATCCCTTTGGGGATTACTATTTTGTATTGCATTAAAAGGCCATAGGTATACTTCATATTATAAATTCGAGCTTCTAAAAAAACGTCAACGCACGAACAACAATGTGATCTTTAAGAGGGCTATTTTTCTATTTAATGAACTGAACATAGTTCAATCAATTAGTAAAAATCCATTTACTTTAATGAGAGAATTGGAAAGTTGGGTATTTGCTCTATTCGAGTGTCGCTGAAGAGTCCATTCATACAACGCGCCCGAACAACTTCGGGCATAAACTTTACTACTTCATATCCCAATTAATAGTATTTGTACGAAACTATTCTAAATAAGATTAATAGAAAGACATTAATCGCCAATTATAAACCTTTCGTACTTAGTTACTTTAATGTCAAAAAGTACTTTTGAATTTTCTTTTATAGCAGACGATTACATAAGTAAAAGTTTTTTTATTCATAAAAAGTACACCGACTTCAATAAAAAACAAATTAAGCGTCACTATAAAATTTGATTTTCCTTGATTTTTCTGAGATCCCATCATCAGATCCTGACTTGGTGCCAATGGGACCAACTGGGAAGTATACCCTTTTAAACAAAAAAAGAATTTCTCGAATCGGTCCAGACGTCTTCGAGTAATCGGGTAACATACATAAAAAAAAAGATTCCGACGATTTGTTAACCTTCTCCTTTTTTGAAGTCGGTTAAAAAGAACACTTATTTATTTATTAAGTGGGAGCTTACAGGCTATAGACTGAAACACTTACATTTTATAACAAACTAGCTGTTGCTCGCGGCTCCACCCGCGTGGAGGTTATTGTAGTTTTAGTAGGGATCCTTATTTTTTTATTGCAATTAAAATAGTCTATATTAATCAGTGATAATGTAGCATTCAATGGTGAAAGAATTTTTAAAATCGGTCCAGTACTTTTTAAGCCAATTCGTTACAAACATACAAATCTTTTCTCTTTATAATATTAGTATGGATAATAATTAATTGTAATAAATATATAAAAGCAGCGATAGCCTAGTTGGTTGCGACACGGACTGTCAAGACGGAAGTCGTATGTTCGAAACCCAAATGACATTTATAAAGTTGTGTGTATTCATTGATAATTATCGCTTGCATTAACGGTGAAGGAAAACATCGTGAGGAAACCTGCATACCTGAGAATTCAAATAACAATTTTCAAGATAATATGTGAAGTGTGCCAACCCGCAGTAGGCCAGTGATGGACTAAGGCCTAACTTAATCTGTGGCACAATGTATGATACAGAATTATAAATATATAAAGTAACTAGCAGGCCCGACAGACGTCGTCCTGCCCGTAAAAGCAGCGCCACACCGACAGCAGCGCCATCTGCCGGGCTGATATGTGAATCTAAACCATCCAGAGAGCCACCCAAATGCATACAAAAAAAACATTCAAATCGGTCCAGCCGTTTAGGAGGAGTTCAGTGACATGACACACGTACAGTAGAATTATATATATAAAGATAAGCCTCTTGAAAATAGTATGATTTTATATAATAACAGATTTACCGACTACGCCTAAAATTATACCTATTTAAACAAATGAGTTGAAATTATATTTGAATAATAAAAGCTAAACATCAACCCTCATAAATTTGAAGTATGATAAAATTTTCATAATGGCAAAATGTTTTGCTGGTGGTAGGATATTCATATCGGCCCGGATAGCGACCACCGTACACAGGGCGAAAAACCCGCCATAGTGGCACACGCAAGTGTGTCGCGTTCCGGGATCAGCCAGTGTACATCCGGTTTTTGTCGGGGGTCTGGAGTTGGGGTACAATGGCCATTTTACGGCCTTCTGAGTACTCTGACACTAGACCCTCGACCCCTTCTTCACCTTCTTGTCCATGGCGTAGTGTGAAGAAGCAGGCCGGCATGAGTGTGTTGAGTAGCGGGGATAGATCGTCTCTCGCTACTCAGTACTCTATTTGGACCGCACTGCGCTTACCATCAGGTACAGTGCGGTCACTTAGCCGTGCCAGGATAAAAAAAAACGTACCACAAAATACATCTAATATTAATTTATGCTACCTAGTATGATAGCTACATAAACAAATAATGAGACATTTCACAAAGTTTCTAAGAACAATTTCGCCTTAATGTACACTCAATAATAATGGCATGAAAGATTATCATAGTTCGACAGTTTCCGTGATGCAGCGGGCGATCCGGCTGTGAAACGAGAGGCCGTGTGTTCAATTCCCGCACTGAGACACATGTTTGTGACAAACAGATGTATGTTTCGGGTCTAGGCGTTGTGGAACCGTAGTCCCTTATAGCTCTTGATACTCACGTTACAGGGTTGACCTAGTGTGATGTCCTTGGCCCCTGGACATCAAATATACCAGAATAATTATTGGTACGTTGCGGACCGTCAAAAAAAATTATGGGACAGGGGATTAACACCACCAGAACTATGACACACTGTACAAAACACAACAGGGACATTATTCTCATGTCCAAACAAACGCGTAATTCGCACGTAATGGCATTTCAGAAAAACATTACATGCGAATAACATGCAGTTAACGTAACGCGCCTCGTTACGCGTTAGAGACAGAGAACAATGCCCCAGCAAGCGGTTATTTAACGTCGGTTTTAGATAGTGGTAATACCCCGGCCGAGCCCATTCATGCTCTGTACAATCTACTGCGTGACTCTACGACTTTAAAAATACTAAAATAAATAAATGCGCTTTTAAATGTATGATCCTTGATGTTTCTGCCAAATATTCTTTCAATTCAGGAGATCACTTACCATCAGGTGACCTGCTCGCTCGTTTAACGACCTTTGACGACAAAAAAGAAGTTACTATCGTTACTGAAATCACCCCTGACTCCGTAGTCGTATTGAACCAGACAAATAAACAATTCACCAAAAATACACTCATTTATAAGCAAATTCAATAGATTTATGAAGGTCCCAACCAGACGTCACGTTTTGCCGAGCATATTTCATTGTAATCACGGTATTTAAACGGACTTAGCTCCCTTTTCAAAGCATTTATTGGT
Source organism: Laothoe populi (assembly GCA_905220505.1). Lineage (NCBI taxonomy): Eukaryota > Metazoa > Arthropoda > Insecta > Lepidoptera > Sphingidae > Laothoe > Laothoe populi. Next base: position 4,229,744 of record HG992165.1, read on the forward strand.
CGGAGTGTGCAAAGTCCTTGATTGTAAACCCCGTGACATTTTTTAATCGTAAATATTTTTATAACGCATTCGTAGTGTTGTATATTCGTGAAAGGCATTTAATCATAATAACTGCCCTTATATTAAATGATTATATGCCCATCAGCTTAGTTTAGGTCTCAGAATAGTGATTGATATTTTATTTTATATTGTGTTTATAATCACCGTGTCACATTTGTTTGTTATATCTACTAGCTATAACGATCTCGAATAGTCGAATCATAAATCGCACCATGCGATTTATGATTCGACATGTGTCGACAATATGAGAGATGGACACCAGAATAGTGCCAAATATGGCTTTCTGCCAAACACTAAAATCCAGCACATGGCTGGGATTCGAACAGACCCTGTCGCGACCTCTATATAATATTACGTTGGTATTTGCAGCTTTATGAAGCAAGGGACCCGGCTATTTACGGCCCAGATTTGCATAACAATTTCTGACAAATATAAAGTTATACAATTTGTTAGCTTATTTGCTGTTTAAATGTTTTATATAGAAGCATTTAAAGATCTGTAGAGGCGAGATTGTTCTTGGAATTAGGATTCTGCGAAGTCGTAAGTAAGAGTTAGACCCTGATACAGCTACCAAAAGTATCGACTTGAGTTTGTAAGTCAAGACAGTTATTTTTGTTTCTTACAGTATATAGAGTTAATTTATTGCCTTTTATATTAAAAAAAAAATGGAGTTGAAAGACGAAACGAGTTGACTGCCTCGGTACAGTTGTAGTTGCGCAAGCGTTACTACTGTGCTGATACCTCGGGTTCGATCCCCGGGTCGGGTAAAGATATATTGAGTGTTTCTATTTAAAAATACTCAGTATCAGCCCAGAGTCTGGAATTGTGCCCGGTATGGCGATAGGCTCGCCCCCTATCACATTATGGGACCGAAATTTGGCGAAGTGGATGTACTGTTTACACCTCTGCCTACCCCTTCGGGGATTACAGATGTGAGTGGTTGGAATCCAGCCCTAAATGGCATACATCTCTGACTTTTCGATGTTACGTGTATTCATTATTAATTATAGATTGAATAAACGGTGAAGGATAACATCACGAGAAAACCTGCACACCTGAGAATTCTGAAAAAGAATTTATGAGAAGTAGAAGCAGCCGTAGCCTCTGTTGTGGAACCGTAGTTCCTCTTAGTTCTTGATACATATTATACAGGTTTGAATTAGTGTGGAGTCGTTACTATGTGTGCGACTATTGGCTTTATTCATTTAATTATTTTACATTAAAATAAATCTATTTTACAGATTTTATTGCGATTTATTTAAAAAAAAAACTGCTATAAAATCCGTAAAGTCCTGATCTTACGAAAACTTTACAGCCTTCATGGAGCGGTCTCCGCGTTAAAACCCATAAAATTCGTTTTATTTCAATGTAATATTCGCGTACATAAGAATATAAGCCTCAATTTCAAATCAAGGCAAATAACATTTATTAGAGGCGTTTATCTGTTAATAAAGCCGAATGTACTCCAAAATTGTCGAATACGTGCCGAATTACATATCCAGATAAATATTCCCATGATATTACTTATTCATAATTGCTGCTTACACTCTCGACTTAAGCTTTCAAGCAAATATGAACTTTATGCTTGAGTTATTTGTATTTAAAATAAGTTGTTGAACGATGTGTTCTACGTTCTATATATGTTTGGAAAATGGTCTACATGGAGCTAAATTGAGATTTTCTTCGTGAATTTAGTCTGAATTAATGTGAAATTGCTAAATTAAATTTATATTTCTTAAGATAAGCGTTGAAATGTAAGTCATAAGCGTTAATGTTGATTGTGTTTTCCATCTTCAAGCGCGTTTGCTATTCGAAGTGTTGAAGATTTTATGTGTTATAAAATTCGATCTTTTTCATTCATTTTCTTCAAGACTTTTTTTTATTATTTATGGAGTTAATAACGTACGCGTGTAAATTAAATAAGTTTTAGTCAATTATAAATGGGTTTTAAATTTATTAATTATTATGATTAATTTATAATTTAAATACATATCTATCAAATGTATGTTTTTCTGTTTCATGATGTCTAATTATCTTTTTGTACATCATTGGATGACTGTTACTATTAGTAACAGTCGTAGTCCTGACCTCACACTAAGAAACACGACTCCTGTGTTACCTACACTATAAGAAATTTACCGTCATATTAATTTGCAGAAACAAATGCATAACCGTCTGCCAACCCGCATTAGGCCAGCGTGGTGGACTAAGGCCTAACCCCTCTCATTAGTAGAGGAGGCCCGTGCCCAGCAGTGGGACAATGTTTAATACAGGGCTAGTATTATTTAATATTATAAATGCATAAAAGATCCAAAATTATATGTATGTAGACTCGTGGTCCCGGGTAGTCGTTGTCCATAAACCGCCTTCTCTTTGGACCCAATTTTCGTTGAAAAAAAAATGATCTCGACAACAGCGACACCTATCGGATCTAAAACTGTCGTAACTTTTAAGTTGGACCCAACCACATACACAAAATTCCATTGAAATCGGTTGAGTGGTTTCAAAGTCAGAAACAGATTTTGTCTATATACACAGTCAGGTCATAAGTATTGTCACACAGTAAAAACTTTTATTTTAGAATGCTGGCCACAAAAAAGTTTATTGAATTCGAATTTCAAATTGTTCATGAAAATAAAAATGTATACTTTTTAGAATTTTACTCATTTTTAAATATGGAGTGGACGCTTAAAGAAGACCGTGTTGCAGTAATTGCGTTGCATCGTTGCGGTTACGCGCCAATTCAAATTTTTGACATACTGAAAAATTTGAATATAACCAAAAGATTCGTTTATCGTACCATCAAACGATACAATGAAGACTCTAGTGTAGATGACAGGTCAAGAAGTGGTCGCCCTCGGTCTGTTAGGACTCCAGCAGTGATAAAAGCCGTGAAGGCGCGAATTCAAAGAAATCCCAAACGTAAGCAGAAACTGTTGGCCCTTCAGACGAAGTTAAGCAGAACCACGGTGAAAAGGGTGTTAAATGAAGACTTAGGGCGTCGGGCATATCGAAGAAAAACAGGACATCGTTTGAATGCTCGTCTAATGGACCTGAGACTGAAGAGATGCCGCGCTTTGTTGAATCGGTACGCGGGAAAAAAATATCGGGAAATTCTTTTTTCAGATGAAAAAATTTTTACCGTAGAAGAGAGCTACAACAAACAAAATGATAAGGTGTACGCACACAGTAGTGAAGAAGCGAGCAACCGTATTCCGCGTGTCCAACGAGGTCATTTTCCATCCTCGCTCATGGTATGGTTGGGAGTTTCTTATTGGGGCTTAACAGAGGTACATTTTTGTGAGAAAGGTGTAAAAACGAATGCAGTTGTGTATCAAAATACAGTCCTGACGAACCTTGTGGAACCTGTTTCTCATACCATGTTCAATAACAGGCACTGGGTATTCCAACAAGATTCGGCGCCAGCTCATAGAGCGAAGAGCACACAAGACTGGCTGGCGGCGCGTGAAATCGACTTCATCCGGCACGAAGACTGGCCCTCCTCTAGTCCAGATTTGAATCCGTTAGATTACAAGATATGGCAACACTTGGAGGAAAAGGCGTGCTCAAAGCCTCATCCCAATTTGGAGTCACTCAAGACATCCTTGATTAAGGCAGCCGCCGGTATTGACATGGACCTCGTTCGTGCTGCGATAGACAACTGGCCGCGCAGATTGAAGGCCTGTATTCAAAATCACGGAGGTCATTTTTAATAAACTTTAGTGTCATAAGAATCTATGTTTTGTTAAGTTCATTTTGGTATATAAATGGTTACATAATGAATAAACTTGTTTCAATTATTTTATATTAAACATGTGACAGAATTTATGACCTGACTAGGTATACTCGTAGAAACAAACAGCTGTCTCGAGGCCTAACCGCTGCTTCTCATTTCACGACCATAGCCTAATTAAATTGATGTGGTAAAGCGTTCATAATAAATTATAATATCTAAAATACTACATTTATACAGCCTTTGGCGCAGTGGGCGAGTAGTGAAACGAGATGCCGCGGGTTCGATCCCCGCAACGAGACAAATGATTGAGTGATACAAAAATTTTTTTTTTTACTATATGGATAGACAGACTGATAGCAGCAAGCTAGCAATCAGCGATAGCCTAGTTGGTTGCGGTACGGACTGCCAAGACGAAAGTCGTATGTTCGAAACCCAAGTGGCATACACCTCTGACTTTTCTAAAGTTATGTGTGTATTAAATGTTAATTATCGCTTGCTTTAACGGTGAAGGAAAACATCGTGAGGAAACCTGCATATCTGAGAATTCTTATACGAATTTAGAAGGTATGTGAAGTCTACCAACTCGCATTAGACCAGCGTGTTGGACTAAGGCCTAACCCCTCTCATTAGTACAGGAGGCCCGTGCCCAGCAGTGGGACAATGTTTAATAAAGGGCTAGTATTATTATTATTTTATAGACAGACCAGCAGAAAGGCGACCTGATGGTAAGTAGTCACCGCCGCCCATAGACTTTTGCAATGCCAGGGCACAGCAAAGCCACTGCCTACCGTTCGATATAGAATCTGATCTCAAAATGTTCAAATGCCCTATAGTATTCTCTGATACAAAGTGGCAGAAATACGGTGTGAAAACAGCCACTATAAGCCTTTGCGAGTCGTGTCACTTCGGCAACAGTTTCCCGACGAATGTCGTGCCATAAGCGGAAACTGCGGACGCGTTCCGGAATTCCGACAAGGCCCCTATTCCCTTTGCAATTAGCCGGGTTAAGGGAATTTATATGACTCTATTATATCATAGGGTTGCCAATTAGTTTTTGTTTGTACATTAGTAGTTTTATATATTTCAAATATAAAACTCAATAGTCACACACATAGGGGCCCTTCATAAAATACCTTCGCGCTTATACATATTACTTTGCAAACTTTTCTGTAGATTATTATTATGTAAAATACCTACCTGTAATTGTTCACCGAACTCGGAGGCTCATAATTCTAATAAAACTGTTACATCCTTTGAATAACAGTGCAAGAGCAGTGATAGCCTAGTTGGTTGCGGTACGGACTGTAAAGACGAAAGTCGTAAGTTCGAAACCCAAATGGCATACACCTCTGACTTTTCTAAAGTTATGTGTGTATTAAAATGTTAATCATCGCTTGCTTTAACGGTGAAGGAAAACATCGTGAGGAAATCTGGCATACCTGATAATTCACATACGAGTTTCGAAGGTATGTGAAGTCTACCAACCCGCATTAGGCCAGCGTGGTGGACCAAGGCCTAACCCCTCTCATTAGTAGAGGAGGCCCGTGTCCAGCAGTGGGACAATGTTTAATACAGGGCTAGTATTATTATTATCCTTTGAGTGAAAAAGCGTTTAGAAATTACGTTATTCTATAAGAAATTGTGGTACTAATGGGTCCACTTGTTCTGACGTATAAAACTTCGGAAAACATCAAAGAGCCACACTCGTAATGAGGGCAACAGTAACATTTCCTCGTTCCATTAAAATTTATACATACAGAAGAGATTCATGATTCATGGTGAACAACCATCCAATTACCGTCGCATCAATGTGAGAGGCTCCTGAGAGCCTTTGTTTGATTCACAATGGTCCGGTATGGGCTAATTGATAATTATTTTTTATTTAACCGACTTCAAAAAAGGAGGAGGTTAACAATTCGTAGGAATCTTTTTTTTTATGTATGTTACCTGATAACTCGAAGACGCCTGGACCGATTCGAGAAATTCTTTTTTTGTTTATAAGGGTATACTTCCAAGGTGGTCCCATTGGCACCAAGTCAGGATCTGATGATGGGATCTCAGACAAATCAAGACCAACCCTCAAATTTTATAGTGACGCATAATTTGTTTTGCTATTGAAGTCGGTGTACTTTTATTGTATATGCTCTACTTGTGCAGATAATCAAACGTTTCTTTGGCATAAACTATTGGCTGAATTTGTTTAAAATCTGGCACAGAGGTAGACTATAGTCTAGTTTAGGCTATAGCTTAGATATGTAGAAAGTTTTTTTTTATACACGCATAGCCCCAACCCCAAACTAAGATACGAGTTTTGTGTTGTGGATATCGGGGACTACGAGAGACTTTCGGTCTCACAACACCCAGACCCCGGACACAAATATCTGTCTGTCACACAAACATTTGTCCCGGTGTGGGAATCGAACCCACGGCCTCTCGTTTCACAGCCGGCTACTCGCCAACTGCGCCACGGAGGCTGTCACGGAGAATGAAAGACATTTACTGTTGGAACAATACGCACAGGCATTATAACAGTTTATTGTGTTGCTCTAATAATGTAGTTGATATCATATTTTTTATTAGTATTCTTCTTCTTCTTCATGTGCCTCTTCAGTTTTGAAGGTTAGCCGTCAGCTTCTTATACTCCTCCCTGTCACTGGCCAGGCGGAACAGTTGTTCAACGGAGGTGATACCAGTCCACTCCCGGATATTTCGCAGTCACGATTTTTTCCTTCGCCCAGCGCGTCTCTTCCCTTCCTTATAAGTTGCAGCAGCCTGCATCTTTCGTGCCGGAGCACGTGGCCGAGGTATTTATTAGTATAATCAACTCAAAAGCCAACCAATAAAATCACTATACAATGTGTCACAAGCTTTCCCTTTCAGAGTAATATTTTCGGTCGCTGTCGAGAAGATCGATGGGGCGATCCGCAAAGAAAATGTCTTCTATAGTTTTTGTCACGCTTACCTTTTCATCACGAGAGTGAATTTTGATAATATAAAGCTTTCAATAAGTCGATGATATGATTTCGAAACTATAGTGATTTCTTAAGTATAACAGGTACAAACTAGTTATAGCTAATTTTGCCTAGAACAGGGGTGGTGACTTGGATAGTACCGCTGTCTAACAATTGCTGCTGGGCACGGGCCTCCTCTACTAATGAGAGGGATTAGGCCTTAGTCCACTGACCTATTGCGGGTTGGTAGACTCCACATACCATTGAAATTCTTATGAGAATTCTCAGGTACGCTGGTTTCCTCAAGATGTTTCCCTTCACTGCTAATGTAAGCGACAATTAACAATGAATACACACGTAACTTCAAAAAAGTTGGATATGCCATTTTGCCCTGGTTTGGAAACCGAACTGTCAAGATGATTTTCGAACCTACGAAAATCATCTCGACAGTCCGTACCTCTGCTTTTTTGCTGTATGACGAAATGTGTGATATTGTCAGATTTTAGATACCCGCTGTTATATATTCCTTTTCCTTTACTTGATACTATAATTGGACGGCACTGCGCTTACCATCAGGTGCAGTGTGGTCACTTTGCCGTGCCAGGATAAAAGCTATATCGGCAGCGGATACGTAGAAAAACAGATTGGGTTAACCCAATGATGATGCAGTGTGTTTACTTTGCAAGGATAAAAATGGTTATCTTAGCAGTCCAGTATAGTTTATGTTAGGGTGAAGTTCTGATGATGCCATGTTAGTAACTCTACCGTCGAAGATTCTCTCATAGTTGACAGCTTGCGTGGCGTTGCGGGCCAGAAGCTTAAGAAACGAGAGGCCGTGGGTTAGAATCCCGCACCGAGACAAACGCTTGCGTGACAGACAGATATTTGTTTCGGGTCTGGGTGCTATGAGACCTGACGTCTCTCGTAGTTCCTGATTCCCACGACACAGGTATGTCCTAGTGTCGAGTCAGGATTATGTGTTTGACTGTCTGGTGTTATTTATTTAAGGCCCTGAAAACCCACGGTACCTAGAATAAACCTTGACCCAGATTTCCATCAAAATTATAATGGGGTTGGCGTAATGCCTCATTGTCATTCCACGAGAGTTTTAACCATCTTCCTGTAGTAGTTAGGATCCGTTATAAAGCCCTGCAGGACCATGAAAGCAATTAAAGCTTTAATGGTGTAAATACGAGTAGTATTCTCTATTATTTGTGATATATTTAGCTAGGTTTTTCCCGCAGTGTCGCTTGTTAACAATTCGTCGGAATCTTTTTTTTTATGTATGTTACCCGATTACTCGAAGACGCCTGGACCGATTCGAGAAATTCTTTTTTTGTTTAAAAGGGTTTACTTCCCAGTTGGTCCCATTGGCACCAAGTCAGGATCTGATGATGGGATCTCAGAAAAATCAAGGAAAATCAAATTTTATAGTGACGCTTAATTTGTTTTTTATTGAAGTCGGTGTACTTTTTATGAATAAAAAAACTTTTACTTATTACTGTTTGACAAAAGGTATAAAATTGTTAGATTTGGATATAGATACCCGATATTTTATATTCCTTTTCCTTTACTTGATACTCTAATTAGACGGTACTGCGCTTACCATCAGATGCAGTGTGGTCACTTTGCCGTGCTAGGATAAAAAAAAGCACATCGCAGCGCATCCGTTAAAAACAGATTGGGTTAACCCAATAATACATAAACACATTATCCTACAATAAATACATTAAGCCTAAAGACCTCAATAGCGTTTACACTTCAACCGGCGCGGTTTTGACCAAAGGTGAGGTCCAGACCATATATGTTAATATGAGCAGAATGAAGCGGTACGGTAACCGACCTCTGGGACAGTTTTGGGGTCTAGGGTTGTTTGGATGAATAAACACATTTAATACAATATTATGAACATATTTGTATCGGAAATTTTGTTGACTGCCTCGGTGGGGCAGTTGTAATTTCGAATGCGTTACGACTGCTGTGCTGAGGTTTCGGGTTCGATCACCGGGTCGGGTAAAGTGATATTGGGATTATCTATCTTGAAATTCTCAGTACCAGCCCGGAGTCTGGAACGTGTACCCGGTATGGCGATAGGTTCGCCCCCTATCACATTATGGGATCGAAATTCGGCGAAAAGTGGGTGTACTGGTTATACCTCTGCCTAACCCTTCGGGGATTACAGGCGTGAGTGTATATGTATGTATGTATATTGTATCGGAAATCTATTGTAGGTTGCCGACATGGCCTTGGGCGGACCATCAAGCTGTGGAACAGTTTGCTAGCTACCGTATTCCTATGATCCTGGCTCCTTTAGGCGTAGTGTGAAGAAGCTACACAGCAGGCCGGCTTGATAGTGTCGAGTAGCGAGGCATAGCTGTCTCTCGCTACTTGATACTTTACGTGTACGACACTGCTCTTACCAGATGCAGTGTGTTTACTTTGCAAAGATAAAAAGGTTGTATTAGCAATCTGGTAGAGTTTATGTTAAGTTGCGAGTTCTGATGATGCCATGTTAGTAACTCTACCGTCGAAGATTCTCTCATAGTTGACAGCTTGCGTGGCGTTGCGGGCCAGAAGCTTAAGAAACGGGACAGACAGATATTTGATTCGGGTCTGGGTGCTATGAGACCTAACGTCTCTCGTAGTTCCTGATACCCACGACACAGGTATGTCCTAGTGTTGAGTCAGGATTATGTTTTTGACTGTCTGCTGTTATTTATTTAAGGCCCTTTAAACCTACAATAAACCTTAACACAGATTTCCATCAAAATTATAACGGGATTGGCGTAATGCCTCGTTGTCATTCCACGAGAGTTTAACCATCTTCCTGTAGTAGTTAGGACCCATTATAAGGCCCTGTAGGACCATGAAAGCAATTAAAGCTTTAATGGTGTAAATACGAGTAATATTCTCTATTATTAGTGTTATATTTTTAACTAGGTTTTTCCCGCAGCATCGCTTGTGAATAAATTTACCAGTAACTAACTTACAGCACTGCATATCACACAAAAAAAATACCAAGACATTTTATTTTAGGCTCGATAGGGCGATAGGCTCGCCCCCTATCACATCATGGGACCGAAATTTGGCGAAAAGTGGGTGTACTAGTTACACCTCTGCCCACCCCTTCGGGGATTACAGGCGTGAGTGTATATGTATGTATGTATGTACATATTTTTTTTATTCTGGCGCGGCAAAGTGACCACACTGCATCTGATGGTAAGCGCAGTGTCGTCCAGATAGAGTATCAAGTAGCGAGAGACAGTCTATCCCCCGCTACTCAACACAATCATGCCGGTCTGCTGTTTAGCTTCTTCACATTACGCCTAAATATATATAATCGATTGTTTTGTTTCTGGATCGTTCTGTTCATTCAGATTGTTTATTAAAATTGACAGAAAATGATAAAGTGATTGAAGCTGGTTTTACTCAAATCATTGTCGCTACTAGGCGGCTCGGGTGTATATAGCCCGCTCCTTAATCCCTTCAACATCTAGAAATATTTCCTCGCTAAGCATGATCTACCGTATCAATGGGGAGTACTCTGAAGAGTTGTTCAAACATAACACCATCCTCTCCGTTTTCATTTAAAAAAATGATAAAAAATTATAGACAATCTATCCCTCGCTACTCAACACAATCATGCCGGCCTGGTGTGTAGCTTCTTCACACTACGCCTAAAGTATCCAGGATGATAGGAAGGAGGGAACATGGTAGCTGGCAAACTGTTTCACAGCTTGATGGTGCGGTAAAAATACGAGTTTGTGAACCTCTTGGTTTGGGCCGGGATAGTAGACGCCACGAAGCTGTGGCTCTGCAAGCCAGTACGCGTGGTTTTGGTGTGGAAGTCCATGATGCATAATAGGAACCACGCGTGTGAGCTTACGAAGCCACATCTTCGAGTCGTGGAATAGTTTGCCGGCCCAGGTGTTCCCTCCTTACTATAACATTGGATTCTTTCAGTGAAGCATAGAAAAGCAATTCAGCAGGGTGGCATAATTGTATTCGAATGCCAAGGGATAATGGTCATTGGGGTAAATACTCAATCTATGATCATTGGCAATTCGATGTCTGTCTGTCTGGACGTCACTGTATTTATCATGAAGTACACGAGAGACGCGTTAGCTGGCAGACTATCATTTTAGGACTTTGTCTGTATACTGTAATTAGGCGGGAGTTCGCGAAATGAATTCGTGGAACTGGCCACCAAAGAAAAATAAAAAGATTATTTTCATGTAATAAAAATGAATGAACATGATACGTATCTAACGATATTTTTGTGGAATTCGGATTTTTGCTGGCTAAATACCTATAACTATTTTTTACAATAAAGGGCATTAAGCAGATAACAATCTTAAAAATAATAAACAAGTCGTGGAAAAAATAAAATCCATAAAAATAAATGGGAGGTTTGGTTACTAAGATTCCTTGATTCCAAATATGTACATTTAATTAAAATCTTAATTATAATGCTTCTGTACGTGTGTTTGTCACCTAACTCCTCCTAAACGGCTGGACTGATTTGAATGAAACTTTGTGTGTATATTCGAATGGGTTCCTGAATGGTTACATATACACTCACGCCTATAATCCCCGAAGGGGTAGGCAGAGGTGTAACCAGTACACCCACTTTTCGCCGAATTTAGGTCCCATAATGTGATAGGGGGCGAGCCTATCGCCATACCGGGCACAGGTTCCAGACTCCGGGCTAATACTGAGAATTTCTAGATAGAAAAACCCAATATCACTTTACCCGACCCGGGGATCGAACCCGAGACCTCAGCACAGCGGTTGTAACGCATGCGCAATTACAACTGCGCCACCAAGGCAGTCTGGATGGTTTGAAAACACAATTGGACCCGGTAGGTGGCGCTGTTGTCGGTGTGGCGCTTCTTTTCCGGGCAGGCAACGTCTGCCGGGCTCGCTAGTAAATACATATATTACTATCGATACACTTACCATCGTGTAGCCCCTTTGTTCGTTTCCAGCCGATACTGTAAAAATCGTCATGAAAACTGTTTACACGGTTTTCTTTGTAGTTTTTTAAAGTACATACATATACACTCACGCCCGTATCCCATGGGGGTAGGCAGAGACTATTGACTGCCACAAGCTACGATCCTGACACACTTCTTTCGCCTCTTCCACATTCATACATCTTCTCATACATTTTCGACGGTTGGAGGTACTCCTGATTTGCCCTTTTAGGAGAATATCGTTAATTTGATTGGAATAAGTTCTCCTCGGGCGCCCTCTACCTACTCTTCCAGTCACATTCGCACGATAACTACCTTTCGTAAATCGCCTTTCATCCATCCTCTCCATATGGCCAAACCATCTCAGCATACCTCTTTCTATCTTAGTCACCACATCATTCTTCAACTCACAACGATCTCTTATCACGCTATTCCTCATACGATATTCCTCATAGTTTTTTAAAGTATCGGTAGTTATCTTATATTGATTTAAATACGACGTTATTGTTATATTGTTGTAGACAATAGTGTATTAGGTTTACCAACACTTCTTGAAGCGTATGTATTTATCTGTATTTTTTTTGTTACAGAAAACAACAAGAAGTTGGATCGAGACAACATTCCAGAAGAGAGAGTGCAAATGCTTCGTGGCCAGCGCGAAAGATGAGCATGTGTGAGTAAACAATATTTCCTCTGTGTTCCCTCCTTCCTATGATCCTGGGTCCTTTAAGCGTAATGTGAAGAAGCTACACAACAGGCCGGCATGATTTTGTTGAGTAGTGAGGGATAGATTGTCTCTCGCTACTTGATATTTTAACTGGTTGGCACTGCACTTACCATCAGGTGCAGTGTGGTCGCTTTGCCGTGCCAGAATAAAAAAACAGACTTATTCCGTATTCCGCCTTTCGGTTTGTGTTTCCCAACTCAAAGTTAACAATCCGTGGCTGAAGCGGAGGTTTCAGCGTTTAGTTAGTAATTCAGTTAGCATTTTTAGCATATCGCAACGATTCTTTATATACTCATGTAAATATTGTTTTATTTAATTTATTACACACAACGGTACGGTAGGCAGCAGCTTTGCTGTGCCCTGTTATTGCAGAAGTCTATGGGCGGCGGTGACTACTTACCATCAGGTGGCCCGTCTGCTCGTCTGCCTATCGAGGCACTAAAAAAAACACAAAACAAGGTTATAATCGGGTACAAATTGTATACTAAATTGATTAAAGTTTTGTAACATAATTTTAACCCACCAGTGGCATTTGTTCATTATGATTATCACTATTATTAAGAACACTTATAGAAATTCTTTTCAGACACAAAGTTTCGTAATGAAGCCATATTTTTAGGGTCAGTACATTTCTCTGGATTTTTTTTAACTCATTATTTTACGATATGTTTACATTCTGTCCGACTCCGCCAATCGAGTATACGTTAAAATAGCATAACTTCCCTCGGGATTCCGTAGAGAAAACCACATAAATTTGTGTGCAAAGGAAAGGCGCTCCCAAGGGGCGAGACTCATTGCAAATTGATTTTTATAAGCCCAACTCTACTATGCAGCAGGTGGTTGAAATCCCTTAAGGGATGTCATCCTCTTGTGAAGGGAGATATGAGGATTTCGTAATTTCTATGTTATTTTTGCCCTGTTACTTATTATTTAAAACTTATTTAAGTTGGATATAATACCAGTATCTTAGTGTGGGTTTCACTCTTGGTTGTATTTATTAAATATGTTGGACTGCCTCGGTGGCGCAGTTGTAATTGCGCATGCGTTACGGCTGCTGCTGTGCTGACGTCTGGGGTTCGATCCCCGGGTCGGGTGACGTGATATTGGGTTTTTCTATCTAAAAATTCTCAGTATTAGCCCGGAGTCTGGAATATGTGCCCAGTATGGCGATAGGCTCGCCCCCTATCACATTATGGGACCGAAATTCGGCGAAAAATGGGTGTACTGGTTAAACCTCTGCTTACCCCCTCGGGGATTACAGGCGTGAATATAGGTGTGTTGGATTAATGACGGAAATTAATCCTTGAAATATACTAACTAAATAGGCGATTTGTCAGCTTAGCAACCACACTATTATGATAAATTTGGATTTTTATTTTGAATTGGATACTTAATCGTTTTTCGGGGGTCTAGAGTTGGGGTACGATACTTGGCCGTTTTGCGGCCTTCTGAGTACTCTGACACTGGACCCTCGACCGCTTCTTCACCTCCTTGCCTATGGTAGTGTGAAGAAGCAGGCCGGCATGATTGTGTTGAGTAGCGGGGGATAGATTGTCTCTCGATACTCTAATTGGACGGCACTGCGCTTACCATCAGGTGCAGTGTGGTCACTTTGCCGCGCCAGAATAAAAAAAAAACTCGATAAAATCCGTAGTATAATTTTATTTCAATGCGTAATTGCCAAGTCTTGACAGTTTGTACAATTCCCTCTAGACTGATGCCGCTTATTGCCGTGTCAGGTAAAGAAAAATTGGTTTCAGCCAATAATTACTTACACTTCTATGATTTTCCTTGCCATTTGGACTAGCACCATACAGGTACCATAAATTGCTTAGAAAATGCAGTAAATTGAATGCGAATCCCGCTAGATTTGCTTGGAAGCCCCACATAATTCTTCGTTTCAGGTGAGGTTGCCTTCTCCCGGGTATAATATATCGTGCAGCGTACTTTGTCGTATTCATTTTCTCTCTCTTACCTTTTGTTAATTATGAGACGAATAGAACACCACAAGTCCACCTAACGCAGTTATATACAAAATTGAAACCAATTGAGGATTATTACTTACTGAAAGATTAAATGCCACAGCTTCGTTGTATCTACTACCCCGGCCCGAACCAAGAGGTTCGCAAACTCGTATTTTGCCGCACCATCAAGCTGTGGAACAGTTTGTCAGCTACCGTGTTTCCTCCTTCCTATGATCCTGGGCCCTTTAGACGTAGTGTGAAGAAGCTAAGCAGGCCGGCATGATTGTGTTGAGTAGCGAGAGATAGACTGTCTCTTGATACTTGATACTCTATCTGGACGGCACTTCGCTTACCATCAGGTGCAGTGTGGTCACTTTGCCGCGCAAGAATAAAAAAAAAGCCGTTAAATGGCAGTTCTATTTTCAAATTGGAATCTGTAGAAAGTAATTTCTCTTCATGAATGAACGTTAAATCCTTTACCTTTATATAACGAATGGCTTGCAGAGGCTGCGATCGTTTTGCCAGAGTAATGTGGCTTCCGGTAAATCCCGTGTGTGTTTGTTTATTGCATTGCAGAAACCAATTTCAATGCAATAAATTATCTAAACTAAAAAAATGATTTAAGCGCCATCTATTGATCTTGTCGCAGTATAATATTTTTTATTTCAGTCTATTATCATTCCAGTTTATTCAATGTGGTTTTAGACTGCCTCGGTAACGCAGTTGTTATTGAGCATGCGTTACGACTGCTATGCTGAGGTCTCGGGTTCGATCCCTGGGTCGGGTAAAGTGATACTGGGGTTTTCTATCAATATAAATTCTCAGTATTAGCCCGGAGTCTGGAACTTGTGCCCAGTATGGGTATAGGCTCGCCCCCTATCACCGAGAGAGATTATTTCATATGCGACCGAAATTCGGCGAAAAATGGGTGTACTGGTTACACCGACCCTTTCGGGGATTACAGGCGTGAGTGTATATATGTATGGCTTCAATTTTGTTTAATGTTTAGCGCTACTTCCTACATACGGCGCTTGATAAAATAAACACTTATCTATTAATGCTGTTTTATTTTCTTAATAATAAAACATCCACAGTCACACTCATAGTTCTGACCCCACACTGGGTAAAACCTGTATCGTGGGAATCAACAACTACGAGGGACTACGCTCCCACAACACCCAGGCCCGAAACAAATATCTATCTGTCACACAAATATGTGTCTATGTGCGGGAATCGAACCCACGGCGTCTCGTTTCACAGCCGACTTCTCGCCTGCTGCGCCACGGAGGCTATCAATTTTTTTTATAATACACGGAAAAAGGCATCATTTTCGACTACCTGGTATGGTTGGTCCAAATTTTAATATAATTATTTATGCCATATATTCCAGAGACAGAAAGCAATGATAAATATTACGCATGTTTTTTTTTATATATTTTACATAATATACATTTAAATATTTTCACAATAGACAATTTGACGTATTATATTATTGAATCATCTTGATTAAATTGGTTCGGTAGAAAAATTGTGTTGATTGGTGTATCTTCTTTCTCTGGCTTAACGGCCTGAAAACGACAAAATAATTACATACAGGGGTAGGCAGAGGTGCAACTAGTACAGTCACTTTTCGCTGAATTTATCACGGTCCCATAATGTGATAGGGGGATAGACCATCGACATACCGAGCACAATTCCAGACTCCGGGCTGATACTGAGTATTCCTAAATAGAAAAACCCAATATCACTTTACCTGATCCGGGGATCAAACCCGAGACCTCAGTAAAGACCGCAGTAGTCCCAACGCATACGCAATTACAACTGCGCCACCGTGGCAGTCGAAAAAATAATTAAAATGATGTATTAACTTTTTGATGAGTATTGAATTGATTTTACCCTTTGAAGGAAAGCGTTCGGAATAATAATATCCATAGCGCTATTCTAGAATGGGATGGGAACTATCAAAACCCCATTTATATTGCCAAGGGTACCATGGATAGGTGAGGTCAGCTGGGGTCCAGTAGGTATATTTTAATAATAACAGTACAACCAACAGTCACAAACCCCTGAAACCAAACCAAAAACCAGGTCCAACCTGTAACGTGGGTATAACAACTACGAGGGACTACTTCTAACATTTGTCTTTACGCGAGATCGAATCAGCTTCTCATTTGACAGCCAGCTCGCCTAATGCACCAAAAGGTCTGTCAATTTTGTATTGGTTCAAAATTTAATAGTCGCCATTACGGTGCTGGCAGTATAATAAGATATCCAAAACGCATTCAAATAAGCTATGGATATGTCATTCGATGAATTATGTAAAACACATCATTCGCAGCGTACATGTGCTGCTCATATGAACTGAATATGTAACTGAGTTTTAAAAGTAATGCGAAAACTTCGAATATGGAATATTATACGAGTCGGTAGGACGTTAGTTTTGTATCAGTATGGCCGTGTATGGCTATTTTGTGCATGTTTCACTACCTTTAATTTTTTTATCCTAGCACAGCAAAGTTACCACACTGCACCTGATGGTAAGCGCAGTGGCGTCCAGTTAAGAGTATCAAGTAGCGAGAGACAATCTATCTCTCGCTACTCAACACAAACATCTGCCTGCTTCCTCACACTACGCCATAGGCAAAAAGGTGAAGAAGCGGTTAAGGGTCTAATGTACTCTGAAACAGACTCCAACAAAAACCGGATGTACACTGGCACTTAAGACCTAACACTTCATATGGTGGGAAATCAGCCTGATTTCCCATTTCATTGATATTTATTAGCTAGGTTACTACCTATCGAAATCCACCGGTGTTCCGAGAGTCTGTATAGGAGGTACTACCGATTAATTTCTATTCCAATTTGATGATCTTTGGAGTTAATGAAATAACGGAGCATTGTGAGTAAATTCCTATCTACCCTCACTCAATCAGCTTACAAAATGATCTGCCCAGACTTTTCCTCAAAGAAAAAGGAGCCTTCTGTTACATAGAAAAACTTTTTAAATTGAATCATACATGTACTTCTCTCTTGGTAACAGGTCTCATGGTATCAGAATACATTTTCCAGAAACTCGTGATGTTGGTTCTGCTCAATTGGCGTTTCTCTAAGGCACTGGATAGACGCCAGATCTCTGCTGACATCTGAGTTACAATTCCTGGCGATAAAAAAGATAAAATTTAATTTGATTTTGTTTCTTCATATTTTTTTTTCTACAAGTATAATTTTTAAAAGATTGTAGAAAGATTACCGCGTAAATATTAAATTACTAATAAAATGGTCGACTCTCTAACAGCTACTTATTTGGTATCGTCCATAGACACGGAGAATGGACTGAGAAATAACCTCACAAAATTGACCACTTTGTAGAAAGAGACAAAGCGACTGTGCGGCCAATACCTATTTCTTTTCGCTTCTGCAAGTCTGTGACGTCTGTGTGACTTGTCTATGGAGTCGTAAACCAATCACAATTCTAGAAGAAGACAACTGCTGGCCGCACGTTAGCTTTATGTCTTTCACATTTTTCTGCCCGTATTCACTTAATAGCTGGATAGAGAGCGCAGTCTATTCTCTATGTCTATGGTATAGCGCCATACAATTTTGACAGATAAACAATCTAAATAGCAGCGATAGCAATTATACAATACCCGGACTCGAAACAAATATTTGTTGAACTCACAAACTTTTGTCTCGGTGCTGGGATCGTCCCCCGGCCTCTCATATTACAGCCGGCTACTTACCCACTGCGCCACAGAGGCTGTCAGATAATAAATATATTTTTATAGTTAAATAGCGTTTTAGAGCTCTCGGCCTGTTTTTTTTATCCTGGCACGGCAGAGTAACCACACTGCAACTGATGGTAAGTGCAGTGCCAGTTAAAGTATCAAGTAGCGTGAAACAATCTGTCCTCCGCTACCCAACACAGTCATGCCGGCCTGCAAATTGTTTGACTACATACCACAAAGAACTGCCACATGTAGTTTGTCTCTTAATTCACTTAGAAGTCGCGTTGCATCAGGATCCACAGGGTAATTGCGCTGTAAAATACATATGGACTAAAAATAATAGCTCTAAAAATATAGTATTAGCTGTTGCTTGCAGCTCCGCCCGCGTGGAAGTTATCTTATACTATTTATAAAACCATTTCATCTGTCACAACTTTTTTTTTTTTTAGTGCCTCGATAGGCAGACGAGCAGACGGGCCACCTGATGGTAAGTAGTCACCGCCACCCATAGACTTCTGCAATACCAGGGCACAGCAAAGCCGCTGCCTACCGTTGAAGGACTACTCTCTTTAAGCCTCGTTTAAAGAAGGACATGTCATAGCGCTCAGGGAACACCGCAGCAGGGAGTTCATTCCAGAGCTTGCACGTACGTGGTAAAAATGAACGCCGGAAACGAACCGTGCTAGACGGAATCGTTTCCAGGTGGTATGGATGAACTCTGTTGCGGTGTCGGGTGGTGCGATGATAAAATGGTGATGTAGGCACCATTTTAAACAGTTCCTCGGAGCACTCCCCGTGGAACAACCGATAGAACAAGCAGAAAGACCCGAAGTCTCTCCGCAGCCCCAACGGTTCCAGGCTATCCGTAATATCAGGATCCCCGACAATCCGAACGGCCCGCCTCTGTAAGGAGTCAAGTGGGTCCAGCAAGTATTTCGGGGCCCCTGCCCAGAGATGAGAACAGTACTCCACGTGGGGCCGGACTTGCGCTTTATAAAGCGCCAATCTATGGCCCGACGTGAAATACCGCCTCGCTCTGTTCAGGATCCCCGATTTTTTGCTCGCCAATTTGGCTTTGTCCTCCACTTGACTCCTAAACTGGACCGTGTTAGATATATTGATGCCGAGGATCCCAATACCCTCGGAAACCTGGAGAGTGACTCCTTGAAACTGTGGCGCCATGACAAATGGGTCCTTCTTAGCGGTGAACGCGCAAACTTGTGTCTTCGTGGGGTTGAAGTGAACTAGGTTCCTTTCACCCCATTCAGAGGCCCGCCCTAGAGAGCTCTCGATTTCCGACACAAGTTCTAACCGTCTTTCTTCCAAAGTGCTCCGAGGGATACCCTGCTGGCCGGTGTATCGCACGTCGATAGTACTATCATCTGCATAGCAATGCATGCTATCAATAGACAGCATGTCATTGATATGCAGTATGAATAGTGTCGGCGACAACACCGAGCCTTGTGGAACGCCAGCATTAATGGATAAAGCGTCGGAGCAGTAGCCGTCTACGACGACTTTAATGCTCCGACCATCCAAAAAACTAGCGATCCAGTTGCAGAGCCCCTCGGGGATTCCATATGATGGAAGCTTCGACAGAAGGCCCCCATGCCATACCCGATCAAACGCCTTCGCGATGTCTAGACCGACGGCCATAGCCTCACCCTTGCTCTCTATAGCCTCCGCCCAGCGATGTGTGAGGTAAGCAAGAAGATCACCAGCCGAGCGACCGTGACGGAAACCGTACTGACGATCGCTAATCAGCTGGTGCTCCTCCAGATACCCCATAAGCTGGGCGTTAATTATTCTCTCCATGACTTTAGAGAGCAAGGATGTGATGGCTATCGGTCTATAACACGAAGGGTCCGACCGGTCACCTTTTTTAGGGATCGGATGGACATGGGCAACCTTCCACGAAGCGGGAACCCTTCTGGAGTTGTACGAAAGACGATAAAGGCGCGTGAGAATGGGGGTCAACTCAGGGGCGCACGTCTTAAGAACCACTGCGGGGATGCAGTCCGGCCCACTCGACTTTCGGATGTTAAGGAGCCTAAGCTCCCGCCTGACCGCACGCTGATTGATGCGGATTTCAGGCAGGGAGTACTCGCACCGGGGAAGTTTTGGTGGAGTGGCTCCTCCGTCATCCAAAGTCGAGTTCGAGGCAAAGGATTGGGCCAAGATATCGGCCTTTTCCTTTGCACTATGGGCCAAACTGTCATCAGTCTTACGCAGTGGCGGGAGACTGGACAGGCAGAAGTTACCTTGGACAGCCTTGGCGAGCGACCAGAAGGCCCGACTGCCAGACGGATAACTCTCTAGCCGCTCACCAATTCTGCCAATATGTTCTGCCTTGGCCTTGGCTATAGCCCTTTTGTTGGACCTAGAAGCGGCATTAAATTTCCGCCTCTCCTCCTTCGCGCTTGGACCCTGATGCTTTTGGGCATCGTTCCACGCCCCGTATGCGGACCGCTTAAGGCGTGCAGCTTCGGCACAGGTACTATTATACCAGGGCCGGCTGCGACGACGACAGGTACCCTGGAATTGGGGATGAACAGATCCATCCCCATGACCACCAGGTCCCTGACGCGGTCCGCACAAGCATCAGGATCTTCGGAAGAGAAGCAGAACCGCTTCCATGGGAAGGACGCAAAGAATTCACGCATCCCTTCCCAATCCGCTGATCCATACCGCCGAACCCTGCGGAACCCAGTCGCTGAGGAGCGATCGGGATAAACCGCAGGGGCTGAGGTTCGAATAAGGCAGTGGTCTGATGACCCCAAAGGGGGATCGACCACTACCTTGTATCCCTCAGGATTTGTGGTCAGCAGAAGGTCCAACAGAGAGGGCTCATGGGTCTCAACATCTGGAACTCGGGTGGGCTGAGCTACCAATTGTGTGAGACCGTAAGCCAAAGCCATCTCATAAGCAGACCGACCCGCAGCGTTAGTGGTCCGAGAACCCAACCACTCAGCATGATGAGCGTTGAAGTCCCCAATGACCACCACTTCCGCGGATGGGTACTGCTCTAGAGATCGGCCAGTCCCCATTTGGACGTTCTCGAATAAATGAGAAGACCCCGCTTCACCGGCATGGGACCTGTAAAGGCAAGCGTACACTCGGGTACGACCCCCGTACTCTACGCATAGCCACAAGATTGACAGATCCCGATGCTCGAGGCCCCGAAGGCGGCGACAACATATATCATCCCTGACGAAAACGCACACCCCGGCTTTACGTAGGAACGAATGTTCCAGTACGTAACCGGGGTAATTAAGGTACGAGATATCATCAGGGGTAGATATCTGAGTCTCAGTTAAAAAGAGTAGGGCAGGCCGCGCCGACTCTAGGTGGTAATGTACAGCGTCCAGGTTACTGTGCAGACCCCTGACATTGCAGAAGTCTACTGTTAAAGTGGATATGGTATCCGCCGAAGTACGCTTACTCTTTTTTTTTTATTTGCCTTCATTTTTAAATTTTTGGTTTGGTAGTGGGGAAAGGAGATGTGAGGGGGCAGTGAAATTTAGACGGCACTCGAAACATAAAGTCGCAGAACAAGGTGCAGGATGGTTACGCAGGTAATGCGAGGAGCCAGCGCGAAGCACGGAAGGGCCCCCGATGCCCCCCTGTATACAGTCGCCGGGATCCACTCCAGTCTCCCACGCTGGCACGACGACTGTATTACAGGATTTTCGCCAGTTGGCGGGACAGCTTCCCGGGGAGGGAATTTTTGAAAAGTGTATCCCCGGGTTCAGGTCCCCTACTGACTGGCAGGCGGTGGCCGTTCCCATCGGGTCTCCCTGTATCCCACGCCAGCCCCCCACAGATGATACCCACGCGACGACCAACACCAAAGTTCCGCATATTACGAGTACCGTCCAAACTGCACCACCAGGGAAAGGAGAGGAGAGAGGGAACGGCTATCTAGCCCTTCCGCCGGAACGCATTTCTACTTCGCGGCAGAAATAGGTTGGACGGTGGTACCAATCCGTTCGGGCCCAACTCTAAGTAAATAAATCTAACTAATCTTTGCATGTTACAGTTTCGTTAAAACAGGTATAGCTTTTGATTGAATGCACCGATTTAAGTGAAATAAAGGATAAATGTTACGTCGAGATACACTCTATGGCATTATTTTCGATTCTTTAGTTGTAATACAGTACTTTGGACGTGATCCCTTGACAGACAGACAATAATTTCAAAAACAATTGTTTTGGGTTACACAAGATTAGTTTTTGTATACCATAAAGCCGAAACACCCAAAATAGATTTTGGTATAAAAGATCAGATAAATATATGACATTATAATAATAAGGAAAACTCACGTGGTGACATGCAAAATTAATTTATCCCGTTTCTTGAACAATGCGTGGACATACGCGCGCCGCGCGCTGATGTTTGTTTCCCGCCAAAGTATTATGTAGGTATAGGTAAACGACCGACACGCGCCGCATTTTTATTAAGTAATAAACAAAGTAACCAGGTTGACAGAAATTTTTATATGTGTTTGGGATACCAATATAACACGTTAAAAATTGGTGCAATGATTGTGCTACTGATTCTCACAAACTACTTTCGGCTTTGTAGTATACTAAAAATAATGTTGTATATCGACAATATAGCACGTTACTGGGTTTTGAGACCGTATTTCCTCATAGTTCTGGATACCCGCGATACAAGTTTTACCTAGTGTGGCGTTAGGCGCATGTGAATGTTGGGTGCACTTATTTTATGACGAAAAAAATCGTGTAACGTGTTGACCAAATCAAACAAACATGCACTAAATATCCAGTCTGATTTATAATAATATTATCGTATCAGGTACGTAAAAAAAATTTACTCATTTTTTTATTACTTTAATCAACAAGTAACATTACCTAAAACCTATTATAGAAAGAATTTTATGAATCCTAACATAAATTAGACGCCATTCAAATCTACTGGAAGGGGTAATTGTCAAATGACAGTAATAGGATGCATGATATGTCCCGTGACGTCACGGTTCTCAAAATCCCCATTACTGTGCCGTTGTGCGAGAAAGATATGTTCCCAATGCGCAACCATTTTTGCACATACATACCTTTGAGTATTTGCTCATATCAATATTGAAAATAAATATTGTGACCTCATTTTCCAAGCAATTTAGATTGTCTTTTTGCAAAAGAGTTTCTTTTGCGTGTTATATTCGGTTGCATAACGAATAATGTACAAAATTAAACACAGGAAACTACGCTATTCAAATTACTTCTTTATTTTTCAGTAGATGTTAAATTGTTCTCTCATACTCGCATAGAGCAGTAATTCATAATTCTGTTTGAATTATTTTCCGTTTCCTCATACTGAGTGACGTTAAAAGAAATGCTCAAGGGGTCTTTGTCCCCCGTTTCTTTGTGTATTCAAACATAAATCTACGCCATTAAAGCCAAGTTAGAATCTCTGGAGAAATTCAATTTAATAGAAAACTTGTACCTTATTAATCGCTCCACTGTGCAGTGGGGCGTACTTTCGAGAAAACAATGAATTCCGAGGTACTAATACCAAATCAGGCAATCCATGGCAGGCTCGCCATGATAACTATCATGATAAGCTAGCCTGATAAACTAAATTGCACGTATATCCGGCACTGTTGTAAAAAGCAGTATTCATAATTAATTTGTTTGTAATTATTATTGATAATAATAAAATGTCATAGAATCATAACATGGGTCATTAGTTACATTAAATAAATATATTTTATTTAATTGCAATATGAATTTAACGTTGATATAATAAATATATTATTTTAAACAATAAGATAAACCTAAAGCCCATTATCGATATATTTGCTCAAAAATAAGTTGTTAGTAGCCATTAAAATTGGGGGGTAGCTGTCAAATTACAGAAAAAGGATGCACGATATGAGTCATGACGTCATCATCCAGAATGGCTATTACGGTGCATTCATGCGAGGGAGATGGTGAGATGTTCCTACTACACACCGCTCATACTAATGTTTGAAATAATAATTTCGACCAAATATTTGAATGGTTTCTAATGTTTTCACATGTGTTTCTATTTCGTTGTATTTTCATTATTTTTTATATTCGATTGTATGTCAAGTAATGTAAAAAATTAAACACAGGAAATTACTGTTTTGGTATTATCGATTTGAAAAAACCACTCACGTGCTCTCCTGAAATGGAAATTATGACAATATGGTGATACACAACAAAACAACGAGACAAAAGTAAGCTTGAAGAAACTAAGTTGCTCTAGTTGTGCCTCTGCCTATTTCTTTAAAAATATATAGGCTTGAGCAAGCAATGAAAATATTAAAAAATACAGAATTTTTTAAAAGTAACGTTACTATGCGCTAATAAACTAAACTCCTTCATGGTAAATTGGTATAGTGTGCAATTACACTTCAAATAAAATTGAACTCAAACACCTCTGTAGTAGAGTAGGATTTCGTACGTTAAATCTTACTCGCGAACGAAAAATTTAAAATTAAGCAAAATGCACTCTGTTCGTAAGTTAATTAAGTTGAAATTCGCATATGGATGATATTTAGGGCTTGTTAGGCGGCCGTCAATTAGTGCAGCTGCCAAAGTCAAAGTTGAGCTTCACACTCGCTTCGTAAATGGATGTTCCTTTGCATTGTTTTTGGTAAACAGTTTCAATTTGTAGAATTTTTTATATATTTTTTTTAAATATTCGCTTGCATTTTCCGCTAGGATTTCGATGGAATGTTGGGTAGATTTTCTACTTTTTAACCCCATACATACAGGCTTGATCTGAGAATGCAGTACCAATTAAAAATGAATCTCCTCAAGAAGCAAGGCCTATTAAGATTATTATGGAAGCTGTATTTAACATAAAATATTAATAAAAAAAAAGTAGTAAGGGCTCAAATTAAAACTTTGTTATTGGTAAACTTTCGCTTTCGTTTTGCATACTTAGCTTATAATACTAGCCCTGTATTAAACATTGTCCCACTGCTGGGCACGGGCCTCCTCTACTAATGAGAGGGGTTAGGCCTTAGTCCACCACGCTGGCCTAATGCGGGTTGGCAAACTTCTCATACCTTCGAAAAACTCTCAGATATGCAGGTTTCCTCACGATGTTTTCCTTCACCGTTATAGCAAACGATAATTAACATTTTAATACACACATAACTTTAGAAAAGTCAGAGGTGTATGCCACTTGGGTTTCGAACCTACGACTTTCGTCTTGACAGTCCGTACCGCAACCAACTAGGCTATCGCTGCTATAGATTGGCTAAATAAGCAAATGTAAACTAGTGAAATGCCTTAAAAAATGCATTCAACCTATGCAGATTATCCTGATTTTAGAGTAAGATGGACTTAAGAGTCTTCAGTGGTGTGTATTAAAATCTTACCAGCCTGAATTTGAAGCTCAGGCATGACTTTCTCTCACGTTTATTCGCTAGCAACAACGTAAAATATTTTTATGGCAAAATATACAGCGCCTCTAGTGGTTCCGCGGGACACAAAATTTAGTAATATAAATAAATAAATACACCTAACAGTCAAACCTGTATCGTGGATATCAAGAACTACGAGGGACTACGGTTCCACAACACCCAGACCCGAAGCAAATATCTGTATATCACAACATTTGTCTCGGCTCGGGAATCGAACTCACGGCCTCTCGTTTCATAGCCGGCTACATGACCGCTGCGCAACGGAGGCTATAGAAGAACTATAATACGAAATGTTTCGATTCATAAAACATAACGTTGCAACGCTAGCGACTTCGTTTACCTGTCGTAACTTATTGACATTAAATAATAGTTGAGTTCCTTGATAGACCAATTCGTATCGAAAACGTCAGCATTTGTTTGAATTTCGAACAAATTAACATTTTGATATGAAAGGCTCCCGTAGTTCCTGATACCACGTCACAAGACTCGTGTCTTAATGGGTCAGGACTATGTGTGTCCGCCCTGTGGAATGGGGGCGTGTTGAGAATTTCACCACGGCAACCCCTGCCTGTCGTACGAGGCGACTAATTGGGGCCATCGGGGGTCGCGGGCGCGCAGCGGAGGGCTGTCAGCCCGTATCGATGCACTCCCAAATTCGAGGCATCGTGCGACCCCGAGATGGACGGCAGCGCGCGTGGTAAGGCCTCGTTCGCTGTCGTTGCTCGGTGCGCGGGGGCTCCTTAGCCTCCCATGGAGATGGGCCCGTACAGGGCACCGCGCAGGGGCGATTCCGGCTGCAATTCTAGCACTCCTTAGAATACCCCGGGATCGCTCCGCAAGCGCCGAAGAAGGCCACCGCGGGGTTTTAGCTGGTAGTGTCGGGTGGGGTGTACATAGGGGTTAGGGACTCGGCCCAGCGGCAGCACGGATAGCCATCATCCGTGCGAGGGGGATGCTGGGTCGTAAGACCGGCTAGTCCAGCATACCCGTTTTATTCTTAATCCGCTTCCCTCCGGAGCGGGCGGCAGTAATAAAACGCTTTCCCCGCGATAACAAAAAAAAAAAAAAAGGACTATGTGTGTGACAGTTGGAGTTACTGATGATTATTTCTTTACCTTTATGTAGTCCATAATGACATTAGTGCTTGCACCTTCCCTCCACATGGTAAGTCTTCTGAGGCTTTCGTAAATCATTTCTGGCGTGATCTTTAAATGTAAATATATATATATTTTTTCTTACGTTAATAGAATTAATTTAGTTTATTTATTCAAAGAATACATAAGCACGGCTATGTTCAGATTTCCAGGACACATGCCAGATGACAGTCCAATACTGTGTCATGAGGGACTTTGAAATTCTATCTTCTAGGTGGAAGCCGCTATTTCGTGTAAGCGTGCCCTAACCTACTTGTCTATGCTCCAAAAAATAACTCAATTGTGTCCTGATAATAATAGCTCGATTAGGAGAGGTGCAGTTTCTCGAGATTAAAGTCATAGGTTCGAAAGCAGCGTAATGGCATCAAATGGGTATGCCTTTACTTTGTATTTGTAACCTTTTCAAAATTACTGTAATCATGGTTAAAACTGCGTAGGAAAACATGAGGAACCTAGAAAAATCTCCACAAGAATTACATAGATATGCGAAGTCTACCAATAAGCATTAGGCCAGCGTGGTGGACTAAGGCCCTAACCCTTCTCGTTAATAGAAGAAGACCGAGCTGTAAAACAGTAAATAAAGTGCTATTTTTTATTGAGCAAATAACAGCTGTCGAAGCACAAACCTCTGCGTAGCTCTCATCTTCCTTCGGCACTTGTGGCGCTATAGTTAAGTTTGTTTTTACAAATAACGGAGACAGCATCACACATCTAGAACCAATTTGCACACTTTCTGTAACGAAACGATTAATAAAAATACTTAAATACTTTGAAATAAAACTACGCGGCGGACCATGAAGGCTGTGAAGCTTTCGAAACGTCGGGATTAAAAAAAGGTTAAATAAACCGCGATAGAATCCGTAAAATTAGTTTTATTTCAATGTATAATATTCACGTAAACATAAGAAACCAATACTTATAACCCTTCTCATTAGTAGAGGATGCTGTAGACGAGAAACTTAGCAGTAGTTGGCAACGGTAGGCAGCGGCTTTGCTGTGCCCTGGTATTGCAGAAGTCTATGGGCGGCGGTGACTACTTACCATCAGGTGGCCCGTCTGCTCGTCTGCCTATCGAGGCCCTAAAAAAAAAAATAGAAGATTATAATAAAGGGCTAGTATTATTCTTATGAAATACTCTAGGTCTCGCATTATATAGTTAGCTTTTAGTAAATTTGTAGTTTATAGCAATAGGAACAATACTAGCAGAATCTGGAGATAGTGCTCAAACTATATTCTAATAGCGAAGTTTGCAGTTGTTGAACATTCAGAGGAAGGCTCCAAGTATTATCTTCGATTTGACAAACCACAAATCCTTGCCAAAGAACACCGATTCCTACCTAGGATCATTCGCGAGGCTATTAAAATTAAAAAAACATCCAAATTTTAATAACGAAGATGGTTGGAAGCTAACACCAGCCTGGGATCAAATTATACATTTAATTAAATTGGAACCCAAAAGCTCAACTGCTAGACCTCAAGATATTGTCAGCTTCTTCTTCTACAACATATAAAAATTAAGTATCGAATATGGAGGGTAGAAACATTGCACTACACTTTTGTGACAACATACAACTCAGTCCGCCCCGTGACCATGAAGACTGTAAAGCCTTTGAAACGTCGGCTTAAAAAAGTAAAATAAACCGCGATATAAACCCTAAAGTTTTATTTGAATGTTTATTATTCGCGTAAATATAAGAAACCATTATATATACTAATAGGTCATACATACACTCACGCCTGTAATCCCCGAAGAGGTAGACAGAGGTGTAACCAGTACACCCACTTTTCATCGAAATTATTACTCTTATCATAAAGTGATAGGGGGCGAGCCTATCGCCATAACGGGCACAATTCCAGAGTCTGGGCCTAAAACTGAGTATATCTAAATAGAAAAACTCAATATCAATAGGTGATATTGTGTTCATTATAGTCTGTGTGCCTATATTTTAAATCGGTCGAGTAGTTTTTGCGTTATACGCGCACTAGCATGTATGTATAATATTTTGTTCCAAGTAGATAAAACTAAATCTTAGAGTAGGGTCTAAGAAGGTCTATTATTTAGAACTAAATAATAGACCTAATGACATATGTCTACACTCTCTCTGCTGACGTAACAGAACAAAACTCAATAAATTATTTATGAAAAGATTATACATAGATGTATCGTCATATGCTATTTTCGTTGAAATGTGTGCTGCTTCGGTGTTCCGTTACTGGGTTCTTATCTGGCTATCATATCCCAGGCTAGAGGGCGCCACCCGCGCCGAGCTTTGCACGATATCCGATTGCGCCCGATCGGATTAGCCGAACCTCATTGACCAATACGCAACCCTCACGACTGGCCAATGGGAGGAACGCAAAAGTGGTAGATAAGAACGGTTACTGGGAACCCTGGACACCAGTTCTATTCGAAATCTCGCAACGGAAAACCCTCCAAGAACACTCGTTATCCTCTCGCTTTTTTCATCGTTGAACTTGAGTACTTATTATTTTGTGTGTGCCGTGGTGCAAGCTGTGGACTCCGCAAAGCGGGGAAGCCGGAAAGCTCGGGTAAGTGGTAGTACGATAAGTTCCCAGTTCCAGATCTCAACGATTTCTCGTGGCACACATTTCGTCTATAAATAGTGTAAGTTCCTCTCCCCTCGGCAGCTGCACCTGCAGCTGAACACCTTGTCCAGCATCCGTGCTGGTACATGTTATGGTGCCGAAACCGGAAAGAATAGAATTATATATTTTTTTTAAATATATATAGATATATACCTATATATTCACATATAGTTATAATACACACAGCTTTATCGAAGTAATATATATTTAATGTCAAGTAGTTTATGCATTTATGCAAAGTCTACACTACTAAATTTTTATATTTACTATAATATTAACCGTTACGTAACGCCCTCTTTTGTCCAATTTGATTCTCTTTTAAATTTTAGTCGTTATCAGTTCTCGTTTGAAATCAGCTGACAGTATTTAATTTAAACCAGCAACGTCAAATTCATAGCAAACAAGAATACCTTTTTTTGTATTGCTATATTTAAACGGTTGACGGGGCTTCATTATCGTTACGCGTTTGCTGATTTCATACTCCATAGCGTTGAGGTGCCTGCGTTTTATATACTAACTCTTGTTATCCTTTAAAAATCAACGTACATCATGAGCTATTCAAAACGGAAACTTAGTGTAGCCAAACGGTCTCGGTCCAAAGATTCTTGGAGTTATACGATTGATGATTTACCATCCTTACGTAGAAAACGTACACTCGCGTATAATCGCCTTACAAAAGCCTACGACATCGCCAAACTTAGTATCAGTGATCCCTCTCAAATAGAATTATTTTTTTCCTATCACCAAGAGATCAAAAAGATCGTGGGTAGTTTCAAGGAAGCTCATCTATCAATTTTGGATCTAGTAGACGAGCCAACGGAAGAAGAAATTATTTGCACCCGATTCGACGATATGTATTACGACATTATCCGAATACATCGTTCACTGAATAAATCAATTTCATCCACTTCACAATCTGCAACCGAACACATGAACACACACTCCACGAAATCCCATGTCAAATTACCTAAGATAACTCTGCCTTCATTCTCAGGTAACATAAAGGAATGGCCTAAATTCATCGCCACTTATAATACATTAATCCATGAAGTACTGTTCAGTGACACCGACAAAGGACAATGGGTCAAGTGTCCCCACCCGTCAACAGGTTTGAAATTGGTCTCAATAGATTAATCTTAACAAGGTGACGATTTTTTGGTATGACGACAACAACGAAAAGTATTGAGTTATTTTTTTAATTCAAATTTTTATTTTATATAGAAAATTTAATTTTTGCTGATTTTACTATATTACGCCGTGCTATAACATAGTATATAGATGGTAGAGCTACATTATAATCATTTTTTTTCTACAGCTTGAATGGCCTACCTCAACTGGTATGTTACCGCTGTCTTAAATAAAACCCACAAGGTTGCAGTTTTGCGGTAGCGACTCGCGTTCTCAACGAGACTACGGGGGACCTAACGAATGCTTTGTCAACTTTTTTTTATGCTGGCGCGGAAAAGTGACCACACTTCACCTCCAGATAGAGTAGCAAGAGACAGTCTATCCATCGCTACTCAACATAATCATGCCAGCCTGCTGTTTAGCTTCTTCACACTACGCCTAAAGGACCCAGCATCATAGGAAGGAGGGAACACGGTAGCTGGCAAACTGTTCCATAGCTTGATGGTGCGGCAAAAATACGAGATTGCGAACCTCTTGGTTCGCGCCGGGGTTGTAGATACCACGAAACTGTGGCTCCGCAATATTACGCTTAATTCAGGTTTATTTTTGTTACTAGGTTATATTTAATACTGGCTAGTTTTTAAGAGTTTTTATTTTGTATAAAATGTGTACGTCACTGGTTGGGTTCTATCGAAACCAGCGCTGCAGTATGGGTTAGCCGGTACTGCAGCATGCAGCTGAATAGGGACCCCATTGTCGGATCAATTATTATTATTGTAATTGTTGCATGTTTTAACGTTCCGACAATAAAAAATCGTTTCTTTCTTTCAATCCAGTACGCGTGGTTCTGGTATGGAAGGGAGAGGATGGAATAAGATCAAACAATTCTTCAGAGCATTCGCCATGATACAGACGGTAGAATACGCTAAGCGAGGAAATATCCCTACGCAGCTGTAGCGGCTCCAAACTGTTACGTCTGCATCATTCAAAATGCGGATGGCCCGCCGCTGCAACCCACCCAAGGCATCAAGAAGGTATTTTGCAGAACCGTCCCAGAGGTGCGAGCAGTATTCCATTCCCGGCCGCACCTGCGCTTTATATAAGCGGTAAAGCTGACCGGGCGTGAAAAACCGCCGCACCCTGTTCAGGATCCCAACCCTGCGGGAGGTGGCGGATATTACGCCCTCGATGTGACCCGTTGGATTAAGATCGCAGCGGATATCCATACCTAGGACAGGTCATTCCGCATTGCGAGTGGAACACGCTGAAGAACGGGGATGGGAGAAAAGAGAGTTTCTGGCCATCCTCTCCATAGGATAACTGCATTCGGAACTGGCAGTAGTTTAATAAACTCTGAAGTTATTACAAGTTATTTAACTCTGTTAAATGACTTGTGTTATTTCTACTGAACTATCACACGATTGCATTGTGATACTATATCTGAAGATCGGAGAGGGATGTATAAGCCCTCTCGATAGCCTCGATATGATAATTATCATTTGTATATTTTTCCCGAAGGTTTAAATGTGTACCTAATACTTACATATTATATTTGTAAAATGTACAGTAAAGTCAACGTTTGATAATCGTATCGTCTAATTATATTTTTGGGTGATTACATTACTGTCTCTCGCTACTTGATACTCTATCTGGACGGTACTGCGTTTACGTTTCAGGTGCAGTGTGGTCACATTGCCGCGCCAAAAAAAAAACTTACTCCGGCTAAACCATAAGGGCTAAATCAAAATAATGCACTATGATTTTAAAATGATCCAGAAAGAGTTCACATTGACATGTACCTGTCTCCAAAGGTTGACAACCATCGTGCAAACCCGGAGGGTCGTTAGTAAATATTATAATAAAATAGTATTATGTTTTTAATTCGTCTGATATCATTATTTTAAAAAAAAATGCAAAAAATAAGAACAACCATAAATGAATAGTTTTTCATAAGACAATCTTTATTTTAAATCTCTTTTGATATTTGTAAAAACAAAGTACTAAAAAGTATTCATGCCATCCATGCTATGAATGGCGGTCGTGTTGCACCGCGTATGTAGGGTGTTTCTGTAATTGCTTAGGTTTTTAAACGTTTATGTCCAAACGGGACGTTTTTAACTAATGTAGTTCACGAGCTCCGATAATATTTTTGCTATTGCTATCATCTGTTGTGGAAAGATTAAACATATACGAGCAAACAAGACGTCTCCAACTATTACATTTTCCAAGATCCAGTTTATCTTTCCTTTCCCTATCATCATCAGATCTGCATCAGATTTTGTTTTATAAATATGCCAAAGGTTCTAGCTGAAATATCCAAACAGGCTGTTTTAGCTATTGGTAGTTCCTAAGGTTTAGTTACTTGGCGAACAGTTCCTGTTGAAATTGCCTATCAAATGTAACAAAATATTACCCGACCATATTTCTTTATATATTTATTAAAAGTATGTCAAAATAGTAAAAAAATGCAATAAAATAGCAGTGTTTACTAAGAACATTTTAATTTATGTTTTTTTATTTTGTAAGGAATCTCCATTGATTCATTAAATTTAAATGATGTGGTAAGAGTTTTTATAGTACACTTAATAATAATGTATATGTATGGTGTCTGTTGGTGGGTGGGGACAGGGCTCATACAAATTCGCCCATTGTCCTTTAATTATTTAACATCAGTTTTACAAGGTGACGCGTTGGCTCTTATTCGTACATTTCCGACAACAGGTGATCATTATATGGACGCTTATAATACATTAGTTGCCAGGTATGAAAGTAAACGGGACCTAGCATTCACGTGTTGGCGTGACATATTAAATACAAACTTCAAGTTAAATAACGCACACGATTTTCGCCGTTCTCTCGATATGTTTGACGAGAATTTAACTATGTATTTTAAACCGGTTGAATCTACCTGTGAAACAGTGGGATTTCGTTTTATCTTATCATATTCTATCGAAATTAGACACAAAATTACGTAGAGAATTTGAAGAGAAACATCCGGAGATTGAATTGCCGAGTTATGCGGACTTAAAATCATTCCTCTATTCGAAGTGTGGGGCACTTATTCGAGATACACATTTCACTGATTCTGGGTTAACAAGTAGCGCCTATAGCAAGGATCAATTCGCGAAAGCAAGCCCAAACTTAAATTTAAATAAACCGAAATCAAGTCATTCTCTGGTCGCTGCGCTCGAGTACACTAACAATAACGGCGCATGCGATGCACTCGTCGCTTCCCACTCGCCGACCGCGCCGCCCGCGCCGCCGCCGCTTGTCTCGTCATCAGCTGTTAACAAACCGGTTTTACGGTGCGCTTTTTGTTCGGATGTGCATTCAATATTAAATTGTAAACAATCTTTGCAAAATAGCGTAGATGAACGCATAAATATAGCGCGGAACAATAAATGGTGTTTTAATTGTTTACGATCATCACACACTATAAGGGATTGTAAATCAATGTTTTCTTGTCAGAAATGCAAGCATAGACACCACACGCTACTACACAAGGAACTCGAACCCCCTCAAGAAACAGTTACTCACACTACACTGATTACACGGCAGCAATCCGTAGGTAGCAGCCCTATTGTTCTCCTCGCCACTGCGATTGTATATGTGCAAGATTCGTGTGGACAATCTTTGGCATTTCGTGCCATTTTTGACACAGGTAGTCAAAATAACTATTACGCAACAGGCAGTGGATCGTCTTCGATTTGTGCCTCAATCTGTATCCGTGAATATCAATGGCATCGGAGGTACCGAAGCATCAATCGATGGTGTAGTGCGGTGTAGTTTAGGAACGGAGTCCGAACGTTTATTCAAACTAGACATGTTAGTCATTCCGAAGATCTGTAGCGACCAACCTATCGCAAAACTCAACTCGCACGGTTGGTCGGATATTAAGACATTACAGCTTGCGGACCCTGGATTCGATGTGCCAGGACCAGTTGACATATTGTTGGGTGCGGACGTATTCGCAGAGTCCTTACTCACCGAACGTATCAAGGGTAGAGGATCTCAACCACCGGCCCTTAGATCGGTATTTGGTTGGCTTTTGCTGGGGAAGACGTCTATAGCCCATAGTTCATTACTTGGCATTCACGCAACAAACGAAAGTGAACAGTTGACTAGTATGATTCAAAAGTTCTGGGAGGTAGATAGTGTTCCTCAAGCATCCACTCTTACCCCTCAAGAGCAGCTTTGCGAACTGAAATACAAGTCAGAACATTATCGCGACGCGTCAGGACGGTACGTGGTGGCCCTCCCATTCAAGGAAAATTCCATCCCGGTGTTTAGCGGATCACGTGACATTGCTTTGCGGCGATTCTTGGCTATAGAAAGACGGTTAGGTCGAGACCCTGAACTAAAGGCAAAATATGTCGAGTTCATGGATGACTATTTGAGGAGCGGCCATATGTCGTTAGTGCCGACTACTCAACTTGGCCAAGGAAGATACTATATCCCACATCACTGTATTCTAAAGCCAGAAAGTGCGACCACGAAACTCCGCGTAGTTTTTGACGCTTCGGCGAAGGATGCCAATAGTAAAAGTTTGAACGATACACTGTTAACGGGTCCAAAATTACATATTGACATATTTTCCATTCTTTTGCGTTTTAGGGAGCATAAAGTAGTTTTTATGGCCGACGTTCGTCAAATGTACAGACAAATTCTCGTTACGGAAACCCAGCGAAACTATCAACGTGTTTTGTGGAGAACACATTCGACAGAACCTATCAAGGAATATGTGCTGAACACAGTTACGTATGGCACGTCAGCGGCCCCATTTTTAGCTTGTCGTACATTACAACAATTGGCGTATGACGAAGGAGATGCCTTTCCGGTTGCAAAACAAATTGTACTGTCTGACATTTATGTAGATGATGTAGTTACTGGATGTAACTCGGTGTCTGAAGCTCGTAAAGCTAAATCGGAGATCATCAGTCTTTTTTCAAAGGCTCATTTACACCTTCGTAAATGGGTCAGCAACGTACCTGAGTTGTTAGACGATATTCCAGACGATCACAAGCTACTGATAGATAGTATCAATTCTGACGAAACGCAAAACTTCACTTTCAAAGTACTCGGATTGCGATGGGAGCCATCATGTGATACCTTCTATTTTAGCGTAACGCCTCTCCAGCAATCGTGCACAAAACGCAACATCTTAAGCGAACTAGCCAGAATATTCGATCCACTTGGGTTTCTTTCGCCTCTGACTATTCTCGCAAAATATTTCATACAACACCTCTGGATAGCTGGCGTAGGATGGGATGATAAACCCCCACCCGATATTAACGAACGTTGGACGCAATACCTAACACAGTTGCCGCAACTTAAACGTATTCGAATCCCGCGCTGTATAAACATGACCATAACTCCGACATTCGAATTGCATGGATTCTGTGACGCTTCCGAAATAGCTTATGGAGCAGTCATATATATTCGGGCCACTGATCCATCAGGTACACGTCGAACGTTTTTATACTGCGCAAAAGCTCGTGTGGCGCCCATCAGAAGGATATCAGTGCCTCGGCTCGAATTGTGTGCGGCTGTCCTACTCGCTCAGCTAATTACGAGTGTACAAACATCGTTCCGAATCCCTCTGCAGAGTGTGCACTTATGGTCCGATTCTACTGTAGTTTTATGTTGGTTGCGGTCACACTCCTCGCGATGGGCCGCATTCGTAGCGAATCGTGTAAGCCTCATTCAAGACAGCGTACCGACAGAAGTGTGGCGGCATGTGCCAACAAACGACAACCCGGCCGACAAATGTTCACGTGGGCAAATGCCGACTGATCTGGTTGACAATGCATTATGGTGGGCGGGTCCTAGTTGGTTATCGCAACCTTCTGAGTTATGGCCACCAAACATGATTGAACCTAAAACGTCGGAGGAAGAAATCATCCAGACGGAACAACGGTCAAAAACAGTGTTGTTGACTAAATCTACCACCGAACCCGTAACGTGGATCGATGAAATCTTTCAAAGGTATTCGTCGTTTACTAAAATTATTCACATAATTAGTTACATGTGCAGGTTCATTAATAATACGCGTAAAGTCGGCCCTCCTCACGATCGTTTTGTGTTGACAGAATTAGAACGACATAAGGCTTTGTATATTGTGGTACGATTCTACCAACACAAATTCTTTAGTGAACATATAACTCAACTTGAAAATCGTCAAAAACTGCCAAAATGGTTAAGCAAACTTAATCCATTCATTGACAGTGAGGGAATCCTCAGGGTGGGCGGCAGGATATCTCGCAGTGGTTTGGAATATGACCACAAACACCCTGCGTTGTTACCGACCCAGTGTGCTCTAACCAGTCACTATATCGTATGGGTGCACCGCAAACACTGTCATACCGGCATTAACACTACTCATTATTTGATATTACAACAATTTTGGATTATAGCTGCGAAACGTGTCATTCGACAACAAATAGCACAATGCGTACGGTGTTTTAAAACTCGTCCTCAAACGCTTCAACCCTTTATGAGCGATCTTCCGACATTTCGGGTGAACCAAGTTAAGGCCTTCTCGGTGGTAGGTGTTGATTTCGGTGGTCCCTTTCGCATTAAGCTTGGAAAACACCGCGGAGCCAAGGTAGATAAAGCTTATCTCTGCTTATTTGTATGTCTGACTACAAAGGCGGTCCATCTAGAAGTTGCTTCGAGCCTATCAGCGGACGCGTTTATTGCAGCATTACGGAGATTTGTGTCAAGAAGGGGTAGATGTAGCGTGATTCATGCGGACTGTGGGACTAATTTCATAGGTGCAAAGAATCAACTTTGCAGTCTGTTTGATCATGCTGCTCAGCACTAACGAATTGAATTCAAGTTTAATCCGCCCTCAGCCCCTCATTTCGGAGGTGTTTGGGAGATTCAAATAAAATCAGCCAAAAGTCATTTATATCGTGTGGTGGGGGAACAAGTGCTAACCTTCGAGGAACTCGCCACGCTATTTACGCAAATAGAAGCTGTCCTTAATTCGCGACCGTTGTGCCCGTTAAGCTCAGACCCGAATGATATGAACGTTCTAACGCCGGGACATTTTTTAACATTGGAACCTTTAACTAGCGTCCCTGAACACGATTTTACAACGACGAATTTAAATAGACTGAATCGTTGGCAGCTGTTACAATCCTTTCAACTACATTTTTGGATGCGATGGAAAAACGAATATTTGCATTCCTTAACTCAACGAGCAAAATGGACGAAAGATTGTAAGGCGTTACCATTGAATTCCATTGTCATAATCAAGGACGACAACAGAGTTCCGTTGCAATGGCCTATTGGTCGTGTGATCGAGGTTCATCCCGGTCCCGACGGAGTTACCCGGTGCGCGTCGATAAGGATGGCCAATCATCATATCATCACACGCCCGTTAGTAAAACTTTGTCCATTACCCCTTTCATAATTGTATTTTCCGTATTACGTTTTATATCATTAATTATTATTATTATATATATTATAATTTTTATTGAAGTTAATATCTATATATTTTATCCTTCATTCATAAAATTATATAATCGAGTGTGTTCGTAGCGCACATATATATATATATATGCTCGTTCCCTTCGTAACTTTTCCATTGGGAAAATATACTTATATTTTGGTGGGCGGTATGTATCGTCATATGCTATTTTCGTTGAAATGTGTGCTGCTTCGGGGTTCCGTTACTGGGTTCTTATATGGCTATCATATCCCAGGCTAGAGGGCGCCACCCGCGCCGAGCTTTGCACGATATCCGATTGCGCCCGATCGGATTAGCCGAACCTCATTGACCAATACGCAACCCTCACGACTGGCCAATGGGAGGAACGCAAAAGTGGTAGATAAGAACGGTTACTGGGAACCCTGGACACCAGTTCTATTCGAAATCTCGCAACGGAAAACCCTCCAAGAACACTCGTTATCCTCTCGCTTTTTTCATCGTTGAACTTGAGTACTTATTATTTTGTGTGTGCCGTGGTGCAAGCTGTGGACTCCGCAAAGCGGGGAAGCCGGAAAGCTCGGGTAAGTGGTAGTACGATAAGTTCCCAGTTCCAGATCTCAACGATTTCTCGTGGCACACATTTCGTCTATAAATAGTGTAAGTTCCTCTCCCCTCGGCAGCTGCACCTGCAGCTGAACACCTTGTCCAGCATCCGTGCTGGTACAGTCAGCAGCAGAAGTAGCTAAACAATCAAGGTGTTCATATAGTACTACACACTCAAAGTGACCATAATTATCTACACACGAAAAGTTTCAAAATGATGTGAGCACTCAATCTGTCAATTATAACTGAGCACATACATTGTCAAATATTTAGTAGCAAACTGAAGGCCGTTGTTATGGTAAACAATCTGGTATCTAAGCAGAATTCCAGAACAAATTAACAAACACGAATAATAAATCCTATATTTATGTAATTTAGACTCATAATTGTTTGAAATAACATTACTTTGACATGATTTGTTAAATGGATTTATTTTATCAAATACTAGTCAAGTATTGATTTCATTCCTTGTATGACGTCAGTGACGTATCTTTATTTCGAATAACTTGAATACTATCCAAATTATATGTAATCAAAATAAAATGATTCGATTTTGCCTTCTCCGAAAGTAATGTTTGCCAGCGGATCCACATAGAATGTGTCATTAATATTACACACATAAATATTATTTTAAATTCTTTCTTTAAAATCGCTGTGATTTGAAACTCGATGAAACAAAAGTATCCATCATCACCACTAAGAGACAATCACATAAATATAAGTCGGCAAGAAAATGTGATAGAATAATTTACACAGTATTTTATATTTTAGGTTTATGTGTTTTTTTTTTAATGTGTATTAATACGCGTGTATGCACCTGCGTATTACAAAGCTTAATACTAGCCCTGTATTAAACATTGTCCCACTGCTGGGCACGGGCCTCCTCTACTAATGAGAGGGGTTAGGCCTTAGTCCACCACGCTGGCCTAATGCGGGTTGGCAGACTTCTCATACCTTCGAAAAATTCTCAGATATGCAGGTTTCCTCACGATGTTTTCCTTCACCGTTAAAGCAAGCGATAATTAACATTTTAATACACACATAACTTTAGAAAAGTCAGAGGTGTATGCCACTTGGGTTTCGAACCTACGACTTTCGTCTTGGCAGTCCGTACCGCAACCAACTAGGCTATCGCTGCTCTCATTACAAAGCTTACTCAAACGTAACTTTTCTGAAATTTTCAGGGTTTTTATGTTAGTATGTGTGTTAATACGCGCATATGCGCCTGCGCATTACAAAGCGTACTCGTAGGTTACTTTTTTATTTTAGTTTTTTTTTATGTTAGTACGTGTGTTAATACGTTTGTATGCACCTGCGTATTACAAAGCTGACTCGCACGTTACTTTCTCAAATTTTAGGATTTTTATGTTAGAATTGTTAATACGCGCGTATGCACCTGCGTATAACAAAGCTGATTCGCACGTTACTTTCTCAAATTGTAGGTTTTGTTGTTAGTATGTGATAATACTCGCGTATGCGCCTGCGTATTACAAAGCTTACTCGTATGTTAAATTTCTGAAGTTTAAAGTTTTTTATGTTAGTATCTGAATGCGTGTTTGCGCATGCATATTAAAAAGCTTACTCATAGACATTGACATATATTCTACCGATAAACGCGGACTGTCGTAGAAACAATATGTTCCAAATACCTTTTCCGCACACTAATGCCATCTATCTCTTTTCTAAGCCAAAACCAAAGAGCATCACAATGAGCAGATGCGACAGTTCATTTCTATAATGTATTTGAGGGACTATCCTGGAAATTGTGTAGTTGTGTAAAATTTTATTTTATCACCCAACAGTGGCATAGCCCAAAATAATGTATTTCGTCATCATGTATTTAGTTGAAACAAATTACTTTTTTTTTGTTTTTTTTTTTTACAATTATTTAGGTGACTCAAAGTGAGGTATTATCGGAGCCACATAAAAAATACAAAATGCAAAATTTACATTTTAGTGGAAAATAAATAAATCGCTTTAAATATTGTATAAAATCGTTTATTTTATAACTAATTTCCTTGAAACAAAATAAATTTGGTTAGTTTCTGACGTCGAGTAGTACAGCTTATCGCCGGATCTACCTTTTTTATTTATTATTATTACTAGCCCTGTATTAAACATTGACCCACTGCTGGGCACGGGCCTTCTCTACTAGAGAGGGGTTAGGCCTTAGTCCAGCACGCCTGCCTAATGCCGGGATCTACCTTAGCCTCAAGTTATTACAGTACATTTATTGTCATTTTTTGAAGTGGTTTTACAATAACGGGCACTTACTCCTTTTAAAAAGAAAAATTGGAATTGTATAAAAATTATATGGATAAAAAATACTAAGAATGAGAAATAATACAATAGTACAATTCATCCATCAAGTGCATATTTTGCACTTCGATCGATCGATTGATCTATGACTGTTAGAAGTGTGATAACTCCGTCCCTTTTTCTCGAACGGGACTTTCCGCGCGCCAAAATGGGATAAACTAATGGGGCGAAAAACCCGCCATAGTGGCACACGCAAGTGTGTCGCGTTCCGGGATCAGCCAGTGTACATCCGGTTTTTGTCGGGGGTCTGGAGTTGGGGTACAATGGCCATTTTGCGGCCTTCTTAGTACTCTGACACTAGACCCTCGACCCCTTCTTCACCTTCTTGCCCATGGCGTAGTGTGAAGAAGCAGGCCGGCATGAGTGTGTTGAGTAGCGGGGATAGATTGTCTCTCGCTACTCAGTACTCTATTTGGACCGCACTGCGCTTACCATCAGGTACAGTGCGGTCACTTTGCCGTGCCAGGATAAAAAAAAAAAAAAACTAATGCCTAATTTTGTTGCGAAAAATAGACTCTCCCATATTCAGAATTGGAATTAATTAATATTTATTGATATTACATTCTAAACGTTATAAAATTATGTTATTTACATTATATACTCAATCCACTGTAAATCAATTTAAGGCAGATTTGTTCGGGAATGTTGCTACAAATAATTAAAATTCATTCAACACTGAAAGATGCATTGTGGTGTGATTACTTCGATAGCATGAAGCAAACTAAAGTCATTGCAGTATCGGAACCGCAACTCGGTGGAACATGATGTTTATTCTGGTCGCCGCATCTGGTACGTAGTACATATAGATCGCTGCTCATAGGTAACTTTACTTTTGGTTTAATAATATTTTACCTTTTTAGTTATGTTAAGAAAAGTCAAGAGATGTGTGCCATTTGGGCTGGTTTCGAACATACTACTTTTCGACAGTTCGTACCACTACCAACTAGGCAATTGCTGCTATCCAATAAATTATAAAAAAATAATTATTAGTAGTATAATTTCATTTCATGCCGCTGAGTAATAGAGCTTAAAAAAAGTTTATTATATTTACGTACTTTTTGTATGGAAAATCTTTTCACGCTATGGGAAAGTACTTGCAATCAATATTAAGGGCTACACATAACTTCTAGGAAATTATTTTTACGATATATCGAATCAAATTTTAGAAGGGGAGTCATAAAAATAGTCGAAATTATTATATATAAGATATACAAGGTTAGTCAAAAAGGGTTTACTAAGCCGCGGTCATAAAGTTTCGGTGACAAGGATTACATCTCCTAAAGGCAATATTTTTATTTTCATACAAAAATCTAATATTATTTATTTTAATTTTAAATACGCACAACCCGTGTACGTATAAGTTCGAGAATTTAGTCAATTCCTACTGTGAAGATTTGTTTACAAATATTTGAAAATCGAGTGTGTAGATCATTTTGACGCGATGGATGCTCAAGATAATTTGACTACTTTTGTTGTGTAGATGTTATTGATTTTCTTGGTTGTATAGAATTATTTGAACACATTATGTGCTCATTTATATTTGCTGCTGACTGTACAATAGAAGTAAACGTATCAATTATCAAATACTACATCAGGATAAAAGCCACAAATACATCCATATCTTTAGCTTATTGGTCTAACTAAGCTATCCGCCGAAACTATACGATGTCGAACGAATACTCCCGTGCGCGTTCGGGCTGGTTTTGCAAATGGTGCAAATAACGAACTACCCACTGTCATGAAACAAATTTTACGGATTTTATCGCGGTTTATTAAACTTTATAACCCGACGTTTCGAAAGCGTTACAGCCTTCATGGTCACGGGCGGACTAGTCAATGTATAATATTCGCGTAAACAAAACCATTATATGAACTACCCATTTTCATTGTAATATTGAAATTATTTTAGTACTCAAATGCACTAAACTATAACTGTACGAACTTCCCACAATAATTTTATGTTATGTTATAGTCTTATGAAGTGAATGGAAAGGTTATGAGAAATAAAAATCTTAACATGAATGACTTTCAGACTTATTTCTTTAAGAAATGTGGTTGTTTCTTGACCCGTGGGCGCCTACTAGTATAGATAATTTGGATAAATTTTGCTAAATAGTTTAGGGTACTTTTGCTGTAGGTCCCATGTCAACTTTTACCCCTGTATATATTCGTAAGTTAGTAACCTGAAGGTAGCACGCGTTTTTTCTTTCTCCCTTGTTTTTTATTTTTTCTAATCCTCTTGAACCTTACCCTCTTGGTTCTGTGACAGTATCTGAAGAAAATAACCATATCTAACCAAATTGAATTTAAAAACACTTTTGAAGCCGTTCGTATTTGAATGAAAGCAGCAATTAAAATCCTTTAGAAGTCAAGTAATTAAATCTAATCTAATATTTAACAGGCCGTTCTGATTTAAAATGAACGATGGTATGAACGTTTATAAATTAAACATAATTTAAATGAAATCTTTTAATACAATTGTTATTTTACTCGAAAATGTCTACCTTCTACGGCAACCACAGTATCTACATTCAGGACTCCTGCGTCGGCGTGGATTTCTTGGAGACAGTCTAGACAGGATAGAAGTTAGTGATGAATCTTTTAGTCTATTCATCCTTGTCCTTCTCTTCGGTCTCCTAACTGCATTTCGACGTACTACAGACCTCTTTCTCTTCTGGACTCTGCCTCGGCGTTGTCTTCCTCTACGCAATTTCTTGCGTCTATTTTCAACCTTCAAATCTGTCTTTCCTACTGGAGACTTTGGAGTATCTGTCCTGCCTACTTCCTCCATACTCAGTCTGATCGTTGCCGAGTAGCTACTGGCTAAAGAAGAAGATCTAATGCTGTCTACATCACCGTCTTTCTTGTCAGAAATTTCATGACCAGAAATAGTTTTCTCACATCCCTTACTGGTA
Organism: Laothoe populi; assembly: GCA_905220505.1. Taxonomy (NCBI): domain Eukaryota; kingdom Metazoa; phylum Arthropoda; class Insecta; order Lepidoptera; family Sphingidae; genus Laothoe; species Laothoe populi. The sequence goes on from HG992165.1 coordinate 4,273,464, forward strand.
GTTGGTGCACCTTCATTAGTATTTTCCTCGTCCATAGCAAGCTTTTTCCAAATGTAACTAATAATTTTGAGTCGATTCTTATAAAAAATTACATAAAATAAAAGCTATTGGAAAAATCCAAATCTAATCTATCAAAATTGAATAGTGTATAGTTTTGTTTTTCATCTTAATTTTTTTAGTGGTTTCTGTCATGTCATGAGTAACCAATAAAGAGTTTCAATAATAAATTAAAAATAACTTCAAAAACTAAAACCCGACTACTGAAAAATCACGCTTTAAAAAGTATGTAACAAAAATGTAATAAATATTTTATTTTTATTGTATTTCATACATTGAATATGTAGTGGTGTTCAGTGGGTAACCGTTGTCGTATGCTACTTTGCAGAATGTATTGTGTGGTTACAGTATGGACGATAGCGATCTATCATTTTCCCCGATTTTCGCAAAGTATTCGGAACAATAAGAAGGAGAATAGGGTCGAAGTCATTTATTATTGTTACTTATAGCACCAATATAATTTCTTTCACAGTTGCTGGTGCGGCCTCAGCAAAACAGCTCATGGAGCTAACATCGCAACTGCGACCCCAGGGGAGGCGTGGATGCCGGCAAGGCACACACAACCGGCACCCACCGACGCTTACGGCACGGTTGAGTTTCAGGGAGGGCCACATCCAACCAAAGCTCAGGTGAGACTCAGAACCAGATAACTATATAGAGCTTGCAATCTGATCTGATATTTTTAAACTCCCACAGTTTTATATAAAACGAATATAGTTAATACCTAGTTCCTATCAAACTATTTCTGCTGGTGTTTGGATATTCATTTCCGCCCGGATAGCAACCACCCTACACAGGTTGTAAAACCCGCCATAGTGACACGCAAGTGTGTCGCGTTCCGGGATCAGCCAGTGTACATCCGATTTTTGTCGGAGGTCTAGAGTTGAGATACGATGTTTGGCCGTTTTGCGGCCTTCTGAGTACTCTGACAATAGACCCTCGACCGCTTCTTCACCTTCTTGTCCAAGGCGTAGTGTGAAGAAGCAGACCGGCATGATTGTATTGAGTAGCGGGGGATAGATCATCTCCCACTACTCGATAATCCAATTGGACGGCACTGCGTTTACCATCAGGTGCAGTGTGGTCACTTTGCCGTGCCAGTATAAAAAAACAGCAGTGCGTACGAAATATTCACTCCTCCAAAGTCCTTAATTAAATAGATGCTCTCACAAAGGCGTATGATGCTACTGGCTGCACTGCGCCATAAAGTGTTCACTTATAATGCTTATTAGTTTTACTGATTTTACTGACTGTAAATATTTGCATCCTGTCTGCACACGGTTACTCGACGAATCCAGGATCGAGCAATCGTCACATAATTTTAAATTTTCTTTTTATCATCTTGGCTCGGCAACGTGACCATACTGCACCGGATGGTAAGCACAGTGCCGTCCAGTTAGAGTAACAAGTAGCGAGAGAAAATCTATTCCTCGCTATTCAATAATGCGGCATCACACACCTTAAAATTGATTGAATTTGACGGCAAGCATTGGCTTTGCTGTTCCCTGGCATTGCAGAAGTCTATGGGCGGCGGTGACTACTTACCATCAGGTGGCCAGTCTGCTCGTCTACCTATTAATGCACTAAAAAAATCCTCTGTACGAGGATTCAATACAGTTAACACTCGCTGACTGCGCCACCGAGGCTCCTATAAAAATCATAGATCTCTCGATTATGTTGGATTTGATGGCATTCGTAATAGACTGCGGAAGGTTTATTGCATCTATAAATCACTTTTAACGTGCTTTTCTATATATATACCTTTTTTGTCACATCACATAACGTTAAGGTCACAAAATTTTACAGCGCTTTATAGAATTTAAATCACTATACTGGAGGTAACATTATCTCATAAAAGTGATTTACTGTTGCATTTACCAGTCATTATTATTGCTCGAGATTGAGACTGCCTTGGTGGTGAGTTGTAATTACCTACGCGGTATGGCTGCAGTGCTAAGGCCTCGGGTTTGAACCCTGGGTCAGGTGAAAGTGATATTGGGTTTGTCTATAAAAAAAAACTTAGTATTCGGAGTCGAGAGCTCGGAGTCTGGAATTGTGCCGGGTATGGCGATTATAGGCACATGATAATCTCGGCAATAAGTGGGTGTACTGGTTACACCTTTGCCCACCTCTTCGAGGATTATAGGCCTGAGATCGATATGGATGTATGTAATTGCTAAAATATTAAAAAATATTTTTTCTAGCTAGAGCCTCATAAGCGCCGATCACCGTTAGATGAAGTTATAAAACTATTTAGATAACAGCATACGTTCATAAAAAGACCATAAATTCTCAATTCAATTCCCTAAAGGTAGACACACTGATGAATCCGGTGCCATTGTGTGTATTCATGGTCAATAGTGTTCATTTTCTTACATACATACATATACACTCACGCATAGCATCACGGGGTAGACAGAGGTGTAACCAGTACACCCACTTTTCAACGAATTTCGGTCCCGAAATGTGATAGGGGGCGAGCCTATCGCCATACTTGCCACAGGTTCCAGACTCCTGGCTAATACTGAGAATTTCTACATAGAAAAACCAATACCACTTTACCCGACCCAGGGATCAAACCCGAGACCTCAGCACAGCAGTCGTATATTAAACACACATTCCAATCATATTAATTTGTTCTAGTATGTTCGTCTATCACACGACACGCGGCCTGAGCTCATAGTGCAACTGCTGACCAGAGAATGGGCGCTCGACAGGCCGAAACTCCTGATCACCATCCAAGGAGGCAAGGCGAACTTCGATCTCCAGCCCAAGTTGAAGAAGGTGCTCAGGAAAGGTTTACTAAAGGCTGCGAAGACCACTGGAGCTTGGATCTTTACGGGCGGAACGAATACTGGTAATTTTTTAAGTCTTTATAGTCCGAGTATTGATCGATTTTTGATCATAACTTTGTGAATATTCACTATTAACATTTTTGACCTGACAATCGAACTAGTTATCACATTGAATAAAAAACTAACTTTACATCTTCATAATGGTTTCTTATATTTACGAGAATATTATACACTGAAATAAAACGTATTTTACGGATTATATCGCTGTTTATTTTACTTTTTTAACCCGAAGTCTTTACAGCCTTCATGGTCACGGGGCAGACTGAGTTGTATGTCGTCACGAAAGTAAAGTGCAATGTTTCTAATGTTTGTTTTACATCTCCATGTCATCACAGTTGACAAATAATGCGCGCTATCGCCAGTTCTTGGGCTTGGATTAGGAATAAATCCTTATATACCAAACATTATTTTTTCTGTCTTACATCCAATGGGTAACATTCCTAGCAAACCTCAGTTCTACCCCGGCTACGTTAACACCTTTGTCATCATTAAGTCTGTCCATTTTCTCTCGAGATTTGGACAAGGAATTTAGTCGTTACCTGAAACATTAATTATTTTTTTGTCCCGTTTTACGTAAAATGTAATTTTAATCAAAATCTTTAGTACAAATAATATTATACCAGCCCTGTAATAAACATTGTCCCACTGCTGGGCACGAGCCTCCTCTACTAACGAGAGGGGTTTGTCCTTAGTCCACCACGCTGGTCTAATGCGGGTTGGTAGACTTCACAAACCTTCGAAATTCTTATGACAATTCTCAGGTATGCAGGTTTCCTCACGATGTTTTCCTTCGCCGTTAAAGCAAGCGATAATTACAAACACCACCTAAAAATATTAATACTTTTCGGTTTATTATTATGAGATTATATAGAGCTAAAAGAAGTATAAATAAACAAAGTGTGTGTGTGCAATTCATACACGGCAGAACAATGAATATACTTTAGAAAAATTAGTTTCGAACCTCTGACTTTCGTCTCTAGACAGTCCGTACCACACCTAACTAGGCTATCGCTGCTATATCAATTAGTATAAACTATTAGTACAAAGCTAATGGAAAATTCATAAACCTCGTTCTTTCGTATATCGAATTTCATGAAACTGTAACTCCAATTAATGTTAGTGTAGACACTTTTCTAGAAATAGGTTTTAACTACATCATAAATACAGTAAAGACTGCTTATGAACTATTATTTTACATTGTTCATTGAAAATAAACTAATTTTACGGATTCTATCGCGGTAAAGCTTTCGAAACTTTGAGATTAAAAAGTTTAATAAGCCGCGATAGAATCCGTAAAATTAGTTTCATTTCAATAGTCAAACTGAGTTTATTTCGTGTCAGGTAAAGAATTTGATCGATATGATGATAAAATCCAATTTCATTGATCAAAACATTTACAAATATATCGCTATAAGCTAAATGTAGATGGAATAAACATAATACGCATTAGTTAGTAAATTATTTAATTATTGTGTACGAACATAGACATTTCCTCTCCTCAACCCAAACTCCACACCCGACTGAAATGTGCGCAACATTTCGAAAACATCGCAAAATATTTAATCGTTTCTAGTAAACTTAGGTCCAACCATAAATTTCCGGAAATTATCGAATCATCGTTTCTAGATTATTAAATATCCTGCCCAGTAATAGATGGCGCTATTTTCAATTTGTTTACTGTCGACGAAAAATTTATTTTGATGAGTGCTGTATCAGTTCTAGAAAAGTTTTAGAACTTTTATACTGCAAATTACATTTGTATTATGCCTTTAGAACAATGGCAACCAAAGAAAGCAAACCCCTAGGGAATTGTTTAATATCGTCTCTACTCGAGAAAGTTGACTATATAAAAAGGGTCCTTCGAGCCGGAACAAAGGCTGCGCACTCCCTAATATAATTCGCCGTGAAAGCGCCGTAACGACATTTGTTCAGACATCGAGCTGCACTTTATTGCGTCCACCACACATTCCACGTTATTGTGCCAGTATTTTATACTTATCCCATAATCTTTATTTGCGGGTAGTCTCTCATGAAATAATAAAAAAGAAATGTGTATGCTATCGATTTTTTTTATTAGAATGCAATTGTGTTTTTTGTGTGAAGTGACTATAATAATTTATATGGTTATCTAAAGCAATGTATATACTGCCAAAAACTTCTTATAAATGATCTTTTATTCTTATTGGCAGCCTCCGTGGCCCAGCAGGCGAGTAGTCGGCTGTGAAACGAGAGGCCGTCAGTTCGAGTCCCGTGCCGAAACAAATGTTTGTGTGACAGGCATATTTTTACGGAGCTCGGTGTGGTCGGTCCGTAGGTCCCTTGTTTTTCTTGATATCCACGATACAGGTGTTACCTAGTTTGGGGTCAGAATTATGTGTTGATTGTTGGGTGTGTATTATTTTGCGCATCCAGGATTGTACTTCTGCGTATAGAGATTAAGAATTCAAATCTTCCTGCAATTTCTTTATAGTAGAGGCCGCTAAATCATTACCTTAACCTGCTTGATGTTTTTTACTACTTTTCGTGCTTCTTATCTAGTAACGTCTCTTCTTAGGTGTGACTCGTCAAGTTGGTGACGCGTTGCAACTGGAGCGGTCCCAGCGCGCCGGCCGGGTGGTGAGCATCGGCATCGCCCCCTGGGGCATCGTAGAGGGCGCCCACGAGCTCATCGGCAAAGGGCGCGACGTACCCTACCACGCCATAGCTTCTCCCAGGTAATAATATAATAATACTAGCCCTGTAATCAACATTGTCCCACTGAGCACGGGCCTTTACTAATGAGAGTTGCCGCCTAATGCGGGTTGGTAGACTTCACATATCTTCGAAATTCGGACGAGAATTTTCAAGAATGCAGGTTTCCTCACGATGTTTTCCTTCGCCGTTAAAGCAAGCGATAATTAACGAATAATCTCCCAGGTGTTACAGTTTTTTTCCTGACATGGCAAAGTGATCTCACTGCACCTGATGGTAAGCGCAGTTCCGTCCAGTTAGAGTATCAAGTAGCGAGACACAACTATACCTCGCTACTTGACACAATACCGGCCTGCTTATTCTATCCTAACACGGGAAATTGACAGATAGCAAGTCGCAAATATCAAGGGTTCTGATATACGTATTTGGAATTATCTATAAAACAGTCTAATGCTGAACCGTTCATTCACCGAAGACCGAAGTTGTCAATAAAATTCAAATTTGTACGATCCTTGAAGCTGTCGGTAATGGGATTGCGTGTGTGATTTTTACATCTACCCTCACTCTATCTACTCTATTGTCTCGATTTAAGATGTACATAAAATCTTAGTTACTCAAGATGTATCTATCTACTTTTTATATTTACACTAACTTTTGACCACGGCTTCGCCCGCATGGTAATTATTTTTAAAAGAAAAGGTATAAACTTCATGGAGACTTCTTAAGCGAATATTTCATTAAGACATCTCTCTGTACTATGCTGACCCATAGGAACTGTACATTCCCGGGATAAAAAGTAGCTTATGTCATTCTCAGATCCCTCAACTAACACTATGCAAAAATCATGTCGATCTTTTATCCTGTGTGAAACAAATACAAAACTATCCCACGGGAACCGTATAATTTTCCGGGATAAAAGGCCTTACCTATGTGCTATTCCAGACTATAATCTATCTCTGTGCCAAACTTCAACCAGATCCGTCCAGCCGTTGCACCGTGATTGAGTAACAAACATCCATCCATCCAAACATTCGTATTTATAATATTATACACACATACACATACACTCACGCCTGTAATCCTCGAAGGGGTAGGCCGAATTTCGGTCCCATAATGTGATAGGGGGCGAGCCTATCGCCATACCGGGCACAGATAATATTATAATATAGTAATATTATAATATAGTAGGATTATTTATTTCAAAGACATATTTGTGGGTTGTCTTTTACGAATAATGTAAATATATTTTGAATAGACTACGTTTGTGGTTGGTGTAAAAATCATGATAGCTTCCGTGTCGCAGTGATCGATTAGTTGGGTTTGAACCGAAAGGCCGCATATTCGATCCTCGAGATACATTGTGCTATCCGCAAATATTCTTGCATTTGAGTCAAAAAGACGTATCAATTAAATCTGCATTGTAGATAATTTATTTATAACCTTCTCAGTTTTCTTCAATATGTTCTGTTCGACTGAATATAAATAATTGTACACCCAAAACCCTAGACTAGATATTAAAATCACAAGTCCCATTCCCGACAGCTTCAAGGATCGTACGAATGCGAATTTTGAATAAGTTCTTGCAGAATGAAGGGTTTGGCTTCACTGTTTGATAAATAATTCCAAACACGTTTACAAATATCTTTGACATACATTACTTTGTTTATTTGACAGGATTTATAGACTGACTTGATGGCGCAGTTGTAATTGCGCATGCGTTACGACTGCTGTGCTGAGGTTTCGGGTTTGATCCCCGGATCGGGTAAAGCTATATTGGGTTTTTCTATTTAGAAATACTCAATGTCAGCCCGGAGTCTGGAATTGTGCCCATTATGGGACAATAATATATTCGGCGAAAAGTGGGTGCACTGGTTACACCTCTGCCTACCCCTTCGGGGATTACAGGCGTGAGTTTATATGTGATATATAGGCAGGACTTATTGTGGATTTATTGTAACGGCCGATAAATCCATACTGCATTGTAAATTTTTTATCATTGAACGTTGACAATTTATCTATAGCATGTATATAACATATGCGATATTTGAATAAAACAATAATTAAATCAACATTATTTTTAATTTAAGGAAACAATACAGTACAATCATTTAGACAAAATTGGGTTTTGCCTGTTGTTGTTGTCTTAACTGTGTCAACGGTGTCTGTAAAGAATATCGTAGGAATCAAGATCTACGAGAGATTTATAGTTCTACAACACCCATACCCAAAACAAACAATGTGGATCACACAAACATATGTCTCGGAGATGGAATTAAACCCGCGGCCTCTCATTCACAAGCGACCACTCGCCCAGGCCGTCATCACTCAGTTTCGTATAAAATACATAGATAAGATCTCTGATAATATATAAAGGGCTGAAAAGCGTCTTAATTGCCGTCTTGTTTAAAAGGGTCCGGAGTGGCAATCGCAGTAGATGAAGTAAGTCCGTTGATCTGAGCTTGAAAAAGTACGTCATTGATGAGCTTCTCTGCCAGTACCCGCATGTTGGGTGGTAGATACCTCAGTTTAGCCGCTACGTTGATACCTGTTGAAGATATTGTACTTCACATTATCACTCCATACGTAGCTATCAGAGGTCTATGGACTAAGATTGAAATAAGATCTATGAGCTGATTGAATTGTCAATAGAAACTTAAACTCCACTACGAAGTTACTGGAAGTTTTACTAGAGATTCAATCTAGGGATATCAAGTCATTAAAACTAATACAGAAGATTTTCCGTTATAGTTGAATTCAGCAGTTCTTCAATAATAGACCAAAAAGATTAATCTAGGTTAAAAATGTTATTATACTCTATAGATTTCATACCAATAGCGTCATATTCATCTTCAACTTCAGTGAAATGACGTTTCATCTTCGAAGTTCCCTGCTCTTCATCGAAGGTGATGTAACGTTTGGAGACGGGTGATGCGTCATCTACTTCCACCATGTTGTTTGATACGTTGTAATCTTCTGCGTACTCTGACGTTTCGAACTGTTGGCCATCGTCTTCTTCTTCCTCCGAACCCTGGAGTATAGAATTAAATAGATCAAGACTTCTTCTTCTTCGTCGTTCCCTCACTAATGAGGATCAAGTGCAAAAATAAGTGCAATGGTTCCCCTTGCCTTAGATCAAGACAGTAGAGACCAACAATTGTTCGAAATGGTTTAGCCTACTATAAACAGGCTGTTGGAAAAAGGTAGTCTACATAAAAATCCAACCTAAAAGGATGGTGATTGGAAAGTTATCGGTAAAGTTGAAAATCCCGTGAACCTCATATTATCTGAGACATTGGAATAAAAATTTTGTATAATCATTCGTTACACGAAGCCAATGCTAAAGAAGTATTTTTACAATGTAGAAGTAGAATTAATGCTTAGATAATCGGTTGATACTTTATCTAGGGTATTATATAAATTTAAAAATAAGAATACAATTTATGGTTCGCCCTATAAAACGCTAAGTTAATAGTAACATATCTATATTTAATTTTAAATTTTACTAATAACTTACTCATCGGTGACTGAATTAATTAAATTCATGACTTTTTATTCTACTTTTAAGGCATCGAATCGCGGCAACCGCGTATTTTATTTCCATGTAGTTAAATAAAAGATCAATATTTATGATTTACACCAACACCGCTGCAAAACATGAAATGAAACTGGGTCAGTCGAGATTTCAATGAATAATCAATACCTTATCATAGTACACAATGTCCATACATAAGTACCAGCTTAGCATGAACGCTACGAGAAACATGTCTCGTTTTTCATGAAACAAACTTTCTTTGTATAATCGAAACAAGCACAGTTACACATAAGACTCGACTGATGATTACTTCGGTTGTGGTTTTTTTTTATCTCTGAACCCCCTAACCAATGTCACATTTTGACATTTCTATCCGAGATATTTCTCGTAGCGACATATATCGTAGGATCCATGCTAGACCCGATAGCCTGTGGTAGTTTGACGTACATGACAATATAATGAATGACATGTACTTGAACAACCGGGTCAAATTTAATTAGTTGTACTCGTGTATAACCTTATAATGTCATACGTACATATATTACGCAATAGCACAAAAACATGCTTTCTAAGAATTTGTACAGTTGTTTAGTCGGTGCCGGTGTTGTTTTCTTTACTTTTAGATTCATAAAAACCAAGTATATTTTTTGTATTATTCTGTTTTTTCCATGTCTTGGCTGGCACCGACTCCAAATAATTGATTTCATTTGTATGTAATTAATTGATATAAATGTAACTAAATAATAATTATTTGGTTTTTAGTTGTGTCTGGGTTTTTTAAGACGGTTTTATTTTTATTTAAAAAGTAATAATTTATTTTATGCTTTATAGTGGTACAAATATAAAATAGGTACATTGGATAGAGTACCATAAGAAAACACCACTGAAAAAGTCACAGAAAAGCAAAATTAGCAGTTTCTTATATTCGGACAACATATTTTTTCAAGTTATTTCGGTTTTAAAACCAAACTACTCAACCGATTTTGATAAAAATTCTATGGGACCAATCTGGAAGTATATTCTCTGTAATAAAAGAAGAATTTTCCAAATCGGTCAATAAATGACGGAGTTCTGAGGTAACAAACATAAAAAAAATACACGTCGAATTGAGAACCTCCTCCTTTTTTTTGAAGTCGGTTGAAAATTTATATAAGTTTAAAAATTTGAGCAAATAGTAGTAAAGTAGTTTGTCTTGTTTAATTCAATTTGTCTTGAGTTAAATTTTACATAAAATAGTTTTAACTACCTATTTATACAGCATTTTTATTAATAACGCGATAGGACTATCATCAATACAGAGAAATATAACAAAGAAATTCAATAAAAACAAAACCACTGTTATAATAATACAAATAGAATGATAAAGGTTCGCAGTTTAAAACGGATAAGCCATATCCTTCATTAAAACATAGGCTACTTTGGTCTTTTGCAGGTTCGATTCTCGCCCAAGAAAAAATATAGAGATTAAAAGTGTGGGCCACCGATAAACGTAATACCATGTGGAATGAGTAAAATCTAACTACAAAATTCTAGGCAATTCCGATATAACAAAAACTGAAATTTTATTCGCTCCGAATGCCTTTAATTCTCTCCTGTCGGCTGTAAATCTATGACTAGTGTTAGACGGATGGCTGTGCGAATCCAATTAGTTGATTGGTGTTCCTGCATTTGGTATATCAAACACAATATTGGAGTTAGGTTTCCGATCATTACCTGTAGAGTAGTTACTAAGATTATATTTTTTTATCCTGACACACACAAGTGACCACACTGCACCTGATGGTAGGCGCAGTGCCGTCCAGGTAGAGTATCGAGTAGCAAGAGACGATCTATCCCCCGCTAATCAAAACAATTATTCCTTCTTCCTGCCTTCTTCTTCACACTACGCCATAGGCAAGAAGGTGAAGAAGCGGTCGAGGGTCTAGTGTCAAAGTACTCAGAAGGCCGCAAAACGGCCAAATATCGACGACCGACAAAGACCGGATGTACACTGGCTGATCCCGGAACGCGACACAGTTGCGTGTGCCACTATGGCGGGTTTTACAGCCTGTCCGGGCGGATATGAATATCCTACCACCACCATATTTCATAGTTGTGGGTCTTTTTTATCCCGGCTCGTCAAAGAAACGACACTGCCCCTGATGGTTAGATTAATGCCAAGTACCAAGTAGCGAGTAGGTCTCTCATATCTGGTTCTGGGAAAGTTGTAGGTAAAGATTAGATGGACTACGTAAGTTTGAGACTAGGTGTACTGATCCCTAGTCTATAGAAAAATGTGCTCCAAATACCTGTTCCACTTGTCCCAATTACTTTTCGATTACAGACTACAGCAATGATACCTAAAGTGGTCTATATCGACCCTTATACGACGACCTATAAGGGGTCCTTGTGTGCGAAAAAAAGAATAAGGGATCTATGGGATTTTAACGGGGGTCCACGATAGTCGATCTTTTTACTTATTGATTTCATGTAATACATAGGTACCTAATTTTAGTTTGGTTTGTTTTAATTTAGGTTTCATCAATGTATGCACATATATAATAACATTTTTGTTTGTTTTTTTTTTAAGTTCATCATTTTGAAATTTCGTATAAGTACGTGCTTTTGGTTGGAAATAAATGTACACGATTATCGGTCATTATCGGATTTTCAAAATTTAACTCCTAATTGAGTGAATTAGGGGTCGAAAGTTTTCTGCTTGTTACTTTTTCATAGCTAAACTATTAACCGATTTTGAATAGTACCTACGTAGAAAAAAAAAGTTAGATTAGTTACGAGATTGCCTCCATTATGTAAAAAATAGATTAATCGAATCCCAATCCTCCGACCAATCTAGAAATCTCAGGGAAGTCGAACCGAGGGTCACAGTTCACAGCTCACCACCACTAGAGTAATATTTTTTGTAATAAAGACGTTATGTCGATAAAGCGTGAGAGATGTAATTAATTTTCTACGTCAAGCTGTTATCAACAGGCAAGACAGTTTTATATAGGGTTGCCACCCGTAGTTTATAATAAAGTATTATTCAACAAAAAGATCTCGATAGTGTATGAGAACAATAAAGTAACTATGTGAAAATACTTAAATTCGCATAGTTTGTTTAGTTTCTGGTGGTAGGATATTCATATGCGCCCGGATAGCGACCACCGTACACAAATACCCGCCATAGTGGCACACGCAAGTGTGTCGCGTTCCGGGATCAGCCAGTGTACATCCGGTTTGGTCAGGGGTCTAGAGTTCGGGTACGATGTTTGGCCGTTTTGCGGACTTCTGAGTACTCTGACAATAGACCCTCGACCGCTTCTTCACCTTCTTGCCCATGGCGTAGTGTGAAGAAGCAGGCCGGCATGATTGTGTTGAGTAGCGGGGGATAGATCGTCTCCCGCTACTCGATACTCTAATTGGACCGCACTGCGCTTTCCATCAGGTGCAGTGTTGTCACTTTGCCGTGCCAGTATAAAAAAAAAGTTACTGAAAGAAAACATTTTCTAATACATTGTATGGTGGTTTATTTTACTTTTTTGTCAGGACTTTTCGAAAACTAATATTTCATAAATTGAAAGTGGTAATGTTACAGTAGCTTTTCGTAGCGACATCCAGTCGACCACGTTGGCATAATGTGGGTTGGTACACATACCTTTGGAATTCATAGAATTAAAGTTAAATAATTAGGCAAAATAAATAATACTTTATTGCGGTACCAAGCACTTTTCCCTATTTTCACTTTATGTGCTCAAATAAAACGTGGCAACCCTAATTTTATCTCGACCTTAATACACATGTCGTTTCACAATAATGCGTCTAATGTTCTTAAGATGCTTTGAAATATGATTATGTAGTTACGGCATGATACTTCAAGAGAGCAGCGATAGCCTAGTTGGGAGCGGTACAGAGACAACACTCATGGGTTCAAACCAGCCCAAAATGAGACCTCTTACTTTTCTAATTACGTGTGCATTGATTGTGAATGATCGCTTGCTTTCACGATGAAAGAAAATATCGTAATCGTAAAAGAATTCACCAGGTTTTACGCAAAATAAACGCTTCGATACATGTAAATAGAATTAACTCAAATCAAAAAGAAGCGTCGTATTCGAAGATATTTATCCTGGCAGGGCAAACGGGTAGTGCATTGTGCCATCGAGTTAGAGTATCAAATGGCCAGAGACAATTAACTCCTGCCATGCGCCAACTAAGCAGTCTTCCACTATAGCTTCATTGTAAGTAAATTTATAAAACCTTAGTGACACTTAACGGTAGGCAGCGGCTTTGCTGTGTCCTGGCATTGCAGAAGTCTATGGGTGGCAGTGACTACTTACCACCAGGTGGCCCGTCTGCTCGTCTGCCTATCCAGGCATTAAAAAAACACTTTCCGTCTTCTTCTGGAATCAAATCTTGAAACTAGATAATTTGTTACAGATCAAAACTAGCAGTCCTGAACAACCGGCACGCATACTTTCTTCTAGTAGACAACGGGTCAGTCGGGAGATATGGAGCAGAGATTGTTCTTCGACGAAAACTGGAGAAGTACATCGCCGCGCAGAAACTTCATCCTTGTAAGTATATCCCTCAACATTGCCCTATGTTTATAAAATGAGGATGTCTCTAAAACATGTTTTTTGAAGGATAGTAATGGTCCCAATACGGTAGGCTTACCAACCCCGGAATTCAAATACTAGGATTTGAAGTTAGAAAACCAGGACAATTCAGTTTATAAACAGGACGCGTCTTTGTTTTAAAATAGCGTAAACAATTGCGAGCCGAGACAAAAGTAAGGATTGCAAAAGTGGTGTGCGAATTTTAAAATACAGGACCTTATCAGGGCGCTTTAAAAACTCAGGAGGCTGCTTAAAAACTATCCAGGACACCCCAGGACACGCTGAAAACCAAGATATGTCCTGGGAAAACTGGACGGTTGGCAACTCTACAATACGGTCGCTTTGTCAGCCTAATCCCAATCGCAATAATAAGTCTAGTAAACGTCCTCGCATACTCGCCGGCGACTCTAAAGAACTTACTTCGGATCCTCAATACAGAATCGAAAATTATTACTTTTTAAATAAAAATTAAACCGCCTTCAAAAAAACCCAGACACAACTAAAAAGCAAAAAATAATTGGTTACATTTAAGTCAATTAGTTATATGCAATTTAAATCAATTATTTTTGGAGTCGGTGCCGGTGTTGTTTTCTTTACTTTTAGATTTATAAAAACCAAGTCTGGATCTATTTTATATTTTTTTGTATGCCTGATTATTCTGTTTTTTCCATGTTTTGGCTGGCACCGACTCCAAATAATTTATTTAAATTGCATATAACTAATTGACTTAAATGTAACCAATTATTTTTTGCTTTTTAGTTGTGTCTGGGTTTTTTTGAAGGCGGTTTAATTTTTATTTAAAAAGTAATAATTTATTTTTTGCTTTTTAGTGGTTAATTATATAAAATCGGTTAAAAGCTGCTGAAGATATTAGAATTTACGTGTATTTTAATTTTATCACCCCCCTCCCTCACCCCCACCCCTTTTACCCTCTCTCACTGAAACTTAACTTTTATAATGAACGTAATGCAAAAAGAACCACTGGAATACTACTTAATTTTAAGGAGTTACCCTCTCCAGCTCCGAAGATATTCATCAGATCTTCACCATATTTTTATGGGACCAAATGACAAGCACCAGCTTTCAATCAAAGAAAGAATGGTCGAAATCGGTTCACACAGTACAGAGAAACGAGGTAACAAACATAAAAAAAAAAAAAAAAAACAACATACAGTCGAATTGAGAACCTCCTCCTTTTTTTGAAGTCGGTTAAAAAGGCTAGGGAATGTACTACGCTAAACGTAGAGACCACTAGATATTAGGTAATTATCTTATATCATGGGTTCAAGAACTGCGAGGTACATTCGCTTTTTTTTAACCAGCTTACGGCCCGCCTGATTGTAAGCGGTTACCGTAGCCTATGGACGCTTTCAACACCAGGACCATCACATGCGCGTTGCCGACCCTATTTACAACACTCAGAGCAAAAACAAATTATGTTCATTATTTTTCGTTCGATTATTCTATTAATGTACTTATACAACATGTAACATGATTAATGCACACTCTGAAAGTAGTTTGCTCAGAATAAGCGACAGAATCGATATCAACAATTTTTTAATAGACGATTTTTTTTCCATATATAATTAACACTCGGGTAAATAATAGTCACCCTTTAATTTAACGTTCAAGATAAGCGAAACTGAGACATAACTTGATGCGATAAAGTCTTTTCTAAATACAATAATAAACGAACACTTTTAAAAGTCAAATAATTAAAATTACGAACTTTATGTCGAAAATTAGTACAACTAATTTCATAAAAAACAATAATTATATTTCTAATTTCAATACATGAATCATGATTGTAATAATACTTTTTAATTGGGTTCTCTGATGATGTGCGTTATTCCCGTTACACGTAGTATATAATCTATATAAAAAACGATGTGTGTATGTACCATATGGACTTCAAAACGGATAGAGCGATTTCATGACATTTTTAACCAATCTTCAGATTTGCCTAAGTGATCGTTTGAAGGTTGGTAGCGATCGGATCAACAGATTTGTTTTGGCTTTTTGGTAATTTTGTTTCATATTTTCCCGACGGGGCACTAGTTAGATATAATCCTACAAATATTATAAATGCGAATGTTTGGATGTATGGATGGATGTTTGTTACTCAATCACGCTACAACGGCTGGACAGATCGGGTTGAAATTTGGCACAGATATAGATTATAGTCTGGAATAGCACAAAGGTTAGTTTTTATCCCGTAATAATGTACAGTTCCTGTGGGATACTATAGTTTGTCACAAAGCAAGGGATCGACATGATTTTTTGCATAGTGGCAGTTTAGGTATCAGAAAATGGAATAGACTTTTTATCCCGTACAAATGCACGGATGCCTCCATGAATTGTATAGCTTTTCTTCCAAAAATAACCTCCACGCGGGCGGAGCCGCGAGCAACAACCAGTAATGTTATAAAGCCTTCGCTACCGCTATTTACATCTTGACTCTACTGTTAAGAAACGATTAACTGTTTGCAAATTATTCAATGTAAATCAGAAATAAATATTTAATTCTGCGTTATTAAATACAATAAGAATTGCTAATGTAACTGTGTCAAAAGGAATTGATTATTTGAATAATTTCGTATGGAAATTAATGAGGTCGATTTACAGAAGGTTCAGTACTTGGAATTTGTTAAAAGAATCCTGAGTATAAGAAAATATTAATATCAAACATAAAAGATTTCGGTTAGGTAAGAAACTGGAGGAAACATATTAAACTTCTTACGGCATTTATATACTCATAAATTGTTCACCAAGAATTAATGCGAACATATTTTATGGTAGTAATTATGATAAAAACATATTAATATAATATTCATACCAATTAAATTTGTTGCAACGTCAAAAATATATTATCAATGTAGGCCCTAGTTTACCTTATCGTTAAAAGCAAATAATGTTCAAAACTCAATAAAATAAAAGACCGTGCGAACAAGCGATAATCGCACTCCGCATATAGCCGATGTTTGGCGAAGTGTCCCCGATGCAGGGTAACATTACAAAACAATGCACCGCTCTATACTCACCGCTGTATTCTCCGGCGAGCCGTCTTTCAACTTGAACCCGCTCTCCTCATTTTTAAAGATAAACGAAAATAGATCATAATACCACAGGTGTGGAGTATATATTTCGTCCTCGCAACTCGCCTTCCTACGACTGTCTTGTACGCGCTTGAACTCCCGACGCACACAGGCGCGCAGACTTTCAATCTTTCTTAAAACATGCACTCGAGTCGCTGTCGGATCGAATTCTTGCATTAGTTCGGTCAATTTAGTTATGGCGTCGTGCCGTTTCATCTTTATTTTGTAGGTTGCACATTCCCTGTCCCATAAACAGGGCAGATCTTTGTATAAAAGAATGAATTTTTTGAGTAAACGTCGCGAGAATACAACATTGTTGTCAGCCATTTTGTTGGCTCGAACGCCAAGCGGCGCGGCACGCAGGTCACTGAGCGTGTTGGCCAACCGAACGCTGCGCACCGCGCGGTTCGATACCCCGTTCCCCGCTTTCCTGTCCACCCTTGTGTCGTCTGTGATTTTGCTCGTTGCCAACATCACAGAATATTTGAACACTAATGTGTTCCAACATGGTTCCAACTTCAGTTTTATTCGTTTTATTTTTAAATAAACATCGTATTCGAATTTCTATATAAATTCAAAAACAAAATTTTCGAATTTATATAAATATATATACTCACGCCTATAATCCCCGAAGGGGTAGGCAGAGGTGTAAACTAGTACACCCAGTTTTCGCCGAATTTCCAGTTCTAGACTCCGGGATAATACTGAGAATTTCTAGATAGATAACCCCAATATCACTTTACCCGACCCGGGGATCGAACCCGAGACTGCACCACCGAGGCGATGGATTATATATATAAAAATAAAATCCATATATTGTAAATTACGGACTGTTTTGCAATAACATTCAAATGTTTAATAGAACAAAAGCCCGCTGCGAGGTGAAATTCTGACCTCACGTATTCCCTCATTAATGCTAACTTAAGTGGCCGGAGGACCAGAAAACACAATAATTTATACCCCAACCCGTTGTATTAATAAAGTTTCATATCCATATATCAAGACGGTTCGGATGTTTATCCATTTTATAACTAATAAGAGTTTATTACACTCGACTCTATGGCTAAAGTTTGGAATACCTATAACATAATTTAATAATAAAGTTTCAGATCAGACTTTTAGTTTCAGATTTATGAAAGCAGTAAGAGGGGATATAAATTCGATGTTAATGCCTCATTGAAAACGTAAAAATATATAGAAACATAAAAATTCAATCCAAACACATTAAGGAATTATTACAAATTACACCGCCGCCCTGAAATTGAGTTCATAAAAGGTTAATCTCAATAAAATTGAATTTTTACAACTAAATTAAAATGAGAAAAAACGGCGTGGCACTGTTAAGCCGCAGCTCGAAGCGTAATCTAACAATTTTACAGGCTTCTGATTTTAGATCCAATTTCAGATATCAATTCAGAAATTTGTTAATAAACAGATTTTATCGTTGGCATTTTACGAGATCATTAATATGAAAAGCCCTGATTCAACACACCTATTTAAGGGCATTTTTAATTCTATTTATCTAATGAGTTTTTTTGTTAGTATCAGATGAATAAGAGTTGAGGAGTGCTTTTAACATTGAGCATTTAAAAAGATATATATTTATTAGTGTAAACTTAAAATAATTGTTGTGAATTTGGTAATCTCGTCGAGCAAATACAATGACAGCCTCCGTGGCGCAGTTGGCAAGTAGCCGGCTGTGAAAGGAGAGGCCGTGGGTTCGATTCCCTCACAGGGACAAATGTTTGTGTCACAGACGGATATTCGTGTCCAGGGTCTGGGTGTTGTGAGACCGTGCGTCTCTCGTAGTCCCTGATACCCACAACACAAGGCTCGTATTCGGGTACTGTCTTCGTAGCTAATTCGTCTTACAAAGAGATTAATCATCACCCACCAGCTTGTTTGCCTTAATATTTTTTTAACAAATTAAAAAAATCTAATTCAATTTTAGATAGCAGCGATAGCCTAGTTGGTTGCGGTACGGACTGCCAAGACGAAAGTCGTATGTTTGAAACCCAAGTAGCATACACCTCTGACTTTTCTAAAGTTATGTGTGTATTAAATGTTAATTATCGCTTGCTTTAACGGTGAAGGAAAACATCGTGAGGAAACCTGCATATCTGAGAATTCTTATACGAATTTCGAAGGTATGTGAAGTCTATCAACCCGCATTAGGCCAGCGTGGTGGACTAAGGCCTAACCCCTGTCATTAGTAGAGGAGACCCGTGCCCAGCAGTGGTACAATGTTTAATACAGGGCTAGTATTATAATTCAATTTTATTCTACGTAACCGATTTTAATCAAACTACGCACTAACTTTGATCTACCAAATTTTAATACACATAAGATAAATTCATTGTGTCGTTGCCCCAACCTCTAGGGTCTTTCGGGGTCACGCCACCATTTTCAAATCTATTGCTGATGGTCATAAAAAAAGATTTAACGTACGCTATCTATTGTATGGGGAAATTGATAAAATACCTATAAGGGTAAAATGTCGGCTCAAGTGATAAAAAAATATTGGCAAAAGTTATGGCGTGACGAAATTGGCTCTATTCGTAAAAAATAGCGCAGTGAGAATGAAATATTGTATTGGAACTTATTACTAACTCTTTTTTTTATTTACACACTTTATATACATTGTATATAGGTGGACTTAATGCCAAAGGCTTTTCTCCCAGTCAACCTTAAGGTGGTGCAGAGATAAGCACGCTAGGTGCATAATTACAAAAGACATAAAAACAAATTAGGATGGACTTGTATTTCCAAAGACACTTGCACACAAACATAATAAATACCTAGTCAGGTCATAAATTCTGTCACATGTTTAATATAAAGTAATTGAAACAAGTTTATTCATTATGTAACCATTTATATACCAAAATGAACTTAACAAAACATAGATTCTTATGACACTAAAGTTTATTCAAAATGACCTCCGTGATTTGAATACAGGCCTTCAATCTGCGCGGCCAGTTGTCTATCGCAGCACGAACGAGGTCCATGTCAATATTGGCGGCTGCCTTAATCAAGGATGTCTTGAGTGACTCCAAATTGGGATGAGGCTTTGAGCACGCCTTTTCCTCCAAGTGTTGCCATATCTTGTAATCTAACGGATTCAAATCTGGACTGGAGGAGGGCCAGTCTTCGTGCCGGATGAAGTCGATTTCACGCGCCGCCAGCCAGTCTTGTGTGCTCTTCGCTCTATGAGCTGGCGCCGAATCTTGTTGGAATACCCAGTGCCTGTTATTGAACATGGTATGAGAAACAGGTTCCACAAGGTTCGTCAGGACTGTATTTTGATACACAACTGCATTCGTTTTTACACCTTTCTCACAAAAATGTACCTCTGTTAAGCCCCAATAAGAAACTCCCAACCATACCATGAGCGAGCATGGAAAATGACCTCGTTGGACACGCGGAATACGGTTGCTCGCTTCTTCACTACTGTGTGCGTACACCTTATCATTTTGTTTGTTGTAGCTCTCTTCTACGGTAAAAATTTTTCATCTGAAAAAAGAAATTCCCGATATTTTTTTCCCGCGTACCGCTTCAACAAAGCGCGGCATCTCTTCAGTCTCAGGTCCATTAGACGAGCATTCAAACGATGTCCTGTTTTTCTTCGATATGCCCGAAGCCCTAAGTCTTCATTTAACACCCTTTTCACCGTGGTTCTGCTTAACCCCATCTGAAGGGCCAACAGTTTCTGCTTACGTTTGGGATTTCTTTGAATTCGCGCCTTCACAGCTTTTATCACTGCTGGAGTCCTAACAGACCGAGGGCGACCACTTCTTGACCTGTCATCTACACTAGAGTCTTCATTGTATCGTTTGATGGTACGATAAACGAATCTTTTGGTTATATTCAAATTTTTCAGTATGTCAAAAATTTGAATTGGCGCGTAACCGCAACGATGCAACGCAATTACTGCAACACGGTCTTCTTTAAGCGTCCACTCCATATTTAAAAATGAGTAAAATTCTAAAAAGTATACATTTTTATTTTCATGAACAATTTGAAATTCGAATTCAATAAACTTTTTTGTGGCCAGCATTCTAAAATAAAAGTTTTTACTGTGTGACAATACTTATGACCTGATTGTGTATAATATTATGTACCTTCAAAAACACACAGCATTATGAAGAAGCAGCTCTTTATACTTACACGTTTTTTCTGTATTCTGAGACTTAGGTACACTTATCTTTGGGTGTTACTATTTTAGACCGTATGTTTTATACTAAAGCCCTGTATACAAGTAAAGTTTTGCGTACGACATACGCGATAATATAACAGAAAACTGTCATTATCTATCGGCGTCATGCAATTTGAAAAGAAACTTATGACCAGTCTCATAAATGACAGTTTTGTTTCATGTTCTTTCCTAAATCGTACAATAAACTTTTTTTTTTTATTCATAGTCCGACAAACGAGCCAGTGGGTCACCTGATGTTAAGTGATCTCCACCGCCCATGAACATCCACAACACCGAAAGTATCATCTATGCGCTGTCGGCCTTAAAGGACAGGAATATGGATTAGGGAAGGGAAGGGGGAATCTGGGCCTCCGGATATCTCACTTACCATACGAAACGCGACAGTAAACTGTCACTTTACGTTGGTTTTCTGTGAGTCAGTGGTACTACCCCGGTCGAGCCGGCCCATTCATGCTGCAGACAAATATGTTTCCAGCGTGGCTCTACCACTTATAGACTCTAAACTCTGTGTAAATGGGTCTTATGTAGATTAGTCTACCACCGATGGCACCGATGGTCGGTTATTTATATTGACCTGTGTTGTAACCTCATTTTCAATTCCAATCAAACTTGTTAAAAAAATCAAATATCAGTATTGACTACGTTTTTTTTCTATGGAACCCCCGTTTATATTTTTCATTTTAACGATGTGATTAGGGTTTATCGTTAAACAATTGTTTACATGTATTATGTCTGTTGGAGCTCATGCAAATTCGCCCATTGTCCTTTATTGGTATCTAATTAAAAATAAATAAATTACTTTCAAACTCAGTATATAGTCATATTTTACACTTATATATTCCGTTAATATTGAACATAAAAAACCTATAACCATTCCGATGCTAACAAGATCGCAGGACTT
Organism: Laothoe populi; assembly: GCA_905220505.1. Lineage (NCBI taxonomy): Eukaryota > Metazoa > Arthropoda > Insecta > Lepidoptera > Sphingidae > Laothoe > Laothoe populi. The sequence goes on from HG992165.1 coordinate 4,295,406, forward strand.
ATCGAAACTTGGTTCATAAAACTACGTGAGGACCGAAATATATCTATATTGGAAATCCAAAAGATTTTTTAAGATAACTTCACAAACTTCGGTAAATGTATAAAATATACGCAGAGGTGTATCTGAAAAGATTTTCCAAGTTTCATTTGTGGGATTCAGCGAAGTTTATTCTCATATAAATTTAATGCTCAGTGGGATAAAAGTTAAATTAAATGCGTATATTAATCCACTAGAAATACACGACAATTTAATTTTGTGTATATTTCGTTACCACCGTCATACATAAGTAAGGAGGATTTGAAAAGAGAACGTGATTTAAAATTTAAAAATAAGAATTAAACTTTTATTTATAATTTTTTAATGGCTTATGGTTTCAAGACTTAATATGATAAAAACCTCGATTTAGTTTAAGCTATTTTACAAATGGATCAATGGGCAAAACTTTCAAGGGTCGTCTTTGCGATTGCACAGTTGGAAGATGTAGGTACATGTTTTGATAAAATGTGGATGGGAATGCCTCGGTGGCGCAGTTGTAATTGCGCATGCGTTACGACTGCTGTGCTGAGGTCTCGGGTTCGATCCCCGGGTCGGGTAAAGTGATATTAGGTTTTTCTATCTAGAAATTCCTCAGTATTAGCCCGGAGAGTGGAATCTGTGCCCGGTATGGCGATAGGCTCGCCCCCTATCACATTATGGGACCGAAATTCGGCGAAGAGTGGGTGTACTTGTTACACCTCTGCCTACCCCTTCGGGGATTACAGGCGTGAGTGTATATGTATGTATGTGGATGGGAATGGGCCACATTGTTTGTTAATTATTGTGGATTATATCTAAGATTTGGCGGTCCCGACATCTAAAACGACCACAATACTATTACAATAATATTGAAACAGTGTAAACAACTAGTAGGGGCAAATGTTGGACCTATGGGGCGGCATAGTCGTTTTACGATCAAGCTCTTATAATTAAGATAAAAAAACATTACTTATTATTCTAAATTCTACATAATCGCCCATGTGCAAAGATGATACTTAAGAAAGCTCCTTAAGTACTATTCTTAAGAGAGCTATGCCTTTTCTGTAACGTGATTGGTCAGTTTTGTTTCGCGCCAAAAATTAACCAATGACGTAATCAGAAGTCTTCGCATAGCAAAGAGTTCAGTAAATTGTTTTTGAAAAAGGAGATATGTGTGTATGTGTTTAATGAATCACACCAACAAAGCATAATGAGTAACATAAGTAAAGTCATCGATACAGATGAGTTTAATTCAGCTACCATTTGAAGCAAAACAGATTCACCTTATCTTATCAAACGAAAGCAAATACAATGAAGTCCTGTTTTGTTGAGCGTTTTTGCATATCGTGCATGATCCCGAGGGATGGTTACGTTCCTTTGTATTTACATATTCGATGTAGTACCTTCATTGTCCGCCGGAATAATTGTTAATGAAATGTACATGTTACGTATATCCTAAAAATACAATGAATAGGTATAATCTTGTTATAATGACCATTTCTACTTTTATTTGAAAGCAAATGACACTGTACTCTACGATATAAAATAAAATTCACATAACAGATAAGAAATATTTTATTGTAAAAGTGATAGGGTTTTAACCATATCATATAAATGTGCAGTGAGAGTTTTTGTAATAACGTAAGGAATAATATCAGGAGGAGGCATATTAAGCTATTACACCTTTCTATATTTTGCTATCACATAGGAAGCCTGCATTTATGCAGGATAAAAAGTGGCCTGTGACATTTTCTGTTCCCTATACTACCACTATGCAAAAAATGAGATCACTTTCCATCAGATGAGCCTCCTGCCCGTTTGCCCCCTTTTACCATAAAAAAAAACATGTCCATCCCTTGCTCTGTGAAAAACTAAACTATGCCACGGGAACTGTACATTTTTATGGGATAAAAAGCCTATGTGCTATTCCAGACTATAATCTATCTCTGTGCCAAATTTCAACCAGATCCGTCCAGCCGTGGTAGCGTGATTGAGTAACAAACATTAATCCATCCAAACATTTATAATATTAGTAAGATAAAAACAGTACCATAAGATCAGCTCACACTTGGCAAAGGCACAATTATAGCTCATAGCTTCCCATACTAGAGTCCATTTCCACCCCATGATATAACAGCCTATGGGCTAATTGTAATCCCGGGCAATTCATATTTGTTTATTTCATGTATTTTATTCTACTATTACACTATGTTGTTAATAAAATTGAAGCCTATTATTTTCTGTCCATATATAGTAGTAGTGATATAATAAAAACCTTGAAAGGCCTTTTCGCACCTGTCACAACGTTTTATGTTCTATTGCGACCTTTATTTGTGCTCGTAAAGCTTGCTGTGTTTTATGTCATTTTTCATGGCCCTCTCCGGGCATCCGGGACACTTGACTGAGAATGACGGTCCCTTGGGGCGTTTAGCAGTAGATCTGCGTGGATGGTTGTTGCTTTATGGTGTGTAATTTACAGATTTTTTGTATAATAATACCATCCTTTATGGGATAATTGGGTAAAATGTAAGCAAAATTACATAACTCAGCCGAGTAAATCGGCAGAAGGAATGCACAAAGTAGGGCAATAATAATATGAAACTCAGTCCGCCCCGTGACCATGAAGGCTGTAAAGCTTTCGAAACGTCGGGATAAAAAGTTAAATAAACCGCGATAGAATCCGTAAAAATTAGTTTTATTTCAAAATATGAAAGCCATTGACTTATATTCTATAGACACGAACTGTCGAACAAAAAAGATGTTCCGAAAACGTTGTCTGCCCACTAATGCCATCTATCATTTTACTAAGAACTATTTGGAAGTTATAACTCCCGTCACTGTCTCTCGAACGGAACTTTCCGCGCGCTAAAACGGGACAAACTATATGCATTTGTTGTGAAATATAGACTTCTCGTATGCAGAATTGAAATTAAGTAATATTTATTTATATTACGTTCTAAACGTTACGAAATTATGTTATTTACCTTATATACTATTAACAGTTTCACTGTAAATAAATTTAAGGCAGATTTGTTCGGGAATGTCGCTACAAATAACTCAAATTAACTGGTGCGCATTCGTAGGTGGCATGAAGCATACTAACGTCAGTGTGGAGTATACACCTCAACTCGGTGGAACATAATGTTTGTTCTGATCGCCGCATCTAGTACGTAGTACATATAGATCGCTGATGAAAGCCAAATAATTTCATGTTTATCATTTGAAATTCGAATTGGTAACAAATGAGTATAATTGAAGAACATCGCAATTTTTTTTAAAAATATCGAAACTCAATATATGCTTATTCAATGTCATTATAATCTAATTCAAATTACTAATACGTCACTATTGAAACAAACATTTTAAACTTGCGGGTCAAATGGGAATTAGAGTCCCGGATCAATAACCAAAATCACGGGATTATAAGTTCTGCGAGCGTCCCTAGCGTCAACATTTCAACCGAAACTACGTTGATGTTTGTCTATCTATAGATAAAGCATTTGGCATCTAATAATGATGAAATGTGTTATCAACATTGGACATAAAACTGCCACTCCTAAGCTTTTATAGTCATGTGAGTTACTATTCAAGAACAACACTTAAGCTAAGCTAAGCTTAGATTTCTGTAAACGTCATTGGTTCATATTTGGCGCCAAATACAAACTGACCAATTACGTTCCTACATATAGAAATCAACAACGAGCTCGTGTAAGGGTTTTTCTTGCATATGGACACTGCCGTAATTTTATACAACATTTAATCTGCGGTGTGTACTATACTTTGTGAATGAAATATCCTAGCATAGCTTGTATATAATAGGGTAGTTGACAGTAAGTTAAAAACTGATAGAATTTGGATTTTGAATAAAAGATTTTAGTCTAAAAATATCGCAAACTAAACCAATTTGTTAATTTCTATGTGATTATTTAATATTTTCAAGTAATAAAAATGCAAAAATAAAGCATTTTGTCACGCGACATGAAACGCACATTAGTCATGGATGACTTCACCGTTCGAAACATCTAAAACGCTGAGCCAAACGTCTATTAGTTTTGAGGATTGTCACGTCCCACCAGAGGCCATGACAGTTGGTAGTGTTTTGGTGAGAAAAATAAAGTTATAAAATTACAATTTAAATCTTGAAAACTTATGTTTTATGATTATTGATGATAATATTTTAATAATATAGACTATGAAGAATAAAATAAAACGGTTTTCCAAAAACAGTCCACTAGCCTATTGATGAGCGAGCTTGACTGGTGTGCCGCAAAGCGGCGGTTTTACTTGCTAGTCGATCAATTTAGGGCATTTATCGTGATAAGCCGGTCGGAAAATGTCGTGATAAATGAAAAACAATGAGGCTTAACAAAACACAATCCGAAGCTGATATCTTCCTTTCAGTGCTCACAGTTTCAGAGGCAATAATCCTGTTGCGTAAAAAAAACAATTGTTATTGTTTTAATTTCATATTGGAAATTATTATTACTATATTTTCAACTATTGAAAATTGATGTCTGAACTGAATGTGTGTTTTTATGCTGAATAATTTTGTTTCGTTGCCTATTTAATTGGATGAAAAAATATATATTTTGGCGGGAAATTTCGCGTAGTAGTTAGTCAAAATAACGACAGACAAGGCTGAATGGTCGAGAACCTTTGCCTTCTCTTTTATATAAAATGGAGAGAATGAAACAAAAGAAATAGTGGTTAGTCATTTATTTTAATAATACACTAAATAAATGGAATAAGAATATATTAATAATAAACAAAAACAAAAAAAGGGATTAAGTATTTTTTTCCTGCTGAGAGAAATTTAGCGGGGTTGCAACCAGCCCAAAATATCATAGCACTCTGACTTTTCGGGGAAACGTGCGTATTCATTTTTTATTATCGCTTACTAAAGCAGTGAGCGAAAACATCGTGAAAAAACCTGATTGTCTGAGAATTCTAAATGAGAATTTCGTAGGCGTGTGAAATCTATCAGACTACCATGGTGTAAATTGTGTATTATATAGAGTTGGATTATTATATTATACAGAAAAAAAGTTAATTTAGAATTATTGGGATATAACATTTTTTATTCGCTTAATAATAATAGATCGCGCAAGTCTCTTGGTTGATGGTAACCGCCACGCATATCAATAAATATCACAATATCTTAAAATTATGGAGTGTTTCATGGCATTGCACTGGAATATTTACTCCGAAACATTGCTTTTAAAAAACTTCGTTATACCCATAATTCGTAATAAATTAATGATTTAAAATCTTTTACATGTTTGAAGGTAATTAATTATATTTCCTTCAAAGAAAGACATAATGCCGATTTAATTGTTAACTTTTTAATGTAATAAAATATCTATCAATGCCAATTCGATTCCAACAATTTTGTCTTTTAGTGAAATTATACTTAATTGAACAAAGTTTAAAGCGCAAATTTAAATAACTTTACTTATTAGACGAGAAGTTGCCGATTCCCGTAAATGATTGTTGTTAATGTATCTAAATAAATTAGCAAGTTTGAATTTCATTAAATTGACAACGATACTTTCTCGTAATCACAAAAATCAGTTATAAATTTATAAAACATGTATCTTTTTACTGTTTCTAGTAAGTCATGTTAAAAAAATGTTTTGGCATTTAAAACTTTTGCGTGCCAAAAAATAAAATCATCCAATTGTAATGTCGACTGTCGGATTGAGAAAACGGCGGGAATGTGATGTGCTGTTTCATTTGTGATTAGTAAGATTAATTATGTATTTCAGACATGGCTTTGGCCTTTTAAATTGTGACTTTTTCAGACATGGCTTTGGCCTTTTTCATTATGGCTATTTCAGACATGGCTTCGGCCTTTAGAATGGAAAAATAAAATGAAAAATATCGGAAATGGCTTTGGCGTTTTGACATATAAAAACCAGAGAAGAAGAAGACCAAAGAGCATTATAATACTACTGAAACATAGAAAAACCAGAGAAGAAGAAGACCAAAGAGCATTATGATACTAAGAAGACTTTCAATTTTAGCCCAGATTTGGACAAAATAACGACAGACAAGGCTGCATGGTGGAAAACCTTTGCCTTCTCTTTTATATAAAAAATAGAGAATTAAACAAAAAAAAAATCGACTGTTGAAGGATTTCCCGGTGTCTATGGTAGTTGATTTGAAGTTGAATAAAAGTATACTCCAAGTACCCTTCTACTAGCAGAATACTTTATCTTTATATTATTCGAAACCGGCGAAAAAATGTGCAGACGATGACCAGTGAAGAATTTAAACTAATTAACTCTCCTATAAAGGCCTCCGGAAATTCCTTTGTTTTATCTTCGTTTAATTAAAAGGAAATTAAAGAAAGCTTCCCACATAACGCTTATCTACAGAAACTTAAAGCCCAGATGTAAGATTCTTTAATGTAAAACGATTACGTAATGAAATAAAATAAGTAGACACACCTAACAGTCACACACTTCATTCTGACCCCCACACTAGGTAAAACCTGTATCGTGGGTATCAAGTACTACGAGGGACTACGGTCCCATAACACCCAGACCCGAAACAAATATCTGGCTGTCACACACACATTTGTCACGATGCGGGAATCAAACTCACTGCCTCTCGTTTCACAGCCGGCTACTCGCCCTCTGCGCCATGGAGGCTGTCAAATATATGTTATGTTTAAGGACACACATCAATATATCACGTGTCAATAAAAAGGAAGTAATAATGAACCATTATCCGGTCGGCCCGTCGCAGTGTTAGGTTAAGCACGTGTCGAGGCGGTTTCGCATTATTTTTGAGTTCTATCCTCATTTAGGTGTTAAACTATTCAGTTTATTTGTTTTTTTTTGTGTGTTAGTGTCGACTGGTGAATTGTGCAGTGTTGTGAACCTAAGGTAACATGGAGGTTGGGGAAGACGAACCACCGGATGGAGGAGGCGGCGCTTCCCCCATGGATACCTCTAACGCAACTTCAAAAAAGCCCTTAAAACGCTCTCTGGAGCTCCCTGATGCAACTCAGCCCCAAAAAAAAAAAATTCGCCTGCCACATCTGTTCAGGATGAACACTTGTCCTGATTTTGAAGACAAGTTCTTATACCTTTCCTCTGACAATACACCATTCATAGTCCAGCTTTCTTCAAAATCTAATGATCAGCTACAGATCCTGAAGTTAGCAAAAATCTTACATCAAAATAATGTTCCTGGCATAGTTCAGGGGAGTATAAAATCGGCCGGACGCGGTAAAATCAGTTTGGCATTTGAGTCACATACAACAGCAAATAATTTTCTAAAATCTTCTATTGTAGAGAATAACAATCTAACAGCTACCATTCCCAGATTTCACATTTCTCGCATGGGAGTTATAAGAAATATACCCCCTTATTGGTCATTGGATGAGTTAATCACAGGACTACATTATCCGGAACATTGTGGTCAGGTGGTGAAAGCCCGACGATTAAATAAAAAAATTGTTAACAACGGAGTGACAGAGTGGACTCCCTCAACCACAGTAGTTTTAACATTTCGTGGTCGCCACCTTCCGGAAAGGGTGTTTTGTTACAATTCCTCCCTACCTGTATTCTTGTACCAGCTTCCCACTATCCAATGCCGGCAGTGTTGCCGTTTTGGACATGTAACATCCCAGTGCAGGTCCCAGCCCCGGTGTTACCGCTGTGCCCAGCAGCACAGAGGTAACTCATGCCTCATTCCCGATAAAGACTCAACATGCTTATTTTGCACCGGTAGCCACATGGCTACTTACCCCAATTGCCCTGAACACTGCAGGCAAAAATCCATCAAATTAGTGATGTCAGAAGAGAACATCTCGTTCTCGGAAGCATCGCAAAGATACCGTCCAGTACGGAAAACCTTTGCTGACATGACTAAAACGCCCACAATAACTCCCCCAACAACGTCTAACCCCTCCACCTCTTCCAATCATCCTCATTCTTATAAAAAAACCATCACTATTCCTCGTCGTCCCTCTCCTACCCTGCCTAAAGGGTATGACTTCCTTCCTTATGCTCAGAAAATTATTACCAATGACCCTAAACCCTCCCTTCCCAATGGCTGTTCACTCTCCTCTTCAAATCCACCCATTCCAAGACCTTCTTGTTCCTCCCCTTCCCCCAACGATAATCTTATCGAGCTATTGCTCTCTACCCTACTGAATATTACCTGTAAATTCAGTGATGCCCTTCCCCCTAAGGTCTTTTCTCTATTACATCATTTATTTAAAGAATTGAATTACAATGGCTCCCAATCTCCTCCAATGGAACTGCAGGAACATTAAAAATAAAAAACATGAGATCATTCACCTCCTCAATTGTCACAATCCTGTCGTCTTTGCCGTCTCAGAGACTTGGCTGAGACCTAGGTTTCCTTTTAGGATACCAGGTTACGGCTGCCTCAGGGATGACCGAGATGACGGATGGGCTGGTTGTGCCCTTATTATTAAAAGAAATATCTCATATTCCCAGATTTCGCTCCCTCCTCATAATTCTTCCTTCCATATAGTTGCTGCTAGAGCTTTAAATATTTCCTTTATCTCTGTTTATATCCCCCACCCCAATGCATCTATCATTCTCGATCTTCGTAGAGTCTTAATGGCCGTTCCCTCTCCATTAGTTATTATGGGCGACTTCAACTCTCACCACATTATGTGGGGCTCCCACTATAATGACCTTGTTTCCCCCCTTCTTCTCGACCTATTTGATGATCTTAACATTTGTGTTCTTAACGATGGATCTTCAACCCGACGGATTTCGCCTTCACAAAATGCTAGCCCTGTGGATCTTACCCTTGCTTCTCCTGTCTTAGCCCCTTCCTTATCGTGGTCCATTCTTCCTCTTTCCTACGGTAGTGACCACTTCCCACTTCTAACTAAATGGAATTGCTTTCTACCCCCTAAACTTAAAGATATCCCTCTTTTAAAATATAGATTACCTAAAGCTGACTGGGACAAATACAGGGACAGTCTAGATTTAAATATATCCTTATTATCGTCTACAAATAGTGATAACCTTCTGTCTGTCTATAATAATTTGCAGTTAGCTATTATGTCAGCTGCTGACAATTCAATCCCATTGAAAAACTCGGCCACTGGCAAAATTCCCTCTCCTCCGTGGTGGGATTCTGGCTGTACGGAAGCTGTCCACGTGCGAAATTCAGAGGAAGCCAAATACGCATCAGATCTCACCATGCAAAATTTCCTAAAATTTAAGAAAGTATCTGCTAAATGCAAGAGACTTCTGTCGAAAAAGAAAGCTCAGGGCTGGGTAAATTTTTGTGAATCCCTTTCACCCCGTTCCCCCCATCCCTTGTTTGGAAAAAAATGAGTATATATCGTAGATCTCAGTCTACACACTCCAATTGTAACAATGATATTAACCTCTGGCTTCCTGAGTTTATAAATAATATTGCCCCTGACTTTGTTCCTACTGAAGATTGCTTTCCTGCTCTGCTGCCTTCATACTCCATGGATAATATGAATAAGCCTTTCTCTATTGTTGAACTTCGCTGTGCTCTATCCAACCTCCGAGACTCCTCTCCAGGGGTAGATGGAATCCCATATTCTTTCATCTGTAAAGCTTCTGATTCTGCCAAATCAATTTTATTGGACATCATAAATTCAATATTCATCAATGGCTCCCTACCTAACTGTTGGAAGACTCAAATAATCATTCCCATCCTCAAACCTAATAAAGATCCTAAACTGGCTTCCTCCTACAGACCTATTGCCCTCTCATCGACTATTTGTAAAATACTAGAAATTCTAATAAAAAACCGATTGGATTGGATACTGGAAAGCAGAGGACTCCTCTCAAACTCTCAATTTGGTTTTCGACGTGGTATGAGCACGTTAGATAACTTGAGCATTCTAACATCTGATATTCGCTTAGCCTTCTCACACGAAGAAAATGTCGTAGGTGTTTTCCTTGATATATCTTCTGCTTATGATAGTGTTCACCTCCCCATACTCAGGCAGAAATTGCTATATCTGAGTATTCCGCCGAGAATGATCAACTTCATCTGCAATCTTTTCATGGGCCGTACAGTTATCTTTCGTGCTAATGGCGCCAACCTTCATCCTAGGCTGATTTGGAAAGGCCTTCCTCAGGGTTCGGTTCTTAGTCCGGTATTATACAATATCTATACATCAGATCTTGACCAATCTGTAAATTTTTTTACAAGCATTCTCCAATATGCTGATGATATCGCGTTATACATCTCTGACAAATCATTTGAGACCGCTTCTAATAGATTAAATTTAGCTCTCTCGTACTTAAATATTTGGCTTAATGATCACCATCTCTACCTTTCCACCACTAAATGTAAAGCAATTGTGTTTAGTAGGAAAAGATCCATCCCTCCTATTGCTTTGGCAGTAGAAGGACAACCAATTAATATCTACAGTCAGGTTAAGTTTTTAGGAGTCTTCTTAGATTCCAAAATGACTGGTATTCCACACTTAAAATATATTTATAATAAATGTGAAAAAGGGATAAATGTGAGCAGGGCTCTTTCTGGTGTACGTTGGGGTGCTCACCCATATAACCAAAAGCTTATATACAATGCAATTATTCGTAGTAATTTTGACTATGGCTGCTTCATTCTAGAACCCTGTAATAAACTTGCTTTATCCTCATTAGACAAATTACAATCTAAATGTCTTCGCATTATCTCAGGTGCAATGAAATCCTCTCCCATTAATGCTCTTCAAATAGAATGTATGGAACCCCCTCTTGGTCTTCGTAGACAATATCTTTGTGACCGGTTTTTCTTTAACTCTCTTCAAAAATCATCTCACCCCCTTCATAATAAACTCTCCTCTCCCTCTCCCGCTCTGTTGAAGAGCCGGGATACTGGTCCAACAAATCTCCTCCTCTTCTGGTTCAATCCTTTCAAAAGTTCTCCAATGCCTCCTTAAACATATTTCAAACAAACACTTATTTTATTTACACCTTTGACTACCACTCCTTAATATATGAACCCAAAATTATCCTTAATTTTGGAATTTCCAAAAATGATATTGAGGCACAAAAAAAGTTCAATAGTATTTTATTAGAATCATGGTATGACTGGACTACTATCTACACAGACGCATTCAAACTCTCTGATAGAGATAGTGTCGGTGCTGCTGTGTGGATCCCTAAATATAAAATAATTTTAGATTTTAAATGTCCCCCCCAAACCTCAATATTTTCAGGAGAAGCAATTGCAATGTTGGAAGCTATTTTGTTTGTCCAATCCCATAGTTTAAGCAGAGTCATTATTTTTTCAGACTCCCTTAGTCTGTTGCAGGACATCCTAAATCCCCCTTTCTGAACTGGTTCATTTTATATTTCTATTAAAATTAAAGATATCCTAAGAAAGTGTCATATATCAGGCTTGGAAATTGTATTAGCATGGATTCCTAGCCACTGTGGTATAACTGGTAATGAAGCTGTTGATTCGTATGCACGCAATGCTGTCCTCTCTGGTAATATAACTCACAGCTTCTGCTATGCTAGGGACTTAAGATGCACAACCAAATCTGACTTAATGAACGCATGGAACAACTGTTGGCAGATCACTAGATTAAATAAAGGTATTCATTATGCCTCTATCCAGCCCACAATCCCCCAGAAACCGTGGTTTTTCAAATTCAAAAATATAAATAAAAGAATAACGTCAACTATAATCCGTCTCCGTCTAGGACATGTATGCTCCCCTGTCTTTCTTGCTAAAATCCGTGTTCGTGATCATTCCCTATGTGAATGTGGTTTAGATGAGGGCTCCCTGGAACATATCTTCTTTGAGTGTCCTAGAGTCCCATTCTCCATCTATGATATTCTCCCTGATGAATTTCCTCGTCCTGTAAATGTTAAAACCCTTTTAACTTGTGATTTTTCCCATAACATTATCTTACTGTCCAAGTTTATTAAAATGAACAACCTATATCTATAAATATTACCACCTCCATCTTGTTCGGTTCATTCATAACTTGCGTGATATTTATTTGGTACCTACCTACTTAATAAATATTACGCCTCCACCACTGCCAGTTCACTTGTTCAGTTGCACATGTTATATATCAATCCATTTTTTTTTTTTTTGTCAATTAATAAGAATAATTTTCAATATATTTTTTTACGTATATATATATATATATATGTTATTATTTAAAAAATTTAGTTCCATAAATCAATGTTCACTCTTAGCTTTAGTTTATCGGTTTTTAACTATTATTTATGTATCTCTGTGTATAGTGTAGGTCGCGTCGGGCCGTAACGTAAGTAAGTCTGATACTTGACATTGGCAAAATCACCGATGAAACGGTGGAGTCCAAATTAAAAAAAGAAGAAGAAGAACCGTTATCCTAATATAATATATAGAGGAAAAATTGAAATAATATATAGCTTATGTCCCGCAATCCCAGATAAATCAAGCGTGTTATTCGAAAAAAGAACCTACAAAAACAGATATTTGTTTCGGGTCTGGGTGTTGTGTGATTTTGTTAGTTTGTTAGTTTGTTTGTTGGGGACAATCTTTGATACCGAAAATCCGATTCTGAAATTTCCTTTACCAATTGTAAGTTTCATTGTCCTTACGCACCAAAGAATATTTTTCATTGTAATAAAAGCGTGTCTTTACATTATTGGTTCAGTTGACACGAATACACGAGATGAATTGAGGACGCTGTTTATTTACACAAAGTAACTTATTATCGAAGATAACCTATATGGGACAGCAATGAAAGAGCTGAAATGACAAATACTTATATCCTTTCTTCATACTGAAACGATGACATCACACTTTCACCCTACTCAATGTTACAGCATATCTAACACAGTGTTACTTTCAGACACGCACTCTTCAACACCCGTTGTGTGCTTGGTGATCGAGGGCGGCACGAACACCGTGCGAGCAGTGCTGGAATACGTGACTGACACACCTCCAGTGCCTGTTGTGGTTTGTGACGGCAGCGGACGTGCGGCGGATCTCATCGCTTTTGTTCACAAGTATGTTGGTTATAAATATTATTAACTACTATTTCACTGGTATGCCATGACGTCATCCAGGGTCATGCTGCCAAAACAATATATTCTTGGTCGTGTAACCTAATAAGCGGCCCGTGGGATACCCACTATACACTATATTATAGTTCGTATTTTGTGGTAGTACCGTCCCAGTGATACGTCTTTCGTTACAAAGTTTCGGGATATATCAGTCTCAAATTTTTGTAACATTTTGATACGAACCATCACGGCCCGATACAACAGGATATCACATTTAACCAGTCATGACACATAGGCTCGCTGGCGGTGCGGAGGTGCGTTCAAATACTGACGAGTATCGCCGTTCTTACATGCTATTTTTAACTTTAATGTTATGGAAATAAAAAAGATTTTGGCTTGTATTTTACTCCCTACTTTTTTTTAATTTCCTTACTAGACAGGACTGATTAAAAACCTTAATGTATATACATAATAAAATCGACGGTTGGAGGACTATTCGATTTAAGCGAAGTTTTTTGCGATATTGAGTTATATACATATTCATAATCAGCAAAACTTTCTGCATATTTTGAGACTTGTTTCAAAATGTCGCTTAATTCAAATAGCCCCCCAACTGTCGATATAATACCGAACTGTGTGCTCAAAGCAATATAACAATGTCAACATTTATAAAGAAGCTTTCTCAATTTACTACATCCAATATTGACGCTTCAGATAAACTGTTCTTGAAAACACTTAAAGATGATCGTTTCCAATAACTTACAAGCGAAGATAAAGTAATGAAATCAGATTTTAGCGTATCTTTAGTTTTAAGAAGTTTAAGTATGTATAATTTTTTTTTAGTGCCTTTTTTAGTGGATAGGCAGACGAGCAGACGGGCCAATTAATATTTAAACACCTTTCATGATTTATTATAAACTGTTTTGCTGCTATTTATCTTATTATATTTGCATCACTTAATTATGATGCCATTAAGCTTACCTAATTTTGTTTTCGCTTATAATGGAAATAATATTTTCCATAAAGATGAAATTATGAAATTAAATATGAATTAAGAAATTACCAGAAAATTAAATTATATAATAAAAACTCTACTAAACAGATATGCATCAGAAACTGGCGAGCAAACGGTTCTGGAGTCGATGCGAGACTATCTAATCGGGACGATACAGAAGACCTTCGAAGTGGGCCTGCAGCAGGCAGAATGCCTTTACAGCGAGCTACTGCAATGCACGAGGAAGAAGAACTTGGTAAGCTCATTCATTTTACTTTTCTTAATGAAACTTATGGTAAGTATGATGCTCTTAAAGAGAAAGTAAATGTTGAGGAGAATTTAATCTATAGGTAGGTGTGTTTAAGAAATCAATAAACACAAATCAACCTAAACAACGAAAAAAAATTTGGTTGGCCTGGTAAACATTAGATATTAAATGTACTCTCCGCTCACAAAATATGACCGTCTGACAAACAAATTTCATATCAAATATTCCCAGTAACGGGGAACCCATAAATAATATTAAAATAGACAATTCCAACTAGCTCAATTGTGATTTTGTACTCCCAGAACTAATTTGCTAGAAATCAATTGTTGCTCAGTATCTGCAGGGATTAAAGTTTTGAAGTGTTTTTGTATTGCTTACAAAACTTACATGTTAACTTTATTTATGTACTACGAAAAGAATAAAAATTTATAAAAAAATTGGAAACGCACATGTTCTAAGAGATCCAAGAAAGACCAATAGACTATAAGAGATAATCTACTCTGCTTAATGGTACCTACATTAGTAGATGTACCTGCTGCTTTCTAATGAGGATAAGTAGTGAGTGCATTATACAGTGAGATATATGTGAATTTTTCTATCTATTCATTCCATCCTTCTACCTAAACTGTCATATCATCTAAAGAATAAAAACTGACCATATGTAAAAGGATTCAAAAGCTAAAACGGGTTGTGCATATTAACTCATATAGGAACTAAGAAAGCTGTAGTCGCAGAATTACGTGTAACTAGACCTTTCCTTTGAGTGTCTGAATATCTTATTCGACGTGACTTTGAAAGTTTCTTATGCTTATATTACAATAGTTCTGATTCTACATACACTTTTTTGTTTACATTTCTCTAGACTAATGATCACTACTAACATTAGATTAATTCCTGTCAAAAAATCTTTCTTATACTAATAATATCGTCACTTTATAAAACAGGACCAACCCAATTTTAATGTAACAGGAGTTAAGCTATTCTATTTTGCTCTTTCATAAACGTTTTTCTTTAATTCATTTATTACTTTATTTTCAACTGTCTCAATTGCATTTAGTTATATAAAATTCAATTTAGTGATGTTGTAATGAAGGCAACATTTAATCTAATAAAACAGAAAAATAGCTTCTTTGAAAGCACTAAACCAAAAATAGATTATTGTATACATACGTATCTTAATGTAGTGGGGTATTGAACAGGATCAGCACCAAAGTCTTAATTTTCAGTAATTAGAATTGAGAAAGTAGTCATCGCAAATTCGATTCATTCGACGGCAATATTACCAATTTTAATAAAATATTTTAATTTAAATATACAATAAGGATCCATTTGAAAATAAAAATATCTATGCTCTGCGAAAGGTATAGCAGTTTCAAATAACCACGTTTTATAATAGTAGGTATCTAATAAATACTAAAATTCTTGTTCAGAGCTTACTGAACCCTTCACGCCAGAAAGCAAAATCAAGGAAACTTGCAGGGGTGCAAATTGAAACGTCACGATCTGAGAAAGGTCCGCTCGCAAGGGCTGAGAAGATTTCTGAAATTTATTACGTGAAAAAGACTGCTGGATATTATTTGTAAGGGATTTGCGCAACTTGTAAATGTCCTGTGTTTTGACGGGGGACTCTAAATGTGACTCTTATCCAGCTTATTTTCAATGCAATATGGACTCAATATTTTTAATGCATATGTCGGCTTGTGCTAGTGAATCATCTAATGGTTAATTATCACCATCCTTGATGATGATGATTTCCAAGCCGATTTCGGGCACAGCGACTGTTTCAGATTATGGGACTATTAAGATGATCAATCTATAAGTTACCTGCTGATGTTTGCTCGTGGCTAAAGTACCCGCTTTTTACTGTCAATGTTCTGTGCCAAATCGAGAAAGCCTAGACACCGTTAACATAATTATAAGATCTTAGGCAGTATGGCCTTTATTTTGTCCTTGATATCAGAGTATTCAAGGGAGCTTTGCAATTAAGAAAGGAATGAGAATAGGGACTGCAAAAACAATATACTTGTATACGCTTTTACAATAAGGTTCCCAATCATATTAAATAACTAAATGAAAGATGTTTTAAAGCTACTATTAAGCGAAAACTAAGTAATAAAGCCTATTCCAAAATTTCGGAATATTTAGATGACCTAAAGGCTTGGGAATAAGTTATCCTATTACTTAGAAGCGTAGCCATTAAATTATTATTGGGATCTTTAGGTACATATATATAGTAATGCCAATATATTTATTTCTTTAACATTGCGAACTTATATGCCTTACATGACTTTACTTGATATTTTGTGTCTAGTATTTCAATTGTTGTATTCAGTCTGGGTATGTCATGCTCGCTAAAGTGTCTGTGCTTGCTGCGGCGCCATGTGCCAGGTCGGTCTCTTCCCTGTAACATGGTTGAGGAGGCCGATGGCTGACACATGCGTCACTACTCGTGATCGGGTGCGGCTCGTGTGGACTGGTCTGCTCAGACTGTTTCAGTAAGGACCGACTGCTTTAAGAAATCGAGATTTTTATCACTATCACGACGGTCATGTGTGGCACTAGGTCTTGTAATGAGTTCTATTTCACAATATTTCAAAAAGGCAACTTAACATACATTGAGCTGCTCTAATCTAAGGTAATTAAACTTAAATCGTATATATTATATGACCTATGATTATAATTATATGACCAAATATTGTTAACCGGTGTGAAAAGAGCAACGCTATAGTTTCTTGCCCGTTCTTCTCTAGCGAGACTGCATTCCGAACTGGCGGTAGAGTGAAAAAATTGACTGAATCTAAATGATGTATAACATTTTATGGATTCAATAAATATGTGATTTTGATTTTTGATTTTGAATAAAATTACAATTTCATTTCAGTTTTCTGCAAGACAGTGGTGATAACCCAGTCGAGCTGGGTCATTATGCTGTAGATAAAACTGTGTATAGCGATGCCCTACAATTAAAAAAAATCTATTGTGATATCGTCTCCCTTAATCCCAAATTATCTCATTGTTTAGTCAATTTAATAATAATAAATAACACCCAACAGTCACACACATAGCCCCGACTAAGACCACACTAAGATACGAGTCTTGTGTTGTAGGTATCAGGGACTACGAGAGACTTTCAGTCTCACAACACTCAGACCCGGTCACAAATATCTGTCTGTCACACAAACATTTGTCCCGGTGTGGAAATCGAATCCACGGCCTCCTGTTTCACAGCCGGCTACTCGCCAACTGCGCCACAGAGGCTGACAATAAGAAAAGACATTGCTCATTACAAAACCGCGGACCAAGTATACAGATACTCACTTATTATGCAAACAGTGTAAGAAATAAAGCGGAAAAATTCCACAAAGTCAAGTCCCAAATGTTTTATTTACAAGAAAAAAACCATAATTTGAAATCTTCATTAGAATCCTCTGAGTGTTAACGAAGTCATTTGTATTTCTGAATCCATTAGCCAGGAGTCACGGAGCGAGGTAGGTAGGTAATTAGTTGGGGCCCTAATATACGCCATTTATTATTTGTAATGTAAGATATTAATCTAAGGAGAAAGGTTATCGACCATCTCGTTTTTTACTTACATTTTCTGGAATAGCGTGATGGCATAAAAAAAATTCGTTCGACATCATTATTGGCTCTACAATGAACAGGATCGAAGATGACTATAGGCGTTAAGAATGATGCAAGATTTTGTTTCTTCTGTTTACGCCGATGTTACATTGAAATAAAACTAATTACATACATATACACTCACACCTGTAATCCCCGAAGGGGTAGGCAGAGGTGTAACCAGTAGGTACACCCACTTTTCGCTGAATTTCAGTCCCATAATGTAATAGGGAGCGAGCCTTTCGCCATACCGGGCACAGATTTTGAGCTAATACTGAGAATTTCTACATAGAAAAACCCAATATCACTTTGCCCGACCCGGGGATCGAACCCGAGACCTCAGCACAGCAGTCAGAACGCTTGCGCAATTACAACTGCGCCACCGAAGCAGTATAATAACATTAATTTTAGGCATTTTATCAAGGTTTATTTTACTTTTTTAACGCGACGTTTCGACGGCTTAACAGCCTTCATGGTGGACTTCACCCCGCCCCGTGACAAAGGAAAGTAAAATAAACCGCAATAAAATCCATACAGTTAGTTTAATTTCAATGTGAACTAAAACGTTCCAAATTTCGAGAGAGCCATTTCTAATTAACGTTAACTACTGGAGTCTAACGAAAAGGTAGTCGCTAGTTTTAGTTTTGTAATTTACATTCCATTTCAACGGAAACTAGAAGTTGTGCATGTGAAGTTACGTTTTGCTCTTGGTAATAAGTAATGTATACAGATGTATGTGCTTTGAAAACTTTACCTTGACTTAGCATTGTCAGACCAGATGGCATTGCATTTAGTATAAGTGGTGCATTGTGTGACGTGCAATTAGAGTATCAAGTAGGGAGAGACAATCTATCCATCGCCAGTCAACACATCATACCGGTCTGCTGTGTAGATTCTTCACACTACACCATGGGGCAAGAAGGTGAAGAAACGGTCGAGGGTCTAATCTCAGGGTACTTAGAAGGCCGTTACACGACCAAACATTGTACCCCTACTCTAGACACCTGACAAAAACCGGATGTACACTGACTAACCCCGGAACGCGACACACTTGCGTGTGCCACTATGACGGGTTTTACACCCTCTGTACGGTTGCTATCAGGGCGGATACGAATTCGCTACCACCAGCAAGCCAGCAGCTGGGTTCTGCTTTTGCTCCAAATTAGATAGTTTATTATTACCAGCTTGCGATATTTCCAAATATTTATGGCCAGGTTTATTTACATGAATGAACTGGCTCGACCTCATTACTATTATCTCATAGACAACCGACAATAAGTAATAACAGCTTGTCCCGTAAGATACATGGGATTTCTGGGGGCCCACATCCCCCGTCCCGTTCCCAAGACCTTCAATACTCCCATAATTCTCTGAAATCCATAGTGTACCTATTCACTCACTGGCCCGTTTGCCAGTCAGAGCTATGTGAAAAAATGGTCAGTAAAGAAATTAGTTACACATTGACATATCAAATCGATTATCAAATTTACCGATCGTCCTACCTCTCAGGTATTGTGCCTGAATCTTGGAGGGAGGCTAATGTGCAGCCGATCCCCAAAAAGGGTGATCGGTCAGACCCTAACAATTATTGCCCAATCGCCATAACCTCAGTGATGTGCAAAGTCATGGAGCGACTGATAAACAGCCAATTAGTTCGCTACCTAGAGGATCACTCGTTGATCAATGACCGCCAATACGGTTTCCGTCATAACCGATCAACGGGTGATCTTCTAGCGTTCGTATTACATCACTGGGGCGAAGCGATTGACAAGCATGGCGAGGCTCTGGCTGTGAGTCTCGACATAGCCAAGGCATTTGATAGGGTCTGGCATCGTGGCCTTCTCTCCAAGCTCCCGGCATACGGTCTGCCCGACAACCTGTGCAAGTGGATTTCCGGCTTTCTGCATGAGCGTAGAATGCGTGGACACACAGCTGCGAAGCGTGTCCATCAACGAGGACTCGTTGATGGACACGCTTCGCAGCTCATGTCAGTAAATGCCGGAGTACCACAAGGTTCTGTGATTTCGCCCACCTTGTTTCTTCTGCATATCAATGATATGTTGTCGCTTGGCAACATTCATTGCTATGCAGACGACAGCACGGTTCATGGGCGTTATAGCAGCAAGCCTCCTGGTTGCCGGGCGGATACTGAGAGGAGACGAGAGGATCTTGTCGTTGAGCTCAACCAGACCTTGGATCTCATCTCATCATGGGGTATCAAGAATCGGGTTGAGTTTAATGCCAAGAAAACCCAGGTGTGCGCGTTCTCGTGCAAGAAGTCTCCGTTTTCTCCAATCCCCGTTCTTCAGGGTGTTCCACTCGCAATGCGGAATGACCTTAGTGTCCTAGGTATGGATATCCGCTGCGATCTTAATCCAAGGAGTCACATCGAGGGCGTAATATCCGCCACTTCACGCAGGGTCGGAATTCTGAACAGGGTGCGGCGGTTTTTCACGCCTGGTCAGCTCTACCGGTTATATAAAGCGCAGGTGCGGCCGGGAATGGAATACTGCTCGCACCTCTGGGACGGTTCCGCAAGGTACCTTCTCGATGCCTTGGATGGGTTGCAGCGGCGGGCCATTCGCATTGTGAATGATGCAGACGTGAGTAACAGCCTGGAGCCGCTACAGCTGCGTAGGGATATTTCCTCGCTTAGCGTGTTCTACCG
Source organism: Laothoe populi (assembly GCA_905220505.1). Classification (NCBI taxonomy): domain Eukaryota; kingdom Metazoa; phylum Arthropoda; class Insecta; order Lepidoptera; family Sphingidae; genus Laothoe; species Laothoe populi. The sequence goes on from HG992165.1 coordinate 4,315,967, forward strand.
TCTGTATCAAAATCCTGGGTCCTTTAGGCGTAATGTGAAGAAGCTAAACAGCAGGCCCGCATGATTGTGTTGAGTAGCGGGGGATAGACTATCTCTTGCTACTTGATACTCTATCTGGACGGCACTGCGCTTACCATCACGTGCAGCGTGGTCACTTTGCCGCGCCAGAATAAAAAAAATATATCAAACAAACGCTTTTACTAGATATATGAAAACGCGAAAAGTCACCGCAGTCTTATAATCCCAGTCCTAACACATTACCCATAAACGACCCGTTCAATCTTACAAAAACCTCGTTCATAGATTCGGAAAAAATATTTATCATTTCTTATTGGATTTCGAAATCACCTGAGATTTCACATTTACGATATATAAATCCTTTATCTCAACAACCGTAAATAAAATCAAAGTAAATGGCTTCCAATGGTCCGCTGGAGACAGATCAACCTTAATACAATAATGCTGATACATCAAAGGATTCTTTTGAAAAAGCGAGATTACAAAGCTGTATTTAAATTATAAGTATTATAGACTGTACCTTTGAATAGATTCTGTAATTTTATTATTCAAAACCAAAGGCCCCTACATTTACATATTTACTGTTTGGTTTTTGACGCGTTAGAATGGATGATTTGAATAATTAAATATTTATTTATTTATACTCTTTATTGTACACTAAAATAGGAAATCAAAAATTATTTAAAGTACAATTGGCGGTCTTATCGCTCTCGGCGATCTTTTCAAGACAACCATGGGATGGAAAAAAATTTAAAAGGGAAAAGAAAAAGGGGAGGGCAGTTTGTGTACATAATAGTTTTTAGGAAAAACAGAAATTATAAAAAAAATAAGTTACTTATAAATAAAGGAATAAGTAGAATAATGTATTATTGTTTAATGTAAATATTTAATGTAAGTATTGTTTACGTATTAGAAATTATAAATGTATTTAGGATAGGCAACTGGTTAATCTGTGCCCTTAAAATTGCCGACATTCATAAATGAAATATTACGAAATATGTTTTAACCTGGAACGCCGTAGTTACCTCACTGCAACTGGTGGTAAATACAGTGTACTCTAAATAATGCTAAAATTTTGCTAACCTGCACGCTGGATAATCTGACTATAGACGCGCAGCGTCGAATTGAGTCACTATGCCAGGTTTTACACTATGTACGATGGTCACTATGCTAGTTCAAATATATATCAGATACCTTCCGACAACTAATGACATTAAATATTCCAGTTATACTGTTAACATCAATTGTATTTAACTAGCGTTTTCCCTTCTGCATGCGTGTTTAAGCTAAACAGTACCCTAAGTGCCTACTTTGCCCTACTCAATAAAAAAGTACACCCAATATGTTCAACAAATAGTATTTCCTCGACGCGAGCATTAAACTTGCGATTGAAATTATATTGTTTTAACCCTGGTTCTTGTCTATCGATATACCTAACTTCATTTTAAATGGCCCAGTAGGTTTTGCATGGTGTGTGAACAACGGTGAACATCTATTATTTTATTTATATAGATCACACAACCTACGGCTAAGAGCTTACTTCTTAGTGATTTTTTCGGAGCAGTGTGATTCACGGGTCTTATTTTTAAGTATTAGCCTTAGTCTGTGTATATAAATTATTTTATTTGTCATTGATATTATATTATATATCTGTATATATAAAAGAAGAAACAGACTGACTGACTGACTGACTGATCGATCAACGCACAGCCTAAACGGCTGGGGTTAGAGACTTGAAATTTTGACAGTAGGTACCTTTTATCACGTAGGCATCCACTAAGGAAGGGTTTTTGGAAATACCCCTAAGGGGGTAAAATAAGGGATGAAAGTTTGTATGAAAATCCGTCATTTTTGAAGTTAAACTCATGAAAATTAGGATTTGGCATTTAAGGTAAAAATAAAAAATATATGTTTCAGGATTTTTGAAAATTCCGCCCCTAAGGGGGTAAAATAGGGAATGAAAGTTTGTATGAAAATCCGTCATTTTTAAGTTAAACGCATGAATATTGGTATTTTGTATTGTATACTTTTCTCATAAACATGACCTCCGCGCGGGCGGAGCCGCGAGCAACACTTAGTTTGGTATAAATGCTCAGAATGCTTGAATTATAGAAAATTTATTATGATTTTACTAAGAGTAGGCAGACCTCTCTACACACGTAGGCTATAAAATTGAATATGTAAACAATATTTCTTCATAAACGTTACCTACTCAGGTATTCAGTTGATATTTTTATCAAAATAACTTTATAATAAAAGCTAAAGTACCACTCGCTGCTTCTAACATCTATGTACAAAGTATTTTTCTTAGAAGAGTTGATTAAATACAGGACAGAATTTTATTACAATAATTTCTTTTATCAAATGTGCTACTAAAGATTCCAAAGACGTAAGTCAAACCAAATCTGCTAAGATCAAAAGATTTCTAACCATTGTAAAAGATAAAGGAGTGCAATTACTGAAAGAACATTGTAATAACTGAACATTTTATCTTTAATATGGGGATGCAAATTATTCAATTCACTGAGCACACGGCTGGACTGTTAAGCAGTTTTTTAAGGGTTAAGGACCGTCTGATCTCTGCAATCGTTATTATTCAGATTTTTTATAAAACCAACAATAAATGGGACTAGATTGAAAAGTTGAAGTGTAGTAAGGATGCTAGGGCTTAGTGATTTTCTTTTTTACAAGCTCTTATTCTTTCTGACTTTCTTTTGATTTTTTTTCTAAGAAGATTAAATATAGTCTTTCCAGCTTCTGTCTGTCTTTTAATAGATAAATACAGATTTTTCTATCACTCATTTCTGGTTACAGACAAACAAATTACAGTCTAGTTTAACATCATCAAATAATTCTTTAAATAGATTTTTTTCTGACCGACAAATCCTTTTCAGTTATTGACACGCGAAAAAAAGGGTGCAGATGCAGAACATCTTAAAATAAATTGTATTAATATTGCTCTGAAAAATTGTGTTATATTTTTAACAATTAATTATCATTCAAAGAAGCTACTCTTCTCCTTAGATCACGGTGTTCAGGATCCAGGAGCGAGCTGAAGGTGGGGAGGTCCAGGAGTTGGACCAGGTGATCCTGACAGCGCTGTTCCGAGCTCAACACCTGACACCGAGCGAGCAACTGTCTCTCGCTCTCACGTGGAACCGTGTCGACATCGCCAGGTCCGAGATCTTCGTTTATGGACAGGAGTGGCCTCCAGGTAAATTGATGTCACATTTAAGAATGCTTTTTCAATTAATCCTTTTGGTAATAATTACATATCTAGATTTAAATAAATAACACCCAACAGTCACACACATAATCCTGACCCTGCACTAGGGTAGGAATCTTGTGTCGTGGGAATAAAGAACTACGGCGAGGGCCCGACAACACCCAGACCTGTAGCAAATATCTGTCTGTCACACAATCATTTGTCTCAGGGTGGGGATCGAACTTACGGCCTTTCGTTTCACAGCCGGCTACTCACCCGCTGCCCCACGGACGAAATAACAAAAATAAGTCGTAATCAAAACATTCTCTTTTGCTGGTGGTAGTATATTCATATCCGCCCGGATAGCGACCACCGTACACAGGGTGTAAAACCCGCCATAGTGGCACACGCAAGTTTGTCGCGTTCCAAGATCAGCCAGTGTACATCCGGTTTTTCTCGGGGGTCTAGAGTTGGGGTACAACGTTTGGCCATTTTGCGGCCTTCTGAGTACTCTGACAATAGACCCTCGACCGCTTCTTCACCTTCTTGCCCATGGCGTAGTGTGAGGGAGCAGGCCGGCATGATTGTGTTGAGTAGCGGGGGATAGATCGTCTCTCGCTACTCGATACTCTAATTGGACCACACTGCGCTTACCATCAGGTGCAGTGCGGTCACTTTGCCGTGCTAGGATAAAAAAAAAATCCTCTATCGATTAAAAACATGTTAGATTCTATGTATATCATGCAGTGATTTTAGGCTTAACTCAAGATGTTAATGCACCATCATAAAGGTGTAAAACTTAATCTTGATCTGTTAAAGAATTTTACAATTACATCTGATGTTCATGGCCATTCTGGTGTTCCCCACAAATAGAGAAATGAGTTTTATTTTTTTACATCACCTCTGTCAGAGACTTTTGTTAATAATTATAGCTGTAGCTATCTGATGAATCAAATGGGTAAATAAGTTTAAATAAGCTTTGGGATTGAAATCATTATTAAAGTTATTAAAGCTAATTAAAATTCCCTTTTTACTCAAATTATCATTTTCTGAAGCAAAACATACACCTGACACCCAAAAATCCTTAACACAATAAATAAGTAACAGAGTCAGAGTGAACTCAGAATACTTCTTTTCTTTCTTCTTTCGAGGGTTGCTTGTTGTGCTTTACAACAATTTTATGTTTATGGACATTTACGACTAAGCGTTTGGATGTGCAAAGTTTTGAGTGCTTGGTAATGAGAGTTTAGTTGAAATTCTCCGATATACGAAAACTATTAAACGCTCTATGCTGTTCTCGCGAATAGATTCTTATCTCGCTAATTAATGATGCCATATATTACGAACGGGTCTAGCTGAGGCTATTCAACCCATTTTAATTTATTGCGGAATCAAAATGGAATAATTTCTTCCTTTCAAAATCGCAAGGGTTTCGTTATAGTCATTTAATTCAACGGTTTTGAGTTGCTAGCGAAAGTCAGCTAAATTTGTTAAAGTGGAAAAGCTATAGCCAGATTCCTCAAAGTCTGTAGATCTTTCCCTGTAGATGTATAACACTAAACATCCTTAGAAACTATGTATAGATTATTCATGATTTTGAATAAAGAGATCTTCTTTAATTCCTCTTCACTTATTATAGACTAACGATCATGTCGCATATCCATTGTTTTGCCATGCTAAACAGTTCCTATCCGGATCACGTCCATTCCTTTGAATAAAATGCTTCCATTTCCAAATCAAACACTGTATTCCTCTTGTTGATGTTGGGAGTACGCGGTCGTTATCACTTCGGATTTTGTTTGATTAGCCGTACACTTGGGCGCCCTTTCAAAGTGCCCTTTATTACGCCCGCTGAAAAATCAACAGGTAGCCGCCTACGGTGTCTGCGGGCTTATACATCCCTTTGTGAATGATACTCACTTAATTTGAACTGTTTATTTTCACTCGTTCTGTACATTTAATTACAAATTGTGTACTAAGTTTTACTGTGTTGTGGGAACTGTCATGTGGTTTTGCTCGAGAAGATGTTCGTAAAGCCGTGTTCACACTAGGTGACAAAAACGAGCATTGGAATTCACGTGAGTCTCATGTTTGGCGTCGTGTTATGGGTACGCATCATTATCATAGTATGAGAGAAATGTCAAATGACATGGGTAGTGTTCGTTGTACTGGCATGAATAGACATCGGTTATCTACAATCTATGTAGCACGATTTATCCAAACTTGATGAAATATTCAGATTTTTTGGGAAATAACACTTCACTATAATTTATACATATGACTGCATAAGTTGATATGCTTTTTTCTTCTTTAATGTGCTGACTTGTCATAAGAGCTATGTAATTGCCTACATGATTAGTAAACGATTTCATTTCATTTGAATGTTTGCCGAAAAACGTTGAAAGCTTATCTTACCAAGTAAATGCATATGCCTGAAATAAATACTAGTACAATATATCAAACTAGAAAACCGGCTTTGTTCTTTGTAAAAATATAATATGCACTACAATGGCAAGTCTATACAGAAACAACATTTGATGCACCCGTACGTGCTTCAGAATTTTAAACAGATTTCCATTGCTACTGCTTTTATTCCAATACTTCTCCACGGCACCGCGTGCGTCAGAATTTAAAGCACTTATTCGCTATTTTTGAATTACAACAGCATCGGACAAAATAAACATAGTAATTGATATATTTACTGCCAGTAAAGGGCTAAAAGCGTTTCGTAGGGACTAACCTAGCAGCAGAAGTTATACTTCAATATAATTTTAATTAAGTTCAAGGCATCGAATTCTGTCTAAATATTGTTCTTTGGATGACAATGAAATTTTAACTAGTCCATTAAGTATCCGAACAAAACAGTGAAGACAAAGAGCGAACCGACATTACTGAATATTTACTCGCGTACAAAAGCGGAACAATTAGAATTTCTTAACTTCAACTGTACAGTTGAGTACACATGACAAGAAGTTACTAGCAAACTAGGCGGAGGTGTACTTCTCTATTAATTAATGACTACTATCTGTATATATAAAAGAAGAAGCTGACTGACTGACTGACTGACTGACTGATCGATCAACGCACAGCCTAAACGGCTGGGGTTAGAGACTTGAAATTTTGACAGTAGGTACCTTTTATGACGTAGGCATCCACTAAGGAAGGGTTTTTGGAAATACCACCCCTAAGGTGGTAAAATAGGGGATGAAAGTTTGTATGAAAATTCGTCATTTTTGAAGTTAAACGCACGAAAATTGGTATTTGGCCTTTTAGTTAAAAACAAAAAATATATATTTCAGCATTTTTCGAAATTCTACCCCTAAGGGGGTAAAATAGGGGTTGAAAGTTTGTATGAACATCCGTCATTTTTCTCCCAAATATGGTCTCGCGGGCGGAGCCGCGAGCAACAGCTAGTGTTCTGTATAAAGATGATTATCGGTTGAGTATCACAAAGATACAACACCACTTCGCTTGCTCTCCTTCCTTTTACCCCGCTCCTTGCCAGTCAGGAAGTTTTATATGTCGACTCGGGTGTCCAATGTTGCCATGTTGCCAACACGCAGCTTGCGTTTCCTTTGCGTTTAGGTTAAAATTATGGGAGGCCCAATTCCAGGTCCTATTGACTAACCCTCCTGTCCTTTAAGGACAGCGATGCACCTATGCTTCTGCTGTGGGTGTTTGACTTGTGGAAATTACCATTAAGTGGCTCTGTTGCTTATTTACCGGCCACTGCTAAAAACTATAAGCAGCTTCAAACCAAGACATTGCTGCAATTTAAGACAATTCAAGTTTCCGCACAGCTTCTTTTGCGTCCGCCTTTGATGTATGCTATGAAATTTCTCGAGACAAATTATATTTTGCCTCAGTTATCTGCTCAAAGTAGACTCAGCTTGAGCCGATTTTAAGCAAAGGCGCATACATTCATTTGTGGAGCTGCGGTCAGTTTTAAGTCGAAGCTTATTCAAATAGACCTTTACAATATTAGAAGTTGAGATAATTATGCAAAACGTAGCTCAAAATGGTGTAAGATTAAGTTCAATTTATTGATAACATTAGTATATTATGCTGGATGCGGGTGGCGCAGGACCGGTCGTTGTGGCACTCTTTGGGGGAGGCCTATGTCCAGCAGTGGACGTCCTTTGGCTGACATGATGATGATGATGATGATGATGATTAGTATATTTGGTAACATAGGAATTGTGTACTAAGGTAAGGATTAAAATAAAAAATAGATAATGAATTTATTGGAAAAATATTAGTATATATGGGAAAATAGGAATTTTGTACTAAGGTAACGATTAAAATATAAATAAATAAAAAATAGATAATGAAATAATTGTTATTATTTCCTTATTAAAATATATTTACAAATAAAACGAATACAGAGGTTTAGTGCGCCAATGTTTTTTTATATCCTGGCACGGCAATGTGACCACACTGCAACTGATGGTAAGAGCGGTGCCGTCCAATTAGAGTATCGATTAGCAAGAGACTATCTATCCCCCGCTACTCAACACAATCATGCCGGCCTGCTTCTTCACACTACGCCATGGGCAAGAAGGTGAAAAAGCGGTCGAAGGTCTAGTGTCAGAGTACTCAGAGGGCCGCAAAACGACCAAAAATCGTACACCAACTCTAGATCCCCGACATCATTTTTGTTATTTTTAAATTAGAACTGTTGAAAATATACCTTTTATTTACGTGTACACCAAAAACTATGCGCACAACGTTTATTGAGTGCTATAAAAAAGTTTAGGTTTATCGCTTGTCAAGTTTTAAGTTAAGAGCGCCTGAAGCGTCGGTCGATACCTCGAATACACGAGCGAGATTTGCGGTTTAAGCAGCGCTGAGCTGAACATATCTATGCATAGTGTCAAATTCGTTAGAAAGGGAATAATTCATTTCATAGAACAGGCAATGATTTTAATATAACAGTATATAATTTTTATAGAAGGTGACTCAGTAGTAAAGAAATTAAAACTTAGCAAGACGGTCATAACAAATAAAGACTCCTGATGGGTCTTTATTTCTAGCAAACAATGCTTAGCTAAGTTACCGACGTTTAAGTAGACATAAAAATGGACTTAATAGCGGAAATTCACGCTGCCCGCTATTGTGCTGATGACACAAAGTAATAAGCATAGTCGAAATTAAATCGTTAATTAAATAAGCCACTAGCAGCATGTTTACACAGCGATTTCACGGATACATTAAAATTCTAGATGTGCTTCAGAAATTCCCACTGATCTGAGAAGAAACTCAGGCGCCTTTTGTATTTTTTGACATTTTAAAATAGGTTTACCTATGAAATTGATTAATAAAAATATATAGAGTGATTATTTTGATTAGGAGAAATAAAAAATATAGAAAACAATTCGTTTGATTTTTTCATATAAAATGGCAATTTCATAAATAAAGACCTAATATGATCTTGATATGAAGAAAATTCATAATAATAGGAAAATAATTTCGTGCCTATATACTTATGTCTTGGCAACATTGGGCATCCGAGTCGACATATGAATAATAAGCAACGGGATAAAATAAAGAAACGCTAGGGATACGGGATAGATTTTTTCAATTTGCTACCATGTTTATATGGAACATCGTATTTATTAATTAATAGAAAAGTATAGATGCTTTGCTCTCACGTATCGGTTCAAAAGATCCAGTAAATGAGTAAAAGCAAATAAGAATAGATGTACATCTCAAAGTCTCCCGTAATAATCCACTTATTAAGTGGGTAAAAATTACAGGCTCCGTGACGCAGTGGGTTCGATTCCCTCACCAAGACAAGTGTTTGTGTGAGACAGATATTTGTTTCGGGTCTGGGTGTTGTGGAACCGTAGTCCCTCGTAGTTGTTAATACCCACTGTACTGGTTTGACTCAGTGTGGGGTCAGAACTACGTGAGTGACTGTTGAGTGTATTTATTTATAGTAGAAGGTTACTTTATGTATGTTTTTACTCAACTTCAAAGCAACTACCATAGACACAGGGAAACTTCCGACGGTCGACATTACAATTCGATGGTTTAATTTTTCAACCCTCACATTTGTATTTGTATTTATTATTATATAAACAATATCAGACCGTATGTTTTCGTACAATATACACGACAGTTTATATTAAGGGCAAAATGTAAGCATCAGGTGTCCTGTAACTAGATTGAAACAAGTTACTTTCACAGGATATTGGCCTCATCTGTCGAATAAATTTATTCAGCTCGACTGCGTCGTACCGTCGCCTATACAAGCTCTCGACGTGGTGTCATGATAAATAAACATGTAATCTTATATTCAATGTGAATCAATTGTGTTAAAAATAAAGTAGGTACGTTGTGTAATAACACAAGTACTATGCTGATTTGACTTGTGTTTAAATCAAGCATATGAGAATCATCATATACATCCAAATGTCTTATTGAATTTACCTCTAATATACTTCTACAGTAATAGCATAACTATAATAGTGGGCTTTTTTTATCATAAACAGACTTGGGTGTGACCAATATCTCGGCTGATGATAAGTGATGATGAAATTGTAACTACTGTTTAGGCAGGATCGACACGGGCACGAATTTTTCGACACCGAGTAATGAAACTCGGTGAGTCTCTGGGAATGGTTAAATTTATTTTATCCCGCAACGAAATTAATCATTAGATATAGGGAAGAGTTGGAAATATGAATTGTCCACTTCCCTCCATAGCAAAGCTGGACACAAATAATGAACTAAAGAGGTAGTAAACTCTAACATAGGACATGGAGAAGCAAGACGTAATAGCAGGGCTTTCAAATGTTCTACTTACAATTACTTCAAGAACATATTAACATTTCTTTTTGTTCTAGGAGCACTGGACGAAGCAATGATGCAAGCCCTCGAACACGATAGAATAGATTTCGTCAAGCTACTATTAGAGAACGGAGTGTCCATGCGCAAGTTTCTAACAATACCTCGGTTGGAAGAACTGTACAACACGAAGAGCGGGCCTAGCAACACGCTGCGGTACATCCTTAGGGATGTGAGGCCGCATCTTCCGAAGGGATACATATACACCCTGCATGATATAGGGCTGGTGATCAACAAGCTTATTGGAGGCGCTTACAGGTAAGATGATTGTATACAATGTGTTACAAAAAGATGGTACTAATTAAAGTTTCAAGTTTTTTTTATCCTAGCACGGCAAAGTGACCACACTGCACCTGATGGTAAGTGCAGTGACGTCTAATTAGAGTACCAAGTAGCGAAAGATAATCTTTCCCTCGCTACTCAACACAATCATGCCGGTCCGCCTCCTCACAGCGGTCGAGGGTCTAGTGTCAGAGTACACAGAAGGCCGTAAAATGGCCCAACATTGTACCCCAACTCTAGAAAAAAACCAGATCCACACTGACTAATCCCGGAACTCGACACACTGGCGTGTGCCCCTGAGTTGGGTTACAGCCTGTGTACAGTGGTCGCTATCCAGGCGGAAATGATATCCTACCACCAACAAAGTATAGAGTTAGCGGTTATTAACCTATTAGTATAGTAAAAAACATAGGTAATCACGGGGACCACGTAGAGAAGTGAAAACTTAAAACTTTGGAATTACCGTGTTCTTTTTGAAACAGCGACCATGAAGTAGTAACTTTTGTTGTTTACGTTTGCTTGTCAATTATTATCGAATCATAGTAAACTGATCTGAGTGTTATGGTCACGCTAGTTCAGTGCTTTTTCCCCGTCCCAGAAGTGCCCAACGTGCCTAAAGAAGTTTCACTTCAAAAATAATTGCATTTGAAATTTTGTAGAGCGATCTTAAAATTACTTTCAAAACTCTTGATAAGAATGAACCGATTATGTAAGCCTTAAATATATGTACACATTGTAAACTTTAGCATTGGCTTCATAAAACGAAAGATTATACCAATTTCAAAATTCAATTACTTAGATAAGACGAGGTTCACGGAATTTTACCTTCACCGATACGTTACCAATCACTCTCCGTTTATGTCATATATTTATATATACCACTTTTATGCAACATCCTGTATTGGCTAAGAAACACGATAAGAACGCCAGACAACTAAGCCTCACTGTGGCCTTACGTAGCTATTCAATCAGAAGTGCGTATAAGTATTTATTGAAATAATTCCTTTAAAATAATTACAATCCGACTGAATATCGAGCTGTGTTAAATGTAAGGTAACTATAAGAAAAAAATGTCAACAAACATGTGGTCGCGGGTTCAATCTCCGCACCGCAGCAAATATTTATGAGATCTATAAGTATTTGTTTCAAGTTATGTTGAGATTAAATGTAGCATAGATCTTGATCCATACAAGTTAAATTCGAGGGAGGGGTTAAGTTCCGACGTCAGTTCGGTGACTTTGGCATATGCGCGTTTGATAAATAAGCTTTTGACTACACCGTGAAATCCCAGCCCATAATCTAGATGACAAATGATCTCAATCAATATACATGAAATTGAATATGCTGTTATTCAAACAGGTTGATTGTCAACATTTGTAACATTAATTAATCCGCAAACTGTTACCGAAACAGCTGTATTAATCATTATATTATTTATTACTCACACAACTAAGAAGCTTAATAAACTTATGATTGATGCGGTCGATCAGTCTTTAGATAATCTATCAATTTTGAGAGCTAAAAGTTGCCGCAAGTTTTAGGTGACTTTTTTAATATAATGGATGTTGAAGTTAGTTAAGAGTTTAATATCACTTAATATTGAAGTAATAATCAATCTGCAGATTTCTAATAGTTAAGTCAGCTTTCAAGTTAAATTGACTAAGCGTTGAGTGTGAGTATATAATATGTGTATTAATAAAACTTTGGTAACTAAAACAAAGAACTATCTAAACTAAATATAATTAAACTGCTGCACACAGGCCTCCTCTACTAATGAAAGGGATTCATTATAATTAGGCTTTAGTCCACCACGCTGGCCTAACGCGAGTTGGTAGACTTCACATACCTTTGAAATTCTTATGAGAATTCTCAGGTATGCGGGTTTTCTCGTATATTTTCCTGCACCATTAAAGTAAGACATAATTAACAATGACTGAAACACATACGAAACTTCAGAAAAGTCAGAGGTAGTCAATTGAGTTGGTTTCAAATTTACGATTTTCGTCTCAACAGTACCAGGTACTATTCCCAACTTAGCTATTACAACTATGATATGATTTTAAAGAACAAACTTGACATTCTTTTATATGTAACGGAATTGAAATGCTACTCTGTATTTTAAGAGGCTTATATAATTACTCCATTCAGTTATGTAATATGTATAATTTATCATCGCTATTTCTCCTACAAAAGTATTCCTTTCACATAAAGGTACGTTGAAATGATGTGCATAATATTATTCCAGGATTGTATATTTTCGCTCTACTTCCTCTGTTTTATTTTAGAATTAAATTAAATATGAAGGTTAGCTTAATCATTAATACTAAAATCGTTAAGACGGGAACCATAAAGCAAATTTCGAATTCACTAAGTTATTTTTGTTCAAAACCACCTAAACGAAATCTGAAGTAACAATAATAAGCTAAGTGATTTCCCCATGAGTTCAACTCACAATGTGATCGAAGTACTGTAGTTTTGTAAAGGTTTTTATTATATTTACTTCCAACAAGCAATATGTTGTGTTGTAACCACATATTATTTTTTGAAAAACGAACTGCATGAAATCAGCTTTGTTAGCTTGAGTGCATATTATCAAAGTTTACTTAGTCGATTGCTAGAAATCTTTATTCAGGTTTATATGTGCCAGCTTCAGATGATAGCATCATCATGGTAGGGTTCACCTCATACACTATCACGCTGATATAACCTTAGATCATTTTAAAGAGTGAGACCGGTTTTTTTTTACGTGGAACCTTATCATTATACAAATGCAAAGTAGATAATATTTATCATCAAGTAGATCATCTTTATCATCAAGCAAATCATTTTTATTATCAATTTGATGATCTTTATCATCAAGTAGATCATCTATTATTTATAATTTGTTTTGTTTTAAGGTGACCACTGAATACTAGCGCTGTGTTTTGGTATGTACTATGTACTTGACACAGCACAGCAGTACGCTGAGTGGTCACCTACCTGTCACGGCTGCGACAAGCAAGTGCCATAAGTTTTATTTTTAATTATAATAAAATTGTTAATTGTCTTGGGGTATGTGCGTGTTGTTAGCTGTGCTAATAAATAGTTTTTCCTTCTTTCTGATTATCAGGTGCTACTACACCCGTCGCAAATTCCGTCCGATCTACGCCAAGGTGATGAACAAGAGTGTGAACGTGCACCGGAACAGCGCTTCCTTCACGCGTCACACCGCCGGCGGCCTCTCGCTCATCACCGGCTTCATGCCCGTCACCAGCGAGATGGCGCTCTTCGACTACCCCTTCAACGAGCTGCTAGTAAGTATCAACAGTAACTGAATACTGACCCTACTCTAGGCCAAACCTGTATCGTGGGTAACCACTATGAGGTACTACGGTCCCACAATACAGACCCTAAATCTGATCACACGAACATTTGTCTCGGTCCGGGAATCGAACCTACGGTCTTTCGTTTCAAAATAGACTACTCGCTCGCTGCATCATGAATGAGCTGTCAAGAATAAGAGTGAAGTTGCACTGTATTGTACCAATTCCAAATAAAGATTTCATGGCGCATTGAGTAGAGAGGAACGATCCATGCAACGAGAAATGTGATCCACGACATTTTTTCGAAGCTGATCGTGTGATCGTAATGTTAGGTTAGGACTGTGTGAAAAAGTTAGCGTAAAATTCAACTGACTGTCTGTGACTGTGACGTGTCTGCCATTAACTCTCTCCTCACTCAACGTGATCTAGTTAACTACACACGGTTAAATAGACCTAGTAAAGAAATCATTTGTAACATGTTTAAAATTAATTATAACATTTACAATGAGTATAAAAAGCTTTAGTTCTTAATTGTATCCTCACGAAGAAAATTTTCACTAAATCAAAAATACACTTTTTATCTATAAATATTAAATTCTTCAACTAGAAATCTTATCGCTGTAAAAATATTAATTTACAAGGATACTAATGAGCGGTTTTTTCCCTCACAAAATTACTAACCGTTCACGGCAGGCGCCCAGCCAAAAGCTGTGTCAGCGACCCTTCTATTGCAATTAACCGCGAAATATCAATTTACAACGTTGGCGCGTGCCATTTTTACTAACCAGCCTATTTGATACAGCTCAATCCTTTTGCTGGTAATATAATTACATCGAATTCATGAAACCACTTACTTTGAGCTCGATCATTTATTTATTAACACTTAGTATAGTTATTGTGAAAATTATATAAAATAGTATCAACAAAATTAAAATACAGGTGTTTTTTTATAGTCCCACACACAGTCCTAACCCCACACTATGTCAAACCTGCATCATTCGTTATCTGTATATATAAAAGAAGAAGCTGACTGACTGACTGACTGACTGACTGACTGACTGATCGATCAACGCACAGCCTAAACGGCTGGGGTTAGAGACTTGAAATTTTGACAGTAGGTACCTTTTATCACGTAGGCATCCACTAAGGAAGGGTTTTTGGAAATACCACCCCTAAGGGGGTAAAATAGGGGATGAAAGTTTGTATGAAAATCCGTCATTTTTGAAGTTAAATTCATGAAATTTAGTATTTGGCATTTTAGTTAAAAATAAAAAATATATGTTTCAGGATTTTTGGAAATTCCGCCCCTGAGGGGATAAAATAGGGAATGAAAGTTTGTATGAAAATCCGTCATTTTTAAGTTAACGCATGAATATTGGTATTTTGTATTGTATACTTTTTCTCCCAAACATGACCTCCACGCGGGCGGAGCCGCGAGCAACAGCTAGTCAATAACTACGAGAGACTACTGATCCACAACACTCAGACCCGAAACAGATATTTATGGATCACATACATTGTTTTTTTAATTTATTTTACGTATCTGGATACAAGTCCTTTGAGACCATAAACATTTGTGTTGGTGCGGTGTAACCAGCTTTGTCTTCAGAATCATGCGATGAGGTTGGCTCGACAAGAATTGTGCCATCTCATAGAAAAATATGATGTAAAGAGACATGTATTCTAAAACTACTCGTTTCTGAATCTCCATTGATTTTCCTACAGGTCTTGATAGTACAGGTGTTAAAGTGAAGCTTGTTTAGCAATATCCTAACTATACAATTACATTACATATCTTGATCGAGATATGTATCTCATGGCTGCAGTATCCTAAAGAGAAGTAGTTCTAACATCTACCATTGGTAAATATTCACCTTTTTCCATAGATGTGGGCTGTTCTAACGAAGCGACACCAAATGGCACTTCTAATGTGGACGCACGGAGAAGAAGCTCTTGCAAAATCTTTAGTAGCTTGCAAATTATACAAAGCAATGGCACATGAAGCAGCGGAAGATGATATGGAAACTGAAGTGTATGAGGAGTTGAGACATTACGGCAAAGAGTTTGAAATCAAAGGTGAGTTTAGTTATAACTATAATAGTACTGACGGAAGAAACCATACTGTTAACGATATTTAAAAGAGTAATGATGCGACTATAGAAGACTTAACTGAATCACTAGATGTTAAACTCTATTCGCCTATACAATAGAGATATTTTTAGCTTTGCATAGCATAATGACTACACTGCACCTGGTGGTAATTACGGTGCAGGCTAAATATTATGTCGACTGTCAAAGGACGTGGTTACCCTCACCAGTCGTCAGAATTGTGCTGACCTGAATTAATTGGATATACCGGCTGACTTCGAAACAAGACTTCATGGAACGAGCCGCTATAAGGGTGGTCGTTATCCAGTGTGTTACTAATAGGCTAAACTAACATTTTGGCATTAAACATTTTAGCCTATTTAATATGGTAGACATACTAAAAAATACTAATTTCTTCTTAACGCTGTATTTTGCAGCAGTAAAACGGCTATACCGGTTAAAAAATATACCAAAATTAAATTGGATGCGTCTCCTGTAAAGTTTTAAATTAAAGGTCCCACCGATGCGTATCAAAACCATATTCCCAGATCAGTAATTATAATTTTTGAAAACATGACATTTAATAAACGAAAGTGTGTGGTGTATACGTAATATATTCATTATAATTAAATGAAATATGTTTGTCCAATGTAAATAACTATATTATATTAATATTGTAACTGTAAGGGTTTGTTTAAACATGGCTTTTATTTAGCTTCCAAATTTGCTCTTAAATTTTAGAGCAATCAAATGTTTCTAAACTTTTGGCATAAACGTAACTAAAGTCTTGACACAAAACATCAGACAAGAGATCAGACAGACAGAGACAGAGTCTGATGTTTTGTGTCAAGTAGACGTCAGATAAAGCAAATACACTAGCAACTTTCATAATATTCGAAAACCCGAAGGCTATTTATTAAATTGCTAAAACTAATAAAACTGATGCAAATATTCCAACGGAATCTGATCAAAGTGTGATCACTCTAATAACTACTAATGTTTTGATTAAATTGCATGTTTACTTTAGCGAAGCTATGATTGCTTGATTGAAGTCATTCGCATCGTGTTGACAGACTGAATTCTCGCAAAATATGTTTTTCTTTTAATTTTTAATAGGATAAGTTTGTTCTTCGTTTGAGTCCATTTGACCTTTGAAAGTAAGCAAAGTTATTGAAGTTGGATTTTTGGAAGCGAATTCTAACTTTTTGAACATTTAATAAGAAAATACTCTATAACAATTCCTTAAAATATAAATAGTACACCGTCGCAATAATATGTGAAATATTTTTTATCGATAGAGAATTTGTAAGTATCATCATAAAGTAAAAGCTTAAGAACATTTTTAAAGTTTTAAAACTAGATTCATGACTAAGTATGGTTCTGTAATACCGGCCTTAGTCTCCACTAAAAAATCTGTAAACATTTCCTTTATTAACATGTTACGCTCACCATATTTTATATAACAATTCATGCTATAGGGTTTGTAAATATTAGAATTCGGCATCTTAATTAACATACGTTGAGCTTCTCTTATCTAATGTAATCATGTCTGTTTGAACGTAGTCTAAATATTGTTAACCAGTGTTGCAAAAGAGCTACGCTAGAGTTCTTGCCCTTTCCCCTCTAGTGAAAGCATTTTGATCAAAAGAATAAAATATTGAAGAATCTAAATTATGTATAACATTTGACAGCCTCAGTGGTGTAGCAGGCCCATAGCTGGTTGTGAAACGAGAGGCCGTGGGTTCGATCCCCGTATCGAGACAGGTGTTTTTGTGATCCACAAATATTTGGGTGTTGGGTGTTGGGGAACCGTAGTTTCTCATAGTTCTTGAAACCTAGGATACAGGTTTGTCACAGTGTGGGGTCGGTTTATGTGTTGGGACTGTTGGGTGTATTATTTCATGAATTCAATAAATACTTTGATTTTGATCAGCGCTGGAGCTGCTAGACTACTGTTACCGCCAAGATGACGACCAAGCCCAACAGTTGCTCACTTGTGAACTGCAAAACTGGTCGGGACAGACCTGTCTCAGTCTAGCCGTGACAGCCAACCACCGCGCTCTACTGGCACACCCCTGTTCCCAAATCATTCTAGCAGACCTGTGGATGGGAGGACTGAGAACAAGGAAGAACACTAACCTCAAAGTAAATATTGTACAATTACTACCACTCTTTCTTTAGTTTCCACTTTATTAACGCACAACTTATTAGCACGTTATTTGATTACTGAAACAAGGGAGCTAATGAGATATAACATTACTTCAGATATTAATACGAAATACATCAATATGATGTACAATGTGACAGACAGAACAGAAACGCCCTTGTTTCCGAAATCTAAGGGCACGATCATAGTAGAAATGAGCGATAGATTAACTTAGATTTATAACCTGAAATGAAAGCGTTTCGGTGTCTGTGTGTCGATGAGCTTTCAATTGGACCTCGCATGTATTGAGACGCCGATTATGGAAGAGCAAAATTTCACTAGCTATCAACTCATACACATGCAGACACCATTTATCGTGAAGTGCTATCTCACTTGCACATAATCGGCGTCCAAGCTCCTTAGACGTAGCATGTAGCTGCTTAAGTGAGATGGTTACGTGGTCCTTTTCGTTTGCCACATCGGCTTTGTCGTCATGTCAAGGTAATTCTGAGCCTGCTGTGTCCGCTGTACATTCTGAGACTGGAGTTCAAGTCGAAGGAGGAACTGCAGCTGATGCCGCAGACCGAGGAGGAACACCTCGAGAATGAGAGCATCGAAGACGATAGGAGCACCAAGGACCCCACTGACGCCGAGGTAATTTGCGTTCGGTTGCTTACCATCGACGCTTTTCATTTAGTTTATGGTGGTGGGCGTTTGGCGTGGTTGCCATTATTGAGTACCTTTCAGATTTTTTGAGTGATACAATGAAAATTATAATTTTGACATGAGCTTCAATATTTAGGATTCATAATATTGTAGATTGTGTTAGTTATTTTATTAGATTCCTAGTAATTCCAATTTCAACAGAAACTTGTAAACATGAAGATCAAATCGAACTACACACTTATATTGTACATGTAAGATGTACGACTAGATGGAAAATAATCCTATTTAGTTCTGTACTGTGTCTGTCTCCGAAATTGTGATGATTTTCTTTATATTTTGGTAATATTGAGGTCTAGTAACATTGCCTAGTTTTTTGGAGGTCTTATGAAAATCTAATTTCTTTGTTCGCAATTAATCAATTTTAAGCCATATACATACTCAAGGTTTTCGATATGGCAACCATGTACTAACATAGCCATATTTTATACATTCATGACAATTAACACAGTCAATAAATCCATTTCCCGTAAAAAAACCAAAGCAATCGTCAAATGGATTGTACACGAAAGTAAAGAATATTAATAGCGTTTTTATTTAAAGTCTGCTGAGTAAAAAGTCGGAAGACAAATTATGCTATTAGATTGGTTCTTTGTCGTTATATTTGAAATATACATTAGCTGTTCTTTTAGTGGTGGTTGTATATACTATATCGATGTTTAGTGGTGACAAATGATATTTGTTAATACATCAGTCTTTTTTTGTTTTTTGATAACAATGACGGGACGTGGCGTTGTTTACCTTTCATAAAAGCATTTCATTTAATAAGGTTTTGCATCACCAATTATTCAAAATTTACAAATGCATTAATACTATCATCGTAGCTAGTAACAGCTGCTACAGTCACAATGACTGTAATTATTTCTATTTTAATAAATTCTTACACGCACTTTTAAACTACATTTTAATATTTATATAAAATAGTTACATCAGGTATTGAAATACTTATTCTTGTCCAATGTGTACAATCCAGGTGTAATCTCAGCAAATTATCTCAGAGAAAATTAATAATATTCTTTATGGTGGAAAGTTGGATACAATGCAAATATTAGTTAAGAAAATAATATTACGTATGTAGGTTGGAGTTGTGAAAAGGCGAACGCTTTCTATCAAGAAGATTATACCACCAGGGCAACAGAATAATAATAAGGTAGACGGTTGTCGCCTTATTGTATGCATTACTACGCCAGTGATATGAACACAAATACCGTATTATAGATCTTCTATTTCAATCTTCATTCTAAAATCTTTGTGTTGGAAATAATTTCTCTTAAACATTTCAGTAATGTGTGACTGCAATGTTCTAAACAGAACTATTGTCACAAGCTTCTGTATTGCCTAAATATTTCATACGTCTTCTTATCCTATACTATATATATTGTTGTTCACATAAAAATCTATGTTTTTGTACTTTTGCATTCAAAATTGAACAGACTTCGTGAATAAACTTTTATTACACTAACGTTTTATCTCGTATTATCTTCATTTTGATTAAGAAAGTTAATAATAGTGTTACATACTTAGCTATCTCTGTTTCTTACTAAATTGTTAGTTATAATCTTGAAAACAGCACTATAATTTATACATAGGCAATCAGAACTTCATACATTTATTATGAATGTCATTGCTGATTCAACATTTCTTTGAATTACTTATAAATACAACAAATAAAAATTATTTAGCAAAAGTTCTTTTGTATTAAAAACCTAATACCATGCCTTTTTTTCTAAATGACTTAGTTAAATGTTTTAATGAACGCAAGTCATGTTTTTAGAATCATTTATATTTTTCACTCGGAAATGAAGAACACGGTTCCATTGTCATTTGTGTTGCGAATGACGATACATCAAGGTATAATAAAAATAGTTGTGTTCGTATTACAAAGTGTAGAAAACAAAGCAATACTACCTGTTGCCGTGAAATGGCTTTGCGTGACTTAGGCCTTCGTGATGCTACACTTCGACTTGGTTCACTCTTGTCTGTGCTATCGTCTTCATTGACCACCTTTTATTGCTCACTTTGGATTTAACGACCCTCTTCCATGTCAAATGTATTTCCCCCGTTTTGATTTACTTCAACATTTTTAGTGGGAACACTCCGACATTAAATATGGCGAGGGGTTATTAACAATCCAAGGTGAAGCATAAACGATGAAAGATATTTTAATTTCCGTTTTCGCTGTTTATCGGCAGAATTATGTTTATTTTATAAAGAGAAAGTAACATAGAAAACTAGCTTGTAAGCAGCGAAAATAGAAAATAATTTAACTGAGTATCTTTGTTGTTCAATATTCAGATTTACTCGTGTTACTTTAGAAGCAGCACAATGAAACTGACACTGAATATTGAAGAGGGACTTTACTTTGGCAATTGTGTACAAAATTTCCATTTCAATGTATTGTGTAGTGGCTAGTATGTGTAACTTTCAATGTTGCGCTGTATTTTCTACTGTGATAAATATAAACTTACAATCAATATCTTTTATCTTTGCATTCTTATCAATTATATTGATTTCATGTGCATTGTGTCACAGCTTTTGGTATAGCATATAGCTTGGTAATGTATCTTGTATGCTTCACATATCTTGCTCGACCACAGTCTGTCTGTGCCACTGTATCTCTATCAGAAACAAGCTTTACTATGTGAATGTAATCTTTTTTATATCTATTATTTATTGCGGTGTGAACATATTGTTATAATGTTTATACCATTTTGTCTGGACTCAAGCAGGCGTTGATTGGCTCAGGGGCCGAATGTGAAACGCGAGTCGATCAGAACGGGAAAGTTGGTAAAGTAGGGTGGGAGCCTACGTACAGGGAGCTGCCGGAACACCACGCGCCCGAGATCAAGAGGATGAGGCCCTTGCGACTGAGGAAGAAGATTTACGAGTTCTTCACAGCGCCCATAACCAAGTTTTGGGCTGATTCGGTAAGTATTGTAATAATAATACGAGCCCTGTATTAGACATTATCCCACTGCTAGGCACGGGCCTCCTGTTCTAATGAATGGGGTTCGCATTAGTCCACCACGCTGGCCTAATGCGGGTTGGTAGACTTCACATACCTTTGAAATTCTCTCATAAGAAATCTCAGGTATGCCGGTTTCCTCCTTCCTCACGATGTTTTCCTTCACCGTTAAAGCAAGCGATAATTAACAATTAATATACATGTAACATTTAGAAAAGTCAGAGGTGTATGCCGTTTGGGCTGGTTTCGAACATACGAATTTCGTCTTGGCAGTTCATACCACTACCAAATTGGCTATCGCTGCTGTATTATAATGAAAATTGTAAACAATCACAAACTTAAGTATGTCATTTTTTTTATCCTGGCACGGTAAAGTGACCACACTGCACCTTATGGTAAGCGCAGTGCCGTCCAGTTAGAGTATCGAGTAGCGAGAGTTGACTTTAGCTCGCTACTCAACACAATCAAGCCGGCCTGCTGAGTTGCTTCTTCACACTACGCCTAAAGGACCCAGGATCGTAGGAACGAGAGAACACTTCTCTACTACATCCTTGCAAATATTTTCTTTTCCGTGATTTATATACACCCACATTGTCTAGTCTCTGCATGTCCACAGGTAGACTGGTAAAGAATGCCTTGGCATTAAGTCCGCATTTACACGTATTGCATGTATAATGATTTAAATAAATAAATACATATATAAAACTAGTCGGCTGCAATCGCCCACTAAATATATGTAAAAACAATATCAATTTTATAAATGATCATCTATACTACTAAAAATTCAATACAATTGTATCCAAAAGAAGGTGCGTCTACTGATAAGAATGTTAATTTGTGATATATTTATATTGAAAAGGCGAGGGTATCTGACTTGTCCAATACCGCAATCTTCGAATTGAATCATCATTTTTTCTCTCTACTTATTGGAAAATTTATTTCCTTATTTGTGGCACGGACAAAGATCATTTCCTTTTAACCCTTACCCATATATCAATATACCTTTCTGCCAAATAATGTCTCAAGATTTCATTTCGATTTAATATTTTTGGATTTTTCTACATTCATAATACTAGCATTTTAGTAGTCTTCATTATTCATAAAATGTAATTCGTTTTATAAAATTTTACGAGCCCAAGAGCTGAGGAGTTTAGGCTCGTAAAATTTGATAAAATACAAGTGAATAGCCAGTTTTAATGGAGCTTAGGCCCCATTTACCGAACGTAAAAATTAAAGAGAACAAAAACCCGACAACTCGTCACAAAATGCATCAATTGCGTATAATACATGGTCGTTAATTTTTCCTTTATCTATCCCCGTTCCGGTCGAGTGGCATCCCGATTCTAATATCCTTTGTGAGTTTATTGCTCAGGATAATGACAAAGCGGAATAATCTCCGTTTAATTGCCTTCGAGGGTCTGAAATGTGAATGTTATGTAGCAAAATTGTTTTCGTGATACTTTATCTAATTTTAAAATGACACTCTATCAAGCCACGACTCAATACTTCGTGCCATAAGATTCAAAATTGAATAGTACCCAGCATTCTTTAAGAGCTTTTAGCAATTCTATATAAATAAAGATCAAATGCACTTCGTAATCGTATCACTTGGCTTTTCATGAGTAAAGTTTTTAGTGGAGGACGAATTAGAAAATTCGTGTAATAAATCATAAGTGGATTTTCTATAGGATTTCATGCGAAAGTTGGTACAATCTAGTCTTTAAAAACTGACGTAAATCCTATATAATAGCCACATTGTTAATTTTTATACTAATACAAAGGAAATGGTGCTACATCTGATAAGCACTAAGTTCAAATAAAGTTGACCATCTAGAGATGTTGTGTCCTTGCAGGTCGCTATATCTGAACACTGATTTATTCATCCCCGAGCCTAATTAATAACATAATAGTGAACAGTAGCGGTTTTATGTAACATATGATTTAAGTTGTATATTACATATTTTTTACGTGGGTGTATTTAAATTTAACAAGAAGACGTTAAGACATCATAACAAATTGAGTCAGAGACGAATTCCTGAAAACTCCTTCTTCCCTTCCATACCAGAACCACGCGTACTGGCTTGCGGAGCCACAGCTTCGTGGTATCTACTACCCCGGCCCGAACCAAGAGGTTCGCAAATGCGTATTTTTGCCGCACCATCAAGCTGTGGAACAGTTTGCCAGCTACCGTGTTCCCTCCCTCCTATGATCATGGGTCCTTTAGGCGTAACGTGAAGAAGCTAAACAGCAGGCCGGCATGATTGTGTTGAGTAGCGGGGGATAGACTGTCTCTCGCTACTTGATACTCTATCTGGACGGCACTGCGCTTACCATCAGGTGCAGTGTGGTCATTTTGCCGCGCCAGAATGAAAAAGAAAAAAAAACTCTAATTGAAACACTCCCAGCTATCTCAAGTATACTCATTTTATCATCGCGGCTAATTATTATTGTATTAATCGTAATTGAATACTTAAATAAGTTAATCTTGATATTGTATTAATATGTAGAAGTGCTCGGGATAACAATATTACTGAAGAAGTTTTAATCAAGTCTAATTACTTAATAAAACCCAAAATAATTACGAATTTTGCTACATTTCTTGTTTCGGAACAAAACAATCGACAAAGTTTCCAGAATGGCACCATTTAAATTCAAATCTATTTATTTATACGGCTGCAGTCAGGAACAAAGAATTTGCATCCCACATTCATTGCAGAGAATAGTGACGGAAACAATTTCCCGTTGCGAGTAATATATCACTGTCCACATTGTTCGTGCTAAGTGATAATCGATATGCAAAGTAAAATGATTTTTATTTCGTGTTTTATTCACTACATCACCTGGATGCTAATGAAAGGGTTTTTTAAATCACGCTGAGTGATACGTTTGCGATTCTCATATTTAAATGAAAAAAATATATTTTTCTAAAATTGTATTGTCTTTCCCATAAAATCTGCATCTGATGATAAGCGTAATGCCGTCCAATTAGAGTATCGAATAGCGAGAGACAATCTATCCTCCGCTACTCAAAACAATCATGCCGGCCTGCTTCTTCACACTACACCATCGGCAAGAAGGTGAAGAAGCGGTCGAGGGTCTAGTGTCAGAGTACTCAAAAGGCCGCACGACCAAACATCGTACCCCAACTCTAGATCCCCGACAAAACTTTATAAGAAAACGATGACTGAGTAGATGTGACTAATTTACATTATGAAGTATGCGACTAAAATATGGGATCGGTACACGTACCTTTTGTATTCAATTGTCTGGTAATCATTTAGAGCGAAGACAGGGACGTGCGACCGCGTTTTGTAAAATTAATCGGTGCGATTGTTTCTCGATTTCCTGTGTGTCGTCGCTCGGTAGCACGTTCTAAAATCTAATTTAAAAAGAACTTACAACTTGCCTGTGCCATTTTTACTACGAATTACATAATCAATTTCAACGTTATTCAATCCGCCATCTGCCACCAAGATTATCAGATAAATTTCTTATTTTTATACATTAATTTGTTTGATTTTCAGATAGCCTACATATTGTTCCTATTGATGTTTACGTATACAGTATTAGTGAAGATGAACCCGGTGCCGTCTTGGCCGGAGATATATTCTATATGTTATATACTAACGTTCCTATGTGAGAAGATAAGGGAAATCGTTACGTCCGAACCTGTTGCTATTAGGTAAGTTATTGAACATTCTGTATATAGTAACCGTTTGCGTTTAAAAGAAATCAAAAAGAAGGTTATCCATTCGTCTCCTTTTAACAAATATAAATTATCTTAATCAAAATTGGCGCTTCTCGAGGCAATGCAACAAGTAGAGAAAATAAAATCGAATTAAGAACATCTTATTTTAAAGACAACTGAAAACAAAGCTCTTTTTATAAATCAAGAGCCATTTGTCTTGGAGCTATTCAACTGTCAACTTATCTTATTTGGGTGCTGACGCGACAGGGATGAAAAATCTCATGATTTTTCTCTTATCAATTTATATTACGTGATATGAATTTGCTTTTGTCTTGGCAGCTTATTCATTGCCAATTTGTCACTGAAAAACATTTCAAATGTTCAATGATATTTCAGTTGAACTAATAAAATTCAATAGGGAAGGGTTATGATACTATGATTTGAAGTTCCTCTATGATTGATTATATTGTAATGACACGTGAATACAATAGAACTATTATCATCAATACCTCGGCCACGTGCTCAGGCACGAAAGATACAGGCTGCTGCAACTTATAATGATGGGCAAGGTGGAAGGGAAAAGACGCGCTGGGCGAAGGAAAAAATCGTGGCTGCGAAATATCTGGGAGTGGACCGGTATCACCTCCGTTGAACAACTATTCCGCCTGGCCAGTAACAGGGAGGAGTACAAGAAGCTGACGGCCAACCTTCAAGACTGAAGAGGCACTTGAAGAAGAAGAAGAATTATCATCAATATAATTAAGTTAAAAGTGATAATGCAGTAAAAATCACCCTTAGTGTCTGAGAAAGAGAAGGTTGTCATAGGCTTTGAAGGTGCTGTTAAACTTAATTATCTTTATACTTGTGCTAACGATATTTGGAAATCTTTTCAACAAACATAAATAATTATAGCGTCAGATTACGTTTTGACCACGACGGTTAACTTATCACACATATTCTTTTTGTTACCACAAAAGCTAGACTGAAGATGGACACGTCTAATCCTGGGCGTCAGTGATACCGTCATCTTTTAACGCTGAGAGCCCTAGCGATGTTATTATAGAATGATCTCGCATATATAGTCTCTTTATTATGGTTGTATTTAGTCTATAAGCCATTCTAAAACTAAAAAAAATCATCGCTAACCTGAATAGCAAACCTAATCAACCGTAGAATTAAATATGAAAACAAACAAATTAAATCCAATGTGAAATAATAACTGTAATTTATAATTGTAAATATGACTCTGCATTTGTTTATAGACTTTGTGCCTGGGGTCAACTCACCATAAAATCCATAACTAATAAACTTATAAACATTTGATTAAAATATTTAGTACAATAACCGGTAGCTTATTTAGTACGAGACAAAGAGGAAATCTCTCATAAATCCAGATTATTATGTCGCTTTACTGTCCCTCCATCACAATGAGGTATTAAGATACCAGTTAAAAACTCATCGCTTAGCAAGAAAGTTTGTTAGAAATAATAATCCTTGGGATACATCCTTAAGTTGGTGCGCGTAGCTTTTTGTATTAGATTTATAAAGATAAGGAATTTGGTAAGGTTGTTGTGAATGCAGATGTGGGCGATCTAGTCTGCGCTACAACGAAATCTCCACAGTACCATATACTATTGCCGTAAACAATAACCGGTTATCTGGCATCCACCCTTTCATTTCCTATAATAGTCATGTGTCCAATTTGACTAAGTAAAAAAAATGATAATAATTATGGATCAATCATTAAACATCAGTACGGACTATAGATGCATATAGGGATCCTTCAACCCCCAGGCCTAGCTTATACAAATAATTAAGTGAACGTACGATTCGACGTGAAAATATGATCTCCTTTTTTTGGTCGATTGTTAATACCAAATGAGACCAACAAGCAAAATCAACAGCACCCAAATAATCTTAGACACTACTATTATTAATGCGAATGTTTGGATGGATGGATTTGGCTGGATGTTTGTTGTCAATGTCACGCCAGAACGTCGGAACGGATCTGGTTGAAATGTAGCAGAGAGATAGATTATATTCTGGAATAGCACATAGGCTACTTTTTATCTCAGAAAAATTTACAGTTCCCATGGGATAGTTTAGTTTTCCACAGAGAATGGCATCGACATTATTTTTGCATAGTGGCAGTTTAGTTATCAAAAAATGACATAGGCTACTTTTCATCCCGGAAAAATACACGCTTCCTATTGGATAGCAAAATATAGAAAGGTGTTATAGCTTAAGATGCCTCCATGGATTATATACCTTTTCTTTCAAAAATAAACTCCACGTGGAACCGCGGGCAACGTCTAGTCCTATAATAAAATAATGTGCCATTATAACTGTTGTTGAAGTTAATAAATAGCTATATTGAATTGTTACAGACATAAGTTCAGCGTGTGGGCGTGGAATATGTGGAACACGTACGACGCCGGTTTCATTATATTCTTCCTCGTGGGACTGACGCTGAGGCTTCGCTCTGCGTCCATGGACGTCGGCCGCGTCATCTACTGCGTCGATATCATTTACTGGTATCTCAGGATACTTAACATTCTCGGCGTTAATAAGTACTTAGGTAGGAAAAATATTACAATTTCGAGAATGATCGATAATTTTTTGTTCAAGCCTAAGAAACCAAAGATTTAGCACTCTTCCAAAGTTATACATGCCTTAAAAACCTGCCCGTGTAATATTTTTTTAATTGTGGCCTTTTGAGTTTTTACCTTGTTCGGATCTTCGGCGCTCAGATTAATTAAGAACTTCAAACATTTGCCAAAAGTTGTAATTGGTCGCGTAAAATAGATAAAAAATACGGAAACTAGCTATACTTCGTTTCATATTAGCCAAAGTATCTTTTTACCTTAAAGCACTCAACCCTCATTTTTAATTAAAATTGGAAAAGCTATTTTTGAAACGGACATTTATAGATTAAATTCGAGAATATTGCCAACATTTTACTCAAGAATGAACAAATGGTAAAATTTAAAAGCCACCATCATGATTGTCTCCAGGTCCGCTAGTCACGATGATGGGTAAGATGGTGAAGAACATGATATATTTCGTGGTGCTGTTGTTAGTAGTGTTAATGTCGTTCGGAGTGGCTCGACAAGCAATACTCTACCCGGAGCAGGAAGCCAGCTGGTACCTTATTAGAGAGGTAATGTAGATAACTCAATAATATATTAAGATGTAAAAATTATTTTAAATGTTGATTTCCTAAAAAAAATATATGCAAATAAATTTGAGATATTATATGTACCTTAGGTTGTTATAACAGCATATTTAAGAAAGACACTTAACTCTAAAATTTATAAAAATTTGAAGGAATTTTAGAAAGGACAATGTAATATTTGACTGATCTAGTGAAAAGCTTACTAAAAAATTCAATGACTTACATGAAAATGAAAAGTTACTTGTAAAACTACGTATTACTAAGTAAATGGCTAAATAAATCCAGGTTGAAAACAATGATAATACAAGGAAAATGGCAGATCAACACAAGGAACTACTAACTACAAAGTCTATCCAATGAGTAATATTTTCAGGTGTTCTTCCAACCTTACTTCATGTTATATGGTGAAGTTTTCGCTGAGCAGATGGCCCCCCCATGTGGGCTGCCAGGCCTGGAGGAGTGCCGCGTGGGTCACTGGGTCCCCCCATTGGTCATGAGCGTCTACCTCCTAATAGCTAACATATTACTCGTCAATCTCCTCATAGCAGTTTTCAATAATATCTTCATAGAAGTCAACGGAGTATCGCATCAGGTTCCAATCGTTCTAGTTATCGATGTAGTTGTTCGATGTTGTTCAAATTTAGTTCTGCTAGTCGACCTGTTGCGAGATTTACTTAGACGTTTTATGTAGGCTCGTTGATTTCATCGGTTTTAGGTTTTGTTAGTTTATTTTTTGTATTTAGTTTTAAGTATTTAGTTTTTTTTTAACTGGTTCGAGTGGGAGAGGTATTGTAGTTTCGTAGTTTTACCAAATTCTTGATATATTGGTATTACAAAATTCTTAAGTTACAATGTAATACAATTGCGACTTAACATAACAAACGCCAATCTAAACAATCTTTAAAAAGTTTGAAATCGATTTATTGTTTCACAAAACATAGTGTTTAATTTGGGAACCATATAATTTATGTAGAAAATGGCATCCATCCTTACAAACTCACCACAATAATTCACTAAAAATATTTGATCTTAAAATTTTGTTGGAGCAAGTGCTACAATTTTGGCTAATATTTTGATTTAAATCAATAAAATGTAAAGTAAAGAACCGTAGAAAAGTACTACCAGAAATCTGTAGTAAGCCGAACCGTTCCAACCAGAACCAATTTCTTTTGCTTTTATTTTTAGTTGATTATATTATTCGTAGGTATTCTACCAACCGTACTTCATGTTGTACGGGGAAGTGTTCGCCCCCGACATCGACCCCGAATGCGGCAAGGCAGTAGGAGCCAAGAAGTGTGTGACCGGCCGCTGGATCACTCCAATCGCAATGACTGTTTACCTGCTGGTCGCCAACATTTTACTTATAAACCTTCTCATCGCGGTCTTTAACAATATATTTAACGAAGTCAATGAAGTCTCGCATCAGGTTTATGTTTTTTTTGCTTTTTTATTTTCCTGCAAGGCATTTAGTTTATGGTCTACTCTAGCTATAGAATCGACAACATCTATAATATTAATTGTATTAATTCAGGTTTTCAGTCAACAATTTTATCGTTTGCTCAAATGTATTTAACCTAAACCCAATAGAAGAAAATAAGTTCTGTCTAATATATTTTGGTTACTTTTCTATGAACCTAATGGCTTGCATTCTAACAACTTGCGTAGAAAAACTATGAATGTCAATCACTAAAGTTTCATTATTTTTCGCTTTTTATTTTATGTTGTTGAATGATGCGTATGGTTAGTTAATTTTTATGTCGTATAAACTAATGACCTATTCAAATTGATTTTTAAATAATTTATATACCCTGGATATTAAATTGAACTTTTAATTTAAACACTAATGCACAACCATTTTCCAGAAATAATGTTTCTAATCGTGTCCAAGTTTCAAATATGAAATAGTTTATTGATGTTATGCAACATAAAATTATATATCATCAAAGAATTTTTCCAAATCAAAATTTTTTTCATTATGATTAATATTTGTTCAAGTAACAGATACACGAAAGGATACCAAATAAAACCTCCTAAATCTTAACCCAAATTTCTAACTAATCAAACCGTGTTTAGGTATGGATGTTCCAAAGGTTCACAGTGGTGATGGAATACGAACAGAAGCCAGTACTTCCTCCACCGTTAATAATATTCTGCCACATGTACGCGGTGTGCAAGTGGGTGACAAGGAATGTGTCACACAAGAGGTTTCAGTACGACAACGGACTGAAACTGTTCTTGGAAAAAGAAGATATGGAACGGCTTTATGATTTCGAAGAGGAATGCGTTGAAGGATATTTTAGGGAGCAAGTAAGTATTATTTACCTTTGCAGATTAATTATCATATTCTTTATTCTTAGGAATTATAACTATTGTTCTGTGGTCTAACACTTACTATGTCAATAAAAAGCAAAACAAAAGTAACTATCGGTATTTTATGATTTCTTATTAATTAAGTATTTGTGATAGCTCTGTTTTTGCTTTCTAACTCATTGTAATTAAGGTTTCCATTAATTATTGGAATATAGTTACCTAAACTTTTTACTTGGTTAATGTTAAATGTACGTACTTCCTCAGCTGGAGATACTAAATTAAGAAGTAAGTTTACATAGACTGCGATAGTCTCATTATTTAAAAAAAAATCAGACTAAACAGACCGACAATGATAGTCTTTTACATCTATCTATGTTTACGAGTAGTTTGTTTAGGTAGAAGAATTTCTCAACAGCCACATTATTATCGTTACTTAAGATTATCCGTTTATTAGTAACAAACCTTGTTTTCTATTTACTATTACATATAATACGAGTATACAGCCTCTATGCCGCAGCGGGCGAGTAGCCGGCTGTGAAACGAGAGGCCGTGGGTTCGATTCTTGCACCGAGATAAATCTTTGTGTAACAGATATCTGTTTCGGGTCTGGGTGTTGGACCGTGGTCCCTTGTAGTTGTTGATAACCACGTATGCTGGGTCGGGCCGGTTGGGTATATTATTATTAAGCGTCATTTTTTTTATAATCAGTTATTAATAACAAGGTTGATATTTAATATTTTCTTATAGGAAGTCAAGTTATCCAATTCAATAGAGGAGCGCGTTAGGAACACGACAGATAGAGTAGAACATATCACAACCAAAATGGAAGATTTGAACCAGAAAGCAAATTGTCAGATACAATCCGTACAGGTAATTCAAAAAGATACATTTTTTTCAGCTCAATAAGAAGCTGCGACATCTTGTGCTGCGAATTGAAAATTCAAGCTTATGTAATATTGTATGAGCCAAAAATATTCTTCTTCATGTGCCTCTCCAATTACTGAAGGTTGGCCGACAGCTTGGAATGTTCAATTTTGTATCTAGCGAGGCAGCACTCACGATGCCCGTCCACTCTCTAATGTTGTGTAACCAAGATTTCTTCCTACGCCCAACTCGCCTTTTACCGACTATCTTGCCCATCATTATAAGTTGCGAAAATATTCTAACAAAATATATTTGCATTTATTTAATCGAACAAATTTAAAAAAAAATTGATTAACAAAATTATAATCGTTTCCTATGTTTACGCCAATGTTACAAATTGAAATAAAAATCTTTAGTATTTTTTTATGATTTATTTTACTTTTAACTCCCAGCGTTTCAAATTTTACAGCCTTCATGGTTATGGGACGGACTGAGTTTTATGTCGCTACGAAAATATACTGTAACATTTTTATCTGCAATTTATTTAACCATCTAAAGAGTAATATAAAATGCCTAAAATAGTTTATGTCGGCTTCATTGTCGTTGATTTTTTCTCATTTAGATTCAATTTCTAGAGTCATCGCAGAAGACTCGTCTTTAATCACAATTAAATGAAACAAACTTTACGGATTTTATCGCAGCTTAAGTTAACATTTTAGTCCCGACGTTTCAAAAATCTTTACAGTCTTCATGGTCACGAAGCGGCAGCGAATCGGTGAAATTAGTTTAATTTCAATGAGTAAACATAAGAAACCGTTACATTCTTCAAACAAACCGTAGGTTTAATCGTCACAAATATCTCAAGATACAAAAGCTAGGATTATCGAGGAGGACTTCCTCTTCCATTTTTTATGCTGGAAAGTGTCCACATTGCAT
This sequence comes from Laothoe populi, assembly GCA_905220505.1. Classification (NCBI taxonomy): domain Eukaryota; kingdom Metazoa; phylum Arthropoda; class Insecta; order Lepidoptera; family Sphingidae; genus Laothoe; species Laothoe populi. The sequence continues at coordinate 4,348,518 of HG992165.1, forward strand.
CTGATGGTGCACAGTGCCATCCAGTTAGAGAATCAAGTAGCGAAAGACAACTATACCTCACATGACACAATTATGCCTGCTGAGTACTTCACACTACGCCTAAAGGACCTATGAACATGTTACAAAGTGTGAAACTGGACGTTATTTCCAGAGCGTAGAGTTCAGATTACGCAAACTGGAGGACATAGCTGAGCAGACGATGAACCACCTGGCGGTGATCCACCGGTTCATGGCGACGCACCCGTCGCTCGTGAACCGAGGCTCCACCGACACGCTCGGCCCGCCGCCGCCCACCTTCACCGCGGTAGCGGGGGCGGCACGACTCAGGACCGCCAGTGACAGGTCCGAGGTAAGGACTCATAAATACATACACTCACGCCTGCAAACCCCGAAGGGGTAGGCAGAGGTGTAACCAGTATACCCACTTCTCGCTGAATTTCGGTCCCATAATGTGATAGGGGGCGAGCCTATCGCCATACCGGGCACAGATTCCAGACTCCGAGCTGATACTGAGAATTTCTAGATAGAAAATCCCAATATCACTTTAGACACCTCAGCACAGCACAACAGTCGTAACGCATGTTACAACTGCGCCACCGAGGCAGTCTCATACTAGATAATAACAAAGATCCAAATATGCTGGAGACCTTCACAGCAGGTGCTGCCAGACTCAGTAGCGCCAGTGACAGGTCGGATATCAAAACGAAAGTCATAGCGGCATGGGCGCCGGCAACAGGGTGCAAGGTTCCTGTCAGAAAATATTAAAATAATGCCAACCAGCGAAATATATTCAATCAAATACACGCCCGATTTGAATTTGACATTACATTTATCTTTTTCTTTTTCTTTTACTGCCTGTATAGGCAGACGCGCCACCTGATGGTAACTAGTCCCCGCTGCCCATAGACATCTGCAATGCCAGGGCACAGCAAAACATTTCTATATATTATATTAGTTAATAGTGTAATGTGTAGACAAATGCCACTCTGTAGGTAATTCTGGAGGCGGCCATGCATAATGTGTAAAACGTTAGCTTGTGATAAAATTTCATTATCGTCCATTGGTGAATTTTTAATAAAAATGTTAATGAGTTGGAGTTATTTTGTTCTTTATATTAAAAACACTAACCAACACCTCTAATTTCGCCCGAACTCATCGCGATTTGACGAACTTGACTTCGACAACACTAACATTGGTCGGATCCCAAAGGTGGACGTAGTATTACAATATATAGATCGAAACTTCCAGATTTTTTTATGCTGACACGGCAATGTGACCACACTGTATCTGATGGTAAGTGCAGTACCATCCAGTTAAAGTATCAAGTACCGAGAGACAATCATGCCGGCCTGCTGTGTAGCTTCTTCACACTATTCCTGAAGGATCCAGGATCATAGGAAGGCAAATCGATACAAATAGACTAATCATGATAAGGTTTAATCGTGTTCATTTTAATTAATGATTATATTAATTATTTTGTCAGTTGATTTTGAATATCTTCCCATTATAAGTTTTTAGATCTCTAATATATTTATCGAGGAAAAATTTACGAGTGAAGCTTCATATTGCAATTCTGTGTAACCCATGAATGAGCATGTCGTTAAATTCGATGTTCTTATGTTAACACGGTCGATGTGAGAAGGTGATTTGATAAAACTAAATTTCAACAAAAATATATGGGTTAAAAATAGAATGCCAGGAATTAATATGAAAAATATTTAATCAGATAGCCATTATTGTCCATTAATCGTCGTATTGGAGTCAAAGCAGGGAATCGTAATGTTAATCATTTTTATTTTAGTGTGTGTTTTGGAAAGAAACACGGCGATACACCTGAATACAATAATTGATTAGTAATCTCTAACGCCGCCTATGACGTTTCATGAAAACCTTGTCAAAATTCGGGACTGACACCGTTTACACAATAAAACTTAAGTAAACTTTATCTCCGTTTATGACAATTAATGAGAACCCTTTTAAAAATTTTTATCGTTATGTATCAGTCTAGTGCGATGATCTCGAGAGTGTGCATCGGTGTTAGTTATTTTTAGTGGTTTAATTTGTAGATAATCAAAGATATACCCACAAAAAAAATCAAAGAAATGAAGAAAGATAACCTAAAAATTATAGGGCACAGTTTTTCTTCTTCCTGTAAAGTTACTTCTTTTGGATATATGAGGTCTTAACTCTAAGCCGACGAAATAAGTTAAAATTCAATTCATTTACAAACGTAATTTATTCTTATGAAAGCAGTTGTCAATATCACCTTACTACATCGACTTTAATGCTAATTTCATGTTATCCATTCGATGTTGGATCTTCGGACCCCATTGACCAAATTTTATTTCTAAAATTCGTTGTGCTTTGGCGTATTTGGTGTTTTATTTTTATCCCCTTAGTATTTTTATAGAACTAAATGGCAACATTCATTTATATAAACTACTTTAACTGACACATAAATCAAAATTCACATTTCCTGCGAGAAAGTTGCACTTAATTGAAACTTGAACGCAGATCTAAACACCAGATATGCCTGGATGTGTCATCCAACGATGTTTGGATTAAAGCGGAGCGGAGATTTAGTATTTCATTGGTTTTGTGCAATTATTGAGAAAATGAGCAAGTTAAATTATTTCAATTGGCTAGTAAATTGACAATTCGTGCAATAATATTGAGAAACAAATGAAATTATTTCAAATGGCTAATAATTTGACAACCTCCGTGGCAGTAAGTGACCTGGCTGTGAAATAAGAGGCCGCGGGTTTGATCCCCACATCAAAATAATCCACAAATATTTGTTTCGGGTTTGCATTTTGTGAGACGGCACAAGACTCTATCCTAATGTGGAGCCAGGACTACATGAGTAACTGTTGGATGTTATTATTATAAATACTTTAAATTACTTGATATATTCATGCAATATGTGCCTATACAATCCCGCGATTACCAAACAAAGACACTTAATTATAACTATTACATTTTAACAATCCGCCATTACTTCAAAACACAAAGCACAAAACCAAAGACAAATGAGTCACCGTACACTCCGTTGTGACACATCGCGTCAATTTGGTGCTGTGGTCCGTATTAGTCACCGTACACTCCGTTGTGATGACACATCGCGTTGCTATGGTCCGTGTGATCGCTATGGTCGGTATAGTCGGTGTGTGTGACCCGCGATGTCGCGACAGGTGCTGTCGGACAGCGACACTGGCGTGGCGCGGTTCACGGTGCGCCCAGTGCAGGAGGAGGACGAGCGCACCTCGCAGCCCTCCGATGTAAGCGCTTCCATTCAATTAAGCTCCGCGTTCGCGTTGCCTTTACATTTAGGTGTCGCTTCCGAAATCGTTTTACTACGACATAATTTAGGAATAAGTGAATTATGTACATCTTTCTGGTCTTAATCATTCTAGAGAATAGTAATTCAATAATATGATGTTAACTGTTCTATATCGTTCTTCGTGTTTTCCCAGATAAAATAAGTCTTTAAGAACGCAGACCTTAAATTTTATTACCTATTCGGTATGAAAGACTTAAATGTTTTTAAAGAGGGTAAAATTTTTACTATATTTTACTATTTCATGTGCATGGTGATTTTCCAAAAACTATAAATAAATTTTTGAGTAATCACTAGCTTAATCAAAAGTCGAATTAATATATTCAGTTATCATTAAAATAAATAAACAATTATTATATAGCATAGATCATTTATGTGTTCTGAATTAAAGTTTACATAAAATTTATTGAGCAGATAAAATTAAAATGAAATAATTAAAATCAGTCTAATTTTAACAAAAAATATGAGAACAACATTTAAACCCAAATCAGATTTTTTAAGCTGAAATTATGCGGTTAAAAATTACATATGAAATAAAACCCAATTTACAATTAAAAGACACACAACCTCAATTATTGAATTAATAAAACACCAATTAAGAGCCGTTCCCTCTTGCATCTGTTCATAATTAAATTTCAATTTTGCTGAACATGCAAAGGATTCAGTGTTTACCCATTAAGAGGAAATTATTAAATGTGGCAGAAAACACAATTTTATTTTATGCACAAAATACTACCATAAAAATTGCCAAAAATATTGAAATTTAAAGTAATAAACGATTTATTTATTATATTTTCGAATTAATTCGTAAGGAAACTCCATATAATTGGCAAATAAATAAGACTATTCGTATAATTAAAAGGTTATTTTATGACTATAGATAATAAACAGAACAAATTTAAATTTATGTTGAATTTGATTTATTAAAATGAATAGTAACTATTAAGTTACATTATTATATCATCAGAACTACCAAATAACATTTGTTTGTTTAGACACTGCAACGCGGAGCTAACTCTAATGTACGTATAATTGGCTAACTTTGCGAATTAGTTAACTGTCACAAAATTAACACATGTAAGTATAATCCTAAATTAAGTGTCGTGTGGGACAGCACCTTAAACTGATATCGGCGCCTCAGTGTCAAAGTGTGACAACTTAAAAATAATAATTTCCCGTAAAGTTGTCAGACGATTATTTAACGTCGTAATTTTTGCATAGAAATGAATTGAGTCCTCGTACATTTGGACTTAAGATTTTAAGTCCTTTTTATATCTTGCCAGACTTCCACTGAGGTTTTGATATTATTTGTACAGAACACTGTTCCATTGCTTATAATTTACATAAAAACACGCCTTTTGTTCACTAGTTCGCAAGTTCAACTTTAATATTCTTTATCAGTATTTAATTTACTTATTCGCTTTCTGTTAATTTTTCAACGCACAAGCTTCCCCCTAAAACCAATTTTTAGGATTTCTACAGCACAAAATATTTCTCCCATACTAAGTTTTAATAGCTCAAGAAGACAGAGACCTAACTTAGCTATAAAATACCTGAATTCTATCTAAGCTGTCCAAGTTCAGCGTCCACAAAGCTTATTTTGGATCTAGGACGAGCTTCCTCAGTCAGGGCCTGAACCGGAGAAAGAACCAGAACCCGACTCGATATCTACGTCGTCTGGTGCAAGTGCCGTGGGTCCTGATGTAACGGTTGTTAAACCACAACCTTCCATCACGCCGGCAAGACAACGCTCTTCGGATAGTAATAGAACAGAGCCTAGCGATGAGAAGAAAGGTAAGATTTTTTTTATTTAATCTTGATATAACAAACGGTGTTATGCTAACTTGTAAATGAGGTTAGAGATGAGATGCTTAGAACTTGTCATCGTCTTATGTTAACGGATATATTATTATGAATATTCTGACCATAGTATTTTGATAAGCAATTGGGATATCTCGAACATTTATTTATTGTTTAATGATACTACATATTATAAACATCTTGATAACTCTTTCACAACCAATTGGACTCGTAATACAACTAGAAGTTTAGATCATATCATTGTCAACAACGTCAAGAAAAATAATCTTAATAAAAATACACGTATCCCCGACATAGACATATCCCACGCAGCCCCCTCGACAACAGACGATGCGTTTCTACCGGAAGTGCGCGAGATGCCGACGGACCTGCAGAGTGTGCGACCGCGTACTACTTCCGCCGGGACGCGTCGTACTGCCAATACGCGCCGGTAAGTCTCTACCCAGTCCACCACCATACATCAGCATTAGTACTCAGGGCCGTCGTATCTCACTGGTAGCGTACGTGTCTTTATAGAACGGCGCGATGATATCATTCAATTTACGGTTTAAGAAGACTTTCTCATAAGCAATGTACAATACATGTAGTTGCAGATATTGTAATTTTAGTCTTAATGAGGGTACAACGCAAAATAGATAATACACCTGAATCTGAGAAACACGAGTGTAAAATTGATAGTATAACTGGACGTGGCATACATGATAATATATATTATACAAAGACCAGACTGGTACAATGTAGGTATATTTTTAATTTATGTAGTATGCTCCATAATAGTTTTAGATTTTTTTTGAATCTGGTCCTTGCATTTTAATGCCGCAATTTTATTCTACTGACAATATAAAACAGATGTTTAGCAGTTGATAATATTTTGTAATTTGAGAGGCAATCCGTATTAGAAGGCTTTTTTTCACCATCAATATTTCGTACATTTCAACAATGTTGCTTGTACTCCAAGTCACAATATGTAACCAAAAAATTTTGATGTTCATATGTTTTGTAAAGACACGTACATCACGTTTATAATATCATTAAATGCAGTCATTATCACCACATATAAAGGGAAAGATTAGTCTTTCACCAAATCGGCTATAAGACTTTTGTTTTAAACAAAATTAATACAAATCTGATCCATCGATTGTTTTGCTATAATTTCAATTTATTTTTCTGTTACTTCTGCATCTGTTAGGAGACGGTTGTGGAAACAGTAAGTCAAACTGACTCATTGCGGCTGGCTTGGCTTGTATATAGCTGTAGTTAGTGGTAGTAGCTCAATATGTGTACACAGCTTGCCCACACTAGTACACTTTATATTATGTTTTACTCGTAATTTCGCTAACACTAGCACATAATGTTATTAACGTGGGATTAGGATCAATTCTGTCTTCACTTATTATGAATTCCGTGTGCGAACATGGCTGAATGAATACAAGCTGATTGATACGTGATGAATCCTTAACACTTGATAAAATAGAACAGCAAATTATTCAGAACTAGTAACCTAATATTTGGAAAGTATTTCTCAATATTTGTATAACTTTATCTTAAAACGTACTCTTAAAAACTCCTCAAATCATTTGCTTGACCTTTGTGATTGCTGAGTGATAGCAATTTCAGACATTAAACTATTATTTTCTGTTGATAATATCATAAAAAGTCTGGCCAATGGTCATTATGAAGCATCCATTGACGGATCGGTAATTCATCACAATACTAATCTTTATCAGGCTAGAATTGATCCTAACCACGAAAACTAATGTATCAATAACTAAAATATGGTGATAAACTCTTCGATCATTATACTTCTTAACATGACATCTGTGTCACGCCAATGTAGCATCTGATCAGGCTGTGCCATGCATTCTGTGTAATATGTCTTAAAATAATACTGATGCATCCTACATTAACAATATCTATGTTGTAAATGTCGTAAATAAATATTTTCGAATTAATATATATTGTCGATCATTTAATTCTCTTTTCACTGCACTCAATTCTACATTTACAATATCTTTACAAACATTTAATTCTAAATACAAAATGTAAATATGTATAAAAAAATAATTTATTTTTTTATTTATTTATTTATTTATTCAGATTTTAATTATTTTGTAGAATCTCCTGTATAGTCTATGAAGAAAGGTTCTGGAATAATTCCAAATAATATAAACTGTTTAAAATATTTAACATGTTTCTTACAATACAGTGATATTTTTTTCTAGAACCACACTTTATCAATAACATATTAATATTAAAAAATAATAGTAAACAAATATAAATCGAATATTTCATCTATTAACACAAACTGAACAAAATAATTAATCAGTCAAAAATAAATCATACTCGTCTATTTCTTCTTATAAATTCACTCTGACTCACTGACACTCTTTGACTCACATAGAACTATCACGAGGTAACTACACATAGATATATGGATCTAGAACTATCTAACTGGATACCATGACAGCACAACGATGAACTGCCAACAAAATGTTATTGATCAATAATATTTCTTTCCACGATATCTTCCTTCTCCTGGAGATCTTCCATCTTTTTTTATGGAAAAAGGGACAAACGGGCACGAGGCTCATCTGATGGAAAGTGATCACCGACGCCTATAAACATCTGCCCATCTTCTCTCTCCTTTCCGTTTGTTTAGTTACGAAACCAAACTCATTTTGCTGGCTGCTTGATTTGGTTGCGCCGTCATGGCGTCCCAGCGAGGTAGGGTGCTAACAATCTATAGTTTCACATACATATTTGGGAAGAACAATTAACATCAACTAGTAGAATCTAGCTGACTAGTAAGCGTGGTGGTATCACAGGCGTTCAGAGGGAGGCAACGACTGTGGCATGGGAGGTCACTACTCCTCTCAGCACCTGGCTCCGCGGAGACAGCACAGTCAGACCCACTCCGAGCCTGACAACTCTGCTGTCGACGCCGGCTCTGTTCATAACTCTGTCAGTGGTAAGTGCTTTGTGCAGAAGCGTGTTTTCATAGGCGTTCTTGAAGTGGCTAAGACTGTGGTTGCCAGTAGTCTTAGTTTCTCCTAAATCATCTTTGTTTGCTATTTCATATTTTTGTACTCAAACTGGATTAGGTTTGCAGAAACACTTAGAAACAAGTGTTTACTTTTTGGATGCTTTAAAATCATAATTACATTGAATACCTAATTGCTAGAACAGGAGGCTACATTCTTGTTAAGTTATATATGTATTATATGTTAACTACATTTTTGTAATTTTGTGACTAGTGAGTTTTCGTTCTATTAGGACAATTTGAAATGTGCATGCATTTTATTTTCTCCAAATTAATTTCTTGGGAGCAAGAGCCAGGCTGCAGTTACTTTTGTGTCTTATATCGCTTGGTTCAACCGGTGTCGTACTCATTGTAAATGCTGTTTGAATTTAACATTTCCAGAATACCTCCGAATTCCAAAAACTAACCATACCGTCCCACAATCCTTGTCCAAAAATGCGTCACAGCATCTATATTCGTTCTACTCTCTGTTCATAGTTCAGACAGTAACATAGACATTAACATCACATACTTGTTCTCGGTCCAGTGCCATAAATTAACTGATCATTCATTAACTCTTTGAATCACCGTCTCACCAGGTGGTCAGTCAGGTTGGGAGGCGACAGGTGGCGCCGCGGGCCTCACGTCCAGCCGGACTCGCGTGGGAGGCGCGCCGAGGTCCTTGCTGCTCGCCATGCACGAGTACACGAGCATCACCGACGAGCTGGAGACCGTGTATGGATTGTTCTCACCACCTCACACCCCCAGGTAATATTTTTAAAGTTGAGCTATTTGTTTCAGACTTAGGATGCCATGAACCATGATTGCCTTGTGTTTGATATTGTCGATAATGATTTATATAAGAAGTTTAGTTTTATTCTTGAAATTGGATTTATCTAGATAGGTATTTAGCGTCCTCACTTCAACAAACAATAATGTTTTACTTTACATGGATTACCAGATTATTTAACTTCTTAAAAAAGGATAAGGTTTTCAATTCCAAGCATATTTTTATGTATATGTACAATTTTTTATTGATTATTATGATATTGTTTTTTAACCAAACGAGTTAACTTCAATAGTAGTCCTATATAAATTGGTTAAGATCTGATAATGGAAGTACAAACGAAAATTGGAAACTCCTTTACAAATAACAGTACATTAAGTAGTTTTTGAAGTTCAGTAAGATACCACTTCTATAAATTTAGGCAGAGATTTCGATGGGTTTTGCATCCAGTTTTACTTTGCATTTAGATTAATTAAGTTACTATTAAAGTTCCTATGAGTATACGAGATGCCAAAATCTCACGAAAATCAATTTGTCACCAGGACACCAATCACCTCTCGGCTTCTTTCACCGGCCCGAGCTGCCTCCCCATCAGCACGTCGAAGGCACGCCAGCGAGATGTCCAATCCAGAGTTCGCTCTCTACATGGAGAAGGAGCATCTCCGTGGCGCTGAAGAAGATGACTACATCATCATGGAGAACCTTATACAGAGGCGGTGAGTCAAGGAAGATGGTGGTGGGAAAGTTGCATTGTTGCTTTTGATTAACGTTGAAACTATTGTAGCTAGAGTGTATGGAGTTTGTCAGTAGTAAGTAGGTGCAAAAGGAAAGTCTTGTTAGTTAAGTACTGAAGTAGAAAAAATACACTTTGGTAATTATAATAGGGAAAGCTATAACCAATGTATTCGTCCAGATGGAAACCTTAATAACGTGAGACCATTTAAAATTAACCTAATATGACGCGTACTAAGTAAAGCTAACTTTATCAACCATTCTGATATTGTTAATGCCATATTGAGGTATGAACTACATGAATATAAGTTTTTTTTTTATGTTAAAAGGAGGCAAACGGGCAGGAGGCTCACCTGATGGAAAGTGATCACCGCCGCCCATGAACATCTGCAACACCAGAGGGCTTGCAAATGCGTTGCCGGCCTTTAAGTACTCTCAAAACACCCAAAATGGTGAATTTCCTGCAAAAGTTTACAACAAAATTGCATCAGCTTTTGTGGATGTCTATAATCTTAATCATCGACAATTACAATATGAATTTCAACCGTAGCCTAGAATTGGAGTCTGTCTTGGACAGATACGATGAGGAGGAGGCAGGGGAGGGTGAGGGGGACGGGCGGGGGGAGGTGAGCGGCATCAGCATCAGCGTGTGTGTCAACACGAGTGACGCGGAGGAGCGCAGGCCCCCACACACTACCACGCTGCTCACCGTCAGCGATAGACGGTTGCCGCATCAAAGGTACGTTTGGAGAATTGTGTTCGAACAGGCGCGGACTTGGAGGCAATACATGGGATCATGACCGCCCCGTTTGTTAAAATTTGTTAATGATTTATTTTGACGTTTATATTAGTTCCTTTGGGTAGAAAATGCAAGCAACTTTTAGTTTTATCATACAACATTTAGTTTATTTAATTTCATTAACTTATTTATTTATTTTCCAATTTCTAAACATATCGGGTTTTATTACTTTTCTATTTTGCCCTATGATTAATAAGATGCTCTTAATATTTCAATGTTTCCGTAGGCACTCGCTGCGAAGGGCATCAGCTATCGACAGCCGTGAGTTGCCATCGCCTCTACAGCCTCTGTTAGGAGAGGAGTCCTGTGGAGAGGTTCATCTTCCAGTGCCGAGGCAACCTTCAGGTAATATACTCAGAATAGATCGATCCTACTGTTTTATGTAATACTAGTTAATAATTTCTACTGCCATAAGGGTAGAAACAATATAGGCCTTCAAAACTTTAAGACGTCGTATTAAACGCAACAGCAAGCTGCTATTCTCCGCCGGTTTTCGCACTGGCACTACACTTATCCTTGGAAAACCTTACTTTTTATACTTGAAGACCTATACCCAGCATAAAAAACTTCATGAAAATGATAAACTGCTCAATAGATAATAAAAATTCATATTCATAATTTACATTAAAAGAGTTTAAATTGTATTATATTAGACCAACTTGTATGTTAAGTTTCCTTTTTAAAAATAACAAAACTAATCACAGCAATTTTATTGTTGTTATGTAGGCGACACGAACGCGTCAAGCGAGCTGTCTCTGTCGCACATGGTGAGCGAGAGCCTCCCGCCGCGGCCGTCCATCGTGCTGGACTCGTCGCAGCTCCCGAGGCAGCGCTCCGCCGAGCAACCGCCGCCGCCGCAGCCGCCCACGCCCGCCAGGCCAGAAACCATGTGCTAGGTCACACAAGCGTTTGTTAATAACCCCCGTGACCCCCCACTGAATGCGGACCTGTATTGCCTTTTCACCATGAGTTTGCAGTGACTATACTTATAGTAGTAAATATTGCAAAATTAAATATATTCGAGACGTTGCGCCCTTTAATCTAACTGAATTACTTTGGCTACTGAATCGGAATGTAACGAGGCAAAACGGCCAAATATAGGTAAAATCGTAAGGTCGTATGAACTAAACTGGCTTTTATGAAAATGTCAGTATATATAATAATTTACTTACTTCAAGCTCATCCTTGTATTCCCAAATATATATAAGGAAACATTCTATGCCCACATTGCACCGACCTTTCTCTTGACATTAAGGAGGGAGTGACTTAGTATAAAGAGCTAATTTTGTATACAATTTATTATATTCAAACAGAAATTGTTACTAGACCTATTTGAACCAAGCCTCGTACTGGTTTCTCAGGATCAGTACTGTTAAGGCAATACGTATAGCTGAGTCATGGTTATTTACCTATTATGTCCCACTGCTGGACTAAGGACTCCCCATTTAAGGATTCATTAATTTTATAAATATATCAGTGAATTCTTGTTCTCAAATAATTAGTATAAATTTCTGCTACAACGCTTTTATCAATTTCTTTTTCTTACAGATGACATCACTTCCTAAGAAGCAAACAACCAAATAAGAACTCGACTGATACGCGAAAGGATTAATATAATTAATATAACACCAAATATTAATGTTAATAGTTACAGAAGCTCTTTCGCAACTGTTACTTAGTTTACTGTTGTACTCTGACTGAATTGTAAACAATTCTAAAACTGACCATATCGTAGGAGATATCACGGATTTTAATGTTTTGTTAGAGATTTGTACGTGCGATTTTTCGATACGTTTTGACAGATTGCAAGAGAAGATTTAAATTAAGAATCCAACTGGAGCGGATTTAGGAGTTTATTTTGGGGGCTTGACCGTTACCATACTTCATCAATATTTCGATGCGTCTCAAATTTGTTTCGAAATATAAATTCGATCGAATTTTGTTATTTTATGTACCGAATATTATTTACTTACGTTACATATTTATTATAAGAAAAACTTTTATAAATTTACAAATCGCTCGAATGCACATGACCCCCAAATAAATCCTGAATCGACGTTTCATACAATACCTTATTAAAACCAACACACAATGTTTAATCTTTCTTATTTCGCTGTATATAGGCTACTATATTAGTGCCGTAGAGAAACGGTCCAATGCATGCCACTTAGCTTTTATCTCGTAAATAATCATTGAATTAGGTTTATGTATTTGCAAATCTTATGGACGTGATGAAATGCTGTACATCTTTACTGACAGTTTTGATTGACACATCTGGCTGACGTAAGTCAAACTGTAGATTTTTTGTACTTTTCCAATGTACCTATAATTTACAACTTCACCCAATCTCTTTATAGAATTTCTCAAGTGTGTTTTTGTCGGTACACCATAACTTCCACATTTCTACATCAAATGTAATGATTCAAATACCATGTAAAATCTTATATTTTCCGCTATTGACGAAAAATAGACAAATGTTTTAAATATAGGTTTTGCCAAAAAAGATAAAAATTAACAGCGCCATCTGTTATCGGTATTATCAACTAATTTGTTGTATTGTTTATATTACGTAACTGACCACTATTGATGCAAAGTATTCGGGTCACTCAATATTTTTAATTACATATACACTCACGCCTGTAATCCCCGAAGGGGTAGGCAGAGTTGTAACCAGTACACCACTTTACGCCAAATTTCGGTTCCATAATGTGTTAGGTAGCGAGCCTATACTGGGCACAGATTCCAGACTTCGGGCTAATACTGAGAATTTCTAGATAGAAAAACCCTATATCACTTTACCCCACCCGGGGATCGAATCCGAGACCTCAGCACAGCAGTCGTAATGCATGCTTAATTACTACTGCGCCACCGAGGCAGTCATTTTTAATTTTTAATACTTACTACAATCAAACTAACAAATTACTTTTATTGAAACAACCCAGACTAGATCCAGCAGAACTACAGATTAAGAATATTTTTAATCTCAACTTAAACCTAATTCAATGACTTAATAATTCATAATATTATAGTGAATTGTACAGTTTTATGCTTCGGAACGAGTAACTGAGGTGAAGACGTGTGACAATACATGTATTAGCTCACGATGTACATACTGTTGTCAGTTAAATGATTTATATGATAGAAGAAAATCGAACTGAGTTTTAATAATAGCGTAGGTTACATTAGATGTAAAGGTTCTTACGTCGTTTAGCATTCGTTCAATCTCGTGACTTCACTAAATCGCTTCAGGACTTTGCAACTCACTTTACACTTTAACTATCAAGAGAGCATGAAATTAATTCTTCTACAATTTTCCACTTCAGAAATAAACTTCGCCGTTTTACATTGGTCATTTAACTTTTTTTTTTTTATATAAACTAATGATCTAGAATTCTAGGCAGAATCTAATATAAAATCAAATTTAATACATTTTAGCAATGCGTAACATTGATTTTATATTTTTAACGGACTTCTGATTGGTTTTGCAATTTCATACAAGATGACACTTTCTGGGCGAAAGCATAATAACAATAGTGACAAAGTTAACCGGTACGTTTGTACATTTCTGTTTCCCCGATTTATTTTATCGTGAAGTAGCCATAACATACATACAAACTTGAAAACATTAATAAAAAAAGATGGCGTCGTAATGTCAAGCGGAGCAACACTGTCGCCTGACACTACAAGTAAATATAGGTTCGGTCTGCAGTTTGAACTAGCGATCTACAGCTGCATACGAAATAATCATACTAGATTACTAATATCGATATTACGAATTTCATATCTATGGAATAATGTTAAAATATAGATCATTCTAGACCATTCTAATGGTTGGTTTAATGTAATACATGAAAAAACATTATCTAATATAATAAATAATACCCAACAGTTACACATATAGCCCCCACCCCACACTAAGATACGAGTGTTGTGTTGTGGGTGTCAGGGACCTAGAGAGACGCACCCTCTCACAACACCCAGACCCCGGACACAAATATCTGTCTGTCACACAAACATTTGTTCCGGTATGGGAATCGAACCCACGGCCTCTCGTTTCACAGCCGGCTACTCGCCAACTGCGCCACGGAGGCTGTCTATCACAGCTGCGTACGAAATAATATGCCCAAATAAATCAGTTCAAGAATCGGCTTGATAATTACCTCAAATGTAAAACCACATCTACTTAGGATTTCAATAACTATATTGTAATACTGGATACAGGCATTATCAAGTTTATTAGTTGCATGACAAGTGATGAAATAAATAAATAAATATACTATATTACTAATAACTGTATTTTACGAGTTTCATATCTATGGAATGATTTAAAAATATAGAGCACTAGCTGTTGCTTGCGGCTCCACCCGCGCGGAGAGTATGTTTGGGAAACAAAGTATATAATACATAATACAATTTTCATGTGTTGTACTTAAAAAATTAGGGATTTCTATACAATCTTTCTTTCCCTACTTTACCCCCTTAGGGGTGGTATTTCCAAAAACCTCTCCTTAGTGGATGCCGACGTAATAAAAGGTACATACTGTCCAAATTTCAAGTCTCTAACCCCAGCTGTTTAGGCTGTGTGTTGATCGATCAGTCAGTCAGACAATCAGTTTCTTCTTTTATATATACAGATAACTGTAACGAGTTTCATATCTATGGAATGATTTTAAAATATAGATCATTCTAGACCATTCTGATGGTTGGTTTAATATAAAACATAAAAATAACATTCTATAATTTATAGTGTTTAAACGCACAATTAGGTACTTAGCCCCTCTCATTAGTAAAAGAGCCTCGTGCCCAGCAGTGGGACAGTTATACTGGGCTGGTTATATTATAAAATTAAACGCAAGCTTATAAAAAAAATGTTGTTTAAGGAAGATATAGAAACTATTGGACGCACCAATTTCATAATATTTTATAATAATTCAATTTAATTATTAATTTTGAATTATATACACTCACGCCTGAAATCCCCGACGGGATAGGCAGTGGTGCAGTACAACCACTTTTCGCCGGCGAGCCTATTGTCATAATTCCAGACTCCGGGCTGATACTGAGTATTTCTAAATAGAAAAACCCAATATCACTTTACCCGACCCGGGGATCGAACCCGAGACCTCAGCACAGCAGTCGTAACGCATGCGCAATTACAACTGCGCCATCCGGGTCATAATTTTGAATTATGCGAAACACTATTCTGGTAATTCATCACATTGTGTTCAATTATACCAAATATTCTGTGCAAGTTTTACCGTTTTATTATATACACAACATGCAAAAATACATTCAAGTTTGTATATAAATATAATGAAATGAAGAATTGATCGTGTATAGTAGATGATTTTTAAATAAAAATATAATAATATAAGTCGTCGGTTAAGTAGAAAAATGCAATAAATTATTTTTAATCTGTAGATGTTAAACGAAATGTCAATATCAGAGATTTTTTTATTCAATAAAAAAAGGCAAAGGTCATATTAGAAAGAATGATGCGTACGGAGATTTGTTTTACAACAATAACAGCTATAAAGTATTGACCACAGCATGTCACAGGAATAACGCAGACTTAGACACCTCAATTCAAAGTTACAATAGTGTTACACTGGAATTATACTGTCAACTTAAGTATCGCTATGTATGTGTAAAACCTTTATTTCCGTTGACATAAAGTTGTTTTTCTTACAACGGATGTTATTTACAATTGCTTTTAAAGCTATCACCTGGCTTTATGTTTCAATCTGGTTTGTTTTGATAGTTTTACTAAGGGTGAATTTTAATGACTTAGTTCTAATTACTACTGGGCAAAACTATTCATGTTAACAAATGCTGAAATCTATTATAATAATAAAATCAATAAATAATACTTGTTAAGGTTTTTAATAAGCCCTAGCTTAATTGAGACCGTAAATTCATAGCAATCTATAAACTATAATAATATTCAATAGTTGGACAAACAGTTAGAAGATTTAACAATGGTCATTTTACACATTTAGTACTTATTTTTATTTAATATTTAATTTATAATGACATTACGCTGCCTGCTAATAAAAACGTCAAAAATATTTTTTTATTGAAATGTACTTATTAAAAACGTTGATTAAAAAACGCGGTTAATTTATTATTTAACGAGCTATTTTTTTTAAATAGCTTGACAATCAATGTTTTATGTAGGACTCTATAAAACACCAATTTTAGAATGCCATGACAAAGACTATGTTCAGATGATACGTTTTTTCAATGTCTGTTGACTACAATAGCAATTTGTATTAGAACTTTGACATATAGACACCGCACTTTGTACTCTATTACACCACTAGCTCCTACGCTTACCATAATTATGTAAAAATGGCGTAACAAAAATCTTTGTGTTTCACTTAAAACTAGACCCTAATCAAATTTTGTTCATTGTTTCAAATTTTCTCTCCAGACATGAGTAAATGGCATTTACACAAAGATACTGTCTATAAAGTAAATGTGGTGAATATTCATCGAGTGAGAAGTAAAATTTGTAGATGGTCAAAAAATAAATCTTAAATGATTTTATCTAGCCAACTTTTAGGTATTTTATAAATTTAAAAACTTATTTATTTCCGGCACTTGTTCTAGCATCATCTATCTGTCCTTATCCCACACTAAGTAGGGTCGGCACAAATGGTTTGAACTCTCCACGCAGCCCTATCATGCGTCAAATCTGCATTCACCCCTTTCATGCGCATGTTCTCATTCACGTAATCCATCCACCTCTTTTTTTATCTCGGTGCGGGAATCGAAGCCAGAGCCTCTCGTTTCACAACTGGCTATTCGCCCGCTGCGCCACGGAGGCTGGCATATAAAACCAATTATGAAATATTATCCCAATAGACGCGAACCTTTTTATTATATCCAAAATTAAAACATATTTTCATGCTGTCTGCACTTAGTGTTAAGTAAGACATCAGCCTAACGCTTGAAAATTACCTTTTCATAAGGTAACGTATTGGCAAGGCTATTCAAAACTGGTATTTTTATACCTAAATAACCTGTAACGTCATATCAGCCGCTAAAAAAATAACACGTTTGCATACAGAACATAGTACGTGCAGCATCTATTTACATTTAAGTCTGCATTTTAACATCTTTTATATACAATTTTCTTACACGATTCGCGTACTAACGCGAATACTTAAAATATTTGAATTGTATATTTAAATTATGCAAATATTATTACAATCACGTAATATATCAACAAAATTAATCAATCAGAGTGTTCCTTTCGGTAGTCGATAGATATACAGCGGGACTACCTTTAACAAGCTAATAAAACTGATAATAAAAGCCCGCCAGATCAAAAGGGACAACCCAATAGTGACAAATGGAATAAGTTCCTGCAATCTAGTTTATCCTCTCATGTATCAAAAGGATACCGGTGGTTGGAAAAAGGTAATAAGTATGGAGTATATTACAAGGCAATATCAATTTTATTTCCATAACATTAAAGTAAAAAATCGCATGTAAGAACGGCGAGTATTATTATACATTCTACTACTTTTAATTGAAAAACAGACAGTTCCAAGCTTAAAAATAATTGTAACACAATCCGAAATCTGCTGTAATTATTATACAGCCAAATAAAACAATGTTAAAATCGACAAAAGTAAAATAATGTATCAGCATATAAAAATAAACTTTTATTGATTTAAATCTTATTTTTCTATTATAATAATGAGAATTCAAACTATTTTATTTCATTTTATATTGACTTCTAATAACAAGTTTCCATTAACCAGTCATGACACATAAGCTTGCCGGCGGTGCGGAGGTGCGTTCAAATACTGGCCAGTTTCGCCGTTCTTACATGCTATTTTTAACTTTAATGTTAAGGAAATAAAAATGATTTTGGCTTGTATTTTACTCTCTACTTTTTTTTAATATCCTTGCTAGAGACGAGTGATTAAATATTGACCATCAAATAGCACGATTCCGTACAAAATAATTTAGTTAAGTGTCCAATGCGTGTTTTACTTAATAAACACATTTTATTGTACATACAAAACGAAAAATAGCGTGAGCTTCCAGAAAATATACATATTAGTTATGGGAGCATAAACATATTTATTTATATCTTCAAACTTTACCTATGGCACCTCTTCGTTTGCTTGGTTCTTAAAAATATAAATAATATCCCGGGGAATAGCTCGATCAGTATTTTTATATTATTTTGTGTCCCATAGATTTATCCTTTACAACTTTTTGAAAGATAAGTACTTACATTTGACATTCAGGAATAATATACAATCAACGAAATCAACATAAAAGTCCAATTTTTTATTCTCCAGTTCTATGACTTCCAAATAACATCTTAAATTATTTTAATTTCTAAATTCTACACATTTTAACAAAAAATACAAAATACTTTATTTACAGGCACTAGGTCTACCATACTATTTATACATAAGAGTTGTCCCTATTGGGACTCAGATTCGATCCTTGTACTTCGCAGTGACAGTCTCACCTCTGTATTACAACGTATGTACAATAATACAATAAATATATTTGTGATATTATATACCTGAGTTTTTTTTATTGTCCATTCACGTCCAGTGTCAATAAACATACTATCCAGATCTAAAGATCGTTCCCACAAATGGGCCAGTAAGAATCATTATTAATATAAACATCACTCGATTGATTTATCGGGATTGAGCTGCACATGCAGATTGAGAGTGTTAATTGAAACTACATTTCATTTTCAGATTAGGTAAATTACTTTATAACACTTACACGAATTCGACTGGCAAATTCGTGTAAGTATCCTTAGGAATATTTATATTTAGGGTCGGGAACGCGCATGTTATGCTCCTGGTGTTGCGGCCCGTCAGCTTATTTGCCACCGTCGTGGTATAAAAAAAAGTTTTTTAATTCATAAAAAGTACACAGACTTCAATAAAAAACAAACTATGCGTCTCTATAAAATTTGAGGGTTGCCCTTGATTTTTCTGAGATCCCATCATCAGATCTTGACTTGGTGCCAATGGGACCACCTGGGAAGTATACCCTTTTAAACAAAAAAAGAATTTCTCGAATCGGTCCAGGCGTCTTCGAGTAATCGGGTAACATACATAAAAAAAAAGATTCCGACGAATTGTTAACCTCTTTCTTTTTTTGAAGTCGGTTAAAAAGGAATTACACATAAAAAGACATGAAAACAGTTATTATTTATTACCGTCGACTGAAACAGCTGGGAATAAAGCGAGCAATTATAATAGATTGCCGGCCGGCAGTACCTGTTGCAGTGCTGTTCATTTACTTTATTGCGCTGAGCAACATGGCGAACACTGCACTCTTATCGTTCAATATTGAAATGATTTTAAAATGTTTTTACACGGCTGACACAAAGGAAAAGCCATGTATCCGAGGTCCATGTATATGTGGAAGATTTATTATACTAAAACTTGACGTCTGAATATTGTACCGATTTAATATTGCTAAAATACAATTATGTACGCACCTCGTGGCTAAGGCTATGTGAATTCTTAAAAAATAGTACATTTAAAACAATTTGCTTTTAATTGCTTTTAACATTCACTATAACTTTAAAATCTAAGTTCATATATACCTCAAATCCTTATGTATGAAGAACTAGTTCACTAATAGTTCCGTTTGTTAACGGAAATATTTCACATTGCAATAATCCAAATTATAAAGTATATTTTCGTGAGGACATATATCTCAGTCCGCCTCGTGACCATGAAGGCAGTAAAGCTTCCGAAACAAAACGTCGGGAAGAAAAAGTAAAAATGAACAGCAAGAAAATCCGTAAAATTTGTTTCATTGCAACTAGTTCTTTTTTTTATTCTGGCACGGCAAAGTGACTACACTGCACCTTATGGTAAACACAGTGCGGTCCAGTTAGAATATCAAGTAGCTAAAGTCAACTATCCCTTGCTACTAGACACAAATCATGCCGGCTTGTTCACGGTGCGGGCAAGCTTATCGGTAAGAGATAGATTATTAGACGAATGACCAATAAATTGTAGGGTCGTTGGGCTTGATATATTTAAGAAAAAAGAAATGACTTGTAAAATTAAATTATGTGGTCTATTACATATAAGAGTCAAACTTAGGAGACTGCAGATTAGGTAATCTTATTTTTATGTTACCAGATTCCTTGATAATGTGATTTGTATATTAATGATATTGTTACCCGTGTATCGCCACGCTGGGGCAATCAACAAAGAACATAAAAATAAAAAGTCAGAATCACAAGAGGATAGCTAAAATATGCATTTCATTTTTCTTCGTGGTTTTATAACTCCGCTCTCATCGTACAATATTCAAGAACAGACAATATTATATAAAGCATTAGGTACTCCATTTTTATTATACCTAATTTTGACCTACATTCAAAATAAATGAACTCTAATTAGTCTTTGTCTGGTAAACTAGATATTGAATAGGTGTTACACGCTTCTCGTAAAACTTGTTTGTATAACTAAGAAACTACCTATATTATACGAAATATAATCAGAGAATTCGGTCGTTTTTTCTCGGGCTCTAGAGTTGAGGTACGATGTTTGATCGTGTTGTGGCCTTCTGAGTACTCTTGACACTAGACCCTCGACTTCTTCACCTTATTGCCCATGGTGTAGTGTGAAGAAACCGGCATGATTGTGTTGAGCAGTGGGACATAGATTGTTTCTCGCTAATCGATACTCTTATTGGACGGCACTGCACATACCATCAGGTGCAGTGTGGTCACTTTGCCGTGCCAGGATAAATAAAAATCAATAATAAATGTTTCACACTGTTCATAGACTCACCTAACCTAACACACTACTTAAAAGCAAGCCTGCAGTTTTAATCTAGTTTCAGGGTATGAAATATTGTGAAGATGTAAAAGGGAATTTCACCTAATGAGGATTTTATTTGAAACGAGTGGAGCAGACGATGATCAAAGTGTTGATGCCAAGTAAACCGCCTGATCTGTACCAACTATGAAAAGCCACATGTAAGGATACTCCAAAATTGATTTTTAAACATTTGATCTCAACGCTCAGGGAGTAAGAATCAATCCTAGATCACTTTCGGCACTACTACTTATTACATACCCGCACCGTCTCTCGTGGCAACATCCTTTAAGTTAACCTGCGTGAAGCACTGGACTAGTTAAACTCTGACTGTGTACTCTATAATCTGGTCAAATAAACTGCTAATCAACTGATTGGTAACTGGCCTGCTAAACGCGGTGGCGTCCTCCTTTATTACAAATTATACACCCCACTCAGTTCGCAATTATATTGATGTACCCGTCGTTATTTTCTAAAACACCTTCGATATACCCTCGATATGTCTAATAAAAGGGAACTACCCTACACTTATTACGATAATCCTAACACAGAATACCAGAAAAGCGAGAAAGTGGAGGGGATTTGGGTCTCTGGAAATCCCACCATGGGAAACGCAACAGCATATTATTTCTCCCGTAAGTCTTCTGTTGGTCAGAATGACTAAACCGAACGAGCCAGCCGTTTTATACAAAATAAATATCTACAACCTACTTCTACATCTAAGCCACATGGCCAGTCGAGGCCAGTCAAGCTACAATAATTGTACAAATTACAGTGGCAATGGCTAAATACTACACTAAGCAACTGGGAATTGGTAACCATCTTGGTTCTGGATGGCAGTTCTACAGAACCCTAAAAATCAGACTTCAATCGTGTTTACTTTTTTTTAAGTGCCTCGATAGGCAGACGAGCAGACGGGCCACCTGACGGTAAGTAGTCGCCGCCGCCCATAGACTTCTGTAATGCCAGAGCACAGCAAAGCCGCTGCCTACCGTTAATATAAACGATGCAACTAATGACTGGCTTTTTATTAAACACACGCGAAATTGTAGGCTTATCGAAACGAAATGCGGGTGGGTAGAGTTTTATTAACCGTCGTCTATAACTCCGTTTCTTTCATACATTCTCAATTAGGCTTATTTCTTTGTTTTCATGTATGTACTCGATGAATCCGCCGTATGGACAGATATTGTAGAAAAAGATTTTATTTACTTACAATACGTTTGTTTTCTATGAATTTCGTTGTCATAGGTATATGATGAGAAATCGTCAACGATTAACATCTACATGTCAAGATTATGCAATATGTTGTATAATTTAGTTAATCATATATTATAAAAACGTTGTTTGGTCTTTGAATAACATAAAGGACATTTAAAACAAGACTTTTCTTGAATATTGTGAAATTTGTTTGAATTTATTTTTAATGGTTTTGTCCTCCAGACGTTTTAGGATAAAGTTACGTAGTAGTCATCTAAACGAATATTAAAACCGCAAGTCTTATATAATATTTATTGTATTAAAAACAAACATTACTAAAGATAGGGTAACAATATTGAGAAAACACTCTCCTAACACAATGTAAAGAGTATCTACTGGTCTGTACTCAATCGGCCCTAAAACAACAGCGATGTCCGCATCGAGGATACCTTTTTGTACTGTCCCTCCGGCAATATCTTTGTCCAATATCTATTGGATTAAAGAATTTGCAGGATTTTATTATATTCGATCAAAGACGTCAGTCTTTCTTTAAAAGTGTCAACTTTGCTTTGTGAAGATTTCTATTTACGTGATTGGTCACTTTTTGGCACTAAATCAAAGTAGTCACTTTAGCACCTGTCTTAGAAATTTGATCAAATACTGGACGAGGAAATACGACAAATCTATTTGATGAGCTGTATACTGCAGATGCCCCCTATTTTGCATTTCTGACCGAGCCTTTATGCTTCTTCACAACGCTGCTCGGAATCCTCTGAGCTATATTTTTCAGCAGTCTTTTAGCGTTGGTCTTTGACTTCCTCGGCAGACTTGGCCGTATTGTCATGAATATAGTTCCACTATTTCGTCGACTTTTCCGCGTTTTAGTTTTACTTGTGCTAGCTTGATTGTCTTTTACTATAGCACTATGTTGATTCTCAGTGGAATTTCTTATTTTCTTGTCTAGTTCTGGGAGTGTCGTCTTGGAGTCGTTACGATCTCCACTGGAGATGTTTATGCTACTTACATTCACTGGTGTATCAACTTCGCTATCGTCAAAATGAAATTCCATTATTCTAAAATACCTATAGAATTATATATTAAAAATTACCAAAACAGATAAAATGGACTTTACAAATATTTCTAGCTGTCAAAGTGATTAATAAGGTTTTTTTGCTAATTCCCGTTAATACTCTTTGGTTGCTTACTTTCCTTTTAAAAAGAGTTGATTGATAAAATATAACTAATCTCAACTATAAGGAAAGTTGTAGTTTTGTTTCACAAGGTAACGAAATGTTTATTATATGATGTGTGTTCAGCAACCATACATGTGGATCACCTGGTTGTAAATCACCACAGCCTATTAACAATAACAAAACCAGAAGAATCATGGATGTGCTTCTAATCACCAAGAACATCAATCAAGAATGAGAATTCGGGAGTTTGGACCTTCGGAAATCTTACACAGCACACGAAACGTGGGAAAATGGTATTGACCGAGTCGAGTCAATACCATTAAAAATACCATAAAAAACTATAGTGTAGTTCTACCACCTTCAGGTGTTTTAAAAAAGCCTTTCATGTTAGGATTACAATAAAACATATTTCAAAATTAGATAGATTTATTTAAACATAAGTGGAAGTGTCAACTGTAATGAAAATTACACGAGATATAAAATTGTATTTACATCAACAATTTGAATGTTAGTTAAGCGTAGAAGAAATCGTGGTCGATCTCGAAATGGTTCCGCGTTGATAGCTCAGATGCTATGTTTGAAGGTATTTTGTCTGAAACAACGAAATATTATTGCATCGTTTATAATAGTATAATAATACTAGCCCTGCTTTACATATTGCCCTACTAGTGAGCACGGGTTTCCTCTGCTAATGCGAGGGTTTAGGCTTTAGTAGAAAATCAAAGGCTATCTACACTTAAGCTGATTTTTGACGATGTTAAAAATATTTTTTTATGATGTAGCAGTAATTACTGGCGTATAATTGTTGTTTAAACTATGGGTATTTATAACAAGTTAAAAAGAAGAAAATGCAAAATATAGGCTGCTAATAACGCTTTTATAATAAAGATAGCCATATTTCACAAAATGGTCTTTGATTCTAAACTCATATAACCGTCACAAGATACTAAAAAAGGTACTCACCATTACACCTATACACCAAATTGGACCAAATAATCATCTCTTGAGAGAAGCAGAACACTCCGAGTCTCCCGCCCTTTAGTGTGAAGTCGTACTGGTTCCCGGAGTCGGCCACCAGCCTGTTGTTCTCATAGATCTTGAGCCGAATGAGTCCGATCCTGGGCCGATGGAGCAGACGCCAGCGGTACGCGGTCTTCTCACGCCAGCCCACGTTGCGAGGGTCTTTCCAGAGGAGCGTTACCTGGTGGACATATCATTTTTAGTGCCTAGATAGACATACGAGCAGACGGGCCACCGGATGGTAAGTAGTCACCGCCGCCCATAGACTTCTGCAATGCCAGGGCACAGCAAAGCCGCTGCCTACCGATTTCAGGACGGCTAGAAAACATCATAAGGCCCTCGGTAATCTTCACCGATCAAAACAAATCAAAATATTTATTGAATCCATGAAATACATTATTTAGATTCAGTCTAGTTTTGTTTACTCTTTCTCCAGTTCGGACTGCAGTGTCGCTAGAGAATGGACCAGAAACTTTAGCGTTGCTCTTTTCAAACACTGGATAATATTAGATTAGAGCAGCTCAACGGATGTTAATTAAGTTGCCTTATTGTTATATTGTGAAAGAAATCTTATTACATCTTATTTGGACCCCTAAACCCCCTCCCGGCTACACCCGTGATTCCGAAACATGACCCTCATGCTCTCATGAGGTTATCAACACATCATCACCGACACTTTGCGTCATCATCGACATATTCTTATTGATGGTGGTTCTTTAGCCCAAGGACCAGTTCGCATTTAGAATGCAAATTTGTATACACTAATGTAAATCTGAAGACAACCAATTTTCTCAATGCTCATTGATTTTTGATCTGCCTGTGGCCAAAATCTAACATCGAATAAAATACCTTATATACTTTCCCATTGCTAGCTAAGGGCCAAATAGACGCCAAATCAAACACCCAATGAATTGATGTTATTAACGCTACAAAAAGTAACACCGATTGTTCACGCAGATCAAAAATGGTAAAGTAAAAAATGCTGCGTATAACAAAAGTTTTACATAGTGAGGGCAAATACCTTTGCAAAGTCAGCGCTTAATTTAATATACTTAAAAAAACATACTTTCTTTAAAAAAAATAACGCGTGCGTCTCAGGACGCTCGACAGAAGTGATAACTAACAAATCTAAGTTGAACTATTTAATATTGAAATAGTATAACTTGAGAAAAGCTTAGGTTATTGCTTAAACCCTATGTATATTATTAATATGATAATGTGAGGAAATGTTATTTATTAATAAAATCTTTTATTGGTTATAAAATATATTTTACCCACTCGATCCCACTCAAATCAAATCACAACGATTCTAAAGAAGTTTCACTTCAAAAAAATATAGCACAGAGATTATGGAACGACAGAAATAAAAATTAATAAAGAAGCCAGACAGAGTGGCGCCGTAACGGGTTACGTTACGAAGTGGTTTACCCTCCCATAAGAAGTTATCATTTCAAAAAAGTGTTTCTTTACGAAATGACAACTTAGGACCTAAGGTAAGTCTGACCTGGTCAGGGGTAGAGGTGGTGTTCCACAGCGCGTTCCTGAGGATCTTCCCAGGGCCGGTTTTGGAGTTGACCAGCTTTAGCTGTATGCCAGGCTCGGCGACGGCCCTGAACGGCGTCGTCTGCCAGTACGTCTGGGCGTTCTTCTTCCACATCACCACGTAGAAACGCTTGTTGTTCTGGTAACTGGACAAGATAAAATAAGTTATTTAATTCATAAAAAGTTCACCGACTTCAATAAAAAACCAATTATGCGTGTCTATAAAATTTTAAGGTTTCCCTCGATTTTTCTGAGATGTCATCGTCAGATCCTGACTTGGTGCCAATGGGACCACCTGGGAAGTATACCCTTTTAAAAATTAAGAATTTCTCGAATCGGTTCAGGCGTCTTCGAGTAATCAGGGAACATACATAAAAAAATGATTCCGACCAATTAAGAACCTTTTTTGAAGTCGGTTAAAAACGAAGTAAAGTTATATAGAAATGAACGGTGAGATCAACAAGATGTTCGGTTGATAATAAACGCAGCAATAGACCAAGCTGTAGCAACACTCAAAACTTTATTACAAATAAACAAACTAGTCAAGTTTAATAATTTTAAAACAGGCTCTGCTACGGACAAATCAAATGGTTTTTGGCCTGTCAAATGCCACCATTAAATTAATCATGAAGGGGTTATTTCGTAAATATAAAAATCTGTGTTAATATTTTGACCTTTACATTCCCACCAAATTCCAAAACCATAACAATTTTTTTTCGCTGTAGGCGTCACTCAGGGATCTGATATATTTGCTGATGCTTAGCCAAGCAATCTTACGTCCGACGATTCATAGAATCTTTACTTAAGTAATTGCTTTTACTGAAGTAACAACAAATCTGAATTATAAATACGAGTCTTGTACTTACCCAAAGATAAACCCAACGTAATCATCATCAATCTGAGTATCCACAAAGAAGGTTCCTTCGAAGTCGATGCCATTGAAACTCTCGAACCCGACCGCGAGGCCAGGGTCCGAGTTTAATGTCTGCGAGATCTCTGCGCCCTCGTTGGCGACCACCCAGTTAGGGTCCTGTTGGGACTCGCCTTCAGGGTCCAGGCGAACCGTCATGTAGTTCCTATAATAAATTATTTCATGCAAAAATAATAAACGTGTTATGGGTACAGAAAATAAAGGATGAAGAGATGGTGTGAAAGATAGTTTCATATACGTGTAATAACGACTTATTAAATTAAGGTGACAAGAAAACCAGTTAGGCGTTTGTGTAACTGGTACCTCTCTTTAGATAATTTTGAAAAGCTAGGCTTTAATTCTAATATTAAATTTTAATAGATATTCGAGTAATGTAAAATGCAGTGAGTAAAATTATATTGAAAGCTGAAAAGTTAATATAATGACTACAAAGGGGATCAATTAACTAAAAAAAACTTGATTGGGGTGTACATAGGAGGTAGGGACTCAGCCCGGCGGCTGCCCGGATAGCCATCGTCCGGGCGAGGGGATGCTGGCTCGTAAGACTGGACTACAGCATAACAGTTTTATTCCCTTTCCGCTTCCCCCCGGACCCGTTAAGTAACCGTGGTGCTTTACGTCTGGCTTCTCCAGACGTAAATGTCCTTTATTGGAGGTTAATACCTTTTTAGTTCAGTATTTGTCTCCCGCTTTGCTATGGAGGGAAGTGGACAATTTTTATTTCCAACTCCTCCCTATATTTCTATTTGATTAATTTCGTTGCGGGATACAAGACAGTTATTAAGCATTCCCAGAGACTCGCCGAGTTTCATTACTCAGTGTCGAAAAAATGCGTGCCATTGTTGATCCTGGCTAAACAGGAGTTACAATGGCGGGTGTGTGGGCGGGATAGTCTCTTCCCCCCGGAGCGAGTGGCGGTAATAAAGCACATGACAACAAAAAAACCGTACCTGAAATCAGTCCTGAATATGCGCGGGTCGTTGGGACAGTTGTCCACTTCGTTGAGGTATTTGTCTCCGTCGCTGTCATCGTGACACGCGTCCCCGACATTATCATCTAAACACAAATTAATACAGATAAATTAAGAGATGAACTTCAAAAAACTGAAAACCCCCTAATTACAAGTATGTTTTTTTATCCAGTTGTCAAGTAGCGAGAAACAATGCTACTCAACACAATCATGCCGATCTGCTTCCTTACACTACGCCGTGGGCAAGAAGACGAAAAAGCGGTCGAGGGTCTAGTGTCAGAGTACTCAGAAGGCCGCAAACGGCCAAACATTGTACCCCAACGGTCTACTCTAGACCCCCGACAAAAACCGGATGTACACTGGTTGACACCGGAACGCGACACACTTGCGTGTGCCACTATGGCGTGTTTTACACCCTGTCTACGGTGGTCGCCATACGGGCAGATATACCTACCACCAGCAAAAACTTTATACTCACTGTTATGATCCTTCTGGTCTTTATTAGGAACGAGCGGGCAGTTGTCTTCAAGATCAGGAATGCCGTCGCCGTCATCATCGTCATCACACGCGTCTCCCTTGCCATCACCGTCAACGTCCTGTTGATTACTGTTGGCCACTGTTGGGCAGTTGTCTAGTCCGTCTTGAATACCATCCCTAGAGATAAAATTATACATACATATACACTCACGCCTGTAATCCCCGAAGGTGTAGGTAGAGGTGTAACCAGTACACCGACTTTTCGCCGAATTTATTACGGTCCCATAAGGGTCCCCATGATAGGGGGCGAGCCTATAGCCATATCGGGCTCAACTCCAGACTCCGGGCTAATATTAAGTAGGTATTTCTAAATAGAAAAACCCAATACCACTTTGCCCGACCCGGTGATTGAATCCGAGACCTCAGCAGCAGTCGTAACGCATGCGCAATTACAACTGCGCTACAGAGACAGGCAGATAAAATAATTTTAATAGCTAACTACGTTTAGCTGTATGTCCTAATTACATTTTGAATAGTAATAGCAAGCCAATGTTCACAGAATACATGTAATACTATAATAATAGGGGATATCGAAATATATCAACCAGTCATGTATCATTCGGACATCGGTGGCCGGACAAAACTGCCAATATTCACCCTTATTGATGTGCGTATGAAGTTGAAATAAAGTTGATTGTGGCTTGTATTTTTACTCACTACTTATTACCTTTTTCCGAACACCGGTGTCCTTGTGATACATGAGAGGTTAAACCATTCCAAAACATCTCTTGTACAACATACATTTTTTCAGCGTTTTTTTATTCTGAGATATTAATGGTAATGTGCACAAAATGTAAGCAGTTGACCATTGCGTTTCACACGATAAGTAATATTTTCAAAAGCCTGAAAAATTTGACCTACCCAAACCTCACTACCATAAAATAAATACACCTAACAGTCACATACATAGTTCTAACCCACACTAGTTCAAACCTGTATTGTGGGTATCAACAACGCGGGACTACGGTCCCACAACACCCACACCCGAAACGAACATCAGAATTTCACACAAACACACATTTGTCTTGGTGACATCGAACCCACGGCCTCCCGTTTCACAACCCACTACTCGCCCGCTACACCACGGAGACTGGCAAATCTATACCTACTATAATAAAGCTGAAAAGGCACTTCGTGTGTACATTAAATATTTTTGCAAAGTTTTGATTGTAACGTGTTATATTATTGTCTTTGGAATTTGTTTTTGGAATTATTGTCTGTCTGTCAAGGCATCACGTCTAAAGTACTGTATTACGACAAAATAATCGTCAATAAAATCATACAGTATATCTCGAGGTAAAACTTAGTCGTTGTTTTACTTAAATCGGTGCATTCAATCAAAAGTTATACCTATTTGAACGAATATCTGTATTACGCAAAGAGTAGTTGTGAGAAATGCAACAGCTAGTCTACAATAAGTTTTTCTGACCTGACTTTGACCGCACTGCACCCGATGGTAAGCGCAGTGCGGTCCAATTAGAGTATCGAGTAGCGAGAGACGATCTATCCCCCGCTACTCAACACAATCATGCCGGCCTGCTCTTTCACACTACGCCATGGGCTAGAAGGTGAAGAAGCGGTCAAGGGTCTATTGTCAGAGAACTCAGAAGACCGCAAAATGGCCAAACATTGTATCCCAACTCACAAGAGTGCCAGGTCAATCGACATCAATCTTACTCTTATACTCACTGATCTCTATCCACGTCGCTATCACAAGCATCGCCAACGTTGTCCCGGTCGTTGTCCTCTTGTTTAGGGTTCCGTACACGAGGGCAGTTGTCACAAACATCCCCAACTCCATCGCCATCCTGGTCCTCCTGATGAGGGTTGTATTTACGAGGACAGTTGTCTGCTTCATTAGGTATGCCTGGTAACATAGAACGGGTTAGGTCATTACTACTCGAATTGTTTATTTAAATAATTTAACCGTCGAAAATATGAGAAGATGTATGAATGTGGAGGAGGCGATAGAAGTGTGTCAGGATCGTATCTTATGTCTCTCTGCCAACCCCCATGGGATACATGCGTGAGTGTATAAATGTGTAAATATTTCGATGCCAATGTTTAATAGTATATGCAGCGGTTAGAATAAAGTATCATTGAAAATATAACCGGAGTCAACGCAAACAAAACAATAAGAATTATTTTAAAAGACTACAACAAACCTAAAGCAAGAAAAATATCTATTAATATAGACAAGCGAATATCAGAAATCAAATATGATAATGATAAATAGTAAACATTTTATAGCTGAAGCTGGGAACGATATGCATGTTGAAATAGACACTGAGATAATTTTAAAAAGAAATCCTTTACAACTCATTAAGCACTTTATTCTCGACAAGCATTTTATATTTATGTTACGCGAGGTCTTCACCAAATATAGATCGATGTTGATAATTCACTTGATAGTCGATAGGATTTACCTCGGGTATGCTCCTAAATAATTAACATCTAACGTAGAGTATTTAAGACTACTATAAGACATGTAATAATAGTGGCATACGCAATTGTGTCGCGTTCCAGGATCAGCCAGTGTACATCCGGTTTTTGTCGGGGGCCTAAATTGGGGTACGATGTTTGGCCGTTTTGCGGCCTTCTGAGTACTCTGACACTAGACCCTCAACCGCTTCTTCATCTTCTTTTCCATGGCGTAGTGTGAAGAAACTACACAGAAGGCCGGCAAGATTTTATTGAGTAGCGGGGGATAGATTATCTCTCGCTCCTTGATACTCTAATTGGACGGCACTGCGCTTACCATCTGGTGCAGTGTGGTAACTTTGCCGTGCCAGGATAAAAATACGAAGAACTCAGAATACTAAGAAGTAAACTCTTGAACAACTTTTCACGGTTCAGTTTTGCGTGCTGAATATTTTTGTGGTAAATATTAACTATACTATAAGCAATAATAACTGTGTTACTATGAGTATTTTAAAAGGCACATAAACGATAGCTACTTATTAATCATTTATTCAATGATTACTGTTACACAACTTAACTTAACCATGACAACCCCATGTCAGAATGTACTTAATACGGATTTGTAATAAATATGAATGAGCACTGACAGTATGACGTTCTAAGCTAAACTATCACTAGAGTGAACACGGAATGACTGAATACTGGAATGCCGTGGCGTTCTCTTTTATTGCAATGCAAGCCTTCACCCCGCTCAATCCATAAGTGATTAATCTACCCGTAGTTATTTTCTAAAATACTTTCGATATACCTTCGGTATTTCTAATAAATGAGAACTACCCTAACAATTCAATAACTTACGATCATCATCCATGTCGTCGTCACACACGTCTCCAAAGCCATCCCCGTCAGTGTCTTCTTGTCCAGGGTTATATTTAGTGGGACAGTTGTCGCACGCATCTCCGTGTTTGTCTCCATCCTTTTCCAACTGGTCTGGATTCGGGGTTAGAGGACAGTTGTCCTGGATGATTAAAAAAATCTCTATTTTATTGGTTCATAGTCATAGGCACACACAAAAGTGCACAAATCTAAACAAATCATCATTAACTATAAGAATATACCTTTCAAATCTTCCTTTTATTTCTTTTAAGATTGACAACACAACCATGTTTCGCTTACTGTGAGAATTCCTAATGCAAATTACTTACCATTGTATGATCAAATTGCAAACGTTCTTTCGAAAACAACATAATAAATTTTTGTAGTATTTCTATGATAAATAATCTAATATAATTAAAAAAATGTCTTTTAATTTAAATAACTAAATACACCCAAAATTAGCACACAGTTCTAAGCCCACACTAGGTAAAACGTGTATCGTGTGTATCAAGAACTACGAAGGACTACGGTCCCAGAACATCTAGACCCGAAACAAACATCTGTCTGTCACACAAACATTTGTCTCGGTGCGGGAATCGAACCCACGGCCTCTTGTTTCACAGCCGGCTTATCATCCGCTGCGCCACGGAGGTTGTCATCAAAATCAAATTCTATCTTAACTTGCGTGTCCTATTCATCATCACTTACAGCAATGTTCGGAATGCCATCATCATCAGCATCTGAATCGCAGGAGTCTCCAGTGCCGTCCCGGTCTGCATCTTCCTGTCCCGAGTTGGACACGTCTGGACAGTTATCCGCCTTGCAGTACGGTTCATTACACGGCAGTTTATGGTCCGGATACCCATCCATGTCTCTGTCTGGACCGCAGACTGTGCCGTTACCCGCCCATCCAGTCTACACAAAACAAAACTTACGTATACGAGATATCACGAACAAGATCAATAGCATTTTATTGTGTCGGTTATTAGTTTAAGGCGCTTTATGGAAAGATACCTTTATACGTATAAAAATTGGTACATCGAGTACTTCTGAGTACTGACCAAATTTTTACATATAGTCCATTTCAATGGGAACGAACTATTTCTGATAGTAGTACTAGTAGTCATGCAAGTGTCCTCAGAATAGAGGAACATTGTATCGAAAGCTATTGAGGAGTTGATTGTTCTGCAGGTGGCCCTGGCACCTGCATCAGGTCCAACACAATAACATTGCATTGTCATCAGGTATAAACCTGAACCTGCATGCATAAGCATGAATATCTAATTTCAGCCTATTCGGAGAGCAGGTTGGAACGAGAATAAAAAAAAGAACTGGTTTTAAATTCAGTTGCAAATTTCGACCTAAATATAAATACTGTTATAGATTCTGCTTTTATGTAAAACCATTATGATAGCCTCAAAAGTATCAACCGAATTCAATAAAAAACTCATTATGAAATTAATAAAATACCCTATAAACTTTGATTTTTCTGAGATCCCATCATCAGATCCTAACTTCGTCCAATGGGACCTGGGAAGTATATGCTTTTAAACAAAAAAAGAACTTCTCGAATCGGTCCAGGCGTCTTCGAGTAATCGGGGAACATACATAAAAAACAAATCCGACTAATAGAGAACCTTCTCCTTTTTTTGAAGTTAATAAACATTGCAAATTAAGTAAATAAATAACACCCAACAGTCACACATAGCCCCGACCCCACACTGAGATACGAGTCTTGTATTGTGGGTATCAACTACGAGAGACGCACGGTCTCACAACACCCAGACCCGAAACAAATATCTGTCTGTCACATTTGTCCCGATGTGGGAATCCCACGGCCCTATTATTTCACAGCCGGCTAAAGTCAACTTTTTTTTTAGTGCCTCGATAGGCAGACGAGCAGACGGGCCATCTGATAGTAAGTAATTATCGCCGCCCATAGACTTCTGCAATGCCAGGGCACAGCAGAGCCGCTGCCTATCGTTAACTGAGCCACAAAAACTTGTGTGATACTCACAGCACAGACGCACTTGTGTCCGAAGCTGCAGACGGCGTTGTACCGGCGGCAGTGCGCGGGGTCGCAGCGCTGCACCAGCGAGCCGGGCTCGGCGCACGGCCGCGTCGTGTTCACGTAGTACGAACCGCCGCAAGGCACGCACGTGTACGAACCCTACCACACAACACACAACACGGACAACCATCACTAATCATAATCATAATCAATAGAACACGTCTGTTTTTTTAATGAAACTAGTGTTAAAGTACTCAGAAGGCAGCAAAACGGCCGAACATCGTACCCCAACTCTAGACCCCCGATGAAAACCGGATGTACACTGGCTGATCCCAGAACACGAAACATACTGTCTGTTTTACACCTATATCCTACCACCAGCAAATCATTGAGGCAATCGCATCAAAATCAATCAAATCAAACCAAATCAAATCATTTATTTTGTAAATTAGGCCACTATGGGCACTTTTTACATGTCATAATAATGTTAAGGTCTACTGGCGCTTCGAAAATGCCCACTGGTCTGAGAAGAAGCACCAAGAAACTCAGCCGTAGGTCTTTTGTAATTTGTCATTACAATTTACATTATAAAATAATTTACATATAAAATACATACATCCTTAAACAAGTCACATTCACATGAAACAAACAAAAACGGTACGGTACATGTTAATACAAGGCAGAGTCGTAAATGAGGCTATACAACCTGTTATTTATTTTCTCTAACTAACAATCAATGAGCAATCCAGGTAGACCAGTCCACACAAGCAGCACCCGTTCACGAGTATGACGCATGTGCCAGCCATCGGCCTCCTCAACCATGACACAGGGAAGTGACCGACCCGGCACATAACGCCGCCGCAAGCACAGACCCTTAAGCGAGCCTGACATACCTTAATCGCGTCAAAGAATGATAGAGGTACAAATTCACAAGAAAATAGCTTTAAAAAAACAAGAAGCCAAGACTATTACGACTCCGGCGTCCTGTGAAAACAACATACATCAAACCGAAATACATTATATAAAATGAGTAATATGTATATTATAAAATAAGTACCTATCAGTGTGTTGTTGTGTTTAGCTGAGCGGCCATGGTTGTTTATCATTTAAATATTCCGTTATATTGTAATAAGCCCTTTTCACTAAAAAGTTTTTTAGTTCGACTTTGAATTGGTCGATGCGCAATTTTTGCAATACCAGCCCTGTATATTATAATAAATAACACCCAACAGTCACACACATAGCCCCGATCCCACACTAAGATACGAGTCTTGTGTTGTGGGTATCTGGGACTATGAGAGACTTTCGGTCTCACAACACCCAGACCCCGGACACAAATATCTGTCGGTCACACAAACATTTGTCCCGGAGTGGGAATCGAACCCACGACCTCTCGTTTCACAGCCGGCTAATCGCCAACTGCGCCACGGAGGCTGTACGTATTATTACTCTACTCTTTAAATGATAGTGTGTAACGCACTACGCTGGCATAGTACAGGTTGATATGCCTTCGAATTTCTTACCAAGAGCTCCTAGGTAAGTTTTCTTTTAATTCGTGACTAGATACACGGACTGGCCACGGAACACCGGACTATGGTGCGATTTTCCATCTTTGGATGACAATTACTCATGTACTTACTGGTGTATTCACACAGAGTCTTCCTCTAGGACAGTTCGCACGTCCTCCACTACACTCATCGATATCAATGCAGCGCTCTCTTCTTCGTTCATCCCCTGCTCCCCTCCAACCTTGGCTGCCTTCATATCCTGTGGGGCAAGGCCCACACACGAACCCTCCATCTTCATTCCTGCATGACACCAGATCGTCACAAGGACGGATCAGGTCGCATTCGTCTATGTCCACGCATTGGTAACCTTAAAAAATACATATTTGCTAATTTACAATTCTTATTGATTTCAGGCTTAAGTATAATTCACAAAGCAGTTTCTAAACTAGTTCAATTTATATATTCACAAGACAACAATAAATTTAAAATGCGACGTGTGATACTTAATATGTTTATTAAAACAGATAAATTTAATTTTGCTGTTGTATGTTATTTTCATACCACCAATTCCTCAACATGTTCATTGAACAAGTTTAAATAATTAACAGTTATTATTTTTCCACGCAGTCGATCTAATTAGATATGGATAATAAACCCAAAGTTCACTCCGCCATTTCCCAATGCTCTTAAATAAGGCATACCAATATTTTTTTGGTACTTCGAGTGTTAGCGAGTGACAGAGTTCGCTCAACATGTGCCCCATGACAGGTGCTCGCAGACCACACGACAACTAGACCATACAGCCTTTTATAAATCAATCTTACCATTCCCCCGGTATCCTCTAGGGCATCCTTCACACTCATAATATGGGCTGGTTGCTTTTGGACTGCACCGTCGCTCCCCACCACAAGGTTTGTGCGTATCACAAATATGTTGACATTGCTGACCATTGCCAACGTACCCTGAAGGACAAGTTCCACAGCGAGGGCCTGTTGAAGACTCCCGACATTCTACCCCTGTGAACCAACCAAGTTATTAAAAATTGGATTTCGAAAAGATCAAATGAAGGGTGATCTTGAAATTGAAATATAAATTGAGTGAAATGAAAGTAAATTCATCAGAACCTTAGAGTAGGTAACCAAAACACATAGATCAGAACATATAATGTGACATACAACTAAATCAAATAATATTTTAAAAACAAGGAAATGGAACTCGTTCACCACTAAAAAAAACCATTTTTTTATAGATTTATACACATGTCGATGAAGAGTCAAGATTTACAGAATGATGAATAAAACTACAGCTTCAATGTGCATCACCTACGTACCTTTAAAGCAAGTATTAGCTCTGCACGAGATCCTGTAACAGTCCTCGCCATTGCCATGGAAACCTGATGGGCAAGCGTCACAGCGGTAGCTACCGTCAGGTAAGTCATGACATGGTACACCTAAAAAATACATTTTGCTGAATTACATAGCCATTATTTGCTGACACGGAACCTTTTGGATATAAGTCTTATTCGAACGTAGTAGTTTGTTTATTGTTAAACAGTGTTTTAAATGTTGTGTGTTTTTATAAATCTTAGGTAATATTACATTGTAGTGTTTACAAACGTCGTTTACATTAGTTTATTGATTAGATTTTACATTGGATCTAATATTTTTTTACTTCGAATACCCGATATTGTAACAAGAGCAAAATTATCCTTACGTCCTCCAAAGCATGGGTTGGCACTGCAAGCAGACCGGCAGGTTTGTCCGTCGCTGTTCTGTCTTCCTGGACAACGTTCACAGCGGTACCCTTGGTCTGTATCTACGCACCTTTCCACTAAAACGTAATATTGAATAGTTCAGCGGTATCATTTGGGATTTTGGGATGGAACAATCATTCAAAACTGCAATCATATATGCTAATGTAGCTTCTAGAACTTAGACTACCAAATCTTTAAGTGTGGATTATTTCGAACTATATGTAATAGTTTGTTTAATAATAATAGACCACAACGATACGACAAAATCAGAATCTATAAACTTCTTCATTTTAATTACTAATATTAAATGTTTAGAAAAATAGTATGTGAAATATTCAAAGATAAAGTCTTGCCAGTACATCTGACCTGACGTTACTCATCATAAATCCGTCACATAATTATGTGTAGTTTTTTGTTTGGAATTTCATTAAAACAACTCATTATACTCAAAGGAAATCATTTGAAAATTAAATTGATATCTGCTTCGTTACAACGTGGTGCTTCTATATTCTATATTAGTTGTATATTCGAGGTTCTCATATTCATTAAACTAAACTAACTTTATTTTATTTCTAGATTTCAGGTACAAAAGTAGACTATTATATTTAAAAATAATCTGCATCAAATTTAGAACTTCTACACGTCATCTTACATCAATTAATAATATTAGCCCTATATTAAACACTAGCTGTTGCTCGCGGCTCCGCCCGCGTGGAGGTCATGTTTGGGAGAAAAAGTATACAATACAAAATACCAATATTCATGCGTTTAACTTAAAAATGACGGATTTTCATACAAACTTTCATTCCCTATTTTACCCCCTTAGGGGCGGAATTTCTAAAAATCCTGAAACATATATTTTTTATTTTTAACTAAAATGCCAAATACTAATTTTCATGAATTTAACTTCAAAAATGACGGATTTTCATACAAACTTTCATTCCCTATTTTACCCCCTTAGGGGCGGAATTTCCAAAAATCCTGAAACATATATTTTTTATTTTTAACTAAAATACCAAATACTAATTTTCATGAATTTAACTTCAAAAATGACGGATTTTCATACAAACTTTCATCCCCTATTTTACCCCCTTAGGAGTGGTATTTCCAAAAAGCCTTCCTTAGTGGATGCCTATGTGACAAAATGTACCTACTGTCAAAATTTCAAGTCTCTAACCCCAGCCGTTTAGGCTGTGCGTTGATCGATCAGTCAGTCAGTCAGTCAGTTTCTTCTTTTATATATACAGATTGTCGCACTACGGGCCTCCTCTACTAATGAGAGGGGTTAGCCTTAGTCCACCACGCTGGCCTAATGCGGGCTGGTAGACTTCACATACCCTCGAAATTCTCAGGTATGCAAGTTTCCTCACGATGTTTTCCTTCATCGTTGAAGCAAGCGATAACTCACATTTAACACATACGTATCTTTAGAAAAGTCAGAGGTTTATGCGATTTGGGTTTCGAACATACGACTTTCGTCTTGACAGTCCTTACATTATCTTTATAAAATATAGTTCCGTACCTTGTGAACACGGTCGCCTGCTGCAGGATATAGGTCTGCATCGCTTGCCGTCGCCCTCCATGCCTTCAGGACAGGACCCACACTCGATACCAGTTGCTACGTTACGGCATTGCACGCCTGACATGTATAATCGAACCTATTTATACTCGTTTTAAAACACGGCTTTGCTGGTGTAATGGAAGTCATAATATATTACATTATTTTAGCGGGAAATGAACAAAAATGTGGCTCGTGTTTGATAAAATCACTATATTTTCTTCGAGCAAGAAATAAATAAATTTAAACCCAAAATTATAACCTGGGTATCTTTAAGTCAAGAGTAAATCTTCTAGGTAAGCGTGCTCCATCGTAGACCACATCATCACTTACCATCAGGCAAGTTAATGGTCAAATAAAAGCCTATCTATATTAAAAAAAACACCCATCATCCTGATCCCAAACTAGGTCAAACCTGTTTCGTGGGTATCAAGAACTACGAGGGACTGCAGTGCAGTCCCACAACACCCAGACCCGAAACAAATATCTGTCTGTCTTACAAACATTTGCCTCGGTGCGGGAATTGAACCCACGGGCTCGAGTTTCACAGCCGACTATTCGCCCGCTGAGACCCGGAGGCAAATATTTGTGTTTTTAATAATGTTGTAAGAAATTACAATTATAAAGAAAATAAACTTCAAAATAAAATGAATTGTCCCGTTGAATCAATTTTGTGTCGTTGAAGGAATGCTATCTACAGAGTTACCATTGCCCCCACAGATTCGTACCACAATAATTGACGATAATAATTATTCATTCAATTCCAGATATGATTAAGGTTAATCAAGCAACTTGACTTTTATTTATTCGTGAATTTACAACGTGGGTGAAACATGTAACTCTGTAGGCAGACTTTGTAGGCAAAGTAAATACTTCTATAGAAATAAAACTCGCTTTACAGTTTCGAATACATTTAATTAAAACCCACACTTAAAATAAATGTTGCTTGATTTACCTTAAAGCTAAGAATGATGGTGCTATACTAGTGCAGGTAATGTTAGTTAGTTATTATGAAAATAATCAAACGAAGCAAAATCTGGTTAACGAACAAAAACATCATAGCCAATTTTAAAATAATAACAATACAATTCGATTGCGTGAGATATATCATGGATATTTTCTATTGTTTATGTATCTAAAAATGAAATGATTACATAAATAATAATGATTAATTCGGAAACTAGAAACTTAGAGTAATTCCAACAGAAAGTAATTTAACATATCTAAGTTATGTAACATAAAAATTCCATATCTTGAAAATTACTAAGTTTTAATTTATCAACCATTAGTAAATTGGTTAGTTATTAAAAAATAAATGAAGAGGAGAATATAACTGAGGTATTTTCAATAGAATGTTCAATAACCAGGATAGCATGACGATCCAGTGCATCTCTCGACCGGAGGCGGGGTGGGTACTCTGTTACAGCACTGGCGCAGTTGGTTCCTCAAGTTGTCGATAGTGCCCTTCTGTTCGGCGACCTCATGACGAAGGTACTCTATCGTGGTACGGAGTAAAGTGAGCTGACGAATCACCTCATCTATACAACAAAAATAATTACATTTTGGATAAAAATACTATACAAATTTGAAGGAACACAATGCTACTTAAACCTTTTATCAGTACAAACTTAAAAACTGATCTAGGACTTTTGGAATTTAAACTAGTATGTGTTGTGATTTATGGATGAGTTAATGAAAATAAAATAGTTTTTTAAATTCTATAATGACTCTTACCGTCACACGACTCAATACCACTTGAAGGTATATCGCCTCTAGACGGAGTTGGCAGGATACCATTAGCATCTAAGTAATTTGTAGCGTCATCCCTTTGCATTTCCTCTTCCCGCTTCCGCCTCTCGTCCTTTGCTATAAAATCTTTAACCTCTTCCACGTCACTTTCGGGTTGATCAACCACTAGTAAAGAAGGGGGTCTCATTGTATCTTCTTGGATGTTACAGCTTAGTGAGTCTAAGGCAGCTTTTTCACTACCGTATATCTCTACCTGTGCATTTTCTTCGTGGTACTGTGTGATAAACTAATTATTTACTAACTATCTTCTGCATTTAACAATAATATAAGCTATAACCATTTCGAAAAGGCATTATTTATATCGATTTGACACCCTTACCAATTTCAACTTCTGGCTGCCAAGTATATCAAATAAGCCATTGCTGCCAGACATAGCATGCCAGTGAAGGGACCGGCAACCGACGTAAAGCTTTACCCTGCTCTTGGACACCACCAGAAGTAAGGTACCACGCGGATGCGATCCAAGGCCCCAGGATACTGACCTCAATTGACCGCCGTGGAGGCTTTCCAAGGACACTAAATATGAGAATATGTTGATTATATTAAACAATATTATGTAGTTCTGTAGATTTTATATCTATTTTTACCCCCTCTTTAGTTGATTATAAGTAACTACCTCATAATAATAGATGTGAATAACGAAAATATATGATGAATATAATAGGTGCATATAGTTCAATAGTTGTGTCAATACTTTCATAAAGTAAGTCAAGAAAATTGTAAGTTTACCTTTAAAACTTTTACGATTGTAGAAAAGTGAAATAGCCGTGTCTTCTTCTCCTTTCGCATGTAAAAGTTCTTCTCTAGTGGCGCTCTTCCCATGAGGTCCTCTTACAAGAATGGCGATCTCTCCTGCATTCTTTACCGAGCCTACTGCAGCTATTACCTCGCTTGTTGCTTCTGTAAAAAACAATAAAATATCAATAATCTTAACATAGAAATTTTATTAATTCATAATTAGTTAGCATACAACTTTTGAATACTGTGGAAACGCTTTTTCTATTTTGGACAACCGTCCTGACATACAATTCTAGTTGAAAGTTTCTTATTTATTAGCATCTAAGAGTGTAACAACTAGTAAACTGAAATAGTAAGGAAGACAAAACAGTTACATCGAACACTGATATTTAAATGATCATCCCAGACCCATCGTAACGGGGTCATTATGTCGATTTTAAAGTAGTCTTTGGTTAAACTGGAAAGATTCATGCTATCTGTATATAATTACTATTGGAAGTAGTACTACAAGGTACTAGAAGTAGTTGTCTATCAAAGTTCAATTATAAAGTAGTGATGTTCAATTATAAACACGAGATTTAAGCCTTATTTGTGTTTAAAACAATAAGAGTCTGTCCGAGTGGCTTCAGACATTATCTAACAACCTGTTAGATAGCTATATTGTATAGATAGTTTGCTAAAAAATAGCTACAAAACAATATATGCTTATATTGTTTAATAATTTTTTCTCATTAAAAGCTAGATTAGCTAGCTGCCTTATAAGATTAAAAGTAGATTAACATTAGATTTAAATCTTATTCGGTGTAACTCATCTGTATATATAAAAGAAGAAACTGACTGACTGACTGACTGACTGATCGATCAACGCACAGCCTTAACGGCTGGGGTTAGAGACTTGAAATTTTGACAGTAGGTACCTTTTATCACGTAGGCATCCACTAAGGAAGGGTTTTTGGAAATACCACCCCTAAGGGGGTAAAATAGGGGATGAAAGTTTGTATGAAAATCCGTCATTGTTTAAGTTAAATTCATGAAAATTAGTATTTGGCATTTTAGTTAAAAATAATAAATATATGTTTCAGGACTTTTGGAAATTCTGCCTCTAAGGGGGTAAAATAGGGGATGAAAGTTTGTATGAAAATCCATAATTTTTTAAGTTAAATGCATGAAAATTGGTATTTGGCCTTACAGTTAAAAATTAAAAACACATATTTCAGGGTTTTTGGAAATTCCACCCCTAAGGGGGTTAAATAGGGTAAGAAAGTTTGTATGAAAATCCTTCATTTTTTAAGTTAAATGCATGAAAATTGGTATTTTGTAGTGTATACTTTTTGTCTCAAACATGACCTCCACGCGGGCGGAGCCGCGAGCAACAGGTATTTTTGCCCAATCACATTATATTCTTATAGGAAGAAGATTAGATTTTGAAGCATAAAATAAAATGTAATACAATTTTCACGTGAAATATACTAGTCATTAAATTTCTTGTTAACTATCAATTTAACCTAAGTATCGCTTCTAAGAATCTCTCCATCTTAGAATTATTTACATTACCTACTTATTCTGATTTCCCAAACTTAAAATATTAGAAACTTGTTTGAGGTATCCGAAGAAGATTTTGAAAACCATTTTCTTTTTTTGATATTATTGTCCGTGACCGTCTGGTGAGCAAACATTATAAATGCGAATATCTTGCCATAATGCCTTGCACTTTATTTAATATGATCTTACACAAATATTGTGAATTACAATATGAATGATCTACATCTGAAAATTTTAAGACAGTATAAATATAGTACAAAGTTCAGACAATAAAGTTGTTTTATTAAAAATCTCCAGCAGTCGCTGTTGTAGAAGAAATTGTGACAAAGATCATAGTTCACGACGATAAATGTAGCATTGTATTAAATTTGTGAATCTCGAGATAAAGCGCGGAGCACTGAACCGCTCATAGATAAATTGTTGCTAAATCAAATCATGGCTCATATTCCTCGCTTCTATAATAGAATAGTTTCTTGTAATGAAGTTTTAAAGCAGTGCTAGGAGAAATGAGTTCTGAGTATATGCGGACTAATACTATAAGGTTATATATACCTTATAGTATTAGTAATATTATAGTTATAACATTGTTACCAGCGGACACATAATTCTTGATAAACAGCTAGATTTCTAAATTCGTAAATACCTCTTTGGGTGTATCTGATAGTTCGTACTTCAATGGATAGCAACCACAATACATGAGAAAAACCCGCTATAGTGGGTTCTACGGGCGACACACGTTCCAGTCAGCCCGTGTATATCCAGTCATTTTAGGCTGGCTTAATTCTGTCAGTCGAAAGTAGCTATACAACGGCTAAAATCGTATTTAGACTAATTTGTACTTGCAAAATAGTTCAGTGTAGTATCTTTACCGAGCCGTGTTAAAATACACGGGCATAGAATACTAGAGTATATAGGCATCCTAAAGGCGCTTATTAATGCTAAAAGGAATTACAAAATTGAACAAAAGCCTCTATGAAACTGATAATTAAGAAACTAATCTTCAAAGGTATGGACTTTACGTGAATACAAAGCCTTTCAGTGTTCGGGCATGACATAAGAATTTTGTAATAAGCGCAGTTGTAATTGCGCATACGTTACGACTGTTGTGCTGAGGTCTCAGGTCTGGGGATACGTCTTTTTTTTAAAT
The DNA here is from genome assembly GCA_905220505.1 of Laothoe populi. Lineage (NCBI taxonomy): Eukaryota > Metazoa > Arthropoda > Insecta > Lepidoptera > Sphingidae > Laothoe > Laothoe populi. The sequence goes on from HG992165.1 coordinate 4,392,601, forward strand.
ATTATCAAAAGGTTGATTGGAATTAATAGTGATATTTAATTTGCAAAACCGTTGGTCTTTTGTCGTTCCGACCTCAGTGTGTCACACACATCTGATTAACACAATAAAAGTAAAACGGGAACAAGGTTATGCAAGTAAATAATGTAAGTTATCGCTACATATTGAACTTTTGTTATGAAATACACTAACTCAAAGTAAAAGATGCGTGGAGGAGTTATATTTATTTTTAAAAGCAAAGGCCATGATGTTCATGTCGATAACAATAAAAAAAATGAAATGAAAGAATATGATCACAGAACGTTGAAACAACTGTTTCTAACAACATACATATACACTCACGTCTGTAATTCCCGAAGGGGTAGGCAGAGGTGTAACCACCTACTTTTTGCCGAATTTAATATTTAATAGGGGGCGATCTTATCACCATACCGGGCAATATCACTTTACCCGACACGGGGATCGAACCCAGCACAACAGTCGTAACGCATTCGCAATTACAACTGCAGCACGGATGCAGTCATATTATGTACATACAACATACCTTTGAAATCTGCTGTTAAATACATTTCTAGTCCTACTAATATTATAAATGCGAAAGTTTAGATGGATGTTTGTTACTCAATCACGCTACAACGGCTGGACGAATCTCATTGAAATTTGGCACAGAGATAGATTATAGTCCGGAATAGCACATAGGCTAATCCCGGAAAATGTACAGTTCCCGTGGGATAGTTTAGTTTTTCACAGAGCAAGGAAGCGATATGATATTTTGCATAGTGGTAGTTTAGGGATCATGACATATGCCACTTTTTATCCCGGAAAAATGCACGCATCCTATGGGATAGCAAAATATAGAAAGGCGTACTAGCTTAAGATCCTCCATGGATTGTATACCCTTCCTTCCAAAAATAACCTCCACGCGGGCGGAGCCGCGAGCAATATCTAGTATCTGTATATATAAAAGAAGAAACTGACTGACTGACTGACTGATCGATCAACGCACAGCCAAAACGGCTGGGGTTAGAGACTTGAAATTTTAACAGGAGGTACCTTTTATGACGTAGGCATCCACTAAGGAAGGGTTTTTGGGGGTAGGTTAGGGGGTTAAATAGGGGATGATAGTTTGTATGAAAATCCGTCATTTTTGAAGTTAAACGCATGAAAATTGGTATTTGGCGTTTTAGTTAAAAATATATATGTATTTCACGATGTTTGGAAATTCTACCCCTAAGGGGGTATAATAGGGGACGATAGTTTGTATGAAAAATCCATCATTTCTGAAGTTAAACGCATGAAAATTGGTATTTGGCCTTTTAGTTAAAAATAAAAATTACATTTTTCAGGATTTTTGGGAATTCCACCCCTAAGCGGGTAAAATAGGGGATGAAAAATGTTAGGATAGATTTGTTTTTGTTTTAGACAGAGCAAGGGATCCACATGATTTTTTGAGTGTTAGTTGATGGGCTACTTTTTATACCAGAAAATGCACGGTTTCTACGGGATAGCATAATACAGAAAGGTGTAATAGCTTAAGAGGTCTCCATGGAGTTTTTTACCTTTCTTCCAAAAATAACCACCACGCGGGTGTATCCGCGGGCAAAAGCTAGTTATATATATTATAACTGCATCCAGAGTTATTCCTACATCATGACACAACCGCTTGACTCATAGCTTCATTCGAGTACTTCGACAACCAGTTCAATGCTTTGCTACTTAAACAAGTTCTTGCTTTATTTATTTCTATAATTACTTTCTGAACTTAAAATAAATACATAGAGTCTTAATAATGCGCTAGTCGTTCCGTGTATGGATGTTTTGCAGTAGTCATTTTTAATGCCTAGTATTTAACGATCTATTGTTACTCGGAGTTTGTTGCATTGTGATACATGTCGGGACAAGCATTGTTCAAAGTATTATATTCCAGGGTCCGGAATAGTATAAACAAAAAAGTATTCAAATATAGAAAGCCATCAGTCGTCAAGAAATCTGTATACCTAAAAGAAGAAACCAGAAGAAACTGACTGACTGACATATCAGCGCACAGCCGAAACGTCTGGGATTATAGACTTGAAATTTTGACAGTAGGTACTTTTTATGACATATGCATCTACTAAGGAAGGGTTTTTGGAAAAACCACCTATAAGGGTATAAAATAGGGGATGAAAGTCTGTTTGAACATCCGTCGTTTTTGAAGTAAAACGCATGAAAATTGGTATTTTGTATTGTATACTTTTTCTCCCAAACATGACCTCCACGCGGGCGGAGCCGCGAGCAACAGCTAGTTACTTATAAATAGAATGCTGACGTTCTCGATTCTACCACTTATTCGAAAGATGTTCATGCTCTGATGTATATAACTGCACTGCACACAATATCTAAATATTTTTTTTTATCCAGGCACGTGGTCTCACTGCATATGCTGATAAGCGCAGTGCCGTCCATGTAGAGCATCAAGTAGCGAGACAATTACACCTTGCTACTCCAAACAATGCCTCAAAACTCATGCCGACCTGTTGATCAGTTTGTCTATTTTTTTTATGTTAAAAGGAGGCAAACGGGCCGGAGGCTCACCTGATGGAAAGTGATCACCGCCGCCCATGAACATCTGCAACACCAGAGGGCTTGCAAATGCGTTGCCGGCCTTTCAGGAAAGAATATGCTCTGTCTATTCGTGATTAGATGAAAAATTGCTTTTTAAACAAGGGCTTTTTACAACAGAGTTTGATAACGAGTGTACACAGTACCTTTCAATATCGGCTTTAAAATTATCTTTAAAAAATGCCTGTTGTTTACGTCATCTAATTTTTTTTCGAGTCTGTCTATTGTGGGACCGTAATCTCTAGTTCCCGGTACCTACGATACAGACCTAGTGTGATGTCTGATTGTACCTATTATTACTATATCCCTGGTGATCCAGTATGATGGGATAAGCAGAAGTGCTACTAGGACACCCACAGTGGTGCGCCGATTGGCCCCTATTATTAGGCAGCGTATCCTATCTTTATTGGGCACGAATTGCCACTAATTAAAATTTTTCATAAAAGCCAGCTGAAAAAAGCCTATTTCCATAAAAATCAAAATGATGCAATTAAACCATTACAATTACACTTACGTCTATGTAACCGCACTCAGTCCTCCGTTACATCACTTTACCGGGAATTTATAATGACCAGACCAGTATTAACTGTGACGATATGATGTCACTGAAGTAACTGTACGCGGTAAAAAAAGCTGCACCGCCATCTATGGCCTTCCTGGACTATGCGACCTCGATCACGCGTTTGAAAATAGTTTGGTACTCGCCTAGTGAGCAATGGAAGTATTGGTAATAGTTAGAAGGTATCTGATAAAAAATTTAATACATGACGAAAAACGGAGTCAGCCAGTCAATATCCAGTTACTTCAGGCATGTCGCATAGTAGTGGCAACTGTCGCTGGCAGGGACGCGAGGGTTTTTAACGGTCAATATTTTATTAAGACTGCGCTGAATTCACCAGTGTTCACATTTTCCATAGTAAATAAAAATGATCATCCAAGGAGCCCTTTTCAAATGGTCATAACCCATAATTTACTAGGTATTTAACTAACCTATCATTTAACGATTTCTTTTGTTGGGGATTTTAATTTAATTATGACTGTACTTCCCGCCAATCCTACAAATTACGTTGAGTTCCAACATTTTGTTGAAAGTTTACTAACCAAAGGTTTATGTGTTCTGAAATATCATAAAAAAAATCACTACAAATTATTTTCATGCGTGTCTTATATTAAACGAAGTATATTCGAAAAAACGGGTCCAAATATAACAGAAAAAACTTCAAATAGCCAATATAAACCACCAAAAAAGCTGCATCTCCGGCACCAGAATACTCGGCTTTATTCGCGTTTTTTATGCAGCACTTAGTGATAAAATCGGGGCGCCATATATTCCCGTAAGCTCCATTTAGACATAAATAATTTCATGCAATGCATTTCATAAAATTTTAGTGATAGTGGGTTTTTCTATCTAGAAATTATCAGTATTATACCGGAGTCTGGAACCTGTGCCCGGTATGGCGATAGGCTCGCCCCCTATCACATTATGGGACCGAAATTCGGCGAAAAGTGGATGTACTGGTTACATCTCTGCCTACCCCTTCGGGGATTACAGGCGTGAGTGTATATGTATGTATGTATAATTTCATGCACGTAAGAAACCAGAATATTACATATTTAAGAAAGAAAATCGAAAGACACGGTCTCGCAAACGGAAATTTTCTATTACACTCATATCTCTATCGTACCAGACAATATACAGACAACGGTATTTCAATAAATTGATCTAATTTGACTGATATTCAAATTAGATTTTAATTTGAATGATTTAATTCAATATTATCTTTCATTAGCGAATCCGATTGAACTAATTGGGCTTAGGAAATCAAATACAAATGCGGATGGGTGTATCCAGCCTTATAGCTTTATGGTCATCTGATTATCAGAGTATAACTGCATCAAGTGAAGAGAATAATTTATTTCCCGTTTTCTATATTAAAATAATAAATAAGATAAAATTACATTTTGGTTTAAAGATGTGAAACGTCATCATAATTTTTGTCATGTTCATGTTAGTTTAATGTTAAACTCTGGTGATAAATATTTAACTTTGCTTATCGGCAATATCTTACTGAAAACCTAACAAGAGAGTTAAAATATAGAATTGAAAGTGGGTGTACTGGATACACCTCTGCCCACCCCTTTGGTGATTGCAGGCATGTATTTATATGTCGAAAGCACATGGAGCAGCTCAACTGAGATGATACTACTGGGTTTTCAATAGCGAAGTAATAATTCTCCGTTGCCTTTTGACCGATAAATGATCTATAAAAATCATTTTTTTTTTACCGACTTTAACCGACTAAAAAGGAGGAGGTTAACAATTCGTCGGAATCTTTTATTTTTATGTATGTTACCCGATTACTCGAAGACGCCTGGACCGATTCGAGAAATTCTTTTTTTGTTTGAAAGGGTATACTTTCCAGGTGTTCCCATTGGCACCAAGTCAGGATCTGATGATGGGATCTCAGAAAAATCAAGGGCAACCCTCAAATTTTATAGTGACGCATAATTTGTTTTTTATTGAAGTCTGTGTACTTTTTATGTATTAAAATACTTTTTATGTTTTATAATTTCGACAATACCATAGCTCTCGTATTACCAGTATCAATATGAATACCTACCATAATGTGCTTCTTAATCGCCAGTCATCTACTAAAAACTTGATATCTACTAGATCCGGCCATAGATCACGAATCAAAACAAGTTGCTGTATTAGGTGATACACCCACGGTGCGTGTTGCTTTATGATAGCCTAATTAGTACACCATGCCGACCACATGCTTATGCTGCCATATGTCGGATTGATTGACATAACTGCTGTAAATACCATATGTATTTACAGCATTTACATTTACATGTAATGTTTCTGGAGATATTTTTATAAGATTATTTGTTTTTTAACAAGCAGCAAAAAAAATATTAAACGTTTTAAAACGATAACTAAAATGTCTCGGTGGCGCAGTTGCAATTGCGTACGCAATACGAGTGCTGTTCTGGGGAGTCGGATTCGATCCCTGGGTTGAGGAAAAGTGATATTGGGTTTTTCTATCACAAAATACTCAGTATCGGCCCGGAGTTTGGAATTGTACCCGGTATGGCGATATGCTCGCCCCTATCACATCATGGGACGTTAATAATCTCGGTGAAATGAGGGTGTACTGGATGAAACCAGCATGAGCCAGATGTATACCTCTGCCTACCCCTCCAGGGATTACAGGTGTGAGTATGTTCTTGATTTGAACACCTTCAAAGTTGTTCGTGCTCGGTACCTAGTTGTAATACATGTGAAGTTGTGTAAATTTGTAATTTAGTTTGAATTCCCAAAGGAAGACTTGAAGAAGAAGACACTTTCAAGTCCCGTTGGCATTAAGGTAAGCCAACGTTGCTTGTCTTTGTTGAAGCTGTCATAACTAAGTTCGCGACTTTGCAATCCTCGTATTTTCCAATAATCACCCAAAGCCGAATGAATACTAGAAGTTTGGTTTTATCTTAGTGTGGCCTGTTATTTTACCGCTTGTCAGATGAAACTGTCCCATAGCATGTCTCTACTATTTGTCTACTCTATACTAGCTGTTGCTTGGGACTCTATTCGCATGTAATTTGATTCAAGAAAAACATAGATTTTTGAGCCTATAACATTAATAAGCATATCATTTATTAACCGACTTCAAAAAAGGAGAGGGTTAACAATTCGTCGGAATCTTTTTTTTTTTATGTGTGTTACCCGATTACTCGAAGACGCCTGGACCGATTAGAGAAATTATTTTTTTGTTTAAAAGGGTATACTTCCCAGGTGGTCCCATTGTCACCAAGTCAGGATCTGATGATGGGATCTCAGAAAAATCAAGAAAAAACAATTTTTATAGTGACGCATAATTTGTTTTTTAATGAAGTCGGTGTACTTTTTAGGTTAAAGGCACGCTAACTATTCTTTTTTCCTTAGCTCTTTTTAGAATCGTTCTCGACTCATACTGTGATGATAAAATATTAAGATGTTTGTAGAATATTTTATTTGATTATTTATTAGTGGAGGCTTGTAATTTTTCTCGTACAACAAAATGACCAGACAGCACCTGATGGTAAGCGCAATGTCGTCCAGTTAGAGTATCAAGTAGCGAGAGCCAACTATACCTCGCTACTCGACGCAATTATGCTGAACTGAGTAGCTTCTTCACACTATGCATAATCATCGGAAGAAGAGAACATGGTACATGGCAAACTGTTCCACAGCTTAATTAGCAAGTTACTACACATTTGTATATTATTAGTCTTCCTTTCAACAAGTAAATAAATAGTACAGTCTACATTATTATACGTTTAGTCATTTTACCATGATACCGGAACAGATCAATAGAGAGCAGAGACTTCACTGTTATATGTATAGAATTTAAAAAATATATTTACGACCAATTTCAATAAACGAGCTTAATCCGAAACTACAGATCGTTCCGAAAAATGAACCAGTAAGAATTAAGTTTGAATTACGCCACGCTTATAAATGACATAGTTCGATTGGTTTATTTTCTGTATAACGTTATACCAACACTCAACTAGTTGTCCCATTATGAGATCTGCATGCAGCGTCCAGTGCACAAGTTCATTCATAATCATTATTGTCCTAGTTGAGTCTACTACAGCGTAGGCGGTTACCAAGGCGCGACAACACGCAACGAATCTAATTTAATATGGATCGAGCTGCGAGCTGGATTCTAGGTGGCGATATTTGAACGCTTTGTTTTTGTGTAACCATGGTCACAATACGGGACAACAGGGTTGTTTCCTGTGTTTAATTTTGTACAATTTCTTTTGTGCCTCGATAAGCAGATGAGCAAACGGGCCACCTGGTGGTAAGTAGTCACCACCGCCCATAGACTTCTGCAATGCCAAAGCACAGGAGAGCCGCTGCCTGCCGTTTAAGGACTACTCTTCTTAAGCCTCGTTTAAAGAAGGACATGTCATAGCGCTTAGGGAACACCGCTGCAGGGAGTTCATTTCAGAGCTTGCACATACGTGGTAAGAATGAACGCTGGAAACGGACCTTCCTAGACGGAATCGTTTCCAGGTGGTATGGATGAACTCTGTTGCTGTGTCGGGTGGTGCGATGATAAAATGGTGATGGAGGCACTACGTAGGCAGGAGGTATTAGATATGCAATGGAATATAATACGCAAAAGAAACGCTTTTGCGAAAACAGAATCGAAATTGCCTGAAAATTAAGGTCACAATATTTGTTTTAAATATCGGTATGAGCAAAAAGGTTGCGTAGTAACATCTCTCCTTCGCACAACGGCACAGCAATGATCATTCTGAGAGGTGACGTCACGGCTCATATCTTGCATCCTTTTGCTGTCATTTGACAATTACCCCTTCCAGCAGATTTGAATAGCGTCTTATTTACTTAATTATGTTCGGATTCATAAAATTCTTTCAATATTAGTTTTAGGTACCTAATGTAACTTGTTTATTACATTAAAAAAATTGGGTCAACTATGCTATTGCGGACATTTCACTTAATAACGTTTGATTACTTAACAAAAAAACCGTTTTGTTTATGGTTTGTTTCAAATTGTTCGTACAAATGCGGAGCTCGTAAGCATTTGAAATAAATGGATGCAGGCGCTCGTAGATCACGCTCAATGGCGCGTATTGTAAGTGCTATGTGCAGGGAATAGGCCAGTTGACTGTTTTTGGGAAACCGTTTTATATTGTTCTTCATGGTCTATATTATTAAATAATTATCTGTATATATAAAAGAAGAAACTGACTGACTGACTGACTGACTGATCGATCAACGCACAGCCTAAACGGCGGGGGTTAGAGACTTGAAATTTTGACAGTAGGTACCTTTTATCACGTAGGCATCCACTAAGGAAAGGTTTTTGGAAATACCACCCCTAAGGGGGTAAAATAGGGGATGAAAGTTTGTATGAAAATCCGTCATTTTTGAAGTTAAATTCATGAAAATTAGTATTTGGCATTTTAGTTAAAAATAAAAAATATATGTTTCAGTATTTTTGGAAATTCCGCCCCTAAGGGGGTAAAATAGGGAATGAAAGTTTGTATGAAAATCCGTCATTTTTAAGTTAAACGCATGAATATTGGTATTTTGTATTGTATACTTTTTCTCCCAAACATGACCTCCACGCGGGCGGCGCCGCGAGCAACAGCTAGTCATTCATAAACATAAAACATACGTTATATATCAAGATTTAATTTGCATTTTTATAAATGAACTTTATGTTTCCCACCAAAACGCTACCAACTGTCATAGCCGTCGTGACGTCAGCATCTGCAAAACTGATAAAAGTTTGGCTCAGTGTTTTCATATATGTTTCGACCGGTGACGTCATGCATGACTGATGGGTGTTTCATGTCACGTTATAAAATGCTTTATTTTTACTTTTTTTATTGAAAATATTAAATAATCACATACAAGTTAAGAAATTGGTTTAATTTTCAATATTTTTAGATTAAAATGTATTATAAAAAACGAAATTCAATCAGGTTTTCACTTACTGTCAACTACCCTATTGACGGGGAAGGATAATTATTAAATTAAAATATCGAGCTACTATTACGATATACTATTTCATAAAACTAAGTAATCTATTATAAAAAGTAGTGTTATTTTGAACAGTGCTTGAATCGACCACTTCAAGCTGGTTCTTGGGGTTCTGTAGAAAATGGCATAACCTCATCGTTATAATTTCTTCGTGTCTGCTCGCCTATGTAACATAGTTTTATAACATAATGTTTGCATAAATTCGATAAAATTTTACGGATGGTGGTTTTTTATATAAGTTTTACTAATACTACTTTACAAGGAGAAAGATAATAAATCCGTGGCATAGTGGTTGATTCACTGTAAAATGAGACCGTGGGTTTGATTCTCGTACCAAGACAAATGTTTGTGTCAAGCAAAATTATTTGTTCCGACCACAATACAGATTTGACCTAGTTTGGAGCCAGTACTAAAATTGTGAATGTTAGGTGTATTTATTTTAATTTATTATATATGTAACTCAGCTGTATCGTGTTATTTATTATTCAACATTTTCATTTAAGATGTTATTAATTTTGTAACAATTTCTATTGTATTAACCAGAACAATTATAATGTTAATATTACCAAACATAAACAGCCTTAACCTTTTCAAAGGAACTGCTGTCATCGTTTGATTTACACAAACAAATTATATTTCAGAGGACTTAATTAAATAACTTTAAGACAAGATGTCGGGCTTTAGTTACCTTCTTAATTGTTTTATTATTTGCGAAGATTTGGAAGACATGGGATTTTTATATCAATTACAAAGTCAAATAGGAAGGTATTTTATTAAATTTTGGGCTACAGCTTTCTTATTTGTATTTTATTGTTTCTTATGATAGCCCTGACACAATTTTTGTCTCAGGGCAGACAGGAAAGTGCTTACCCCAACTGAGCAAAATTGCTTTTCTATCCTGGCATGCCAGTGCAGTTAAGTATGATGTAATCAAGTCATGGTAAGTATAATGCATTCAAGGTAGAGTATCAAGTAGCGGGAGACAACCATCCCTTGTTACTGGATACAATCATGCTTGCCTGCTGAGTAACATATTCATACTATGCTTAAAGGAGCCCTAATTATAAGGAAGTAGGAACACGTGGGCCTGCACCCTGTTTTACAGCTTGATGATGCGGCAAAGATACGAATTAGCGAATCTCTTGGTTCGAGCTGGGGTAATAGACACCAAGATCTGTGGCTCCGTAAGCCAGTATGCATTGTTTTGGTGTGGAATAGTTTAGCATCTGATAGTAAACAAAATGGAATCCAAAATATATAATTATACATACGGTACCATTATGGCGGCATTAATTTTATACCCTTATTGTTCTATTTGTAGGGCATGTTAGACAATATTAGTTACACCTAAGGGCATGGGTTCGATGCCTGGTTGGTGACGATATATGATAGGTGCAAGCGTATAAATATATGAACTATAAATACCTGTGATTATAGACTAATAACTAAGAAAACAAGTTCTTTCTGAGGTTTTTCAAACTAGGGCAACACTAGGTCAACAATATAATCAGAGTTTATTTTTAATAATTCCACGTATTTACCAACCCCTGTTTGTGGAATGTATTGAACGATACATTGTATGAAATGAAGTATTGTACAAAGATGAGCATATGATTTCATTTTATAACAGCTCTTTATATTCAAATGAGTGTTAACATTGTTAATTCAGTACAGGGTTGTGCTTTATTATGATGTTCTATATTCCACGATGTTAGTAAAGCTGTGAAATATGTTCGATTTACAGCAAAGAGCCTCTAAGGCGCAGTAGGTGAGAAAAGCCATGACCGGCTTCCGCGTAATGAATTCACAGCTTGGTAATTTCAATAAGGCATTGAAATTACCAAGCTGTAATAAGTGAGCTATTTGGCAAGCCAAAATAGCTCACTTATTACATCGAGGATTTTATAACATAAAATACCGTCTCCTGTCGTATGCGTCCTGCCTGTTATGACGTACGGCGCTGAGACGTGGACACTAACAAAAGGCCTAATCCACCGATTCCAGGTCACTCAACGAGCTATGGAACGGGCTATGCTTGGAATAACTCTCATGGATAGGATCCGAAACGACGAGATTCGTCAGAGAACCAGAGTAGCCGACATAGCCCGGCGAATTAGTAAGTTGAAGTGGCAGTGGGCTGGTCATATCTGTCGTTGTAATGACGGCCGCTGGGGCCGAAAGGTACTGAGACCACGTCTGTCCAAGCATAGTGTTGGCCAACCTCGTGTCCGCTAGACTGACAACCTAAAAGATGTGGCGGGAGGACGCTGGATGAGTAAGGCGGAGGACCGTCAAGGGTGGCGTAATCTGGGAAAGGCCTATTTCCAGCAGTGGACGGCTACAGGCTGATAGAGTAACCGTATCCTACAAAAATGTTTGGAATAACTTTGAATAGCGACGGAGCCGAACGAGGCACTATTTCTTTGTATTTGGATCATGCAGCTTGCAATTTCTACAAGTAGAAGGTACAATATAAAATTCTTATAAACAATTTATATCCATAACCAAAAGTATCCGAAGCTGTCGGATATCATTATCATTACTATAATAAATCCGAAGAGGCAGTTTCTCAGTATATTAAATGTTTTTGCAAAATTTTGATTGTAACGTGTTATATTATCAATATAGAACCAAAAACAAATGTTGTTTGGAATTATTGTCTGTCTGTCCGTCAAGGCATCACGTCGAAAGTACTGTATTACGACAAATGAATTACTTAAATCGGTGCATTCAATAAAAAGTTATGCCTGTTTGAACGAATATTTGTATTATGCAAAGAGTAGTTGTGAGAGATGAAACGGTTTTATGTATAGTATAAGATAACTTACACGCGGGCGCAGCCGCAGGCAACAGCTAGTCTGAAATAATTTGATATCAGTAGACATAACCAAAACCGATTAAATACTCTGCTGATATCCAGATCCCAAATTTCATATCTCTAACATCCCTGCTACCACTCGATTGATTAATTCTAAATTCTTTTTTTTTATTCTGGCACGGCAAAATGACAACACTGCACCTGATGGTAAGCGCAGTGCCGTCCAATTAGAGTATCGAGTAGCGAGAGACGAGGCCTGCTTCTTCACACTACGCCATGGGCAAGAAGGTGAAGAAACGGTCAAGACCAACTCTAGACCCCCGACAAAAACCGCATGTACACTGGCTGATCCCGGAACGCGACACACTTGCGAGTGCCACTATGGCGGGTTTTACACCCTGTGTATGGTGGAGGCTATCCGGGCGGATATGAATATCCTACCACCAGCAAACAAACAAAACGGTATGTCTGTAGTCGGCTCAGTGATAAATCTAATATGTATGAGTATAAAGTCATTGCCAGGAGCTAATTTTGCGGTTGCGTGGTCGTTAGTCTCAAGATTCGATTCGATGATGTCACGAATGGAACCTGTTGCGTCCACGCTCTCATTACTATGCCTGATTGAGTCCTTTGGAGCAACAAAAATTATGCAAAAATATTATAATTATCACTCTTCCGCAATATGTCATAATAATGCCTGACTGACTGGCTCGGTGGCGCAGTTGTAATTGCACATACGTTACGACTCTGTGCTGAGGTCTCGGGTTCGATTCCGGGTCGTGTAAAGTGATATTGGGTTTTCCTATTTAAAAATACTCAGTATCAGCCTGGTGTCTGGAATTGTGCCCGGTATGGCGATAGGCTCCCCCTCTATCACATTATGGGACCGTAATAAATTCAGCGAAAAGTGGGTGTACTGGTTACACCTCTGCCTAATCTTTCGGGGATTACAGGCGTAAGTGTATGTGCGTGTAATAATAATATACACCCAACGTTCATACATTTAGTCAGACTTTTGGTCTCTGCAACACCTAGGCCCGAAATTAAAAAAAATCTTATTCTAAAGCTACCTCCTTCATAGTTACTTCCTTTGACGGCCTCTATGGCGTTGTGGATGAGTAGTTTCCTGTAAAACGACAGGCCGCGAATTCGAACCCCGCATCGAGACAAATATTTAATCCACAATTTGTTTCGGGTCTGCGAGTTGTGTTGTTAGTTCCTCGTAGTTCTTGATTACGATATAAGTTTCACTTAGTGTGGGGTTCGGTACTATGTGTGCGACTTTTATTTATTTAGTTCTATACTATTCTACCACAGTCATAAAAACCGGCGATAAAGCCATGAACCGCAGACTTAATTAAAAACTGGTATACATTTTTGAAATTCTAGATTTGAACTTAGCCTCTAAGCTCGAGTAAGAATTTGTAATAAAGTATGTCTGGAAAGTTAGTACAGGCAAAACCGACTCAACAAAGTTTCATAATAATTGAATGAACAATATTAGCAGTTTCAAGTAAACCGACGCCGAAATACAACTCTGTCAATATTGTGTTTGTATTCTGGAATTTAGTTCGGTCAAGCGAAATAAACTACGAATAGTCGAAATGGCTGGTTAGTATTCTAGCAGACAATCTTAATAAAAACATGAAAAGTGTCAATACAAATATCACAAAGGACGAAACGTAAAGAGAAATTATAAAATCTTCGTTAAAGACCCCTTACATACACAATAATATATGATCATTAAATACAAAGACTAAATAATGATCGGTGCAAATTATCCATTGTTTTGAGAAGAATCACTAAGACACTTAACTGTAGGTGTTTTGATAATGTTCACCTTTTTTAATGTATCATGCAATAGGATAATAATGAAAAAATATGATGGCATATAATTTAAGTGTGATTTGACAATAATATACGGATAAAGCAATACATTTCAGGAAACATGAAGAGCAATAAAACCGTCCATATAGATTATGTATAGTACTAGATATACGTGTTCCGATTCAATAAAAAAATTGGCAGACACTTTTCCGCGCTTGCTTCTATAATAACATTAACAAGCAACTATCAGTGATCAAAAGTTAATTGTACGCTTTCTCCTTAACTTTAGTTGACCCCTAATGCCCACACATTTATACGGCGCTACACCAGTCTATTATATGTATGTATGTTTACGTTGCATCATCGCACAAATTCAGATTGTTTTCGGCGTTACGGGTCATCTAAAGTTTTGCATAGATCAGTGAAAATGAGTATATGTATTTCGACAATAACAGTGCCCATAATAATTGCACATAATTGCGCATGAGTTACGAAGTGCGAAGGTCTCAGGTTCGATCCCCGGGACGGGTAAAGTGATATTCGGTTTTTCTATTTAGAAATACTCAGTATCATTCCGGAGTCTGGAATGAAGCACGGCATGGCGATAGGCTCGCCCCCTATCATATTATGGGACCGCAATAAATTCGGCGATAAGTGGGTATACTGCTTAAACCTCTGCCTACCCCTTCGGAGATTGAAGGCGTGATTATATATTATATAGTCTGTCGCTACTGGATACTCTAATTGGACTGCACTGTCACGTTGCCGTGCCAGTACAAAAAAAAAAAAAACAAATATCATAGATGGACCCTTACAAAGTGTTTATACTGATCATGGTATTAATGCACCATGTATAAATTTCAGTGGCGGACTAAGCCCATCCGGGGCTCGGGCGGCAATACTAAATATTGTAAATATAGTATTCAGAGCCTCCAAATCTGGAGAATTCGTATAATTTACCGATCCCCCATGGCCAGGGGCTCAGAATAGGCTGTCCCTTCCTTCCTCCCTTTGATCTCCTACTGATAAAATAGACATTCCGATATTTATAAATAAAAATGATATTATTCCATTTATTCAAAGAGAGTGAGAGATATCCTTTGATATTTACAGCTTCGAACTTTTCTATCGCAAACAAAAACTAACATAATACGGGTTATAGCTGTACGATATAAAACCGCCAATTTACACTGGTCGAACGAGGTTTGAGAAGAAATTACCCGCTTAAAATAGATCGTAACCCACACACTGTGCTCTATTTTGTATGCCCTCGAGAACATAAAATGTGGGACCTACGAGTCTGAGCATAGAACGCAAATTTCGCATGACACTGGACGATGTTTTATCTAGTGAAATCTTTGCTTTTTAATCATTGCTAATAGGTACAACAGGAAAATTAAACCCAGAATAATTTTGCTTAAAAAATGTTCCTCAGCTCGATCTACTTATAATGAAATGTAATTAATTCAACATTTCATCACAACTGCGAGCCTAATCACGAAATCGTTCTCACAGCTTATATTGCTCTCATCTGGAGGTTCAATCAAACAAAACATCATTCCAGATGTTCTATTTAATGATTATAGTGATCATCCTACTAATATTATAAATGCGAATGTTTAGATGGATGGATGGATGTTTGTTACTCAATCACGCTACAACGGCTGGACGGATCGGGTTGAAATTTAGTTAGTTAGTCTGGAATAGCACATAGGCTACTTTTTATCGCAGAAAAATGTTGCCCTGGGATAGTTTAGTGTTTCACAGAGCAAGGGACAATATTATTCTTTGCAAAGTGGCAGTTTAGGGACCAGAAAATTACATAGACCACTTTTATCCCGAAAAAATGCACAATTCCTATGGGATAATAAATATGGAAAGGTGTAATAGCTACAGATGCCTCCATGAATTGTATACCTTTTCTTCCAAAAACAATCTCCACGCGGGCGGAGCCGCGGGCAACATCTAGTTAATCATAAAAATAAACAAAACTTTGTCGTCAGATCATGACAAAATATACCGGACCACCCTAGACGTAAACCCATTGGAATTCAAATCAACAAAATCGGTCCAAGTTTGGTGAAAATTGTGCTTCGTAATAAAAAATACAATTGAATTTAATATCTCTGCCATTTTAAACAACCCATTTCAAACAATATTTTTAGACAAATAAACCTGCTATTAAATTTTTTTCCTTTTTCAGAATTAACTTTTTGATATTTTTTTCCGCTTGCATGGTAAATAGCATCGCAGATGTAGTATTATTTGCTGACGATACGTCACTTATCTTTAAAGTAGACAGGAAGGATGAGAATCTTCTAGAGTCCAATAAAGCTCTTAGCTTAGCTCTGGACTGGTTTTCTGCAAATAACTTACTTTTAAATGCAAAAAAACTAAATGTATTAAATTTTCAATGCGTAATGTGACCCAAGACAAATCAAATATTACAATACATAATAATCCATTGGATCTAGTTCAGTCAACTGTATTCCTTGGAGTTACAATAGATGCTAAATTGCAATGGGGTCCACATATAAAAGTGATTTCTAGTAAATTGAGCTCCGCTGTATTTGCAATTAGGAAAATTAGACAGCTGACAGATGTGGCGACGGCTAGGTTGGTGTATTTTGCTTACTTTCACAGCATTATGTCCTATTGCATTTTGCTGAGGGGTTCTGCTGCAGATCTGCAGACAATATTTATACAACAGAAAAGAGAGATTCGCGCAATTTACAACCTCCGATCTCGCGACTCTCTTCGAGAACTGTTTAAAGATATTAATATACTGACGTGCCGGCCGAATACATCTTTCAGAATATAATGTATGTCCGCAAAAATTTAGCTTACTTTAAAAAAAACAGTGACATACACAGTCTAAATACAAGAAATAGGAACAAACTCGCAGTTACAAAGTTAAGACTCACTAAGACAAATAATTCATTTATGGGTAACTGTGTTAAATTTTATAATAAACTACCTTCCGAAGTAACGAATCTGCAGGATAATAAATTTAAATTCCATGTCAAACAAGTGCTAATGTCTAGAGGTTACTATAAAGTAGCAGATTACTTAGCCGATAGGGATATTTGGAATCAGTCCTGCACACTGCACCAAGATACTGTAGCATGTAATTGAACTAAAAACATATTACTACAATTAAACTATGCATTTTAAAGGTCCTGAATAATGACATATTTTTAATATATAATTTTTTTTTTTACATTTTGACATTGTACTTTTGTGCTAATACAATTATTATTTTGTTATTTTAAGACGTCCGATCGATCGTTCGATTTATAAGTGTATGCCCTTGATAAAAAAAAGAGTTATGTAATTGTCTTAACGTAGGTATATACATAGTCAGGTCATAAGTATTGTCACACAGTAAAAACTTTTATTTTAGAATGCTGGCCACAAAAAAGTTTATTGAATTCGAATTTCAAATTGTTCATAAAAATAAAAATGTATACTCTTTAGAATTTTACTCATTTTTAAATATGGAGTGGACGCTTAAAGAAGACCGTGTTGCAGTAATTGCGTTGCATCGTTGCGGTTACGCGCCAATTCAAATTTTTGACATACTGAAAAATTTGAATATAACCAAAAGATTCGTTTATCGTACCATCAAACGATACAATGAAGACTCTAGTGTAGATGACAGGTCAAGAAGTGGTCGCTCTCGGTCTGTTAGGACTCCAGCAGTGATAAAAGCTGTGAAGGCGCGAATTCAAAGAAATCCCAAACGTAAGCAGAAACTGTTGGCCCTTCAGATGGGGTTAAGCAGAACCACGGTGAAAAGGGTGTTAAATGAAGACTTAGGGCTTCGGGCATATCGAAGAAAAACAGGACATCGTTTGAATGCTCGTCTAATGGACCTGAGACTGAAGAGATGCCGCGCTTTGTTGAAGCGGTACGCGGGAAAAAAATATCGGGAAATTCTTTTTTCAGATGAAAAATTTTTTACCGTAGAAGAGAGCTACAACAAACAAAATGATAAGGTTTACGCACACAGTAGTGAAGAAGCGAGCAACCGTATTCCGCGTGTCCAACGAGGTCATTTTCCATCCTCGCTCATGGTATGGTTGGGAGTTTCTTATTGGGGCTTAACAGAGGTACATTTTTGTGAGAAAGGTGTAAAAACGAATGCAGTTGTGTATCAAAATACAGTCTTGACGAACCTTGTGGAACCTGTTTCTCATACCATGTTCAATAACAGGCACTGGGTATTCCAACAAGATTCGGCGCCAGCTCATAGAGCGAAGAGCACATAAGACTGGCTGGCGGCGCGTGAAATCGACTTCATCCGGCACGAAGACTGGCCCTCCTCCAGTCCAGATTTGAATCCGTTAGATTACAAGATATGGCAACACTTGGAGGAAAAGGCGTGCTCAAAGCCTCATCCCAATTTGGAGTCACTCAAGACATCCTTGATTAAGGCAGCCGCCGATATTGACATGGACCTCGTTCGTGCTGCGATAGACAACTGGCCGCGCAGATTGAAGGCCTGTATTCAAAATCACGGAGGTCATTTTGAATAAACTTTAGTGTCATAAGAATCTATGTTTTGTTAAGTTCATTTTGGTATATAAATGGTTACATAATGAATAAACTTGTTTCAATTATTTTATATTAAACATGTGACAGAATTTATGACCTGACTAGGTATATACCAATGAATGTTAATTGTAAATGTGGGTTTAATGCAACTATGCACCCGTAATTATTATTTTTTTTTATTACTATTATCAAGCTTTATATTTTAGTGGTGCTATATATGCATTGATTCATATATTATTAAAATATGTCTGTAAAATTACTATGAGAAAAAAAAAATATATATATATATGACAATTGATGACGAAAAAAACAAGCCCGGAGTTTCTTTCTGCCTTTCTTCTTCGGGTCGTCATCGCTTAGGTAGCTAGTGAAAGGCTGGTAGGTTAGCTAGACTAGGGTTAACACTCATCCCTTCTATATCCATCCAGTTTCCGTTCGCCTTCTCCCCTCCCATTCCTGCGCCTTCCCGTGATCATCTGCTCCAGTCACTTCCTTTACCGAAGACCGTGATTACCTTCCTTCCTTTTTGTGGTCTCCCTCTTTTCTCGCTTTCCAGTCCCGTCCTCGTTGTATCCTTCCTTGCCTACCAGCCCTTGATGGTGGTTTCTAAGTTCCCATGACGTTAGACATAATTAATTATTTTTCCGTATGGTGAATTTCCATCTGTGTTTTGACATGTCATAAGTGCCTTTTATATGCCTACGTGATCAATAAAGATTTTTATTTTTATTTATTTTTTATTTTATTTATTTACTTAGAGCGTGGAAAATTAACCACTAATTAAATATTATTAAAATATTCTTTTTTTATATTAAATGAGTGTAACATCTTTTTCTTTTAGTTTAACATAAATTATTTGGAATAAAATAAATCTTTATACGAAACCGAATGACTAATATTTTCCTCTGCAATAAACAAGTGCTTATTCATGCTTTTGAAATAAGCAACACACGATATATTGCGACACAAGTCGCTTTATTCACCCAATATGGTGCCTGTGCCATCTGCTTGGCCTTTGAACGGCTTTTAATAACATTGAGTGCGCTTTATTTTGTTAAATGTTTTATATGTAAATTACGGCTTTGTGAAATCTTTGACTTCAAAAAGAATCAGTTGTCAGGTCGAAGCATTTTTTGCCCTTCTTCTTGAATATGTATATCGATTTCTCCGATATACAATTATTTTTTTAGCTCTGTAGGTTTTACCTGTCGCATAAATGTGGATGCCATGACGGAGTATGGAGTACAAACATTAAATTACTCAAAGATTTTTTTTTTATATATCACAGTCCGACAAACGAGCCAGTGGGTCACCTGATGTTAAGTGATCTCTACCGCCCATGAACATCCACAATATCGAAAGTATCATGTATGCGCTGTCGGCCTTAATAGGGATTAGGGATAGGAATAGGGATAGGATTAGGGACAGGAATAGGGATTAGGGAAGGGAAGGGGGAATCTGGGCCTCCGGATATCTCACTTACCATACGAAACGCGACAGTGAACTGTCACTTTACTTTGTTTTCTGTGAGACAGTGGTACTACCCCGGTCGAGCCGGCCAATTCATGCTGTAGACAAATATGTCTACAGCGTTGCTCTACCACTTTTGAATAACAGCATATGCGTCTCTTTTCGGTACCGTGTTGGTACTTATTAGTTATATCTGTGCCTAAGACAAGAAAGTAAAAAAAAGTAGAAATCAAACTTTAAATACGACATCATTTTACAATATATAAGTAAAAGTTTTTTATTCATAAAAAGTACACCGACTTCAACAAAAAACAAATTATGCGTCACTATAAAATTTGTTTTTCTTTGATTTTTCTGAGATCCCATCATCAGATCCTGACTTGGTGCCAATGGGACCACCTGGGAAGTATACCCTTTTAAACACAAAAAGAATTTCTCGAATCGGTCCAGGCGTCTTCGAGTAATCGGGTAACATACATAAAAAAAAGATTCCGACGAATTGTTAACCTCCTCCTTTTTTGAAGTCGGTTAAAAATCAAAATTAACATGATTTTTTATTTGAATATTTTCATAATTTCTATTTTTATTCATGTTTTTAATGCTTATGTTTCTAAAGTAAATTTTTGAAATCAGTTCTCATATGTTACTATTATTTTTATTATATCAGTTGCATGCCTAATCTTTCCTATGGTGAAACCAGTTTTACTTCAATGTATAATTAGAATATTATGAAATTACAATCTCTTTCAGGGAAATTCTTATAGCGCAATTAAATTAATGTAACAAGAGAAGCTCAGAACTGTGTTCCTTATTACGAATAGCGAGAGGAAGGGTAACAGCTGGTAAACTTCCTGAAGGAAACCATAAAAATTTTAGTAACTGCGCTATAAACCTTTGAGAAATAATATCTGCTGATATTTTAATGTTACTATTGAATATTTTGGATACGGTCTGGATACAGTCATTGTTCAAAAGCAATCTTCGAACAAGGAAAAATAAACATCATTTTGACAGCCTCCGTGGCGCAGTGGGTTAGTAGCCGGCACTGAAATGAGCGACCACGAGTTCGATCTCGCACCGAGCCAATTTGTTTGTGTGATTTACAAATATTTGTTTGTTATGAGACCGAAACTCGCTCGTAGTTCTTGATATCCATGACACAAAACTCGTATGAGATAGGATGTAGGATGTTATTTATTTTATTGTTTGTCACACCATAATCTCGGGACTATAGAGTCCCGGACTTTCGGAAGACGTGCATGGGGCCTTTTTTTCCTTCACCGATAAAGCAAGCGATAATTAACAATTAATTCACACGAAACTTTAGAAACGAACGATTTCGAACATACGACTTTTGTCTTGACACTCCGTACCGCAACCAATCAGGCTATCGCTGCTGTTATTATTATTAACTAATATTTATTTAATTTCGAAAATCATTGAAACATCATTCACTACTATATATACATTTACTGAAATCCAGTCTAGTTTTATGGATATGCTCCTAACGACCAAAGTGAGCGTGTCAAATAAAATAAATGACGGTTTGTTTGGCACCGAAGCTTGTAAAATACGCTTGTCCACAACTAATGCATTAACTATGCCTTTAAGTAACCTTTTGCGTGGACGTCTGGCCCTTAAATTGGATTAACAGTTTGACCTCTCCATTAAATCCGAGCATGTAAATAGAACGAAATTGCCGAGTTTGACTTTGGAAAATGTGTGTTTGGAATTTGTCTAATGGAAATGTATTTTGAAATGTTGCAATATAAATTTAATATACCAATTTGTCTGCCTCGGTGGCGCAGTTGTTATTACGTACGCTGTGCTGAGGTCTCGGGCTCCATCCCCGAGTCAAGTAAAAATGATATTAGGTTTTACTAAGACGAAATACTCGAAATCTGGAATTGTGCCTAGTAAGGCGATAGGCTCGCCCCTATCACATCATGGGACGATAATAATAATATAAGCTCGGCGAAATGAGGGTACTTACCAAAGGACACCATCAATTTAATGAAAATTATACTTTTACTTAACCAAAAAAACACTGTTTATTTACCGATGGAAATTTCAAAAGAAGGTTCACTTATTTACGTACTCTAAATTGCATGCATATTTTTCTCTTCATATTTAGAAAAAGAAATATAGTCATTGAATTTCGTGATTCCGGAAACCCTTCAAGTCTACGCCCTGCTCGATCTTATTATCGAAAGGAAACTTCTTATAGGCACAGTTTAGGCTATCTGGGACCCATCAGACCGAGTCCTGTACCTTTACCCTGTGTGATATAAAATCGAAACCCGAGTTGACAACAAAGACAAATCGCATGAACATTTTTAACCGACTTTAAAAAAGGAGGAGGTTTACAGTTCGTCGGAATCTTTATTTTATGTATGTTCCTCGATTACTCGAAGACGCCTGGACCGATTCGAGAAATTCTTTTTTTGTTTATAAGGGTATTCTTCCCAGGTGGTCCCATTGGCACCAAGTCAGGATTTGATGATGGGATCTCCGAAAAATCGAGGGCAACCCATAAATGTTAATAATTTGACTTTATTGAAGTCGGTTACTTTTTATGTATTAAAAAACTTTTCGTCTATTCCATTTGCCTCAAAAGTGGTACACGCTAACGAACCCTGAGCTAACATTAACTTTTCTTACTTGGCTAACTTCGCGTCTAAGGTGGTTCGAGTTTTTGCAACACTTTCGCATTCCGATAAGGAGAGTTCAGCACGTAACCTAATTATAGCTTTGGTGCAGTCAATGAACTTGGGACTATTATCGTGTCTTATATTTATGGACTTTATTCACCGCTATTCGTCATAGAGGATATGACTATACTTTCATCCGACAGCTAAGAATATATTTTGAAGGAATATTAATGTTTAGGATTATTATTCCTTTAATATCTGAGAAAGTAATTCAATATAAGTAAAGAATCAATGTGAGCTGAGAGCTCTTGTGCGTCTATCAAACTGCAACATATTGGTTATGATGATTTACAAACGCTTTACATTCGATATACGATTTTCAGAATTTTTGATAATAAAATCTGTATTTTTCTATATGCTATATATATCCTCATACATAGTATCTTAAACAAATGACCTTTTCGAACTTTAAATTAAAATGCACATTCGACTTCAAAACTTTCCTCCAACGGTGACATCGGAAACGTTGCAGATGTTTTGTTGCGTTGTGAAAGACTGTACACTATATTTCTGTCCTATTTTTCTTCGTCCGTTTGCGACATCACTAATGACTACGTAAATAGTATACTCTTAATGAGGAGTCTTGTTCCAAGCGGAATGAAGATGTTCGGAAACGAGCTTCCTGCATTAAATAGTGCATTACTAAATGTGATGAAATGTTGTCAATCTGGTATAGTGTAGAGTTGCCAACCGTCCTGTTTTCCCAGGACATGTCCTGGTTTTTAGTGTCCTGGGTTTTTAAAGCGCTCGGATAAGGTCTTGTATTTTAAAATTTGCACCCCACTTTTGGAATTCTTCGTAAGGGGCGGCCTCACGGCTCGCGAGTGTTCGCGCTGTTTAAAAACAAAGACGCGTCCTGTTTTTAAACAGAATTGTCC
Organism: Laothoe populi; assembly: GCA_905220505.1. Lineage (NCBI taxonomy): Eukaryota > Metazoa > Arthropoda > Insecta > Lepidoptera > Sphingidae > Laothoe > Laothoe populi. The sequence goes on from HG992165.1 coordinate 4,416,022, forward strand.
TGGTATGGCCAACTTCAAATCCTAGTTTTTGAATTTCGGAGTTGGTAACCCTAGTATAGTGGATATATTATTTTTATTAATCTGGCTGACCGGAGAAGGGTGTCGCCCACATGATATATAAGCAAAACTCTTGTATATAAAAAACTAGCTGTTGCTCGCAGCTCCGCCTGCGTGGAGGTTTTTATTTGGGAGCCGATGTATACAATCCAAGGAGTTGTCTTCTGCACTGAGGCACTTGTAGCGATTGTCCAGCTTCTCAGGTGTTGTGCCTGAATCTTGAGATTCCATCTAAAGAATACCCCACAAGTTTAACCTCACTTTGCCCCTTTTAGGGATGATTTTTCAGAAACGTTGAAACACGTATTTCCTACCAAAAGCCTAAATATGAATTTACAGATCCCTAAGTCGAGGAATTATGGATTTCCCATACAAATTTTGAACTCCTATTTGACCCCTTTCAAGGTTGTTTTTTGAGAAAAAAGATAGCCTATGTCCTTCTCTAGGATATAATCTATTCCCTTACCAAATTTCATTACAATCCGTTCAGCCGTTTAGTCGTGAAGAGGTAACAAACAAACAAACAAACAAACAGAGTTACTTTCGCATTTATAGTATTAGTATGGATATCAACACCAATGAGAATTTGGAATTGCAGTTTCCTTCATAATCCGATCAACTCCTCCGTGATGCAGTGGACAAGTAGCCTTTGACAGGCTACAGGTTCGATCTCAACATCGAGACAATGTTGGTGGAATCCACAGATAACCATCTCGATATTGTGAGACTGACAGTCTCTCGCAGTTCCTGATATCCACGACTCATGTGCTAGCGTGGGGACAGGACTATGTGTGTGACTGTTGGGTGTTATTTACTTACTTCTACGCCTTTGAAAACGACACATGGCAGTGCTTACTGACTGTTGCTTGGCAGCAAGAATAGACAATGTGGTGGCACCTACCCAAAAGTCGCATCTAAGAGACTAGGGGTGGGACCTAGTCTGGTCTTAGGTGGGTAAAGAAAAAAATTTACAAAGCTAACACATATTCAGTCGTGAAATATCTCGATAGTCTATTTTGGATGTTGTATGAATAACCAAATAGGAAGTACACCAAACCCAAGTATTGCCACAATCTCAGTGAAGTTTAAGAACTTGACTCACACAAGGCGCCAAACCTGTAAAACTATTTTGAGAAAAGTAGCCCAACAGATCAAAGAGCAATCTAATATTTTCTTTTATCACATATCATTTATCAAGTCTATTATCACCAAGGTTTCAGTATTTAATCAATAAGATTCTAAAGACATCTATCGTATGACTCCAAGATGCATTTCAATTACGATTTTTAAATGATCTATTGATTTCCATTTAACTCTATTAAAGTAACTAGATGTTTGTTAATCGACCTATAGGAAATGATTTGCTATTAGTGCATCCGTTGGGATTATTAATGCTAGATAGGGGCTGATGTTGACGCTATTAAAACCTTATATAAAATCTATATCGAAAGCTTACCTTTAACCGGCATAGCTAGTTGAAGGCAAGGGTTAAGCTTAGTCGCGCAACTAGGAAAACACGTAGCTACGCCAATGTCTAGATCTGACAATAATAGATAATATTTTATTCATATTGGAGTGACTTGGCACGCTATAACTATAATTTAAAACAAGAAAGACGATCCCTTGTTTATATACTTGTTATGCAGACATTTTTCATAGCCTCTATACATTTAAAAAAACAAAATATTCCTCGCTTCATTCTCCACGTATTAGGAGATGAAATTGAAAGAAACCAACAAAAATAAACAATACATTCCTAGCGTAGTAGTAACGAACAATAGTCAGTTTGACTTGTATGAACATGTAAGACTAAATTCCTGATGACCTAAACGAAGATCAGAATATCGTTTTAAAAATTAAGTATAGGACAGCTGGTCCTTTAAGTCGTACAGAACATAAAATTCTTCTACAATGACAGCCCAAATGACAGTACGTACCTTTGTCGAGAGTGAGCGCTTGTGCCGCCACCAGGAAGACGAGCAACGCGAAGCCACTCGCGCACATGGCTGCAGAAGCCATGCCTGCCAACAGATCATTGTGATTAGCGAAAATTGTGATAAAAATGAAGCAAAAACTGATAGTTGGAGTGGATTGTCTTTCGCTACTGGATACTCTAATTGGATGGCACTGCGCTTACCATCCGGTGCAGTGTGGTCACTGTACGTGCCAGAATAAAAAAAGAGACTGTGTTTTCGGTTTCAATAACAGTCCAATAATTAATGAAAATATGGTGCGTAACTCTACATACTTACTTGAGATTCAACGCACCTATTATTATCAAATTTATATATTTTTCTAACGCACGTTTGATCATAATGGTAGACAAAAAGCTGTATCAGAAAGTTTTATAACTTATGGACAATTATGAGATTTGCTCTATAAATAAGAATTAATCATAATTAAACGGTGGTTGTACAAAATAAATTATATAAAGCTTATGAATCATTAATTATTGTATTGCCGTGTCTAACTAAGGGGTCCTGGCAATTTGCCACTTTTGCGACCCCGCGAGAATTGCACATCCGGGCTTGTTACGTTGCAAAGGCCTCTATAATAACTCATTTTGACGGTGGCTTGGTGCGACTCCCTATTTCTTTCCTTGTTGTCCTACGGTTTAAAATATTCCAGAGGGTATATACTACATATACACTCACGCCTATAATCCCCGAAGGGGTAGGCAGAGGTGAAACCAGTACACCCACTTTTCGCCGAATTTCGGTCCCATAATCTGATAGGGGGCGAGCCTATCGCCATACTGGGCACAGGTTCCAGACTCCGGGTTAATACTGAGAATTTCTAGATAGAAAAACCCAATATCACTTTACCCGATCCGGGGATCGAACCTGAGACCTCAGTGAAGCAGTTGTAACGCATGCGCAATTACATCTGCGCCACCGAGGCAGTCAAGTCAAGAGGGTATATATAGGTTTTTATATATTTCTTACTTGGGTACATTAGCTATATTTTACCCCGGTTCTAATTATATACCGGAATATTGATACCTAAATCACAGTTTTTTATCATAACAGACAGAATGGACATCTAAGGGTGATATAAGACGAGACATTTTATAAATCTTTGCAAGCATAAGCAGGATCTACAATCTTTTATGTGGGCTTCTATTTAAATTATAGTCTGTTGCCAACGCTACCCAAATCTTGTTATTATACAATTTATCAGTTTTACGCTCGGCGATTACTGTCTTGTGTTTGACCTAAAATTGTTTAGGGTCAGTCACATTCCACTGAAAGACAATTACACGTAAATAATATTGTAAAACAGCCAAACTAATATAAAAGTTAAGCGCTTCGACAATCTTCATTTTTTTACTAATTAGTACGAACATGTAATCGATGCTCGGACGTCCGAGTCACTGAGGACAAAAACTGTAATCGTAAATGATTTGTGTTATAAAGGTTTCGAAATCTTAGACCTAAATTGGTAATGGTATTTTTTAAGTAATATATTATACTGAACTCAATACCTAAAAGAAATAATGTATTATTAAAATCAGCTTTTATAGTATAATTTTTTTTAGAAAATAACGCTTTTAAAATATAATAGGTAGGTAACTTATATGAACCCATAGCATAGATTTAGTATATACCCCAAAGGCATAAGAATTACTTAGTACTGACATTGGTTTTGATATATTTTTTCATTTTACGGACATTCTTCGACATGTACTTATGTTTAATATAAATCTTTTTTATTTTTTATTGGCGTTTGCGTAATAAGTGTTTAGTAGGCAAATATTTTTGTAGATTGATCTGTTTTCTGGACTTAAAATAAACAGTTTTTTTTTACAATATCAGCCTATTTCTGTAAAAGGTATTTTTAAAAATATTAATTTTAACTTGAAATTATCCAATATGATAATTGAGACGTCAATTATCATATTGGATATCATTACGTCACAGTTATAATTTGGTATTATTAAATACTTAAATATTTAATTATTATTAATATTAATATATTGATTAATTAAATTATAATTATTTGAAATGAATATAATAGAATTATATTGACGGCCTTTACATGCACTAATAACTATCAAAATACGGTTTCCATTAAACCGTTTTCTTTATGATTATTTTGGAAACTTTCTGAACCGATTTCCCCTAATTTTAACTGTACCCAAATTAGTGTTCATAAATGAGTGTAAAATCTTGTCAAGATATTTACCGCGGCAAATGATGTCACAATTTTCCCGCGCAAAACTCACACGCACACACTTTCAACAAATTCAAAACAGCCAGTGCGCCTGCGCGAACCGCTATTCACTTGTCGACTGACGGGATAACCGCATCGCCCTTCAACAGTCCACGCGTATATAGTAACATCCACAAATGAGTCATTATATCACCGAATACGTTAAGGAAAATATATGTATTCGCACAACATGTGATTTTACAAGCCTCAGTCTCTATATACCAGGATTACAGATGTCTTTAAAGCAAAGACCCACATAAGTGTAAGTCCTCTGCTGGTAAGAAATGTCAACCGCCCATGAATACCCACAATATCAGAAGAATCATGGGTGCATCAGATTGAATGGAAAGAAATGGAAATTGAGAGGAAAAGAATGATTTAACACATTGATTTGAAACGCAACAGAAAGCTGTTACCTTACGTCGCGTCGGTTGTCTGTGAGAGAGTGGTAATAACTCGGTTAAGCTAGTCCATTCATATTGTTGATAAACTACGGAACTGATGGAGAATCGAATGTCAAAAAGAGCTACAATCCAGTCAGAACCAAGAGCTTCGAAAATTCGTGTCTATACCGCACCCTCAAGCTGTGGAACAGTTTGCCAGCTGTCGTGTTCCCTACTTCCTATGATCCTGGCTCCTTTAGGCGTAGAGTGGAGAAGCTACTCAGCAAGCCGGCATAATTGTGTCAACTAGCGAGGTATAGTTTCCTCTCGTTACTTGATACTCTAATTGGGCAGCACTGCGCTTACCATCAGGTGCAGTGTGGTCAACACGCCAACACACAAACACTCCAACACGCCAACACTCCAACACTCCAACACGCCAACACGCCAACAAGCCAACACTCCAACAAGCCAACAAGCCAACACGCCAACACGCCAACACTCCAACACGCCAATACGCCAACACGCCAACACACCAATAAAAAACAAATTATGCGTCCCTATAAAATTTGAGGGTTGCCCTTAATTTTTCTGAGATCCCATCATCAGATCCTGACTTGGTGCCAATGGGACCTCCTGGGAAGTATACCCTTTTAAACAAAAAAAGAATTTCTCGAATCGGTCCAGACGTCATTGAGTAATCTGGTAACATACATAAAAAAGACCTGTTAACATTGTTAACCTCCTTCTTTTTTGAAGTCGGTTAAAATTAAAAATCTGGTATAAAACCAAATCAGGTTTTCACTTTTTGTCAACTACCCTATTTTATCTTAGCGTTTTGATATCATTGTGGAAAATACGAGTGTACTGTGTGACACACACAGTCTAACTTGTCTAAATTAATGTAGGGTTATTTTGTTACAAAATTACTGTAATTTAAAGCTGAATTAAAATAGTATAATCCACTTCGTAAAATAATGCAAGTAAATCATACTACCAATAAAACATGATGCCTAATTATCTACACATATATTTTCTATCGTGGTAGAATACAATAAAATCTGGGTTTTATATCAAAATATCGGATTATTTTAAATCATAAAAAAATTTAAATAGCTTATTCGAGCTATTAATAGACAATCTAAAGTTCAAACATGATCTTCATCCGTATATTTTCATGGTAACAAAAAAAAACTTTGTCTGTGGTCAATGTTTGAGTGATTTGTCGCAATTGTAAATGTCATAGTAATTTTTGAGCTCAATAATATCGTGATGGCAGAGAATAGAGAAGAAATTTTAGCAAATTTTCAGGTATAATCATTTCCAGTAATCAATATTGAAAGACACTTTAGAAAGTTACTTCCTTACGTATGTTGTGAAGGTTATGTGATGATCAACAACAGTGACTGTGAATTCTGGTCTATCTCTTTGTGTTTTTCACCAATTGTATTTTTTTAATGGAATTTTATAAATAGTCTGTATACCTAACGTATACTACTAGAGCTTATGTGCAAAAACTGCACACAACGCACGTGTCGAACTTGTGAAAATTTTCCTTTATTCTTTGTGCCCAGTATACGTGAAGTTACATCCACCAACATCTGAAGGTAAAAGGTAATGAGCTACAGTGTATACTTGCACACCCCATGACACTGCCTTCATGTCAGACCAGAAAAATAAAGAGAATTGATACATTTTAAAGTGTAAATAAAATGCCATTTTCATTGAAAGTTGTGACATCTATCTCTAGGGTATAACTGCCATAGAAGATGTTGCTGAGGCAATATTCCATCTCGAAGAAACAAATTGGGACTTGCTTGTAAGTGTGCTTTTTTATTAGAAACATTAACTATAAGCCATGACAAAATTATGTCTACTCATGATCTTAGTTTTAGTAAACAGTTTTATACAAAGGTCTTTATAACAAAAAAAAATTATTTCATATTTAAATTTGTGTGTGTTCCTACCCATGAAAGAACCCTTATGAAATGACCTTTGGTGTCTGTAATATTTTTTCTAATAATTTACCATACCATTAAGAAAACAATGATAAACATAATATTTTGCAAGCATAATTACTGTATAAATCAAGACAAAGAAATCATTGAACATTAGTAAAGTTATGAATCATTCTGACCTTAGACAAGATCCATATTAATACTACTTATAAACCTTATATGTATAAAGGACATATATAATTGCTAAGTATAATAATAACATTATATATAAAGTGGTTTTACTTTATTATTTTACTAAATATAGTTATTGCTTGCAGCATCACCTCAGTCATAGTAAGTTTAAAACTAAAAAAAAAAATTGGCAACACTGCCACTTGTCTAGTCCAAAACTATCCTATATTTCAAGCTGGATCCAATTATACACATTCACAAAATTTGAAATTGGTTTAAGAGTGTCATCAACACCGTGAAGTGTGGTTTTGTGTATTAAGATAAGCTTGTTTTGTGTAGGTTGAAAAACAAAACTGATGTATTTAATAGTAAAAGACATACATACACCCATTTTTTGGCAAATTCATTATGGTCCCATAATGTGATAGGGGGTGAGTCTATCGCCATACCAGGCACAATTCCAGACTCCAGGCTAATACTGAGTATTTCTAAATAGAAACACCCAATATCACTTTACCCAACCCGGGAATCGAGCCAGAGACCTCAGCACAGCAGTTGTAATGCATGTGGAAGTAGTTATGTTAACACTGATCAATATCAAGTATTCAGGTTGCTTTAGCAGAATCATAATCATTTATAAGACATTATTGTAAAAAATAAATAAAGTATTCTATTCCATTTATTACTAAATGTATAAAATTTATATTTAAATTTATTACTAAAATATATAAAATTTAAAAACTGTTATTTGTCCGGGTCAAGATGTTGGGGGACCGTAGTTCCTGATTCACACACAGGTTTAGACCTATTGTGGGGTCGGGACTGTATGTCTGACTTTTGGGTGTACTGTTATATAATATACACTCCTTTTGACATTTAAAAATATACATAGTATAATCTGATATATCCAGCACTGAACTATTTTTTGTTTAAAAAGGCGGCCATCAATAGGGTGATGCCACAGGACGGCAACAGCTCAATGGCGCCAAGCAACGACACACACGACGTAGAGATGATCGACGACGACATATCTGTGATAACACCAAAAACACATCCACCTGGTAAGTGTACTATATATAATTCTTGGTAGCGCAATGTGAATTAAGATGCTGAACAGATTCCTGGACTCTAAACCAGAGTGTGACAGACGACTATTTTTGTTAGAATGCCTGAGGTTTTGCGAGTACGATGTATGAATGAATCATTTACTTATTACTATGTTTTTTAATGTTATTAATCTTATCAATTAATCAAATCAAATTAATTAATCAATATAAAGTCTAACAAAAATCCACAGTGAATAGTGTAAGTGGTGTTTTTACTGTGCTATTCAATAAATAAATAATACTAGATGTTGCCCGTGTGGAGGTTACTTTTGGAAGAAAAGGTATACAATCCATGGACACATCTTAAGCTTTTTGATCAAAACATTTCTATATTTCGCTATCCCATAGGAAGCGTGCATTTTTCCGGTATAAAAAGTGGTATATGTCATTTTCTGATCCCTAATCTGGCAATATGCAAAAAATCATGTCGATCCCTTACTTTGTGAAAAAGTAACTATCCCACGGGAACTGTACATTTTTCCAGGATAAAAGTAGCTTACGTACTCTTCCAGACTATAATCTATCGCTGTGCAATATTTAAACCAGATTCATCCAGCCATTGTAGCGAGATTGAGTAACAAACATTCATCCATCCAAACATTCGCATTTATAATATTAGTAGGAAGTAGGATTAGACAAAGCCTCGGCAATTACACCTCACGTGTAATAAACTTCACTCTTTGTTCAATGTTCAATACTAATATCATATTATTAAATGCATTCATGTTTTTATGGCATTACTTCACATACTAGCAAAAAGCACAAAAAGAACCAAAAGAGGTCAAAACCACTAAGTAGGTGTATTAACTTGATTAATGAACTTTATACAAGGATTTTCCCGTTATAACAAGCAAACAAAATAGTCCGATAAATGTCTTATCAGTACAAAAGTAAACGACCTAATTAATACTTGTATATTAGTTAAATACCTAAGAATACAATTTATGCTAAAAAATCTAAAAAATTATCTTCCTCTGATTATATTGATCGGGCACATAGAAAGTAAATTCCATTGCTATATGACTATCTTTTCAGCGATTATAGTGGGTTTATTATGATACGATAAAACATGACATTGCACGATAGCAAAACAATAACATTATATTGAATAATTTAATCAATACGTATATTAATCACATAATATGCCTAAAGCTAAGTAAGGGTTTTTTCCGGGAAATTGTAATCTCGTTCTCTCTTGTTCCGTTAATTTACTCTCGGGCAATCTCGGAAAGTCGACTACAACTTCGTAAGTAAATAAAAAATCAAAACCACCACGTATGATATTCTTTTACATACATACATATACACTCTCACGTCTGTAATCCCCAAAGGAGTAGGCAGAGGTGTACACCCACTTTTCACCGAATTTATTTCTGTCCCATAATGTGACAGGGGGCGAGCCTATCGCCATACCGGGCACAAATTCCAGACTCCGAGCTAATACTGAGAATTTCTAGATAGAGAAACCCAACATCACGTTACCCGACCCGGGATCGAACCCGAGACCTCAGCACAGCAGTCGTAACGCATGCGCAATTACAACTGCGCCAAGGCATCTGAGATATTCTTTTGATCTGAGACTGAAGAGATGCCGCGCTTTGTTGAAGCGGTACGCGGGAAAAAAATATCGGGAAATTCTTTTTTCAGATGAAAAAATTTTTACCGTATAAGAGAGCTACAACAAACAAAATGATAAGGTGTACGCACACAGTAGTGAAGAAGCGAGCAACCGTATTCCGCGTGTCCAACGAGGTCATTTTCCATCCTCGCTCATGGTATGGTTGGGAGTTTCTTATTGGGGCTTAACAGAGGTACATTTTTGTGAGAAAGGTGTAAAAACGAATGCAGTTGTGTATCAAAATACAGTCCTGACGAACCTTGTGGAACCTGTTTCTCATACCATGTTCAATAACAGGCACTGGGTATTCCAACAAGATTCGGCGCCAGCTCATAGAGCGAAGAGCACACAAGACTGGCTGGCGGCGCGTGAAATCGACTTCATCCGGCACGAAGACTGGCCCTCCTCCAGTCCAGATTTGAATCCGTTAGATTACAAGATATGGCAACACTTGGAGGAAAAGGCGTGCTCAAAGCCTCATCCCAATTTGGAGTCACTCAAGACATCCTTGATTAAGGCAGCCGCCGATATTGACATGGACCTCGTTCGTGCTGCGATAGACAACTGGCCGCGCAGATTGAAGGCCTGTATTCAAAATCACGGAGGTCATTTTGAATAAACTTTAGTGTCATAAGAATCTATGTTTTGTTAAGTTCATTTTGGTATATAAATGGTTACATAATGAATAAACTTGTTTCAATTATTTTATATTAAACATGTGACAGAATTAATGACCTGACTAGGTAAAGTACAATAAATAATTGTGGAAATAATACGCTGGAAAAATATACAAATATATTAACTCGTAGTATTTCATAAGATTTAAAATATCTGTATAAAATGCAAGAACATAGAACGGTCGTTCTCCGCCTATTGGTCTGCGAAAAATTGGAGAGTGGAGGTATAGGGCTGCTGCTCTGTATCTATATGTCTGCGTTGTAACTAGTAGGTGCAAAAGGGTAGTGAGTTTTAATAGGTTTTCTAATCAAGACTCCAGATTACTTCATGAGCCTTAATCAATATTTTTCTACGCAGACCGAGAAGACAATAATCAAGCGTCAACATCATCGCCTAGCAACAGTTCCACCGACCTGGTCGAGCTCCTAGTTCACTGTAATAATAAAATACACGAAATCAAAATGTCTGGCACAGCGACAGTTAGTAAGTAAATATATATATATTATTTTTTTTATATTCTGGCAAGGCAAAGTGACCACACTGCACCTGATGGTAAGTAACCGCAGTGCCGTCCAGATAGAGTATCAAGTAGCGAGAGACAGACTATCCCCCGCTACTCAATATTTTGTATCTATAAAAATCATTGTGGAATTCAGTTCATTGCGGGAACAGCGGGTGATCCTGTCCTTGTTAGGTAGTGATCAGATTGTCAGTTTTTTTTTTGGATTTTTAGTTAGGGGCCATCCCTAAATTACGTCAAACGAATTTCATGTATTTTCAAAGAAGCTATATAGTATTACTATATAAGAGGAGGCTGTCAATTTTAACAGCCTTCATGCCACAGTGGGCGAGTTGCTGGCTTTAAAACGAGAAGCCGCGGGTTTGATCCCAGCACTGAGACAAATGTTTGATCTACAAATATAGATAGGGTCTACCTAGTGGAAGGTCAAGGGTTTTTAAAAAAAAAACCTTGTGCTCGCATGGAAAACTCAACGTTTGCATGGCACTGGCATCTCAACAACCATATCTACCGGATCATTACCGTTTGTTAGGTACTCTACTTTGGATCTATATTTTCAGGCGATTTAAAAAAACGCCTCGAGGCAGTGTGTGGCGTGCCGGTGTGTCGACAGCAGATCTCTGGTCTGGGAGGGTCGCGGGCCACGTCCGGTGCACTGTTGGGGACACTCGGGCTCGTTCGCAACGCCATACTGCGGCTCAAAGCTGCGGACCAAGTGATGGCTGATGACGAGTATGTATCATGAAAAAAAACAAGCTTTATTGGTCACAGTTCCTATTGCTTTTTTTTTAACCCAAAAATTCATAATTCTCTGATATGTAGTGGACATGGTGATGATTAGTTACCACCAGGATGTGTTAGGTTATTGGCTTCTGCTGTTATACTTTTAATGTTAATTTATGTGTAAATTATATTAATATAATTAATAATATATATATAATATTACATATATTTGTTATAATAGCAGCGATAGCTTAGTTGGTTGCGGTACGGACTGTGAACACGAAAGTCGTATGTTCAAAACCCAAGTGGCATACACCTCTGACTTTACTAAAGTTATGTGTGTATTAAATGTTAACTATCGCTTGCTTTAACGGTGAAGGTAAACATCGCGAGGAAACCTGCATACCTGAGAATGTCGAAGGTATGTGAAGTCTACCAACCCACATTAGGCCAGCGTGGTGGACTAATGCCTAACCCCTCTCATTAGTGGAAGAGGCCCGTGCCCAGCAGTGGGACAATGTTTAATACAGGGCTAGTATTATTATTATGTGGAAGCTTGTTGCCAGCAAATTGTTTACATAATTTTCTATACTATATTTATAACTATTAGTCAGTAAGCTTTCCAAAATAAATAAAATAACAAAATCCCCGTCGCAATCTCAATTTCCTTTAAGACTGAGAATACTGGAAAAAAACACCTAAACTAAGATTTTGATATTGCTGATGTTTTTTTTGTATCCTGGTTCGGCAAAGTGACCACACTGCACCCGATGGTAAGCGCAGTGCCGTCCAATTAGAGTATCGAGTAGCGAGAGACAATCTATCCCCCGCTACTCAACACAATCATGCCGGGCTGCTTCATCACACTACGTCATACGGGCAAGAAGATGAAGAAGCGGTCGAGGGTCTAGTGTCGTACCTCATCGTACCCCAAGTCTAGACCCTCGACAAAAACCGGATGTACACTGGCTAATCCCGGAATGCGACACACTTGCGTGTGCCACTATGGCGGGTTTTAAACTGTCCTTTGCTATATAAAAAAACTTTCATTTAAATATTATCATAAGTTCATTAGCCCATTGCAACTTTGATGTTTTGTAATAATTGATGATAACATTTCATTTCATATGATTTGTTTATGTTTTTCTGGTATCATTCTACAGGGTGGCAGATAGGTTAACAATGACATATATACTCCACGTGAAACACGACGAGAAAGAGTTCACACTGCAGTACCCTGGCACCAAAACAGTGCGAGAAGTCAAAAATGATATATATTCACTCACAGACATTCCAGCAAGGCATCAAGTGAGTACCCACCAAAATAATAATAATCCTTACTTTGCAATAAATATTTACAATTGAGTACAGTCTTAAACAAATAATATAATAGAAGTGCTTATATTATAATCGGTTAACAATATTTGGCAGAGGGCCCCAAACTAGGCTTAGCCTGTATCTTGGGGACCTGACTGAATAATTAGTTAGACAAAATAAATCAAACATTTAATAAATAAATGAATGAATTAACTTCTACGTCTAATCGACCTAAGAATCAAATTATTTTAGAGCACAGACCTAAATCAAAATAGACGACATAATCTGTGTAAAAGTCCAAAATTTTTAGCGAATGTGACGTCACAAGTAATTGAAGCAACTGAGTATGACAAAGCCGAAAACGTGACTTGCTAGAACGAACTAATATTGCGGGATATTTTTTCAGTATGTATATTTTTTCAGTGGTTGGTTAGTTCATTTTTGGCATTTTTTTTTGATCTCATAGTAAATTGTCTATTTTGATTGGCAGTTCCAATTGCCAAAGTTTGGCTAATGATTAAAATTTCATCATGTATAATGTTTTTATGGTTACTCGAATATTACACATTGAAATAAATTTTATTTTTTAGTCTCAAAAGCGTTACGTCCTTCATTTCTGTCGCGGGGCGGACATTTAGCTGGGTTTTATTTCACCATATACTATGTGTAACGGGAATAACGCACATCCTCAGACACCCCAATTTAAAAATATTATTAAAATCATAATTCATGTATTGAAATTCGACCGAGATGTATATAAATATTGTTTTTTATGAAATTAATTGTACTAATTTTTGACATAAAGTTCGTAATTTTAATTATTTGGCTTTTTTAAGTATTCGTTTATTATTGCACTTAGAAAAGACTTTATCGCATCGAGTTATGTTTCAGTTTCGTTTGTCTTGAACGTTGAATTAAAGGGTGACTATTATTTACCTGAGTGTTAATTATTTTTGGAAAAAAAATCGTCTATTAAAAAATTGTTGATATCGATTCAGTCGCTTATTCTGAGCAAATTACTTTCACAGTGTGTGTTAATCATGTTACATGTTGTATATTTGTACCATCCAATAACAAACTATGGTTAACCAGTCATGACACATAGGCTTGCCGGCGGTGTGGAGGTGCGTCCAAATACTGGCCAGTTTCGCCGTTCTTACATGCTATTTTCAACTTTAATGTTATGGAAATAAAAATGATTTTGGCTTGTATTTTACTCCCTACTTTTTAATATCTTAATATCCTTACGACTGATTGAGTTGTAATATTGGTCGACAGGTATGGACAGGTTGGCCTACGGTGACTGGCTTGGACGACACAGTACTAGCCATGGTCGGACTGCAGGTGCCACAACACGAACTCACGGTCAAACGAGCTGCCACCAAACAACAGAAAGAATACAAAAGGGTGGGTATAGAAGACTAGCGACTAACTCATTCAACAAGGACTACTCGCGAAGTCCTTGTTGAATGAGTTTCAATATTCATTTTCATAAACAACGACGAACAACGAAGCCAAAAAAATCTATCAGGGTCATCCGCTGGGCCAATCTGAAAATTTCATCAAATTCGTTCCATCCGTTTTTCAGTACGTTCGGAACCAAATACACAGATCGATTTTTATATGTATATTTAGATAAAATACAATTTTTTCTCGATAAGTCTCTTCAGTGTGACATGCTTTGTAGGTACCAAATTTAAAATTGGTTTGCCATAGGTGTTACTAGTTAACACATGGATAGATGCCTTAAAAAATGGGTGGATGTATGTTTGATTTCAATTTACAGATAATACTGGAGAGTTCAGACAGCGAGAACAGTTCTGTGGAGGAAATAGAAGACACTGCGGACGGGTTCACCGCTGAAGACGACATATTTGTAGACCTCGTGCAGTCAGAGAGGCTACAGCCGCTTAGTAAGTTTCAACTAATTAATAAAATAATAGTTTTTTTAATATATATTTAATGTTTGTTATAAGATATCATCGCAAAGTGTCCCTTTGTAATGAATTTGTTAACATCCTAAATATATTTGCATAATCAGTAAATATTTAATTGTACTAACTTCTTACAGAAGATTCGTTTCGTAAAAGCTCCCCAAACAAATGCGGCTCTTACAAACATGCAATAAAGTGCAATTTTATTTGCCGGATGACAATAAATATTTTACATATTTTCGTTTTTTATTATATTTTCCTTGAAATATCACAAAAATATGTTATAACAGTGATTCTGTTTAAATTTATGGTTTAGAATTGATGGCATTTCAATTCGATGTTATGGACATAGAACCCATTGCAATACAATACAATACAAAAACTCTTTATTGTGCACACAAAAAAATATACATATATACATAGAAACAAACAACATACAATTAAATTAGAATGCACAATGGGCGGTCTTATTGCTTTAAGCGATCTCTTCCAGACAACCTAGTAAGGAGAATTACAATTACTGATGATAACATAAAGACGGTGGTGCACAATATTATCAATATTATAGATATATAATAGATTGATAGCATATATAATAGATATTTGCAATATCTATTATATATGCTATTGTTGGGAATATCCATAGCTTTGTGTGAAGTTGGATAGTCCTGATTACACCATGAATGTTGTTGTATCGACAGTGTCTGACAAGGTGACTGACGAAGCGCTGGGCTGC
This sequence comes from Laothoe populi, assembly GCA_905220505.1. Classification (NCBI taxonomy): domain Eukaryota; kingdom Metazoa; phylum Arthropoda; class Insecta; order Lepidoptera; family Sphingidae; genus Laothoe; species Laothoe populi. The sequence goes on from HG992165.1 coordinate 4,431,435, forward strand.
ATCGAGTTCGCGAGTCGATTCCGTGCGCGGTACGGACCCAACTCGCCGAACTTCTTCGAGGGGACCTTACACGACGCCATCAAGGAGTCCTGTCTCAAACCTGCCAAAGAAGTCAGTACTAACTTGTGACAACTGAATTGACACTAATCAATTTAGTTGTTCAATTTTGTATCAAATCAAATCGTTTATTTTGTAAATTAGGCCACTATGGGCACTTTTTACACGTCATAACAATTTAAAGGTCTACTGGTGCTTCGGAAATGCCCACTGGTTTGAGAAGAAGCACCAAGAAACTCAGTCGTAGATCATTTGTATTACATTATAAAATAATTCACATATTAAATACATATATTCTTTAACAAGTCACATTCACATCTGAGCACGACTACACACATCACACTGCACCTGATGGTAAATGCAGTGCCGTCCAGTTAGAGTATCAAGGAGCGAGAGCTAACCTATCCCTCAAGATCATCCCTGATACTCAACAAAATCATGCCGGCCTGCTGTTTAGCTTTTTATCACTACAAGTAAAGGACCCAAGACCATAGAAGGGAAACACTGTAGTTGGCAAATTTTCCACACTTGATAGATTATTATTTATTGTTCCAGAGAAAATTGTTAGGCGTATACTTACACCACGAACAGTCAGTACTGTCGAACGTGTTCTGCGCACAGCTGCTCGGAGCTGACGCGGTGCTGCAGACGCTGTCGGCCAACTTTATAGTATACGGATGGGATCTGACGCATCCGCACAACAATAACATGTGAGTACGCCTAATCACACACAATATAACACCGTCATAAAACAATAGGGTGTGCGAATATCGTTCGAATCGAATCATCGAACTTCGATTCGAATAATTCGATTTTTTGAATTATTCTATATTTTCGACAAACGACGATTTTACGAATTATTCAAAAAAGGAGTTTTTTTTTTAAATCTAAATAGGCTTGCGTTTGACCACTATCTCGCCTGATGGTAAGTGATGATGTGGTCTACGGTGGAGCACGCTTGCCTAGAAGATACCTATTCACTCTTGACTTGAAGATACCCAGGTTATAATTTTCGTGAAATATAGACTCCGGCAAAGAGTTCCACTCTCTAGCGGTGCGCATGATAAATGTACTAGCAAAACGCTTCGTGCGCACTGCAGCACTGGTGGAATATCAACCATGTATCGATGACGCTTCGCCGAGTCATCTCATAAGAATTTTAAAGGTATGTAAAGTCTACCAACCAGCATTAGCCCAGCGTGGTGGATTAAGGTCTAACCAATCTCATTAGTAGAGGCCCGTACCCAGCAGTGGGACAAATTTAATACAGGGCTTATGTTATAAATGGTTGCAGGCTGCTAACGTCCATTGCCAACGCCCTCGGTCCTGTGGCGAGTATGACCATCCGCAGTATACCAGTCGACCGGTTGCCCGCGCTACTCATCATCATGCGAGTCCGCTCCAACACAGAGATATACTCCGTTATTAACGGTAAGTGTTATACCGTTATAACGGTAAATGCTAATTTAACTTGTGTGTCCACGAAGACGCGCTTGGTCCGTAATATGTATATAATTGTATGTGATTCTATGAATATACATTTCTATTACCTCTACACTTTACAAAGCAATAAAAATAAACGCCATTAGAATACAGTTCGGATTTAAGAGTACATGGTTGTTCGTGAAATGCTCAATATATAACCATGTATTATAAATCTTTATAAACTTTATAAAATATGTTTTTTTTATAAACATAAATTAAGAATCAAAAGTGTGATCACAAATCTTATTTAAAAAAATAATCTAACCATAAAAAGATTAAACAAGAATCTATACGATTTTTTAAAATAAATATGTACCATGAGAATCCTACAAACAAAGTGAATGAGTCGCCTCCATTAAAGTCAAATATTCAAATGAAAACATATATCGAATCCATTAAATTCAACGTTAGGCAGCGGCTTTGCTGAATAGGGTGTTTGACTGGTGTAACCAAAAAATATAAAACTGTACTAGGAGAAAGGATAGTGGGCAAACATATTTATTAAATACATTTTTTTATTTTAAATGTATTATAAACATTTTATTTTCGTCATTAAAATTTAGAATTTTTAATCTGTATCACTCGGTGCCAAAAACGTAGCAATACCGGCCGCCATTACTCGTGACGACATCGCACATAAACATTGCATCCTACGACAAATAAAATTGTAAGGAAGAACATATTTTTCGATGTGGAAACGTGTTAATTTCGTCTTCAAGTCTTCTATAAGAATGGAAGAAGGCATTACAAGGGCTGATAGTCGAAATCTGCCACTTCTTTCTTAAAACTTTTGATTTTGGCACATGGATGAACAATTTATCGGCATTTAGTGTCGAGTTTTTACACAAAGGCATTGAACAATATTTATATGCTGGCTCATTCATTGTTGCGGAAAATCTAACAGATAAATGCAAGTAATTTGTTATGTTGTTAGGTGTCACGAATGTTTGTATATGTGCGATGACGTCACATAGAGATAATGTCACGTGACAACGCGTTTTAGCACGAAATTATATATGAAAAAATAAAATCACGGATTTTATATAAATTGAGTATATTTCAATTATAAAAATATTACGGGGGCTATAAGTGAAGAGTCCTCTATCGATGTCCATCAATAAATTGTCAAATACCCTATTCTATGGGCGGCGGTATCTACTTACCATCAGGTAGCCCGTCTGCTCGTCGGTCCTTCCAGGCAGTGAAAAAAAATTATATTCAGTCAACAGCTAACAACCAATTAACAAAAACTTACAGTTAGAATACAGAAAATATAAAAGAAATATAAATCCAAGAAGGCCATTTAAAAGTTTTCATAGATAGAAAATCAAGTATATCATCTACGGACGATAGCACACATAGCAACTAATTTATTCACATATTGAAAAAAATAATCACAAGTATTTTTTTAGCTGAGAAACACTGGTGTTGAACAAGACCAAAACAATTTCACGTGATAGATCGTTGAATAGTCTGCTCACTCATTGCCAGTCATCTCTACCCCCTATTCTAGGTACCAGCAGAATTACCAGCGCTTTGCTTTTAGGAGCAAAGCATTATGCTGAGCCGGGACCTAATTTTGGCCGCAATGTATTACATTAGACTCTAATTAGTTTATAGTTATTTTTGTCTTCTTTTAAGCTAAGTTTAATTGTGTATGCATTGTTGCCCTAATAAACTTTTTATCTATATATGTCCAGGCAACGTGGGCGTGTCAGAGTTGGTGGGCGGACTAGTGGAGGCGTTGGAGCGGTTCGGAGCGCAGCGCGACGAGGACGCGCGCGTCGAACGCGAGCGGGACGCCAGGCAGCGCGTCAAGCGGGAACAGGACGAGGCGTACATGGAGAGTCTCGAGGCAGACAGGTGGGTGCTTATCACAACCGAGCTAAATTTCATTATGACGCGAAATCCGGTTTTGTCGGGGGTCTAGAGTTGGGGTACGATGTTTGGCCTTTTGCGGCCTTCTGAGTTCTCTAACAATAGACCTTCGACCGCTTCTTCACCTTCTTGCCCATGGCGTAGTGTGAAGAAGCAGGCCGGCATGATTGTGTTGAATAGCGATAGATAGATCGTCTCTCGCTACTAGATGCTCTAATTGGACCGCACTGCGCTTACCATCGGGTGTAGTGTGGTCACTATGCCGTGCCAGGATAAAATAAATAATAGTACGATGGATCCACAATGTGCGGCTCGCAACGATAAAAACATTCCGGCCGTGTGCGCCGTAGTGAAAAGTGTTAAAGTAAGCACACTGCACTTGATGAGAAGTGCAGTCCCGTCCAGCCGGTCTACTCTTGAACACAATTCCGGTCGATCAGTATTGGATTTGTGAGATTTCGTATTCTGAGTGCGATCCTAGCGCCATATTATTTCAATATTGTATAACCATTCATATGATAATCTTAATTCCAATTACTGTATATTATTGGCTACGCAATATTGAAATAATATAGCGCTCAAGAGCAGGTCGCTAGTCACCAGGTGATTGTCAGAATGTGCTGTTTATTATTTCTTTATTAAGAAATTGTTTTTTCAGGGCAAAAGAAGAGATGAAAAAACAACAGGAATTAGAAAGAAATCAAGAAATAGAAAGAGCAGAATCTGAGAGAGCAATGGAAGAGGCAAAGAAAGAGGTCAGTATTCTGTACATATGGACATTCCATATAACTTCGCAAAAATGATTTTAATTATTCTTTTGTTGGAATTTCAAAGTACGTTTTTTTAAGGTTTCATATTGCCAAGTGTCTTCAGTGTTAGCCTATATTTTACCTGGTAATATACTTAACCAGTCATGACTCATGCTTGCCGGCGGTGCGTTCAAATACTGGCGAGTATCGCCGTTCTTACATGCTATTTTTAACTTTAATGTTATGGAAATAAAAATTATGTTGGCTTGTATTTTACTCACTAGTTTTTTTTAATATCCTTATAGACACGAGTGATTAATAGTATATTTAGCAGGTAGTTGACTATATTTGTGTGTGATGTTTGTTCCAGGCGATGCGGTCGGTGGCTGCGTCGCGCGTCCCTCCGGAGCCGAGCGCGTCATCCCGTGAGGTGACGCGCATCCGCGTGCGTCTGCCGCCGCCGCACCACGACTGTCTAGAGCGACGCTTCCACGAACACGATACGCTCGCGGTAACTATCATTAGACATGGTCGTTGTTTATCATCGTTATTTTTACGTTATCCGTTGTCAATATCGTTCTATTTAGATTATCCGTTGTCAATATCGTTATTTATTTGTTTATTTTAACGGTAGGCAGCGGCTTTATGTGCCCTGGTATTGCAGAAGTCTATGGGCGGCGGTGACTACTTACCATCAGGTGGCCCGTCTGCCTATCGAGGCACTAAAAAAAAAATATTTATTTACGTTATCTGTTGTCAATATCGTTATTTCCGGCAACGGTGTTGAGCATCCAATTACCATAAGATTTGGTTAACGTTAGCGTTTTCATAAATGTTATGTAGAACTTCGATAGCATCGTTTGTGCTAGTGTTAATGGAAATAATAAATTTTACAAATACCATTTTTTTATGTAGATAATAACGTTTTTTTAAACGGTCACCAATATCACAAAACCTTGTACACATCGATTTGACAGTTTCCATGGCGCACTGAGCCAATGACGGGCTGTAAAACAGGAAGCTGTGTGTTCGATTCCCGCACCAAGACAGATATTTGTTTTAATAAATGAATCTAAATATTTATGGGATTATAACTTGTTTCAGGCGTTATTAGATTTCCTTGCATCCAAAGGCTACCCACAAGAGAACTACAAGGTCATCTCAAGTTGGCCCAGGAGAGACGTGAGTATTCACACCGATCAGTTTGAATTATTTAATATTATTAAATTTGTTTTTACTAGAAAAATATAATAATAAAGAAAAGAACCTGCGATCTTTGTGAAATTTATGACTACTTCAACGTATTTTGTTATAATAAACCTCTTGTAATTAGCGCAGTGGTCGAGTAGCCGTCTGTGAACCGAGAGGTCATGGGTTCGATTCCCACACTGAGACAAATATTTGTATGACAGATATTTGTTTCGGATCTGGGTGTTGTGGAACCGTAGTCCCTGGTAGTTTTTGATACCCACAATACAGGTTTGGCCTTCAGAACTATGTGTGACTGTTACCCAACAGTGTATGTTTTAATTTGATTATTAGTTTCATTCACTCATTTTTATGTATATACCACATATTGCATGATATTTTTGAATAAACAAAAGAACTAGGCATATGTATCAAAAGGTGCAAAACGAGGGTAGAGCATAAGTCAATCAGTATGTTATTGTTTCTAACTAACTATGTAAACTTTCCCTACCAGTTGACAACAGAATCTCACAGTAGCACACTGAAGGCGTTGAAGCTATGCCCACAAGAGACCGTAATGTTGGAGGAGCGGTGAATATAGGCACCGCGCGAATACGCGCAACTACCCGCCACCACCCGCGCAACTACCCGCCACTACCCGCGCAACCCGCCACACAAGTCTAGACTCGGGGTATGCTAAGCACACTTTGGACATGATTTTTATCGAAATAGGCGAAAGACAACGACCTTACAAGCATTTATTTAATTGGCTTTTTCATTATTAACTTGCGCGGTTCTAAGAGGGCACCACCATAACCGTTATCTAAAACCTATTGAATATTATTGGAGTTTTATTATTTCGTATATCGAACAAAACAAAAATCATCCTTTTGCTGCAACATCTTGAATCCATGTCATCAATTTTCAAACATTCAGAAATTCCCTTTAGTATGTGTTATGTATATATGTGTGTATTCTCTATCATTTCCGATACTATATATCGACGGTTGGCGGGCTATTTGATTAACGCGAGATCTTTGAAAATGTACACGAGAGAGGTTTAAAGTTTTTGTTTTTCTGAAAAAAAATTTGTAGAATTAATATATTACTTGTGGAAACATGTACTGCATCTTTGACTTATTTTCATGCTATTATGAGCATTATTTACTAGAGTAAATGTTCCCTGAAAAAACATGGGCCTTGTTTGACCAGTTGATTTAAACCCTAAAAAAGTGCAATAAAATTTGCTGATTCCAAATATGTATATAACTCACTATCGCAAAAAATGTCGTTTAAATCAAATAGGCCACCTACCCTCAATATCGTAATGAACCAATATTTTAAATATTGTCATTCAAATTTTTTGATAGTTTTATTACATCATACCTTTATTACATAGAACATTCTGGTTCTCAAAGCGCCAAATATTCATACTAATATTGTGAGCCAAAATCCTTCATTTAATAAATTACTTGCATATTGTAAACAGATGGTGTACTTAAATTTTACATGAACTATAGTCTGTATAGATGCGTCTGTATATGTGAATCAGGATTTCTTTCATTTCTTATCCGTTTAGTCAGTCAATAGTCAGTGTGTATAACTTGGTTATATCAAAAAGACATCTGGTTGCAAAATAATGGTCACCTATTAAGCAAAATAACCTGCAGAATCCTGCCAAATACATAATTACAATGACTTAATATGCTATATACAATGTCCTTTAGAAGACTTATAATATTGTTATACTATTTTATCAATGTACAAAGTGTGCTTGGTTTACTTACCTTTATCAAATCATTAGGACAATGTAATGTTTGAATAATGTGTTATTTCAACACTGCAACACTATTTTTTGGTCAGTAAATGGGTGGCTAGCTACTAAACTACTGGCTACTCGACCTAAACTGAACCAGCCTTCAGACTTATTCAAACAGACATAATAATAATTTGTAATTATATTTTCACAAATTTTTTGTTATTCAATAAACTCCTGCATTGCAGCCATTTGAGAGATGTTATGTAATGTCCAGTTTTTGTGGCTTTGTGGAGACACTTAGGTGGAATTTTTTGCAATATACCCCTGAATAGAATCACAATAATTTATCATCACTTTTAAATTCCTTAGACATATTTGCAAACATTTTGTCTATACAAATTTGATGAATTACAATTTAACATTAAATATACCACAAGTCAAAATTATGTGTGATCAAATTATTCCCTTAGTTCAAAATAATCCTTGGGACTTAAATATTAGAAATAGTCCATCCAGGGGTGCCAATATAGGTCCACGATGTTAAATCGTGCGTCACTATTCCAAATGCTGCATTTAGGCCTTGTTCCAACCATAGTCAATTTGGACTATTATTAGTCTTTTTGATAGTTCATTGCATAGTTTCAGGTAGTGACTTAACAATTGTTATACAAATAAAAAATATTCAAGGCTGTCTATTGAAAACACTGCGATGATTTTAATTGATAAAGAAAGACTGTAATGATAGTCATACATGACTACAGTTGAAACAATGGCCTAAGTATGAAGCTTAAGAAATGGTTAAACAATACAATAGTCAGTTGTCGATACATATTTATCGGAGCAGCTTATTTTAAATCCTCATTTATATTTATATAAATGATTGTAGCTTAATATGTAAATTTATTGATAATTTTATTAAAGTCGTACCGAGTGTGATCGGCTTTGTACTGATTGTTTCATTTAGACAGCTTTAGTGTGTACAAACAGTATATATTTAATTATACAATATCCAAGTGCTGGATGTTTGTAATTTTACACAGAACTTCGCAGGCATGTAATGGTATATTACAAGAATGTTATTTACCTGAATAAACCAATGAAACAATTACATATTTTTGTTTGTCATTCATATGCATGAGGTGTACATAAAAATAAACATTTAAAATAAGTTCAGTGCATTGCATGTTTGGAATCCTATACATTTTCAGAATAGATTAATAAAATATCAGAACTTAGACCCTGTAGTTTTACTTTTTTCTAATAATAATAAAATATGTATTCTAGACTCATTGCAGTTATGCAGCTTTTGTTGTGCAGCAAGCAATTAGTTAATTGTGAAAGTGGAATGTGGGTCCTGCACCATATGTTTTATCCACAAACAGTTGTGTTGAACTAGGTGCTATGAGACTAGAAATCTCATAGTTCCTCATGCCTAAGACATACAATCATACCATCTGGTCACAACTATACACAACTGTTGGGGATTTTTAAATTTTATTACCATGATCTTAATCTTGATTATTCCTCTCTGGTTTTATAAGAACTAAAGTAAATATTATTAAGATAATTTAGTGCCACATTTGTTTTACTTACATATTAGTTGTGATTTTCAATAGATGAGATATGATAGTAAAATAAAAAAATATATTTATACAACAAATTTATAAATAAAACAAGGACTGGAACAATTCTAGATAAATGTAGACAAATCTATTGCTCAATACACTGTAAAAACATCTTGAAACGGAAACTCTGCCTTATCTGGCAGCAGCAGATCAGCTAAATAGCACACTGTACCGGCAGTACCTTCATACAAACTCTCTGGATAATCAGGTAATCTTGCATCTTTAAGAAACTCATCTATATTCATGAACTCGGCATACTTCTGTGCCCGGTACAAATATCTTTCATCCCCAGTTAAACGATGCAGAAGAAGGAATACATATCCATTGCCAGCAACACCATGGCAAATTCCTGGTCCTTTACGTAGTAAGCCTTTACACCAAACAACTTCAGCAGCCTTGATGCATGCATCAAGATACTTTTTATCTTTGAACACCAAATATGCTTTTGCCATTAAATAAATAGTGCCCGGTGCACCATGACACCAGTGCACTAACTTGTGTTCACTTAAGCCAACTTCTTCCATACAACATGGCCAATTTCCTTCATCAGTTTGCAAGGAAGCAATAAACTCAACAGTGGCCTTAAAGTCATGTGCAGCTGACTTGTTGTATGAGATATACCCTGGTACAGTCAGCAACATTTGCAAGATAAAACTTATGCCATGAGCAGCACCGAGATATTCTGTGTTGTAATAGTGATACATTAATGGACTTGGGCTCTTATGTTTCATGGAGTAGTTACGGCCAGATTCAACCATAAGATCGCAGATTTTATATAATTCCTCATTAGAAAATACTTGAGTTTGTAATTCTCGGCTAATCCACAATACACCAGCTAAGTATCCTGCTCGGCCAACAAAAAACTCATCTCCCCCGCATTTGAGGAATTTAGGATTCAAATACTGAGGGTAGAGAGACTTATACATTTTCAGAGCATCGGCGTAATGTTCATCGTTTAATTGTTTTTTTAATACTGTGGTTAAGGCATATGTTCCGGCATCGCCCAACAAAAACGAGGTTTTATCTCCAGCTGACGTTTCTAGAGCTGGTTTTAAATATTCCATAGCTTTCTCGAGGAATAATTCCCTTTTATTAGATAGTAAAGGGTTTTTCGATAAGTAATAGAACATAAAAGATACTCCAGTAATACCCACGTACAAACCGCCGTCAACATTCTTCGTATTGGGCTGAAGACGCTTTGTAATATTCATGACATGTTCGTTGATTTGTGTACTTATAGCCTCTTTGTCGATCATCATCGCTCCCGGTTTAAAATCATCGAAAGGATTTGGAAAATATCGCACCATTTTGAAATTAAATGGACTGAAGCCCGACGAAAATTTCCGGAAACTAACTGAAAATAATGTCAACAAGTCTTTAGTCATAAATGGTTATTCAAATAAAAGATATAATTACATTAAATTATTATTTTTTTATATATTTTCTAACACTCGATTTTCACTCGCACTTTGATTTTGTTTTGTTTTCGTTGTTCTGTCAATATAATTTTTTTTTTGTTCGCTCCATAAGGTACCGGCTAAGGTCCGAGACCACGCTGCCAAGTCATAAGTAATATTATCTCCTGTTGCTACCAACATCCTAATAAAAAATAATAGATACGTTCAAATATTTGGAATTAATAATCCTACACTATACCGCGAAAAAAAATATATAATTTATTATGTTATCCATTTCCACGTATATGTAATCACAATTTGCAATAAAAATTATTTCCCCAAAGTTATGTAGCTTCAATCCCTGGTAATCAATATTATTTAAATTTATAAGCAATTACGAGTTCAAGCTCATTGATAATGTAGTCACTTAGCAACTGATCAAAGAGTATTATACTATATACGGAAACAACTGATTTTCAAAGTGATAAATAGGACCAAAGCTGTAGTTTCTACGAATTTATAGTGAAAATAATGGGGCTATGTACTTGACATAATTATCCTACTATTATATAAATTTATTTATAATGGCTTACAGTCGTGGAAATGTAAGTATCTTGATTGGGATTGTTAAAGAAATTAAATTTAAATTCTTATACATTTCGTAAAATAAAAATAAACTTATTAAATACATGGTCTTATAGATGAGGCGGATTGCTTTTCGCGCGAGAGGACGATCGGCGCAATCTCTCGATGTGAGCGGGCCGCGGATTGATCCAAGTGCTGGTGGAGACGGTCGAATGTTTCTGCAAATCAGGCCTGCAATAGCGGATCCTAGACAAGCAATCGTCCAGCGATCCAATACAATACTTTCTGGGTAGGTATTGTATATATTTGTGTTATATGTATGATAAATACATCAACCAGATCTAAATAACAAACCCGATCTCAATCTAAACCCGTGGATAGGCGTTTCGTTTCTCTGCCTACTCGTCCACTGCACAACAGAAGCTTTTTTATTCATCGAATATTTAAAACTATGGATCAAACTAGTTACCACCGTTTATAAGTTCACCTTATATACGGGAAAATTTTACATTGAAATAAAACTATTTTTTTTATCCTGGCACGGCAAACCACACTGCACCTGATGGTAAACGCAGTGCCGTCCAATTAGTATCGAGTACAATCAATCAAGAGACAATTTATCCCCGCTACTCAACACAATCATGCCGGCCTTTTTTTGTCGCGGGGAAAGCACTTTATTACCGCCGCCCGCTCCGGGGGGATAAGAATAAGAATAAAACGGTTATGCTGGACTATCCGGTCTTACTACCCAGCATCCCACTCGCCCGGATGATGGCTATCCGTACTGCCACTGGGCCGAGTCCCTACCCCCCATGTACACCCCACCCGACACTACCAGCTAAAACCCCGCGGTGTCCTTCTTCAGCGCTTACGGAGCGATCCCAGGGTATTCTAAGGAGTGCTAGAAGACGCTCTCACAGGAGTGGGCCACCGCACGCCAGGACCTCCGGCTGGCGACCATGGCCGACACCACAGCGGGCAGCGAGAGGTCTCCTCCGACGACTGCTCCGAGAGCGCTGCGCTCTTCGTCCTAGGCTGGGCACTCCTCCAACGTGTGTTGGGCCGTGTCCTCGAGGCAGTTGCCACAATGATGGCACACGGCCTTTTCGATCCGACACAGGAACGAACCGAAACACCCGTGGTCTGTCAATACATGCGTCAGCCTGTAGCGCTTGTCTAGCCATATCTTTAGGACAGGACGCACTGCCGCGACGGTCCTCAAGCCCACACTTAGGCTTTCCAGCCTGGTATGCCACTCCTACAATCATACCGGCCTACTTTTTCACACTACGCCATGGGCAAGAAGGTGAGAAAGCGGTCGAGGGTTTAGCGTCAGGGTACTCCGAAGGCCGCAAAACGGCCAATCATCGAACCCCAACTCTAGACCCCCGACAGAAACCGCATGTACACTGGCTGATCCCAGAACGCGACACACTTGCGTGTGCCATTATGGCGGGTTTTACACCCTGTGCACGGTGGTCGCTATCCGGGCGGATATGAATATCCTACCACCACAAATTTTACGGATTCTATCGCGTTTTAATTAACTTTTTGAATAAAAATTAGAAAACTATATGGAGGGTAGAAACATTGCACTATACTTGCGTGACGTCATACAGCTCATTCCGCTCCGTGACCATAGAATCCGTAAAAATAGTTTTATTTCATTGTATAATATTCGCGTAAACATAAGAAACCATTATGGGAAAAATTTTATTCGATTTGGGAAAACTTATTTTGCGCTTCCAGAACTTCCTTTATCCCATAATCATAATGCACTATTTCATGTTATAAAAAATAGAATAATAAATACACCCAACAGTCACAAAAATAGTTCTGACCCCACACTAGGTAAAACCTGTACGGTGGGTATCAAGAACTACGAGGGATTACGGTCCCACAACACCCAGACCCGAAACCAATATCAATCTGTCACACAAATATTTAAAATTAAATATATGTCTCGATACGGGAATCGAACCCACGGCCTCACGTTTCACAGCCGGCTACTCGCCTACTGCACCACGGAGGGTGTTAGTTTTGAATGCTATCATATGAATAATTATTTTTCTTATTTATTAGACATACATTTTTACCTTTAAGTCAGCGTGAAGGGAGGGGCAAGTATGCCCCACCGTGGATACATACATGCTTACACTTACCGTTAAATTTAACGATAAGATTAGCTTGTGACTCCAATTAACAGTAATGTTTCAGTCATGATTTTGTGTCACGAGAAGATGTAAAAGAAGATACGATGAGCATGCAAGCGGTAGGTGAAGGTAAAGTGCAACTCTTACGAACTCCACAAGAAAAGGATCGCCTACCAGATAGAATAAGCCTCGACAGGTATCGTTATAGCAATAATAATTAATCATACTACACAAAAAATAAATTATCTTAATAAGTAAGAATGATATCCCGTTTATTTGGATAAGTTACAAACTTTATTATTTCTATTTTCAGGAGAGGCTTGTCTTCAATTCCACATATTGTCGGAGAACCTGGTTTGAGGCTTTTATCACTGCAACACAACTTAATCAACAGTCTCTCAGGTTTATCTCCCCTTGACTTAGGAAAATTAGTATTTTTAGATGTATATGATAATCAAATCGACAAAATCACTTCTATGGAGAGACTTTTTAGTTTGCGAGTATTACTAATGGGCAAGAATAGGTGAGATAATGTCAAGTTATAAGATATCAATTATCTTATTGTACGAATAAAATATTAATCATTCAATAACAACTATAAACTTCCAGAATAAAAAGAATAGAAGGTCTGTCGACCCTCATAAAGCTAGAAGTTTTGGATTTACACGGAAATAGGATCGGCAGAGTGTGCGGCTTATCTACCTTAAGTGAACTAAAAGTGCTCAATTTAGCTGGTAATCAAATAAAGTGCATAAGTCCTACTGATCTTGAAGGATTGGTTTCATTAAGAGAATTAAATCTGAAAAGAAACCGTTTAAGAAAACTGCTTGGATTTCAAAATACTCCTAAGCTACAAAAATTGTACTTAGGAAACAATGATTTACAGAGGTAGGTAAAAAACCATCTTTAAGTTATACAAAGATAATTCATCTGCGTCCGTAATACATAATTTGTCTTTACAGTGTAGAAGATATGTCATCTCTTGCTGAAGCAACGGCACTTATCGATGTGTCTTTGGATGGTAACCCTGTTGCATTGGGTGGAGACTGCACACCATTCCTCGTGTCATATCTACCAAATTTACTTACACTAACAAACATGCATGTAACTGAACAAGTAAGTATTACCAGTTATATATTTTTACTATAAAATTAATGAACAAACGACAATCTACCTTTTGCATTTGAAGTTGTTACAAATACCAACAACAAAAATTTAAAATCACATAATTAGGTGCGCAGGGCGGCAATGGCATGGAGACATAATAAAGAAGCTGCACGTGCTGCATATTGCGCGCTCGGTGGCGCTGCACAACAAGAAGCTAGACGGGATCAAGTTATAAACAATGCCCGCACTAATTGGGAGCTACTCAGGTTTGTTTTTGTTAATTTTATTACGATTGTTTGAGGACTTTAAATATGTATCAATTTACATTTACAATTTTAACTAGGTCGGAAAACAAATGCTTCGTCACTGCTGCCAGTCCTACGAAAAATGTTGATATTGAAAAAGATTTGTCTATAGAAACACCAACAATAATCAAACAAAGCAGTACTCAAACTTTAGATGCAGCAATGCTACCCGACGTAGTTGTTTCTTTACAACAACCTGAAACGGAAGATTCTGATTACAAAAATAACAAAGAAATTATAGAAGCACCGAAACCCTCACCAATGAAAAAATTGCAACGAAGTTCAACTGCACGTAAACCTTCCGAGAGGCGCGTTAACTTTTCAGATAGGAGTGCATCTCAGGATACTGACGCCTCTCACTCTACGTCTACAAGCAGTGATTTAAGATTGCCTCCTATATTGTTGCCAATTATTTCTTCGTTAGAAAACGTAAAACTTTCAGATGGCACCGAAAATGTATTAAAACGATGGGAAAGCATTTCTAGCTTAGACCCGGTTGTTGACTCCTCATTTAGCTCGTTACCTTCTTCAACCAGTGATAGTGAAGAAGATAGTAAAAGGCGTGTACGTCGCGTGCCCACTGCAGTGAGACGTCGAGAAAAATTTAGCACCGTGCGCTCTAAATCTGTGTGTGATCCCGAAAGTAGAAGATTAAAGGGTAAAAATTCAGATAACAGTGAAAATGCTAGCAACATATCGGCAGGCAGCACGAATATAGGATCGGTCGGTAATTCCTCAACATCTGGAAGTGATCAAAACAGCAAAGTTTTAAGACGAGAAAATTCACTAAATAGTAGACTGAGTAACAGAAATATCCGTAGTGCAACTATATCACGAAGGAGTGAAAGAGCATCTTCTGCCAGTAGAGCTTCTTCAGGCAGGGTGAAATCTGGAGGTAAAAGTTTAGCTAGTTTCAAAACTTCTGAACCTGTCCCGAAAACAATTCCAGCGTCTAAGGATCGGGAACAAGGTGAGCAATTTTCCGTACTGGGTGAAAATTGATTGTTTAAAAGGACAGCTAATATGTTTTAATTTCAGGTGTAGATTATTTGGTAGAAGTTTGTGATGGATTAGTGAGCGCTTGGGGTGCTGGGGCAGTTCGTCGTCTTGCTCGTGACTGGGACTGGGAGAAATCTCGCACTGTTACTCGTGCTGCATTTCACTATGTCCATTTCAACGCTGTAGCACAATCTTTATCGGAGTTGAAAAACAAGTTAGTAACCGTACATATATAATACTATGTTTTAAAAGAAAAACATAGTATCTATGTATTCTAAATTTCTCAGATTTCCCAATGTCACACACGTGTCAGTACGTGCTACTGGACTTCAATACCTTGGCCAATTGCATGCTTTAGCTGAACTCAGAGGAATTACTGGCCTTACTGTCTTCCCTGAAGGCAATCCCATTCAAGCAAAGATATGGAAAGAATACGCTATTTACAGACTTGCTCACTGGGGTCTAAAGGAAATCAACGATGAACTGGTAAATGCACAACTTAAATTTATATAAACAAGAACTCAGGTACGCGTCGTTGTAATGTATTTTAGTTAGTTGGTTAGCTTAGATAAACGTTTTTTAACATCTTTTTAATTTGTTCAAAACATTTAGGTGACCGATGATGAAATAAAATCGGCTAATAAAACATACCACGGTCTGAGTGATATAGTACTGAGAGCTTTACCAGACGCCCCTCTTCAGCCTCTGCTATCACGTCTTGGAAAGACAGGCCATAGTACAATTAGCGCCAAGACGTGGCTTAGAGCAGCAGATCCGGCATTGCGTGATGTCATAGCCAAGGAAGCGTTACAATACAAAAAAGGACAGGTGTCGCAGGTAATTTGGTTTACCTGAGATTTGAACCCAGTTTTAAACCGACTTCAAAAAAGGAGGAGGTTCTCAATTCGTCGGAATCTTTTTTTTTATGTATGCTCCCCGATTACTCGAAGACGCCTGGACCGATTCGAGAAATTCTTTTTTTGTTTAAAAGGATATATTTCCCAGGTGGTCACATTGGCACCAAGTCAAGATCTGATGATGGGATCTCAGATAAATCGAGGGCAACCCTCAAATTTATAGGGACACATAATTTGTTTTTTATTGTAGTCAGTGTACTTCTTTTGAATTAAAAAACTTTTTCCGTTAAAAGTATGTTGGCCTATTCCAATTTATTTATCGACCATTTTAGGAAGACATGAGTTGGCGTGTTCGGGGTCGTGGCCAACTTTGCCACGCTATTGATTTGGCTTGCGGCGCGGCGCAACGATTGCGCACACTCGAACTACAATGGCCTATGATACTTGTCGAAATGATTGAAGATATCCTCAGGGACTATTCCAACATGGAAACTCATGTTAAAGACCAAATGCGTGTATTAACGGATTCTTTGTAAATTATTGTTTAGAAGTAGGTAGATATAGAATTCAGAGCAGAGTATGCGTTTTATATACTTATTACTTTAGATACACTTAACCATATAATAATATAGGTTTAGATATTTAAACTGACAAGTACTTATGCGTAGTGTGTGTTGAAATATTTATAATGAAATACAGCTAGATAAAAATTATTATCCAATCCTGTAAAATCCTTAAAATGGTAAAGAATAATTTAATTTTTTAACATCCACTGCAGTAGAATGAAGCTGATAAATAACAGCATATTATAAAAAACTGCCATCATTAACATGATTATTGAAAATTATTATTAGTTCTATGCGTTTTTTGGTAGGAATAATTCTTTTGTAAAGCGAAACAAAGTAGCGCCGTATTATTTTTATACTGTAGCTTATATTCTATAAGTTGCTGTTTAATATACCTAATAAATTTAGCGATAACGTTTTTAATCAAAATTATTAGCAGTTAGTTTGATTGCAAGAATTAATTAATATTAAGTTCATTTCTAGTCACATCCTTAGATGACTCCTTCATCAAATGTTGAAATTTCTTTCATTTTTTTGACGACTGAAAATATATCACTATTTGCTCAATATTTACATAGAAACGAACAAACTATCGAAATGATTATCTCTTATATCTTGTATGTAATAGTAGATATCTTGTATGTAATAGTGTGTTGAAAAAGTAGTTGTAGTAGGTACTACACAATTGTATTATTTATATTAGAGACATTAATCGAACTGCCTTTCTATGTGCCTGATCATAATGTAGATATTAAAGTCGTTTTTAGATTTTCCAGTTTCACATATTGTTTTATTTAAGATCTATGCAAAATAACATCTTTCTTTACTTTTGGGTGTTCTTGTCGAGTTAAAAAAAAATATATTCATAAATGTATGAAAATAACTCTTAAAGATGCACTACGTACTTATACAATATATTCATTCTACTAAAATCCACGCAATAGTATTTTTCTAGTGTCTTTTTTTTCGAAAATAAAAAATACTTTAAACGTCTCCTGTAACTTTTAAAAAATGTCGCTTAATATCAAATAGACCGCCGCGCCGTGGCGGTTTAAACCATGTATAAAAACTAATGATGAATAAATGTTTTTAACATCCTTATTCCCCTTAGAGTATTTAAC
The DNA here is from genome assembly GCA_905220505.1 of Laothoe populi. Lineage (NCBI taxonomy): Eukaryota > Metazoa > Arthropoda > Insecta > Lepidoptera > Sphingidae > Laothoe > Laothoe populi. The sequence goes on from HG992165.1 coordinate 4,449,266, forward strand.
ACTGGAGACGCCATTGAGCGCTTACCCCGTTTGACAAATGTAAGAGCACGGTGCTCATACACGTTCTATAAAACTAGTTGCGCTTCGTGATCCGCCACTAAAAAAGTGACATCACGTGCGAATACAGCTCCGTGAAAATGCGAGCCTGTAGCGGTATTAACATGTAAAAATAGATCTGACACATCAAACTTACAAAAATACAACATTATTTTTCACCTGGACGTATTTTTTTAAAGTAATATTATCCTTAAAAGCAACAAAACATATAATTTCTAAAAATTATCATCGGGTAATAAATGTTGCCAGGTTAAACTTTTAGCCACAGTAGTGCAAAATTTATTTGCATTCAATATCTTAAAAGCAAGTTGTTTTTTAATATTCTATTTTAACTAGATGTTGCGCGCGGCTCTGCCTTTTAACCTTCTATATTTTGCTATCCCACTTTTGCTATTTTTTCGAGATAAAAGTGGTCTTTGTCATTTTCTGATCCCTAAACTGCCACTATGCAAAAAATCATGTCGATCCCTTGCTCTGTAAAAAAACTAAACTATCCAATGGGAACTGTACATTTCTCCGGGATAAAAAGTAGCCTATGTGCTTTTCCAGACTATAATCTATCTCTGTGCCAAATTTTAAGTAGATCCGTCCAGCCGTTGTAGCGTGATTGGATATCAAACATCCATCCAAACATACGCAATTATAATATTAGTAGGATTTCTTTACTTATGCTTCCTTAACTTAATTTTTAATTTAAAAATATTAGGAGAGTTGACATATTGACTAAGTTTACAATTTCATCAACTGGCATTTTGGGTGGTTTATGTGGTAACACTGTCGTTTATGCAAGACTCAAATAATGTTGTAGATAAACTTATAAAGGTTATCGATAAAATTACTAATCCATCTGGACTGTCTTCTAAACACATACTTTTAACGTAAATAGTTCTAACACACTAGGAATGTCACAAAATATACCAAAACCAGAATAAAGTATTTGTCAAAAAAAATTGATCCTAAAAATGTATCCGGTATATTTAAAAAATATTTAGGTATGAATTTTGGCGCCACTCATTTATTACGTAAGATGATGTAGGGGGGAGTCGATCATGTCTAACTTTTTCTTACAAGGGGTGGGAGGGAGTCTCAATAGTTCTTACGTAAGATCACACAAATGCGCAAACTTAGGATTATACTTTGAAAAATCGCGGGCCATACCTATAATTTTAAAAACATGCAACTTAGATTTTTTATATTTTTTTGATAACCGGTATGACTTGCCTTTTCACCCGGTTCCGCCTTGACGTCGACTTTTGGGACATTCAAGATCTATAATTAGTGTAAGATAAGATTGTCTCGGTAGCTCAGTTGTATCTGCATACGCGGTATGACCTCTGTGCGTGAGGTCGCGGGTTCGATACCACGGTCGGGTAAAATGATAATAGATTTTTCATCTTTATACTCAGTATCAGCCCGGCGCGGTCTGGAATAGTATCCGGTGTGGCGATAGATTCACCTCCATCACTTTATGGGACGGTAATAAACTCTCCGAAATGTACACACCTCTTACACCTCTACCCGCCGATTCGGAGGTTACAGGTGTGAGTGCTTACTTATGTATGCATACTATCTTAATATAATCTTAATATTATAATACCATCGGGTGCAGTGTGGTCACTTAAAGGTGCCAGGATAACAAAAAATCTAAATCGACATGTCATGATTCTTCACGAGTTAGTAAAGTCATCTAATACATTTAGATCTGCCTGACTAATATTAGACTGCCTCGGTGGGGCAGTTGTAATTGGGCATGCGTTACGACTGCTGTGCTAAGGTCTCGGGTCTGAACCCCGGGTCGGGTAAAGTGATATTGGGTTTATCTATTTAGAAATTCTCAGTATCAGACCGGAGTCTGGAATTGTGCTCGGTATGGCGATAGGCTCGCCCCCTATCACATTATGGGACCGTAATAACTTCGGCGAAAAGTGAGTGTAATGGATACACCTTTGCTTACCCCTTCGCGGATTACAGGCGTGAGTGTATATGTATGTACATTTAGATCTCAGTTGCAGGCCAAAATTAGATTTTAGGATTTAGCTGTAAAATTAGCACTCGCTTGATGTGAATTGTTGTTTTCAATAGAGGACGCCACGCGTGCCCAGCAGTGGGTCGATGAATATGTACATAGTGTACGTATACATGACAACATTATTTTTATTATCATTAAGGTGCTTGCGTAATATTCGATGTTTTTAATATAATTTCGCTGTATACGAGTACAACTAAAACGTTTTTTTTTATCCTGGCACGTTAAAGTCACTACATTGCATCCGATAGTAAGCGCAGTACTGTCCAAGTAGACTATCAAGTAGCGAGGACAAACATCCCTCGCAAAGTGACACAATCATTTCAGTCAGTCAGAAGCTTCTTCCCAGTACGCTTAATAAACCCGGGAATGCAGGAAGTAGGGAACACGTGCGCTGGCAAACTTTTCCACGACTTAATGGTGCGGCTAAGATACAAATTCGCGAACCTCTTGGTTCAGGCCAGGGTAATAGACACCACGGTGTTGTAGCTCCGGAAGCCGGTGCGCGTTACAGACGGTAGAACATGCTAAGCGAAGAAATGTCCCAGGGCAGTTGTAGCAGCTCTAAGCTGTTGGTCACGTCTGCATCATTCATAATGCGGATGGCCCGTCGCTGCAATACATATCAACCACTGAGCAAGCAATTATCGGAACCATAACAGAGATGGAAGCAGTATTCCATTCCCGGCTGTACCTGCGCTTTATATTACCATCACGCTAATATACGCTAACCGGGCGTTAGAAATCGCCGCCGCAAAATGAAATCCGATATCTATACCTTAAGGACCTAACATCATTCTGCAGTGTCATTGGAACACCCTGAAAGTGGAGACTGGAGAAAAGGGGGATTTGTGGCATGAAAACGAGCACACCTACGTTTGCCTGGCATTGAATTCAATCCTATTCCTGATATCCTGCGAAAATATGAGATCTAGGGTCTGGTTGAGCTCAAATACAAGATCCTCGCGTCTCCGCGTGACCGCCCGGCATCCGGCTACTAGGCAGATGCTAGAGGGATGTAATAGCATAATATGCCTCCATGGATTGTATGCCTTTTCTCTCAAAAACAACTTCCACGCGGGCGGAGGCGGAGTCGGATTCTTAAAATGTTGTTCATTAATAGTAAGATTATTGTTATTATAAATAACAATAATATATAAATTAAAGGCGTAATATTTAAAATTCATTTGCTAATTTTTTTTTATATTTGCTTATTTGGCTTGTATTTTTCTCACTATTATTACCTTTATTATCTTTACAGCATTTCGATTAAAGTAGAAATATTAATTTACACTTTTTTAACTATACCTCCCTACTTCCCTTTCACGAAATCACACCCAGAGATTGCAAGAAAGCGATAGAAAAGATGATACACATAAAAAATAATCTTAAAACATTTCATAAATTATAATTGTTTTATTTTATCTATCGATAGATAAGGACAACGCTATCTATATCTCGTATCGACATTGCTACGCTCTACTGTTTTTACACAGTTGTCAATATATGACACTGTAAATACATTAGACACCAAGATAAATTTGTAACTGTGTGCATAAATTTGCCAGTGTTGTATGAAATGGTGTAGTGTGCGTGCGTAGCGACGTGATTACATTTTGCATTTGTGTGCACATGTTTATTTGTAGGTGTACGAAGCCCCCCACCGACATTGCTGAATTTTTTGTTCAAGATTCGAGCGTAATGGCGTCTCCTTTTGGTTGCCTACTCTAAGTTATTTCCTAATTTCCACAGACATACATTACATAAATTACTGTCTGTGATAATTTCCTTAGAATACTATATAACCCCATATAAAAGATTTCCAGTCAAACTAGGCAGTATGATTTAAAGACTATGGTGTGTCTTTTAAGAGATTTAAAAATAACATTGTCAAAATTTGACAATTCACAATATGCGAAAATTCTGTAGCAAACGCTATTTAAAATAGAAATAAAATGAAATCATAACTGTAGTTTGGTGAGAAATGGACGACACTGAGAGTACAACCACATCTGCTGACGAGAATACAGGCAACCTTTGCGACAACCCCACTAGGGATACGTTGGCCGAAGGTTTGTTGGGCTTGCTAAAGCCGACTGTGGACCAGCTTGACGACAGAGTTAGAGCTACTAGGTGAGAAATGGTAACACAATTATTATGAGAACATACGAACAGGTAGTGCTACCTGATTCATATTTTCGCACGACTAACCATCGTTCTTCAATGTCTTGTTCGGGGAATCAGGTTCTGGGACTAAACAATGGTCTGGAGAAATGGAACCTAACACTATAGGGTACTATGTATAGTGATTTAACCCATCACCAGTGGTAGTCAAAATTGAGTAACCTTTAACTGGTTTTAAGATAGAACTATCTTTTATATCCTTTGTAATATTACTCCACAAAGGAGATAACAATATTTTGAAGGCACATGAAAGAGTTTACAAATGATTATCAAAAACCTACTTACATAATGTAAAAAATGTTTTCATGATCATCTTGATGCATGTTTTGCATTTTATAAAAAAAAACTTATTTTCAAAAGTATATTGTAAACCTCGTGCTGTATTTATATGTTCACCAAATATTTTGGTTTCAAATATTGGCCCGGCTAACGGAGAGATGGTTAAATTGTCTTGGTTGTCTTTCCAAGTAAAGTTTAGACAGATATTTCAGTGATTATATTTAAAAGAATTAACTCTAGTGAAAAGTATGACATTAAATAATTTGTTTTCAATTAGGTTACTGTAAAATTCCTATAAACAATTGTTTAATAAATTACTCCTACTATTAAATTTACTAATTTATCTACCAATTTACTAATATAGTACAACAAATTAGTAAAGGAGATCCGCAGGTTTCCTATGTAAACTGGGCTAGGTGGTGAACACAAATGGGGTATGGTTTTTAACAATAAGGATATGCCACAATTTAACTACGATAAAGTATTTTTGAGCCAGGTCATAGGGTTTCAAAGTTTTATCAACTTAAAGATATACATAATCTACTATTTTCTACCATCTTCAATGACTATGATTTTCATCAGATATGATCTCCTTAATGATTATAATTATAAATAACGATGTACCTTACCTTACCGTACCACTAATCACCTTTCAAAATGGGAATACATTGTATGAAGTATATCCGCCAATAGAAATAATTAATCCGTTATAATAGCCAAGGGTTGGTCGTCGTAAAATATAAACACAAAATAACCGGCATCCACAAATTGAAAACACATTGCTTTCGCGACAAATCACATACCACAGATTAAGTATTAGTAGCAAGCTAGAGATTGAAAATGGACAGCTGTTAAAAAAGTGTCAATTATCATTCGATCAATATTGCAATAATAAAATCGATGAACCACCCGAGTCATTTTATTTTAGTGTATTTTCTTTTGATTAATAAATGTTTGAACAAATGCCTTTCTAATGTACTTGCAATGTTTATGCTTCTATAGTGTTTGCCAATATTCAACGTCGTCGTTTAATAAAAATTTAAAGAATATCGATTATCGATATTAGTTTAATTTGCAAATCGATACAATATTTACAAAAGCTATATTAGCAACCCCACGATCATTTACAATAAAAAATGGTAGAAATATTTTTGTGTTATCGTTATATTTCTTCTAAATCTGATTGCAGTGGTGTAGGATGAAATAAAAATAAGAAATAAAGTCTAAAAAATACAAGTGATTTTATGGTTATTAAGAATATCTTGTTCATGCTGTTCCAAATCTGCCGATCTCCTTTATATAAACAAATTTTAGGTATGTCATATTTATACAAACATATTTCTATATTTCTTAATTTTTCTATATTTCTATACTGGTATTTCCTTGAATAATATTAATTAATAATATAAAAATAAAAATTATTTAATAATAAATAAATAATTAATAATAATTATAAATACCTTATGAATAAGTAATTGCTAGTGTATTGATGATGCTATGTATGTTATGTATACATAAGCTGAAATGATTTTCTTTAAATTTCTTAACTTTTTTTAATGTCGTGACTTGTCATAAGAGCTATATAATTGCCTACTTGATCAATAAATGATTTCATATCATATAATATATAAGATTAAAATTTTCAGAATATCACAATTGGAATTGAAACAGCAAATAGAATCATTGAATGAGGAGCTCCAGAAAGTGCGGGAAGCGTTGAATAATCACCCTGACTTGGATCCTTATGTGAAGAAACTAATTGCTTGCAAACACAAAGTTACTGTTGTATTAAATGTATTACAAGCCTCACAGGTAAGTTTTTTTATGTACACATAATAAACAAGTCATAGAAAATCAAAAGTGACAAAGGGCTGACTTTTTATTGACAATTAAACAAATTGAGAACTGTAGTTTAAGTCAAAAGACAATTATATTGAATATTTCACTGTAATTTGATATTAAACACACAACTGATTGTACACATTCTTAATATTTCAGGATAGATTAAATGAAATTAGACGTATGATTAGCAAAGAAAAAGGAGTCCGCATAGCAATACAGCCGGAACCTACTCAAGAACCAGAGCAGAGTACTAGTGGCATAGTCTCAGAACAAGGAAGTATTAACTAATCATGGAGACTCCATACCAAAATCACATTGACAAGGCTAATTTTGACCATGTTTACGAACCAGCTCAAGACAGCTTCCTTCTTATAGATGCCTTAGAAAAGGACCTAGATTATTTAAGATCTAAAAACCCAACACTGTGTCTAGAAGTCGGATCAGGCAGTGGAGTGGTAATAACTGCTCTTGGAATGGCATTTCCGAAAACTTTCTGCATCAGTACAGACATTAATTTGAAAGCTTGTGTGGTGTCAAAAACAACAAGCAGTCATAATAAGGTCAATCTTGATACAATTAACATGGATTTGGCTAGTAACTTTGTGGATCATAAGTTTGATATTATAATATTCAATCCACCATATGTAGTTACAGAATCAGGAGAGTGTGGTGGGAATGATATAACAGCTAGTTGGGCAGGTGGGGTAAAAGGCAGGGAAATAACGGACAGGTTACTAGCAATGATACCAAAGAAGCTAGCTCCCAATGGTGTATTCTATCTCCTACTTATTGAAGATAACATTCCAAATGAAGTTGTTCAGATCATGTCTGAATACGGTTTCAAATCTGAGATGGTTCTACAAAGGCGTGTGAAGAACGAGAAACAACTAGTGTTAAAATTTTATATGTAAAGTTACTGTTGTATAACATCTATTGTAAGTTTAAATAAAAATATATTATTTTGAAAATCTGTTTATTTCAAATTCTTTCTCACAGCTGCACCGAATATTTTAGCACCTTCTGCATTTTCATCAGCACCGGGCAATGAAGCGCATTGCTTCACCCATCTCTGAACATTTGGGTAACTGGAAATATCCCAGCCAATTTCCTGTGAAACAAAGTTAACTTTGAATTTTATTTTATCGATAATCACTCTAGTTTGTTCTATTTCAATTTTCAATGTATCAAACGATTATTATGTATTGACGAATTATAAACAATGATGCGAATTTCACGATTTTCATATATTTTTGCAGATCAAGTATGTTACTCCATCTGAGTAGACAGATCAAGCAAGTTCGTTCGAGAGTGTTATCGATTCCGGGCGACTCTCTCGACTGCGAGTCTTAAGTAGGATCAAATATAACGTCTTTGTAGTTACTATCATTTCCTTACCCTAATGGTTTTTTATGTTTACGCGAATATTATACATTGAAATAAAACAAATTTTACGGATTCTTCTAAAAATAAATTTGGGCGGAGTCCGCCCCGTGACCATGAAGCCTAAAATTTCATTTAAATTTCCTTACCAGTATGTTAGAAACAGATGCAAACAGCGATGTATCGGCGATCGTCGGATTATCGGCAGCAGCCCATTTGGTCTGTCCCAAAAACTGATCTAAATGTTCGAATGAAGTGTTTAGTTCCTTCTTCGATGACTCCTTTATTTCCGTCTCGCCAAACCATAGAATTGGATACTGAAATATTAATTAGCTGAATAGTCTCATGGCAAAATTTTTAGATTATATGTAATTTGCTGGTGGTAGGATATTCATACCGCCCGGATAGCGACCAGGGTGTAAAACCCGTCATAGTGGCACACGCAATTGTTGAAGTGTGTCGCGTTCCGGGTTCAAACAGTTTTTGTCCTGTTTTTGTCTGGGGTCTAGAGTTGGGGTGGGTACGATGTTTGCCTTCAGAGTAGGTACTTTGACACTATATCCTCGACTACTTTTTCAACTTTTTGCCTATGGGCAAGAAGGCATACGCCATGACGTAGTGTGAAGAAGCAAGCCGGCATGATTGTGTTCCGTAGCGGGGGATAAATTGTTTCTCGCTACTTGATACTCCAAATGGACGGCACTGTGATTACCATCAGGTGCAGTGGTCATTTTGCCATGCCAGGATAAAAAAAGTTTTGGCCGCGAACCCCAACCGTAGAATTTTAAGGGATATTATGAATAGTGACATATTAAAATCTTAAATGAGTTTTATTTATTTGCACTCGACCTTACAAGAAATTAACAACCCACAAAAATTGTCTTTTGGTACAGCTATGTGTTGTAAAAACTCTTAAAAAGTGTCAATGTCTCTTATCTAAACTGAATTTGTGACATGGTCTGTGAATTTTCGTGATATTAACTTATCAGTAAACATGGACGAGTACTCTACAAAACTTTCCAGGTCAGTAGGCCTACTCTTGAAATCAATTCCAATATCGAACTCGATACAGTTTCAATTCAAACCTAGAAGATATTAGAACTCTAACTCACTCAACTAAATAAAATAGAATATTTAAGAACTAGCGATCGTAAATACTCTATTTCATTTAGATGCTAGAAATTCCGCCGTATTCAGTTAAATCGTGCGCTGGTGTTGCGTTTAAGAGTGCCAATTGTACAGTTTTCGAACCCAATCCCAATTTTAAATTGCAATCGAGTGTCAAGAGTAACCCTCGTGGTTTTATCTCCTTATCATAGTAGGTACATTGAAACACGACAAATATGTTTTTAGTTACAAAAACAATTGGTTATTATGTAATAGTGATGTGCCGGATATCCGAGGGAAAAGAAAGATCCGTATCGGTTACTTTTTCGGCGGATCTTTTACCTTATTCATTTTCAAGACATAGATGAAATTCTATATACTTATAGGTAATAGGTAGCAATGGAAAACTATTAAACTCCATTTAGATTATTTTTAATCTGAAATCAAATATTTGGCTCCTTTATATTGCAAAAAAAAATTGTAGTGAGTTACCATACCAATATAACATAAGTCAAAGGTACTAAATAAACTATCTTTATAATGAGATCAATGACAAATCTTTGTTATTAAACATTTATTATAGGAAGTTTTATAAAATAATACTAGCCCTGTATTAATCATTGTCCCACTGTTGGGCACGGGCCTCCTCTACGAATGAGAGGGGTTAAGCTTTGGTCCACCACGTTGGCCTAATGCGGGTTCGGGCGGGCGTAGCTATGACCGAGCGGTCTGGCAAACCAATCGGTCTAGCTACTTGGGTTGTTATGCATCACACATCCACTACCCATGAAGCATTTTCCATCTAGGTATGTGGACACTAGCCTTTGACAATCAAGTGGTGTTGTGGGCCTCCGCGTGGCCCCTCTGGTTCCTATCACTCGGGTAAGTCATAGCTTCGTGACTGAGGATCCGAGTGATAGCTGACTTGCAACACTGCGCCTCCTCCCCCCTGGTTTGGGGGGAGGGAGATGAGTGTTGGTCAGGGAGATAACCCTTGACTGACACCCTAAACCCTTTGTGTGAAACACCTTTTTCTATATTTTTTATTATTATTAGCTATTGTGTCTTTTTGTATCTTTGTGTGTAACCATTTTATGTGAATTTGTAAATCATCGGAGGAGGGTGAACTACGTATCAAATCGCGGAATTTCGCCCTCCTCCAACACCCTCATATCGAAACACGTCTGATTATTCTTGTTTTTTTTGTAAACACTTTTAAGCTTTGTAAATCACAGTCGGAGGGGGGCAATGGCAACGGGGAATTACGTATCAAATCGTGGAACCTCGCCCCCCTCTAAAACCCCTATTTTTGTACCACTATCGGAGGGGGGCGAATTACGTATCAAATAGCGGAACCTCGCCCCCCTCCAACACCCCCCAAATGGGAAACACCAAACCCTTAGATTTTAAGTACCATTGTGAATCATGGCGGAGGGGGGCGAATTACGTATCCAATAGCGGAACCTCGTCCCCCCCTCCGAAAACCCATATTTGTGAAACCACCTTTTACCATACCATGTGTAATTATAAACCCTTTGTGAAACATTAGAGAAATAAAAAAAAAATGCGGATTCGTAGACTTCACATACCTTCGAAATTCTTATGAGAATTCTCAGGTATGCAGGTTTCGTCTTGACAGTCCGTACCGCAACCAACTAGCTATCGCTGCTTATCTTCTTATAAAATATTAATTATAATATCTTTATGATGAGATCTATTGAGTTTAAATCTTTGTGGTAAGCTTAATAAAGTAATAAAATATTTAAATATATATAGAGCGTTACAAGATCACTTTTACAATAAGAAAACCAAAACTTAAATCTTCGTAATATTTTGCATTCTTATTTAATGATTATTCTAATGAAGTTAATTAATATTGCGTGACACATTAAGTGTTAACATTAGATTAAAAACACACTGACAATTACAAAAAAAGTCATTTAAATCACACAAAACTATAAACAAAATAAAAGGAATACCCGCGCCTCCGTCCAATCCATGAAACATGTCCTTCACGCAAAGAGTCAAATAGCGTCAACTATCGTTACAAGGTCACGCGCACCGATACCAATTGTTATGATCCCTATCCGTATCTGCAGATCTTGACACTAAATATCCGTATTCGGATCCGTATCCGCGGATATACATTTTTAACGATCCGGCACATCACTATTATGTAATGAAAACAATTGCAGTTTAGTTAAGCTTTATGGAAACTAATATCATAAAATGAAGTTAACTTTCCCACTCCATTTATTTGAATGTGCCTGAAGTATTTTATAATCGATTAATTTTGAAAATTTCTTGTACACACCTGTATCGGCGAAGGCAGCCCCGGATCTAAGGGGGCTAACCCGGTCCCCCACCCGGGGGGCAATTTCAGGGGCGTCAAAATAATAATATAATTTATGGTTAAAATAAACAACTTGCTCCACAAAGCGCCTAGCATACGGGAGCCTGGTTAGCTCACCATCGTCGGTTCTTATTGTCCCATTCACGAAAAATGCCAACCATTATATTTGTGCCTTTTTTTAAGTAGTTTCTCTCAAACGCTGGAGAGGGGCGCCACTATCGAGTTTTTGTCCCGGTTCAAAAAAAACGTAGATCCGGGCTAGGCGACGGGGTGGACAGAGATACTATAGTGCACTCACAACCTGAGCTGGTGTACGTATTGTTATCGCCGGGCGTGGCACAAAACGTAATTTCGGACAACACATACTTATATAGTATAATTTAAAAACAGGTTATACTTACACAAATGGCTCTAATTCTCGGGTATAGTGTCGCACTGTCGAAGAACAATCTCTGATTAACAACAGCTCGGCTTTGAAGGTCTTTTGGATAAAATTGGTCGTCTTTTGCGTACTTATCTATCAGATAACTCGCTATAGCACGACTCTCCCATAAGACGAATCCATTATCTTCCAAAGTAGGCACGCAATGTTGCAAATTCTTCTTCAAAAAACTTTCATTATGTTGTTCTTTCTTGAACAAGTCCACTACTTCAATTTCAAATTGTACACCTGCTGCTTTTGCAGCCATGAAAGCCCCTCTGGAAGGTGCACTGGCATTAAAGTGATATAGTTTTATGGAACTCATTGCGTTTATTCAGAGTAAAACTTCAACTACGTATGTATCTAAACTTGCAACTCCGACAATAAAGTAGGCCAAGTGAAAGTCATCCGCTCCCACAAATTCGAATTTACCACTAAGCTTTCACGTTCCAGAACTATTTGTTCGTTTGTTCATATTACGTAATCATCAACGACGAATGAAATCTATTTATCTCGACGGTGGTGGAGCCATACGTAAAAAGCAGAAGAAACCTTAGAGTATTTAACACGAAGAAACCTATCAACAATATTATTATTACAACCTGTTTTCTGTTTCAATTTGATTGAATTGACTAGGCTGCGTGTTTTAGAGCCTTTGCCTTTTTTATAAAGAGGAGAAAATTGTTTAGAAAAGATTGTTTTTATTTTTATTGCCAATCGAATATCCATAAAAAGTTATTAAAAATGTTCTTGTCTGTTAAGTTTAAATGTGCGTAAAACATTTGAAATTGTACATTTTCTCAAATAAAAGAAATCTATTAACTCGTTTACTCTTTGTTAAAGAATACAAAATATTGTGGCACAAAATTTAATCAGCCACAATGTTTTCAAATATGTGTCGAATATGTTTAGGATCAGATCTTCTAACAAGTATATTTTATAAACGGGGGCTTACAATGATATCTACTGCAATCATGGCAATGACAAAAATTTACGTAAGTTATAACATTTTTTTTCATTGTGCTAAGAATAGTGTTACTATTTTTTTATAGAGAGAATTCAGAAGGGCTCCACTGTATACCCTTTCACCACAACAATGTAGTTTCCCAAGACAATAAGGCGAAGGGTAAAAATGTATTTACCATTGAGATGGTGTTATGAATCCTATAATCCCCTGCTGGTGTAAGAGTCCTATAGAACCAAAGTCGGCAAAGTAGGGCGACTTGTTTTTTGGAAAACTAATAAAACTGATAACTTTCGTTTAACTCGAAAGACAGTTTTGCTGAATATTTTATTTAAATCTTCATAAGAAATAGGATTGTTGACTTGACATACAACTTCTGATTGGTTGATAGTGAAAAATTGCCGTCTTTGGTTCTAAAGCAATTTTGTTTTGTGTTTTGGAAGGGTTTGAATGAATGAATGAAAGGGGATGAATTATAAATCACTAGCTGTTGCCCGCGGCTCCGCCTGCGTGGAGGTTATTTTTGGAAGAAAAGGTATAGAATCCACAAAGGCATGTTAAGCTATTACACCTTGCAACATTTTGCTATACCATATAGTAGAAGATCCGAACCTAAATCGACATTCACCGGGTTGATAATAGAATCAAACTTATTTTATAATAAATTTCGTATATTAGAAAATATATTAAAAATGGGTTGACAAAAAAAATCCTGGACAGAATATTTTTAATTATTTTTAAAAAAATCATTTTTCATAAAATTTTGCAACATGAAGATAATAAGAAAATTTTATACTGGACTTAAAGTATAAAACATATAGAATGTGCAGGCATAGGGTTGACTATTATTTACCTGGACGAACTACTGGGTTGACAGGTATAAACAGGTATGTCGATACCAGTTACTTTCACTTGATGTGATAATAGAAAAAAATTTATATCAGCAGAAGCGCTGTTTTATTGTGAACACGATGATATAGGGTTGACTGCAAAAAACTTGGTCCTAATAGGGGTTGACAAATTTTAAAGATTCAAATTTCAACGCGAGTGGAACAGTGTGACAGAGAGATCCGAGGTAAGTATACCGTGTAATAATAAAGGACCGAACATTGCAGCCGCGTCTGATGCGATCCTGAAAATAAGAAAGTGCGCATGCTCGGTACGTTAACTATAGAGAGTAGAGATACCCCTACTATACTCCATATTGTAAACAGTACGCGTTATTTTGGAGTAACTAATGACGTATAATATTATATTGCATCGAAAACACGTGTTATTTAATTATTTTGTTTGCAAAATATTATCAGTTACTCCAAAATAACGCATACTGAATTCAAATGTCAGTTGCTCCAAAATAACCCGTACTGTTTACAATATGGAGTATAGTAGGGGTATCTCTACTCTCTATAGTTAACGTACCGAGCATGCGCACTTTCTTATTTTCAGGATCGCATCAGACGCGGCTGCAATGTTCGGTCCTTTATTATTACACGGTATACTTACCTCGGATCTCTCTGTCACACGGTTCCACTCGCGTTGAAATTTGAATCTTTAAAATTTGTCAACCCCTATTAGGACCAAGTTTTTTGCAGTCAACCCTATATCATCGTGTTCACAATAAAACAGCGCTTCTGCTGATATAAATTTTTTTCTATTATCACATCAAGTGAAAGTAACTGGTATCGACATACCTGTTTATACCTGTCAACCCAGTAGTTCGTCCAGGTAAATAATAGTCAACCCTATGCCTGCACATTCTATATGTTTTATACTTTAAGTCCAGTATAAAATTTTCTTATTAGCTTCATGTTGCAAAATTTTATGAAAAATGATTTTTTAAAAAATAATTAAAAATATTCTGTCCAGGATTTTTTTTGTCAACCCATTTTTAATATATTTTCTAATATACGAAATTTATTATAAAATAAGTTTGATTCTATTATCAACCCGGTGAATGTCGATTTAGGTTCGGATCTTAGACTAATAGGGAGCGTGCATTTTCCGGGATAAAGTAGCCTATGTCATTCTCTAACCCCTAAACTACAACTATGCAAAAAATCATGTTGATTCCTTGCTCTGTGAAAACAAAAAACTAACAGGAACCGTACGATTTTCCAGGATAAAAGTCGCCTATGTGAATCTCTGATCTGTAAACAACCACTGTGCAAGAAATCATGTCGATCTCTGGCTCTGCGAAGAATAAGAACATATTCCACGGGAACCTTAAATTTTTCCGGGATAAAAAGTACCCTATGTGCTATTCTAGACTATAATCGATGTCTGTGCCAAATTTCAGCCAGATCCGTCCAGCCGTTGTAGCATGATTGAGTAACAAACATCCATCCATCTAAACATTCTCATTTATAATATTAGTTAGTAGGATTGCTATAGTCGAAGCCGATTTTAATTTCCTATATTGCCATATATTTCTCTTATTTTTGCCTAACTACATACTTTGTCGACTTTGGTTCTATGTGACTCATACGTAACTGTTGAATGATTTATTTATTTGCAGATTTCACCAAATGATGGTCTACCAAACACAATATGTTTAAACTGCATCCAAAAATTAGATAGTTGTATTGAATTTATAAGACTGTGTGAACATTCAGATTCACAATTAAGATCATTACAAAAGAGAAATGAGGAAATAAAAAATAACAAAATATATTTGCAAGTGAACAACCAAAAACTCTTGCGTTCACCTTCGCCTAAAAGTGACACTGAAAAATGCTTGTTAATCGATGAAACAATTCAAGATGATAGTGAAAATACAACACATTGCGAAGATGAAAAGGAACATAAAAATCAGATTAAAAAAATACAACAGCAACAGTGTTCAGTGTGTGGAAAAGTAATGTCTTCTAGGTAAGATTATGATTTTTCTGAAAAAATTGTAAATTGCCGAAAATATATACTCTTGCATCAGAATCAATCAAGTAATTACATAGTCAATATTACCATAATATGGACTCAGCAACCCATGTGTGGAGCAGAATTGGGGATCACCTAACTTTCTCATTATAACATTGACTGTAGTACAGTGTGTTACTATGTTGTGGCTGGTGGTAGGATATTCATATCCGCCCGGGTAGCGACCACCGTACACAGGGTGTAAAACCCGCCATAGTGGCACACGCTAGTGTGTCGCGTTCCGGGATCAGCCAGTGTACATCCGGTTTTTCTCGGGGGTCTAGAGTTGGAGTACAATGTTTGGCCATTTTGCAGCCTTCTGAGTACTCTGACAATAGACCCTCGACCGCTTCTTCACCTTCTTCCCCATGGCGTAGTGTGAAGAAGAAGGCCAGCATGATTGTGTTGAGTAGCAGGGGATAGATCGTCTCGCACTACTCGATACTCTAATTGGACCGCACTGCGCTTACCATCAGGTGCAGTGCGGTCACTTTGCCATGCCATGATAAAAAAAAAACACTCCACAAATGTAGTGTTGAGTGTTATTTAAGTGTTTGGTTAACACATCAAATCTAATATTTATTGAATTCATGTAACATTATACATAATTTAGATTTAGTCTTATCTTTTTTACTCTACCGTCAGTTGGTAATGCAGTTTCGCTAGAGAAGAATGGTCAAGAAACTCTAGTGTTGCCCTTTTCACACACTGGTTAACTATATTTGCCCAGACAATTAATAAACAATAAAGTTAATACTTTAGATTAGAACAGACACAACAAGTGTGTTTTGTAAATACCATAGCCTGGGTATACATCTGTAGGGAGCTGGTAGCCACAAGGTTTAATAATGCATTATAACAAAACAATCAATATTAAAACTATGTAAAGTATCACTTAGCAGTGCAAATGCAACATATAAATATAATTGTTTATTTCAATTGAAATAAATGGATGTTTTAATTGTGTATAGGTTCCGTCTGAAGACTCATCTAAGGACTCATACAGGAGAGCGCCCATATTCCTGTCCACACTGCAACAAAAAATTCTCACTAGCTCAAAATTTAAAGGTCCATGTAAGGGTACACACTGTAAGTACACACCTTAAGCAATAGATTTTGATAAAATTAATATAAACTTCTCACTGGTTGTAAAATAATATATAAATCAATGTTTCCGATGGAAATGATTTGTTTTAAAACAACTTGAGAAAATCGGTATAATCTCATAGATAGCCATGATGTAGTAAGCAAGAACATTGACATAAAGTTGTCCTGTGCAAGCCTCACAATAGGATTCGTTTAATCTTAAAGTGAAGTTAATTTACTAGAATGTTTTGTATGTTACCATAAGAGGAAACCCAATTTATTATTATTATTATTTCTAGGGTGAGAAGCCTCATCGCTGTAACTTATGTGGTGAATCATTCGCGCAGACAGCAGGGTTGGCAGCACATAGACGCAAGCACACTGGTCAGAACCCATACCATTGCGTGTTGTGCCCACGCAGCTTTCGGACGGTTGGCCATTTACAGTACCATGTAAGGTATGTAGTATAGATTCTTAGAGGGTCTAGTATCACAATACTCAGAACATCGTACCCCAACTCCAGACCCCCGACAAAAACCGGATGTACACTGTCTGATTCCGGAATGCGACACACTTGCGTGTGTCACTATGGCGGGTTTTACACGCTGTGGTGGCTATCCAGGAGGATATGAATATCCTACCACCACCAAAATCATATCTAAAATTTTATGAAAAATATTCAATTGCACATAAACAAATCGTATAAAAACATGTGATGCCAATAGTAATAGCTTTTCAAAAAATTGTTTAATAAATAAATAACAATATAAAATTCTTTTACAGACGTCACACAGGTGAAAAGAATTTTGAATGTGAATTGTGTCGTCGAGCTTTCGTCACCCGAAGCGAACTAAAGCAGCATGTTTTAACACATTCAGGAGATAAACCTCATGTTTGCTGCCATTGCGGTATTCGTTTCACCCGCGCCTCTCATTTAAAAAGACATATACAACATATACATAAAATTAAAAAGAAAAATATTTTATGCTGTGAAAAATGTTCTTCGCTGTTTGATGAGAAAGAGGATTTGGAAAAACATAAAAAGTTGCATGAAATAGATGTTGAAGAAAAATAGTGCCTTAATTAAGTTGTGGCTTTACCTGTAAAAAGTATATAAACTGCGTATTTGTAGGATAATACTGCTCTTTGTAGGTTTAGAATATTATCAGTGATGCCTTTTTTTTTTTATAAAATACAAGTTATGGCGACTGCCTCGGTGGCGCAGTTTTAATTGCGCATGCGTTACGACTGCTGTGCTGAGGTGTCGGGTTCGATCCCCGGGTCGGGTAAAGTGATATTGGGTTTTTCTATCTAGAAATTCTCAGTATTAGCCCGGGGTCTGGAACTTGTGCCCGGTATGGCGATAGGCTCGCCCCCTATCACATTATCGGACCTAAATTCGGCGAAAAGCGGGTGTACTGGTTACACCTCTGCCTACCCCTTCGGGCATTACAGGCGTGAGTATATATGTATGTATAAAATAAAAGTAACAGATTGTTTAACATTGTATTTTTATTGATAAATTAATATAACTTATAGTAATTTAAAAAATCTACTTAGTTTTATATTTTTAATTATAAAAGAATGAAAAAATAAATTACCTTTTTTTACATGCGTAGAAGTATTTTATATAAAATACATATTATCTCTCAAAGTTGTCTCTTTGTTTTCTTTTGTACGCCATAACTTCCATATTTCTTCACCAAATTTAATGATTCAAACACTATGTTTGCGCTCGTTAGGAACAATAGACAAATGCATAGATCATACACTAATACTGGTAGACATTGACTTATATTCTATAGACACGAACTGTCGAAGAAGAAATATGTTCCAAAAACCTTGTCCGCCCACTAATGCCATCTATTCATTTTACTAAGAACTATTTGGAAGTTATAACTCCCGTCACTTTCTCTCGAACGGGACTTTCCGCGCGCCAAAACGAGACAAACTACATAATTAATTTTGTTGTGAAAATGCCATCTATTCATTTTACTAAGAACTATTTGGTAAAAGCGTGATAACTCCGTCACTTTTTCTCGAACGGGACTATGGGTATGGGTACTAACGGGACGCGCGCCAAAACGGGACAAACTATATAATGAATTTTGTTGTGAAATATAGACTTCCCGCATTCAGAATTGAAATTAATTAATATTCATTGATATTACGTTCTAAACGTTATGAAATTATGTTATTTACCTTATATACTATTAACAGTTTCACTGTAAATCAATTTAAGGCAAATTTGTTCAGGAATGTCGCTACAAATAACTAAAATTAACTCGACACTGAAAGATGCAATGTGGTGTGCATTCTTAGGTCGCATGAAGCAAACTAACGTCGGTCCGGAGTATACACCGCAACTCGGTGGAACATAATGTTTGTTCTGGTCGCCGCATCTAGTACGCAGTACATAAAGATCGCTGCTGGTAGACAAATGTTTTAAAATTAACGGTTTTGTCAAAAACTATGAAAATTGACAATGCCATCTGTTGACAGTATAATCAATTAATTTGCTGTATTGTTAATTTAGGATTACGCTATCTATTGTATAAGACTAATTGCATTATTATTTTGTATATTATTAAAATATACCACATTTACTTATTTCTACTTTATTGTATTACGTAACTTACCAATATCGGTGTGAAGTATTCGCAAACTGTAAAATATAACATTAAACAACAAAAAACTTATGCTATGTTATCAACATTACCATAAGTTTTCTCATACGTCCGTATGTTTTCAAAAATCAAAATCAAATACATATTTATAGAATTAATGAAATGTTTTACATCATCTGATGTCATCATCATCATCATCTAAATCTTTAAATTCAGTCAATTTTTTTACTCTACCGTCATGAGAGTGATGAAAATCTAGATTTCTTAAAGCAGTTGGTCCTTAATCTACAATCTATCTACATCTAACAGACAGAGTAGACCAGTCCGAACAAGAACCGCGGCTTCTTTCAAAATAAATATTCACATACACGTTACTATCTATAAAGGTTTTTTAATTACTTTTATTTAAAGTTTATTGATAATAATTATGATATAATAGTTCATCGATATCGATTCGATAAAATCGGAAATTACTGGTGACAATGGTATTATTATTTTATTTTACGTATGGCAACACTAACTTTTTCGAATTTTGAAATTCGTTATTCGACGTTTTCTTTGTCGTGTATGTTTGAAAGTTTTCTTTCCGAAGTTCCAGAAAACGTGGTTTTGTGAGAATTGTTTTGGTATTTGTTAATATTGGTGGGATTAAAAACACGAGAGAAGTATACAACACAACAAAAATATCTTATATTTCTGAGAATTTGAAATTCGCTGCGAGTCACCATGTCGGCAAGAGAAATTTATTATTCTGAAAAATACTACGACGAGGATCACGAATACAGGTAACTGACGCAATAATAATATTGTTTTTATTTCATTTTTCATATAGGTAATAATATCAGACATATTGCTAATTTACGAATACACTTTTACATTTGTAGCAACAACGCTCAATACTTCTCAACTTTATTTTAAAGGATATAGAATCTACTTATCATTGTTTTTTTTATTACACAGCTATCGTTATTTACTGAAATTGTGCATGTAGCCAGTATAATTGATAACCTAGTAGTATTTAAATTAAATGTTATACTCCATCAGATAAACTAAAGATACTGGCTTTTGCCAATTAATGATTAAACAAATCAATAGTGAATTTAAATACAAAACATAATATACACGACTTATCTAAAATATGTAAGAAATAGCAATTTCTGCACATTCAATTTAAATTAAATATTTTTGTTCATTTATTTTTAAATATATGGGAATGCTCAAGGCGATTTTTCGCATCAAATAATTTATCTCATGTATGCATGTCAGCTTTATATTGCATATTATAAATAACCTTTTCCAAGTAGTTAATGCTAATATTTGTGTAATAATTTTTTTTAAACTTCGACACAAAGCAATGTCGTTTATTTGATTAAGTTTAATGGCTGTATATGTGTTACATAAAAACCTCTTTTATTAAAGTAACTTGTCATTTTCACCTTTATATTAAGTGTTATTTTTGTATTTGGTACTACATTATTTTAAACAGATGACTATATTTTCAGACATGTGGTCCTCCCCAAAGAGATGGTGAAACTTGTGCCCAAGAACCACCTGATGTCGGAGCAGGAGTGGCGCAGTATTGGGGTCCAGCAGAGCCAGGGATGGGTACACTATATGATGCATCAACCTGGTCAGTATTATTAACAAGTTATAATAGCTTTGTTTTTTTTGCATTATGGAAAGAAAGAAAGAAAAACGATTTATTTGCCCAAACTACAATATGCACATACCACATTAACAAAAACTATCACACTTAAAACTAAGGAGTTTGGCACTTGCACGTCACAGCTGTGACAGGTAGGTGACCACTCAGCGTATTGCTGTGCTGTGGCACATACATAGCACATACCACAACACAGTGCTGGTTGTCAGTGCAGCTTCCATGCAATCGCTACAACTAAATTGACATACATTAATTACCTCTGAACAACACAGAAATGAGCAGTACATAAAAAAGATATATAACTTATAATATTAAGATATTGATAAATAGGGAATAAGTAAATTGCTTATATCTTATATTGACAATACTTAAATATTTAAGGAAAGAGATATCTAAATGTAAAGAAATAATTACCCAATTTGTTTTATTGGAATGTGTCCTAACAGACATTATTTTAAAAATCAGTACATTTTTTTTATATTTTCTTTCTGCAAAGTATAAACTATAATTTCCAATACTAATTGCTGTCGGTGAAATCAAACAACTTGTCATTTTTAAAAGTTACAATAAAAATATATACCAATATTTTACACATAAAATGCATTGTCAATAAACTGATTTTTCATTATTATATTAACTGAATTACTTAATTGATATTGTTTTTTTTTACATTGCAGAACCCCACATCTTGCTATTCCGACGAAAGAAGACTACACCACCCGAAAGGAAGTAGATAAGATGCCAACTTGTCCTTAGATTGTAAATGTATAGTTTTCTCTAAGTTTAGTTTAAGTTCCCGCCCATAATTCTTTCTGAATCTCCTTGCTTGCCAGGATAACCAGACTGATGTTTCTGTGCTTTTCAAATAGTATACAGTAATACCCCGACTTACGCTACTCTGTTTTACTCGAATTCGGAGATACGCGGTTTTTCTTTGTGATGGCCGCATGCATCAGCTCCCCCACTCCGCCCTGTTAGTGTTCCGTTTATGACAGGTTCGAACTTCGAACGTGTTCCGCGTGGCATTGTTTTAGGTACACAGTGCGTTTTATTGATAACCTCTAATTATATTATCCAAAAGATCAAAAAAATAATCATTTGAACCTAACAAGTAAAGAAAAACACTGTCTTTGGAGTGTAAACCGAATATTGTTAAAGACTTTGAAGCATCTATCTAATTTTTTTTTTAATTATTTCTTCTAAATTATTGTTTTATAGAGACTCAATTAATCATACTACTTTATATGTATTTATATGCAAAGTTGAACCCCGACTTACGCGAATTCGACTTAAACGGTTATTGCTTGGTCCCACCTATCGCGTAAGTGCAGGGTATTACTGTACTACAAATATATAATTGTTATCTTTATGGATTATATATAA
The DNA here is from genome assembly GCA_905220505.1 of Laothoe populi. Lineage (NCBI taxonomy): Eukaryota > Metazoa > Arthropoda > Insecta > Lepidoptera > Sphingidae > Laothoe > Laothoe populi. Next base: position 4,471,551 of record HG992165.1, read on the forward strand.
GCTACCTTTACACTGCTAAACAGTGCCATTTTTGGTTTTTGTTACCATTAATAACAATAAAAACCTTAATTTTGGTTTATGACATTGTGGCAGCCTACTAAATACAAGAAAAAACTGTTAAAATAACAAAAAATAAAATATGTCCCTTATGTACATAAAAATTGATGGCAAAACATAAGCTTAAAGTTATGACTGTAATGTTTCATTGAGTTTATATGAATAATTTTGCACAATTTTAAACAGAAAATCCAATTTTGGACGATTTGTGCTTAATTATTTTACATCTCAACTCATTAAATACAATTTTCGGTATTTTAGCTTGCATAGTTTTTTTTTATTTCAGAGTATATTCTCAAAGAAGCTTGCAAAAATTGTTAGTATTATAATATAACTTTAAAAATAGTATTTCATGCCTAAAAAATAGTGAAAACCTTAGCAAATTATAAATCACTACAGTCTCTTTTATTAAAAAATAAACTATGCTTTAGATAATTTATGAATTTTTGTTGATCTTTTGCTATGTGTTCGTGATATGTTAATTATAGATATGAATATGTTGTTACTATAATAGACATTGTCCTGCCATAAACTGCTTTCTCTGTGAACCAAATTTATGTTGAAAAAATAACTAATTTTGATCTCGACCATCAGATCCAAAACTATACTATCTTTTAAGTGGGACCCAACCACACACCTATATAATATTTCATTGAAATCGGTTGAGTGGTTTCAAAGTCTATAAGTGACATACGTATTTTTGTGTTTTATATATATGTAGATTAAACAATGACTGACTGTACATGTGTCACACAAATCAAAACCACTTGTTCCGACCAATGCTCAAAAAAACGCATTTACACACACATAGCAAATGAACTAAAGTTGGACTTAAGTTGAATAGGGCAGTCAACTTATCTCAATTATTTGAATATTATTAACTTTTTATGCAGTGGAACGTTTGGGCAATTAAATTATGCAGGTCATAGTAATGAATTCCTTAGAACCTAGCAAGCAGTCTCAATTTCAATAGATCAATTATGGGCGTTCAAGTTTCATTCCGTAAGTTTGATAGTTAAGGTACTTCAATCATATTTTTATTAAAATCAGAATAATTAACTTCCAAAAATCATATTTCATGTGATAATTTGTGATAAATACAAATTTTCTGTAATTTAGTTCCAGTGAATTGATTTGTTCAGTATTGGCATGTACAGTATTTTAATTTTGACCACTGTTTCATGTGACATTTGACATCAGTTGAATTTGCATGTTGTATATAGTAAAGTAAGAATCGTCAATTTGTGTAATCAGCACATTGGCAGCAGTTTTTGTACCGTCTTATTGAATTGAACACAAATAAATTATTTGGTGCTATGTTATATTGTTTCTTTTTTGTATCATTCAAATCTCCCTATATATTAATTGCTCATAGACAGTTTAAGAATGGCAATCCTATAAGATTAAGGGTGCAAGTATATAGTGCAAGTTCGCAAATTCATATTTTGTTTGTAGTATCGATTTAACTTGCTGGGAAGCATTAAAATACTGCCTAAAGAAAAGTGATATAAAGATTAATAAATTTCATAATAATTTCACCCCAGAGAATAAGTTTATTCTTAAATATTTTTTTATATATAGAAGACAATAGTAACTTAAAGTAGTGAGTTCTGAATAATAAACAAAATAGATGTCAAAATAAGTCTAATGGCCTTAAGCATGATATGGTTGCTGTAAGCTATCAACAAGTTGAGTGGTCTGCAGGTGGCCCTGGCAGCAGCATCAGGTTCAGCTCACTATAATATGGCTTGTCATTAGGTTTCTGCATGAACACCAAAAAATTTCAGCCTATTTGGGCTATAAAAACTGGTTCAAAATTCTGCTGCAAATTTTGACCTAAACAAACATTGTAAGTTAAGTAAAAGCTTGTAAAAATCAGTTTTTGTCCCATTTGTATCAGAAGGTAGTCTGAACATGTAGTCTAATATATTTTTTGCATTAAATCTCTATAAAAACATGTAGCAATATAAGAACAGAATAAGCAGCTTTATTTGGTTGTGAATGCCAGCCTAAACATGGTGTAGGAAGTGAAATATTGTCCATCAAAAATACAAAGACTATAAAAAAGTGTTTATTTTATAAATTATTTGGATCCTTAAATAATAAAAAAGAAAGAAATATAAATTATTTTCTTTTTTTCTTAGCACTAGGTGATAATGATGGCAGTTTAGTTGTTTCTGGCTGAGAGAATTCCATAGGCTCTAATTTTATATCATCAGATACTGCATCCAGTAATTCTAAGCCCTGTAACTGTTCCTGCTCCAAACTGTGCAGCATCTGGAAACCAGGCTCTAATGACGGAGTGAATGCCCCATCAAGTGCTGCGGGAAAGTGCAACTCTGGAACTTCTTCAAGTTTTAATTGTGGAGCTATATCTCTGATAGCTAAAGCCTCACATTGAGATTTTATATCCTCACATTTCTTTTTAATCCTGCCATGGTACCTTATAACTCTAGTTTCATAAAACTCGTGCAAACTACCAACATTAAGTTCTGCAAATATTTTTGATATGACATCGGGGAATCCTGATTTCAGACCGCTAGCTTCTTTATCCACAACAGTTCTCATCAATTTGCACATATTTGTCATGTAATGGTCTAGCGAGTCCGCGAGAGCGGTTAAAGCCGTGTTGGTGCAACTGGCTATCCCAACATGTCCCATGGCTATGGCAGCACATTGCCTTAGAGCCCTTTTATGGCTTTCTGGTGTAAAGGGCAATATTACTGGCCCTTTGCCTAGAGAAAAATCGCAATATTCTTTTTCAAGAAAGTGTATTGGTGGTGTTGATTTATGTTCGATTTTCAAATCGGGTTCTGCCGGCAAAGGTGGTAAATTCATTGGCTCCAACCGTGCACCTTCGAATACAGCATTTTCTGATTGTTCAAGAATGGCAGATACTTGTCTCGAGTACGCATGTAGTTGTATGGTATGTGTGATAAGATTTGGGTTCGGCAAATCTATTGGAGAAGACTTGACCGTGATCGGAATCTCTGGTATATTTTGCATGCCGAGTTCGATGATTGGATTGAAATTCACGTTTTGTAGTAATGTCTCATCAGTTCCTTCATCTTCCATTTCACCCCAAAGTTCCCTTGCACTCATTTTAATGTTTTATTTCAAACATTCACAAAAAAACAATGTGGACGGAATCTTCAAAATATTGACATGTTTTTTTTTCCTTTCTACGAAGGCAAAGAGTTCAAGCCCATACAGCCCATATTGATACGATATTTGACAGTTGGCACTATCATGTTTTGTTGTAAAATTTTCTTTTTATAAAAGAAAAGCAACGATTTTCCATCATGCAGCCTTGTCTGTCGTTAGTTTTTTTCAGATCCGGGATCAAATTGATGTCAGAAAGTCAAAGCCATGTCTCATGTTTGTAGTTTCTCAATTTTAAAGGCCTTGTCTAACATTTCTCCATCCCAAATGCCCAAGTCAAGACTGAAATAGTCTTGGAACTATCAATCAACAATGGGAGCGGAAAACCATATATAGGCCTAAAGGCCTATATGGTTTTCACCTAAGGCCTACTTTTAAATTAAAACATTGATTACTGAGCTCAGAGTTACAACCACAAATGCAGAGCGCACCATGAAAAGAACAATGTAACAAAGTCACGTTTAGGTAAGGTAACATGACTTTGTTTGGCCACTAGTAAGTAGTTGCTTGTAGTCAAAGCTGTTCCTACGATGAGCAAATATTAAAAATAATCTGATGAGGTATATCTAATTTAATGCTGTCTTTTTAAAGTAAAAATTTACATTGTTTACGTTACAATTTGCAACGACGGTATCTCTTCATAAAATATCTTATAACACTAAAATAAGAAAATTAAAGAGATATTTTAACTTAGTGTACAACAGAGTTGGCACCACGACAAGTAGATTGAGTATTATAGTGGGTAAGTCGGCTGTGAAACGGGAGGCCACGGGTTCGATCCCTCCTAGCCAAATATTTGTGTGATGCAAAACTACAAATATTTTTGCATCACACAAACATTTTTTTTTTATTGCATAGTCCGACAAACGAGCATGTGTATCACCTGATGTTAAGTGATCTCCACCGCCCATGAACATCCACAATACCGAAAGTATCATGTATGCGCTGTCGGCCTTAAAGGACAGGAATAGGGATTAGGGAAGGGGAGGGGGAATCTGGGCCTTCGGATATCTCACTTACCATACGAAACGTGACAGTAAACTGTCACTTTACGTTGGTTTTCTGTGAGACAGTGGTACTACGCCGGTCGAGCCGGCCCATTCATGCTGCAGACAAATATGTCTACAGCGTGGCTCTACCACTATAATCTACATCGACTAGAGTTTAACTCAGCTTAATAGTGAAATCTTCATGTTATTATTCTGAAACTAAAAGCCGTGTTTCATACACGTCAGAGTATTTACACGCCTATATTTTTATCTTTGAGCCCTAGAACTAATTATACTGTTCGAATTACTTCGTAACTACTGTTGATAATTTGCTAGTGGTAGGATATTCATATCCGCCCGGATAGCGACCACCGTACACAATTACACACACACAGGTTCACAGGTTGCAAAATCCGCCATAGTGGCTCATGCAAGTGTTTCGCGTTCCAGGGTCAGCCAGTGTACATCCGGTTTGTCTCGGGGGTATATAGTAGGGGTACGATGTTTGGCCGTGTTGCTACCTTCTGAGTACTCTGACACTTGACCCTTGACCGATTCTTCACTTTCTTGCCCATGGCGTAGTGTGAAGAAGCCACACAGCAGGCCGGCATGATTGAGTTGAGTAGAGAGGGATACATTGTTTGTATCTCACAGATTGTTTCTCGCTACTTGATACTCTAACTGGACGGCACTGAGCTTCCTATCAGGTGAGCTTACCATGTCGAGACTCACAGCCAGTGCCTCGCCATGCCTGTCAATCGCCTCGCCCCAGTGATGTAATACAAACGCTAGATGATCGGTTATGACAGATCCCGTATTGTCTGTCACTGATCAACGAGTGATCCTCCAGGTAGCCAACCAATTGACTGTTAATCATTAACAATCTCAATTTATTATTCATGATCATGAAAATATAAGAATTAGATAATAAATTATAAATTTTGTTGCAAATTGGTAGAAACGTGGAAGTTTGTATCAATTTTCAACATGGCGCAACTCATATTTTATACTATATTAACTTCTGCCCATGGAATTACCACGGTTACTGAGCACCTAATTCAACCAGCACAATTAGCTCTCAAAGATAAAATACTTCGACCGTGTATAAAACACAATAATTTCAGGATAATAACGTGTAATGTTGCCAAAAAACATTCCAGGAAACTAGATAATTAATGTTTAACTAGATCCGACATTGAATATAATTATATATGTCGGACGTCCCTATTATGGACATAGCGGTTAAGGTCAACAATAATTAGTGGTAATTATTAATAACGGCACCCATGCCATAACATTATTAACAAGGTTGTTATACATACTTCAATTGTAATACTAAACTATTTATAAGGTATCACGCAAGCTGCTCATCTCGCCATTTAGTGATATAAATAAGCTACATTTGCTACATCCCTAACATAACTTACAACCACATTAAGAGTTTTTTTGGCTCAATAGAATTTCTATAAGTGTATAATAAATAAATAAATAATACTAGCCCTGTATTAAACATTGTCCCACTGCTGGGCACGGGCCTCCTCTACTAATGAGAGGGGTTAGGCCTTAGTCCACCACGCTGGCCTAATGCGGGTTGGCAGACTTCTCATACCTTCGAAAAATTTACAGGTATGCAGGTCTCCTCACGATGTTTTCCTTCACCTTAGCGGTGCAAGCAGAAGTAGCAAGCGATAATTAACATTTTAATACACACATAACTTTAGAAAAGTCAGAGGTGTATGCCACTTGGGTTTCGAACCTACGACTTTCGTCTTGGCAGTCCGTACCGCAACCAACTAGGCTATCGCTGCTCATCCTATGTATAATACCTATAGAAAAATCTTGAAAATTAGAGTAAAGACATTCATTCAGATTGTCTGGAAATCAACCAAGTATATTGCTCTATCCTATACTAACAGTTTCGTTATGAAATTCTGAAAAATTGTTTCTACATTTTCATCATCATTGAAATCTCCTTTTCAGTCGCTTTTTGCATGAAGCCAGCGTGGGGTAAAGTCTTAATATGTCAGTGTTATTTGTTCAGTGAAAAAAGTTAGTCTAGCCATTACGGCCTACAAATATAAATGGGTGAATTATAACATTTACAGATTGTCTAGTTATCTACAATAATTTATTTACTGTAGTTATATAATAGCGTAAGTGCGTCGCGTCCGGGATCAGTCAGTGTACATCCGGTTTTTGTCGGGGGTATAGAATTGGGTTACGATATTTGGCCGTTCTGCGGCCTTCTGAATACTCTGACACTAGACCCTCGACACCTTCTTGCCCATGGCGTAGTGTGAGGAAGCAAGCCGGCATGATACTGTTGAGTAGCGGGGGATAAATTGTCTCTCGCTACTCGATACTCTAATTGGACGGCACTGCGCTTGGTGCAGTGTGGTCAATTTGACGTGCCATGATAAAAAAAATATATATTATTAATTAAAAAACGTAACTTTATTATTAGATAAATCTACATATTTATTTATTAATTTAATTTATAAAGAAAATTAACAATGTCTATAATGTGTTATAAACAAGGAATATAATATTATGGATATCATGGATTTTATTGAAATTCTGCTGCTCTTAAATAATTAGCGTAGTATTCATTAGTTTTTAATCGAAAAGCTTATCTAACCGACATAGTAGTGACGAGGAAAATGGGTTAAATCTTCTGCATTACCAAACACTGTCTTTGACAGGTCGTGACGCATTTCAATTGAAATGAAATGAGCATTTATGTAATTATTTTTTCTTACAGGCAATAAAATTGATCTAAAATTACTTTTTAAATAAAAATAAAACCGTCTTCAAAAAATCCAGACATAACTAAAAACCAAATAATAATTGGTTACATTTACATCAATTAATTACATACAATTTAAATCAATTATTTTTGGAGTTGGGACCGTAATAAATTCGGCAAAAAGTGGGTGTACTGGTAACACCTCTGCCTACCCCTTCGGGGATTATAGGCGTAAGTGTATATGTATGTATGTAATATTTGTAAGAGGTAAAATATGTGTGTTAAAAAGCTTTTTTGCATAAACTACATCAATCAAAAGTAATGCTACGAGATCGCTACGGTTTGCTTACAATGTAACGTATTCTATGATAAACGGTAGACTAGCGGGATTGGCACGAAGTGCTAAGACGAAAGACGTCGATTCAAACCAGTCCCACAGCGCATGTACCTCTAATTTTCGAATTTATGTGTTTAGTATTTATTTTTTAGGTTAATTATCGCGCTTAAGCATACGCGAGATAAAAAGGTACAAATTTTCGAAAGGGAAGGCAACGCTAAATAACCAATTAGATAACTAAAGATTATTGTACATATTCACTTAATTCTGTCAATAAAAATACCAATAATATCAGGTTTTTATCATACTCGCTACTTGATACTCTATCTGGACGGCACTGCGCTTACCATCAGGCGCAATGTGGTCACTTTGCGCGCCAGAATAAAAAAAAAATAATACTATCTCATTTATAGGCACGGACCTCATCGATTGTTCAGAAGGATTACCTGCGTCTTCGCCTTCGAGTTAGCAGACATCACATATTATATACACAAAACTCTATCACCATTACATCTAATTCATAATTTTGAGGAATTTATAAAAGGAATGGAAGGGTTTTTTTATTATTCTGGCTCGACAAAGTGATCACACTGCACCTGATGGTAAGCGTATTGCTGTCCAGACAGAGTATCAAGTAGCGGAAGTCCACTATCCATCGCTACTCGTCACAATCATGCCGGCCTGGTGAGCATCTTCACACAACGCCTAAAGAGCCCAGGATCTTTGGAATTGTATTATATGTAGCTTAAGCCACTGACAGCTACACTGAAAAAATGTTAGTCTTACCAAAGAGGAGCGAAAGACTTTCAATGATACAGCTTACGTGTGTACGTGCAATAGGGTAGTTGACTCGATTTTTTTTATTAATTTAATCAACAATTTACATTATCTAAAACCTATTATCGAAAGAATTTCATGAATCCGAACAAAAATAAGTAAATTAGACACCACTCAAATCTGCTGGAAGGGGTAGTTGTCAAATAACAGTACAAGGATGCATATCTGATACCGTGACGTCACGGTACTATGAATCGCCTGTACTGTACCGTTATGCGAGGGAGATAGCGATATGTTCCCAATACGCCACCGTTTTCGCTTATGCCTGTGAGTATTTGCTCATACCAATATTTAAAATAAATATTGTGACCTCATTTTTCAAGGAATTTTGATTATGTTTTCGCAAAACAGTTTCTTTTGGGTATTATATTCGATTGCGTAGAGAATAATGTATAAAATTAAACACAGGAAACTACCCTATTAAATATTAGTTGCAGTTGAAAAACTCTATGAAGACAATTACAAGAACCATGTCAGTACTTATCCAGTACAGCGAATAGTGAGTTCGGGGTACTAAGCAGGATCGTATACAGATATAGGGAACGTCAGTATTTGTGTGAATTTTCACACAATTTTCCTCCCGCATCGAATATTTATTCGAGAGTTGTTCATGCTCAAAGTACAAAGGCCTATCAAATATAGGGCATGCAATATAGAGCAGGAGTCAATGGTAAACGATGTTATCTGCCGTAATGTACTACGAGCGTAGGGCGAATGAGCTAGGGCGGCTTTCATTCAGGACATCAAACGGCGGAAGTTGTCTCGCAGATCAATCGGCCCCCTCCCCGCGCGTCGGCCCCCATGTCCCAGGACAGGATCAGATCCGCTCCTGTAGTCAAGTCGCGGTGGTGGAGCGAGTCGCGCGTGTCCAGTGTCGCCCGCGCTGTCGACTACTCGAAATTACGATCGTGATGCTGTGTTCATTAGAAAAGCACTAAGTGTTGTGTGGAAATTTCTTATTCTAGTAAACGGTATGTTTTGCTTGTTAAATGATGTCTGGGGAATCTCAATTGATATGTTGTATGCTAGTCAATTGGCGTGATTAGCGTTGGCGGGTGTTGTATCAAATGAATTAAGCCGGATTAGAAAATGACACGAGAAAAGAAATGCGCGCGTTTTGAACTTGATAAATATTGTTCAGTCATTTATATTTTGTATTCATCTATTGTATCTTATTTATTCTACAGGTACCTTTTTCATGGTAAAACTATATTATGTTTCCTACGAACGTGTCAACAAAGTCGTTAAAATTATAGGACCAGGTAGTTCGCTGGTTATATTGATATAATTATTTGTATATTGTTTGTTTCGAAGATATGGGTTTTGATGTAATTCTCAAGATCATTTAGAGAATTCTCCAGAAATCTTTTTGTATTATGCGATCATAATTCCGCGTGAAACCTTGACAGATTAATAGAATTTAAAACAAATTTTAATTGTCTTGTGGTTCGTACGTTTTATTACAGTTTTATTTTAGACTATATTTAGAAAAAATACTCCAATTATATAATACAATGTGTTCAACTTATCTACAGTACTTCCTCTACAGTTTTCCTCTTAAAATGTCTAAATAGTCATCATGATACAATTTTAAGCATTAATTTAATATATTATAAATAATAATAATAAATATTCCCAAAAGTCACACGCATAGTTATAGTTCATAGTTCTGACCCCACACTAGGTAAAACCTGTATCGTGGGTATCAAGAAATACGAGAGACTACGGCGAGGAGATTTGTCTTGGTACGGAAATTAAACCCACGGACTCACGCTTCACAGCCGGCTGCTCACCCGTAGCGCCACGGAGGCTATCCCGCCCACACACCCGCCATTGTAACTCCTGTTTAGCCAGGATCAACAATGGCACGCATTTTTTTTGACACCGAGTAATGAAACTCGGCGAGTCTCTGGGAATGCTTAATAACTGTCTTTTATCCCGCAACGAAATTAATCAAATAGAAATATAGGGAGGAGTTGGAAATATACATTGAACCACCGTACACAGGGTATAAAAGCCGCCATAGTGGCACACGCAAGTGTGTCGTGTTCCGGGATCATCCAGTGTTTTGCGGCCTTCTGAGTACTCTGACACTAGACCCTCCACCGGTTCTTCACCTTCTTGCCCATGGCGTAGTGTGAAGAAACAGGCCGGCATGATTGTGTTGAGTAGCGGGGGCTACATTCTCTCTCGCTACTCGATATTCTAATTGGACGGACCTGCGCGTATCGTCAGGTGAACTGTGGTCATTTTGTTGTACCAGGATAAAAAAAAAGACCAGCGTGGTGGACTGACCAATACCTCTCATTAGTTTAGGAAGTCCGTGTCTAGCAGTAGGATTTTCATTATTGTTATTTTATTTTTTAATATATATTAATATTTTGTATTATTTATGCTGGCATCCGTGTGACACTCCTTGGCCTTTGCTGAAAATCAGTGTCAGGTGGGCCCTCCCACCTGGCGGACGCTGAGCCTGTGGCCTTTTTGGTCATGCTTCGGACACGGGTGGCTGGGGCGCATAAGTATGCCGGGAGACTTTTTTATTTTATTTTATTTTTTTAATTGTGTACCTGTAGCCCTTAAAGTTTTTTTTTTTAAAGGACAATGGGCGAATTTGTATGAGCCCTGTCCCCACACACCAACAGACACCATACATATACATTATTATTAAGTGTACTATAAAAACTCTTACCACATCATTTAAATTTAATAAATCAATGGAGATTCCTTACAACATAAAAAAACATAAATTAAAAATGTTCTTAGTAAACACTGCTATTTTATTGCCTTTTTTTACTATTTTGACATACTTTTAATAAATATATAAAGAAATATGGTCGCGTAACATTTTGTTACATTTGATAGGCAATTCACCAGGAACTGTTCGCCAAGTAACTAAACCTTAGGAACTACTAATAGCTAAAACAGCCTGTTTGGATATTTGGGCTTAGAACCTTTGGCATATTTATAGTACAAAATCTGATGCCGATCTGATGATGGTAGGGAAAGGAAAGATAAACTGGATCTTGGAAAATGTAATAGTTGGAGACGTCTTGTTTGCTCGTATATGTTTAGTACTCTGTGTAATTGCAGAAGTTAAAATCTTTCCACAACAGATGATAGCAATAGCAAAAATACTATCGGAGCTCGTGAACTACATAAGTTAAAAACGTCCCGTTTGGACATAAACGTTGAAAAACCTAGGCAATAACAGAAACACCCTACATACGTGGTGCAACACGACCGCCATTCATAGCATTAATGGCATGAATACTTTTTAGTACTTTGTTTTTACAAATATCAAAAGAGATTTAAAATAAAGATTGTCTTATGAAAAACTATTAATTTATGGTTGTTCTTATTTTTTTTTATATTTTTAAAATAATGATATCAGACGAATTAAAAACATAATACTATTTTATTATAATATTTACTAACGACCCCCCGGGTTTGCTCGATTGTTGTCAACCTTTGGAGGCAGGTACATGTCAATGTGAACTCTTTCTAGATCATTTTAAAATCATAGTGCATTATTTTGATTTAGCCCTTATGGTTTAGCCGGAGTAAGTTTTTTTTTTGGCGCGGCAATATGACCACACTGCACCTGATGGTAAGCGCAGTGCCGTCCAGATAGAGTATCAAGTAGCGAGAGACAGTAATGTAATCACCCGAAAATATAATTAGACGATACGATTATCAAACGTTGACTTTACTGTACATTCTACAAATATAATATGTAGGTATTAGGTATACATTTAAACCTTCGGGAAAAATATATAAATGATAATTATCATGTCGAGGCTGTCGAGAGGGCTTATACATCCCTCTCCGATATTCAGATATAGTATCACAATGCAATCGTGTGATAGTTCAGTAGAAATAACACAAGTTATTTAACAGAGTTAAATAACTTGTAATAACTTCAGAGTTTATTAAACTACTGCCAATTCCGAATGCAGTTATCCTATGGAGAAGAACTGGCCAGAAACTCCATGGTCACGTTTTCGTGCAATAAATCCCCGTTTTCTCCCATCCCCGTTCTTCAGGGTGTTCCACTCGCAATGCGGAATGACCTTAGTGTCCTAGGTATGGATATCCGCTGCGATCTTAATCCAAGGAGTCACATCGAGTGCGTAATATCCGCCACCTCCCGCATGATCGGAAATCCTGAACAGGGTGCGGCGGTTTTTCACGCCCGGTCAGCTCTACCGCTTATATAAAGCGCAGGTGCGGTCGGGAATGGAATACTGCTCGCACCTCTGGGACGGTTCCGCAAAATACCTTCTTAATGCCTTGGGTGGGTTGCAGTGGCAGGCCATCCGCATTTTGAATGATGGAGACGTGAGTAACAGTCTGGAGCCGCTACAGCTGCGTAGGGATATTTCCTCGCTTAGCGTGTTCTACCGACTGTATCATGGCGAATGCTCTGAAGAATTATTTGATCTTATCCCATCCTCTCCCTTCCATACCAGAACCACGCGTACTGGATTGAAAGAAAGAAAAGATTTTTATTGTCGGAACGTTAAAACATATAAAAAAAATGCAAAAATTACAATTATAATAATTGATACGACAATGGGGTCCCTATTCAGCTGCATGCTGCAGTACAGGCTAACCCATACTGCAGCGCTGGTTTCCGATGGAACCCAACCAGTGACGTACACATGTTATACAAAATAAAAACAAAATAAAAACTCTTAAAAACTAGCCAGTATTAAATATAAGCTACTAACAAAAATAAACCTGAATTAAGCGTAATATTGCGGAGCCACAGCTTCGTGGTATCTATTACCCCGGCCCGAACCAAGAGGTTCGTAAACTCGTATTTATGCCGCACCATCAAGCTGTGGAACAGTTTGCCAGCTACCGTGTTCCCTCCTTCCTATGATCCTGGGTCCTTTAGACGTAGTGTGAAGAAGCTAAACAGCAGGCTGGCATGATTATGTTGAGTAGCGATGGATAGACTGTCTCTTGCTACTCTATCTGGAGGTGAAGTGTGGTAACTTTGCCGCGCCAGCATAAAAAAAAAAGTTGACGAAGCATTCGTTAGGTCCCCCGTAGTCTCGTTGTGAACGCGAGTCGCTACCGCAAAACTGCAACCTTGACGGTTTTATGTAAGACAGCGGTAACATACCAGTTGAGGTAGGCCATTCAAGCTGTAGAAAAAAAATTATTATGATGTAGCTCTACCACCTATATACTATGTTATAACACGGCGTAATATAGTAAAATCAGCAAAAATTAAATTTTCTATATAAATCAAAAATGTGAATTAAAAAAAAACTCAATACTTTTCGTTGTTGTCGTCATACCAAAAAATCATCACCTTGCTAAGATTAATCGATTGAGACCAATTTCAAACCTGTTGACGGGTGGGGACACTTGACCCATTGTCCTTTGATTTATTTACTCATCGTTTATTGCCACCTGGTCTGGTGATTATGGCCAAATAAATAATTTCTTTCTTTCTTTCTTTCTTTATATTGTGTACACGGCTAAGTTTTTAATCAATAATATGGCTGATTAAGTTTTAAAAGAAATCCCCTATACAACACAGTCATTCTGTTTGCTAGACAACTTCAAAAATAAAGAAATTAATTTAAATATTATTTTTATCTTGAGGCGCGAGAAAAAGCGAGCTGGTGGTAGGATATTCATATCCGCCCGGATAGCGACCACCGTACACGGGGCGAAAAACCCGCCATAGTGGCACACGCAAGTGTGTCGCGTTCCGGGATCAGCCAGTGTACATCCGGTTTTTGTCGGGGGTCTGGAGTTGGGGTACAATGGCCATTTTGCGGCCTTCTTAGTACTCTGACACTAGACCCTCGACCCCTTCTTCACCTTCTTGCTCATGGCGTAGTGTGAAGAAGCAGGCCGGCATGAGTGTGTTGAGTAGCGGGGATAGATCGTCTCTCGCTAGAATGGACATTCTCCTTTGATAGTTACATATACAAAGTAATAAAGCAAATTTTCCTCTATCAATCAGTCTGGGTTATATTTCGCACACTCTATTGAGCTTTAAGATTTAAACTCTGTTCTTAAAGCTGACTACATTATTTCTAGTGATCACTTCTACGCTTTTAATGATATCTCAAATTTAAGTTTATCTACTGAATAAGCAGCGCGATAAATTGAGGCCTACTTAACATATACATTATAGTACGTATGGGCAGCCCTACTTCCTAAGCGCGGTTCTCTTTCTTGAGGATTGGCAGCCCACGATTGGCTCAGGCATTGGGCTTATGCCGGTGTTCCCATCATTATTATCTGCTGGATTGCTAGTCATGTAAAATACATAAGTATGTTTATAACATACTAGCATATCTAGTATTAACGGAAGTGCCCATTGCGGCAGAGCAAATTGCATTTGCCATACTTATTATACCCAGCAAAGTGTATGTTCTCATTGTTGATTCTTTTATTATCGTGTTTAATGATTACTATCATGTGAGACAAGTAAAGCAGCGATAGTTAGATAGATAGATATATAACTCTTTATTGCACACCAACATAATAATATAACAACAAGAAACCTTAAAACTAGAGTAAATAGATAGTTGGGAGTGGTTAGAACAGCCGAGACGAAAGTCATAAGGTCGAAACCAACCCAAATGGTATATATCTCAAACTTTTGTAAAGTGTGTATAAATTGTTAATTATCACTGGCTTTGACAGTGAATGAAAACATCGAGCGGAGGAATCTGACAATTCTGCATAAGACTTTTAAAATGTAAAGTCCACCAACCCACATTAGGCTAGCGGAGTGGACTAAGCCCTAACTCCTCTTAGTAGAGATCCAGCCCGTGTCCAGCAGAGGGACTGTGTTTAAACCAGGCTGCTATTATTATCATGTTAGATACTCGATTTACTCACTGCATAGCGACCAGCATGATGATAAACTCATTATAGTGGCTCCTTCAGGTAATCTCTCCTTAGGTAACGTACCTATACTACGTGAGCCGTTCAGGGGGGGGGGGGGGGAGGGAACCAAAATACCTCATTTCATAGTTCATAGTTTGGGGAAATCTCGCGCTTTTCGAGCTATATTCAAATATGGCGCGCAGGATAAAGGATTTAGCGCTTTTTAAAATCACAGATGGCAACGCTGACGCACACATGCCGGGACGTTTTTTTAACATTCTGTTACCAAAAAGTGATACCAAACCATATGTACAGCTTCGTGATGTCTACTATCACGGCCGGAACTAAGAGGTTCGCAAATTTGTATTTCTGCCGCACCATCGAGCTGTTTAGAACAGTTTGCAAGCTACCGTGTTCCCTGAAGACTAGGCTGTCTCACGCTACTTGATACTCTATCTGGACGGCACTACACTTACCATCAGGTGCAGTGTGGTCACTTTGCCGCGCCAGAATAAAAATAATTATGAATTACTACGTGAAAACTAGAGGGTGGGGGCGGCGGTGTTGTCTGAGCATATACTACGGGTGGTCACCGAGGGGGGGGAGGGGCTAAAAAATTATAAAAAATGGGTCACATAGTACGGGTACCTTCCCTTACTTATGTAGCAACCTTTTTAATAGGACAGGCCGAGTGAATAGAAAAAGGAATAAATACATTTTTACATAATATTTTTAACCGTTAACGTGTAATAATTTATATTTCCCTTCTGAAATCTTGTATTTCATAATTATAAACTCAGATATTTTTTAAATTATTTCATGCATGCATTAATCTATGAAATAACATTTATCATGTTCCTTCATTGAAATGTAACTAAGGCTCTACTGTGGTAACCGTAGTCAAATTATAAATTTCAGCCTTTCTCTCAATTGCTGGTGGTGGGATATTCATATCCGCCCGGATAGCGACCACCGTACACAGGGTGTAAAACCCGCCATAGTGGCACACGTTTTGTAATAAGGCCCCATATGTCTCAAATGACTTACGGTCATCACGTCAAGCGTCAGATGACACTGACATAGTGTACCAACGACATACTGCATCAATGATACTGTGCTTTAGTAGCTTCCGCAGATTATATTGCACAGTACAAACGCACATATACGGCGGCCGCGGCACTGACGTTGGGCCTCAGATGCTTGTTGAGCCGAAGCTTTTTTCAAATTGTTTAGAAGTACTTTGTGGCTCTTCGAGCACAAGAGAGCCTAGGCACAATACCAGCGCCAGTCAGTACTTTACTACCTGGAAAATGCTGAGCCATACCTTTTTGTCATACTTTAGACAGATGTTCCGAATTGAGGAGCAGGGGGAGGGGGGTACTTAGAGTCCTTAATTGTTTTTTTTTTGTTGTGTAATCCTTGTGTTTATATATGTTATCTAAAGTGTTGTTGTGTGACCAAATAAAATTTATTTTCTTTCTTTCACATCATCCGGTAGACGACAAGAATTAAAAGGCAAGATGTGGGTGTGTAGACAATGCAATTATTTGAACATTATGGTGTGTGGAGTGATCATTATTTACCTACCATGGCGTATCATGTTTACCTTCAGCCCTACAAAAACTTTTTAGAGAAACTTAAATAAAACAATAATATTCTATTTCTAGGAACTAGCTACTCGCTGCTTTTAAGTTAGACAAAATAGAGCCAAATGAAAAACAAATCTAAGTGTAATTTCCTAGAAAATTCAACAACTATTGTTCGGATGTTAGTAAATAAAAACGAACGGCAATTTGTGTCAGATATCACGTTTTATGAGCAAAAACTTGAAAATGTTGTTAATTTAGGGTAAATTGGACAGGGATTTCATAGCAGATACTTACTTGTGCTGAATATAATTTTTTTTTTATTTATTAATACTAGCCCTGTATTAAACATTGTCCCACTGCTGGGCACGGGCCTCCTCTACTAATGAGAGGGGTTAGGCCTTAGTCCACCTCGCTGGCCTAATGCGGGTTGGCAGACTTCTCATACCTTCGAAAAATTCTCAGATATGCAGGTTTCCTCACGATGTTTTCCTTCACCGTTGAAGCAAGCGATAATTAACATTTTAATACACACATAACTTTAGTAAAGAATATAAGAATTTATGCAAATTATTTTATTGTAGTCTTTACTGATCCGTGTTTTTTTACTGGAATACTTGAATTAATTTTGAAATTCAAATATTTATTTAGAAATATATGTATTTCTAAATAAATATTTTAACAGATTGAGATTAAATCATTGTCATATAATAAAAGCACTTCAATAAGTTTATCCGTTTGAGAGAACTACGGCACAGTTAAAGATAGACGAAAGCTTTTAAACTATGAAATCCCTTTGCAGTTAAATCGTGTTAGCAAACAGAGCTGGACAACAATAAAATGTAAAACACGACCACTCTTCTCGTTACATTACTGAGACGCTGTGGTCATATACTAAACTTATACCCAATATCACATGATATCATATTTAAAAAAAACTTATCAGGCCTAGTTTCCGTAAGATGATTTAGGCTTCGTCAGTAAAGTTAAGAGTCAGCCACACATTTTCACGCATGACTGATCTGTTGAAGAAGAATGATAAAAGTTTTTTATTCATAAAAAGTACACCGACTTCAATAAAAAACAAATTATCCGACACTATAAAATGTTAGGGTTTCCCTTGATTTTTCTGAGATCCCATCATCAGATCTTGACATGGTACCAATGGGACCACCTGGGAAAAATCCCCTTTTAAACAAAAAAAGAATTTCTCGAATCGGTCCAGGCGTCTTCGGGTAATCAAGTAACATACATAAAAAAAAAGATTCCGACGAATTATTAACCTCCTCCTTTTTGAAGTCGGTTAAAAATAGAAAAATATTTCGGAAGTTGCTCCACCACACACTTGACACGAAAAAATGTTCCCAGAATACGCTGATGATACTATATGTGTAATAGCGCCTGGTTTGTTCCTTAGTATCCACTTCTGGATTAGTTACTTCAGTCATCCATTATGGGATATCATGTCAAAAACTTGTTTTCTATAGACGTTACGATTCGCCATATTTTCCATCAAGCATGGTAAGTCACCAAAGGTCTGCTGAAGGTCCTATGCTAATTGAAACTTAACAACACCTAAAATACAAAATGGCAATTTTTTACACGTTTATTTGATCTTATACGATTTTTCCTTAAATTATAAGGTTTTTTAGAATAAAAAACACATCATCAAATTGGGAATTAGAAAAAATAAAAGTTGGTTAAGCTTTACCGCCCTTATGGTCATGGGGCGGAAAAATAAAATAAACCGCGATAGAATCCGTAAATATCGTTTTATTTTTCATTGTATATATTCGCGTAAACATAAGAAACCAAAAGTTACATATGAAAATGAAAAAATGAAAAAATTATTTATTAAAATATACAACACATAACAACATTACAAAATAAAAGATCATACAGAATAAAGTGAAATAAGTTGTACATTAGCCCGATGCTTATCTAAGATGTTTGACCGTGGTCCCCCACTAGGCAAGCCTGTATCGGGGGCCCCAAGGATACGATAAATACAGTCTCAGGTTAAACCACTCGCACGAGCTATCATTCTATCATGCAGTTGCTCCATACAATCAAATTATATAATTTAAAATATTAAATAAAATAAAATAAAGCCAAACTTAAAAACCTAAATAAAACTAAACTTATACAGGTAGGTAATTCGCTCTCAACCACATTATGTATATACTTTGTGTTAACACAATTTAGTCATCAACAATTCCGTTTCCTCGTAAGTAAGATTTAGCAACTTGTCTTGTAATTTTATTTTCGCTTCTGGAACGGAACAAACCCTAATGTCACATAATTTATTGATATTATTGTAAACATACGTGGATATGAATGGATGAAATCGCTTAGCAAACGTAGTAGAAACAAGTGGTAGTGGAAGTTTAAATTGTCTTCGCTTTATCATATTTGAATAGTCAGCGGATAGCAACACTGTTTTGTGTACGAATAATGTTGTGGTGAGTATGAACAGTTGACGCACACTTAAAAGTTTTATTTCCCTATAGAGAGCGGTGGTTGAGTACATCCGCGGCTTTTTTATCATTGTTTTAAGAACCCCTCTCTGTGCGCGTTCTAGCTGCAGCATGTGGGTTTTGGCAGCGCCACCCCATGTAGGTAAGCAGTAACTAAGTAGGGACTGTGTTAATGCAAAGTATGTTGTTTTCAGTGTTGTTATAGATGCAACATCACGAAGTTGTCTCATAATATTTATTGTTTTCCTGACTCTATTTGAAATAAAACTAATGTGCTGTTGGAATTTTAGCTTTTCATCTATCAAAATCCCTAGGTATTTAACAACTTCTGATCTGTTTAGATAGTCGCACGTGCAAACTTCATTGGATACGTATGTCGAGTTACATGTGTGCATTCTAAGCTTCAAGGATGATGGAGGTGCTGATAAAGAAGTTTTATAGAAGCATATGTAACTAGTTTTCTTAATATTTAAAGTTAGAAGGTTGTTATTTAACCAGGTGGAGACATTGATCATACCTCTTTCAGCATCATTTGAAACTTTTTCCCAGGAATCGCCATGAAAAAGTATAGTAGTGTCGTCGGCATAACAGATGATTTCAGCATTATTGAGTGCTAAGTTGTGAATGTCATCCATGTATATATTAAATAGAGTAGGTCCCAGTATGCTGCCTTGTGGGACACCAAAAGAAATGCTGTGAAAATCGCTATTTTGATTAGCAACCCTAACGCACTGACATCGCTTCGATAAGTAGCTTGTGAACCATTTTAGGGGGGTGCCCCTGATGCCCTTTTTTTCCAGCTTTTTTAAAAGTATTGGGATAGAGACAGTGTCAAAGGCCTTTGACAAGTCTAGGAAAACAGCAATACATTTTGAAGACCTGTCTAGGTGCGACGCCGCATGTGTAGTAAGCTTAGAAACGGCATCATTAGTGCATCTACCCTGGCGAAAGCCGTATTGATTTTCAGAAATCAGCTTATTCTTCTCAAGATACCCGACCAGTCTCTTACCCATGACCTTTTCTAGCAGTTTAGAAAAGACACATAACAGAGAAATAGGTCGGTAATTATCGGGAGATTCTTTTGTGCCCGTTTTATGTATTGGAACGATCACAGCAGATTTCCATATTGCAGGGAAAGTGCCAGACGACAAACTCATGTTAAATATGTGTGTGAGTGGTTGAAGTAAGACGTTTTGAATAGATTTGACCAGGAAGTTGTTAATTGTGTCAAGACCGGGGGCTTTATGGTTAGATAAATTGTTAATTAAAGTTTTCAATTCATTATTGTCTGTAGGTTGTATAAAAAAAGAAGAAGCAGGTGTTTTGGATATGTTTATGCTAGCCACCAGAGAGTCTTCAGTCGTATCTGCGGACTGTAATATTTTGTTGGCTAACTTGTAACCTATAGAACAAAAGTGATTATTGCAAATATTAAGCGACTGTTTCCAGTGAGTTGATCCTGGAACAGATAGTAATTCAGTTGGGTCTTTGTTACTGATTGATATATGACATATGTCCTTAATAATCTTCCATAATTGTTTTGTATCATTTTTATTTTCCGCTAATTTTTTGTTGTCATAGTCCAGTTTAGCCTTTCTCAAAATATCTATATAAAAATTTCTGTAGCGATTGTAAATAAGTTTAGCTCTACGATCTTTAGGATTTTTCTTACTGAGCATATGAAGACGGTCTCTATGACGAGAACAGCGGATCAGCCCAGGACTAACCCAGGGCTTGATATTATATTTAGAGCGACTAATCATAGTTGAAGTGGTATGTTTTTCTATTATGAACGACAATATATCCATAAACTGGACCGTGGCTTTATCGACGTCTGACTGATCTAGGTGGCAAAGCCAGTCGATCTCGGCGAGTGCTTTATTAATACTTTCAAAGTCTCTAATCAGTTTGATTCTGTTTGGTTTCTGTTTTTGCGTTACTGTCTGTTTAATACCTAAAATTATTATGTCGTGATCAGTCAAGTCCATTCGACAGACCAGGCCTAGAGTTGGTGACTTAGTTCTAATAAAGAAATGATCTAATATTGATAAACCCCTAGTAGGTTGGGATATAGCAGACATCATTCCATGTTCGGCCATAAGACATAAGTATTCTGTACAAGCGGCATTCTCAATGTTAGCAATATTAATATTAATATCTCCAGTTACTACAAGTTGTTTTTTATTATTATAACCAATAAGGCTTAGGGCCAGTGAATTCAGAAAATTATCGCATTTTTTAAATGAAGGAGATCTGTATATCGCAAAAAGCGTGATATTGTTCGGTATGTCTATGATAATGCAATCAGCTTCGTCCAACATAGGTTCGATACACGATGCGTTCCATGATTCTTTTGTATAGACAACTACCCCACCATTTTGATTAATAAACATAGTTGACCTGAAAGAGTTATAACCTGGAATTTGTGGGATTACGATGTCTTTGTTTAATCTACATTCTGTCAGGCATAAAATGTCAAAAGTAATGCATAAACGTTTTAAGGCTACTAATAAGTTATCGAAATTTTTACAAATACTTCTAATATTCAGCGTTAGTATGCTGAAGTTGTAACAAGGTGACAATAAGGCTGCACACTTCTCAGCTTCTTCTATAATATGGCAATTAATTACATAAGAATCTAGGTCATCGCCAATGGTATTTAAAACCATCAAAACGGATAAAAGAATGGATAAGAGGAAGAAATAATACGTTTTTTCAAAATTACGCCGGCGACATAATTACCATATATAGAAATTGTCTTTTTGGGTACATTATAAGGTGGTTTAATGTAATTCACGACAGAAAGTTTACGAGCAGAATTATGATAAGAAAATGTATAAACTATGCGATGAATATATTCAGTACGAAACATTGAATGCAAGTTGAGAGCAAATAAAACTGACAAATAAGAATACATACAGTGTTTTGGTGTTAGGATGAGCTTGCCATAAGAGACATACACATTAGTTTTCCTTGTCACCCACCGAACCAGTAAAGCGGTCCAGTTCTTCATAATTATATATGCGTGTTGCTGGCTTTCCATTTTGTTTCCTAATGTATATGGCTCCTTGACTGCAAAAGCATTGGGCAAAGCCTTTTTCCTTAGCCTTAACCCGAGCAGCACGAAACAACATGCGGTTTTCCCTAGTGAGACGCTCATTATAGTAGATTTTGAGAGGAGGTCCAGGCAGGTCAAGATCGATACTAACGATGTTGTTTCGTTGTTTTGCAGCCTTGAGAATTTGTTCTCTTTTGATACGCCGAAGAAGACGCACAACAACAGGACGCGGCAGGATAGGCTCATCATAATTGGTCATCGATGGTGTTTTTTTAGGACCCACTCTAGTAATCCAGTCTATGTCCTCGCTTTTAAGATCAATGCCAATTTTTTGTGCGGCTACTAATGCGATATGGCCAAGGCTCTCATTTGGAGTTTCAGGTAACCCAGATATTTCTATCTCATTTCGTAGTTGGACCTGTGCTGCCTGATTGCGTTCCTGTTGTAACTGAGCAATGGTGGCACGTAAGACTTCGTTTTCGTTTTTATGGCCTTCCAATTCCTTAATCCTTGAAGTATTGCTCTGAATGATATCATTTAGTTGATCAAGGCGTTCTTGGCAACAGGTTAACGAGTGTGTCGCCTCTTGAAATTTGTCTTTTAAGGCTGAGATTTCCGTTGTCAGGTTCTTAATTTCAGTCATCAAACCCTTAATATCATCCGATGAATACTCACTAGCCATATCAGACTTCTTGCGAATAGTGATATTATTAAAGTCATCATCTTTTACAGGAGTCAAGGATGATTCCGTTTTATCACCTCCCTTCTTCAGTCCGGCGTAGCAGATAGGGCATTTCCATATATTCTTAGACCCTATTTTTGTAGGATCTATGCATGCGTTGCAGTAAGTCTTCCTGCAGTTTACCATTGAGCAGCAGGTATAAATTCTCGTTTCTTTTAGACATCCTTCGCACTTCATTGTGTCTTACTTCTTATTGTTTGCCCGCTTCTCAAAAAAAAATTAATAAATCGTCAGTAACCAATCAATCGTAAAGTTGGCGAGAAAAAGGTTGTAAGCGCCGTGCAATCGATGGCGCTTACGCGTTCATCCGAGCTGGCCTTCGTTTAAGAAACACAGTGACGGTCGTTTGCAAACTATGAGTTTTAGTCCAATTAATTACAGTTTTTTATCACTTTATTCCACTGTTACTATATAGAAACAAGTATATTAGTAATTTTCACTACAAAATTAACACTTAAACGGTTTCAAGTAATTATTTATATGAAATTTTAGTTCGGAGCAGTTACAACGATGTAGTACGTGCGGGCGATCCGATGACGTATCGATGCATATATCGTGCATCATAAGTTGATACTCAAGATTGAAGAGTAGAAGGCTCTAAGGCTTTCTTGCTAGCCGAGTGAGAATCGATAGATCAACAAGTGTTTCCATTCTAAAGGTGTATGTACACAGTTTTAGTACTTGTTACAGTAGTTTTATTGAATCAACGTTACTTTCCCAGAGCGAGTGTAACTTCATGCCGGCATAATTCTGGTGACCCTCGAAGGAATGTATGTATTGTCAGACGACATTGTATTTGGGCGGTACTTAGTGTAGTCGCTGGCTTTTTTGCCAGTAGAAGAAGTAGCTTCGCTTGTTCGGTGTCATAATGCAAAGATTATACTAAAATAATAGTTTTCAGAATTCCCATTTTTCTGTTTTTGGAGTGATAACTTCTTATGGGAGGGTAAACTGCTTCGTAACGTAACGCGTTACGGCGCCACTCTGTCTGGCTTCTTTAATAATTTCTATTTCTGTCGTTCCATAATCTCTGTGCTATATTTTTTTAAGTAAATTTTTTTTTGAGTCGTGTTTTGATTTGAGTGGGATCGAGTGGAGTGGAAAATATATTTTATAATCAATAAAAGATTTTATTAATAAATAGCCTTTCCTCACATTATCATATCAATATACATAAAGTTTAAGTAATAACCAAAGTTTCTTCAAGGTAAACAATTTCAATATTAAATAGTTCAACTTAGATTAGTTTAAGTTATCACTTCTGTCGAGCGTCCCGAGACACACACGTAATTTTTTTTATAGATTGAGTTATGATTCTTCTCAAATTACCCGTGGTCATCGTTGCCAATAGATTTATTTAATTTTCTATCTAGTTTATTTGCGAATTAATTTGCTAATATTCAGAATTTCGGATAACCAAATTTTCGGGATCACATAGTTGCTTTCACGGAATTTTCCGTGAACGGGAATCTCAGAAATAAAGTCTATTGTTGGTTTATTATGTTATGCACTTAAACGACGTTTAAATGAATTGTGTTTTGCCAAGAATTGATAACGATATTAGATAATAATACTTAGCTTTATAATTAAAAGTAGAAGTAGTGATAACAATTGATCAAATATGTGATAATAAACTATGATTTCATAGCGTGTAAATGTGTCACATTGTGTTTTAATATTCAGCTGTAGCAGTTTTTATGTTTACTAATAGCTGATATCACTTATTAAATGACATTGAATTTCATGTTTTTATGCAAAATATGATTAGCTTTTATGAAATTACTTACTGTGTATAAATTGGCGTATCAAACGAGGTCGTGCCTATATTGATCTAAAACTATTTAAATTAATATATAATAATAATAATAAAATAATACTAGCCCTGTATTAAACATTGTCCCACTGCTGGGCACGGGCCTCCTCTACTAATGAGAGGGGTTAGGCTTTAGTTTACCACGCTGGCCTAATGCGGGTTGCTAGACTTCACATACCTTCGAAACTCGTATGAGAATTCTCAGGTATGCAGGTTTCCTCACGATGTTTTCACATGTAACTTTAGAAAAGTCAGAGGTAAATACCATTTGGGTTTCAAACATACAATTTTCGTCTTGACAGTCCGTACCGCTACCAACTAGGCTATCACTGCTTTTACTTGCTTTTACTACTAATAATGATAATTAATTTAGAAATGCGGTCTATTTTTGTGTGAACTTTTTGTTTCAAAACTACTGCACAAAATAATTTAACATTATTGTGAAAGATGAAATTTAATTTTTATGCACATTATCATCATATCAACAAAACTACATATGTATAGTGGTTAAAATTACGCACTGGCATTCTAATATTGAGATACCGCTTAATGATATAGATCATAGGCATAAATGGCACTAATTCTACATTATATAATTTACTACTATAATTATGTATATTAAAATTATAACACACACACACATACACTCACGCCTGTAATCCCCGAAGGGGTAGGCAGAGGTGTAACCAGTACACCCACTTTTCGCCGAATTTCGGTCCCATAATGTGATAGGGGGCGAGCCTATCGCCATACCGGGCACAGATTTCAGACTCCGGGCTAATACTGAGGAATTCCTAGATAGAAAAACCCAATATCACTTTACCCGACCCGGGGATCGAACCCGAGACCGTTTATTTATTTCAGCACAGCAGTCGTAACGCATGCGCAATTACAACTGCGCCACCGAGGCAGTTAAAATTTTAAGAATACAGAAATAAAACCTGTATTATGAGAAAAAATTATTCAGTAATCATTTATACTCCTCGCCTCACCTTATTTTAATATAATATTTGAATATTTTGTTACTTAAGTAAATATATTCTATAATTCTCCTTACTAGGTTGTCTGGAAGAGATCGCTTAAAGCGATGAGACCGCCCATTGTGCATTCTAATTTGATTGTATGTTGTTTGTTTCTATGTATATATACACAGTCAGGTCATAAGTATTGTCACACAGTAAAAACTTTTATTTTAGAATGCTGGCCACAAAAAAGTTTATTGAATTCGAATTTCAAATTGTTCATGAAAATAAAATGTATACTTTTTAGAATTTTACTCATTTTTAAATATGGAGTGGACGCTTAAAGGAGACCGTGTTGCAGTAATTGCGTTGCATCGTTGCGGTTACGCGCCAATTCAAATTTTTGACATACTAAAAAATTTTAATATAACCAAAAGATTCGTTTATCGTACCATCAAACGATACAAAGATGACTCTAGTGTAGATGACAGGTCAAGAAGTGGTCGCCCTCGGTCTGTTAGGACTCCAGCAGTGATAAAAGCTGTGAAGGCGCGAATTCAAAGAAATCCCAAACGTAAGCAGAAACTGATGGCCCTTCAGATGGGGTTAAGCAGAACCACGGTGAAAAGGGTGTTAAATGAAGACTTAGGGCTTCGGGCATATCGAAGAAAAACAGGACATCGTTTGAATGCTCGTCTAATGGACCTGAGACTGAAGAGATGCCGCGCTTTGTTGAAGCGGTACGCGGAAAAAAAATATCGGGAAATTCTTTTTTCAGATGAAAAAATTTTTACCGTAGAAGAGAGCTACAACAAACAAAATGATAAGGTGTACGCACACAGTAGTGAAGAAGCGAGCAACCGTATTTCGCGTGTCCAACGAGGTCATTTTCCATCCTCGCTCATGGTATGGTTGGGAGTTTCTTATTGGGGCTTAACAGAGGTAAATTTTTGTGAGAAAGGTGTAAAAACGAATGCAGTTGTGTATCAAAATACAGTCCTGACGAACCTTGTGGAACCTGTTTCTCATACCATGTTCAATAACAGGCACTGAGTATTCCAAAAAGATTCGGCGCCAGCTCATAGAGCGAAAAGCACACAAGACTGGCTGGCGGCGCGTGAAATCGACTTCATCCGGCACGAAGACTGGCCCTCCTCCAGTCCAGATTTGAATCCGTTAGATTACAAGATATGGCAACACTTGGAGGAAAAGGCGTGCTCAAAGCCTCATCCCAATTTGGAGTCACTCAAGACATCCTTGATTAAGGCAGCCGCCGATATTGACATGGACCTCGTTCGTGCTGCGATAGACAACTGGCCGCGCAGATTGAAGGCCTGTATTCAAAATCACGGAGGTCATTTTGAATAAACTTTAGTGTCATGAGAATCTATGTTTTGTTAAGTTCATTTTGGTATATAAATGGTTACATAATGAATAAACTTGTTTCAATTATTTTATATTAAACATGTGACAGAATTTATGACCTGACTAGGTATATATTCTTTGTGTGCACAATAAAGATTTTTTGTATTTGTATATTTTTAGTAGTTTTGTTAGTTTTCAATAAATTATAATCACACATTAATCGAGTTATCCAAAAGAATTACAAATGTAGTAATAGCTTGAATAAAAAATAAAACAACCACCACAGCTAATTTTAATATAATTTTTCAAACATTTGTCTTGACATCAATTCCAATTTTACATAAATCATTGAGTTGAAAACCCTTGGATTATTAGCGGAAAATCCTTAGGATTTAGGTCAGCGAATATCTCGCCTTTTGTTCGACGAGAGTAGAACGGAAATAAGTACGGATTTGTTGACTCGTGTAAAGTGCCGTTTAGAGGCAGAATTAATACCTTTGGCATTTTTTTATCTATCTGTCAAATCTGTTGTGCAAAGAGAACATTAGTTATTTTAAATGTTGTCATAGACTAAAAATTTATAGTAGACATCCCAAGTAACAGCGATAACCTAGTTGGTTCCGGTACGGACTGTCAAGACCAAAGTCGTATGTTCGAGAGGAGCCCACATGGCATACACCTCTGACTTTTCGAAAGTTACGTGTATATTCATTGTAAATTCTCGCTTGCGTTAACGGTGAAGGAAAATATCGTGAGGAAACCTGCATATCTGAGAATTCTCATAAGAATTTCGAAGGTCTGTGAAGTCTACCGATCTGCACTAGACCAGCGTGGTGGACTAAAGCTTAACCCTAAAACATCTCAGTAGTAGATGGAGCCAGTGCCCAGCGGTGGGTCAATATTTAATACAGGGATAGTATGATTATTATTATATCCTAAGTAAATTAATAATAATTCTTTATGTTTCCTTGACCACGACTATCTTGTGATCTCAGCTACACTATTTTGTATGCTTAACAACTATCAAATATCCGCTTTTCGTTTATATTATACTATTTTTCCGCCAAGCAGAATTCAATTTATTTCAGTGAGACTGTTTTATTAACCGACTTCAAAAAAGGAGGAGGCGTCTTCGATTACTCGAAGACGCCTGGACCGATTCGAGAAATTCTTTTTTTGTTTAAAAGGGTATACTTCCCAGGTGGTCCCATTGGCACCAAGTCAGAATCTGATGATGGGATCTCAGAAAAATCAAGGGCAACCCTCAAATCTTATAGTGACGCATAATTTGTTTTTTATTGAAGTCGGTGTACTTTTTATGAATTATACCAGATAGAAACCACTGGACATTGTGAGACTTATGGCGGTCTGCACAAATCTTTTACAAAGTCTAAGTTTATGCCCTACCTTTAGGATGAATTTAGCCATAAAATCTGTCGCACTAACCATTAGCAGCTGCCTAAATTCTTTGTTAGATAATGTAAACTTTACGAATTATGTTTACGAGTTTTAGATAAATTCTAACTGAGCAACTTGAGTATAAATAAATAAATAACATAGTCCTGACCCCACACTAGGTCACACCTGTATCGTAGGTATCGAGAACTACGACTACAGTCCCACAACACACAGACCCGAAACAAATACCTGTCTGTCACACAAACATTTGTCTCGATACGGGAATTGAACTCACGGCCTCTCGTTTGACAACCGGCTACTGGCCCGCTACGCCACGGAGGCTGTCAAAAACTTATCGATACTGTTTATGAGCACGCAAAGAAATTATTTCAGGCAAGCGACTAGCTGGTCTCTGTATTTATTTATGCTTTATTGTACACCAGAATACAGATATTAACAGTAGATTGCAATAAACTTAAAATAGAATGTACAAACGGCGGTCTTATCGCTAACTGCGATCTCTTCCAGACAACCTTTACATGGATTCGATTTGAATAGAAACAAAAGTAATGGGTGGTCATAGTAGGGAAATAGATATACTATGATGTACAGCAAAATACATAGACATAAGATACATACTTTATACTATAATATACTACATAAATTAAATATTGTTATATACTACATACACTACCATATAATATATATTATTGAAGCTGTATAAGCACCCTCTACATAGGTTAACGGTAGGCAGCGGCTTTGCTGTGCCCTGGCATTGCAGAAGTCTATAGGCGGCGGAGACTACTTACCATCAGATGGCCCGTCTGCTCGTCTGCCTATCGAGGCACAAAAAAACATAGTTCATTGTATTTGCGTAGCAGCAGCCAGCAATAGACAGGTATATGAACATATAGATGTAGTTTACGATGCGTGTGACCGAGGGGGACCGCAGAATCATCGCGGTATCAATAAATAAAGATTTCCGCGCGACATCCGCGCGGGGGCCGCTCCCACGTGCTAAACCGGCGAATTGCCACATGCAGCATTGATTTCTGCTAAACTGCTTTTAAAAACCTATGTTTTGAGGTTATAATACAAGTTATCGTTAACAGTCTTAATATTCGATATCCGTAATAAACTGATAACTAGTTGGTCTGATGTCAAGTTGAAATTACGTTGAAAATTATTTATTACTTTCAGTCGTAAATTACTGGTCGATTTCATAGTTTTTGTTATAGCAGAGATGACAAACGACCAAATAGGTGTAATAAGGGTACGAGATTATCGCGTTTCATGAGTCTTCGCTAAACTAAATAAATAAAAAAAAAAACAAATATTTATTGAATCCATAAAATGTTATACATCATTTAGATTCAGTCAATTTTTTCACTCTACCGCCAGTTCGGAATGCAGTCGCTAGAGAAGAACGGGCAAGAAACTATAGCGTTGCTCTTTTCACACTGATTAACAATATTTGGTCATATAGTTATAATCATAGGTCTTATTCCCAAGTCTTTAGGTCATCTAAATATTCCGAAATTTTGTAATAGGCTTTATTACTTAGTTTTCGCTTAATAGTAGCTTTAAAACATCTTTCATTTAGTTATTTAATATGATTGGGAACCTTATTGTAAAAGCGTATACAAAGACCCTTGAAAGAGTTGCCGATTTTGTGGAGCCTTGTTTTATAACTAACAAGGTTATTTGTATTTCTAGTATTTACACTATGGACATCACAAATTTTAGGAAATTTTTGTATATTCTTATGAACATACATTAAATTAGTGAATATAAATTGTGATGCTACTGTCATTATATTAATTTCTTTGAATTTTTCTCTCAAAGAACTCCTAGAACTTAGCGAGTAGATAGATCTTATAGCTCGCTTTTGGAGAGTAAAGATGATGAAGGTCACCATACCGATCTTGGGGGAAGAATAGATTTATATGGAAAGAACTGATTGGGACTCTGATAATCCAACTAACTGCTACACAATACTAAAGAATGTATTCTAGGCATGTTTCCACTAGTTGCTTGTTAGTTATGTTTCACGCCTCTCATTAGATTATCCATGTGGGATAATGTTTACATACAGGGCTAGTATTATTTATATTATTATGTCTCAGTTCCGTGAAGACACAATTTTCATTACGCCGACCAATCCATGCAATGCACAGAATCGATTCTAACTCTTTCAGTTCAATCTAGTTTAAGCCGATGTAAATTCACAAAGAAATGTACCTTGTCTTGCTAAAGGCGAATATCTTACTATGTATGGGTTGAAGTTTTTTTCAGACTTGCAAAA
Source organism: Laothoe populi (assembly GCA_905220505.1). Lineage (NCBI taxonomy): Eukaryota > Metazoa > Arthropoda > Insecta > Lepidoptera > Sphingidae > Laothoe > Laothoe populi. The sequence continues at coordinate 4,502,249 of HG992165.1, forward strand.
TTAACAAATTGAATCCTCATCTTTGCAATCTCTTTTCCTATTTTAAGGTAGGCAATACATCCATAATAATAAAAATTATATAAACCTTGATCACAAACAAAAAATAAAACTATACACACTGACAATAGGTATATTTTCATATATTTCCACTGTACGTACAAGAAACATACTTAATACAGTCCTGACCCCATTTATAAAGTGCTAGTCTTGTGCTATGGGTATTTGAAACTAAGAGAGATTTTCGGTCGCACTATAGCCAGATTCGAAACAAAAAACATTTGTTCCTGGGCGGGGATCAAGCACATTTTCATTTATCGAAGTCCTATCGAAGCCTGAAGTTCATATTTCAGGCCAATTAATTTATATATGTCAACGAGTAATTTATGTTTTTAAAAGTAGCAGACATTTTTATCTACATCAGAAATGGAGCATAGTAGTTTTTAACTTTTTAATTTAGTAATGGTTTCTTATGTTTACGCGAACATCCATACTAATACTATAAATGCGAAAGTAACACTGTTTGTTTGTTTGTTTGTTACCTCTTCACAACTAAACGGGTGAACGGATTGTAATGAAATTTGGTAAGGGAGAGATTATATCCTGGAGAAGGACATAGGCTATCTTTTTCTCAGAAAACAACATTGAAAGGGGTCAAATAGGAGTTCAAAATTTGTATGGGAAATCCATAATTCCTCGACTTAGGGATCTGTAAATTCACATTTAGGCTTTTGGTAGGAAATAAAGAAATACGTGTTTCAACGTCAAACTTATGGGGTATTCTTTAGATGCAATCTCAAGATTCAGGCACAACACCTGAGAGGCTGGACAATCGCTACAGCTGTCTCAGTGCAGAAGACAACTCCTTGGATTGTATACTTCTGCTCCCGAATATAACCTCCACTCAGGTGGAGCCACGAGCAACAGCTAGTTATCTATACATTAATGTGAAACTAATTTTACAGTCCGCCATGGCCACGAAGGCTGTAAAGCTTTCGAAACGTCGGGATTAAAAAGTTACATAAACAAAGATAGAATCAGTATTCATTTCAATTTTTAATTCAGTTTCACTTTTGTCATATTAACATAATCAGTAGTTCAGAGTAGTAACTTTAAAAGGCATTATGTATGTACACTTTTGCGTTCCTTTGAAAACAGTTATTCGTTTGATGTCTTTAATCCGGCTGGAGAAATATAATTTTCGTTTTGTAGCCTTGAGTTGAATGATAAATTCAGTCGTCAAATATCCCCCGGGCTTTTGTAATTGTATCGTTTGAATTTAGACGTTTTCCTTTTGTTTTCACTTTTAGAAAGTAATTAATTTACGAGAACAAAGGGTATTTAATGGTAAATTTATGTACTTTAAATTATTTTCTAAACCTTTTGTCCTGTAATGTTTAGTTTGATCTTTTGACATTGTTTCAAAAAAATAACAATATTACAACCGATTCGGAAGTTGTGGTGATACGCGGTAGACAGTTTTGTCTACAGGATGAATGGGACTTGATTTCGTTATTACCTTTACCTTTTACTGTATCACAGAAAACAGCTTGCTGGTGCGTTTTGTACGGTGCATCAAATTTTCTGGAGGTTGCTGCTGTTATTGTGGGAGATTACACATGGGCGAAATTAAATACGAATAAAACAACACTTCAACATGAAAAATGTTAAGTAATAATAATAATAATAAATCTTTATTTTGCACAAAATATTTACAAAAGAGTAATCTTAAACAAAAAAATTAATAAAGGTGCTTATATTATAATTAGATAACAATACTTGGCAGAGGGCCCCAAACTAGGCTTAGCCTGTATCTTGGGGACCTGACTGAATAATTAGTTAAACAGAATTTGTAAACAAAGTAAAGTAAATTTAAAGAAATATCAAAACTTAGACCTAAATAAAAATGTATACTTAAAACCTTTATATAAACATCTATGTACTAAAATTAAATCTTGTTTTTCCTTTTATTAATACAGGTACTAATTGTTTTAAAAATATAATTATAACATAATAATACTGTAACATTGGTCTTCCTATAAATCTTATTGTATCATATCATTGACCATACACTCAGTTTCCACATAATCTAATGTCTGTAGCCAGTTTGTCACCGTCATCTTTGCCTTTGAAACAGTCATACTTTTCAGGTCGCAGTATTTTAGCACCATGTTATAGGTATGTGCCCTATGAAAGTCACCAAATCTGCGACCAAACGATGTTTTTATAGTAGGAAGTGGTAGTCTAAATACTCTTTTTTGGAGAAGGTGGTGGTAGTTTTTAAATGCAGCAATGCGTCTGTGAGTGTTTATACATGCTCTTAGAATATAAAGTTAATTAAAAGTGGACCTTTTACACTAGAATTTTTATTCAAATTATTGTTTTCATTTTCTTCAAATATTGATTCATTACACTGAAATACCATTTATTTTATGCCAGATGATAATGTTTTTTTTCAAAAGATAGGAGTTGGGTTAAATTTTATTTATTTAGCGTTATTTTTGGATGGCAAATAATATGTAAAATAATTAATATTAAATAATAAATGTATTCTAAAATATAATATAATATACAAGCCCTGTATTAAACATTGTCCCTCTGCTGGGCACGGGCCTCCTTTACTAATGGGGTTAGGCCTTAGTCCACCGTGCTGGCTTAATGCAGGTTGGTAGACTTCACATACCTTTGAAATTCTTATGAGAATTTTCAGGTTTCCTCGCGTTTTCCTTCACCGTTAAAGCAAGCGATAATTAACATTTAATACACACGTAACTTTAGAATTGTTAGAGGTGTATGCCATTTGGGTATTGAACATACGACTTTCGTCTCGACAGTCCGTACCGCAACCAACTAGCCTGTCACTGCTTATATTATAGAATATTTTATGTATGTAAGTTTTTTGTTAAATTCTGAGCTGGTAGTGTAAAAATTTATGGAATAGGTACCATACATATACACTCACGCCTGTAATCCCAAAAGGGGCAGACAGAGGTATAACCAAAACACCCACTTTATATTACGGTCCCATAATGTGATAGGGGGCGAGCCTATCGCCATACCGGGCACATTACGTATTAAATGATATTATACACCTCTATTTCCAGTGGGAAGGCGGCCGAGGTGTGTAATGATTTAGTTCATATTAAAAAACAAACAAACATGCATCATTGCAACGTTAATCCGAGCGACCAGGCTTTAGTCCCTACACCAATCATCGGCGTAATTGTGACATGTGGAATTTGTGGAATACCCAGAGCATACTTGGAATTAACGAAGTTTTACTTAAGAATTGCTCAATGAGATGATAGTCGTTAGCAATTATAAAATACAGTCATTTGCAGTGCATGTGATTAATAATATGCCGTCATCCCTTTGGCTATGGTCAATTAATGTCATATTAAGTTACTATGAATTAACATGGTGTCATATAATTAAAGTATAGGTTACAATATATGTATGCTGTATCTTTAAAAAACGTATACGACAACATTAATTTCAAATGACAGCGCGCAAAGGTTTTTGGTTTTGATATAGATCATTAGATAGAATACATTCGCAGTTAAGACGTTCTTGGGATTTGCAAGTTTTTTTTTTACATCATAGGCCGATAAACGAGCCTGTGGGTCACTTGATGTTAAGTGATCTCCACCGCCCATGAACATCCACAATACCGAAAGTATAACGTATGCGCTGTCGGCCTTAAAGGACAGGAATAGGGATTAGGGAAAGGAAGGGGGAATCTGGGCCTCCGGATATCTCACTTACCATACGAAACGCGACAGTGAACTGTCACTTTACGTTGGTTTTCTGTGAGACAGAGGTACTACCCCGGTCGAGCCGGCCCATTCATGCTGTAGACAAAAATGTCTACAGCGTGGCTCTACCACTTTTAAGTGTAATAAAAATAGGTCTCTATTAGCAGTTTTTATGGAGATCGTGTTTGAGACCCTCTTATTTGTCATAATTGTATGGCATATTACAAAATAAGTAGCCCTTAGAACCTCAAAACGGTGCGATATTGGCCTCCGTTTAAGGCAGACTTGCGCTGGTTAATTCAGTGACATAGTCATTGAAAATACCAGTCGCACCGTTCTTTAGAGACGCTACTAAATAGTAGTTAAGTATAAGTCAATCCATAAGTTTTTTTTTATTCTGGCACGTCAAAGTGATCACACTGCACCTTGTGGTAAGCGCAGTGCCGGCCAATTAGAGTATCGAGTAGCGAGAGACGATCTATCCTCCGCTACTCAACACTATCATGCATGCACTAAGCGGCAAGCTTCTTCACACTACGCCATGTACACATGGTAAAGATGGAAAAATATGGGCCAGGTGACACTCAAGTTCGTCTCTGCTTTCATGTTGCGTTGCCTCAACCCACAGTTATAAAGTTGCTTGGACGTTAGAGGTCAAGTAAATTTAAGAAAAGGACGATAAAAACGGGAATGCTATTTTTCGAAGAATCTCCATAAGAATTTAGAATGTATGGGATATTGACAGCCTTCAAGGCGCTCTGTGAAACGAGAGGTTGTGGGTTCGATTCCCGCACCGAAACAAATGTTTCTGTGACAGACAGATATTTGTTTCGGGTTTGAGTTTTGTGGGACCGTAGACCCTCGTAGTTCTGGATACTCACGATACAGGATTTACCTAGTCTGTGGTAAGAACTATGTGTGTGACTGTTGGGTGTATTTATTTATTATTTAACAATTGGGCTAGTCTGGTGAACTAACTAGGCCTAATCACTTCCATTAGTAGGGGAAGCTTGTATATATTTTGTATGTATTGTATATCATTTTAAATACCGAAACGTCCTAAATTGGGCTCAGTTTACGTGTGAAATTGTGTGGTTTTACTACTGCATTTTTGGCCACTAGACAGTCACTAGACCCTCGACCGCTTCTTCACCTTCTTGCCCATGGCGTAGTGTGAAGAAGCAGACCGGCATGATTGTGTTGAGTAGCGGGGGATAGATTGTCTCTCGCGACTCGATACTCTAACTGGACGGCACTGCGCTTACCATGAGGTGCAGTGTGGTCACTTTGCCCTGCCAGGATAAAAAAAGTTGTCTTTTAAGGTCCTGATGAACAGGAGTAAAACTACGGTTAAAATTGGGTTTCCTACATAGACATGTTGATGTCATAAGCACTAGAGCCAGTGGTCTTGCTTGCCTTAGATAGGCCCTGTATAAAAATTTGTAGGGGTGCCCAAATGAAGGTTAAAGATTATTTTGGAAAGACGTTCGGGGCCTCTGTATCATTAATACGGATAATATGACGGTAGCTGCGCCCCTGACTAGAGTGTTAATTTCGGCAGTCAACCAGCTAAAGTCACCGCAAGCAAATTCGTTTTAAAACAGCATTATTGGTTGATACGTCGACGACTCGCTTAATAGTATTTTAATCGCGTCCCTCACCGTTCGTATAAAACTATAGGACACGAACGTACACGTGGTTTGACGACAATAGTCTGCCGTCGGTGCCAAGAGCCAATACTAATATTATCTCACACATAGCAAGCACCGTCGGAACATCATTAATTACATTCCCTTATTCGCTTCTGGTATTGGATTCAAGTGTCGTTTTTATTATGTTTATCTGTTCTAATCTTTATAATTTTACAACAATACATTTTACTGTATGCCGTTAATGGTTGAGCTCAATTGTTAAAGTAATTTTAACATATATTCAATTGTTTCCGAGATAACACGATTGATATGGATCATCTAAATTCTTCCGCTTGGTATCTTATACTAAATTTTACATATTTCTTTACAGAAACAACGGAATCAAAATGCCTCTGCAGTTAAAACGCTCCTATTCGGGGTTCCTTCGGGAGAACCTGCTGACCATCATGACTGTGATTGGAGTGGTGTCGGGCACGATACTTGGCTGGGGTCTGAGGGCGTCTGGCCATGAATGGTCACGAAGAGAAGTCATGTACTTCCAATACCCTGGAGAGTTGTTCTTGAGGATGCTGAAGTGCTTAATTGTTCCCCTACTGGTTTCTTCTATCGTGTCGGCTATTGGCTCGCTGGACCTGAGTCTTTCTGGCAAGTGAGTATATTATTATGCTATTTTATTTTGTTTTATTTATTAAACATAATCTTACAGGTTACACCCAATGCGATTATATCTACATTGCTATACAACCAATTCAGATACACTTAGACACCTCATACAGTAGATACATTATTCGTTACCGTCACTATAGTCGCCCTTATGAATTCCGCCAGTGTGCAATTGAAGATATCTACGTTCCGCCCAACTTGGTTAATTATGTATATGGCTCTTACCACTGGAGCGTACAGAGCAGTCTTCGTGCGAGTCAACGGAACCTCGAAGAGCCTCTCTCTTACATTGATTCGCAACCTTGGGTTTGGGACAAGGAGATTCAGTGAAGCCAAAACTAATGTTGTTGAGTAAGGTGTAGTTAATTAGAGCTCGCCTTAGTATAAGGCGAACGGAGCGGCTGTTTCAGGCGCCAAACTAGGAAGAGGTGCATTCACATGTACGTCCTATGAGTTCAGGTTATCCTCTTACTAATCCACACCCAACATAGGCAAGGGTCGTCATATTGAAATGTTTAAAAAACAAGTTTGTATGTCTATTCTATCAATTGTAAACTATATTTTTTACGATGAAGTACATCACTTATACATTGAGCCTGGGAAAGTAATAAAAAACGGTGGAAGCTGCAGAGTTAGATGAGTTCTTGAAATCTTGGAGAACCCTCATTAGAATAAATACAATAGTTAATTATTAGTTAAACTATATTATTTTAACTAAACATAAGGGAACAAACTGTATTAGCAGTAAAAATCTTCTACCGCCACCTTCTCAACCTGCCAAGTATCTTCTGGCCATATTTGGGCGCGCAAGAACTGCCAATACTCGCCCTTGTTGACGTGCGTATTAAGCGTACTTGTAACGTTAATATTATGGGGATAAAGTTGATTTTGGCTTGTATTTTTACTCACTGCTTATTACCTTTTTCCGAACGGTGAGAGGTTTATTAGGCTCGGTCACTGTGGCTCGTCAGATGTAAATGTATACTACTAGCCCTGTATCAAACATTGTCCCACTGCTGGGCACGGGCCTCCTCTACTATTGGGGGGGGGGGGGGGGGTAAATGTATACAATGTAGTTTAAATATTTTACTTAGACTACTGTATGTCGATGGTAATGATGCACGGTAAAATTCTATTCAGCTTATGATTGCATTGGATCATATTGAATAATACAAATATAGCGACTCTACCGCTGTAAAAATAAAATTTCTTGTGAATTCCTTTAGGGTGGGTCTCCGAGCTATTATCTACTACATGACGACAACCATCTGCGCTGTGATGCTGGGCATCGCTCTGGTCACTACAATCAAGCCTGGTAAAGAATCGAATTCGTACGAGCAACCAAACGCGACCAAAATTTTGACCAAGGACACACTGACTTCCGACACCCTGCTGGATTTGTTACGGTAAGAATTTCATATTATTCTTTCATGTTTTTTATATTACTAGTGACCACTAAGTAGATGGAAATCGGAGTCTTCTAAGTAGATCGAAATTTCATAGAACAAAAATTGATATCGACAACAGCGTCCTCCCCCCCCCCCCCTATCGGATCTAAATCTATTTTTTAAGTTGGAACAAATCATACACATTGGAAAAAAACTACGACAAGATCGGATAAGTATTTTCGCAGTCCATCGCGGAAAAGTCGTCTCACGGGAATTTTATATACTCACTCACGCCTGTAATGTCCGAAGGGGTAAGCAGAGGTGTAACCAGTACACCAACTTTTCAGCGAATTTATTACGGTCCCATAATGTCATGGGCGGCAAGCCTATCGCCATACCGGCCACAATACCAGACTCCAGTCTGATACTGAGTGTTTCTAGATAGAAAAACCCAATATCACTATAACCCGACCCGGGGAGCGAACCCTGGACCTCAGCACAGCATAACGCATACGCAATTACAAATGCGCCACCGAGGCAGTCGGGAATTTATATATTAAGATAAAGAGGCTTGGAATCAGACAGGCCGATGGTAATGATTAAGCTACAACACCCAGACGCGAAACAAATATCTATCTGTCAGACAAATATTTGGCACGTTGCGGGAATCGAACCCACATAAATTTGGTTTATTAATTAAGCTCTTCCTTACCAAATTTAATGCAAACAGGCATTGTACTATTAGTCCGCACGGTCTGTATACAGACTGAATCCTGATATGAGGTGGATAGCACTCAATATAGATTTATTTTTTTTATTCTGGGGCAGCAAAGTGACCACACTGCACCTGATGGTAAGCGCAGTGCCGTCCAGATAGAGTATCAAGTAGCGAGAGACAGTCTATCCCTCGCTACTTTACACAATCATACCTGCAATAAATTTATATTAAATCATGAGTTGAAGTGATGACCAATTGGGTTTCTTTTCATTCATCCCGTATACTATTTCACCCATAAGTATGCTGGAATTACCAGTGTTGATGCATTAGTTGTGACTAATTTGCGCCGGTGTCAAATGGATATTGTATGACGCTGTTAATTAAACGCTCTAATATGTTACATAGATAATTTCACCTTCCGGTCTACATAACCCTAATTACTGTTGCATATGTATATTAAATTTGCAAATCATTATGTTAAATGACTAAGCGCCAAGTATTTAAGCGAGTAAGAAGGACTTTCGATAGTCACGTGATCATATTCCTTGTCATGGTCAAGCTGAAAATCAGCGCTATATTTGCTGCAGCACTAGGCTGAATTTGATCCTTTATGGTTTTTTCTTTTTAAGTGTACTTTTGTCTACGTTTTTGTTTTACTGAAAATCAAATAAACTCATTCTTTCTTTCACTGCTCTACTGGTAGAGTCACTGACACAACTTTTCATTCTTATGGGTTTATCCATTATTTTAGTAAATTATTTTAAAAAAATTGATTTTATCAAATCGACTAATTGCATACGTATGGTAGGCAGCGGCTTTGCTGTCCATGGCATTGCAAAAGTCTATGGGCGGCGGTGACTACTAACCATCAGGTGCTGGCCACCTGTCCTGTCTGCTCATCTGTCTATCCAGGCAGAAAAAAAACTGATCCCTATACTAATGATACTAATGAGAGGGGATAGGCCTTAGTCCACCATGCTGGCTTAATGCGGGTTGGTACACTTCACATACCTTCGAAATTCTTATGAGAATTCTCAGGTATGCAGGTTTCCTCACGATATTTTGCTTCACCGTTAAAGCAAGCGATAATTAACAAGGCATACACATGTAACTTTAGAAAAGTCAAACGTATATGCCATTTGGGTTACGAACATGCGACTTTAGTCATGACAGTCCGTACTGCAACCAATTAGGCTATCGCTGCCATATCATCATTCAAATTAAATCTTTAAAATACATTAAAAATGGTCATGAAAATCCCAGGACAAATCGTTGCATCAATTTTGTAAACGACCAACATGTAGATAGAATAATAGTATAGTCACAAGCGGTCGCTGATCTAAAATAAAAGGAACAATCACACTTAGATGTCCTTATTCAATCTATCGTGTTGCAAATGGAGCGCATCGTGTCGCAGGTCAAAGATCACACATCGATTTTAATGGCTGTTGCCTGATTTATTTCAAGAGCATTGTTGCCATTTATTATTATTGATATTCGTGAACTTAGAAATGCAAGCAAATTTAAGGAATTATGTATCCAAACTTAATTATAGACTAGTTTTTTAGAAGAACCTTGAGCGACGGTTCCACCCTATAAGCTTTTTCTGATATGAAAAGCAGTTTTCTAAGTGTATTATTGTGATTAGTATCTTTCTCTTAATAAATGAATAATTTGAAATGCTTAAGCAGTTTCAGATATTACCAATTATACAAGAAATCCAATTTAATTTTTTCATCCCTACTTTATTCTTTACTCCGTGGTGCCGTAGGCGACTAGCCGTAGCCAAAACGAGAGGCCGTAGGTTCGATTCCCACACCGGAACAAATGTTTGTGTGACAAACAGATATTTGTGTCCGGGTGTTGTGAGACCGAAAGTCACTTGTATTGTCTCTTATAACCACGACACAAGATTCGTATCTTAGTGTGGGATCGGGGCTATGTATGTGACTGTTGGGTGTAATTTATTATTATTATACATACACTCACGCCTGTAATCCCCGAAATGGTAGGCAGAGGTGTAACCAGTACACCAACTTTTCGCGGAATTTCGGTCCCAGAATGTGATAGGAATCGAGCATATCGCCATACCGGGCACAGATTCCAGACTCCGGGCTAATACTGAGAATTTATAGAGAGAAAACCGACTCGAGGATCGAACCCGAGACCTCAGCAGCACAGCAGTCGTAACGCAAGTGCAATTACAACTGCACCACCGAGGAAGTCATATTTCATCTTTTATATTAATCTAAAGTACAATAATGATTATACTTTAGATAATGGCCATGACACTTGGGATTTGATTAACAGCTTACCTTAGAGTAGGCAACCAAAAGGAGACGGCATTACGCTCGAATCTTGAACAAAAAATTCAGCAATGTCGGTGGGGGGCTTCGTACAACTACAAATAAAAATGTACACACAAATGCAAAATGTAATCACGTCGCTACGCACGCACACTACACCATTTCATACAACACTGGCAAATTTATGCACACAGTTACAAATTTATCTTGTTGTGGCACACAGTTACAAATTTATCTTGTTGTGAAATATATTTACAGTGTCATATATTGACAACTGTGTAAAAACAGTAGAGCGTAGCAATGTCGACACGAGGTATAGATAGCGTTGTCCTTATCTATCGATAGATAAAATAAAACAATTATAATTTATTAAATGTTTTAAGATAATTTTTTATGTGTATCATCTTTTCTATCGCTTTCTTGCAATCTCTGGATGTGATTTCGTGAAAAGGGACGGAAGTAGAGAGGTATAGTTAAAAATAGTGTAAATTAATATTTCTAATTTAATCGAAATACTGTAAAGATAATAAAGGTAATGAGTACTAAGAAAAATACAAGCCAAATAAGCAAAAATAAAAACTTAATTTTTCAGATTTTTTTTAAATAATACGTCTTTAATTTATTTAATCTATACTTTTATATAAAGCTGAAGAGTTTGTTTGTTTATTTGAACGGGCTAATCTCAGGAACTACTGGTTCGAATTGAAAAAATCTTTAGTCTTGGATAGCCCATTTATCGAGGAGCGCTATAGGCTATATAACATCACGCTATCACCAATAGGAGCGGAGCAGCAATGAAAAATGTTGCAAAAACGGGGAAAATTCCTTTTGAGAGCTTCAACGTATGTAATCATGTACGACGAAATTGTTCCTCTTAAAAAGTTCTAAAAAAAGTCCGCGATAGCATATGTCTATCTATTTTGCTTGGCTCACTATAACCTTTTTAATGGTTATCGAATTTGTTCTGAAACAATGTATTATTTGGAAAGGGGTTTTTATGAACATGGTATTAATCCTAATCCAAATAAATACTTTATTCATCACAAGTATTTAATTTTGAACAAAGTTGCCCTTTACGTCATTTGATTTCAATGAATATCTTAGGAGATATTACAGTTTTAAAATATCTCCGCAGCAAAATTAATATTTATTTATTTATTAACTCTTTATTGTACACTTAAGATTTAAAAATAAAGAAAGATTATATTTTTATATTATAGTACAAATGGCGGTCTTATCGCTCTAGGCAATTTCTTCCAGACAACCATGGGATGGATATAAGAAAAGGAGAAAGAGAGGGCAGTCTATAGAATAAAGGATTAAAGGCACCAATAAATATAAATAAACAAAAATATTTTTAAATAAATATATATTTATACATACATATACACACTTACATACACATACACACATATATAAACACAATATATATATATATATATTATGTATATATATATATATATATATATATATATATATATATATATATATATATATATATATATAGACAATTCCATAGATAAATAAATATATGTAGAAAAAAAAACTATAGATAACCAATAGGTTCAATTAAAGGAATTAATACTTAGGGTGTATCTGTTGAGAGAGAAAGGTAGTGTTGTTTGACCATTCTTTTGAACGATGCCAGTGTTTGAGCCTGTCTCACCACAACTGGAAGTGTGTTCCACAATCGAACAGCTTCTACTGAGAACGACTTGTCCATGAATGTTGTGGTGTGCACGGGCATCCTTAACTTCAGATTCTCCGACGACCTCAAGGATCTTGCATGTGACTCATGGAGAAAAAGAAAGCGTTATTTGAGATAAGAAGGGGCGAGAGGATTAAACAAGGTATTATACAGAAGAGAAAGAATGTGAGCATTCCGACGAAGTCGTATGGGTAACCACTTGAGCTTAGCACGAAACTCAGAAACATGATCATATTTGCGTAGTCCAAATATAAATCTTATACAAATTTTGAAGACGCTCAAGTTTATATAATTGGTCTTCGGTGAGATCAAGATAGCTGACATCGGCATAATCAAGGATAGGGAGTAGGAGGGTTTGCGCAAGTGAAATCTTCGTGGTAACGGGTAGAAAGTTGTGCAACCTTCGCAAGGACCTTGCCGAGGCAAATAGCTTTTGACTAAGTTCTCGAAGCTGCGGACCCCAGGTGAAGGACTTGTCCAGATATAGGCCAAGGTTTTTGACTGAATCACTATAAGGGACAGTGATACCGTCACAAAAAACTGATGGTAGATGACCCCAATCCAGTTTCGAAATCATCCTGGGGCTGCCGACAACAATGACTTGAGTTTTGGAAGGATTAACCTTCAATCCATAGGCTTTGCTCCATTCACATATGTGTTCGATATCAATGTTAATTTCACCAATAGCATCGACCATCTTGTGCAAGGGTGCCTGAGTATATATTTGCAGATCATCAGCATAGAGGTGGTAGGAGGAGCGAAGATTATTAGAAATGGAATTAACAAAGACAGCGAATAGTAAGGGAGATAAAACGCCGCCCTGAGGAACACCAGCAGATACAGAGCACCAGGAAGAAAAACTTTCCTCGATACAGATGCGTTGCTGGCGTCCATACAGGTAACTACGAAACCAATCAACTGCCATTGGAGATATGTTAAGTGAACACAGTACACTAAGCAAAACATCAAAATCGACGGTGTTGAAGGCATTACTGAAGTCTAGCAATCCTAGGATAGTCAGCTTTCCTTCCTCCATACCTGATCTGATGCCATCCGTAATATGAGTCAGAGTGGTAGTCGTACTGTGCCCAGGACGAAACCCCGATTGGAGAGGGTTGAGGAGATCATGTTTCGAAATGAAGTCATTCAGTTGGGTATGGATTAAGCGTTCAAGGACTTTGGACAGAAAAGGAAGAATGGAGATAGGACGAAATTCGGAAAAAACAGAAGCATTGGATTTTTTGGGAATTGGAATAATATGCGCCTTTTTCAAAGCAGCAGGAAATAACCCAGTAGAAATAGAATAGTTGAGGATATGAGCAATGATAGGAAGGATTTCGTCAAGGATAGGAAGAATCATATTACGACTGACACAGTCGCTACCCGTTGCGTTTGATGAAATGTGTGTAATGGTCTTCCTAACATCACAAGTAGCAAATTGTTTAAAGACGAAAGCAGAACATTTGGGAGTCTTGAGGGTAGAAAGATGCTTAATAGTTTTATCTTTGCTCGTCTTGTCGAAAAAAGACGAAGAAGAAAAATGACGGTTTAAGGAATTTAAATCTATGGACTTAGAAACGGACTCATGTCGAGATTTACCACTCCCAGGGTCTTAAGAAATTTCCAGACTTTAGCTGGATCTCCGTTTTCGACAGAGTTGTGGATATGTCGGCGTTGAGCATTCCTACACACCTTGCTACACTGATTCCTGATGGTTACGAACTTTTGCCAGTTGGACTCGTTAGGACGACGATTGTACTTCGACTTGATCAACGCTTTTTTAGAGAGTAGGTCTTTTATTTCAGCGGTCAGCCAAGGAGACGGAAGGTATTTAAGTTTAATAGGGCGGACCGGTGCATGCTTGTCATAAAGGCTAATCAACTTGCTGGTAAAAATGTTTACTTTTGCATCAATACAGTCTGCGAGGAGAAGCGAACTCCAGTCAATGTTGTAGGATTTTGGGCAAGGCTTTAGGAGGGCGCAGACGATAAGATAGGAATAGTAAATCATGGCAAGAGAAGGCATCAGCGGAACATTGTCCGTGTTTAGCTACATGGTTTACGGAGCAAAACAAAGATAATATTGTTGTTTGTATGTCTGTTTCTTACCTTTTCATGACTAAACGGGTGAACGAATCCTAATGAAATTCAGTAGAGGGATAGATTATATCCTAGGGAAGGACATAGGGTATCTTTTGTCTCAAAAAATATCTTGAAAGGGGTGAAATAGAGGTTAAAAGTTTGTATGGGCAATCCGTAATACTTCAACTTAGGGATCTGAAAATTCATATTTAGGCTTTAGGTAAAAAATAAAGAAATACGTGTTTCAACGTTTTTACCAAATCATCCCTTAAAGGGCGAAGTGAGGAGTTAACTTATGAGGTATTCTTTAAATGTAATCTCAAGCTTCAGGCACAACACTTTTTTTTTGTCGCGGGGAAAGCATTTTATTACTGCCGTCAGCTTCGGAGGGAAGCGGAATGAGAATAAAACGGTTATGCTGGACTAGCCGGTCTTACGACCCAGCACCCCCTCGCCCGGATGATGGCTATCCGGGCTGTGGCTGGGCCGAGTCCCTACTACTTATGTACACCCAACCGGACACTACCAGCTTAAACCCCGCGGTGGCCTTCTTCGACACTTACGGAGTATTATAAGGAGCCATCTAGACAGTCACAACACCTGAGATTCAGGACGATCGCTATAGGTGTCTCAGTGCAGAAGACAACTCCTTACCGGTTAACAAAAAAATATAAAAAAATCTAAGTTGCTTGTTTTTAAATTTATAGGCCCGCGCTTTTTCAAAGTTTAATCCTAACTTTGCGCATTTGTGTGATCTTACGTAAGAACTATTAAGACTCCCTCCCACCCCTTGTAAGAAAAAATAAGACATGATCACCTCCCCCCTACATCATCTTACGTAATAAATGAATGGCGACAAAATTCATACCTAAATATTTTTTAAATATACCGGATACATTTTTAGGATCACATTTTTTTGACAAATACTTTATTCTGGTTTTGTCATATTTTGTGACATTCCTAGTGTGTTAGAACTATTTACATTAAAAGTATGTGTTTAGAAGACAGTCCAGATGGATTAGTAATTTTATCGACAACCTTTATAAGTTTATCTACAACACTATTTGAGTCTTGCATAAACGACAGTGTTACCACATAAACCACCCAAAATGCTACACTGGCATAAAGTTTATGAAATTGTAAACTTAGTCGATATGTCAACTCTCCTAATATTTTTAAATTATAAATTAAGTTAAGGAAGCATAAATAAAGTAATCCTACTAATATTATAAATGCGTATGTTTGGATGGATGCATGGTTGTTTGATATCCAATCACGCTACAACGGCTGGACGGATCTACTTAAAATTTGGCACAGAGATAGATTATAGTCTGGAAAAGCACATAGGCTACTTTTTATCCCGAAAAAATGTACAGTTCCCATGGGATAGTTTACTTTTTCACAGATTAAAGGATCGACATGATTTTTTGCATAGTGACAGTTTAGGGATCAGAAAATTACAAAGACCACTTTTAACTCGAAAAAATGCACTCTTCTTATGGGATAGCAAAATATAGAAGGTTAAAATGCTCCAAGACCTACACGCGGGCGGAGCCGCGGGCAACATTAGTTAAAAATGAATATTAAAAAAACAACTTGCGTTTAAGATATTGAATGCAAATAAATTTTACACTACTGTGGCTAAAAGATTAACCTGGCAACATTTATAACCCGATGATAATTTTTAGAAATTATATGTTTTGTTGCTTTTAAGGATAATATTACTTTGAAAAAATACGTCCAGATGAAAAATAATGTTGTATTTTTGTAAGTTTCATGTGTCAGATCTGTTTTTACATGTTAATACTGCTACAGGCGGGCTTTTTCATGGAGCTCCATTCGCACGTGATGTCACTTTTTTAGTGGCGGATCACGAAGCGCAACTCGTTTTATAGAACGTGTATGAGCACCGTGCTCTTACATATGTCATACGGGGTAAGCGCTCAATGGCGTCTCCAGTGTTAAATACTCTAAGCAGCTTACGGACGTCGACACGCACGCGAACGCAACTGCTGCTGACAGATTCGAATAAAGTGTGCTTCCTCTTTTCGACACGTTCGTAAATCAGCCTATTTGCTCTCGTGCCCTTCCAGAAGATACGAAATAACACGTTGATCGCAATTACGACTTTTCCAAATCATGAATCGTTTTACTTTGTCTTATGAACTGAAACTAAGAGAACTTGTAACCTAGAAGTTTTATAAATTTTTTAACCTTAGATTTTTAAGCAATTGTTGCATGTGGCAATTGCTCAAGTTTGAAGAGCCAAACCGAAGCGTAAAAAATGAGTTATCAATAGGTGCAATTGTTTCTTTTTGAATACAGTAACACTTATTTGCAATATAGCAATATCAAGGGATATTTCCTCGCTTAGCGTGTTCCACCGTCTGTTTCATGGCGAATGCTCTGAAGAATTGTTTAATATTATCCCATTCTCTCTCTTCCATACCAAAACCACGCGTACTGGCTTGCGGAGTCACAGCTTCGTGGTGTCAACTACCTCGGCCCGAACCAAGAGGTTCGCAAATTCGTATTTTTGCCGCACCATCAAGCTGTGGAGCAGTTTGCCAGCTACCGTGTTCCCTCCCTCCTATGATCCTGGGTCTTTTAGGCGTAATGTGAAGAAGCTAAACAGCAGGCCGGCATGATTGTGTTGAGTAGCGGGAGTTAGACTGTCTCTCGCTACTTGATACTCTATTTGGACGGCACTGCGCTTACCATCAGGTGCAGTGTGGTCACTTTGCCGCGCCAGAATAAAAAAAAAGCTACAATTGTCCCTTCTCTCGTAAATCTTACAAAAAAAAACCTTTGCTTTAATCAAATATGCCCAACCTCGCAGAGTACTGGATCCTGCCTGAACCAAACTCCAGATCATTCATCGTTTCATTTATGTTCCTGTGTCCCCTATATGGGTCAGAGGCCGTCCACAGTGCTACGCCATCCCGTTCTTCTTGGTCTTGAGCTTCATGTTTTATTTCGCTCCAGGTCTTTCCAAAAGCCTTCGCTTCATTAGTGATAGTCCGCCGCCAGGTCTGTTTCGGACGGCCATCTTTGCGTTTTCCTTGGGGATTCCAGTCTATGGCTTGCCTCTGGCTGTGGTTTGTATCCCTTCGGAGGGTGTGGCCTAAACAACCCTATTTGCAGCGTTTGATTTGCTGGTCAATCTACAGTGTTCCCAGAGCGGCTCGTTGGAAACCTTCTGGGCCAAATATAAATCTCGGGATAAATAAATGAAATTGTTTTGCAACATAGTTATTGCCTTTCCTCACGTTAATTTAATAAAATAACCTTCAAATTACCACCTCATCAATCGAAAATTGTCTCTACCTTCAAGGAAACTCGTAAAATACTGGATCCTGACTGACGCTAACTCCATATAAATGATATTGTTTCCCCAGATACGCTGGGCCCCGGAGCCGGGACCCGGGACGTATGCGTGAAATATTAGGTTTATCACCGTAATTGCCAATTGGTGACGGTGTGGAAGCGACGCGGTGCACTGTTCCCTGCTCGTCACTCTTCATCTGTTATTTATACGTTAGCGCCCTAGATACGTTTATTAGGGCTGGCATGTCCGTGAATTAATAAGCTTATCGACACGGCTCGAGTTCGGGGTTTTACCATGATACATTTGTATGGCAATGTTTTTGGCACGGTTTATAAACATACGCACTCGTACCTAGGAGTAGGCGTTGAATCGATGAACCGTTTTTTAAACTGTTTTTCTACTGTTAACGAGTCAACCGTTTTCTCTTTACCGCAAAACTAGTTACATTTATCAACCTGTTTCATTCAACATCGTTGAATCAACGACAGACGCGAAAAAACGGCACAGAGATAAACTAGTTGAATTTATTGACCTGTTTCATTCAACATTGTTGAATCAACGACAGACGCTAACAAAACGGGAAATTAACGTATAGATCTGTAGACGTTTCTGCAAACCAGTTAAAAATGTCAACTGGTTTTTCAACTAGTTGACCGTTTATAAGAAACGGTTTCATTTTGTTAACGCAAAAATCGTTAACGACCCACCTCTACTCGCACTTGTAATAGGTGGGCAGAGGTGTAACCAGTACAACTAAATTTCACCAAGCTTATTACCATCCCATGATGTGATATGGAGCGAGCCTATCGCCATAACGGGCACAATTCCAGACTCCTGGCTGATCGTGATAGAAAAAGCAAAAGTAAGTATCTATGTTTGTCTGACACATAGAAATTTGATTTAAACTTTGTTGGTGAGGTAGATATCTGTATCTCTTCAACGAACAACAACATTTGAAGTTGGTTTACCACTAATCATATAGAGTTTATCTGGATATATTATTGCTTTCAGCTTGTACTCACCGCTTTGTTCCAGGATAACTTTTCTGAGTTATTCTGCATTAAGTTGAAACACTTTTATTTGCAAACTTCCAAATCTAAATGGAAATTGAGAAATGGTTGTATCTATATGACATGGAAGCATTTAGCCCAGTGTTTACGCTACATGAATAAAAACGTGTGAATGATTATTGATTAAACAGTAGTAAAGCAAGTGTAGACAGTTTCGTTTTAAAATGAATAATGTTTATTAAACGAAAAACCACTTTTTGGAATATCATTCAGCCGTGACAAAGAAGAAACGAATATGCCAGATAATATTTGATAAGTCCATATCCATAACATGAAACATTACATTAAAGTAAAGGCCTTATTCTGATTTTCCCCCTAGATACACAGTTACCTGGAAATCTTTAACAAAATAATGAAGTTATCCGAGACACAGCTGCGGCCCGGTGGCCTTTAATAAAATATCTGTTATACCGACCTTTTGATGGAGTTATTAGATTTCAAGAGAATCTTGTTAATGTAGTTCATTTTATACTTTGAACGTATTATTGGAAAATGTAGAAGGAGATGCTTTTATATAAAATACAGGCTTCTTTTGGTTAGCAACAAAGTGAGCGGTAATTTGAAGCAAGCTTTACTATTTTGGTAAGCGAATCTTCAGAAACATAGCTTAGAGGCTATAAAAACTACAATGTGTCCCAGGTAAAGAGTATCATGAATTCGATAGCAACAATCAGTACAGAATAAATAAGAAATGTTATATAACTGTGTCATATAGGCACGTTACACGGCTACTACTTTGATATTTCAAATTTCGATAGTCTTATAGACAGTCTAATTTAATTTTTGTGGAAATACGTTCATACTTTCCTTATAATTCTACATATTAGTAAACAACTCTTCTCTGCACCTTCCTTTAATTTTAAACCCATAAGCGTCAGACCTTATATTACAAAAAAAAATCCATTAAATAAGTAAAAGTTTTTTAATTCATAAAAAGTACACCGACTTCAATAAAATTTGAGGGTTGCCCTTGATTTTTCTGAGATCCCATCATCAGATCCTGACTTGGTGCCAATGGGACCACCTAGGAAGTATACCCTTTTAAACAAAAAAAGAATTTCTCGAATCAGTCCAGGCGTCTTCGAGTAATCGTCCTCCTTTTTTTGAAGTCGGTTAAAAAACAATGACTTAGCATTATTAACAATTATTTACACTTGTTAAAATTGCTTCAATTATAATGTCATCATACTTGAGTTTACCATGTCTATTCAGAGGAGCTCGTAAAATTACAAATAAATTGTAATTTTGATTTAATGTTTGTTTTTTATACAGATCATAAAATTACTATAAATCTTTTTTACATTATAATAAACTTAATGTAAACCTTAATGATGGTAGAACTTAACGCTCGGGTAAAGATGGCATTAAAAAAGGCGGAAAATTTATGAACATACATTTCCTGATTCTGAAAGATGAGTCACGGCAGGCCGTCATGATTTTTGAGTAGCGGGGCATAGATTGTCTTTTGCTACTTGATACTCTAATTGGACAGCACTGCGCATAACAGCAGGTGCAGTGTAGTCACTTTGCTAGAATAAATAAAAAATACCGAAGTTTGCACCACGAGGTGCTAACGTATCACTTACCATCAAATAACCCCGTTCTTCGTTTTCCAGCCTCTGTTCTAAAAAGTAGAGTAGTCTGCCCGAAAATAAGCTGTGTCACAGTTCGTTACGCTATAGATGATGCTAATGAGCAAGTGAAGTTGCCAGTGACAGCTATTAATAATTAAATTCTTGGATGCATTAACGGAGTACAGAACCTTCAAGGTTAAGGTAAAATTTTGCAGACTACGAACAAATTTTTAGTTCATAATTAAAGCGGAATTATTTACCACTTGCATTTGCTCGCGGCTTCGCCCGCATGGTAGTTATGTTTAAAAGAAAAGGTATAAAATCTATGGATATATCTTAAGTTATTGCATCTTTCTATATTATGCTATCCCATAGGAATCATGCATTTTCAGAAATAAAAAATTGCCTATGTCATTTCAGACCCTTCAATTGACACTATGCAAGAAATCATGTCGATCCTTTGCTCTGTGTAAAACAAAAACGCTAGTTGCGGGAACCGTACCTTTTCCGGCATAAAAAGTAGTCTATGTGCTATTCCAGACTATAATCTATTTCTGTGCCAAACTTCAATCAGATCCGTCCAGCCGTTGTAGCGTGATTGAGTAACAAACATCCATCCATCCATACAAATATTCGAATTTATAATATTAGTAGGATTAGGCACGTCTAAACCGGTTTTAAGTTTTTTGGTTTGGTTTGTTACAAGTTTTCGCGTTTTGCAATTACCTATCGATCTTTTGTAAATTTTCATTGAACCCTGCTGTTATATAGATCTTTAGGTTAAGAGGATCCCACTATAATAACGATGACACATAGAATTGATGTGCATATGAAATGTGATTAGACATTGAGAGCAACAATAGGGCAGCGGAAGAGAGATGACCTCAATCATTCAGCACACAGACATGCGAACACCTAATCCGTTTAAGAGATTTGTCCTCCGGCCGACATCTGTAGGGCTATTGACAGTCGTAAACCATCACAGGACAATCTCATTTGGAGAGAAAACAGTGTATTTGTCCTGTTTATTAAGAAATACGTTATATCTGAACAAAATAATCAATATAGTAAGGCTTTTATTCGATAAGTTGATATGCTAATTAAAAGTGATTTACTATGAAATTTACTTAGATATTATATTTTAAAATGACATACATATACTACGCTCTCGCCTGTAAACCCCGAAGGGGTAGGCACAGGTGTACTACCAGTACTCTCACTTTTCGATGTATTTATTACGGTTCCATAATGTGATAGGGGGCGAGCATATCGCCATACCGGGCACCAGGCTGTCACTGAGTATTTCTAAATAGAAAAACCCAATATCACTTTACCTGGCCTGGGGATTGAACCCTCAGCGCAGCAGGTGTAACGCATGTGGAATTACAAGTGCGCCACCGAGGCATTTTAAAATGGTTATTATATTGAAACATTGTATAGTTTGGAATGACGTGCGTTCAAAATTGAACGGTGCGGGGATGAACAGTCTTCGTAGTGTATCAGGCGAGAAGCTGGCTGCGAAAAGAGAAGCTGCGCGTTCGATCCCCGGACTGACACAAATGTAGTCTGATCCTGATTTCGAGTCTGGGTGTTGTGGGACTCGTAGTTCTTGATACCCATAATAAAGGTTTGATTTATAGTCGGCTCAATACTCTTGGCTGTATCATTATTGATCGAACTTGTTATTTTACAAAAGTAAAGGAGTATCTAGATTCAGTAAATTTACTTGTGATTCTAAAAAACTGTGTCTGTTACAGAAACGTGTTCCCAGAAAACATTGCTCAGGCTACAATAGCGTCCTATAGAACCAAACTAATCTACGACCAGAACGACACGAAGGCGATCAAAGGTAAGCTGAAAGATACATTAATGGCTATTTTTAATTACTTGTATTGCTTTATATTAATAAATGAGATAGTTTAATCTATATAGAACTACGGGGATGTTCAGTAAAGAGCATTTGTCGCTTGTCACTGTAGTAACAACATTATTCTACTTATTCCTTTATTTATAAGTAAATTTTTATTTTTATAATTTCTTTTTTTCCTAAAAACTATTATATACACAAACTTCCCTCCACTTTTTCTTTTCCCTTTTAAATTTTTTTCCATCCCATGGTTGTCTTGAAAAGATCGCCGAAAGCGATAAGACCGCCAATTGTACTTTAAATAATTTTTGTTTTCCTATTTTTTTATGTATTTTAGTGTACAATAAAGAGTATAAATAAATAAATAATAAGTTGGTACATGGACAGCTATGTATCTGCGTTTCGTATTTGATGCCCACTATACACATTCGGCCAAGGTGCTGGGTCAGCATGTTGGACCAACGTGTAGAGGACTACTTGGTGTATGTTGGTAGTTAGCGATATGTTGATAACTACCAACTACCCACCAACATACACCTTGGCCCAATATGTACAGCGGGCATGAGAGATTAGTAACATTGTAATCTAGAATAGTGATGCCCGCTTATCATAGCCGCAAGCTCGTCTGCCCATTTAAACAATGAAAAAGATATTTGGGGGACAAAAAATATCAAATCCATTCTTTAGACGATGGGAAAGCTACTGAGGTCCCTGTATGAGTGTGAAGGATCTCTTACCATAATTTTTTTTATTCTTGCACGGCAAATTTTCCACACTGCACCTAAAGCACAGTGCCGTCCAGTAAGAATATTAAGTAGCGAGAGACAATCTATCCCTCGTGTTAAATATTTATTTAGTAAACTTGTTAAATACGAAAAAACCACAAAATAAGTAATCATCCAAATCAGTGCATATATATCGGAATTATAAAGATTATAGGAGATCTGTAATAACATATCATATATATTGTGACACATCATACATTTAATCTAAAACTATAAAATGAATGATAAAATAATGTATTATATATTAAAACTTTCTTGAAAGAAACCATAATTAAAATCGATATATTAGTTTTTTTTAGAAAAGTACGGGTATGCAATCATACATGAATGTTTGTATGTATGATTGTATATCCGCAATCGCATCTGTATTG
Source organism: Laothoe populi (assembly GCA_905220505.1). Lineage (NCBI taxonomy): Eukaryota > Metazoa > Arthropoda > Insecta > Lepidoptera > Sphingidae > Laothoe > Laothoe populi. Next base: position 4,525,512 of record HG992165.1, read on the forward strand.
GTATACAGAACTATCTTTTAAAGGTAGGATAAAGAGAAAGTGGATGCAGCGTGTTGCCACGCTGTAGACATATTTGTCTACAGCATGAATGGGCCGGCTCGACCGGGGTAGTACCACTGTCTCACAGAAAACCAACGTAAAGTGACAGTTTACTGTCGCGTTTCGTATGGTAAGTGAGATATCCGGAGGCCCAGATTCCCGCTAATCCTTATTCCTGTCCTTTAAGGCCGACAGCGCATACATGATACTTTCGGTATTGTGGATGTTCATGGGCGGTGGAGATCACTTAACATCAGGTGACCCACTGGCTCGTTTGTCGGACTAAACTATAAAAAAAAAATTGAAGTTTTACTGCTTATAACAATTGATATACGTTATTCACAGGGCAGGTAGAGACGTACAAGATAGACGGAGACTATCAGAACGGCAGCAATGTCCTTGGACTGGTGTTCTTCAGCATCGTGCTGGGCATCACGCTGGGCAAGATGGGCGATCAGAGTCGACCGCTGCAGGACTTCTTCCACTCAATGTCTGAGGCCATGATGATCATCACCGGATGGGTTATTTGGTAAGGCTAGATTTTATTTGGATAGTTTACGCAACTAAAGTGAACCCGTGGCATGATTTGCACATTTTTTTTTAGTGCCTTGATAGGCAGACGAGCAGACAGGCCACCTGATGGTAAGTAGTCACCGCCGCCCATAGACTTCTGCAATGCCAGGGCACAGCAAAGCCGCTGCCTACCGTTAAAATTTAGGCCAGTCCGTATATTGTAACATTTTTGTGTTCTATCACAAGAAACCGAATATTTCCGAACCATCGCTGCTTTATTGGACATCATTTTTATATATGTCATGTGATAGACTGCCTTGGTGGCGCATTTATAATTGCGCATCCCCTGCTTACTACATTACTTCTGTGCTGAGGTCTCGGGTTCGATCCCCGGGTCGGGTAAAGTGATATTGGGTTTTTCTATCTAGAAATTCCTCAGTATTAGCCCGGAGTCTGGATTCTGTGCCCGATATGACGATAGGTTCGCCCCCTATCACATTATGGGACCTCCTCCTACACCTCTGCCTACCCCTTCAGGGATTACAGGCGTGAGTGTATATGTGTGTGTGTATATGTCATGTGTCTATGTCACAATCTGACGCAAATAAGTAACGTTACATCAAATGGTTCACTGGGTAGGGCTCATCATTTTAAGTACTGCTTAGGCTACAACCTAAATAATAGGTACACTATTTTAGTTCCCAAATTGTATAACTAATTTGGACTAAGACAATAATGATAAAGTCATGCGAATATTTATTCTGTTTTATCTTGTACATCCAGCAACTAAGCAACAAGAAAAATATTCTAAAGTTGGTAGGTTCAGTATTCAAGACTCATTGATACCAGTTACTTAAGAATTAGTAAATAATTTTACAAGGATTGATAAAATCAAATTGTCTGAATAGGGTACTTGACTCGATTTTTTTTATTAATTAAATCAACAAGTTATATTACCTAAAACCTACTATCGAAAGAATTTTATGAATCCGAATAAAAATAAGTAAATTACACGCCACTCAAATCTGCTGGAAGGGGTAGTTGTCAAATAACAGTACAAGGATGCTTGATATGTACCGTGACGTCACGGTACTCAGAATCGGCCGTACTGTACCGTTGTGCGAGGGAGATAGCGATATGTTCCCAATACGCAACCATTTTGTCTTAAGTCTTTGAATATTTGCTCATACCAATAATTAAAATAAATATTGTGAGCAAATTTTTCAAGCTATTTTGATTCTGTTTTCGCAAAAGAGTTTCTTTTGTGTATTATATTCGATTGCATATCGAATGATGTACAAAATCAAACACAGGAAACTACCCTTTCCAGGTTGTCTCCTCTGGGCGTGTTTTTCTTAGTAACAGCGAAGATTATGGAGATACCGTCGTTCGCTGATCTCGTGGGCCGACTTGGACTGTACTTTATGACTGTACTCCTGGGCTTGTTCCTGCACGGCTTCGGGACATTGAGCATCTTGTTCATACTGGCCACTAAGAAGCTGCCGTGTCGATACATCGGTAAGATGGGGCAAGTGATGGCTACTGCTTTCGGCACTGCTTCTAGGTGAGTAAACTGAAAATCTTTTGACCTAATACTGCTAAACTAGATGAGGTAAGTCGAAAGGCCACCTTTTTTAACTGCCTAGATAGGCAGATGAGCAGACGGGCCACCTGATGGTAAGTAGACACCGCCGCCCATAGACTTCTGCAATTCATCAAAGCCACTGCCTACCGTTGAATGCTCAGATGTGTTAGGAAACTTTCTATTTGCCTCACCTTCAATAGAATGATGACAATGTTTAGAAAATGTGTCTAATTAGAAACAGTCGGCACGTGGTATTTTGGTAGTTAATTTGCCATAGAAGAATAATCACATATACCGTAGTAGAGTTGTGAATGTTTCTTTTTTGTCATTAAAGCAAAATATTTAGTTTTCGGCAATGGAATTTTAACAGTGCGAGACTTTACAACGAAGAGAAAAAATACTGTGTAAACGAACTCAAAGTAAAAAAAAGATTGAATATCTATGTGTTTTATTATTGCTATACCATTTTGGGAATATAAGAACTTAATATTAGGGTATTATCTGGTTTGGCTTGACTACGTTTTCAAACATTTTTTCTTTAATAATGTATGATCCTTTATACGTTTTGCGGCCTTCTGAGTACTCTGACAACCTTGACCGCTTCGTCACCTTTTTGCCCATGGCGTAGTGTGAAGAAGCAGGCCGACATGGTTGTGTTGGGTAGCGGGGGATAGATTGTCTCTCGCTACTTGATACTCTAATTGGACGGCTCTGCGCTTACCGTCAGGTGCAGTGTAGTAACTTTGCCGTACCAGATAAAAAAAAAAAGATTGATTGATTTTTGACTTTGTTCGCTCATACTTTCCAATCCACAGTTCAGCAACAATGCCAATAACAATAGGATGCTGCGATGACATGGGACTAGACCCTCGTATTACGCGATTTGTTATCCCGATCGGCGCGACCATCAACATGGATGGAACCGCGTTATACGAGGCCGTGGCAGCCATCTTCATCGCGCAGCTTAGGAATGTGGAGATGTCATTCGGCAAGATTATAGCTGTCAGGTGCGTTAGAAATAAAAATCCTCATATTTATTTGGTTCCTTACTTCTAAGCTTAACATAAAACAAGAGTTTCCACTCCATTCCACTACCAAAATTGTCACGGTAAATCTTTACAAATAATAATTAAATGTCTTTTAGTAGAAAAAAATATTGGTTCTATACGTGCCTAGTGTAAAGTGAAAAGGAAATGTAAAGTGAAAAGGAAAATGAAATAAAAAGAATTGTCTATAGGCTTGAAATTTTTGTAAAAGTAAAAAAAGATATAAAGTTGAAATAATTATAATAGTGTCCAAATGCGTCTTAAAAGTTCCCTACTTTGTATCGAATAGTATTTTTACTATGCATACCAATAAATTACAAAACAACTTTCATATTTACGACTCCGTGGCGCAGTGCAATTAAGCTTATTTTTCCTGGCAGTGTTACTGCGACAGCTGCCAGCATAGGCGCGGCTGGGATACCCCAGGCCGGGCTGGTTACCATGGTGATGGTGTTGGATACCGTCAACTTACCAGCAGAGGATGTCTCCATCATCCTGGCCGTCGATTGGCTTCTGTGAGTTTTAAATCACCTTGTTGTTCAGATGCTAAATTATTTGTCGTCGTGCGTCTTGATTATTTTAAATAATAATACTAGCCCTGTAATAAACATTGGCCCATTGCTGGGACAGTCCTCCTCTACTAATGAGAGGGGTTAGGCCTTAGTCCACCACGCTGACCTAATGCGGGTTTTGTAGACTTCACATACTTTCGAAATTCTTATGAGAATTCTCAGGTATGCAGGTTTCCTCACGATGTTAACCTTCACCGTTAAAGCAAGCGATAATAACATATAATACACACGTAACTTTAGAAAAGTCAGAGGTGTGTGTTTTTGTTTTTGGGTTTTGAACATACTACTTTCGTCTACACAATCCGTACCGCAACCAACTAGGCTATCGCTGCTTGATTATTTTATTTAGCAGGCTCTTGACGCAACTATTGAAAAAGTGCTGCGATGATATACCTACAGTGTCATTTCGACATTGCGTTACTAAATGAAACCAACTTTTCTTTTTGACCTCTGCTGACACCGTGTTCAATATTATTCATGTATAGTTTCGCCAAAAAACTTTGCCTACCCCTTCAGGGATCACAGGTGTGAGTGTATATGCATGTATGTATTAAATTTACAAACTCACATTGCAAAACTTGTGAAGATGTTTTCGATTATACAATACTAGCTGTTGCTCGCGGCTCCGCCCGGGTGGAGGTCATGTTTAGGAGAAAAAGTATATTACAAAATACCAATTTTCATGCGCAAATATATATTTTTTATTTAAAGACCAAATACTAATTTTCATGAATTTAACTTCAAAAATGACTGATTTTCATACAAACTATCATCCCCTATTTTACCCCCATTATTTTTTTTTTATTTTTTTTTTTTTTTGTGGTGGTATTTTCAAATACCCTTCCTTAGTGGATGCCGACGTCATAAAAGGTACCTACTGTGAAAATTTCAAGTCTCTAACCCCAGCCGTTTAGGCTGTGCGTTGATATGTCAGTCAGTCAGTCAGTTTCTTCTTTTATATATACAGATTAATTTGTAATTTAAATTTTCAGTGACCGTTTCCGCACAACAATCAATGTTGTTTGCGACGCCCTGGGAGCCATTATAGTGGCCTCGCTATCACAAGGAGACATTGAGAAGACACGGGCCGTACAAAATGATCGTGAAGCAGCCAACACCCACGAGCTTACCGAACTAGAGAATGGCGATCATTGAACGACAGTAAATAGCTTATAACGTAACGGTATACCGATAACGGTTAGACCTACCATCTACAAAAAGAGTATAAAACGTCTTAAGGTATAATAAAAATGTTTCGGACATCTAGACAACAAACATATTTTTACAAAATTTGTTGACTTTTTCATTAATAATAATATTAATAAATCATTTTTTAAAACCAACTATCGTAACTAATGAAAAGTTTATTTAAGAAATAAACTAACACTATTTCCAGTTGTTTCGCATAATTTCGCAATCGTCGCGTATGGTAGGCAAATAACCGTTTTGTGTTCAAATAACGAGCAACCGTTATTTCGTGCCAACACAATAACGTTATATTGCGTCACTCAAAACTGTTGTGATTCTCATGAATTGTACGTGGAGTTTGTTGATAGCATGTTTTTTCAACTGTATTGTGTAAAGAGTACATATCTATAGTTGCAATAGGGTAACGTTTTTGAAAAATTTATCGCTGTTGAATCGGTGTTTTCAAATGTGTAGTTTACTGTAAATTAGCTAAATCTTAATGTCACTGTCTTATTAAATATAGCATTTAGTATACTCAGAAACTCCTAGTTATTTCGTTATAAAATATTGCAGCCAAGATTAAGATAATTTATCACATCATCCATATGAATCCACTAAAGGATTCCACTAATTGTAATGTAATTTTATTATATTCATAGGAATATAATAAAATCACAACAGAGCATGTTGTGATTGCCTGTTAGCGAAATTGCAATAAGTTTAAATTATTTTACCAATTTACTGTGTTATGTACCCATGTGTGATTGTAAATTTTGTTGGCGATCCTTAGCGAATAAAATAAAATAAAAAAAACGTAAACATTTAACACATAAAATCAATCATTGATTAGTAAAGAGTTATTTAATTTTTCGATAGTTTAAGATTGTATTGCACCAGTATTTAGACCTGCTAGGTACTATAAAAGCCGTATATTATTTTTCAATATGTCAAATTCGACACTCTCCGCATTATAACCCATCTTTTTTTTTTATTTTTTTTTATTATAACCCATCCTAACCTAACCGGAGCCAGGGGTTTCTGTATATACATTAAGAATATATTTTCTATATAAATGTTGATGTATACCAGAGAGCTTGAAGTGTTACCATGTCGGTGTGTTCTTGATGTGCCATTTTACGTAGTGTATTCAGATTATCCAGCAGATATAGTACTTAAAACTTTTTCATGATTTCTCATAAATATCTAAATTCTTGTTCGAGATATCGTGGAATGGTTTTTTGAGACAGGCAAATTTTGATAAATATTCATAAATATTCTTGGAATTGACATTTTCGACATTTCTGACTTAGATCAGTGTATTTTTGTATGGATGTGTATGTATTGCGTGTTTAAATATTGTATAATTAGTACTCAATGTGCCATAGTTTATGGGTGCTCCTTGATAAATTAAATATTTCACTAAAAAATTGACGCGAAATATTATTATTTCAACGTTATAACGCTATTTTACGACGAGAAAATATTTATTATTGTGTCTGGTCTATAATATTACACTTTAAATTACACATACTATAGTTATTATATGGGAGCACCAGTGTTTGTTGTTAGATGTTTAGGATGGATGATATTCAATAATTGCATTCCAGTGAAAAAACAGACAGAAAGACATACTTTGAGTAGGTATTTATATAATTTGTTATAACGTTTAATCCTTTCAAACGATCTTTGCATAATATAATCACTTTGTGATTTAAAACAAAATTTGATTTTAAATGTTTTGGAAAGTCATCAAAGTCGTGGCCAAAATAATATTAATGCATATGATGTTTCGATGAATATTCTCATAGTAAGATTTAATGTATTTTAATCATATTTATTGTAGTTATATTTATAGCTCTAGTCGACATTGTATTTGAGTATTATGTTCACGTTAATTTAATTCACCGATACCAAATAATTTATTCTCGTTTAAATAACTGGTTATTTATACCGGTAGACACTTCAATAAAAACAATAAAATTAATGTTTAAAGGCGGCTCATTGTTCGTAGTTATCTGTATTTTATTATCTATATTTAATACTTGATGTTAATTATTTTAATAAAAAGTTGTCTGGAAATTGTTTTTTAAGCAGTCTTTTAAAGACTTACCCCCCTCTAATTTTACCAACTACCCGTTATGGCCGTTCATCGTGATAATAGTAAAAATTGGAGTTCCAACAAATTCCTGAGAAATATATTTAATTGGTTAAGGCAAAAATCGAGAAAAAATCTCAATTTCTTAGCATTAAAAAGCTTTCTAACCCGCTTCAGGGCAGGTTAATTGACCTAGACATAACCCCTCCTATTATAGGCTGATATTCTTTTTGATTTTTTAATTAAAAGCTGAAGCATGAGTTACGACTATAAAGTCCTGCTACGAATTTCTTATTAACTAATTAAAAATAAATATATAAATATAGTTAAAAAAAAATTGAATTGTATTCAGAATATTTTTATTTTTAAAAAATAATTTGTCACTTAACATTAACTTTTGGTACAAAATTCACATCTTACTGTCCACAGAGCGGAGTAACAACTCACAGCCTAGTACGCTCCTACGCAAACAAAAAAAAATATAAAACAAAATAAATCTAACGTTACTTATATTAACGAAAACAACCATTAAAGAAACAACATTTGGTATAAAATACCTACTAAGACTTATCTTCGGTCAGTCAGTCTTATTGAATAAATATATAGAATAACAAATTAAGCGTTCGTAATGGAATGTATTAACTTTACACTATGGAAAGTCATGAGTATCCTATCAAACTTACGTTACGCTATTATCTACAAACTTAAATGTATTAATGACAGCCTCCGTGGCGCAGTTGACGAGTAGCCGGCTGCGAAACTAGAGGCCGTGGGTTCGATTCCCACACCGGGACAAATGTTTGTGTGACATGACAAATATTGGTGTCCGGAGTCTGGGTGTTGTGAGACCGAAAGTCTCTCGTAGTCCCTGATACCCACAACACAAGACTCGTATCTTAGTGTGGGGTCGGGGCTATGTGTGTGGCTGTTGGGTGTTATTTATTTATTATTATTTATTTATTACTACCGTCAGTTTAATAAAAAGGCTGTTAGGTGATATTTTGACTTTGAGTTATACATACAAAATATGGAGGGTAGAGGTATAAGAAGGTATCTCTGTGTGTGAAAAAGTGTCCGAAAAGCAAACAATTAGGGTGGCGCCACCGTAGCAAGTGGTGTAATTTCAAAGATGTGGATAGTGACTTAGTACACTTCACTCCGTTTACAACTGCCACATTCATATATTACCACTGGCTACGCTACTGTGGTGGGTTTTTGACTTGTAATTTGCTTACAGCTGGACACTTTTTCAAATTGTTCCCCGTATAAGACAGTTCTCTTTATACCTCTACCCTCCTAATACAAAGCGATAAACTTTTTCTCTCAGTCATTCTGGGTCATATTTTTCTTTATTAAGTTATAAGAAGTCTTTATTAAGTTGCTAGAGACTACACTCAGGGCTAACTACATCGTTTCTAGCGACATCATTCGAGTATTTTCAATAATACCTGAAAAATGAAGTTTATTCACTTCAACGGCCATTAGTAAACGGACGGCAGATGTGTGCTAGAGTAACATTTTTGACTGATCTATATTTTATTCATACAATTAGGACCTGAGTGACGGAGCAGTGAGAAAAAATAAAATGTGAACGTCTATATAAAGTAACAATAGAAGTTAGTAAAACATAATAAACTGAACTATCAAAAATGCTACTAAGCATCATCAAAAATAACATGGTATTCACAACTATAATTCAAGAACAAGTCTCGGAGTTGCATAATAAGAATAAATACTACAAGAGGCATTTACACTGCGTTATATATAAATCATTAACAATAGTTCCTGGAACAAAACTAATTTCACGGATTTTATCGCTATTTATTTTCTTTTTTTAATCCCGACGTTTCGAAAACTTTACAGCCTTCATGATCCTCAGACTGACAACCGCGTTCAAATCTGTATAATTAGTTTTATTTCAATAATGTTTCCATAAGAAACCATTGAATAGCTCGTGGATTACCACAATTATTCAAGAGATGTTATCAACTTTGAACTCGATAAAGTTAATTTTAGCAACACTTATTAAATCTATTCACAAGGCATGGCACAAACCGTCGAACAACTAGACGTCCTAAGTCCACGTATCCTAGATATGTATCAAGACTAACTTCTTAAAGCTTTCTTTGCTAGGACTTATTCATTCTTTAAAATTTTCTTATCTCATTTTTCAACTCACATCGTTATTTTTTAATTATTGTTTCATTGACAAGTACAGCTGTAATCATTTCTAAGTTATTCAGACAGATTATAGTTTTTAATATGTTATTAACTAATTTTAGTTAACGTACACAATTAAAATGAACTGTTTTTAAAACCCATGGGTTTCATATTGTTATAAATTATATTTTCAACATATGTTTTGAAATTAATAATCGTTATTTAAGTGGTTATAATCACAGTATATTCATCGGTTCACAGTTTCCTTGCTATATTTCCACAACCAGCATTTAACGACTCATACCATCACTTCATCTTCTAATCTTCGGTTTAAGAACTATTCGTTAATAGTTATTGTTATTTACCATAGATGTAACAGTTATTTTTCTGCTACACCATACCGTTGCTAACGTGGTTATTGTTAATAGTGTTCCAATGTTTTTGCGTTCCGTTATGTGTTGTAAATGCCGAGTCCCTTCGTCCGTTTCTCTCACTGCCTAAAGAACTTCTCGCTCTGTTAAGAGTTGCTGCGGATATTTCCATAGATTCTCCACACGGCAGTCGAGAGCCTCGTCTCATACTTCCACTGCGACATCGTACGTTCTGCAAACATTGATTTAAAAATCATTAAGTGGTTTAATATAGGCTGAATATAGTTTCTTCCTTGGTTTAATTAGGCATATAAAGTATTTTAATGTAAGACTAGGCGGTATGGTCGAAAGACTATTTATATAGCCTGTCCTTAGGCCGAAAAAAGAGCATATAAAGTATTAGGAGAGTTTCTGCGAGGGCTTGGTCGGCCGCTTAATTATATTGCTTAATTTTGTTGTATACCACTGAGTGAGCGTTATTCCCGTTACACGTAGTAACGGGAATAACGCACATCCTCAGACACCCCAATTTAAAAATATTATTACAATCATAATTCATGTATTGAAATTAGACTGCGATGAATATAAATATTGTTTTTTATGAAATTAGTTGTACTAATTTTCGACATAAAGTTCGTAATTTTAATTATTAGATTTTCTTAAGTGTTCGTTTATTATTTCATTTAGAAAACTTCATCCCATCGAGTTATGTTTCAGTTTCGCCTAGAACGTTAAATTAAAGGGTGACTATTATTTACCTGAGTGTTAATTATTTTTGGAAAAAAAATCGTCTATTAAAAAATTGATGATATAGATCAGCAAACTACTTTCACAGTGTGCGTTAATCATGTTACATGTTGTATATTGTATTGTTTTTTCTAATTACGGACGAGGAGATTTGGTGAATTTATTATTAAAGCATTATTAACAGAAGTTTATTTTATTATGTTTCTTCGTATGAAGATTTTTTTATAATGTATAGGTAGGTACGTAAAGTATATTCTCTTTTAAGTTAAGTACGTCTCTAAATAGGAACCTATAATAGATTGTGTGAGCGCAAAATAATTGTATAAATAAACAATTAACGATAGCAGCGATAGTCTAGTTGGTTGCGGTACGGACTGTCAAGACGAAAGTCGTAGGTTCGAAACCATACACACAAAGTGGCATACACCTCTGACTTTTCTAAAGTTATGTGTGTATTAAAATGTTAATTATCGCTTGCTTTAACGGTGAAGGAAAACATCGTGAGGAAACCTGCATATCTGAGAGTTTTTCGAAGGTATGAGAAGTCTGCCAACCCGCAGTAGGCCAGCGTGGTGGACTAAGGCCTAACCCCTCTCATTAGTAGAGGAGGCCCATGCCCAGCAGTGGGACAATGTTTAATACAGGGCTATTTATTATTATTATATTATTATTAAACAATTAACGAGTATTATTTACTCACATGGCCTGACCGCCACGACCACCTGTTTTTATTAAACACCCCATACACAATGGGGTTGGCGCAGGAATTTGTGCATGAGAACAGCCACATGGCCTTCTGTATCGCCGGGTCTAGATTCTTGATCGACTCTTTATCTATCCAGTACCTGGAACAAGATTTAGAAAATATATTTAAATGTTTATATAAGATTCTCTGAAGTATTCTATGTTCAGGTTATTTCTTTGCCATTTTATAGGAACTTTATTAACGAAAAGTATGCTATACAAGCGTATTTTGTTAACGTTAAATAATCAAGCAAAGGCTGTTTTATATATAAATAAGGTTTTAGAATTTCAGACGTCAGCAGATGTTATTTTTTCTTTATCCTAGCACAGCAAAGTGACCACACTGCATCTGATGGTAAGCGTAGTGCCGTTCAATTAGAGTATCGAGTAGCGAGAGACAAACTATTGCCCGCTACTCAACACAATCATGCCGGCCTGCTTCCTCACACTACGCCATGGGCAAGAAGGTGAAGAAGCGGTCGAGGGTCTAGTGTCAGAGTACACAGAAGGCCAAATATCGTACCCCAACTCTAGACCCCCGACAAAAATATGAATGTCGTTAATGGTATAGCATTTAAAAATTGTATAAAATGCAATTATACTTTTGTTTTATCCTAGCATGGCAAAGTGACCACACTGAACCTGAAGGTAAGCGCAGTGCCGTCCTCTGACAACTATAACTCGCTACTCGACACAATCATGCCGGCTGCATTACCACTAAACCTCTTATACCATATTCTAAAAGGTCAAGGCCTATCACATCATGGGACGGTAATAAGCTCCGCGAACCGTGTCCTAAATTGATGTTCTTTTGATTTAAAATAAAAAATGACGAGTAACATTATAGTATACATATACACTCACGCCTGTAATCCCCGAAGGGGTAGGCATAGGCGTAACCAGTACACCCACTTTTCGCCGAACTTATTACAGTCCCATAATGTGGTAGGGGGCGAGCCTATCGCCATGCCGAGTTCAATTCCAGATATATTCCGGGCTGATACTGATTATTTCTAAATAGAAAAACCCAATATCACATTACCTGGGCATCGAACCTGAGACCTCAGCACATCAGACGTAACGCATGCGTGATTACAACAGCGCCACCGAGGCAGTGGCTTTATAGTAATTTCAGTAGATAATTGCTTACCACAAACAGTAGCAGTAGTAGGGTGACCAACAAGTAAAGAACACCATGACAATAGTGACTGTCATCTTCAGTGTCCGGGCTCTCGCTCTGCCCAGTATACCCACACCACTGCGACGCATTTTATCTGAAAAGCAAACATAGTGTAAGAAAAAAATGTGGTGTCTCATGGACACCCGGTTGGAACTGGTTGGAACGGAGCTCCTTTCGCTATATCTTTTTTGTGCTTGTATTAAGTAATGATTAATTAAAAAACGTTAAAATTATGAAAAAAATATTTTTGCAGATTCTCAAAATTGACGGCATGCTGAAACGATTAAAAAAGTTTTAGTTTCTTAAGGTGCGGTGGACTCAGACAGTTCAGTTCAGCCTACATTTTTAAACTAATTATTCGATGTTAAAAACTAAAAATATTAACAATATAAAAATTAGTCATGAAAGATGAACATATTTACAAAACGATTGTGCTTCTCGATACACGATTCATTAAAGTTGGCTCGATAGAAAATATTCGCAAAGATGCATCGAAATTTTAAAATTTCAATCCACACGACCCCATATGAATCCGTAGTATACGGTTATAAAGAAAAATATTGAAACGAAATTTTTCTATAAAATTTTCAATGAACTGCATTAAACGAGTGTGTGAATATTTTATCACATTTCATTTATAAATACAAAGAAATAAATGTTTTAAAATTACGAAACATGAAATGGCAGCTGTCTCCATGTTGAAATGTATTTTAAACATGATGCGCATGTGCGAGACTTGTCAGACGGCAATTGGGCCGTGTTGAGAGCAGACGTATACGCGATTTTTCGCTCGCGCTGTCAAAAATATTTTTTGTGAAAACATGATGAATATGACATAAAGTGTTCACAAATAACACTAACTCATGATAATATATTGAATATAATCAAATATATTTAACTTATCATAATAATTTCAAACGATATATATTTTATTTATCATAATGACTGTCAATTCTTATCAAAAGTCGTGAATACAGGTTGAGTGATTTGAACAAACTATTTGAGAATAAAATTATGGTATGATACTTGATATAACAAAGATATACTAATATTATAATTACGAAAGTGAGTCTTCCAGTTTGGAAGGTTGCATGGTTAAACCGCTGAACTGTTTTTGATAATAATCGATAAAAGTTTACAATAGTATTATTTAATTTAATACCATTATTAAAATGTTGGTGTTCACGAGACGAGAGGAACCAACAGTTTATGTCCTAAATAGATGTAGAAATATAAAATAAATACAACCAACCGACACACACATAGTCCTGACCCCACACCAGGTCAAACTTGTATCCTAGGTATCAAGAACTACGAGGGACAATGGTCACACAACACCCAGATCCTAAACAAATGTCAGTCTGTCACACATACATTTGACTCGGTGCGGGAATCGGACCCACGGCCTCTCCTTTCACAACTTACTAATCGCCCGCTGCGCCAGGAGGCTGTCGAGAAATGACTAACTTATGTCCAAATTTGATTATTATTTTGTTGGAAATGAAAACGGTCATCAGCGGGCTCATACTATTTCCCACTACGATTGCGACTGATTACCAGATCCCTAGAGCTCGAAGACTATAATCGTAAATAACAGCTTTGGATACAGCACTTTGAATTTCTTTCAATTATATATCATAAGTTCTGCTATATTTATTTTATACTGATTGCGCAAGACTAAAATACGATAATAACAATTCAATGTGAACCTAAGGCGGGCGACTACAAAGTTCATTATTATAATAATTTTATTAATTTAGCAGTTTGACACACAATACGTTTTAAAGTACTCGTTTGTTTTCGGCGGACGATCGATTATACGTTATTGTGTTCGTGTCGATAAAAGAGAAATAATATATAACTATTCTTGTCATTTCGTGCATGACGTCAGATATGGATGACAATATTAATTGTCAGAAGAATAGATCTTGCAAAGTTTATGATTTCGGAAAATGCATCAACTGAAGATATATACTTTTTACCCGGTTCCACACCTATCAAATATTATCTATATATTTTCTCACTTGTTTACGGCAATGAGTTACTATTATAATTTCCATAGCCAATTTTTATCGTATGATATCGCTGTTACTTTTTCGTATAAAAATTACCCTATTCAGTTTCACTTATCTCGATACCTGCTAGTGGTAGGATCTTCATATCCGGCAGGATAGCGACCACCGTACACAGAGTATAAAACCCGCTATAGTGGCACACGCAAGTGTGTCGCCTTCCGGGGTCAGCCAGTGTACCTCTGGTTTTTGTCGGGGTCTAGAGTTGGGGTATGATGTTTTGCCGTGTTGTTCTGAGTACTCTGACACCTAGACCCTCAACCGCTTCTTCACCTCCTTGCCCCATGGCGTAGTATGAAAAACTGAACATCAGGCCGACATGATTGTATTTAGTAGCGAGGCATAGATTGTCTCTCGCTAGTTGGTACTTTAACTGGACGACACTGCGCTTACCATCAGATGCAGTGTCGTCACTTTGCCAGGATAAAAAAAATATCAGATTCCATCATCATCGGAGCCACCCTGACAAAATAGTAAATAGACAAACAGATATTTTTTTGTAAATTCTAATATCGATTTTCTATTACTATGACATTTGATATTACTTTTTGTTTTGACAGAATATTTGTTTCTAATAATATTCATTCATACCAACGAAAAAGTTTTTGTTCCACAACGAAATATTATATTAACATTATTAATTCAATTAACAATATATTGAGTTCTATTATTTTGATCATAGAACTCAAAATTCAACGGATTTATGACAATTCATACTTGACGGTCTGCATTGTGCAGTGGACGTTTAGTCGGTTGTGAAATAAGAAGTCTAAGTTGGATCCCGAAATCGAATATCAAAAGGATACAATTCCTTTACCGAAGATCAAGAGAAGTGACGGGAGATGATGATCGGGAGAAGGGTAAAGAATGGGAGGGTAAAATCAAAAGGAAACTGGACGGATTTGGCAGAGATGGGTGTAATCCCTCTTAGCTTTGCTTAGCTAGCTTAAGCTATTACATCTATATGAATATGTCTAGTAACCTTTGCCGAGCGGATACCGTGAGAACACCCGAGGATCTTATCATTCAGCTCAATCAGACCCTAGATCTCATGTTTATCTTAGGAATCGGGTTGAGATCTATAGCAAGAAAACCTAGGTGATCGTGTTCTCGTGCAAGAAATCCCTGTTTCCTCACGTCCCCGTTCTTACAGGTGTTCCACTCCAAACGCACAGGATAAAAAAAATATTTTCATAAAAATCGGTTCAGTGTTTTCAGTTCAGTCGTGAAAATGTAACAGACAGAAAACTTTCAACCACTACAACACCAATTCACAATTTTAGAGGCTACATTTAAAAAAATACTTGTAGGTTTATTTGTTTGTTTGAACGCGCTAATCTCAAGAAGTACTGTTTCTAATTGAAAAATTATTTTAGTGTTGGATAACCCATTTATCTGGGAACGCTATAGGCTATATAACATCACGATATGACTAATAGGAGCCGAGCAGCAATGAAAAATGTTGCAAAAACGGGAAAATATATTCCTTTTGAGAGCATGTTTTGCGTGCGCTGCGTATACTGTTAAAGTTACGCAACAATCATGTATGACGGAATTGTTCCTCTTAAAAAGTTATAAAACAAGTCCGCGATAGCATATATCTATCTTTTTCGGTTAGCTCACCTTAACCTGCCTCTGCCTTTTTAATGGTAATGAAATTTGTCCTAAAACAATACATTATTTGCGAAGGGGTTTTTATAAACTTGGTATTTATTGTATACTTTTGCTCCCGAAAATGACCTCCACGCGGGCGAAGCCTCGAGCAGCAGCGAGTAGTACATAAAAGACGTGATTACTTTCATTCATATTGCAACTTATTTCACTGAACGTTAAAAATTAGTAATAGTTGACATTGTTATCATTATAATTTGTAATAATATAGGTACATATAAATAATACATCAAAAAGTCACACACATATTTCTGACCCCACACTACGTCAAACCTATATCGTGGGTATCGAGAACTACGAGGGAATATGGCCCCACACCATCCAGACCCGAAACAAACATTAGTCTGTAACGATAACATTCGGTAACTTTGTTACGAGAATCGAGCCCACTGCCTCCCGTTTGAGACTGAGGCTGTCATATAGGTTTTAATTTTAATAAAATAACATAATAGTTGAGGGTTTTTAAAAAATAAAAATTTATGGTATTTTACGTTCTATTTAATCTGATTTATTTGACATTTGCTCATTTCACTGTTTTAAATAATGATCATCCTTTATATGAGCGCCTATCGCTACTCGTTGGGGGGGAGCCCCCGCGCACGCCGCGACCACCCGTCGCATCTCACCCCCTCAATCATACCACAGCCCAGAGCTGACAAAGCCTTAAGTGATCGGGAACTTCCTCAATCAATGCAAAAAGTCTCACTTTTTTTGGTTTAACCCCGCAAACAAATCAGATAGAGAACGTGTTTGTTAATATGATATGAATCACCGACGATTCAAAACAAGAGTCGATCCAGACATACACATCGATCATGATACGAAGGAAAAACTGCGTAGTGAATAAAGATGGTATCACTTATAATAAAGGTACACAAACTTTTTCGAGACGTGTTCAAATTCCCAATAATGACCCAACGTCTCGTGCTTGTGTAACAAACTAATCGGTAGATAATTTCTAGCGTTCTGGTGGCAACACAAGAATTTGTTATAGGATATGCATTGGTATTTTAAAAAGTGTGTCAATAATTATATCTTTCTCCCACACTAAAGATAACGGGAATAAAGAATAAACAGAATAGTTGAAAGTGAATTTTCGTATTATGTAACGACAAAATATAAAAGACCTACTAAAGTCGCCCTCCGACTATATCTGTTTATCCCCTAAATCCTTCTAAACCACGACGCAATAACAACAACAACGCATTTGAAACGGGTTTCACCATCATGTAGCTAATTTTTCCGCAAGGTTTATATGTTACCATATATATATTACATTCTAATGTAAGTAATAAAGATATTTCAGAATCAATTCGCAAAAAAAATTAATTTCATGGCTTACGTAGGCTAAGCCACAAGACATACAAAAATCCTCATGAAAATGGTATTTATAGATTTATCAACTAAATATTCAATTTCTATTAAAAAGTTCGCGATTTTTAAATCTAATTTGCTCCACTGCGTAGACGGGCCGGCTCGCTAGTACATCACAAAAATAATATGTACAGACTGTGTTATAATTATTCCTCTAATTATTTTCTTGTCCTGGGGTCTTAAGCGCAGAGTGTGCTTTACCCGAATCAAGCGTCAGGCACCGATAGATAGACTTGTATACTCTAAAGTATGTAAATGTTGTAAAAAAGTGTTTTTATCTCACATGGTTCCTTGTAAGAAATTTTCCAGAGGTCTTAATTCTATTATTTGCCTTGTTTTTAAGTTATCCCTAATTATAAATAGAGTTTATACATAGGAGGGGTAATTGGTTGACTTCAGTATTTGAAACTCTGATTTATATCGTCTTTGCGTTGATGGATAGATATATCACATACGAGCTGAAAGATTATTTCAGAAGTAGGCATTAATACACAAATCATGCCGCATTAGCACGACGCAATGTTTGCTCACAGAGAATTGCCGATATTAATGATATTCTATTTTGGTATACGTCTTTGATAAGTCCTACATATTAGCACATATTCAATAATGTTTTTGTAACGGTAATTACAAACTCGATGGAGGTTAAGGATATTATATTAATCTAGCTGATGCTGCGAAATTGTCAGTGTGGTTTAGTGGCGTATCAATATAACTTATATTACTTTTAGAATGAAAAATATTAAGAAAGAAACTAAAAATGTTTGAATCTCTTTCTCGTGGCTTAAAATTTTACGTCATTTCTAGTTTCTAATAAAGAATAAAAATATTTCCCGGTGAGGAGTATTACCCCGACTTTATTTTATTGCTATTGACTTTTTTCGGAATGTATTTCAGTCTATGGTAATTTTGATGAGTTTGTTTATTCTTACCACTGTCTCACAGAAAACTCACTTGATATGAGTGTTACGGTTCGTGCAGTTTTTGAGATTATCAGAGGCCCAATCTCCCCATCTCCCAATTCCCAATTTAAGGACGAAAATAGACCCCTGGCTCTTTAAGTATTATGCCTATTCATAAGTGGAGATCCCTTACCATCATGTGAATGAATTTGAAGAAGTGGTAGAGGGTATGGTGTCAAAGTACTCAGAAGGCCAAACATCGTTCCTAAACTCTAGACACAAACTCTACACACTTGCGTGTGCCACTATGGTGGGTTTTACACCCTGTGTCCGGTGGTCGGTATCTTTGTGGATATGGCTATCCTACCACCAGCATATGCTTCTCCTATAAGTAAAAGAATAAAATATAGTCACCGTTAGAAGTGTTGGCTCTCTTGATGATCTCGAGCAGTGCGGCTGAGGAGCAGTACAGCGTGGACACCAGCGGGATGACGTACATGAGGATCATGTTCACCAGGAAGTACGCCAGCTCGTGGTGCACCGTCGGCAGGGAGCCGTATGACACGCATTGGAAATACCTGCAACAAATTATATATAGCTTAATAAAATTGGGGAGTAAGGGGAGAACAGAGCCAAACATCTATCCGACCCAAGTCGACCCCTCCTGCACGCGTTAGTGGTTCGTCAGAATAGCTGGCGGCGATGGCCTAGGCCACCGAGGTGCTCCCTGCTAGACAACAGAAGAGGCATTGGCGACCGAGCTATGGCAGGATAACCATCAACCTAGCCGGGAAAGATGAAAGATGTATTAGTGACCTTGGGGACTAAATAGCCCCCAAAAGATCTGGTGCAGAAGGCAAGGGGAAACTGCTGCACTAATTTCCCAAGAAAATCATATGGGTATGGTCATGGTCATATATCGTCATTAGTGAGCGAATGACAAAGAAGTAATAAAAAAGAATGGGGAATAAAAAGGTTGAAACGTAAAATTGTGTTTATATCGACAGCTTCCGTGGGCAGCGGGCGAGTAGCCGGCCGTGAAACCAGAGGGCGTGGGTTTGATCCCTGATCCGACACAAATGCGTAATTCACAAATATTTGTTTTGGGTCTGAGCGTCGTGAAGCCGTAGTACCGTAGTTATCGATACCCACGACACAGGTTCGACCAAGTGTAGGGTCAGGACTATGTGTGTGACTGCTAGGTATATTATTATCATTTATTCCTTTCTACAAATATTTAGCTCGTTTAAGTTATCTATAAAATGGTTTATTTTCAATATTATAACACTATAATAAATGATAAAATAATAATACCACCCCTGTATTAAACTACAAGGCCCTTTCTCAGTAGTTTAATAGGTGTTAAGTCCACCACGCTTTATTTCTGCACGTTGGTAGACTTCACACACCTTCGAAATTCATATTTAGAATTCTTAGGCAGGCAGGTTTATTCACGATGTTTCTTATACCGTTAAATTTAGCTTTAATTAAACACGTAACTTTAAAGTCATAGATGCATGCTATTTGGGCTGGTTTCGAACATACGAGTTTTGTCTCGGCATTCGTGCCACTCCCAAGTAAGCTATCGTTGTTTAACTATCATATTTTTCAGTTACTTACGGATAATTTCAATAAACGATCCCAATTCTAAACTACAGATAGTTTCGACACATGAGCCAGTAAGAATTAAGTTTGAATGCCACGCCTACGAATGACATAATTTGATTGGTTTATATTCTAGTTCGATCTGAAAATGCGGTTTGAGATTGTTGCCTTGGGACTAGGAGTGAGCGATATTAATGAAATATCAATCTTACTACTATTATAAATGCAAATGTTTGGATGGATGGATGATTGAGATCACGCTACAACGGCTGCACGGATCTGGTTGAAATTTGGCACAGAGTGAGATTATAATCTGGAATAGCACATAGGCTACTTTATCCCGGAAAGTTGACAGTTCCCGTGGGATACTATAGTATTTCACAGAGCAAAGGATCGACATGATTTTTGGCATAGTGGCAATTTAGGGATCAGAAAATGACATAGGCTACTTTTTATCATAGAAAAATGCACGCTTCCTACGGGATAGAAATATATAGAAAGGTGTAATAGCTTATGATGCCTCCATGGATTGTATACCTTTTCTTCCAAAAATTACCTCCACGCGGGCGGAGCCGCGAGCAACATCTAGTATTGATATAAATAGCTTAATATCGATATTTATTAATTGTGATTATGGATATTTTACTGTAATATGGGTTTTTACCAATATCGATAAATATCACTTACTCCTACTTGGGACCGGCGAATTACGCGAAAGTGGGTGATACACAGACGGGGCTGCTAAAACGGGTCAATTTTATGTTTCGCCGGCAGTGGGATAAAGTGCACATGAGTGGTGTACTCATCATTATAAACAGATTTGCCAACAACAATATCATTTTCATGATTTATAGCTAAATGAAGATAAACATGCAGTAAACATTTATTACCAATAGAAATTAGGTGTAAATAGAATTATTGCTTTTCTAGAATAGTTCGTGTTGGAATAACATTGAATCCTATCAGAAGCTTCGGATCACGGTCTCATTTTATTACAAACCCTATTTTGTTATGATGTATTTTAGATATAATTTTATTAGTTATTTTACCTTGATTGCTCTTACGTTTTGGTTGCATGGTCAGTGTATCACGTATGTGTAACAATAAGTTTGATTGTAGTGAAATTGTAAATAAATTATACTACATAGTACCTAGAAGTGTATATAGACGAGGGGTGCGAGTGCCGCAGTTGTTCCACATAGATATGTGAAGGACTAATGCCGGGGTGCGAGCACCTCTCCGTCGGCTTGTAGACAGTTACAACGCACATTTTGTGGACATTGACATTTTCTTTCTATCCAACTACAAATTTAAAAAGATGGCAATTCTATAGCTTGGCAACCGTAGTTAACATTTCAATTTATAATTTAATATTGTTTATATTACGTAATTATTTTATTATTATGTTAGTCTGTTGCGCCATAATACCATATTTTTGTCAATTCGTGGACAATGGTGTGGGTTGTATGTTTACAAAAACTTTTATTTAAATTGTTTGTCATATTTTATAACATGCAACTGTTTTTGTCCCAATAAATAAAAATAAAAATGACTTTGTAAAGGAATCGGCTATTTGGAATAACGATGATTTAATATAATTTACTACACATCTTAACTTAGTATAAACTTAGTATTGTCAAACGAACTTATTTAATAAATAAATATCTACACCCAACAGTCACACACATAATCCTGACTCCACACTAGCCAGTCATGTATCATAAGCTTGCCGGCGGTGCGTCAACACTAGCAACACTCGCCGTTCTTACATGCTATTTTTAACTTTAAGCTTATGGAAATAAAAATGTTTTTGGCTTGTATTTTACTCCCTACTTTATTACTTTTTAATATCCTCTTGATACCAAAAATTACGCGGGACTTCGGTCCCACAACACCCAGACTCAAAACATATAGCTGTCACACAAACACTTGTCTTGGTGCGGGAATTGAACCCACAACCTTCTCGTTTCACAGTCGAGTACCTACCCGCTGCGCCAACGAGCCTGTCAATTTTTATTGATATGTTGTTCCGTTTGTGAGTGAAATAGAAGAGTTATATCTTTTTCTATACTAAAATTGGAGCAGGAAGGTATTAATACAGAGTGCGTAGAAATTAAAACTTTCCGGTGATATAGTACAAGGCCAAAGGTTAAATTTCATTCTTATTTAAAAGTAGAATCAACACTTTTAACGGGTAGAAAAACAAAGTTCTTTAAATGTTTTTGATGATGTATTTTTTGTTTTGGTAAAAAGATTTTTTTCATACCTAAGTAAATCTTATTTGCTAAGTATGTGTGTGTATATTATGAACATTTTAATTTAGCAATCTGTATCCAGCGAAGCGTAAATACTGAGAGCTTCTGTGGCGTATAGGGTGTGTAGCCGGCTGTATAACGAGAGGCCGTGGGTTCGATTCCAGCACCCAAAACAAATATTTGTTGACAGATAGATATTTATTTCGGGTCTGGGTTGTATGCAATAGTTTCGAAACCGCAGTCCCCTTTAGTTGTTAATACCCAGGATACATGTTCGACCTAGTGTAGGGTCACAGCTATGTGTGTAACTGGTAGTATTTACTTAACACACTTTATACATCTAAGTATAGGCGGACTTAATGCCGGAGGCATTCTCTGCTAGTCAACCTGAGGTAGTGCAGAGATACAAGATGGTAGGTGCTAAAATAGATTAATATTCTTCTAAAGTAGAATCAATTTTTAAATTATTACATAAACATACATATACACTCACGCCCGCAATCCCCGAAGGGGTAGGCAGAGGTGTAACCAGTACACACACTTTTCGCCGAATTTCGATTCCATAATGTGATAGGGGGCGAGCCTATTGCCAATAAATTATTATTAGTAATTTTAATAAATTTATTAAAATCCTAAAAGTACCGCAGTAAGGTTGTTGTGCTCAAAATTTAACTATTACGAAGCATGAAAGTTAGTTAGTGTCTTAAATCTTGTCAATTTAGCAAATCCGAGTGAATGATTGAATAATATCTAGAAAATTTAATAATAAATTTTTTATACCGAAGACAGCTTACGGACTAATACAATCAAGTCAATAATAGTTATATATAGCCTCCGTGGTGCAGTTGGCGAGTAGCCGGCTGTGAAACGAGAGGCCGTGGGTTGGATTCCCACACCGGGACAAATGTTTGTGTGACCGGCAGATATTTGTGACCGAGGTCTGGGTGTTGTGAGACCGAAAGTCTCTCGTAGTCCCTGATACCCACAACACAAGACTCGTATCTTTGTGTGTAACTGTTGGGTGTTATTTATTTAGTTGCCTATTGTTATCTTACTACTATTATAAATGCGAATGTTTGGATGTATTGATGGATGGATGTTTGTTACTCAATGACGGCAGAACTAGTTGAAATTTGGCACAGAAATAGATTATATTCTGGAATAGCACATAGGCTATATTTATCCCGGAAAAATTTACAGTTCCCGTGGGATAGTTTAGTTTTTCATAGAGCAAGAAATCGACATGATTTTTTGCATAGTGGTAGTTTAGGGATCAGATAATGACATAGGCTGCTTTTTATCCCGGAAAACTGCAAGCTTCCTAAGGGAAGGGGATAAAGGAGGTAAAATATAGAAAGGTGTAATGGCTTGAATGGCAATGCTTCTATGGATTATGTAACTTTTATTCAAAAAATAACTTCCACGAGGATGGAGCCGCGGGAAACAGCTTATAAGCACATAAACGAAATACAACGAACACCGAGTAACTTGCCGAACTAAAGTTAAGGTAACTGAATACTTTATTATGAGTTTTACATCAATCATTATCAGTTATATAACGAAGTATGACTTGATAATTACTCGAAAAGAACAGAATAGATAAATCCACATTGGGAATTTTTAAATAAAAATGGCGGTGTTAAGGTAGACATAGCTTCATCGTAACAAAAAAAATTGGCTTTGACTACATAAAAAAACCTTGGTTCAAAAGTATGTGTTTATTATTGCTTAGAGTATTAAGGCTTAATGATATCAACGGTCAATTAAATATCCTTTTCTCTTTCTAAAGTTAATACTGCACACAAATCGAATCTGTAGTTTCATGATTCTACTATATCATGGGATAAAATTCTCAATTTTCTATGAAAAGTACAGGTTATTTCAGTCAATAAGCTGGCAACTCCACGAGGTAGCTATGTTTAGATTACTTTGAAGTCATATTAACATCGCTGATGTATTGAGATGGCATTCTGAGGTACTTTCTGTAAGCGACTTTGTTGACAAATGTATGACTTATTTAATTACAAGATGCTACGATCCATGCCAAGATTGAAAATACGCCATGTATTAGAAATACGATCTATTGCTCATTTGTCCAGAACTATCGCTTTATAATAAACACGTAGTTATATATGTATAGATAAAATTAAAGTAATAACAAAAAAATGGGTGCGTGTACGCGCGTGAGAAGTTATACTTCTTTGGCATCATTTAAAAAATAATTTTTAATTGCATGCAAATATTAATATTTTTTTATTTTATATCAATAAATAATACATACGGATAGTTCATAGTACGCGCGCATCTTAAAAATTCACTCTCACAATTTTTTCATAACGGTGTTACTTTTATGTTACAGTATGCGCGCGCATTTTAAAATTTCACTCTCATAATTTTTTCATAACGCGCCTAAAGAAGTATAACTTCAATAAATAAATAACACCCAACCGTCACCCACATAGCCCCGACCCCACACTAAGATAGATAATTGTCTTTTGTTAACGTCAAAAGAACAGCTTTTTACTAATTGCGTACGAAAGCATATTATTTATTATTAGCCTGGTGTATCCCACTGCAGGGCAAAGGCCTCTCTACTCGCTTTCCATTTGTCTCTGTCCTTTGCTAGAGATCTCCAATAGCTTAAATAGTGATCAAGGTCATCCCGCCATCTTCTTCTGGGTTTGCCGCATGCCGGA
Organism: Laothoe populi; assembly: GCA_905220505.1. Taxonomy (NCBI): domain Eukaryota; kingdom Metazoa; phylum Arthropoda; class Insecta; order Lepidoptera; family Sphingidae; genus Laothoe; species Laothoe populi. Next base: position 4,550,327 of record HG992165.1, read on the forward strand.
GGGGCTTTGGGCCAAAATTACTTTCAGTTTTAATAGATGAAAGCATATACTTATAACAAAAACAATATTTGTCTGTCTGTTTGTTCCGGCTAATCACCGAAACGGTTGGACCGATTTTACCGGGATTTTCACTGATAGCTGATATTATAAAGAGTAACTTGGGCTATTTCTTTTAGAACAAAAAATGTATTACAGAGTCTGTCTGTCGCGCGGCCTCAGCACGGGAGAGCGGGCTATTGAAGATGGTTTTGTATCAAAACACGCATAAACAAATTTGTTTTGTAGCAGTGAGATCATACTTATGATAAACATATTCACGCATACGAAGCTGCGAGCTAAAGTTAGATATAAAATGGCTTTATCTTTCTAATACGCAATCCGGTACGTAGAGTTTGAAGTTTGACCCGCCAATGTTACTTTTTTTATTCTGGCACGGCAATGTGACTACACGGCATCTGATGTTGAGCACAGTGCCACCCAGACAGAGTACTAAGTAGCGAGAAAAGAACCATTCCTTGCTACTTCACAAACTTGCCTGCCTGCTGAGTATGTTCTTCGCACTACGCTTATGAGTAAAAGTTTTTTAATTCATAAAAAGTACACCGACTTCAACAAAAAACAAATTATGCGTCACTATAAAATTTGTTTTTCTTTGATTTTTTTGAGATCCCATCGTCAGATCCTGACTTGGTGACAATGGGACCACCTGGAAAGTATACCCTTTAAACACAAAAAGAATTTCTCGAATCGGTCCAGGCGTCTTCGAGTAATCGGGTAACATACATAAAAAAAAAGATTCCTACGAATTGTTAACCTCCTCCTTTTTTTGAAGTCGGTTAAAAATGACTTACCGTCGCACTATAGTCTAGAACAATAAAGCTATTGTGTAGTATTTGCATTTGAACAGTACCTAATTATGTTTATGAATAAAAGCGCCTCAATAATTTCTATATTAAAATGAGTATACCTACACTTTGCAAATAAAAAAAAATTAAAACAATATTCATTTTATTTCCCACATTCGACTACTACTACTAGCCCTGTATTAAACATTGTCCCACCGCTGGGCACGGGCCTCCTCTACTAATGAGAGGGTTTAGGCCTTAGTCCACCATGCTGGCCTAATGCGGGTTGGTAAGACTTCACATACCTTCGAAATTCTCAGGTATGCAGGTTTCCTCACGATGTTTACCTTCACCGTTAAAGCAAACGATAATTAACATTTGATACACACGTAACTTAAGAAAAGTCAGAGGTGTATGCCACTTGGGTTTTGAACATACGACTTTCGTCTTCACAGTCCATACCGCAACCAACTAGGCTATCGCTGCTAATTGCCACATTTATTTTACGAATATTAAATAGTGTTTCGTTAAATGCAATCGTGACTATATTCTTTTTTTTTTTTTTTTTTTTTTTTTTTTTATTTTGTAAATTAGGCCACTATGGGCACTTTTTACATGTCATAATAATGTTAAGGTCTACTGGTGCTTCGGAAATGCCCACTGGTCTGAGAAGAAGCACCAAGAAACTCAGCCGTAGGTCTTTTGTAACTTGTCATTACAATTTACATTAGAAAATAATTTACATTATAAAAAACATACATCCTTAAACAAGTCACATTCACATGAAACAAAAAAAACGGTACGGTACATGTTAATACAAGGCAGAGTCGTAAATGAGGCTATACAACCTGTTATTTATTTTCTCTAACTAACAATCAATGAGCAATCCAGGTAGACCAGTCCACGCAAGCAGCACCCGTTCACGAGTATGACGCATGTGCCAGCCATCGGCCTCCTCAACCATGACACAGGGAAGTGACCGACCCGGCACATAACGCCGCCGCAAGCACAGACCCTTAAGCGAGCATGACATACCTTAATCGCGTCAAAGAATGATAGAGATACAAATTCACAAGAAAATAGCTTTAAAAAAACAAGAAGCCAAGACTATTACGACTCCGGCGTCCTGTGAAAACAATATACATCAAACCGAAATACATTATATAAAATAAGTACCTATCAGAGTGTTGCTGTGTTTAGCTGAGCGGCCATGGTTGTTTATCATTTAAATATTCCGTTATATTGTAATAAGCCCTTTTCACTAAAAAGTTTTTTAGTTCGACTTTGAATTGGTCGATGGGCAATATTTGCACGGGCTCAGGAATATTATTATAGAAACGAATACTAAGCCCCACAAAAGAAGCATGTACTTTTTGCAAGCGAAAATACGGCATACACAGTTTATGCTTGTATCTAGTATTTAGAGTATGTATATCACTTTTCTTTTTAAACAAACTGATATTTTTCTTTATGTATATAACATTTGCATAAATATATTGGGACGCAACAGTTAAAATACCTATATCTTTAAAGATATCTCTTAAGGAGACTCTTGTACTGAACTGATAAATTGAACGAACTGCTCGTTTTTGTAATATAAAAATGCTCTCAATATCAGCAGCCTTACCCCACAACAAAATACCATAAGACATAAGACTGTGAAAGTAACTAAAGTAAACAAGACGAGCAGTTTCTACATCAGTCAATTGTCTAACTTTCCTAATGGCATACACTGCAGAGCTAAGTTTCCCAGCTAAGCACGAAATATGCGTGCCCCACTGGAGTTTCTTATCCAATGTGATGCCTAGGAACACGGTAGAATCAACAGTTTCTAAAACCTCATTGTTCATAACTATATTAGGTCCTAGATTTGTGACATTTGGCATTACAAATTTTACACATTTAGTTTTCTTGGCATTAAGTACAAGATTGTTTGCCGTAAACCACTGAGTTACTTGTGAAAGTGTACTATTAATTTCGTCAAAATTATCTCTATTCCTATCCACTCTGAAAACGAGTGAAGTGTCATCAGCGAATAGCACTGTATTGCACATGTTTTTTAAATAAAAAGGTAAATCATTAATATACACTAGAAACAAGAACGGACCCAGTATAGAACCTTGTGGCACTCCCAGTCGTACAGGAAGATCCTCGGACTTCACTCCATTCAGATCTACGCACTGAACTCTTTGGTGCAGGTACGAAGAAACAACGTCAAGAGCAATGTTGTGTATGCCGTAATGACGAAGTTTCCGTAAGAGCGTGTCATGGTGCACACAATCAAATGCCTTCGAAAGATCACAAAAAACTCCAATGGCGTTCTGCGACCTCTCCCACGCATCAAATATGTGTTGAATGAGTGCAACTCCCGCGTCTGCAGTCGAACGACCCTTTGAGAAACCAAACTGATTAGCGTGCAAGAGGTTGTTAGCCTTGAAATGGTTAATCAACTGCTTCAGTATAAGTTTCTCAAAAATCTTACTAAAGGTCGGTAGTATTGAGATGGGCCGGAAATTACCGGGGTCTTTTTTCGAACCTGATTTATATAAAGGTATAATTTTACTATATTTCATCAGATCTGGAAAGATACCAGTATCTATACACTTATTAAAAATTACCGTAAGGTAGGGAGCTACTAGATCTATTATCTTTTTTAGAAAATTTACAGAAATGTCCCACAAATCACCCGTATTTTTTGGATTTAAAGTTTTTACAATACTGATTACTTCAGCGGGAGCTATGCGCTCGAATTTAAATAATAATTTACACTGCGACACGCTCTCACGCAGCAAAGATACAGCACGACTAGGTGAAGAATTTAAGGAGCAAGTAGTAGCTACAGGTATGTTCGCGAAAAAATCATTAAATGCCTGAGCAACTTCCACTTGTTCACATACAATTTTATTATTTATATTTAACTCAAACTGGTTATCGCGTGTTCGTAAATTCCCAGTTTCTTTATTTATAATATCCCATGTCGACTTAATTTTGTTACACGAGTTTTTAATTTTCCTGCTTATAAAATTTGCTTTTGCTTGATTACATGCTTTTTTAAATATCTTAGAGTAGTCTCTAACGTATTGTAGGAATTCGCTATCAAATTTATATTTTTTCATTCCATACAACTCATACAGAGTAGCTCGACTTTTATAAATTCCTGGAGTCGCCCATTCATTAAACTTGGAAGTACCTATACCATTTAATTTTTTCTTTTTAAATGTATTATGAAATTCATTTTTAATTAAATTAAATACACTCTTATAATTTTTATTAGGATCTTTGGGTTTTAACAATGAGGGATTTAGTCTGCTAACAATACTGTTCCTAAAAATGTTGATTCCCATGTCTGTAATAGGCCTGCAAGTTATTTTCGCATACTGTATTTCTTCACTATTTTTAAAAGCTGCAAATTGCCCACAATGATCAGAAGTTAAATTACTGAGAATCATGTGGCTAGTTGAATCACAGTTGGAGAATATATTATCAAGGCAAGTTGATGAATGTGATGTTATCCTAGTTGGTTCGTTAAATATATGCTTTAAGTCAAATGATTTAAATAAATTCAGCAATCTACTACTAGCTGAGTTTCCCTCTAGGATATTAATGTTAAAATCACCACAAACAATTATATTCTTTTTAGTAACACAAATTTTAGTAAGTACATCTTCTATAACTGATTCAAATAAATTCAAATCACTAAGTGGGGGCCGGTAAACGCAAATTACAATATATCGCTCAAGCTCGACACAAGACAACTCAACAGTGCGCTCGATAGAGAGATTTACTATGTCTTGTCTAGGTCTTGATTTCAGAGTGGTAGAGACAATAATCAAAGAACCACCACGGATAGCAGTATCTCTTACAAACGCACTTTGTACTACAAATTTTTCATTATTAAGATATGTCAGTTCATAATTTTTAAGCCAATGTTCAGTTACACAGAAAACATGAACATTATATTTTTCCAAAAATAAACTTATTTCTAAATCTTTGCCGGGCAGACCTTGTATATTTTGATGAACTACATTCAAACAGTTCAGCCTGCCCCTTGTCGCACCCTTTAGTTTAAACTATTAGGTGTGTAAAGAATATTGTTAGTAGGTATACTAACATTTGAATTAGAAACAGTACTACAAGTACCTATGTCACTATGTAAACAATCATCATTAGTCAAGCTAATGTTTGAAGAATACTTAGATAAACTACTGTTATCTGTGTCAATACTTAATAAATAAAATGCTAATGTTTTAGCAAGATCTTTCTTATATACATAAGGCAGATACATAGTATCTTTTGTTAATTTAAATTTCTTAATAAAAACATTTGTGTCAAAATAGGAAATAGCCTGATTATAACAAGAAATGTTGTACATTAACATGTTCATGTCATATATGTGCCTGTTTTGTTCTTTAGTCAAAATATTCGAGTATGGAAAGGCACATAGAATAAATTTATTTTTTGTTATAGAATTAAATTTGGTCATTGTATTAACCATATTTAAGATGTCATTTTTATTTATAGACAGGCTGTCTCCGAGTAATATCAACATAGTTATGTCCGATTTATTATTTTGGCAAATTAAATTAACTCCTAAATTAATTCCAAATCTATACATATAATAAAAATGTAACTGATCGCTGTCTGTACATGGAAGATATTTATTTATTTTTATAGTATAGTCCAACAAACGGGCCAATGGGTCACCTGATGTTAAGTGATCTCCACCGCCCATGAACATCCACAATACCGAAAGTGTCATGAATGCGTTGTCGGCCTTAAAGGACAGGAATAGGGATTAGGGAAGGGAAAGCGGGAGACAAATACTGAACTAAAAAGGTATTAACCTCCAATAAAGGACATTTACGTCAGGAGAAGCCAGACGTAAAGCACCACGGAAGTTACTTAACAGGTCCTATCATGCGAGCTGTTAAGCTTGATTCCAATAATAGGTATAAGTAAATATATAGGTAAACTGTCACTTTACGTTGGTTTTCTGTGAGACAGTGGTACTACCCTGCTGCATTCATGCTGTAGACAAATATGTCTACAGCGTGGCTCTACCACTTCTATAAACATATATTTGAGAAACACTATTATTGGGGGTCTTTATCAACGTAATAGAACCCAAAGCAATGGTTTTTATATTTTTTGTCTGTTTCTTTGTGCGCGCTAATCTCAGAAACGGCTTAACCGATTTGGGTGTTGTTTTCACTATAATGTATTGTGGTAAGCTTTACTTAAAATTAAGTGTTGGTTTTATTTCAATCAGTGATGATACACCCGGTACCTAGTGCAGTAGTATGTCTCTGCCTACTCCTTAGATACAAGCGTAAACATATGTAATATACTATACTAGATACATACTAGCTTTTACCAGCAGTTTCACCCGCGTGGTAGTTATTTTTTAAAGAAAAGGTATAAAATCCATGAAGCCATCCATTATTACATATTTCTATATTATGCTATCCCATAGGAACCGGGATTTTCCGGGATAAAAAGTAGTCTATGTGCTATTCCAGAGTACTATCTATCTCTGTGCCAAATTTCAAGCAGATCCGTCCAGCTGTTCTGGCGTTATTGAGTAACAAAAATCCATCCATCCATCCAAACATTCGCATTTATAATATTAGTAAGAGTAAGATGTATCTGTCGATTCATTATTATAAAATACCATACAACCATAAGTATATTTTTATTCAGACATTTTTGCCAATGTGTGAAGATGAAACCACATTATGTAAATGTTTTGTGGAACTTTAATAGATTCAATAACACGGTCGGGGACCGCGAAAATGCCAATGTTAGCGCTAAGTAATCAGCTTATTGGCGTAATATTATATTATATTATTTCAGACCCAATTTACACTTTATTTACGGTCAAAAGCACTGGATTATACAAGTCCCAAATCTCAATAAGCTTTGGGCTTACACTAGTTCGAAATCACTTAATTATGACGGGTTGTTAACACTGCGACATCTTTATCACCTTTTGGATGTCGTTGCTCTTTAACTCGGCTTAACCTCTCAACTTAGCTGTCGAAATCATTAGTGAGTGAAAATATTAAACCTTTATAAGTCGGTAGTTTTATCTATACTAATTAAATAACGACCAACATTTATACGCAGCCGTGACCACACACTAAGATACTAAATAATAATACTAGCCCTGTATTAAACATTGTCCCACTGCTGGGCACGGGCCTCCTCTACTATGGGTTAGACCTTAGTCCACCACGCTGGCCTAATGCGGGTTGTTAGACTTCACATGCCTTCGAAATTCGTATAATAATTCTCAGATATGCAGGTTTCCTCACGATGTTTTCCTTCACCGTTAAAGCAAGCGATAATTAACATTTAATACACACATAACTTTAGAAAAGTCAGAGGTGTATGCCACTTGGGTTTCGAACATACGACTTTCGTCTTGGCAGTCCGTACCGCAACCAACTAGGCTATCGCTGCTATTACTAAGCACTAAGATACTAAACTAGTCTTTAGTTATTTAAATGGATGGCCAGTGGGTGATACATATTGTAGTATAATTAAACAAAATTTTTGGTCCATGCTACCCAGTTACAGGCAACCACAGCTAACACAAGTATTACACCAGACAACAAAATATAAACTTAGTTAATAATTACTTTATATAAAACTAAATTCAATTGAAGAAAACAAATAAAAAACAATATTTCAGAAACACTACAAAACATGAATATGGAAAACTAAACTGACTTGGACTGATAAAATGTACATATTTTCTTCTTAAATACTATTATATCATCATTAAATATATCTAAAATGAGAGATCTAGACAAGTCGTTAGTCTTATGTATATATTATGAACTACCACACTGCACCTGATGTTAAGCGCAGTGTAGTTAAGTTAGAGTATCAAGTAGCGAGAAACAGTGTATTCCTCGCTACTCAACACAATTATGCCGGAATGATAAGTAGCTTCTTCACACTACGCTTTAGGGCAAAGTGGTGAAGAAGCGGTCGAGGGTCTAGTGTCAGAGTACTCAGAAGGCCGCCACGTGTCCAAACATTGTACCCCAACTCTAGGCCCCTGACAAAAACCGGATGTGCTGACCCCGGAACGCGACACATTTGGGTGTGCCAACGGTGGTCGCTATCCGGGTGGATACGAATATCCTACCAGCGATGTCACAACACCTCCATCGTGTCACAACCTCCAAACTCGAAACAAATAATTGAGGATAGCACCAACACCTGTCTCGGAGCGGCGATCGACGACGTGGCCTTCTTTTTAACCGACTTCAAAAAAGGAGGAGGTGACCTGATAACTCGAAGACGCCTGGACCGATTCGAGAAATTCTTTTTTTGTTTAAAAGGGTATACTTCGCAGGTGGTCCCATTGACACCAAGTCAGGATCTGATGATGGAATCTCAGACGAATCAAGGGTAACCCTCAAATTTTATAGTGACGCATAATTTGTTTTTTTATTGAAGTCGGTGTACTTTTTATGAATAAAAAACTTTTTCTAAGCCTGTTACTCACTGTGCCACGGAGTCTGTCTATATATAAAAAGGCATTTCGAATTATATCGACCACACTTAAGATCACAGTTAAGATGTCTTGGATACGTGTGCCTTATGTACCATTGTATGTAAGCAATTGTATCAGTGTGTAAAACGGTGACTGCCTGGTTGATACAGTTGTAATTCGCGGTACAACAGCTGTGCTGAGGTCTCAGGTTCGATGCCCGAGCCAGGTAAAAGTGATATTGGGTTTTTCTATTACGAAATACTCAGCATCAGCCTGGAGTCTGGAATTGTGCCTAGTATGGCGATAGACTCGCCCCTACCACATCATAGGACCGTAATAAGGTTGACAAAATGCGGTGGTATGGTTTACACCTTTGCATACCCCTTCGGGATTAAAGGCGTGAGTGTGTATGTATGTATGAATGAGGCCCGCAGCATAATGAATATCCATACTAATACTATAAATGCGAAAGTAACTCTGATTGTTTGTTTGTTACCTCTTCACGACTAAACGGCTGAACAGATTGTAATGAAATTTGTTAAGGGAATAGATTATATCCTGGAGAAGGACATAGACATCTTTTTCTCAAAAAACAATCTTGAAAGGGGTCAAATAGGAGTTCAAAATTTGTATGGGAAATCCATAATTCCTCGACTTAGGGATCTGTTAATTCATATTTAGGCTTTTGGTAGAAAATATAGAAATACGTGTTTGAACGTTTTTTTAAAATCATCCCTAAAAAGGCCAAAGTGAGGTTAGATGCAATCTCAAGATTCAGGCACAACACCTGAGAGGCTGGACAATCGCTACAGGTGCCTCAGTGCAGAAGACAACTCCTTGGATTGTATACTTCTGCTCCCGAATATAACCTCAACGCAGGCGGAGCCGCGAGCAACAGCTAGTAATTTATATTTTTACGCAGCATATTATAAAAATACTGACTACTCGGCTGACACACTCCAAATTAGAAAAATAAATATTTAATGAGACAAGTTGTCATTTACGTCCCTGAGTCTCATTTTAGTTTTAATGCTCATTGTTATCATCGTGCCTAATGGAAATTATTCATCACTTTATTTAGCTTAGTTTAAAAAAAAATAAGTTATCGCTGTGGTCTTTTTATACAACATGTAACATGATTAATGTACACAGGGTGTAAAACCCGCCATAGTGGCACATGCAACGTGTGTCACGTTCCGGTATCAGCCAGTGTACATAAAAATTTTGTCCGGGGTTTAGAGTTGGGGTACGATGTTTTGCCGTTTTGCGGTCTTTTGAGTACTCTGACACTAGCCCCTCGACCGCTTCTTGACCTCCTTGCCATGGTATAGTGTGAGGAAGCAGGCCGGCATGATTGTGTTGAGTAGCGGGGGATAGATTATCTCTCGCTACTCGATACTCTAATTGGATGGCACTGCGCTTACCATCAGGTGCAGTGTGGTCACTTTGCCGTGCCAGGATAAAAAAAAAGAAGTTTGTATATGATTCCTTTTTGTATATATCATCGGAACACACTGCTACCCTGGGATGGACGGCAGCAGGCGGTCGGTCTCTAAATAGAATATTTGACACTATATTTTGAATTATTTAAATCAATTACGTAAACGTAAATATATAATCGAAAGGATAATAAATCCATCCAAAAATAAGTAAGCCATTTAAATCTGGTAGCAAGGGTCATTTTAAAATGTCAGAAAAGGGATGGCGCATCGTTGATAATGACGTCATCGCCTGAAATGACCAATACATCATAGATTTACTATATGGTAAAAAACATTAATTTCTATTTACAGACAGGTGGGTAAAAACCCGTCACAGAAAAAAGATTCAATTTAATTACAGAACGCAGAAGATGATTTTTTATAAACATATAGGTATGTATGTCTGGATAGTATGAATACGAATCAGTTACGGACACTGGATTGAAATTGGTGTGCACCCTTATTTAACATTTTCCACTCAGAACAATACAAACGTTTAAGCTAATAAATAGTTGCAGTTACTAAAACTTGCCATGGTTTATCAACCACGTCATTTGGAGGTTCATCTCAGTGTAGTCTCATAAAATAATAAAATGTCTCCTTATCCGATGTAAAGTATTTTATATAGAAGAAAGATTTAGAAACAAATAGCAACCAACAGTCACACACATAGCGTCAACCCCACAGTAATTATCTTGTGTCGTAGGTACTGGGAACTACCAGAGGCTTAGGGCTCACAACACCCAGAGATGAAAAAACACACACATTAGTTTCGGTGCGGAAAATGAACCCACGGTTTCTCGTTTTACAACCGACTACTCGACCACTGCGCACTGGAGGCTGTGATAGAGAGTAACATAATTTTCATAGTAAAACAGAATAGCTTTAGCTTCTACACCAAATAATGGATTTCATTTACTGTTGCATTTAAAAAAAGTTATTATCACCTCGATTTAGGATTCAATTTCGTTTGTTTTACAAAGGGCTACTGTTATTTACTTAGTTATAATTATTATTAGGAAGATTTTTGTTATTTATTTTAATTGTATTTAGTACTATTAATGTAGCTAAATAAAAATTCACCTTTTTAACCTCTCCTTTTGTTGCATGCAAAATGCTTCACATTAAGGAATCGTAGTGTAGGTATATACTTTTTACTAATATTCTTAAGCTTTTATTTGAAACATTTATTTATTTTATTTATTTAGGACAGCCAGTAGTTGATACAAATAAACTTATAACTATAACATAAAAAGGAACAAAACATCGAAAATTTGTAACACCTGTTTAAGGCAGCCACAACATGCAATTTATTCATTTCCTATGTGAATATTTAAATTGATTGTAATTAGTCCATAAGCTTTCTTTAAAACTAATAAAAAAAACTATTTAAAAATGTGTAAAATCAATTTAGTATCCCTTTTTTAACAAATCACTTTCAGGATTTGCATTTTTTATGTTACTTGCTCAACTAATAACAAGTCTTGAGCAGTGACTATAATTCTTGTCATACTACAGCTAGCTAACTAGGAAATTAGGATATAAGACAGCGTCCGTGGCGCAGTAGGCGAGTAGCCGGCTGTGAAACGAGAGGCCGTGGTTTCGATTCCCACACCGGGACAAATGTTTGTGTGACAGACAAATATTTGTGTCCGGGGTCTGGTAGTTGTGAGACCGTGCGTCTCTCGTAGTCGGTGATACCCACAACACAAGACTCGTATGTTAGTGTGGGATCGGGGCTATGTGTATGACTGTCGGGTGGAGGGGTCTTAAATACCCTTTGACATCAGGATGTTCCTCAAGATGGAAGATGAAGCTCTGCGGCAGGCTGGCGAGGCCGGCGCAGACCCACGACACGACCAGCGCTCTCCTCACACGCGCTTCCCAAGTTATGTTCAACGGCTTCAGAATCGCGTAGTACCTGAAACATCAAAAACATAATAATATGATAATACTAGCCCTGTATTAAAAATTGTCCCACTGCTGGACACGGGTTTCCTCTACTAATGAGAGGGGTTAGGCCTTAGTCCACCACGCTGGCTTGATACGGATTGGTAGATTTTGCGATGTTTTCCTTCACCGTTAAAGCAATCGATAATTAACATTTAATACACATGAACTTTTGAAAAGTCAGAGGTTGCCTACATACGACTTTCGTCTTGACAGTCCGTACCGCGACCAACTAGGCTATCAAAAACATATATTTGTATTTTTTATTCTTGCATTGTAAAGTGACCACACTGCATCTTATGGTAAGCGCAGTGTCGTCCAGTTAGAGTATGAAGTAGCGAGAAACAATCTACTCAACACAATCATGGCGGCCTGCCGTATGGATCCTTCACACTACGCCATGGGGTAAGATATAGGTCTTTGAATCGCTAGAAGACATTTTTAGGTGTGAGAAGGAAAAAGAATTATTATCTAAAGAGTGGAAACTAACAATACAGATAATCAAAATCGCAATGGCAAATCTTCATTTCCCTTTAGATTTTGTCAAATCTTTGTGTATTTCACTGTATTTTTGTGTTTCACTAATATTACTTCGTTTGCATTCATAACTCGTTAATTTTAACATTATTACAACTAATGGTCGCTTATAATTTGATATGGGACGTGAAAATTATTGAGATTCTTTTTTGAAAAGTTTATCTATAATTATATGTAAACAGTAGATGTGTTATTTATGTTAATATAATTTATATTTTTTTTTCTACACTCCTTTAATATAATTTATTTTTTCGTTTTTTAAATTCTTCTTTATAATTTAGTTCTACGACAATGTCTCTAAATATAATTTAATTGAAACAAATACATTGACAACAATATTGTTTCCTTGTGTTTATTTTCTTGAAATCGTATATTACTTATCTTTATTGCAATGCACTTAAACAACATCAATTCATTGGAGAGCGACCCATTAGTACAAGGTTATCTGGGTGCTGCTATTTAATTGATCAAACACAAAAGACCTATGCCTTTCCGAACCTCTTTTATTAATCATTTCAGCCTTTGTAGTATAAGAACAAACCATCGCGGCAAACGTGAGCTGTCTGATTTTTGAAGTTATACTTCTTTTGGCGCGATGGAGAAAAATGATGAGAGTGAATTTTTACGATGTGCGCGCATCCGACAGCCACATCGTAAAGTTAGTTTTAGGTGGCATGAAAATCGATATGTAACTATGTTCAAGTTGTATATTCTAGTATTTTTATATTTAGAACACGTGTTTCGTAACAGTACAATTTTTCCTGAGTACCAGGCTAGCAGAAATGTAAGGATACCGTTTGATACCGTTTTTATACAACTGATATAATAGTGACTTCCTTAAGAGCTAGAAGCTTCGGAATTTAAATTCGGAATATAGATATGGCCAGTACGTTATGGTATTATGAAAGACCGAATTACAGTAATATTATTTAGGTCTTTCATGATACTGTAAAAAGTACTGGCCATTAAAATATTTTGTTGTTATTCTTTTTTCACTTTATTTACCAGGCTCCCATGAAATGTAAGGAGATTTGCCACTCGTATCCAGAAGGAAATTAAAAATAAATAAAGGAGGGATTAAAATCATTTTTATTTCCATAACATTAAAGTTAAAAATAGCATGTAAGAATGGCGAAAGTGGCCAGTGTTTGAGCTTATGGTACATGACTGGCTAGTGACTTCTAGGTAGATAAACCTTGCATTTTCATTGAAGTTATACTTGTTTAGGCGCGTTATGAGTATATATATTATCATAATTTTTAATGAGGCCAAAGAAGTATAACTTCTCACGCGCGTACATAAGTACAAACACCCTTTTTATTTAAATACACCCCAGTCATACACATAATTCTGACCTCATATTAGGCCAAACCTGTAGCGTGGGTATCAAGAACTGCGAGGGACTACGGTCTCACAACACCCAAACTGGATACGAATCTTTGCGGATCACACAAAGATTTATCTCAGTGAGGAAATCGAATTTCACAGTCAACTAATCACCTGAGGCGCCACGGAGGTTGTTAAATGTTTATTATTTATTCAATTAAATTGTTTCATAGAAATACTTTAATTGAATAAATAATAATAAATAAAAAACAGCATTGAGATGCGATGTTTAATTATCTTTAAGCTCGTATGAATCTTTTAATAGTTTAAAAAAATATATATGTTATGTAATTTTACTCCAAGTTACACCTGCTTATAGTCCACACATGAAGGAAACCATTGCTTCTTAAAATTTAAAGGCATTGTGGTACATCATTACCTATTGTGGGGACGACACGTAGGCTCATAGTTTCGCAATATTTAGTCACCGCAGAATAACCGTATATCTATAATTTGAATAGAGACTCGCATAAAACGCTATTTTCCATAGTTATTTTTAAATTAATTACTCTATAAAAGAGAAGGCAAAGGTTCTCCACCATGCAGCCATGTCTGTCGTTATTTTTTCCAAATCTGGGTTAGAATTAAAGTCTTCTTCTTCCCTGGTTTTAACTTTTATAAAAGGCCGAAGCCATGTCTGCAGTCTTCATCCATTCAAAAGGGGGAAGTCATGTCCGATATTTTTCTCATTCTAAAGGCCGGAGCCATGTCTGAAATAAACACAATTCAAGAGGCCTAAGCCATGTCTGTAATAGTCACAATTTAAAGGCCTAAGTCATGTCTGAAATATTTTTTCCACTTATTAATCACAATACTACATCACATTCCCGCCATTTTTTTTTCTTCTTTTCCATAGACCATTCACCAATACTGGCATTGTTTCCCTACCGTATGAACTCAAACCACAGATTTACTATATACAACCACTCAAACTAATGACTTTAGTTGCATCGTAATGAAGAAGAGGTGACTTGAAAGAGAGTGCGACTTAAATGATTGAGTAAACATATTAATATCTATGATAAATTCAATTAAAGTATGCCTTTTTAAAATGTTTTTAATAATTTAATTCAATAGACATTCACAATGCAATCAAGTTTGAAATTGTAAAGAAATTACAATATTTTATCAGAAACAAATTCTTGTACAATATATTATTTTTAAGTTTCGACAGGTCGTCAACCTATTAAAAAATTAGTTCGTTGCAACTGAATTATTCTACTCCAAAATAACAATTAAGTTTATAAAACAATTGTTTTACAATGAATATTCTTACCATTATTCGAAATATGAAATTGTTTGATTGGGGATTGGTTGTTCGATTAATTTATTAGTTTTGAACAACTCTGGAATTATTCGAATAAAACTAAATCAAGAGCTTTTAAATTTGAAATTCAAGCAATTGCTTTTGTATTGGATGGTATGCCAATCATCAAATTGATTTTTCTAATTTGTTGGCATAAAGTATCTGTATATATAAAAGAAGAAACTGACTGACTGACTGACTGACTGACTGATCGATCAACGCACAGCCAAAACGGCTGGGGTTAGAGACTTGAAAATTTGACAGTAGGTACCTTTTATCACGTAGGCATCCACTAAGGAAGGGTTTTTGGAAATACCACCCCTAACGGGGTAAAATAGGGGATGAAAGTTTGTATGAAAATCCGTCATTTTTGAAGTTAAATTCATGAAAATTAGTATTTTGCATTTTAGTTAAAAATAAAAAATATATGTTTCAGGATTTTTGGAAATTCCGCCCCTAAGGGGGTAAAATAGGGAATGAAAGTAAGGGGAAATAAGTTAAACGCATGAATATTGGTATTTAGTATTGCATACTTTTTCTCCCAAATATGACCTCCACGCGGGCGGAGCCGCGAGCAACAGCTATACTTGATAAAATTTATTGGACGGATGATTAGTCTACAGTAAACTTTATTTCTCTCTAATAATATTAAAGAAACCATCAATTTATTTAAAACAAAATATTTGGCTATCTAACGTGGTTATACAGAAACAAATCTTTTTAACCGGTTGAAATGA
This sequence comes from Laothoe populi, assembly GCA_905220505.1. Classification (NCBI taxonomy): domain Eukaryota; kingdom Metazoa; phylum Arthropoda; class Insecta; order Lepidoptera; family Sphingidae; genus Laothoe; species Laothoe populi. The sequence goes on from HG992165.1 coordinate 4,566,076, forward strand.
ATTAAATAAAGGTTTATTTATTAATTAAGGTAGACTATAAAACAAGAATATGAATTTGGCGAGACATTCCGGGTGTATAAGGCCGGCCTTACACCCTGTGTACGGTGGTCGCTATCCGGACGAATATGAATATCCTGCCACCAGCGTAATATTAGCCCAGTATAGTGGTAGAGCCACGCTGTAGACATATTTGTCTACAGCATGAATGGGCCGGCTCGACCGGGGTATTACCACTGTCTCACAGAAAACTAACGTAAAGTGACAGTTTACTGTCGCGTTTCGTATGGTAAGTGAGATATCCGGAGGCCCAGATTCCACCTTCCCTTCCCTAATCTATATTCCTGTCCTTTAAGGCCGACAGCGCATACATGATACTTTCGGTATTGTGGATGTTCATGGGCGGTGGAGATCACTTAACACCAGGTGACCCACATGCTCGTTTGTTAGACTATGCAATAAAAAAAAAGTAATTATAGTGTCCCGCTGCTAGGCACTGGTTCTATACTGATGAGAAGGGATAGGCGGTAGGCTTTACTCCACCATGCTGTCTGCATACTTGGTAGACTTCATACACCTTCGAAATTCTTATTTATGTAGACTTCCCAGTCATGCAAATTTCCTTATGATGTTTTCCTTCACCATTAATGCAGGCGTTAATAAACAATGAATACACATATATTCGGAAACTCAGAAGTGTGTCCGAACCCGCCATATCTTATCAATCCATTCCTCTTTGCTATAAGCAACTATTGCTATTTTTAAAACTGTAAAGTAATTGAATAATATAACGACTTGAATACAAAAAGTTTTTTAATTCATAAAAGTACACCGACTTCAATAAAGAACAATTTGTGCGTCCCTATAAAATTTGAGGGTTGCCCTCGATTTTTCTGAGATCCCATCATCAGATCCTGACGGTGTGAATGGGACCTGGGAAGTACACACTTTTAAACAAAAAAAGAATTTCTCGAATCGGTCCAGGCATCTTCGAGTAATCGGGGAACATATATAAAAAAAAAAGATTCCGACGAATTGAGAACCTCCTACTTTTTTTGAAGTCGGTTAAAAATCATCTTATTGATGTTACTCTTGATAGATATTATTTTTCGGCCTAGAAAACATTCCTTTATCAAACGCTGGGTCTGCTCTAGTAGGCATAATTCAAAGGTCAAAGCCTTTGATACAATTTAAACAAATATTAACACTTTATGTGGGAACTCGGAGTTTAATTCGGTCAAACGTGTGTTAACCTTGTTACCCTAAATAACTAAAAGTGAGTAACCGTAAGGTTTAATAGGACAGGTTAGGAAAAGTTACGTAAAACAATAAATACGTACACATTACGAGGAAAATTTCTTTAAGGTAATCATAGATAGATTTTTACTAGCAAATGTTACTCGGATTATTAAGAATATAAGTTCTTCTTTTTCTTTCTAATTATGTTTTTCATAGTGTAAATTTAGATCTTGTTGATGTACCTAAAGTCTAAAATAAAAGTATCAAGAAATATATCTGAAAAACAAACATCAACAATCAGGTGGCCCGTCAGCTCGTCTCACTATCCAGGCACAAAAAAAACAGTGTGGCCTAAAACATCACTGTAAAAATTTCTAATATTAGAAAGTGAAAAAATATGTATATTTGAGGTGTTTTACCCAAATCGTAAAAAAATAATAGATTTTCATGAAAATCCTGTGAAGTCTGCAGAGTCAAATATATTTTAATTATAGCACCATTAATAATCTTTTTGTCTCAATAGAATATTTTTTTTTTAAGTGTAATGCTAATTAATGATCACTAAAACTCCTAAATATATTCACTGGTGTACTTTAATAAAAAAAGGGTTTTGAAATCGTAAAAAACGACTACTTACATATTCATCAATCTTGATAAAAAAGAAATAAAAACATATAGCTCGGCGAAATGTGGGTGTACTGGATACATCTCTGCGCAAATATCTTTATCCCGCAATAAAATTATCAAATAGAAACTGTCCTCACTAGAGCAGGTGAAAACTTGGCTCCGAAACAGGAGGTTCTAAAGTGAGTTTTTTTATTCTGGCACGGCAATGTGACCACACTGCACCTGATGGTAAGCGCAGTGCAGTCCAAATAGAATATCGAGTAGCGAGAGACAATCTATCCCCCACTGCTCAACACAATCATGCCGGCCTGCTTCTTTACACTACGGCATGGGCAAGAACGTGAGAAGCGGTCGAGGGTCTAGTGTTACAGTACTCAGAAGGCCGCAACGCGTTCAAACATCATACCCCAACTCTAGACCCCCGACAAAAATCGGATGTAGACCGGCTGATCCCGGAACGCGACACCCATGCGTGTGCCACTATGGCGGGTTTTACACCCCGGCACGGTGGTCGCTATCCAGGTGCATATGAATATCCTAACAGCAGCACTGACAGACGAAATCCATCAGCAATGACATCATACGCTTTAGTGATTTTGAATCATAAATAATGATTACTGGATCTAACTCTTTTTAACCGACTTCAAAAAGGAGGAGGTTAACAATTCGTCGGAATCTTTTTTTTTATGTATGTTACCCGATTACTCGAAGACGCCTGGACCGATTCGAGAAATTCTTCTTTTGTTTAAAAGGGTATACTTCCCATGTGGTCCCATTGGCACCAAGTCAGGATCTGATGATGGGATCACAGAAAAATTAAGGGAAACCCTCAAATTTTATTGTGATGCATAATTTGTTTTTTATTGAAGTCGGTGTACTTTTTATGAATAAAAAAACTTTTATATAAACCCAATAATTCGACTTAGTGTTGCTTTTATAGTTCTTATTAAAAACAAAGAAGTTATATTAAAAAGTTTATACAAACAATTTCCAGCTACCTTTGTACCCTTGCTTTGAGGATTTCAGATTCTAAAATCGTATCCTAAAGTTTCTTACATTTGTGGAGAATTGGTTGTTCCAAATAAGTTTCTCAATCTTTGCAAGTACCTTCTTTGATGTTCGAAGTTGTATTATTAAGTTTCTGCATATAAGAGTTGTGCTTTAAGGAAACAGTTCTGGTCTTCATTTTGGAACCGAAATTTATTTAGAAAAGAAGGGGAAATTACGTTTCAATATAAGATACACTTATATATTTATATAATTTTATTATAGTATATAGATAGGTAACGTGTTTCGCATGCGCATAGGGACATGGTTACATGCAATTGTATAGGTATTTTCGGAGGTTTGCGACTGGCATTGCAGAAGTCTATGGGCGGCGGTGACTACTAACCATCAGGTGGCCCCTCTGCTCGTCTGCCTATCGAAGCACTAAAAAATAATAGATACGTTGGCTATAGTTCAAATTGTGATAATTGGCATGACGTTTTATTTAAATGAAAGAAGACTAACTATAATCATTAGAATACAGTTGAATACGGCCCTAGTGCAGCGGCCATTTTGATTGTTGAGAGGCATTGGCAACTACAGTCATCCTTACTAATGGTCATAATAATAAATATTTATCAAAAAAGGGTGTTTTATTCATACTCACCGATCAACAGCAATACAAATGAGCACGAAGCTGGAGAGATACAGTCCAAAAGTCCTGGTAAACATCATGACGCGGCACATCAGGTCGCCGGCTAGCCACTGGACCGTTCCCGCCCACGCGATCTCCAGTGGCATCATGAGGAAGGTTACCTGACCACAACAACAATCAAATTTGAAATAATTTATTGAACCCATGAAATGTTGCATGTGATTTGACAGCCTCCTACATACTACATGTATGCAGTAGATGACCCGGCTATGTTTAAATCCACAAATATATCTTGCCATACTGTGTGGTGAGGAACTTTAAATCCCAGATTCTCAGTCCGTCCAGTAGGCCTACGCTTGAAATCAATTGAAATCTCAAACAAATCCGAACTCGATATAGTTTCAATTCCAATCTAGAAGATATTGAAACTCTAACTCACTCAACTAAATCTCATTTGTATTTATACGTTTATCTTTACCACTGTTCTGTGATTTTATCGTTTTAAACTAGTTTAGATTCCCAGGCAAATGAGCTCACAGCGCCTGATGTTGTATCTGATTTGGGATTAGCAAATATAAAATAATTAGATCAGTTCGAAATTTGAAACATTTTGTAATGCTAATTAATTAGCGAAATATGTTTACAGTAATTTATATGACATGTATTTAGAATAACTAAAAATGCTGTCAGACCCATAACTCGGTAATTCCAAATGATTAATTTATTTTCATTTTTACATTCTATTATTTAATGTAGGTGCCATTGTCAAATTGATATATTTTCAGAGAATTAATACCATACTGTAAGTTATGAGCTTACACAATATAAGTCATTAACCCTTAGACATAATACAGAACTATAATGCTAAATTACACTGGCATCAATGTCCTTCAATCCTCAAAACAACAGTACCCCCCCCCCCCCGACTCTGCTGCTTGGTGCAAGAAATAGACTATGTAATAGTACCTACCCAGACGAACTCTCGCATTCGAGACACCTATGACTTAATAAAGTAAATAATACTAGTCCCGAGTAAACACTGCCCCAATGCTGGGCACGGGCCTCCTTAACCAACAAAAAGTGTATGCCTTAGTCCACCACGCTGTCCTAACACGTGTTGGTAGACTTCATATACCTTTCAAATTCTCAGTTATATAGATTTATTTTTTTGGAGCAAACGATAATTAACAATAAATACACATGTTACTTATGATAAATTATAGATTTATGTCTTCTGGGCTGTTGTCGAACCTACAGCTTTCGTTTCGGCAGTCGGTACCACCCCCCACTAGACTATTGGTAGGGCAAAAACCAATTTTATAAGATTAGATAAAGCGAGTTCACGGAACACTACCCATGATTCGTATCGCTTTGTGGCGTTTTATTATTGCTAATAACAGCGAATACTTCTTACTACAACTAAAATCTCACAAGAAAATGACGGATAATTAAATAACATACCTAAATATTTCGTTTTCTGTGTATCACGACACCAAATTTAATATTCAGGTTATGTGCAATGTCTATTAGTTACAGATTTTGTATTTTGGATAAACATGTTTTGATAAATGTCTATGAAAACCAGGTCTCATATACGGCAATGCGTTTAGGAACTTACCATTGTATTGTTCATTTCATCCATCAAGTAAGCAAGGAGTATTTTAAGGACCTTACACCAAGTAAATATAAGCATAATGCAAACTTAGAAACTTGCCCTGGGATTATATACGTAATGCAGTACGTTATAATCCAAGTTCTAAGTGCTATTACTATTGTTTATATTCAGGAGCTGCGCTTGGCATCAGAAAAGCGAGCTACGGAAAAAAAGCTCGTGGTAAACCACCGAGGAAAATATTTGTTTACACTACTACTACAAAACGAGAGGCCGGTAGATGAACAAGATGGTGATCTCTACGACTCTACCTCATGAAAACCCACCAGAAGAACCATGTGTGCATTGCATATTCTAAATTAAAGTATTGAGCCTTTACAAATCTCACAAACTAAACCAAACATAACAGCCAATTTCACGTGGTTTTCTGTCAGGAAATAGTATTACCACGGTAAAACCGATTCTTGCTGTAAAATTGTCTACAACATGGATCTACCACTTTCATAAAAATTGAATACTGATTGAGAAAAGAGCTTTTCTTTACCTCCAAATCCCAAAGAATGTATATTGAAAAATTAAGAAATTACAAAGCAAATACAAAAAAAAATCACGTATACTGTCCATGACTGGTGACTTAACCTTAGTAGCAAAATAGTATTCTTACCATAAGATCAGCAACCGCTAAATGCATCAGAAGCACGTCTAACCGACTCGCTCGGCCTGCCCTCTTCCTTCTCACCAACTGAGTGAGCACTGTCAAGTTCCCCGTAGCCGATGACACCATAAGTACACTATACACTATCATGGACACCATGTGCCCATGGTTAAACCGCATGTCCAAAGGCAACACATCGTAACTTGTGTTCAAATGAGTCCAATTTTTTTGTGACGCTCCACCCGGCCCCGAAACTTTGTCTTCTATATCCATTATGGTATGTTAACACATTTTATATTATGTTAAGTGAATGTTAACTATGATTTTCGTTCATTTTCACCGGAACGGAGTCACTTCCTTTGCCTGTAACAAAGAATTAAAAGTAATTAGTAACTTTTTAAATGCCATGGCAAAATACTTTAATGCATCTGATCGTAAGTACATTGCAGTTAAATGTATTGGGGAGCCCAATTGTAAGGAATGTATTGGGAATTGTTTGGAGGCCCCTGACTCCTTACAATTACGCAGTTCTGAAGTATGACTTGACATATTGATAATAACTTTATTAACCAATGAATTTTAAATAGAAAGAATAGCAACTGCTGGGTATGGCCTCTTTCATGTTACGCCAGTTGCCATGGTCCTGATCCAGTCTCATCCAGATTCACCTTCCGATCTGAATGAGGTCTTCGACCCATCTTGCTTCTGGACGGCCTGCTGCGCTTTCCTTGTCTTGGCCACCATTCGGTTAGAGACTTACGTCACCTACCATAATCTTGTCTAGCTATATGTCCCGTCCAACTCCATTTAAGGCATATAACTAATTGACCGATATCAATAACCATCGTCTGTCGTCGTATTTTTCTAATGTGGACGCGGTCTTGCAGCTTAATACCGAGCATGGCTCGCTTCATAGCTCTTTATACTACACCAATTTTATGCAGGACATAGCATGTAAGTGTCCAAGTCTCGGCACCATATGTCATGATGGGATAACTAACGAAGCGAGTTCTCAGACTACGGGATCTGGATCTTATACTTTACCAGTAATAAAACGTCAAGTCTTATCTGTATCGCCCATGAAATTCACATTAAGAAATCTTGGGTGAATTAGTAACGATTAAAGAATATAATGAGTATTGATATTGTTGCTGGCGGTAGGATATTCATATCCGCCCGGATAGCGACCACCGTACACAGGGTGAAAAACCCGCCATAGTGGCACACGCAAGTGTGTCGCGTTCCGGGATCAGCCAGTGTACATCCGGTTTTTCTCGGGGTCTAGAGTTGGGGTACAATGTTTGGCCATTTTGCGGCCTTCTGAGTACTCTGACAATAGATCCTCGACCGCTCCTTCACCTTCTTGCCCATGGCGCGTAGTGTGAAGGAGCAGGCCGGCATGATTATGTTGAGTAGCGGGGGGATAGATCGTCTCTCGCTACTCGATACTCTAATTGGACCGCACTGCGCACTTACCATTAGGTGCAGTGCGGTCACTGTGTCGTGCTAGAATAAAAAAAAATGTGGAAAGAATTTTTAGACCAATAACAATCTTACATTTAGCTTTTCCAAATAAAATTAAAATAATTGAACTTGAAAATTAATCCAATAGCCTTCCTCAATAATATCTTAAACTTAATCCTATCAACCCTTGTATAATATTGTTTGTGTTTATCCATGTGGATCCAAACAGGCGTTATCAATTAACATAAGAGAAGGCCATTTAGTTATAAACCACAGTTTCTGGATCAATGGGCTGTGTAGTCAGCCAACTTAAACAACAAGGATTATAGTTGTAGATAAGTAACCGATTAGTTAATCTAACTAGGGAAAGCGGTGGAGTGGTATAATTTCCATAACTACTTAGATATCAATATTATATCATCCTATAAGTATACATATTTGCTAATATAATATTGAAACAAATATTCCTTTTAAACCGACTTCAAAAATAGAGGAGGTTAACAATTCGTCGGAATCTTTTTTTTTATGTATGATACCCGATTACTCGCAGACGGCTGGACCGATTCGAGAAATTCTTTTTTTGTTTAAAAGGGTATACTTCCCAGGTAGTCCCATTGCCACCAAGTCAGGATCTGATGATGGGATCTTAGAAAAATCAAATGTTATAGTGACGCATAATTTGTTTTTTATTGAAGTCGGTGTACTTTTTATATTGAGAATGTTTAAATATGTAACTTAAAGAAATCGAGTGATGAGCGATTGATTGATGATTGATGAATGACTTCATGATGCTTTTTTGTTACATTTCCTCTTTCTTCTACTGATTTGTCCATATCAGCTATTTAATGACATACACGATTAATAACAAATTCATATCCATTTTATTTCAATCTAATTACTATCTTCTTTCCATCTGATTTCCATCTCATTTCCGTCTCGTTTCCATCTCATTTCCGTCTCATTTCATACTTAAATTTCATTACTTTTACTTCATGTTCAGTTTATTTTTATTTTACTTTTATATAATTTTTAATATCCTGGTTGATTCGTTGGTTGCGTTCGAATTTGTGAACGTAGTACATTCTAATAAATTTCACCCACCACTCACCAATACTATTGCCGCGATGACTACATAGAATTATTATCCGTGGTGTATGCTGCTGACATACGCACGTAACTATGACTATACAGGAACATTCCATCCAAGAGTCTTAATAAAGCCAAACCAGCTGACTGGCACTCTAAGAGAATGCTAATAAATAAAGATAAGTCCTTTCTCCAGTGGTCCTCAACGTAAAGATGATCCTCATAGGATTAGAGGGTCTTATAATTAACGAAGGGGACCTGTGGGAAATATCGCTCCAATTTGACCAGTTGACTGTTCAAGGCAGCTGGATTGCGTAATAGAAATATATTATGGACTTCCCTGATGGAGTATGCATTTCATAACCTGCAGAAAGAGTTAATATCGCCTAGAATGTGGTTAATCAAAGTTATTTTCTGTTAGATAAACAAGTGTGGTCTGATGTTCAAATCCGAAGTCAGGCAAACATGAATTTAGTTTTCGATTTGAAATAATCGCCTGTTTAGGCTACGAATAAAATATTGTGATAAGCCACCTGTCACATCATGGATAGAAAGAAATACGCTAGGCTACTCGTCAACTGCGCCATGGAATCTATAAAAAAAGTAAGTAATATTAATTACTTTGCCTCACCAGCTAATCGCATTGAAGTGGTATTTGATTAGTTCAAATGAAAAGTTCCAGTTTATTCCATTAGACATGAACTAGTAATTTAGATCAATAAAAGTAATAAACAAATACACTCAACAGTCTGTTGCGACCTCACACTATGTTCCCTGTATCGTGTGTATCAAGAACTACGGTCCCACAACACCCAGACCCAAAATAAATATCTGTCTCTCACATAAACATTTGTCCCTCGTATAAATAAGTATATGTCGACGCGTCTATGATTTCCATGCCACTATGACGTCTAAACCAAATTTCATAGAGTTTTGAAACTAACACAACACCGGGGACTGACACGCAGCACGTTTTCGGTGGAGCTTTCGTGGTTTAGGCATTAAATAGACCTAGTAGCTCATATTTCTTATGTAATTATTAGCGAGTATATTGATTCGGATTAGGCTGATGACATTGTTCAAATAGCAGATCAAGATTGGATGACCCTCGCAAGAGATAGAGAATTCCGGAAGGAGAAAGAGTAGGCTTTCACCCAAGCGGGATCCACATCACTAGAAGAAAAATAACTATAATAACACTAGATTAATAAGCTAAATGTACTAACACGACTAACATACATTTGCAATGTAAAATATTTGATGTGGAAATAAAAAGGCTTGTAATTATATTGATTCGGTTTAAGATTTGTGGTTTAATTCTCCTCGTTCGCCTATCCATATATAACAAATAGAAGTATGTACTCGGCCAGACATTGGTAGAAAATAAGATCCTCTACATATATGTATGTTAATAAGTTTCCCTTACTAATCGCATTAAGGTGCCATTTTATTAGTTCTTCCAATACATTACGTTAGACATTAACTATTGATATTGATGAATGACAAAATCGGTACTCATAACAAAAGTTCGAAATTACCGCCTACCAGACCTTTACCTACTTACGCATTTCGAAGACGAAGCCTCTTAATTTTCCATCGACAAGGCTATCGAGATTACAAATAATTGGTACCGCTGTGATTGTCGTACGCTGACAAGGGTTCAAATTGGAAGCAATTATACCAATTATTTAGGAAATTATAAACCGTTTGGCCTGATTACTGACCATTGTTTCTTATATAACGAATATTATTGTGTCAATATATTTTACAAGTATATAACAATAATAATAATACTGATGATGATGTTGATGATGCTCCCGGCCGTTTTCGGCCATGGCGACTGCATTCTACTCCAGATTTTTTCGTCGTTCGTGTGCTCGCATGTGGCTTATGTAGCCAATCTTCTTAGAGAAGATCCTCGCACATTGCGGGCATGTGAGCACACCACTCTCAAGGTTATACGTGATCGCCGCAGGTGGTCGGGCTTTGAGATTGTCACGCTTTCTGTCCAATTCTTGCTTCAAAATCGAAGACTCTGGTTTTAACCAGAGATCTCCATTCCTGTCGCTTGGCGGCTTGCTGCTCCCACTGTAAAGGCTCTATTGAGCAGCTTTTCATGTGCCGCTTAAGGACATATTTGTACCTGAGGAGTTGTCCGCCATGCTTACGCTTACCCTCCTCAAGTTCCGAGTAGAAGATGCGCTTTGCCACCCGCTGGTCTGGCATCCGGAATACATGGCCGCACCACCGAAGTTGTCGTCGGATGAGGTAAGACTCAATGCCACCTACGTTGGCTTTATGTAATACCTCTGTATTCCGCACGCAATCGGACCATTTGATGTTAAGAATCTTGCGTAGGCATCTGAGGTGGAATCGGTCCAGCATGCGTATGTGGCGGCGATAGACGGTCCATGTTTCTGCAGAGTACAAAATGTTAGGCAGTACGATCGCCATGTATACAGAGATCTTAGTAGCCAGCTTCATGTCATGTGAACAGATGACCTTGGAATGTAGTTTACCAAATGCTGCAGCTGCAGCTGCAATCCTACTATTAATTTCGGCATCAAGGTCACACTTTGATGTTAAGCAGCTCCCCAAGTAGCGGAACTTATCAACTTGCTTCAGCTCGTCTTCCCCGAGTTTAATGGTCAGCGACTCGTGACCCTGAATGTCCAAGGACATCACTTCAGTCTTCTTGACGCTGATCTTCAGGCCAAATTTGTGGCAAGACTCGTTGAAATTTGAAGTTAGCTTTTGCAGGTGTTCTGGGGTTTCTGTCACAAAGCACAAATCATCCGCATACATAATCTCAGAGACCAATGCATGGGAGACCTTAGTGCGAGCCTTGAGTCTGGCTAAGTTGAAAAGATTACCGTCAGTGCAAAAGCGGATACGTATTCCTTCAGGTGTTGTCTGCAAAACTTCTCGGACTACAACTGCAAAGTACATTGCGAACAGTGTGGGCGCTAAAACACCCTTGTTTCACCCCACAGGTAACGGGAAAGAAATCTGACTGTTCATTGTCAACAGCGACACAGCACTCCATATCATCATGCAGGAGTCTCAAAAGTTTCACGAACTTCTCCGTGCACCCTAGCCTTCCAAGCACAATCCAAAGGGCTTCTCGGGGCACACTATCAAAAGCCTTCTCAAGGTCGACAAAGCAGAGGTACATATGATTTGCTCGACGAGGTCTGTAAGCTCTTCGAGCGTATCATTCACGCTCGCCTAGTCGAGCATCTTGAAGGGGTCGGGCCGGACCTGGCACAGTGCCAGTACGGGTTCCGGCAAGGCCGATCGACAGTACACGCGATTTTGCGGGTCAAGGCACAAGCGGAGGATGCAGTGGCTCGGGGTGAAGTGGTGGTGGCGGTGTCTCTAGACATCGCCAACGCGTTTAACACCCTGCCCTGGGCCTGCATACTGGAAGCACTACGGTACCACGTGGTACCACCGTATCTCCGGCGTCTGGTGCGCTCGTATCTCTCAGACAGGTACATAGTGTATCCAGGCGCCGACAGGTGGCACCGAAGAGCAATGGCCTGCGGTGTTCCACAGGGTTCAGTCTTGGACCCTCTCCTGTGGAACATCGGCTACGATTGGGTGCTCCGTGGTACCAATCCCGGAGGCGTCGCTGTCGTCTGTTAGACGACACGCTAGTAACAGCGACAGCCAGGTCTTTCCAGGAGGCCACCCTGCTCGCCTCGTTCGCAACCGAACAGGTGGTGGGCAGGATTCGGCGACTGGGCCTTAAGGTGGCCCTGAACAAAACCGAGGCCCTTTACTTTCACGGTCCTCGGATTCGGCCATCTTTAATGCCCCACATCAATGTGGAGGGGGTGCGGATTCCCATCGGCTGTACAATGAAGTACTTGGGGTTGATTCTGGACAGCCGGTGGGATTTCCGTGCCCATTTCAAGGAGTTGTCGCCGAAATTGGTGCGGGCGGCGGGCGCGCTCGGACGCCTGCTGCCGAACCTGGAGGGACCTAATAGCCCTTGCCGAAGTTTATACGCTGGAGTCGTGCGGTCAATGGCCCTGTACGGATGTCCCGTATGGGCCGAGTCCCTGAAAGCCCGCTGCGTCGCCTTGCTGCGCAAACCGCAGCGTTTGTTGGCGCAGCGAATAGTAAGGGGCTACCGCACGGTCTCCCACGAGGCGGCCTGCGTATTGGCCGGCACCCTCCCTTGGGACTTGGACGCAAAACTCCTCTCGTCCGCGTTTTTCTAGCGGGAGGAGGCGTCCAGTCGCCGTCAGATGAGACTGGCCCCGAGGGAGATTGCAGCCCGGTTTCGCAGAACCGCTGTGGAGGAGTGGCATACCAGGCTGGAAAGCCCAAGTGCGGGCTTGAGGACAGTCGCGGCAGTGCGTCCTGTCCTAAAGAGATGGCTAGACAGGCGCCACGGTGCGCCAACTTTCCGGCTGACGCAGGTACTGACGGACCACGGGTGTTTCGGTTCGTTCCTGTGTCGGATCGGAAAGGAGGTGTCTGCCGTGTGCCACCATTGTGGCAACTGCCGCGAGGACACGGCCCAACACACGTTGGAGGAGTGCCCAGCCTGGGACGAAGAGCGCAGCGCTCTCAGAGCAGTCGTCGGAGGAGACCTCTCTCTGCCAGCCGTGGTGTCGTCCATGGTCGCCAGCCGGAGGTTCTGGCGTGCGGTGGCCCACTTCTGCGAGAGCGTCATCTCGCAGAAGGAGAGTGCCGAGAGGGATCGGGAACGAAATGATCCCTCCCGCCGCCAGAGAAGACGTAGGAGGCGCCGGGTGGACGACTGACCGGCGTCTCCCGCCCTGTGGAACGGGGGCGTTTGAATTCCACCACGGTAACCCCTGCCTGTCGTACGAGGCGACTAATTGGGGCCATCGGGGGTCGCGGGCTCGCAGCGGGGGGCTGTCAGCCCGAATCGATGAACTCCCAGGTTCGGAGCATCGTGCGACCCCGAGATGGACGGCAGCGCGTGTGGTAAGGCCTCGTTCGCTGTCGTTGTTCGGTGCGCGGGGGCTCCTAAGCCCTCCCATGGAGATGGGCTGCTACGCAGCACCGCGCAGGGGCGGTTCCGGCAGCAATTCTAGCACTCCTTAGAATACCCCGGGATCGCTCCGTAAGCGCCGATGAAGGCCACCGCGGGGTTTTAGCTGGTAGTGTCGGGTGGGGTGTACATAGGGGGTAGGGACTCGGCCCAGCGGCTGCCCGGATAGCCATCATCCGGGCGAGGGGGATGCTGGGTCGTAAGACCGGCTAGTCCAGCATAACCGTTTTATTCTTATTCCGCTTCCCCGAAGCGGGCGGTAGTAATAAAACGCTTTCCCCGCGACAAAAAAAAAAAAAAAAAAAAGAGGTACATATGACGCCCCTGTTCCCTACTCTTTTCTTGCAATTGTCGCAGTGAAAAAATGGCTTCACAAGTGCCCGATTTGGACGGAAGCCAAATTGGGTTTCCGGCAAAATCTCCTCAGACAACTCCAAGAGGCGATTTAGGAGCACTCTAGCAAATACTTTACCAGGCACATATAAAAGCGAAATACCGCGATAGGAACCGCAATCGGAACGGTCACCCTTCTTCTTATATAGTGCCTTAATGCGTGATACTTTAAAAGCAGATGGCAGCTGTTCTTCTTTAAACATACGATCAAAATGTTCCCATATGGCCGAATGCAATTCCTCACCGCCGCACTTAAGCAATTCAATCGGTACTGAATCAATAATACTAGCCCTTTATTAAACATTGTCCCACTGCTGAGCACGGGCCTCTTCTACTAACGAGAGGGGTTAGGCCTTAGTCCACCACGCTGGCCTAATGCGGGTTGGTAGACTTCAGATACCTTCGGATTTCTTATGCGAATTATCAGGTATGTAGGTTTCCTCACGATGTTTTCCTTGACCGTCAAATAAAGCGATAACGATGAATACACACCTAAGTTTAGAAAAGTCAGAGGTGAATGCTATTTGCGTTTCGAACATACGACTTTCGTCTTGACAATCCGTACCTACCGCAACCAACTAGGCTATTGTTGTATATAAGGCAATTTTTTTATCAAAACTATATTACACACCGTCCCACTGCTTGGCACGGGTTTCCATAACTAATGTTTTTTTTAATACCACGTTGGTGGCAAACAAGCTTACGGGCCGCCTGATGGTAGTTACCGTAGCCTAGGATTGCTAACCCCGGAATTCAAATACTAGGATTTGAAGTTTGAAAAACCAGAACAATTGAGTGTCAAAACAGGATGCATCTTTGTTTAAAAATAGCGTGAAAACTTGCGAACCGAGAGGCCGCTCCTAAAGTAAACATTGCAAAAGTGTTGTGCGAATTTTAAAATACAGGGCCATATCAGGGGGCTTTAAAAATCCAGGACACTGCTTAAAAACTATCCAGGACACCCCAGGACATACTAAAAACCAGGACAGGTCCTGGGAAAACAGGACGGTTGGCAACTCTACCGTAGCCTATGGACGCTTGCAACATTAGGAGCATCACATGCGCGTTGCCGACCCTTCAGAAACCTATTTACTCCCTTCTATAATGAGAAGAGAAAGGCCATATATGTGTACTCAGTTTTGTTAGGTGCCAAAAGAACCAATGAAGTAAATCTACGTATAGCAAAAAACTTACTTAAGTGTATGTTCCCTATGGACTCCAAAATGAATTGGGGATTTTGATGAAATTTTCATGAAATCTCCATTTTGGCCAACAGTGATCTTGTGAAGTTTGGTACCGATCGGATCAAAAGTTTGTGTCCTATCTTCCCTTGCCCTACCAGGCGGCTTGCTAGTTACTTATACTAGAATAAAATCTTCAAGATCGATCTGTTGAATTTAAAATACATATTTTGTGCTTAACTTCCTTAATTTGACTGTGGGCGTCTAAAGTTTTAATCGGCTGGCGCAGTGGCGTCGAACTATGAGCACATTTATATTTGGAATAAAAGTTTCAACAAATATTTTCGGAATTCATAAGAATCTATTTATCGTATTGAATTTGATTTGAATAGAATATCATTATAGAGTTTTAACAATTATTCGGATTAAGAGTTAAAATGACTACTTCTGAAACACAGTTGTCTTTTTATTATGTTCTTAGATTTACAATATTTTGCCACACAAAAGTTGAGAGCTTGAGAAGTTAACATACTCTAGAATCATATTTATATCTGCTAGATGCATTTATTTGTATTTTGTAATTAATATTCTGAAATGGCTTGTTAAACGTCTTCAGTTATTAAAAACGAAAAAAGGATTGTTTTTTTTATCTGATAACATTGATCATACTAATAAAAATATCCCTGTTTAAACACTGTCCCATTGCTGGGCACGGACCTCGCCAACAAATAAGAGGGGTTACGTCTTAGTCCACCACGCTAGTCTAAAGCGCATTGGTAGATCCGTACTTTGAAATTCTTAAAGAATCTAATCAGGTTTCTTCGCGATATTTCTCTATACCGGTAAAGCAATATTAACACATAAATAACATTATTTTTCGGAGATTGGTAAGGTCGTAAACTAAATAAACCGTAGTAAGGATGAGTACTTATTATTAAAGTATTTTACCGACCTCATATGTATGGCCAAGACGATGAAAAAGAAATTGCTATTAGCGAAACTAACGAGGCATTTATCTTTAGACTACAGAATATATATTAAACCAACATTTCTAACTAAAATCCTAATGAATATTCGTTCAGAATACAAAAATCTTTCCAAAATTATGATATTTTCTTTCATACCCTAACAAAAGTGTAATATTTTGGAAGTTACAATAAAAACAGGATATTATAATATATCTATAGTTGCCAACAGTTATTTGTACATACTAACGAAATTCAAGTCTGTATAATATTAATAATACTAGCCCTGTATTAAACATTGTCCCACTGCTGGGCACGGGCCTCTTCTACTAATGAGAGGAGTTAGGCCTTAATCCACCACGCTGGCCTTTTTTTTTTTTTTTTTTGTCGCGGGGAAAGCGTTTTATTACTACCGCCCGCTCCGGGGGGAAGCGGAATAAGAATAAAACGGTTATGCTGGACTAGCCGGTCTTACGACCCAGCATCCCCCTCGCCCGGATGATGGCTATCCGGGCAGCCGCTGGGCCGAGTCCCTACCCCCTATGTACACCCCACCCGACACTACCAGCTAAAACCCCGCGGTGGCCTTCTTCGGCGCTTACGGAGCGATCCCGGGGTATTCTAAGGAGTGCTAGAATTGCTGCCGGAACCGCCCCTGCGCGGTGCTGCGTAGCAGCCCATCTCCATGGGAGGGCTTAGGAGCCCCCGCGCACCGAACAACGACAGCGAACGAGGCCTTACCACACGCGCTGCCGTCCATCTCGGGGTCGCACGATGCTCCGAAACTGGGAGTGCATCGATTCGGGCTGACAGCCCCCCGCTGCAAGCCCGCGACCCCCGATGGCCCCAATTAGTCGCCTCGTACGACAGGCAGGGGTTACCGTGGTGGAATTCAAACGCCCCCGTTCCACAGGGCGGGAGACGCCGGTCAGTCGTCCACCCGGCGCCTCCTACGTCTTCTCTGGCGGCGGGAGGGATCATTTCGTTCCCGATCCCTCTCGGCACTCTCCTTCTGCGAGATGACGCTCTCGGAGAAGTGGGCCACCGCACGCCAGGACCTCCGGCTGGCGACCATGGACGACACCACGGCCGGCAGCGAGAGGTCTCCAACGTGTGTTGGGCCGTGTCCTCGTGGCAGTTGCCACAATGGTGGCACACGGCAGACACCTCCTTTCCGATCCGACACAGGAACGAACCGAAACATCCGTGGTCCGTCAGTACCTGCGTCAGACGGAAAGTTGGCGCACCGTGGCGCCTGTCTAGCCATCTCTTTAGGACAGGACGCACTGCCGCGACTGTCCTCAAGCCCGCACTTGGGCTTTCCAGCCTGGTATGCCACTCCTCCACAGCGGTTCTGCGAAAGCGGGCTGCAATCTCCCTTGGGCCAGTCTCACCTGACGGCGACTGGACGCCTCCTCCCGCCAGAAGAACGCGGACGAGAGGAGTTTTGCGTCCAACTCCCAAGGGAGGGTGCCGGCCAATACGCAGGCCGCCTCGTGGGAGACCGTGCGGTAGCCCCTTACTATTCGCTGCGCCAACAAACGCTGAGGTTTGCGCAGCAAGGCGACGCAGCGGGGTTTCAGGGACTGAGCCCATACGGGACATCCGTACAAGGTCATTGACCGCACGACTCCAGCGTATAAACTTCGGCAAGGGCTATTAGGTCCCTCCAGGTTCGGCAGCAGGCGTCCGAGCGCGCCCGCCGCCCGCACCAATTTCGGCGACAACTCCTTGAAATGGGCTCGGAAATCCCACCGGCTGTCCAGAATCAATCCCAAGTACTTCATTGTACAGCCGATGGGAATCCGCACCCCCTCCACATTGATGTGGGGCATTAAAGGTGGCCGAATCCGAGGACCGTGAAAGTAAAGGGCCTCGGATTTGTTCAGGGCCACCTTAAGGCCCAGTCGCCGAATCCTGCCCACCACCTGTTCGGTTGCGAACGAGGCGAGCAGGGTGGCCTCCTGGAAAGACCTGGCTGTCGCTGTTACTAGCGTGTCGTCTGCATAACAGACGACAGCGACGCCTCGGGGATTGGTACCACGGAGCACCCAATCGTAGCCGATGTTCCACAGGAGAGGGCCCAGGACTGAGCCCTGTGGAACACCGCAGGCCATCGCTCTTCGGTGCCACCTGTTGGCGCCTGGATACACTATGTACCTGTCTAAGAGATACGAGCGCACCAGACGCCGGAGATACGGTGGCACCACGTGGTACCGCAGTGCTTCCAGTATGCAGGCCCAGGGCAGGGTGTTAAACGCGTTGGCGATGTCTAGAGACACCGCCACCACCACTTCACCCCGAGCCACTGCATCCTCCGCTTGTGCCTTGACCCGCAAAATCGCGTGTACTGTCGATCGGCCTTGCCGGAACCCGTACTGGCACTGTGCCAGGTCCGGCCCGACCCCTTCAAGATGCTGGACGAGGCGAGCGTGAATGATACGCTCGAAGAGCTTACAGACCTCGTCGAGCAACACGATGGGCCGGTAGGCCGATGGCGACTCTGCGGGCCGCCCCTCCTTTTTGAGCAGGACCAACTTCCCAGTTTTCCACTGAGACGGAAAACGGCCCTGCTCCAGGCACGCGGAGAACAGGCCACGAAGCCTAGTCCCCAGATGCTCGACGGCTAACACCCACGCACGTCCGGGGATACCGTTGAGACCCGGGGCTGTTTTCTTGCCCCGCAGCCGAAGCACCACCGCCCGAAATTCCTCGGGCGAAACCTCCGAAATAACCTTTGCCGAACTCAACGACGATGGCGTCGATGGATGTGACGCCATCGGTGGGGGAGTGACATCTTCAGTGGCAGGGAACAAAGCTGCGACGACCTCTTCGACTAGGTCGCCCCGGAGACTCTGCGTCAGTGGGGGCGCCCACGGGCGATATCTCCTCATCGCCACGCGATATGGACGCCCCCAGGGGTCGTTATCGAGAGTTCCCCGGAGTTATCGAGAGTTCCCCGGACCACCACGCTGGCCTAATGCAGGTTGGTAGACTTCACATACCTTCGAATTTTTTTATAAGAATTCTCAGGTGTGCAGGTTTCCTCACGATGTTTTCCTTCGCCGTTAAAGCAAGCGATAATTAACATTTAATACACACATAACTATAGAAAAGTCAGAGGTGTATGCCACTTGGGTTTCGAACATACGACTTTCATCTTAACAGTCCGTACCGCAACCAACTAGGCTATCGCTGCTATAATAATTTAAAATGTTTATAATCCTTAGCTAATTTTGTGAGAATTTATAAACCATGGTAGAGCTATTTCTGCTTAACGCAAACTTCGATGGACTTAAGATATTTCAGTTAAAAAATATACAATAACTAGCTGTTGCTCGCGGCTCCGTCCGCGTGGAGGTCATGTTTGAGACACAAAGTATACACTACAAAATACCAATTTTCATGCATTTAACTTCAAAAAAGAAGGATTTTCATACAAACTTTCTTACCCTATTTAACCCCCTTAGGGGTGGAATTTCCAAAAACCCTGAAATATGTGTTTTTAATTTTTAACTGTAAGGCCAAATATCAAATTTCATGCGTTTAACTGCAAAAATGACAGATTTTCATACAAACTTTCTTCCCCTATTTTACCCCCTTCGGGGTGGAATTTCCAAAAATCCTGAAATATATATTTTTTATTTTTGACTAAAAGGCCAAATACTAATTTTCATAAACTTAACTTAAAAAATGACGGATTTTCATACAAACTATCATCCCCTATTTTACCCCCTTAGGGGTGGTATTTCCAAAAACCCTTTCTTAGTGGATGCCTACGTCATAAAAGGTACCTATTGTCAAAATTTCAAGTCTCTAACCCCAGCCGTTTTGGCTGTGCGTTGATCGATCAGTCAGTCAGTCAGACAGTCAGTCAGTCAGTTTCTTCTTTTATATATACAGATATGCTGAAGAGTTAGGGTTCACAGACATCACCGTGGCGCAGCGGTCGAGTAGCCAGCTTTGAAACGAGAGGCCGTGGGTTTGATTCCCGCACCGAGACAAATGTTTGTGTGACAGACACACATTTGTTTCGGGTTTTGGTGTTGTTGGACTAGTAGTATCTTGTAGTTCTTGATACCCACGATACACGTTTACAACTTAGGATAATATATTGAAGCCTAGGGTCTGACTTGGCTATGAAATGAATTCGTATTTGAAAACTAGCCAAGACAGACTTTAGGCTTGAATGTATTATCGTAAGTTGTAAGAAGAAGTAATATTTTAAGTTGTTATAAAATATTTTATGTTGTTATAAATAAATTTCAGGACTGGCCATTGAACTTGGCACCCATTTAGATCTCACTTATTTTGTCGTTAAAGTCAACAACTGAGGCATATATCGAATACTGAACTTGGCTCTCATTTCACATTTATATTTTTATGGGATGAATTATATCAAAGCCAGGAAAACTACAATCACTCAAGTATACAGTAACCTATCTTAGGTATTACTTTATCTTGGTTTGTCACTTCACCGCCATGAAGGTTATAAAATCTTAAATTAATTTACACAAAATATTGAACCTATTAGGGCCGTAAACATTGGCATAAAGGATTGAATATTATTCTCCATTTCTTAAACAAATATTTGTCCTGCAAGCGACGGCATTCAAAAGCCCGATTGTTTAATTTTATGCCGCAAACAATTACGGAAAATTTTGTCAATTAATTTTCAAAGTACCAAGGCTTTATAAAATCTGTGTAATATATTCGTGAATGTGATACAAATGACACGTACGTTAATTTGTGGGTATAATAGTCTTCAACGCGACTTAAAATATTAAAAATACAACGTGGCCCTTCTAGGGCGGGGTTATGCATTGTGTATGTCCAGGTGAAAGGTCATGAAGTCATCATAGGTCAGCATATGTCGAGGCTGGTAGAGGGCTTATACATCCCTCTCTGATATCCAGATAAAGTCAGAATTCACATCGTATGATAGATTTATAGAAGATTCACGAGTTGGACACTCCACAGTTTATTAAACTACTGCCAGTTCGGAATACAATAATCCATGGAGAAAAGAACTGGCAAGAAAAATCATGGTTTACAATTACACTCTGCACTGAGACGCACATCACGTTACCTTATTACTTTGATTGTAGGCAACGATCAGTTAAACAGTACTTGGGCAATAATAATACTAGCACTGTATTAAACATTGTCCCACTGCTGCCTCCTCTACTAATCAGAGGGGTTAGGCCTTAGTCCACCACCCTGGCCTAATGCGGGTTGGTAGACTTCACATACCTTCGAAATTCGTATAAGAATTCTCAGATATGCTGGTTTCCTCACGATGTTTTCCTTCACCGTTAAAGCAAGTGATAATTAACATTTAATACACACATAATTTTACAAAAGTTAGAGGTGTATCCCACTTGGGTTTCTAACCTACGACTTTCGTCTTAACAGTCCGTACCGCAACCAACTAAGCTATCGCTGCTATTAGTTACGGCTACTTGGGCAATACGACCTTTAAATTACTAAACTATTCGAGATAAGTAGGATGTTGACTTGTTTAATAATTATACCCTGGTAAAATATATTTTCAATGCAGACGTCCGATGGTCGTGTCAACCATCAGAGACGTCATTTTCTGTCGACTCATTAGTTTCGTAGTTTAAACAAAACTCCTGACGCAGTGATAACTGGTAATGAGGCTGCCTCACTGACGTTTAAATTTTAGCTTGTCGCAATTATCCTGCGCCTGCCTTATGATAAAAGAATTATAAACTTTATCGACAAAAAGCTAGATATCGAAATGTATTTATTATTTTACTGATTTAAATTACTGATATATAACGAAAATAAACAAATTCAATATCACTGTCATTAAAAATGCACCATATACATACGTATATCTAATCAAACTTTATATTTAACATTTATCGTCTCCTAGTTAGACTCAATAATGTGAGATCCGACGGTGAGTTGATAGCATTTCACAGAATCTTGTTGGCTACCTTTTAAACCCGCTGACGCAAATTATTTCTCGGAAGTTGGATTTGATCACGATTTTCGGTTCAAGTAAACGTGCAATGAAAAACAAACTCTATAAATAAAATGTTTTGGAAACATTTTCCCGATGGAGGATAGGTATTTTTTTCTTTCAGATTTAACTACATGTGACTCTACATATGCCCATACAGACTTTTATTTATTATAAACATTAGACCGTGTTCGAGATAATTGATCAACCAATGTTAAAGTGATATCTATATTTTTTTTATTCATAGTATAGGTACAGAAGATACGTTTACTCACTAAGAGCTTGACTTAGTCTATATACAAATAGCGTGGTGTAGTTTAGCTCAGATAAACCTATACCTAAACCTATTCCTAATCAGATAACATCGAGTTTGCAACTTCGTCGATAAGATACCAACCATCCTCCCTTTTTGTAGTCTTCTATATACCACTTTTTTGCAACACTCCGTATATACTTCTGAGTACTCTGACACTAGACCCTCGACCGCTTCTTCACCTTCTTGCCCATGGCGTAGTGTAAAGAAGCAGGCCGGCATAACTGTGTTGAGTAGCGAGAGATAGATTGTCTCTCGCTAATCTATACTCTGATTGGACGGCACTGCGCCAACCATCAGTGCAGTGTGGTCACTTTGCCGTGCCAAGATAAATATATATATAACACTAGATGTTGCTCGCGGCTCCGCCCGCGTGGAGGTTATTTTTTGAAGGAAAGGTATACAATCCATGAAGGCATCTTAAGCTATTACACCTTTCTATATTTTGCTATCCCATAGGATTCGTGCATTTTTCCGGGATAAAAAGTGGCATATGTCATTTTCTGATCCCTAAACTACCACTATGCAAAAAATCATGTCGATCCCTTGCTCTGTGAAAAACTAATCTATCCCACGGGAACTGTACATTTTTCCGGGATAAAAAGTAGCCTATGTGCTATTCCATACTATAATCTATCTCTGTGCCAAATCTCAACCAGATTCGTCCAGCCGTCGTAGCGTGATTGAGTAACAAACATCCATCCATCCATCCAACCATCTAAACTTTCGCATTTATAATATTATTTATTATATGATATGAAGTAGGATTTCATAAAAACAATTTACCCTGTCTTTTTTATTCATTGAATTCCAATTCCGCAATCGCAGAAGCAACAGTGATGTGATTTCCGAACAGAAAAGTAGTTAAATGAAACTGTGTTTCTCTTCCATTGGGAAACCAATGGAAGAGAAACACAATAAACAAGGATAAGAACAAACATGCAACGGATTTATTAGAATCACATATAATAGAATCATTTCAGAGGTTATTTCGTATGGATTTTAGTTTACCGTTTTGGATTTCAAGAATAGCAAAACAAAATTTGGTAATTACCATTAATTGTATATAAATGAAATCCTCGTTGATGGCTTTCTCATTTGTGTATTAGTATAACATTACATTTTCTTGAAAAAAAGGTCTTAGTAACACATGAGCCCTGTATTATTACACTCTATCTCATTGCTGGGTATGGGATTCCTCTAATAATCCACCACACAAGTTGGTTAATTTCATTTGGTTGCCTGCTCTTAGATTAGCTCTTAGTCTTTGAAAGTCCTAAGGATATTTTCAGGTATACAGTATTCTCCACTGTATTCTTTTTCATTGTTAAAACAATTGATAGACAACGTAACTTGGAAAGTAAATGTATGCCAATTACCCTACCACTGTAATTTCACGTTAACATTTATCAAAAAGTTATACCAACTGGTGGCCGCCAGCCGATCAATTTCGGAAGCTAGGCTGGCTACAAACGAACTCTATCTCTCATCTTTTAAAATCATCCTTAGTCATTCGACGTCCGTACAAACACCATTGTCCGTATAACACCAAATTATATATTAATATTCAATATCGTGCACTGATTGTTTCATTTTGAATCTGTCTACAACCTCCGTGGCATTGCTAGTAGCTGGATATGACATACAAAGAATGGTTCGATGCCCGCACTAAGACAAATGTTTGCTTGATCTTCGAGTAATTGTTTCGAATCTGGGTGTTGTCACACTTAACTAAATAGTTCTTGACCCACGATACAGATTTGACCTAGTGCACGGACTATGTATGTGTAATATATTTATAATTTATATTCTATGTGTGCTTACTTATTGTAAAAAGTTCGGGTTTATTGGTTTTCACACCGAGCGCGTATCCGATGTCAACTTTTCTGATGAAAACTTGTTGCTGGGTCGCCGCCTTATTTTCGATAAGTTTTTATAAAGTTGAATATAACTTGAGACGACGGGGCTATAATTGTTCAGGCTTATACGTATTACGTGCCCTGTAGTATATTAGTTATTGGTTTTTAGGTAGACTCAAAATATCCATAATCAACATTAAATCTGACGTTAAAATATTGACCAAAGGCTAACTATTATTTCGGCCTCAGCCACACATTCTTCCAAAGGATGAAATTATAGCAATACTAGGTAATGCTCGCGGCTCCGCCCGCGTGGAGTTATTTTTGGAAGGAAAGGTATACAATCCATGGAGGCATCTTAAGCTATTACAACTTTCTATATTTTGCTAACCCATAGGATGCGTGCATTTTTCCGGGATAAAAAGTGGCACATATGTCATTTTCTGATCCCTAAACTACCACTATGCTAAAAATCATGGCGATCCCTTGCTCTATGAAAAACTAAACTATCCCACGGGAAATGTAAATTTTTCCGGGATAAAAGTAGTCTATATGCTAGTCCAGACTATTATTTATCTCTGTGCCAAATTTCAACCAGATCCGTCCAGCCGTTGTAGCGTGATTGAGTAACAAACATCCATCCATCCATCCATCTAAACTTTCGCATTAATAATATTAGTAGGATTCTGTTTGGATCAAAAGATCCATTTTATACACATATAGTGTAAATAGTCGAGAGGTTTATCTGTTTAATGGAAATTCAAATTGTTTAGGCATCAAAGTTTTGTATCATATTACGCATAAATTTGTGTGATATCTCGAAATACATATTCATAATCGAATATCAGAGAGAAATTCCGAGAGTTATTTCGCGATATCTTTCGGGTGAGATGTTTCAAATTGCTTTACCTTCGCATTTATTTTTCTTATTTAATAAAAATGCGGCGTTCTTTTTCCAGTTTCTGGTTGTTACCTTTTTCAATTACATTTTGATATAACTTGTAAAATTGACAAATACGGGTATATTTTATGCAGGTTATCAATAAACCATTGGTTTTAAGTTAAAGTTTTAGTTTGATACTTAGAATTGTCACTGGTATTTAACGTTAAGCACCATAGATTTTGTTTGTTGTATTTTGTGTATATAGCACAATACTGAGTAGCTGAATGACTTTTACAACGCAAAAAAAAAACAACGCTTCTATTAAGAATATTTTGACTCATTTTTTCACGTCTTTGAAGCAAGACGTGAAAAATAATATAATAATAGACCACTATCCATACCCGCAGCAGAAGATCTGGTATTCCGGCTAATAATACTTTTTGTTGGTAGGCAGCGATCTATATGTACCACGTACTAGATGCGGCGACCAGAATAAACATTATGTTCCACCGAGTTGCGGTGAAACCACCGCACCGACGTTAGTTTGCTTCATGCCACCCAAGTATGCACACCACATTGCATCTTTCCGTCTCGAGTTAATTTTAGTTATTTGTAGCGACGTTCCCGAACAAACCTGCCTTAAATTGATTTACAGTGAAACTGTTAATAGTATATAAGGTAAATAAAATAATTTCATAACGTTTAGAACGTAATATCAATAAATAAAAATTAATTTCAATTCTAAATACGGGAAGTCTATATTTCACAACAAAATTCATTATATAGTTTGTCCCGTTGTGGCGCGCGGAAAGTCCCGTTCGATAAAAAGTGACGGAGTTATCACGCTTCTAAGTACCAAATAGTTCTTAGTAAAATGAATAGATGGCAATAGTGGCCGGACAAGGTATTTGGAATATATTGTTTCTTCGACAGTTCGTGTCTATCGGTAGAATATAAGTCAATGTTGGTAGGTATGTCACACGTTTAGACGAGCTATAGGGTATTGATTTTTTGGATGCTGCTATCCGAATTTAACAATGTATAATATAATATTTTAAATTACATTTATGTAAATAAACAAATGTGTATTTTAATTTTATTTACCAATTGAATCTGTTTCGGAAAAGAATCCGAGAACATTTTATATCAAAATGTTTGTAACACTGGCTGGTTTTATTTTTACTATTTATTCGATAGCATAAATTTTAAAATATTTAGATAATATTACAAATTTACTAGAATATGTTCGGCATAAATTTAAAAAAATGGATGATAAGTGCAATGACGAAGCATTAAGCGCCGCGATTGACGTTTGCTTAGTCCTCTTTGCTTTAGTCGGTCTGTTGACTCGAGAGCAAGAGGTTAGCATATTGCTCACTCTACCATACAAATATTTTAATAGAATATTAAATGTATCCATATATATATGTTTAACTAAAAATTATGACCGGACTTCAAATATCTTTGCTGTATTTTGTTAAATAATTTGAAATTTTTACTTCGAATAATAAAATATTAACTAAAGGGCTATCGATTTGTCAAAATCAATCCAAATTTTCTGAGAGTGATCAATACATCATCAATTCACATTGAGATTGGTATTTCGTATTGTTATGGGCCCACATAGCCCGTTGAACATCATGCCATTGTGCGAGCATTTGCCAGAGATAACGCGCAACATAAATAAAAAATCCACGTCGACTTCTATTTTGTATTTATTTATTTAGTCATCTAAGAGCTCACGCAAGAAGAGAAAACTAATCCTGGGTCGCTGTCACCGGATACGGTGAAGAGGACTATATATATATATACTAGCTGTTGCTCGCGGCTCCGCCCGCGTGGAGGTCATGTTTGAGACAAAAAGTATACACTACAAAATACCAATTTTCATGCATTTAACTTCAAAAATGAAGGATTTTCATACAAACTTTCTGACCCTATTTAACCCCCTTAGGGGTGGAATTTCCAAAAACCCTGAAATATGTGTTTTTAATTTTTAACTGTAAGGCCAAATACCAAATTTCATGCGTTTAACTGCAAAAATGACAGATTTTCATACAAACTTTCTTCCCCTATTTTACCCCCTTCGGGGTAGAATTTCCAAAAATCCTGAAATATATATTTTTTATTTTTGACTAAAAGGCCAAATACTAATTTTCATAACACATTTCATAATTTTCATTTTCATAACACTTACAGCGTAGGGTATGATGGTATTTGTACAAGAGTGATTAAAGCAGTAAATAAAGATATCTCCCATCATTTAAGTCACATTATAAACCTATGTATACAAACAGGAGTATTTCCATCAGACCTCAAAGTATCAATAATAAAACCTCTGTTTAAAAAAGATAATAAACAGTTAATGGAAAATTATAGGCCCATTGCATTAATACCAATATTTTCAAAGATTTTTGAAAAATATCTTTATTGTGAAATTAATGCATATCTGGAAAAAAATAAAATTCTATGCAAGGAACAAAAACGCTTTCGTCAAAATAAAACCGTAAACCTAGCTATATATGACTTCATCGTAAATGTCATGTCCTATGTTGATAAATCAGCCCCCATTTGTGCTATTTACTGTGATATGACACAAGCATTTGATTACGTAGATCATGATATAATGGCTGATAAACTTCAAGCTTACGGTATTAGAGGAAATGTCTTGGAATTAATTCAATCCTATTTAACAAATCGTCAACAGTTAACACAAATATCTAGAGTTAATCATAAAACAAAAAACGAAGAAACATTTACCTCCCCTAAGCGGTGCGTCTCGTATGGCGTTCCTCAAGGTAGTGTACTTGGACCACTTTTGTTTATTATATACATCAATGATTTGCCAAATGCTACCAAGCAACCCATGACACTATTTGCAGATGATAGCACTGTTACCATAGCATGTAAGGACGTAAATAATTATAATTTTGACATTAATAATTCATTGACATCTATAATTTCGTGGCTTAACAACAATAATTTAAGAATTAACCTAAAGAAAACTAATATAATGCATTTTAGCCAAAGATTTGAGAACCCTCTAAATGTAAACTTAGTTCACAATAACCATGTCATAAAGGAAGTATCAACGACCCGTTTCTTGGGATTAACTATAGACAGTAAGTTAAACTGGAAAGACCATATTTGTGAACTAAGTAAAAAAACCAGTAGTCTATCTTACGCCCTGTATAAACTTAAACCAAAGATTAACACTGAAGCAATACTCATAGCATATCATGGACTGGTCGAATCTGTACTAAGATATGGAATAATTTTTTGGGGCAATTCGGCTAATAAAGATATGGCATTTAAAATGCAAAAGCGATGCATACGCGCAATGTTCGGTATTCAGAGTACTGAAAGTTGTCAGCCACTATTTGTTAAATATAAAATTCTCACTCTTCCGTCGTTTTACTTATTGGAGGTAGCTGTATTTATTAAAAGTAATAGACATTTATTTTCACGTTTAGCTGACAACGTTACTCGCAATCGTCGCGATAAGGATAGGCTTTGTGTGCACCCAGCTAAAACTCGTTGTTGCACAAAAGTGTAATATGTAAGGCTCCTTTAATATACAACAAAATTCCAAAAGACATAAGAAACCTGAATTTGAATCTATTCAAGAAAAGATTAAAAAAATTATTGGTCGAGAAATGTTATTATAATATTAATGATTTTTTTAATGATAAAAGTCTTTAAATTTATTATTTGTACTTTATATTTTTTGACATCAAATGATTAAATGTACACTTATTATATATTATGTAAAATTATTGTTAAGGTCATGTTGTAATTCAAATTTAATTTCAATTTTATCCACTAAATATTTGTACACCTGCCATGGTAAACATGTTTGATCTAAATCTAATTTATTACATCCATAAGTGCATTTCAATGTATTATGACGTACACATGTTTTGACAAATAAATATATCTTTATCTTTATCTTTATCTTTATAAACTTAACTTCAAAAATGACGGATTTTCATACAAACTATTATCCCCTATTTTACCCCCTTAGGGGTGGTATTTCCAAAAACCCTTCCTTAGTGGATGCC
This sequence comes from Laothoe populi, assembly GCA_905220505.1. NCBI lineage: Eukaryota > Metazoa > Arthropoda > Insecta > Lepidoptera > Sphingidae > Laothoe > Laothoe populi. The sequence continues at coordinate 4,595,077 of HG992165.1, forward strand.
TACGTCATAAAAGGTACCTACTGTAAAAATTTCAAGTCTCTAACCCCAGCCGTTTTGGCTGTGCGTTGATCGATCAGTCAGTCAGTCAGTCAGTCTGTCAGTCAGTTTCTTCTTTTATATATACAGATTTGTAGTTAGTTATACATGGGAATAAATCTGAAGTAGCAGTTTGCCTATAATAACACTGAAACCTTTGACCTCATCTGCATTAATACAAGATTACGAATGCTCCTTCACAGAAATCGCAGCATGCAATTTTGCACTTCAAACAACTTTATTCTCTATTGCAATCATTGTAAAGCTTAATACGTTGTGTGTTGATCATCGGTGCGTGAAACATTTTATTTTATCTGACGAATGACAATATTAATCATTTATATAATGAATTAATTACATGTATCATCAAAAGATATACCTCTTTAGCAACTCTGTCTTTATAAACGCAAATTTTAGATAGCTGATTTTGCTGATCTTGCGCATACTCTGTGTGCGTAATATGTTTGTACCGAGACAATAACTGAATGTGTGTGTCTGTCAGTAGGTATAGAATGAAGGCTGACCATAGACATAGAGAATGGACTGAGAGTTCTCTATCTAGTTATTAAGTGAATATGCGCTGAAACAAAATGTGGGAGAGATTTATACTGTTATATAGCTGGCCAGCAGTTGTCTTTTTCTAGAATTTTGATTGGTCTACGGCACAGACTTGCAGAAGCGAAAAGAAATAGGTCAATAACAGCGATTTATATATTGTACTACGTACTATATGCGGCGACCAGAACAAACATTATGTTCCACCGAGTCGCGGTGTATACACTGCACCGACGTTAGTTTGCTTCATGCCACCTTAGTATGCACACCACATTGCATCTTTCAGTGTCGAGTTAATTTTAGTTATTTGTAGCGACGTTCCCGAACAAATATGCCTTAAATTGATTTACAGTAAATCTGTTAATAGTATATAAGGTAAATAACATAATTTCATAACGTTCAGAACGTTTATAGAATAAATATTAATTAATTTCAATTCCGAATACGGGAAGTCTATATTTCACAACAAAATTCATTATATAGTTTGTCCCGTTTTGGCGCGTGGAAAGTCCCATGCGAGAAAAAGTGACGGGAGTTATCACGATTCTAACTACCAAATAGTTCTTAGTAAAATGAATAGATTGCATTAGTGGGCGGACAAGGTTTTTGGAACATATTGTGTCTTCTACAGTTCGTGTCTATAGAATATAAGTCAATGGTCAATACCTATTTCTTTTGCTAAATGTGTAACACATGCGGCCAATGCCGCACAGTCGCTTTGTCTCTTACTACAAAGTGGTCAAATTTGTAAGGATATTGCCAGATTTAGAAGATTATATCCATTCTCCATGTCCATTCTCTGTGTCTATGAGTTTGACACTTAATACAAACAAAGAAGAATATTCAAGACGAATAAGGTCAAGCTGGTCGATTGCTTTCGATTTTTATATGTTATTTAATATTCGACTTTCGCGAAAGCATCAAACAACTAAGGTTATAATATCAAATAAGAATGAAACAAATCCATGTGTACATCGCAAGAGATTACAAATAAGTGAAACGTTTTATAGCTATTTTAAATGTTGGTATAACTATAATTTGTTATAATATTAATGCATTCATACTGGAAACAGTCATACCAGTCCACTTCAAGTAATAATTACATAGCTACCATGCCATGCAACCTTTCATGCATCACTCGAACTGACATTGGCAGATAGATTGGCTCTCCTTAGAATACCCCGGGATCGCTCCGTAAGCGCCGAAGAAGGCCACCGCGGGGTTTTAGCTGGTAGTGTCGGGTGGGGTGTACATAGGGGGTAGGGACTCGACCCAGCGGCTGCCCGGATAGCCATCATCCGGGCGAGGGGGATGCTGGGTCGTAAGACCGGCTAGTCCAGCATAACCGTTTTATTCTTATTCCGCTTCCCCCCGGAGCGGGCGGTAGTAATAAAACGCTTTCCCCGCGACAACAAAAAAAAAAAAAAAAAGATAGATTGGCTTGAATAATCACGACCGCACTGAGGGGCAACTAAAGCATTGGAAGCTACGATGTAAACTGTATGATAAACTAGATGTTGCTCGCGGCTTTGCCCGCGTGGTAGTTATCTTTGAAAGAAAAGGTATAAAATCCATGGAGACATCTTCAACTATGACATATACTATCCATAAAAACCGTCCATTTTCCGGGATAAAAGAAAATATCAGACCCCTCAAGTAACACTATGCAAAAATCATGTCGATCCCTTGCTCTGTGTAAAACAAAAATGAAACTATCCTACGGGAACCATACATTTTGCCGGGATAAAAATTTGCCTATATGCTATTCCAGACTATAATCTATGTCTGTGTTAAATTTTAAACAGATCCGTCCAGCCGTTCTGACGTGATTGAGTAACAAACATCCATCCAAACATTCGCATTTATAATAGTAGTAAGATAACAGATCTACGTAAACTGTTTCGCCAGCTTGTCATATGGGGGCGTAGCTCAGATGGTAGAGCGCTCGCTTAGCATGCGAGAGGTACCGGGATCGATACCCGGCGCCTCCAAAAGTGTATAATATTTTTTATCAATATTGTACTGAGTTATTGGAGTTTTGAGTTACCGTATTTGTTCTACGTTCAACCTACTTTTGCGTGTTTTCTTTTTGTTTAAAAGTGTTTAAGTGGACTTTATATAATGGCTATACAAGTTATATAATTATAAGAAAACATATACTATAACACTTCGCTAGTAAAGCTGCAGGAATGTATTCAATTCATCTCTTTTTGCCTCTTGTAGTTTGCCTTTCATAAGGATAGATTTGTGTATTTCAGCACATATAATCCCGAGAATTTAATTTCTTGCTAGTCCCATGAAATGATTTCGTTTAAATACTAGACATATGACGTAATTTGTATAAAAGATGCTACACAATTCACATCCTTGTTTACGAACAAATCGGTAGAAAATAATTAATTTTAATTATAAGTAATGTTAATTTATCTATATTGGATGAGTTACACAAGTGTTTTCACTGCACGCATCATTATTGTGATATGCAGGTTATCTCGTGATATGTTGATGCTTCAAGTATGTATGATATTTGAATGTGTATGAACAGATGTATTGTGCTCGACGGAGAACAGAAACTTCATTTCTTTTGGTGCCTTGGTCGACTAAACTGGCTATACTTCAATTTAAATGTTCCATGATTTTCACAAGTACATCACTAGCTAGTTATTAATATAAAAATACACATATTGAATGTCACTTTGCATCGGTGGTGCAGTTGTAATTGCACATGCGTTACGACTGCTGTGCTAAGGTCTCTGGTTCGAACCCGGGTCGGGTAAAGTAATATTGGGTTTATCTATTTAGATATACTCAGTATCAGCCCGGAGTCTGGAATTGTGCCTTTTTTTTTTTTTTTGTTTTTTTTTTTTTTGTTGTCGCGGGGAAAGCGTTTTATTACTGCCGCCCGCTCCGGAGGGAAGCGGATTAAGAATAAAACGGGTATGCTGGACTAGCCGGTCTTACGACCCAGCATCCCCCTCGCACGGATGATGGCTATCCGTGCTGCCGCTGGGCCGAGTCCCTAACCCCTATATACAACCCACCCGACACTACCAGCTAAAACCCCGCGGTGGCCTTCTTCGGCGCTTACGGAGCGATCCCGGGGTATTCTAAGGAGTGCTAGAATTGCAGCCGGAATCGCCCCTGCGCGGTGCTGCGTAGCAGCCCATCTCCATGGAGGGCTAAGGAGCCCCCGCGCACCGAACAACGACAGCGAACGAGGCCTTACCACACGCGCTGCCGTCCATCACGGGGTCGCACGATGCTCCGAATTTGGGAGTGCATCGATACGGGCTGACAGCCCTCCGCTGCGCGCCCGCGACCCCGGATGGCCCCTATTAGTCGCCTCGTACGACAGGCAGGGGTTACCGTGGTTCCCATCGGCTGTACAATGAAGTACTTGGGATTGATTCTGGACAGCCGGTGGGATTTCCGTGCCCATTTCAAGGAGTTGTCGCCGAAATTGGTGCGGGCGGCGGGCGCGCTCGGACGCCTGCTGCCGAACCTGGAGGGACCTAATAGCCCTTGCCGAAGTTTATACGCTGGAGTCGTGCGGTCAATGGCCCTGTACGGATGTCCCGTATGGGCCCAGTCCCTGAAACCCCGCTGCGTCGCCTTGCTGCGCAAACCGCAGCGTTTGTTGGCGCAGCGAATAGTAAGGGGCTACCGCACGGTCTCCCACGAGGCGGCCTGCGTATTGGCCGGCACCCTCCCTTGGGATTTGGACGCAAAACTCCTCTCGTCCGCGTTCTTCTGGCGGGAGGAGGCGTCCAGTCGCCGTCAGGTGAGACTGGCCCCGAGGGAGATTGCGGCCCGTTTTCGCAGAACCGCTGTGGAGGAGTGGCATACCAGGCTGGAAAGCCCAAGTGCGGGCTTGAGGACCGTCGCGGCAGTGCGTCCTGTCCTAAAGAGATGGCTAGACAGGCGCCACGGTGCGCCAACTTTCCGGCTGACGCAGGTACTGACGGACCACGGATGTTTCGGTTCGTTCCTGTGTCGGATCGGAAAGGAGGTGTCTGCCGTGTGCCACCATTGTGGCAACTGCCACGAGGACACGGCCCAACATACGTTGGAGGAGTGCCCAGCCTGGGACGAAGAGCGCAGCGCTCTCAGAGCAGTCGTCGGAGGAGACCTCTCGCTGCCGGCCGTGGTGTCGTCCATGGTCGCCAGCCGGAGGTCCTGGCGTGCGGTGGCCCACTTCTGCGAGAGCGTCATCTCGCAGAAGGAGAGTGCCGAGAGGGATCGGGAACGAAATGATCCCTCCCGCCGCCAGAGAAGACGTAGGAGGCGCCGGGTGGACGACTGACCGGCGTCTCCCGCCCTGTGGAACGGGGGCGTTTGAATTCCACCACGGTAACCCCTGCCTGTCGTACGAGGCGACTAATAGGGGCCATCCGGGGTCGCGGGCTCGCAGCGGGGGGCTGTCAGCCCGAATCGATGCACTCCCAGTTTCGGAGCATCGTGCGACCCCGAGATGGACGGCAGCGCGTGTGGTAAGGCCTCGTTCGCTGTCGTTGTTCGGTGCGCGGGGGCTCCTAAGCCCTCCCATGGAGATGGGCTGTTACGCAGCACCGCGCAGGGGCGGTTCCGGCAGCAATTCTAGCACTCCTTAGAATACCCCGGGATCGCTCCGTAAGCGCCGAAGAAGGCCACCGCGGGGTTTTAGCTGGTAGTGTCGGGTGGGGTGTACATAGGGGGTAGGGACTCGGCCCAGCGGCTGCCCGGATAGCCATCATCCGGGCGAGGGGGATGCTGGGTCGTAAGACCGGCTAGTCCAGCATAACCGTTTTATTCTTATTCCGCTTCCCCCCGGAGCGGGCGGTAGTAATAAAACGCTTTCCCCGCGACAAAAAAAAAAAAAAAAAAAAAAAAGGGGTTACCGTGGTGGAATTCAAACGCCCCCATTCCACAGGGCGGGAGACGCCGGTCAGTCGTCCACCTGGCGCCTCCTACGTCTTCTCTGACGGCGGGAGGGATCATATCGTTCCCGATCCCTCTCAGCACTCTCCTTCTGCGAGATGACGTTCTCGCAGAAGTGGGCCACCGCACGCCAGGACCTCCGGCTGGCGACCATGGACGACACCACGGCCGGCAGCGAGAAGTCTCCTCCGACGACTGCTCTGAGAGCGCTGCGCTCTTCGTCCCAGGCTGGGCACTCCTCCAACGTATGTTGGGCCGTGTCTTCGCGGCAGTTGCCACAGTGGTGGCACACGGCGGACACCTCCTTTCCGATCCGACACAGGAACGAACCGAAACACCCATGGTCCGTTAATACCTGTGTCAGTCGGAACGTAGGCGCCCCGTGGCGCCTGTCTAGCCATCTCTTTAGGACAGGACGCACTGCCGCGACAGTCCTCAAGCCCGCAGTCGGGCTCTCCAGCCTGGTATGCCACTCCTCCACGGCGGTTCTGCGAAACCGGGCCGCAATCTCCCTCGGGGCCAGTCTCTCCTGACGGCGGCTGGACGCCTCCTCCCGCCAGAGGAACGCTGACGAGAGGAGTTTGGCGTCCAACTCCCAAGGGAGTGTGCCGGCCAATACGCAGGCCGCCTCGTGGGAGACCGTGCGGTAGCCCCTTACTATTCGCTGCGCCACCAAACGCTGCGGTTTGCGCAGCAGGGCGACGCAGCGGGCGTTCAGGGACTCGGCCCATACGGGACATCCGTACAGGGCCATTGACCGCACGACTCCAGCGTATAAACTTCGGCAAGGGCTATTAGGTCCCTCCAGGTTCGGCAGCAGGCGTCCGAGCGCGCCCGCCGCCCCTGGAATTGTGCCTGGTATGGCGATAGGCTCGCACTATGGGACCGTTACAAATTCGGCGAAAAGTGGAAATGGTGTTTGATGATGATAAAAAATAAAATTATCTGACCATTGACCGGTGTTTGTAGAGATGAAATTTCATATCATGCTTGAAAAAAAAAGTTTTTTTTAGTAGAGATGAACATTAAATCCTTAATTAATTATAATATTACAATCGAATATCATTAACGGTCACTAATTTTGTACTATGGCATACAATATTGTCATATGAGAGATAGAATCTTTAATAATTAATATAAGAGAGTCTTTAATCTTTGACACGTCCTTAGTTGTTTAACTTTCAGTATTCGGGCGTTACTCTACAATTTTTCATAGACACTTTAACCAATCGCTAGGGACTTTAGGACTTGAATGGTAGAGTAAATTTCATACTGATTTTTAATAATAAAAATAATTCTTAATATTGTAGTTTTGTGCAGATATTTTAAGTTTATATTTATATACATGCATTTGAGAAATTTAAATAAGAATTTTGAAGGTATATAAAGTCTGCCAACCCGCAGTAGGTCAGCGTGGTGGACTAAGGCCTAACCCCCCTCATTAGTAGGCCAGTGCCCAGCAGTGGGACAATGTATAATAGAGGAATAGTATATACTAATTTTGTCTGTAAAGAAGTTTGCACATACGTGATTTTTATCTTGTCACTGAATGACAAATCGAAAATAATTTTCTCGCCCTATAAGATATTACGTCTCTGACAAAATAATATGGCGGCTATAAGTATATATAAGAACTAACAAGGCGAGACAAACCGTCGTCTACACTCTAATATTTGGTCAAGTTTAACAGCTCGCATGGGAGAACTCCCTAAGAAACTACCGTGGTGCTTTACGTCTGGCTTGTCGAGTCCTAATGTTACGGAGCAAAACCTCGTTCCTTCATTATTTGTCTCCCGCTTTGCTATGGAGGTCAGTAGACAATATGGGGGTCCCCACTAGTATAATATGGAGGGGACCCCCATACCTCGTGTGACATCTGTTAAAGACCTGGGAGTACGGATCACCAAGGATTTAATGTTTCGGGAGCACATTGTGCAGATATGTTCCAAAGCATATAGGAATTTGGGCTTTATAATACGGGAAACTAGGGATTTCAAGAACCTAGCTGCTGTGAAGGGCTTATATAACACGTTGGTTAGGAGTCAACTAGAGACAAGTGCCATCATCTCATGTATCCGGCACTATTTGTCATAGGTATGGTCGGATACTATAAGTTAGAAGTTAGGCGTGACGTAGCACTAGCCAAATATGTATTTGAGGTTTTCCGAGGTAAATTAAATAATCCATCAGTTTTGGCCTCACTGAAACTCCTGGTCCCAAACACAAGGTTGCGAATCAATGTAAGGGAGAGGCTCTTCGAGGTTCCGTTGACTCGCACCAAGACTGCTCGATACGCTCCAGTGGTCAGAGCCATTAACATAATTAACCAAGTTGGGCGGAACATAGATATTTTTAATTGCACACTTGGAATGGAATTCTTAAGAATTTGGAATTCTTAAGGGCGACTATAATGACTGTAACGAATGTATCGACTATATGATGGTGTATGTCTATTTGTATGTATGTGTTGAATTGATTGTATAGCAATGTAAGTATAATCGCATTGGGTGTGTTACCCGTTAGATTATATTTAATTTAATAAATAAATAAAATAAATAAACATTTCCAAACCCTTACATTTTTATTTGATTGACTTCGTTGCGGAATAAAGACAGTTAAGAATTTCCAGAGACCTGCTGAGCTTCACTGCTTGATGTCTAAAAATGCTATGACCCTGGATAGCAAGAATAGCGTGTTGAATATGTGTTGGATAGGCTGTTTGACATCTCTTGTCATGCCTTATCTGAAGTAAAACCACTCTCAACTACTTCTTATATCTTTTATTATAATTGTAATTATAAGTATAGAATTAATTATACTGGGATAGGTAACTCTATTATTCTATTACTCAGAAACACGCTCTCTACTCTTTTGCTTTACTGCTCAGAAGCAACTGCCTGCTTTGACAATTGCACAGAATTGAATACCTTTGACACTACAAACAATATGATGGGGATCGCGCCATTTCCAGTCAAACGATGGACTGTTATAAACCAAAACAAAGCCAAGCTATTCCCAATAAATATGTAAATTAGTTTTAATTATTACCGAGATATGAACCTAATAATTATATGCATATCATATCGTAAATGTATGTTGACAAACTAAAGGCAATCGGAAGTAATGCTTTATTTTAAGTTCATGGTATGAAGTGGTAGAGCCACGATGTAGACATATTTGTCTACAGCATGAATGGGCCGGCTCGACCGGGGTAGTACCACTGTCTCTCAGAAAACCAACGTAAAGTGACAGTTTACTGTCACGTTTCGTATGGTAAGTGAGATATCCTGAGGCCCAGATTCCCCCATCCCTTCCCTAATCCCTATTCCTGTTCTTTAAGGCCGACAGCGCATATATAACACTTTCGGTATTGTGGATGTTCATGGGCGGTGGAGATCACTTAACATCAGGTGACACACTGGCTCGATTGACGGCCTATGCTTTAAAAAAAAAACAACCAACGTGTTTACACACCCTATGTATGGAACGGGCTTTACATTACTCGATTGAACTTTCTAGATCCATACACTACGAGGACTGATGTAAACATTACAAATATTCGATAATAAATGTCATATTTCCCCACTCACTTGTTTATCGTCTCGATGGATCTCTATATCGGTGACATCTCTAACAATTACTGAAGACGGGCCAAGCTTAGAGGTTATTCAGGGTTATGTATCACCTGCCACCGCATCGGCATCGTTAGCGTCATAACAAAGGATAATTATGTGGGCGATGCGTGATTGAAACAGCAGCGATAGCCTAGTTAGTTGTGGCACGGTCTGTCAAGACGAAAGTTGTATGTTCGAAACCCAAATGACATACACCTCTGACTTTTCTAAAGTTACGTGTGTATTAAATGTTAATTATCGCTTGCTTTAACGTTGAAGGAAGACATATCATAACCTGCATATCTGAGAATTCTTATACGAATTTCGAAGGTATGTGAAGTCTGACAGCCCACATTAGGCCAGCGTAGTGGACTAAGGTCTAACCCCTATCATTAGTAGAGGAGGCCCGTGCCCAGCAGTGGGACAATGTTTAATACAGGGCTAGTATGATATGATATGATGCGTGATTGTAATTATACAATAACGCAGTCTTTAGAAAGAGGCTTTGATTCTCGAATAGACAATCTACATTTTTTTTTTTTTTTTTTAGTGCCTTGATAGGCAGACGAGCAGACGGGCCACCTGATGGTAAGTAGTCACCGCCGCCCATAGACTTCTGCAATGCCAGGGCACAGCAAAGCCGCTGCCTACCGTTGAAGGACTACTCTTTTTAAGCCTCGTTTAAAGAAGGACATGTCATAGCGCTCAGGGAACACCGCAGCAGGGAGTTCATTCCAGAGCTTGCACGTACGTGGTAAAAATGAACGCTGGAAACGAACCGTGCTAGACGGAATCGTTTCCAGGTGGTATGGATGAACTCTGTTGCGGTGTCGGGTGGTGCGATGATAAAATGGAGATGTAGGCACCATTTTAAACAGTTCCTCGGAGCACTCCCCGTGGAACAAACGATAGAACAAGCAGAGAGACCCGAAGTCTCTCCGCAGCCCCAACGGTTCCAGGCTATCCGTGATATCAGGATCCCCGACAATTCGAACGGCCCGCCTCTGTAAGGAGTCAAGTGGGTCTAGCAAGTATTTCGGGGCTCCTGCCCAGAGATGAGAACAGTATTCCACGTGGGGCCGGACTTGCGCTTTATAAAGCGCCAATCTATGGCCCGACGTGAAATACCGCCTCGCTCTGTGCAGGATCCCCAATTTTTTGCTAGCCAATTTGGCTTTGTCCTCCACTTGACTCATCGTACACTCCAAAAAGTGTACTACATATTTATTTAGTACACTTTTTTTAACATTGTTAATCTTTAATGTTATAACTTTTATATTTTACAAGACAATAAAAAGAAGGGGAGTCGAAAAAATTATTAATTATATCCCTAAAGAGCTGTTTAAAAATGTATTCATTAAATATTTAAGAGCGACTTAAATGATGTCGGAGATGTCTTCCAGACAACCTATGGATTAACTGTATTAATAATATAAGACATACAAACACCACAATTTACAAATATTTGATTTTGGTCTGGATGTTGTGAGACCGAATGTCTCTCGTAGTACCTGATACCCACGAAATGACTCCGGTATTAGTGTGGGGTCAAGACTCAAGACTATGTGTGTGACTGTTGGGTGTGTTTATTTATTGATTTGTAAAATCTTTACAAATCAATAAATATCGCTTTCTGGGAGTGATTTCGTGAAAAGGGACGGAAGTGTGTAACAGGAAGTAGGGGAAGCGCGCGCTATTTGATTTGATCAATGAGCGCGGGGTGCTAGAATTGCCCGCCTGATGCTATCAACCCATTTTCTGAGGTTTGATTTTTGATGTGAAAAACTTGTTTTGGCGCGCTTTGCACTTTTTATTACCAAGGTGAGATGTCAAATATTACACATCATATGCGACTACTGTATGGTTCGTTCGTTCTTTACAGAAAAAATATATTTATTTGGCCCATTGTCTACAGATATCAGTAAGTAGTAGGTACATACAGATCCACAGAGAACACATTAAGTAAAGATAATACAAATATACGGATACATGCTACCTAATACATAAAAGAAATCCTCAATACTATACACAAAAAGGATGGCTAGGTCATATACCCCAGCCATCCATGTCAGAAGCATGACCAAAAAGGCCACAGGCTCAGCGTCCGCCAGGTGGGAGGTTCCACCTGACACTGATTCTCAGCAAGGGCCACAGGACTGTCACACTGATGCCAGCAAAAGACAAAGATAGTCATATCGAGATATTTTTATAATATATACAATTACAAAAATATCTTGAATTATTAAATACTAGCTGTTGCGGAGGTCATGTTTGGGAGAAAAAGTATATTATAAAAGTACGATTTTTCATGCGTTTAACTCATTTTAACTTAAAAAATTAAGTGTTTTCATACAAACTATTCATCCCCTATTTTACCCCCTTAGGGATGATTTCGCAAAAAATGTGAAACACGTATTTCTTTATTTCCTACCAAAAGCCTAAATATGAATTTCCAGATCCCTAGGTCAAGGAATTATGGATTTCCCATACAAATTTTGAACTTCTATTTGACCCCTTTCAAGGTTGTTTTTTGAGAAAAAACATAGCCTATGTCCTTCTCAAGGATATATTCTAGCTCCTTGCCAAATTTCATCACAATATGGTCAGCCGTTTAGTCGTGAAAAGTTAACAAACAAACAAACAGAGTTACTTTCGCATTTATAGTATTAGTATGGATACGTTGAATGGTAATCATTTTATGAATAGCAAATATTGTTATGTAGGCGTAGAAACTGGATTTTCAACATTATTTATAAAATACAGCTTATTATCATTATAATTGCCCGTGGATTATTCCAACGTTATTGTAAACAAAATAACTATTGCTAGTTATGCTATATATTTTATAAGTTATTACTTTATTGCCAGTTGTACAAAGTAAGCCGAGGTTAGACTTTATCGAAATTTAATTAATCATCGCATTGCGCTTACTGAAACCGTCAGAGTACTTTACCTAAGGCAAGGTTCAAATCCTAAATCAAGACATAAGTTCTTATTGTAATTTTTTTTTTGATTAATAATGAATAAATTATATAACCTATGTTTATAATAATACTAGCCCTGTATTAAACATTGTCCCACTGCTGGGCACGGGCCTCCTCTACTAATGAGAGGGGTTAGGCCTTAGTCCACCACGCAGGCCTAATGCGGGTTGGCAGACTTCTCATACCTTCGAAAAACTCTCAGATATGCAGGTTTCCTCACGATGTTTTCCTTCACCGTTAAAGCAAGCGATAATTAACATTTGAATACACACATAACTTTAGAAAAGTCAGAGGTTGTATGCCACTTGGGTTTCGAACCTACGACTTTCGTCTTGACAGTCCGTACCGCAACCAACTAGGCTATCGCTGCTATTAGCTGCTAACCTATGTTTATAATGGTTTCTTATGATTACGCGAATATTATACATTGAAATTAAACTATTTTTAAAGATGCTCTAGCGTTTATTTTACTTTTTAGCGGACTCAGTCTAAAAAGTACGTAAGTGAGACTAAAAAGTAAAATAAACCGCGATAGAATCCGTAAAACTAGTTTTATTGTAACCTATAGTAACCATGGCATATACAACAGGCACATGTGTTAGCTATCGTCATCTGTTCACGCCGTGCCGTAGTTTTGAGATTTGATACGGAGGGTCAAAATCCAACATCCCGAATCGTGATAAACTGTGATAAGCGAGCGATATTCATGTTTTCGTTATATCTCACATATTATATCTAGCACATTGCATGTTACGCGCATGTTGGCATTTTGTTGTTAAAATATTCTTTACACTATCTGGGTAATAAGGCATGTTTTTTTTATAGCACATGGCAACTGTTCCCCGTCTGTCTTGTACCTACAGCTAAAAAGTAAGCGTCTAATAGCATCGACGTATTTGATGACAAATAATCAATTTTCAAAATGAAAATAATACGCATAGGACCTTATTTTAATTTAATTTTTATTTTACGGGACTGAGTCCGCCCCGTGACCATGAAGGCTGTAAAGCTTTCGAAACACGTTGGGATAAAAAAGTTTAATAAACCGCGATAGAATCCGTAAAATTTGTTTCATTTCAATGTATAATATTCGCGTAAACATAAGAAACCATTAATTTTTATTTATAAAAAATATTTTGTTCTTTATTACTTAGTTTTATTTACTACAGTGGCTCATGCTGTGAATTCTCATAATCAGAGTTGGAATTACTTTGTTTTTTTAATGTTGTAGTATTTATATTTATTGTTATAACACTTACACCCTAAACAACAAACGTCTGTCTCGGTGCTGGAATTGAACCCACGGCCCTCCGTTTGACAACCGGCTACTTACCCACTGCGCCACGGAGGCTGTTAAAATATCGAGTTATTATCGAATACTGCCTCGGTGGCGCAGTTGTAATTGCGCATGCGCTACTGCTGTGTTGAGGTATCGGGCTCGATCCCCGGGTCGGGTAAAGTGGTATTGGGTTTTTCTATCTAGAAATTCTCAGTATTAGCCCGGAGTCTGGAACATGTACCCGTTATTGCTCGCCCCCTATCACATTATGGGACCGAAATTCGGCGAAAATTGGGTGTACTGGTTACACCTCTGCCTACCCCTTTGGGGATACAGGCATAAGTGTATATGTATGTATCTATCGAATACTAAAGTATGGTATATGTGTGTGGATGAATATTGTGTGTGAACAGTTTGTTATCTTACGGTCTAGTAGGTACATATGTCAATATTGTATCAGTCATCACTTGATCTCGTTGAGACGTTAAATAATAAATAACAATCACACTTAACTAAATACTTCTCATTTTTAATAACCACGTAGTCATCCCGTATGGTCTAGTGGCTAGGATACCTGGCTTTCACACAAGAGGCTCGGGTTCGATTCCCGGTACGGGAAAATATTTTTTTTAGGTTGAAATTGTTGAAAGCCTTAATTATAACACATGTATATTTTATTAATATTAAAGATTACTTGACAAATATTCTAAAATTGATTACATAATGCAAATAATAAATACATACCATGAATAATTATTATAAATTAAACTTTATTTACATAAAGTATAGTATTTTTGTGTTTTGTTGGCCGGCACCGACACCGATTCCGGTCGTCTATCTGTATACAATAAATAATAATAATACTAGCCCTGTATTAAACATTGTCCCACTACTGGGCACGGGCCACCTCTACTAGTGAGAGGGGTTAGGCCTTAGTCCACCACGCTCGCCTAATGCGGGTTGGTAGACTTCACATACCTTCGAAATTCGTATAAGAATTCTCAGATATGCAGGTTTCCTCACGATGTTTTCCTTCACCGTTAAAGCAAGCGATAATTAACATTTAATACACGTCATAACTTGAGAACAGTCAGAGGTGTATGCCACTTGGGTTTCGAACATACGACTTTCGTCTTTTTTTTTTTTTATTCTGGCGCGGCAAAGTGACCACACTGCACCTGATGGTAAGCGCAGCGCCGTCCAGATAGAGTATCAAGTAGCAAGAGACAGTCTATCCCTCGCTACTCAACACAATCATGCCGGCCTGCTTTTTAGCTTCTTCACACTACGCCTAAAGGACCCAGGATCATAGGAAGGAGGGAACACGGTAGCTGGCAAACTGTTCCACAGCTTGATGGTGCGGCAAAAATACGAGTTTGCGAACCTCTTGGTTCGGGCCGGGGTAGTAGATACCACGAAGCTGTGGCTCCGCAATCCAGTACGCGTGGTTCTGGTATGGAAGGGAGAGGATGGGATAAGATCAAACAATTCTTCAGAGCATTCGCCATGATACAGACGGTAGAACACGCTAAGCGAGGAAATATCCCTACGCAGCTGTAGCGCCTCCAGGCTGTTACTCACGTCTGCATCATTCACAATGCGGATGGCCCGCCGCTGCAACCCATCCAAGGCATCGAGAAGGTACCTTGCGGAACCGTCCCAGAGGTGCGAGCAGTATTCCATTCCCGGCCGCACTTGCGCTTTATATAAGCGGTAGAGCTGACCGGGCGTGAAAAACCGCCGCACCCTGTTCAGGATTCCAACCCTGCGGGAAGTGGCGGATATTACGCCCTCGATATGACTCCTTGGATTAAGATCGCAGCGGATATCCATACCTAGGACACTAAGGTCATTCCGCATTGCGAGTGGAACACCCTGAAGAACGGGGATGGGAGAAAACGGGGATTTCTTGCACGAAAACGCGCACACCTGGTTTTTCTTGGCATTAAACTCAACCCGATTCCTGGTACCCCATGATGATATGAGATCCAAGGCCTGGTTGAGCTCAATGACAAGATCCTCGCGTCTCCTCTCAGTATCCGCCCGGCAACCAGGAGGCTTGCTGCAATAACGCCCATGAACCGTGCTGTCATCTGCATAGCAATGAATGTTGCCAAGCGACAACATATCATTAATATGCAGAATAAACAAGGTGGGCGAAAGCACAGAACCTTGTGGTACTCCTGCATTTACTGACATGAGCTGCGAAGCGTGTCCATCAACGAGGACACGTATTCTACGCTCATGCAGAAAGCCGGAGATCCACTTGCACAGGTTGTCGGGCAGACCGTATGCCGGGAGCTTGGAGAGAAGGCCGCGATGCCAGACCCTATCAAACGCCTTGGCTATGTCGAGACTCACAGCCAGAGCCTCGCCATGCCTGTCAATCGCCTCGCCCCAGTGATGTAATACAAACGCTAGAAGATCACCCGTTGATCGATTATGACGGAACCCGTATTGTCTGTCACTGATCAACGAGTGATCCTCCAGGTAGCGAACCAATTGACTGTTAATTAGTCGCTCCATGACTTTACACATCACTGAGGTGATGGCGATTGGGCGATAATTGTTAGGGTCTGACCGATCACCCTTTTTGGGGATCGGCTGCACATTGGCTTCCCTCCAAGATTCAGGCACAACACCTGAGAGGTAGGACGATCGGTATAGGCGCGTCAGTGCAGGAGACAACTCCGCTGCACACTTTTTGAGAACAAGCGCTGGGATACCATCAGGACCACTAGCCTTCCGGACGTCGAGAGACTGCAGCTCACGCCGCACATCACAATGCCTGATACGGATATCAGGCATTGTGTGACCGCAACCGGGCAGCGTAGGTGGTAAATGAGCATTGCAATCCTCGAGTCTCGAATTAGCCGCGAAGAGGTTTGCCAGTAAATCGGCCTTCTCTTGCGAGCTATGGGCTAGTGTTCCATTTCGATATCTCAGCGGTGGCAGCGAGGGGCGACAGAAATTAGATTGGACGGCCTTAGCCAAGCTCCAATAAGCTCGACTGCTTGTCGGGTGATCGGCCAAAGCACATCCAATCCTGGAGACGCGCTGGGCATCCGCTCTAACGTACGCCCTCTTGCAAGCCTTGGCAGCACGGTTGTAGGCTGCTTTGAGGGACTTAAGATTGGGATCCTTCGTAGCGCGACCCCCGATCCAAGCGCGATACGCCGTCTGTTTTTTACCAACAGCATCGGCGCATGCACGATTGAACCAGGAGCGTCCTCGACCGTGGCCCGCGATCTCAGAGGAAGGAATGTAATATTCCATTCCTAGTCTGATCTCGCAAGCAACGGCGTCGGCACTCGCAGAAGGATCCTTTCCCTCAAAGCAGCGCTGCCGCCAAGGGATGGATGCGAAATAATCCCGCATACCATCCCAATCTGCCGACGAGTAGTGCCAGACCCTGCGCTTGACCTTCACGGGACGTGGAGGCAAAGCGCGAGGTACTGACGTCCCAACCAGGCAGTGATCGGAGGTCCCCAGAGGAGCACCGACCGACACCGTATACCCAGTCGGGTGACTCGTCAACAGAAGGTCCAGCAGAGAGGGCGCATGACTCGCCACATCTGGGATCCTGGTAGGCTGGTTCACCAGTTGTGTCAAGCCATGAGTCAAGGCGAATGCATGAGCAGTTCTGCCAGCATGGTCAGTTTTGGAGGATCCCAACCACAACTCATGGTGTGCGTTGAAGTCCCCCAGAACAACCAATTCCGCTGTTGGGAACTGCTCCTGCGCGTCGTCTGTCACCTGGCTAATGTAATCAAATAGCCGAGTTGTCTCCACGTCCCCGTCGTGTGACCTGTAAAGGCACACGTAAACCCGACTCTGGGAGCCGAGGTCGACGTGCACCCACAGGGTGGAGAAGGAGGGGTCCTCCATGCAGCGCAGACGGCGACAGCAGACGTCCGACCGAACATACAGACATACCCCGGCCCTCGGCCTGAAGCTTTCTTCAAGTGAGTAGCCGGGGTAAAGCAAGTATGTGGTATCGGTCGGACTACAAATCTGCGTCTCCGTCAGGAAGAGAAGAGCAGGCCGGGCCGTCTCAAGATGGTGGTGGACGGCATTAAGGTTCGAATGGAGTCCGCGGATGTTAGCGAACTCCATTGTGAAAGCGGTGGTGGGGTTACGCACCGCTGTAGGTCCTTTTCTCTTTTTAGGCACTGTCATGGAGTTGATGGGGGGAGGAGGTGAAGAAGCGGTCGAGGGTCTAGTGTCAGAGTAATCAGAAGGCCGCAACAAGCGCCCGTCCACTAAAAGAGCCGAGAGGAGGTGAGCTGATCCGCCGGACGGAAGGGCCCCCGTACCCTCCCAGGATAGGCCGCCGGGACCCCACATCCGGTCACCAACCGGCACGACGGACCCACCCAAGATTATGCGCGGCATGGTGGGGCAGCCTCTCGTGGTGGTTAGTCACGATTGGGCCCCTGTACTGTACCGCGGGCGGCCAGCGGTACAACCGTTTCTACAGGTCTCCCTGGCCGACGGATCAAAACACCTCCAACCGACTGTGAACCGGCTAATACCTGCACGGCCAAACATCGTACCCCGACTCTAGCCCCCCGACGATAACCGGACATACACTGGCTGATCCCGGAACGCGACACACTTGCGTGTGCCACTATGGCGGGTTTTTCGCCCTGTGTACGCTGGTCGCTATCCGGGCGGATATAAATATCCTACCACCAGCAAATAGTCTTGGGAGTCCGTACCGCAACCAACTAGGCTATCGATGCTATGCAATACGTTGCAATAATTAATATTACATGAAATTATAAATGGTGAATAATAACAAGTTTAAATTAAGTGTCTTTGAAAGTTGTGCCAATCCTAATATAGTAGCCAGATAGGCAAAGTTTGGAACACTGTATGTGTATTCTGGTTCAAGTTGAATGACAGCCCTGTCAACATACTGAATTAATATCACGTGTTTCAAAGTAATTAGTTTCTAATATATGAAACTACGCAATTAACACCATATGAATTAATTTGAATGTTTATTTATTTTGTCTTGATATTATATTATTAATGTTTAGAGCAGGCGTGAATTTTATGTCTTTATTTATTTTTCATTTTACATGAAAGAACATAAGCTAATACTTGCATCCTCAAGTGGTAGGCAGAGATACAACAGTAGAGTTAGCTGAACTTTCTTATATGTGGTGAGCCTATCGCCACATCTGGTGCAAATACTTTGTTTTATATATTGTGTCAAAAAACCATTTATTTAATTTCCACCCTCGATAACCTATGTGCTTTCCAATTTAGAAAATCAACCACAGTATGTGATTCCCAGACTTGTGATTTGAACTTGTTAACTCACCAATTTCTTAGCTTATGTACGCTGCCACTATACCAATGAGATAATTTTCATTTCCATAATTATAATAACTAAAGTGGAGATGGGCGGGACACCTGATTAGGCTGAATGACGGCAGGTGGACTAGGGCGGTTACAGAGTGGTGGCCTAGAAGAGGACAAAGAGAGAGAGGCAGACCACCAGCCAGATGGTCTGATGACATCAAGAAGGCGGCCGGCACAAGCTGGACGAGATTAGCATAGGACCGGAACGAATGGCATGAAAGAGGAGAGGCCTATACCCAGCAGTGGGTCGATACAGGCTGAAAGAAGAAGAAGAAGAATTATAATGGTTTCTAATGTTTACACGAATATGTTTTAAGACATTGAGCTCTTTCTACGTAGACCGGACTACAACAAATAAAACTAAAAACGAATTATATGGAGGGTAGAAACATTGTACTATACTTTCTTGACGACATACAACTCAGTCCACCCCGTGACCATGAAGACTGTAAAACCTTCGAAACGTCGGGTTAAAAAAGTAATATAAACTGCGATAAAATCCGTAAAATTAGTTGAATTTCAATATGTAATGTTCATGTGAACTTAAGAAATCATTAAATAAAATCATAACAAGAGATGTGAAATACATAAGTTTTTTTTATTTCAATGACACCGGCAATACAATCAGGGTCAGCGCTTATCTATTTCCAAATACAAAAGCCAATCAAATGCGATTACAACTCAAGAGCTGCGGGTCCCTTACCCGAAAAGTTCCTTTACAATACAATAGCAATAGACTGTACATAATTCAAAATATAATTTGGGCAACATTTTACACTTCGTCTTAAAGTTTATACAGTTAGAAATATACATTAACGATATCTAAAACAAAGTATAATACATTTATATCAGTTTAAAAAGGTAATTATCAAGAGAATTGTTAACGCAGGCGAAATGAAAAACAAAAACTAAAGCAAAAATGTCTCTGATTTTAATGAATCCCGAAAATTAAAATCCGCTCAGCAGCAAATAATACGATTACACGCAACATCGTTAACCTTTCAGTTAATTGGACCAGCGGTCGGTAAACAAAATATATAAACGTTTTTATTCAAGCACGTTGGTCGCTTTGTAATCAAGGTTTCCGTTCTGTATTTAATTTCGCGTAAAATCCGCATGATTTGAAAGAAGAAATCGCTAATCAATGAAATTGTAAACGTTATGTCCGAATTGGCAAAAGCGTTCATGTCGTTTACTTGCAATGGCATGGAACCAGAAAACTAGATAAAAGAACATGGAAACAACAAAAATCAACGTCTCAAAGTAACCGTAAAAGTCGTAAGAATTGGTGACTCCATTTTTGAAGTAAAAACTTCATTGACACTTTTGGGATGGGGAAAAAGCACTGAACTAGCGTGACCATTTCGCTTAGATTATTTTACTTTTGACATAAGCACGCCTATGAAGTTCTATAATTATTGACAAACAAATGTAAAGATGTTTCAAAGAAGAACATAAATTCCAAAGTTTTAAGATTTCACTTCTGTCGGCATACCTGAGAATTCTCATACGAGTTTCGAAGGTATGTGAAGTCTACCAACCCTCAGTAGAGCAGCAGTGGGACAATGTTTAATACAGGGCTAGTATTATTATTATTATTACTTCTGTCGGTAGTCCCCATGACTGCTTATTATTTATTTATCGACTCGTGTCTCTGTCGTGATTCGCATATCAATTACGCAATATACCACATTTTGGACATCTGGCAAGTTCCAATATGATATATTAGCATAGTTTGGTGTGATTGAAATTGTTATACAAAAAGCGCTCTATTTGTTAAGGTTTCATTGATGTTATTGTGGAATTCATCATTTCGATTCCGCCCACGGGAATCAATAGCTAAAAATAGCGCCCACTTTGAGTTCATATTTATCGTGTGCCCTACACGGCGTAACGTCGGCGATTATAAATCGGTAGCCCTTTTCCTAAGTCAATATTTCAAAAGCTATATTACATTAGAGTCAAAGATGGCTGGAATCTGCCAAACATAGATAGAAGTGGAATTCCTTTTACCCGAATGGGGTCCATACTTTATTTAAACAAAAGTATTATAATTGTTACTAATTTGCAAATTTCAAATATTGCTAAAATAATTTAAAGATTAGTTTATATTATTTTATTAGTTATTAGATCTACATGGAATCAATAAAGATTATTATTATATTATATTAGAAACCGGAATAATGGGGCGGGCCAAGGATGGATGCAGACTGAAGGTCGAAATGGAGACCTACATCCAATAGTAGATGTGGATAGACTGAAATTATTGTTATTATAATGCTCCTATAAACAGGCATAAATTGGTAAAATGAGCGGTACTATCATCCAACATTTTCACCTAGATATAGGTGCTGCTAACTATCAGCACAGGCTCTGACAGTTAGCGACATAAGAGGCCGTGGGTTCGATTCCCGCACCGACCAAATGTTTGTGTGGCAGACAGATATTTGTTTCGGGTTTGGATGTCGTGGCACCGTATTCTCTCGTAGTTCTTGATACCCACGATACAGTTTTTGCCTAGTGTGGTGTCAGAACCATATGTGAGACTGTGGGAGTATTTAATTTTATTTATTTATCTGTGCTTGACGAGGAGCAATCATATTTAACATACATAAACCATTACAATGGAAACAATATTTTACATAAAATGATACGTATATGCAAACGTCGTTATGATCACAAAGAACATGCAAAGAACGTATGTTCTACATACATATGGACATTTGAACACAAAAAGGATCTAAATGTGAAGTTTGTTTCCGTAGGACAGAGTAATATAATTTCGGAGAAACGAAACTAGGAATGGCCAGTGCGTAGACAGTATTAAGAAAAGAGGGCGAAATGCGTTATTACATGCCTTTGCCTTACTCTTACATTTTAACATAAAGGTTTTATTGCGTTCCTCAATAGTATTTCCTTGTAATTTTGATAGTATTGCCTTACATGTTCCATTTTCAAATATACTGGATATAATATAGTTCATAGTCTTGGGGTGTTTATATTCTTGACTATTCATATATTAAATATATATATATATATATTAAAGCGAATTATTCAACTAATCATTTATTTATCACGAAACTTAAGGAAATATGTTGCTTCAAAAGAATTTCTTACATTTTACAATAGCATCTTAAAAATTTAATTGCGTGGTGAAGGTCAAGACTCAGGTGAGCCGTTAAAGTTAAAAACGATTAAAAATAAGTTAATAACTATCTCACTGTTTCTAAATTAAAATATCCTTCAATACAAAAATACACTCGCCTTTATGCGAGGACTATGTTTAATTAAATTCTTGGCTATACGATGATTTCTATTTTCGTGATTGGTAAATTTTTGTTTGGCCGCAAAAGCTAACCAATGACATAAAATTATACACACAGAAAATAGCATACCTAAGTTTTGTTCTTAAATACGTGTTTCTATAGATATTGCAGACGACTACAGCAGGCACTACAGCAGCTACCACTAAGGCAGTAAGTATTTTATATCAAAATATAACAATACAATCTAGATAAAAGGACGTCATACTATACATTAGTCTAGAGAGAAACTATCCGATCTTTAAGTACACCTTGACCATTAACCATTGTTAGTGACACACTAACGTGATATATTGCTAATAATAGATCAGGACACCTATTGTTCTCTAGGTCATACATTCTTTAAAAGGAACTTTTGTCTGATCTGATAAAATTCTTTGGGAATTGTGCATTTTACCTTAATTTTAAAAAACAATTTAGTATCAGCCCGGAGTCTGGAATTGAGCCCGGTATTAATAAACTTAACGGAGTTTAATAAACTACCACCAGTTCGGAATGCAGTTATCCATGTGGAAGAGTCTGGCAAGAAACCCCATGGTTGCTCTTTTAAACACAGCCCTTTAATTACAATTATTAATGTAGGTACATCGACTACTTCCTTAAACCACTGATGCTGTTCCCAATCCTGGCAATACCCACAACTACTCGAAACTACAACGCGACTAGGGCAGTGCAGCCCAGATAACAGCGCCCCCCATCCAGGATCATTATCCAGGATTGAGCACACCATACAGCCCGCGCAACTACTTTGAACAATAAGGTTTACTTTAAACTAGGTAGGCACCGTCCGTTAAACCGTAATCCGGCATTACGACCTCTAAAGCTACTAACTGTTTCAACGATTACTCCCGAATGCCGCACCAAAGGCGAGGTGCTCTTTTATATTGTGATTTTCGTTGTGACTCACTCCTCTGCGAGTGAGATCACACGATAAACAACTCTAGGTACTAGGTAACTAGGTAGTTTAACCTTCAAAATAGCGAAATAAATGACGGTACCCACAGCTTACAATAAATAAAGTTATTAGCAAGTTCAATTCAGTGTCTGTATTCTTGATGCTCTGACATATATATGTATGTATGGTAAAAACATCACACCCAAGATGTATTCCTTACTTTAACGTCGGTAAGAAACCCATAATTATTTTGGTTTGTGATTATTTATTGAAGGTAGTGATCACTTACCATCAGGACACACTTGCTCGTTTGCCGAAATCCTACTAATATTATAAATGCGAATGTTTGGATGGATGATTGTTACTCAATCACGCTACAACGGATCTGAAATTTGGCACAGAGATAGATTATAGTTTGAATAGCACATAGGCTACTTTTTATTCCGGAAAAATGTACAGTTCCTGTGGGACAGTTTAGTTTTTCACAAAGCAATGGATCGACATGATTTTTTGCATAGTGGCAGATTAGGGATCAGAAAATGACATAGTCTACTTTTATCCCGGAAAAAATTCACGCTTCCTATGGGATAGCAAAATATAGAAAGGTGTAATAGCTTAAAATGCCTCCATGGATTGTATACCTTTTATTCCAAAAATAACCTCCACTCGGGTGGAGCCGCGGGCATCATCTAGTCCACTATAAAAATTACATAATTTATTGTTAAATTGTCTTAAATATAATTACTACATCATAATAGGTTTATTACAGCAAATCGTATTATTGGTTGTTTTTTTTGTATTAACTGAGGATCGGTGTAGACATGGAGTTGCGAGGAAGTAGGTACTATCTATAATATCAAAGTACATCTCAACACCTGTTTACGAATAAAGCAATAATCAAGGGAGAGTGAGGGAGAGATTCTTCAACGAGATTGATCTTTCAAGCACCTTGAAAAAATTAGGGAGCAGATCCGAAGGGAGGGAGCCGTGCCAGTAATACGATATTATAATTTGATAAAACAGTAAAAAATTTAAAATTGTTTAGACTTAGAAATTTATTATAATGATTTTCATAAAAATGATAAACTTTTGTATTAGAAATTGTATTTGCAAATTGAAATTATTACATATAATTTTTACATGTCTGTAATTTAAACTGGTGTGGTGGCATTTATCTGACATACCCAGATACAGAAACAAGCTTTGTTATTTTCTATTTTAAAGTCCAGCCAACCATGTTTGTCTTTAACATTATTATGTGATGTAATATTGGTAGTAACACTTAACTAATAATACTATTTGTTAGAAGACCAAAGAATATAAGAATAACTTTATAACACGACTGGAATTATAAGAAAAATTTAAAAAGTAACATCAAAATTTGGCGATTAGATCTTAAAATCCATGCAAACTACATAGAAAAACATTATTTACACCAGTTTTAATTATAGTATTCGTACAATACTGTGTATTGTGTTCTTTGTTACCATATCTCGTTACTTACGCACTTACTGTTCAGAAGTACGTACATTTTACTGGTCGAGAATGCTTTTGGGAATTTTATTCTTTACAATACGTTTTATAAAGTGTATATATTTGTACACGAATTTATTTTCTTATCAATGCCTGTCTGAAGGAGACTAAATGTCATACTAGAGTAGCCCTTCAGAAATCTCCCATGCTGTGCTAACTGCAGCAATTCAGACATGTTTACTCTGTAGTCTATATTTGGCCTCTGCGTGGATTTGAATAATCTAGAAATAAACGTATATTTGTCACTAAATTTTGCATACCTATTTAAATTTACCGAGACTCAAATGGATAATAAAATATCTTTTTTTTTGTTTTGCCAATATTTTTCCATATCTTTTCCAATTTTAAAGCATTAAAAGCTAACGGTCTTATTCATAATAAAACGCTTATCGAAGGTATAAACCTATATTAGTTAAAACGTCATATAAGCCTATGGAACGTTTCATAAAATTCTTTATTCATAATCGTTTCATAAAGCTTCGATAAATAAAATGTCCCTATCGTACACAATGTTGCCATTTCGTAGAAAAAACGTGATTTCAATTGATTTCATCGAGGTTTTGTCTCTGGAAAGAGCCAAAAAAAGACAACTTGTCATTGTCATTGTCATTTGTAAACAAACTTTACTCTTGAGGGTAATCACTGTCGTAAAGCCATATATTATTATTATTATTATATTATTATTATTTAAGCCGATTATTTCGAAAAACGATACCGTTTACGGAATTCCTTGTCATCCAGAGAAAGTGGATCGAATCTCTGCCTATACAATTTCCTAGACGAAAGATTTTCAATAAGTGCAATGGTATGCAGGGATTGTAAGGCTTGCATTTTTAATAGGTAAGTAAATAAAATGCGCTACAAGGTCGATCTCGTATATAGTATAATACTCTTTGGTCGATGTGTTTTTACTTGATTAAAAGTGACATCGAAAATAAGCGTCAAACACGAGACAGCTGATCGACGTCGGCCATTTTTTTGCTATGGAACGTTTATAGAAGGGTCTTCGCTTCCTTAACTTTATCGGAGAGATAAGGAGCGTTTTAGCTCTATTGAGCCATTATGAATAACGTTTTTAACAAGCTCATATTAACGGCTATTTAAACCTCCGATAACTCATTATGAATAAGACCGTAAGAGTTTAGTTATTAGTTACTTAGTTATTTTTTAGTAATACGGTAAGACGTGTTACTAAAAAATAGGACATCAAAAACAGACGATATATTTTTTTATTCTCAATAGTATTACGGTCTTATTCATAATAAAACGCTTATCGAAGGTATACACCTATATTAGTTAAAACTTCATATAAGCCTATCGAACGTTTGATAAAATTCTTTATTCATAATCGTTTCATAAAGCTCCTATAAATAAAATGCCTCTATTGTACACAATGTTGCCATTTCGTAGAAAAAATGTGATTTCAATTGATTTCAACGAGGTTTTGTCTCTGGAAAGAGCCAAAAAACGACTACTTGTCATTGTCATTAGTAAACAAACTTGACTCTTGACGGTAATCACTGTCATAACGGTGGAGCCATATATTTTTTAAAAAAGAAGAAGAAGACTCTTAGTGGAAAATTTCATTTGCCTTGCAATCTAGAAAGGTCTCATTTGGTCAGAATGCAGCAATCTGCAAAGCGGCCGAGGGGTGAAAACTGGCTAGAGGAAGACAAGGTTGGTGCAGCCATTTTCTGGTTATCAATATTCCTCTTTGCGCTATTTATGTATCCATTACTAACAACATTGTTTTTGCTTACAAGCCTTTCTTGAAGGAGTTAGTGAGGGAGCGGGTTCGTGTCATCAAGAATAAAAATACAGACACGAACTCCAATTCCTTAAAGGTGGCGGCGTGGAGCGATTTGAGAGAGAGGTGCAACTTACTACTAATACAGTTTAATAATGAACTGTACCCAACAATAAAAAAAACATATAATAATTATACATCTAATCTTAAGTCTACATTCACACCCAAAAATTGTAACATAAATATCAAAGAAAAGGTATTGTATTATTTTGTATATTTATACACTGCATTATTTCAGGTTCATCGCACAGCCGCAGAACAAATTGCAGCGGTGGAAATGCAATGTAGGAGAGAGCTGCATGCTCTGCAGATAGATAGTGACCACCAGAGAATTAAAAATTTAAACTTAAAAGAAACATTACTAAAAGAAACTAAATAAAATTATAAAAAACAAAATGACGAATAAAAAATATAGATAACTGAATTTTAAATGATGTTTAATTATTTACCTTTGAGTGATAAAATTTCATTCATTGAAGTGCCTTGCTATAAAAGCCTGCAAGATGGCAGAATTCCCTCCCAGTCTAGGATTTGAATCAATGTTAGTATGAGATTCAGACACCTCTTCAATATTGGACACACTTTCCTCTGTGGCATATGTTTCTCTTTGAGCAATTGCAATGTTGTGCAACACTGCAAGAGCCACAATAGTAGTCTTCACACACACATACACATACACTCACGCCTGTAATTTCCGAAGGGGTAGGCAGAGGTGTAACTAGTACACCCACTTTTCGCCAAATTTCGGTCCCATGATGTGATAGGGGGCGAGCCTATCGCCATACCGGGCACAGATTCCAGACTCCGGGCTAATACTGGGAATTTCCAGATAGAAAAACCCAATATCACTTTACCCGACCCGGGGATCGAACCCGAGACCTCACATAGCAGTGGTAAACGCATGCGCAATTACAACTGCGCCACCGAGGCAGTCAGGCAGTCTTCACATTGCCAAATTTTACAGGAATGCCATGAAGCAGGCACTGGAAGCGCTGTTTCCACACACCAAAGCAAAGCTCCACAACATTTCTTGTCGCAGTATGTGCCTCATTGTATTTCCGTTCAGCATGACTAAGTGATCTCAAAACAGGTGTGAATAAATATTGTTCCAGTCTATACCCTGAATCTCCTAAAAGTCTACCCCTAAACTCTAACGCCCCTGCCTCAAAACGTTCTTTTAGAGTGGATTCATTGAATATCCGGGAGTCATAAGTGCTGCCTCGCCATCTAGTAACAATATCCCTGATTTGAAGACTAGCATCACAAGTCACCTACAATAATTCTGAGTTTAGAGTATGCAATAAAGTAAAACCTACCTTAATTTACAACTTTAAATATTCCTGAAATATTACCTGAACATTGATGGAATAATATCCCTTTCTATTTATATAGTATTGGGCTACATCACCACCATGTTTTTTTATTTTTATATGGGTGCAATCAATACAATCAATTACAGAGGGGAAGCCTCTTATTTGGTGAAATTCCGACGACCCGAACACCTTATTGCAGTTAATACTTGCAATTCTGGTGATGTGCCACAACCTTTACGATTCAGCTGCAACTCTTCGCGGACTAAATCAATAATAACAGCAGCCGATTCTTTCGAAAAACGATACCGTTTACGGAATTCCTTGTCATCTAGAGAAAGCGGATCGAATCCCTGCCTATACAATTTCCTAGACGAAAGATTTTCAATAAGTGCAATGGTATGCAGGGATTGTATGGCTTGCATTTTTAATAGGTAAGTAAATAAAATGCGCCACATGGTCGATGTCATATATAGTATAATTTTCCGTATATAGTATAATACTTTTTGAGTATAATACTCTTTGGTCGATGTGTTTTTACTTGATTAAAACTGACATCGAAAATAAGCGTCAAACACGAGACAGCTGATCGACGTCGGCCATTTTTTTGCTATCAAACGTTTATCGTAGGCTTATAGAAGGGTCTTCGCTTCTATAACTTTATCAGAGAGATAAGGAGCGTTTTAGCTCTATTGAGCCATTATGAATAACGTTTTTTAACAAGCTCATATTAACGGCCTTATAAACCTCTGATAACTCATTATGAATAAGACCGTTAGTTTTTAGCAGCCAAGCCTAGTCGGTCGCGGTGCGGACTGTCAAGACGAAAGTCGTATGTTCGAGACCAGTCCAAATGGCATACACCTCTGACTTTTCTAAAGTTAGGTGTGTATTCATTGTTAATTATCGCTTGCTTTAACTGTGAAGGTTAATATCGTGAGGAAACCTGTATACTTGAGAATTTTCAGAAGAATTTCAAAGGTATGTAAAATCTTCAAACCCCCATTAGGTCAGCGTGGTGGACTAAGGTCTAACCCCTCTCGTATTAGTAGAAGAGGCCCGTACCCAGCAGTAGGAGAATATTAAATACAGTGCTGGTGTTATTATTATTACAATAGTATTAGTTAAAAAAGTGACATTTAACGCTCAGACTTAATTGCACACCAACAATTATATCTTAAACTAGCTGTTGCTCGCGGCTCCGCCCGCGTGGAGGTTATTTTCGGGAGCATAAGTATACAATCCAAAGAGTTGTCCTCTGCACTGTAGCGATTGTCCAGCCTCTCAGTTGTTGTGCCTGAATCTAGAGATTGCATCTAAAGAATACCTCATAAGTTTAACCTCACTTTGCCCCTTACAGGCATGATTTTTCAAAAACGTTGAAACACGTATTTCTCTATTTCCTACCAAAAGCCTTAATATGAAATTTCAGATCCCTAACTTGAGGAATGAATCTATCATTCCCATACAAATATTTGAACCCTTTCAAAGTTGTGTTTTGAAGAAAAAAGATAGCCTATGTCCATGTACAGGATATAATCTATCTCCTTGCCAAATTTCATCACAATCCGGTCAGCCGTTTTGTCGTAAAAAGGTAACAAACAAACAAACCGATGGTCTGACGGAATGACGGACTGATGGACTGACGGACTGACGGACTGACGGACTGACGGACTGACGGACTGACGGACTGACGGACTGACTGACTGACTGACTGACTCACCCTCTCACTCTCTCACTCTCTCACTCTCTCACTCTCTCACTCTCTCACTCTCTCACTCTCTCACTCTCTCACTCTCTCACTCTCTCACTCTCTCACTCTCTCACTCTCTCACTCTCTCACTATCTCACTATCTCACTCGCTCACTCTCTCACTATCTCACTCGCTCACTCTCTCACTCTCTCACTCGCTCACTCTCTCACTCTCCCACTCTCTCACTCTCTCACTCTCTCACTATCTCACTCTCTCACTATTTAACTTCGTGTAAAAATGTGAAACACGTATTTCTTTATTTCCTACCAAAAGCCGTAATATGAATTTACAGACCCCTAAGTCGAGGAATTATGGATTTCCCATACAAATTTTGACCTCCTATTTGACCCCTTTCAAGGTTGTTTTTTGAGAAAAAATATAGCCTATGTCCTTCTCCAGGATATTATCTATTCCCTTACCAAATTTCGTTACAATCCGTTCAGCCGTTTAGTCGTGAAGAGGTAACAAACAAACAAACAAACAGAGTTACTTTCGCATTTATAGTATTAGTATGGATTGATAAGAATTGTTTTTTTTAGCATTTTTTGATGTATAAAAAAACCTATATAATAATATAATATTTAGAACACTAGCCGGCTATGAAGCGAAAGGCAATGGGTAGACCCCGCACCAGCGATCTATATGTACTACGTACTAAATGCGGTGACCAGAACAAACGTTATGTTCCACCGAGTTGAGGTGTGTACTCCACACCGACGTTAGTATGCTTCATGCCACCTACGAATGCACATCAGTTAATTTTAGATATTTGTAGCGACATTCCCGAACAAATCTGCCTTAAATTGATTTACAATGAAACTGTTAATAGTATATAAGGTAAATAACATAATTTCATAACGTTTAGAACGTAATATCAATTAATATTAATTAATTTTGAATACGGGAAGCCTATATTTCAAAACAAATTCATTCTATAGTTTGTCCCGTTTTAGCGCGCGGAAAGTCCCGTTCGAGAGACAGTGACGGGAGATTTACTTCCAAATAGTTCTTAGTAAAATGATAGATGGCATTAGTGGGCGGACAAGGTTATCGGAACATCTTTTTTCTTCGACAGTTCGTGTCTATAGACTATAAGTCAGTGCCCCGCACCGAGATAAATGTTTAATAATAATAGTACATCCAACAATCACTCACATAGATTGACAAAGGTCAATCCTACATCGTGGGTATCTAGAACTACCAGGAACTACGGGCCACGAAACAAATATTTGTAGAGCACACAAGCATTGGTCTCTGTGCAGAGGTCGAAATTCTATAGCTGCCTACTCGCCCGCTTCTCCATGGAGGCTGTTTGTAACCCACAAATATTTTGTTTCCGGTATGAGCTTTGTGGGCTGTATGACTATCGTAATTGACATGTCACTAATACCACCTAACACACACAATTTAACCCATTGTAGAGTCAAGAATATGAGTGTGACTGTTAGATGTTTTTATGATTTTTACTAGCTGACCCGGCAAACGTTGTTTTGCCATATAAATAATCGGGGATAACTAATTAAATGACGATTGATCAGTTTTCGACCGGAGAGGAAAAATGATAAAATTACTAAAATGGCTATTAAAAAATAAGGGTTGATCGTAGAAGGGTGAAAATTGAGGATTGTATGTATTTTTGTATGTTGTATCATAAAACAAAAGAAATTAAAAATTTTGTCTAAAAAAAAAATTTAGGGGTGGACTACCCCTAACATTTAGGGGGATGAATAATAGATGTTGGCCGATTCTCATAGATACCGGATAAGCACAAAAAATGTCATCAAAATCGGTCAAGCCGTTTCGGAGGAGTATGGCAACGAAAACTGTGACACGAGAATTTTATATATTAGAAGAGAGATATCGGTGGTTGTTGATTTAAGCGACATTTTTTGCGATATTGAGTTATGTAAAAAAATAAACCGGAATAGGGTAGTTGACAGTAAGTAAAAACCTGATATAATTTTGTTTTTTATAATACATTTTAGTCTAAAAATATCGAAAATTAATCCAATTTGTTAATTTATATGTGATTATTTAATATTTTCAAGACATAAACATGTACAAAATAAAGCATTTTGTTACATGACATGAAACAGCCCAGACTGCATGACGTCACAGTATCATCAAATGTCAAATTGTTTTGTTGATAGTTCGAGAATCCATACATTGAGGTACCAAATCTTTTGTAATTTTTAGTGATCAGTTGCAATCAGTCAGTTGCAATTTGTTCAAAAAACCAAAATCTAAATACATTAGTTATATACGAAGGGTTTTCTAAGGCAAATAACTGTAATTTGCCTCGAATAGACGTGATGAAGTTGGGAGAATTTTTGGCGGCAAACAAAGATTTTTATTCAACAGAATATAAAAATGACAAAACTTCTATGTAAGTAATAATTCATAAAAATATAATAATTTATAAGTCAAGACCTTATAAAATTGCTTTTTACATACTCTTATTGGTAGATTTATTATCTTTAGAAAATTTTAAATTATTAGAGGTTACATTGAAATGTTTAATTTTAATTATGGTCTGCAAGAACTTACACAATTATTTCATCATTATAGGTCTTCCAGGCTATGTCAGGGAAAGAAATATGACTTTAAAAAAATTCAAATTAATAACACCCAACAGTCACACACATAGCGCCGACCCCACACTAAGATACGAGTCTTGTGTTGTGGGTATCAGGGACTACGAGAGACTTTCGGTCTCACAACACCCAGACCCCGGACACAAATTTAATAAAATAGACCATGAAGAATAATATAAAACGGTTTCCCAAAAATAGTCAACTAGACTATTAGCTTATTTTGAGCCTTGTTTCAAAATGTCGCTTAAATCAAATAGCCCGCTAGCTGTTTTTTATTACAGCGAAAAAAAAACTCACCAAATAAGCTTGACAAATAAATTCATATAAATTTCTGCACACTGCTAAATAACTTTGATTTAGTAACACAATACTTTATAATAAATCTTCTATTTCATCGCTAAATATTGTTTTATTGATGGTATATGCTGTTTTATTTGCATTACAGATGTTTTATGAGGCAGTCAACGCAGTCTTACCACATGTCCGTACATTTTAAAACGTATGGTTATAAATATCTACGTCGTAGTAAATCTATTTAAAGAAACATACATTTATGTAGCTTGCAGCCTTTAATTGCTTTTTAGCGGCGCCTTGGGGTGAGTTTGGCTGTCTTGTTTCATGATAGGATTCTATGCAACGTACTAACGGGAAAAATACAATAACTATTTTGTAATAAATTTTAATACTATAAGTGCACAAAGTAAGTTAACGTTCACATCTAAGCTCGCCATATTCGTCTCAAATTCCAATCTCAGGCAGTCAGTTGTATGGCAGTGTTGTGGGCAGAGGTGTTATGCTACCTATGTTATGCGTTACCATAACACCTCTGCCCACTCCTTCTGCAATACCAATTATATATTTGCAATATTTTTTTTCTACAATAGAACAATAAGCACGGACAATCTGAAATTCTCAATATCGTTGCTAATGTGGTTTCTAATTGTGTTTGCTTGTTTCTGGGAGAAAACTGAACCTTGTTTATTATATATTTGTGTTTTAGCTGGTTTATCACCTTCCAGTGGCTCTAAAATTAATAAATAAACATATTTGTAAAAATATTTTTCACCAATACTTAAATCATTCGGATTTTAATAATTATATTATGCGTAACAATACAGATAAAAATGTATTGTTTGTAAACAGGCGGGGGATTGCTATTGCGTCTGAGTGCGTCAGTCATGACGATGGTGGGCGGCGCCTGCGAGTCACCTCTCCACTGACACAGCACGCCCTCATACGACCACGACCTGCCACTTTTAATTGACACTATTTAAGTTCGACTACTGTCTCGGGATTGTTTATCAGCGTATTCAACTGCGCGTCAGATTTCTGTGTACTTTGTATAAATAATACTCTTATTTTGTATATTTAACTATGTTTATAGTAAAATATGTACGTAAATGTTCACAATCCTTTAATGACGACATACAGGTCGTTGTTCCCAGGACCATGAAGGTTGTAAAGCTTTCAAAACGTCGTCACATAGAAGTTAACAAAATATAATAATAATA
This sequence comes from Laothoe populi, assembly GCA_905220505.1. NCBI lineage: Eukaryota > Metazoa > Arthropoda > Insecta > Lepidoptera > Sphingidae > Laothoe > Laothoe populi. The sequence continues at coordinate 4,628,561 of HG992165.1, forward strand.
CTAGCCCTGTATTAAACATTGTGCCACTGCCGGGCACGGGCCTCCTCTACTAATGAGAGGGGTTAGGCCTTAGTCCACCAGGCTGGTCTAATGCGGGTTGGTATACTTCACATACTTTCGAAATTCTTATGGTAATTCTCAGGTATGCAGGTTTCCTCACGATGTTTTCCTTCACCGTGAAAGCAAGCGATAATTAACATTTAATACACACGTAGCTTTTAGAAAACTCAGAGGTGTATGCCATTTGGGTTTTGAACACACGAATTTCATCTTGACAGTCCGTACCGCAACCAACTAGGCTATCGCTGCTTTAAAAAAGTAAACAAAACTGCGATAAAATTAGTCTTATTTCAAGTATATGCTCTCATTTAATAAGAATAAAGACAATTTCTGACGCCTGTAAATTGTTAAAATCAAGTACGTGATTTTAAATACGCCTTAATCTGTCCCGAAGCCGTGAGGATTATCTTCCCATCGCGTCGGACCTTTTTGCAGACAAGCCAGAAAACAATTTACCTCTACTAATCAGTGTGTCGGCGAAAAAATAATGAGTTTGCACGCAAGGAAAATTTTCTTTGGAACAGGGGAGTTGTGCTACCTTTTCCACAGTCGGTGAAAGTTTTATTGGAAAATAGAAATGCTACATATGGTAAATTAGGGCGCGTCGTGTATGTCGTCGTGTAGCATTATATGGTTTTATGACTTAAAATTCAAATTTTTATATGAGATCTATTCATTTTCATATTGCAATATCATTCTATTATTTGACTCGCCGTAAACGCCACAGCAAGCCGCTACTTACGTCATTTTTCTTTAAAACAATGATAACCCAGTCATGCTGGCCCATTAATACTGTAGATATATTTTTTACACAGTTCTTTTCTAGTGCCTAGATAGGCAGACAAGCAGACGGGCCACCTGATGATAAGAAGTCACCGCCGCCCATAGACTTCTGCAATGCCCGAATCGGACTTTGCTGTGCCCGGGGCACAGCAAAGTCGCTGCCTAACTAACTTCTACCACTTTAGAAATCGAGACATTTCTGGGTTTACCTAATCGGTATATCTAAATAATTGTAAAATTAGCAGTCTATCTAACTATCGCTTTCTTCCTTTTGGAAATACACATATTGACAGATGGAGATGAGATAGGAAAATTGAGAATATACTTCATGTTTGAATACTTATAATACGCTGTACGTATTATACTGTGTATTGGTGAGCAACTTTTCTACAGAAAGTTTTAACGTAATACGAATATCTTATTCAAGGCGAACAAAAGTTTCTTTATACTTTTATTCTATTAGTTGGAAAGTACGGAATAAAACCGATGTATAAAAACGTACATAATACAGCTATTTATTAATCAAATTCTTTCAGGCAAGTTTGACCCATGGGTATGACAATAAGCACATGTTATGACAATATTGGACAAATATAGGTATAACCTCGGCAACCTGCAAGAAGTCTCCGTTTTCTCCCATCCCCGTTCTTCAGGGTGTTCCACTCGCAATGCGGAATGACCTTAGTGTCCTAGGTATGGATATCCGCTGCGATCTTAATCCAAGGAGTCACATCGAGGGCGTAATATCCGCCACTTCACGCAGGGTCGGAATCCTGAACAGGGTGCGGCGGTTTTTCACGCCTGGTCAGCTCTACCGCTTATATAAAGCGCAGGTGCGGCCGGGAATGGAATACTGCTCGCACCTCTGGGACGGTTCTGCAAGGTACCTTCTCGATGCCTTGGATGGGTTGCAGCGGCGGGCCATCCGCATTGTGAATGATGCAGACGTGAGTAACAGCCTGGAGCCGCTACAGCTGCGTAGGGATATTTCCTCGCTTAGCGTGTTCTACCGTCTGTATCATGGCGAATGCTCTGAAGAATTGTTTGATCTTATCCCTTCCTCTCCCTTCCATACCAGAACCACGCGTACTGGATTGCGGAGCCACAGCTTCGTGGTATCTACTACCCCGGCCCGAACCAAGAGGTTCGCAAACTCGTATTTTTGCCGCACCATCAAGCTGTGGAACAGTTTGCCAGCTACCGTGTTCCCTCCTTCCTATGATCCTGGGTCCTTTAGGCGTAATGTGAAGAAGCTAAACAGCAGGCCGGCATGATTGTGTTGAGTAGCGGGGGATAGACTGTCTCTCGCTACTTGATACTCTATCTGGACGGCACTGCGCTTACCATCAGGCGCAGTGTGGTCACTTTGCCGCGCCAGAATAAAAAAAAAAAAAAAAACCTCTACATTTTAAAGGTACAGACGTGACTTAAGCTATTAATATATATATTACTAGCGGGCCCGGAAGACGTCGTCCTGCCCGTAAAAGTAGCACCACACCGACTGCAGCGCCATTTGCCGGGCTGATTTGTGAATCTAAACCATCCAGGGCGCCACCCAAACGCATACAAAAAATTCATTCAAATGAGTCTAGCCGTTTAGGAGTTCAATGACATACACACGTACAGTAGAATTATATAAAGATATATTTATATATTTTTTAATTATACTGGAAATCCGGTGCCTCTGTGGCACAGTTGTAATTGCGCATACGTTACGACTGCTGTGTTGAGGTCTCGGGTGCGATTCCTGGTCGGGTAAGGTGATATTGGGTTTTTCTATTTAGAAATACTTCGTATCAGCCGAGTCTGGAATTGAGGCCGGTATGGCGATAGGCTCGCCCCTATCACATTATGGGACCGTAACAAATTCAGAGAAAAGTGGGTGTGTTGGTTACACCTCTGCCTACCCCTTCGGGCATCACAGGCGCGAGTGTATATATATATGAAATTCCGGCTAAGATTACAAGACAAAATCGTTAAAATTTGGTCAAGTTTCAAGAAATTCTTATGAAATCTTCTGACCCATTCGCTATTTAAGGTATACCATGTGAATTAATTACGATTTTTTTACTTAATAGTAGAATTTCTATAAGTGTTCTCTAATAATGTAAAAAAAATAAAGAAGCAGAAAATAACAGCTTGTAACGCAAGCTTAATTATATTTATATCTTATACGATAGAAATCTCGTGAAACCAGTCTTGCTCCATTTTTAATGTTCTTAACAAAGAAAAAAAAACCTCGCGTTGTATCTCTATCAAGAGCTATCAAGTCATGTAGAGCACATTATCAGTAATATGATTTTATGTTTATTATTTTCTTTAGAAGTGTTTAGCAGATTACGGTATACAATATGAAATGGAGTAATGTCGAAGGCTATTCATTTAATTCGCTCGGGGGCCCGTGAACGTCCGTTTAGGCACTTGAAAGGGGTGTCATGGGATATCCTAAGCCAATAAAGACCGCTAGGGTTGCCACATATCTAACGCCCGGTTTGAATTTACAGTTATTTATATCTATGGGGGTCTAGAGTTGGGGTAGGATGTTTGGCCGTGTTGCGGCCTTCTGAGTACTCTGACACTAGACCCTTGACCACTTCTTCACCTCCTTGCTCCATGGCATAATGTGAAGAAGCTACAAAGCAGGCCGGCTTGATTGTGTTGAGTAGCGAGGGATAGTTATTTCTCGCTACTGGATACTCTAATTGGACGGCACTGTGCTTACCATCAGAAGCAGTGTAGTTACTTTGCCGCGACAGGATAAAAAAAATCCAGTCATTGGATTATAAAATGAGTTGGGAATATCAAAAAGAATAACGTGTATAACATTATTTTTGATGAAATTGAAATACAGCTGTCTACTCTTGAACACAATTCCGATCGATCGGTATTGGATTTGATAGATTTCGTACTATTGAGCGCAATATTATTTCAAAATTGTGTAACCATTAATATACAGTAATTGGAATTAAGATTATCATACGAATGGTTATGCAATATTAAAATAATAAGGCGGTAGGTTCGCACTCAGAATAAGAAATCTTACAAATCAATACCGATCGATCGGAATTGTGTTACAGAGTAGACCGGCCGATCTTAGCTTAGCGTCGTTGGTATTGCAATATATTCTTTGTCAATATATAAAATTTAAATACATTAAAATCAAAGCCACCATAACTTAAAACAAAATAACTATTATCACTATTTTTTGTGACATTTCATAGAAATACGGTGACTGTGAGTTCCAGAGATAAGAATAAACACTGCGCTTCTGAATCATTAAGCCTCTTCTTTAAGTTAAGATAATTATTATTGTTATGTTAATTATGATAATATTTTAATATTCACCCATGATATTGTGGGTTTTTATGGGCGGTGAAAACCAATTAACATCAGGTATCTTATAATAAAATATATATATAATAAAAAAATGATTAAAATACTTAATACCTTATTTGCGTAATTCAATCGTGCGAGTGGCAACCCTATATTTCAACATAAGTAGCCTCGAGCTATCAAATTTGATAAATCACATTCAGTTTACATACCTTTCGATTAACTAGATTCTCAGAAATACCTTTAGTATATTTACTGTCAAGGTTAGATTATGCCAATAAATATTTGGAATATTAAACTTGACGAAAATATTGACTTTACAATATTATACATTGTTTTGGGAAATAAACGGCACAGTTATCCATAATTTAAATGAGTAAAGATCAGAGAGTATAGATCTTTAAAACTGTCGCATTAGTTTTAGCAGCAATAATCATTAGTTAATTAAATTAAAAGTTAATTAAACGTAATTTAAAAGTGAATAATGAATATGAATACTGAATAACACCCAACAGTCACACACATTGCCCCGACCCCACACTAAGATACGACTCTTGTGTTGTGGGTATCAGGGACTACGAGAGACGCACGGTCTCACAACACCCAGACCCTGGACACAAATATCTGCCTGTCACACAAACATTTGTCCCGGTGTGGGAATCGAACCCACGGCCTCTCGTTTCACAGCCGGCTACTCACCTACCGCGCCTGTCAAATTAATTGTGTGAAATTTATTTACTTTAATCATCTCATAGTTTATCTGATAGTTTTGTATAATATCATTTTTAGGTAGTAATAAGTCTCTAAAATATGATTTATAAACTATATTGTTAATAAACGATTTTTCATTACGTTTCAAAACTTATAGCTACTGTACTATGTAATATAAGTAGACATTTTTATATCCTTTTAATTTAGACCTAAATCCAAGTAATACATAATAAAATCATAGTACCAATTGGCTCCTAAAGCTTCTGTTCGTCTTTTGACGAAAGCTTCCTCCAACTCCTTCCACTTCATCCTATCCTGCATAGTCCTAGCCCAAAGCTTTCGTGTTACCACTTTTATATCATCATCCCATCTTCTACAGGGACATAGTTTTTCCAGTTCCTTATTACTATAGTTAATAAGTAAAAGTTTTTTAATTCATAAAAAGTACACCGACTTCAATAAAAAACAAATTATGCGTCACTATATACACAACTAAATTTGAGGGTTGCCCTTGATTTTTCTGAGATCCCATCATCAGATCCTGACTTGGTGCCAATGGGACCATCTGGGAAGTATGCTCTTTTAAACAAAAAAATAATTTCTCGAATCGGTTCAGGCGTCTTTGAGTAATAAGGTAACATACATAAAGTAATATATTCCGATGAATTGTTAACCTCCTCTTTTTTGAAGTCGGTTAAAAAGAGAAAACACATCCCTATTTTTTGGTGAGAATACTGGTAAAGAAGAAATAAAAAAAATGTATATGCTACTTGTCCTTTTATAAAATCCACGGAGAGAATACCTTGACGTTGATTAACATGGTCTGAACCGAAGATAAGTCTCTTTATTCTACCTGTATAAGGCTGCCCATCTGTCCTAATTTGCCCGAATTTGTTCTTTGTCCTTTGTGTTTGGGGCCTTTTGAAAAATGACCGGCTATAAACATTACCTTGAAGGTTATACAAGCGTTTCATGTTCTGATTAGAAGACCCCAAATTCAAAACATATCATACTTATTTAATGTTGTGTATTTTGTATCTGTGGCGCGCCCTTTCCCGCGCTTATAATATGTCATGCGAGAGAATAAAGCAGTGCGTTACCAACTAGCGGTTGTTTCACTTGTCCGACGTGTCCGTATATCAAACAGTGGCGACGAGGATTACCCTCAACAACAAAAATGTCGATTCCTTGCATGCAATTCGGAATTTTGCATATGTTCGACCACAATTTACAGACGTGGAAAACATACAGAGGTCGTATTGCACAATATTTTATTGCGAACGACATACATTTGAAGACAGACAGTGCGGGCGAGAAAAGAAAGGCAATCCTTCTAAGCGCACTCGCCGAGAGTACCTATAAGCTGGTAACGGATTTATCACTGCCTAAAGACGTTGAAAATGTACCCTACGAAGACTTACTGACGCTCCTGGATAACCACTTTACTCCGAAATGTGTTGGATTTGGAGAGCGTCATAACTTTTACGCAGCTTTCCAGCAAGCTGGAGAAACTCATTCCCAGTGGGCAGCTAGACTACGAGGTTTGTCTGAAAAGTGCGGGTTTCTCAACGTTGAAGAAGCGCTCCGTGATAGATTCATTATGGGGATGCAGCCGGGACGAGAAAAGGAGAAGCTGTACACGAAGGACTTGGCCACTCTTACGCTGGCCAAGGTTGTGGAGATGGCGGAGAACTTGAGCGTCGCGCGCGCGGCTGTTGTGGCCAGCGCGAGCGCGCCGGACACGGCCGCGGCGCACGCAGCGCACACGGCGCGCGCTGTCCAAGCCTCGATGCCGGATCAACAGCTTTTCAAGATCTCAAGCAATGGAAAAGGCGGAACCGTAGTAAAGGGAAAGTGTACTGTGTATGGTTATACAAACCACAAATCGGCGGATTGTAGTTCGCAAAATATATATGTAGGAAGTGTCACGTAAAAGGCCACTTGCGTAAAATGTGTACAAAAGTGAATTACGTAGAGGTGGATGGCGATGACAAGGATGATGATGACGGTAAGATTTATTATATCCGTTCATTTAGGGGAGCACCTATGGTAGAAACGGTGATTATTAATAATATTCCTTGTAAATTTGAAATCGACAGCGGGTCAGCAGTTACGGTAATCTCTGAGAATTTTTATAACATTCATTTTAAGAACGTGCCATTATCACATACATATAAACAATTGATGACGTATAATGGAAGTAAAATAATATGTGTAGGTACGTTGCATTTACCGATACGTTACGCCGGGCTCGAACGTATTATAGTTTTATATGTAGTACGCGACGGGGGCCCGCCGCTTCTGGGTAGGGATTTTATATCACTGTTTTCTTTACAATTGACGCCGATCAATTATTGCACTGATTCAGATATAACTATCCAGGATTTCCAAGGAAAATTTTCAGACTTATTTTCGAATAAACTAGGAACTTTTAATAAATATAAAATTAAATTAACATTAAAAGAAGATGCAAAACCAGTTTTCTGTAAGGCGCGGCCCGTAGCATTTGCATTGCGCGACAAGGTGAATAAAGAAATCGATAGATTGGTTAACTTAAGCATTTTAGAACCCATAGAAATTTCATCATATGCATCCCCAATAGTTCCTGTGTTGAAACGCAATGGGACAGTACGATTGTGTGCAGATTACTCCATAAGTATAAATAAACAGTTATTAATAGAACAATATCCGCTTCCCACAACCAATGAATTGTTCTCAAAGATTCATGGCGGGCAACAGTTTAGCAAACTTGATTTATCTATGGCTTATAATCAATTTGTTTTAGAGGATGAGTCGAAAAATATAACATGTATCAATACAAACCGCGGGTTATATAGGTTTACACGTTTGGTATTTGGATTGGCTAGTGCGCCGTCTATTTTTCAGCGCGCAATCGAGAGTCTGTTGTCGGGTATAGATGGGGTCCTGTGCCTCTTAGATGATATTTTAATAACAGGGAAAAATAGGCAAGAACATTTAGAAAAACTAAACGCCGTCCTGGAACGGTTACAGAATGCGGGGTTAACGTTACAAAAAGAAAAATGTAAGTTCTTCCAGGACGAAATAAGTTATTTAGGTTATATTATTACAAAACACGGATTAAAAAAAGCACCAGAAAAGGTTAAGGCTATGGTGGAAGCACCTGTTCCCACCAACGTTAATCAGCTGCAGTCATTTTTAGGATTAATTAATTACTATAGGAGTTTTATACCAAACGCATCAACTATTCTCAGTCCTCTGTACGAATTATTAAAAAAGAACTGTAAATGGAGCTGGAACGATATCCATGATACGGCTTTTAGAGCAATTAAGAAGTTGATGACGTCTGATCAGGTTCTTGCACATTTCGACTCGACTGCGAAAATAATATTAACCGTAGATGCTTCTCCGAGCGGGTTGGGAGCAATTTTATCACAAATAGGTATAGACGGCGTTGAAAGGCCGGTTTCGTTTGTGTCGCGAACATTAAACACTGCAGAGAAGCGATACGCTCAGATTCAAAGAGAAGCAACCGCCATAATATTTGGCGTGCGCCGGTTCCATCAATTTTTATATGGCAGAAGCGAACCGTTTATATTACGAACAGATCACAAGCCATTATTGTCGATTTTTGGGCCTTATAAAGGAATACCCGAAATGTCAGCAAACAGGTTACAACGGTATGCATTATTTCTAAGTAGTTATAACTATAAAATAGAATATGTGCGCAGCAATAATAATAGTGCAGATTATTTATCGCGCGCGAGTTTGCCCCGCTCGGTTCACGAGTGCGCGTGCACCGAACAGTGCAGGTGTTGCGATTGCGAGGTAGCCTACGACCGAGCCACTTACGTTTGTTTTGTCGCAGACGGCAGTATGCCGGTTACAATGGAGAAATTACGCAACGAGACAAGTAATGATTGTGTTTTAAAATTGGTAATAGATTTTATTTTGCATGGGTGGCCGCCAAAAATAAATGACATACGTTTAAAATCATATCACCTATGTAGATCACAATTATCATATGAGAATGGTTGCATAATGCGAGGTCATAAGGTCATTATACCCAAAAATTTACAACAAATTATTTTAAGAGAATTACACACGTCACACTTAGGTATCGTGAAAACTAAAGCTGAGGCACGGTCTAGATTTTGGTTTCCGGGAATCGACCAAGCAATAGAAACCATGATAGGGTCATGCAATGTGTGTATACAATTGCGCCCCTCACCACCGCGCGCCCCGCAGGCCCAGTGGGAGGTTCCACAAGAGCCTTTCGTTAGAATACACTTAGATTTCTTGGGCCCGATTAGAGGTTGTATTTATTTGGTAATAGTAGATGCGTATACTAAATGGGTAGAAGTTTACAATATGAATACTGCCACTTCTTCATCTGCGGCTATTGGGAAGCTATGCGATTTTATATCAAGGTTTGGCGTTCCCAAAACAATAGTAAGTGATAATGGCACAGCTTTTTGTTCGCGAGAATTTGAACTGTTTTGCGCGTCAAATGGGATTATTCACTTGACGTCGCCGGTGTACCACCCACCCAGTAACGGACAGGCAGAAAGTTTTGTTAAAGTGGTAAAAAGAGGAATCAAGTCTTGCCTATTGTCTAGTAATACTGAAAAAGAGTCGTCCGTTAAGTTATTAAGGCATCTTATGGATTATCGTAACTCTGTACATACAACCACAGGGTTGCCCCCTGCTCAGTTAGTATTTGGTCACAAGTTAAGGTCGCGGTTAGATTTAATTGACCCCAAGTCATCAGCAGCCTCGTCATCGCCAGCCATTGACATTGTTAATAATCAACAGTGCTTGCATACTAAAACCAAACAGGGAAATAAAACAAGGTTTTTAAAAGTGGACGATATAGTACTTTATAAAAAGTTTGTTAATAAAACAAATTTTACATGGGGTAAAGGAGTTATAATAAAAAGAATAGGTAAAGTCTTATATTTAGTAAAAGATTTATATAGCACAGAAAGCTACAAAAGACACATAAATCAGTTAATGCTTTATAAAGGGACCGATACCAATCCTCCAGGTACTATACATGATCCTCTTGAAGACATGTCTCCGTCGTCCCTTGCACCATTAATACAGTCACCATCGCCGTCGCAGTTGTCATCGCCGTCAGCATCACCGGTTCCTTCACCACAGCCGGCATCTAGACCGTCACCGGTTACTTCTGATGAACAGTCCTCAGCAGACCTGATGCCATGTAGCTCGGCCAAGAGGAGAATGGAGTTCTACGAACCATTCGCCTCTCTGCCATCAAGGGTGGAAGAGTTTGAGGGAGATCCTCAGCAGACGTCAGATGAGCGACCAACATGTTTTGACAACGTACAAGAAGCGCCGACGGAGAGAGATGCGGACTTAGAGGATGAGTTTCATGAAGCGGAAGCGGAGCTTGATACCCACAGGGAGCCACCGGCTCCTAAAAGATTATTACGCAATCGTCCCAAGATTTGTTTCAAAAAATACTTTTAGTTCGTATGTTTTATAATTTAGATTAGCTTATTTATTAGATTACTATTTTGGGTAAGGGGAGGAATGTTGTGTATTTTGTATCTGTGGCGCGCCCTTTCCCGCGCTTATAATATGTCATGCGAGAGAATAAAGCAGTGCGTTACCAACTAGCGGTTGTTTCACTTGTCCGACGTGTCCGTATATCAAACATTTAATAACTATGCTAATATTAAAGACTATTTTGAAGTTTCTATCTATAGGTATAGGCAGAAAGTCTCTTCTTATTTATTTAGAGTAAATAGTTCGACACGGGTCATCATCAAATTATTTCAACTCATTCTTGCACGCCTTGCAGCGTATGGCACACAAAACAACAACATTTTTCAGACCCACACCCACATAGCAAATCTTGCACAAATGACCTGGTTTTTTCTATACCCATATAGTTATATTGATAGCTCGGTTTACTTTTTTGCTTTTAATTTCTTTATGTGATGCCACGGCAAAGTGATAAAGCATCCAAGTAGAGTAATAAGTAGCGAGAGACAACCATCCCTTGCTACTAGACACAATTATGACGGCCTGCAGACCAGTTTTTTTTTATATCCTGGCACGGCAAAGTGACCGCACTGTACCTGATGGTAAGCGCAGTGCGGTCCAAATAGAGTACTGAGTAGCGAGAGACGATCTATCCCCGCTACTCAACACACTCATGCCGGCCTGCTTCTTCACACTACGCCAGGAGCAAGAAGGTGAAGATGGGGTCGAGGGTCTTGTGTCAGAGTACTAAGAAGGCCGCAAAATGGCCATTGTACCCCGACTCCAGACCCCCGACAAAAACCGGATGTACACTGGCTGATCCCGGAACGCGACACACTTGCATGTGCCACTTTGGCGGGTTTTTCGCCCTGTGTACGGTGGTCGCTATCCGGGCGGATATGAATATCCTACCACCAGCTACACTTAGACAATTTAAACCTAAAAATGATTTGATTCAGCCTAAAATATATTTTGATACCAATATTTGCAAATGTCAAAAGTAATGATCTGAAATTTTACTCATTAACTTCGCGGAGAAATTTAGTTTTGTATAGAAATGGAATGATTAAGTTCGAAAAGCAATCAATTGCCTATAATTGTCTCTTATCAATTTCCTGTACAAATTGGATTCAAACGATTTATTACATTGTGTTTTATGAGTCAAGTAAATACGTCATAAAGAATGAGTCCTTCAGCCTACCCACACACGTTTGTGATGTAATTTACTTTCTTCCAATGTTGTCAAAGTACTGTCTATTCTTCTAGTACTGAGTTCATGGGTGACGCTATGGTGAAGCTAGTTAATAATAATACGCCCTGTGTTAAACATTGTCCCACTGCTCGGCACGGGCCTCCTCTACTAATGAGAGGGGTTAGGCCTTAGTCCACCACGCTGGCCTAATGCGGGTTGGTAGACTTCACATACCTTCGAAATTAAAGCAAGCGATAATTACATGAATACACACATAACTTTAGAAAAGTCAGAGGTGTATGCCATTTGGGTTTCGAACATACGACTTTCGTCTTGACAGCCCGTGCCGCAACCAACTAGGCTATCGCTGCTATTCGCGCTAGTTAATTACCGTTAAATGACCCTTTTGCGTATTTGCCCAACGTCTGCTATATTCATGGTTAAATTTTAATTTAAAAGGAAAAATAGAACTGTCATGTTGACAGCCTTTTGTCAGAGTTTCTCATAGACATAGAGAATTGACTGAGAGCTCTCTATCCAATGAGGACAGAAAAATTTAAGAGAGATAGCGTAGATGACGCGGCCAGCAGTTGTCTTTTTCTAGAATATAATTGGTCTACGTCAGAGTTGCAGGAGCGAAAAAAATGGTATTGGCCGCACAGTCGCTTCGTCTCTTTCTACGAAGTGGACTAATTTGTGAGGATATCGCCCAGACCAGTTCTCTATATCTCTGGAGTTTCTACACCTGTCAATATTTTTTTTACGCAATACATTAAGACTGTTCCACGCGATTGACCTTGACGATTTGACCTTCGACCTTTCAATACAATCAGCGGTTGAAGCAGAAGCGGTCGGGTGTCGCGATTTTTTATCTGTTAATATTTTGTTAGCAAAGTGGATGTGGCTTTCTAGCCACATCCACTTTGTAGCCCGTTTTATTAGGATGCCATAATATTTATGTTAGTACTAGCTGTTGCTCGCGGCTCCGCCCGCGTGGAGGTTATTTTCGGGAGCAGAAGTACAATCCAAGGAGTTGTCCTCTTCATTGAGGCACCTGTAGCGATTGTCCAGCCTCTCAGTTGTTGTGCCTGAATCTTGAGATTGCATCTAAAGAATACCTCATAAGTTTAACCTCACTTTGCCCCTTTCAGGCATGATTTTTCAAAAATGTTGAAACACGTATTTCTCTATTTCCTACCAAAAGCCCTAATATGAATTTTCAGATCCCTAACTTGAGAAATGATAGATTTCCCATACAAATATTTAACTCTTATTTGACCCCTTTCATCGTTGTTTTTTGAGAAAAAATATAACCTATGTCCTTCTCCAGGATATAATCTATTCCTTTACCAAATTTCATTACAATCCGTTCAGTCGTTTAGTCATGAAGAGGTAACAAACAAACAAACAGAGTTACTTTCGCATTTATAGTATTAGTATGGATAAAATATACGTGGAGAGATATCGGTACTATCTTCTAGGAAAATGGTTTGTAAACAGTCTCGAGGCTACAAAATATGCTTATGTTGCAGAAAAACTTGCGAAGACGGGGCTGCAAACAGTCCTTAGTAAATAACTGCTCATTATATTTACAGTTTTTAATATAATTATAATTTAGAACAAAAAATACGAAACATTAATCATTTCACGCCTCTTGACGAGTTTTGAACCTCTAGAGTACGGAACCAAGTACTAGACTCACGAAGGCAGCTCCTGAGCCTCAATCCATGAAAGGAAATCAGAAACAAGTGGTGTATTACGTTTCTGATCTAAGGTAATGTGCTTCACTCTCCACTCAATGGGTGACAATGAAAAAATTCAACCAAAGTGAGCTTTGTGGACTCAGGCCTTTGATAATATGAATTTTAAAAGCTAGCTTGCTTCGAAAATCTGAAAAATATTTCACCATTATCATTTTCTTGTTTAGGTTTTCAAGCTCTCTGCAATATAATATCCAACAAGGATCAATTGAAGTCGCTATTTTAAATTCTGGCACGGCAATGTGACCACACTGCACCTGAGGGTAAGCGCAGTGCTGTCCAATTAGAGTATCAAGTAGCAAGATACAATCTATTCGTCGCTACTCAACACAATCACGCCGGCCTGCTGTGTAGCTTCCTCACACAGTTTTATTTGATTCCTTCATAGGGCACTATTGCGTAGTAGTATATTTATATTTAAATAGATCATACAAAATGTCGGATCAGCGGAGGGTAGGGTCAACTTCGGGCGGGGCACTATATAAAATAGGTTAGAATCTATCATTTTCAAGTCACGTAGTGTTCAATATTAAGCATTTCGGCTTTATACATTTTGTTTATTGACGGACAAATAAAATATTCACTGTCTCGGTGGCACAGTAATTGTGCATGCGTTACGACTGCTGTGCTGAGATCTCGGGTTCGATCCCCGGGTCGGGTAAAGTGGTATTGGGTTTTTCTATCTAGTAATTCTCAGTATTAGCCCTGTTATCTGTTCTGTGTCTAGTCAGGAATCGGTGCCCGGTATGGCGATAGGCTTCCCCCTATCACATTATGAGACCGAAATTCGGCGAAAAGGGGGTGTAGAGGTTACACCTCTGCCTAACCCTACGGGGATTACAGGCGTGAGTGTATATTATGTATGTATAAAATATTCAGTAGGTTACGTATATATAAATCAGTTAGCAATCATTATTTGATACTAAATATTATTATATTATATAGTCACTATCTCACTCTTTTATATGGCTCGCGTTTAGGCGCTCAAATATTTGTAAATGAAATACCAAACAACGGCAATCTTGTTGGGAATTCGGGAAAAGAGTTCAGAAAAATCACCCGAAATATCCTTAAGAACTTTGCTGTCATATAATAGAATGGGTATTATTATTAATAATGCCGATTAATCTTAATTCTTTAGAATAAATTTTGTAACTAACTAGCTGCACCCGACATGCGTTGCAATGGCACATAAAGTAAATTTGATTAATTGCGATCAGTTGAACGGTATTGAAGTTGATGTTCTGCAGCGCCACCTAGTGAGTTCTTATATTTTTTGTGCAAGGAACCATCGCGGGCTTATGAAGAACAACTCACCAAAGTTTCATCATAATCGGATAAATAGTTTGAGAGTCCATAGAGGACAAACATACTTACATTGATTTCTATTTATATAAAGTAACCGACTGGCCTAAGATCTTAAAGTCACTGCGTATATAAATTATTATTATATATATTGAACTCGACCGTATCTACTAGGCGCTATGAATCTACATTAACATAAATTATTATACCTTATACCAGCCTTTTATACTTTAAACCACTGTCCCACTGCTGGGCACGGATCTTTATTAATGAAAAAGGTCCATCTTAGTCCATCACACTGTCCTAATGTGGGATGGTGGTCCTCACACGCCTTCGAATTTCTTAAAACAATATATAGGTACTAATAATAATGTATACACAAAATAAAGATATTATCTCTATAAGTAACTGACGGTGGTGTGTGGCAAGAACTTATAGAGGTTTGTCTGTAGTTAACAGTAGGCAGCGGTTTTGCTGTGGCCTGGCATTGCAGAAGAGTATGGCCGGCGGTGACTACTTACCATCAGGTGGCCCGTCTGCTCGTCTGCCTATCCAGGCACTAAAAAAAACATGGAATTTTTCGTTAAATCGATCGGCATAATAAGGACAATGGTAGAAAAGCTAAAGCCACGGTCGAAAAACTCTATTGTAATTTTTTATACGTACGTGGGTCGAATGAACTATACTCGTACCTTACCTTTGGTATGGATTGAATCGGATCTTGCCCTACTACGGGCGGGCACGGGTAATATAATCTTATTATCTTACTAATAATCGCTTTTTTTTCAATAATATTAATGTTAGCTCAGTATTACACAATATCCGACTATTAGGCATGGGGCTCTAATTATAATGTACTTGTCAGGTTACAGGTCTTGTAATGATTTTTATTCACAATATTGCAATAAGGCAACTTAACATACATTGAGCTGTTCTAATCTAATGTAATTAAACTGAAATTCTTTACTAATTGTATGACCAAATATTGTTAACCGGTGTGAAAAGAGCAACGCTAGTTTCTTGCCCGTTCTTCTTTAGAAAAACTGCATTCCGAACTGGCGGTAGAGTAAAAAATTTACTGAATCTAAATGATGTATAACATTTCATGGATTCAATAAATATTTGGTTTGATTATTAGAGGTTAGACCACAGTCCGCCACGCTTAATCCGGGTTGGTCTACTACCTATATACCATTGAAATTCTTAGATATAGGTACATGACTCTTCATATTGTTTTTCTTTATCATTAAACAATTAATCTGATTTCAAATTTACTACATAATAGTACTACATAGTAGGTGTTCTTCGCTGCCCATGAAAACAATATCAGTGCCGTGGGTATCAACAACTATGAGGGACCACGGTCCCACAACACTCACTTCTCAACTCACACTCACACACAACTTGTCTCGGTGTGGGTATCGAACCCGCGGCCTCTCGTTTCATAGCCGGCTACTCGTCCGTTGCGTAACGGAGGCTGTCAGTTTGATTAACAAGCTTTACTATAAGATGCCTAAAATAGAAACACTAATTAACATTACATAATTATCTTTAGTGTGTTCAAAATATATCTTGACGAACCACTTTACAAACTGAAAAGGGAAAGACACATCAAAGGCAGTTTATAAAACAGATCTTCTCGGATCCTTATTTTGTTTATATTCAACTTATGAAAATCACGAAGTATTAAATTAGGGGTCGTAAAAATTCTGAAGAGCTTGGAAAATCGGGAGCAAGAATTTCTGCGCATAAAATGGAATCCTATGACCGACAAAGTTCTACAAAAGAATTTGCTGAACAAAAAATGTTTAGCGCCGCTCAGAAATCGAGCTGAATTCGTAATCGAGTGTAGATCAAGGCCGAACAGTTTACGTTGCGTTATGAATGTACGATCAAGTCGCTTAAACTTTGACTTCATATAATTTAAAAGTTTCAACCCATTAATGGTGTTTTAGGAAATTGAAATTACATATCAGAGTTACATTCAGAGAGCCCTTGACGATGGTTTTTAAGTAGGCACGCCGTTAACCATGATTATTTCGGTATTTCCAGCTGTAGTAACATGTCATAAGTTCCTTTTATATGCCTTTTTTTTTCCGCGGGGAAAATCCATCTTACGGATACCTTCTGGTCCTCGGGGGAGGAGAGATGGTTATGCCGGACTCACCGACCTTCCGACCCAGTTCGCCCGAAGGACTACTAGATCGGGACCCTAACCAATTTTCCTACGCCGGTGTACCGACTAATAACCCCGCGGTAGCCTTCTGCAGCACATGTGGGACAATCCCGGGGGATCCTGAGTTTACTCTGGATTGCTGCCGGAACCATCCCTGTGCCGTACCTTTACGGCCCGTCTCTTCTTGGGCTAGATGCCCCCCACAATTTACAGTAGCAGCGCGATGTTTCGCGCCGCCAACCGCCTCAGGGTCGCACCATGCATGCTGAGATGGCTAGACAGGCGCCACGGAGCGCCTACGTTCCGACTGACACAGGTATTAACGGACCATGGGTGTTTCGGTTCGTTCCTGTGTTGGATCGGAAAGGAGGTGTCCGCGCTGTGCCACCACTGTGGCAACTGCCGCGAAGACACGGCCCAACATACGTTGGAGGAGTGCCCAGCCTGGGACGAAGAGCGCAGCGCTCTCAGAGCAGTCGTCGGAGGAGACCTCTCGCTGCCGGCCGTGGTGTCGTCCATGGTCGCCAGCCGGAGGTCCTGGCGTGCGGTGGCCCACTTCTGCGAGAACGTCATCTCGCAGAAGGAGAGTGCTGAGAGGGATCGGGAACTATATGATCCCTCCCGCCGCCAGAGAAGACGTAGGAGGCGCCGGGTGGACGACTGACCGGCGTCTCCCGCCCTGTGGAATGGGGGCGTGTTGAGAATTTCACCACGGTAACCCCTGCCTGTCGTACGGAGCGACTAATTGGGGCCATCGGGGGTCGCGGGCGCGCAGCGGAGGGCTGTCAGCCCGTATCGATGCACTCCCAAATTCGGGGCATCGTGCGACCCCGAGATGGACGGCAGCGCGGGTGGTAAGGCCTCGTTCGCTGTCGTTGCTCGGTGCGCGGGGGCTCCTTAGCCTCCCACGGAGATGGGCCCGTACAGGGCACCGCGCAGGGTCGATTCCGGCTGCAATTCTAGCACTCCTTAGAATACCCCGGGATCGCTCCGCAAGCGCCGAAGAAGGCCACCGCGGGGTTTTAGCTGGTAGTGTCGGGTGGGGTGTACATAGGGGTTAGGGACTCGGCCCAGCGGCAGCACGGATAGCCATCATCCGTGCGAGGGGGATGCTGGGTCGTAAGACCGGCTAGTCCAGCATACCCGTTTTATTCTTAATCCGCTTCCCTCCGGAGCGGGCGGCAGTAATAAAACGCTTTCCCCGCGACAACAAAAAGGGTCGCACCATGCAGATATATACATAAAGGCCGCACATCCCCCGCTGTGCAGCTGCGACCCCTGTGATCCCTTTTAGTCGCCTCTTACGACAGGCAGGGTATACCGTGGTAGAATTCTTCAAGGCCCCCATTCCACAGGGCGGGTCCTTTTATATGCCTGCATGATCAATAAAGATTGTTTTATTAAATATCCAAACAGATTTAACGACCACGGCTGATAAGAATTATCTTTTGTCGATCACATCAATTTCATTTTAATAAATGAGAACATTACCGTAGTGCTGGTGGTAGGATATTCATATCCACCCGGAAAACAACCACCTTACACAGGGTGTAAAACCCGCCAAAATGGCACGAGCAAGTGTGTCGCGTTCCAGTGTCAGCCAATAGGTATACATCCCGTTTTTGTCGGGGTCTAGAGTTAGGGTACGATGTTTGGCCGTGTTGCGGCCTTCTAAGTGAGCACGCAGAAGGCCGAGGGTCTAGTGTCAGAGTTGACACTAGACCCTCGACCGCTTCTGCACCTCCTTGCCCCGTGGTGTAGTGTGAAGAAGCCACACAGCAGACCGGCATGATTGTGTTGAGTAGCAAGGGATAATTTGTTTCTCGCTACTTGATACTCTACTGCGTTTACCATGAGGTGGTGTCTATGCCCTGCCACGAGAAAAAAATAATTAAACCTGTTACTGGTCGTTGGTGAAAGACATAGGATATGTAAAACTAAAGGGTGTTTTACTTAAGCTTTATTTCTAGAAACATCAGCAAAAGATATACAAAGATATGAATATATTTATATGGGAACGATACAAGGCTCGAGGTAAGCCGCGCAAATCCGACCGCAAATAATTCCAGCTCAAGTATGCGCGTATCAAAATGTCTTTGTTCCTTATGTAGAATCTTAGATATTTCCCTTTAAAGGAAACGATTAGATAGACGTGTTCGATTAAGGTAATCTTAGTCTCCTATTTATTTCTAATATTAATTATTATTCAAATCAGTTAGTCCAATAAAAATATATCTAAAACCAAATTGTATGTATTTTAGTAACCTATTATTGCCAACCTTGACCTTGACTTCTTTAATTTATATCTTACGTTATATCATAGAAGTCAACGTGATAAATATTTAATTAGATAAAAAAGCAGTTCTGTTTGTGATATAAAAATATAAAAAAACTAAGTAAAATAATTGTCAGACAAAAAATAAAATTCATTTCTAATTGTATTAAGGAAATTTTGTTTATATGAACAGTATTTATTTAACTTTTTTTTTTTGAAAATGAATAAATAGGATATGTGTAATCATATTTTATAAGTAAACAAATATAGAGTTGAGAAAAATTGAGTAGAAAATTATCTTTAATTTTTTCGGCTAATCACTGGGACACAGTTTAATATATTGTTAGAAAAAACGCCACCTGATGGTAAGTAGTCACCGCCGCCCATAGACCAAAGGGCACAGCAAAGCCGCTTCCTACCGTTAATTCTTTCTAATAAACAGAGACTACCCTATCAATATGATAGTAGCTTGTATTATTCTCATGGTCAATAACGTCAATGACATTCTCGATCCAGTAATGAACTGAAATTCCATAAATTCAGCACCAGTCATGACCATTATAAGAACCGTGTTCCACGTGAACATATTGATTGTAAGAATACGCATGACACTTGACGGACACGGTACGTGCGTTGTCTGCGTGCCAATTTCATGACGAAATTCTTACAGGTAACGTACAGGGACACGTGTTGAATATAATAGGAGCTATTTCTACAATATGGTTTTGTCTTAGAGTAGGTTTTGTAGGTTATATTATGTCGTAGGATCAAGCGTAGGTTCTTTTGAATGTCTAGCATCACACCTTTCAGCCTGCAATACAGGTATCCCACTGTTTTGGACATTCATATATACTAAGTACAAACCGAATCATTCTGATATTATAAAGAATGCTTTAAAAGTATGCTTGAGTAGAAAGGATCATTTGAGTAAATTTGACTGATACATTTTAATACTAAATATATATGGCATTTTACCTTAATTTTTTGGCATCCTAATAAATACAGAAAGACGTGACGTAAGTGTTTAACTCGTCATCATCACAATGATAGTAGAAGTATGGTTACTAATATTCTGTCTTTAACATTATATAAATATGTTAAAATTTGACATTTGCATAGGTTTCTGCTATACCTAAGTATAAGAAACGAAGTATAAGAGACTTGACTTTTCCCTGCCTTCAGACACCAATGAAAATGTTGTTTTACTTATTAAAGAAATAAATATTCAATTACGTGCGAAAACCATTTGTTATTGAAACGATAATATAGAAAGAAATGTCACCAAGAATTTCCATTAAATATTTCGCATTTTATTTATATAAGTTAATGCTATTAATGAAAGATATTTTAGGTCTCAATATTGGAGAAGGTTGTCAATTCAATCCGATTTAATTATATATTTTGCACAGTATCTCTAGCAAATGTGAAATGTTTTTGCTTATTTCAGTAATCCATGTGTCAAACTAAAAAAAAGCAGCGATAGCCTAGTTGGTTGCGGTACGGACTGCCAAGACGAAAGTCGTAGGTTCGAAACCCAAGTGGCATACACCTCTGACCTTTCTAAAGTTATGTGTGTATTAAAATGTTAATTATCGCTTGCTTTAACGGTGAAGGAAAACATCGTGAGGAAACCTGCATATCTGAGAATTTTTCGAAGGTATGAGAAGTCTGCCAACCCGCATTAGTCCAGCGTGGTGGACTAAGGCCTAACCCCTCTCATTAGTAGAGGAGGCCCGTGCCCAGCAGTGGGACAATGTTTAATACAGTGCTAGTAGTATTAGTAGTATAGTAGTAGTCAAAACTAAAGGGACCAAAACCATTCCAATGGGTCAAATTCCGACTAATAACATAATAAAATACCTGCATACCTGAGAATTCTGCATAAGACCTCCGAATATATGTATCAACCCACATTAAGCCCATGTAGTAGACTAAGGCTTCATTCATTCATTTATGTTTCTGTGTCCCCTAGATCCCCATCTATCAGAGGGCGTCCACAGAAATTTGCCATCCCGTTCGGTCGTGAGCTTCGTGTTTTATGTCGCTTCAATATCGCGTTTTTCAAATATATTTTGCTTCATTAGTGGTAGTCCGACGGCAGGTCTGTATTGGACGGCCAAGTCTGCGTTTTCCTTGGGGATTCCAGTCTAGGAATGTTGATAAAATATCTATATATCGAAATATCGATATTATGATTTAGAAATATCGATATTTATTACTAATATTTTTTGGTCGATATATCGATATTGAATTGATATATATATCGGTGATCGATATTTTTTCTCGTAAATTAATGAAACTAGTACATCATCGTCAACTTAATCTACGGAACTTTATTTATACTATATTATGTATTTCCTCTTTGCCTATTTAATTTAGTTGCTTAGTATAGTATTCACTTAATTTTGTATAATAAATATAGTGAATTATAAACTGTGTAGGTATAACATTTTATAGCTCATTACGATTACGATTGATACGATACGATTTACACGCTTTATATTACCTACAATTGCATCTATGTAGACTAAGTATATATGTGCGGTGGTTTTTCACGCCCGGTCAGCTCTACCGCTTATATAAAGTGCAGTTGCGGCCGAGAATGGAATAATGCTCGCACCTCTGAGACGGTTCCGCAAGGTACCTTCTCGATGCCTTGGATGGGTTGCAGCGGCGGGCCATCCGCATTGTGAATGATGCAGACGTGAGTAACAGCCTGGAGCCGCTACAGCTGCGTAGCGATATTTCCTCGCTTAGCGTGTTCTACCGTCGGTATCATGGCGAATGCTCTGAAGAATTGTTTGATCTTATCCCTTCCTCTCCCATCCATACCAGAACCACGCGTACTGGCTTGCGGAGCCACAGCTTCGTGGTGTCTACTACCCCGGCCCGAACCAAGAGGTTCGCAAATTAGTATTTTTCTTCTTTTTATTCGTGTTCCCTCCCTCCTATGATCCTGGGTACTTTAGGCGTAATGTGAAGAAGCTAAACAGCAGGCCGGTATGATTGTGTTGAGTAGCGGGGGATAGACTGTCTCTCGCTACTTGATACTCTATGTGGACGGCACTGCGCTTACCATCAGGTGCAGTGTGGTCACTTTGCCGCGCCAGAATAAAAAAATATGTAACGGAATCTTTCAACATAATGTTCACCACCTTCAAGACATTCGATTTACTTGAATATTAACACACGTATCAAGGATAAAATAAATGACATTAAAAAATAACACGCTTTAATAGCTAGCCGAACTAAAAGTAGAAAATAGTATTAATTTTATTGCAAAAAATTAAAAAAACTAAGAAATATCACGTTTTAAGGTGCCGTCAAATAAGATTCCAAGATGTTTCAATCTAAGAAGTTCATTGGCGCACCGTTTAACGAAGAAAGGATGAATGCAGTCAGGACCAGACCCTTAGACGACACAAGATTTTTATTAAAAAAATATCGATATTTTTTTCAGACACCGATATTGATATATTTAAAAATATCGATTTATCGAAAATCCGATATTATAAAAAATATCAACATCCCTATTCCAGTCTAGGGCTTGCCTCAGGATGTGGTTTGGATCACTTCGGAGTGTGTAGCCTATCCAACTTTATTTTTGGCGTTTGATATGCTGATCAATCCGAACTTCACTGCAACGTTCCCAGCGCTGCTCGTTCGAAATCTTCTCGGGCCAGTAAATACCTAGGATTTTGCGTAGGTTACAGTTTTCGAAGACCTATAGCCGATGCGAGGTGCTCTTGGTTACTTTCCACCTCTCACACCCGTACAATAGTACAGTCTTCACATTGGACTGGAATACTTTGCTTAACTTTGCAGGAGCTTAACTCTCCGTGTCAGTTTCCGTGATTGTCATAGAGGTAGAAGCTGCGCTCGTACTTTGGCGATCCGAGAAGTGATGTCTCTTCGGTATCTCCAGTCTCAGACACGCAGCTACCTAGGTATGTAAATTTGTGGACGCTTTCCACTGCATCTTTGCCGGTGACCAACGGTAATGACATCGTTTCTCCGCACCTCATTTCCTGGGTCTTCTTGGTGTTAATTTTTAGTTTCGCCATCGCTACCACCCTACTCCCACCGATCGTCCAGTTTGCCCTGCATGTCTGGGCGGGTATGGCTTAAAAGGCATAGTCTGTTAAGACTAAGGCTTAAACCATCAAAATTAATAACAGCAATGGAGTTGCTAATATTATTCCTTTAATTACGAGTACAGTATCAGAAAGCTCCTCCTCAATTTTGGTTAAATTAGTAATACCAGCCCTGTGTTAAACTTGTCCCACTGTTGGGCACGGGTACCTCCGCTAATGAGAGGGGTTATATCATAGTCCACTACACTGGCCTAATGCGGGTTGGTACTTGGTAGACATAACTAACATATGAAACTCTTAGATATATCTAATGACAGGTAAGACTAATGTTTAGCACAAAATTAACAGAATGAGAAACTCTTCACAGATGTCGAGCAATATCCAGTAAAGGGTATACAAACTTAATGAAAGAGTAATAATAACATTTTCCTTTGAATACACTTGAGTCTGATGTGAAATTTAATTAAAAAGGTTTTAATATAACTAACATCGGCTCCTCCTGTACGGATCCTCGTTTATCAAATAAACGTATAGGGCTGTTTGAAGATAAACACGCGTAAAAATAATTAACACGGCAAATATTAAACTAAATGAACTCGCTTTTTAGCTTAGTCTTTAATGTTAATAGACGTACTATTGAAAGCGGCCGTGACACGACATTTGTCAAAGTAATTTTAAGACTATAACCCATGTCAGTGACTTTGACGATTTGAACGATAAATACATACATTCCGCGTTTTTTATGGTTTCTACATACATATACACCTGTAACCCCCGAAGGGGTAGGCAGAGATGTAACCAACACACCCACTATTCACCAAATTTACCGAATTCGCCAAAACACCCAATATGACTTTACCCGACCCGGGGATCGAACCGGAGAACTCAGCATAGTAGTCGTAACGCATGCGAAATTACAACTACGCCACCGAGGCATTTTATAGTTTCTCTCATTTTTTTAGGAAAGTCGAAAATATGATAAGTTCTGTTTACTTCGGATGCAATATCTCTTCTTTTAGTATAAGATACACATAAATAGGCTTACTAGATTTCCAGACAATTTGCATGAAACATCACAACAAACAGTTTGGTATTATCTAGTATATTAGTTGACAGCCTCCGTGGCGCAGCGGCGAGTAGCCGACTGTGAAAGAAGAGATCGCAGGTTTGATCCCCGCAAATACAAATGTTTTTGTTTTGTGGGTACCGTCACTTGCTTTGCTATTTTGAAGGTAGTTTCGAGTTGTTTATCGGAGATCTCACTCACGGAGTGGGGCCCAACGAATATCACAATATAAAAGAGCACCTCGCCGGGCATTTGACGGGCAATTCGGGAGTAATCATTGAACAGTTAGTAGCTTTAGACGACGTAATGCTGAAATACTGGTTAAAGTATTAAGTTAACGTGATGTGAAACAGTAATTAGTATCAGTTATGGTAATTTAGATTGTGGTGTGTTTAAAAGAGCAACTATAGGGTTTCTTGCCAGATTCTTCCCCATAGATAACGGCATTCAGAACTGGCAGAAGTGTAATAAACTCTGAAGTGTTAATCTCGTGTTTTTCTATCGAACTATCATACGATGTGTATTCTGACTATATCTGCCTATCGGAGAGGGACATGTAAGCCCTCTCACAACCTCGGCCTGTGGACATGCCTCCGACATGTTTTAGTCAAGGTATTGTGAGACCGTAATCCCTGGTAGTTATTGATACCCACGATAAAGGTTTGATGTAATGGGGGTCAGTTGAGTGTATTTATTTAAAAGCCGCATTTGATGATAATCCTCAAAATATACACTAAATTTAAAAAAGTGGAGTAAAAACAACTCTTTTTAAATAATACAACGTATATAAAAGGCCGACGTATA
The DNA here is from genome assembly GCA_905220505.1 of Laothoe populi. Classification (NCBI taxonomy): domain Eukaryota; kingdom Metazoa; phylum Arthropoda; class Insecta; order Lepidoptera; family Sphingidae; genus Laothoe; species Laothoe populi. The sequence goes on from HG992165.1 coordinate 4,653,610, forward strand.
ATAATATATGTAAAAGCAGGCAAGTATATGATGTCTATCGGAGATTCCCTCAGAACTGACACCTGAGTAGATTGTTACACACGACGTGTCGTGTGCCCAATCAAAAATGGGGACTCAGTACGTCGAACAACTATGTGACAACGAAGAATTTTACGTTCGACAAAAGGGAAAATATATATCATATCAGCCTGGTTGCGGTACGGACTGTCAAGACGAAAGTCGTATGTTCGAAACCCAAATGGCATACACCTCTGACTTTTCTTAAGTTATGTGTGTGTTGATTATCGCTTGCTTTAACGGTGAAGGAAAACATCGTGAGGAAACCTACCTGAGAATTTCTCATAAGAATTTCGAAGGCATGTGAAGTCTACCAATCCGCATTAGGCCAGCGTGGTGGACTAAGGCCTAACCCCTCTCATTAGTAGAGGAGGACCGTGCTCAGCAGTGGGACAATGTTTAATACAGGGCTAGTATTGTTATTATTATATATCATATGTGTTTTTAATAAAATTTTAGTTGAGTGTATGTCATTGTATAAAGTAGGTACGTTGAGTTCTAAGAAGTTGTTAAGAAAGCTGTTAACTCAATCGCTGTACAAAAATATGTCCTAATTATAAAATTTGTTTATGATGTAGAACTTATATAAGAGCCCTCAACAAACGAGAAAGGAAAGAAAAGTTTTAATTACTGTTATTTTCTTCGACAAGATTGTTTTATAAATCGGTTTATCAAGTAATATAAATCAAAATACAACTTAATTAAGGCTGTACCCCACGCTATAGATCTTGTCGATTTGATCGCTGACCACCTCATACAAGCAGTGAAAAGACAGTTAATCATTCCCAGAGACTCGCGAAGTTTCATTAGTCGGTGTCGAAAAAATGCGTGCCCTTGTCGATCCTGGCTAAACAGGAGTTACAATGGCGGGTGTGTAGATAGTGACGGGAGGTTTTCAAGCACTGGAAAAGCAGGATGTCGGTTATGTTTTTTTTAAACGGCTATCATACCATCAGGACTATTGTAAAGGGATAAAACCATGGAGATGGGCCGCTACGCGGCAACGCGCAGGGATGGTTCCGGCAGCAATTCTAGTCTACCTTAAGATATCCCAGGATCGCTCCGTGAGCACCGAAGAAGGCCACCGCATAGTTTTAGCTGGTAGTGTCGGGTGTAGGGACTCGGCACACTGGCTGCCCGGATAGCCATACGGCGAAGGGGTGCTGGGTCATAAGACCGTCGAGTCCAGCATAACCGTTTTATTCTTATTCCGCTTCCCACCGGAGCGGGCGACATTAATAAAACACTTTCCCCACGACAAAAAAGGGATAAAACCATAACTCAAGAATCATATTAAATACTATTAATAATATTGTACAAGTTCTCTAAATTCCACATATAATCGTTAATGCCTCTATCCATTAATAAAACATTAAAAGCAACTACTTAATATCGAATAAGATATTCTGCTGGAATTGCGATGTATACACGTTATTGATTTTATCTTCAATTTATTATTTGGTTGTCGACGATTCAAAGCTTTTGCTACAATTCATATTCTTGTTGAATAAAGCTGTAGTGGTTGAATCATTTTTATATTTTATATAAATTCGAAAGCTTATTGTCAATAGAAATATAACGTGATAATGTCATTTATATCATTTATTTTCTAATAAGTTTTACATTGGACAGAATAATAAAAGTACAATTTATTCTCTACAATTTATTTTTTAGCCGAATATGACACTTAATTTAATAATGAGATCTGAATCGAATGGTTTTAGCCGTATTTATATGATGCGTAAACAAATTTACAGACAGCGGGGACTCATTGACCGCCTCCGTGACGGAATGGGCGAGCAGCCAGTGATGTAACCAAAGACTGTGGGTTCGATTCCCACACTGAATTTATTACACGCCGATATTTTTTCTGAGCCTGAGTTTTGTGAGACCGAAAGTCTCGAGTGTCCTGACACAAAATTATTGTCTTACTGTTAGGTCGAGACTATATATGCGAATGTTGGATGCTATTTATTTATTATATTTTTTTAATTCTGGCTCGGCCAAGTAACCTGATCGTAAGCGCAGTACCGTCCAGTTAGAGAGTGTCGAGAGTCAACTATCGGCTATTCGACACAATTATTCGATAAGTTTATACCTATATATAGTTAGCATATTAATAAGCCTTTTTCATGTGTAATTTTGATTGGTTTGTATAAATAATATAAATATGAGATCATGCTTGCATCTACGCAGGTGTATGCAGAAATGCAACTGTTGCCAACATTATTTATCTTTATCATTATAATTCTACTGTACGTTTGTATGTCACTGAACTCCTCCTAAACGACTGGACCGATTTGAATGTTTTTTTTTTTTGTATGCGTTTGGGTGGCGCACTGGATGGTTTAGATTCACAAATCGGCCCGGCAGATGGCGCTGCAGTCGGTGTGACGCTGCTGTTACGGGCAGGACGACGTCTGCCGGGTCGCTAGTATACATATAATTTAGTAAAAATATGTATATGATAATAAAACAATATAATGCGATTATGGGTACTGGCTTGCGGAGCCACAGCTTCGTGGTGTCTACCACCCCGGCCCGAACCAAGAGGTTCGCAAATTCGTATTTTTGCCGCACCATCAAGCTGTGGAACAGTTTGCCAGGAACCGTGTTCCCTTCCTCCTATGATCCTGGGTCCTTTAGGCGTAATGTGAAGAAGCTAAACAGCAGGCCGGCATGATTGTGTTGAGTAGCGGGGGATAGACTGTCTCTCGCTACTTGATACTCTATCTGGACGGCACTGCGCTTACCATCAGGTGCAGTGTGGTCACTTTGCCGCACCAGAATAAAAAAAATGGGTGATAGGTCGCTTAGTATGATATAGTTATCATTAATCGCTTTTTATTTATAATGTGCGGAAATAATATCGTTATTGTGAAAACTATTTACATAAAATCAGCAAGATCATTGTTAAAAACAGCGTACAATTTCATACTTTCCATTACTAAGAAGTCAATGGCCACAATTGAAATATACAAAGATGTTCGAGAGTAATTCGGTTTGAAATACAAATTCTTTATTTTAACAATGCGCAATTAGTGAATTTTCACTCAAAGCGATAGACTTATGGGAAGAGCACTTGACAGGAGCCTTTTTTGTTACAACTGGCATGAAAGAATCAGCTCTATCATCAGATAGAAAATACATTTTCATTTGCATAATTCCGAACCATTACTACTAATTGAGATTTCAATGTTCAGTTTCTATTCAAAATGATGTTTCAAAGGGAACGGAGTTTTGTTATAAATGTAGTTAAAGCACTGTTAATTAAACTTTCGAATATCTGAAATATTTCTTGAGGGTTTTAAAATCGTATTACCATCTCTGCCATTACACTAATAACTAATGTTTTAAGTCTTATTTGTGGCATAGAAATTTTGACTTTTAGACTTTTGATAGGGGTGATGGTATTCCTCTAGGAAAGGGAAGATCTTCATTCAGACGACTGGCAGTGACCGGCCCAGTGAGCGGCCCCTCTAACAATAGTTAAAACTATTATTTATATAAACCTTTATTTTCTTCCATATAAAGTTCATTTTAATTGATAAGGGATTTTGTTTATTGTTGCGTTTAAAGAAGGTCTTATCACCTGGTTTCAATTTCTTTTGTTTTTACAGAGGGTGGTGAAAAAAATGCCAATTCATAGCATTAAATCAACATAGCCCATTTATAAGAAACTACTTTCAGGGCCTATATTATGTTACATGTTGTATATGTGTGCTGTGCGCAAACTACTACCGCGATTCAGGATTGATTGCGTCTGACAATCATGCGGTGGGTGCTGTGTGCTGAAACAAACAACAAACGCCTCTCTGACGTCATCCTCTATAGTCTATGGAATTACTTGTTGGGAGTAAAATAACTTAAATAGATAACTCTATCAAAATAGAGTTCTTCAATAAATTGGAATTAGCTTCGGTTTTCTTTTGCATGGCAAACAACATAGAAATTTGTATTTTATTAAGAAATAAAAAAACGTTATAATTCACTACCGCGAGTCGGAAATCAAGCTACTATAAATTCTGTATAAATAATACTAGCATTATATCCTAATAATTATAACATAGCAAACATCCCCTATGTCTACACCTATGATCCATCAACCTTCAATGAACCAATGATATATTTTTGGACAGAACACACATAGACGTAGTAAACCTCCAGATCGTAGAATCTCGCTGTTCAGAATCTTAGTAACCTATAGATTATGATCTACCTCTATTTTTTGTACCCAGGACGTAATTTAAAATCTAGCCTATCTCAAAAGAACTTACCATTATACACTTATAATTACCTTAATTTAATCATAAGAAAGATTTTCAGTTCAAAGGGCACTGCAATGGGACAAAAGATTCATATGAATGTAAAACTTATGAGTTTCTCGTCCGTTCTTTTCTAGAGAATTGCTTTCCGAACTGGTAGAGTAAAAAGATTGACGGAATCGATATAATATTTTATGAATCAATAAATATTAAAATTATTAATTTATTTATTTTATATCATGTTATTTATTACAATTTTTTTTTTTTTTTTAAATCGATACTCTATAGATATATATTTTTTTTTTATCCTAGCACGGCAAAGTGACCGCACTTCACCTGATGGTAAGCGCAGTACGGTCCAATTAGAGTATCGAGTAGCGAGAGACGATCTATCCCCCGCTACTCAACACAATCATGCCGGCCTGCTCCTTCACACTACGCCATGGGCAAGAAGGTGAAGAAGCGGTCGAGGGTCTATTGTCAGAGTACTCAGAAGGCCGCAAAATGGCCAAACATTGTACCCCAACTCTAGACCCCCAAAAAACCGGATGTACACTGGCTGATCCCGGAACGCGACACACTTGCGTGTGCCACTATGGCGGGTTTTTCACCCTGTGTACGATGGTTGCTATGCGGGCGGATATGAATATCCTACCACCAGCACAACTACTAAACTTATTAGCTACTAAAACAATTATTATCCATTGCCCAGTGGTACACTTCGAAATCCAACGGTAAATTCTGATTACATAAGACCTAAATCAAACTCCAGTGTCAATCGAACGGCAGAGAAATTTAATTTCACTGAAGTTAAAGTCGTGGGTTGTGGTGGATGTCAAACGATGGCCTTTGTGTAACGGTGTCAAATGGATTTTACGTCACGTGAAATATTAAAACCATTCATAAGAATATTTGGAAATATAAACGGTTTATGTTTGTGATATTTCATTTTTTTCTTCAATATCAAAATAAAATATTTATTGAATCCATGAAATGCTATTTAGATTCAGTCAATCTTTTTCAATTTAATTTAATGCAGTTTCGCTAGAGAAGAACGGACAAGAAACTCTAGCTTTTTCGAACACTGGTTAACAATATTTGGTGATACAATGAATATACGATTCAAGTTTGATTACATTAGATTACAGCAGCTCAATGTATGTTAATTATATTGCCTTATTGTAATATTCTGAAATAAAATTTATTACAAGACTTATTGCTTCACATGACCGTTGGAAGAGAGATGAAAATCTCGATTTCTTTAATCGGTAGATGCTTATTAAAACAGTAACGGTAGGCAGCGGCTCTGTTGTGTCTTGGCATTGCAGAAGTCTATGGGCGGCGGTGACTACTCACCATCAGGTGGCCCGTATGCTCGTCTGCCTATTCAGGCATTAAAAAAAACAGTCCGAGCAGGCTAGTCTACACGAGCAGCACCTGTTCACGTTAATATTATAAGTAAAACATCCAGTCTATTTACTTAATGTTAATTAGCGTCGAACATTTTATTGCTCCATTGCTACTGCTTTGTTCTGATATTTAATTTTCATGTCATAGTTTTATATGCTTAAGGATATTATTCATTTAAAATATTTTGTTTAATGAATAAAATATAATGTTGCGTTTTTTTAGACCTTTTCAAAAATATTCAATAAATCTAACCTATTTGTGATATATTATTAAATTATTAAATTTCACATTTGTTGAAGACGAAAAAACAATCAGTTATTCATTATTTTCACAAGAGACTGCAGCTGCTAGTAGCAGGTCGTCTGTTGGATGTATTCATTTATTATTTGTCAAAACATCAAAATGATATCTTCAATATTTTTTAGGAGACTCTTGTTACATAAACACATTTTGTGTAATACATAAAAACAATCGAACCGAAATAACGTTATTAACCGACAACTAAGGCATTGTGACATATAGAACTCGAAAGAATCAAAAGAAGTTAGAAATTTAATAGATTGAACTATTATATAAACCGTACTATAATTCTACCCATAGCCCTAAACATACTCTTTTACCCTTTACAACCAATATGGCGTATATGACCTTGTTCCTGTGTAAATATATTTCTATAGATGTCACGTTCTGGCCTGATCAATTTTAATCCCTCACGTGACGGCCAGGTGGCGTGGCGTGAAGTAAAGGATAATTCATTGAAAGCAACATGGCCATATTATACACTCTTACAACTGGGCACATAGCCTCTATTAATGAGATGTATTAGGTCATAGTCTCTCACTCTGGCCTAATGTGGTTTGGTAGATTTCACATACCTTTGGAATTTTTATAGAGAATAGGGTAGTTGACAGTAACTCAAAACCTGATAGAATGTTGTTTTTATAATAGATTTTAGTATAAACATATCGACAGTTAAACCAATTTGTTAAATTATATGTGATTATTTAATATATTTTTCAACAAACAAATATGGAAAAATAAAGCATTTTGTCACGTGACATGAAACACCATCAGTCATGCGTGACGTCACCGTTCGAAATATCTATTAAACGCTGAGCCAAACGTCTATTAGTTTTGCGGATGGTCACGTCACACGAGAGGCCATGGCAGTTGGTAGCGTTTTGGTGGGAAAAATAAAGTTGGTTTATAAAACGCATATTTAATCTTGAAAACGTATGTTTATTAATGATAATATTTTAATAATATAGACTATGAAGAATAAAATAAAACGGTTTCCCAAACAGTTAACTAGCCTATTCTCAGGTGTGCAGGGTTTCTCACAATGATTTTATTCGCCCTTAGCAATAATACTCGCGTAACATCTAAAAGTCAGCGGTGTGTGCCCTTGGGATTGTTATATGCATTTATAAGAGTAATATTGATGAAAGATATCTCAAGTTCTAGAGGATATCGGAAAGTAAAAAGTTCAAAGAAGGCACAAGCGGAAATTACCCGCCACAAAGGCTATGTTCATGTTTTAAATATCGTCACCTTAGAGTGAAAAGCTCGTAAATGCAATTTTGGAATATTTTATTCTATTTTTGGATAGTTTTCACGAAACACACACACACATTATTTCAGATAAATAACTAATCTATAACGGTAATTTGAACCTGATAAAAATTTATCAGTGGCACGTGACAGTCTAGTAAGATGATCTCGTAACTGAGTAGCAAGTAATAGAAAAGATAAGTTATAAATAAAAATTAAACCGCCTTCAAAAAAACCCAGACACAACTAAAAAGCAAAAAATAATTGGTTACATTTAAATCAATTAGTTATATGCAATTTAAATCAATTATTTTTGGAGTCGGTGCCGGTGTTGTTTTCTTTACTTTTAGATTTATAAAAACCAAGTCTGGATCTATTTTATATTTTTTTGTATGCCTGATTATTCTGTTTTTTCCATGTTTTGGCTGGCACCGACTCCAAATAATTGATTTAAATTGCATATTACTAATTGATTTAAATGTAACCAATTATTTTTTGCTTTTTAGTTGTGTCTGGGTTTTTTTGAAGGCGGTTTAATTTTTATTTAAAAAGTAATAATTTATTTTTTGCTTTTTAGTGGTAAATTATATAAAATCGGTTAAAAGCTGCTGAAGATATTAGAATTTACGTGTATTTTAATTTTATCACCCCCCTCCCTCACCCCCACCCCTTTTACCCTCTCTCACTGAAACTTAACTTTTATAATGAACGTAATGCAAAAAGAACCACTGGAATACTACTTAATTTTAAGGAGTTACCCTCTCCAGCTCCGAAGATATTCATCAGATCTTCACCATATTTTTATGGGACCAAATGACAAGCACCAGCTTTCAATCAAAGAAAGAATGGTCGAAATCGGTTCACACAGTACAGAGAAACGAGGTAACAAACATAAAAAAAAAAAAAAAAAAAAAAAAAGCAACATACAGTCGAATTGAGAACCTCCTCCTTTTTTTGAAGTCGGTTAAAAAGTAACAGGAAAACAGTGGTTCATTTAAAGTCATCCAATATATACATTAAAAGACGTATAACTGAATAACCTATAAATTTACACGACGCAGTTTTTTCTTCCCCCTGTAATTTATTTCTCATATATGCGGTTTTCACTCTAATCCGACGATATAATATTAGTAATTTAGCATTATATAATGATAGTATAGGTACCTTTAACTGGATGTTAGCAAATTGAGTAAACTGAAGCTCTGAGGAACCTTAGAATGGGTAATAAATAGATTGCGTAAAATACAAACAACTAGTCCAATAACCAATAATCTACCGTATTTATAAAGTACACATTTATTCAGTTTTATTATTTATTTGTCTGCTTCAGTGGCGTAGTTGCTGAGATCTCAGGTTCGATTCCGGGTCGAGTAAAGTGACAGTAGGTGTTTCTACCCGGAAACGCTCAGTATTAGCCCGGAGTCTGGATGTGTGCCCGTTATGCCGATAGGCTCACCCAGATCACATCATGGGACATGTGTACGTGGTGTGCTAGTTACTATTCAGCCTACCCCTTCGGGGATTACAGGCGTGAGTGTATATGTATATATGTTATTATTTATTTGTAATATACTAACAAAGAAATATTGTTATGCTCGTATTACGCAAGAATTTTAAACAGAAAGGCTTTTTAAGTAGGACTCAGACAAAATACGTAAATATTTAAATATCTGAATACTTTTCAGATGTTTTCGAGAAACGACTCACACGACACGACTGACTTATTGATGTGCACATAATGAAACGTAATATTATAATACAAAGTGTGCTATTACAAGCATAAAAAGAAGATTAAGTACTTTTTACAAAACGATGCCGTTTCTATACCCTTCTTACGAGCCGTCAAAAACATTATCTGTATATATAAAAGAAGAAACTGACTGACTGACTGACTGACTGACTGACTGACTGACTGATCGATCAACGCACAGCCTAAACGGCTGGGGTTAGAGACTTGAAATTTTGACAGTAGGTACCTTTTATCACGTAGGCATCCACTAAGGAAGGGTTTTTGGAAATACCACCCCTAAGGGGGTAAAATAGGGGATGAAAGTTTGTATGAAAATCCGTCATTTTTGAAGTTAAACTCATGAAAATTAGTATTTGGCATTTAAGTTAAAAATAAAAAATATATGTTTCAGGATTTTTGAAAATTCCGCCCCTAAGAGGGTAAAATAGGGAATGAAAGTTTGTATGAAAATCCGTCATTTTTAAGTTAAACGCATGAATATTGGTATTTTGTATTGTATACTTTTCTCCCAAACATGACCTCCGCGCGGGCGGAGCCGCGAGCAACACCTAGTCTGTATATATAAAAGAAGAAGCTGACTGACTGACTGACTGACTGACTGACTGATCGATCAACGCACAGCCTAAACGGCTGGGGTTAGAGACTTGAAATTTTGACAGTAGGTACCTTTTATGACGTAGGCATCCACTAAGGAAGGGTTTTTGGAAATACCACCCCTAAGGGGGTAAAATAGGGGATGATAGTTTGTATGAAAATCCGTCATTTTTGAAGTTAAACGCATGAAATTTGGTATTTGGCCTTTTAGTCAAAAATAAAAAATATATATTTCAGGATTTTTGGAAATTCCACTCCGAAGGAGGTAAAATAGGGGAAGAAAGTTTGTATGAAAATCCGTCATTTTTGAAGTTAAACGCATGAAATTTGGTATTTGGCCTTTTAGACAAAAATAAAAAAAATATATTTCAGGATTTTTGGAAATTCCACTCCGAAGGGGGTAAAATAGGGGAAGAAAGTTTGTATGAAAATCTGTCATTTTTGCAGTTAAACGCATGAAATTTGGTATTTGGCCTTAGAGTTAAAAATTAAAAACACATATTTCAGGGTTTTTGGAAATTCCACCCCTAAGGGGGTTAAATAGGGTAAGAAAGTTTGTATGAAAATCCTTCATTTTTGATAAAGATAAAGATATATTTATTTGTCAAAACATGTGTACGTCATAATACATTAAAATGCACTTATGGATGTAATAAATTACATTTCCTCCACGCGGGCGGAGCCGCGACCAACAGCTAGTAAATCATAAAATGAAGAATGCAAAGGGCATTATAGTCACCTACGTCTAATATTTTTATGTGACCTAACCAGTCTAAATATTTTTCAAAGAATCTCTTTGAGTGAATATTTTATGTAAATCTATATCAACTAAAAGAAAGTGACATCAAAACCACAAAATCCTTTAAGAAATAACACCTAGCATTTTTACTTATTTGTACAGCTTATCATTTATTCGCATACTTAGTTCAATAAAGAATTTCAATAACACAGCAAAGTCTCCGATAAACATTTATATTAAAGTACCTGCGTATGTCATACTTACAAGATAATAGAACTAAATTTTCACATACTAAAAGTTATTTAATTCATAAAAGTACACCGACTACAATAAAAAACAAATCATGGGTCAATATAAAATTTGAGGGTTGCCCTTCATTTTTCTGAGATCCCATCATCAGACCCTGACTTGGTGCCAATGGGACCACCTGGGAAGTATACCCTTTTTAACAAAAAAAGAATTTCTCGAATCGGTCCAGGCGTCTTCGAGTAATCGGGGACCATGCATAAAAAAAGATTCCGACGATTTGTTAACCTCCTCCTTTTTTTTGAAGTCGGTTTAATTTGGTGAATCTGTATTCATATATTTAGACACCAATTGGACAATCGCTATCTTAACTTTTTGTGTCAGGTTATCGTTTGTGTTAAAAAATTATGTTTCTATCAAATGTATGTCAATCATTAATCATTATATTTTCGGTACATTTCTCTCATAATATCTAGATTTCATATTTATATACACTCTATATTATTATCTATAGATATTTTTAAATAGTCCTAAGTAAATAATAAAGCGATTGCCTAGTTGGTAGTGGTACGGACCGTCGAGACGAAAGTAGTATGTTCGAAACCAGCCTAAAATGGCATACACCTCTGACTTTTCTAAAGTTACGTGTATATTCAATGTTAATTATATCGCTTGCTTTAACGGTGAAGTAAAACAACGTGAGGAAACCTGCATACCTAAGAAATCTTATAAGAATTTCAAAGGTATGTGGAGTGTACCAACACGCATTAGGCTAGTGTGGTGGGCTTAGGCCTAAACTCTTCTCATTAGTAGAAGAGGCCCGTGCCCAGCAGTGGAACAATGGTTAATATAGGGTTAATATAATTTTTATTATTATTTTTCAAGTACATAATAGGCAAAGGAACTTAAACGTTTCTGCCTTGTTATGATAAGGAAATTTTAAATTGTATATTCAAAAGAAATAACTAATTCACAAAGTGCTACGTGTGTGAATATTAATCCATAGCATGGATACAACAAATCGAAGTAATATTTTATTTACATACTGGCAATTAAATTAAAATACCGAACCAAATGCCGTTCCAATTGCGTAACACGGGTCGCACATCACGCTTACATCCAGTTATAAAATTTAATTTCCGCTACTGTTAAATATTGGAAAAATATTATGTTTATAAATAATACAAGTAGCAAAATAGACGTTGTTAATTTGCTTTCGCCTCTAGGTTATTAAAATCAGAATCTAACTAGAATATTCCGAGTAAATCAAAATCTAGGATACAGCTAATGAGAATAAAATTTCTTTAATTTTGTGTTTAAGTCTCGAAAATATTATTTACCTTAGCGCTCCCTAGCTGATTTTAATTGATAAATACTTTTCTAGAGAAAGCACCGAATTCCTCTCCTTCACATATATTTTTATATGTGTATAAAAGTTATTATTTTCTTTTAAAATGCGAGTAATAGCTATGCGGGTTTCCTCGCGACTTTTATCTCAGCACTGTTTAATAGCAAATAATTGATATTTATAATTTAAGCGTTTAAATTATAAATATCAATAAATACACCCAACAGCCACACACGTAGACTTTATCCTTACACTAAGATACGAATCTTGTATCGTGAGTATTAGGAACTACTAGAGACTTTCGAACACCCAAACTAAAACAAATATATGTTGATCACACAGACAAATGACTTGGTGACAAGTGTCTGTGTGGTCTGGTGTCTCTCGTTTCATAGCCGGCTGGTCACCCGTTAAGCCACGTAGTATTTTTTTTTTTTACTAGCCATTGCCTACGGTTAAGTAGACTATCAATTGTTATTGGTTTCATTGTAGGTACATAAAGGCATTTAAATCAATAGGTACAATAATCATTAGGTCACATCATCAATTACTGTACGGAATGTGGAGGCATTGACAAGATTACTCGATTGAATAGTTACAGTGATTGTTTCGTTCTACGTAGTAAATGAGGTCGATAATTGAACGTTAACATAAATTACGATGTCACATACTTGTGACCTTTTAGATCCAAACTCATTTTTAATACACCGATTCCATTATGCTTTTGATTTTGTATATGCCCGTAAGTGTAGTATAATATGAAAAGTATTTTTATTAAAATTTAACTATTACGAATAAGCGTTTTTTAGCGTTAACCTAAACGACAAATAACGCTACAAATAAATTTTAGCGTTATTTTTCGTTTAGGATATCGTTTTATTTTTGAAGTTAAATCTTCTTTAGGCACGTTGGGCAGTTTTGGGATAGGCAAAAAGCACTGAACTCGCGTGACTGTTACGCTCAGATAGTTTTACTTTTGTCATAAACATGTCTACGTATTTTTATTCTGGCACTGCAAAGTGACCACACTGCACTTACCATCCATACCAGTAGCGAGAGACAATCTATCCCACGCTAATCAACACAATCACGCCGGCCTGCTGTGTAGCTTCTTCACACTACGCCTAAAGGACCCAGGATCATAGGAAGGAGGGAACAGGTTGTTGGCAAACTGTTCCACAACTTGATGGTGCGGCAAAAATACGAATTTGCGAAACTCTTGGTTCGGGCCGGGGTAGTAGACACCACGAAGCTGTGGCTCCGCAAGTCAGTACGCGTAGTTCTTGTGTGGAAGGGTGAGGCTGGAATAAGATTGAACAATTCTTCAGAGCATTTGCCATGATACAGACGGTAGAACACGCTAAGCGAGGAAATATCTCTACCCAGCTCTAGCGGCTCCAAGCTGTTACTAAAGTCTGCATCATTCACAATGCGGATGGCCCGCCGCTGGAAGCCATCCAAGGCATCGAGAACGTATTTTTCGGAACCGTCCCAGAGATGCGAGCAGTATTCCATTCCCGGCCGTATCTGCGTTTATATAAGCGGTAGAGCTGACTGGACGTGAAAAACCGCCGCACCCTATTCAGGATTCCGACCCTGCGGTAAGTGATACGTGATACGCCCTCGATGTGACTCCTTGGATTTAGATTACAGTGGATATCCATACTTAGGACACTAAAGTTATTCCGCATTGCGAGTGGAACATCCTGAAGAATGGGAATCGGAGAAAACAGGTAGGTATTTAGATAACACAATTATTGGTAGAATTAGAAACAAGATAGCTCAGTACTCGTAATCTCCCTCCGTCGTCGCCCTAAACATGTTTTGGGAGATCCAAACGATCCCATCACGGTCGCTGTCGAGGCAGCACTGTCCCTGCCCAATCGCAATCATAATCATACTCTGAATGCACGTCGACGTAGGACTCGCCGGCGAGTCCAAGGAGCCCGGCCGAGGCTCAGATCTTCGATATAATAGTATATCGAGACGGCCCTAAACCTACTTAAGCGACGCGACGGCTTAATTGAAGGCCTTTTAGAAAGCGTATTTGAGCTTAGCCGTTGACAAATGTTGCGTTTTCTGGCTGGAGCGCCATAAGCGCCGGTCACAATGTTCGGTGAAGCTGTAAAAGCAACTATGAGCTAACAGCACAAATTCATAAGAAAAAAAAAACCATTTAAATTGTAGTTAAATGTTTGTTGATCAATTTTCTAGCACAAATTTGGATATCCTTAAAACTACTGAGAAAAATAATTATTTTTCAAGACAAATGGTGATAAAAATACCCAAAAACCCCTATTTTCAGGATGAAATATATTTTATTGTCAAAACAAATTTAACAATCGCTTTTAGAAGGGTTCCTTGATCCATTTACGAACATTAGGTGTAACTGCGGATGGTTCGATCTTAAATTGGTCGCTAAATGGACATTAATGGACCTTAAAGGGTCTCACCCATTTTCACAGTACGATATTACCTCGATATACTTCACTCAGAGTATAATTAACCTGTCTTAACTCAGTAGCGGTCTAGAATAACCTGTAAAAATACATATTTTTTTTACCTTTTCAAACTAGAAGTTGTTTGCAGCTTCACATATACAACATTATTTTTAATTTTAACGTGTTATATTGGTATCCCAAAAACATATAAAAATTTTCGTCAACCTGGTTACCTTGTTTATTACTTAATAAAAATGCGGTGCGTGTCGGTCGTTCACCTATACCTACATAATACTTTCGCGGGAAACAAACAGCAGCGCGCGGCGCACGTATGCCCCATGCATCGTTCAAGAAACGGGATAAATTATTTTTGCATGTCACGGCGTGAGTTTTCCTGATTATTATTATGTCTTATATTTATCTGATCTTTAATACCAAAATCTAATTTGGGTGTTTTGGCTTTATGGTATACAAAAACTAATCTTATATAAATATATTATTATATATTGGTATCATAAAAGAATGATCTCTCATAGAAAAAAACAACTTTATTTTTTCCAATTTTTACATTTTCCGTATACTTTACCCATTTTTTCCCTAACTACTATCCGGACTATCATGAACATTTAAAAAATATAGAATGGCTCCAGCCGTTCTCAAGTGACGCGATTAACAACTAACAGTATTTAATTACTATTTAATATAATTAGTCTACATGAACATTGGAAGACACATAAAAAGAATACCAGTACATGTATGCAACGCAAAAAAATATATAAACACAAAAATACAAATGGACTAATTTTCCATTTGCACAATTTACCAGGCTATTTATAAATGCAGTATAGGGAAATACAAAGTCTGAACCCGCATAATCTTTCCGAGGCCTTGTCTATATGTAGACCGTGTAAATTCAAGTACTTACTGTCATATAGTTTTTATTATTTTTCTCTTAGTATCCAAACAAAACCTTCCAAAATCCTAAATAACCTAAAAAGTGATGATTCCAAAAAGATAAGGATCTAAATATATTTTTCTTTCTACGTTGTCATGGGTTTTACATCTAGATGGCTGGTACGCTATGGTATTTTGATTGGTCATTACATTGTTCACTCCCTCTGTTGAGGTTATATACACAAATAACTCAATCAGCTACAAATGACCAACTGTTAATACGAAAACTGTTTGTTAAATAAATCACGTGTATTCTAACTAATTGGACAAAACGTGCCGCGAAATATCAATAGTGTTATGAAAATAATGTTTCCTGGAATTTCCACACTATTTAATAGGAAACGGGGTAATATCAATACGTCGTATCGAAACACTAGAAATCTGTCAAAGGGCATACATTTGATAATATAATAACTGAAACGGCTAGGATTTTTATTATAACTCTTGTTTTCCTGAAAGATGTTTATATTCCAGACGGTGCCGAGAGTTCAAATACACCTCTGACTAATACACCGCCAAACCTCTGACTTCCATAGTTATGTATTGTCATTGTTAATTAACGCTCGCTTCTAACACCTTAGAAAAGTAGAATATCGTGAGAACCCTGGATATTTCAGAGTTTTTCAATAGTATTTCAAAGATATGCGAAGTCTACCAACCCGGGTTAGATAAGCGTGGGAGCAGGCCCGTGTCCAGAAATGGGACAGAATTCAGGAGCGATATCAAAAAGTTTAACTTTACGTTTGAAAGCGAACACTTCCATATTTTATTTCTGAAGTATTTCTCTCCCCACAGCGAGTAATTGGTTCCGGATCTCTAATGAAATAGACCGAAGTTTCTAAGGTTTAAGGTTAAGTATTACATAAGTGCTAAAATGGTAAACATTAATTATAGGACGAATATACAACACTGAATTCCAACGGCCGCGGCCGTATGCTCAAAGCATATAATAATAATACTAGCCCTGTAATAAATATTGTCCCACTGCTGAGCACGGGCCTCCTCTACTAATGAGAGGGGTTAGGCCTTAGTCCACCACACTGGCCTAATGCGGGTTGGTGGACTACACATACCATCGAAATTCTTATGAGAATTCTCAGGTATGCAGGTTTCCTCACGATGTTTTCCTTCACCGTTAAAGCAAGCGATCATTAACAATGAATATACACGTAACTTTTAGAAAAGTCAGAGGTGTATGCTATTTGGGTTTCGAACATACGAATTTCGTCTTCACAGTTCGTATCGCAACCAACTAGGCTATCGCTGCTCAAATCAATAAAAATGTAGATGACTAGAAAAAGGCGCATACTCGGCTCATTAAAAAATAGCTAAACTAGACTAGAATTATAAAAAAATATTTACCACCGAACGAGGTTTGTTTTGACTGAAACCACATTGATTTTTAACAGCCACGCTGCCGGCTACAAATAGCATATACATCATAATATTTACGTGTGTCGATTTTTCATTTAATGCGTTATTTACAAGGATAGAACTGACTGAGGTGGCTTCGAGATTAGTTCTAACATTTGTTAGGGTGTATAACAGACGAAAACAAAAAAGCGTGGGGTGCTTTTGACTATATCCTAATAATAACCCCGCGCTTTTTGTATAATCACCCATTAAAGCGTGTTTTTTTTTAAACTATCAATTATTAGATAAGAAAATTAGTTGGTACCTGAAACAGTTATCATCGGAGATCGAACCCGAGACCGTACAGCAGTCGTAACGCATGCGCAATTACAACTGCGCCATCGAGCCAGTTAATGTACTCATTGAAGTACTTAGCTTAGGTCAGTTTTTATCATTATAAGTTATTCTTGTTTGTTTAAATATGTCCTATATCATTGTTTTGAATGTTTGTTGCTTATCTAAATCATTATAATAATATGTGCGCCATTGTTGTTATATATCAGACAAGAACTATTTAAAGTATATTCAACACTTGTATATATAATGTATTTGAGCTGTATAAATTAAAAATGTAAATACGGAAGCCTTAATAGCTTTTCAGTCTCTGTGGAAACTGAATCGAAAAGTATTAGAACATCAAGCGTCGATGTGTGAAGAGGCATTTGACGCGCCAATCAATCAAGTCTCTACCAAGGGACGACGATATGACAATAAACCTATTTACGTTCCATTGCGTGTTAAATATGAAATTCGTAATATCCTACTCATAATAATCCTTCGATGTATGCAAAGATAATCAGTAGACGTTGTAAAGTCCTCAACGTCCGACGACGGGGTTGACAAAGTTTAATGTGATGTAATGTATTGACGCTTCAGCTATGTACTTTATGTAACAGGAATTCAATATCTTCGTGTATATTTAAATATGTATTAAACATTCTATATGTGTCATATGTTAAGTTATTATTGTTTTTAACCGACTTCAAAAAAAGGAGAACGTTAACAATTCGTCGGAATCTTTTTTTTTATGTATATTCCCCGATTACTCGAAGAAAGAAATTCTTTTTTTGTTTAAAAGGGTGTACTTCCCATGTGGTCCCATTGGCAACAAGTCAGGATCTGATGATGGGATCTCAGAAAAATCAAGGGCAACCCTCAAATTTTATAGTGACGCATAATTTGTTTTTTTATTGAAGTCCATGTACTTTTTATGAATTAAAAAACTTATTTAATCTTAATTTCAGAGTGTGGCCGTAAAACCACTATGCCGCTCCACAAGTTCATGACTCGTACTAACTCGGTGCTTACACTATTATTTTTTTTAAGTAGAATTTGGCCCGTTCATATGTCGGAACGGCGAAGACATATTCGTTTATATGTATATAGTGAGATTGTAGAACAGACAGCAAACAAACTTTGCCACAATCCGTAGTAGGTCGGTTCACAATCCTCCAGCATCAGAGGCGTTTATGGAAGCTGTAGTCACCATCAAGTGATGTGTGACCACTCATTTACCGGCCTTATGAAATAAAAAAAATAATGAATGTGTTTTATGTACAAATCTTAAGTGCTTTTTTTACTGGATAGGCTGACTAGCAGACGGGCCACCTGATGGTAAGTAGTCACCGCTGCCCATAGACTTCTGATTGCAAAAGTTGTCATTGGCAAGGGCACAGCAAAGCCACTGCCTACCGTTTAAGCTTCAATGAGTAATAAAATCAAATATATATTTATGTTTAGATAAGTAAAGTAACTGTTAACAAAATAAATTACTTACAAAACAGATCTAATAATTTAATGTATCCATAACATAAATAGCATATTGATCAATATATCAAACTAAAACGTGTTCTGGATAACGTTTGAAGATAACACATACGGAATTAAACTGTTAAAGATAAATAAAAGCAATAACATTCACAACGCCCTAAACTTACTAACATTTTAGATTAAGCCCTTTTAAATTTAAACTTCCTAAAATATTTTCTTTGGTCTTACATAAGACATCGTCAAGTAACGTGATTAATTTTAATTGTTCTTCTTAAGAGGAACTTTAATAGGGCCCTTACATCAGCGACGTCTAAGTGTAAGGTTTAATAAACGCATTTCGTATATACATTAAGTTCGACTTTTAAATCATTTATTCGACCATAAAAGCTACGTAAAAGTATTTAATCTTGAGAAAATAATCAAACATATTTAAAAAAAGACTGCCTCGGTGGCGCAGTTATAATTGCGCATGCGTTACGACTGCTTTGCTGAGGTCTTGGGTTCGATCCCCAGGTCGGGTAAAGCGATATGGGGTTCTTCTATTAAGAAATACTCAGTATCAGCCCGGAGTCTGCAATTGTGCCCGGTATGGATAGGATTGCCCCTATCACATTATGGGACCTTAATAAATTCGGCGAACGGTGAGTGTACTAGATGCACCTCTGCCTACCCCTAGGTATGTATGTATTTAAAATAAAGTTATTTTAATACAACATTTTTACATATTTTAAAGCAGCTTGTTTAGAATTTCAATGTGACGACCCTACGACGACGACCCTTTCAGATCTGTCAGATCTGAGATATCGTTTTACTAGAACCTTACAATATTACTATGTAGTGAGAACATAGTCAGACCACACCCCCAGGCCCCAGTAATATGTACAACTGAACTTATTCCATTACCTACTACCGGAACATCGGCCTGTCCGTGCATTTTATATGTGTGAGTATTGTAGGGCTGAGCAATGCTAAGGAAGATACTATACGTGCTTTTTACTATATATGTATGTATTTTAATGTCCGATACATATATTAAAATAAATTCTGTGTTTTTAGTGTATGTCACATGTATTTTGATGTCCGATACATATTATATTTAAATCAATTCTGAATGTACTTTAATTAATTAGTAACGAATAATTATTTTTTATATCTTATTTATTTTGAAAAGATCGCCGAGAGCGATAAGGCCGTCAATTGTACTTTTAATTAATTTTTCAGTGTTTCTATCTTGTGTATCTTAGTGTGCAATAAAGAATATTAATAAATAAATATTTTGTTTTTGTAGTTGCTTTTTTGCTTAACGATTTTATTATATTCAAGAAACTAGTCTGTTATCGAAGCCAGAGAAAATATATATTAGATATCTAGATCTAATATATATTTTCTCGGGAGTCTACGTCTAGAGTTGGGGTACAATGTTTGGCCATTTTGCGGCCTTCTGAGTACTCTGATAATAGACCCTCGACCGCTTCTTCACCTTCTTGCCCATGGCGTAGTGTGATGAAGCAGGCCGGATATGGCCGGTATGATGAAGCATGATTGTGTTGAGTAGCGGGGGATAGATCGTCTCTCACTACTCGATACTCTAATTGGACTGCACTGCGCTTACCATCAGGTGCAGTGCGGTCACTTTGCCATGCCAGGATAAAATATATATACCTAGTCAGGTCATAAATTCTGTCACATGTTTAATATAAAATAATTGAAACAAGTTTATTCATTATGTAACCATTTATATACCAAAATGAACTTAACAAAACATAGATTCTTATGACACTAAAGTTAATTCAAAATGACCTCCGTGATTTTGAATACAGGCCTTCAATCTGCGCGGCCAGTTGTCTATCGCAGCACGAACGAGGACCATGTCAATATCGGCGGCTGCCTTAATCAAGGATGTCTTGAGTGACTCCAAATTGGGATGAGGCTTTGAGCACGCTTTTTCCTCCAAGTGTTGCCATATCTTGTAATCTAACGGATTCAAATCTGGTCTGGAGGAGGGCCAGTCTTCGTGCCGGATGAAGTCGATTTCACGCGCCGCCAGCCAGTCTTCTGTGCTCTTCGCTCAATGAGCTGGCGCCGAATCTTGTTGGAGTACCCAGTGCCTGTTATTGAACATGGTATGAGAAACAGGTTCCACAAGGTTCGTCAGGACTGTATTTTGATACACAACTGCATTCGTTTTTACACCTTTCTCACAAAAATGTACCTCTGTTAAGCCCCAATAAGAAACTCCCAACCATACCATGAGCGAGGATGGAAAATGACCTCGTTGGACACGCGGAATACGGTTGCTCGCTTCTTCACTACTGTGTGCGTACACCTTATCATTTTGTTTGTTGTAGCTCTCTTCTACGGTAAAAATTTTTTCATCTGAAAAAAGAATTTCCCGATATTTTTTTCCCGCGTACCGCTTCAACAAAGCGCAGCATCTCTTCAGTCTCAGGTCCATTAGACGAGCATTCAAACGATGTCCTGTTTTTCTTCGATATGCCCGAAGCCCTAAGTCTTCATTTAACACCCTTTTCACCATGGTTCTGCTTAACCCCATCTGAAGGGCCAACAGTTTCTGCTTACGTTTGGGATTTTTTTTAATTCGCGCCTTCACAGCTTTTATCACTGCTGGAGTCCTAACAGACCGAGGGCGACCACTTCTTGACCTGTCATCTACACTAGAGTCTTCATTGTATCGTTTGATGGTACGATAAACGAATCTTTTGGTTATATTCAAATTTTTCAGTATGTCAAAAATTTGTATTGGTGCGTAACCGCAACGATGCAACGCAATTACTGCAACACGGTCTTCTTTAAGCGTCCACTCCATATTTAAAAATGAGTAAAATTCTAAAAAGTATACATTTTTATTTTCATGAACAATTTGAAATTCGAATTCAATAAACTTTTTTGTGGCCAGCATTCTAAAATAAAAGTTTTTACTGTGTGACAATACTTATGACCTGACTGTGTATATATATATATAGTTTCCTATTCTTTTTATATTATTATTATATTATATAACATATAAGAATCAGTAGTTATATGACCTCAAGTAATACCAGTAGATCATACAAACAGCATAAACATGTGAATCACAGGCACATGCGGCGGACCTGGCAGTGTCAACTGACATCAACACAGCAATACCGCTAAGTTATGGACGATGGTAAATTGGCGGAGTCCGGGAGTGTCGCTTCTTTACCTAGTTATTCTTTGGACCGTCCCTGCCTTTGTTACTGATATTGTCAAACAGAGTTTGGTTGTGCCAGTCCGCGATGATTAACTTTGTCAATCTTGCCGGTTTTCTTTGACCAAGATTCTGTAAAATAAGTACACGTACGTACGAAATTTTTACAAATCTAATACACGTTTGAGACGTTAACCATATTTACTATGTACTGTGAATTATTATTATTATTTTTTTATGGTAAGTGCAGTGCCGTCCAGTTATAGTATCAAGTAGCGAGTGATAATCTATCCCTCGCTACTCAATACATTCATGCCGGCCTGCAAATATGTGAGAATATGTGAAGCATTTGTGTTGAAAAGATTTTTTTTCATGGGCATAATATAACTTGTACTACGTGACTATTTATTTACTGTATTTGTGAAATTTATTTTATAAATGAAACTTACTAACTCCCATAGTATGAAAAAGGTCAACAAACAACTATACTATAATCAATAAAATGGTAATAATGTTATCGTAGTCCTTGGTACCCACGATAAAGTTTTAACCTAGTGTGGGGTCAGGACTATGTGTGTATTTATTAACCGACTTCAAAAAAGGAGGAGGTTAACAATTCGTCGGGATCTTTTTTTTATGTATGTTACCCGATTACTCGAAGACGCCTGGACCGATTCGAGAAATTTTTTTTTGTTTAAAAGGGTATACTTCC
Source organism: Laothoe populi (assembly GCA_905220505.1). NCBI lineage: Eukaryota > Metazoa > Arthropoda > Insecta > Lepidoptera > Sphingidae > Laothoe > Laothoe populi. Next base: position 4,676,047 of record HG992165.1, read on the forward strand.
CAGGTGGTCCCATTGACACCAAGTCGGGATCTGATGATGGGATCTCAAAAAAATCAAGGGCAACCCTCAAATTTTATAGTGACGCATAATTTGTTTTTTTATTGAAGTCGGTGTACTTTTTATGAATTAAAAAACTTTTACTTATTTATTAAACAAATTAATATAATACCCATACACTCCCTCACGCATGTTTCGAATGAAAATTCCTTCTGATACATTGATGTTAATCGAAGCACGTATCAACTTTTTCAATTTCCTCTAGAATAAATATTTTGACATTACGAGCATCTCAAACGCTATTATAACACACAAATATTACAATATACCAACATCAAAGAAATACAGCATCAGACAGCCTCAGTGGCTTAGTTGGCGAGTATCCAGCTGTGAAACGAGAGGCCGTGGGTTCGATTCCCTCACCGCGCCGGGACAAATGTTTGTGTGAGAGACAGATATTTGTGACCGGGGTTTGGGTGTTGTAAGACCGAAAGTCTCTCGTAGTTCCTGATACCCACAACACAAGACTCTTATGTTGTGGGTAGTAGTATCTTTGTGTAGAGTCGGGGCTATGTGTGACTGTTTGGTGTTATTATTATATATCAATTGTATTAGAAATTCATTAAATACTCCCACATCTTTCAGTTGTGCAATATTTTTATACTATGTAATCAGACGTGAAGTTGAATTTTCTCATGTCTTTAAAGTACGTAATTACCCATATTTATCTCTTTTTCTCTTCTTTTCTCTTAAAATCACTTTTTAAAAATACTTAAGATCTAATATCTAAGATCACCTTTAAGGAAAAATACGTATTTTCCCACCACCTCCTCCTCCTTCTACCTTCCCATCTGGCGGACGCTGAGCCTGTGGCCTTTTTGGTCATGCTTCGGACACGGGTGGCTGGGGCGCATAAGCATGCCGGGAGACTTTTTTCTTTTTATTTGTGTACCTGTAGCCCTTAAAGTTTTTTTTATTTGTTTTATGTACTCATCGTTTATTGCCACCTGGTCTGGTGATTATGGCCAAATAAAAGATTTTCTTTCTTTCTTTATTTTCGATTTTAGACATATAATGTATTAAGCTATTACTAAAGTAATTTTCATAAGGGTTTATACGAAGCCGATAACCCCAATTTTGGGGCATACGGGGGCGACCGCGGACCGTTTGTGACCAACACTTAACCTTTCAGTTAATCCCCGCATCCCTGCTAATATGTAACTAAAACTTTATGTTAATTATTTCAAACTAGTTTTTGCCCGCGATTTCGCCCGCGTGTAAGTTATTTTTGGAAGGAAAGGTATACAATCCATGAAGGCATCTTAAGCTAACATGTTTCTATATCTGCACAGTAATGATTTTATAAAGAACCTAATCTTTTTCTGGGATAAAACAAATCCTATGTGTTAATCCAGCATTCAAAGCCGTTCAGCTATTTTTGCGTGATTGAGTAACAAACATAAAAACTTTTACATTTATAATATTAGTATGATTGCTGTTATTAAATTGGTTTTAAAGTTAAAGGAAAATTTCGGGCTGTTTTCGTATGCGTTAATTAGATTTATTGAATTAATACTTTAGGCTAAATCTAAAATTTTAATAAGACTACCGTAGTGATATTCATCCCTAGATTAATAAGTTTAATATGATCGAATGTCCCCTTGTCAGCCACCTGTGTAACATAGACCCAGCATAAAGCCAAATGTGCGATTCACAAATATTTGTTTGTTTTTTTTATTCTGGCACGGCAAAGTTTTAATACCGGGCTGGTTTTATTATTATTTACATCAGGTAAAACAGCTAACCGATTCTTATCTGGCGCAGGTTAAATTAATGTAACTTTATTTTTAAATTAGTAATTCGTTTGTACAGATTTACATTATCCTTTGGCACAGCTTCAGACAACTGCACCTAATGTAAGCGCAGTGCCGTCCAATTAGAGTATCAAGCAGCGAGAGATAATCTATCCCCCGCTACTCAACACAATCATGCCGACCCAGGATCATAGGAAAGAGGGAACACGGAAGCTAGAAAACTGTTCCACAACTAGATGGTGCGGCAAAATACGAAATTACGAACCTCTTGGTTCGGGCCGTGGTAGTAGACACCACGAAGCTGTGGCTCCGCAAGCCAGTACGCGTGGTTCTGGTGTGGAAGGGAGAATTGGATTAGATCAAACAATTCTTTAGAGCATTCGCCATGATACAGACGGTAGAACACGCTAAGCCACTTAAGTAAGCACATGTTCCAGTGTTGTTCAAAATAACCACCGTAAAATTAGTTTTATTTCAATGAGTAATATTTGCATAAACATAAGTAATCATTATTTGTTTCAGGTCTGGATGTTGTGAGACCGAACGTCTGGTAGTCTCTGACTGCGACACAAGTACTTTAATGCGAGGTTTATAATAATATTTATTCTTGGAATGCATAATACATACTTCATTTACGCAGAACATTTATATGTTTTGTACTCGTAAGATTATATTTATTTATATACTTATCAGCGTGCTTTTTTGGCTTATTTGCCTTCTCATTATTATATATTTTTAATGTTTATATAGCCTAACATGTTTATGTATTACTACAGACACCAGAAACTATTAATTTATTATGTATAGATAAAATGTAATCATATTTTTACTGTGGTTTTTATTGAAATATTATATGATAGTCATTATGCCTAATCGATTACTTAATTTTATTATTTTGATTTATAAATGTTACGTGCAACGCAGAACAGGAGAAAAATAACAATGATATCGATAGTTAAAAAAAGATTTGTATCAGACCAATTTTAAATGAAAAATTAAATATAGTTAGTTGTTAGCCTGTAACTGGGTAGCATGGATCAAAAATTTTGTTACTTATACTACAATATGTACCACCCACTGGCGATCTATTTAAAGAAATAAATAGTTTTAAAGGATTCTCGATTCGAACATGTTGGACTTTAATAATCATGAAATGATTTAAAATGTATCGCATCATCTTTACACTTATAACACTTACAAATAAAGTTGTTAGCATCCAAAAAGAGTTCTTTAATAAAAAATACACTTATGAATTATTTTTAAATGTATCGCATCACAATTAAACTTATAACACTTACAAGTAAAGTTGTTTGCATCCAAAAAGTTCGCACACAACACTCACTGATCACAGACCCGTGCGTTTGGTTCGTCCGCGCGCGCTCTAGCTACTGCAAGTTAACGGGCGGGCGGCCCGCCCAGATGTTATCTCTATATTACTGACGGTGGTGTGTGGCATGAACTTATAGAGGTTTGTCTGTAGTTAACAGTAGGCAGCGGTTTTGCTGTGCCCTGGCATTGCAGAAATCTATGGGCGGCGGTGACTACTTACCATCAGGTGGCCCGTCTGCTCGTCTGCCTATCTAAGCACAAAAAAAAAGTTCTTTTTTGACAGCCTCCGGGGCGCAGTAGGCGAGTATAAAGATAGACATCTAAATAGAAGCATTGAAGGAAATTCTTATACCTATAAGTGTTAGAAAATGAGAGCATGAAAGATATAGTAGTCGTGAATGAATACCATATTTGACTAATATGACAGCCTCCGTGGCGCAGTAAGCAGCGTGAAACGAGGCCGTGTGTTCGATTACCGGAACAAATGTTTGTGTGACTGACAGATATTAGTGTCCGGGGTCTGGGTGTTATGAGACCGAAAGTCTCTCGTAGTCCCTGATACCCACGACACAAGACTCGTATCTTAGTGTGAGGTCGTGTGTGACTGTTGGGTGTTTTTTATTTATTATAAACTATCTTTTTCATACAAACTTTCCAGTGAACCATTCGATGTAATATTGACTTCATTGCTTACATCATATATGACTCAAAACTGAGTCATATATGACTCATTATTTTGCACTTATTAACGTTAGATTGTGACATAGACACGTGACATATATAAAAATGATGTCCAATAAAGCTTCGGAAATATTCGATTTCTTGTGATAGAACACATTTCATAGATTATATATAGGTCATAGGTACACTCCACCTGTAATCCTCGAAGTGGTAGAGGTGTAACCAGTACACCCACATTTCGCCGAGGCTGTCCCCGTCCGATGATGTTATAAGGGGCGAACCCATCGCCATACCATACCATTGAAGTGGTAGAGCCACGCTGTAGACATATTTGTCTACAGCATGAATGGGCCGGCTCGACCGGGGTGGTACCACTGTCTCACAGAAAACCAACGTAAAGTGACAGTTTACTGTCGCGTTTCGTATGGTAAGTGAGATATCCGGAGGCCCAAATTCCCCCTTCCCTTCCCTAATCCCTATTCCTGTCCTTTGGGGCCGACAGCGCATACATGATACTTTCGGTATTGTGGATGTTCATGGGCGGTGGAGATCACTTAACATCAGGTGACCCACTGGCTCGTTTGTCGGACTATGTTATAAAAAAAAAAAAAATACCGGGCATAGTTCTAGACTCCGGGCTGATACTGAGTATTTCTAAATAGAAAAACCCAATAACACTTTACCCAACCCGGGATCGAACCCAAGACCTGAACTTAACAGTCGTACCGCGTACACGATTACAACTACGTCACCAAGGCAGTCTCAAAAACTCCGATATGGTTGTTTTATTATGTTGAAAACGTATAATAAACAAGCATTCATTTTTGTTTCTGAACTAATACCGATGGAAAATATTAAGTCATTGAAAGAAAACTATTTTTTCAGTCTCAGACTCAGTTCGCCCGCTATGGCTGTAAAGTTTTCAAAACGACGGGACTAAATAATAAAAATAGCCCGCATTAAATTCCATCAAAGTAGTTTTATTTCAATATATAATATTTGTGTTAGCCGATCAAACCATTACGTAAATACTTTTTATAAATCCAATGTATAGATTTTCAATGCCCAGTGGATAAAAAGATTGAATATTTTTATTTATTTAGATGCGAGACACTCAGTCTATAAGTATTTACCTACTTATTTATTTAGTCTAAAAAAAACAAACCTAGAGTGCCAATAAGTGTGTGTCTACTACATTTTTAATAAAAAAAATACTCTATCTGGACGGCACTGCGCTTACCATCAGGCGCATTGTGGTCACTTTGCTGTGCAAGAATAAAAAAAAAAAAAGACAATACTGGTTTGATATTTTAATAGCAAAAGTAGGTAGGTACTTATTTTACATGATTGTTCATACATTTTGTATGTATCACAAGACAACATTTGATATGCATATTTTAATATGATTAAGTAAACAATTACAACTGCTGTGCTGAGGTCTCGACTTCGATCTCTGGGTTGAGTATAGTGATATTAGGTTTTTCTATCTAGAAATACTCAGTATCAGCCCGGAGCCTGGAATAGTATCCGGTATGGTGATAGGCTCGCACCTTATCACATTATTTATTTAACACACTTTATACATATAAGTAAAGGCGGACTTAATGCCGGAAGCGTTCTCTGCCAGTCAACCTGAGGTGGCGCAGAAATACAAGAATTATTATCTATTTATGGGGCCTTAATAAATTCGGCAAAAAGTGGGTGTACTGGTTACACCTTTGCCTACCACTTCGGGGATTACAGACGTTAGCGTATATGTATGTATGATGCTAGTACTATTTAAACCGTCACCGCTAATCGCTTACGCTTATTTTCCAAAGGTCCCCTAGGACACCCCGTTGTCGTCAATTGTTTCACTCGTTAAGCACTTCGTAAACATGTCCGCTTTAATGATGAGAGCTGGAAGGTGTATGTAATTTTTTTGTACTGTACCTTCCTTTGCAATTGCGTAGCTAGCTGTTTGTATTTTAGTTGCGCATTTTCTAGTTGCGTTGTATATTTAAAGAAAAACCTTTTTTTCGGTGTTAAACCGACAGTCACATACATAGTCCTGATTCCACACTAGGTCATATCTGTATCTTGGGTATCAAGACGAAGGACTATAGTCCCATAACACCAAACCTTAAACACATATAATATTTGTCTCGGTACGGGTATCGAACCATCGATCTCTCGTAACACAGCCGGCTACTGACCCATTGTGCCACGGAGGCAGTGAAGCAGGCTTTTTAATCACGAAGGCAATATTCTTTTTTTAGAGAACTCTTAAAAAATAATACCTATTTTTAAATAATTTTTGTTCGTTGTTTAAAAGAAATAAAAATTCAGTTAGATATATTTAAAGATACAGCTTTACTACGTTAAATACGCCATATGGACACTCCATTTCCACATGGACCAAGTAACTCATATAATGAAGAATATAAGATACATAGTATAAAAACTCCTTCTCAATATAAACATTCTAAGTCAAACCTCTCAATATTGGAAATCGAAAATAAGTAAAAGTCACACAGAGGTCAACCATCGGAATTTGAGTATTTTGAAAGAGTAAGTAACATCTTAATCAATTCGGAGGTGCCGAAATCCCAAGAATAATATTTTATATTTATTAAAGATATCAAGTGTAATGAATAAGAAAATTTATCGTTTGCAGTTAAGTTCATATTACCTGCTGAAGGAGTCAATGCCTCGATAGATTCGCTCTCAAATTTAATTTTCAAATACTTGTTGATGCGTTGCAAGAAGGCAAGCGATCAAGAATTTTCTTTTTTATAAATTCTTTTGTATTTTTACAGCTAAATTGATAGTAGATAATATTACACCGTACACAGATATGAATACGGACTGCCTCGGTGGCGCAGTTGTAATTGCGCATGGGTTACGACTGCTGTGCTGAGGTCTCGGGTTCGATCCCCGGGTAGGGTAAAGTGATATCCGGAGTCTGGAATTTGTGCCCGGTATGGCGATAGGCTCGCCCCCTATACCATTATGGGACCGAAATTCGGCGAATAATGGGTGTACTGATTACACCTCTGCCTACCTCTTCGGGGATTACAGGCGTGAGTGTATACATATACACTGACGCCTGTAATCGTGTACAAATATACATAGATGTTCACATTTGTACACAGATGCCGACTAGATTGATTAAAGACTAAACTTAATAAAATCACATAATTAATTGATTATTCTCCCATTTCCGGTCTTCTGTCTCGGTCTTCTCAGTCGCGTGCCTAAAAACGTGTCGTAATCCAGATGACGAACAAACAAACATATCAGCACAGATGATATCTATTTCTTATTGCATTTAGCTCAAGGAAACTAAATTCCCCTGATGTACAGATTTCCAATATTTGCATCTGAATTGTTAACATATGTAAGTACTAATCAATGATTCAAGCGAAACATATATCTTATTATAGTGTTAGTCATCAGTTATTTATTAATTTTCGAATATTTTCCTAGCTTAAACAGTTATAAACTGTAAGTCTGTTTTTCTTTGTTTTCAATTTGGACATGGTTTTCAGAGATGTGTTGATAGTTTGAACTGACATTTAACGTTATCGGATATGAAAAAACGTTTTTGGTTAGCATACTATAGTATCAATATAATATTTTTCTTGCAAACAACAGCTTAGCTATCAGCAGGTTGTAGGCAACCTGCTGATAAAATGAACCAGATAAATACTGAAGAGTTCTCGCAAGCAATGAAATGTCAACACAATAACACGTCGGTAAAAAATCGTTAATTGGCGGTATGTTTGTTATGAAATCACAAAAATGAAGTATCCCAGTTAATGGCACAGGCCACAGATAGATGTGTTGTTTGTGTGGCGATGATAACCCGCCGAGCTTGCTCCAGGTCATTGAAACTGATAAGAGTTGCGGATAATCGGAATATTAGACGTTGTAAGAACTGTCTCGGCAGAGACTCAGCAGCTAAAGCAGAACAAAAAGAAACTTTTTTGTTTCTTTGTTTTAAATATTCGGACATATCTGTAACATTGTGGCAAGGTGGCTTACGGAAAATCAAGCTGGCGGGAAAATATTAAGGCATAACAATACACCTTTTGAAACGTTTTGCGTTCAGATATCAAGTAATAATTAATAGTGCTATGTAAATCATAATAAGTATATCTTTATCAAGTTGGACGGTATGTACATTAATAAACTTTTAAATATATCTAAATATAAAAAATATCTTATTGATCAAAAAATAATTAATTATAATGTTTCCATAAATAAAGACTCTAAAACGAATAAAGAATAAGTCATCGAAGTATAAATAACTACAGTTGCTGGTCTGACTTGTGAGTGCTTCATCAATCTCCCAGGAAAGCAAGGTTGGAAAGAGTATTACCCTTCGGCAAACATCAAAGATTTCATAGAAACGAAACGACATTACAAAACTTAACTACAATATTAGCAACTAATTCTGCATCAGGGCTTGCTGCCATAAAACTTTCCAGACGCAGTTTCCCGAAGCAAGCTTTGATCTGCAAAAGTAATATTACCAGATAAATAAACTTTAATTGTATATAATAACCTTCATTCAAATTTTGATATTGTATAACCTCTAGATAAAAGCGAATATTTGTCTCGAATTACCGTCATGACATTGCCTATTTGTTAGTCGCGCAAAATATGAAAATTACGTAGAGTTCCAAGAAGAGAAATCTACTGACCCATTCGCTATGTAAAAAGTATAAGTTAATTAAGGTAAAGTCACCAGTCATGCCAGTATAAGAGATTTTTTTTTGTATTTGCTTTGTAATTTCTTAATTTTTCAATATACATTCTTTGGGATTTGGAAGTAAATCAAAAGCTCTTTTGTCAATCAGTATTCAATATTTAATTTCGGTTTAGTACTCAGTACAATAAAATATTATAAATAAACAACACCCCTACTTAGGCACCATCAATGGACTTGTGGACCCCCAATTATAGACATTATCATATTATGAACAGCCATCAATGGACAGTAATAATCCAGTGTAGGACCACTAATTGTGAACAGCTAGTTATGGAAATATGAATGACCAAGTAAAGGACAAAGTATTAGTTATTAACAAAATGCTTCTCTTTTAAGCCAGCCCGTCAGCTATGTTATTTGAATAAAAACACTCTAACATTATTATGAATGTCCGTCTTATACCTAGTCAGGTCATAAATTCTGTCACATGTTTAATATAAAATAATTGAAACAAGTTTATTCATTATGTAACCATTTATATACCAAAATGAACTTAACAAAACATAGATTCTTATGACCATAAAGTTTATTCAAAATGACCTCCGTGATTTTGAATACAGGCCTTCAATCTGCGCGGCCAGTTGTCTATCGCAGCACGAACGAGGTCCATGTCAATATTGGCGGCTGCCTTAATCAAGGATGTCTTGAGTGACTCCAAATTGGGATGAGGCTTTGAGCACGCCTTTTCCTCCAAGTGTTGCCATATCTTGTAATCTAACGGATTCAAATCTGGACTGGAGGAGGGCCAGTCTTCGTGCCGGATGAAGTCGGTTTCACGCGCCGCCAGCCAGTCTTGTGTGCTCTTCGCTCTATGAGCTGGCGCCGAATCTTGTTGGAATAGCCAGTGCCTGTTATTGAACATGGTATGAGAAACAGGTTCCACAAGGTTCGTCAGGACTGTATTTTGATACACAACTGCATTCGTTTTTACACCTTTCTCACAAAAATGTACCTCTGTTAAGGCCCAATAAGAAACTCCCAACCATACCATGAGCGAGGATGGAAAATGACCTCGTTGGACACGCGGAATACGGTTGCTCGCTTCTTCACTACTGTGTGCGTACACCTTATCATTTTGTTTGTTGTAGCTCTCTTCTACGGTAAAAATTTTTTCATCTGAAAAAAGAATTTCCCGATATTTTTTTCCCGCGTACTGCTTCAACAAAGCGCGGCATCTCTTCAGTCTCAGGTCCATTAGACGAGCATTCAAACGATGTCCTGTTTTTCTTCGATATGCCCGAAGCCCTAAGTCTTCATTTAACACCCTTTTCACCGTGGTTCTGCTTAACCCCATCTGAAGGGCCAACAGTTTCTGCTAACGTTTGGGATTTCTTTGAATTCGCGCCTTCACAGCTTTTATCACTGCTGGAGTCCTAACAGACCGAGGGCGACCACTTCTTGACCTGTCATCTACACTAGAGTCTTCATTGTATCGTTTGATGGTACGATAAACGAATCTTTTGGTTATATTCAAATTTTTCAGTATGTCAAAAATTTGAATTGGCGCGTAACCGCAACGATGCAACGCAATTACTGCAACACGGTCTTCTTTAAGCGTCCACTCCATATTTAAAAATGAGTAAAATTCTAAAAAGTATACATTTTTATTTTCATGAACAATTTGAAATTCGAATTCAATAAACTTTTTTGTGGCCAGCATTCTAAAATAAAAGTTTTTACTGTGTGACAATACTTATGACCTGACTGTGTATATCAGGAGAATATTCGAAAGCCAACTTTGGCCTTTCTTCCTCATATGTAAGTACAGTAGCTGGACCTAGATTATAATCAATATAGGACTTTTCCCGGTGATTTTATTATCCATACTAATACTTATAAAACTTCATTACGAAACTTGTTTTCACAATATCATTTCTATAACTGTTCTCAAATAATGTAGGTACACATATTCTAAATAAATTGATTGTTCTACTCATCTTTAATGAAAATTGTCTGGATAAAAACTAAGCATATTTAAGAGTATACTATAGAACTACTATAGGAACTACTAAAAGAAGTGTTATGACACTCGGAAAAAAAGCGGTCTAGTCACATATTCGACTTTCCTACCAAAATTTATCGAGACGGCCCTGTAAATTTTCCAAGTGACGTGTCGGCTAATTGAATATATCTTCTAGTCTTTGAGCTTAGCTGTTATCAAATAATATGTTTTTGCCTAGAGTGCCATAAGCGGCCACGATGTTCGGTGAAGCAACTACAAGCTAATAGCACGAATCACTTAAAAAACACTAAAATAGGAAAAGTAACAGAAATAATAATAAAAACGCTGCATCCCGGGCGCCCGAAGACTCCAGTCGCTGTTTCTGAAATTAATTTTTTTCTCATGCTCCATTTCCATGCTATTCCATTAATTATACCATTGATCTAGAAGTATCGTCACTATTTATAAACGATATAATCAAATGTTATTGTATTTATATCCGAGCCTCGAAGGAAAACTTGTTTAGGCGCGACTAACGTCGAAATTTAAAGCACACATATCGCTCTGGTAGCGGGCTTTCACTATCTTACCTTATGGACCTCTAAGCAGACCAGCTCGACATATCTAAGATGTCGGCTACGATATGATGGCGCTGCTCTTACGACTGGGTGAGAGTAGGATAAATATTTACCCACCATACATCATAAACGATCCAACATCGTAATGCCATCGCCTCTTCTTTGGGAAACCTGGTACAACGTATGCGTTCCGTGATCAATGCAGTCACGGCGCTTACATAGGTCTCGCTGATATGTGTAAACCGCCTGTGGTAGCCGACTAGAATAGAATATTGAACAGCCTGGTGGCAGGATACTCATATCCGCCCGGATAGCGAACACCGTAAACAGGGTGTAAAATGCACCATAGTGGCACAAGCATAAAATGTGTCGCGTTCCGGGATCAGCCAGTGTATATCCGATGTTTGTCGGGGGTCTAGAGTTGGGGTACGATGTTTGACCGTTTTGCGGCCTTCTAAGTGCCTACTCTGAGACTAGGCCCTCAATCGCTTATTCATCTTCTTACCCTTGGCATAGTGTGAACAAGCAGGCCGGTATGATTGTGTTGAGTAGCGGGGGATAGATTTTCTCTCGATACTCTGATTAGACGACATTGCGCTTTCCATCAGGTGCAGTGCGGTCACTTTGGCGTGCCAGGATTAAAAAAAGACTTACTGAGCCGCACCGGTCCGTCTGACACTTGGTTGAAGGCAAGGCGACTCAATGATGTTTCGGCTTTATTATATCTGCCACAACATCAAACCCTGTTTTAAGTTATATTTAAAATAAACCTGAACAACACAATTGGCACCATATCTGCAACACAGCGCACACCTCGACTGGGCGGGGCGTGTTCAATGCCCGCCACGCTCGTGGGTTGCGCAACCTGCTCCCGGAAACCCAGATGTCACTAATTAACGCAAAAAATATCCATCTGCACTGGCTAAAATAATTTATCTTATATATTACCATTCAAAACAAACGTATGGATAATTCTTAGTGTGATAGAATGTAAACGGAAACATAAAGTATGTTTTCTACCCATATATCGCTTTAAATTTTACAGGTATTTATACGTTAATAGTAAAACCATCTCGTTTATTATTTTGATTACCTATTCAATTTGATTAACTTGTATAGTTTGTAGTTTTTAAATGCATTTTACCTAGGTTTACGATATTGGAACTCGGAACTCTAATCTGCTTGTGCCGTGTACAATTAATAAATTGCGTTTGTGTTAAACGTTACATGTCCATTGTGGCAATGAAATAAACAACTTCATTCCAGCCCATCAATTTATGACGCACGGTTGAAATAGAACGTTATTAAAAACATCACCCATTTTATAGTAGCTCTATTTTATATTAGATAATTACAAATGTTTACTGGCAGTACTTCATTGAAATAAAGAGGTGCATATAACATTAGATTAGAGTTGCCAACTGTCCTGTTTTCCCAGGACATGTCCTGGTTTTTAGAGTGTCCTGGGGTGTCCTGGATAGTTTTTAAGCAGCGTTCTCGGTTTTTAAAGCGCTGTATTTAGGTAAGTTGTATTTTTGCAAAAGTAGGTAACAAACATTTAATTTACTGCAGTAACAAGACTTTCGTATGCAGTCAAGCATTAAGTATAATGTATTAATTAATCTGAGTTTAAAAATAATGAGGTCGAACGCGATGTATCATATCAAAATAAGAGGACTTTGATCACTATATCCGCGTGCATGAAAGTCAGTCCGATCTTTAAATTGGCTTTGGCACGATTTTAAATAACTAATGACCGTAACCTTAGATAAACTAACCATATCATTTCTAAAGTAGATCGTTAGCAAAATTTACCTATCTACTTATAAAAAAAGTTCTCTGTTTAATATTGTACATTACTTATTATGCGTCCGAAATGACTAAAAACTAATCTATTGCTAAAACCAAATAAAAATTGATTTATTATTATAATATAAAATATTGGTATGAACTGAGTATAAGAAGGTGCCTAGTGGAAGTATCTCCCTGGCACGACTACACGGCAATGGCCATTGGAGGCGGTGACGTCATAAGTATCCACTTTCAGTATAATTTTAGGATACTGGGCACTAAGAACTACGGTCCCACAATACATATTGTCACACAAACATTTGACTCGGTGCGGGAATCGAACCCACCTCCTCATTTCACAGCCAGCTGCTCGCCTGGTACGTCATGGAGGCTGTTGCTGGAGGATGGTCCCTCAGTCTAATCTTATTCATCATATCATAATCAATATAAAAAAGCAATAATGTCTATGCACAAGGTTAAATCCCATCCTGCATCCATAAATATTGCGGAATAGGTTCTTTGTTGTATCTATATTAAATAGGGTTTTCGATCCAAATAAATACAATAAAAATTTAATTGTCTTATAAATAGTTACATACATACATTGTTACCAATAAAAATAAAAGTCTGTCAGTATTACTTTAATTTATTTTAAATACATTTCCAAGGTCAGCATTTAATCCAGTATTATTATACTCAAACATTTTTCCAAATAAAGAACTAAAAAGTTCATTTATACTTTCATCTGTCCATGTATTACACTTCTCTGGTGCCATATAGTTCACCAACTTGTTATGCACAACATATTTTATTTTTCTACCTTTTGTTGCCTTTGTATCAACTTTCCTTTTCATTTTACTCCTCATTTGTTGCAAAGCTATCCATTGACGACTTAACTGCACTGGATCAGATATATCTGCAGACTTGCATTCTATTAATTCTCTTAGTAACTGGTGATAAAAGTCACTATCATCAAAAATCTCCGGTATATACTCATCAACATCTTTTCTATCTCTTGTTCCTGGATTATCTGTGTTAGTCTCTTCTTTTTCTTCCTTTTTGTAACCAACAATATCATATTCTGCTCTTTTTAATTGTGTCCTACGGACCAGTTTTTCTCTGTCAGATAGAATATAAGAAATCTGCTGTAGAACTGTGTTTTTTGGTGCACTTTTGATATTTGTTGCTGTTGCTAGTCTAGTCTTTTCATTCCATTTCTGTATTGCTGTATCTCTAAATGTTTTGAAAGCTTTATGTGATGTTGCTATTTCTTTTTCATAATCATCTAATTTACGTTTCTTAGTATTTAGATTTGTTTTGTTTATTTTTAATGATTTAACTTCTGTTGGTTCATCATCCTCTGTATCAGAGGGTATTTCCTCATTATCTGTATCACTTGGTATTTCTTCATCACTTTCCTCTTTCGCTTCTTCTTTTTTCTCCTGCTTGTCTTGTTTCTTAATGGACAATGATTTTGTCTCTGGATAATTTTTGAACAGTATACTTTGTAGTGTCAATAGTCTGAAAAGATGATTTTGGTGTAATTACAGTCATTTAAATCTTAAATTAAATTTGGTGCTAGTAGCTGAAAATAACACGTAATTTCAATCTATTTTCATACATTTTACAGAACTATGCTAATAATCACTTTATATGCTGTTTTACTTTTGTACGTTCATGCTATAATCCCAGACAAAAAAATCTCATACTGCTAACTTTTACTGAAAGATCATTTTTATATGTTTCTTTATAGTTTCGTTTTATATGTTTATATGTACTATGTTTCATTCCATCAACAGATTTTACTTTAATATTTACAAATATTGTCATATATAACCCTTGGGCTAGTTTTATATAACATGAATACAAAGAAAAGCATTGAATTCTTGACTTGAAAGTAAATACAATTGACACATTCTTCAAATCTTTAATAATATATACAGACTCAAAAGAATGCACTGTTAAAAAATAAAATACTCTTCTTAATAGTGTGTGTGGGTACAGATCCATGATACACACTGCATGGAAAAAATGATGCCCCTTCATAGTAATAATATTTTATATTCTTTGAATACTATGGATAAATTCTTATAGCCCATAATATTTATAAGAGTATCCTGGCTTTTCAGACTATGTATGGATTAAAAATGTAAGGGTATGTTTTAACACAATGATAATTTATTCAATGACTTCTAGCTTAAACACTCTTGGATCATTCGGACACTGGTGCCCAGTCAAAAACTGGCTACAATTGCCCTTCTTGTTTTTTTAAACGTTAATATTATGGAAATTAAATTGCTTGTATTTTACTCACTATTGAAAATATTTTTCGAATACCAGTACTCTACTCTACTCTACCTTAGATTTTAACCTTTTTTATTGTAGTCATTACTGTACTTTAAGTTATATTGTAAAATCAAATTATACACATCAATTAATTTCTAGAAGTGTACTTCTATAATTATTTTCATTTTTATAAAATTTTCATTCATTGCTTCCCTTTTGAGTTTCTCTGGTGTTTGAGCTTAGGTGGGGGGAAGTTCCAGATGCCATTGGGGCATACAAACCAGAGCTCTCGAGGAATGAGCACTTGTGATACTGTACTCAGTATAGTACTAAGAGGATTGTGAATTGTCAAGGAAGAATAAAGTGTATATTTACTGCCTAAAGTGTTTTAACTTTGGCCGTGCTTATACAAAGGTTATTATCATACTTACTTATCTAGAACATTGGCAACATTAACTTTTGTTGCATTTGCTTCCTCAATAAATTCCTGTTGGTCTTTGAGTTGGTCATATGTTTCTGTCATAGGCATCTGGTTAGCGGTGTTCATACATCTCTGGAGATGTATTCTCATTTCTAGAAGGTTCTCCCAAACTAATAATTGGTTCCTCACACAAATGCCTTTTTTTGCTTGTTCGGAAATGTTCTGTTTTTTCACATGTTCAAAATCCTCTTTCATTGGTTCCTCCAGTTGGCTAATGTCATATGCTTCACCTTCATCATCATCGCCATCATCACCATCATCATTATCATCTTCACCATCTTCATCTTCATCATCGTCATCGGCACTTTCATTATTGTCAGAAGCAAGTTGTGATTTTTTCTGAACCTTTGTTATGCTATAATCATCACTCTCTCCATCTGAGTCAATATTATCAGAATCTGACACAGCTCCATTTTTTGACTCCGATATATTTTGTTCACTTACAGAATCTTCATTACTTGACTCCATTGATAGCTTTCGACCAGCATTTTGTGTATTTTTAGGCTCATCTTCAACGTCCGAGTCACTTTCTTCTTCAGAATTTCCAACATCTTTCCGAGTCACAACTTTTCCTTCGTACTTTTTACTAATATCACTCAATAAATTAACATTTCGCTTACGAAAGTCGCTAATGCTGGCCTCATCTTCGGTGTCCGAAGATCCTAAATCAGCCCACGAAACTGTGCGCGGTTTAGTC
Source organism: Laothoe populi (assembly GCA_905220505.1). Lineage (NCBI taxonomy): Eukaryota > Metazoa > Arthropoda > Insecta > Lepidoptera > Sphingidae > Laothoe > Laothoe populi. The sequence continues at coordinate 4,692,399 of HG992165.1, forward strand.
CCAAATACTGTGTCATCTTCTATGTCTGGCCTCGGTTTTAATGTAAGCGCGTCGGCAATTTTGTCTGATAACGTTTGTTTAGCATTTTTCTTCTGTTTTAACTTCATTTCAATTAAAAATATTTTCTAACCAACAAAGAATGCAAAGAACAAACAACGTGTTTATGACATTAGTTATATTTTTTTCTTGCAATGGACAATCTATAATTTTTCAACCATACAGCCTAAACTAACCCAGTGATTTTTTTTCTTATACAAAGAAAAGGTCAGGTAAAGGTTCTCCACCAAACAGCCTTGTCATTAATTCAAATCTGGTCTCAAATTGATAATTACCAAAACTTATTTTGTAGTCGTCATATTACTTGTTTTCATGTTTAAAGTAAATAATCACATTTAAAAGCTAAGTGATGTTGATATTTTAAAATGCAAGTAGGTATATATAGTCTGTCAAAAAACTCATGGCAGTGGACAATTTGCAAACTAATATTTTTTATGCTTGGCAACCCCAATCGACATATGTCCAATGTCATTTCTCATATCAACTTTCGGACATCCAGACATTTCTTTATGTAAACATAGTGAAATCGGTATTATTAACCAACTATACTGCGGTATATTATACTTTTGTATTAAAAACGAAGAAAACAATTCGAAGTGGGGGCAGAAAAATGATATGTAATATATACTAAGCCTGTATTGCTAAACAACAAAATGGTAGTTTGTTACCCAGTTAAGACAATGTTTATGCCCTCGTCGCTATGTTGACAGGTAAGTAAACGATTTATTTGATGTTTTTATTTGTATTTTAATTAATTTTCTGATACTGTGATAGATATTTCCTTAAAATATAAGTTTGTTTACATCCTTTGTAATTTGAGGTTATGAATCGTAATTTTATAGTACACTCTAACCTATTTGATACTTACCATACTTGGTTCTAATAACATAGATATTTACTTACTGATTCTAGTTGATGTTTCATATTTTTAATTAAAATTATTGTAAGATTATTCGCTAATATAATTTATAAAGGGTTTTTTAAACCAATATCCACAGTTAGGCTGTTCATATGGTTATATGGCATATTAGAGCAAAATACCAAAATTAAAACTGACACGTTGTGTATTATGATTATAATATAAATTTGTTGCTCTCACTTTTCAGGAAAGGAAAGGAAAGGAAAATATACATAATAGTGCATGCCGTAGGTGAACAAGGATTTCTGCCGAATAGTCTATTAGTGGTAACAATAAAAAGAAGACTACCGTTCAGAAACGAAATCCTCAAATAAAAAAAAATGGCTAACTAAAAAAATATACCTAATATCACTGATGGCATTTTGGGTAATCTTGGCCATAATATGGTAAGACCCCCACCCTATCATTGTGATCTCAACCCCATAGAGCTAATATGGGCTCTTGATAAAAAAATTGCTTCGCTACATCAAGGGGCGGTTGACATTAAACGCTTAACAGAAGAAGCGTAAAGGTGTCAGCATGTGATCTAAATTTAACAAGAGTGCCTAGAAAGAGACCAGACTCTGTATCAAGATATAAAATCACTGGTAATACAAGTTAATGATGATGCCGCAGCCGCAGCTACCAAGAAGATAACATCAGCAGCAATGATGAAGTAACTACCACATTTACACCAAATGAATACTTGGAAGATTTTCAATATTTGGATTTTGATGATTTTTAATTAAATAACTATTTTGATTGTCAACCTATTGTTTTAAATTAACACCAGTTCAATTGCTTAAATATATAAATAAATAATTTGGTCGAAGGTAACGGCTGGGAATATCTAGTAAATAGTTTGTTTTAGGGGGATACTAGAAAGATTTATAATAAGACATGTTTACATCAGTACAAAACCTTATTAGAATTTTTTAGTTAGGTACGTAAATATGAATAATGTCAAGTATCAAATCAGTTTTGCAGTGTAGTTTTAGTGATACCATGCATAATTAAGTGGCGGCCTCAATTATTGCCATGAGTTTTTTGACAAGCTATAAATAAGAATTATATAATTAAATAAAAAGAATTAAATAATTTAATAAAATAAAATTAACATGTTGTTAGTATGTTTTTGTCAGCATTTAGAAATACATCCTGTAGATATTGACGACTTACATTAATTATTTTGCCCTCGGGTTTAAACATTGATAAAGGAATAATTTAAAATTATGTATACTTTACTCTTTTGACATGTCAATTGCAACGAGTTGGAATGAGAGAGCTATGTTTCTATTGTAGTTCTATGTAGTTTGCAACGTATTTTTATAACTAGAAATTACATAGGCAAATAAGTATGTATCCCATTATTTATTATGGTTTTGAATATAAGTTTTCGACCACACTGCCTTAGTTGCCTAATCTTAATTTTTTTTCCTTCGCTCTATAGGGAAATTAGGGAACCGGCTAAGGTCGGAGACCATGCTGCCAAGTCATAAGTAAGTCCGGATTTCAATGGTTGGCACTTGGCGCGAATTTTTGACATTTTATGCTGTTACTACTACTGTCAAACGCTGTCATAGCAACTTTCGTTTCAAGTTTTAAAATAAAAATACTGTAATCACCTCAAATACAATTTAAAATTAACTTTATCTATCCCAAAATAGCACGATGACGCGAAGGAGAGCAGTGAAATCCAAAGCAGTAACGTGGCTCAGTGAGGAAATACAAAATCCCAGCACCGTTTCAAATTCTTTCCATCATTACGAGTAAGTTTATTTATTTTTATGAAAATAAAAAGAAGCTATTATTTATGAAATTACTGTTAGATAACTAGTGACTTAAAATTTTACTGTTACGAATATTGTGCTCCTCAAGAACAACATTTATTGCAGTTATTCTCATTTTGATATTGCTAAATTATACACTCTGCAAGTGTTCCACAGACATAGGTCTAAATAGATGCCGCAAGTTCTATATGTATGAATATCAGTGTGCCACATTTTTTGTATCTAATATAATATTACACAAGCAATTCAATTATTGGAAATATCCATAAACCACTTGTGAAGAATTTTTACAATATCTTGACACAAAAAGGTATTGCTTTAGTATCCGGCCGCACGATTTTCATTATACGTTTAATTGGCATAGGTAGGTAATAGGCCATTGAAGTAAATACTAGTAGGATTTTCTGTGGACACTTATAGTTTATGAGAAATTAATTATTTAAGTTTTATAGGTTAACTACTGGGAATCGTATATTTATTTATATTGGTACACCAACAGCATAACATATTATATATTATTGTGTAAGCTTTGTGACATTTATAAATATTTAAATATGTATGCCTATTATAGACGTACACAGCATTGACCATATTCTGGTAAACAACTGTAATGTATTATGTAACTTAACTTAGTTATTAATTTGAAAGTTAAGTGTATTAACAAAAATTATATAAAATAAAAAAAAATAAAAAACAATTAATACAATGAAAAAAAATACAATTAATACAATGAATATAAACAATTACCAAACAATACCATAAAACGAATTATATTAAACTAAAAATAAAATTTTTAAAATGTAACAAATAATAATAAATTAATTCTTTAAAAATAATAACAAAACACAAAAGTATGTTTAGAGAAAGTGTTTTAGCATTCTATTTCTAAATGTAGTTTTGGAGTCATTAAAAATATCTAAATCTGGTATCTTTGCATTAAAGTCGTTGTAAGTGTTGCATTGCGTATAGAACAGTATCGTTTCAGACCAAGAGATTTACATATTTATATTCTAAAGCATTAGAAAGAGATAACTTAATAGTTATATTTCCTAGTTGGGAAGAGGGGTCTAACCCTCCCCCCGACACCTGACGCTTAACATTAGTAACTGATTACCACCTGCCAAGATAGGTTGACGGAGGCCTGCTATACGGGGCTCCTGTTTCTGGGTGGTCAAATCAAAATGTGTATTCAGTTGACAGCTTTCTGTCACAACTGTACGGTGATAATTATTGCAGACTAAATGAGAGTATTCATATAAGTTTTTCCAAGGATTAAAAATTGATTTTAGCACTGAGTTATACAATTTTGTTGACAAATAAGTGCAAAATAATTCTCCTTCCACAGCATACTTTTCATGTGGTTGATTCCCACAACTACATCCACAAGGTCCCCATGTAGCAGTTAAATGTTTAAAAGTTACCTAATGTATGTTGGGCATAAATTAATTTTAAAAATATATGTAATCATATTCATAAATCATACTTAGGGCATTGCAAGCTTATGCAAAAAGATACGTACATATACGCATTTTATAGGTTAAGTACACAAATTTCTTAATGTATATAGAACTATTAAGAAAAATATCTATTCCAACAAACGCACATTACACAAGAATTATAAATATTATAATCTCATCAATGTATTCAACAGAAAATTCAAATTTGGAAACATAATCGGCCATATTGGAGATTACATGCTAGTATCAAATGCTGATGCTGCTGAACCAGACACAGAGGCTGGTTGTGATGCTGCTCGTATTGTAGCATTATATGAAGACAGCTCAAACAAAAACGATCCATTTAGGGCCAAAGTGCAGTGGTACTCCAGACCAAGTGACTTACCTAACTGGTGCTTTCAGCATATGGAGCCTATCAGTTTCCTGGAGACTGAGGTATGTATATATCAGACAAACTGGGTATTTTATTATCAATATGATTATATACAATTATATACATAATGTATATTTTAATGATAGTGATTAAGTCTTAGTCCACAAAAGCTGGCATAGTCATAGACAGCTATAATCATTTTCATATATTTCATCCCCATTATACTATTGGCCTATAGAATATGTGGCAATGGGTAACTTATGTTCCTTGAATGCATAATTTTAATATCTATTTATTTATATATTTGTATATTAGTATTTGTTTATATATTTTTTTTAATCTCTTTCTCTACAAGAAAATATTTGTAATTGCCAGTAAATTAAATAAGAATTAATTAATGATGAAGTAATAATCATATGATAGAAGTGCCCTTCACATAATTTGTAGGTAATAGAAGACCATCGTCCCTTCAACACAGATGTATCAATAGAAACATTCTTCAAAAAGTGCTTTATAAACCTTACATTCACGAAAGATTGCGATGAGAAACATGAACCTCTGCACTATATTTGCAGATACCGTCTAATGACATTAAGTAAACGAAAAACTCTATTCGAACCAGTTTTAGAGGAAGAAAGGAGAGCCCTGGCATTTTTAAGTACTCCAGCCAAAAATACAGCGTCACCTAAAGCTCGCACTCCTAAAACTCCCACAAGTTTGATTAAAAGAATGAGCAGGGTGTCCATATCAGAGCAAAGGAATTGGAGTATATCCAAAAACGATGGTACAAAACTTCTTCTTAAAAGAGCCATCTTAGCTGACAAAAATGAAAAAGATTCACCAAAAAAAGTAACACCTAATGCAACACCTAAATCATTGCTAGAGACACCAAAAAGTTCAAAGAAACTATCCAAGGCTAACATAGAAGATGCACTTTGTATGGAATTACAAGAGAATTCAGATGAAGAATTGCCCACACTTATTATAAGGCAGCATGTACCATCAACACCAAAACGAAAGCAGTCCATAACAAAGACAAATGTGGACACTCCTAAAAAAACATTGCTTTTTGATGATGATGAAGAAAAAGGAGGTTATGCCACACGGTCTGGGCGTGTTACAAAAAATCCAGTTAGCTATACAGAACCAGAAGTGTCTCCTGTGAAAAGAACTCCAAGAAGGGCTGCCAGGAAGGTATCCGAAAGTGATGATGAATTTAAACCAGTACCTAAAACTCCAAAGACACCTAGAACCCCAAGAACTCCCAAAGTAGCACAAACTCCGAAGCGTAGTGTCACAAAGAGGATATTGACTAGTCAGCTAACACCTACACTTCGTGCCAGAGCACATTCTGTAGATAATGTTGATGGTATGTTGTAACAAATATATAATTTTTGAGAAAGTTTTTTGTTTGATGCAGGTGTAATGTAATTGTAATATATTTTTGTGCAGAATATGCAAAAGAAAATAAATCACTGCCAGGCCGCGAAAGTCAAATGGATGAAATTCTTTCATTTGTAAGAACGAAATTGTTGAACGGTATAAGTGGGTAAGCTTTTTTTTTTAATTTCTACTATTTTACATAAGATCTTTCTACTCATGATAGGTATTATAGAATCTTGTTGATCCAATTAATCGCTGTTGTTATTGAATGATCTTTATAGTTATTGAACATCCTAAAGTTTAAAAAAAAACAACTCTAGAGTGTCATGGTACGTATTGCATTGCAAACTTGCATCACTTTGAAGATGCCCCCAGAGTCGATACGAGGTGAGATGTCGGTCACTACATGAGTGGCCCCATAGGAAGATCATGGTGCAGTGCGACATTCGTGGCTGTTCGTATTCGTAGTATAGTCCATGGACAATATCCTGCACATGTCCATTATGTCCATTTATGGCTCTTGTGGAGACTAGGATAAATTTCCGTGCTTTCCGGCGTTTTTGCCATAGCTATTATTGGAATCAAGCATAACAGCTCGCATGATAGGACCTATTAAGTAACTTCCGTGGTGCTTTACGTCGGGATTCTCCAGACATACATGTCCTTCATTGCAGGTTAATATCTCTTTAGTTCATTATTTGTCTCCCGCTTTGCTATGGAAGTGGATAACTTATATTTCCAACTCCTCCCTATATTTCTATTTAATGCATTTTGTTGCGGGATAAAAGACAGTTAAGCATTCCCAGACACCCCCCGAGTTTCATTACTTGATGTTGAAAAATGCGTGCCATTGTCGATCTTGGCTAAACAAGAGTTACAATGGCGGGTGTGTGGGCGGGATAGTCTCTATATCCTGCACAGTAACATCCTAAACATACATATTGAATGGTCCTGTATTTTAAATTATTATTTCAGTTGTATGTACATATCAGGGGTGCCAGGAACAGGTAAAACAGCGACAGTGTGTTCAGCCCTACAGATCCTTAAAGAGGAAGTGGATCTCCCTGATTTCCAACTGGTTGAGGTGAATGGAATGAGGATTGCAGAACCCAGACAAGCTTATGTGCAAATCTATAAACAACTTACTGGTATGTACACAGAATTCAGTATAGTTAGTTGTGATATATTTTTTGTAGGACGGTTAAATGACGGTATACATAGCTTCTCATGACAGTCAACGAGACGATTCTGGTCTGAATTTAGTAACTGGATTATACTGGATGACCCTCATAACAAATCGTCAGGTTTTTAATCATGTGTATCTACTATACACATTTATCTAGTAGGGTACAAATATCTATCAGGAATCCTCCCAAAAGCGGATATTAAATAAAATGGCATCGTAACTTATTGTTAAAATAATTCTAAAAATTGTTGATTCGATATATAATTTGTAATTTTTTTTTTCCAATCTATGTACAATTCCTATTGTTTCGATGTCAATATTACTAGTTAAATCACAGCATATTTATCTTACAGGTAAAACAGTAGTGTGGGAGCAAGCATGTTCCCTCTTAGAGAAACGATTTACAAACCCTGGACCAAGGAGGACTCCAACTGTATTGCTTGTGGATGAGGTAATCCAATATCCATAATTGCTAATGATACCACCTAACCTTATGCTAGAAAATAATTAAATGTACTCCACACTTGTTTACATAAAAACAAGTCTTATGTTAATGATATCAGACCTCTCTTATGGCACCACTCAACTCAAAATACTTATTTTAAACTAGCTGTTGCTCGCGGCTCCGCCCGCGTTGAGAATATATACAGAATCAAAAGAGTGCACTGTTAAAAAATAAAATACTCTTCTTAATAGTGTGTGTGGGTACAGATCCATGATACAGCACTCCATGGAAAAAAATTATGCCCCTTCATAGTAATAATATTTTATACTAGCTGTTGCTCGCGGCTCCGCCCGCGTGGAGGTCGTTTTTGGGAGAAAAAGTATACAATACAAAATACCAATTTTCATGCGTTTAACTTCAAAAATTACGGATTTTAATACAAACTTTCATTCCCTATTTCACCCACTTAGGAGTGGTATTTCCAAAAATTCTTCGTTAGTGGATGCCTTAAAAGGTACCTACTGTCAAATTTTCAAGTCTCTAACCTCCAGCTGTTTAGGCTGTGCGTTGATAATATGTCAGTCAGTTTCTTCTTTTATATATACAAACTAATGTTTATATATTTTCCAGTTGGATGCCCTCTGCACACGCCGACAAGACGTCCTATACAGTATAATGGAGTGGGCTGCACACAACACAGCATTACTCACAGTTCTAGCGGTTGCCAACACCATGGATCTACCAGAACGGGCACTGGCATCACGAGTGGCCTCTCGACTTGGTCTCACGCGACTCACTTTCCCACCATATACACACACGCAGCTGCAAAAAATTGTGGCAACCAGGCTGGCGGATGCTAATGTTACTGCCGATGCTGTTCAGTTGATTGCAAGGTATGTGTCTATGTACAGCAGATGTCACTCAGATATGAGTAACAGAACAAACGTAGCGTATGTAGTAGTTGTGCATAGTTTGGTCCAACTCTAGTCAGTAAATTTATTTTGTAACATCATATTGAGTTTAGTATTGATTAGATATTTTGATAACATTATTCTTACGTTGTAAGCAGTACACCCACTTTTCGCCGAATTTATTATGGTCCCATAATGTGATAAGGGGCGAGCCCATTGCCATACTGGCCACAATTCCAGGCTCCGATACTGAGTAAATAGAAAAACCCAATATAACTTTATCCAACCTGGGGATCGCACCCGAAACCTCAGCATAGTAGTCGTAACGCAATTACAACTGCGCCACCAAGGCAGTCGCAGTTACACAGCTGAATAACAATACGAACTTTGAATTACAAATCAATGCATTGTGTTCTACTAAACTTATAGTTATAATCCTGAGAGATCAGATGTATGTATATAGGCATATGTTACTATGCCTAGTATTTTTTTTTAACGGAACACTAAAGTTTGTCAGCAAATTACATTTTAATATATTATTTATATAACATTATTCTTATATCAGAATAATGGTATATGTCCAACAGTGAAATGTTATACAGGAATATTGTATTATCAGGAAAGTAGCGGCAGTATCAGGTGACGCCCGTCGCGCGCTAGCACTTTGTGCCAGAGCCCTTGAACTGGCCGGATCCGAAGGCGCAGGACTGAAGGAGGTGCAGCAGGCACTGGGGGAAGCAGCATCCAGTGCAGCTGTTAGAGCCATACGGAACTGCTCACCAGCAGAGCGGCTAATGCTCAGGGCTGTTGCTGCGGAGGTAATTTGCATACCAATAGAGATGTACTCAATTTTATATTGTTTTTATTTATTTTTCATAACAAATGGTAAATTTCAAAAGAGATGATGATGAAGATAAGTGACGTGAAGACAAACAAACTTAAAAACTTTAGATGACCATAGGTTTTTTGAAGTGAAACTTCTTTAAAATTGTTGTGATTTGAAACTCGATGAAACGAAAAAGAGACAAACAAATAAATCTATAGGACTAAGCCTAAGAGAGAATGAGAGCCTACGAGAGAGTGGGATCGAGAAGGGTTGAGTGTGATTATGTGGGATCGATTGGAATGGGGTGGGATCGAGTGGAATCGAATTGGTTACTGTTATTGACGTAGTTCTTTAATGGTTTTGAAATAATTTAGTAATTAGTACTTAGTATGTGTATAAATGTATGTGCCTGCGTATTACAAAGCTTACTCGTAGGTAACTTTTCTGAAGTTTCACTTCTACCGTGTGTGAATTGCACACACACTTTTGTTTTTTTTAATCATATTATTGACATATTTCATATACAGGTGGAAAGAACAGGTTCAGACGAGACAACCCTATCCCGTGCGCTGGCCACTGCATCGGCTATTGTAGCCCTAGACGGACGCCCATACAAATCCGCACCACACATCCGCGCTCCCACCCCCTCTCAAGCACAAGCGATATGCACACGTCTAGCAGCCATCAGACTGTTACTCCTAGAGCCTAAACCCGCTGAACCAAGGCTCCTACTAAACGTCAGCGCCGATGATGTGCATTACGCTACGAGGCATATTACTGTGTGATTAGTCGATTTTAAGAATCTTGTCGAATTTGTTATCACATCACTATCACACACATTCCCATGTGAAAAAATATAAATTGGTTAGACCTTATGTAGATTTAGAAATAAATGAAATTGTTGAATATTCTAGTATTGTGATAGGATCTTGTTTGAAATATTAATTCGTTTTCATGATGTATATAATATTTGTTTTATTAAGTGATAAAATAGGTACAATTAATAAACTATAATTTTAGTAAGTTATTTTTAATGTTATGTATATTTAATAATTAAAGCATGATACAATGACTGATCACTATTTGTTTTAATAATGTTATATGTAATAAATAATTCTATGAATCGCCATGTTGGAGTATTTTCACGAGAGCTTCAATATTGTTATCCTTTATAGCTTTCCTACTTGCTGCCACTGCTGCTTTGCTATATTTTCCAACTGAAAAATGCAAGTATATTAACATAAATACTGAGTAATTGCCTTGTATTTAAATAAACATACCTCTAAGCCTTGCTGCTTGTTGCAATATTGTATGCAAATTTTTAAGGGAAATAACTGCTTGATCCTGTGTAGCTCGGCGGACATGACACCCAGTTAATAATTCCTCGTTAAGCATTATTACTTCTTTGTAGCGATTAAGCATTTCCTTACTGGAAAAATTAAAATAAGATTTTTTTGGTGTGAAAAATAAAAGACTAATTGTGGGTGGGTACTTACTAATCATAAGTAGCGGCATCTTGTGCTGCCGGTAATAAGGCAGTAATGAGCTGTGCTCGTTCTGCAGTTTCAGCTGCCAATCTTGATCGAATCTCTCCTATTTGAGATGCGTTTTCCATTTCTTCACGCAACTTCAATTCTGCTTCTGGGAAATTCGCTACTGACTGTAACACATTATAAAATAATAATGATGATACGCCCAAAATCCATTATCCACACACAGTTCTGACCTACACTAGGTCAAACCTATTTTCTAAAACACCCAGACCCGAAAATAATATTTATGGATCACACTAATATTTGTATACAGTGTGGGAATCGAACTCGCCGTCTCTGGTTTCACAGCCGGCTACTTGTACGCTGAGCCACGAAGGCAGCAAATTTTAAAATTACGATATAGTTTTAACTTAAAATGACGCACTTCGGAAATTCGCTAATGCTTGGCCGAGCAATTTTACAACAAACTATTCTTAATTGGTAAGATTATTTTAACTTTACAACAGAAACTTTTCAAGTAACTAATTACTTTTATTCCAGTAAAAAGTTTTTTTCAAAAATATGAATGTCAGTGTTGAATTCAATTTACATATCATAATCGATTAAAATAGGCGATTAGCTGACGGGCAACTCTAAACAAAATGGCGGCGCGTCATTTACGCCGGTGTGTTAACTGTCAAAACGCTTCAGGAAAGTTTTGTTTAACGTGTTCCGTTGGATAATAAATCACACAATGGTAGAAAACAATGAAATGGAGCTTTCCGAGGCGGAAGCAGAACAATACGATCGTCAAATCCGCTTATGGGGTCTGGAATCTCAGAAAAGACTACGTGCATCAAAGGTCCTAATTATCGGTCTGTCTGGGCTAGGCGCCGAAGTCGCAAAGAACGTGATTCTCTCAGGAGTAAAGAGCGTTTGTTTGCTCGACAATGAAAAGCTCAGAGAAACCGACCTCTACTCTCAATTCCTCGCACCTCCGGACAAAATTGGCGAAAATAGAGCCGAAGCATCATTGCAGAGAGCAAAAGCTTTGAATCCCATGGTTGATATAACAGCATCAACTAAAGGTGTAGACGAGCTCCCCGACAGTTTCTTCACAGAATTTGACATTGTATGTGCAACGGGATTAAAGCAAGAACAGTTGGAACGCATTAACAACGCTTGCCGAGACAGCAATAAGAAATTCCTGAGCGGTGATGTTTGGGGCATGTATGGTTACATGTTTGCAGATCTGGTAGACCACGAATACTCTGAGGAGATCGTCCAGCACAAGGCAGTAAAACGCGGACCTGACGACACCGAGAAAAATGCGAGAGAAACTGTGAGTATTACAGTGAAGCGGCGCGCTATATACGTTCCATTGCAAAACGCACTCTCCGTTGATTGGTCGAAGCCTGAAATGAGATCGAGACTGCGCCGTGGAGACCCGTCATACTTCGTTATGAAGATCCTGCTTCGCTTCAGAGACGAGTACAACAGAAACCCAGATCCAGTTAAAAGGAAAACTGACACATCTATATTATTACGAATGAGGGATGAACTTGTTAAGGAATTGTCACTCCCTGTTGGATTTGTGAGTGATGCACTCCTTTATGATGTGTTTGGCACTGTGTCTGGGGCTGCTGCTGTCATCGGAGGAGTCATCGGTCAAGAAGTAGTGAAGGCCGTAAGCCAGAGAGAGCCACCTCATAATAACATGTTCTTTTTCAACCCAGTGAAATGTGTGGGTTTTGTAGAACTTTATGGTCAATGATTTGTGTATAATTTAAGAATTGAAAGTATAAGTTGAAATATAATAATTATTTAAGATGAATTTGTCTTTTTTTATTGCATTATTATATAAGGGTTTTAATACTTATAACATAATGCTTTTTAAAATTTATCCTAATATTATTAGTCATTTTATGTGATAACACAGTTAAAACAGCACAGCTATAGCACACAAATCTTTTCCTCTGGCCTCTGTATATTTACTGGTCAATGAGTTCCTTTTTAAATAATTTTTGCAGTGATGGCAAATAATAGTTACTTCATTGATGAAGTATTCATGGATTAATATAAATCAACCCAACAATGACACACATAGTTCTGCTCCACACTAAGATAAGTTGCTTTTTGGGTATTGGAAACTACCAGAGAATTAAACATATCAACTGTATCAACACCCAAAACTATTATTTCTTAATGGATGGATTATTAATTTCAGTTTAATAATTTTTTTACTGCTGTGTTTTTCAATGTGCATTGTATTAGCGGCTTGTAGACAAAATATGGAACAAATTTGACAGCCACTGTGGCCCAGCGGGCGAGTAGCCGGCTGTGAAACGAGAGGCCGTGGGTTCGATTCCCGCACCGAGACAAATATTTGTGTGACAGATAGATACTTGTTTCGGGTCTGGGTGTTGTGGGACCGTAGCCCCTCATAGTCCTTGATACCCACGATACAGGTTTTAACTATGTGTGTGACTGTTGGGTGTAATTTAATTTGGGTGTAATCATATAAGCATGTGGCCTCTACACACCTTTGTTCAACACCTAGCAAGTTACGAGCCGCAAGGTTACTTGAAATCTATTATTGAAGAATGTAGGTTCTGCTGTTAGACTATGGCAGGCAGGGGCTTTGCTGTGCCCTGGGATTGCAGAAGTCTATGCAGTGACTACTTACCATCAGGTGGCCCATCTGCTAGGTTGCCCATCCAGGGAGTAAAAAAAATATTAGACTAGTAAAAAACAATCAAGCTAAAAACCACTTTATAAAACTTCACCCGTTTAGGTTTCATATATTTAGTTCATATGTCAGCGGATACAGCCCGAGCGGCGGCTTAGAATCTAAGCGTCCCCCGGTATGCTTATAAAATAAAATGGTATTGGGAGTCTAAAGAAAATTTAAAACTCGGAGTCCCACGACACCAGGGATCTGGAGCGGGCCGCCTCTTTCACCCCTCCTTAGTCCGCTACTGTATAGTGAATAATACTTACACGCAAATCTGCTAAATTCAAAAAAACAGCCAGACTCTGTATTATATCCCCTGCCAATCTTATATTAGGAGTGCTGATTTTCACTTGTCCATCAGCTTCGAAATCCATATCCAAATTCGTCATGTCTCTCAAACACAACAAATTAACATGAAATGTCTTCGTATCTTCAGACTTCAGTTCTAACTCATCATCTAGAAGGAAATTCTGGTTCACCCAGATGCATATTCTTTGCACCCTCTCAGTAATTCGAAAGGTTACGTAACTGTCGAGTTGCGGCGTATTGTTGAATGGCGCTAGAGTGTACATTGAGAATCTTGGTAGCTGTTTTGTCAACTCGAATATGTGAAATTGTTCGTTGTCCGGATACCCAACCAATGCCTGTGAAATAATATTTTTAGCGAATATATGACTGGTGTTTTCTTTGTTACTTATCGCTTGCTTTAACGGTGAAGGAAAACATCGTGAGGAAACCTGCATACCTGAGAATTCTCAAAAAAAATCGAAGATATGTGAAGTCTACCAACCCGCAATAGGCCAGCGTGATGGACTAAGGCCTAACCCCTCTCATTAGTAGAGGAGGCTCGTGCCCAGCAGTGGGACAATGTTTAATACAGGGCTAGTATTATTTATTTATTATGACTGGTGTAGACCTTACAGACAATTTGTGCACATAAGCAGTGGCGTAGCTGGCCTTAGACGGGCCCTGAGTCAAAATTTGTTGGAGGGCATAATTAAGGGTAAAGAATATAAGTGAGATTATAGATAACATTTTACGAATGATTCAAATCAAATCAAATATTTATTGAATCCATAAAATGTTATACATCATTTAGATTCAGTCAATTTTTTCACTCTACCGCCAGTTCGGAATGCAGTCTCGCTAGAGAAGAACGGGCAAGAAACTATAGTGTTGCTCTTTTCACATCGGTTAACATAACATAATTGCTTAAACACTTCGGGGCCTCTGTAGCCCGGGGGCCCCGTATTGATACGGCGGTAGCTACGCCCCTGCACATAAGTTTGCATTTCTTGCTATAAGTTCATATTTAGTTTTTTGTTGTATGATAGGTTGCATATCATGTATAAAGAGCGCAAAATTATTACATTATTATTACAGACAATTGCAACTTGTCTGTAACAATAATGTAGATTACAAGCGTAATACAGATGTAGCGCCTAATTAGCAATCAGATGATAGCTGATTGAAAAAGTCCGCGTATTAGAGCAGAACGGGCCATCGGTAACCCTGTCCATAGAAAAGAAGCAGCGTGATGAAATAGCAACAACTGTAGAGATGTTCGTAAAAAGAACATAGATTTGTTAATTACTTCTCAGCTAAAATCATATCTACGGACGCTGAGCCGAGACAATAATTTTGTGATCATATTTTATTTGTTAGCCAGTGCATGTTCCTTAATATTCTAATTTTGCACCGCTACGATTCCCTTTGCGAGTAAATAAGTTAAGCTGGTACGTATGAACTGTCATAGATATTACTGTTCGATTCCAACGTGTGAAAAGACATTCATCTCAGCTCAGTGCTGGCTGCTAGGTAATGAACTGAGAGAGCTTAGTGTCTTGAGCAACAGATTGCCGGTGATGATCCCTTGAATCGGCTATTCTTGCCTATATTAGTGAAGACTATTAACGCAAGCTATAATATGTAAAATTGAGGACATAGAATACCTTAATATGCATATCCACCGGGACATCTCTCGGTAGCTTCAATGGGATGTGAAGAATAGAGCGTAGTTGTGAAAGCAAAGGATGGCGCGCCAACGTCTCACCAGTTTCAAATATCCCCTCAGCTAACACCATTGCTCCGCGAACTATTGTGTCGTTGTTCGTAGAGATCGCTAGATGCAGGCAATTCTAATAACAGGTCCAGGAAAAGGCAAATAACTTGATGACCACTGCCTATAAACACCTACAAACTACATCATGGGTTGTCGGGCCTTAAAGGCACTCCTTTTTCCTACTTCCGAGTTTGGGGGTGGCTTGTCTTGGTACTCCCACCCATACCTCATACCCATTCGAAACGCAAGATAGATACGAACCCGGCGAATCCGACAGTTTTATGCAGCAAACAAAACTGCGCACAAAGTGGGTCTAGAATTTTGTAGCCATATTTATTATATAATGCATGTACATTTTTTATGGCTGCTTACAGAATTATTCCCACTTCAAGGTACCTATGAGTATTTTGCTAGATGGCATACGTAGGTACGTTTCTATACACCCACATTTTGCCGAACTTATTACGATACCATGATGCGAACCTATCGAGATTCCGGGCAGAATTACAGACTCCGCGCTTATACTGAATATTTCGTGATAGAAAAACGCAATATCACTTTTACCCTATCCAGAATCAAATGCGAAACCTCAGCACAGTAGTCGTGCCGTGTACGCAATTACAACTGCGCCACCGAGGCAGTCAACTAGGTCTTAGGTCTTAGGTAGGTATCACCCTATCCGAAAAACTAAGGTTTTCCAAAATTTTACCTATCTTGCTAATATTTACTTTTTATACCCTTTACCTATATTACCTTGAACTCAATCATATCGCTTTATAAAGAGCTCTCCATATACATACAAAAAATCTAGGTCCTTTATAGTTCGGCTAACAGTTATTAAAGCGTACTTATTTAGTTCTTTAAACTATAATTTATTTATCTTTACCTCCTCTGGTGAGTGTAGAACAGCAACTTGTAGTCGTGTATTGATGGGAATTGCAGTAGCTGGCCGTTCCACGTCATCAGAGTTAGTAGCATTTGCAGCGTTAGCTTCGTAATGTTGTAGCTCCATCATCAAAGCTTGCTTTCTATTCAAAAGTTCAGTTATGGCAAGTCGGTCTTCTTCGGATGGTAATTTCTTTGAAGCCGCATTGACGCCAGTGTTCTCCTGATATGGAGGGTAGCCTAACACTGTAATGTGTCGGGTTTCATGTAAGTGTAAAAGTCTGGTAATATTTTAATAAAATCCATTTATATTTAAACATCGTTTTAAACTCCATATATTATTTATCACAGATGTTTTTTCTCCTAATGCCCATAGCTTCTATAATTCTTCATCAAATTTAATGACTCCAACACCATTTTAAAACTTATGTTTGCCACCATCGACGAAAAATAGACAAATGTTTTTTATCCTGGCACGACAAAGTGACCACTGTACCTGATGGTAAGTGCAGTTCCGTGCAGTTAGAGTATCAAGTAGCGAGAGATAACTATACCTCGCCACTCGACACAATCATGTAGCTGCCCGCTGTGTAGCTTGTTCACACTACGCCTAAAGGACACAGGATTATACTTGGCAAGTTATAAGACGAGTTTACAAGGTTAAATTAGACACGCTAATCTAGTCTATCTATTCTTGTCATAAATACACTCACGCCCGTAATCCCCAGGGGTAGGCAAAGCTTATTACCGTCCCATGATGTGATAGGGGGCGGTAATAAGCTTTGCCTACCCCTATATAGGCATGGCGATAGGCATCGCCATCTCAGACACTATTCCAGATTCCGGTCTAATACTGATAATTTCGTGGTATAAAAACCCAATAGCACTTTACCCGACCCGGTGATCGAACCCGAGACCTCAGCACGGGTCAGCACAGCAGTCGTACCGCATACGCAATTACAACAGCGCTATCGTGGCAGTCTTGACAATATTTTTTTATTTTTTGTATATTTATTACCTTGGCCTTTTTCAGACACACAGACTAAGTCTGGCACCCCAACAGATCGGTAGTCAGCGAGCAACATGGCGGCTCCGTTGGCGCGCATTTGTACCCGCCGGAGCACTCGGCCGGAGTTTCCCTCGCGCCAATCCACTCTTCCGTTTGCCCAACAACACACCAGTGTTTCTCCAGACCATTGCAAGGAGATCGAGTTTTGTTTGGACTTCAAAAAAATATTAACATTACAACTTTAAAGTCTAAAGCACATTTATATTAAATTAATACTACCTATATTATTATTTATTACTAATATCAGCCTCCGTGGCGCAGCGGGCGAGTAGCCGGCTGTGAAACGAGAGGCCGTGAGTTCGATTCCCGCACCGAGACATAATATGTTTGTGTGACAGTTGTTTCGGGTCTGGGTGTTGTGGGACCGTAGTCCCTCGTAGTTGTTGATACCCACGATAAAGGTGTTACCTAGTGTGGGGTCAGAACTATGGTTGTGACTGTTGGGTGTATTTATTATTTATTTATATTAGCCCTGTATAATTATTAGCCCACTGCATGGGATAGTAATATTTACTCCTCTACTAAAAAGGCTTTATTACTTTTCATTAATAACTTCATGTACCATTGTATGTAAAATTATTGTTTTTCTTTCCTTCTATATTCTGTCCAACTAATATTTATTTTATTTTGTTTAAGTCTACCTGTAAGTCACAATCGGAGGGGGGTGAGTTACGTATCAAATAGTGGAACCTCACTCCCCTCCGACACCAATACACTTGAAACACCACTGATCCCTGTAATAGATGTAAGCCTTATAGTGAATCATTTAAATAAAGATAAAAAAAATAAAAAAAAACTTCATATACCTAATTAGGTAATATAAATACCTTAACTCGCCACAAGCGGATTCCTTCTTCATAAATACCGATGGTTCCATTTGATAAACCATAAGCGAATCTAACTTCGTTGATAACTGAAAGACATGTCACAGGACCAGTTTCTGGTAACTCCGCCACAAATTGATTATTTTTCAATACTCTGATATATGAATCATCACTGCCTATTAAGAGCTAAAATTAAATAAAATTGTTTTATATAAAATTATAAAAAGCCTTATATTTCTTGCAACAAAGGAAAAAGTTAAACCTAATATCTAGGATAAATTTAACATGATTAATGATACATTTAATAATGTTAATTTTACTAATTTTACTCTGCAAGAACCCTTGGGTGAAGGCCTCTTCCAAAAGTGACCATGCATCTGTGACCTGAGCAAGCTGTGTCCATTTTGTATCGCGAGGGATAATTTGTCTCTCGCTACTTGATACTTTAACTGCATTGCACCTACCATCAGGTGCAGTGTAAAAAAAAACCTACCTTTGCTATATCATCTCGTGTGGGGTCTTCCTATATGTCTCTTACCTCTTGGGCCTTTCCACACTGTTACTCTTTTTATTTATTTATATCAAATTATATATTTTCAAAAAGCTTTTAGTTTTTTAAGGAGTTTCTTTTTTTATACTGATGCTGCTATATGTGTAAGTACGTACACGCGTACATAGAAAGCAACCTGATTTGAAAAGATACGTACACAATATAACGTCTAACCAAATGTCTTTTAACCCACCTCAGTTTCTCCATCTTTGTCAAAGTCAAAAATTATCATAGAACACACTTTTCCTCCAACAACATTCCAGAATACTTCATTCCCCTCCCAGGTTAATCCCTGAACAGAACTATTCCCCCCAACTATAGTCAAAGTGTCCGTGTATTTGCCGAAACTGCCCGTTATTATTATATTCACTCCATCTTGAGCTTCTTTGAAGAAAAGATCTGTATTCTCGTGGACATCGTACGCTGTAAGTGATTACAACTATGTAAGAACTAGGAAGAACAATCATATAAGCAGCTACTCTTAAATATTGTGCTCCGTCAATTCCCATTTCATCCATATTTCTTTTTGCGTACAAAAGATATTTCAATCATAATATTTATTTATTTTATTTATTTCGAAAAAACAAATTACAATTTAAATTAAAAATATAGCATTGGGCAATAAGAATGCAACTAGATGACTACCGGTGACAATTTGTTTATTACTTAAATTATATTTAAAATTAAAACAGTACAGTCTATGTTGTCGGTCTGCCCTGTTTATTTGCACATCATGAAACATAACTGAAAGGTTTCACTACTATGCTAGAAAAAACTCCAGGAACATAAAAATGTTCAAACTCTTCACTTATTCTAGAAAGTCTATCACGGGGTTAAAATGCTAGCAAATGACAGTTTAATGAATCTTATAATCTTCTCTATAAGATCATGAGGCCCTTATTCCTGTCTGAGCCCCACTACTACAATAGAATTAAGACATTAGATTGTATTAAACTGCCTCGGTGGAGCAGTTGTAATTACGCGTACGTTACAAGTTACGACTGCTGTACTGGGGTCTCGGGTTCGATCCTCGAGTCGGGTAAAGTGATATTGGGTTTTTCTTTTTAGATATTCTAAGTATCAGTCCGGAGTTTGGAATTGAGCCCGGTATAGCGATATGCTCGATAGATCACATTATGGGATCGTAATAAATTCGGCGAAAAGTTGTTGTACTGGTTATACATTTGCCTGCGAGGATTGCAGGCGTGAGTGTATATGTAGATTGTATGAGTATAATAAAACCGTGTATGTATTTATTTACATTTATTGAATTTGGCGCGTACATAAAGATCGATTAGATAAGGGATATTATAAAATTGCTTATCAATGCGTAAGTAATAGGAGATCAACACTATATCATACATGTATATAGTATCTACTATATGCCTGCGTAATAAGAGTAAAAAATTGTTTCTATATGACATTTTGCTTGAAATTTTCGATAAATCTGATACCTAAATAAAGTTACTGTTGTGCAGTGGGAAATCGTTTACAACACTAAACAAAGACTTACTATAGGTATTTTAAGATTTCAATCGAAAATGTGGTATGTTTAATTTTAACATATTATTGATTATAGTGAATTTTTAGATGAAATTATCACACAATGTTAATAAACCAAAAATAAGTTCGAGAAATATCTCGAAGACTTTGATGAGTCAAAATCCATTGACATAGGATGAAGGGTATAGGTACTGAATTTAACCTTTTGGAATGATATTCCAATTAAATACTACGTACTCTATGTAAAATTTGGTTTAATTTTACCGAGTATTTGTGTAGGTGATCCAATAAGCAGCATATCTCTGCCAGTGTCAGGTCTCAAAGCTCCTGCTGCAAGCGCTACTACTGCCTGACTTAGGTTCAGCTCCGAAACTTCACCATGTGCTTGCGAACGTTGCATTCTTCCACTTGCCACACCTCCGTATGGATGATGGATTATTATCTTAAAAGTAGTTATCAAAATATTATTAATTTAAATTATTTTACTCCTTGGCTTTTGTAAATGGCACCATGGATACGGTTTTTATGATCAGAAAGCTGGTTGAAGCATACAGAATGAACAAGATCCCTCTGAAAATTGCCTTTTTGGATCTGAAAGCCTTGGACTGTGTGCCTTGGTACGCAGTCTGGCAGGCGGTCAAGGTGTTATCACCTTGTTTCCATCAACATAGGGATGTTCTTCAGATCAGATTTGGGCTGCTTTTGGTTATACTAATCTTTCCCGATTATGCGTTGATGTCCACCAAGGCTCGGTGCCGATTTCTTTTCTATTTAGTGGTGTGCTTGATGTAACGATGGCAGAAGAAATAGAGCAGCCACGATGGGTGATAATGTACGTCGATTTCATATCACTACTAGACGAGGAACAATTAAAGGGTGAACCAATGAGAGGGGGCGCTTGGAAACGGCGGCCTCAAACTAAGTGTGCCGAAGACCGACTAAATGCCCTGCAAGAGTAGAGACCTTGATGGTATCTGGATAGGGAACAAACTTGCCGTCAAAACAGACTTAGGCGATGACATCAACGTCGGAGCCTGTATTGGCGCCGCTTAGGCTCTCATATACAAGAGCAGCATACGGCCCGTTTCCCTATTATTGATCAGACGTGGCCTACTGCCATTAAGTGTCATATAAGTGATCCACGTTGCGTCACGGAGAGGAAGATTCTGCGGTAGATATGTAACATTCCGAGATTACATCGTATAGATAAGGAACGTCTACAGCCAGGGCCGCCTTGGTGTCTATAACGTCGATAAACTCCAAGAAAGCCGCTTAAAGGGATATGTTCACGATCTGAGGAAAACATAGAAGTACATAAGTCTTAAAAGACTATGCCGGGGATACGATCTATCTTACGCAATAAGATCCTTAAAGCTGAAGCACCCAGAAGCACTGGCTTGAGGAAGGTACCTATTAGAGGAAGAAATGAGAGCCATTATTCTCACTGTGGAGGATGCTCAAGATTGAGCGAAATGGCCCTGCGTATGGACCCTGGTAATAAACCATGATAGTGCCAGGAAAAAAGAAAATAACTTCATGGTTTTTCTATTATGTAGGTAAATATAATATTACAATTTTCATTATCTTCATACAACCGACCCACTACACTACGGTGCGTTGAATGAATGTGAATTGAAATTGAACTGAGCGCACAAGAGACCTGAATCAAAAGACTAAAAAAATATTTCAAAACCACAGTTTCAGTTCTGCTGTGCTCAACAGAAACACCTGCTTTTCTTAGCATTGTACGCACAGCTCCGCATTGCCTCAGGGAAAATGCGGCGTAAAACTATATAATGTTCAAAATGTTACCTAAAATAATTATCAATACAGATTTATCTCGTGAAATGTGTGTAAAATAGGTATAAATCACAACTTCTCATACTTTATCATATCCAGCAGATGCAGTAAGGCATGGATGTGTCCCGTCATATTTAGCGATAATGACTACACCTGCAGTTACTTTGTGATTTAACTCTAATTTGAACACTGGCTGCACTGTGGACATTTGCATTTTAACTCCAGTTGTATTTTGTTTATTTTACTATTAAGTTATTATATGTGGACTGTGTATGTATGTAATGATTCGTTGCCATAGGAACTAGCTGGATAAGCAATCGATGATTGAAATGATAAGGTATACATCATAATAACAACACATTGGATAATTTGTTGACTCAAAAAATATATAATTGTAATTATAATATATTTCTATACACAAATAGAATCTAGTGAATTCGGCTTAATAGTTTGATTTCCTTTGCTCATTAAAAATAACGTGTTACTTGAACGTCAGTGTCAAAACTGTCAAATATTTTTTGTCATTTGTCAATCGAGATTCGAATTAGAAATAGTTTTGTCAGTGGATTTTTTTATATTCAGTTTTAATTATATTGCGGGGAAGTATTTACCGTTGTTTATTACACGTGAAATATTATTTTACTATCCTATACACCAGTGTGCTGTGTTTACTCGGTTAAATGTCATTAGCCTAATGGATAGTGAAATAAATCTAGACACTACTGAATCCAGGTACAACTATTCATTATTAGATCGGTGTTAAATATTGCGCAATTGCTTTAATATTGTATCACGCTGATTACATTTGGTTCACATTACATGTGTTAACATTTTGTCTCATTTTATAGGTTTAACTTCATCTTTCATAAATGTCTGTAATGCCAGGATTACACCTTCTGCGTTTTCATATTTGGACACGATATTTTATGCCATTCATATATCATATCATTTCTGGATTCCTAAGGTATTTTCGTAATTATTTTTTTCTTTATTTGTTATCAATAGCATGGATCAGTACTGCTTTTTTGAATGGTAAAAGGATAAATGCTTTGATTAGTAGTAATAGTACATTCCAGAAGTTCTAGAAGACACTATTATTTATTCTTTTTAACACCTCAACCACTCATTCAGATCATTCAGACACCAATGTCCAGTCAAAAACTGACAATACTCGCCCTTATTGATATACATATTAAGCATATTCATAAACATTAATATTATTGACATTGACTGCCTCGGTGGCGCAGTTGTAATTGAGCATGCGTTACGACTGCTGCCTTGCTGAGGTCTCGGGTTCGATCCCCGGGTCGGGTAAAGTGATATTGGGTTTTTCTATCTAGAAATTCTCAGTATTAGCCCGGAGTCTGGAACCTGTGCCCGGTATGGCGATAGGCTCGCCCCCTATCACATTATGGGACCGAAATTCGGCGAAAAGTGGGTGTACCTCTGCCTACCCCTTCGGGGATTACGGGCGTGAGTGTATATGTATGTATTAATATTATTTATTTATTATGCAATTTAAGTTGATTTTGGCTTGTATTTTTTCTCACTACTTATTACCTTTTTTTGAACACTGGTGTTGGTGTCTTTGTGATCTGTGAAAGGTTAAACAAACTTTTTTTTTTAAAGTCTTCATATCACATTTTTCAAATAATGTCTTTTTGTTATTATTAATCTATGCTAATATGTGTCTGAACTTTGCTACAGCTCTGAATATAATTAGCATTAGTCTGTGATGGCAATTATTCAATTAAATCAATTAATTAAAAATATAGGTATACTTACGTCTCTAGGTTGTCTATTCTAAGTTAATTTAAAAATGATTCTACAATTCATGCTATAATTTCAGATAATTATTTAACACAGCTGACTCCAATGGTTTTTGACAAGCAAGTGATATTATACTTGTTTTTTTTTATTTTGCATGTCTTAAGATATAGTGCTATGTGGCAACTTACAGACCAAAGATATAAATATATACATAAATTACTAAAAATTTGCCGACATGATTTATTGTACTTAATGGAAACATTGTATTGCCGAAAAAATTGAATAATAACAACAAAAAAACACCGTGATTAATAGATACTAAATCTAATGAGTTTAATATTTAGAGCAAACCTAGAGCAACCATGTCAAACATGCGGCCTGCTGAGCATTTTCCTGCAATCCAAATCAATTTTGAAAACGGCGAGATAATGAGGTCCATGAACATATAAAATCATTTTTTGAAAACTCACACATTAACCAAACTTAATTAAAGACAAAAGATGTCATATATCTGGCAAAAGAAGCAAAAGAATATTTTTTTGTAATGTCCTTCTTATTGGAAATTTTCCTTTGTGCTTTGTCTTCTTTAAGATTAGGTTTTGTGGCCAATCAAGACTATGGTCTTCATGCTTTTGGTCCACCTGTGACTTTGAGATTGACATGACTGACCTAGATTATGATGTCAGAATATAAGCTCTAGCTGTGTCTACTTTGATCTTTGGTCCATGTCTAACTCTTTTGTTGTGAGTTTTGCAGCTTGCATTTCTTTGTTTGAGTGCATGTTATTTATTTATTATTACACTGATAACTCATCTATGTATGATTCACATTTATTATCTTTAACCTACATTTGAATTTCATCATCTTAAAATAATGACAGATGTTTTCATAATTTATACAAGTGTAAAATATAATTGAATATATTATATTATGTGTAAAATATAACATGGCAATGTAATTGAAAAATGTATATCTTGATTATGTAATCATATTATCTGGATAAAACTAAATGCAAAACAAACAATGCTTAATTTTAGTCTTATTTTCTTGCATTGCAATAAAATAAATATTGATATAAACTACTTGCTACATTTTGCCACATCACTAGAAAATTGCCATGTTGAGCTGTCGCGTACTATACCCAATAATCCCTGAGTGTTTATGTTATTATCTTGATTTGAAACTTTAATCATTGATTAACCTACCCAATGTTCTTTAACTTTTACCCCAATGTTATTGGCTTATAAAAGAAATTGGTAAAACAGTAATTACTTAGTTAAGGTGAGAGGTGTGCTTAGTTTACTTACAATTAATATATTTTTGCTACTGCATATAGAATAAAGTCAATGTAATGTAATCTCCTTGAATTACTCTAAACTAAAAATTATAAGGATTTTCATTGACTAAAATTGTTGTTAGTTTTACCTATGTATACATATCCCTTTTTATCTGATATTGATATTTAACAATATCTTAATTTTCATGAAGATAAGCTACATCCCTATTGACGCATTTTCAACTCGCAAATTTCCATTACAATTTTAAATCCATAAGCACACATGTATATACTCTCCACAATTTCGCGTGCCAATAGTAGCCAACAGGAAAATATGTAGGCAGCAAGTTCTTGCCTGACGCAGCCACCTCAAAATATTCATTGATACCCTCTCCAAACGTAAGGCTAATCGGAGACTTATCGCCGAATATCTAGGGAAACCCGTCCGTGGAGACCTCTGTGGCAAAATAATTAGAAAGAAAGAAAAAGAAAATATTTTATTTGCCCATGATCTCCGGACCAGGTGGCATGAAACTCAATAAGAATTTAAAACAAATAACACATAGGTAAATCTTAAAGGCTATAATTACACAAGAAAAAAGTCTCCCGGCATACTTATGCGCCCAGCCATCCGTCCGCCGTAGGCTCAGCGTCTGCCAGGTGGAAGGGTCCACCTGCAACTGATTTTCAGCAGGGGCCAAGGAGTGTCGCACGGATGCCAGCATAAATATAAAATTATATTAATACTAGATGTTGCTCGCGGCTCCGCCCCCGTGGATGTTAATTTTGAAAGGAAAGGTATGCAATCCATGGCGGCATCTTAAGCTGAACTAAACACTTATTATCAACTAGATGTTGCTCGCGGCTCCGCCCTCGTGGAGGTTATTTTTGGAAGAAAAGGTATACATCCATCTTAAACTATTACACCTTTCTATATTTTGCTATCCCATAGGATGCGTGCATTTTTCCGGGATAAAAAGTGGCCTATGTCAGTTTCTGATCCCTAAACTACCACTATGCAAGAAATCATGTCGATCCCTTGCTCTGTGAAAAACTAAACTATCCCACGGGAAGTGTACATTATTCCGGGATAAAAAGTAGCCTATGTGCTATTCCAGACTATAATCTATCTTTGTGCCAAATTTCAACCAGATCCATCCAGCTGTTGTAGCGTGATTGAGTAACAAACATCCATCCATCCAAACTTTCGCATTTATAATATTGGCAGGATAAAAAATATGGCGAATATACTTACGAGATCGTGCGATGCGATACTGTCATTCACAATGTCGTATTTGCAACTTTCGACACAATGAGGACTGAGTTTAAGAGTATGAAGTTAATAGACAGTAGATACACCCAGAAATCACACACATTGTTTGGTCCTACACTAGGTAAAACCTGTATCGTGGGTATCAAGAACTATGAGGTCTATCAAGCTAGCAGTGAAAAGTTAGCAGAAACATTTGAAACTTATTTAGGAATTAGTTGCTAATTAGTTGCTAATTAGTTGCTGCTATTTCGATTTTGTTGCTCAAGCCAGTTCCTCAGAAATCGAGTCACTGCTATCTTTCACATAAGCTAGCAGTAAAATAATGAAGTGAGCACATATTGAGTCGGTTATTGGGTCTTAATTTGTTGCTAATTTGTTGCTGTAAGATAGTATAAAAATATTGAAAAAATATTATATATTTAAAAAAAAAAAAATTTTTTTTAATTTTTTATTTCGATTTTTTCCTCTTATGACAGCGGTTGTTTTTGTTGCTGGGCGGCACAATATCTACGAAGGTGCACCGGACCAGCAACTAATTAGCAACAAAAATTCTGCTGAACATTTAACCCATTATCAAGGTCATTAAGGAAAAATGACATTTTTGCCAATTAAGACAGCGGTGGATTTTGTTGCTGGGCGGCACAATATCTATGAAGGTGCCCCGGACCAGCAACTAATTAGCAACAAAAATTCTGCTGAACATTTAACCCGTTATCAAGGTCATTAAGGAAAAATTTCATTTTTTCCGGATATGACAGCGGTGGATTTTGTTGCTGGGCGGCACAATATCTATGAAGGTGCACCGGACCAGCAACTAATTAGCAACAAAAATTCTGCTCAACATTTAACCCGTTATCAAGATCATTAAAGAAAAATTACATTTTTTCCGATTAAGACAGCGGTGGATTTTGTTGCTGGCCGGCACAATATCTACGAAGGTGCACCGGACCAGCAACTAATTAGTAACAAAAATTCTGCTGAACATTTAACCCGTTATCAAGGTCATTAAGGAAAAATTACCTTTTTTGCGGTTATGACAGCGATTGATTTTGTTGCTGGGCGGCACAATATCTATGAAGTTGCACCGGACAAGCAACTGATCAGCAACAAAAAATAAGGTTATCATCTTTCTTATTAAAATAAATATTTGTAATGTAACTTTTATTAAATTTTTTCGTAAAACAATAATTGAATGCTGACTAGGGTTTTGGATTTAATTATCTTTCCGGCCCGCAGCATGTCGTCGTACTCGATCCAGTCTTTGCCTCTTAAACAGACTGCTTTTTAATGCCCTATTTGTTATGTATTATTATTAATTTCAACTGGTTGAATAAATTTTTTCCTTCATACTTTAACAGTCTTCGGATATTCGAGTTGATCTCATTATTTTATCCGTTGTGGTAATATTAGGGAAAACAATGTGGCTTATTTGTTTGTTTTTATAATTTTTTCATATAAAGATTTTTTGATAAAGGGTTAAATGTTCAGCAGAATTTTTGTTGCAAATTAGTTGCTGGTCCGGTGCACCTTCGTAGATATTGTGCCGCCCAGCAACAAAATCCACCGCTGTCATATCCGGAAAAAATGAAATTTTTCGATAATGACCTTGATTACGGGTTAGGTATTCAGCAGAATTTTTGTTGCTAATTAGTTGCTGGTCCGGTGCACCTTCATAGATATTGTGCCGCCCAGCAACAAAATCCACCGCTGTCTTAATCACAAAAAAGACATTTTTCCTTAATGACCTTGATAACGGGTTAAATGTTCAGCAGAATTTTTGTTGCTAATTAGTTGCTGGTCCGGTGCACCTTCGTAGATATTGTGCCGCCCAGCAACAAAAATCACCGCTGTCATATCCGGAAAAAATGACATTTTTCGATAATGACCTTGATAACGGGTGAAATGTTCAGCAGAATTTTTGTTGCTAATTAGTTGCTGGTCCGGTGCACCTTCATAGATATTGTGCCGCCCAGCAACAAAATCCACCGCTGTCTTAATCGGAAAAAATGTCATTTTTTCTTAATGACCTTGATAATGGGTTAAATGTTCAGCAGAATTTTTGTTGCTAATTAGTTGCTGATCCGGTGCACCTTCGTAGATATTGTGCCGCCCAGCAACAAAATCCACCGCTGTCATAATCGGAAAAAATGAAATTTTTCCTTAATGACCTTGATAACGGGTTAAATGTTCAGCAGAATTTTTGTTGCTAATTAGTTGCTGGTCCGGGGCACCTTCATAGATATTGTGCCGCCCAGCAACAAAATCCACCGCTGTCATATCCGGAAAAAATGTCATTTTTCGATAATGACCTTGATTACGGGTTAGGTATTCAGCAGAATTTTTGTTGCTAATTAGTTGCTGGTCCGGGGCACCTCCGTAGATATTGTGCCGCCCAGCAACAAAATCCACCGCTGTCATAATCGGAAAAAATGAAATTTTTCCTTAATTACCTTGATTACGGGTTAAATGTTCAGCAGAATTTTTGTTGCTAATTAGTTGCTGGTCCGGGGCACCTCCGTAGATATTGTGCCACCCAGCAACAAAATCCACCGCTGTCACAATCGGACTAAATGAATTTTTTCCTTAATGACCTTGATAACGGGTTAAATGTTCAGCAGAATTTTTGTTGCTAATTAGTTGCTGGTCCGGGGCACCTCCGTAGATATTGTGCCACCCAGCAACAAAATCCACCGCTGTCACAATCGGACTAAATGAATTTTTTCCTTAATGACCTTGATAACGGGTTAAATGTTCAGCAGAATTTTTGTTGCTAATTAGTTGCTGGTCCGGTGCACCTTCGTAGATATTGTACCGCCCAGCAACAAAATTTCACCGCTGCCATATCTGGAAAAAATGTCATTTTTCGATAATGACCTTGATTACGGGCTAGATATTCAGCAGAATTTTTGTTACTAATTAGTTGCTGGTCTGGTGCACCTTCATAGATATTGTACCGCCCAGCAACAAAATCCACCGCTGTCATATCCGGAAAAAATGACATTTTTCGATAATGACCTTGATTACGGGTTAGGTATTCAGCATTATTTTTGTTGCTAATTAGTTGCTGGTCCGGTGCACCTTCATAGATGTTGTGCCGCCCAGCAACAAAATCCACCGCTGTCATAATCGGAAAAAATGAAACTTTTCCTTAATGACCTTGATAACGGGTTAAATGTTCAGCACAATTTTTGTTGTTTAATCGGAAAAAATGTCATTTTTTCTTAATGACCTTGATAATGGGTTAAATGTTCAGCAGAATTTTTGTTGCTAATTAGTTGCTGATCCGGTGCACCTTCGTAGATATTGTGCCGCCCAGCAACAAAATCCACCGCTGTCATAATCGGAAAAAATGAAATTTTTCCTTAATGACCTTGATAACGGTTTAAATGTTCAGCAGAATTTTTGTTGCTAATTAGTTGCTGGTCCGGGGCACCTTCATAGATATTGTGCCGCCCAGCAACAAAATCCACCGCTGTCATATCCGGAAAAAATGTCATTTTTCGATAATGACCTTGATTACGGGTTAGGTATTCAGCAGAATTTTTGTTGCTAATTAGTTGCTGGTCCGGGGCACCTCCGTAGATATTGTGCCGCCCAGCAACAAAATCCACCGCTGTCATAATCGGAAAAAATGAAATTTTTCCTTAATTACCTTGATTACGGGTTAAATGTTCAGCAGAATTTTTGTTGCTAATTAGTTGCTGGTCCGGGGCACCTCCGTAGATATTGTGCCACCCAGCAACAAAATCCACCGCTGTCACAATCGGACTAAATGAATTTTTTCCTTAATGACCTTGATAACGGGTTAAATGTTCAGCAGAATTTTTGTTGCTAATTAGTTGCTGGTCCGGTGCACCTTCGTAGATATTGTACCGCCCAGCAACAAAATTTCACCGCTGCCATATCTGGAAAAAATGTCATTTTTCGATAATGACCTTGATTACGGGCTAGATATTCAGCAGAATTTTTGTTACTAATTAGTTGCTGGTCTGGTGCACCTTCATAGATATTGTACCGCCCAGCAACAAAATCCACCGCTGTCATATCCGGAAAAAATGACATTTTTCGATAATGACCTTGATTACGGGTTAGGTATTCAGCATTATTTTTGTTGCTAATTAGTTGCTGGTCCGGTGCACCTTCATAGATGTTGTGCCGCCCAGCAACAAAATCCACCGCTGTCATAATCGGAAAAAATGAAACTTTTCCTTAATGACCTTGATAACGGGTTAAATGTTCAGCACAATTTTTGTTGCTAATTAGTTGCTGGTCCGGTGCATCTTCGTAGATATTGTGCCGCCCAGCAACAAAATCCACCGCTGTCATAATCGGAAAAAATGAAATTTTTCCTTAATGACCTTGATAACGGGTTAAATGTTCAGCAGAATTTTTGTTGCTAATTAGTTGCTGGTCCGGTGCACCTTCGTAGATATTGTACCGCCCAGCAACAAAATTTCACCGCTGCCATATCTGGAAAAAATGTCATTTTTCGATAATGACCTTGATTACGGGCTAGATATTCAGCAGAATTTTTGTTACTAATTAGTTGCTGGTCTGGTGCACCTTCATAGATATTGTACCGCCCAGCAACAAAATCCACCGCTGTCATATCCGGAAAAAATGACATTTTTCGATAATGACCTTGATTACGGGTTAGGTATTCAGCATTATTTTTGTTGCTAATTAGTTGCTGGTCCGGTGCACCTTCATAGATGTTGTGCCGCCCAGCAACAAAATCCACCGCTGTCATAATCGGAAAAAATGAAACTTTTCCTTAATGACCTTGATAACGGGTTAAATGTTCAGCACAATTTTTGTTGCTAATTAGTTGCTGGTCCGGTGCATCTTCGTAGATATTGTGCCGCCCAGCAACAAAATCCACCGCTGTCATAATCGGAAAAAATGAAATTTTTCCTTAATTACCTTGATTACGGGTTAAATATTCAGCAGAATTTTTGTGGCTAATTAGTTGCTGGTCCGGTGCACCTTCATAGATATTGTGCCGCCCAGCAACAAAATCCACCCTGTCTTAATCGGAAAAAAATGACATATTTCCTTAATGACCTTGATATCGGGTTAAATGTTCAGCAGAATTTTTGTTGCTAATTAGTTGCTGGTCCGGGGCAGCTCATTAGATATTGTGCCACCCAGCAACAAAATCCACCACTGTCACAATCGGACTAAATGAATTTTTTCCTTAATGACCTTGATAACGGGTTAAATGTTCAGCAGAATTTTTGTTGCTAATTAGTTGCTGGTCCGGTGCACCTTCGTAGATATTGTGCCGCCCAGCAACAAAATCCACCGCTGTCATATCCAGAAAAAATGTCATTTTTCGATAATGACCTTGATTACGGGTTAGGTATTCAGCAGAATTTTTGTTGCTAATTAGTTACTGGTCTGGTGCACCTTCATAGATATTGTGCCGCCCAGCAACAAAATCCACCGCTGTCATAGTCGGAAAAAATGAAATTTTTCCTTAATGATCTTGATAACGGGTTAAATGTTCAGCAGAATTTTTGTTGCTAATTAGTTGCTGGTCCGGTGCACTTTCGTAGATATTGTGCCGCCCAGCAACAAAATTCACCGCTGTCATATCCGGAAAAAATGTCATTTTTCGATAATGACCTTGATTACGGGTTAGGTATTCAGCATTATTTTTGTTGCTAATTAGTTGCTGGTCCGGTGCACCTTCATAGATGTTGTGCCGCCCAGCAACAAAATCCACCGCTGTCATAATCGGAAAAAATGAAACTTTTCCTTAATGACCTTGATAACGGGTTAAATGTTCAGCACAATTTTTGTTGCTAATTAGTTGCTGGTCCGGTGCATCTTCGTAGATATTGTGCCGCCCAGCAACAAAATCCACCGCTGTCATAATCGGAAAAAATGAAATTTTTCCTTAATGACCTTGATAACGGGTTAAATGTTCAGCAGAATTTTTGTTGCTAATTAGTTGCTGGTCCGGTGCACCTTCGTAGATATTGTACCGCCCAGCAACAAAATTTCACCGCTGCCATATCTGGAAAAAATGTCATTTTTCGATAATGACCTTGATTACGGGCTAGATATTCAGCAGAATTTTTGTTACTAATTAGTTGCTGGTCTGGTGCACCTTCATAGATATTGTACCGCCCAGCAACAAAATCCACCGCTGTCATATCCGGAAAAAATGACATTTTTCGATAATGACCTTGATTACGGGTTAGGTATTCAGCATTATTTTTGTTGCTAATTAGTTGCTGGTCCGGTGCACCTTCATAGATGTTGTGCCGCCCAGCAACAAAATCCACCGCTGTCATAATCGGAAAAAATGAAACTTTTCCTTAATGACCTTGATAACGGGTTAAATGTTCAGCACAATTTTTGTTGCTAATTAGTTGCTGGTCCGGTGCATCTTCGTAGATATTGTGCCGCCCAGCAACAAAATCCACCGCTGTCATAATCGGAAAAAATGAAATTTTTCCTTAATTACCTTGATTACGGGTTAAATATTCAGCAGAATTTTTGTGGCTAATTAGTTGCTGGTCCGGTGCACCTTCATAGATATTGTGCCGCCCAGCAACAAAATCCACCCTGTCTTAATCGGAAAAAAATGACATATTTCCTTAATGACCTTGATATCGGGTTAAATGTTCAGCAGAATTTTTGTTGCTAATTAGTTGCTGGTCCGGGGCAGCTCATTAGATATTGTGCCACCCAGCAACAAAATCCACCACTGTCACAATCGGACTAAATGAATTTTTTCCTTAATGACCTTGATAACGGGTTAAATGTTCAGCAGAATTTTTGTTGCTAATTAGTTGCTGGTCCGGTGCACCTTCGTAGATATTGTGCCGCCCAGCAACAAAATCCACCGCTGTCATATCCAGAAAAAATGTCATTTTTCGATAATGACCTTGATTACGGGTTAGGTATTCAGCAGAATTTTTGTTGCTAATTAGTTACTGGTCTGGTGCACCTTCATAGATATTGTGCCGCCCAGCAACAAAATCCACCGCTGTCATAGTCGGAAAAAATGAAATTTTTCCTTAATGATCTTGATAACGGGTTAAATGTTCAGCAGAATTTTTGTTGCTAATTAGTTGCTGGTCCGGTGCACTTTCGTAGATATTGTGCCGCCCAGCAACAAAATTCACCGCTGTCATATCCGGAAAAAATGAAATTTTTCGATAATGACCTTGATTACGGGTTAGGTATTCAGCAGAATTTTTGTTGCTAATTAGTTGCTGGTCCAGTGCACCTTCATAGATATTGTGCCGCCCAGCAACAAAATCCACCGCTGTCTTAATTGGCAAAAATGTCATTTTTCCTTAATGACCTTGATAATGGGTTAAATGTTCAGCAGAATTTTTGTTGCTAATTAGTTGCTGGTCCAGTGCACTTTCATAGATATTGTGCCGCCCAGCAACAAAATCCACCGCTGTCTTAATTGGCAAAAATGTCATTTTTCCTTAATGACCTTGATAATGGGTTAAATGTTCAGCAGAATTTTCGTTGCTAATTAGTTGCTGGTCCGGTGCACCTTCCTAGATATTGTGCCGCCCAGCAACAAAATCCACCGCTGTCATATCCGGAAAAAATGACATTTTTCGATAATGACCTTGATTACGGGTTAGGTATTCAGCAGAATTTTTGTTGCTAATTAGTTGCTGGTCCGGGGCACCTCCGTAGATATTGTGCCGCCCAGCAACAAAATCCACCGCTGTCATAAAAGGAAAAAATTTAATTTTTGCTTAATGACCTTAATAATGGGTTAAGTGTTCAGCAGAATTTTTGTGGCTAATTAGTTGCTGGTCCGGGGCACCTCCGTAGATATTGTGCCACCCAGCAACAAAATCCACCGCAGTCATATCCGGAAAAAATGTCATTTTTCGATAATGACCTTGATTATGGGTTAGGTATTCAGCAGAATTTTTGTTGCTAATTAGTTGCTGGTCCGGTGCACCTTCATAGATATTGTGCCGCTCAGCAACAAAATCCACCGCTGTCATAATCGGAAAAAATGAAATTTTTGCTTAATGACCTTGATAATGGGTTAAATGTTCAGCAGAATTTTTGTTGCTAATTAGTTGCTGGTCCGGTGCACCTTCGTAGATATTGTGCCGCCCAGCAACAAAATCCACCGCTGTCACAATCGGACTAAATGAATTTTTTCCTTAATGACCTTGATAACGGGTTAAATGTTCAGCAGAATTTTTGTTGCTAATTAGTTGCTGGTCCGGTGCACCTTCATAGATATTGTACCGCCCAGCAACAAAATCCACCGCTGTCATATCCGGAAAAAATGACATTTTTCGATAATGACCTTGATTACGGGTTAGATATTCAGCAGAATTTTTGTTGCTAATTAGTTGCTGGTCCGGTGCACCTTCATAGATATTGTGCCGCCCAGCAACAAAATCCACCGCTGTCATAATCGGAAAAAATGACATTTTTCCTTAATGACCTTGATAACGGGTTAAATGTTCAGCAGAATTTTTGTTGCTAATTAGTTGCTGGTCCGGTGCATCTTCGTAGATATTGTGCCGCCCAGCAACAAAATCCACCGCTGTCATAATCGGAAAAAATGAAATTTTTACTTAATGACCTTGATAACGGGTTAAATGTTCAGCACAATTTTTGTTGCTAATTAGTTGCTGGTCCGGTGCACCTTCGTAGATATTGTGCCGCCCAGCAACAAAAACAACCGCTGTCATAAGAGGAAAAAATCGAAATAAAAAATTTTTTTTTTTTAAATATATAATATTTTTTCAATATTTTTATACTATCTTACAGCAACAAATTAGCAACAAATTCAGACCCAATAACCGACTCAATATGTGCTCACTTCATTATTTTACTGCTAGCTTATGTGAAAGATAGCAGTGACTCGATTTCTGAGGAACTGGCTTGAGCAACAAAATCGAAATAGCAGCAACTAATTAGCAACTAATTAGCAACTAATTCCTAAATAAGTTTCAAATGTTTCTGCTAACTTTTCACTGCTAGCTTGATAGACCTAGAACTATGAGCGACTACGGTCCCGCAACACCCAGACCCGAAACAAATATCTGTTTGTCTCACAAAATTTTGTCTCGGTGTGGGAATCGAACCCACGGCCTCTCGTTTCGCAGCCGGCTACTCGGCCGCTGTGCCACGGACAAATGAAATTGATTTAAGGCCACAGTGTAGTAAATTAATAAAATATAAATCAATAACACCCAGCAGTCACACACATAGTCCCGATTCCACAGTAAGATACAATCATCTCCCCTCCGGATCTCGTTCACGAGTAGACGTGTTTATTAAACCGCAAAAATAATTATTTTGAAATTAAAATGCATTTCTAAATGAAGAAAAAGAAAGGAAGATAAAAAGACTATTCTCAAATTAGAAGAAAAAATAGAAGTTTTAGAACGCAAATCACGGTCGACGGGCATAGACATTCGAAATTTACCTAGAACCAACGAAGAGTCTAAAGAATCAATATGTAACAAAATTATAAAAATGGGTAAAGTTATAAACATTAATATTGAAACCTACGATATAAAAGACACTTATAAACTGACATCAAAACAAGAATCAAATCGCGTCATTGTTGACTTCACTACTGTTTTAATGAAGGAAAAAGTCTTGCACGCGATAAGAAACTTTAACAAATCAAAGAAAAATGGAGAAAAGCTAAACACTACACACTTAGATTCCAATTCTCTCCTTAAACCAATTTTTGTGTCAGAAACGCTAACGGATTACACACAAAAAATTTATTACCATACTAGAAAGTTTCAAAAAAGTCATGGCTATACTTTTTGTTGGACTGCAAATGGAATAGTATATCTTCGACGTGTTGAAAACTCTCCTAGAATACGCATTTCAAGTGAAGATGATTTAGAAAAACTAAGGAAACAATCTATATAACAAATAGCAACCTTATTATATAACTTTAATATAATGCTAAGTATCAATTTCTTAACAACGAACATCATGATTAGTTTAAGATTTATTTTGTTAACTCATTATTTCGTCACTTACATACTTCGTACACTTTTCAAAAAAACCTTACTAAAATACTTTTTTTATACATATTTCCTTATTATAACCAACGATATTTATAATCAAGCACACAATAGTTGTATACACAATAAGATTGACATACTTATTAATTTAATATTATACAATTTTTCACATGTCTTTGAATGTACTATTGTTTCTAAAGTAAGTTATTTTGTTATATCATATTACATGGCTACTATTGTCGTTGTTGTTTACAACAACGGCTTTATAGAGTTAATGAAATTTTCATTCAAAAATTTATTTAGACATTTATACTTTTATTTATTTTTACTTTTGGTAATTTAAAGGATTTATCATCAGATATTGATGAAGTAAATATATTTACATCTATTGCAGCGACAGATATTGAAAATTGTAATGAGATCATATCATCAGCAAAAAATAGTCTAACAGTTATGACACAGAATATTCGTAGCATAAACTGTAATCTTGCTGGTTTAGAAGTTCAGTTGTCCAGATTTACAGTAGATATTGACATCCTAATATTAACCGAGTGTTGGCTTCTATACACTGATCAAATTCCTACCTTACAGGGTTATCGTTATTGTGCTACAAAAAATAATAATAAACAGAATGATGGGGTCGTAGTATACCATAGAGAGTTGTTAAACTTATCTTTTGAGGAACCTCCCTTTCAAGAAGGAAATTGCCTTGTAGCTACCCTTAGTAATCTTAGTACAGCCATAATTGCAATATATAGATCCCCATCTTACAACAATATTGATCCGTTTCTATCATCTCTAGACGCTGTTTTAAATAAATATAACCATTTTAGAAACGTGATGGTAATTGGGGACATTAATATCCCAATTAACCATAATAAAATTACATTCCATGGAGAACGATATCTTACACTTGCAGCGACACATGGGCTTCTACCAGCACATTATCTTATTACCCGACCGGAAAGTGAAACGTGTCTTGATCATATATTATTAAAGACTAAATTTCCTACACTCACTATCGTCCCATGCAATACCTTGACAGATCACTATCCGGTGATAACTAACATGAAATGCAAACAGCCACGAATTTATGCAACAAGTGACATTACTGTAGTAAACGAAGAAACGCTGAAAAAAGATATGGAAAAAATGGAGTTTAATCAAATTTATGAATCACAAAATCCTAACGAGGCTCTAAACCATCTCATTAAAAAATTACAATTTGCCATAAATATGAATAGTAAAACTATAACTTTGCCGAAACGTCACAAAATTATTAAACCTTGGATCACGCCTGGGCTATTACGCTGTATTAGAAATAGAGATAGATTGCACAAAAAATCAAAGTCATCGCCAGATAATCATACGTCAAAAATCATATATACAAGATACAGAAAGGACAATGGGTCAAGTGTCCCCACCCGTCAACAGGTTTGAAATTGGTCTCAATCGATTAATCTTAGCAAGGTGATGATTTTTTGGTATGACGACAACAACGAAAAGTATTGAGTTTTTTTTAAATTCACATTTTTGTTTTATATAGAAAATTTAATATTTGCAGATTTTACTCTATTACGCCGTGCTATAACATAGTATATAGGTGGTAGAGCTACATTAAAATCATTTTTTTTCTACAGCTTGAATGGCCTACCTCAACAGGTTGCAGTTTTGCGGTAACGACTCGCGAAAAGTGACCTCACTTCATCTCCAGATAGAGTAGCAAGAGACAGTCTATCCATCGCTACTCAACATAATCATGCCAGCCTGTTGTTTAGCTTCTTCACACTAAGCCTAAAGGACCCAGGATCATAGGAAGGAGAGAACACGGTAGCTGGCAAACTGTTCCACAGCTTGATGGTGCGGCAAAAATACGAGTTTGCGAACCTCTTGGTTCGGGCCGGGGTAGTAGATACCACGAAGCTGTGGCTCCGCAATATTACGCTTAATTCAGGTTTATTTTTGTTACTAGGTTATATTTAATACTGGCTAGTTTTTAATTTGTTTTTATTTTGTATAACATGTGTACGTCACTGGTTGGGTTCTATCGAAACCAGCGCTGCAGTATGGGTTAGCCTGTACTGCAGCATGCAGCTTAATAGGGACCCCCATTGTCGTATTAATTATGTTCGTTGATCAATTACGTTCCGACAATAAAAAATCTTTTCTTTCTTTCTTTGCGTGGTTCTGGTTTGGAAGGGAGAGGATGGAATAAGATCAAACAATTCTTCAGAGCATTCGCCATGATACAGACGGTACAACACGCTAAGCGAGGAAATATCCCTAGACAGCGGTAGCGGCTCCAGACGGCTCTTACGTCTGCATCATTCAAAATGCGGATGGCCCGCCGCTGCAACCCACCCAAGGCATCAAGAAGGTATTTTGCGGAACCCTCCCAGAGGTGCGAGCAGTATTCCATTCCCGGCCGCCCATGCGCTTTATATAAGCGGTAAAGCTGACCGGGCGTGAAAAACCGCCGCACCCTGTTCAGGATTCCGACCCTGCGGGAGGTGGCGGATATTACGCCCGCGATGTGACTCCTTGGATTAAGATCGCAGCGGATATCACATAGGTATCATACACTAAGGTCATTCCGCGTTGCGAGTGGAACACCCTGAAGAACGTGGATGGGAGAAAACGGTGATTTCTTGCACGAAAACGCGACCCTGGAGTTTCTGGCCATCCTCTCCATAGGATAACTGCCTTCGGAACTGGCAGTAGTTTAATAAACTCTGAAGTTATTACAAGTTGTTTAACTCTGTTAACTCTGTTAAATAACTTGTGTTATTTCTACTGAACTATCACACGATTGCATTGTGATACTATATCTAAAGATCGGAGAGGGATGTATAAGCCCTCTCGACAGCCTCGACATGATAATTATCATTTGTATATTTTTCCCGAAGGTTTAAATGTATACCTAATACTTACATATTATGTTTGTAGAATGTACAGTAAAGTCAACTTTTGATAATCGTATCGTCTAATTATATTTTCGGGTGATTACATTACTGTCTCTCGCTACTTGAAACTCTATCTGGACGGCACTGCGCTTACCATCAGGTGCAGTGTGGTCACATTGCCGCGCCAAAAAAAAACTTACTCCGGCTAAACCATAAGGGCTAAATCAAAATAATGCACTATGATTTTAAAATGATCTAGAAAGAGTTCATATTGACATGTACCTGTCTCCAAAGGTTGACAACAATCGTGCAAACCCGGGGGGTCGTTAGTAAATATTATAATAAAATAGTATTATGTTTTTAATTCGTCTGATATCATTATTTTAAAAATATATGCAGAAAATAAGAACAACCATAAATTAATAGTTTTTCATAAGACAATCTTTATTTTAAATCTCTTTTGATATTTGTAAAAACAAAGTACTAAAAAGTATTCCTGCCATCCATGCTATGAATGGCGGTCGTGTTGCACCACGTATGTAGGGTGTTTCTGTAATTGCCTAGGTTTTTAAACGTTTATGTCCAAACGGGACGTTTTTAACTAATGTAGTTCACGAGCTCCAATAATATTTTTGCTATTGCTATCATCTGTTGTGGAAAGATTTTAACTTCTGCAATTACACAGAGTACTAAACATATACGAGCAAACAAGACGTCTCCAACTATTACATTTTCCAAGATCCAGTTTATCTTTCCTTTCCCTACCATCATCAGATCAGCATCAGATTTTGTATTATAAATATGCCAAAGGTTCTAAGCTCAAATATCCAAACAGGCTGTTTTAGCTATTGGTAGTTCCTAAGGTTTAGTTACTTGGCAAACAGTTCCTGGTGAAATTGCCTATCAAATGTAACAAAATGTTACGCGACCATATTTCTTTATTATATTCATTAAAAGTATGTCAAAATAGTAAAAAAATGCAATAAAATAGCAGTGTTTACTAAGAACATTTTAATTTATGTTTTTTTATTTTGTAAGGAATCTCCATTGATTTATTAAATTTTAATGATGTGGTAAGAGTTTTTATAGTACATTTAATAATAATGTATATGTATGGTGTCTGTTGGTGGGTGGGGACAGGGCTCATACAAATTCGCCCATTGTCCTTTTTGTAATGCAACATTAAAAAAAGTAAAGAGATCATACGAAAAAAATCAAATTCAAGCAGCTAAAGGAGACAATAAAAAATTATGGAAAGTTATTAAGGAAATCACAAACACGACAAATACTGTTAGTTACCCTAAAGAGTTGTTTTCACAGTCGCATTCTCCGCAATCAGCGCTAAACGAAATTAATAACTATTTTGTGAATGTTGGTAAATCATTGGCTGAAAAGATTAATGTTAAACAATTTCATGACCACATCTTACATGAGTATAATATCACTTCAACCTTAAAATCTTTTGTGCTAGAAGAAACAGATGAAAGCGAGATCAGAAATCTTATTAGCGGCTTGAAAACAGAATGCTCAATTGGATGGGACAAGATAAGTAACAAATTTTTAAAAAAATATAAAGAAATTTTGATTGTCCCTCTTACTTTTATCTTTAATTTTTGTTTCAATGTTGGCAAATTCCCAACAGATTTAAAAAAATCAGAAGTACGCCCAATATATAAAAATGGAGATCGAAGTTGTATCAGCAACTATAGGCCGATAGCTATACTCCCTTCACTTTCAAAAATTTTAGAGAAAATAATCAATAATAGATTGATTAATTACTTAGAAAAATGTAAGTTACTATCGCATAATCAGTTCGGTTTTAGGAGTGGTAAATCGACGGAAGAAGCTGTGAACAAACTCATCAAGTCTATAATTACCAATTTAGATAACAAAAAAAAATGTTTATGTATTTTTCTGGACTTAGCAAAAGCCTTCGACACGATATCTGTGCCCATTTTGGTAAAAAAATTAGAAAAACTTGGAATCAGAGGAACTCAACTAAAACTATTCGAAAATTACCTTACTGATAGACATCAATGCGTACGAATAGGAAATTTGGTTAGCAATGATCTACCACTTAATTATGGAGTTCCTCAGGGAAGCATCTTAGGACCCACACTGTTTTTGACTTACATTAACGACTTAACTTCCCTCAAGATACCAAAAGGCGAAATTATCTCATACGCAGACGATACTGCTCTCCTTTTTTCCGCCGAAACTTGGGAAGAGGTGTTTGATGCTTCCCAAAAGGGTTTTGATACAGTTAGAAAATGGCTAAAAGACAACTCACTGACTTTAAATATAGACAAAACCAAATATGTCTGTTTTAGTATTAGTCCGAGTCAGGTCCCCAGACATAATTTAAATATAACGCCACACGACTGTTGTTATACACAAATCACTTGTCCATGTAAACCATTACAATGTGTAACTCGAATAAAATACTTAGGCGTCACTATTGACAACAATTTGAACTTTAAGGAGCACATTAAAATCTTATGTGGAAGAGTACGCAAACTCATTGTCGTTTTTAAAAACCTTCGACATGTGGCTGATCCAATACTGCTGAAACAGATATATTTTGCTCTATGTCAGTCATTGCTAACTTACTGCATAACAACTTGGGGAGGAACATCGAAAACTACAATAAAGACCATTGAAATCGCACAGAGAGCTATTCTTAAAGTCATGACTTTTAGGCCAATGCTTTACTCAACCTCTTTACTCTACAAGGAATGTGAAGTGCTGACGGTTCGACAATTATTTTTGATGGGTATCATTCTTAAACAGCATAGTCAACTATACTTTGATCCAAAACTGCTAGATAAACGGAGGAGTTATACAGTGTGTGCAGAACCTCCTGGTAATACAAAATTTTTTCATAGATTCTTCCCATTCTTAGGGCCACACACATATAATAAAATAAATAAAATAACTAACATATATCCACAAAATAAAACAATGTGTAAATTAAAACTTTTCCAATATTTACAAAAATTATCATACGAAGAAACGGAGAAAATTCTTAAAGTCATGTGCTAAACCTTTTACCTTTTATTTTAGGTTACAGGTCATGGACCTAATACACTATTGATAGAAGATACATTATGTTTATCGTTTACACACCCTCTTACACACACACATACACTATCATTATACACAAAAGAGGACACCTACACACATATTGCAAAAATAGTAAAATATTATAGTATCCATTTTAGTATTACCAAAACATTTCCATAGGGGAATAGCGCTGTAAGCTGAAATACAGGTTCTTCCTAGTTCAGCTACAGGTGCTCCCATATTATTAAGCTCGCAGTAATTTAAAATGTACCTTAATTTAAGTCTACTATTGTTTATGTACTACCACTGTGTGTATTTTTGCAAATAAATAAATTTTATTATTTTTTTATTATTATTATTATCTTGTGTCGTGGACATCAGAAGCTAGAAGATACTTGCGGTCTCACCCAGATCTGAAACCAATATTTGCGGATAAGGCACACAAACATTTGTCGTAGTGTGGGAATCTAATTCCGGGACGTCTCGGTTCACAGTCAGCTACTCGTTCTCAGCGTAACTGAGGCTGACAAAAGTTTTTTAATTCATAAAAAGTACACCGAATAAAAACAAATTAGTCTTCCCTATAAAATTTCAGGGTTGCCTTCGATTTTTCGGAAATCCCATCATCAGATCCCGACTTGTTGCCGATGGGACCACCTGAGAAGTATACCCTTTTAAACAAAAAAATTTATTTCTCGAATCGGTCCTGGCATACATAAAAAAAAAGATTCCGACGAATTGAGAACCTCCTTCTTTTTTTGAAGTTGGTTAAAAATAAATGCACGGCGGCCGATGATCCCAGATGCATACTTTTAACGATAACTTAAGTTAAACATGAGACCCCAAGAGAACAGGATTTAAAAATGTCTTAACGCAGTGCCAGGGATGCTTAATATATTACACCAATGATAATCTGAAATTGAACTGGTTAAAAATTTGTGGCGCACAAGGCAATTGGACCGCAAACAATGAATCACTTTGTCAATGAAATAATGAATCAATCATGTTTTTTGCTGGTCTGTGTAGAGTTAAGTTTAATTTATAACCAGCCAAGTGGAAACAAGGTCGGGCAAATTTAACATAGGGTTGTCAACATTGTTGTAAAAAAAGTTCAATTTAACAAAAAGGTGGGGCATCACTGAAAATCCAAAAATGTGAAATAATTGGATACATAAAATTGTTTATATTATAATTTATAAAAGAGATACATGTGTACATACATAGAAAGATTATCTTGCTTTGCTTCTTTTTATGTTTAGTGATGTGGTTGTGTTTAATTCTTAAATATGTAACAAATATACTGTTTATTTCTTAAAATGGTGATAATTGACAACCCTAATGACATAATAACAACTTATAGTCGGAAGCAAGTTTCAAATGTTTCTACTAATACCCTAAAATATAATAATGTTATTTGTTTCATTTAAGATCCGTTTTATAGTAATTCTCATAAATTGCTTAATATCAATCTCCATTATGGGGATAAACATCATAAACCGTGTAAACATTGTAAACTTTGACTTGTTTCATTTAAAATACGACTATTAATTTTTGTTTTATTATTATTATTTAGATTAACAATGACAGCTATGTGTTTAGTTTTATAATTCAAAAATGTTTAAACAATTGAACATAGGGTTGTAGACTAGTAAATAAATGGTCAACCAATACAGTCAATGAAAAATACTATTATTCCTTCTTTATACTTACTTAACCTTGGATAGATTGTGCAAATGCTGAGTAATTGGTACATTAGTTATAGGAAACACTGACACCTTATTTTTTAGGTCTAATTACGAGTGGCAAAAGACTCTGAGAGTCGGCAGTCAAACAATCATTATAATATATTTTATATTGTATGGATAGTCTAATATTTTCATATTTCACATTTGTTTTACTTTATCCCTGATTTTGTCCTAAACTCCTCAAAGTGCTTTGTTCCTTTATTTTCTGCTTTTTTTAACAGTGTGGTGTCTGTGCCTTGTATTTAGGCAGTTTGTGTTTGCTCGTTTATTCTTTATTTGAATTTTAATACTGTTCCTTTTTGTAGTTGGACCGGTGGGTGGTTCAGCTGGACCCGTCAGTCAGATGCGATGCTACGCAATGTTGAGAAGAAAATATTATCATGTAAGTGTATTACTATTTTCATTCGACTAGAATTATGGTCATACGAACCCTTACGGAGCCTTTGATTTGGGTCA
The DNA here is from genome assembly GCA_905220505.1 of Laothoe populi. Lineage (NCBI taxonomy): Eukaryota > Metazoa > Arthropoda > Insecta > Lepidoptera > Sphingidae > Laothoe > Laothoe populi. The sequence goes on from HG992165.1 coordinate 4,737,108, forward strand.
GAGGTTGATTTCTGTATACCTGATTGGTCAGTTTTTGTTTGGCGCCAAAATTCTCCAATGACGTATACAGAAAAATTTGTTCAGCAAAAAGTTCGCATATGCATCATTCTTAACCAGTCATGTATCATAAGCTTGCCGGCGGTGCGTCAACACTAGCAGCACTCGCCGTTCTAACATACTATTTTTAACTTTAATGTTATGGAAATAAAAATGATTTTGGCTCGTATTTTACTCCCCAACTTTTTTTTAATATCCTTAAAGACACGAGTGATTAAATAGGGAAAGGGTCATGATAATACTTCCATAGCTTTATTATAAAACTTAGATTAATTTCAAACTGGGTTTAAATAGGTTCCTATAGATCACTATAGTAACTAGTTATTATGGTCCCATATTGTGATACTGAGTATTTCTAAAAAGGAAAACCCTACACAAATTTACCCGACCCGTGAATTGAACCCGAGACCTCAGCACAACAGTCGTGACGTATGCGCAATTACAACTACGCCACCGAGATAGCTTCTGAAAAGTATTTGAATTATTTTATACTGTCTCTTTGTTAGGCCGGGCGTCTACTACAAACGATAGGGATCAGTCGGTCAGTCCTCCATGCTGATCTAATGCGGTTTGGTTCTCTACATGGCTGATTTGTTAATTTATCATTTGAACAACACCATGTCGTCACAATGATAGTGAAACTTTATCATATGTTTCCGGGATGTTTTTATACGATAACATTAACTAGTGCGTCATGTATTCGCCGGCATGATTGTGTTGAGTAGCGAGGGGTAGATTGTATCTCGCTACTTGATACTCTAAATCAGAGATCCCCAAACTTTTTGTCTCATAGAGCTAATTAGCTAAGCGGGGGTCCACCTAAAACCAAAAAACATGGCAAGTGGGGTTTAGCTAGTATTGCATTTTTGAAAATTCATATACTTCATATGTGTTTTCTGATATCTAACTTTAGTAAGATGTAAAACCAATAAAAATTAAGAACCACGCATCAACTTTTATAAATGAAACCGAAATTAAAACAATCCAAAATAAAATGAAGTAATGTATTACTTAAAATCAATAAGTAAAAATAAACGCATTTGAGTGGGAGGGGTGACCACTGATCCCAATTTTTTTTCCTCTCATGGACCATTTATTTTTTCGCGGCGGAAAACGCTTTATCGCTACCGCTCCATCCTGGGGGGAGGTGGAGTGGTTATGTTGGACTCACCGGTCTTACGACCCAACGATAAGCCGTACAGTACAGATGGAAATTTCTGAACGGTCGTTGGGCCGAGTCCCTAACACTATTTACACCCTACACCGGAATACCAACCAAAACCCCGCGGTGGCCTTCTTCAGCCCCCATTCTCATGGACCCCCTTGTAAGCTTAGTATATGGTCACATAATACATTTGGTTAGAAGCTGATGGCGCAATAGTTACGACAGAATAATTAAAAACCCCCTCAAAATACGTATGGATAGCGATTTAGTTTTTAAGATTTGCTTTTAAATTTTAGTTACTCTTATCACTATGACGCATTCTATCAATCGATACTCAATATAAAATATGCTATCTTTTAACTATGACTACTATTTTTTGGTCTGGTAGTCTGGAAGGTTCACAAATTAATACAACGATGCAATATCACTACATAGTATAAAACAACGTCGCTGTCGCTGTCCGTCCCTATGAATGCTTAAATCTTCAAAACTACGCAACGGACTTTGAAGCGCTTTTTTAATAGATAGAGTGATTCAAGAGGAAGGTTTATGTATACATGATGTATGATACATGCATAATATTGTAGAGAAACACTGATGATTTTATAGGTTTCTGGATTGTACACCTTTTCTTACAAAAATAACCACCACCATATAGGGATCTGAAGAGGAAATGTACCATAATTAATATTCAATTGGGTTTAAAATACCTATAGCCTGTTTCTAGGTTAAATAAAAGTCGGTTTGTTATCTAGTGTACTTCCGATAAGATTATCGTTACAGAATGACCTTAGTTTGTCAATTTTCGCATTAGCATAACCCTTATAATCTTATCATATATCTGTTACCCTTGTCGACACGGATGTGCCTCCTGTGATGTGGCACTAGGGCCCGACGGGAGGCGGACGGAACGGAAGAGACCGACATTGCTATGTGAAAGTCCTGTATCTGCGGAAGATCATTCATACCACCTGGAAACGAGTCCGTCTAGCACGGTTCGTTTCCAGCGTTCATTCTTACCACGTACGTGCAAGCTCTGGAATGAACTCCCTGCAGCGGTGTTCCCTGAGCGCTATGACATGTCCTTCTTTAAACGAAGTCCTTCTTTAAAAAGCGGTAGAGCCACGCTGTAGACATATTTGTCTACAGCATGAATGGGCCGGCTCGACCGGGGTAGTACCACTATCTCACAGAAAACCAACGTAAATTGACAGTTTACTGTCGCGTTTCGTATGGTAAGTGAGATATCCGGAGGCCCAGATTCCCCCTTCCCTTCCCTAATCCCTATTCCTGTCCTTTAAAGCCGACAACGCATACATGATACTTTCGGTATTGTGGATGTTCATGGGCGGTGGAGATCACTTAACATCAGGTGACCCACTGGCTCGTTTGTCGGACTATGAAAAAAAAAAAACGAGCCTTAAGAAGAGTAGTCCTTAAACGGTAGGCAGCGATTCTGCTGTGTCCTGGCATTGCAGAAGTCTATGGGCGGCGGTGACTACTTACCATCAGATGGCTCGTCTGCTCGTCTGCCTATCCAGGCATTAAAAAAAAAGATCCCTTAAAGGCACACATAACTGGAAAGGAATGGCCTACGTACCTAAAAGCGAGGGTCCTAATCCTTTGTCAGACACACCCCACAATACACACAGCGACACAAAAAAAATATTTCACGATAGAAAGGAAGGAATAGGAAGCCAAAATTTTAGAACATGAAAGTAAATATTTAAAAGCATAAGATTATTTTTTTTTTCCGTTGAAGGGTCCGATATTTATGATTTTTTTACTCTTGGACTTATTACCTTAAATCAATTAACATACTTAAAAAAGGAGAAGGTTCTCAATTCGTCGGTTTTTTTTATGTATGTTCCCCGATTACACGAAGACGCCTGGACCACTTGGAATTTATTTATTTTTGTTTAAAAGGGTATACTTTCCAGTTGGTCCCATTGGCCCCAAGTCAGAATCTGACGATGGGATCTCAGAAAAATCGAGGGCAAGCCAAATTTTATAGGGACTCATAATTTGTTTTTATTGAAGTCGGTGTACTTTTTATTTTAGGTCTCAAAACGGCATACAAGCGTTTCTACGTGGACATAGGCTCCGTAGTGGGGCAGAGTGACAAGATATGGACGATCTCGCTGAACGAGGAGTCTCCTCAGACGCCGCTCGTGTTGCTGCACGGTATGGGCGCGGGGCTGGCTCTCTGGTGCCCGAACCTCGACGCATTCGCCGCCACGCGTCCAGTCTACGCCATTGACCTGTTAGGTAAGACAGATTTTGTAAAGCCTGAATGCCCCGCATGGTGGGAGCTAAATCAAGGCTCACTTTTGTAGGAATTTCGAAATATGAAATGTCCGTACACTATGCGCCGCTTTTGGCTTAGCAGTAGCTTGCAAAAAAAAAACTATAAATAAATAACACCCAACATTCACACTCATAGCCCCGACCCCACACTAAGATACGAGTCTTGTGTTGTGGGTATCAGGGACGTATAGGGACGCACGGTCTCACAACACCAAGACCCCGGACACAAATATCTGTCTGTCACACAAACATTTGTCCTGATGTGGGAATCGAACCCACGGCCTCTTGTTTCACAGCCGGCTACTCGCCAACTGCGCCACGGAGGCTGTCAACTCATAAGTTAGTTGCAAAGTTTCGACTATGATTTATTATCTATGATACTATGTTATCGAGTCCATTATGAGGTCTTCAGTCACATGAACAGATGCTTTCTAGTTTGTTTGAAAAGTCTACCTCTTTGCATCAGTTTTATTCTGGTTAATTCTTATCTATTATCCACAATAACGCCCATATACAAGAACGATATTTAACAAAAATAGAGAGACCTTTTATTTTTGGCGCAAAACTTAAATTAAACAATCATGTATACAGAAATCATCACATAGCAAGCCGGTCTCTGAAGTACTATTCTTGAATAATATCTTTCTACGGTGATTTTCCTTCCACTGTCAGCCGGTATCCAAATACATGAAACGAGCATAATTCTCAATCGACATTGTTGGTCTGGGCTGTATTTACGGTCAGGTACAAACCAAGAAGTTAGCAAAATCGTCTCTTTGCCGCGCTATCAAGCAGTGGAACGGTTTGCCAGCTACCATTTTTCCTCTTCGCCATGATCATGGGTCTGTGGCGGTATGTTTCCTACCAAATGTTGCCAGTTACATTCCCAAGAGTGAAACCTACTGGCAACATTTATTAGACACAGAGACGTCACATTGCCCGCCAAAAAGATTATAACGACTGGAGTTTACTTTAACGGTAGGCAGCGGCTTTGCTGTGCCCTGGCATTGCAGAAGTCTATGGGCGGCGGTGACTACTTACCATCAGGTGGCCCGTCTGCTCGTCTGCCTATCGAGGCATTTTAAAAAAGAATGGGATTACTTAAACTATACATACATAACAACTATACATAAAGTCAAGTATTGTATTGTCCTCGTACGTCCATGTATTCAGGCTGCGGTATTAAAAGTTGACAACCATATTACCCCTTTATTTCATCGGTACGAACCTGACAGGTCCTTTAACCGTTTGAAGAAGCTACTCAGCAGGCCTGCGTAATTGTTTCCGTAGCAAGGGATGGTTTTTAACCGACTTCAAAAAAATGAGGAGGTTCTCAATTCGACTCCAATAATAATTGATTTAAATTGTATGTAATTAATTTATGTGAATGTAACCAATTATTTTTTTGCTTTTTAGTTGTGTCTGGGGTTTTTTGAAGGCGGTTTTATTTTTATTTAAAAAGTAATAATTTATTTTCGCTTTGGATGGCACTGCGCTTACCACCATGTGCAGGCCACTTTGCCGTAGCAGGATATTAACTTTAAGTTGTATCTACAACTTTTCGACAGGCTTCGGCCGCAGTTCCCGTCCTAAGTTCGCCTCAGACGGGTTGAAAGCAGAGTCGCAATGGGTGGAGTCGGTGGAGGAGTGGCGCCGTGAGGTCAATCTCGACCAGTTCATACTGCTGGGGCACAGTCTCGGAGGGTACATAGCCTCCGCTTACTCCATCAAATATCCGGAGAGGTGAGTTAGGTAGAATTAAACCTTTTTTAGGTCGAAAAAAACAAATTAATTATAGTATTTTCCCGCGATATAATTTCAGCTAGTAAGGAGATAGTATTTGCTTGTTATAATGTGTTTTTCGACAGTACACAATAGTAGAAGAGCGCCATGACTGTCTGTAAAAAATATATATTTTCGGAACTTGTAACACAAATCTGTACAATAATAATAAATGAACCATAATTACTCTCTTAATCTTATTAGACCCTCCATGAATCATTTACGATTCTCGTATATAACATAACTAGCTGTTGCTCGCGGCTCCGCCCGCGTGGAGGTCATGTTTGGGAGAAATAGTATACAATACAAAATACCAATATTCATGCGTTTAACTTAAAAATGACGGATTTTCATACAAACTTTCATTCCCTATTTTACCCCCTTAGGGGCGGAATTTCCAAAAATCCTGAAACACATATTTTTTATTTTTAACCAAAATGCCAAATACTAATTTTCATGAATTTAACTTCAAAAATGACGGATTTTCATACATCCTTAGGGGTGGTATTTCCAAAAACCCTTCCTTAGTGGATGCCTACGTGATAAAAGGTACCTACTGTCAAAATTTCAAGTCTCTAACCCCAGCCGTTTAGGCTGTGCGTTGATCGATCAGTCAGTCAGTCAGTCAGTTTCTTCTTTTATATATACAGATACACATCTATAGTCGTAGCGGAGCCTTCCACAACTTTGAATTACTAATTAATACTTCATTTTATTATATGAGCATGCGCTCATTCGATGTCGAATCCTGTGAAGCACAATCATTTAATTGGTACAAATATTTTTTAATCTGAATCCAATTGCGCTGACACATTGCATGTGCTTTGGCAATCGAGTGAGTCCGTGGATGGTAAGCGATCTCCACCGCCTATGAACATTAGAGAATTGCCTATCCACATTAGAGAAGAATCACAGTTGCATGGGGAAAGAATTATGCAAAAAATTAGACCTTTTGAAATCTAATTCACTGTAAAAAACGTTACAGCAAGCTGCGTCTTTATACCAGATTTCTATGAAACAAGATAAATAAAGCGGGACGTCTACAGTGGCACTACTAAAAATATCCTATAATACTCTTAAAAATTAGGTAGTTAATTTTATTCATATATTTCAGGGTACGCCACCTAATCCTAGCAGACCCGTGGGGCTACCCCGAGAAGCCTGCCAACGCCGACAAACCACAGCTACCCCTATGGGTGCGCGCTATCGGCACGGCGCTACAACCTTTCAACCCTCTGTGGGCCGTGCGCGCCGCCGGGCCGGCCGGCAAGTGGCTCGTCTCCAAGACCAGACCGGATATATCGAGGAAGTACCTGAACTATGTACAAGACGCGGAAATTGTCATACCAGAGTATATATACCAGTGTAACTCGCAGACTCCGAGGTGAGTGTTTTGAGAATTTACCTTAAAATTTATAAAAAATACATCTTTTTTTTTCTTTTTTTTTATCCTGGCACGGCGAAGTGACCACACTGCACCTGATGGTAGGCACATTGCCGTCCAATTAGAGTAGCGAGAGACGATCTATCCCCGCTCCTCAACACAATCATGCCGGCCTGCTTCTTCACACTACGCCATGGGCAAGAAGGTGAAGAAGTGTCAGAATACTTAGAAGGCCGCAACACGTACCCAACATTGTACCCAACTCTAGACCCCCCACCAAAAACCGGATGTTCACTGGCTGACCCCGGACCGCGACACACTTGCGTGTGCCACTATGGCGGGTTTCACACCCTGTGTACGGTGGTCACTATCCGGGCGGATATGAATATCCTACCATCAGACAAACAAACCTAACAGTCACACATAGTCCTGTAGGCCTACTCTTAAAATCAATTCCAATCTCGAACTCGATACAGTTTCAATTCCAATCTCGAACTCGATACAGTTTCAATTTCAATCTCGAACTCGATACAGTTTCAATTCCAATCTAGAAGATACTGGAACTCTACTCAACTAAATGAAATAGAATATATACGAACTAGCGATCGTAAATACTCTATTTCATTTAGTTACTAAAAATTCCGCCGTATTCCTTTGAATCGTGCGCTGGTGTTGCGTTCAAGAGCGCCAATTGTACAGTTTTCGAACCCAATCCCAATTTCTTATTGGAATCCAGTGTTAAGAGTATCCCTTCTGACCACACACACATTCAACCTGCACCGTGGGTATCAACAACTACAAGGGACTACTTCATCACAACACTTAGACTCAAACAACAACAACACACTTTGGATCTAAAAGTGAATAAAAGTAAAAGATCACTAAAAGTGTATTCTGTATGGCGCCTATTATATATCATATACCGTGTTCGATTAAGGACCTTAATGTAAATCTTTAAAGAACGCCTTAAAGAATTCCTTATTAAAAAAGCATATTACAGTATTACAGAGTTTCTTACAGAAAAGTTAAACCAATATAATAATAGACAATACTTATAATAGATTGAATAAATATGAAACAATTGTGTATTTGTTTATTATAAATTTAGTTTCGTAAATTTAATTAATTTATGACTGACATTATATTGTACATTTACTTAATTTTTTATATTTGACTCTTGTTATATTAGTATTGTTTCTTTCTTTCTTTTTATATTTTAATTCTTGTATTGACATTGTATGGATCTAAACTTAAATTATTAATTGTTATAATATTTGTACGCTCTAGTGGCAAAACATAGCGCATTATGAATATCATATAAGAACTGTATTTTTACCTATGTTTAACAAATAAAAACTGATTTGATTTGATCACACAACATCTCGTTATGGGCATTGAACCTGCAGCCAACTACCGACGTTACAATGTCAGCCATGTAGTAGTAGTCATGGAGTTTCTAGTAGTGATTATATTGCACCTGAAGGTTTTTATTACATTTATACTTTTTTTTTCTAACCCCACACAAGGTAAAACTTGTATAGTGGGTATCAAGAACATCGAGGGACTATGGTCCCACAACACCCAGACCTGAAACAAATATCTGTCACACAAACATTTGTCTTGGTGTGGGAATCGAACCCACAACCTCTGGCTTCACAGCCGGCTACTCGTCCGCTGCGCTACGAAGACCGTATAAGATATATTTTTTTTACGTATACTACTGTTTTTGCAGCGGTGAAAGCGCATTCCACAGTCTTATGACGGGCTTTGGTTGGGCCAAGAACCCTATGGTGAAGCGTATAGACCAGTTGGACCCAGCCCTGCCTATCACAGTACTGTACGGCTCCCGGTCCTGGGTTGACAACAGTACAGGACAAGTCCTCAGCGAGAACAGACCCAATTCAAACACTTATGTTCAGGTAAAGGTCTAGCTTATATTTCACGGTAGTGTAACGTATTTTATATGTCACAGGTTAAAAATCGACTTTTCAACTAATTTTTAGTTACGGGAATAGTCGATCGTAGTTTTGTTTGTGGTCTGTCACATCTCTACGGCATCCGCTAAAAAAAAAAGTATGCATTGGTTGGTTTTGACACTTTTCTCTCGCGAGTCGAACCGGAAATGTCGACCAACGAATAATATTTTTCTTTGGTAATATATAAGCCCTAAATGGCTTACATTTAATCGCCATGGTGCGAAAGTTAATAATTTGATCGAGTTTGGGTGGTAAGTGATATTTCACCAAAATATTTGTAAATGCGTCGTTGCACGGACGCGTGCCAAAATGGCGTCCCGTTGTGAGCATAAAATTTCATTTTTTGGTCCGTTTGTTTCAGCTTTTTAAGGCGAAATATCGCCGCACCTTATTTTTGGGAATGATGCTATAAATATATAACGGCCGGTGCGTGATTTTTGGATTTAATAATCGTAATGTTAAAATTTGGAAATTCCAACCATGTGCTAATTAGTTTAATTTTGTTTCAGCTTGAATAAGCGGTCGTTTTTATCGTTTTACAGTTTTTTACATTCAGTTTTGTAGTCTGTTTTTGACGCTGGTTTTCGCCTAGTTTTTGTGCACATTTGATGCCACGTTGACGTTTTGTTTGGAATTGAAGACCCATTGTGGGGATAATTGTTGATGGATGCCTGGATGCCCTAAGCTCCATTACTATAACCTGCTCCGGAGGAAGGCGGTCTGGAAGACCCCCCCTGGAACATTAGTAAAGTTAGTTATATCTTAAATAGAGGTATGTAACATTATAATTTTTGTAGCGAAAAGCCTTCAGCTCACTAGCTTTTTATGGGTAACCTATTTATAAATTTCACTCCAGAGTGCAGTAATGATCAATTTAAAAATGAACCATTATATATAATCTTTATAATTAGTACTTAATATTAAACATAGTCAATTTTGTATCAGATAGTTTATATTATGTAAATATTTGTTGAGTTCCGAGGGAAATAAATACTGTGTCATCATGACTTGTGTTTAAGTTACCACCCGACTGCGATTAAAAGTTCCAAGCGCCCTACTGACTATCCACGGTAATTATATTTTTGTTATTAAACTATTTTGGCAGAGTTTAGTCTGTCTGGCGCCCGAGCACAACTTCATATTAGTTTGTTAGTTATTGTTGCTGAAAATAAAACACACATTAGCTTCATTAAAAAGAAATTTTTATTTAAATTTTTTATTTTTTATTACAATTGGCGCCCGAACAGGGACTTGAGAGGAACTTGTTCATATTGGTTCATTATTGCACTCTTATATTATATATTGTTTTGTGTATAACTATATACTCTCTTTATTTTGTTTGCATCTTGAAATAAGCCGTTAGCTTAACTCTTGACTGACACTCTATGGATGTTTGCTATAAATTGTTCTCTTGTTAACTTTATTTTGCTGTTGCTAAGCTTATTACTAGCTTCAGATATCTTTTTAGCTATTGAATATGAGGTTTAGATCATAAAATAGAATCAATTTTACTAGCAGAATGCATTAAATTCATATAACTTGATAGTTCAGAAGATGGTGTGTATACTGTGTTTTTTCCATTTGAATTGTTTAGAATCATAGGGTTTAATAAAATCTACAGCTCCGAGACTGGTGTGGTCCACTCCAAGGTTAATGTATGTACTTAATTATAGTTATAAACTTAACATTACTTTGATGTTTTCATAAACTCATTGTATTTTGAATTTGAAAACTTCAAATTGTGTTTTAACATTGTATTAATAATTTTTGCTACTTGAATTAGCATACTAACTTAATAATTAGATAGCATTTAACCTATTTTCACTGTGTATTTACTAGGAAAGAGGTCAGTCAACCTTTTGTTAAAATATATTGAAAAACATAATTGTTCTATTGCGGTAAAGTATTTGATACTTAAAAATAACTTGTTAATTTTACACATACACATATTTTACACATTTAAGCAACTTTGTAAGTCAATACTGCACTCTTTAAACAAATTGCATAATAGATTTTCATATATATCATTTTTAACTTTGTTAAAAACATAACCTCATTTTATTACTTTTTCACACGTTTTATTATTGCTTCATTTCTTGAAAATTATTATAAAGACACTTTCATAAAGGTCAATGTTTAATAAAACTTAAAAGTTTTTATAACTTATTGTTTGCATAGTTAGTCATTTTTGATAACACTAGTATTGTGTTTGGATTTGCTTGGATAATTTAAAGTTTTTGTCATGGATGCAGAAACTCAAACTTTTTCTTTACCTGAAGTTAGGGAAGATCTTATTGCGGCACCTGACGTTTCAATTAATTTACAGGATCGTGAAGATTTAATAACTTTGTCTAATATTCAAGAACCTTTTTCTTCTACAATTCCACCGATTGTTGAACCTTCGTTCAAACAATTTTCACAAACGGGAATTTCTTCGGTTTTGTTAAACGATACTGTTAGGAGGAATTTGCCTCGTGTAACTAAATTACCTGATCTTAAAAGAAGTAAAATTTGTTTTGATGGAAAATCTGCTGTTAGAGAATTTATTACTCAAGTAGAGGAATATTTTCTATTTAGAAATTTTCATGAATATGTTTTGTTAGCTTCATTTACAGACATTGTATCTGATATCGCCCTTAAGTGGTATAGAACTGTACGTACCCAGATTAGTTCTTGGTATGATTTGAAGGTTGCGTTATTGAAACGTTTTGATAAATTTGATTTTGACTATTGTTTGGAATATGAACTTCGTACAAAGAAACAGAAGTTTAGTGAATCTTTACCTGAATTTATTACAGAAGTGTTTGATATGGCTTGTCGTTTGACTAATCCACTTTCAGATTTAACTTTAATTACTATTATTAAACATAATATGTTACAAATTTATTTGCCTTATTTTATAGGAAAAAATATTACTTCCATTGAAACTTTTATTCAAATTGGAAAGGAACTTGAATCATGTGTTGTTAGAAAGCCTGTTAAGGAATATAAAGCGGTTAAATTTGAGAAACCACATATTAGTGCTGTCAAGACAGATGGTATTATTTGTTTGAAGTGTAAACTTGTTGGACATTCATATCGGGATTGCTCTACTCATCCTGGAATCATGTGTTTTGACTGTCATAAACCTGGAGTCATCACAAAAGATTGCGACGTGTGTAGACCCAAGAATAATTTAAAATCTCATTCAAAAAACTAGTTAGATCCCATCGATCACGGATTTCTGAGAAATTGCCTAGTGTATCGATGGTTAATAAAAATTATAAACGTATTGTTAAACCTAAGGTTATTGGGAAAGTTTCACATAGGACTACCAAGTCTTTTGTTGCACCTGATGACTATACAATTAAAAAAGAATTTTCTGATTGGTTAGATTATTTAAAAGTGTTTTTTAAAATACATCGTTCGGCACCTATTCTTTTTACAACTCCTAAAGATTCTAGACCTTATTTAAAATTTGTTATTGATAATATTTCTTATTCTGGATTATTGGATAGTGGTTCCAATAGATGCATCCTTGGTTCTGATAGCCATTTACAATTTCTTAAACATGGTTATACAATTAAACCTGATTCTAGTTTAGCTTCTACTGTAGATGGTACCTCGCGTAAAGTGTTAGGAACTTTAGATTTACCTGTAAAATGTGATGATAATATTGAGATCATTCAATTTTTAATTATACCTTCATTTAAACCTGCAATTATTTTAGGTTTTGACTTTTGGCTTAAATTTGGTTTAGCTAAAGATTTTTTAAAGAATATTACATTAGTTCCGGTGGATAATTATTCGACTTGTTCTATTACTGCTGCTGAATCTCTTTCTCCTTTTGAGAAGCGAGAATTAAGTAATGTTATTTCTCTTTTTGAGGATATTTCTTATGAAAAGAAAGGTTTAGGACTTACTCACTTAGTTGAACATAAAATTAATACAACTGGTGAACCTTTTAAACAACGTTATTGGCCTTTGAGTCCGGCTAAACAAAAAGAACTTTTTGATGAAGTTGATGTACTTTTAAAAGAAAATATTATACAACCTTCTAAATCGCCTTGGTGCTCTCCTGTTCTTGCTGTTGAAAAGCGGGATGGTGGAACTAGATTATGTCTGGATTCTCGTCGTTTAAATTCTATGACTATTAAAGATTCTTATCCGTTACCTTATCCTTCTAGAATTTTAGATAATCTTAAAGGTGCTAAATATATAAGTACCATTGATCTTTCCAAAGCTTTTTTGCAAATACCTTTAGAAAAGAGTTCACGGGAAAAGACTGCTTTTGTCGTTCCTGGTCGTGGTTTATTTGAATTCGTGCGTATGTGTTTTGGACTTACGAATGCTCCTAGTGAATTGCAACGTTTAGTTGACAAACTTTTTGGTCCAGAGTTTGATAGTGTAGTTTTCTGTTATTTAGATGATTTGATAATCATAAACTCCGATTTTAAAACTCATATAGTTTATTTAAACAAGGTTTACAATATATTAAAAGACGCTGGTCTTACAGTTAACCTTAAAAAATGTAATTTTTGTAAAGACAGACTTCGTTATCTTGGTTACATAGTTGATAAGGATGGTTTACATACAGATCCTTCTAAATTAGATGTTATTGAGAACTTTGCTCAACCACATACTGTGAGAGAACTAAGAAGTTTCTTAGGTCTTTGTTCTTATTATCGTAGATTCATTTCTAAGTTTGCTGACATTGCTTCACCTTTAACTAAACTTACAGAGGGAAGCAAGAATTCTAAAAAATCTATTGTTTGGAATACTGATGCTGAAAATGCATTTTCTAATTTAAAATTAGCTTTAATAACGGCTCCAGTTTTAAACTGCCCTGATTTTGAAAAACCATTTTATTTACATTGTGATGCTAGTTCTGTAGGAATTGGTAGTGTTTTGGCTCAGGAAGATAAAAAAGGTGAACAACATCCTGTTGCTTATTATTCTAGATCTTTAAATAAATGTGAAAGAAATTATAGTACGACAGAAAGAGAACTTTTGTCTATTTTAGATTCAATTGAACATTTTCGACCTTATATTGAGGGTATGAAATTTACTGTTATAACTGATCATGCTTGTTTAAAATGGCTTTTAAAACTTAATAACCCTTCTGGTAGACTTGCTCGTTGGGCTGCTAGAATTTCACAATTTACATTTGATATTATTCATAAAAAAGGATCACAGCATGTAGTTCCTGATTTTTTGTCTCGTATAGAAATTTCTACTATTGATTTTGCTCCTATTACTATAGTTAGTCCTGATGATGATATACTTGATCCATGATATAAGAGAATATTTCTTCATTGTCAAAAATTTCCTAGTCGGTTTAAAAACTTTAGAGTAGAAGATAATACTTTGTATAGATTTTGTAAAAATAAATATAATCCTAATAGTCGCTTAAATTGGAAAATTGTTATTCCTAAAGAACATATTATTAATACTATTCGTGATAATCATGATAATCTCAATTCTGGCCATTTGGGCATGCATAAGACTTTGTTTAAATTAAAACAACATTATTTTTGGAAAGGAATGTTCATAGACGTTCAAAAATATATTAATGGTTGTGATATTTGTAAAGCATACAAATCATCAAATTCACCACCACATGGTTTCATGGTTAATCCAAAAAAAGTAGACTCTCCTATGGTTTTGTTGTCAATGGATATAATAGGAATTCTTCCTAAAAGTTATTCTGGTCATCGTTATATTTTGTCTATTGTAGATGTTTTCACTAAATACTGTTGGATTTTTCCTATGCTAAATGCTACTTCTAGAATTATTTGTAAACTTCTTGAAAAGGAAATATTTCTGAAATATGGTACACCTAATATATTTATTGTGGATAATGCTTCTCAATTTACTAATAAACTTTTTGTAGAATTCTTAAAAAGCTATAATATTACTAAAATATTCTATAACACTCTCTACACTCCGCAAAATAATCCTGTTGAACGATATAATAAAGTAATAGAGTTTTGTATTTCTTGTTATGTTAGAAACGATCATAGAACCTGGTCTAATTTTCTCCCTCATGTGCAATTATCTTTGAATAATAGTGTTAATTTGGCTACTGATTTTACACCAAATTATCTTATGTTTGGACGTGAACTTATTTTTGATGCGTCTCTTCATCGTTTTAGTAAATCCATAGAAGATTTATCTCATCTTGAGTTGGGTGATCGCAATTCATTTGCTAATTCTTTAAATTCACTTAGTGAAGTTTTTGTTAAAGTGCAAACTAATTTGTTAAAAGCATATAAACGTAATGCTATTTATTATAATCGTGGGAGGAAGGTCATTTCTCTTTCGGTTGGTGACATTTGTTGGAAGCGTAGTTTTGTTCAATCTAATGCCCCTGCATATTTTTCGGCTAAGTTGGCTCCTAAGTTTATAAAATGTGAGGTCTTGGAAAAGATTTCTGATAATGTTTATGTTTTGAAAGACTTGGCTAAAGGCTATACTGGTCGTTACCATGTCAAAGATATAGTTAAATATTAAATTTGTCTTTTTCGAACTTCCTTGTAATTAAGTTCTTGGTTTTGTATCTTGATGGAAGCCACACTTTTGTTTGATGAAGGATTAGATGATAGGAGGATTGTTAATAGTGTTATGAAAGGGATGTATGAGAGATGTATGTTAGGAAACTTCTTATCATTATATAGAATTCAATTCTTATTTCATACTAAAAATATTTAGGAGATTTTGGAATATTTAGTGTTGCGCTCTGATTAAAGTTTCCAACTGGAATTGATCTTATGTATATTTTGTTTGTTAAATATAACCTTTTTGTTATATACCTTGTTTGTTGTATAAATATGTTTTGTCATTTTGTGCAAACATTTTTATAGTAGGAACTTTCGTTTCTCAACTTGTATAGTTAGCGTTTATTTTCTACATAACATTTTGCAAGAAATGTTCATGCTAGAATATTTATAAGTTTTTTTATATTCTACATTACCTTTAGGTTTTATAAACCTTAAATGTAACTTGTTGGAATCCTTTTTAGTGTATTTGTAGATTTAAGTCTCGGACACGACCTTTTGTTTGCTAACATACAATTTGTACACTCAGCTTCTTTAGCTAGTGTGGCATTTTTGTTATTGTTATGTTCATCTCTGATTTGACTCTCTGATTGGACTAGACCCGTACGCATTTGCGTCGGTCAACTTTGTTTACTCTGTTCTGTTTGCTTTCGCGACTGACAGTAGTTTTGCTTTGTTCTATACGCCTTTGCGTATACCTTTTGTTTGTGCTATCGCTTTCGCTTTAGTCACACTTTGTTTGTTAAGACTTGTGCTTTCGCCTTGTCGTTTTTGTCTATTACGCCCGGAAAGTTGGAGGAGAGTTGAGCCGATCGTAATATGATAATTTTCTTTTGTGCTTTCGCGTCCAGAAAGTCTGATTAGGGTTGTGCTGACCGCGAAATGCCATACTTTGTTACAGAGGAATTTATATTCCTTGGTGATTGATATCTATTACGCCCGGAAAGTCGGAGTAGAGTTGTGCCGATCGTAATATGATAATTATATTGTTTCAAGTGGATTTATGTTCATTTGATATGATGAATTATTTTGTTCAAATGAATTTATATTCATTTGTTTTAGTTTGTTGGCTTTTGTATCAAATGAATTTATATTCATTTGCTTTTGTTTGTTTATTATTGTTTCAGATGGATTTATATTCATTTGCTTTTGTTTATTCACAGTTGTGGAGTTCTTCGTCTTTTGCGGGGAGAACCTTTCGTATTCTCTTTTAGCTTATTTTTTGGTCTTAGATCGGCGGTTCTGTTTGGCCTAACCGATATTGACATATTTTGGATTTTGTTATGAGACAGTGGTTATTTAGCTTAACTGTTCTTTTGTTAGCAATGTTCGAGTTAGCGACTATTTGGTCTAGCTAATCTCAAAGGGTTTGTTAAGAATGATAGAGTTAGCGACTATTTGGTCAAACTAATCTCAAAGGTAAGGGAATGAAAGCTAAGAGTTAGCGACTATTTGGTCAAACTAATCTCATAAGGTTTGGAGGAAAGTTAAGGTTGGTAGAGCTTTGTTGTGGTTTGAGTTAGCGGCTATTGTTGCCTAGCTATTTCATGGATGAGTTGTTTAGTTGTTTTGAAGGAAAGTTTGTAAGGTTTGGATTAGTAGTAACTTATGTTCTGCTATATCAGATTTTGGATTTTGTTTGTAACATTTATATTTTTCAAAAATGTTTTGTTTTGATCTTTTTGTTAGAAATTCTTTTTTCTGGACTTTCTTGTTTCAGTTTATAAAGCTTTTGCTTAATTTCATTTTGAGTATATCTTTTGATATATCCTTTTTACTTTTCGATTGCTTTTGCAATTTTATTTACATTCAGTAATGCTTTTCTTGGAACTTCAGATGTTTTCTGTTTGGTATTCTTTTTTTGTTTATTGAATATTTGTTTCAGATTTTGGAAACTTAGACTTTTCTGATTGAATTCAAGGTTCATAAAAGAACTTTGTTCTTTTATTTTTTGGGAAAGTATGTGATGTAACGTATTTTATATGTCACAGGTTAAAAATCGACTTTTCAACTAATTTTTAGTTACGGGAATAGTCGATCGTAGTTTTGTTTGTGGTCTGTCACATCTCTACGGCATCCGCTAAAAAAAAAGTATGCATTGGTTGGTTTTGACACTTTTCTCTCGCGAGTCGAACCGGAAATGTCGACCAACGAATAATATTTTTCTTTGGTAATATATAAGCCCTAAATGGCTTACATTTAATCGCCATGGTGCGAAAGTTAATAATTTGATCGAGTTTGGGTGGTAAGTGATATTTCACCAAAATATTTGTAAATGCGTCGTTGCACGGACGCGTGCCAAAATGGCGTCCCGTTGTGAGCATAAAATTTCATTTTTTGGTCCGTTTGTTTCAGCTTTTTAAGGCGAAATATCGCCGCACCTTATTTTTGGGAATGATGCTATAAATATATAACGGCCGGTGCGTGATTTTTGGATTTAATAATCGTAATGTTAAAATTTGGAAATTCCAACCATGTGCTAATTAGTTTAATTTTGTTTCAGCTTGAATAAGCGGTCGTTTTTATCGTTTTACAGTTTTTTACATTCAGTTTTGTAGTCTGTTTTTGACGCTGGTTTTCGCCTAGTTTTTGTGCACATTTGATGCCACGTTGACGTTTTGTTTGGAATTGAAGACCCATTGTGGGGATAATTGTTGATGGATGCCTGGATGCCCTAAGCTCCATTACTATAACCTGCTCCGGAGGAAGGCGGTCTGGAAGACCCCCCTGGAACATTAGTAAAGTTAGTTATATCTTAAATAGAGGTATGTAACATTATAATTTTTGTAGCGAAAAGCCTTCAGCTCACTAGCTTTTTATGGGCAACCTATTTATAAATTTCACTCCAGAGTGCAGTAATGATCAATTTAAAAATGAACCATTATATATAATCTTTATAATTAGTACTTAATATTAAACATAGTCAATTTTGTATCAGACAGTTTATATTATGTAAATATTTGTTGAGTTCCGAGGGAAATAAATACTGTGTCATCATGACTTGTGTTTAAGTTACCACCCGACTGCGATTAAAAGTTCCAAGCGCCCTACTGACTATCCACGGTAATTATATTTTTGTTATTAAACTATTTTGGCAGAGTTTAGTCTGTCTGGCGCCCGAGCACAACTTCATATTAGTTTGTTAGTTATTGTTGCTGAAAATAAAACACACATTAGCTTCATTAAAAAGAAATTTTTATTTAAATTTTTTATTTTTTATTACAGTAGGCAGTGGCTTTACTGTGCCCTGGCATTGCAGAAGTGTATGGGCGGCGGTGACTACTTACCATCAGGTGGCCCGTCTGCTCGTGTCTATCCAAGTAGTAAAAAAAAACTTTCAGTCCTGTGTCATACTGTATATACTATATGCTTAAGGCTCTCTTTATATAATGGGATTGAAAGTGCTGACATAAAACGCTCGTTCTATACACTCTATTATTATTCATTTGCGAACGCCATTTCAGATTAGAGTTGCCAACCGTCCTGTTTTCCCAGGACATGTCCTAATTTTTTAAACAGCTGCCTGGGTTTTTAAGCAGCGTCCTGGGTTTTTCAAGCGCCCCGATAAGGTCCTGTATTTTAAAATCAGCACACCACTTTTGTAATCCTTACTTTCGGGCTTAGCTGCGTCTCGGCTCGCAAAAGATGCATCCTGTTTTTAAATTGAAAGTCCTAGTTTTTCTAACTTCAAAAGCTAAAAATCCTAGTATTTGAATTCCAGGGATGGCAACCCTATGTTAGATCATCCTACCCGTTGGACATGAATAAATTTAAAAATAAAAAAAACTTCCTACCCGTATTATATTTTTATGCCGACTTATTTATATCCGATAATTCATAAAAATTTGAAATTACAGTCGATCAACGGCGCGGGTCACCACGTCTACTTAGACAAGCCGGATCTGTTCAACAAGTTTGTTTTGGAAGCGTGCACGCGCGCCGACGAGTACGACCCGAAGTCCGCCATATTGGAACATAAAAAGACAAAGGAAACAGCACAAACAGCCAGCGAGCCGATCCCAGCAACCTCTTGATATATAGCTTTGTTTAGTAAATTGACCGTTATGGGTTAATTTTATTTCAATTGCGATTAGGGTTTACCGGTAAGTTTTTGGTACGGTTATCGGTGAATTGTTGAATGGAATTAACCTCTCAAGCCCGTGAGCCACAACACCAAAACAGGCGATAATCACCGTTATTAACATGCGTTAAAGGCGTATTTAAGGTAATGGCCGCGACGGTTTGTTTACATCAAGTTTTTTTTTCATGTTGGTATAACTGCGGGCATACATTTCTTTCTACGTAAGACTTAAATATAGAAACGCGCCGGGCTTGAGAGGTTAAACGGTTATCAATAAAATACCGGTATTTGCGTTAGCGATAACCGAAATATGTTCTACCCGTAAAAATGTATTGATCGCAAGATCGATGAATAATAATCGATTCCGAGCCCTATTTTTAATTTAATCGAATTTTGAGTGAACTACGCCGAGTGTGTGTTTTGCTGCTTATATGCTTTTAAACTGCTAGCGGTCGGTGTTTAGCAGTAGGTGACTTTCGCGTAAGCTGTTGGAGACTATTATGAATTTAGCCTGTTTCACAATACCCTAAACACTATTTATCATATAAAATATAACCTCTCATATATCACAGGGATACATGTGTAAAAGGTAATAAGTAGTGAGTAAAGTACAAGCCAAAATCAACTTTATTTCCATAATATTAAGTTTACAAATACGCACGTCAATAAGGACTAGTATTGCCAGTTCTTCTACCGAATGATACATGACTTGATAAGAGTAAAGTAAAAAATACGGAGCTGGTCAATATGCATAAATATACCAAACTGACACTTCCTAAATTCGTTTAATGTATTATCTGAGGAATAAAATGTAATAAGACATTGTGAAACAGGCCCTCAGCGTTCAAAACTAACATAATAAACAAGAAAAATATTTAAAAGTCATCCAGCGACCCTTGTAGAAGAGAGTGGATAATGAAAAACTCATAACGGAATGTATAAGGATTATAACATAATTTTAACGAGGATAATTTGTGTATTAAATACGTATAAGATTATAGGATTGCAAGACCTTAGTGATTTTTATAAGCACCGTGACTCTGTTATGTTCAAGACAATTTCCATAGTTTATAACTGTTATTTCGTTTTTAACCGTTATTTATCGTTTGTAATACCGTTTTATATTATAACTATTATAAATAGCTCAAACTGCGATAAAAACTTATATAGATAGTACAACTGATTTTGTGCACGAAGTGTTTATATGTGCGTGCATGGCTATACCACACAAATTAAATGTTTATATGTGCACAGAGTAAGATGTCCAGAAATGAGTTTAACTTTATCCTGGCGCGGCAAATTGACCACACTGCACCTGATGGTAAGCGCAATGACGTCCAGTTAGCGTATCAAGTAGTGAGAAACAATCTATCCCTCGCTATTCCACACAATCATGCCGGCCTGCTGTAGCTTCTTCACACTACGCCATGGTCAAGAAGCAATCGAGGGTCTAGTGTCAAAGTACTCAGAATGCCGCAACACGGCCAAACATCGTACCTCAACCCTAGATCCCAACACAAACTGGATGTACACTGGCTGATCCCGGAACGCGACACACTTGTGTGCCACTATGGCGGGTTTTACACCCTGTGTACGGTGGTCGTTATTCGTGCGGAAATGAATATCCTACCACCATTAGCTACAATCTGCGACCTCTTTTGGGAGGTCATATTTATTTTATTACGACTTAGTGTATGCAGTCTTCCGTATTACTTTAATATTAGCGATTTAATTAGATAGCGAATATAAAATACGGCGATGACTCAATAATCACTTGAACAGTATTTGAAGTAACAATATTACATGATATTTACCTTTGAAGGCTCGTGTGTTCAAGCCAGGGCATTCTTAACTTAGCATAAAATTGCTTCTGGTTGCATCACTTTTAAGCGTATACTCAAAGACGTAGATATAAATTTACGCATTTAATTTTTCATCACTTTGGCTAATTATAATTATTTTGCAGGTTATAAATAAAGTTTAGTAGTATTGGCCGCATAGTCGCCTTGTTTCTTTCGTCAGAGTGTTTTTTTTTTGAGGTTATTGCTCAGTCCATTCACTATGTATGAGTTTAGCCATTGATAATGAGTTTTGCACGTGGCAGAAATTGGAACCAATTTTATGGAATAAACTGTCAAAATTTTAAGTGAATCAAGGAACACTAATTGGAGTGTTCGGCAAATACGCAAACTGTCCACTTTATTCTTGCTAGGCATTTATGCGACCCAAAGAAATAGTTATCAATAATCTCGACTGCTATATAAAATGAGTGACATGGGAAAAAAAACTATTTGAAACTTCTCGTTTACAAAATGATTTAAATTTACAGTTTAAGCTATTTATTTATTTGGATATAAGCTTATTTGAATCGCCTAATACATTTATATCTATACTTCTACACTATTTACGATCGACTATTAGTTGTTCGCCTCGCGTCATTTAGTTTTCCACTCTAAGGAAAACAGCTTTGAGGTTGTTATGGGTCAACTAAAGTTACATATGGTGGTTTCATTCATTTTAATTTCTTCCATCATACAACAGTCAGTTGCCTGTTTTAAAGTTACGAGGACGTCGCATTTCTAAGGATTAGACGGTGATAAGAAAAGTAGTGAGAGAATAAGTGCTGAACTGACTGTGGCTTGTCTAATATTGAATTTTAAGTAGCCTTGCGTAACTTCCATCGCGTAACATACACGAACGCCTATGTGGGGCCACACGCAGGGGCAGTGCTTAACCATGAGTTTATGTCAAAAAGTTACGATAGGGATGGTCGCTAGCGTTTTTTAATGCCTGGATAGGCAGACGAGCAGACGGGCCATCTGATGGTAAGTAGTCACCGCCGCCCATAGACTTCTGCAATATCAGGGCACAGCAAAGCTGCTGCCTACTGTTTTTTTACTAGTGCAGCGTTGTTTTTATGTGTGGGATCTTTATTATAGTACCAAATTTAGTTTCTCACGTAACCGCTAGAACCGCTGTATATTTTGTCATATAAATATTTTCCGTTGTTAGCGAATATAAGTAAGAAAAAACTCATGGTTGAGCCTCAGATGTGTGGGAGCCCGTAGTCGGATATAGTTTTTACGCGCCTGGCGTTTCTCCGCATGCGTGTATATATTTTCGTGAAACACATGGTGTCTGTACACGATACGCAATTAAAAACAAAGCTGATGTATTGCATCGCAGTCGATGTTCGGCTAATTTAAATCGGTCGTACTCATAGACACAAGAGAATGGACTGAGCGCTCTCTATCCAGCTATTAAGTGAATACGGGCAGAAAAATGTGAGAGAGATAATGCGAACGAGCGGCCAAGTCCTTCTAGAATTTTGATTGGTCTACGTCACAGATTTGCAGGAGCTAAAGGAAATAGGTATTGGCCGCAGTCGCTTTGTCTATTTCTACAAAGTGGTCAATTTTGTGAGGATGTTGCTCAGTCCATTCTCTATGTCTATGGTCGTACTGTACTTTTATAATGCTTAGTAATAACACGATGGTACAATATAGTAATACGGATTTATACGGAGTGATTTAGTTGGAGTATTGTTTTGCTGAAAGCTTTTTATACACAGAGTGAACTATTATTGTAAATAAATAATTTATTATTTTTATACATGTTTTATTTTTAATACCTGTTATAGCATAACTTAATTTTTAAAGATATCTAAAAACAGGATTTTCTTAGTTCATAATTTCGGTATATCGATTGGGACTGCTTCGGTGGCACAGTTGTTATTGCGCATGCGTTACGACTGTTGTGCTGAGGTCTCGGGTTCGATCCCCGGGTAAAGTGATATTGGGTTTTTCTATATCGAAATTCTCAGTGTTAGCCCGGAGTCTGGAATATGTGCCCGGCATGGCGATAGGCTCGCCCCCCATCACATTTTTGGACCGAAATTCGGCGAAATGTCGGTGTACTGGTTACACCTCTGCCTACTCCTTCGGGGATTACAGGCGTGAGTGAGAGTACATACGATTGGGATGCTTCTTACTGTGTTCGAGATTTATTTTACAATGTATATTTTACAACTATTATACAATACAAATTAAATGATAATTATTAATAATAGTTCCGCTTAAAAGAAGCACAAATACACAGGCTGTTCCAGAAAATGGGTATTATGTTTTCACTTCCCTTTAGTTTTGCAATAGAAATGTTATAGAAAAATAAATGCAGTTTAAATAAAAAATAATACGTAGAAAAAGTATATCTTTATTACTAAAACAAATAAATTAACACAGGCGGAGGTGGGTGTGGCTAACTACAACTACTTTTCCTTCATCTTGTAAATCTCGGAGCGCTTCGTCCAGTTGGTCCCGAGACACATTCTGTAAATAAGACATTTAAAAACTTTCAGGTTTTTTTTATTAAATTGCTGTGATTAGATTTAAAAAAAAATGAGGCAACTGTGTAGTGACGATGGATAAATCAGTATATAATGTAGTTCAAGTTATCGATAGAATATATGCGCACGCTATAGCAGCTTACTGTCTTACATCAAAGATTTTAAATGACGCTATTGTGGCATGGCATATGTGGTAGATAGATATCACTGCTTTGTATATTTCTGCCAGTAAACAGTATTCCGACGTGTGATTTATCGAACCAAAAATTACAACTAAAAATTGCGATTGGAATACAGGACTTGGAATTCATCTTATATACGTAGATCAGTCAGATTTCGTTCTCAGGCCCTTTCAAAGGTCTGTCTTACGAGTTGTGAGACGGCGTTGATCTCCTGCAGGAGCTTGGCGTGCGTGATGGTGTGCGGCTTGGTGTAGGGCTGCACCAGGGTCCGCAGCGCCGCCACGAGGTCCGCTCGCCGGCGTCGCGCCGCCGCCCCCAGGCCTGTCGTCAGGATGGCCACGTCGATGCGACCTGACGCCGGGTCCGTCGCTGATTGCTTCAGGGCTTCGCGGTGCAGTCTGAAAGAAATAACACCCAATAATCATACACAATCCTGATCCCAAAACCTGTAGCGTAGGTTTCAACTACGAGGGACTCCGGGCCAACAACACCTGACCCGATAAAATACAACGATGACGCGCGCCCTTCGCACTCTCAACCTCATAGCAGTCGAAACGGATATATTTGTCTGTACTCTGAGTGAATTCACAAAGATAGCGGCCATAATCATTTCGTATAGAATGTGAAGATTGTTGAATAGAAAAAATTGTAAGTCAATTGTATTGTGTTACTCTACTGCATTAGTTTATCTGTAATAGTAGATGTAAGAGTGGATAATAATATATAAGTCAGTCACACAAACATTTGTCTTGGTATGGGAATCTAATACACGTCCTCTGGTTTCACAGCTGTCCAATGAATATGACCGCATACATGCTCAATTTCAAAAACCGTGCGACATTTATCATGCTGCCTAGCTTTTTATTGTTAATAATATTTTTAACGTGTATTAATCGGGTATGTTCGTATTTATAAAATTACTATGCATGTGTGTTGTCTCATAATAGATATGGTCAATAATCACATTTAATAAGCAGTTAATTAACAATAAAATAAATAAATAAGTATAAGTTTTACAAAAGAGCAGTTATCATCATCATCTACCTGCCCTCATCCCACACTAAGTAGAGTCGACACAAACTGTTTGAACCCTCCACGCAGCCCTATCATGCGTCAAATCTGCATTCACCCCTTTCATGCGCATGTCCTCATTCACGCAATCCATCCACCTCTTTTTTGGTCTCCCACGACTCTTTCGTCCATCCACATTCATATTGACAACCAGTCTTGTCACATGCCTTTCATCCCTCCTCATCACGTGCCCAAACCAAGCTAACCTCGCACTCCTCATCTTTTCCACAATTGGTGCTACTTTCAGGCAGTGTACAAAAGAGCAGTTATAATCTCTCCATATAAGTACTAGGCTTTTTTTCAGGAAAAAAGATTATATTCCTTAGTTCAAATATATCATAAATAATTAGAAAATACTGCGTGGCAGGATGTGCCGGCATGCATACTTCTATAATCTCTCATTGCAACTAAACGCCCATTGCCCTCATTTTATACACAATGCTCACCAAAAACACACCAACCTTTCCTGATGGCAAATTTTCTTGCTATTCAACAATGTGGTTAATTATTCTATAGTTTTCCAAATAGGTTAAAAACAATAATATAACATATTGCACTCACCTGGACGCTTCATCCACATCAATAATCTCTACCGAGGAGGATAGTCGCACCCTGGCGTGTGCCTCGGCGAGGCGAATCAACGACTCAAGTTGACGTGGGTAAGCAGATATTTGACCTCGGCCGCTGCCTACACGTCTGAAAAGTGTTACAATATTTTATAAAAACATCAAAGTTGATTTGATCAAGTCTGAAACCGATATACTAAAAGTGATATTATAATAATATATATACTAAATTCACCCAAGAGCCAAACAGTCCTGGCCCCACACTAGGTCAAACTTGTATTGTGGATCAACAACCACAAGGGAGGGCACATTTTAAAAAAATACTGTTTCATATTCAACTCTATACCTGTATTTTTATGGTTATCTATACTATAATATTATAAAGAGGAAAGATTTGTATGTAAGTATGTTTGTAACGAATTGGTTCAAAAGTACTGGACCGATTTTAAAAATTATTTCACCATTTGAATGCTACATTATCACTGATTAATATAGGCTATTTTAATTGAAAGAAAAATTACACTCTGACATTACACATGACCTCCACGCGGACGGAGCCGCGAGCAACAGCTAGTTTTCTATAATAGTCCTATGATGTTATTGCATATAAATGAATATTTATATTAAATATAATAATATTTTCAGTACCTCATATCAACATAAGCGTCGATGAGTCTCTGCTGTGCCGTTTCGCTCAGTTTCGGCTGCACATGTTCTTTAGCGAATGCTATGTAGTCGCGCATCAAACTCATATCCTGGAATCAACATTTAATTAATATTTTAATTTTAACCAAATCACAAAAATAAAAGATGCAATTAGCTAATAAATTGTAGAGACATCTAAATAAGTGTTCAAGTTATTGGATGAGAGTTTTTTTAATTTGCCACATTTCTGCAAAATGTTGGTTTATACTGATAAATGAATACACCAGACAGTCACATACAGTCGTGCTCCCACACTAATTCAAACCTCTGTCGGGGGTTTCAAGTACTACAAATAACTACACCAAGACCCCAAACTACATATCTGTCACACAAACATTTGTCTCGTTGCGAGAATAGATCCAGCGGCCTCTCGTTTCACAGCAGGCTACTCGCCCGCTGCGCCATGGAGGCTGTCAATGTGTATATATAATAACTGTGTATATTAAAAAGATAATAAAAATAGCAAATGTCTAAAATATAATCGTACCACAACATCCTCCTCTTCCTGCGCCTCGCTGGGGTCTTGGTAATACAGGGACACGAGATGCGATGCCAGCCGCCTGTCGAATACTTCGTCTTGTGGATCCAGTACCAGGAATATCAGATCGAATCTGAAAATAATATTAAAATATACTCCATGAACTGAACATACATACATATCACACATCGAGACAGAGGGGTTAATATCTGGGTACGGATCCATAGTGCTGGGATATTGATTAACATTATTTTATTATATTTTTAGTTATTTTTTTTTCTCTTTTTTATATCCTTTTAGCTTAATTTAAATTTTAGACAAGTAATTTAGAAAAATGTATCCTGTAAGCGTCAAATTCTATTCTTGTAATTTGTAGATATTATGGCAGCCCAAGATACAAGCGTAGCTTAGTTTGGGTGCCACTTGCAAATATTGTAATATTTATTGTATTTTACTTGAATAAATTACTTGAAATATACACTCACGCCTGTAATCTCCGAAGGGGTAGGCAGAGGCGTAACCAGTACACACACTCTTCGCTGAATTTCGGTCCCATAATGTGATAGGGGCGCACCTATCACCATACCGAACACACATTCCAGACTCCGAGCTAATGCTGAGAATTTCTAGATAGAACAACCTAATATCACTTCACCCGACCCGGGAATCGAACCCGAGACCTCAGCACAGCAGCCGTAAAACATGCGCAATTACAACTGTGCCACCAAGGCAGTCACTATACCATGAGATTAAATGACGCGGGCATCAACCAAAACCTACCGATTTTATGTTCATTTAAATAGTAGTTATTTAACCTTAAGGTTTCATTATTGTACCAACATTTTGCAACCACCTGTATATAAGCAATGGGTCTGAAAAATGACCTGTGTAGGTAAAAGTGTCGAAGTTTCTACAATCCTTCACTAACGAGATAAACTGATTTATACAATGAACCTCATCACTAATTAGATTTTTTGGAATCCAATCAAAAAATGGCGGACTGACTGGCTTGGTAGCATAACTAGTGGCCAAATTTCAAAATATTATCTCATAAAGTTTAGGTATTTTGAAAGGAAGAAAGGAGAAAGAAAGAAAATACTTTAATTGGCCATTGTGTTCGGACCAGGTGGAAGTTTGCAATCCACAAAAATTAGTGACCACTGGCCTAGATGTTCACTAGAAAAAATAAGCACAAATTAAGGTATATGCATATCTCACCTAGACATAAGAGTGTGCGGGAGTTGTACATTTTCCACAATAGTTTTGTTTTTATTCCACTGAGATTCTGCGGGATTCGCTGCGGCGAGTATTGAGGTGCGTGCGTTCAGTTGACAGATTATACCCGCCTTTGCAATGGATAGAGTCTGTTGCTCCATTACCTGGAAAGTACCATTAACACATTCACAATAGCCATATAACACTGGATATTCTACCCTTAGGGCCCGCTACACATACATATTACGCTGTTCGAGTTTTCTATACTCGAGTAGATAACACGTGCCTACTATATATGTGGGGCATTTATGATGTGAAACTCTGATATTTGAGTCGTACAGAACCAAAGTCGGCAAAATAGGTAGTTGGGCAAATATGAAAAAATATATGGCAATATATGAAATTAAAATCTGCATCCACTATTGCAATGATTTATAGTGAAAAATTGGTATAAATCCTTCTAAAACACAAAACAAAAGTTGCTTTAGAACCAAAGTCGGCAATCCTTCACTATCAACCAACCAGAAGCGTCGCTCAAGTCAACAATCCTATTTCTCATGAAGTCAATGATCAATCAAAAACGAGAAACTTGGCAGTACAGAAGCAAAGACGGCCATCTTACCTTAGTTGGGATCAAACTCGGCAATCTACAAAATTTAATAAGATTTTTCAGGGTTAAACTTAATTTTTCACCATTGTTGTTGTCATTGATTAAAAGCAAAATTGACTTTCGACTTAACCGTAAGTTATCAGTTTTTTTTAATTCTCAGGAAACTAATCGGCTCGAAATTTGGCGACCTTGGTTCTATACGACTCATTTATTTTTGTCTACTGGAGGTATACAGAGGAATATTGAACCTCTTTGTGAATATTAACTAATAAAAAAAAACATCTATGGTTTCACACAATCACTTCATTACGTTTAATATTTAGTACCTGTTGGCACGTACATTAAAGTTTCTGATAGATGTTTGAAAAGAAAGTTTGAAAGAAATATTTTAAGTATGGGGTAAAAAAAACTAAAGTATGTAGGTACTTACTTCATGAAGCACACTGCGGGTAGAGTCGTTCATTTTGTCGAACTCATCTATGCAGCAAATACCGTTATCGGCGAGTACCAAAGCACCCCTGAAACATATTAAAAAATGATCCTAAATACATACACTGTAGTAAGGAACATAGTAACTATACGATCTTATGACATTATATAAAATTGTAAATTCGAAATTGGACACCACATTGTTGGGACAGGTTTCATTCAGAGCCGCTAATAGATCAAATCGTAGACAACATTTGTTCTCAGTACCTGCAGCTACGATTAATGTAGCACATAATAGTCCGCTATTTCGTATGTGTAATTGTTACAATGATCACTGCAAAGAGTTAGATATATTCCACCAAAGTATTTGCCACTTTAAAGCCAACATAAAAAATTTAAAGCTACTGTAAATCTCCTTTGCAGCTTGATCATTTTTATTGAATAAAGTCAAGTAAATTATACACCATAAATGTAAAAATGTAAGAACATTTTTAAATAAGAATGTATATTAGATAAAATCCCGAAACTCTGGAAGGAGCATAATATTGAAATATCTAAAAAGAACTAAATAATTTCCTAGCAATTAAGGCTTATTATAACATTCAGGAGTTCCTGCAGGATACAATTGACGGGTAACTTTATTATTGACATTGTTTCATTATATTTTTTTTTCTCTTTTTAATATTTAATCTGAATGACAATTTATGAAGTTTATCTTGAAATGTAAAAAAATATTTATTGTAATAATAATGTTATTTAATGTTATTTTACATCCTGAGGGACGGTACGGTTGACATCTGTCGTGCATGCCACCGTCCCGGAGAGTCAATCAGGCATGTTATTTCCGGTTGTTCGTATCTTGCTAACGGCGAGTATTTGCATAGATATAACCTAGTGGCCAAGATCATACATCAGCAACTTGCTCTTCGATACCACCTTGTTATATCTGAGGTGCCATATTACCAATATGTGCCCCAACCGGTTCTCGAAAATGGCCATACAACACTGTATTGGGATCGATCTATTATCACAGACAGGACTATTGTAGCCAATAAGCCTGATATTGTGGTAATAGATCGATTAGCGCACCGGGTAATACTTGTTGACGTTACCATTCCGCATGACGATAACCTCGTTAAAGCTGAAAAAGACAAAATGTCCAAATATTTAGATCTGGCTCACGAGGTTGTTGACATGTGGAATGTTGACTCAGCTATTATTGTCCCGATAGTCGTTACTGCCAATGGGCTGATACCAAAGAGCCTCGACCAACATCTTCAGAGGCTCTCAATTGGTCGTTGGTTCAAAAGCCAGATACAAAAGGCGGTATTATTGGATACGGCACGCATTGTGAGGAGGTTCCTCACTCTGGGGTCCTAACTGCCGGTGGCTTGGGTCCTAGGCCTCGCCATCGGAGGGTGCACATTTTTATATTTTTAAATGTATTTTTATATGATATATATTTAAAAATGTAAAAAAAAACCTTTTAAATAAAGAGTACTGTACATGTTATTTAATATTCTTATGATGTGATTATAATATAATGATAAATATATAATAAATGCTAATAATACCAAGTTAATATATGTAATAATGTAATGTGTTTGACATAAAAATAAGTAATAATTACTTAAGCTATCGGTAAATAGCTAATAATAATAATAATTCACTTTTTTATATTTGTACGCCACTATTATAGCTAGACATGATGGTCTTAATTGTATTTTAACATCTTGCATACCTATGTGTGTATACTCATGTTCTCACAAATAAAAATATCTTTATCTTTAGATAATTAAGTATATTTGTAAATTTTTTCTGTGCTTAATAAATAAAAATAAAATAAAACATAAGTAAAACCTGTTATCATATTTCATGAATTCGTGTACCCATTTTATTACAGTTGTGTTTATTTAAAAACTGATTTTATTTATACTTTGCTACTTATTTTATACTTATAATTTACTTATAATTTTTCCAGGACCCAATTCAGCTGTTTAGAAATTGAAAATTTAACCAATTTAAAATAAAAACAGGTAGAGGTTCTCATTTTGAATTTATCGTTTTTGATGTAAGTTACGCAACATCATCACAAAATGAAGACCCACAATGATTCTTTCATATGGATAGCCCAGTTGTTTCAGGTAAGTTCAAATTAAAATTATCCAAATAAAAGGACATATCCTGGGTTTTTATATGTTAGATTATTATAAGAACATATACTAACGTCTGTAACACTAGCTGTCGTGTGTCGGGGTCCTTAGTGACGTATGCAGTAAGGCCGACCGCAGACGAGCCTCGGCCCGACGTGTACTGAGCGCGCGGGACCAGCCCGTACACCCAGCGGAGTAGCTGGGACTTACTGGTGCCAGGGTCGCCGCATAGGAGGATGTTGATCTCTGATCTGTGGATTTAGTTCAATCAGTACTGGCCATAATGAATTAACAAATCTCTAGACATAAACAAATCTAAATAATATGTGATGTGGTGATCTTTCTTCTGATTGGTTAATTATTATTTGTTAATTTTATCGGTTTAAAAAGAGAATCAGAATGACAGATATTTAGTCTACTCACACAATCACGAGTAATAAGGGGACCATGAAAGTAATAAATATAAAGGAATCTTTGAGAGCTTGTTTTAGTAAATCTAAAATGCATAGGATACCTACCTGTAAATCTTACATTATTCCTTACCGAAAGTGTGTTCTGCCAGCAGCATTGAAATTCTTCTTTGTGCCACCAAGAAGTTGCAGTAGAATTCCTTTTTTGATGTCCAAATTTTCGTAAACAGACGGTGCGATAGCTCGTGCGAGTCGTTCGTAGCAATCAGATTGGGACGCCAGCGTTTTGAACATTTCCACGCGCTCCGGAGGGAAACGATGCTCTTTTCTGATTAATTAAGCAAAATTATTAATAATTATTTCCTGTCTTCCAGTATTTCCTGCTGTGGTTGCTATAAACTCATTTTAATTAGGATAAATTATTGTTATACAGTGTTCCAATAAGTAGTGACAATGTTGAAACCTGAAAGGATAAAAATTGGAACATCAATTTGCTTCATCCAACATATTAGTTTTCACACTTAAAAGTTTAAATAAGTCTTATAAAATCACAGAGCCTGCTATTACATATATTTTGTTATAAAATAAAACAGCTGTTAACACGCCTGCACAGTACAGCAACTTAACCACAAGTTTATGTCAAATACCAAGTCCAGTATCTCGTGTAACCGCTAGAGGCGCTGTATATTTTGTCATACAAATATTTTATGTTGTCTTATGATTGTTGTATTGTTCTCGTCCCGGGAACCCAAGGCCGTCCTTAATGCGCCGAAGAGGGCTACCGCGGGGTTTTTAGCTGGTATTGCCGGTATAGGGTTTTTATAGTGTTACGGATTCGGCCCAGCGGTGGTCCAGATGTCGCCATCTTTCCCGGGCGGCTCAACGCTGGCCAAGACCGATGAGCCCAACTTAACCTTTCTGCCCCGGCGGGACGATAGATATAAAACACTCAACGACAACAAAAAAAAAGTAGTTACCCGTCCTCCGTTTCTAGCAGCCTATCCTCGTGCACCTTCCTGTAGTGCAGCGCGTCGATGTGCGTCCGGTGGAGCGCCTGCAGCGTGGCGCGGCGCGGGGCGGCGGAGGCGGGGGCGGCGCGGAACACGCCCGTCACGCGCACGCGCTCGCCCGCGCCCACCGCCTCCACCAGCGCGCCGTGAGACATCACGCTCACCGTCGCAGGCGTGCGGCCCGCTGGCATGTCGTCTACGGGACAAATATACATTAAAAACTAGTTTCAAGTATATAGGTAGCGAAATTACAGGTTCTTTTTATCCTGGCACGGCAAAGTGACCACACTGCATCTGATGGTCGTCCGGTTAGAGTATCAAGTAGCGAGAGACAATCTATACCCTGCTACTCAACACAATCATGCCAGCCAATCACACTACGGTGAAGAAGCGGTCGAGGGTCTAGTGACGTGTATGCGTTTAAACAGTTTCGACAGCCTTCGTGGCGCAGTAGGCGAGTAGTGTGTACCGGCTGTGAAATAAGAGGCCGTGGGTTCTATTCCCACACTGGGACAAATGTTTCTGTGACAATTCAGATATTTGTGTCTGGGGTCTGGGTGTTGTGAGACCGAAAGTCTCTCGTACTCCCCTATACCCACGACACAAGACTTGTATCTTAGTGTGGTATCGGGGCTGTGTGTGTGACTGTTGGGTGTTATTTATGTATTTATTTAAACACGGACGACAGCGGTAGGAATGTATACGCAGGGCCATAACGCACGGACAAGCTCAAGCGTATCGCTTAGTGTTTTTAAATGCTCACATTCTATATGGGGTGCACACACCCGACGTGTTTTTTTTAATTTGTGTTGCCTTATCTTGCCTCATAGGTAGGTTGATCGTATTGTTTCGTGTCAAACTGTTAGATTTTACTTTATTACAGTATATTTTCTACAAATTATATCTGTATATACATGCTAAATCAACAATAATAATACTTCAATTTATTTAATTTCTGTAAAGAAATGTTACTACCATGTCTCAGTAGGATGAACACATAGTGAAATGAGATCAAAACGTTAATTGACAATGTAGGCAATTACATAGCTCAAGACAAGATGGTACATTAAAAAGAGAAATAAATTTTATTTTATTTTTTTATCAGTTTATGTATACATATTACATACATAGCATCAATACACCAGCAATTTCTTTCTTTACACATTTGTGTCAGGCAGTATCTTGTAATTCAAACTTCTGGCTGGTGTTCCTATTACTTATAAGCAGTTTACTATGCAAGCGACTAGCTAATCTAATAATATAGATAAATAACAAGTTACCCGGCGACTCCTGTAACTTCACCAGCTGTTTATCACTGAAGTGCGACCGGTTGTGCACCAGCTGGAAGCAGTGCGCTGTGCTGCAGTGGTCGCAGCGCTGGGGCTCGGGCACTCGGCCGCGCTGCAACTCGGCCGCCGCCGCCGCGCCGCACACAGCGCAACGGAAGAACGCCTCGCGCATCTCCGGGACTATACCGGACGTGCGTATCACCATGCCGGATATGGTGACGAGTTGGTCGATATCTGTAAATAACACACGAACACGGTACAGTGTAGGAGTAAAGTTCTCTGGAGGCTATGACATGTCTTTCTTTAAATGAGGCTTAAAAAGACTAGTCCTTCAACGGTGGGCAGCGGCTCTGCTGTGCCCTGGTATTGCAGAAGTCTATGGGCGGCGGTGACTACTTACCATCAGTTGAACCGTCTGCTGGTCTGCCTATCGAGATACTAAAAAAAAATACACCCAACAGTCACACACATAGCCCCGATCCCACACTTAGATACGAGACTTGTGTTGTATCAAGGACTTAGAAAGACTTTTTCGGTCTCACAACACCTAAACCCCGAACACAAATGTCTGTCTGTCACACAAACACTTGTCTCGGTGTGGGAATCGAACCCATGGCCTCTCGTTTCACAGCCGGATACTCGCCAACTGCGCCACGGAGGCTGTCATGGACATAGGATAAATGTTTTTAGACTTTCACGATTTGTATACATATTATAAAATTAGGAAACGGGTCATGTACGCGCAATATTTAAATAATTAATGGTATAAATACTATATAAATATTATATTTTCTTGCCCGATGGTTCAACAGAGTTGCACTGCTGATACGAATTGATAATATGTAGACATATGATATTTAAAACCTTAAAGATTTTAACACTTTGACGGCGACTACCACACTTTAGTGTTCTAAATCTAAACGCTATGTGAGTGTAGAAAATATATATAGTGTGTTGCAAGACACATAGATGTGTTATCGTATTATTTGGCGTAGCTTAGATGTTAAGGATAGTTGTGCAAACAGCTACTAATGAGATATACTTTATCAGGTCTTTTATTATATGGACTTCAATTGACTTATTCAATTTACTAACATTATTCCTAAAAGGATTATTGAACTACTACTACTTTGAAAATGCCAATATTGATCTCAAACACACTGACTGTAAACTATTTGACTGTACACTGATGACTAATGATAGTCGTTTTTAAAATTTGGGGAAATAAGCAACTTGGATCTTCACACTTTGTTTGTGTATACAATATCATGATAAATGGAGCATAAAACAAATCTTTTGTACAATTTGGTACATGTTACCTTCAGGGTTGAGATCACGCATGTGCCGTGGTGGCGCGTTAAATGGTCTCACTTGTATCTGATGTTCAAGAACAGCTGCAGGATATTTTTCGAAAAACAGCTCATTCACCGCTGCGTCGAAGGCTGGCACCACCTACGTGGCATAAAAAGTTTATAATTATTGTTAGCAAAATAAGCTTATATAGTTGTCATACAAATGTTTTTGAATACCGTTTTTATGAAACAGCCTTTATATAAAAATTCAAAATTTTATAATTAACTAGCGGGCCCGGCAGACGTCGTCCTCCCGTAAAAAAAGCACCACACTGACTGCAGCGCCATCTGCCGGGCTGATTTGTGAATCTAAACCAACCAGGGTGCCACCCAAACGCATACAAAAAAAACATCCAAATCGGTCCAACCGTTTAGAAGGAGTTCAGTGACAAACACACGTACAGTAGAATTATATATATAAAGATAGGCGCAATAAATAACAAATTACCTCTTGTGGATAGCAGACAAGCTGCCGATGTAGTTTCGCGTCGAATGCTTTAACGTGTTCACTGTCTACATCTAGGAACGGCTCTTCTAACATGTGGATCTAGAAATATATATTTCAAATATTACTTTTATTGAAGTGAAAACTTCTTTACGCACGTTGGGCACTTTTGGGACGGGGAAAAAGATCTGAACTGCGTGACCATCACTCTCAGATTATTTTACTTTTGAAATAAGCACACCTATGAAGTTCTATAATTATTGACGAGCAATCATAAACAAAATAAGTTAATACTTTATGGATGCTGTTTCAAAAAAGAACAGTTTTAAGTTTTCATTTCTAGGGAACTACCCATGACTACCTGTTTTATTTTATATGAAGTAAGAGTTTCTAAGTCAGTGAGTAAGCACTACTGAGTTCTAATTTAAAATTAACATGACATTAGTATTTGAAAAAAAAAACAATAGAACAAACCGTAAATATAAGTTGAACCTTACACCTTATACATGGCTAAAAACTACATCTTACTGGTCTCAGTACAGAGATTACCATGCCCCGAGTTACACGGTCAATTTTTATTTTTATATGTTGCAGAAAGGTGGTAAAGAGAGTTTAGGGTTGTATTTCAAATCACTTATTGGTCAAGTAAAAAAAAAATGAATCCGTAAATTTTAATTTTGTCATGTATACCCCGTTTCTGCAACACCCTTTATATTTTCTATGAATTAGCAGGTGCAACAAGATTTACCTCTTCCAACTTTTGCTCATAAAGAGGCTCGTTGCTCACTGCAGTTGGCTCGACGAATCTTTGTATAAACTTGATAAACTTTTCCCGACATTCGGATATAGCGACATCTGTGCCCCAAACCACTAGTTGCGGCTCACTTGACGCTACGTCTGAGACGCCTTCTTCAGCCTGAAAGAAAATTGCGTTATCAAACATAGACTTAATATATGCTATAAATATACTTAAACTATCTTGTATGCGGAAATTAAAATAAAAGTCTGCACTCAACTTCAAATTTGTGCCATAAAGTATAAGGAACACTCTTCGGAAGTGGTGGTGCAATGGTATTTCTAATACTTTATTGTACTTTAAATGCCACACAAGGCACATATGATATGCATGTTTAATTTTCTACAGATTATTTTATTATTTGATAACAAGGATAGAATAATAAATAATGAAATATTATATCAAAGAGTATATTATGTGATAAATAATGATATGACATTTCCATCTCCATTGACAAAAAATCTTCTTCTTCTTCTTGCTTTAATGGCCTCTGTGGAGGAACAACTCCACAATTTTGCCAATGTCACGTAATAAAAAGTTAAATAAGTAAATAAAATTTATGTGATGATGATGATGATGAAGCTTGACAAAAATTATCACAAATAAATCAAACATGACAATTCCAATCAAAACCACAAAAACATGAAAAATTGTTAAAAAAAATGACTGAATCGAATTGCACATTCGTACATAATGTGCCCTCAAGCAAATTCCAATCGCAGACAAGTTTTGCAAGCACCAAGTCCGATATATTAAGCAGTTGCAGAATATGTCTATCCAGAATTCTAGACCCAGCTGTGCTGACTTGTGGCCATAGGTTTTGTGAGAAATGCTTGTGCCAGTACTGGGATGATATAGATAAGCCCGAGTGTATAATCTGTCCACTTTGCCGTGGCAATGTTTATAAAGTTCATTTTACTAAGGTACCTAATCATCTCAGACCTATTAATATTGCACATTACCGATTTTAGAATGCATAAAACCTGATTATTATGGTCCTTTTCTTTAAATTAGCATTAAAATTAAGTAGCTGTAAATCTAGACTAATCATTTTAGTTATGCAGAATAATTTGTAGAGTGAAATATACATTTTACTTTCTGGGAGAATATGAATCTAACTATTTTTGAAGTCCCTTACAAACTTTAATATTATAATTTTATCACAGAAAGAAGACATATCAGCAACAGAAGACTTTAGATGGACTTTCAATGGATTGCCAAAACAAAATAGCAGAAGACAAGAAATAAATAGTGTGTTAAAATGTTTCCTGAAACTAAGTTTGCTGATACCTATATTTTATTGTATTCTCAATTGGATTCATATACCACAAAAAATTTTAAGTTGTGTTTTGC
The DNA here is from genome assembly GCA_905220505.1 of Laothoe populi. Classification (NCBI taxonomy): domain Eukaryota; kingdom Metazoa; phylum Arthropoda; class Insecta; order Lepidoptera; family Sphingidae; genus Laothoe; species Laothoe populi. The sequence goes on from HG992165.1 coordinate 4,774,805, forward strand.
ATTTCCTTGTTAAAAACTGTAATTATCTCAAGTTGTAACTATTACATAATAATTGGCTATATTTTTGTTTAGTTAGTATATGAATATATTTTCAGCAGAAAGCCTTCTGTAGTCTTAAATGATTTTTTTTATTGATAGTGGTTATAAACATTATTATTCAGTCCTTTTTAAGCTGTTTTAAACTCTCTTTGACTGCCTTGGTGGCGCAGTTGTAATTGCGCATGCGTTACAACCGCTGTGCTGAGGTCTCGGGTTCGATCCCCGGGTCGGGTAAAGTGATATTGGTTTTTCTATCTAGAAACTCTCAGTATTAGCCCGGAGTCTGGAACCTGTGCCCGGTATGGCGATAGGCTCGCCCCCTATCACATTATGGGACCGAAATTCGGCGAAAAGTGGGTGTACTGGTTACACCTCTGCCTACTCCTTCGGGGATTATAGGCGTGAGTGTATATGTATATGTATGTATGTTTAAACTCTCATCTCATTGGCTGCACAAAATGCAACAATGCTAGAATACATGTAATGTATTTTCCTACCAACCAACAACTACCAACCAATCTAATTGCAATCATACCCTACTGTTCTGTTACATATTTATCTACCTGCAGTTGTTTTCTAGTACTACCTCAATATTTTTCATAAATGGGAACTACCCTAACAATATAATATCTTGCCTTTAATGATTCATTTTAATTTAATTGACTGAAATGATATGATTGTTGTATAAAAGAAATGTATGTGTAAGGAGTGTAAGTCATTGGTTTTATTTATATATTATGTATTATTTTATAAAAATAACAAAGACTCTTTTGCGAGACTATACTCTATGGGATTTAAAAAACTGAAAATTTTAGAAGTGCTGTGTAATATTTAAGTCACTAATATTTAAGTGAAAAATTGTTTAGGCACCTTGGGCACTTTTGGGATGACGAAAAAGCACTGAACTAGCGTGACTAAAACGCTCAGATTATTTTACTTTTGACATAAGTACTCCTATGAATTTCAATAATGAATAACAAGCAATCATGAACCAAAAATATGTACTAATCCATGGACGCTGTTTCAAAAAAGAACCCAATAATTCCAAAGTTTTAAGTCTCCACTTTTGTTGCTAGTCTCCATGACTGCCTATTTTTTATTTGTTTTGGTTAATGTTGAGACCAAAAGCCTCTAATAGTTCCTGATACCCGCAACACAAGTCTCTGTATCTTACTATGGGGTACAGAACCTTGCTGGGTTACTTATTATTATTATAATGTACACACACATACACTCACGCCTGTAATCCCCGAAGGGGTAGGCAGAGGTGTAACGAGTACACCCACTTTTCGCCGAATTTCGGTCCCATAATGTGATAGGGGGCGAGCCTATCGCCATACCGGGCACAAATTCCAGACTCCGGGCTAATACTGAGGAATTTCTAGATAGAAAAACCCAATATCACTTTACCCGACCCGGGGATCGAACCCGAGACCTCACCACAGCAGTCGTAACGCATGCGCAATTACAACTGCGCCACCAAGGCAGTCCGTCCGTCAGTGTATTAAAATAAATAATGTCATACCCTTCTAGTAGGAGTAGGTGCTGGTACAGCAGGTCCAAGCTGGTGTCCTCTGAGATCTGCCCTCTGCCTTGCTGGTGTCATGGCACCTCTCATAAGAGAGCGAGGAGTACTCAGAGAGCTTGGTGTACCATAGTTCAGCGGGGAACTCATATCTATGTCTGTGCCTGGAATTAATTATTAATAACTTGCCATTGCCCAAGCTATCAAGGAAGGTCAAGTCCTCATTTTCTTATCCTGGCATGGCAAAGTAACCACACTGCACCTGGTTGTAAGAGCAGTACTGGCCAATTAGGGTATTGAGCAAGAGACAATCTATCCCCCCCTCAACACAATCATGCCGGCCTGCTTATTCACACTATGCCAAGGGAAAAAAGGTGAAGTTGAACATTTTAGTTCAAAAACTGTCATTAAAACCAAGCTGAATTTAAACTAAATTGTTTTGCTTCTGAACAGTTTTTTTAAGACTGTCAAAAATTCTAGAATTTGTCCATAATACTTGGTTTTGCTATTGAATATTTTTTAAGACAAATACCTATGGGACTTGATGCAAAACCTCGAGCAGGTGATGTGCCGGGTGCTTCCGCTGGAGTGAGTGGTGGCCCTCGAGAGGTCCCTGGTGTTCCTCGAGGGGTGCCAGGTGTGCCATCTGAAGACATTATATTGAATTTTTTTATTTATTTATTGACATTCTTATCATTCATTTGTACAGATGTACCATAAACTTATTCCAGTTTTTCTGTACATCAATGCGAATCATCGGTATTACAATTTAAAAAACATTTGACTAATTGTAATTCTGTACAAATAGCCAAAAATTGCCTGGTACAATTTATGCATACCAAGCATTTTGATAATCAATACATATTATATATATATTAAAATACATTGAAATAAATACCTTATAGAATATTGTATAGTAATAAGTTTCTCAATCATTCAGTAATCAGTGTACAAGATATTAAACGTTGGAATTATTAATAGAGTTGCAGTTAATAATTTCAAGTAAGGTTATAGATGACTGTCCCTTATTTTAAATCAATTTAAGATTTCTTGCTCAGAAACATAGATGATTCAGTACATTCATTATAAATCATGATACATTTACACGTACATTGAAGGATTTTTCTTCAATTTACCTTTTGATGGTGTGCCGGTAGATCTTTGTGGAGTTTCTGGAACAACAAGTTGTTGGGATGATCGTGTTCTACGAGGAGTAGCTGCATCGGAAGACGCGCGTGATGATGGCCGTTTAGACGGAGTAGACATGTTTATTTCACTGCTCACACTGATAATATTTTTAACTCACAAAACACAAATTCTACACATCCAAATTACGTTATTACAATGTTTGTTTTGGCGGCAATATTCCACAACTCGAAAGTTTGTGACATCAACTGTCATCAAATATTTATGGTAATTTTTTTTATATACTTATGACTTGGCTGCATGGTCTCTGACCTTAGCCAGTTCCCTGTGGAACCAATGTGTCCAATAGAGTATCGAGTAGCGAGAGAAAATCTATTCCCTGCTACCCAACACAATCATGCCGTCATGCTTCTTCATACTACGCCATGGGCAAGAAGGTGAAAAGCGGTCGAGCGTCTAGTGTCAGAGAACTCAGAAGGCCGCAAAACGGCCTAACATCTTATCTAGACCCTGACAAAAACCGAATGTACACTGGCTGATCCCGGAACGCAACATACTTGCGTGTAACACTATTGCCGGTTTTACACCCATACACCAAACACATATGGTAGTCGCTATCCGGGCGGATATGAATATCCTACCACCAGCAAAATGTATATGTTTATGTTTAGTAGTTGATTTTTTATGAAAGAGGCAATTTTGGGCTTGCGTTGTTGCAGTACAATGATATTATATTTTCTAATTTACAATTTGTCATAGAGTCATGTAAGTACAAAAAATATAATATTACATCTCTATAAGTAAAACAAAGTACTGTATATTATGTCATTGACTTTGACTCGATTTACATTTACATACGATTATTGATTGTATTCAGTACAACCCTAGTTTTGTCAATTTACATAGACAATCTAACGAAACTTTTTAAATCAATTGATCGTTCATTCACCGCTGATGTTTTTATGGTGTTATTTTGTGATAATAAATAAATATAAACGATAATTGCGAAATATATGCAATTGTGGTGGTTTAGCAGTATTTAAAATTAGTGCAATAATATTACTGGACATGTATGTATATGAGAACATTTTAATTAACTTTTGAAAGGCATCGGCAAGCTACCTGCATTGTAGAAAATTATATTTGCGATTAATTATCGGTGACTGGACGTGTATGATTTATATTTAAATGGACAAGTAGAAAGTGCAAACGCTTTGATGCGTAGTACGTATATATGCTGGTGATTCAGCAATTTTGTGGAGACTATATATTTCGGTGAGTGCGGGTATGGCAGTATGCGACCAGATAATGATGATTCACAGAAGCTTTACTCGTACATTAAAAGGTCTTTAGCAACAACACGACCATTATTGCGTCCCTTTGTATATTTACAGTTTGTTATTTTTAGTATTGTTTGGCGTAGTATTAATAAAAAGCTTTTTATAATTTTCTTTGTCAAAGTATAAAGTGCATGTGGAGGTTGCAGTATTCATTAATGTCAACTTTTTAGTGTTTCGAAGTTATCGATTTGATTTAAAACACCGATAAAGTTGTTTTAACATGGAATTAAATAGTTTGTTGCTTTGAATAAATTATATTATTTGATTAAATAATAGACCATGATATATATATTAATATATTTTACTAAAATTGAATTTTTAATTTGTAATGTAGGATTATACATTGTTAAAAAAATACAGTAATCCCAGCACATAGTAAAATATATACTTCAATTTGCATAAGTGTAAATACTTTAATAACAATAAAATAGAGCTTGTAAAGAAATATCTTTAAGTTGAACATCAAATATCTATGCTCATGTATTGTGTCCTTCCACATTTTATTTCCCTATATTTTTTAAACCAACCATCTTAAAATAATCTTTACAACATTGTTTACACAATTTGAACTACATGATTTGTTTTTATTAAATAGTGATCACATTATTAAACAATTTTTAAAGCAGTAAGTACTACTTATGTGTGTATTTTGTATATAATGATTATATGTAACTGTTCTTGGCAAAAGGACATGATAATGTTGATATTATAATAGAATAATGGGATGTGACAACATGTGTTTACTAAGCAATAACATGTTTAAAAATTAAGATCAAGCAGTTTCAATATTAGATATGGTGATAACACTCATCATACATTATTAGAAAACTTTGCCTATATTCTGATCCATTATAATGAAAAACATGTTAACAAAAATATTCTTTTTAACATAAGATTTTTCAATCTTTTTTATAATTATAATTTGTTAAGTTTGTTTGTTTTGAAATTTGGAATACTTAACATAACAAATACATGGAAACATATTTAAGAACTTATAGTAGTATTAATGAATTTAGCTGTACTACTACTAATACCAGTCCTGGATCATATACTGTCCCACTGCTGGGCACAGGGCTCTCTACTTATGTGGATTGGTAGATTTTACACACACCTTCAAAATTCTTATTTAGAATTCTCAGCTTTCCATGCAATATTTTCCTTCAACATTAAAGCAAGTAATCATTTAAAATGATTACACATAAAACTTCAAAAAGTCAGAGGTGTATGCCATTTGGGCTAGTAGTGCAACCCGCAACTTTTGTCAGCAGCCAGCAGCTGTAATCAATTTGCCTAAGAACTGGACCTTTCATTAATTTAATTTAATTTCTAGGAAAACCGTAATACCATAGTAAAACAATACAAACCCAGGGTAAAAAATTGACAGGACATACATGATGTGGTCTGTGTGATACCAGAAAATAAAAACTGGAATTGATAATTATACTTAACAAATAACTTCACTACCAAATTGAGAAGTAATTTATTAAATAGTTTCCCAATTAGCTCATACTTTATCATTACTATTTAACCAAATATAAGAATACACAAAAGAACATTTTTGATGTAATATTTAAACTCATTGAAGAAAAGACTAAAACTATCCCTATTACATTTGGCAATTAAAAGAGTCTGCAAATTCTGTCTAGTCTATTTATTTTACACTAATGGTCCTGGGCAGATGTTGTCTTGCCATAAAACGCCTTTCTGTGGACTAAATAAGAAATTCAGATCTTGACCACAGCACCACCTATCTTTTGAGTTGGACCCAACCACACATATACACAAAATTTCATTGTAATTGATTGAGTGGTTTCAAAGTCAATATTTGACGTAGTTTTTTGTGTTTTATAATATACTAGCGGACCGTGCAGACGTCGTCCTGCCCGTAAAAGCAGCGCCACACCGACTGCAACGCCATTTGCCGGACTGATTTGTGAATCTAATCCATCCAGGGCGCCACCCAAACGCATACAAAAAATTCATTCAAATCGGTCCAGCCGTTAGGAGTTCAGTGACATACACACGTACAGTAGAATTATATATATAAAGATAGATTTTTGGGCTAGATGTCGCGATTAAGTTCTACATTTAAATGTGTCTATTTTTTTACTACATGTCTCGAAACACAGTTACAAATGACATTTATATCAATTGTTTAAAATATAATAATTGACTCCCTCAGTGGCGCAGTTGTAGTTGTGCATGCGTGGCGTTACGACTGCTTTGCTGAGGTCTCGGGTTCGATACCAGGTTGGGTAAGGTGACATTGGTTTTTTCGATTTAGAAATACTCAGTATCAGCCCGGAGTCTGGAATTGAGCCCGGTATGGCGATAGGCTCGCCCCCTATCACATTATGGGACCGTAATGAATTCGGTGAAACGTGTACTGGTTACATCTCTGCCCACTTCTTCAGGGATTACAGGCGTGACTGTATATGTATGTATAATTAATTCCATAACAAAATTGGGTTTTATAAAAAATATCTCGATTCTTTAGAATTGTTAGAAATAGCAATCGTAATGCGTACAAAAAACAATCCAAAAGCGAAAAACGTATATAAACTGTAGCAATAGAAATAGATTGTATCAGAAGCATCTCAAGTCCAAAGCGTTTAATATCGCAACATCTCGACTTAATGCTTTTCTACGGAATGCTTCAGTGCTAGGGCTACCCTCTTTACTTATTTCGCATGCGCCATACGCCTAACAAATGTCCCGTAATGATTGCAGATGGGTTGGCATTCGAATAAATTGAAAAATGGTTGTTTAAAAAATTATAAATGCGAGTAAGACTCGCATGGAAAAGATACCGCATTTTCCATATCCCTTTGAAAATTAGGATTTCTCATAAAATTTTCGAAATTACGAATATACGTTCCAACTTTTTAATTTTGAAAATCTACGTCTCAGTAGCTTCGGAAAAAGAGAACAGCGATTAATATTCGATTGTTGTATAATTTTTTTTATCCTATGTATTTTTAAATTACGAAGGATAAATATTTCTTATCAGCACTTACAATTAATAATCTTCAATAAACATTCACTTTGAAAAATTCATCATTATTTTAATTCCTTATTCACCTCCAAAATTGGAACTTTTTCATTTACGCATTAGATTCGTGATTGAGTCATGTAACTATTTAATATTAATACATTACTACTGTATACATTTTTCCCGATATTTAATTCTGATATAAAAAGTACACCGAATTCAATAAAAAATAAATTATCCGACACTATAAAATGTTAGGGTTTCCCTTGATTTTTCTGAGATCCCATCATCAGATCCTGACATGTTGCTAATGGGACTACCTGGGAAGTATACCCTTTTAAACAAAAAAAGAATTTCTCGAATCGGTCCAGGCGTCTTCGAGTAATCAGGTAACATATATATAAAAAAAAGATTCCGACGAATTGTTAACCTCCTCCTTTTTTGAAGTCGGTTAAAAATAAGCTGACATGCGGTCAGACACGAGAATGATCTTATAAAGGTTACAATATTCTATTGAATCTACAGAATCTTAGAAAGGATAATAATGCATTTACATAACTATTCACAACGATGTGTTAGTCCAATGGTTGAAAGTAGAGAAATAACTCCGGGGCTAACTCCCCTTAACTTAATACTTCATATTATATCCATTATGGTAGGGTTACCAACCCAGGAATTCAAGTACTAGGATTTGAAGTTAGAAAAACCAGGACAATTCAGTTTAAAAACAGGACGCATCTTTGTTGTAAGATAGCGTAAACACTTGCGAGCCGAAACGCCGCCCATAAAGTAAGGATTGCAAAAGTGGTGTGCGAATTTTAAAATACAGGTACCATATCAGGGCGCTTTAAAAACCCAGGACGCTGCTTAAAAACTATCCAGGACATCCCAGGACCCTAAAAACCAGGACATGTCCTGGGAAAACAGGACGTTTGGCAACTCTATGGTACTGGCCATTAAACACTAGTATGTGCCTCTAAAAATGCCATTAGGTCATTAGGAAGAACTTAATATAATCGTTCCCAAAAAACGTTAACTTACATACAATTAAATTACCTAACATGGTTAGGTCTTTTCATTAGATTCCCTTACACAGTTGAGGGACCGAGAAACGCACAGAGCTATTAACATATAGAAATTGCGATAGGGTCATTGACTTATATTCTATAGACACGAACTGTCGAAGAAAAAAGATGATCCGAAAACCTTGTCCGCCCACTAATGCCATCTATCATTTTACTAAGAACTATTTGGAAGTTATAACTCCCGTCACTGTCTCTCGAACGGGACTTTCCGCGCGCTAAAACGGGATAAACTATATAATGTATTTTGTTTTGAAATATAGACTTCCCGTATTCAAAATTGAAATTAATTAATATTTATTGATATTACGTTCTAAACTTTATGAAATTATGCTATTTACCTTATATACTATTAACAGTTTCACTGTAAATCAATTTAAGGCAGATTTGTTCGGGAATGTGGCTACAAATAACTAAAATTAACTGGTGTGTATTTGTAGGTGGCATGAGGCAAACTAACGTCGGTGTGGAGATACTCTCCACCTCAACTCGGTGGAACATAATGTTTGTTCTGGTCGCCGCATCTAGTACGTAGTACATATAGATCGCTGGATAGGATCGAACTTATATTACCTTTCTTTTTGCGCCAGGTTTTCAAATGCGATGCGACACGTGAAAAAGTAGATGCAGTTAAGCAGTATTAATATCACTACCACATACCATAACGTCTATTAAAATTTCCAATGATATATAAACATCTTTCATTGGTCCCTCTATTTTATTATTATAGCGTAAAAATGACAAAAAAATTAGATTTATAAATTATCTTTCTTAATTTTTTTGTTAACGAATGCTTTCGGCTAGTCTAGCTATTATATATTTCACTGAAGGTCGAAGTCGTTATTGCTTTGTTAAAGTTACCTATAAATAGTTTTCTCTGTAATGAAGGACCGGATAACAATGTCATACAAAGACAATGATAGTAAAGTTTCAATGAAACGACGTAAAGAGCTGTGTGAGCTTAGGCCAATTGTTCATTCTAGTATTTTTTAGATCTGTTGCAGTGGCTGTCAACATTTTTATAAAGTTATATTTTATTAAATATCGTGAACAAATATTGGTATATTGTAGGTTATTTATCCTATAAAAAAACTTGATCCATTCAACTCTAATACTGCTAGTTATTTTAGTCACGCATAAAATATACGTTGCTTCTTCCCATGGTACATACATTTATAAATAAATAAAAATGTCTTAAGATTATTTAATCTATGCGTAAACTAGTGTATTACAAGCAAATTCATCAAGCATGTATCTGGTTTTGGTGGTGGTAGGCAGACAGACCTTCGACATATCTTTGGCTTCGTCTACTTACTTTCATATTAATGCATTGATCACTCACGATATTATGGAAATTTTAGTGTACAAAACTTTTTATAAAACTATTTTTATATTCAACTTGGACTACCCGAAATTTTATTATGTAACAAAATGTTGACAGCCACTGGAGTCTTTGTTGTAAAGGGATAGAGTGCAGGGTGCCGATACATACCCGACCTGCGCAAGTCTATTGTTTCCTGCCGGTAGAAAAAGTTTTCTTTGTATTTTTTCTATGAAAGTGTAGTCACCATTACCTGCTTCAGTGTATTTATACATTACTCAGGTTACATTAAGTTCTTTTGGAATCAAATACGGATTTATTATTACTAAGTTATTGGTTACGATTTACACAGTACAAGTGCGAATTGTCTTTAGTTCAGAATGAGGAAATACATGACAGCCATAGATTAGTTTAAGACATCTTGCCAAAATTTAGTGCTAATAAATGTAGGCAGTAATAACAATACCAGCTTTATAATACACTGTATCACTGCACTGGTCTCATCTGCTACCCTGAACTGTTAAGCCTTAGTCCACCACACTGGCCTCATGCGGGTTGGTAGACTTCACGTATCTTCTTAATGTATAGAATTATCAGGCGTGCAGGTTTCCTCAGGATGTTTTCCTTCACCGCAATGCGATAATTAACCCGTGTGTGTGTTGGGCTGGTTTTGAAATTGCTGCTTTCGTTGCAGTGCCACTCCAAACTAGGCTATCGGTGATCAATTGAAGAAAATTCTCAGTTTGTGACTCCTTCCTATTATATTACAAGTATAGGTTAGAAATAATAGTAACATTTTCGTTAGTTAAATTTTAAGTGAAATACATTTTATTTTGATGCCTCTAGAACTTCTGTTGTATTATATACAAATAGCATTTATTTTAAGACTGAACGTTCGCCAAGTTAATTTACTGTTAATAATTTTATTCAAATGCACCTTAGTACTTACAAAGAAAATCTCGAATAGAAATTAAATTCAGAATTTAGTTAATTAGAAATCGTTTATATCATGTATATTTCAACATATATGCTTAATGGCTTTAGTGAATATATTATAAACTGACTAAAATTTTATAAATGGGGATTACATTTCACGAAAATTAAATTATAGAGCAGTCATAGTGCACTGCCCTTACTGCGCCCTTCGTTTTATATAGGGGGTAACAAGGGAAAACATCGATTTTCGGCACCCTTCAAACTTAAACGTAGGGGCGGCGGGGGTGCGTGTCCGGGGATACAGCTTAGGGGGGGAAGGGCCAAGATGGCGGCCAAACCCGGACCTGCCTCACGCGCATTCGTCTTCCAAGGTCACGAACACTGCATGTGGTACCAACGGTGCGGCTCCCGAAATACAAAATCTCGATAAGTGACTGATATTTACGTCCCACTCTTGGTAAGCAAGATGTGCATCTTGCGTCTATGTCGCACCACCGCTACTCGGATTTGTGCTCTCTAGGCTTAGGGTTGACAACCTCAGCTAATCTTTGATGTATGAGTATGACCCATGAAGCTTTGAGAGATGGTCTACCATTATTTGAAATGAAGAACAAAATTGTAATAAATTAAATTTAAGTAACTCCGTTCAAAATTGTAAAGAATTTTATCAATATTATATATAATATTATATATAATCAGTATCTATATTTTTATTACAATTTAAGTCATATCTGCAGTCAAATCTTTGCAAAATCAATACGCAGCTAGACGCAACTACCAACCCTAATCATAGCAAACTTCCTTATCTAAATTATGGAAAATTTTGGAATGCCATACATAACCTTTCTCTTTCCCGCACCTGCGATCCCCTATGTTGTTATCCCCCTCGACGTAGCTACCTACACCGTTCTAAGGGTAGTGGTAGGGAGCGCACAAAAGATTTTGGGACGGATTTTTTTTTGCAAACTGCACCATATGAAATGATTCAGTGCAACCATTCTACAACACGCATCGTGACGCGCTTCCGTTTTGCTTTTTTTTCTTTTAATTAGTTGTATTAGGCGTTAAGTGACAAATGCTTAGTTAGTGTTGCAAGAACGAGTTGGACATTGTTTATATGTAAGTAGAGATTGTTTCGATTCTAGAGGAAATTGTTTTGAATTTGAATGTTTGAATTCGGAACACTGTTGTACTTATTGTAATGTATTGATCTGGGAATCTCAAACAAGTGTTTGATTCAATTTTTGTTTTTAATTCCATGTATAGTGAATAATTATAATTTATTATATTGAATTAAGTATTATTTTTAGTCTTACGTGTAAATTTTATAAAAGTGTAATTATTTCTCTTTAATTAAGTAAACAATTTACAACCTGTCATTATGTTTTTATCAGTAAATCTGTTGACCTTAATAACCGTCTAAATATCTTTGGTCTGCGCCATCCATAGTATATTAAAACAAAAAGAATTGTGTTGAACTTATGAACGATAATTATTGCTAAAAATAATACATTTGTTTTAGCATAAACATAGCATTTTCATAATATATTTTGGTACTATAAACTAAATGTTTTTAACTATTAGTGGCAATATTTGACTCAACAATCAAAAACAATCTTTGTATCTCAAATTAGATTATGTCTGTATATTGGGGTTAGATCTTGTGTCAATGTTCTCTAGCATTGACAAAACATATGTGAATGGTGCTCAAACAATTTAGTTTTAAAAAGTTTGTTACTAAATAAAACTTCCAAGTTCCAACTAAACTTTATATTCTGTTTGTTCCAGTTCTAATGACGTAGCGTGTTCGACGCACAATGACGTCGTTTGCGAATTTGACGCAGTCGCTTGCGTCCAGCCTGCCATCCACGTCGACGGCTAACGGCGGCGGCTCCTCCAACAACGACCAGGAGGATCCGCTCGCCATGACTCACATTATTTGTAACCTGCTCGAGAACATGAACAAACCCTCGAGCCTCCAGGCCGGGGCCTCTGCATCCACATCCTCCGCCATCCCCTACGACATATGGGCTCTACCGTCCAGCAGCTCGCTGCAGAACCCCGTCGGTCCCAGCCGTGAGTACAATGTCTCTTCTAATAATAACAATCAACATCAAACCAAAGAAGACAACTCTAGTGGCTCTCCGGGCACTTCTTCTTCTGTATCTATAACTTGTTTCCGATGTGAAGAGCGCTCACCGACCACACGGTGCCTCGAATGCAACGATCTGTTCTGCCACGAATGCTGCCACAAGGTGACATCTGATTGTCACTTGAGAGAGCACACATTACTTCCTATACACCAAATATCACCTATCGGTGCCAGACCGAACTCTGTTAATAATGAAAAGGAATTAATGTACTGCGAGCTTCACGGTGATCCAGTCAGATACTACTGTGAGGCGTGTATCATCTTCATATGTCAAGAATGTACGCTGTGGGTGCACAAAGATCATTGTTACTCACCCATCAAAGGCGCTCTCGACATGTGTCGTATTGGAGTATTCAGAGCTATTGAAGACACCAAAACTGGCACTAAAGCTATTAAGACAGCTATAGACCGCGCTGTGGCAATGTCTAAAGCTTACGAAAAGGAAACTGCAGAGGCTAATATGAAAATAAGGAAAGCAATGCGTTGTTACGCACAAGCAATTGAAGACCGGGAGAAGTATTTGTTAGATAAAGTTGAAAAGATGCGCCAGGCGAAGATGAACGAGCTGACTGACCATATGAACACTCTTCGAGGGATATTGGCCGGATTAGCTCATACAAACGAAACCCTCGTGCGCAGTATGGACTCGGAAGGAATAGATTTGTTCATGGCTAAAGAAAAGGGTAGGGCTCAAGTAGATTACTTCTCGTGTATGTTCAAAAATATGTATTTAACAGAAGAGAGAATTATGTTTATACCACCAAATTATGACCTAGTGGATCAGTTAAAAAGACAATGTGACGTTCAGTCTGCGCCAGCAAGTTCATTACATTCTCTCAACTCGGTGTCTACGCTGCCATCACGTCAGTCTTTCTTGTCATTAGGATCTTTGCAATCGGCTCCCAGTTTTTCACATCTCAGTTATAATTTAGCCGCTAATAGTTTACGTTCACTCCCCGATTACTCAAATTCACATACAAGATCTACTAACTATTATGATCACAGCATCACAACTAGTATATCAATGGAGTCTAATTCTTCTCGTGGTGTAGGACAAGCGATCCCGGGATATTGGATGTCAGTTACCGTAAGACCGACGAGAAGTCCTGTTCCCGGAGTACCTATGTTTTCTTTCGGCAGAGAAGGTCTAGACGAAGGACAAGTGTCTAGACCATGGGGCTTGTGTGTAGATAGAGAAGGCAACATTATAATAGCTGATCGTAGAAATAATAGAATACAAATATTTAACAATCGTGGAGAATTCAAAACTATGTTCGGCTCTAAAGGCACAGGCCCTGGTGAATTCGATCTTCCGGCGGGCATAACCACTGACACTTACGGTCGGATCATAGTGATAGATAAAGATAATCATCGTGTCCAAATATTTACATCTTCGGGAAATTTCATACTCAAATTCGGTTCCTTCGGGAAGGAGTGTGGTCAGTTCCAATATCCGTGGGATGTGGCAGTAAACACCCTCGGTAACATAGTAGTGACTGACACACGCAACCATCGGATTCAACTCTTCACCAGCGACGGAACGTACATCACAAAGTTTGTTTTCGAAGGAGCCAACCCGGCCAAAATGTTAAAAGGTCCTACTACACCCAGGGGTGTATGTTTCACAACTACGGGCAACATCATCGTATCGGACTTTGAGAACCACCGCCTTCTGATGGTGGACCCGACTTTGACGAAAGTTCTACACTGCGTAGGACGCGAGGGTTCAGGTATAGGGGAACTGAATCGTCCATCGGGCATTGTGACAGATGACGACGGTCGCATCATAGTGGCGGACTCGAAGAATCATCGTGTGCTGGTGTTTACATCGGAGCTTCGTATACTGTGGGCTGTGGATCTGAAGAGTCCAGGCCTCGACGACAAGGACCGTCCAAGTGACGTGGCGCTGACGCCCGAAGGGTACCTTGTGGTGCTGTTCGAGACGCTGCCCGACACCGCACGCGACATCGGCTCCCACGGCAAGCAATACATCAAAGTGTATTAAATATTATTATGGCAAGGCAAACTGAGTTTTTGGACCTAAGGTCCTCGTATATTATTTTGTTTCGTTTAAGTTGTGATTTCTTTGACAATGTGCCAATTTTATTAACGTTTGGAAAGGTTCATATCGAGCATGGCTTGCGCGTGGTGTGTTCTCTCGCGACTTGGCGATTGTTCACATGACGAATATAATTCTCTCTTAGTCCATATATATTTTCGTTACCAATGTATGATTTGATGTCTGTTTCCGCACTAGACTAGTCTGTAAGGACCAAACAATGTTGGAAGTGTAAATTACAACATCGTTTAGGAACCGCAATAATTATTATAATAGCTGTCTTGTAATCGTTACTATAGATAACACCAAACTAATAGTTAATCTTTAGGTAATCTCTATTATTATCCTATATCGTACATATATTTACATACCGGACCGGTCGCTCCTTCATAGTAAAACTGCATTAGCAAAAATCAATAAGAATATACTTACTATTATGGAATACTTATCACGATGTGATGTAAAAGATTTTTTATGTGAGATAAATTAAAGAGATAACTTGAAAAGTATTTTTCCAAAATGTTACATTTTTACGTTTTTTTTTAACTTGGTTAAATTGATTAACAAACGTTGATATATGTATTTTTATTATAAATTATTTCGCATAATGATTTAGGTGCATATAATATTTTTATCTTATTATAGTACTTTATTGGCGCGGCGAACGCCGTGTTTGCTTAAAATGATTTTATTTTATTTCGTTTCGTTGCTTCCTTGTTCCTTAATTGGAATTTGTTTGGATGGGAGTGAATGTTGTATTATCGGAACTGTATTGAGCAACAGAATCAATGCAATAAACTTTGAGACTGACTTTAGAAGACTGTCTTAAAGATGATGGTGGTGCGCGGGCGGCCGTGGCGCAGCGCAAAACGAACTGCGTTTTTAATTACCAAAATTTTTAGGTATTATTATTATAACGTATCGGCAGATAGTTAAACAAAATGGCGATTACGCGCCACATTTCTTTGGTGATTGGTTAAATCTTAGAAGTGATATTTATAATTTCGTTTTGAAATCGTTTTTTTATATCTTAAAAACTTTCGACTGACAATCTAAAAGAAACAACTTGACTGAGTAGGATTCTGTTGAGAAATTTTAACCGTACTGTTATTTTCTAATTTAACGCATTTAGCTGTAAAACCTAGTTATTCTAGGTTAATTTAGTTCAGTGTAAGGCACCGAGTTCTCCGGTTACTTATCAAAATAGCTAATTTATAAATATTTTATAATTAAATTGATAATGATTTTCATTTATTTTATATGATTCGTGTGTTTTTATACAATCAAAATTTTTGTATTAGTTCAAATATTATAGTGAAATTCTTTAAAAAATGAAATCTATGAAATGTTCTATTTTTCAAACGTATCAATAAGTAGCGATAATATAAACTACTATGTGTTCAGTCAGTATGTGTTCACTTAATATAGTTAAATGTATGAGTAAGTTTAGTTGCATGCCAATCGACTATCGAGACACGATCGGGTCCTTCTGATTTTCATGTAATCGTAGTTACTTTTACTCTTGTATCTCTGCTGCTGTCATCATGTGAACATGCCTCTTAAAATTAGACTTTATCGCCACGGTTATAAAATTTAATATTAAATGCATAGTGCAATTGAGCATGTATTCGGCGATAGTTCAGTATAAGTACTGTATGTAGCAAACCAGATAGCGCTCATTCCAAATCGCAATAAAAATTAGACTTGAATATACATGCATTTATTAGAAGCTTTTGAATCTTGAATCATCAATCAATAATCCATTAAAATTAATATCAGATAATCTGCTTGAGTCTCGATGTGTATTTTAATATTATAATATTGTTACTGCTTTATTAGACTTCGATATAGTTATTAATTAAATCTAAGGCTGGTTTTAGACGAGCAGTGTCGTATGTTGCGTTTGCACAAATTCGCATTTCGCATCCCATTTTTATATCATTTACTAGTCTCCAGATCTCATGTCACCATCATGCATCATTTTAGATTAAATTAGATTAGATTTTACTATACAATTTTTATATATTCCAAAAGTTTCTTGAACAGCAGTGAAATCTCCCCTGAAAACATTTTGGAATGTATTCCAAAATGGTCACTAGAGAACTTTAAATATGTTCGCTAAAACATTTGCCAGTTTCCCTTTCTCCTTTCATCGATATTCCCACGAAAGAAACTCAACAGATCAACAGAGTACCAAAGACTGGTTTGCGTTGTCACTTAGAAGGGGAGGTTTGAATTGCATTTACAAAACTTGCAATTTAAATTGACCAGCCAGAAGTGAGTCACGAAAGGTTATTTAGACTGAAAGCGTACAGAGCGGGTGAAATGACTAACGTCAGCCGGGTTAAGTTAAATTGTGCGTGATGTATGTTGGCTTGCTGCTTCCATTGTCACTCGCTTCCATAGTATTACATGATAACACGCACCGTACGACACACTTATCCAAAACCGAACTAAAAATAATAAACTCCGTTATAGTATCTAACAATCTAGCTGGTGTATGTGTGAAAGCAATGTTCAGCGTTGTCTCTTATAAAGCATAATGTTACGTCTGTAAGTTACAATACGTTAGATTAACAATTTTTCACCTTTGTACTTAGAGTTACACTAGGCTAAGGTTTCTTTAATTGTATCCATTAGTGACTGGGCTTCGAACAAAAATTTTCATGGTCTGGTAAAGTTTGGAAGTTTAAATTGTGAAGTGCAATCGACTGGTTTGTGAGTCTGAAATTATTGTAGACGAAAATTGTTGTTTGAAGCTTATCTTAGTAGTGAATGACGGAAATAGATAAAATGTTCGATACGATGTGTATGTGTGTGTGTATGGTTTGGCTTGAGCTCACGGGAGTGGCGTAGGATATCAATGAGTACTGCAAACACCGTAAGAGAATTTAATGTGTTAGCTTTACATATTGGTCCGATCTCAAAGTATGAGCTCATTAGACTTGTAAACTACAAAAGTTCCGACTACATAGACGGTAATATTTTTAAAATATTCTTCACATATTTCGTCGATATTGGCGCATTCAAAAGTTTCTCGTTTATATCATATAATCCGATCCACAAATGAGGAGACGTTGTAAATTTGTCTGTTCAAGTTAAGCGTATATTAGCGAAGTTTGCACGAATATGAAAAGTTATCAGTTATAACCGAGTGAGCCAGAGCAAAAACGACGTC
The DNA here is from genome assembly GCA_905220505.1 of Laothoe populi. NCBI lineage: Eukaryota > Metazoa > Arthropoda > Insecta > Lepidoptera > Sphingidae > Laothoe > Laothoe populi. The sequence continues at coordinate 4,792,575 of HG992165.1, forward strand.
TTGTGTGTGATCGGTCTTAATTGTGTGTATGCAGTGTCTTGCGTCTTGATGGTGATTCGACAAATCCTGAATAAGCACATAATTATTTTTGTTTCCAGTAAATTAACTTTTTGTTCAGTGCCATTATTAAAGTATTAAGTTATTTTTAAAATAATATGTTGCATATAATGCAGTTTTACCTTAACTCTTTGGATTTTTGTATTCTTTTGACAAAACAAACGTAAACGTACAATATTTGTATTGCTGACAACGAATCTCGTAGTTTTAACACGACGACTTTTTATGTCGTTCGACAATCTGGACGGATTTGCAAAGCAATTTCCCAACATCTATGGTTTTGTGCGGAGCGGCGGCTTCTAAGAACGTCGTCGTTCTGATGCAATTTGCAAATGTTATACACGACTTGACAAACAATAGAACGATTTCACTTTCATTCAGTGTAACTGCAGTAATTAATACAATCGTTGTAGTCAACCACGTTGCACCCTACTAAAATATAAGTATTAATCACTAAATGCAAACAATCTTAGTAAATCTAACAATTGTATCAAACAAAAGTCAAATTTTCAAAGAAAAGCGGCCAGAGGTCGTCGTTTTGTAAGTAGATTAGCTGAAAGCTGCTGAAGCATTACTTAATTTTTAAAATCAGCATTTAATTTGATAGAAATTGTTTTATTTGAATTATTTTTGTTGATATGAATGATTTTGTGGGTATTTCATAAGTGTGTTAATGTCGAATAGAACACTAAGATCGTAAGATGTGTCCGCTTTATAAAGGTGGTGATGTGCGTGAGTCCGTGTGTAACACACTTCTGGCATAATCATGAAATTAACTATAACTTATTTGATCGCGTGAATGCGAGGCGCGTACATTGTGAGAGCTGCTAGCTGCTAGCAGTATAATTGTGGTTTTGTGATAAATACAATAAAATTGACAACTAAATAATAATCGAAGCGTGATGGTAATTTTTGTACAAGTTTTTAGTGCTAAATAGTAACGTTCAATAGCTAACCGTCGATTGTGAATCAGATTGAGTACGGTTCGTCTAGCAGCCGTGCGTACGCCACAAAAAGACGCCACACCAAAACTGCATATTGATAATGCTGATGAGATTTGAAGCTACCGTATTGAGCCATTTTCGTGCTATTTTTGTAACGTTAACTAGGAGCTTGTGTTGTGTTAGTATTAGCTTTAATATATTCGTCCGCCCTTTGTCGCGCGGAGTGTGTTGAGTGCGTGGTGGGCGCTTGTGGCCGCTGTGACAGTTTGACATGACAACGCAAAGGGCAGGCGAATGCGACGATATCATGTGTAATTGAGATAAGTAGTATTTTTGTACATGATCCCGCGTTGGGGCGACGGGCTGTTGTTCCCGGCATCGTCGGCCCGCCCGGGATGGAGTTGTGTTCAAAGTTATAACCGCGTCTACCTCACTTTGTAAAATAATGAAGACTGATTGGGTATATTGTAACGGTGGTCTGATCACCGCTTTAGAAGCCTGTTGTCTACTGTTATAGAAGTTTCTGTAGTAATTAGCACCCAGATATACACTCACGCGTCTGATGTTATTACATAGAAATAGTATTATGAAGCACATTTAACTCTCTCGTATATTAGCGTATCAGAAGTAGACAACAGTCTTTTTCTTTTATATCTATATCTTATGTTACTCTTCTGTAATAATGTTGAAGAAGACTGAAATTTTATAAATGTTCCTATATTTTAATTTAGAATAATTTACTGCCTACCATGTTTCATTTTACATTTTTTTACCCTTTCGGTAAAAGATTACTTTGATTCTTATTATTTCTAATCTTATCAATTTGTGTATGACGCTATATAATGTCAGATTTTTGAAATTTTTAATGGAATTTTGTATGAGAAATTAATCAAGTGATTGATAGGATATTGGTGTTTTTATTTTGTATCCGTTTCCTGTGACCTAATTTCCTTCAACTATGTTATGCTTAGGTTGTGTAACAAACGGGAACTGTGTCACAAAGTGATCAGTGTTGTCGTATTATTAAATCTTGGGGATAATGTGATTAATTTGGCTACAACGGGAACCCGCAGTGTTTTCACCCAGCGATATAATTCACATTTCAACTACTGGCCTAACAAATATTACTTAAAATCCTAAATAAGTAAATGGAGTATTAACATATTATGTTATAATATTTGTTTTTATTTTATTTCGTGCTCATAACGACAACAAAAATTATGAAAAAAATCAGTCGATCATGTGTCAATCCGAAAATCGAAACTACCTAAATTATTTGGTCATTTAATACTGGCATTTAAACCTTTTGGGTATTTTTTGTCAAACATGCCAGTTTGACAAATGTATTGATGTATGTTATCTGAAACTATCTCGATAACAATAATTTCGTTGAATCCGAAGCGTTCCGGCAACAATGGGCCATCAGATCAGTGCGCTGTTCTCGGGACTCGGGAGGTTCTTTGAATACCCAGTGAAGAGGAAACCAATTTGTTTTTATAGACAGGAAGATTTTACCGCCACCGGTATATAAACATTTTTAGAAATGTAGCAGTAAACAATTTTAATGGAAACTTGAGAAAAAAATATTATTGTCGAAATTCATTAATATTCTATTATTAAGTAATAAGGATCTAATGCACCCATTATGCTAGAAACTTCCTCTATAAAAAGTTTTTTAATTAATAAAAAGTACACCGACTTCAATAAGAAACAAAGTATGTGTCCCTATAAAATTTGATGGTTGCCCTCGATTTTTCTGAGATCCCATTATCAGATCCTGACTTGGTGCCAATGGGACCACATGGGATGTAGGTATACGCTTTTAAACAAAAAAAGAATTTCTCGAATCGGTCCAGGCGTCTTCGAGTAATCGGGTAACATACATAAAATAAAAAGATTCCGACGAATTGTTAACCTTCTCCTTTTTTGAAATCGGTTAAAAACGATTTAAAGTTTACTATAATATTATGCTTTATTTCTGTAAAAGCCTCTGGGTTCGAACCCCGCACCAAGACAAATGTTTTTGATGTTTATGCTATCGACAAATATTTATAATCTCTTTATATTTTGAAACCTTAGTCCCTCTTAGTCTTGATACCCACAATAAAATTTAAATTGGTTTAAAAAAAAATGCAATCAATCCGAATTACAGTAGTTTTAACTAGTTATATTGATAAATAAACTAATTTAACATATAATAATGAATAGAAGACGCAGCGTAAACTACAGTTCTCAGCAGAATTGTAGGCCGGCACGATTCTGTTGAGTAGCGAGGGATAGATTGTCTCTCACTTGATACTCTAACTGCACGGCACTGCACTTACCATCAGGTGCAGTGTGGTCACTTTGCCGAGCCAGGATAAAAAAAGTTATATTTTTTGTAATTGGATAGGCGAACCACACAACAAGGTTTCAGACTCGCAGAAAATGCCCATGACTGATTACGATAAGTTGGTAGACTTATTTTACAAGAGATTGGCGGAGCAGCGGGAGTACAACCAAGTAAGGTTTTACAACTAACATAGTAACCAGATCTCAATCAATTACATTGTCTATGTTTAATACGTATTGAAATAGACAAAAATAACCTTTAAAAAGAGGTCCATGCAGTGGCGAAGGTTGCAAAGTGCATACAATACGCTATTTTCGGATTATCTTTTTTAACCTGGCTCGGCAAACTGACCACACTGCACCTGATGGTAACCGCAGTGCTGTCCAATTAGAGTATCAAGTAGCGAGAGACGATCTATCCCTCGGCATTCAACACAATCATGCCGGCCAACTTCTTCACACTACACCATCGCAAGAAGGTGAAGAAGCGGTCTAGTGTCAGAGTAATCAGAAGGCCGCAAAACGGCCAAACAGCGTACCCCAATTCTAGACCCCGACAAAAACCGGATGTACACTGGATGATCCCGGAACGCGACACACTTGCGTGTGCCACTATGGCGGGTTTTACACCCTGTGTACGGTGGTCGCTGTCCGGGCGGAAATAAATATCCTACCACCAGCAACTTTATCTTTGTAAACATGTAAAAAGTACTACTATGAATTACTATTCCTTCTCTGTTACACCTTGTAAAAATTATTAATAAACTGCCTCGGTGGCGTAGTTGTAATTGCTTACGCGCTACAACTGTGGTCTCGGGTTCGATCCCCGTGCCGGGTAAAGTAATATTGGGTTTTTCTATCCCGAAATACTCGGTACCAGCCCGGAGTATGGAATTATGCCCGGTATGGCGATAGGCTTACCCCCTATCACGTCATGGTACGGGTAATAGCTCGAGGAAATGTGGGTGTACTAGGTACACCTCTACCTTCCCCTACAGAGATTACAGGCGTAAGTGTATATGAATGTAGATACTTCACTGTTTTATTAATCAAATAAAACAGTGAAGCCATATTAGTCATTTGATAACAATCGGTAACAAGTATTATAAAAATGAACAAATGCGTATAGGCGTCAGCTTCCATTCTGAGAATCCGTACTCTTCATCATCGGGTCCAAGTAATATTAGTTGGCCAGTTGGTTGGTTGACGGTAGGTATACCAATCGTTTCACTTACAACTCAACTCACGTCGGTGAGCGTGATATATTCTTGGGCCGATCCCTTCAAATAGGCCGGAACGCTGAAGTGGATCATAACATGCTTTTTGGTGACATGTACATAATGGTAAGTACAGTCCGAAAATAATATAGGCTGTCGGCAGATTGAACTATGCCAGCATGATGCAAGTATAAGTGAATAAAATACACAGGCTGACGGAATGTAACTCAACGGAACGGACCGCCATAGTTTTTTGTTTTCACCAGGTGTACAGTCTTTCAGTCATACTAATATTATAGAAAGTGAATGCTTCAGTTTATGTTTCTTAATTTTACGCGCTGTAATGGCTCAACGGATTCGAATGGCGATAGCTCATATCCTCGATTTAACACCTAAGCCACTCATTATCCCAGTTGTGGATTCAATTTTAAGAGCTAAAAGAAAAAAATGTGGTGCAAATTGTTAAGTAAATATTTATTGTGAAGAGTAGAGTCGTCTACAGAACTAACTGATAAACGAAGTCGCCCATTCGAAGCTGCGGCAAAAACATAGTAATTAAATAGAAAGTAGGTAAAAATAGAGACAACATTAACAATTGATAACCTCCGTGGTGCAGCGGGCGAGAGGTCGGCTGTGAAACGACGGGTCGTGGGTTCAATTCCTGCACCGAGACAAATGTTTGTGTGACAGTCAGATATTTGTTTAAGGTCTGGGTGTTGTGGGACCGTAGTCCCTCGTATCTCTTGATACCCACGATACAGGTTTTACCTAGTGTGGGTTCAGGACTATGTGTGTGACTGTTGGGTGTATTTAATTTGCTTTATTTTAGGAGATGAAGGAAAAAGACCGCAGATGGAGCATACAGAAGGTAGTGAACCGATTTCCAGGATGGAACGAAGTGACCATCGCCAACTTACACAGCTTATTCCTGCTCTTCGACAACCAGTCTAACGGCATGCTTGCATTTGATGACTTGTTAGTTTTATATGTTTTTAAATGCTTTATATTAGCTTCACCTGCATCTATTTATGTATGTAACGTAATTTTCACCACCTTCCAGACTACTTGAAATTTACTTGAAATTTTGTAGACGTGTCAAGGACCGATGACAATACAATATTTTAATTTCAGCCTTATATCCTAACCCGGGGCACCAGGATAATAAACATTATAGATAAGTTTTTTTATCATCTGGTCTTGATTTGAAATCGATTCTCTTAATTATAAGTACTTTTGATGCTGTTTTGAGATAAAAACAATAAAATTAAATATAGTTTAAAAACACTCTTTAATAGCCAGCTGAACTAAAAAGATTTTAATTATTAATTAATCAATAATTTTGATTGAAAAAAGGCGCGGGATTACTATCAGGATATAGTAAAAAGCACCCACGCTATTTTACAACAAAATTATTCTCTACTTTTTAGTTTGAGCTAGCTATTAAAGGGTGTTTTTTTTCAGTTTTGATGTTACTGTTATTTAATTTAGTTTACTTTTAAAGGCAACGGTTGGCTAGAGAGACTATCCCGCCCACACACCCGCCATTGTAACTCCTGTTTAGCCAGGATCAACAATGGCACGCATTTTTTCGACACCGAGTAATGAAACTCGGCGAGTCTCTGGGAATGAATGCTTCATAACTGTCTTTTATCCCGCAACGAAATTAATCAAATAGAAATATAGGGAGGAGTTGGAAATATATACGGTTGGCTAGTTGGAAGGAAACTTACCATATTAATGACATTCACAATTTACGGTAGGCTCTGCTGTGCCCTGGCATTGCAGAAGTCTATGGGCGGCGGTGACTACTTACCATCTGGTGGCCCGTCTGCCTATCCAGGCCCTAAAAAAAATATTTTGGAGAATTCTCAAGTATACTGATTTCTTCACGATGTTTTTCTGCACCGTTAAAGCAAGCGGTCACTAACAAAGAAGTCGTATCTCCTTTGGCTGGTTTCGAACCTACGACTTTAGTCTAAGTAGTTCGTACTACTCACAAGTAAACATTCGCTAAAAAAACTATAAATATATTTTTATGACCACTTCATAGCAGTGCTGTGTTGGAAAGTCTTGGAGATGACAGCTCCGTAGAAGTGCGGAAAGACAAATTCCAGGCAGCTGACACGGACGGAGACGGCTGGATTACTTACGATGAGTTTTTATTGGTAAATATAATAGTAATATATATACCAACCCGCATTGAACCAGCGTGGTGGACCAAGGCCTAACCCCTCTCATTAGTAGAGGAGGCCCGTGCCCAGCAGTGGGACAATGTTTAATACAGGCTAGTATTATTATTTATATATATAAACCGTTATCTAAGAGACACATGTCACCGAGATAAAGATGGTAATTGCAGTGCCACCCAGAAGAATTAAGAACCGAGGGACAACTATTCCTACGCTACTCGACACAATCTTGCCGGCCTGCTGAGTAGTTAGATACTTGAGGCTACCATAGTAATTATGAGAGTCACTCATTCGTTCTTTATTTTGTTGACTGTATAAACGAATGTAGAATGCAGCTGTTTCGTCGAATCATTTTATTTCTTTATTAAAATGTCTTAAGTGCTATATATTTTTATCGACGGTAACGCCCGATCTAGACCGTGACCGCTTTATCTATTACATTTAGTCGGGTAAGGTCAAGGCATTGGTTCAATGTCAACACAATAGACGGAATCACTTTTTATTACTACTGTTATCTGTGATAATAAATTACAAAGGGGCATAGAACTCGTAAAAAATATAAAAGAAAGCTATTTGGTAGCCGCCATAGCATACTGTTTCACATTGTGACTATAATTAGTACAGCTATATTAAATATAAAATGTTAAAAATCAACACAACATTTATTTATTATTTTATATATAATAAATATAATAATACTAGCCCTGTATTAAACATTGTCCCACTGCTGGACACGGGCCTCCTCTACTAATGAGAGGGGTTAGGCCTTAGTCCACCACGCTGGCCTAATGCGGGTTGGCAGACTTCTCATACCTTCGAAAAACTCTCAGATATGCAGGTTTCCTCACGATGTTTTCCTTCACCGTTAAAGCAAGCGATAATTAACATTTTAATACACACATAACTTTAGAAAAGTCAGAGGTGTATGCCACTTGGGTTTCGAACCTACGACTCTCGTCTTGACAGTCCGTACCGCAACCAACTAGGCTATCGCTGCTATTATTTTATACAATATTAAATTTAATATTTAATAATAATTTAAATCGACGTGAAGCATTAGTTTTTGGTTGCATTTTCCACGGTCAGTGAGATTTGGAATCAATGGGATTTCACAGTAAGTTACAATTACCTTGTGTCCGAAATGAGAAGAGATCTTCGATTTCACAAGACCCAAGAAACTAAGCTTTGTGGTCTTTTTGGGTCACACAATTTTTTGTCTGAGTACAGGAATCGACCTGTGCTCATGTTTCAGGCCGCCCATTGCACCATTAAAAAGTGTGCAGCGGAGTTGTCTCCTGTACTGACGCGCCTATACCGATCGTCCTACCTCTCAGGTATTGTGCCTGAATCTTGGAGGGAGGCTAATGTGCAGCCGATCCCCAAAAAGGGTGATAGGTCAGACCCTAACAATTATCGCCCAATCGCCATAACCTCAGTGATGTGTAAAGTCATGGAGCGACTGATAAACAGCCAATTAGTTCGCTACCTAGAGGATCACTCGTTGATCAATGACCGCCAATACGGTTTCCGTCATAACCGATCAACGGGTGATCTTCTAGCGTTCGTATTACATCACTGGGGGGAGGCGATTGACAAGCATGGCGAGGCTCTGGCTGTGAGTCTCGACATAGCCAAGGCGTTTGATAGGGTCTGGCATCGTGGCCTTCTCTCCAAGCTCCCGGCATACGGTCTGCCCGACAACCTGTGCAAGTGGATTTCCGGCTTTCTGCATGAGCGTAGAATGCGTGTCCTCGTTGATGGACACGCTTCGCAGCTCATGTCAGTAAATGCCGGAGTACCACAAGGTTCTGTGATTTCGCCCACCTTGTTTCTTCTGCATATCAATGATATGTTGTCGCTTGGCAACATTCATTGCTATGCAGACGACAGCACGGTTCATGGGCGTTATAGCAGCAAGCCTCCTGGTTGCCGGGCGGATACTGAGAGGAGACGAGAGGATCTTGTCGTTGAGCTCAACCAGACCTTGGATCTCATCTCATCATGGGGTACCAGGAATCGGGTTGAGTTTAATGCCAAGAAAACCCAGGTGTGCGCGTTCTCGTGCAAGAAGTCTCCGTTTTCTCCAATCCCCGTTCTTCAGGGTGTTCCACTCGCAATGCGGAATGACCTTAGTGTCCTAGGTATGGATATCCGCTGCGATCTTAATCCAAGGAGTCACATCGAGGGCGTAATATCCGCCACTTCACGCAGGGTCGGAATCCTGAACAGGGTGCGGCGGTTTTTCACGCCTGGTCAGCTCTACCGCTTATATAAAGCGCAGGTGCGGCCGGGAATGGAATACTGCTCGCACCTCTGGGACGGTTCCGCAAGGTACCTTCTCGATGCCTTGGATGGGTTGCAGCGGCGGGCCATCCGCATTGTGAATGATGCAGACGTGAGTAACAGCCTGGAGCCGCTACAGCTGCGTAGGGATATTTCCTCGCTTAGCGTGTTCTACCGTCTGTATCATGGCGAATGCTCTGAAGAATTGTTTGATCTTATCCCATCCTCTCCCTTCCATACCAGAACCACGCGTACTGGCTTGCGGAGCCACAGCTTCGTGGTGTCTACTACCCCGGCCCGAACCAAGAGGTTCGCAAACTCGTATTTTTGCCGCACCATCAAGCTGTGGAACAGTTTGCCAGCTACCGTGTTCCCTCCTTCCTATGATCCTGGGTCCTTTAGGCGTAATGTGAAGAAGCTAAACAGCATCCCCCGCTACAGGAGTAGCGGGGGATAGACTGTCTCTCGCTACTTGATACTCTATCTGGACGGCACTGCGCTTACCATCAGGTGCAGTGTGGTCACTTTGCCGCGCCAGAATAAAAAAAAAAAAAAAAACATTTTTTGTTTATGCACTATGGTTTCGACAGTCACCGTGGTACAACGGGCGACTAGCCGGTTGTGAAATGGGACGCCGTGGTTTCGAGTCCCGCACCGAGACAATTGTTTGTGTGACAGACAGGTTTTTGTTTCGGGTCTGGGTGTTGTGGGACCGTAGCTTGTAGTTCTTAATACCAACGGTACAGGTTTTACCTAGCACACTAGGTTACATGTGTGTGGCTGTTGGGTATATTTACTTATTTATTTTATTTCAGCTTGTTTACAATTTCAATCCTCAAGATGAAAATGATCAGTTGACGGGTTTAGCGCTGCTGTGCAACGAAGTGGCAGACAATATTCAATTTGTCAGCAATTTAACAGTTGGTGAACAGTTAGAATATGGATTGTTTTAATTAATAAATTTAGTTAAAACCTTGTTTGTATTTTAACTCCTTCGTTATTGTTTAGGAATTACGACTTGGTCAAACAGTGAAACTAGTTCGCAATGCCTGTAGAAACAAAACGGGATGAGTCAAAGACCTGCTTTTTTTATCCTGGCACGGCAAAGTGACCACACTGCACATGATGGTAAGCGCAGTGTCGTCCAGTCAAGATTATCAAGTAGCGAGAAACAATGTATCCGTCGCTACTCAACACAATCATGCCGGCTTGCTGTATAGCTTCTTCACACTACTCCATGGGCAAGGAGTTGAAGAAGCGGTCAAGGGGCTAGTGTCACGAGTACTCAGAAGGTCGGCCAAATGTCGTGCCCCAAAACTAGACCTTGACAAAAACGGCTGATGTACACTGGCTGACCCCGGAATGCGATACACTTGGGTGTGCCACTATGGCAAGTTTTATATCCTGTGTACGCTGGTCACTATCCGGGTGGATATGATTATTCTACCACTAGCAAGACTATGTACCTACTATTTATTCGAGTAGGTACCAGAGATTTGTCTCTGCTTCTGTTTTGTCTTTTTTTGTTTCTGCCACCAAGCAGCAACGTCTCAGCTCTATTATGTTCCAGTTTGAAGTTTATTACAAATGACTGAAGCCAATAAAATTGTTGGGCTTTGAGTATTTTTGAGACTTATGACTAGAGGTGACAGTACAGTGCTACAATTGTAATTCAATATTCTGGATAGCATTACCGCTGTTTATGAATAGGCTTGACGCTTACCATTAGGCAAACGAATTGTTTTCATAATTCAGACATATTAGATCGACACGTTACGTGCCCTTTCATAGTGCTGTACCACCAATAGCTAATCACCAGTTAAAGTTGCACTTTCATTCGCAATAAAGATTATAACAATCAACATACTATCAGAATTGGTGTTCACAGGCGAACCAGGTTTCCATAATATATTTTTCAAAAATCAGTCAGATCATAGACAAATATTTATTCAATATCTAGGGTGGTCGTCTTCGCTAAGAGAGTCTATATCGCTGAGCTCTACCAAGCTGGGGTCGCAAGCGAGACATCGTTCGCCTATCTCTCTCCAACATTCCGCGCAATACACAAACGGACATCTTGTTACGTGACACGAATGCCATTGTTGTTCCGTTTTCACTGAAATTGTAAAAAATTTAATCAATATTCAGTGGAAAGAAAAAATAATCATCACGTTTTTGTTTTTTTTTAAGTAATACGCAAGGTTTTTTATCTATCTGTCAGGCAATGGGATGCCATATTATAACCCATATTTCAAAACATAAAAAAACACAAGTCTCCGAAGAATAATTGCATTTTTTTAGAACTGACAAAAAATTTGTTTATGAGGGGACAGATTTCGCTACGTTGCTCCCAGCCAAAAATATCTGAGTTAGATGATAAATGTGGTATACCTTTTCTAGGTTCGGTTTCTCCACAGATAAGGCAGGTCATCCTGGCCGCAGAGAATATTGTCAGCCATCCCAAAAATTGTGGGAATTTCATGCGCAAACTTAGCATATTCTCTCCAGAGAGATAATGAGCTCTCACCGCTTGCACGGCTTTTCTATAATATGAGAAAACGAAACATAGTAAAGATGAATACTTTAGAAACAATCTTAACTTTTTTTTATCCTGGCACGGAATAGTGACCACACTGCACCTGGTAACCGCAGTCCCGTCCAATTAGAGTATCGAGTAGCGAGAGACAATCTATCCCCCGCTACTTAACACAATCATGCCGGCCTACTTCATCACACTACGCCATGGGCAAGAAGCGGTCGAGGGTCTAGTGTCAGAGGACTCAGAAGGCCGTAAAACATCGTACCCCATCTCTAGACCCCCGATAAAAAAAGGTAGCTAACTGTTTTAATTAAGCTCAGAGTTACATGCAAAAATACTTATTTATGGTTGAATTTATCTAAATACAATTGTATTAGTACCGTACCGGCGAAACGTCTTATTTATCTTCATACGTTTTTTTAGTATGTCGTTGTAAAGATGCAAAATCCGCTGCTTCTCCCGGTGAGGGTAAAAGTAACTGCAGATTAGTCTAAAAATGTACAAATGTATTAGTGACCTATTGACGAAACAAAATAATGGCAGTGTTATTAGGATTATCCTGGCTTTCATAATTAAATATGGGGCCGGCGTAACATGCTTTTCGGACCTAAGATCTAAATAGACACCATGAGTACTACAATCAATCAATGAGTACTATATGAAAACCAAATGTACCAACTGTATGAACTATAGCGTCAGTGGCGCAGGAGGTGAGTAATGAGGCTGCACCGAGACAAATGTTTGTGCATTCCACAAATATTTGTGTCGCGTCTGGGTTGTCGGACCCGAAACAAATATAAATGGATCAAGTACATTTGTCTCGATGTGAGGATTGAAACTGTGGCTTCTCATTTTATAGTTAGCTCCACACACCATGAAGGCAATTAAGATAGAAGTTTCTGCTAATTATTTTGATAAAATTAATATCTCCATTACCTCCTCAATCTTAACGTGTAAGGGTTTATATAAAGAAGTAATAGGATCCATAAATATCCTCCATAAATCTTGAGGAAATAGATGGGTGGCATCAGACGCGGTCTGGGTATGCATTCGCTGTTGTTGATAACCTTTGAAAATCTTTGATCGCTCAGATTGTTGAGGAGTTTGCGTAGAAGCCTGGCTAGGACGCCTATGCCTTCAACCTGTAAGGAACAGACATTTTTAAAGGGACTTTAGATAGTTATTAATATTCACTGACATAACACGTTTTCATTGTTAATTATCGCTTCCTTTAACGGTGAAGGAAAACATCGTGAGGAAACCTGCATACCTGTGAACTCTCATAAGAATTTCGAAGGTATGTGAAGTATACCGACCCGCAGTAGACTAGAGTGGTGGACTAAGGTCTAACTCCTCATTAGGAGAGGAGGCCCGTGCCCAGCAGCAGGACAATGTTTAGTACAGGGCTAGTGTTATACAGGCTGTGGCAGTAAGGTAGGACATACATACATATACACTCACGCCTGTAATCCCCGAAGGGGTAGGCAGAGGTGTAACCAGTACACCCACTTTTCGCCGAATTTCGGTCCCATAATGTGACAGGTTCCAGACTCCGGGCTAATACTGAGAATTTCTAGATAGAAAAACCCAATATCACTTTACCCGACCCGGGGATCGAACCCGAGACCTCAGCACAGCAGTCGTAACGCATGCGCAATTACAACTGCGCCACCGAGGCAGTCAGTAAGGTAGGACACATAAGATATAATGATTGACTGAAGATGGAGACTATTTCTCTAAGGACCAACTGTTTCAAGAAATCGAGGGTTTCATCTCTCTCACGACGGTCATGTGCGTCAATAAATCTTATAATAAGTTTTATTTCACAATATTACAATAAGTCAACTTAATTACTTAACATATATTAAGCTGCTTTAATCAATGCAATCAAACTTAAATCGTATATTTATTGTATGATCAAATATTATTAACCAGTGTTCAAGAAGAGTTCAAAAGAGCAACGCTAGATTCTTGCCCGTTCTTTAGCGAAACTGCATTCCGAATGGTGGTAGAGTAAAAAAATATTGACTGAATCTAAATAATGTATTTTATATAAAGTAATTATTAACTAAGTTTTTATTTTGTTGTCAGGTGCAATACTTGTGTTAGCTGTGGTTGCCTGTAACTGGGTAGCATGGACCAAAAATTTTGTTTAATTATAATACAATATGTACCACCCACTGGCGATCCATTTAAATAAATAAATGTAGGTATAGCATTTCATGGATTCAATAAATAATTGATTTTGATTTGATTACTAACATAAGTAAAAAAATCCCTTGATCCTCCTCTATCCGATTAATTGGTATTTGAAATATGTATGGAATTCTTCTTATGATCCCTGAAGCCAATGATAAATGCTAATGAACTATTTTCGTAGTTTCTATTGAATGCTTAGATAAAGGGTCATCCATAAATTACGTCATACGTAAAAATCAAAAAAATTATTCAGTTCAGTAAATCATGAAATTAGTGTGACCTAATTAAGGGATGGCTCCTGAATGGGTTGATACTTTATCAGGGGGTTAACAGAGAATTTTAAGATCACGGCACCAAAAATCCAAAAAAAAAACAATTTCTAGTTTTCATTCTTTTACTTTACTAATAAGTTACTTATTACTAACTATATATTGACCTTTCATTAGTACTAACTTTCTACAACTCTATACTTTTGTGTCCAAGTAAATAGTGTTGTATATCTATAACTACAAGCAGTATTGTAATTTCCCTCTACCTACTGCATTCATTAAATTACTTCTAAATGGGCATCAAGTGGCTAAATTAAATAATGAAAGATGCTTTAGCTTCTATTCAACTGGGGTCATAAGCTATAATACTGTCCATAGCAATAATTATATAATTTTTGATTATTAAATTATTCACAAGACTACTGGCGGGTTATTTGCTTAAAGCGACATTTTTAAAAAGTTACAAGAGATAGGTTTAAGTGCCGTCAGGTTAGAGTATCAAGTAGCGAGAGACAATATATTCTTCGCTACTCATCACAATCATGCCGGCCTGCTTCTTTTAAACTTTTGTTGGTTTTCGAAAAAAAAAACACTATAAATAAACATAATAATTCGACTAAAATCCAAATTATGTTACTAGTGTAAGCATGTACTGCATCTTCATTATCTTTCAACTATATTTCTCATTAGTAGTCGGTATTAAGTTATGATACAGTATAACTGTATACTGGGTTCCCTATTGAAAACCAGCACTGCGGTATGGGGTAGCCTGTACTGCAGCTTTAAGCTAAATAGGGACTCCCATTGTTGGTTCGAATATTATTATGATTGTAATATGTTTCTTTTTTTATATGTGTTAGTTCTTTACGTACCAACAATAAAAAATCTTTTCTTTCTATAATATTATATTCTACTAGCTGTTGCTCGCGGCTCCGCCCGCGTGGAGGTCATGTTTGGGAGAAAAAGTATACAATACAAAATACCAATATTCATGCGTTTAACTTAAAAATGACGGATTTTCATACAAACTTTCATTCCCTATTTTACCCCCTTAGGGGCGGAATTTCCAAAAATCCTGATACATATATTTTTTATTTTTAACTAAAATTCCAAATACTAATTTTCATGAATTTAACTTCAAAAATGACGCATTTTCATACAAACTTTCATCCCCTATTTTACCCCCTTAGGGGTGGTATTTCCAAAAACCCTTCCTTAGTGGATGCCTACGTGATAAAAGGTACCTACTGTCAAAATTTCAAGTCTCTAACCCCAGCCGTTTAGGCTGTGCGTTGATCGATCAGTCAGTCAGTCAGTCAGTTTCTTCTTTTATATATACAGATGTTACTTGGCTACAAATTTAAGAAGTCGAGTGATATGTTCCTTTTCGTTATCTTAAATTCTCGGCAAGTCGCAATTGTAAACATACAACACACAACGACTTAACGCCAAAAGAAACCTTTGAATGAATGGCCTTCTGAGTTTTCAAAGAATAGAAAATGAGCGAAGCCAAACTAAATGAACAAGTGGCAAAGTTGGACTTGGACTTTAACAAAAATTTATGTTAAGCGCGATCATTTGTATCAAACCAAAGTAGGCAAATGATCACTCATTTGAGGAACAATAAAAGAGTCTTGGCAATATGATTATATATTTACGGTAGGCAGCGGCTTTGCTGTGCCCTGGCATTGCAGATGTCTATGTACGGAGCGTGGTGACTACTTACCATCAGGTGGCCCGTCTGCGGCACTAAAGAAAAAAAACATTAATGATTCTGTAATATATCTTCTATTTCAAACAACATCTACATCATAACATCATATATATTACACACAGACAATCTCCGTGGCGCAGCGGGCGAGAAGCCGGCTGTGAAGCGAGAGGCCGTGGGTTCGATTGCTGTTCCGACACAAATGTTTGTGTGACAGACAGATATTTGTTGCGGGTCTGGGTGTTGTGGGACCGTAGTCCCTCGTAGTCCTTGATACCCATGATACAGATATGACCTAGTGTGGGGTCAGAACTATATGTGTGACTGTTGTGTGTATTATTTATTTATTTATTAACCTCAATGTTCAAATCTCGCACCCCCTGAGCCGGATCCATTTCAGCGTGTTGTCGGACAACGTCCAGCGCTTCGTAGAACAACCGGTCAAGCATGACGAACGTCGTGGCTGTGACCATCTCCAGCATCAACTTGAGGACTTGCGTGAATAGTTTACTGCGCTCTTGTCTATATGCCACAGAGGAAACGTCAATGTACCTCAGTCTTTCCATCTAAGATAAAGGATAAGTCTTCACTAAGTGTGTAATTTCCACAATACCAAACAAGATTCTGAGAACAGTGACCAAAGATAATTTTATGTTTATTAGTTTTATTAAATAGAATATAGTTTTTTTTTATTGTTGGAAACTTTATTGGTCCAAGATTTAGTTATATGTATCTATAATTATTAATATACTCAATACTTTTTGTTTCCAAGATAAATAAAAAAAATACTGTTACCAGCATAATTTTTTTCCTAAAAAATAATTGTCAATTATATACAAAGTTCTTTGTTTTAAACAATATCATAAGTATAATACACCCTAGAGTCACACACATAGTTCTGACTCCACACTAGGTAAAACCTGTATCGTGGGTATCAAGAGCTACAAAGGAATACGGTCCCACAACACCCAGACCCGACACAAATATATGTCTGTCTGTCACACAAACATTTGTCTTGCTGTGGGAATCGAACCCACGGCCTCTCGTTTAGCCAGAGACAATCTATCCCCCGCTACTCAACACAATCATGGCCGGCCTGCTGTGTAGCTTCTTGACACTGCGCCTAAAGGCGCCAACTTGACTACGGTTGAAATAACACGACATAACAAGTAATTTAAAAGACCTACCTTCTTCAAGGGTAGTAGTGTAAGCTTATCCCTAATTTTTCGTCTCTTGTCCAATTCCTTGAAGTAACCAGTGATGTAAACATTATCGTAATCGATATAAATAAGATACATATCATGGTACGACACAGCGGAGGAGAATATACGAAGGAACAGTAAAGCCATGAAGACATTCATAACGGTAGTGGCAGACCCTATAATTGATATTTTTTCTTCGAATGCGTGTATGACCCGCACACCAGTTTCTTTTGCGTTCTGTCATGAGTTAGGAGATAAAGATTAGGTACTGTTGTATACGCACTTACGCAATTAAATACTATTTGGGGATTTTTACACTGTCATTTATGATTGTCAAGCACTCTATGTTCATTTTATTTACTATAGATGTTGCTCGCGGCTCCGCCCGCGTGGAGGTTATTTTTGGAAGGAAAGCTATTGCTTTAGATGCCTCCATGGATTGTATACCTTAGGTGTAATAACACCTTCCTATATTTTGCTATCCCATAGGATGCATGCATTTTTCCGGGATAAAAAGTGGCATATGTCATTTTCTGATCTCTAAACTACCACTATGCAAAAAATCATGTCAATCCCTTGCTCTGTGAAAAACTAAACTATCCCACGGTAACTGTACATTTTTCCGGGATAAAAAGTAGCCTATGTGCTATTCCAGACTATTCTATCTCTGTGCCAAATTTCAACCAGATCCGTCCAGCCGTTGTAGCATGATTGAGTAACAAACATCCATCCATCCATCTAAACTTTCGCATTTATAATATTATTATAGTAGGAAGTAGGATTAAACCAGCTTCCCACTAACATACGTTATGACGCTATATATATTCCAAATACACATAGTCCTAATAGCACATAAGATACAAGTGTTGGAATAATGAAATGTGAAGAACTGTTGGTCTCACACCCAGAACTGATACAAATATTTGTAGATAATAGACGAATCGGAATCGCTTCTCGATGAACAGCTGGCTTCAGCTCTATCGTTAAAAATATTGCAGGTATCACGCCTGTAATCGTCAGAAGGGTAGGCAGTGGTGTAACAAGCATATCCACATTGCGCCGAGATAACCGTCTCATGATGTGACAGGGGGCGAAACTATCGCCATACCGGGCACAATTCCAGACTTCGGTCAGATAATGAGTATTTTGTGATAGAAAACCAAATATTACTTTTATCCAACCCGGGTATCGAACCCGAGACCTACCTGAACACAGCAGTCAAACCACGTACGCAATTACTAAAACGCCACCGAGGCAGTATAAGAAATATTTGAAGATAGAACAGTATTAAGAAGAAATCATAATTTATTAAATAATATTATATCTTCTTGTTATGCAATTTAGTATGTATACAGGTAGATATGTTATCACTCAGTTTGAAAACAATATTTAGCGATAACGTAAATAGAACAATAAGTATGTTAAAATACCTTTAAACAACTTATAAATAAAATCTCCCTATAAATAAAATACCATGAAAAAGTTGAGACTAAAATCTCAATAAAACCTACAAATAAGTGCGAAATAAAAAAGTCTATTTATTATTGTAAAATAAGTAAATCTTACTGCTATTATAAATGCGAATGTTTGGATGGATGGATGGATGTGTGTTACTGAATAACGCTACAACGGCTGGACGGACCTGGTTAAAATTTTGCACACAGATAGATTATTGTCTGGAATAGCACATAGGCTACATCTTATCCCGGAAAAAGTAAGTTCCCATGGGATAGTTTAGTTTTTCACGGAGTAAGTGATCAGAAAACAATATAGGCTACTTTTTTCCCGGAAAAATGCACGCTTCCTATGGGATAGCAAAATATAGAAAGGTGTAATAGCTTAAGATGCCTCCATGGATTGTATACCTTTTCTTCCAAAAATAACCTTCACGCAGGCGGAACCGCGAGCAACAGCTAGTGTTGGATAATTAAGATATGAAATTTTTGAATTTTAAATTAAAGTTTTTTAACTTTAATTTTAAATTCATCTTCTCAATTATCTTACCTGAATGTCATTGATTTCGTATTCATATGTGTCTCTATATTTCACTTTGACGTCTTTTGAATTGTTTACAAATTCAAATTTAATTTGTTTTAAAGCGATATAACCTTCCTCCAACCCTGAATCGATCTGTAAAAATCAATTCAATGTAAGGACCGATGACTATACAATATTTCCATTGGTTTATTATAACTAAAGTCATAGACTTTATAAATCAATGACTAAAGTTTTTTTTTTTTATTCTGGCGCGGCAAAGGGACCACACTGCACCTGATGGTAAGCGCAGTGCCGTCCAGATAGAGTATCAAGTAGCGAGAGACAGTCTATCCCCCGCTACTCAACACAATCATGCCGGCCTGCTGTTTAGCTTCTACACATTACGCCTAAAGGACCCAGGATCATAGGAGGGAGGGAACACGGTAGCTGGCAAACTGTTCCACAGCTTGATGGTGCGGCAAAAATACGAATTTGCGAACCTCTTGGTTCGGGCCGGGGTAGTAGACACCACGAAGCTGTGGCTCCGCAAGCCAGTACGCGTGGTTCTGGTATGGAAGGGAGAGGATGGGATAAGATCAAACAATTCTTCAGAGCATTCGCCATGATACAGACGGTAGAACACGCTAAGTGAGGAAATATCCCTACGCAGCTGTAGTGGCTCCAGGCTGTTACTCACGTCTGCATCATTCACAATGCGGATGGCCCGCCGCTGCAACCCATCCAAGGCATCGAGAAGGTACCTTGCGGAACCGTCCCAGAGGTGCGAGCAGTATACCATTCCCGGCCGCACCTGCGCTTTATATAAGCGGTAGAGCTGACCAGGCGTGAAAAACCGCCGCACCCTGTTCAGGATTCCGACCCTGCGTGAAGTGGCGGACATTACGCCCTCGATGTGACTCCTTGGATTAAGATCGCAGCGGATATCCATACCTAGGACACTAAGGTCATTCCGCATTGCGAGCGGAACACCCTGAAGAACGGGGATTGGAAAAGTGAACTTTATATCGCTATAGAAAGAACTCTCCATATTCAAAATTATTTTCTACTTTTTAGTTTGGCTAGCTATTACACCGTGTTTTTATACTATAATTTATTGGTAACTGCCCTTTCATTTCCTTATTTGAATAATGCCTTGCGAGGCTCATGGCAGAGTCTGATTGAAATTTCCTTTTCAATTTTTGCCCCAACAGGACTACACGTATTCAATAATTCCCCTCTTGGTCATACCTGTTTCCCGATATCACAGGTATTGTTTAATCTAATGTTCTTCATAATATTACAACTATATGGAGTTTTGACAGCTGAACATAGGAGCCAGCTCGCGTACTCTGGAGCGGTTTCGCAGCACCGATCATAGGCTGTAGACATCGCTTTCAAACACACTATAATAGCTCGAGACAGTTGGTTCTCACATCTGTATTCTAGTTTGTTGATATATTTCTTTAAGTAGCGGCCTTTTTTGGGAGGCTTTTGAAGGCTGAAACAATGCACCTAGGTAGATACCATTTAATAATAGGTAAACTACCTAATCATAAAAAATATATATTTTATTTTATATAACACCTAATAATTAAATAACACCTAATTACCACACACATAGTCCCTATCCCGTGGTAAGATAAAATTACCTATCTTGTGTTATGGGTGTCAGGAACTACGACAACCTTTGATGTCACAAGACTTCTGGATGTTGTGACGCCGAAATCAAACTGCAAAAGTCAGTATATAATAGTTGTAGGTACCAGCATATTTGAAAATTTTTAACTATGTAATAAAAAACTACCAGTTATTCCTGAACAGTAAGACAATTTTTTTTTAAATTATTACCTTGCTTTTCGCTCATAGATGTGTGCTCATTGTCTTTATCTACAGTGACATACTATTGGTTTAATAGATACTAACAAATTATGTTTTCCAGAACGTTCCGAACTTCTCGAAGTACTAAACAAACCATCGATGTAATCATTCTCTATACGACTTTGATATTCTTCTTCTTTGCCTTCTATTTCAATCTCCAATGGTCTGATCACGTTATCGATTGATCTACAACAGCAGTGATTTTAAGTTATTCCTATGAAAATATGGCTTAAGTAAGAGGAGGATAATCAAGATAGTGGCCACGTATACAAAATGAGCAGTTCTAATTTAGTACTTTTGTTTAAATATTGTGGGGTGGGGGGTGCTAAGAATCCCCGGGCTACGGTAGGGTACCACAAACAGCTATTTTTGGCGACGTACAACGGACGCTCTCTGCGGTTGGACGAACACATCGCTGAGTTGGAAGTAGAGCTAAGTCACATTAACTGGCATATCGTAGGGCTATCTGAGATCCGAAGACAGAGGGAGGAGAAGATAGCCCTAGATTCTGGTCACTTACTCTACTTCCGAGAAGGACACCAACCATCCCAAGGTGGCGTCGGATTTATTATCCACAAGTCACTAAAAAGCAACGTTGTGGAAGTTGGCAGCGTATCAGCGCGAGTGGCGTACCTTGTCTTAAAAATAACTGAGAGATATACTCTGAAGGTTATACAAGTGTACGCCCCAACGTCAGCTCATCCTGATGACGAAGTAGAGGCCATGTACGAAGACATAGGGAAAGCTATGTCTCGTACCAAGGCTTCCTACAGCGTTGTAATGGGTGACTTCAATGCCAAAGTGGGAGTACAAGGACACGGCGAATCGAGGGTAGGATCATTCGGCTATGGGTGCAGGAATCACAGGGGGCAAATGCTAGTCAACTTTCTCGAGACCCGGGGGCTCTTTTTGATGAATTCATTTTTCCAGAAGAAGCCCCAAAGGAAGTGGACTTGGCGAAGCCCCAATAATGTCACCAGGAATGAGATCGACTTCATTATGACTGATAAGCGCCAAATATTCAGAGATGTCTCTGTGATCAGTAGGTTTAACACCGTTAGTGATCACCGACTTGTAAGAGGCACTCTGAATATAAAAGTTAAAATTGACCGAGCGCGCTTAATGAAGTCGACTCTCCGACCAACTTTGCCCCAAGTCGAGATCGGCTGTGAAGCTTTCCAGCTAGAGCTACAGAACCGATTTGCCGTATTGGAAACTACGGCGGATATTGATGACGCCACTGACAGCCTGGTGCGGACTTTGCGTGAGGTGGGTAATAAATACTTTCGACCTCAGAACAATAGACGTAAGTCGAAGCTCTCAAGCGAGACTCTGGAACTTTTAAGGAAACGACGAGAACTCTTAAAGGTCACACCATCTGAGCGTCAGGTACTTAACAAAGAGGTAAAGAAGCTAATACGGCGCGATATAAGACGCTCGAATACTCTGGACATTGAAAATGCTATTACGCAGAATAAGGGTACCAGAGTTTTCGCCAAGCCACTTACCTCTAGTTGTCACCTGACAAAGCTCAGAACATCACAGACCAACACCGTCAATTCCATGCCAGAGATACTCGCAGAGGTCGAAAGGTATTATGGGGACTTGTATACTCAAAAAACAAGTCCACCTGAGGCCCCGAGCGCAGATGATCCGCGTGCCAGACTAACCCGCCACCATACAGACGAGTTTCCCGACATCGACTTGGGCGAGATTAGAAGAGCCCTTGAACAGCTTCACAATAACAAAGCTGCGGGTGATGACGGAGTAACTACAGAGCTACTCAAGGCAGGCGGTATGCCAGTATTGATTGAGCTTGTAAAGCTCTTCAACTCCGTCATCTACACTGGTACAACACCGGCGGCATGGAGCAGGAGTGTGGTGGTTTTGTTCTTCAAGAAGGGAGATAACACTCTATTGAAGAACTACCGCCCTATATCACTCTTGAGCCATGTTTATAAGCTGTTTTCGAGGGTTATTTCGAATCGTCTTGCCCAAAGGTTCGATGACTTCCAACCCCTGGAGCAGGCTGGGTTTCGGAGGGGCTTTAGTACCGTAGACCACATACACACACTAAGGCAAATAATTCAGAAGACCGAGGAGTACAATGAGCCTCTTTGCCTAGCGTTTGTGGACTACGAGAAAGCCTTCGACACCATCGAGACCTGGGCTGTTCTGGAGGCTATGCAGAGATGCCTCATTGACGACCGATATGTCCAAGTGATGAGATGTCTGTATGAAGCCGCATCGATGACCGTCCAAGTACAAAAACAAAGCACAAAGCCAATCCAACTGCGACGTGGGGTAAGACAGGGAGACGTAATCTCTCCGAAACTGTTTACCAACGCGTTGGAAGATGCATTTAAGACGCTTGATTGGAAAGGACGGGGCATCAATATCAACGGCCAGTACATCTCTCACTTGCGATTTGCGGATGATATAGTCATCATGGCTGAAACTCTGCAGGATTTGGAAGACATGCTGAACAGCCTTAACTGTTCTTCAAAACGGATAGGTCTCGGGATGAACCTTGACAAGACGAAAGTCATGTTTAACGGTCACGTCCTCTCGAGACCCGTCGCCGTGAGTGATGCCATTCTCGAGGTTGTGCAAGAGTACGTATACTTGGGCCAGATAATCCAACTAGGCAAGCACAACTTCGAGAAAGAGGCAGATAGAAGAATTCGTTTGGGCTGGGCGGCATTCGGTAAACTACGTAACCTGTTTGAGTCGTCGATCCCTCAATGCTTAAAAACAAGAGTTTTTAACCAGTGCGTCCTACCCGTAATGACCTACGGGGCTGAAACGTGGACACTCACAAATGGACTGGTCCATAAATTTAAAGTCGCTCAGCGTGCTATGGAGCGGGCAATGCTTGGGCTTTCTCTGGTGGATAGAGTTCGAAATGAAGTCATCCGCCAGAGAACCAAAGTCATAGATATTGCTCGCAAAATTAGCACGCTAAAGTGGAAGTGGGCTGGTCACGTCTGCAGACGGACAGATGGCCGATGGAGCAGACATGTGTTGGAGTGGAGACCGCGTTTAGGCAAACGTAGTGTGGGACGCCCTGCTGCACGATGGACCGACGACTTGAAGAAGGTGGCGGGTAGCGGGTGGATGCGGGCTACCCAAGACCGGGATGGTTGGCGTTCACTTGGGGAGGCCTACGTCCAACAGTGGACGGCAACAGGCTGAGTATATATTACATATATCTTTATATATATATAATTCTACTGTACGTGTGTATCTCACTGAACTCCTCCTAAACGGCTGGACCGATTTGAACGTTTTTTTTGTATGCGTTTGAGTGGCGCCCTTGATGGTTTAGATTCACAAATCAGCCCGGCAGATGGCGCTGCACTCGGTGTGGCGCTGTTTTTACGGGCAGGACGACGTCTGCACGTTTCGCTAGTATATATTTACACCCGAATATGTATAGCAAAAATTCGTAAAATCTCACTTTTCTTCTTCATTTTACCCTTCATTTGGGCCTCTCAACAAATTTTGATACATGGCCCGTCTAATGCAAGCTACACCACTCCATTATAATTAAGGTTGATAAGGAAAAGTCACCACACCTGCACCAGATGGAAAGCGCAGTGCCGTCCAATTAGAGTATCGAGTAGCAAGAGACAATCTATCCCTCGCTACTCAACACAATCATGCCGGCCTGATTCTTCACATTACATGGGCATGGTGAAGAAGCGGTCGAGTGTCTTGGTCTAAGATCCGAACCTAAATCGACATTCACCGGGTTGATAATAGAATCAAACTTATTTTATAATAAATTTCGTATATTAGAAAATATATTAAAAATGGGTTGACAAAAAAAATCCTGGACAGAATATTTATAATTATTTTTTAAAAAATCATTTTTCATAAAATTTTGCAACATGAAGATAATAAGAAAATTTTATACTGGACTTAAAGTATAAAACATATAGAATGTGCAGGCATAGGGTTGACTATTATTTACCTGGACGAACTACTGGGTTGACAGGTATAAACAGGTATGTCGATACCAGTTACTTTCACTTGATGTGATAATAGAAAAATTTTTATATCAGCAGAAGCGCTGTTTTATTGTGAACACGATGATATAGGGTTGACTGCAAAAAACTTGGTCCTAATAGGGGTTGACAAATTTTAAAGATTCAAATTTCAACGCGAGTGGAACCGTGTGACAGAGAGATCCGAGGTAAGTATACCGTGTAATAATAAAGGACCGAACATTGCAGCCGCGTCTGATGCGATCCTGAAAATAAGAAAGTGCGCATGCTCGGTACGTTAACTATAGAGAGTAGAGATACCCCTACTATACTCCATATTGTAAACAGTACGGGTTATTTTGGAGCAACTGACATTTGAATTCAGTATGCGTTATTTTGGAGTAACTGATAATATTTTGCAAACAAAATAATTAATTAAATACATAACAATCAAATATTTTTAATATAATACAAATATATATATTTATTTATTTATTAAGTTATTAGTATAATAGTATATCTAAAATAGAAAAGATTTTGTAACTCTAAATATGACACCGTAATTAATGAAAATATCAATAACTTACTTTGAAATTTTTTTGCGCTCTCTGAAAAAAATTAAAGGGAAACAAAGTGGACTGCCGAAAATTTAAATAAAAAAATAACAAAAAGATAGACTAAAGACTAAAGACCTTGTATGATATTTAATAATTTTATTACAGAACAACAAAAGTACAAAAATAATATAAAGAAAAAAAAATTTTTAATAAATATTTTCTATTCAATATCTGATTCATCTGAACTTAAGTTATGACTCTCGAATTCATCGGCCTCATTAAGTTCTTTCTCATTAACTTCCATTTCAATAATGTCCTGGATTTTCAAAGGAGTTTGATCTCCGATAAAACCTGTTGGTTTTAAAAAACCGTCTAAATGCCAACCGTAGTTTACAGGGTTTAACTTCGCACATATAGATTCAGTTGCATTAAGCCACATAGAATTTACATATATTGTTCTTAAAATTTAACGGTATACTTACCTCGGATCTCTCTGTCACACGGTTCCACTCGCGTTGAAATTTGAATCTTTAAAATTTGTCAACCCCTATTAGGACCAAGTTTTTTGCAGTCAACCCTATATCATCGTGTTCACAATAAAACAGCGCTTCTGTTGATATAAATTTTTTTCTATTATCACATCAAGTGAAAGTAACTGGTATCGACATACTTGTTTATACCTGTCAACCCAGTAGTTCCTCCAGGTAAATAATAGTCAACCCTATGCCTGCACATTCTATATGTTTTATACTTTAAGTCCAGTATAAAATTTTCTTATTATCTTCATGTTGCAAAATTTTATGAAAAATGGTTTTTTAAAAAATAATTAAAAATATTCTGTCCAGGATTTTTTTTGTCAACCCATTTTTAATATATTTTCTAATATACGAAATTTATTATAAAATAAGTTTGATTCTATTATCAACCCGGTGAATGTCGATTTAGGTTCGGATCTTCTACTATCTAGTGTCAGTGTACTCAGAAGGCCGCAACACGGTCAAACATCGTACCCCAGCTGTAGGCCCCCGACAAAAACCGGATGTAAACTGGCTGATCCCGGAACGCGCCACACTTGCGTGTGCCACTACGGCGGGTTGTACACCCTGTGTACGCTATCCGGGCGGATATGAATATCTTACCGCCAGCAAAATCTATCTTGCAGCCTATATAATATACAATGAAATAAGTTAACAAAAAACTAATTTGACCTGACAGTGTCCTTAACTTGTTCCACTTCATCTTCCAAGTCATTTGCGGTCGTTCTGACCGGTTTTGCTATAAGTGCATATTTCAATTTTAAAATGTCGTGAGCTAACTCATTGCTACAGGCGTATTCGCGTACCACTTCTTTAGCGTTCATGCACATATTTGTTATGGGACCTAGTATAAAATAATTATTATGTACCTACACTGAAAACATAGCGAGGAAACCTACATACCAGAGAATTATCATAAGAATTTCGAAGGTATGTGAAGTCTCGCAACCCGCATTAGGCCACCGCGGTGGACCAAGGCCTAACCCCTATCAATTAGTAGACGAGGCCCGTACCCAGCAGTGGGGCAATGTTTAATACAGGGCTAGTATTATTATTATTTATGTATTAAGTAAGAGAAAGGGAAGGTTAAACGCTACTTGGATGTAAGTATATATATAGAAGTCTGGATGTATTCTATTTCATCTATTCATCTATTCTTCATTAAGCTCTTTTCCTTTAGTAAGAGTCAACCGCCATATAGGATACAATTATAATCCCGGGACTCATGTATTCTATTTTCTAATCAAATAATTCAAACAAAAATAATAATTGCTAGCCAGGAATTTAACCCAGGGCCTCTATGACTTCTCAGTCCGAGTACTAAACCAGTGGGGTAATGCATCGACGATACGTCTAAAAGTGCAAGTATTCAGGAGAGAAAGTGATTAGTGATTACAAGGTACTCGTGGAACCGGCCGTATTTGAGATTGATAAAACTTATAAAGCTCGTTTGGCCCCTATGAACACACTATTTGATATAAACAATTACCTGCCACAACATAAGTCAAAACTACTGCTTTCAGCACTCCCCGGCCAGATTTTCCGCAATACATTGGTATTGTTAGTAAAGATATGCATCTCATTTGAATTGATATAACATTAGCTATGCCTAGAAATAAAATAAACCATTACAGCAGCTGCGTTGTGGACGAATTATCACCTGTAAAAACGGGTGGATTCGATTCCTGCAAAGATAAAAATAAATAACACTCAAAAGTTACAAGATACGGTATCTCACTATGAGTTCATAAACACCTTATTTTATGTCGTCAATATCTGGAACTACAAGAGTCTTTCGGTCTCTCGATGCACAACCAACCGCTACTGAACCACTGGCCCACCGAGGCCATCAAATCATGACGTTCAATAACATACGTGTCAAGTTGTAGGAAATCACTCTAAATTCTTTGTAGGCACGATGTTTTTGTATTTAATGTAGGGACTATGTTTTTGTTGTGTAATATAAAGAATGCTTTGGTGGCGCGTTACGATTGCTGTGCTGAGGTCCCGGGTTCGATCCCCAGGTCGGGTAAAGTGATATTGGGTTATTCTATTAGAAATACTCAGTATCAGCCCGGAGTCTGGAATTGTGCCCGGTATTGCGATAGCCCCCCCCCCCCCCCTAGGTCAAATTATGGGACCGTAATAAATTCGGCGAAAAGTGGGTGTACTAGTTACACCTCTGCCTACCCTTTCGAGGATTACAGGCGTGAGTGTATATGTATATGTCTATATATAAAGAAAAACCGAAACCTTGCCAAAATTGTCCCGAAATTAATCCAACAAATATAAGGTTCATTTCAAATACAAATGGCGATACAAACTTACCAAGTAATATGCTTAATCCTATGGATAAAATAAACCCCGTATTTTCAGGAAATGGAATTTTCGCCAGTAAATACATATAATAAACTTGACCTAAACAGAAACCGCCAATGAAACTAAATAGTACTCTTAGCGTTCCCTTCATTATAAATTATGATTATTTTAACGCAACACCAGTCAGTTAATTAACATATTATTAATTATAAATATGTACTGTACTCCATTATTAATTTTAGACATTTTGTGTTGATGAGTTCGTTTTTTAATTTAGTCATCAACACTTTTTCAATGATATCCTTTCTGTAGAATACAACATACTCTTTGCTGCAAAAAGTACTGTCAAGAACAATATGCCTGTAGATAATTTGGTGCATACTTAGAGTATTTTGGTTGCCTTCTCTAAAGGTGCATATCGTCGGTGATACTGCAAAACGAGCTATGTCACCAAGAACTGATTTTACAGCAGAGACAAAAAAGTTTTTTTTTGTTGTTAAATAATTGGCTAAGTATATGACATGCTTATAATGATATAACGCTATTAAGACCTATATAATAACAGGCAAATAATCCCGGAAACAGATGCGTTCGGATACAGGATCTCGATCATTTTTTTTTTTTTTTTTTTTTTTTTTATTCTGGCGCGGCAAAGTGACCACACTGCGCCTGATGGTAAGCGCAGTGCCGTCCAGATAGAGTATCAAGTAGCGAGAGACAGTCTATCCCCCGCTACTCAACACAATCATGCCGGCCTGCTGTTTAGCTTCTTCACATTACGCCTAAAGGACCCAGGATCATAGGAAGGAGGGAACACGGTAGCTGGCAAACTGTTCCACAGCTTGATGGTGCGGCAAAAATACGAGTTTGCGAACCTCTTGGTTCGGGCCGGGGTAGTAGATACCACGAAGCTGTGGCTCCGCAATCCAGTACGCGTGGTTCTGGTATGGAAGGGAGAGGAAGGGATAAGATCAAACAATTCTTCAGAGCATTCGCCATGATACAGACGGTAGAACACGCTAAGCGAGGAAATATCCCTACGCAGCTGTAGCGGCTCCAGGCTGTTACTCACGTCTGCATCATTCACAATGCGGATGGCCCGCCGCTGCAACCCATCCAAGGCATCGAGAAGGTACCTTGCAGAACCGTCCCAGAGGTGCGAGCAGTATTCCATTCCCGGCCGCACCTGCGCTTTATATAAGCGGTAGAGCTGACCAGGCGTGAAAAACCGCCGCACCCTGTTCAGGATTCCGACCCTGCGTGAAGTGGCGGATATTACGCCCTCGATGTGACTCCTTGGATTAAGATCGCAGCGGATATCCATACCTAGGACACTAAGGTCATTCCGCATTGCGAGTGGAACACCCTGAAGAACGGGGATGGGAGAAAACGGAGACTTCTTGCACGAGAACGCGCACACCTGGGTTTTCTTGGCATTAAACTCAACCCGATTCCTGGTACCCCATGATGAGATGAGGTCCAAGGTCTGGTTGAGCTCAACGACAAGATCCTCGCGTCTCCTCTCAGTATCCGCCCGGCAACCAGGCGGCTTGCTGCTATAACGCCCATGAACCGTGCTGTCGTCTGCATAGCAATGAATGTTGCCAAGCGACAACATATCATTGATATGCAGAAGAAACAAGGTGGGCGAAATCACAGAACCTTGTGGTACTCCGGCATTTACTGACATGAGCTGCGAAGCGTGTCCATCAACGAGGACACGCATTCTACGCTCATGCAGAAAGCCGGAAATCCACTTGCACAGGTTGTCGGGCAGACCGTATGCCGGGAGCTTGGAGAGAAGGCCACGATGCCAGACCCTATCAAACGCCTTTGCTATGTCGAGACTCACAGCCAGAGCCTCGCCATGCTTGTCAATCGCCTCTCCCCAGTGATGTAATACGAACGCTAGAAGATCACCCGTTGATCGGTAATGACGGAACCCGTATTGGCGGTCATTGATCAACGAGTGATCCTCCAGGTAGCGAACTAATTGGCTGTTTATCAGTCGCTCCATGACTTTACACATCACTGAGGTTATGGCGATTGGGCGATAATTGTTAGGGTCTGACCGATCACCCTTTTTGGGGATCGGCTGCACATTAGCCTCCCTCCAAGATTCAGGCACAATACCTGAGAGGTAGGACGATCGGTATAGGCGCGTCAGTACAGGAGACAACTCCGCTGCACACTTTTTAAGTACAAGCGCTGGGATACCATCAGGACCACTAGCCTTCCGGACGTCGAGAGACTGCAGCTCACGCCGCACATCACAATGCCTGATACGGATATCAGGCATTGTGTGACCGCAACCGGGCAGCGTAGGTGGTAAATGAGCATTGCAGTCCTCGAGTCTCGAATTAGCCGCGAAGAGGTCTGCCAATAAATCGGCCTTCTCCTGCGAGCTATGGGCTAGTGTTCCATTTCGATATCTCAGCGGTGGCAGCGAAGGGCGACAGAAATTTTGTTAAAATGATCTCGATCATTTTAACAAAAAAATTAAAAATATAATTTTTTTGACATGGAACGTATTGCAGTATCACCGACGATCCGACGATATGTGAATTGTCCTGTATGTGTCATGACATTGTAAATATGTATTTATTTCAGGATCAAGAAACATAGTACTCTATCGAGAGCACAGTATAAAAAGAAGTTGTATTCTCATACGAAACGAATTCTTTTGTTCTCGTATTCAATACAGACGTGTTCAGCCCAAATCTTATTTTATTGTCAGACACACATTTATTGTGTATATATCAGCGATCTATATGTACTACGTACTAGATGCTGCGACCAGAACAAACATTATGTTCCACCGAGTTGCGGTGTATACTCCGCACCGACGTTAGTTTGCTTCATGCCACTTAAGCATGCACACCACATTGCATCTTTCAGTGTCGAGTTAATTTTAGGTATTTGTAGTGACATTCCCGAACAAATCTGCCTTAAAGTGGTAATCTTTGTTTATGTATCTTTTAAAATAACACTATAAAGGTTAATATAGAAAACAAAATAATAAAAGTCAAATTCATCGATCATTTAGTATAATTAGTCTTATAAAATTCAATACATCTTGTACAGACAACTTAGACTGTATTCTATTGTAACATGTTAAATAAATGTGCACAAAGCGAATAGTAGCATTTTAAATGCCCATTTTCAATAAATTAACAATTTTGTATGTCCCGCACTTTATGTACAAATAATATATTAAGTAATTTTCAAAACTGTATACATTTAATCCAGTCCTGTAATTAAGGGCGTGACTTGGGTGTTCAACCCCCCGAAGACATCGTATGTGGTCGGTTAATTAATATTATAATAGAGCTAACCAAGGTAAGTATTTTTAGGTACTTTCGCTATATCTAACCGAAATAGGTATGTAAATTTGTAGTCAGGAGGCACAGCGTCGTGTAGTCGGGATGTTTATCAATGTTTGAACATCTATCGTTAGATAATATACTTGGGAATTTATATTTCTATTTGATTAATTATTACAACTTTGAATTAAGAAACTTATGACAATTCAAAGGCAGTGGCACATTATGATGCTTTACAAAATGTGGAATAGTGCACGGCCTGCCACAATTCTCTAAGGCCTAGGTTCGGACAGACGCGCCAAAATGACAGTTCTGAGATCTGACTCATCGGACAAGTATATTATTTGTATAATGAAAAAGTATAAATTACTATGAAGTCTCCAACTAGTTAGTTTTTTTTTTTTTGGTACCTGATGGTAAGCGCAGTGCCGTCCAGATAGAGTATCAAGTAGCGAGAGACAGTCTATCCCCCGCTACTCAACACAATCATGCCGGCCTGCTGTTTAGCTTCTTCACATTACGCCTAAAGGACCCAGGATCATAGGAAGGAGGGAACACGGTAGCTGGCAAACTGTTCCACAGCTTGATGGTGCGGCAAAAATACGAGTTTGCGAACCTCTTGGTTCGGGCCGGGGTAGTAGACACCACGAAGCTGTGGCTCCGCAAGCCAGTACGCGTGGTTCTGGTATGGAAGGGAGAGGATGGGATAAGATCAAACAATTCTTCAGAGCATTCGCCATGATACAGACGGTAGAACACGCTAAGCGAGGAAATATCCCTACGCAGCTGTAGCGGCTCCAGGCTGTTACTCACGTCTGCATCATTCACAATGCGGATGGCCCGCCGCTGCAACCCATCCAAGGCATCGAGAAGGTACCTTAGTTACCTGAGACATGACCCCTTAGACATAGTATCTGGTTACGGGCCTGTATTTCTTACTTTTCTTTTAGTTACTCCGCTTGTGTAAATTAAATGTTAAGTGGAAGGTATAATAGGCCGACCACACAAGATCTACATAAGCTTGAGTCCAAATATCAATAGCCCACCTGACATTAGCTCACATACTTTTTACAAATGCACAAAACCGGGAACATCTTTTTTCAATTTGGATGTTTTTTATATTCTTCAGACATGTGTCATACAAAATTATACAGAAAGTTATAGCGGGACTCGGGAACATACGTAGACAAGCGTTTATCAGCCTTATACGAAGTGGTGTGGATTGAGATTATACGATGGCCGGGGTGGAGTCCATTTTCTCTTCTTCCTCAGGAACTTCTAGGATTTTAGGTCCGTACAAGAGAAGGTATGCACAATGCCAGTCACCTGTGAAACACCAAATAAAAATAAAAAATATGTATTGCAACAAAGTTTATGGATCTAAAAGATTAATATCAGTCAGTTATAGTGTAGACTGAGATACACCCGTCATGTGCCCGTAGGAGCTGTACTGACTGTACGCGAGACTCCCACGCCACGTAGTGACCGGACGAGGAGGAGCTTCGCTGCCACCGCTGAGATATCTAAATGGAACACTAGCCCATAGCTCGCAAGAGAAAACCTATTTACTGGCAAACCTCTTCGCGGCTAATTCGAGACTCGAGGATTGCAACGCTCATTTACCACGTACTCTGCCCGGTTGCGGTCACACAATATCTGATATCCGTATCAGGCATTGTGTGACGGCAGGTCAGTCAGTCAGTGTGGTCACTGCCGTGCTAGGATAAAAAAAAGTGTACATGTGGAGGGCACTCACCTCCGCCGCTGAGCTTGAGCACCTCCTCCTCGGTGACGGGCGTGACGGTGTCGTCGTCGCACCGCAGCCAGCCGCCGGCGCGCGACACCCACGCCACGTAGTGACCGGACGAGGAGGAGCGGCCGCGGTGTGTGAGCACGGCCTGCAGCCGGTACAGGCCGCTGTTGTTGCTGCCAACGTCTGGAAACGCGCCTACCGCTCGTAAACTCATTAAATGAATCGCGGGGGACTGTTTGAGGAGGAACTTTCGGTTGTGAGTGAGAAATAAATTGATATTGAACTTTTTTTATCAGGCATGAGGATGGTAAATGTGTAGCAGGGTAAATTTAACCAGACATCTATGGAGCTCATAACCACACAAGCTGACATTTGAGGAATCAGGATTTGGGTACTGTGGGTTTTACACCTGTCCTAAAGAATTGGGTTAACTCACTACTTTGGCCCAATCTTTCTGACATCAAATAATTTAAGAGTGAAAGACATAGAATATATTACATTGATCATTGATTCTCTTCTAATTCATCAATTAATGGAAACAATACTAGAATTTCACTAGCATGGCTGCCGCACTGACTTACACAATCAGAGTGGAAACATGTTTCGAGTGATTCCTGTGCCAGATCTAGGAGGTACAACTGTACCTCCTAGATCTGGCACAGGAATCACTAAAGCACTAACTAGTGCTTCTTCGTTGTTTGTTGTTAGGCTGATTTATATGTATAAATTAATTTGATAGCTATGTCTAGTCATATAACTATATTATAAACTCCTCATCTAATTTAGGAGTGTTCTGATGCATATTTACAGGAAACATACCATTTTCAAACCAGTATGGCAGAGCTTTTTTCTTGATTTCTTTTTTGCTGTCACCCTGACTTTTGTTTTTCGAACTCAAAGCTGATTCCACAGTAGCTTCTTCTAATTCCTAAAACAATAATAGTTGGACTTTATTTATGTCAGATGTAAAAGTTACTCAGATGACTAGATTCTCACAATAATAATAATAATAATTTGATGTTACAAATGTTACAACTGACAATACAATACATTTGTAATAAAAAAAACATCATCAATGCAGACAATGACATTCCGCAGGTATTGAATATAAAAATTGAGGTGTATAAAAACAAAACCACATGAGTCACATAACACCTGTATCGAGATATCATTCATTCCTGTTGTCTTTTTTTCAAACTTTTAATGTTAGTGAGTTTACGATAGCGAAATAATAACTAGAAAACATGATTAGGTATACATTTTATTTAAATAGATTTTGATAAAATTGGCAAAAAAATTATAACTGAGGTGGATTTGCATTTTAGCTTGGACTGAAGCGTATTTGCGTTTTCCTATATAGTTGACAGCTGTCTTATAATCAAACGCTCAAATGTAAAGCAAACACAAATGAACAAACCATACGCACTCAACTTACGGATTTGCGATGTTTATAATTTTGAAATGGCGGCCATTGATTGGTTCTTCTTCTTTTTTTAAAAAAAATATATGGCTCCACCGTAATGACAGTGATTTTGCCAATGTCAAGAAGTATAGAAATTGTCCCTTGACAGATAGCGTTTAGTTTTATGATTTCGGCCCGAAGTAACTTACAGTTAACATTAAAAAGCAGAAAAACAAACAACTATCTCAGTTTAAAAATAATATTTAAAAATAAATAAAAATAAGACAAGAAAAGAAAAAAACTGATGTATTCTAGTAGGTTCCGGAACAGGATGCAGGATATAATAACACACAGATAAAATTTTAAATAAATAATTATTCTAATATTAGGGATTGGAATGATGAGAAGGGAAGAACGAAGAACAAAGAATAAATAAATAGACACTGATACACAAACTACCATGCCATACTAAATACCATACATTTATGCTCAGGACACGTAAAAAAAAAAAAAAACAATAAAAACAGCCATTATAAATAAAGTTTATTAATAGTAATAAATTTTGACAAAAGAATTAAATTTCTAGGGCAGACACTAGATAAAATAGTCTTGACATTAACAGGCCGAGGAAAATCATAAGGGAGAAGGTCATAGAACGAGACAGGAATTCTGGGACAGGAAAAGAAAATATGTTCCAGAGAGCCTTCGTCCAAGCCACATTCACACAAGGAGTGATCACGCACTCTAATCTTGGCTAGGAACACAGGAGAACACACATGCCCCAGCCGTAAGCGGATAATGGTAGAGGTAATTTTTTTGTTAATCTGTCTAAAATTAAAAAACCATGGTTTTAAAGGGATAAAAGGTTGTAAAGAACCATAGTGCACCCCCTTAGCAGCTCTAGAATATTGCCAAAGGTTATTCCAAGATGATGTGAGGTCTAATTTCGTAACACTTATTAAGTCTCTGGCAAAGCTATGATGATACGAATCTATTCCAGAGACCACTGCATTGCGGGCACATTGGTCTACAATTTCATTGCCAGAAATACCAGAATGGCTAGGAATCCATGCCAAGACAACTTCAATTCCTGAGCAATAACATTTGTAAAGTGTTTCTTTTATTTTCAGGGTTAGATAGAATAGGTGTTTATGGAAGGAAGATTTAAGAAGGTCTTGAAGTAAGCTTAAGGAGTCAGTGAAAATTATGCATTTTTTAAGTGAATGAGAGTGAACAAATTGGGCTGCTTCCAAGATAGCAACAGCTTCACCGGTGAATATGGATGTAACAGGAGGACATTTAAAATTTAATACTATTTTGTATTTAGGAAGCCAGACAGCCGCTCCAACATGTTCTGAATTAGAAAGTTTTGAAGCATCAGTAAAGATAGGAATCCAATCCTTCCATTCCTCTGTCAGAGTTTCGTTAAAATGTTTATTTGCTTCAGGGTCACCTTTGGATATTCCAAAATTTTTAATAATATGAGGAGTAAAAGTTAAAGAAGAAAAGTCAAATGAAAAAAGGAAATGAGATTGAGATTGAAAAACTTGGGAAGAAGAATTAGAAAATTTCAAGAAACTATTCACAAGTGGAGGGCGGGATTTGTGAACCCAATAGTTGGAATTCTGGGTCAAATGAGCAAGCTGAGGAAGTTTTACATGGAGGGGATGGGAAGATCTTTGCAGAATGTTGTAGAAAAAACGGTCACAAAGGAATTGCCTACGTAGGGCAAGGGGAGGGTCCCCACATTCGACTTGTAGAGCATTGGTAGGAGAAGATCTCATGGCTCCACAAATGATGCGAAGGCACTTTGATTGTAGCCTATCAAGCAAACTCAAAGCTGATTTATTGCAAGGTTCCAAAATGAAACTCCCGTAATCAAAGTGACTACGGATGATAGCATTATAGAGCAATTTCTGGTTATAAGGATGGGCACCCCAACGAACACCCGAAATTGCCCTAATAACGTTTATACCTTTTTCGCACTTAGATTCAATAAATTTTAAATGAGGTATCCCAGTTAGCTTATTATCGAAGATTACCCCCAGAAATTTGACCTGATTAAACACCTCAACTTGTTGCTGATTAAGAGTTAGAGTATAAGTAGGAAGAGTTCTTTTGCGAGAAAAGACCATTGCTTTACTTTTTGGGATCGAAATTGATAGGTGGTGATTGCTCAACCATTGGCTTAGGTAAAACAGTGCTGAGTTCATCCTATTAGAAGCATCTATGATAGATTTAGAGGGGACATATAGAACGACGTCATCAGCATATTGTAAAACATTAACGAAACAACTAACTGATTTGTCTAGATCTGCAGTGTACAAATTGTAAAGAAGTGGGCTAAGGACTGACCCCTGAGGGAGGCCTTTCCAGACCACTCTTTGGGACATATTGGGGCTTTGAGTACTAAGGACTATGGAGCGTCCCATAAGTAGATTACTGATGATGTTTATCATCCTCACCGGAATACTCAGCTGATGCATTTTATGCCTGAGTAAGGGAAGATGGACATTATCATACGCTGAGCAGATATCTAAAAAAACACTCATGACATGTTCATCACGAGAGAATGCCAAACGAATATCTGTAGTGAAAATGCTCAAATTGTCCATAGTACTCATGCCCCGCCTAAACCCAAATTGTGTTTTGGACAGGACGCCTCTGTTTTCTAAAATCCACTCCAATCTATTTTTGATTAGGTGCTCCATGATTTTACACAGAGTTGAGGACAGGGCGATAGGTCTGTAAGAGGAACTGGAATTAGGATCTTTACCGGGTTTAAGAATGGGGATTATGATTTGGGATTTCCAAATATCAGGAAATGAGCCATTAAGAAAAATGAAATTAAGGATATTAAGTTAATAGGATTTTGTGACTTGGGAGGCCTTGGATATAAACGAATAGGGGATGCCATCAATACCCGGAGCAGAGTCCTGAACATGGTTTAGAACACAACCAAGTTCTGCCATAGAAAAAGGATCGTTTAATTTATCGGAGGTGACAGGGAGAAGGATAGAAGGAAAGCATTCTTCAGAAGGAGCAAACGGAGGAGCTAATTTATTAAGAAAATCATGCAGCCAGGGATCAGATGAATTAGATGACCAGGTGGGAGTAATACACTGAGATCTGCGAAAGATTCTCAATTTTTTCCAGACAAGTGAAGAGGAAGAGCGGGGAGATAGCGATTCGCAGAAATTAGACCAACCCTGAGCCTTCTTTTTAGCTAGTGTTCTCTTGACTTTAGCAGAAACTTTTTTAAAATTTAAATATTTTGTCATTGATAGGTCTGCAGAGAAGGAAGCTTCAGCTGCATTACGCACCCTTACAGCTTTTGAGCACTCTGCATCCCACCATGGGAGTGATGGGATTTTGCCATGTGCAGTATTTTTGAGTGGAATGGATCGATCAGCAGCAACAATGATAGCATTGGTAAAAGCATAATAGACAGATATAAAATTAGAATTGGAAATAGGCTGAGAGGATGAAATGAAGGAATCTAGATTAGTTCTAAAGCTACACCAATCAGCTTTAGAGAGTCTATATTTTAAAAGAGGCTCAGGTGCAGGTCTCGGAGATGAAGAATTGTGCCATAAGGACACTATGGGAAAGTGGTCACTACCATAAGAATAATTAAGTATGGACCAGGATATAGAGAGTGATAGATTAGGTGAAGCAAGAGTGAGGTCTAGAGCACTAGGGTTTTGGGTTGGAGAAATTCTTCGTGTGGATGAGCCGTCGTTGAGAATACAAACATCAAGTTCATCAAATAAATGAAGGAGGGCGGTAGAATGGCCATCATTATGGTGAGAACCCCACAAGGTGTGATGGGAGTTGAAGTCACCCATGATGAAGAGAGGAGGAGGGACAGTCGATATTACTCTGCGAAGTTCATTGACAGTAGTAATGGTTGGGTGAGGGATGTAAACAGAAACAAAAGAGACATTTACAACACTGGCAGCAACAATTTGGAAAGAGGAGTCATGAGTTGGAAGAGATATCTGGGAATAAGGAAAGGATCTTTTGATGAGGAGGGCGCATCCAGCCCATCCATCATTTCTGTCGTCCCTAAGGCAGCAGTAACCTGGAACCCTGAAGGGGGATCCAGGCTTTAGCCAAGTCTCAGAGACGGCAAAAACAAGCGGGCTATGACGGTTGAGAAGGTGAATAATTTCTGACTTCTTGTGTTTAATATTTCTACAGTTCCACTGGAGTAGACTGTGGGCCATTATGGGAACTGAATTGGGTGAGTAGTTGTTGAAGTAAAGAAAAGACATTAGGGGGAAGGGCATCACTGAATTTATGAGAGATATTTACAAGGACTGACAGCAGTAATTCAATCAGATTATCATTAGGAGAAGGCGAAGAGCATGTAGGTCTGTCGAGGAGTAGGGGACTATGATTAGACGGAGAGGATAAAGCACATCCATTGGGTAAGGAAGATTTGGGGACTTGGGTTAGCTTGGAGTGGGCCAAAGAATCATAGCCCTTGCTTTGGGCAACCCCCGGACGGCGTTGCACTGACACTGTTTTTTTGTGCGAGTGAAAAGCGAAGGGTTGAGGGGAAGGAGAAGAGCTAGTAGTAGTAGGAGGAATGGATGGTTTAACTGTATCTGCATATGATTTACGGACAGGACGGAATCTTGAAGCAGCCTCAGAGAAGGAAATATTTTCTTCTGACATCACCATTTTGATTGCCTTCTGGCGTGAGTGTTCAGGACAATTGGGGTATGTTGCCATGTGGTTACCAGAGCAGAGAATACAACTGGCAAAGTTTTCAAGGACAGGACAGGTATTACCTCTGTGTTGTTGGGCTCATCTGTAACAGCGAGGTTGGGACCTACACTGGGATGTAACATGCCCAAAGCGGCAACACTGACGGCACTGGATAGAAGGGAGTTGGTAGAGGAACACGGGCAAAGAGGAGTTAAAGCAGAAGACCCTTTCAGGAAGTTTTCGGCCTCTAAATGTCAGGACTACAGTTGTTGATGGAATCCACTCTGTTACGGAATTGTTGATAGTTTTCTTGTTCAGCCTGCGAGCCTTTATAACCTCTCCGCAATTATCAGGATAAGACAAGCCAGAAATAAATTCGTCAAGTGACCAGTCTGTTGGGATGTTTCTTACAACTCCCATACGAGAGACATGGTACTTCGGAATGGTTGCGGTTAAATTATGACTTGCAATAATTTCCGATTTTAAAAAATTATTAGCTGAAGCAGGAGAACTAAATACAAGTGAAATTTTTCCTCGACCAGATGGTTTAATGCTGCCAGGTACAATACCAGAAACATTGCCCTGGTAAAGGATTTTGGCAAGCTTTAAAGGTTGAAGAGATGAGTCTGCTGAAATTGATATTAAAAATGGGGCAATATCTGAATCTGTATACAGGAACTTATTATCATATTCAGGACAGGTATAAGTGTCCTGAACAGAGGATGCAGGTGAAGAATTTTTTTTTGGGTTCTCAAGGACATCTGTCTCCAGTGGACGTTTTTGAGCCTTCTTGGGATTTACAATACCACCCCAGCCATCCGGCGGCTCATCTTCACCAACATCCATTTTAAAAAACTAATATATTATTTGTACCTACCCACCCTGTAATTAATTTTGTTAGTATAATGAGTTAATAAAAGAAATATATTAGATTATTATTGTTAGTTTTATTAGTAAACACAAATCACATAACACAACCACAAAAACACATCAATTGTTAAAGGCAAAAGAAATTATTTCGAAACTGCCGCGAGACGAGTGCACTCTATCACAACGACGGGCCGAATCCATTGATTGGTTGATTATGACTGAAACTAATTTGTTTCTAACAATTTTGAGATCGAAGCGAATTTGCATCTCAACACTATTTTAAGTGTTTTTTTTGGATATATGTGGATATACATAAGTATGTTTTATCGATATTGTTGTTACTTTTTAATGCTGTCACATTTTTCGCGATATTTGTTACTTCATATGAAAAGGCAACTACTGTAGTATGCAAGCCTCCGCTGGATTTATCCTTTTCAAACCCTTTGCCAACGAGACAAGGCATCCTGACTGATTTGCTCACTCTTTACTCTCTAAAACAATAAATGCTGGTGGTAGGATATTCATATCCGCCCGGATAGCGACCACCGTACAAAGGGTGTAAAACCCGACACGCAAGTGTGGCGTGTTGCGGGATCAGCCAGTGTACATTCGGTTTATGTCAGGGGTCTAGAGCTGGGTACGATGTTTTGCCGTTTTGCGGCCTTTTGAGTACTCTGACACTAGACCCTCGACCGCTTCTTCACCTTTTTGTCCATGGCGTAGCGTAAAGAAGCAGGCCGGCAAAAAAAACTGCAATGCCGCTTGTGATTTACTACACTTCCTTGTTAAATCGTGCCATTGGATAATTGGGAACATAAGCTTTACCTTAAACTTGTTTCTCATTGGTGTGAGTCGCTCCTGAAGCTCTGGTGAACATATTTCATAAACATCCAACTCAAGAGGGAATTTAACATCTTTCAGGATCTTAGCATTGATGGACTCTTTTTCTTTGAAGTAGAAACGGACAAATTGCACTGTCAAGTAGGCCGGTAAACGGCTGATTTTACTCTGTAACAATGAATATTCCTATTAATGTCTTCAATGTATGTTGTGACATTTTTAATTTGTTTTATAACTGGCCCAGTTTATGGACAAATGATTATAAACTTTGATTATAAGACTCACAGTTTTTGTGTAAACAGCATCTCTCGCCAGCGTTTGTGACATTTTAGTAATTTGCTCTGACATTTTCTGAAAAATAAACATATTTGCAGTGAGAAGATTTCATTTATTAATAACTAGGTGTTGCTCGCGGCTCCGCCCCCGTGGAGGTTATTTTCGGGAGCAGAAGTATCAATGCAAGGAGTTGTCTTCTGCACTGAGGCACCTATAGCGATTGTCCTGACTCTCAGGTGTTGTGCCTGTCTAGATGGCTAGCACTCCTTATATTACCCCGGGATCACTCCGTAAGTGCCGAAGAAGGCCACCGCGGGGTTTTAGCTGGTAGTGTCCGGTTGGTGAACATAAGGGGTAGGAACTCGGCACAGCGGCAGCACGGATAGCCATCATCCGGGCGAGAGGGTGCTGGGTCGTAAGACCGGCTAGTCTAGCATAACCGTTTTATTCTCATTCCGCTTCCTCCCAGAGCGGACGGCAGTAATAAAATGCTTTCCCCGCGACAAAAAAAGTGTTGTGCCTGAAGCTTGAGATTACATTTAAAGAATACCTCATAAGTTAACTCCTCACTTCGCCCTTTTAGGGATGATTTGGTAAAAACGTTGAAACATGTATTTCTTCATTTTTTACCAAAAGCCTAAATATGAATTTTCAGATCCCTAAGTTGAAGTATTACGGATTGCCCATAAGAACTTTTACCCCTATTTCACCCCTTTCAAGATAATTTTTTGGGACAAAAGATACCCTATGTCCTTCCCTAGGATATAATCTATCCCTCTACTAAATTTCATTAGGATTCGTTCACCCGTTTAGTGATGACAACAATATTAATTTTGCTGCGGAGCTATTTTAAAACTGTTATATCTCCTAAGATATTCATTGAAATCAAATGACGTAAAGGGCAACTTTGTTCAAAATTAAATACTTGTGATGAATGAAGTATTTATTTGGATAAGGATTAATACCATGTTTATAAAAACCCCTTTCCAAATAATGCATTGTTTCAGAACAAATTCGATAACCATTAAAAAGGTTATAGTGCGCCAACCGAAATAGATAGACATATGCTATCGCGGACTTGTTTTTAGAACTTTTTAAGAGGAACAATTTCGTCGTACATGATTGTTATGTAACTTTAACCGTTAACGCAGCGTACGCAACGGAAGCTCTCAAAAGGAATCAATTTTCCCCGTTTTTGCAACATTTTTCATTGCTGCTCCGCTCCTATTGGTCATAGCGTGATGTTATATAGCCTATAGCGCTCTTCGATAAATGGGCTATCCAACACTAAAAGATTTTTCAATTCGAACCAGTAGTTCCTGAGATTAGCGCGTTCAAATAAACAAACAAACTCTTCAGCTTTATATAATAGTAAGAAGTAAGATATAGAATATAGATTAAAACCTTCATTTATCCCTTTGTCTTGTGCTACTTTATGTGGTTTATTTTAGTTATAAATACTAGCATTTGCCCGCAGTTTCGCATGCGTGATAACGTTTATCATAAGTATGATCTCACTGCTAGAAAACAATCCCGTTTTCATGCACGTGGGGTACTGGACACTACTTTTCTACAATAATTGCTCCTTATATCATCAGCTATGTAGTAGTGAAAGTCTCATAAAAATCAGTCCAACCGTTTCAGAGATTAGCCGGAACAAACAGACAGACAAAATATTAGTTTTGTTATAGTACTTTCATATGTATTTAGTAAAAAGCTGTTCTTTAACATTAAAAACAGTAAATAATTTTAAAAGGCCACCTTAAGAAAATGTGCAATGTCAAAAAGGTCAACAGATCGTTTTTAAATAATGTAGCCGTAGACGATGACAATACTGCATGTAAAGAATGCGGTTTATTTAACTTGAGGTACGTGAATTATGAGCCATTAAAAATTGATGTAAATATAGGCAGCGTAACCCTTTCAATGGAACTTGATTGTGGTGCCGGCCGTAGTGTAATGTCGGAAATTTTTTATTTGCAACATTTTAAACATTATAAATTACTAAAATCCGATATTGTTTTCTGCCTTTATACAAAGCATAAAGTCACACCCTTAGGACATTTCTTGTGTGAGATTGAATATAATAATATGAAACGGCATATTAAATTTTACGTCATTAAGGACGGTGGTCCTCCATTATTAGGGCGTGATTTTATGGTGCAATTTAATATGAGTTTAGTTTGTTTATCGGATATCAATACTTTAAAGTTAGAATCAACAAATAGTGACGTGCAGCAGATTCTCGATGAATTCCCAGAAATCTGGAAGGATGAGCTCGGGTGTTTCAATAAATTTGAAGTGAATTTACATTTAAAAGAGAATGCTCTGCCAAAATTTTTCAAAGCACGTTCTATACCTTTTGCCCTTAAAGACAAAGTTGAGGAGGAGCTAGATAGGCTTGTTAAATTAGGAATTTTAGTTCCAGTACAGTTTTCTGACTACGCAACCCCTATTGTACCCGTATTAAAGGAAAATGGTAAAATTAAAATAGCGGGAGATTTTTCTTGCACATTAAATAAGGTCTTGAAAATTGACAAATATCCTCTACCTCATATTCAGGAAGTGTTTGCAAAAATTGGAGGTGGGCAACATTACTCTAAGCTTGACTTGAGCAATGCTTATAATCAATTTTGTCTTTCTAAATCCTCACAAGAACTTACAACTATAAATACGCCTAAAGGCGTTTTTAAATATACGCGTCTAGTGTACGGACTTGCTAACGCTCCGGCTATATTTCAACGGGCTATAGAAACTTTAGTAGCGGGCATAGAGGGGGTTTCTTGTTGGTATGATGACATATGTCTTACAGCCCCTAGTCGCAGTCTTCACTTGGCTAGGCTTCGAGAGTTATTAAGCCGGTTGAGCGATGCAGGATTAAGACTTCAAAAAGAAAAGTGTGCCTTCTTTCAAGAGAGTGTCACTTATTTAGGATATGTTATAGATAAAAATGGGCTCAAAACTTGCCCTAAAAAAGTAGAAGCTATTTTAAAAGCCCCTACTCCGACGAATAAAATTGAATTAAAACGATTTCTGGGAGTAATAAATTATTACAGAAATTTTATTCGGAATGCGTCCTCATTACTTAGTCCTCTTCATGAGTTATTGAAGGAAGGTGAACCATGGCAATGGGCGAGTCGGCACAGTCACGCGCTCGAAACTGTACGTCGTGAACTTGCGTCGGACCACGTGTTAGCCCACTTTGACCCTGAAGCACCACTCCTGCTCACTGTGGATGCAGGACCATTCGGATTAGGCGCAGTATTGTCTCATAAATCTGCCGAAGGCGTCGAAAGACCGATTGCATTCGGCTCGCGTTCATTAAATTCGAGTGAAAAGAATTATAGCCAAATTCAGAAAGAGGCAACCGCGATCATTTTCGGTGTTAAACATTTTCATCAGTATTTATATGGCCGCCAAGAGCCTTTCATTTTGAGGACAGATCATAGGCCGCTTTTATCGATTTTTGGTGGGAAAAGCGGTATAGCAATAACCGC
Source organism: Laothoe populi (assembly GCA_905220505.1). NCBI lineage: Eukaryota > Metazoa > Arthropoda > Insecta > Lepidoptera > Sphingidae > Laothoe > Laothoe populi. Next base: position 4,837,449 of record HG992165.1, read on the forward strand.
GGCACTTCGTCTTCAACGTTATGCAATAATACTTTCAGCTTATAATTATACTATAGAATATATAAGTAATAAAAATAATTTTGTAGCCGACTATTTCTCTCGAGCCCCATTGCCGCTTAGCTTAAACCAACAACATAATAATAATTATCAAGAAATTCCATTACCTCTGTTATTTATGAATGCGACTACAGAGCCGATTTCATTTGGTAAAATAAGGCGGGCTACGGCAGATGACAAAGTTTTACAAACTGTTATTAAATACATGAATCGCGGTTGGCCGCGCAAAATAACATGTGCTAGTATTAAACCCTACTTTATGCATAAATCGGATTTAGAAGTCATCGATGGTTGCCTATTTCGTGGTCATAAAATCGTAATTCCTCTCATATACCGCGGAATAATGCTTAAAGAACTACACTCAGCACACTTTGGGATAGTAAAAACTAAAAGTGCAGCGCGGAGTAGGATGTGGTGGCCAGGTATAGACCGTGACATAGAGCAGCTAGTAGGTGGTTGCAGCGCTTGCTGTGCCGTACGTAGCTCACCGCCGCGCGCGCCACCCGCGCCCTGGCCGCGCCCGCCCGCACCCTGGCACCGCCTACATATAGACTACATGACCATATGGCAAACGGTGTATCTTATTGTTATAGACGCGTACACCAAATGGCTAGAATGTATTAATATGAACTGCTGCACGTCAACCTGTGCATTGATAACTAAATTGAAAAATATATTTTCAACTTTTGGGATTCCTAGTGTAATTGTGTCAGACAATGACGTTAAAATATCTTCGTTAGAGTTTCGTGTTTTCTGTAAAAATAATGGTATTTTATATTTAAACTCACCTATATATCACCCATCTAGCAATGGCCAAGCAGAAAACTCAGTTAAAACATGTAAAAAAATGTTGAAATGTATTTTGAGCAAAGGAGCTCTTTCAGAACGTCAAATACATGATGAATTAAATGGATTTTTATTTGATTACCGTAATACAGTTCATTGTGCCACCGGAGAAACCCCAGCAAAATTACTGTTTGGTCGTAACCTAAGATCTAGGTTAGACATTGTATTACCCCAAGCAAAGGAAACTTTGCCAGAACCAGTAATAAATGAACAGAGTCTTAACCAAGCCAGATGTTTTAAAACTGGTGAAATTGTTTGGGCTAAATGGTTTTCTGCTCGTAAAGCTAAATGGGTGATAGGGAAGATAACTAAAAAGATTGGCAATAGAATGTTCAAAATTTATTTTAAAAACTTTAACATTTCATGCATAAGGCATGTAGACCAAATCAGAAAATATGTTAATAACCTAGAAAACAATGACGATCTGAGAGATAACATTTCGATCTCGGCTTGTTCTGAGCCGTATATAACATCTTCTCAGGCACAACCTCCAATAGTTAGTTCACCAGAGAATTCTACCTCTCCTTTAAGCATTAATTCAGAGGTTGATCCTCAGCCTGTGTCAGCGGATGTTGGGAATGTTCCTTCTGAGAAGGAAGAGGGAGAAGAAGTTGAGGAATGGCAGGAGGCTAGGGAACATGTTGTAGAACCGGATAATATAGAACAAAAGGGTCCGCCTGAGGATAATAATGATCCTGATCTCGAAGGTCCAATCGAAGTTGATAGGACTCTTGGGCGAACTCTTAGGCCAAGACGAAATATAGATTATAAGAAATTTTATTATATTCATTAGTTATACCCGTTTTATTATACCTTTTTATTTTAGTTAAATTATATTTATTTCTGTGTATTATCGGGGCTAAGGAGTAATGAGGGAGGAGTGCAGTGTTTATTAATAAAAAGTATCACGACCTTTGTCTACCTTTGTCTATGAATTTAAAAAGTTACAATTATTAAACCAGTTTCCCGCGCAATTGTTGCTTTTTATTTTCACATTTAATTTATAAATATAAATTACTTGTGCTACTTTATGTGGTTTATTTTAGTTATAAATACTAGCATTTGCCCGCAGTTTCGCATGCGTGATAACGTTTATCATAAGTATGATCTCACTGCTAGAAAACAATCCCGTTTTCATGCACGTGGGGTACTGGACACTACTTTTCTACAATAATTGCTCCTTATATCATCAGCTATGTAGTAGTGAAAGTCTCATAAAAATCAGTCCAACCGTTTCAGAGATTAGCCGGAACAAACAGACAGACAAAATATTAGTTTTGTTATAGTACTTTCATATGTATTTAGTAAAAAGCTGTTCTTTAACATTAAAAACAGTAAATAATTTTATTTACTTGTATAGATTTTCTCTATGATTTAGATCATTTGATTGAATTGCATTTATGATCAAATTTATCTCTATCCTAACAATTTTAATATAAGGGTTACTTACAGATCTGAGCCCTGATTGCAGATATTTAACATCTTGGGATATAAAACAGGATAATTGCAGGAACGACTCTTTAGAGCGTGTTGGAGGCTCATCTGCTTCCGAACACACTAGCTCCACATCCAAGGTGCCACCAAAGTACTGTTCGATTATTGAAGATCTGCGGGATAAAGAGAGGGTATTTTTTTAAATCCTAGCATGGCAAAAAGACCACACTGCACCTTATAGTAAGTGCAGTGCCGTCTAATTACAGTATCGAGTAGCGAGAGACAATAATAAACCTTGCTACTCGACACAATCAAGCCAGCCTGCTGAGTAGCTTCTGCATACTACACCTAAAGGAGTCAGAATTTTTTAGCAAATTAAAATAAAAACAGTGTCATGATGAATAATTAGGTTCTCGCCAGAGAAATTAGTTCGCAAATTAGTTACCATCAGGTGATGGACATATTGAGGTGCCCTGCGTTTATCTTGCGGCCACAGTTACTAGTGGTGCCGCGGGCGCGGAATAACCTATTGAAAGAAACGCCTATAACCCGCGCTCTTCGAACTCTCAATCTAGTAGCAGTTAAAACGGACATATTCCAGTGTGCTCTGAATGAATTCACAAAGATAGCCGCCATGATCATATGTTATGGCCAGGAAATATAAATATTATGGTAGTTTTTATGTGTTAGTTGTAATTAATTATATGTATTTAAACTGTATTTTAATAGTCGACGCTACTGCATTAGGGTAGATACCCTGTAAAAGTAGTTGTAAGAATGGAAATAAATGAATAAAACTGTCTCCACATGTGGCTTATATGGGCCACTGGAAATTACAAACATACAAAACGAACACGAACGAAGCTATCATAGTTGGACAGACAGTTACATTTTTCATGGGTAATAGTTTTAATACACAAACTGAATTAAATTTTTTCAGATTGTTCTTACAGTTAAGCTAATAATTTGATTGCTACACCCACATATTGATATAAAAATCAATCTAAATAATTTTTATATCGAATATTTTTTGGTATTGTTATTTGTCTGCTATATTGTCGCACGCGGTGTAAAGTTGTTTTTTTGTTTTCACACATTAATTCTATGATATTTCTACCAGCGAAGACCTGTCATTAGCTTTCTGTCTTATATTATGTATCTGTGAAAGTGTTGTAACAGCTGTTGGTTTTCCAAATAAATAAATGTGCATTGTGCATGTATGTAAATTCAGGTTGTATATTAAACACTTGTGTCAGCCTCACCCCTGATCAGCGAGGCCTGGTGGTGCCGGCAGCCGCTGCTGTAGCGCACGCACGATCTCCGCCCAGCACTCGGAGGCGTCCTGCTGTGCGAGCGCTCCGCCCGGGCCGCGCTCGGCGAGGCGAGGCGCCGCGGCGTGCAGCGCGCCCAGCAGCCGAGCGACTGCGCCTGCGCACGAGCCCGCACCGCCGCGCTCTAGTGCAGACACCGTCTCCGATAGGGCTGATGTCAGTTCACCCGCCGTGCCGCCGCCGGATGCTGACAATATCAACAATACACATCATTTTTTGTGTTTTGTCGGGGGTCACCGTACACAGGGTGTAAAACCCGCCATAGTGCCACACGCAAGTGTGTCAGTTTTATACGGTACGATGTTTGGCCATGTTGCGGCCTCGACCGCTTTTTCACCTCCTTGCCCTATGGTGTAGTGTGAAGAAGCTACTTAGCAGGCCAGAATGATTGTATTGAGTAGCGAGGGATAGATTATCTCTCACTACTTGGTACTCTGACTTGACAGCATAGCACTTACCATCAGGTGCAGTATGGTCACCTTGCCATGCCAGGATAAAAAAGAAACATGGATGAGAATATCGAGGCGGGTTAGGTAGCCCATCATGCTCGCCTAATGCAGATTGATAACTACACATACTTGAAAAATTTAGGTGTGCAGGTGTTCTCAAAATATTTTCCTTTGTCTATGAAAAAAATCAATAATTAACAATGTACGCACACATAACATAGAACAGTCAAGTGTGTGTGCCTTGGAGGTTAAGATGAACCTCTGATATTTATCTTAAACAATGCCTCACCATTGGGCTATCGCAGAGCAATGTTTTAATTACTAATAAGAAAAATAGACTATAAAATCCCTTGTTCTTACATATTTGATTATCCAATCAACCACACTATTACAATCAGCAAAATAAATTAAACAAAATAAGTTCTTGAATATTTTATCTTAAGATATGTTTTAAGACTTCAGTTATTACACAAAATAATAAAACTTACATTTATCATAACTAAGCAGAGCAGTCTTCAATTCTGGCACAGTCTTCAAACACTGCACTGTGGCATTCATATAGCATGTGTTGCCCAGGTTTATTAAACCTTCAGGCAAATCCATCTGGAATAAAATATAGTTTTTACCATAAAATTTTCAAAAGAATGTTTGATTAATTGAAACAATTGTTTTGGAGCTGTGTGTATTTAAATACAATATGAGGTTTGAATGTAAAATTTACAAGTCACTTAAGACATTACCCAGAGCAAGATACCTAATAATAATTTAAAATAATAATACTAGCACCATAATAATATTATCATTGTCTATGCTGGACACTGGCGTCAACTAACTTTTTTTTTGGTTAGGTGTTAGTCCAGCACATTGGCCTAATACGGGTTGGTAGATTTCACATACCTATGAAATTCATATACAAATTCTCAGGTTTCTTCAGAATGTTTTCCTTCATAGGTGTAAAGCAATCACTAATTAACAATGAACATACATGTAACTAGAAGAGTCTGATATGCTGTATATAGTGTATAATACAGATATGAGCCCTGACATATACACAATACTATGGCTATACAATGTATGGTATGTGTACTCCAGGCTTCCCACCAATCTGATCATGTTAAAGGCAGGCATTTAAACCAAAAACCAAATGTTTTTTTTTTTTTTTTATTTATTCTGGCGCGGCAAAGTGACCACACTGCGCCTGATGGTAAGCGCAGTGCCGTCCAGATAGTGTATCAAGTAGCGAGAGACAGTCTTTCCCCCGCTACTCAACACAATCATGCCGGCCTGCTGTTTATGTGATTAAACAGACACCAGTTAATATTAAAAATTCTGGATAATCAATTCATCTTTACTGCATAGATTAAAACAATTTATACTTACAGCTGTAGCAAGTTCAGATTCATTCATGTCCTCAACAAATCTGGTCTGTTCCACAGGAGCCGCCGGCACATCCTCCTCCTTGCTACCCATCACAAGCACCAATGCATTCTGTAAAAAAAGTGTAGAATTGAGAATTCTTCTCTTTTTATCCTCATTTTGGCAAGGCACTGTTGCCTGTTACTTGTACTGCCAATGTGAAGTATACATAACTCTAATTGTTCTAAAAACCTTGTTCAGACTATAAGAAATATTTAATGATTATCCATATTGGTCTAGTCATTGTCTAGTGATTGACTTATAACAATATCTTTATATATATAATTCTACTGTATGTGTGTATGTCACTGAACTCCACCTAAACAGCTGGACCGATTTGAATGATTTTTTGTATGCGTTTGGGTGGCGCCCTCCCTGGATGGTTTAGATTCACAATCAGCCCGGTAGATGGCGCTGCTTTTACAGGCAGGACGACATCTGCCGGGCCCGCTAGTTAATATATATGTATAATTCTTCTGTCTGTGTGTTTGTCATCTAATTCCTCTTAAATGGTTGGACCGATTTGGATGAAATTTTGTGTGTATATTTCAAATGGGTATAATTCCTGGATGGTTTGAAAACACAATTGGACCAGTAGGTGGCGGTGCTGTTGGCATTGCTTTTCCGGGCAGGATGATATGTGCCGGGCCCGCTAGTACAATATATATATTTGTACAGGTTAAGCATTGATGATTATGTAAATCTGTATAATGGTAGGTATTTCAAAAATATATATTACATTAGTCAGTTTGAAGTTGCCCCACTCGTCATCCCTCAATGTGACACCCTTGCAGACAACCTTCTGTCTCTCGGGCTGCACCCCTGTGAGTGCAAATATCTGTGCTTTGAACAACACAGGCTCGTCATCTGTGTTCACCTCTACATCTGGGTACATTTCCTTGCCCCATTTCACTTTTACTGCAACATAAATAAATAGTTTATATTATTAATAGACTTTATTTAAATAGAAGTTCATAGTAAAAGGGCAAATTATGTAGATAATGCAAATAAGACGTATGTATGTATACAGTAAATTGAATAGTTTACTAAAAGAGTGTAAGTTTAAAGAAATTTATTTGTAAGTTCAAGGTGGAATAATGACTTGCAGAAATTGGTTCGTAGAAAAATGGGAGTAAAACTCTGATGATCATATTGACGGTTAGCAGGCTATCTGATTTAAGTGTCATTTTTTAAATGTTACAGGAGAGAGATTAAAGTTTTTTTTTTTTTTAAAAAAAAACACTAAATAAAAACTAGTGCATGGATTTTAGTAGAATTAATATACACGTATAGCACATACTGCATCCTAAAGACTTATTTTCATGCATTTATGAGCATTATTTTCTAAATGTGCGCTGAAAAAGAATGACCCTCTTTTACCAGTTGAATTGAGTGCCAAAGTGCACAAATGAATTGGAACTAGGCTGAAGATATATTTATTTTGCAAATATGGGTAATTTACAAACACATGGTGGTAATATAAAAATTCTAGCTAAATATTTAACCGAAAGGCATGCAAAATTACAAACTCTGAACATGTATATAACTGTATATCACATTTTTTTATCAAATAGCCCGCCAACCATTGATATTATTATAATACAGTGGCACCCTCAAGGATAAGACTACAACAAAGGGAGGTGGTGCTGGGAGATGCTGGTTATTATTCATGATTTATTATAAGTATAGATAATGGGAAACTGGAAATGTTAATATACGTCTCATTTCATAATCAACACTAATTAGAACATAATAGTTCAAATAAGGTTTAAGACAAAGCGTTCTAAAGAAAACGTAAAATGCCGGAACACAAGACTCGAATCTCGACAGGATTGTAAGGATATACAATAGCTAGCATGAATATAACACAATATCATCTTAAGATACCTGAAATCGTTCATTTGCGAATCCAATTCAGCCAAAAGCAATTAATTTACGACTTTGTTTTATTTTTTTGTAGCAAACCTAACCTTAAAATTTCCAGAATGAACAAGCAGTTTTACAATTCGAAAATTAATAAATTATATACAATTTAAGTTACCTGAAACTTTTGGCATTTTGTGGTCAAGTGAGAAAATCGATAATAAGAAGTAAAAAATCACTTATTTTCACAAATTGAAAGTCACGACAGCAACCGTTGTACGATAATTGACATTTGACATTTGTACACACTAGTGTTACCATCGAGAAAATTTGTTTGCCATATCAACAAAAATGTCACTAACTAATGAATATTTCATTATGTAAGCCGACTTGTTTTGCGTGAAATGAAAATTAAAGGCTACACAAAAGGCTTGTAATAAATAAGTATAATAATAATAGTTCTGTAGTTTAGTATATGACTAATTTAAACAGATTATGTAATGGATACGTTATATAAAGTTGCTTTTATTTGTAAATTTTTGTTACAGTTACACAAATGTAATTGCTGGACCAATTTAGATGTGACTTCCAGTGGCATCTTAGAATTTATTGTTCATAAATTAACAATCTTATTAAAATAGTTCAAAGAGCATATTTAATTTAAAATCAATATCTGTGTTATTCGAATTAGAATGAACCGTTTCTAACTAAATTAAGTACGGCACTTAAGATATGGAATTAAGTGGATTTTTTTTTAAATAAAAAGATAGAGTCTTTTATGAGTACTGTATGTCATATACTTTCAAATTTCAATGAAAATCGTGTAAAAACAACTGAATGGATATCGATGCATGGTTTACTATTATGTTAGCCGAAACTCTAACAGAAATATACTCAGTTTATAACAAAAAGTACTATTTATCCTAGAAAACGACATTAATAATGTGTACGGTCCGCAAGCAACTATCCGATTTATTTTAATATTGTAACAGAAGTAAAGTATGATTCAAAATATACATTATTGCATTGGCTTTACTCGTTAATTATTCAGTGCATAGGTATTGTGAAGATACTAAATAAAACATTTTTAGGTATATGAGATTGTAGTATGTATGTATTGTGTAAGACCGATGTACTATCGTCTATCTATGTATATTTACAAAATTTGTAATCGATTACATTTGTGCCAGTTGTAACTGATACATAGAAATATATCACGAATATAAGGCTATACTTTTGCATTATCTACTGTATTGTAAATTAAATCTAATGTAAGTTTGCATTAAAATCGTACACAGTTTTATTGTGATCTTCATAATTTATGAACCAGTTTAGACGATATCTTTAGTAATGTATGGCTTAGGCTTATATATAATATATTTTTATCTTGTATATAACTTAATCAGACGTTTGGGTTTGTGGTTTAACTCTATTATTTGTTTTTTTTAGTGCTTCGATAGGCAGAAGAGCAGACGGGCCACCTGATGGTAAGTAGTCACCGCCGCCCATAGACTTCTGCAATGCCAGGGCACAGCAAAGCCGCTGCCTACCGTAGTATGTAATAATTATAATGCAGCGCTGACAGACATGTGAAATTTTCCCGTAGGCATCAACGGCTTTTCTCATGTGATTTGCGCGCCCACGCGGTGTGTCTCGTTCGATGAACTTTCCACAGCGAAGGCAAAGCGCAAGTGAGACGCGAGCGCAGACCGTAGCTCATTCGAGCCACTCGGCCAGTCTCTAAAAAGCCTTAAGCTTTTCAGCACGTTCTTACTGTTGTTAAAACCGCGTTTTAGACGAAATCGTTGAATGATAGTTTATGTTACATTTTTAGTGTGTGTTATGTGATATTTATGTGTTGATTGGTGGATTAGTTTAAATTGAATTGTTTAAAACCTTTATAAATGAAGCAGTGATTGAAAATACACGAAGAGGGTGCCAAAGCTTCTAGTAAGTTTATGAGCTTTTTGTATGAATTTGAATGATATGTTATAATTGAAGTTGATTTTCTTACTTATAAGTAGCTATTAATGTCTATAAAATGTATGAGAAAACTTGGTTAATGTGATTTTTTATACCTAGTTGGAATAAGGAGTCCATCTAAAGAATAATTCTGAATGATGTGTTTTAATAATTATTCTGTGTGAACCAAATACGCTAATGCCGGATACTGGCTGTTAAAAAAACAAGTGATAATGATACGTAATTAATTCTTGAATTAAAATACGAGTCTTTTTAGTTCGTCAGCAAAATAGATTTGTTTTTATCGCACAATGTTTGTATGTTAAATTAGTAGGTATGGAATGTATATTTTTTTTTTCTCGCGTCTAGTAATGTAATATGTCCTTCCCGTATAAACGTGCAGTAACTTAAAAAACTTGGCTTACTGACGCATATCTAAATAAGGCAAGTGGGTTTCGATCAATTCAAGTATTACACACACTTTAAATTCTACGAGTCATGTTTAGAATATTAAGGGGTTTGGGCAATGTTTGCCAACGGTGGGTTCGATCTCAAGATATTTTTGCCTCGGACGTAGCTTGGTGTGAGGAATTTTTAGTAGGTTAAGTAGTGACAGGACCGTAATCGGACTTTGATATACTCTGTTTTTACCGTGGAAATATGTTGAAGTTTTAGTAGCTTTTTAACAGAATTTTGATTTCCACATTGATATTATTTTTGAATAAATTGTATGGCATTATATTATGCGGCGGCCAGTTTTATTTTGTGTAACATGTTGTATATTTGTTTTTAATTATCTTAATGAATTGGTTTTGGAAAATTTATTTTCGTTTTGATATCATAACATCAATAACAATTGTAAGAGCCGGTATTTCTAATTCATATGAAGACGCGATTGGTTTTTTTACTTAGGTATATCATAGAATTTCGATACGATATTTTATAGTTTATCGAGCCTGTGGTCTCATAATATTGTATAACCCCATAACCTGACGCCTGTATTCCTGGCTGGTAGACACAGGTGTATTCTCGTTTTGATGCATTGTGTTGTAGGAGGTGAGCATAATTCCTTAAAATTGCTTTTCCAAGCCACACATAAAGTGGGAAATCACATAAAAAAATTGCAGATTGATAGGTGATCGATGCGCGTTTTCCAGCGGTTTCATACTATCACTAAATTTAAAAGTCGGCATAATTGCAATGGCGCTATTTTTAACTATAACAGATAGAGTTATCTTTATGACATCAATATGAAAATAATACACATTTCCAAGACCATCGCTGGCTACATGCCTGCACGGCTTATGTCTCATCTACCTGGAGATAATAGCTCTCTGCATTCGCGTAGATCCTCTAATGATTACGTTTTACTTCAGTTTGTTTTGTTTATTTGATTTTCCTCGCATATATTTTTACCGCAGTGAAATCATCAGTGGTAATTTGATATTTCTTGCTTAATTGTTTTAAGTATACGATCGGAAATTTACGAATGTATGTTTCCCATTTTTTTATCCTGGTACGGCAAAGTGACCACACTGCACCTGATGGTAAGTGCAGTGCCGTCCAGTTAGAGTATCAAGTAGCGAGATACAATCTATCCCTCGATCCCTAATATATCTATCTCTCCCTCTAGTAATTTGAATAATATTTTCATATAATCTTGATCTGTAATAAATTTTAATAATGTATGATTGAAGAATTTGGAAATTACAAATATTTTATCTTGTGGTAGAGCCACGCTGTAGACATATTTATCTACAGCATGAATGGGCCGGCTCGACCGGGGTGGTACCACTGTCTCACAGAAAACCAACGTAAAGTGACAGTTTACTGTCGCGTTACGTATGGTAAGTGAGATATCCGGAGGCCCAAATTCCCCCTTCCCTTCCCTAATCCCTATTCCTGTCCTTTAAGACCGACAGCGCATACATGATACTTTCGGTATTGTGAATGTTCATGGGCGGTGGAGATCACTTAACATCAGGTGACCCACTGACTCGTTTGTCGGACTATGTTATAAAAAAAAAACAGTATACGTTGTGAAAATAAAATGCAGAATTTTGCGAACATTTGTCATTTGACACAATTGCTATAATAAACTATACCTAACTTTCTGTTTCTAAATAACTTCCATAGTTTCTAATGCACATTGTTTATAAAACTACAAATTCCAGTCACTCGTGTCCTATACTAACACATGTGTCATGATGGCTTAAAAAACAAGTCTAGCTACATTTTCAATAAAGAATATATAAATTTAAAACCATCAATAATGCACACGATACCTCAACTTCAGCTGCTTTTTATTCGAGCTGAGTGGAGACGCGATGTCTATTACGTTCGCTATTAGCAACAGGCAACTACCTATAATCAAGACTTAGGAAAAAGGAACCCTTCCCCCTTGTAAATGAAAACTTATTTACGCAATCTTTTCACATCAGCAAAGCGTTCTTTAAACTATATTGTTATTTATTTCAATAAATAACATAAAAATCTATTCAAAGTTTGTAGACCTTCTGAATTATCTATGACAAAATATTTTTAATAAAATATATGAGAAGAATTTAAGTGAATTAACATATAACTTAGTAACTTTTCTAATAATACGTTGTATTTTTATATGACATCGGTATCAAGCACAAAATATTATGTAAAGTTTGATATAACATACATACATATACACTCACGCCTGTAATCCCCGAAGGGGTAGGCAGAGGTGTAACCAGTACACCCACTTTTCGCCGAATTTCGGTCCCATAATGTGATAGGGGGCGAGCCTATCGCCACACCGGGCACCATTCCAGACTCCGGGTTAATACTGAGTATTTCTAGGTAGAAAAACCCAATATCACTTTACCCGACCCGGGGATCGAACCCGAGACCTCAGCACAGCAATCGTAACGCATGCGCTATTACAACTGCGCCACCGAGGCAGTCAAGTTTGATATAAATATATGTTATAACGGTACTATCGGATCAACACACCTCAACACCAGACATTTACATCTTTATAACTAGTAATTTGAATAATATTTTCATATAATCACGATCTGTAATAAATTTTAATACCTTAAACACATAAATAAATGACTAACACATAGTATCCAGATACGTTATTATGCAGAACGATTTTTAATGGTTTAATGCGTAGTCTGGTTAATGCAATATCGATTTCACTTTGATCCTTATGACAAAAAATAGAGAAGTAAGAAATGAACATTTATAAAAAACTACACTGATCGTGTAATTCCACGAGCAAAATATAGAGATGTGACAATATCAGGATAAAAGTGTGGTTTGGATTTCTGTTTTTGTGTCATTGTTACTTAACAATTCAACACGTGCATCGTGAACAAAGCTGAACTGCGAAATTTTAAGACGCGGCGGCAATAAAACATTAACGGAGTTTTAAGTAAAACGGGTTACGGGATTCACTTACGAATTACAGCAGAACCGTTATGCTTAGCCGCATATATTCAGAAGCCGGATACATTTTTCAGTTGCACAATATGATTTTTTTTCCGATGTACATCCAGTTTTAGCGCCAATATGAATACACGGAAGTTTTTGAGGTTTTTTTTTTATTTGAAATATCTCCCAGCAGTCATAGTCACACACATAGCCCCCACTCCACACTAAGATACGTATCTTGTGTTGTGGGTATCAGGGACTAAGAGAGACGCACGGTCTCACAACACCCAGACTCCGGACACAAATATCTGTCTGAGTCTTGTCTATGTATTTTTTCCGATGTACATCCAGTTTCAGGGTCAATACGAATACACGGGAGTTTAAGTACAAGTATTAAGACTATGTTGACAGCATGTCTCTTGACCGTTTTATCTATAACATGAATGGACCGGTTGACTGGGGTGGTACCGTTGTAGAGAAAACGATGTAAAATTGTACCTTGATGTTAGTATGATAAAGTCGATTTTCAAAGACCCAATGCCATTTTTTACCTTAACGATCGTCCAAAAATTTCACATTACTTTTCTCTATTGTCAATTATAGAGTAGTCTTGTTCTAAAACAATAAATAAGATGATAGTTGTTATTGCTAAATAGCATAATCTATACTCCCAAAGATAAATAATGATCCTCCTCCTCCTTGCGTCGTGTTCCTCAATAATGAGGGTCGTGACCACCCTTCTGCAAATAATGATACTAGCCCTGTATTAAACAATGTCCCACTACTGGGCACGGGCCTCCTCTACTAATAAGAGGGGTTAGGCCTTAGTCCCAAAAATGCTGCTTGTTAATACAATATGTATTATATACTAGCTGTTACTCGCGGTATTGCGGTGACAGTCGTTTGCTCCGTGGTCTTAGATATCTTAATAAATAAATAGGCTATATAAATGCAAATTGAATATTTCAAATCTGACGGGTAATTCAAGAGATTAGCGTGTTTAAACAAACCAGCACATTGTAATAATCAGCTTCAGATTTATATGGTTACTATATATACAATACTGGATGTTGCCCGGGACTCCGCCTGCGTGGAGGTTATTTTTGGAAGAAAAGGTATACAATCCATGGAGGCATCTTAAGTTATTACACATTTCTATATTTTGATATCCCATAGGAAGCGTGCATTTTCCGGGATAAAAAGTAGCGTATGTCATTTTCTGATCCCTAAACTGCCACTATGCAATAAATCATATCGATCCCTTGCTCTGTGAAAAACTAAACTATCCCACGTGAATTGTAAATTTTTCCGGGGTAAAAAGCCTATGTGATACTCCAGACTATAATCTATCTCTGTCCCAAATTTCAGCCAGTTCCGTCCAGCCCTTGTAGCGTGATTGAGTAACAAACATCCATCCATCCATCCAATCATTCGAATTTAAATGTTTGGATGGATGGGTGGATGGGTGGATGGATGGATGGATGGATGGATAGTAGGATTACTGGGTATTGAATTTTTATCTATTAAATATGTTCGCACGACATGCTCGATTAGTTTTACATAACACTTTCTCCCATTCGTTGTTGGGTCTTCGGATTTACACGGTCATCCTCAGTCAACCGTCGCTCCGCGGCTGCCTAATTGTTACAATGAAAAATCGACGCTATTTTGCCTCAAGCAAATCATTACAAGTGAGAGTATTTACAAGAATGTAGAGTTATGTAACATACAGGTCTCAATTTTGTTTATTCTGGTACGGCAAAGTGAACACACTGCACCTGATGGTAAGTGCAGTGTCGAGTCCAATTAGAGATCCTTCGCTACTCAACACAATCATGCTGGCCTGCTTCTTCACACTACGCCATGGGCACGAAGGTGAAGTGGCGGTCGAGGGTCCAGTGTCAAAGTACTCAAAAGTAAACATCGTATCCCAACACTTGCGTGTGCCACTATAGCGGGTTGTACACCCTGTGTACAGCAAATTTCTACAGTTATGCTAATTATAAATGTACGTAGACATTAAGGAATTGTTAGCTTTTTAATTAAATTATTAAATTGACTTTAATTTTTACAACCATTAAAGTGAAAATATATTTCGTCTATGAGTTTTCACCACGCAGACTGTTTTTGTGTAATGTTATTAAATAAATTGCCATATGAGTATAATGTAATGCAATTGAGGACGAAGAAACATGATGAGTCATATAAAATACTCAGATTGGTGTTTTAAAACACCGATTATAAAAATACGGCAATTTGAGCATAACAAAACAAAAATAAAAAGCATAGGCAGTCGTGGGGATTACCGACAGAAGTGAAAACAAAAAACTTTGGAATTAGGTACTGTGTTGTTTTTAAAACAGCGTCCATCATATAAAAAAGTAACATATAGAATTTGTTACCATAGTATATGTTACTGTATAGGCGTGCTTATGTCAAAAGGGCCCAAAACCTAAAATATATTTTTACTTCAAAAATAACTAACTTTGACAATTGTGTACAATAATTCCTATTTTGAAGTCGGTTAAAAAATACTATCAGCTTTTATACCTGTTAATAACTGTAAGACCTGTAACTATAACCTGTTATTAAATGCGAAGTTGTCTTATCTCACAGCGAAATTAAACGAACAGAAAGAGATAAGGGGGAGTTCGAGAAATGGATGTATGTGTTTTTCACATCTCTTCAAAATAGTAAACTTAGTTAACTAACATTATAAATGAAGAAGCCAGATGTAAAGCACCATGGATATTATCTAATGTTATCATGCGAGCTGTACAATACTAAATATGAATAATTTGTATAGCGAAATGGCTGGAAAAATTTCCTCCTAATATGCAGAATCCATATTTTAATACAACTCATACTGTGTAACATAATTATGCTATAATTTTCACACAAACAGATTCTCTCAAAGAACACGATGCGGATTACTTGTATTCACAGTTAGGTATAGGATAGAGGTACGCAGGTAAACTTAGGTACTTAAATGATTTTCAGCTTATAAATATGTATTGGTTACTAAGTAATTTTGCAATGAGGTTAATTTACATTCGATTCTAGAAAGTATAACTAGCTTTAACATTTATCCAGTTACTAGACGTCATTTAGTTTTTATAAGACAATAAAATACTGGAATGAATACCGCTGAGGTTTCGACAGTTAAATCGTTGTCTTGTAGTAAACCAATACATGTATAATGTATTTACATATTTCACCTGAAATGTATCACCCGCAAAGTGTCCTGACTGTAGGAGATTATAGGAGTTATTTAACATTTGGGTTCATATTCGCATCTTTATAGAAAATCGCCAAATGTAGAAAAAAATGTAGTAAAAGTGAATTTGAGTTTTTGTATCTACAAATTCTCAGTATTAGCCCGGAGTATGGAATTTGTGCCCGGTATGGCGATAGGCTCGCCCCTATCACATTATGGGACCGAAATTCGGCGAAAAGTGGGTGTACTGGTTACACCTCTGCCTACATCTTCGGGGATTACAGGCGTGAGTGTATTAATATTTATTTTTGGACAAATTAATTAATCTAATTTGGACAAAAAATGTATTAGTGAATCAATCATTGATGGCATTTTAACTTTCTAAGTAAATATTTGAAATTCATTGCTATGATTAACATTACAAACAATTTATTTACAATAATTACTAATAGATATTATGATTAATATAAGTATAAGGTTTTAAGATTCCTGCACGTAATTTAAAGATGTTTAATTAAAATTAAATGTTGGAAACAGTTAAGTCTGCAGCTGGCCAATCAATTGTTTGCAACCGGCTCTAATTAACTAGTTTGTAAGCGACAAAAAACGGTAACTACTACCTAGAGATACTTTCGCACTCATTATACTCAGGCTCGTGGTTTTTACATCTTGATCGAAACGATGAAACAGAATGCGTCGAGAGATCGGCTCACATTACTATAATACTGCGACTTTACTGCAATATCTCTTAGATCAAACTCCGTGACGCAGTGGAATCCGGCTCTGAAACGGAAAGCCGCGCGTTCGATTCCCGCACCGAGATGCGAGATTCTCACGACACAAGGCTCGTAGCTTAGTGTGGGGTAAAGGTTATGTTAGGAACTGTTCGGTGTTAAAAAATATAATAGTGCTACTTATATAGAAAAGCCGGGATTCTGGTTTGGTCTAAATAAACCGGTGTTAAGGCATACACATCTCATTTGGAGACAGAGAGAGCACTGCGCCAAATGCTTAAAACGGATAAAAATATTTTTCTCTATATATTAGATTATTCGCTATTTACTACATATTTAAACATCTTTTATATAATGCAATGTATTAAGTTTAATTAAGTCACGAAATTACAACTGCGCCACAGAGGCACTAACATTTTATTTAATTTAATAAATTTCTGCATGAAGTATTATTAAGAAATTCTTAATTTATCTAAAACAAAGTTTTGGTAACCCTGATACAACATAGTAAGTAGTATAAGCAATCATCGATTAAACACAAATTACACTGAGAACGATTGTACGCACACTGATTAAAACCGAGCTAGACTCCTGCTAGTTTCGTATAGACTGCCCCGCGAGCGTTGAGGCTTTCCTTTTTATAGCAAATCTTTCCCCACCGAGTCTATAACTTATCCAATCTACCCACTAATATTTCGTAAGTGACCCCCAATATTTCCATAAAAATCTAAAATACCCTTTCAGTAGTAAGGCACATAGGACTAACAGCAAAATGACACACGAAGTTGATAATATTTATTAGGAACAAGGACGTACAATTTACTTTATCGGTATCACCAAACATAAGTTGGCAGCTGAGAATACTAGTAGCACCGTCAAACAATATTCCAAATTATACTAGACAAAAATATCATGTAACAAATCCATAAATAATAAAAAGCTTTCAAATTTATGCACAGGACAAGGCCAAGATGTAAACTCGTTTACTTTATTGGCTATTAAGAATTTTATATCGCACAATGTAGATTAATTTTTAATAACCATTAAATTGTTATTTTTAGTATTCAATTTATTGATTTATCGGAGTTTTGTAACTTATTCATAGGAGAGAATGTATGAGGTCGTTATAACATTTACGGATTTTAGCATTGTAAGATAGGGGTGGGGTGTGATTAATAACAATAAATTACACAGAGCTCTTTATCATACTATTACTCTAAATTTGTTTTTTACTTATTATTGCACTAAACATTATGGTCATAACTTGACTATACCTAAATATAGTACCATAGTCAATTTCGAACAATCTTAACCCATGAAGAGGCAGTTACTTCTGTTGATAGTACATCCACAGTTCGCCGAATTTAACGGTCTCATAATGCGATAAGGGGCCTATCGCCATACCGGGCACAATTCCAGACTCGGAGCTGATGCTGAATATTTATAGATAGAAAAACTCAAATCACTTTAACCCGACTCGGGGATCGAACTCGAGACCTCAGCACAGCAGTCGTAACGCATGCGCATTACAACAGCACCACCGTGGCAGTCATTACGAGTCGTATATGATTTTATTATTCGTAAATTCGGCGTCTTTCGTGTAGGTCGACGTCCAGTCACGTCACGGTTTACGCTCTGACGAAGCTGTATTCTATCTCACTTACACCTAACATTCAATATATTAGTGGCATTTAGTTAACAAAATTATGATTATAAATAATAATGTATGTAAATAACAAATATGAATTAATCCTACTATATTATCCTACTAACTATAAATGCGAATGGATGGATGTTTGTTACTCAATCACGCTACAACGGCTGGACGGATCTGGTTGAAATTTGGCACAAAGATAGTTTATAGTCTGGAATAGCACATAGGCTACTTTTTATCCCGGAAAATGTACTGTTGCCGCGGTATAGTTTACTTTTTCACAGAGCAAAGGATCGACATGTTTTTGCATAGTGGCAGATTAGGGATCAGAAAATTACATAGGCTACTTTTTATCTCGAAAAAATGCACGCTTCCTATGTAATAGCAAAATATAGAAACATCGAATAGCTTAAGATGCCTCCATGGATTGCATACCTTTTCTTCCAAAAATAACCTCCACGTGGGCGGAGCCGCAGGCAACATCTAGTGGTATATAAACGATAAAATATTTTTATTTGATTTTTGACAGTATCTGCTGAAGTATCACTACTACTTGTTTATCAGTTACAAGTAGAAAATAAATAGGTGAATCTACTTTCGATTTTAAATGAGTTGTTTTTAGCTACAGCTGTACCTTTTACTATTTTATTACCTTGTTAAGTGGAATCGAAAGTTTAAACGATTTCATAGAAAATTGCCAAAGTATTATACTTTCACATTCAAAGGGATTTCCGTACAACATATGAGATACTTATAGTATCCGAATTATCATATGGAATACGAATAAGTACTTTTAGATACTGGTTTGAATTTGGAATGGAAAGCGCTTACGTATACTTTAATAATAATGTTACTCCCAATAGTTACACACATAGTTTTAAAACTATATGTGCAGTAGTGTGTAGTACACACCGTCACAAAACTATTTGTCTCGGTGCGGGGATCGATCCCACGGCCTCTCGTTTCATAGCCGGCTACTCACCCGCTGCGCCATGGACGATGTTGAATCTTCGAATCTATACAAATGATCTACTGCAAAATATTGATAAAAATATTGAACTAAATCCTATGTACATAATATATACTTTAAACAATTTAATCAACTTTAACTGTGTGAATATTATTCGTACTTTTTTCCAACTTAACAAACTCAATAGAAAAGACTTCAACGAGTTACATGGTTGCATAGTGTTTAGAAATAACTTGTTGTAATGTTTTACTCGTGTTTCAAGTCCAAATAACTTGAATAACCATACATGTAAAAATAAAAAAGATACTCGTGGAAGCACTAACATTACTTTTAAAGCAAAAATAAAATTAAATGGTTGGTAAATATTTGAATGTCAGACATGCACAGTTTTGTTTGCATTGCCGCTAACTGGTTTTCAATCTTTATAGTCTATTATAAATTGTTTATGGCGTCTTCAACTATGAGTCTAGTGGTGATACCGTTGCATATTTTTCTTAAAATAAAAGCCTGCAATGTTTGCTATCTATGTTTAAGCGTTCACATGCACAATGTTTGGTTTTGTACGGAATAATTCTTTATTTAAATATGTTAAGGTCTGGTAAAACGGAAACAACTTAGGACTGAGCGTAAAATTTTGTGTGAGAGTTGTAAATCTTATAATGAAGTGTAATAAATAATATATAGACTACTGAGTGGACTAGGAGGGCCCAGAATTCAGCTAGTTCCTTCATGCTTTTGCTTTGCTACGCCAATGGGTAAATGGCACAAAATAAAGCTTGTTATCCAATGTATTACCAATAATATTTTGGAAATTGATATTATAATGGGCGTAAAGAGCTATCATAAATAAATGATTATTGACAGCCTCCGTGGCGCAGTGGACGAGTAGCTGGCTGAGAAACGAGATGCCGCGGGTTCGATACCCGCACTGAGGCAGATGTCTGTGTAATTTGCAAATATTTGTTCAGGTCTAGGTGTTGTGGGGTCGTAGTCTACCAGTTGTTGATGCCTATGATACAGGTTTGGTCTGATATAAGTCAGTGCTATGTGTTTGTTGGTATATTATCACTTGTATAAATTAGCTTGCATACATAAATGGAAATCGTATGCCAATTACATCATGGAAATTTCGATTGGGAAGGTCAGCCGCTTGTCTTTGTCAGTAATTTGTTTAATTATACAAAGTTTGTAATCGGTTGATGTAGATTTGTCCGCAGCCCCATTTGCACTATTCCTCCATAAAAATACTTTAACCGATCTGAGAATCGAATTCGTTACCAGAGAAAGTAACCTATATTTTAATTTAAATCATGCTCAATTTGGGTATCTCGTTTTATATAATATCAATTTTGAGTGTTTTTTTGGCACGACAAAGTGATCACACTGCACCTGATGGTAAGTGCAGTGCCGTCCAGTCAGAGTAAGAAGTAGCGAGAGACAATCTATTCCTCGCTACTGAACACAATCATGCCGACCTGCTGTGTAGCTTCTTCACTCTACGCCATGGGGCAAAGAGTTGAAGAAGCGGTCGAGGGTCTAGTGTCAGAGTACTCAGAAGGCCGCAACAGGGCCAAACATCTTACCCCAATTCTAGACCCCCGACAAAAACCGGATGTTTACTTGCTGAACACCCGGAATGCGACACACTTGCGTGTGCCACTATGGCGGGTTTTACACCCTGTGTACGGTGGCCACTATTCGGGCCGATATGAATATCTTACCACAAGCAAAATGATGCTCGAACGATAAATAAATATAAAGATAGATATCATTTTAAAAAAGTTATAATTTAAGTACTTTACACGTCCGGTCTACCAAGTTCAAGGACTCATTAAAATACAATTGCTGTACGTGAATAACACTATTGTTTAATAGTAGAAGACTTTAAAAAATATGGTCTAATGCTCAGTATACGGTCAGGTATAACTATCTAACTGTATTAGATTCCTCAGTCCCTCGCCCTCTTATTGGTCAAGTACAGAGAGAAAGGGTTAGTTTGAATAGAACTTCATGGCGTATTTTTAACCGACTTCAAAAAAAGGAGGAGGTTAACAATTCGTCGGAATCTTTTTTTTTTATGTATGTTCCCCGATTTCTCGAAGACGCCTGGACCGATTCGAGAATAAAGGCACACATTGGCACCAAGTCAGGATCTGATAATGGGATCTCAGAGAAATCAAGGGCAATTCTCAAATTTTATAGTGACGCATAATTTTAGCTATTTTATTTCAATAAGATTTCCCTCAGATAATCTTTCAATGTTTTAATGTGAGCCTAACGGTTGTATTAAACAAGAAAGTTCCCAGAACGGTATTTAACTAAGTTTACTTTACATTAGCGTATCTGTGTTGCGATGTAGGATGGTTTTCTTGACATTCATTTGACAGATGTAGTTTATTTTTTTTAAACATCCAACAGGTAGCTGCTCGTTACTGTGTTGGGTTGCACACGTTTTCGGATCAGTGTCTTTTTGTATTACATTAATAAAAAGTTTCTATAAATCTTTTAGTATAAACAAGTACATATTCTATTATAGTTGTAAGTTATATTGAATTATCTTTAATATTATATGTAATTACATATATTTAAAATGATGGACGGTTGCCCTCCTCCTGGAGGAGGGAAAGAACCTCCCGACATTACAATGACAGATGACAATTTAAGCGAACGGTCAATAAAGGCTGTCAAGCGATCAGCCCAGTTTGATTCAGTCATCAATCCCGAAAATAAAAAACAAACTAAGTCCCCAGCTGCATCAATCCAACATGTTTATTTTCGACCAGGTTATGAACCTGATAGTATTGTTAAATACAGTGATGGTGACAAAGGACCATACACAGTACTTGTAACGAAAACATTACCTGACCCATCTTCAGGCTATTCAATTAGCCTGTTAAAATTTGCCAAACTTATTCACAAAAGTAAAATAAACGGAATTTTGGTTGGAGGCATCAAATTAGCCGGCCGTAATAAAATTACGGTCCAGTTTACCAGTTCAGTTTTCGCTAACTCATTTTTAGATTGTCCCATTTTGTCTCAACATAAATACTCCGCATCCATACCAAAATTTCAAGTTTTTCGAATGGGGTTGTCAGAGATATTCCCGTGGACTGGACTCTTGAAGAATTTGTTGAGGGCATAACTTGTCCTAGCAGTAGTGGACCTGTCATTAAAGCGAGAAGAATGAATATTAAAAAAGTAGCTGATGGGATTACTTCCTGGGTGCCATCAACCACGGTTGTTGTCACATTTCTAGGGCAATCCCTCCCAGAAAAGATATTCTGTTTTTATTCTTCCCTACCATTAAGTATTTATCGCCTCCCCTCCATACAATGCCGCAACTGTTGTCGTTTTGGTCATATCCAAGCGCAATGTCGCTCAAGATCCCGTTGTTTTATTTGCTCACAAGACCATTGTGGGGATGCATGCAATGTCCCAGATCATAAGATAATCTGTATTTTATGCAGTGGCGATCATAGAGCTACTGATCCAAGATGCCCAGAACACTCTAGACAGAAAGCTATAAAGCTATTAATGTCAGAAGAAAATATTAACTTCATTGACGCATCCCGTAGGTTCCCTTCAGCTAAAAAATCATATGCTGATGTAACAACCCCTAAACATTCTACTTCCATTAATCATAACTCTCAATCTTTCCATCCTTCCGCATCAACATCTTCTCCAGTTCAAACTTCCTATCGAAAAACTATTTTGCGTGAACCTCGAGGCAATCCATCATTAAGTCCCACGTATAATATCACAGAGCATAATAATATTGTAAGCACTCCTAGATCTGCTCAACCCAATGGTTGTGTTTTAAATATCCCTACTTGTGAAAGCCCTACTCCCTCCCCCACCCCTAACGATAATCTGATAGAACTTTTAACCTGCTCACTTATTAATATGATTTCAAAATTTGGCGAAACTTTACCGAACACTGTCACTGTCTTACTCCAAAAATTACTAGAGTCTCTAATAAATGAAAGTGGTAACCTATAAATTCCTACAATGGAATTGTAGGAATATAAAAAACAAGAACTAATATACTTAATTAATAAGTATAATCCCATCTAAGTCTATGGGCGGCGGTGACTACTTACCATCAGGTGGCCCGTCTGCTCGTCTGCCTATCGAGGCACTAAAAAAAAAAAAATTATTTTGGCCATTGCGGAGACTTGGTTGAAGCCAGGTGACTTATATAGGTTATCTGGTTTTTGCTGCCTTCGTGATGATCGAGATGATGGCTATGCTGGATGCGCTATATTAATTCATAAATCCCTTACCTACACCCCACTCCCTATTCCTCCTCATAATTCCAACTTCCACATTGTATCAATAAGAGCAATGAACATAACTTTCGTTTCTATTTATATCCCTCATCCCAATCTTTCCATTATATCTGATACTAGGTGTTGCTCGCGGCTCCGCCCGCGTGGAGGTCATGTTTGGGAGAAAAGTATACAATACAAAATACCAATATTCATGCGTTTAACTTTAAAATGAAGGATTTTCATACAAACTTTCATTCCCTATTTTACCCCCTTAGGGGCGGAATTTTCAAAAATCTTGAAACTTATATTTTTTTTTTTAACTAAAATGCCAAATACTAATTTTCATGAATTTAACTTCAAAAATGACGGATTTTCATACAAACTTTCATCCCCTATTTTACCCCCTTAGGGGTGGTATTTCCAAAAACCCTTCCTTAGTGGATGCCTACGTGATAAAAGGTACCTACTGTCAAAATTTCAAGTCTCTAACCCCAGCCGTTTTGGCTGTGCGTTGATCGATCAGTCAGTCAGTCAGTCAGTCAGTCAGTCAGTCAGTCAGTCAGTCAGTCAGTTTCTTCTTTTATATATACAGATTAAATCCATCCTTTCAAACCTTCCTGCTCCATATCTTATTTTAGGCGATTTAAACTGCCGCCATACTCTTTGGGGATCGCATTGCTCTGATTCCATTTCTTCCTCTATTTTAGAAATGATGGATGATCTGAATTTATGCTTGATTAATGATGGATCTGCGACTCGTAGGGTCTCTCCATCCCAAAATAGAAGTGCCGTTGATCTTACTCTAGCTTCCCCCAATTTATCTTCTTCCATTATATGGAATGTCCTCTCCAATTCTTATGGGAGTGATCACTTCCCTATTTTGTCCACCCTTTCGCTGCCTTCCCCTACCTCTCCTCCTCCCGATACTCAACCACTCTTAAAGTTTAGATTACCTCAAGCTGACTGGGACAAGTTTTCATTACTGGTTGACATTGATACATCCTCACTTTCTCAGATAGATTCTCAAAATTTTCATGTAATATATTCCAAATTCATCTCTTCTCTTCTAAATGCTGCACATCTGTCAATTCCTCTTAAAAATTCGGCTTGCAATAAAATCCATTCCCCTCCTTGGTGGGATTCAGATTGTACGAGTATGATAAAAGAGCGTGATAGAACGGAAAATGCGTATATTGCCAACCTAACAATGGAAAACTATATTATTTTTAAAAAAACTTCTGCTGACTGCAAAAAGTTATTCGCTAGAAAAAAGGTTTTAAGCTGGCGTAATTTTTGTGAATCTCTTTCTCCGCGATCACCTTCCGGCCTAGTATGGAAAAAAATTAAATCTTACTGAAGAATATTTGTTGCTCCTCAATCAAATTCCATTCCTCTTGGTTTGAAGACTTTATTAATAATTTAGCTCCTCCATATGTTCCTACCCTGGATAGTATCCTTATACCATTCCCAGCCTCCTCCTCTTTGGATAGTATGAATGAATCATTCTCTTATCCTGAACTGTCATGTGTCCTTGATAATCTCCATGACTCTTCTCCTGGCATTGATGGGATTACTTATTCATTCATTACAAGATTAACTAAATCCTCTAAAATAACATTTCTAAATCTAATTAACTACATATTTCTCTCTGGTGTCATCCCCAGTTCATGGAAAACTCAAATTGTCATCCCTATTTTAAAACCAAATAAAGATCCCAACTCCTTTTCCTCATACAGACCTATAGCTCTGTCCTCAGTTGTAGCTAAGATTCTAGAACATTTAGTCAAAAATAGACTTGAATGGATCCTGGAAAATCGTGGTTTACTTTCCAATAGCCAGTACGGATTTAGGAAGGGTATGGGAACTATGGACAGCTTGAGTAATTTCATTACAGACATACGAATCTCATTTTCAAAAAGTCAACATACAATTGGGGTATTTTTAGATGTAGCCGCAGCTTATGATAATGTTATACTTCCAATACTCAGGCATAAAATGCAACAGCTGAGTATCCCTGTGAGGCTTATAAACATTATCTGCAATCTTTACATGGCACGTTCTATTGTCGTTAGACATCAGGGTTCATTTTCCTCATCAAGGGTGGTATGGAAGGGATTACCCCAGGGATCAGTTTTAAGTCCATTACTTTATAATGTATATACTTATGATCTTGATCAGTCTGTAAATAATTTCTGTGAAATTTTGCAATATGCAGATGATTTAGCTCTCTATGTATCTTCCAAATCCATACAGGAAGCTAGTTTAAAACTCAACTCAGCATTATCATATCTGGGTATATGGCTAGATGAACATGGACTATCCCTATCTGTAGATAAGTGTAATGCTGTTATTTTTTCTAGGAAAAGATGCCTTCCATTAGTTACTCTTTCATATAATAACCAAAATATATGTTTTAAAGACAATGTAAATTTTTTAGGTCTTATATTAGATGCAAAGTTAAATGGCATTCAACATCTGAATTATATTTTAAATAAATGTGAGAAAAACGTTAATATTTTAAGAGCCCTTTCAGGAGTCCGTTGGGGTTCCCATCCCTTCTCTCAAAAGATTCTTTATAATGCTATAGTCAGAAGTCATTTTGACTATGGTACATACCTTCTGGAACCTTGTAGCAAAATGGCAATGAATAAATTGGATAAAATACAGTCGAAGTGTCTCCGCATAATATGTGGTGCCATGAAATCAAGTCCAGTTGCGGCAATGCAGGTAGAGTGTCTTGATCCCCCTCTCTCTTTACGAAGACAATATTTAGCTGATCGTTACTTTTTCAATATATGCCAATACTCCTCGCATCCCCTCATTAACAAATTACACTCCCTGTCACATTTAGTTTCTACTTCCCCATATTGGACTAATAAAAGTACTCCTCTACTTTTAAACTCACATAACAAATTAAAAAACTTTAATGTTCCTGTTCACTTGTCCACTCTTAATCCCATTTTTGAGTTTGACTATAATTCTCTAATCTATCAGCCACAAATTATTTTTAACTTCGGCATTGATAAGCAGTGCCTAGTAGCTAACCAAATTTTCTTTAATCACATTCAGGAAAAATGGCCAGACTGGTTTACTCTTTTTACTGACGGATCCAAAATGTCCAGTGGAAGTGATGTAGGAGCAGCTGTATGGTTCCCCAAATATAAAATTATTTTAAGCTTCAAGCTTCCTCCAGATTCTTCTACCTTTACAGCTGAATCTATTGCATTATTGGAGGCAGTTTTATATGTAGAATCCCACTCATTGAATAAAACTATAATTTTTTCAGATTCTTTAAGTTGCTTGCAGGCTATTTCGAGACATCCTTTTTATTGTAAAAATAATTATTTTCCCATTCTATTAATTAGACAAACATTGTTCCGCTGTTTTTCCCTAGGTATTGATGTAGTGTTAGCTTGGATTCCCAGTCATGTTGGCATTAAAGATAACGAAGTCGTAGATCAACTAGCAAGGGATTCTTGTCAGCTTGGCACTTCAAATCATTATCTCCTTTTTAATAATGACATTCGTCTCAGAGCTAAACCTGAAATGATTGAGAATTGGGCTCAATATTGGCATAGTACCAGACAAATAAAGGGTAAGCATTACGGTTTGTTACAACCTAATATTCCTACTAGACCTTGGTTTTTCAAGTACCAAGACTTTGATAAGCGAACTACATCCTCAATTATTAGACTTCGACTGGGACACGTTTGCTCTCCTGCTTTTCTCGCTAAGCTGCATATTAAATCACTCTCTGTGTGAATGTGGTCTGGACGAAGGTACTCCTCAACATATCTTCTTTTCCTGTCCATTACATCGCCCCATTTATGACATTCTCCCCAATAATGTTGCCCGTCCTATAAATTTAAAATGTCTTTTAACTTTGAATTGTCCTTCGTATGTAATGGTATTAAACAGATTTATAAATGATAATAATGTTTTTTTATAGTCTTTTAACTCTTCTTCGAACTTATTCTGATAAATAAAACTTACAATTTATCTATTATATTAAGTATATATATTATCTATTTATAGCATTTATTTATTTTCCTTTTTTACTATAATTATTTAAATATCTATTTTACGTGTTCACAGATGTTATTGAACTTATTTCTAAAACCGATCAAATTCTATTATTTAATTTTTCCTAAACCTTAGTGTGATCCAACCTTGACACTGGCAGAATCATGTATAAGTGGAAGCCATAAATTTTAAAAAAGAAGAAGAAGAAGAAACATCCAACAGTCAAACATATATCCTGACCTCATAGTAAGATACATATATCTTGTATCGTAGCTATCAAGGAACTAAGAGAGGCTTTTGGTCTCACAACACCCAGACCTGAGACAAATATTTGTGGTTCATACAAACATATGTCTCAGTGCGGGCATCCTCTGGCCTCTCGTTTAACAACCAGATGGAGTAGATCTGTATATATAAAAGAAGAAACTGACTGACTGACTGACTGACTGACTGTTCGATCAACGCACAGCCTAAACGGCTGGGGTTAGAGACTTGAAATTTTCACAGTAGGTACCTTTTATGACGTAAGCATCCACTAAGGAAGGGTTTTTGGATATACCACCCCTAAGGGGGTAAAATAGGGGATGAAAGTTTGTATGAAAATCCGTCATTTTTGAAGTTAAATTCATAAAAATTACTATTTGGCCTTTTAGTTAAAAATAAAAAATAAATGTTTCAGGATTTTTGGAAATTCCGCCTCTAAGGCGGTAAAATAGGGGATGAAAGATTGTATGAAAATCCGTAATTTTTTAAGTTAAACGCATGAGTATTTTGTATTGTATACTTTTTCTCCCAAACATGACCCCCACGCGGGCGGAGTCGCGAGCAACAGCTAGTTAAAATATAAAGGAGTCGTGTGCAATAGAAGAGGTTAAAGTAACTGACACAAAATTTAATTTTACAAATGAAGTTGCGAATATTTCAACTGTTAATGAACATAGCGTTGAGCAATGCAGACTATTTGTGCTATAATGAGATTATACGGATCAACTTTATGAAAAAACATTAAATGAGAAGCTTGCTCAAACAAAGTCATCAATCATAATATTTTATAGACAACATAACGGTAGCAATGTGAATACACACTTGGAACTGATTTAAAAGGCCAACTTCGAACATAATACACTAGTGTTTACTCGCACTTCCACTCGAGTATTTTTTTAAGACACAGATTTATATTATTTCTGACACAAGATAAAGATAAGTCACTATCAAATTTTAATAACAAAAGAGTGGTGCCAAACATTCATACATGCATTTCAAATATTATCGTATAGTTATGTGTTAGCAGCGATAGCCTAGTTGGTTGCGGTACGAACTGTAAAGACGAAAGTCGTATGTTTGGAACCGAAGTGTGGACAGTGTTTAATACAGGGCTAATATTATCTTTTATTATATAGTTATGTTCTTGCCAGTTCTATTTCGGTACGGCATAATGACTCACGCTCTGAATTGAGCACGATGCACAAAAAATATAATCCGAATTGAATTTTGAAACTGTCTCAAGTCATGCTTGGTAATGTGTAAATAAATGTAGTTCTGTGTACTAATGATCATTCACGACTACACCATTTGTTCGTTTCAAATTCAACAATCACACATAATTTTTATTTAGCTTTTTCGGTGCTTTAGTACAGACATATAAAACAATATAATACGAAATTACAATTTTGCTCCATTTGAAGTCATTTTCTTGAAAACTCTATCAAAGTAAAGTCGATAGTTAATTAAATAATTCAATACTAAGTAACTAACTAACTAACTTTAATATATATGTATTTTTGTCGTCAATAATCATAAATTGTAAACCACAAGATATAGCAGTTTAGAAAAGTCGCTTTCCCCCAACTCTTCCAAGGGCAATTATTAGATGGATGAGATTTTAAACACACACATACACACATACACTCACGCCTGTAATCCCCGAAGGGGTAGGCAGAGGTGTAACTAGTACACCCACTTTTCGCCGAATTTCGGTCCCATAATGTGATAGGGGGCGAGCCTATCGCCATACCGGGCACATTTTCCAGACTCCGGGCTAATACTGAAGAATTTCTAGATAGAAAAACCCAATATCACTTTACCCGACCCGGGGATCGAACCCGAGACCTCAGCACAGCAGTCGTAACGCATGCGCAATTACAACTGCGCCACCGAGGCATGAGATTTTAAAATGATAAGAATATTAAATTAACAAACATAAAATATATATTTTTTATTAAATGAATATGATATAGTTACATAACGTGTGTAACATTATTTAAACACACATTAGATTATACAAAAAAAATATATACTCTAATAATTTCATTTTCAAATTTCTCTTTTAATTTCCTTAACATAAAAAGTTGCACTTTTATTCACGTCTCACAACATCTAAAGTAATATCGAAAAAGTGGTAAAATATAAGTTAGAGAAAGAATAAATTTTGTTCTATTCAATTAGAATTAGTGACCGACCGAATGTTCGGTTTCGGCAAGTTTCACTCACATACCGGTCAAAAACGTAACCGCTTCGCCGTATTCGCTTCGCCGTAGTCGGGTAAAAATAATGGTAATATCAAACAAATATATAATTTTTATGAAATAAACCAAATTTACTGCCTCGGTGGCGCAGTTGTAATTGCGCATGCGTTACGACTGTTGTGCTGAGGTCTCGGGTTCGATCCCCGGGTCGGGTAAAGTGATTTTAGGTTTTTCTATCTAGAAATTCTCAGTATTAACCCGGAGTCTGGAACCTGTGCCTGGTATGGCGATAGGCTCGCCCCCTATCACATTATGGGACCGAACGGTAGGCAGCGGCTTTGCTGTGCCCTGGCATTGCAGAAGTCTATGGGCGGCGGTGACTACTTACCATCAGGTGGCCCGTCTGCTCGTCTGGCTATCAATGCACTAAAAAAAAAAAAAAAATCGGTGAAAAGTGGGTGTACTGGTTACACCTCTGCCTACCCCTTCGGGGATTACAGGCGTGAGTGTATATGTATGTATGTAAACCAAATTTCACTAAACAATAGATTTTAACATGTCTGAAAAGTTTCGGTTTCGGTTTCTATAGAAATTCCTGTTTCGGTCGGATACTAATTGAATCCGATTTTTGTGGTCATAAACCATTATGTGGTTTCGTAAAAAGACATATTATAGTTATTAGCAACTAAGACATCTCCACGTCATTTGTAATAGTCTACTTCCGTACGAGAAAAGTGGAGCGACTACGTGCAGAGATAATGTTTTGAATAGCTTAGAAAATATACATTTTCTACTACTCAATACATATAGTTCTACAAGATAGTAATGACGTGTGTGATATTATTCGATTCTTACAGGATGATAGGTTTTAATTTTCTTACTCAGTTATAAGAACTAGTACTCCGATCTAGGACATTTGTACTATGTATATCAATCTATGTAGTTCAAATGTACTAATTCAGTCCTATTTTACTAGTACCGTAATATAGGAGTGCAGTAGTGCATGGTAATAGGTATTAGGTAGATAGAGATTATCGATACTCAATCTAGGTCTGAACGAGAATGTATGTACTAATTTATTTATTTAATTTTAGAGTTACCAAAAGAAGATACATTAATCATTTAATCATCATTTATTTTTTTAATTACAAATATATCAAACCAAAACAGAAATAAAGCTCAATGTTCCTCCGTAAACAGGCAACTACAGCATACAATGAGTGACTTATTATAATCATAATTGTTAAAAATATATTCTTGAATCTATAGGAATGGAACAATCATAAAATAAAATGAACATACAGTCAAGAGTATACAAACAATAACAAACTAGTAATAATTAAAAAAAATTAATTAAAATTAAAAGAAGAAACAAAAATCGATATTCTTCATCCGATATTGAAAGAATGGGTCCTAATTATGCCCAGTGTGACTTAATTATTTTTTTGAAAGAATACAACTCATTGTAGAAAATATCCAGATTCAGTGTCCGTGGTAGGTAGTTATATAATTTTATCATGCGTCTTATTGGTGAATTGGCACCCATGTTTGTTTTGTGAAAACGACTCTTGAACAGTTTATAAATATATATTATATATATTCGGACGCAGTAAGGTTCTTGGGACAGATATATTTATCCTGCTCAGTAATTAATGTACGAAGGTACTATTAACCATCTGTGCATGAAAATGTTCAATCTCGGACAACGTGTAGAATGTATTTTTATTAGTACCTACTAAGTATAGTACATATATTGCAAAAGTTTAGTTTCTACACTTTATATAAATAATTGAAATAGCAAAGTTTACGTTAGTTGACTAGTTACAGTTTTGACTTCTGCACAAATCAACGATCATTTTTTTTATCTATGGATCTCTCTTTACCAGGCGCCATCATCCAGAAGAGTTTTATGGGGATACATTCAGAGAAATTTATATATAATAAAACGATGTAGGCTGTATTTTGTCTGTAAACTTGTTCGCGCATCATCTAAGATATTTCTGAAGCAGGTTTTATTACTACGTTACATTAAATTCCAGTTAACCTGTATTCAATGAGTATTTTATTTAATGGGAAAGGTATAAATAATGTGGAGTAACTATCATGCGGATGGAACCGCGACTAAACTGTGTTATAGCAAAATAGAGTTTCATTGTTTTATGTATCAGTATTATAAACTGTCCTAAATATAAGTCGTGCAGACCAAAACTAAAGTTTTTATTTCTTAACCATAGACTAATAATATGCATACCAGTACTACAGTTTTGCTGGTGGTAGGATATTCGTATCCGCCCGGATAGCGACCACCGTACACAGGGCGAAAATCCCGCCATAGTGGCACATGCAAGTGTGTCGCGTTCCGGGATCAGCCAGTGTATGTCCGGTTATCGTCGGGGGGCTAGAGTTGGGGTACGATGTTTGGCCGTGCGGGTATAAGCCGGTTCACAGTCGGTTGGAGGCGTGTTGATCCGTCGGCCAGGAAGACCTGTAGAAACGGTGGTACCGCTGGCCGCCCGCGGTACAGTACAGGGGCCCAATCGTGGCTAACCACCACGAGAGGCGGCCCCACCATGCCGCGCATAATCTTTGGTGGGTCCGTCGTGCCGGTTGGTGACCGGATGTGGGGTCCCGGCGGCCTATCCCGGGAGGGTACGGGGGCCCTTCCGTCCGGCGGATCAGCTCACCTCCTCTCTTAGTGGACCTCGGTTTTACGGCCTTCTGACTACTCTGACACTAGACCCTTGACCGCTTCTTCACCTCCTCCTCCCATAACTCCATGTCAGTGCATACAAAGAGAGCAGGTTTTACAGCGGTGCGTAACCCCACCACCGCCTTCACAATGGAGTTCGCTAACATCCGCGGACTCCATTCTAATCTTAATGCCGTCCACCACCATCTTGAGACGGCCCGGCCTGCTCTGCTCTTCTTGACGGAGACGCAGATTTGTAGTCCGACCGATACTTCATACTTGCTTTACCCGGGATACTCGCTTGAAGAATGCTTCAGGCCGAGGGCCGGGGTATGCCTGTATGTTCGGTCGGACGTCTGCTGTCGCCGTCTGCGCTGCATGGAGGACCCCTCCTTCTCCACCCTGTGGGTACACGTCGACCTCGGCTCCCAGAGTCGGGTTTACGTGTGCCTTTACAGTTCACACGACGGGGACGTAGAGACAACTCGGCTATTTAATTATATTAGCCAGGCGACAGACGACGCGCAGGAGCAGTTTCCAACAGCGGAATTGATAGTTCTGGGGGACTTTAACGCACACCACGAGTTGTGGTTGGGCTCCTCCAGAACTGACCATGCCGGCAGGACTGCTCATGCATTCGCTTTGACGAATGGCTTGACACAGCTGGTGGACCAGCCTACCAGGATCCCAGATGTGGCAAGTCATGCGCCCTCTCTGCTGGACCTACTGCTGACGAGTCATCCAACCGGGTATAAAGTGACGGTTGGTGCTCCCCTGGGTACCTCCGATCACTGCCTGGTTGGGACGTCGGTTCCTTGCGCTTTGCCTCCACGTCCCGTGAAGGTCAAGCGCAGGGTCTGGCACTACTCGTCGGCAGATTGGGATGGTATGCGGGATTACTTCGCATCCATCCCTTGGCGGCAGCGCTGCTTTGATGGAAAGGATCCTTCAGCGAGTGCCGACGCCATTGCTTGCGAGATCAGAATAGGAATGGAATATTACATTCCTTCCTCTGAGATCGCAGACAAGGGCCGAGGACGCTCCTGGTTCAATCGTGCATGCGCCGATGCTGTTGGCAAGAAACAGGCGGCGTATCGTGCTTGGATGGTCGATGGTCTTGGGGGTCGCGCTACGAAGGATCCCAACCTCAAGTCACTCAAAGCAGCCTATAACCGTGCTGCCAAGGTCTGCAAGAGGGCGTATGTTAAAGCGGATGCCCAGCGCGTCTCCAAGATTGGAGCTTTGGCCGATAACCCAACAAGCAGTCGTGCTTATTGGAGCTTGGCTAAGGCCGTCCAATCTAATTTCTGTCGCCCTTCGCTGCCACCGCTGAGATATCGAAATGGAACACTAGCCCATAGCTTGCAGGAGAAGGCCGATTTACTGGCAAACCTCTTCGCGGCTAATTCGAGACTCGAGGACTGCAATGCTCATTTACCAACTACGCTGCCCGGTTGCGGTCACACAATGCCTGATATCCGTATCAGACATTGTGATGTGCGGCGTAAGCTGCAGTCTCTCGACGCCCGGAAGGCTAGTGGTCCTGATGGTATCCCAGCGCTTGTACTTAAAAAGTGTGCAGCGGAGTTGTCTCCTGTACTGACGCGCCTATACCGATCGTCTTACCTCTCAAGTATTGTGCCTGAATCTTGGAGGGAGGCTAATGTGCAGCCGATCCCCAAAAAGGGTGATAGGTCAGACCCTAACAATTATCGCCCAATCGCCATAACCTCAGTGATGTGTAAAGTCATGGAGCGACTGATAAACAGCCAATTAGTTCGCTACCTAGAGGATCACTCGTTGATCAATGACCGCCAATACGGTTTCCGTCATAACCGATCAACGGGTGATCTTCTAGCGTTCGTATTACATCACTGGGGGGAAGCGATTGACAAGCATGGCGAGGCTCTGGCTGTGAGTCTCGACATAGCCATAGGTCTGGCATCGTGGCCTTCTCTCCAAGCTCCCGGCATACGGTCTGCCCGACAACCTGTGCAAGTGGATTTCCGGTTTTCTGCATGGGCGTAGAATGCGTGTCCTCGTTGATGGACACGCTTCGCAGCTCATGTCAGTAAATGCCGGAGTACCACAAGGTTCTGTGATTTCGCCCCCCTTGTTTCTTCTGCATATCAATGATATGTTGTCGCTTGGCAACATTCATTGCTATGCAGACGACAGCACGGTTCATGGGCGTTATAGCAGCAAGCCTCCTGGTTGCCGGGCGGATACTGAGAGGAGACGAGAGGATCTTGTCATTGAGAATGGAAATTGGAATGGAATACTGCTCGCACCTCTGGGACGGTTCCGCAAGGTACCTTCTCGATGCCTTGGATGGGTTGCAGCGGCGGGCCATCCGCATTGTGAATGATGCAGACGTGAGTAACAGCCTGGAGCCGCTACAGCTGCGTAGGGATATTTCCTCGCTCTGTTCTACCGTCTGTATCATGGCGAATGCTCTGAAGAATTGTTTGATCTTATCCCATCCTCTCCCTTCCATACCAGAACCACGCGTACTGGCTTGCGGAGCCACAGCTTCGTGGTGTCTACTACCCCGGCCCGAACCAAGAGGTTCGCAAATTCGTATTTTTGCCGCACCATCAAGCTGTGGAACAGTTTGCCAGCTACCGTGTTCCCTCCTTCCTATGATCCTGGGTCCTTTAGGCGTAATGTGAAGAAGCTAAACAGCAGGCCGGCATGTTTGTGTTGAGTAGCGGGGGATAGACTGTCTCTCGCTACTTGATACTCTATCTGGACTGCACTGCGCTTACCATCAGGTGCAGTGTGGTCACTTTGCAGCGCCAGAATAAAAAAAAAAGTACAGTACGAGACATGTACGACATCTTCCCTCTTTTTAAAATTATGCCATAACAGAAAGACGTGCAGACAAAAACTAAACTTTTTATGTATTAACCATAGACTAATAATATACATACCAGTACAGGTACAAACAAGAAGTTAATTTAATCTTTTAAAGTTTCAAAACGACAGTAATTGCTTGTTTTTGTTTTTTCATTGCTTATAAAAAGTACATAATCTCATCGGAACAGCATGCGTCGAACGTCTGCGAGTATGAATTTCTCTCACGTTTCACTACCTTCTTGGAAATTGTTATGAAAAACCGATAGAATGGTCTTAATTGGATATTTTTTAACACGTCCAGTATTTTAATTATAAGCGTGACAAGGCAGATAATCTTATCTGTGTAATCAATCAATGTGTAATTGTCTCTCGCTACTCGATATTCTAATTGGACTGCATTGCGCTTACTATCAGGTGCAGTGTGGTCACTTTCCGTGCCAGGATAAAAAAAATCAAGGATTTCTACATCACATATTATATATTTACACGCCAATAAGCATCCAAAAGTGTATAAAAAATAGTGATTTGGTAATCTCTACTATTTAAAATAGAGCTGTTAATTAAAGCTTAAAATATAACCAAAATATATCAAACCAGAAACTCGTAATACACTTTAAAACGTTCGCCATTTTTTAGACTCTTCTTTCTACATCAAACATGAATGGATAACTACCTGTAAAATAGCATAAAAAACAAAACCCTGGGGCAAAATTCCCGGTGATCCGGCAGATGTTTTGCACCTGTTGTTGTGAAGGGCTACCCGAACCACCTTGGGCAAGATTTCTTTTTACTTTTTATTAAGATTCGCTACGCGTATAACTGTATAGAGTGCAGGTAGACCCCGATTCGTTTCCTGGTAATGGTAAATGGTAACGTATTATTCTGTCGGAAGGAAAACGACTGAATTCTTTGTGATATTTTTTGAATAATACATGTTTTTGATGTTTTAACTTTATTCACATTAATTGTTGGTTGCGACTAATCCCGTATGCATCAAATGTTAGAAACTACACAAGTGATAGAAGTTTAGGGCAACGAGCAATTTTTTCTTCAATGATCTCTATCTCTCTCTCTCCTATGTATTTGTTATTCCCATAATTTCCCATCACCATCACCATTCATGGGGTGGGGTCTGCTTTACTAGTATTTTACTTCCACTTCGCCCCATTCGACTTATCGTTTTCGGTAACGTCGCAGGAACTAAGATCTTTTCTGAACACATCTGTCCTTTTGGTTTTATTCCAATCGACGTAGCGCTACTAATTAAAATAAGTAATTATGTCATTTTTTTATTATATAGAAAATGCTTTGTTCCACTTCTTTTAATTCGTAGCGTTACGTCGAATGGACTTCACTCATCGACACAAAATGCTTACTACTACCATAGTTCACACTATTCTTCCGGAAATATCGACGGGTTTGATTTTATAAAGAATAGCGTGTGTTTTAATCATCGCGTTAAAAAGCCAATGTTTTCAGATATTTTTGAGTTTCGTTAGTATTTATGATAAATCGAAACCTCCAGAGAATCACTCTGGTAAGTATAAAGTTCACCACTTATAAATAGTTTTAGAAAAAAAATAAGATTACATTGATACTGCGTCTACACTCCGAACAGCAATTATATTGAGCTTATATGCGTTCGCTTTATTAAGAACATATAAATCCTTGATACACATGTCAGCAGGTGGTGTACCAGTTACTGGCAGGTCAGCATGCCAGGTGCTAGCTTTCTGGGTCAAAATGCCATGGTTATGAAGAACGAAAAATCGTTTGTAAATATCCCTCCCCGCTTTCTAGCAGGTGAGACAATAGGAACACTTTCGATATAGTACTAGTTCGTATGCCATCATACTAGTTACTAGCAGAAAGATTGTGTCACATTCATTTTGCACTGGGCCTGTAGGTACGAAGAATGGATGCAGTATTCAAACTGAAGAAGTGGCTGCCATTAAAATACTGTGTGTTAAATATTTCAATTACAACAACAAACTGATTCAACAAAAAAAAACCCCTACATTCTAAAAATTTACGCGGGCAAAGCTGCGGGCACAATCTATTCAAGATAAATCGATTATTATTTGTGACAGATAATACAGCCATTCTTTAGAAACATTACCTAAATACTTTAATATATTTGAATACACGATGCTTTAATCAAAAATAATAGCAAAAGTCTCTAATGTTTCGAATCTCGAGTTTTGGAACGTATTTCTATTTAAATAATTGTTGTAATATTGATGTGTAGTCAATCATGTTAATTTGTCAATCAACAAGCGCTACTACGTGCTTGAGACATATTTCACTACTGTATTACGAGTATTTGGACACCGCGCCTGCGTTGTACTGTCTAGTGAGCGATGTACCGTTCCAAAACCGAGTAACCGCTAGCCAGACGAAAACCATTTTCAAAATCACTCAAATTATTCCGGCACTTGAAACATAAATAACACGACATAAATTTGAAATTCGAAATAATATTTTAGAGAACGTGATTTAGAACATTCTAAATCGACATTTTGGATAACATTTCTTTCACTATCATCATGTCGGCTAATGAACATCAAAACATACTAATATACGGAAGTACCAGTTATCAAAGAAATCTGCAGTCATTTATCTACAACATTGCAGTTATAGCGTGAAGCAAGAGCCATTTGAAATTAATTCCCACAAAAATTTATCGCGGGTTGCATCACTTGACATTCACTAGTCATTACCGAGATTAGAACATCGCTTATGTGAAAGTGTAAACTAGGGTTACCAATCCCGGAATTCAAATACTAGGATTTGAAGTTAGAAAAACCAGGACAATTCAGTTTAAAAACAGGACGCATCTTTGTTTTAAAATAGCGTAAACACTTGCGAGCCGAGACGCGCGCCGCCCCTCAAGTAATGATTGCAAAAGTGGTATGCGAATTTTAAAATACAGGACCTTATCAGGACGCTGCTTAAAAACTATCCAGAACATCCCAGGACACTCTAAAAACCAGGATATGTCCTGTGAAAACAGGACGGTTGGCAACTCTAGTATAAGCACAATGTATAATCAAATTATGCGCGCCAAAGTGTCGACTACCGACAACAAATGTCACACATTAATAAATGATGTAAGTGGAATATTAATTTTTTTACATGTAAGCGTTGTTTAGTATGATAATTATGGTGTGCTATGGTCATTACCGGTTTAATGAGTAGACTAATATTATCACCTGGTTCTTCTGACTATTGATTAAAGGGTAGCAGCAAAGTGGCTCAGCTTTAATTAGCTGTGTATCATATAAATATAAAAACAATATAATATTTATATCTGTGAGGTATCAATAAATATAGTGCACGGGCACACGATGACATTTCAGATTGGTGGCGAGCGGACGGTCTTGTTGTTTTTTTTTAGACTGGCGCGGCAAAGTGACCACACTGCACCTGATGGTAAGCGCAGTGCCGACCAGATAGAGTATCAAGTAGCGAGAGACAGTCTATACCTCGCTACACAACATAATCATGCCGGCCTGCTGTTTAGCTTCTTCACACTACGCCTAAAGGACCCAGGATCATCGGAAGGAGGAAACACGGTACCTGGCAAACTGTTCCACAGCTTGATGGTGCGGCAAAAATACAAATTTGCGAACCTCTTGGTGCGGGCCGTGGTAGTAGAATTGTGTACCTACTTACTGAAACTTAGTTGTTTTATTGTAGTGTATAAATTATATAGGGCTCTACTACGGACATCACAATATCCATGAATTTCACTGTACTCAATGTGCTAAATCTGTCCTACGGTTTTTTATTTAACGTTATGATGAATCTAACATATAATATTTAATTACCTAATGATTGCATGACCTTGAACTAATATTAAAATTTAAAGATTTGCCATTTCGAACTTATTCGTTTTCAACATATACTGTGCGAAATGTGCAGTGTCTCACATATTCTCATATCGATCGTCGCATTCCGTTAGCAAGTTGAATGACCATCCGTACCACTCACCACTAATGACATCCTTATATTTCACCGCTTATAGTGCGTTCTGCGGGATGAAATAATTATTCCAATCCCACGTAAAATGCGGATGTGATTTATCGAATGGCTTTACCGGAGTTAGAATTTTATATTTCCCTCAAATTTTTTTTGTAGAAATTTTGTGGTTTACTTCCAACTCCTCGGCACAATTACTGGTTTAGTGGAAGGTAGGCAGCGGCTTTGCTGTGCCCTGGCATTGCAGAAGTCTATGGGCGGCGGTGACTACTTACCATCAGGTGGCCCGTCTGCTCGTCTGCATATCAAGGCACTAAAAAAAAGGTTACTTAAATTAACAAACCGGTAAAGTTCTGGGTTTAAGTTCTAGGTAGAAAACACAGCTGGTGTTATTGATTTTCGACAATAGCACAACTTCCCGGGGTCGGAGTTTGTACTCGATATGATGATACTCGTCATGTCATGAGATTGAAACAAGCCCATGTCCGATACAAGGCAAAAATTAAATATATATGACACTAGCGGGCCCGGCAGACGTCGTCTTACCTGGGCAAGCAGCGCCACACCGACTGCAGCGACATCTGCCGGGCTGATTTGTGAACATAAACCATCCAGGGCGCCACCCAAACGCATACAAAAAAAAATCATTAAAATCCGTCCAGCCGTTTAGGAGTTCAGTGACATACACACGTACAGTAGAATTATATATATAAAGATGTCCACGGCAAATCCGTATAATTTTTAAAAGTCGATCTTATTTGTTATTTAATACTATCGAACCCCTTTTCCAGTATAAGGCTATTAGTGAAGTACTTGTGAAGTACAATTAATAAATAAAAACTTTTTATTTATTAATTGTATTAGGCGGATTTTTTTGTGGTTTGATATACGTAAGCTTATAAAAACCCATAAAAGGCATATGGAAGCCATCATAGTATGTCATAGGGCCGTATACGAAAAAGGCCTACTTACTTAGAAATACTAACAACTGACAACATTTTTAATGTCCGATCAGACATACATTTTCAAGAATATTTTTATAATGCCTCAAATTGATGAAATCCTCAGTAAACAATAAACTGGTATTTAGTTTGCGTGTCGATAAATGTGGTGCGACGTCACTTTTCAAATTATAACACAAGCGAGAAGTCGCCCAAGCGAGGCTTAATTGGCTTAACTTTGCTCACCTACCTTAGTATGTATTGTAGC
Organism: Laothoe populi; assembly: GCA_905220505.1. Classification (NCBI taxonomy): domain Eukaryota; kingdom Metazoa; phylum Arthropoda; class Insecta; order Lepidoptera; family Sphingidae; genus Laothoe; species Laothoe populi. The sequence continues at coordinate 4,878,290 of HG992165.1, forward strand.
CTCACAATTATCGCTGATTACCGACATATGGTCAATAGAAAGAAAGAAAGAAAATCTTTTATTTGGCCATAATCACCAGACCAGGTGGCAATAAACGATGAATACATAAAACAAATAAAAAAAACTTTAAGGGCTACAGGTACACAAATAAAACAAGAAAAAGTCTCCCGGCATACTTATGCGCCCCAGCCACCCGTGTCCGAAGCATGACGAAAAAGGCCACAGGCTCAGCGTCCGCCAGGTGGGAGGGCCCACCTGACACTGATTTTCAGCAAGGGCCAAGGAGTTTCACACGGATGCCAGCATAAATAGTACAAAATGTTAATATATATTAAAAAATAAAATAACAATAATGAAAATAATACATGGTTACATAGTTATAGTTAGTAAATAGAATATAATAGAGATATAGAGCAATAGAGTTCGAATTCCATATTTGGACCAAGATTAATGCCTAAAATGAAGATTGTAGCTACTATTAAACTTGTAGACATCACGTTTTATGTTACAACACCTTGATTTGTAAGCGATAGTCTCGCCCCCTTTCAGCGATAGGCTCGCCCCTTTCAAGATATGCTCGCCCCCTATCGCATTATGGGACGGTATTAAGCTCGACGAAATGCGGGTGTACTAGTTACACCTCTGCCTACCCCTTCGGGGATTACAGGCGTGTGTATATGTATATCTTAATTTTTCTATAGAGCAGAACCCCTGCAAACTGGCAAAAGTTATTTAATGACTGAAGTGGTCTAAGTTGCTCATGGACACAATGGAGAAACTTGCACTTCAAGTCATTGTTTTGTGGTGAACCATGCGCCCCAACCGGCACATTTACGGTGTGGTAAAATTGTCTACAGCACCGTGGTACCATATTAACAAACCATTCAAACTTTCATCCTACTTTTATACCAATCTACAGACGGTGTAAGTTGCACTAATCGTCAAACTATAACAAGTTCAAAGAAATTACTGAGATGTCTGCTGATCTAAACGTTATAAAAAATCATATTTTATATGTTAAATATGTTCTCAAATAATGTAAAAACAAAAGATTTAGGTTTACAAATCATCTTTAAAACCACTAATTCTTTTATCGTATAACCTTTATTAAAATAAGTGTGATATCTTTATACATTACTCACAGTTATAACGTGCCGTAAAAATAGAGACGCCATATATCGCCTTAATGGTTGTCCATCGAACCAGAGAGGTCGTAATATCATGGCATTTAATACAAAGGCATTTTTATTGTTTGATTATAAACGAAGACAATAAGAACAAAGAAATAATGGTCAAAGTTATTCGCCTGCCAAGGTCGAGACGTACCTTTGCCACGTCACGTCATTGAGGTTATGTGTATTTGATGATACACAATACATATAGATAAGTGTTGTTTAATGTTTATTGTGATTTTGTTTTAATAAAATATATTTATTGATGATAAATACATATTTATTGATTAAAATAAGGTTTGCATCAATCTGAATGTTTGTTTTGAATATGTTTTTGCTCGAACAAACACAATAATTAAGAGTCAGATGAGCTAATATGCATCATGCACTATTGTCAAAATTCGTCGTTAATAATAATAAATAACTCCCAACAGTCCCATACCTAGCCCTGACCCCACGCTAAGATACGAGTCTTGTGTTGTGGGTATCAGGGACTACGAGAGACTTTCGGTCTCACAACACCCAGACCCCGGACACAAATATCTGTCTGTTACACAAACATTTGTCACGGTGTGGGAATCGAACCCACGGCCTCTCGTTTTACAGCCGGCCACTCGCCAACTACGCCACGGAGGCTACATTAGGGTTCGCAATAAAATAACCACCGTTAAGTTAACATTATTATTATCTTTACTTTAAAATTAAAGTTCTTATTATAAAACGTACACTGACCTTAATCTTAGTCTAAGTCAAGAAATTATTATGCGTTGCCATAGCAACTAGTTGATGAAATCCGGTTAAACGGTGGTCTTCGTTTTATAATAAGGTTAGACCTTAGTGCAGTCGTTTTATAGAGTAAACCATTGAATATTTTTGTGTGCGCATACTAGTTCGGCAGGATAGCGACCAATACACGTGGTAAATCCATCACAGCAACGTGTACTTAGTCCTTATTCGTGCAGCTCCATATGCAAAGAGCATTATAATACTACTGAAATCCATATGCCATTAGACTGTCATTTAAAGTCTTTACTTTGTTTAAATTTTATTTCTGGTAAACTCTTAACGAACTATATGTTAATTCTATCTATTCTATTCTACTCTATGTAGATAAATTAATTAATAGGAGCATAAAAATGGATGTAGTTGTATATTAAAATTTCAGCTCCATTCAATATTCCAATCTTCTGTAACCTTGATGTGGTTTTAAAATAAAGAGAGAATTCGATCTTGGTCAACTAGAACCGAATAAATTGGACGGTAAGTTCAATAAACGGAACATTTAACTAAAATATGATTTTCATAGCGATAGTCTAGTTGTTAGCGGTACGGACTGCCGAGACGAAAGTCATGGGTTCGTAACTAGCTCAAATGGCATACACGACTGGCTTTTCAGTTACGTGTGTATTAATTGTTAATTATATATAAAGAAGTCAGAAAATTGAATACATCTATTGTAAATATTTCCACATAAAATAACATTGGAATTTATAAATTCAAATATCTATCCATCAGGGATTTATAAATAACTTCCAGTACCAGTATAGATACTGTTTGTACAAATTCAAGTCTGGTAACAATTACATTTATGCAACATCAGCCTATTTCTCTGCCTCTCTCTCTCTCATCTCTTCTCTTCTCTCTCCTCTCTCTACTCGATCTACTCTCCTCTGTACTTCTCTGCGCAGCTGCACTGTTCTGCGCCTCTGCTCTCCTCTAAGACGGAGAGAAGAGAGAGCTCTTCTCTCCGTCTTTCTACTCCTCTCTGCCTCTATTTCCAATGCTTATGTAATTGATCATCCCAGCTCTTGCTCGTTACATATATTCTGACTGGCTTCAAAGGTGAAGGATAAAATCATGAGGAAACCTGTATACTTGTGAATTTTCATAGGCCAGTGTGGTGAAGTAAGCCAAAATCGTGCCGAGCAGTGGAACAATTTTTAAAACAGAGCTGGTATTATTATGGCATTAAAATCTTCATGTTGTATACTGGACAATGGTTTGGATTGTGCCAAACTAATAATAGAATTTGAACATATTTATTCGTTATAGTTAGAAAGTAACGTCATTAATTTAAAGCATTCGTAATAGATTGTTTGATAGTATTTTTATATTAAAAGAAATAAACATCAATACTTTAATTAAATTAATCAAAGAGCTGTAATGAAAAGCAATCATATTTTTTATCGAACTATCTATCGGGTGTAACGTCGTGTGCATGTATGTAGAATGAAACGGAGTCTCACGGATGCCTTTCCGAGTATAACACAATAGCTCATCGTCTTCGTATATGTCGCGGACGAAGTGTGAAATGCCAGTTGCTTGCAAAAGTACTAGTCAAATTCAAGTCAAAAAAGAATGTTCTAAAAAACGGTTCTAAATTCAAAGTGTCTTATTGTATGTTAAGCGATAGTGTGGTCATACGTAATCAATTGATTACACTATTAAGTAATACAAAAAATTGCCTGAGAGACTGTTGAGAGATAGTTTTCCAAGAAAGCTTTACGTTGGCGTTGGTTCAGAAGAAATGCGGAGCTTTTGAAAGCAATTGAAATTCCCCCACTGGTCGTTCGACCGTAATTCTTATACAGTTTGAATATTAATTTAATTTTATAAGTACATGTCAGTAGCGTATGTTATATGTTTGACATTGGCAGTATGGACGTCAACACACCATGTTTGTTTAATTTAATGTATTTTTTACACAATTGATATATAAATTTTAGCTTTTCAAACAATCCTGATTGTGTTGATTGGCGAGGTATAGTCAGCCAGTGTACATCCGGTTTTTGTCGGGGGTCTACTCTGATACTAGACCCTCGACCGCTTCGTCAACTCTTTGCTCACTCACTCACTCTCATGGCGTAGAGTGAAGAAGCTACACAGCAGGCCGGCATGATTGTGTTCAGTAGCGAGGAATAGATTGTCTCTCGCTACTTGATACTCTAACTGGACGGCACTGCGCTTACCATCAGGCGCAGTGTGGTCACTTTGCCGTGCTAGAGTAAAAAAACCGTGCGGGCAATGCGCACAAAGTTTTCTCTACTATGCAGATATGTTACTAATATGTAGATTCCGCCAACATGCCAGCAACACTATGCTAGTTGTCAGAATCCAGAAAACAAACAATTTAGGCGGTTTGTAAATTGACGATGTCGTACACTTGTTCTGTGACACACATAGTATTGTTACTATCGTAATTCGAATTAGCCATGACGCCTCACTGCGGCGATGATCGCTTCGAATCGATACGCATTACAATCATATCTGTTGAGACGGGAAGTGGATACCGTGATGTCGTTACCAGCTGGATTATCTATATTTGCTTATATAAACACTTATACTCGTTTTCTTAATATTTATTAAAAAGGGGTATATTGGTTGTTTTATTTATTGCATCGATAAGCCGATAAGCAGAAGGGCAACCTTATGGTAAGTAGTCACCGCCGTCCATAGACTTCTGCAATGCCAGGGCACAGCAAAGCCGCTGCCTACCGTTGAACAACCTACCGCTGTTACGCTGCCTACCGGTTGTGGACTCCTTTCTCCGCCTTTAGCCCGTTCAACATCAGGCCATTGTGTGTATATGCCAGCTAGTAGTCTAGCCAGCCTAGCTCCGACCAAAAACGCAGCATCATTCTGGGGTCTCCACGGGCTTCTCCTAGCGACCTCGGTGTGTCAAGGATTTCAGCCCGTTGTGTAACTACGCCTTCTAGGATGACGTGGGAAGCTGATCGACTGACAGAAAATTAGTCTGCGTGCGGATAATTGAACCCACAGCGTCTCGTTTCACTCACTCAGTCGCTGTGCCACGGAAGCTGCAATAACATTATTTTATCATTTCGCATATTTTCACTTAAAAAGTGTTTTCTACTACAAATTGTGCTAAACGTTAATCAAACAGACATGACGCGTACATTCACATATTTAGAGAGCTGTGTAAATGATTGGTTTAATGACTGGAGAATGGTATCGAGGTTGATATATTTAGAACCACGCCCGTCCTGTAGCTCAACCATGAGATTTTCTCACGTATATTCACTAGAGGCAACATAAAATTTTTATACGATAAAATATACAGCGCCTCTAGCGGTTACGTGAGAAATTAAATTTGGTATTATAACAATCTAGTTTACTGCCTCGGTGGCGCAATTGTAATTGCGCATGCGTTACGACTTACGACTGCTGTTCTGAGGTCTCGGGTTCGATCCCCGGGTCGGGCAAAGTGATATTGGGTTTTTCTATCTAGAAATTCTCAGTATTAGCCCAGAGTCTGGAACCTGTGCTCGGTATGGCGATAGGCTATCACATTATGGGACCGAAATTCGGCGAAAAGTGGGTGTACTGGTTACGCCTCTGTCTACCCCTTCGGGGATTACAGGCGTGGTGTATACTTATGTATGTATATTCATAATAGAGATAAAGCTGTTTAGCTTTATTATATTTTTATAAAAATATAATAAAGCTAAAATTACTGTAAAAATCTGCGAAACATGATAGAGCCTTAATTAAAATACAGCAATTCTTTAACTATAATTTATAAGCGCTTCGTAATGTGTTTACATCAATGACACATTGTTACTGAGTGTTTAGCGTCAAGTCATTATGTTTCCTATATACAGTAGCTCAACTGAGTTTATGACTAACTACTGACCACACAGTAAGATTCAATTAACTTGTATTTTGGGTATTAGGAACTACAAAAAACTTTCAGTCTCGGGACCGAAACCAATGTTTGTGGAACACATAAATTGACTTGGTGAGGGGATTGAGCCCGTAGCCTCTTACAGCTGGCGCCTTATCCACTGCCCACAACTGTCATACATTATTCTAGACAATTTAAAATGGATCTCTAAGTAAGCTGAAGATAAAGTCGCAAAAAAACTAGGAATGACTGAATACTGCAGCGCAAGACATGTCATCAGACTATCAGAATGTAAATCTAGATGTTTTTCTCCATTCCGCTTAGTTGTTAAAGAGACATTTATGACAATAAGCTCACGGAAAAACAAGTTTTACACATTAATGGTTGCTCGGTATATTTTTTGCTGCACACAGTACTAGCGTCCTTTGTGTTTAGGAGGTGACATCATTGTAAAATATTACGTGTTGATGAACCATACATTTTCCCCTTAGCCCTTCTGCTATTCCAGAGTATAATCTATCTATGTGTCAAATTTCAACCAGATCCGTCCAGCCGTTCTGGCGTGATTGAGTAACAAACATCCATCCATCCATCCATCCAAACATTCACATTGTTAATAGTAGTAAGATTTCAGCTGCTTAAGATATAGTTTATTGTATTCAATAACTTGGCACTCAAAGAATGTCATATAGAAAGCTACACCACATTCTCGGGTGTTGTAAGCCGACGCGTAACTGTCAAGACAGCTGATCCCTCTACGCCTGGAGAATATTGTATTTTGATACACATGGGTACACAGTTATTGATAACAGTTTTCTACCTAGAATTAGACTTCTAGTGTGTAACCCGTGTATGACCTCTTAGGTTGTTTTTGGTTCGGCAATGCTGTTTAAATGAATGGTTTGTTAATAGCTTACATATTTTGATAATAAACATAAAAATTATAAAAGAATTTAACTTGTTTTTAGTGTAGTCTTATATCATTTTAAAAACATGATTTAAATTATGAAGTAAAATGGCCCTACACTCCGACAAACCGGTATCTTGTGAAAGAACTAACAAGCAAAACGGTCTCACTACATACATATACATATACACTCACGCCTGTAATCCCCGAAGGGGTAGGCAGAGGTGTAACCAGTACACCCACAATTTCAGTTCCATAATGTGATAGGGGGCGAGCCTATCGCCATACCGGGCACAGATTCCAGACTACGGGCTAATACTGAGAATTTCTAGATAGAAAAACCCAATATCACTTTACCCGACCCGGGGATCGAACCCGAGACCTCAGCACAGCAGCAGTCGTAACGCATGCGCAATTACAACTGCGCCACCGAGGCAGTCTACACTACAACCAGACAATTATGTGTGGATCACACAAAAAAAAATCGGTGCAGGAATCCAACCCACGGCCTCTCGTTTCACAGTCTACTCGCTTACTGCGCCACCAAGACTATCAATTTAGTTACAAAGCAACTAGTATTTTCTCAAGAGAAATTTCGACTAACTCACTCTCTAGATAAATTGACAGGTAAATACAGGTCTTCGCGAGAGCAATATTAACAATTACTATTGCCTTGGGCATGTTTTAAAGAAAGTTGCTTCAAGGGCGTGCTTTGGTAAGCGATAAAAAGGTAACTTTCCGATAGTCGCGTATTCCTTTATTATTTTATAAATGTACAGGAAATTGTCCACTGCTTCTGACTAAAATGAATTTAAATGTTCCATTTAGGCATTAGAGACGTAGGAATCTTCTGTCCATTCCGCTTGCACGAAAAAATTACAAAGCCAACAGCTTCATGCTACGATCTGCCAAGGCTTTCAACGATCTACCTCATAATGGTTTCTCATGTTTACGCGAATGTTATACATTAAAATAAAACTAATTTTTACGGATTCTATCGCGGTAATTAAAAATTAGAAAACAACTATATGGAGGGTAGAAACATTGCACCATACTTGCGTGACGTCATACAACTCAGTGATCATTAAGGCTGTAAAGCCTTCGAAAAGTCGATAAAAAAAAGTTAAATAAACCGCGATAGAATCCGTAAAAATTAGTTTTATTTCAAGATCTACCTCATGATAAATAGATCTATTTTATTCTAACGTTGTATTTGCGAGAAATGCGAAAGGCTTTTGTTGAGGTTTATGGTGACTGGCTACTTAGTCTGCAATTTTTTTTATCTATTTATTTCAGTATTTAACTGTGCATTAATTGCAACGGCATTCTCTTTTTCTTATTTTTTATTTAATAATTTAAATTATATTTAAGATTGTGATTTTGGTAAACTTTTAAGATAAGATATCAAGACTTTAATATTAAGTTACTTTAAATAATATCTGCGGTGGCTCGTAATTGGCGTATTTGTTGTATTCATTTCGTCATATATTTGTCTGTTATTAATAGCTAATAAAAATCCAAATAAAATTAAATACTCTATTGTATGGAAAGTGTTACGAACGTGTACCTCAAAACGTAGCTTATTATTAAACTTTAGATTATATTCGTCGTCTATATAATTTCACAAAAAATACTTTTTTTTATAAATTCCAGTAAATTTTGTTGGTGGATATTTTCTTCAAAGCAATATGGAGAGAGCGATATTATTTGTTGTTGTACGTGATCATGAATCGGCGTATTTGTACGGAACTTTCACTGATGGATAACTTTATCGTAAAATACCAGAGATAAGTTTGAAGAAATTGTGCGCTAGTAGTACTTACCATCGAATAGTGTTATATTGAAAAAAATATTGTCTATATTGTAAAATATGACATCGGTAATAGATTCATTACCATTTGTAGAATATTTAATTACTGGGGCTAGTGCTTGATATTTTGAAATAATTTTTTCTATGTCAGGAACCTTCGCAAGAAAATTCTGAAGAAATTACCAAAGTTCATTGCTTTCGCATGAATAGTATCGATATGGTATTTTGGTCTATTATGCATTCCTATAGCATTTCATAATATCATATGATTTTAGCCAAATAAAATTAATATTAAACTAAATTAAAATAAAATCGTACTCAAGGAATACGATTTTATTTTAATTTAATTTGCCTACGACTAATTTGAATGTCGATACAAAAGAATTGTTTTTATTTATTACAACATTAACGATTCATTCGAAAACATAGAATGCATATGCAAATAAGGACATTTAAAATTAATTTACATGCATTCTATTGGAAATATTAAAATTAATATTATTTTTATATTCCGTAGAGGTCATTAGGTATAACCAAGAAATGTAGTAACCATTTTTTGAATAAACCGGTTGATAAAGAGTCGGGTGCACCAATGTTCAAGCTGATTATGTCGTAATAATACCAGTCTTGTGTTATATTCCTCTGTTGTACCTATATGAGTCTTCTCATCTAGTGAGAGGGATTAAGTTCGTTACTCCAGAGTGAGCTTAATCCATTTGGCCAGCCAAATGTGGTTTGATAGATTTCACATACCTTTCCAGACAGGGTTCTCAAGTATGCAGGTTTTCTCAGATATTTTCTGACACTCTTAATTAACACTTCTTAATACGAGTAATTGACAATGAATAAACATTAGTTCTAATATGCATTATAATACTGATCCTCTATTGCACAGTCCCACTGCATGGGCTCGGGCATCTTCTACTAATGTAAGGTTGGGCCTCAGTCCACCACGCTGATATAATGCGGTTTTTTTTTACATAAATGGCTTGCGTTTGACCACTATCTCGCCTGAAGGTAAGTGATTATGTGGTCTACAGTGAAGCAAGCTTGCCTAGAAGATACCTATTCACTCTTGACTTGAAGATACCCAGGTTATAATTTTCGGGAAATATTACTTTACAAACCTTTAAAATTCTTACGAAGAATTTCCCATGAAATTTCAGGGAGTTCTCTGTTCAGATTCTCAACAATGTTTTCCTTCATCAAGTACGAGATGATTAACAATAAATATCGACAGAAGCGCGATTTGAGCTGGTTTCAAACCTGCGACTTTCATCTCGGCAGTCCTTACCATTTCCAATAACTTATATACCTTCGAATACCTTGTGTGATATTGTTTAAATCAAGTATCGTCAAGTACCGGTGTATCAAGTGATAACTAGGTCATGCACTTTCTCAGTACTCCTTTCGGATTTTCGACTGTTATAGGCAATAAATAATCATGGTAAATACGCATGCAACAGAAGAACACTTTCACTTAAAAACATCTATGTTTATAGTTATTGCGAATAAGTACTTGTACCATTTGCTACACGTAGGACTGTGTATGAGCTTGTAATAATTAATGTAGTCCGAAGCGGGTATAATAAGTGATAAAGAAAGGACATTGACCAAGTCGCCTATAAATCAACAGAGATTTAACTTATACCATAATTATTGGCTTATTTTATGCCCTTTATTCCAAATACCAGAATTTAACGGACACTTCTTATTAAAAAGATAAAAAATAAATGGGCATTTTATTGATTTCGAGATGTTACTTGGATCCCCAAAAAATAATCAAATTCTATTTTAAGCCCTTGATCTATAAATCGTCCGTAATGCTAGAAAAAAGGCTAAGGCGCTTAATTCTCTGAAAGTAAACGGAAATAGCGCAAACATTTTTTTTTATTTAACCCCTTGTGTCAGTTGTCACTTGTCATATTCGTCAGAGTAGTAAGTAAATAGTGTTCTGTGGTCATGTTATTTGTTTTTATGTCGTTTGCTTGTTGTTCAGTGGATCGTTTTTGTTGTGTTTATCTTTTAAAACTATGTAGGTAAATAACAGTTATAATGTAGGTAGTTGCCTACCTATAATGCTAAACTAACATACTTTGGCATACATAAGGCAGGTAAAACCGTAAAATATACTAGCTTCTTACTTCGTGAAATTATTGTCATTGATATAATTATGATTTACCTAGTAGTTAGAATCTAAATGTCAAATAAAACCGAATTAGCTCGAATGTTGGTATTGTGCCAGTGTATTGAAGGTTTGTTGTCATTAAGAATATAACCTAAAATAGTAAACATTTTTGTTAATAAATAAACTCTTAGAAGTGTCCGTTGTTTAAATAAACTTTTATGGATTTATAGGTGTTCTTTAGAACCCGAAAGTATTTTTTCTAAGGCTGTTGGTTATCCGCCCTGTGGAACGGGGGCGTTTGAATTCCACCACGGTAACCCCTGCCTGTCGTACGAGGCGACTAATTGGGGCCATCGGGGGTCGCGGGCTCGCAGCGGGGGGCTGTCAGCCCGAATCGATGCACTCCCAGTTTCGGAGCATCGTGCGACCCCGTGATGAACGGCAGCGCGTGTGGTAAGGCCTCGTTCGCTGTCGTTGTTCGGTGCGCGGGGGCTCCTAAGCCCTCCCATGGAGATGGGCTGCTACGCAGCACCGCGCAGGGCCGGTTCCGGCAGCAATTCTAGCACTCCTTAGAATACCCCGGGATCGCTCCGTAAGCGCCGAAGAAGGCCACCGCGGGGTTTTAGCTGGTAGTGTCGGGTGGGGTGTACATAGGGGGTAGGGACTCGGCCCAGCGGCTGCCCGGATAGCCATCATCCGGGCGAGAGGGATGCTGGGTCGTAAGACCGGCTAGTCCGGCATAACCGTTTTATTCTTATTCCGCTTCCCCCCGAAGCTGGCGGTAGTAATAAAACGCTTTCCCCGCGACAAAAAAAAAAAAAAAAAAGGAATATATGTATGACATTTCTGTGTAATTTATTTTATAAATAATAGATAAATACACCCAACAGTCACATACATAGTCCTGACCCCACACTAGGTCTAACCTGTATCGTGGGTATCAAGAACTACGAGGGACTAAGGTCCCACAATACCCAGACTCGAAACAAACATATGTCTATCACATAAACATTTGTCCCGGTGCAGGAAAACCCACGACCTCTCGTTTCACAGCCGGCTACTCGCCCGCTGTGCCACGGAGGCTGCCATAATTTATTTTATGTAGAACATTACGTGCATATCAGCTGCATTATACACACATATCCCTAAGGAGATAGCCGTGTTCGTACGTTTGATGATACTGTAGTTTCAAGCCTATCGCCAAATCGTGGACAAATTCTAGTCATAGACAACTCGTGTAACATTTTTCATATCAAGAACAAAAACAGTTATTGTAGAATATGGTAATTTAAACCCAGGATGTTACTATTTTATGTGTCTTAGCACGCTAGCACTAGACACTTACAGCTTATTTTAACCGTCTTCAAAAAAGGAGGAGGTTAACAATTCGTCGGAATGTTTTTTTTATGTATGTTACCTGATAACTCGAAGACGCCTGGACCGATTCGAGAAATTCTTTTTTTGTTGAAAAGGGTATACTTCCCAGGTGGTCCCATTGGCACCAAGTCAGGATCTGATGATGGGATCTCAGACAAATCAAGGGCAACCCTCAAATTTTATAGTGACGCATAATTTGTTTTAAAAAAGGCGCTTTGTATCATTCAAAAACCAAACTAATTATTGAACCTATAAACTGTTATACATTATTCAGATTTAGGAATGCAATGTTTTTATCTTGGCACGGCAAAGTAATTACTCTGCGTCTGTTGATAAGCGCAGTGCCGTCCAAGTAGCAAGAGAAAACTGTCCCTTACTACACGACGGTTTTCGCTAGAGTCTAGAATTATTGCTCAGAATATCTAGCATTTTCAAAAACTGCCTTACAATATTTATACTACACTTAATAAAATACAATTTAAATTGCATTAGATTAGACTAGAACAGCGCAATGATTTAATATCATTGCATTCATTTGACCGTAGACCGAGTAGCCGGCTGTGAAATGAGAGGCCGTGGGTTCGATTCCCAAACCAATATAAATATTTGTGTGACAGATAGATATCAGTTTCGGGTCTGGGTGTTCTGGGACCGTAGACTCTCGTAGTTCTTGATACCCGCGGTACAGGTTTACCTAGTGCGGGTTCAAGACTATGTGTGTGAATGTTGGCTGTATTTATTTATTCAACTTGCAAATTACTTCCTCTCCAGTACAGGAATTTTAGCCGCCATTTCCTGTATTCTGTTTATTGGTTGTGCAATAATTATACATACGAATCTTAAAGATAGGCGATACTACATCCTTTTACGAGTGTGATTAAAATAATAATGATTCCATACAAGATAACCACTTTTGTCTACCTCATCAAGAGAACTTGGAACAACGAATTAAATCCATGGACTTTAAACTATACATATATAATTACTTGCCCTTTTTTTTTTTTTTTTTTTGTTGTCGCGGGGAAAGCGTTTTATTACTACCGCCCGCTCCGGGGGGAAGCGGAATAAGAATAAAACGGTTATGCTGGACTAGCCGGTCTTACGACCCAGCATCCCCCTCGCCCGGATGATGGCTATCCGGGCAGCCGCTGGGCCGAGTCCCTACCCCCTATGTACACCCCACCCGACACTACCAGCTAAAACCCCGCGGTGGCCTTCTTCGGCGCTTACGGAGCGATCCCGGGGTATTCTAAGGAGTGCTAGAATTGCTGCCGGAACCGCCCCTGCGCGGTGCTGCGTAGCAGCCCATCTCCATGGGAGGGCTTAGGAGCCCCCGCGCACCGAACAACGACAGCTAACGAGGCCTTACTACACGCGCTGCCGTCCATCTCGGGGTCGCACGATGCTCCGAAACCGGGAGTGCATCGATTCGGGCTGACAGCCCCCCGCTGCGAGCCCGCGACCCCCGATGGCCCCAATTAGTCGCCTCGTACGACAGGCAGGGGTTACCGTGGTGGAATTCAAATGCCCCCGTTCCACAGGGCGGGAGACGCCGGTCAGTCGTCCACCCGGCGCCTCCTACGTCTTCTCTGGCGGCGGGAGGGATCATTTCGTTCCCGATCCCTCTCGGCACTCTCCTTCTGCGAGATGACGCTCTCGCAGAAGTGGGCCACCGCACGCCAGGACCTCCGGCTGGCGACCATGGACGACACCACGGCCGGCAGCGAGAGGTCTCCTCCGACGACTGCTCTGAGAGCGCTGCGCTCTTCGTCCCAGGCTGGGCACTCCTCCAACGTGTGTTGGGCCGTGTCCTCGTGGCAGTTGCCACAATGGTGGCACACGGCAGACACCTCCTTTCCGATCCGACACAGGAACGAACCGAAACATCCGTGGTCCGTCAGTACCTGCGTCAGACGGAAAGTTGGCGCACCGTGGCGCCTGTCTAGCCATCTCTTTAGGACAGGACGCACTGCCGCGACGGTCCTCAAGCCCGCACTTGGGCTTTCCAGCCTGGTTTGCCACTCCTCCACAGCGGTTCTGCGAAATCGGGCCGCAATCTCCCTCGGGGCCAGTCTCACCTGACGGCGACTGGACGCCTCCTCCCGCCAGAAGAACGCGGACGAGAGGAGTTTTGCGTCCAACTCCCAAATAATTACTTGCCCTGACTGATAGACTGATTCATCAACGGAGAGCCTAAACCGCTGGGGCTACAAACTTGAAATTTTGGCAGTTGATACCTTTTGTGTTTACAACTAGCTTCCACTAAGAAACTTCCACTAAGTCCGTCATTTTCAAAGTAAGAAGCACGAAATGTCGTGTACCTGCTTCTGGTTAGAAATAAATGTACAAGTGGGCGAATTAGGGGTTGAAAGTTATATGTCTGTAACGTTTTCACAGCTAACGCAATTAGCCGATTTTAATAAGATTTAGTATAGGTATATAATATAGATACATACATACATATACATATACATTCACGCCTGGAATCCCCGAAGGGGTGGGCAGATGTGTAACTAGTACACCCACTTTTGGCCAAATTTCGGTCCCATGATGTGATAGGGGGCGAGCCTATCGCCATACAGGGCACAGATTCCAGACTCCGGGTTTATACTGGGAATTTCTGGATAGAAAAACCCAATATCACTTTACCCGACCCGGGGATCGAACCCGAGACCTCAGCATAGCAGTCGTAAACGCATGCGCAATTTCAACTGCGCCACCGAGGCATAGATAAGAGATAGTATTAGGATACTTATAACCCCGAGGACGGACATAGGGTACTTTTTTTTATATTCCTCCACTCTCCAGTCCTAAAATTTTACGCGGGCGAATCCGCGAGCAAGTGCTTCTGATTCATATAATACTTGGTTTACTTACAAATGGAATGTCGTGGCACAGTCGACGAGTAGTCAGCTGTGAACCCTAGCCCTGTATTAAACACACTGCAGGGCAAGAGCCTCTTCTATTACTGAGAGGGCTTTTCTCCTCTATTAATGATTGAGCTTTAGTCCATCACGCTAGCCTCATGCGGATTGGTTGACTTGACACACCTTCGAAATCCTTATTTAGAATTGTCAGGCATGCAGGTTTCCTCTCGATGTTTTCCTTTACCGTTTATACCTTTTATACCTATTATTGATAGTGAATACACACGTAACTTCGAAAAGTCAGTACAGAATAGTAACTCTTTAAACTTTAATTTCATCTTGATTTTTAACCGACTTCAAAAAAGGAGGAGGTTAACAATTCGTCGGAATCTTTTCGCCTGGACCGATTCGAGAAATTCTTTTTTTGTTTAAAAGGGTATACTTCCCAGGTGGTCCCATTGGCACCAAGTCAGGATCTGATGATAGGATCGCAGAAAAATCAAGAGCAACCCTCAAATTTTGTAGTGACGCATAATTTGCTTTTTATTGAAGTCGGTGTACTTTTTATAGCATTAATAAAATCGCAAAACCAAGTTGTTGATGAAGGATTAAGACATACAATGCGAATGATTAGTCCGTACAATAAAAATAAAATTGGGACAAGGTGTTATACCTATGCAGAATGCATCAAGCAATATAAACGCAGCGCCGACTCCAAGGAAAGCTACAAGTAGGCCGAGTGATATAAAAACTTACTAGAAAATCTATACTTGTGACGCCTATGTCTGCAACACTTAATAAGCATCGCGATTAGATAATTACAAACAGACATGGCATATAGGTTTTTTTAAATATAGTTATTTAAATAATATACAGTATTCCACTGCTTATAATTTGTAAGACATCAAATAGTGAAGTGCTTGATGAGTAATTTTTACATAATTAACCGACTTCAAAAAAAGGAGGAGGTTAACGATTCGTCGGAATCTTTTTTTTATGTATGTTACCCGATTACTCGAAGACGCCTGGACCGATTCGAGAAATTCTTTTTTTGTTTAAAATGGTATACTTCCCAGGTGGTCCCATTGGCACCAAGTCAGGATCTGATGATGGGATCTCAGAAAAATCGAGGGAAACCTTCAAATTTTATAGAGACGCATAATTTGTTTTTCATTGAAGTCGGTGTACTTTTTATGAATTAAAAAACGTTTTTTTTATTTTATACTCGAACGAATTTATTATATTTAGGCTACAAAGCATGGTTTAAATGTACATACATATACTACATTACATAAAGCTACGATAGCCTTTTTGGACCAGACAGCCAAGACAAAAGTATTGTTCAAACTCAGCCCAAATGACACATCTCGCGCTTTTCAAGTTTACTTTCTTATTCATTGTTAATTATCGCTTGCTTTAATGGTAAAGGTAAATGGTAATGACAAAACATTGTGAGGAAATGTATCTGAGAATACAGGTAGTAATAACACCCAACAGTCACACACAAAGCCCCGAGCCCACAGTTAGATACGAGTCTTGTGTTTTGGGTATCAGGCTACGAAAAACTTTCGGTCTCACAACACTCAGACATTTGTCCCGGTGTAGAAATCGAAACCACGGCCTCTTGTTTCACTGCCGGCTACTCGCCTTCTGCGCCACGGAGGCTGTCAAGGATATAAGAACTTCAAAAAAATATTCCGACGAATTGAGAACCTCCTCCTTTTTTTGAAGTCGGTTAAAAGTATATGTAGTCTACCAACCAGCACCAGACCAACGTGTACCTAACCCTCTCTTTAGTAGAGAACGCTCGAGTTCAGCAGTGGGACAGTGTATTATATAGGGCTGGAATGATTACTATTAATAAGCCATAGTTTTTTTTATTAAAGTAAATTTTATAGATTCAGATGTAAATAAAATAAATACAGATTGCCTGAACCTTTTGAAGAGAAAACATTATCATGTTTTAGGTGAAATATTTTAAAAGAAACTGATTTTATCGCGCAGTAGACAGGATGCACGAACCATAAGTATGTTGACATAATCTGCATCTATTGGTATGATGACTCGGCAACATTCCTATAAGGCGAGAGAAACGCAACGAAAGTAAAATTATAATGACTTATCGCAACGGACGTTCATCAATAGACAATAATTGTAAGCTTTCGTAAGAACTGTCATTTACAAAGTTCAATAGTTCTTATACACATCGAAGATATTCAAAGTATATAGTTACGTGAATTGTATCAAAAGAATGATTACTACACTATGAACGTTGAATAAAGTATACAAACTACGTACATGCTGGCTACTAAGTGCTGATACAATAGCATAAAAGAAAGAGCCGTCGCAAGACGCCTGGCAGATGTGAAACATGGAAATTATTTTGCAACATAATATACATAAAAAATAGTTCTGACCCCACGCTAGATAAAACATCGAGGGACTACGGTCCCACAACACCTAGACCCGAAACAAATATCCGTCTGTCACACAAACATTTGTCTCGGTACGGGAATCGAACCCACGGCCTCTCGTTTCGCAGCCGGCTACTCGGCCGCTGCGCCACGGAGGCTGTCCAAAAGTCATAAAAGGATAGTCGATGTAAGGAAATAAATATGGCATAATATAAAATAAAATATTCAAATTTAAATTCCTACATATTATATCTAAATATTATACACAGGTTACGTGAACCGTACTAAAAACACTGTCACCGTATTGGATTATTCATACGGCCGTCGTCGTCGTCGCCACGCCAACAGTCGGTCTGACCCGCCGCATTAGATGTTTCACATCAATAATACCTGTTTACTGTCTAAAAACATTTTTACATAACATCAATACAACGGACTCCGCACTAAATGAACCTGCATCGCGGGAGACCACATTGATTTTGTATTACATCAGTAATAACATTAGTTAAATGCAAATTTGCTGGTGGTAGAATATTCATATCCGCCCGGATAGCGACCACAGTACACAGGGTGTAAAATCCGCCATAGTGACACACGCAAGTGTGTTGCGTTCCGGGATCAGCCAGTGTGCATCCGGTTTTTGTCGGGGGTCTAGAGTTGGGGTACCATGTTTGGCCGTTTCGCGGCCTTCTGAGTACTCTGACAATAGACCCTCGACCGCTTCTTTACCTTCTTGCCCATGGCGTAGTGTGAAGAAGCAGGCCGGCATGATTGTGTTGAGTAGCGGGGGACAGATCGTCTCTCGCTACTCGATACTCTAATTGGACCGCACTGCGCTTACCATCAGGTGCAGTGTCGTCACTTTGCCGTGCCAGGATAAAAAAAATCCTTCATTTATGTACCTACCTTATAGCTCATCAACGCCAAAACGCAAATGCGCGTATCATTTTGAATGTTATGGGACGCTCATAACATTTACAACACCAGAATTATCATGGGTAACGTTGCCCACCTTAAAGACAAGAAATAAGGATTTTGGGGTTAATTTGGAACTTCGTAAATCTCAGTCTCCATACGAAATAGTAAGCGTTTTTTTACCTGATAAACACAGTACGGCACTGTACTCTACTCTAATTGGACGGCCAATTAGAGTATCGAGTAGCGAGAGACAATCTATTCCCCGCTATTCAACACCATCATGCCGTCCTGCTTTTCACCATACGCCATGGGCAAGAAGGTGAAGAAGCCGTCGAGGGTCTAGTGTCCGAGTATTCAGAAGGCCGCAAAACGGCCAAACATCGTAGCCCAACTCTAGAACTCTGGAACCCCCGTCAAAAACCGGATGTACCTACACTGGCTGATCCCGGAACGCGACACACTTACGTGCGCCACTATGGCGGGTTTTACACCCTGTGTACGGTGATCGCTATACGGGCGAATATGACTACTACCAGTAAGTTGTTACTTAACGTAATTTTTCTGTGAGACAATAGGACTATACCGGTCGCGCCGTCCCACTGATATAATAATAAAATTCTACCATAAGTTCAAAATTTACTATATGCCGGCAGACGTCGTCCTGCCTGGGAATGCAGCGATACACCGAAAGTGGCGCCACCTACCAGGTCCACTAAAAAAAAAAAAAAAACTTTATTCATCATGTACTTAGGCATATAAAAGGCACTTATGACAGGTCAAAATACAAATGGAAATTCTCCATACGGGAATGAGTAATTATGGTTAGTGGCGTAGGAACTTGGAATCTACCATCAAGGGCTGGTAGGCAGGGATACAACGTCGAGGATAGGACTGGAAAAGGAGAAAAGAGGATGACAATTGTGTTTTCAAACCTCCAGGACCCCTTTTAAATATACCTATATTATATTTACAGAAACAACATTTTATCACATGCATCTAGTATACCTACTATGAATTGTTATTGCTAAATAGTACCTACAATATTTCTAGTAGTATTCAGAAGTCCCAGAGCAAAGGTTTATTATTAGCGAATAAAACGATGAACAATACTTATTAAAATATTTTCATAAACATTCATTTATCACCGAGACTGTTTTATCTCCCACAAAAAATATTTAAACCACTACGTATTTAACTGATATGAATTATTGACCCACTTACTAACATTTTAAAACAAATCTGTCGCGTGAGACATTAATTGAATGATACTTATGTTACTATAATAATAATAATACTAGCCCTGTATTAAACATTGTCCCACTGCTGGGCACGGGCCTGCTCTACTAATGAGAGGAAAACCTCAACTTCTATTAGTGTTTGTATAAGGCTTTCAGCGTTCAAATGGTCAAGGACATTGGGGTAGGGTATGATGTATGGGTCTTAATAATCTAGTTATTCAAATGTCTCTTTTTCTTCTTTTATTTCAATGATCTTTGCGATCTTTTCAAATAAAATAAAAAATGTTCGGACCGAGTTAA
Source organism: Laothoe populi (assembly GCA_905220505.1). Taxonomy (NCBI): domain Eukaryota; kingdom Metazoa; phylum Arthropoda; class Insecta; order Lepidoptera; family Sphingidae; genus Laothoe; species Laothoe populi. Next base: position 4,898,066 of record HG992165.1, read on the forward strand.
TTAAACAAAGTATGGGCACTAAGAATTATTTTATATTAATAAAGAGTAACCTTATAAGATTAACCATAGCAGATTTAAAAGGGAAAAAAATGTTTTATTGTAAAGTTTATGATACCATATGTCACAATTTCAATATGAACAAATTTGTGTATTTTCCAGGATCTCCGTGACTCCTAATGTACGGTGATCAGGTGATGTGGGTAGGATGCGCGAGGAGGAGTTGGAGGTGGCGCTCAAGGTGGTAATCGTTGGAGATGGCGGCGTCGGCAAGTCCAGCATGATCCAGCGGTACTGCCGCGGCACCTTCACTAGAGATTACAAGAAGACCATCGGCGTTGATTTCCTGGAAAGGCAGATTGAGTAAGTAGTTCAATAGATAAATAATCTAAAATCTATGACTCAACAGTCGTCACAGTCCTAACCCCATACTTAGATAAGAGTGTTGTGTTTTTTTTTAGTGCCTCGATAGGCAGACGAGCAGACGGGCCACCTGATGGTAAGTAGTCACCGCCGCCCATAGACTTCTGCAATACCAGGGCACAGCAAAGCCGCTGCCTACCGTAAATGTGTAATTGGTATTAAGTACCTACTATGAAACTCTTTCGGTCTCAGATCACCTAGACTCGAAATAAGTAATTACGTATCACTATTAACATTCACCGCGACAAAAAAAAGTCAAGAGGAGTGGTCAAAACGTGCCTAAAGAGTCACTGCATTTCCTCGACGGCTACTGCCTGTAATGAAAAAATTTAGACGCTTATAAAGAAAGAATAGTGTGTTGATATTTGAATTCATTAGAAAATGGTGTTATTTTTTAAAAGTATTAGTATCTTGTATAAACTACAGTTTTTAATTTAACGTGATGTATGTTTGCTTCTAAAATAAATGTGTCCGTATGAACTGAGGAGCCACTCCTGATTTTTAAAGGAGTCTCATACCATTATTTAGTAGCAAATCAGGTGATTTTGTAGGCCAAATTCTGGAATTTGTAGTAAAATATATCAAAAGTTATAGCAATGTAAAAGTGGCTCCTCAAACTAAATGTTTAGACTGAGGAGCCACCTTGTATCTCGAAAAGTAGTAGACGTACATTTATGAAAATTTTGTATGATTTAGTAGTCATTGTGTATAGTATTTACTAAAAATATGGGTCCAGTACAATTACAATCGGCAATGGTATGGCTCCGCAATTGCTAAATATATAAGAAAATGAGTTTCTGTAAAAGTGATCGGTCAATCGGCACATTTAACTTAATGATAATTTAGTAGTAAGTGTGTTCTAATTTGTAGCATAGGAATTAAATATAAACACTGAGCGAATTTGGAAAATCAACGTATTTTATTTGGCTCCTCAATCCAGACGTTTTGCAAATAAATAATTGACTGTACGTACCTCAGATCACAACGGATTCGTAAGCTAGATACACCAATATTTAGTAGAAATTTCTACTAAATAAGTACATACATTTCAGCGCTCTACATATTCGGAATCCGAGAGAAAAAATAATTTTCGATATTCTTCGTGAATCTGGCATTAAGGGTGACAATGTTACAAATAAGTGAAACCAGGATAACTAGTTGAAACTTATTTAAAAAAAATAAAAGAATACTGTAGTATTGTTTGTTGGATTTGTAGTATTGAATTTATTAAGTATTATATATAATTATTTTTGCGTTAACTGAAATCGTTTCCTATAAACGGTCAACTAGTTGAAAGACCAGTTGACGTTTTTAACTGGTTTGCAGAAACGTTCACAGATCTTATACGATCGATACGTTAATTTCCCGTTTTTTAGCGTCTGTCGTTGATTCAACAACTTTGAATGAAAGAGGTTGATAAATTCAACTATACTCTGATTTTTAATTAGGTAGACTTAAGTGACAGCTGCGATCGACCGTTTCTTTTTTTAATGTTGCAAACGTAGAGCATAATGCTGTAGTATGGCCGAGAAGGATTCATCGACCTGCCGTGAACATGAACTTTCGTTTTTTTTCCTCCTGGTGTTATTAAATGTTTTATAGGAAATCAGGTTATAGGAGAGAAATAAAATAAGAGATGTCAATTACTATCACTTGTATTTCACGTCTGTAGTCTATCACGACAAAATATGTATAATAAATAAATAAAAGAATATAGACATTTTTAAATAATACACTCTTCAATATTCTATTGACAAGTCATCAAGACTATGTGACCAGTACAACTACAACTAGATTAATTTTTGCATCTACACTGCTCAACAAGGGAAAAATAGTGTTTATTATAAATTCAATATTTTTAGTGTTTATTTTAAATTCAATATTTTTTGTGTTAGATGTTATACATCAATAGATGCGTAATTTAATATTCATTTTAATTTTGCAATTCAATAAAGGGCTTGTTAGTGACAAAATAAAAATTTATCACAAAAAACTACCATAGGAACCAAAAAAATCAAGTTTATCTAAATTTAAAAAAAAACTAAAGCATAAGTAAAAAATTATTAAAAAGAATATTCCTAACAACTTTTTAATAATCTGTAGGACCTTCTAAGGCATTAGCGACGGCTCTACATCGGTGTGGCATACTGAGAATGAGGTTATCAACTGTCGCCTATGGAATAAGGCTCCATACTCTGGAAAGGTGTGAAAAAAGTTCTTCTTCCGTGTTCAAATTTTGGGGCAAATTACTGAATGCTCTTCTCCCGAGCAAATTCCACGGTTGCTCAATGGGATTGAGATCGGCGGACTGAGGACTGTTCTTCCACCTAGGCGAATTCCGGCCCAACCCATTATTGTTCCGCCTTGATAAGGATGAACTACCTGAGGATTCTGGAGTCGACTCTGGCGACTAGGAACTCGCCAAACACGCACTCTCCTTGAATCGGGATGAAATCCGAATCGAGACTCATTCGAAAACAGAAAATGTGCCCACTGATTGTCGGTCCATCGCAAATGTGTGTTAGCCCACAATAAACGACGACCTCGATTTCCACGTCGTAGGGCTGGAACTCTTAGCGGTCTGTGAGCGTGAAGATAGACTTCATGTAACCTTCTTCTGTCAGTTTTGTCACTGATAATCACTTGGTGCTGGGACTGGAGTCTTCATACCAACTGGCGATCTGTAATCTGGGGCTACCCCCTTGTAGCGTTTTGCTGAAAACGGTCTTATCTCTGGCTAGTGACCCTGTATCGGCGTCGGTGACGATCGGCTACATCTCCTGTCTAAATTATTATTATTAATTGAGTATTACAATAATAATGGTCGAATATTTGTTGCGCAGGATTAGGAAAATCCCAGAAAAACTTAATCAGACCATTTAAAAAAATGATATTTCATTAAACACACAATCCAAATTAATCATAGGTCTATACTAAGCTCATTTCATTTCTACATTTCTGAAATGTTACAGCTGGTAGCGGCTTAGTCAGCACATCCGCTATTTGTTCACCTGTAGATATATAATTTAGTTTTATTAAATTTTTCTCTGGAGAAATGGTACTTGATGTCAATGTTTAGACCTTTTGTGACTAAAAGGGTTGTTCGCAATACTAATGCAACCATTATTGTCCTCATATATTATAATTGGTTTATCAATAACAATTTTAATACGTATTGCTAGGGACTTTAACCATAAAGCTTCTAAGCTTAAACTTCATATACTCGGCCTCAGTCGAAGATACTGTAACTGACGTTTGTCGCCTAGTACACCATGATATGGGACAATAATTAAACATTTTAAATAAATAACCAGTAGTACTTTTTCTATCATTGAAATCATTACCACCCCAATCTGAGTCTACGTATCCACATAAAATATGAATATAGTCAAGACTTTTAAATGTTAACTTTAAGTTTATTGTGCCTTTTAGATATCTTAGTATTTATTTATTTATACTCTTTATTGTACACTGGAATACATGATATTAAACACACAAAAATAAAATTAAAAGTACAATTCGCGGTCTTATCGCTCTCGGCGATTTTTTCAAGACAACCATGGGATGGAAAATTTGTAAAGGGAGAAGAAAGAGGGGAGGGCAGACTGTGTACATAATAGTTTTAAGGATAAACAACAATAATAAAAATACGAACACAATATATATATATATATATATATATATATACATATTATATGAACATATTACTTATTAGATACATAGATACATACATACATAAATACATCCATACATATTTACAAACAAACATACACACATATAAATATGCTAACAAATTAATACTACAGCAGGAAATAATTTTAATGGCTGGGATCAGTGAGAAAGGTAATAGTCTTTCACGAGTCTTTTGAACCGTGCTAAAGTTTATGCCCGTCCTTCCTCAACGGGCAGTGCATTCCACAACCGAACAGCGTTAACAGTAAACGATTTATCCATAAATGTAGTGGAATGCACTGGCATTCTCAATTTCAAATTCTCCGACGACCTCAGGGATCTCGTATGTGATTCATGTAGGAAAGCAAAGCGGTCTTTGAGATAAGGAGGAGTTAGAGGATTGAACAAGATATTGTATAGAAGAGAAAGGACATGACTATTCCGGCGAAGTCTGATGGGTAACCACTTGAGCTTAGCACGATACACTGAGACATGATCATATTTGCGCAGACCAAATATGAATCGAATGCAGAAATTTTGAAGTCGCTCAAGCTTGTTTAATTGGTCTTCGGTGAGATCGAGATAGCTGACATCTGCATAATCAAGGATGGGGAGAAGGAGCGTTTGTGCAAACGAGATTTTGGTAGTGACAGGTAAAAAGTTACGTAATCTTTGCAAGGACCTGGCCGAGGCGAACATCTTCCGACTTACTTCACGAAGTTCTGGACCCCAAGTGAAAGATTTATCTAGGTAAACTCCTAGATTTTTAACTGAATCGCTGTAGGAGATGGTGACACCATCACAAGAGACACGAGGTAACTCAGACCAATTTAATTTCGATATCATCTTGGGGCTGCCGACAACAATGAATTGGGTTTTCGATGGATTGATTTTCAGTCCATAGGCTTTACTCCAATCGCAAATATGGCCTATGTCTCCGTTAATAGTCGAAATTGCGTCCTTTAACTCACCTAATGGTGCCTGAGCGTAAATCTGGAGATCATCTGCGTAAAGGTGGTAGGAAGAGCGAAGATGTCGAGACAGAATTTATAAAAATTGCGAAGAGTAGAGGAGATAATACGCCGCCCTGAGGTACGCCAGCAGATATGGTACACCAGGAGGAAAATCTATCCTCAATGCAGATGCGTTGCCGGCGTCCGTACAGGTAACTACGAAACCAGTCAACTGCCGTTGGAGATATGTTAAGAGAACCTAGTATGCCAAGTAGGATATCAAAGTCGACGGTGTTAAAGGCATTACTGAAATCGAGTAAAGTTTAGTACTCTTTTCAGACACTTCCATAACTCTTGATTATTTTTATTGGTGCATCTGCATTAAACTTATCCAATATTGTGTTAATGTAAACACTTTGATCTAATGTGATTTTATCATAATATCTATTTATTTTATTACTAATAAATAACTTTATTTCATTTAAATCATGCATTTTACTCATAAGATAACTTTTAAATGAATTCATTTTATGAATATATTAGCACATACTATAACCAAATCATCTACATATAGCAGCACATAAATAATTTACCAATATCAACATTATCTAAAACATATATACACCGATCCACTAATAAGTTTTGAAACGACTTTCCTCTAAGATACTGCTCAAATATCTCGAACCAACATCTAGCTGTTTTAACCCATATAAGGCTTTATTTAATTTACAGACATAATTATTTTTATGAACAACACCTTCGGGAACTCTCATATAAATTTCTACTTTTAGTACACCATTCAAAATAAAAGCAGATTTAAAATCCATGTGAAGCGTTTGTATTACATCACTGAGGCGAGGCGATTGACAGGCATGGCGAGGCTCTGGCTGTGAGTCTCGACATAGCCAAGGCATTTGATAGGGTCTGGCATCGTGGCCTTCTCTCCAAGCTAAGCGAATACGGTCTGCGCGACAACATGCGCAAGTGGATTTCCAGGTTTCTCCACGAGCGAAGTATACGTGTTCTCGTTGATAGACACGCTTCGTAGCTCATGTCAGTAAATGCTGGAGTACTACAAGGCTCTGTGCTTTTGCGGTTCATGAGCGTTATTCTCGTGGTTACCGGATGGATACTGAGAATAGACGCGAGGATCTTGTAATTGAGCTCAACATGACCTTGGATCTCATTTCAACATGGGGTATCAGAAACCGCGTTCAGTTTAATGTCAACAAAACTCAGTTGTGCTAGTTCTCCTGCAACAAATCCCCGTTTTCAACCATTACCAGCACCGACCAACCAATACTCATTCATTCTTTAACTTATGCCGAAACTAACTACTTAATTAAAACATAAAACATACACATTACATACTATTTTCATGTTGTCGGTCTTATTCTTTACAAAAATAATATTCAACTACTAGTTATCCTGGTTTTACTCATAGGTAACATGGTCACCCTTAATGGTGAATTTTACAAAAAATGACGAAAGTATTTACTGTCTCCGTTCCCGAATATGAAGAGCGCTGAAATGTATGTACTTATTTAGTAGAAATTTCTACTAAATATTGGTGTATCTAGCTTACGAATCCGTTGTGATCTGAGGTACGTACGGTCAATTATTTATTTGCAAAACGTCTGGATTGAGGAGCCAAATAAAACACGTTGATTTTCCAAATTCGCTCAGTGTTTATATTTAATTCCTATGCTACAAATTAGAACACACTTACTACTAAATTATCATTAAGTTAAATATGTCGATTGACCGATCACTTTTACAGAAACTCATTTTCTTATATATTTAGCAATTGCGGAGCCATACCATTGCCGATTGTAATTGTACTGGACCCATATTTTTAGTAAATACTATACACAATGACTACTAAATCATACAAAAATTTCATAAATGTACGTCTACTACTTTTCGAGATACAAGGTGGCTCCTCAGTCTAAACATTTAGTTTGAGGACCCACTTTTACATTGCTATAACTTTTGATATATTTTACTACAAATTCCAGAATTTGGCCTACAAAATCACCTGATTTGCTACTAAATAATGGTATAAGACTCCTTTAAAAATCAGGAGTGGCTCCTCAGTTCATACGGACATAAATAAATTACTAAATTAGCTAGGCCACCTGCAACTAGGTGAGCAATAATATGAGTTTTTACATTATATTAGCTCATTACTGCATCATCTGTTACTAGATCAATAAGATAATGAAATAAGTATAAAGAGATCTGATAAGCTTTACATTATCGCCTATACTTTGCAAACTACTATTGTTTTTTTTATACTGGCACGGCAAAGTGACCGCACTGCACCTGATGTTAAGCGCAGTGCAGTCCAATTAGAGTATCGAGTAGCGAGAGACGATCTATACCAGGCTACTCAACACAATCACGCCGGCCTGCTCCTTCACACTACGCCTTGGACAAGTAGGCGATTACTAAATTAATCAATAAAATCTTGCGTTTCAGTATCGACGGCGAGGAAGTCCGGCTGATGCTGTGGGACACGGCGGGACAGGAAGAGTTCGATGCCATCACCAAGGCGTACTACAGAGGCGCGCATGCGTGCGTCCTGGCCTTCTCTACCACTGACAGGGACTCTTTCTTGGCCCTCCACTCGTGGAAATTAAAGGTATCATAGTACACGTATAGCTAATAATAATATCATTACTCCTGTAAGGTACAGTTTACTATTGTTGGGCTCAAGTAAGACTTAAGCGTAACTTATCTTCTTAATGACATGGGCAAACGAACAACTTAGATACCCGAATAAGTTATCCCAACGCCCAGTAACACCCTAAATACCAGAAAAATTAACGGTGCGTTGCTGCCCTTGAAGGAAAAGAATAGGGATTAGAAAGGGTCTCTGGCTCTTACTCATCGTACGAAATGCAATCACACTTGCTTCAGATCGGTTTTATGTAAGACAATTCTATAACAGTGATATGGTCTATTGATTCTGCAGAGAAATCCCTGCACAGGGTGGCTATACCATTTTTAAAATGATGCTACTGCTGATCACCACATAGATTTGAAAAGGTTTGAAGGTTAGGCTCTGAGTTGGCACAATTTTGACTAAATAAATATAATATATAACATACATCTTACATAATAAAAATATTGTGTAAGAATGTTGAAGGATTTGATATTCTTGTTGCGATGCTAACGTAGTTATTTTGTCCTATTACCGGCCTCTGAGTATAAAAATGTAATTCAACTTTTATTCACTCCGGTTGCAATTATTGTGTCGGATAACATCTGTAGGCGGTAGGTAGTTGAGATATACTGCTCAGATTACCTACTATTCTTGGAATCTGCCACAATTTATGGTAGGTACCAAATAAATACAAAACAAAAGGTTCATAAAAACTAAACTACTTGCGTTTTTTTTTATGTGATGTAAATTTTAAACACTACCTTTAGAGATTTGACATTCCATGTCTCAGATTTTATATAAATGAACACTGTTGGATGTGTCACACACATAGTCCTGACATCACACTAGATTAAACCGGTATAGTGGGTATCAAGAATGATCTACGATGGACTATGGTCCCACAACACCCATAAACGAAACAAACATCTGTCTGTAACACAAAAAATTGTCTCGGGCGGAACCAACCCACGGCTTCCCGTTTCACAAACAGTTACACGCCCGCTGCGCCACGGAAGCAGTCAATACAGGCCGAAGATCTAGCTAGCAGTCGTTTGTTGGTCGATTTTTAAAAGCTCTTGCCAGTGTACCCTATATTTACATAGTTAGGCAACGACGTAAGAGAATCTTGACATGTTAAGACAGATAAAAATGGATTTCTTTGATTTAGTGGTACCGTATTTGAATTGAGAAACCGAAGAGATCTTGAGTTCAAATCCCAAGTCAGTATCACCCATTACCAAATCAACCAATCACAATGTGTGACTGAGTAATGCGTTTTATAAAGGCTTATAAGCCAAACTATTCACAAAATTTCTTCTTATCTTCTATCTTAGTGTGTGGAAGTGCTAGAAGTTATTAATTATATAAACGAAATTTCATTAAACGATAACATATTTGCGTTGATAACAGAGGTCGGGACTTTCGCCCCAAGAAACAGTTCCGCGCAGATATGTGAAGTCGACTAAATATTGGATTCATTAAGCCAGTTATTTAGGGGGACAAATATTTCGCCAATTCATCGTTTGGATTTGATACAAACAACGCCAGATTACAATTCATTATCAATAATTTTAATAATAGAAAGTTTATTAACATTTTTTATACAAATTTGAATAAACGCGTACTTGAAGCATTCTTTTCCTGAGTTTTTGAATATCTCTGGATCTTTTTATTTTATGAATATGCTACTTTTAACAAAGACTCATCTGTTATCTCGGGCAAATAACTTTTTCTCAATAATTTTATATATATACTTACCATCACTCTCACTTACCTCAGCTATTAAAATACTATTAGCTTTGTTGAGAATTAAAAAGAAAATTCGAGTAACTTAAGAATAGTTTTTTGGGTTTTTAACATGTTTTATGCCAGTGGCCCCTTCTCCCTTCATCCGCTCCGGTCACACACACCACGAATACAATACGCTTACAACGCATATCGTTTAATATACTCGATGTTTACATATGGACCTATATTTGGAATGAACTCAACCGTCATACACCGCTTACATCATTCGCAAACATGTGTCGAAAGGAGTGCGTGCTCTTGGTAATCGTTGTTTGTTTGTTTACCGGAATAACTTGCTACCGGTCAAGAAAGAATGAAGAACAGTGCATAACATACTACAGAGATGGAAGAGTGTTTGACTTGAACGAGCTGAGTGGATCTTATTACGTCGTCTACTTCTGGCCGCCGAAGCAACGCCAGAGGGATAATTGTGAGGTGATCAACTTCAGAAGTCTAGGGCCGGATGAAAGTTATCGTGCCCAAAATGAGTGCAGATCCCTCAAAGATATATCTAAGGAGACGGTAGTGAGCGCAACCTACACTAACAGCACAGGGAAAACCGTCAATTTGCTCTACTACGGAAATAATGAAGTTAAATCGCTTTACCGCTCGTGTGACCGGGATATCCACGTGTATATATTTACAAAAGTTAATGAAAATTATGTTCTCGGTATTGATTGCTCTTCTGGAGGCTTTGGAATGTTAATGTCTAGAATATATCCAAGCGTGAGTGATGTCTATTCTGTGGTGAACAGCATTGCCATTATGACCGGGCGTGACGGTGGTCCAGATTGCCAACTTGCTCGTTAACATATAATACTGTTTTGTGACACGTATATTCGTTTTTAGTTTTAATTCTATTTTTGAACGTTGTGATAAAAATAATAAAAATGTATTGTGTAACCGATTTATAATATAAAAATAAAATAACCATTATTGTTTTATTGTAAATGTCCTATATAAATGAAGGTGGGCTTCAAATATTATTGTATTCGGATATTCATATCCGCCCGGATAGCGATCACCGTACACAGGGTGTAAAATCCGCCATAGTAGCACACGCAAGTGTGTCGCGTTCCGGGATCAGCCAGTGTACATCCGGTTTTTGTCGGGGGTATAGAATTGAGGTACGATGTTTGGCCGTTTTGCGGCCTTCTGAATACTCTGACACATGACCCTCCACTGCTTCTTCACCTTCTTGCCCATAGCGTAGTGTGAAGAAGCAGGCCGGCATGATAATGTTATGTAGCGGGGGATAGATCGTCTCTCGCTACTCGATACTCTAATTGGACGGCACTGCGCTTACCATCAGGTGCAGTGTGGTCACTTTGTCGTGCCAGGATAAAAAAAATAGATTGTTTAAAATAGATCTAATATTTTTTTATATTGGTAATATTTCAGGTGGAGAATGAGTGTGGGGAGATACCGACGATAATAGTTCAAAATAAGATAGATTTGATGGACCAGTGCGTTGTTGGACCGTAAGTATTCATCGTTACAATTTTTTTCTCAAAACAGTCGTTCCAATGTCGCATGACATCATACACAAATGGAAAAGACACGCGTGCAATTAAAGCGTGGTGTATTATTACTTAAAATTCTTAGAGTTATATGATGACATCATGTAATGGCCGATCTAATATGTCTGGAATATGCAATTTGATTATAATGCAGACCTAAAAATAATGTATATAATACATATTAAATATCTAAAGCTGGTCTTACTTTAAAGTAAGTAAGATATGTGATGATGATGAATATGGAAAGGCTAGATGACAGTAATAACGGTTTAGTACTTTCTTAAATATTACGAAGTAAAGTAGGAAAACCACGTATATAAATATGTAGTATTTATATTATTAATACGAAAGTAACTGTCTGTTTGTAACGTTTTAACGAAAAAATAATCACACGTAAATCACTAGATCAATTTTAATGAAATTTTGCTTGATCTCTAGGGACGAATTTAGGCTCAATTTTATTAAATTAAAGCTCTCGGAAAATGGGATGATACCTTCTGACTCACTCTCTGACTTCTGCTCATTGGTCAAATCAAATAGCGCGCGCTTCCCAAACTTCCTGTTACACACTTCCGTCCCTTTTCACGAAAACACTCCGAGAAAGCAATAGTAATGATGTTACACATCAAAACCCATGGCTAGTGAAATATGAAATAAATGGTGAATTTCCATTCCTTGGGTAAGAAATATGATATATAGCCTTCTTGATAAATAATTACATGTTTCAGTGTTTTTATTAAACCACCTCTTACGGGTATAATATTATGTATATACGAAATTTTATGTGTAGGTATACTTTTTCATGTTGCGATGACTCAACAGATTTAAGGGAGAGTCAGAATAGGGATAGGTTAAACATAAGTATAGTGGGTAAATATAGGCTTTTTATCTCAACTAGGAAAAGAAAATGTTGAGTGTGCATATTTATTGTATACGGTACAGTCTCATACAGTACGGAAAAACGCATGTGAAACTGCTGACCAAACCAAGTAAATAATTATTTCTAGAGACGAAGCGGAGCTCGTAGCGCGGGCCCTTGGCTGCAGACTGATGCGAGCTTCAGTGAAAGAGGACGTGAATGTCAGTGCCGTGTTTAGGGCGCTGGCGACGAGGTGCCTCGCTGACATGAGGCGAGAGGACACCGGGGAAAACGGCATGCTGCCGTGCGCCACTCCTGTCATAGGTGAGAACTGCCTAAGGTTCATAATCTTCAACCAGCCGGCCAATCAGAAGTGAGCCTTAGTAGTCGAGAAGCTGGGAAACGAGCCGCGTCTTGGATACTCCACAGAAACAAATATTGAGACTATGGTCCTAGAACACCCAGACCCGAAATGTCCCTTAACATTTGTATCGGTAAGGGATCCGAATACATGGCCTGTCGTTTCATAGTAGGCTACTCTTCCACTGCGCCACAGAAGCTGTTAATGAAAGTTCAAGTTGAAATGAGAGTACAGGGAATTTCTTTTTATCACAAAATCCCCGCCTTTTTATTATTTTTTTTTGTTTATGCTCATAGTTTTAATATTTTTGCTAGAGCACAGATAGCCACGCGTACGTACAGTCCTCGCAAATGTTTAGACTACTCTTTAGACAACTCTTTTATGCCTTCTACCTCATGAAACAACTTCTAGATCTATAAAATTTTAAAATTGTTAAAATAATTAACGTTAATTTCAGGAACATTTACGAATCACAACAGCAACGGCACGATATTGCTGCGGCCGACAAAACATCGTTCGGCCGGCAAAAAGAAAAACGTTCTGAAAAATGCTTGCAGGTTACTATAGAGTTGCCAACCGTCCTGTTTTTCCAGGATATGCCCTGGTTTTCAGAGTGTCCTGGATAGTTTTAAGCAGCGTCCTGGATTTTTTAAGCGCCATTATTTCATTGTTTCCCTTCTGTTGTGCATCCACAATGACTGCCAATTTCTAAGTAGAACTCTACAGACTGTTTTGTCTACCAAGAATGTGAGATAAACCATGTTAGCGATATTATCTCACAAAAAAATTAAGTCAAGTAAAAGCTTACTGTTGCTTTTTATAATGATCCCCCATCCGCCTCCTCCCATATCCCTAAACATTCCTATGTTTTTTAAGACCGGTAACGTAACTCTATCTTCTGTATATATAAAAGAAGAAGCTGACTGACTGACTGACTGACTGACTGACTGATCGATCAACGCACAGCCTAAACGGCTGGGGTTAGAGACTTGAAATTTTGACAGTAGGTACCTTTTATGACGTAGGCATCCACTAAGGAAGGGTTTTTGGAAATACCACCCCTAAGGGGGTAAAATAGGGGATTATAATTTGTATGAAAATCCGTCATTTTTGAAGTTAAGTTTATGAAATTTGGTATTTGGCTTTACAGTAAAAAATTAAAAACACATATTTCAGGGTTTTTGAAAATTCCACCCCTAAGGGGGTTAAATAGGGTAAGTAAGTTTGTATGAAAATCTGTCATTTTTGCAGTTAAACGCATGAAATTTGGTATTTGGCCTTACAGTAAAAAATTAAAAACACATATTTCAGGTCTTCTGAAAATTCCACCCCTAAGGGGTTAAATAGGGTAAGAAAGTTTGTATTAAAATCCTTCATTTTTGTCTCAAACATGACCTCCACGCGGGCGGAGCAACAGCTAGTCATAAATAAGATAGGTATAGGTACGCAAGTGGTAGTGATTTTTTTTTATATAATTCGACAAACGAGCCAGTGGGTCACCTGATGTTAAGTGATCTCCACCGCCCATGAACATCCACAATACCTAAAGTGTCATGTACCACTTCCCCTACAGCGTGGCTCTACCACTTCCACTGACATTCTCTTTTGTCAGCGGAAATGCCAGCCTTTGATTGGTCTTACAAAATTCTTATTTCACACATGTAGACGCGATGGTATTAATGCTGCATCAGGGCGCGCGCTTATTCGTTAACTAACTTGAACCTTGTTCTAAGTCAACAAACTATTATGTGTTGTCATACCAACCAGTCGATATATACCTGGTTTAATGATAGTCTGATAGTCTTTGTTTTATAATAAGGCTGGTGTTTATTTATAATATTGACCTAACACCGAACGAACTTATATTACAAAACAATGAAATCTATAGGCATCTTTCAGTTTAAAAGAGGAACAAAGTATCATCATTTTCTTATCTAATTAGTGTTTTATCAAAGAAATATGGTTATATATATATGGTGAAGCAAATGTTTTAGAACAATAAAACTTGCAGATAATGATAACAAACAGATTTTTTAAACAAACTATGTGCAGTTCAGGTTATTTAAAATACCGTTACTATAGTACGCGACAGCTCCACATGGCAATTTTCTAGTGATGTGACAAAATGTAGCAGGTAGTTTATATTGATATTTATTTTATTGCAATGCAAGAAAAGACTTAAATTAAATAAGGTTTATTATAAGTATATATTTTATTCATCAATATCAATTATGGGCGATTTTAATTGTTTATTCGGTCCTGCTAATTTCGATTCGGATTGTATTCTGGGCAAAGTTCTGAAAAGCCAGTGTAAAACGCAGCCATATACAATGTCTGATTGACAGGGTAATTATAATAATTGTCTTTTCGTTTAATGTCACAATTTTCTAATACTCTTCAGATTAGGTCTCGTGCTTAAGAATTAATTATTGGTTTTTTGTTTTAACACGTGATGAGAAAGCGACCGAAGTGATTTTAATACACAACGACAAAGAACAATGTGAGCGAGATCGATATCGATAAACGCGGTCGATGCGGACTCGTGCCCGTGCAGCGCTACGACTAAGACGACGCGGGCGATCTGCGGGTATGCGGGGTGACCCCGCCCCCGCGCCTCACCTCATACCCCGATTGCCATGTCTACCTGTCGCGAACTATAGTTTCATGGTGTGAGTTTGATTACTATAGTTGTTTACATTATCTGCAAACTGTATTAAGAATTAATACTAGCCCTGTATTAAACATTGTCCCACTGCTGGGCACGGGCGTCCTCTACTAATGAGAGGGGTTAGGCCTTAGTCCACCACGCTGGCTTAATGCGGGTTGGTAGACTTCTCATACCTTCGAAAAACTCTCAGATATGCAGGTTTCCTCACGATGTTTTCCTTCACCGTTAAAGCAAGCGATAATTAACATTTTAATACACACATAACTTCAGAAAAGTCAGAGGTGTATGCCACTTGGGTTTCGAACCTACGACTTTCGTCTTAACAGTCCGTACCGCAACCAACTAGGCTATCGCTGCTATTTATTAAGAATTCTTTACATTTTATTATGAATACTTCTTTTTATTCGCTAATCAATTTAAATCCGAAAATTGAGATATAACGCTGCATTAAAATATAAATAATTTAAAATTGTAATCTCTATTTGTACATAATCTATGGATATGTAAAATAAATACTTTTGTGTAATATTGTTTAAATTTAACGCTAATACGCTTGTAACGCTATATACTCTTACTAGAAAATGTATTTAACTTTGACTTTATTCTATGGTCATGTTTTCTAAATAGATTTTTTTATTAATTTGCATAGATAAATATTTCCCTGCTTTGTTATTATTTCTCTTTACTGTTCTTAATGATGCAATAAATTTTTAATTATTTAGGAGTATAAACTTATGTAAATACATTGTACCCATACAATATATAATTTTATTAGAATAAATTATTTTTATTGACGCTACCTCTTTTTTTAGTATACATACATTGATAATGCTTCGCAACTCATATCGACATTCATTGCTATGCAGACCACAGACCAGTAGGCAGCGGCTTTGATGTGCCCTGGCATTGCAGAATTCTATGGGCGGCGGTGACTACTTACCATCAGGTGGCCCGTCTGCTCGTCTGTTTATCCAGGCAGTAAAAAAAAAGTTACCCTGGTCGTTATTGCAGCAAGCCTCCTGTTTGCCGGGCAGATATTGAGTGGAAATGCGAGGATCTTGTCATTGAGCTCAGCCAGGCCATGGATCTCATTTCATCATGGGGTACCAATAATCGGGTTGAGTTTAATACCAAGAAAACCTAGGTGTGCGCGTTCTCGTGCAAGAAATCCTCGTATTATCCCATCCCCGTTCTTCAGGGTATTCCACTTTCAATGCGGAATGATCTTAGTGTCTTAAGTATGGACATTCGCTGAGATCTTAATTCAAGGTGTCACATCTACTCGCTATATCGCTACTTCACGTAGGGTCGAAATTCTGAGCAGTTTTCACGCCCGGTCAGCACTATCTCTTATATAAAGCGCAGGTGCGGCCAAGAATGGAATACTGCTCGCACCTCTGGGACGGTTCCGCTAAATACCTACTCGATGCCTTATGATGTTATGATGGTAGGTTCCAGCGGACGGTTTGGAGTTACGGCAAGAAACGCCCGATATCTGGAGGGATAGATCCGGGTTACGACAAGATGCGATATCTGCGGACCGGTCTCTGTGTGGTGGCATAGCGGCTAATCCCACGTTTTGCTGACACTTCTATCAATAACCACACAGTATTACATAAGATCGTACTTAGTCACAAATATATTTGCGTGATATAAATGAAATAATTTACAGTGAGTAATGAACAAGCGACGAAATTAATAATTGCAATTAATAATGAGTAATTAATAAATACATCCAACAGTCACACACACGTAGTTCTAAACTCACACTAGGCCAAACCTGTATCGTGAGTATTAACAACTACGTGGGATTAAGGTCCCACAACACCCAGACCCGAAACCAATATCTGTTTGTTGCCAGTTTTTGTGCCAGTTGTGATAATATTAATTATGGCCAGACTTGTTATTAATATTGTGTTCCCATATACTCTACTCATTCGAAATTGTTATTATCATTACTTTATATCGGATATGCATTCATATAGAAATTAATATGACCATATGCTGTATAAAAATAATTGTCGCAAGTATCATTTTAAATAAAAATGAAACTGTTTTATCTATGATATATCCGTCAATTACACATTTGATATAATTTCTAGAACATTGTTACAAGTTGAATTACTACAACACAATGAATTACTTAATATATAGTATGATTGACAGTGTTTATTTGTATAATTCTCACTCATACTGCATCGACTTCTTCGAGACTGGACTATATCCAGTAGCAAAGTTAATCGATGCAGAGAAGTCTTACACAAACAAAACCAAATAAATACCACAAGAATGCCAAACCTAATCTTTTGAATGAAGAATTACTATTATAGCGTGGTGGTCACCGGGAAATTGTTTAATTTACCAAAATATTTATTCCAAGTGAAATAGCCAGCCACCTTGGGAAATACAATAAGTATCTATAGGTGGTAATAAGTATACATAATTGGAACGAAGTTCCTTATCGCGCGTTGTGAAAGAGGGCTAGACGGAAAAATTCTTACGAAAAGTTGTCACGACACTTTTATATTGGAACGTTTTTAAATGTATTTTAACAGCTGTCATTATGTTTAATGTAATTTTACTTGCTGCAGTTGTTGCTAATATTATTATATATTATTAATATATTATTATTAATAATTTTAATAATATAATTTTAATATTTTATTTGTTAATAATAAAAAAAATATTATTATAACTTAAAAAAAAATATTTATTACAATTCCTTCACTAATTAATCGAAAGGAACTTCGTTCCATCCGGGTGTCCCTTGACACCTCTCAAGTTTTTATTTTAGTATATAGTACAATATAGTATTTGTCTGTGCCGGCTCAGCCAGGATATCACCACTGTCTGACAGAAGTAGAGTGGTCAGCTTACTGCTGTGTTTCGCACGGTCAGATTTCCGTAAGCTTAACTCTCAATCCGAATCTCTCCTTTCCAGTCCTCATCACTTTCCCTAAAGACCACCCACCCATAATTCTTTAGATATCGTGACTGTTAAAGGGTGGTAGAGATCACTAACCGTCAGGCGATACTCGCTCGTTTACCCGCCTATATAAATAAATACACCCAACAGAGAGACACATACTAGATTATGCCTGTATCGTGGGTATCAAGAACTAAGAGGTACTACGGTCCCACAACACTGACATCCAAAACAAATTTCTATATGTGACACAAACATTTATCTCAGTGCGAGAATCGAACCCACGACCTCTCTCGCTGCGCCACGGAGGCTGTCTATACATAAAAAACAATAAATAGACACAATTAAATAATGCCGAGTAACTTATTATTTATTATTGAAAATTATTCTACATAGTCACACACAAACAACACACGTTTTTAAATAGTGTACATTATTTTCCACAGATACAATACAAGCATTTGACTTATGATAAGACTTTGCGATTACTGCTTTCAAATTACAGTATCAAAAGAACTCACAAAGTTGTTCCTAATAACTATCTTTGTAATGTACAAAGTGTGAGTAAAACAGTGTTTGAGTAAACTAGACAGGAGAATAAAACAATAGTGTGTGTGTGCAAATCACACACAGCAGAAATAGAATAGAAAATAATTTACTAATGTTAACAAATTTAATTTTAGATATCCTATATTAACTTTATTGGTCAAATGAACACAGATCACTCACCATCAGGCGAGATAGTGGTCAAACGCAAGCCTATTTCGATAAAAAAAAGATGTGTTAAATAATTAACATAAACTAATTAACCACGAAAGTATAAATCTATTTTGTGTTTCCTACTACGTTGTGACATCTCTCGTAGGCTTAATCCTATTGATTTATGTGTCGCTTTTTTAGTATTGCTTTTTCGTTTCATCGAGTTTCAAATCACAACGATTCTAAAGAAGTTTCACTTCAAAAATTGATGCAAGATTGTAAGCCCTAGTTTTAAATAGAAGAACAGAGCCACTTTTATTTAGTCGTTTATTTTAAATTTAATTATTTTTATTTTATTGATCACACGAAACTTCAAAGTTATATCTATTTGTGCATTACACGAAAACGTGCGGGGTACTAATACGACTCTGCTTGCATGTTCCTATTGCTATGAACTACATATTACAAATTACAATACTATGGTGAAATGTGAAAAATAGAAAAATAGTTTAATTGTTTTACACATATAAGCTTAATTACTGATCAATTTAATTGAATAATAATAATAGCCCTGGAATAAACATTGTCCTACTGCTGGGCACAGGCCCTCTACTAATGAGAGACTGGGTGTACGGTTAGGCCTTAGTCCACCACGCAGGCCTAATGCGGGTTGGTGTACTTCAAATCCTTACGAAATCCTTACGAAATTCTTATGAGAATTCTTAGGTATGCAGGTTTCCACACGATGTTTTCTTTCACCGTTAAACCAAGCGATAACTAACAATGAATACACACGTAACTTTAGAAAAGTCAGATGTACCTATTTGGGCCGGTTTCGAACATACGACTTTTGTCTTGACAGTCCGTACCGCAACCAATTAGGCTATCGCTCTAAATCGCTCAAATCTATATATTTTAGACAAAAATTAAGCTTATACCCCACGCCAACGATCTTGGTGATTTGAGTGCAGACCGACTCATAAAATGCGCCAAAGCGGATGTTTCGGGCGCTTGAGATATAGCGTTACGTTATCTAAATATTTCGTTACTAACGTTGAAACATGCTTTTTTTATAATTTTACAATATTTATTGCAGTACGTAACACGTGAATAGATTCTATTAATTTAAAGACGATTTGCATTAAAAACCACTATCATATACTTATTAAGTATTTATAAGTGTGTAAAAAGTTATCACGACTCTATTCGTCCCTTTTTACGGTACTTACTTAGTTATGTAGTGCAATAAAAAGATGCACAAACACACACGTATGCATTCTAAAAGCGTTGCAGCTTAGAGTGTACGATTGTTCAGATTATTAAAATACAATTCCATTTAGAATGTGCTTTTTCGCGCTGTGCTGGCCTGCGTTATCGGCGAGCATCAGCTTCTGCTGATAATGTTCAGCATTTTGACTATTTGTGAAGCGTAGACTTCACACTTAACTGATTACACTACTTCTCTCCTATTCCGGTCCGGAGACAATGGCAAAATAAAGTATTTCTTTCTTTTTATTTGTTCCGACTTCTTGCCTTGTGACATTACGTTGGCCGGTATTCTCATCTGCTGTCTCACATGCTCCACATTTCGAACTTAGGCCTCTAGCCCTTGATTTTACTAGTTACAGAGTATTCTTCCTGATAATCACAGTTTCTATGCTTTGCTATCGAAGTTTTAAAGCATTCGATGAAAATAGATTGTAGACAAGTTTAAACATTCAAGCTCTTGATCTGCAGTATTGCTATAATAGTTGTAATACAGAACGATGTGAAGGTGAGCAAAGTACGTACGTTCAGTGGAATTACGCGCAAAACGGTATAGTTAAACGGTCTGCTTTTTAAGTATTCGAACAGCTTTTGTATCTCAGAATAGTCCCGTTCATCTAGAAACAATAACAAAAATCGTACACATGTGTAACAAACAGTACGTAGCAGAATAATAATTGATACAGTCTATTATTTTTCTGTTAATGAAGAAAACGATAATAGTTTTGTTTTTCCACATATGAGACATGACGAATGAGCTTTTTTTTATGCTGGCACGGCAAAGTGACTGCACTGTACCTGATGGTAAGCGCAGTGCGGTCCAAATAGAGTACTGAGTAGCGAGAGACGATCTATCCCCGCTACTCAACACACTCATGCCGGCCTGCTTCTTCACACTACGCCATGGGCAAGAAGATGAAGAAGCGGCCGAGGGTCTAGTGTCAGAGTAGCTAAATTGCAGTTTCTTTAAGTTCATAATAAATTCAATAACGCACACCGCGATACTCCTGTGACATGCTGTATTCCTGCAGTGTCATCAGTACAGAATGTACTGAGCGCTCTCTATCGAGTTATTCAATGAAAGCGGGCAGAACAGTATCAGAGAAATAAAGCGAACGAGCGGCCAGCAGTTGTTTTTTCTTTTGATTGGTGTACGTCACAGACTTGCAGGAGCGAAAAGAAATAAGTATAGGCCGCACTGTCACAATGTCTCTTTCTACAAATTGGTCAATTTTGCGAGGATATTGCTCGGTTCATTCTCCATGTCTATGGTTCTGACATAAGTAAGTAAGAAAGGACAGGATACAGAATCTTTCTAGTTGGTATTCATCATATCATACTTACTTTTACTCTGAATGCGTTTTTCCACAACAATACCAAGCATCTCCTGCACCTCTTCAGTAATCAGATCTGACAATATAGCCGATATAGTCATTGGCATATATGTTATTATCAAATCCAATAATACCCATAGAGCAAACGATAGATCTAGATTCTGCAATAATATTATCTGTTTTTAAAACACAAATCGAATGTACCTTACCAACGTAATTTTACCAACTATGTAATACTAACATTATCCCTTGCCGTCTGGAACAAGGATATGAAGACTTGAAGGTAATAAGGCAACGACAGCAAGTTAAAAAGAAGAAGCTGAAAATAAATATGTATTATCTTGTTTGTTTTAAAGAAGTTTCTGAAACTAATAATGGTTATCTATTTGCTAATAAATTACAATCCTTTCTCCTTACCGCAACATCAGTGTAGATCTATATCTAGCAAGGCCCCAAATTATCGAGAACTTAGGTTTCCTAGAGAGCATGACTGACAGGCTTTAATTAGGACCTCATTCAATAATATATAATGATAACATTAAAACTGTGAGAACATGAGACGTAGCTGTATATTCGTGCAAATACCGACTGTTTTACCTAAGAATCGAAGTAAAGCTCTCATTTTTTTTTATACTGGCACGGCAAAGTGACCACACTGCACCTGATGGTAAGCGCAGTGTGGTCCAATTAGAGTATCGAGTAGCGAGAGACAATCTATCCCCCGCTAATCAACACAATCATGCCGGCCTGCTTCTTCACACTACGCCATGGGCAAGAAGGTGAAGAAGAGGTTGAGGATCTAGTGTAGAGTACTCAGAAGGCCGCAAAACAGCCAAACAACGTACCCCAACTCTAGACCCCCGACAAAAACCGGATGTACACTGGCTGATCCCGGAACGCGACACACTTGCGTGTGCCACTATGGCGGGTTTTACACCCTGTGTACGGTGGTCGCTATCCGGGCGGATATGAATATCCTACCACCAGCAAATATTAATGCATGCATTCATCATGCATTCTCGTGGTTCATAGTTAATTTTTATTTTTTTATTATCTTCATCTATATCTATACCAATATATAAAACTGTAGCATCTGTCTGTACATTTGAGTAATTAACCCGATTTGCGTGAAATATTCATTTTACGACTTACTGATCCCGAATCTGCAATTTTTACTGTCTGTCTGTCTGTATGTCCGGGTTTAACTCACGAACGGCTTGACCAATCATCTTCATATTTAGAATACAGTTAGATCATCAAGGATAGGCTCCTTTTTATCCCAAAAAAATGCACGTTTGCTTTTGAAAACCAAATTTTGAAATATGTAATAGCTTAAGATGACTCTAGACTCTAGGCAACAGCTAGTTAGGTATATTTTGGTTGTTACCTGAAGCTTCACAGGGTTGTCAGTTTCCTCGAAGCTATCCATTATTATCTCGTACATTTGTATGTATCGTCGTGGATGGTGGTCGCCCAGAGAGTTGCAGTTGAAATCGTTTTTCTCGAGCGTCGTCCTCATGAACCTTACGCGACAGTACAGTAACGACAACACAAATACTAGTGGTAACCTCGCGGAAACCGTAATCATGAACGTCATCATTTCAAATGTCATTGTAAATATAGACAAATGGTTTATACGCCCCCAATAATTATAATAAAACAATGAATGCACGAATACTATACATAATATAATCACTGCCACGAGTGCAATGAGGCACGCGCGCAACATCTTATATACCCTAGCATTTGAGACGTCATCAATAAGCTTCATCTTCTTGTAGTACTGTAGTAAGTACACATTCTTCTTTATCATTGAAATCAGTACACATGACAAATATTCTACAGTAATCACGACAAGTAAAAAAGTGATGCCTGATGACTTGCTTTCGGAATATACATACATACAGAATACAAAAACTACACAAACAAAGAAACAGTAGAGCGTCGACATCCAACGTGCTCGTCGTGAAGGTCCGAAGTCATTGTTGAAGCCGAAAATAAATGTCATGTAGAGGTAAAAGTTAATGCTGCACACTTGCTGCTCCGCCATGTTGAGAACAGTGACTGTTTGAAATGCTACTGTGACTGTCAAGTATAGGTAGCTCACTTCACTACTTTTAATTAATTATTTATGATATTATTACAAAAGCGAATGCACTCAACAATTAGGGTTCAATAATGTGACGTTTTCACATTATCTGTATATATAAAAGAAGAAACTGACTGACTGACTGACTGATCGATCAACGCACAGCCTAAACGGCTGGGGTTAGAGACTTGAAATTGACAGTAGGTACCTTTTATGACGTAGGCATCCACTAAGGAAGGGTTTTAGGAAATACCACCCCTAAGGGGGTAAAATAGGGGATGATAGTTTGTATGAAAATCCGTCATTTTTAAAGTTAAGTTTATGAAAATTAGTATTTGGCCTTTTAATCAAAAATAAAAAATATGTGTTTCAGGATTTTTGGAAATTCCACCCCGAAGGGGGTAAAATAGGGGAAGAAAGTTTGTATGAAAATCTGTCATTTTTGCAGTTAAACGCATGAAATTTGGTATTTGGCCTTACAGTTAAATATTAAAAACACATATTTCAGGGTTTTTGGAAATTCCACCTCTAAGGGGGTTAAATAGGGTAAGAAAGTTTGTATGAAAATCCTTCATTTTTGAAGTTAAATGCATGAAAATTGGTATTTTGTAGTGTATACTGTTTGTCTCAAATATGACCTCCACGCGGGCGAAGCCGCGAGCAACAGCTAGTATTTTCTAACAGATATGAAATGTGTAACTTCATTGAGATGGTGTTTACTAGAACCAGTTCCGAGGTTTGGGTATTTTACAAGACTAGAAGGCACTTGTACCAATTTTGTAACAATACTTAGAATCCACCTAGTGGGTGTTAGCACGCGTTCTAAATTCCACTTCAACTGATCAGGTGAGTGAGCCTGTTATACTTCTTCTTTTAGCATATTGAGTTATATCAATATCAATCAATCAGAAGAATTGTGAACAAACTGAACTCGACCATCGACTAAATTTTGTCAATGTAAACCAAATAAGTTTTGGTATTGGTTTAACTAAGGACTACAGACCAAGCGGAATTAGCACCTTAATCGATGTTATGGATTTGAAATTTCGGATCTGGATA
The DNA here is from genome assembly GCA_905220505.1 of Laothoe populi. Lineage (NCBI taxonomy): Eukaryota > Metazoa > Arthropoda > Insecta > Lepidoptera > Sphingidae > Laothoe > Laothoe populi. The sequence continues at coordinate 4,922,348 of HG992165.1, forward strand.
TGGATACGGATATGTGAATAATATTATATCGGTTTCGGATACGGTTACGGATATGAAATTATTTCGGATTATCCGTCAGTTTCGGATAGTTTCGGTTATGGATATAAGGTTTTGAAGAAATTGTAAAGTAAAAAACAAATAGCTTTATTTTTAGTATTTCATTTGGTACTATTTTATGTAAGTAAATGTAATCCCACAAGAGTAAATGACTGACAGGCTATGTCTAAGCAATAGAACTAAATATAATAAATGCATTGAGATACGCGCGCGGTTCGTGTGTCGGTTCGGCCAGACAAAAACAAAAACCAGTCCTAACGTGTCTCAATTAGAAAATCCGAAATTATTTGAAACTTTTATATCAGATTCGGTTACGGTTACGGATAGAATTTTATTTCGGATATCCGATAGTTTCGGTTACGGTTACGGAGCTCCATAACATCCCTGGTACAGATATTTGAGTCACGTATTTATATAATCCAAAATTTCACTAGTAAAACCGATATTGAACCCTTTCAATAAATTTTACCGAACGGATGATCTAATTCGACCTTTCGGCTCTGTCATACAGGTAAACAGCATGACATAACTAGCATGTTCTTTATTGTCTCGTGCATTCAGTGAGATTGTCGAAAACCCGCATACGTAACCCAACCCAACGTATATACAGTATTTTAAAATTTAATCAGTGGTGATTGCTTGCTTTGTAACCTACTTTTTATGTAAGTACATCACCTGATGACATGGATTTCTACACCCCACTACCCGTAGAAATCATGGGTGCGTTGGCCGTTCCCTACTTAACAAACATTTGCATGTTCTAGGTATTCTCGAACGCCCCCTATGTAGAGGATATCTGTCAGCAGACGAAACAACTTTTCACGTCATTCTGCAATGCGAAGGCGTAGCTACATAACTGAAATCTCCGATACACGGAGGTCGCTGCGAGAAGCCTATGAAGACCAGGAGGATCCTACGCTTCTGGTCGGATATAGTCTAGCGAAATTGTTAGCTAGCATCTACGGCACTATCAAAGCCTGATTTTTAATAGGCCAAGTTCGTAGAATAGGAGCCGACTACCAAGAGCAACTGCTATAATCAATTTTAATCGAAAAACTATTTTACCTAAAAAATATATTTGTATCAATATCACATTTGTATCTTTACCATTGGTAACGTGGTTTAAAATACTATTTTTTTTATCGAAGCTTAAAAATACTATACATTGTTCAAAGCAATCAATATGACTAATTACTTCTATGGAGTTTTATAATTAAATAAAGGGTTGTATATGATTGAATTGTCTGTCAATGTTGTATTATTCCTTAAATAGACAGAAACCTAGTAACCAAACCACAACAAACAGGAAAATCCTTGGATGTTAGCTACCATAAAAGTAACAGTATTGATCAGTTGACCTATACTCTCCTTAAAAAACAGAGTTCCACCTTTACGCTAGATGCAAAACGTTTTCTGTCTCAATAGTATAACACCTACATATATTATGCACTGTACCTCTGTCGAGCACGGGCTCTCTCTATTGTAATGAGATGGATTATGCCACGCTGGCCTAATGCTGGGAACTAATAAATAATTTTGTCGGGGGTCTAGAGTTGGGGTATGATATTTGGCCATTTTGTGGCCTTCTGAGTCCTCTGACACTAGACCCTCGACCGCTTCTTCACTTTCTTGCCCATGGCGTAGTGTGAAGAAGCAGACCGGCATGATTTTGTTGAGTAGCGGAGGATAGATTGTTACCCACTGCACTTACCATCAGGTGCAGTGTGGTGTAGCATTATAATAAATAATACTTAGTAATAGTCGATTATCAATAATCTATGATGGATACAAACTCGATTATTGCTAAGAATCACAGCGCTGTGCAATGCGAATCGACGTATAAATACGAGCGCATCGCATAAGCGGTCTCTTTTGCATTTAAATCATACTCGGGTGAGTTGAACAGTACCTACTAACCGCTTGGTGTATTTCCGTGTTCCGGACTCGTGAGCTATCACATGGGTCTCTGGCACGAAATGTAAGCCTAACTTGCATTCCGATCTGGTGGTAACTGTTTCCAGGTTCATACAGTGCGGTAGGTGGTCGCTGGATACGCTTGCCACATCACAGCGCTAAGCGAGGTGTCGCTGGACATACCGCCACGTCTCCGGTGCGGCGAGCTGTCGCCGAGCCAGAACAGAACCCCAAGCTGCCACAAGGCACGCCAGCAGGCTGCCGCTGGGCTGTGCCGCGTGGAGTACCTACTCCGCTGCGCCGCCATCCACATTACACACCAACGCACGTGGGCGTAAGCGTGCCAACCACGTGCGCACCATATACGGGAGCTGATACATACTGAGCATACCCCAGATGACTTTACTACGTCGCAATAATGGTTATTAAACATAATAAATGTGACATTAAAAACAAACATTAATTAAAGACATTGCTCAGATACTGTTTGAATAGTGTATAATAGCATAGTAAATAATTAAATAGAAAAATATTTACATACATATTTTTAGGTAAATTTATGTGACAACAATGAAGGTTCTTAGCAAGTTTTTTGTTTATTTATTTAACCATGATCACTGAATAAAAAAACGAGTACATTGGTAAAGATGGCGACTATATTTTACCAAATAATAAATTATACTATTTTTCTCTCTCGGTCTCATTGGCGCAGTTGTAGTTGTGCATATGTTACAACTGCTGTGCTGCGGGATAGATCCCGGGTTGAGTAAAGTGATAATGAAACGTTTCTATTAAGAAATACTCAGTATTAGCCCAGTCTAGAATTGTGCAGTGCATGGCGATAGGCTCGCCCCCTATCACATTATGGGACCGTAATAAATTCGGCGAAAAGTGGGTATTGGTTATACCTCTCACTACCCCTTCGGGGATTACGGGCGTGGGTCCATATGTATGTGGGGTTGTGAAAAGCAAAATTTCTCGAACGTGAATAATTCGTTTTATTTCAAACAGCACAGTCGTGACGTACCACTTGACACATTCCACAAAGACTGACAACTCCCTTCGCGAGTTGCCATCATCAAAATAAATGTACAAAGTATTGCTAGCGGCAGGGAAGCAAACAAATTATTTTAACTTTATACCACATTTATGTCTTAAAAAATTTAACTGCGTTCCAGGATACTATATTCGTAGTTCACAGCGTCGGGAGAGTAGCCAGCTGTAAAACTGCTCCGACATGACTTCCGACGCCGTCGTTCGTAGTATATCAAAAACAAATAATGTTGATACTTTCCAATTGTTGATTGATTTTCGGCCCACCAAGACAAATGTTTGTGTGATGCACAAATATTCGTTTAGGGGCTGGGTGTTGTGAGACCTAAAGTCTGTCGTAGTTCCCGATACCCACGACATAAGACTCGTATCTTAATGTAAGATCGGTACGACGCGCGACGAGGCGCTCTCTTTCATTGCAAACTTTCAACCCGCTCAGTCTTAACAATCTAGCCGAACTTATTTTCTAAAAGACCCCCAATATTTCTTATGAACAGTGACTACCCCAACAATATAGAAATTTGAATATGTAACTAGACCTATATTTTTAAGGTGTCATAACACTTATCTACTTCTGGTTGTAGGACCGTAGTCCCTCGTAATTCGTAATACCCACGATGCAGGTTTGACCTAGTGTGGGGTCGATCAGAACTATGTGTGTGACTGTTGGGTGTATTTAATTATTTTCATTTAATTCACTAGCGTAAGTTAATCTAAGGACGCACTGGCGGCTAATGATTTACATGTTTTCAATCCACATTTCCAGCTCACGTGGTGTCTGGTGAACTACGCCCTGTGAATTAGAGGTGTTTGTAGAATTCAACCATCCCCTACCTGTCATAAGACATGACTTATGTGACTATCGCAGTGGAAGGCTTTTGGTATAGACTATAGACCTTGTACACACTCTGATGTTTTTGTACATCATGCGTCTTCGAAATGAATGGCAGCGTGATTCTCGTGGCCATCCCTAATCCGTCGAAGAAGACCCGGCCCAACGGTCGCCCAAAAGTTTCTATAACTACCTCCAGGCTTAGCCGTAAGACTGATGTGAAAAATGATTTACCTCTACCGCCCCCACTGGGGTTGGCGGTAGGGTTATGTTGGACTCACCAGTCTTATGACCTAGCGTGAAGCCGCCTGGAAAATATCCGGACGACCGCTGCAGAGTCCCTAAGATTATGTTCACCGTACACCAGCAATACCAACTATAAACCCCGTGATGGCGCTCTTCAGCGGATTAGGGACGGCCCCGGGTTCCCGAGACGCGACGCGCCCCGGTCTCAGCCGAAACCTGCCTTTCTTCGGGATGGGACGAATTTCTATGCGATAACAAAAAAATATTGATCAGGTGACTTCAAAGTACCCTTACCCTGTTTACTGTTTTACCCTGTTGCTAAAAGTCACCTTTGAATGACATCAAATAACAATGAACATTGCATTCATTTTTAACGCTCAATGTCGACGTGTATTTACTTAACATTCTAGAGTACTTATACACAATTTATTTGTATTTGTTTTTTATATTTACCCAACTGCTTATTAATTTATTTGGTAACATGAGTTTTTCGGTATTTAAACCCCGTTGTAGTTAGGCATGCATCAGTTCAAGATATCATCCAGAACAATAGGTTCAAAATGCGTTTTTCCACCGGTAAGTAACTTTTAAGAATTATTTAAAAATATGGTAAAATAATTTTAATTTAATTACCGCATTGTCATACTATCACAAATTCCAGACTCCGAGCTAATACTGAGAATTTCTAGATAGAAAAACCCAATATCACTTTACCCGACCCGGGGATCGAACGCGAGACCTTAGCACAACAGTCGTAACGCATGCGCAATTACAACTGCGCTACCGAGGAAGTCAATAAATAGTAAATAGTAAATAGTAAATAGTAATATTGTATATTTAATATACTATAAAATGTGAATTAAAAAAACCCTATACGTTTCGTAGTCAACTACGGTTTTTTTTTTCTACGAAATGTTTAGGGGTCAAACCCATACCAAAAAATGATCACCTTGCTTAGATGAATCGATTGAGACCCATTTCAAACCTGTTGAGGGGTGGGGACACTTCGCTCATTGTCCTTTTACAAACAGTTGAAACGTGGAGGAAGACCGTGTTAAACACGACAAATATTTGAAAACCCGAGCCGATCTAGAGTTGCTGTACCTCCTTAAGAGATTCTTATATAGGTACTAAGAAGTAGAAACTTTGTTGTTGTTGAAAAAACAGCTTTATAAGGAAATCGATATATTGATATTACATAAAATAAAATGTCATTTTACGTACCGAGGCATGAATTTGAGTAAATATTTAAAACTTATACTAAAAACACGCTGATGCGCATACTGCGCATATGACTCAGTAAACTTGAACATACAGATATCAATTGTCACTTTGCACTTGAACACACAGATATAATTTTGTTACTTTGCACTTGAACATACAGATATCAATTGTCACTTTGCACTTGAACACACAGATATCAATTGTTACTTTGCACTTGAACACACAGATATCAATTGTCACTTTGCACTTGAACAATAAATTGTCATACGATCCTACATCGCATAGTGTTGCAGCATATCCGGCTCTCTACCTGTTCATACTTTACTCAATGCATGCAGTGCGTTAGGATTTTATTTATGGAAAAAGGGGGCAAACGGGCAGGATGCTCACCTGATGGAAAGTGATCACCGCCGCCCATGAACATCTGCAACACCAGAGGGCTTGCAAATGCGTTGCCAGCCTTTCAGGAAAGAATATGCTCAAGTTAGCATATGCCAAGCATTTACAGCATAATCCCCGTTTTCACATTACATAGCACTTTGTATACTGTGTGTGAACAGGAGTTACGGCAACGACGTATTCACTCTACACACTCAGTACTCTTTGCACTCTATCAAGAAGAGATAGAGATTAGAAAAATATTAAAATTGTGCATGTCATGAGCACTCACCTTAACAAAAGTTTATGATAAAAGATAGTATAGACAGTATTCACATTTTATGAAACAGATACATATACACTCACGCCTGTAATCCCAAAAGGGGTAAGCAGAGGTGTATCAGTACTTACTATTACGGTAGGCAGCGGCTTTGCTGTGCCCTGGCATTGCAGAAGTCTATGGGCGGCGGTGACTACTTACCATCAGGTGGCCCGTCTGCTCGTCTGCCTATCAAAGCACTAAAAAAAAAAAAAAAAAAAAAACACCTATTTCTAGCCGATTTATTACGGTCCCATAACGTGATAGAAAATTTCATGAAAGTTCACTGAATTTTGTATTTCGAACGTTGTTTTCAGCACATTATTTGTAAGACGCTTACCAACTTGAAACTTAGAGTGTCACTGCCTTATGTTGCGACTTTTGATGCTTAAAGCATGCACGAACTGTGGAACATTATCTGTGTAAAGCAACTTTTGTCGTTGACTGTACATGAGGTAGATAAAACCATCTTTCTGCAAAAAAATGCAATTTAATGCAACTGTGTAAATATGGCGGGCTGACTCTGCTATGAAAAGAAAATAAATTTGTTTTTTTTTATTCACAGGCTGAATACTATACCAAGCAACATAAACATATATGCTCTGGGACAATGCGTAGACCCAAATATTCTGGAGTTGGTTCCGTTTGACAGTGAATAAGCAGATGATTACGATTATTTACTATGAAAAATATAGCAAATACATAATAATAGTAAAGGTGTTTGTTTCATAGTGTTTTATGTTTACGCTACTTGTACAAAACGCATTGAAATAAAACTAATTTTACAGATTAAAAAAATTTATTGTATTTATTTATTTAAGCATAGAATAGTACACATAAAATACAAAATCAGTGACTCTCAAACTAGGCGAGCCTGTATCTTGAGAGCCTGAGTGGAGTAGTCTTACAAAATGATGTACTTTTATCTATATATCAAATCAAAATAATATCTCTTTTGGCACTTTCAAAGAGCAAGTTGCGTTATGTTGGATTTTTACCATTACATACATATACCTCATAAATAAATAATACACTATATAAATAATGAAATGTCTAAGGGCTAAAACCATCCGTTGAGCCAACTTTTTTGGATTATGCCTACGGAATGAAACCATGTTTGTTTTATCAACAAATAACTGACTAAAGGGATTTGCATGTAATGTATATGTCGCAGCACAACACAACACAACACAGCATTCATGCATCATGTGTCATGTCATGTATGTCAGGTTAGGTTAGGTGTAGGTACATCAGGCCGAGGCTGGGAGAGGTATTATGCAACCTCTCTGATCGTCAGGGACAATCAGGATGCACAATCGCATTACGGTGCCGTAGAAATAACACAAGTTGAACCATTAATAGTTTATTAAGCTACTGCCAGTTCGGAATACTAAGCGTGGGAAGAACTGGTAAGAAACCCACTTATCTATTACATAGGCTGATACATAACACAATTGATTAATATTACGTCGGCCAGCAGTGCCTGGGCCGTGGCTATGTATAGCCAAAGCCAAGCATAATAATTAAATCGTTTACACAAATTAATTACCCAATGAGTCAAGGATAAGCTAGCAGCGGGATACCACAAGTGCACCGAGCCAAGCTAAAGCCAAGACTGCCCGAACTGCGGTCGTTCCGCCTGTTTTATACAGGTGTCAAAACAAGTCCCGCAGTGGGGAGAGTGGGAGAACCGAATGACGCGCGCTGTCGTGATTGGTGCACGTGTTGTTCATAGTATTATTGCCAGGACGTAGTTAGGAATCACACGACGGTGCCGACGCCGTCATATATATTGCATTTACACCACAAACTAAGCATTGTAATTACTAGTAAAACACATTTTAAATAATCCCAATTTAATGAAATTGTTTTGCACAATTTTTATTAACTATATTATGGCGGCGGTATCTTTGAAGTACCTACTACTTTTTTATATATGTTATTTGCGATACCTAAGTCGATTGCAAAATTTGTAGACCGCTTTTGAAGTTATTTTCTAAATTTGATTAAAATCTTCATACATACCTACATAATACACACTCACGCCTGTAATCCCCAAATGGGTAGTGTAACCAGTACACCCACTTTTCGCCGAATTTCAGTCCCATAATGTGAAAGGCTCGCCCTATCGCCATACTGGACACAGGTTCCAGACTCCGGGCTAATAACTGAAATTAAAATCTAATAACGGGTATAAAAGAAAGATTCACAAGTCCTTAGAACAGCAAACTCAGCGCGACTCGGGTTGATGCCAGTTTTTTTTATCTAAATAGGCTTGCGTTTGACCACTATCTCGCCTGATGGTAAGTGATGATGTGGTCTACGGTGGAGCACGCTTGCCTAGAAGATACCTATTCACTCTTGACTTGAAGATACCCAGGTTATAATTTTCGGGAAATATAGACTCCGGCAAAGAGTTCCACTGTCTAGCGGTGCGCATAATGAATGTACTAGCAAAACGCTTCGTGCGCGCTGCAGCACTGGTGGAATATCTGTATATATAAAAGAAGAAACTGACTGACTGACTGATCGATCAACGCACAGCCAAAACGGCTGGGGTTAGAGACTTGAAATTTTGACAGTAGGTACCTTTTATGACGTAGACATCCACTAAGGAAGGATTTTTGGAAATTCCACCCCGAAGGTGGTAAAATAGGGGAAGAAAGTTTGTATGAAAATCTGTCATTTTTGCAGTTAAACGCATGAAATTTGGTATTTGGCCTTACAGTTAAAAATTAAAAACACATATTTCAGGGTTTTTGGAAATTCCACCCCTAAGGGGGTTAAATAGGGTAAGAAAGTTTGTATGAAAATCCTTCATTTTTGATGTTAAATGCATGAAAATTGGTATTTTCTAGTGTATACTTTTTGTCTCAAACATGACCTCCACGCGGGCGGAGCCGCGAGCTACAGCTAGTCAACCATGTATCGATGACGCTTCGCCGAGTCTCTTGTCGTCCGATGATGGAAAGGGGTTGGGGGAATTAAATTATGTAATTCCAAGGCACACTCGCCGAAATGTATCCGGTAAAAAACCGATAAACTGGCAAGTTTTATATAATCTTATAGATTTTATGTCCTGAGATAAGGATTGGTGAATAAAACAACTTGTCTGCAGTTGAAAACTTTTATACCAATTTTATTTGTAATAATTAGCTAAGCTGGAACTGAAAATAAAAATAAAATGAATACATAAGAGTAGCTCTCTTAAGACGTCACTGCAAATATAATAATTATAACAAGGCAGGCATACAAGAATCCAGTTTTAAGTAGTAGATAAATGTATGACCGACATTAGCGACATCAGAATATAATACATATTTAAAGAGAGTGAGGATAAAAATATATTGAACAGATTTATATAAATTTAATAAAATAGTAATGAAATATTCAAGATTCATTAATATTTAAAAAAATAATGTTACTATCTAACGACGAGCGGAGAGAGCTAGTTTGGTATAAAGGAAAACATCAGTTTTATGAATTTTATTGTAAGACATATTTATGCCAGTAGCATATAATGTAATGTATATTTAAACTAGCTGTTGCTCGCGGCTCCGCCCGCGTGGAGGTCATGTTTGGGAGAAAAAGTATATACAAAATACGAATTTTCATGAAAAAAATTAAGGATTTTCAGAAAAAAATTCATACTTACCCTATTTTACCCCCTCATGGATGATTTTGAAAAAAAATGTGAAACACCTATTTCTTTATCCTACCAAAAGCCTAAATATGAATTTCCAGATCCCTAGGTCAAGGAATTATTGATTTCCCATACAAATTTTGAAATCCTATTTGACCTCTTTCAATGTTGTTTTTTGAGAAAAAAAGACAGCCTATGTCCTTCTCCAGGATGTAATCTAGCTCCTTGCCAAATTTCATCACAATCTGGTCAGCCGTTTAGTCGTGAAAAGGTAACAAACAAACAGAGTTACTTTCGCATTTATAGTATTAGTATGAATTATAATAATGTAATTAGAATAAAGTATGCGTTGTTTATTCCGATTTATGTTTGTGATCATATTCACACTACTTTACAGGTGTTCACAATGCTTTCTGGATAACGTATTGGGAATATTAAATGCAAAGTTGGTATATGATATTAATTTTTTTTATAGTTTCTTTTACAGTAATTATCAGTAGCTACTGCCGTACCATTGATATGGGGCCCCCGGGGTACTCTGTACCCTGGCCCGTATCGTAAGTAAAAATTCGTAAATTCGAATGAATAATAATAAAAAATAATATGTATGTATTTAAAGGACAATGGGTGAATTTGTATGAGCCCCGTCCCCACCCACCAACAGACACCATACATATACATTATTATTAAGTGTACTATAAAAACTCTTACCACAACATTTAAATTTAATAAATCAATGGAGATTCCTTACAAAATAAAAAAAACTGAAATTAAAAATGTTCTTAGTAAACACTGCTATTTTATTGTTTTTTTTTACTATTTTGACATACTTTTAATAAATATAATATAAAGAAATAGGGTCGCGTAACATTTTGTTACATTTGATAGGCAATTTCACCAGGAACTGTTCGCCAAGTAACTAAACCTTACGAACTACCAATAGCTAAAACAGCCTCTTTGGATATTTGAGCTTAGAACCTTTGGCATATTTATGGTACAAAATCTGATGCTGATCTGATGATGGTAGGGAAAGGAAAGATAAACTGGATCTTGGAAAATGGAATAGTTGGAGACGTCTTCTTTGCTCGTATATGTTTAGTACTCTGTGTAATTGCAGAAGTTAAAATCTTTCCACAACAGATGATAGCAATAGCAAAAATATTATCGGAGCTCGTGAACTACATTAGTTAAAAACGTCCCGTTTGGACATAAACGTTTAAAAACCTAGGCAATTACACACACGCAAAAACACCCTTCATACGTGGTGCAACACGACCGCCATTCATAGCATGGGTGGCATGAATACTTTTTAGTACTTTGTTTTTACAAATATCAAAAGAGATTTGAAATAAAGATTGTCTTATGAAAAACTATTCATTTATGGTTGTTCTTATTTTTTGCATATATTTTTAAAATAATGATATCAGACGAATTAAAAACATAATACTATTTTATTATAATATTTACTAACGACCCCCCCGGGTTTGCACGATTGTTGTCAACCTATGGAGACAGGTACATGTCAATGTGAACTCTTTCTAGATCATTTTAAAATCATAGTGCATTATTTTGATTTAGCCCTTATGGTTTAGCCGGAGTAAGTTTTTTTTGGCGCGGCAATGAGACCACACTGCACCTGGTGGTAAGCGCAGTGCCGTCCAGATAGAGTATCAAGTAGCGAGAGACAGTAATGTAATCACCCGAAAATATAATTAGACGATACGATTATCAAACGTTGACTTTACTGTACATTCTACAAATACAATATGTAAGTATTAGGTATACATTTAAACCTTCGGGAAAAATATACAAATGATAATTATCATGTCGAGGCTGTCGAGAGGGCTTATACATCCCTCTCCGATCTTCAGATATAGTATCACAATGCAATCGTGTGATAGTTCAGTAGAAATAACACATTATCACTATATAACAGAGTTAAATAACTTGTAATAACTTCAGAGTTTATTAAACTACTGCCAGTTCCGAATGCAGTTATCCTATGGAGAAGAACTGCGGAATGACCTTAGTGTCCTAGGTATGGATATCCGCTGCGACCTTAATCCAAGGAGTCACATCGAGGGCGTAATATCCGCCACCTCCCGTAGGGTCGGAATCCTGAACAGGGTGCGGCGGTTTTCACGCCCGGTCAGCTCTACCGCTTATATAAAGCGCAGGTGCGGCCGGGAATGGAATACTGCTCGCACCTCTGGGACGGTTCCGCAAAATACCTTCTTGATGCCTTGGGTGGGTTGCAGCGGCGGGCCATCTGCATTCTGAATGATGCAGACGTGAGTAACAGTCTGGAGCCGCTACAGCTGCGTAGGGATATTTCCTCGCTTAGCGTGTTCTACCGTCTGTATCATGGCGAATGCTCTGAAGAATTGTTTGATCTTATCCCATCCTCTCCCTTCCATACCAGAACCACGCGTACTGGATTGAAAGAAAGAAAAGATTTTTTATTGTCGGAACGTTAAAACACATTAAAAAAAATAATAATAATAATTGATCCGACAATGAGGGTCCCTATTCAGCTGCATGCGGCAGTACAGGCTAACCCATACTGCAGCGCTGGTTTTCGATAGAACTCAACCAGTGACGTACACATGTTATACAAAATAAAAACAAAATAAAAACTCTTAAAAACTAGCCAGTATTAAATATAACCTAGTAATAAAAATAAACCTGTATTAAGCGTAATATTGCGGAGCCACAGCTTCGTGGTGTCTACTACCCCGGCCCGAACCAAGAGGTTCACAAACTCGTATTTTTGCCGCACCATCAAGCTGTGGTACAGTTTGCCAGCTACCGTGTTCCCTCCTTCCTATTATCCTGGGTCCTTTAGGCGTAGTGTGAAGAACAGCATGGCTGGCATGATTATGTTGAGTAGCGATGGATAGACTGTCTCTTGCTACTCTATCTGGAGGTGAAGTGTGGTAACTTTGCCGCGCCAGCATAAAAAAAAAGTTGACGAAGCATTTGTTAGGTCCCCCGTAGTCTCGTTGAGAACGCGAGTCGTTACCGCAAAACTGCAACCTTGACGTTTTTATGTAAGACAGCGGTAACATACCAGTTGAGGTAGGCCATTCAAGCTCTAGAAAAAAAATGGTATAATGTAGCTCTACCACCTATATACTATGTTATAGCACGGCGTAATTTAGTAAAATCAGCAAAAAATAAATATTCTATATAAAACAAAAATGTGAAATAAAAAAAAAACTCAATACTTTTCGTTGTTGTGGTCATACCAAAAAATTATCACCTTGCTAAGATTAATCGATTGAGACCAATTTCAAACCTGTTGACGGGTGGGGACACTTGACCCATAGTCCTTTGAGTTATTAATGGTGTGTTTAGCTATTTAAGTTTAGTTAGGTAGTAGAAGTGGCTTTGCGCCCGTGACCTCACCCAACGGCCCGACGTAAGACCAGCACTGGCAATTTATACCAGTATATGCTGAGTCGAGGCCGTATTCTTTTTTATATAGTTATCGTATAGTTTTTTTTTTGTTTAGTTTTAGTTGAATTTTATTTATAGTGCTTATATTGAATTAAATATTTCTTTCTTTCTTTCTAAAATGTAACCACAATCCGACTTATACTCTTTACCCTTCATTAGGGCCTCCCAACAAATTTTGATACAGGGCCCGTCGAAGCTACGCCACTGGTAATTATATAATAGTTATACATAGTCCCGACCCCACACTAAGATACTCTTGTCTCTTTCTAAGGCTTTAGTCGTGATTTTGAACTATGAGACTATCGGACTCAAAACACTCAAACCCGAAACAAAGGTTTGTGGATCACATAACGGCAGGCAGCTGTGCCCTGGCATTGCAGAAGTCTATGGGCGGCGGTGACTACTTACCATTAGGTGGCCCGCCTGCTCGTCTGCCTATCGAGGCCCTAAAAAAAATAACATTTATCTTGGTGCAGGAACCTGCGACCTCTCGTTTCACAGCACTCGCGCGCTGAGTCACGGAGGCTGTCAGTAATATTACATCGTCGGTTGGCGGGCTGTTTGATTTAAGCGATTTTTTTTGCAATATTTAGCAAATTTTTCTGCATATTTTGAGCCTAAGTTAAATTTTTTGTGCATTTTTAGCGCTTGATTCGGCTTGTAAAACAAGGTCCTTTTTATTCAGGGCCCATTTATTATAATATAATGCTCATAAATGCATGAAAATAAGTAATAAAGATACAGTACGTGCTTACACAAGTAATATTTGTTGATTGATTGTGTTGAGTAGCGAGGGATAGACTGTCTCTTCCTACTTGATACTCTATCTGGACGGCACTGCGCTTACCATCAGGTGCAGTGTGGTCACATTGCCGCGCCAGAATAAAAAAAAAATATTAAAATCCACGCAATTTTTTTTATCGTGATTTTTTTTCCAATAAACAAAAAACTTAAAACCTCTCACCTGTAGCTTAAATCAAACAGCCCGACAACCAAAACAAATAAGTATATTCTCAGAATTGCACTGGGATCACAGAAAAAAGGAAAATAAAACAAAAATTATTCAGTTTAAAGTCCCTCGTGTGAGCGAATTGTTTTACAACAGCCATACGAAACCAACGCCCGAATACTCAAACGCAACTCAATTTAAGATCGTGTTAAACATTTGAGACCCTCTTATTTGTCATAATTGTATGGTCTGTTACAAAATAAGCAGCCGTTAGACCGGCCGGCCAGTTAAATATTGTTTGAGTATTTGGGAGTAACTCAGGCAGTAAATATATGAATACTGAAGATATAAAAGCTAGCTTGGTAAAATACCGTATCGTGGTATAGGCACATTACATAACCAATTAATATATAAGGAAATTATCACATCTGCCAAAGCTTTGGGACCATTGCGCTGTGGACACAGACATTTAGGGCTCCTGGCTCTAATACTGACAATTAGTAAATAAATCTTACATACACACATACGCACATTTTCATGCAAATATGAATAAAATAACTGGCCAATTATATTTTCTTTAATAATTTATTCAGGTACCAAAACGAGTTCGTTTTATAACACAAGGATAAGTGTTTCAGTACTAAGTCTAATGTTACAATAATGTAGCATGGTTCCGTAGTCTTTGGACATAAAAAAACTATCACTTTAAACAGAGTAAAAATAAAAATATACAGCCGCACTAATGTCATGCATGAAAAAACACGTATGCGTGAAACGGAACGCAAATGTCACAGGTCCACGCACAAGGGAGCTGGCAGTATCAGTTCGGAACGAGTCTGTTCTCGACCACCAGCCGCTCACGAGTATGACGTCACGTTCAGCTTGGCGAAGTAATCGAGGAGGCCTTGGAGACGTTTCTTGACTCGCTTCTGGTCGTCGAGCGTGCAGCCGAGGATGGCGGTCTCGAAGTTCTTGTCGGTGCCGACGCCAGGGTCCGGTTGGGAGGTGCACGCGTTCATGTACGTCTGGCAGCGGGAGTGCGCCACCACGCCGTCGTCGTGCACAGACACCACCAGCTGGTCTATATACATGTTCACCTGGAACATATTTAATTATTTTACACTTTATATAATAATGATAAATATAATACCAGCCCTGTATTACACATTGTCCCACTGCTGGGCACGGGCCCTCTCTACTAATGAGAGGGGTTAGGCCTTAGTCCACCACGCTGGCCTAATGAGGGTTGGTAGACTTCACATACCTTCGAAAACTCTTATGAGAATTCTCAGGTATGCAGGTTTCCTCACGATGTTTTCCTTCAGCATTAAAGCATGCGATAATTAACATTAAATACACACATAACTTTAGAAAAGTCAGAGATGTATGCCACTTGGGTTTCGAACATACGACTTTCGTCTTGACAGTCCGTACCGCAACCAACTAGGCTATCGCTGCTATCACACACACTTTATATACAAGGTATATAATGCTAACGAAAAGCCATTCTCTCCCAGTCAACCTTAAGGTGGCGCAGAGATGAGCAGGGCAGGTGCATAAAGATAATAATAAAAAAAACATTTATATATTATAGATTGAATGGCGAAAGAAGAGTGAACGAAGTCAGAGCTGTGAGAGATGCACTTAATAAGGTTGCTAGATAAACGAAGGTTTCTATCGTGGCTGTCACTTAGATAGATAAAGTGAGAAGATAAGTAAGAGAGATGGGTATAGGGGTAGGGGACGTAAGAACCCAGGATCATAATCAAATACGAATTTGCGCACCTCTTGGTTCGGGCCGGGTAGTAGAAATTACAAAGTTGTGGCTTCGCAAGCCAGTACGCCACTTCTGGAGTGGAAGGGAGAGGCTAGGGCAAGATCAAACAATTCTTCAGCAGCTGTAGCGACTCCAGGCTGTTGGCCACTTCTGCATCATTCACAATGCGGATGGCCCGCCGCTGCAACCCATCCAAGGCATCGAGTAGGTACTTAGCGGAACCGTCCCAGTAGTGCGAACAGTATTCCATTCCCCACCTGCGCTTTATATATAACATACGTGTCTACTACCACGGCCCGAACCAAGAGGTTCGCAAATTCGTATTTTTGTCGCACCGTCAAGCTGTGAAACAGTTTGCCAGCTACCGTGTTCCCTCCTTCCTATGTTTCTGGGTCCTTCAGGCGTAGTGTGAAGAAGCTAAACAGCAGGCCGGCCTGATTGTGTTGAGTGACGATGGATAGATTGTCTCTCGCTACTTGATACTCTAACTGAACGGCACTGCGACTACCATCAGGTGTTGTCACATTGCCATGCCAGAGTAAAAGAAATATTATAAAGAGGTAAAGTTTGTTAAGCAGCGGTAGCCTAGTTGGGGGTGGCACGGACTGTTAAGACGAAAGTTATAGGTTCGAAACCAGCCCAAACAGCCCACACCTCTTACTTTTCTGTATGTATTCATTGTTAATTGTCATACCTAATCCAACCTACATACACAGAAGCTACACCGCAGCCATAATTGTGTTGAGTAGCGAGGGATAGTCTCTCGCTACTTGATACTTTAACTGGACGGCACTGCACTTACCATCAGGTGCAGTGTGGTCACATTGCCTTGCCAGAATAAAAATAAAATAAAAAAACCTACATACCTGAGAATTGTCATAAGAATTTCAAAGATATGTGAAATCTGCCAACCCGCATTAGGTCAGCGCGGTGGACACTATCAAAATAGTTTCTGACTTAGTAATTAAATTGGAATATAAGTCATATTAAGTTCAACATAAGTAACGATGATGTATAATTATCACGCAATCCTATGTACAAGAATAATTAACAGTAAAAAGTATTTTTATCTCGGTCAGAATGCGGAACTCTGTAAATGGTAGGTATTGAGTCAACACTGTAATTAATTCGCTTTGTTTCAACGACCACTATACACACACACCTATATGTATTTCACTCGAGCATGAACTAATTAGAATACTTCATAGAATATTTACACGAACATACATAGCTATTAGATTTTATTATTGTGCTCTCTGTTGATATATGTTTACGGTAGGCAGCGGCTTTGCTGTGCCCTGGTATTGCAGAACTCTATGGGCGGCGGTGACTACTTACCATCAGGTGGCCCGTCGGCTCGTCTGCCTATCGAGGCACTAAAAAAAATATAGCTGCGTTATGTTTGTTGTTCCACGTATTATGTAAATTGTAAAAGTGTAATTATATGTAAACTAGTTCTTGCCCGCGGCTACGCTTGCGTGGAACTTATTTTTGGGAGAAAAGGTATATTGTGACGCATGTAGGCCTCTTTGTCGGGAGTCTAGAGTTGGGGTACACTAGACCCTCGATCGCTTCTTCACCTCCTTGCTCCATGGCGTAGTGTGAAGAAGCAGGCCGGCATGATTGTGTTGAGTAGCGGGGGATAGATCGTCTCTCGCTACTCGGTACTCTAACCTGCGCTTACCAGCAGGTGCAGTGTGGTCACTTTGCTGTGCCAGGATAAAAAAAACATACCTGATGAAGCGCCTCATCCTGCTGCGGATCACGGTCGGTGCGCACGGCCACCTCGACGGTCTGCGCGCGAGCGAGGATGCGGTCGGCGTATCGACAGATATCGTCCTTATCGCCTGCAACGTTCCCACCGCAATTCATGCGATTAAATCTATTATATTGTGTATTTTTTGTTACTACATATACAACATTTAACATGATTAATGCACACTCTGAAAGTAGTTTGTTCAGAATAAGCGACTGAATCGATATCAACGTTTTTTTAATAGACGATTTTTTTTTCCAAAAATAATAATTAACACTCAGGTAAATAATAGTCACCCTTTAATTTAACGTTCAAGACAAACGAGACTGAAACATAACTCGATGCGATAAAGTATTTTATAAATGCAATAATAAACGAACACTTCAAAAATCAAATAATTAAAATTACGAATTTTATGTCGAAAATTAGTACAACTAATTTCATAAAAAACAATATTTATATTCATTGCAGTCTAATTTCAATACATGAATTATGATTGTAATAATATTTTTAAATTGGGATGTCTGAGGATGTGCGTTATTCCCGTTACACGTAGTATATTGACTTCTTCGGTGGCGCAATTAAAATAAATATAAAACACCCAACAGTCACACTCATAGCCCCGATCCTATACGAGATACGTCGTCTTGTGTTGTGGGTCTCAGGGACTACGAGAGACGCACGGTCTCACAACACCCAGACCCCGGACACAAATATCTATCTGTCACACAAACATTTGTCTCGGTGTGGGAATCGAACCCACGGCCTCTTGTTTCACAGCCGGCTACTCGCCAACTGCGCCGCGGAGGCTGTCAATGCAGTTGTAAATGCGCATGCGTTACGACTGCTGTGCTGAGGTCTCGATCCCCGAGTCGGGTAAAATGATATTGGGTTTTTCTATCTAGAAATTCTCAGTATTAGCGTGGAGTCTGGAATATGTGCCCGGTATGACGATAGGCTCGCCCCCTATCACATTATGGGACCGAATTTCGGCGAAAAGTGAATGTACTGATTACACCTCTTCCTACCCCTTCGGGGATTACAGACGTGAGTGTATATGTATATATGTATGTACATATATATCGCATCACAATTTTAGTGCTAAGAATCTCATACAACAAACGGCCAAAGCGGAGTTTTTCGAGCGCGGCACGTTCTATATGTAGATAGATTTATATTTTCAGGATATTACACTTCTTTTAACACGTGAATATTATTAGTAGTTTAAATACTTTTTGAATTAAAAGCGATTCTCAGCTTCTTTTTTTGCAAAATTATCACCCAAACACTCAGTATCAGCCCAGAGTCTGGAATTGTGCCCGGTATGGGAATAGACTTGCTTCCTATTACACCATGGGACGGCGAAATGTGGGTGTGCTAGTTACACGACTGCCTACCCTTCCGGGGATTACATTACGTGTGTATGTACTTATAAAGTTTCGTAAAAGAGTCGTATTTATCATGTATTTTATATAACCAATGAGGTTAGCAATTTTTTCGGGAATTTCGTAAATTAACAATCCCCCAACAGATTGAATCAGGCGCATACATAGGTTATCTGTATCGTTAGAAACAGGACGAGAGGGACTTATGCCAGTCTGCTATAATTTTATTAGTCACGGAAACATGTGAAACTCCTTTTAAATTTTGTAAATGTACGTTTTTACAATTACAATTGATTTATAACAATTCAAGGCCACATTCGGAACTTTATTAGGCCTTGACCTGGGTTTAATGATTATTCATACGAAAGGACATACGGTAATACTCGGGACTTACGCGATAGGTGGGACCGAGCGATAACTGTGTAAGTCGAATTCGCGTAAGTCGGGATTCAACTTTGCATATAAAACATATAATTGTTTAATCAGGGCCAGAGACGAAAGAAAACAATAATTTAGAAGAAACATGATTAATAAAATTTTATATTTAAGCTAAAAAGTCTTTGACGATATTCAATTTACGCTCCAAAGACACTGTTTTTCTTTTCTTGTTGAATTCCAATGATTATTTTTTAGATCTTTTGGATGATATAATTGGAGGTTATCAATCGCACTGCGTACCTAAAACAATTCCACGCGGAACATGTTCCAAGTTCGAACCTGTCGTAAACGGAACACTAACAGGGCGGAGTGGAAGAGCGTCCGGCCATCACAAAGAAAAACCGCGTATCTCCGAATTCGCGTAAAACGGGGTAGCGTAAATCGGGGTATCTGATTAACACTCAGTCTAAATTAGTAAAGTTAGAAGTCTAAAATGCCGATAGCATATTCCTAACCACTAAAAATGTTTGATGTTAATTCAAAAATTTGGAAAGTGGAAAGAGGAGAAAAGTTGAGAAATGTAGAATGGGAAAGCCTGTGGAGAGACCAGAAGGATGTACTTCTTTAAGGACAAATGCTTAAATGGGCAAAAAATATGGCATTTTAGTTTTTTACCCGGGACAAATAAAAAGCAAAATTTAGTGACATTTTATTTTTTTGTATATTTGTCTGAGGATCGACTCAGTTTTAACACTTTTTTATTTGTTTTAACAAATTTGTAAGCGAACACTGCGTACGTAAGTACTTGTAAATCGTAGATCAATCAATTTACAGGACAGCCTAAAATACGGAATGTCTGGCAATGCTAGATCAGACCTATTGTGGGACTCTTGTAGTTTGTTTTTCTTATTGTTTTCTAAATTTCAATCCCTTATAATAAAAAATGTAGTATATATGGTACACTCACATTCTGTTATATCGCCCAGCAGTTCTGAGTGCTTGATACTGTCTAATGTAGATAGCAGAGAGTCCTTTTCCTCCTCAATCCGGATAGTGTCTCGCCGGAGCCTCTCCACACGCATCTCAACCTGATCAAGCACCGCAATCAACCTACAAAGGAGTAATCTTTTATGATATTTGTACAAAGAGTAGCCAGTCTAATTACCTAATATATAAATTTATCTTATTAAATCTTTATTTCTGAGGTGAATATAAAACAAATCTTTATTGATCATGCAGACATAAAAAATGCACTCATGACAGGTCGAAACACAGATGGAAATTCACTGTACTGAATAAATAGTTATATTTAATGGTGTGGGAACTTCGAAACAACTGTCAAAGGCAAGAAATAACAATCAGGAAGGAGAATAGAGGAAAACGAAAGAAGGAAATATGCTTAAAATATAGGTAACCTGCATACTAGTATGAGTTAAAGGATTGTATGTAACATTATTGGTAATTAAATTTGCATTGTCTAAAGAGAAGTCATTGTATCAAATAGTTGTTTTTTTTTCAAATGAGCTAAAATTATCTTTCGCTGACAAAATAATAGATTTTTTTTTTAAATCTAAATGGGTTTGAGGAGTTAGAGGTTTCTAAGCAAATAAAAAAAAATGATTTAAAATACTCCCCTAATGAAAGGGATCTTTATGCCTAAAGTTCAAATTTATACGCAACAATAAGTCCTTTATTAAAGAAATAAATAATTTTCAAATGTATAAGGACACTCACTTAGTTTCTATTTACACATTTCACAGATTTAAATCCTTATTTTTTTAAATATCACTACATTCTTACTACATCATCTTTCTTTTGTATGAATATCACTGCAACCAATATCCCTTAAGTAGCATGCACCTAAACAAACATCCACAATTTTAACACTTTTATATTTCT
Organism: Laothoe populi; assembly: GCA_905220505.1. NCBI lineage: Eukaryota > Metazoa > Arthropoda > Insecta > Lepidoptera > Sphingidae > Laothoe > Laothoe populi. The sequence continues at coordinate 4,943,617 of HG992165.1, forward strand.
TCTTTTTATGTATGGCTCCACCGTTGGATTCGGTGTTTTTGCCAATGTCAAACTGGCCTGACATCTTTTTAATAAAATAATAATAATACTAGCCCTGTATTAAACATTGTCCCACTGCTGGGCACGGGCCTCCTCTACTAATGAGAGGGGTTAGGCCTTAGTCCACCACGCTGGCCTAATGCGGGTTGGCAGACTTCTCATACCTTCGAAAAACTCTCAGATATGCAGGTTTCCTCACAATGTTTTCCTTCACCGTTAAAGCAAGCGATAATTAACATTTTAATACACCCATAACTTTAGTAAAGTCAGAGGTGTATGCCACTTGGGTTTCGAACATACTACTTTCGTCTTGACAGTCCGTACCGCAACCAACTAGGCTATCGCTGCTATATGTTTATCTTTCTAATATGCTCATATAACTTTTGTATTTGTAATACAATTGTTTAGTACCGCCATTACTTATGTACATACACAACTGTTGTTATCTACAGAATGTGCATTCGTAAGAATATTACATTTGCTACACAATGCCAATTAAATTAATTGCTATTCAAATCATACCGATACATACATGTAACTATAGAATACCATATAAAGACATTGCCCTGATGACTAACCAAATACTATCATGTTAATCATATTAAAAAAGAACTCAAATTTATAGACGTAGTCACGAACTTTGCGGCGTGGGCGATAGCGTATAATTTTTTATATGTAAACGCTTGTTCCATAACCATTTTTGGAGATTGGCTCTGATATATCCACTGTCGACTCATTATTTATTTTTTAACATTAAACATTTAAAGGAATTACTGTTACCTGTCTTTTGGCGCCTGCTGCCCTAGCGTCGACGACTCGTCGATCAGCGGTAGCCTCGAAACCTCGGCAGGATAAGCCACTTCAAGAGCAAACTGATCCACCTCCATTATTAAAAAGCGTCTATGTATCAATAACTTTCGTTTAATTCGTGTTAAACAAGATAGTAGTAGAGTTTTACGATTATTAGAAACAAAGCACAAAATTTTCTTAGAGACGTCAAAGATCAAACTAACCAAAACAAAATTGATTGACGTTTCTCTGCAGAGTTTTCCGGTTTACACTACTGTCATTTGTCAAAACTGAACTGGCTGTTAGACTTTCGGTCGAATTTTCTTCATTATAGAGCTTATTATTAGACAACATGTATACTGGCCGTGTTCCGGTATACACTGCGCCACTGTTCAGTGCTCTCATACTGCCGCTGTATGAAATGACGTTAAAAATCGGCGCCATTTTTGTACTGAAAGCCACTGGGAGCACTGGCGTTTTCGAGGTAAGGCGCTCTCAGTGCTTTGGTCACGTGATCAACAGCGTTCAGAAACAGTGTCTCCAGGTTATGTATAGAAATTTCCCCATTTCAGGTTAAAATTTTCCCTTAAAAGATACATTTCCGAATTTTTTCCCCACAATATTTTTCCTTTTTATCTCAATGTTACCAGAGGAATATCGGAATAAAAAGAAGCCAATTTTACTTCCAGTAACCCACTTTTTTGTTTTATATCACGATGATGACGATGATATAACGAAACGAGCTTGCGGCCCGCCTGATGGTAAGTGGTTACCGTAGCCTATGGACGCTTGCAACACTAGGAGCATCACATGCGTCATGCGCGTTGCCGACCCTTCAAAAACCTATTTACTCCCTTCTTGAAGGACTGTAGTCCCCTTGGACATCTCGGCAGGGAGCTCATTCCACATTCATTTCATACTAGTGAAAGTTCCATCAAAATCGATCCAGCCGTTTGGGAGATTATTTGGAACAGACAGACAAAAAATATTTTGCTATAGGTATTAGTTATGCTCTCATATAAATTTCTAAATAAGTGGTCATTTTGATATTACAAACAGACGCTTCAACATTATTTATTTGTATTGATTTGACATCTACTAAAAATAAAACACAGTTTTCATCTATTTACTTTATCCAAAATTACATACATTTCACTATCTAACACTTCCCTCTGATTGGTACACGAGATGAGATATTTGACTCGCCATTGGCGTGTGGCAGCGGCACGACCACGACGCGCTGCAGCGGGCATGTTATCGAAAGAATACTGTTGGCAGCATTGTATTGTTTTACGCCTGCCGTTTCAATTACGACACGAAGAACAAATCTTAGATTTCTTTTATTAATTAGACACAGAATTAGTTCTCCCCAAACTTTCTGCAAAATAAATAAAGAAGTGGTCGAGGGTCTAGTGTAAGAGTACTCAAAAGGCCGCAAAACGGCCAACCATCGTACCCTAACTATAGACCATCGACAAAAAAACCGGATGTACACTGGCTGATCCCGGAACGCGACACACTTGCGTGTGCCACTATGGCGGGTTTTACAGGGTGTGTACGGTGGTTGCTATCCGGGCGGATATGAATATCCTAACACCAGCAAACATAATTGTTGGCTGGCCTTTACTGTCTTAGTGAAACAAATGTATGATTTTGTTTAATTTATGAGTTAAGGTTTATTTTATATACTTTTGCTTCCTATTTACTTTAAGGCGACTAAATAATATTATCTTCTCCAATTTTAAAGAAAATTGAAAAATGCACCTATTACCGGTAAAATAAATTAATACGGTATTTTTTTACCGGTAAATAAAATCTACGGTTCAAAGCCCTAGAATATAATGATATCTTAATTGTCGAAATGCATCCAGGCGTTTAGAAGATACGAGGTAATAAAGAAATTTACAAACATACATACAAGATGCTCGCAAAAACATAACCCTTCCTTGGCAGTCGGGTAAAAAGGGCGAGAGGCGCCAGCCAGTCATCAAACTCGGCGCCCCCTCGATTGGTGGCGAGCGGAATCGGTTTGTTCCCGACCCCATAGACCATAGCAGCTACCACCACGCCAGCTACTACCACGAGAAATGTCTCCATTGATAGATTTTGTCATGGCAGACTCCTCCTTTCTAGTTGCTTAGGCCCTAGGAAATGTGTCGATACTTTCTATTCGATATCGTGTCCCTACAGTTCGGGGATTACAGGCGTATGTATTGTATATTTCCTTTGGTAAAAAAAAAATTTTTTTGCTGGATATTTTGGTGGTTATGTTTATATGGTATTGTATTATATAACAATTTTTGTTAGTGGTTTTCTGGTGGTTACGTAGTTGCATCTGGGGAGAACTAGTTTAGTTGTTGGCAACACTGAAGAGCACTGTACAGTGGTTGCAGTGTTTTTCGGAACACAGCCACTGTTAGCTGATCACAGCAGACAAAGACATTTTTTTTTACTTTATTCCGAAACAGTAGTTGTGTTTCTAGTCGCTAGAAAAAGATTTTTAAGAATATATAATTCTAAATATTAATTATTTTCAGCACAATAGTCAGTAATTCGATTTTATTTTAACTAGTCTCGACACTGTCTCGTAAGCTACACTTAAACATTTGAAGCAAAAAAAACTTAATTTTTAAATCATTGGCAATATTTGAATGAATGGATTGATTCCATTCAAATATTGCCATCTTACCCATTTCAAAATATAGCACGAAGTATATTTATAGAATGGCCGCTTAAGGTACAATATGCTTTATTGTTAATCAATTTGCCCTTATGATGTTGTTGGAAGTGGGTTCAATATTTATGCTACACTAGCTTTTTTTCGCGGCTCCGCCCGTGTGGTAATTTTTAAAAGAAAAGGTATAAAATCCATGGAGTTACTTAAGCTATTACATCTTTCTATATTTTGCTATTCCATAAGAACCACGCATTTTCCAGGATAAAAAGTAGCCTATGTCATTCTCAGACCCCTCAGCTAAAACTATACATAAAATTATGTCGTTCCTTGCTCTGTGTAAAACAAAAATGAAACTATCCCACGGGTATCGTACATTTTTCCGGCATAAAATGCCTATGCGCTATTCCAGACTATAATCTATCTCTGTGCCAAATTTCAACCAGATCCGTCCAGCCGTTCTGGCGTGATGGAGTAACAAACATGCATCTATCCATCCATTCAAACATTCGTATTTATAATAGTCGGTAGACGGTAGTAAGAAGTAAGATTCACGGGAAATTTTCTATAGTTCTGATTTTCTGTATAATTGTTATCTTGAATTAGATAATGCTAACTGTAAGTCCACCACAAAATTCCAAATAAAAAAGCATATTTTTGCAAATATTTTATTATATCTTACATTACACATCTATGGTAATAAAAGTAACTATTTGAAAACAAAAACAACAGTTTAAATATTCTCTTTCGTAATCGGTGATAACTTATATTTTAATATGGATAATTAATTACCTGTAAATATGTGAATCTGCATGTAGATACATAAGCAACTATGCTAGGACGGATGTCACGTCATAAAATATTTGTAAATGTGTTGATCAGTAATTAATTAATGAAATAATGATTTAATTTTTAGCTGTTTTATGTGTACATAAAGTACGTTATAGAAAAAAAACACGTGTTGCTTGGCGTCGTAGCGTCCATATCGGTGTGTCGAATCTTGTATATAGTTTTATATTTTGTATATACTTCGTCGGCACACCGTGCGACCCTGAGATGAACGGCAGCACGGGTGGTTGGCCTCGATGCTGTCGTAGACGCTGAGGGCGTCCTTCGGTGCGCGGGGGCTTATGAGCCAACATGGAGACGGGCCGCAAGGAGGCACCGCGCGGGGGCGGTTCCGGTCGAGAACGGGGCGTCCTAATGCGCCATAGAGGGCCACCGCGGGGTAGAGTATGTAGTTGGTACTGCCGGATAGGGTGAATATAGTGTAAGGGACTCGGCTCATCGGTCGTCTGGGTGTCAAGATCTCTCCCGAACTCATCGCTGGGTTGTAAAGCCGGCGAGCCCAACATAACAGTCCCAGGGGCGGTAGTGATAGACCGGTTTTCCCCGCGACAACAAAAAAAGTGTTTCCTACGGTTATTATTTATACTGTAGTGTAGTTTCCAACTGGTTACTGGAGTTGGCTTAATCTTAACGTACCTACATATACAATTTAAAATCATGAATAACATAATTAATACTCAGAGTACATAAAACAAAAAGAAACCAAATTTTCATAAGCCATAAAATTTAAACAGCAAACTTAACAACACAAAATACTGACCGATAAGTAGAACAAATAAATTAAGTATAATTTGGAAATAACATAGTATAGATATAAATGAGTCACATAAATATCACATGATATGAAAATGAAATCTCTCAGGCTATATACGTATGAGATATGATGCAGATACGTATGAGAAAGATGCACACTAAACAATTCTTTTGAAATAGATAAGTAGAGTGAGAAGGACGAACCGTAAACATGTTTAAACAAAACATTATAATTATCCATAACATAGGATCTGCATAAAAAAAATAAAAAGGAAAGTACAGGTCCCACTCAGAACAAGACTTTATGACCTTGAATTCCTTTGCCCGTGTCTCAACAAATAAAATTTAAAAGAAAAAGGATTCTACAGAATGATAAATTACATAGTTTTAGCAAGTATAATGCACATAATATTAATTGCATTCTGTGCATGTAATTGGTGGGACACAATACATTTCAACACACAGTTAAGCTTAGAGCATAAAGCATGACCGGTTACACCACAATTTAGATAGTCAGATCTAATGCATAGATAATCGTCACGAAGGATCATTAACAAGATGAAATCAACTCGAAATTAAACTAACAATGTGGAAGATCTTACGCGGTAATGTAAATGAAGAATAAAAAAATATATATCTAAATACGGCACAAGCGTCATTCTAATCACTATTTTAACGGACATTTTTACTGTCACTACTGACATTGGTGCCTAAACAATCCGTAGATTACCTCCAAAACGCATAAAAAGCCATAGACACCCAAACGTGAAAAGACATGGTGATGGTGATATGTGACAATTTTTCAGAGTAAAATGTCATATTATATATTGTTTTTTTTTAAATTCTGGTACAGCAAAGACCACACAGCATCTAATAATATACCGACCTGCTATATGTTGCCAGCAAGTATGTTCGAATTTACAAACATCACAATATGGTATCTTTTGAAGGTACTTTACGGAATACTTCTAAGCATGAATCTACATTTTTTTATCTACCTACATTTTAAATTTACATCAATCAGGATTATATCACTTTTTGGGTGGTTAATAAAATTTGGATTAAATGATAAACAATTAAAATAAATCTATACTATTACTATAATCGATACTAACATATGTTTATGGTTTTAAGCCGAAAAAAGTGAGTGACAATAAACAATATTTCGGTAAAATAATTTGAAGTAAAATGTAAGCCATATACAGTACAACTGACAAAAGATGGCCTAGGCTCTTCGCCACTTCTCTATACTTACTTTCTATTCTAGTTCCTAATAACATTGACGTCGTTCGTGACTCACTTCAGGGCGGTCATTTTAAGTTGGCTGTTTTTACTAGTTACAATAATAGTAACACCCAACAGTCACACACATAGCCCCGACCCCACACTAAGATACGAGTCTTGTGTTGTACGTACCGGGGACTACGAGAGACGCACGGTCTCACAACACCCAGACCCCGGACACAAATATCTGTCTGTGACACAAACATTTTTCCCGGTGTGGGAATCGAACGGCCTCTCGTTTCACAGCCGGATACTCGCCAACTGCGACACGGAGGCTGTCAAAAAGTTAAACATTAGATACAATACGCTGCCCAATTTGTAACATGTGATCAAGATCGACGCTGAACTATATTTAAACAGTGCTGTCGGTACAATAAGTATAAACAACAATTTGTGAGTCATGTTTCGCAATATCCGCATGGTCTGTTGTATAACACGGTCAAATATTGTCTAGCATCACGTGTGCGGCTTAATTGTCGCCTAGTGAATACACCAAGTAAATAATTATATTGAATAGGATAGAATTAAAACACAACAAAATCAGTTTTAAAATAGTTTGAGTCGAATAAATATTCTGTATATAATTACCAACGCACATGCGGTGGTGAAGATTTTTAAATAACTTAAAATGGCACTAAGCAATACATATCTACAGTTGATAATCCAACGTCATCAATTTTAATTAAAATCAACATATACAACATTATTTTTAGTATACTACAAACCCGAAAGTAGTTTGTTGAGAATCAGTAGCACAATCTATTGCACTAATTTTTAATGTGTTATATTGGTATCCCAAAAACATATATAAATTTTAGTCAACCTGGTTAACTTGTTTATTACTTAATAAAAATGCGGCGCGTGTCGGTCGTTCACCTATACCTACATAATACTTTGGCGGGAAATAAAAAGTACCGCGCGTATGCCCATGCATCGTTCAAGAAATAAATTATTTTTGCATGTCACCGCGTGAGTTTTCCTTATTATTATTATGTCATATATTTATCTGATCTTTTGTACCAAAATATAATTTGGGTGTTTCGGCTTTATGGTATACAAAAATTAATCTTGTATATACTTTTAAATCAAACGAAAGGAATATTTATGGAATGTCAATAACCTTATGTAAGTAATTAGCACGATATATTTGATATGAAAGGCTAAACCAAAATAACACCCGCCAATCCATTTTGAATCTTACTGCGCATAAAATTGATTACTGTTAAAGATTTCATGCGATAAGTCATTTTAAAATTGCGAGCTACCGATTATTGATGGATTTGTTGTCCAACTAGTCGGGACAGTCAGCTAGTCTACCAACAAGTTGACTTTTTGCAGATTCTGTCAAAGGCAACATAGATTGTATTGTGTACATACATAATCGCCTATATCGTTTCTATAAAGCAAGTCATTTTACAATATATAAACCAGTCACGTATCAATTGCATGCCGGCATGCACAAAATACTGGCAACATCGCCGTTCTTACATGCTATTTTCAACTTGAATGTTATGCAAATAAAATTGATTTTGACTTCTATTTACTCCGTACTACCTTACCTTTTTAATATTCGTTTGATACGCGAAATGGTTAAAAGTTGTGCTAAAATAAGACATCAATCAATTCCATCAATTAAAATAACAATTTACTTTCATACTAATGATACATTGCTTTATACAAGTCTATTTTTTAATTAAATTATGTTGGAGTTAACAAGACAAATATAGTTTGATGGTAACTGAATTTAGAAGGTATGCAAGCAGTGCTATGGCTAGAGTTCTGATCAGTATACTGCTCCAGTAAGAAATGCATTGTTAGTATTAGAAAATATATTTTTTTGTTTGATTCTGCCACGGCAAAGTGAGCACACTATACCTGATGGTAAGTGCAGTGCCGTCCAGTTAAAGTATCAAGTAGCGAGAGACAATCTATCCCTCGCTACTCAACACAATCACGCCTGCTGTGTAGTTTCTTCACACTATGCCATGGAGCAAGAAGGTGAAGAAGCGGTCGAGGGTCTAGTGGCAGAGTACTCACAAGGCCGCAACACTGTTAAACGTCGTACTCCAACTCTAGACCCCCGATAAAAACCGGATGTACACTGGCTGACTCCGGAAGGCGACACACTTGCGTGGGTTTACACCCTGTGTACGGTACAAATAATCTATCCCTCGCTACTCAACACAATCATGCTTGCCGTGTGGCTTCTTCATACTACTAAAGGAGCTAGGATGAAAGGAAAGCGCAGACACAGTGGCATTATTGTAAGTGATGTCATCAATGTTGTAGTGTACATCCGGTGTATGTCGGGGGTCTAGAGTGGGGTACGATGTTTGGCCGTTTTGCGGACTTCTGAGTACTCTGATACTAGACCATCGACTGCTTCTTCACCTTCTTTCCCATGGCGTACTGTGAAGAAGCAGGCTGACCTGGTTGTGTTGAGTAGCATGGGATAGATTGTTTCTCGCTACTCGATACTCTAATTGGACGGCACTGCGCTTACCATCAGGTGCAGTATGGTCACTTTGCCTTGTAAGGATAAAAAAAATTACCACTGACATTTTTTATCTTGATGACCCTGAATTTATATATCAAACACCTTATTTTTTGACTTTTAACCATAGCAGACTGCATCTCATAAGAACTTCAATACTACTAACGAAATAAAGCTAGAACCACACACTCGTATGTTTTGTCTCCATCTATCTTCTACGTGTATGTGTGCGAGGGAGACAGCATCACTTCCCACCCCATTCACTGATTCGACCGTTCTCGAATGCCAGATTCTTTCTCGGCAGGGGAACTAGAGTACCTCGTTTCACTATACCCATGTCTTCTCCTGGATAATACTGTAAAAATTATGACCAAATTAATAAATACATACATATACACTCACGCCTGTAATCCCCGAAGAGGTAGGCAGAGGTGTAACCAGTACACCCACGTCTCGCCGAATTGCGGTGCCATAATTTAATAGGGGGCGAGCCCATCGCCATACCGGGCACAAGTTCCAAACTCCGCGATAATACTGAGAATTTCCAGATAGAAACACCCAACATCACTTTACCCGACCCGGGGATCGAACCCGAGACCTCAGCACGGCAGTCGTAACGCATGCGTAATTACAACTGCGCCACCGAGGCAGTCAAAGAAATTAATAAATCTGTAGCTTAATTAAATGCCGAAAGACAAATTTTACAGAAAATGAAAATGCGCGTAGAAATTTGAGTACCATGTTAATTGGTTACATCTGTATATATAAAAGAAGAAACTGACTGACTGACTGACTGATCGATCAACGCACAGCCTAAACGACTGAGGTTAGAGACTTGAAATTTTGACAGTAGGTACCTTTTATCACGTAGGCATCCACTAAGGAAGGGTTTTTGGAAATACCACCCCTGAGGGGGTAAAATAGGGGATGAAAGTTTGTATGAAAATCCGTCATTTTTGAAGATAAATTCATGAAAATTAGTATTTGGCATTTTAGTTAAAAATAAAAAATATATGTTACAGGATTTTTGGAAATTCCGCCCCTAAGGGGGTAAAATAGGGAATGAAAGTTTGTATGAAAATCCGTCATTTTTAAGTTAAACGCATGAATATTGGTATTTTGTATTGTATACTTTTTCTCCCAAACATGACCTCCACGCGGGCGGAGCCACGAGCAACATAAAAGATATTGGAATGAACCAACAATTCGTATCGTAGGATTTCATTATTTATACCATTATGGGCTTGGTTTCGCGATTTATAGAGTGGAGTTACATTTTTTTTTACTCCGATGTACATATTTTTAAGTTTAGAAAAAACTTGGTAGGTTTTTTTTTTTATCCTGGCACGGCAATGTAACTACATTCTCAAACATGGGAAAAATCTCAAATATTTGAAAAACACCACTGGCTCGTTTATCGGACTATGCTATAAAAAACATACACGAAAACTATTTTTATAAACTGAGCTATAAATTAGGACTTATTTTATTTACTTTATGACTAAAAAGTAAAGTATTGATTGAAGTACCTGACACTGAGACACGAACTTAAGTACATCCGATCGGATGAAATCGTTGTCCTCCTTTACTTTTTCTAATCTGGGGAAAGATATGAAGCTTTAAAAAATGTTTTCATTATCTTTAAAATAATACTTTTATTCTGTTTCCAGTTAAACTAATTGACGCATGATAGAGCTATATAAAACAGTTTTTTGGTAAAAAAAGTTTTTTAATTCATAAAAAGTACGCCAACTTCAACAAAAAACAAATTATGCGTCCCTATAAATTTGAGGGTTGCCCTCGATTTTTCTGAGGTCCCATCATCAGATCCTGACTTGGTGACAATGGGACCACGTGGGAAGTATACCCTTTTAAACAAAAAAAGAATATCTCGAATCGGTCCAGGCGCCTTCGAGTAATCGGGGAACATACATAAAAAAAGATTCCGACGAATTGAGAACTTCCTCCTTTTTTTGAAGTCGGTTAAAAACAGTTTTCATTTCAAATAATTGACGCACGATAGAGCTATATAAAACAATTTTATGTAAAATATAATCATATTTCAGTGGAGGCATAGGTCGATATCATATTTATTTGAAGTTGTGTACATCGTCGTAGGAGGCATTTTACAATATAATGTGGAACACTTACAATTCAGGTTTCGCTATTTTCTCAACAATACAATGGCACACTTTCTCACAAAGCGTTTCATCGAACAGCGGAATGCCGAATTGCAGATCTAGAATTGTCCATTTCTGAAATTTAGAAAAACAATTATTATTTCTACAAATTAGTGGTCCCGAGCAGACGTTGTCCCACCATAAACCGCCTTCTCAGTGGACCAAATTGTCGTTGAAAAATTAGAAATTCAGATCTCGACAACAGCGCCAACTGGATCTAAAACTAATCTATCTTTTAAGTTGAACCCAACCACACACATACACAAAATTTCATTGAAATCGGTGGGTGGATTCAAAGTCTATGACGGACAAAGGCAGAATAAATTTTTGAGGTTTATATTTATAGATTATTCAGAAATGCTGAAATTTACGGGATCAGCCAGTGTACATCCGGTTTTTGTCCGGGGTCTAGAGTTGGGGCACGATGTTTGGCCGTTTTACGGCCTTCTGAGCACTCTGACAATAGAACCTCGACCGCTTCTTCGCCTTCTCGCCTTTGGCTTAATGTGAAGAAGCAGGCCGGCATGATTGTGTTGAGTAGCAGGGAATAGATTGTCTCTCGCTACTCGATACTCTAATTGGACTGCGCTTACCATCAGGTGCAGTGTGGTCACTTTGCCGTGCCAGTATAAAAAAAATCGTAACCATACATGTAAGAAATTGTACTGACAAAAAAAAATATTAGTCTCACCTCTGGCCTACAAGTCTCGTCGTCTGATATATTGTGCGCAGTTTCGACGCCACTGTCACCTTCAGCTGTGGACATTTCAGCCAACTTGTCAGTCAACTGCGTGAACATCGATATCGATTCCTCAACCGGACTCAACAGATCGGGCAACTGGTTGGCCGATTTTATATCATCAGAATGCACCGGGACTATGTCATCGGATAAAACAATCGATTCTTTGCTGATCGATTTTTCTTTGGAATGTCTATCTTTCAAATCTTCTATACTGGTAGAGGAGGAATGTATGGGTACTAGGTCGTCGTTTATAGACTCTTTGCTCTTTGATTTATCGTCTATGGCGAGGTTGTCTAACTCCTCGCATAGTAACTGACCACATTCGACACTTGTGAAACCGTTTGCTGGAGAGCTGTTCTTACTATCCGTTGTAGGCGTGACAGCGAAATGCGATTCTATTGGCGACTGCAATCTACTTATGATTTTGGAACTTTCATCTGTCGATTTCCCGACGGAATCAGCGGATGATATCTCACTAACGGGATGGGCCATGCCGCATATATCTTTTTTCTTTCTTGTTGGCACTGGAAATATAAAACTAGTTTATATATTAAACACAGCCAACTTGAACCTACATAAGGTATGTTTTTTTTAGTGCCTCGATAGGCAGACGGGCCATCTGATGGTAAGTAGACACCCGCCCATAGACTTCTGCAATGCCAGGGCACAGCAAAGCTGCTGCCTACCATTGTTATACCTATGTTACCAATGTTATATATGTGTCTTAGTGTAGATTAATATATAAGCCTTGTGATGTAGGTATCAGCATCAGGCACTTAAAGGAACTATCTATCTTATAACACTAACCACGCATTTACCAAGTGGGGGGTCGAACCCACGGTGTCTCATTTTATAGTAGTTGACTCACACACAGCAGTATCATGACATTAAACAATACTACATTGACAATTAGACGGGCGTGCCCAGGGGGAGGGTTTTGGGGGTCCAAACCGCCCCGAAATATCCAAAATATTACATTTATATAAAGAAAATTAATAAAATATTAATTAATTAATTATTGAATTAGAATTTTTTAAGACATGTGTGGCCCGGCCCGTTGACAATTAATTTATTTACTCTTTATTGCACACTTAAATAATATTTCATGCTGACAATTATACTTTGTCAGCCTGAAGTTAGTCACAAACGACATTGATTATTGTTTGGGTACTAACTAAGTTCAAGCCGGCTAAATTTTTTTTCGATTGCCTCCGTGGCGCAATAGACGAGTGGCCGGCTGTGAAACGAAAGGTCTTGGGTTAGATTCCCACACCGGGACAATGTTTGTGTGACAGATATTTGTGTCTGGGTTCTGGGTGTTGTCAAACCGTCTCTCTAGGTCCCTGATACACACGACACAAGACGCGTATCTTATTGTGAGATCGGGGCTATATGTGTGACTGTTGGGTGTTATTTATTTGTACCTAATTGCACAGTCGCTGGCGGTCTTCCACAGCCTAAGTCAGGTACACCTATGTCTGCTAAAGTGACGTATCCCGCGGTCCGGTGCAGACGTAACCTCTTCAGCAATCTCTTCAGTCCCGCATGTCGCGACCATAGCATTTGGGATTCTGTTACATTAAATAAAACACGATTAAAAATACGGTTGGCTGAAGGAGACAGGTTCTTAAATCCTAACACTCCATATTTGTCGGAGGTCTAGGGTTGGGGTACGATGTCTGGCTGTTTTGCGGCCTTCTGAGTACTCTGATACTAGACACTCGATCGCTCTCCACCTTCTTGCACTTGGCGTAGTGTGAAGAAGCAGGCCGGCATGATTGTGTTGAGTGGCGAGGGATAGATCGTCTCTTACTACTCGATACTCTAATTGGACGGCACTGCACTTACCATCAGGTGCAATGTGGTCACTTTGATGTGCCAAGATAAAAAAAATATATACATTTGAGTACAGTTCAAATGTAATGTCGAATATCTGTATCCTAGTTTTTTTTTATCCTGGCAAAATTACCACGCTGCACCTGATGGGGCGCGCAGTGCCGTCAAGTTAGAGTATCAAGTAGCGAGAGACAACTATACCTCGCTACTCGACACAATCATGCCAGCTAACAGTGTGAAACTTGAGGTAATAATACCTGGGCTGGAGTCAGCTTCAGGCGGGAACACGACGTGCACCAGCGCCGCTGGGTGCCTGACCCCCAACGCCTGCAGCAGTACAGGGCCGCGACGGAGCGCAGAGTTGGCTGCGGCGAGGGCGGCGGGTGCGGGCAGTGCACCCCCCGCGCCTCCCACGCCGCCAGCTTCCAGTGCCGCCTCCGCACCCCACCACCACACGGCGATGCGCGCGTACCCTAGGAGCAGCCGTGGCACCCCGCGCAGTTGAGTACCTAGTAATCGAAATAGTTCTATGTCAAACGACTTCAAGGTAATAAATTCAATAATTTGTATATTGGATATATTAACGTATATTGGGCAAAGTTTGGACAAGAAGCGTTCCCAAGATCCTCTTACAAACCTAAACTATCTACAGCTGAAAATAACTCTATCAACTTCGTCAAAAATTAAAGCCAAATAGTTTAAAAATATTATACCAAGATATTGGTAAAATACACATAATCTTTAAAATATATCAATATTTTTAAGACTCGCTAAAGTCACAACCCTAGTCGATATATCGATAAACTTCAATGGAATTACGTAAATGTTATTCAAATCATAATCACAATATTTAATTTACATACCTTTCTTAAGTAGTAGCGTGGGAGGTCCATAGCCGGCCACGTGATAAAGGTACATCCTCATCCAAGGCGTGGAGGCCTCGGGCGGTGCGGGTCCAACGTGTGGCAGCGCCCCCGCCGCCGCCCCCGCGCGAGCCTCACGACACAGTGGCGCCGTCGATATTGCTAACCTAAGAGATAAAGGATACCCGTTCTTGGTACTGCTTTTTCTCGCGCCTCAAGATAAAAATAATATTTAAAATAATTTCTTTATTTTTGAAGTCTTATTGCAAACCGAATGTCTAACGTTTAACGGTAGGCAGCGGCTTTGCTGTGCCATGGCATTACAGAAGTCTATGGGCGGCGGTGACTACTTACCATCAGGTGGCCCGTCTGCTTATCAAGGCAATAAAAAAAATGTCTGTGTTGTAGGGATTTCTTTTAAAACTTAATCAGACATATTATTGATTAAAAATGACTACCAGTTTTCATTGACGTAATGATACCTACAGTTTATTTTATTTTTTATTCGTCCAAAGGACAGGCTATAGTCAATCGACTGCCTAGTGTTACGTTTAAATCTTTATATACCTACAGTTTACACAACAATTATTATTATTACACAAAAAAACATGGAAACGCGCGTTCCAATTACAAAAATATAAACTTTAGATAGTATTTGGATACTGTATAGAGTATAGACTATTTAAAACAACTTTGGAATTGACGCAAACTTATACCGTGGTCCATATATTCCTGGTCATTCTCCTTTATTGAGACTAGCTAACCCGTGCGAATACTTAGTAATAGTAGACGTAGTCAGTTACGTAATATAATATAGTATAAATCAGTAAATGTAAATATTTATTCATGTTAATCTACTAAATAGTAACAAAATTAGTCGTATACGACATGGTGCTTCCTAAAATCGTCTATGCGTGTTATCCTAAATTAACAATACAACAAATTAGTTAATTATACTGTCAACAGATGGCACTGTTTATTTTTCATGTTTTTTTGCAAAACCTATAATTTTAAAAAAATTGTCTATTTTGTACTGTACTATTATCTATTTTAGTACTCGGAAACTCAAATACTAGTATTTATCTTGTACGGGCTCCACTCACAAAGACGCAATAAATACTTTTGCCTTATTAATATCCTTTTTTGATATTTTTTCATTATCGTCTCAGGTTTTGAACCACTTATATGTAACCTTCAGTTATTTTTTTTTATTGTCTGTCTACGAAGACTTAAAGAAACGTATGCCCACATTTCCACCACCGGTTGACGTGTAAAATTGATACCTATATTTGGTAGCGAGCAAGCGATGTCTAGCATTGGTCCCCAGCGCATGCAGCGCTTCACATCGCAACAAGTCGAGCGGCCTGAGCGCTGCACGGAGTCGACGCAGCGCTGCACGCAGGCTCGCTGCAGCCGCTAAGTACCGCCGCGCCTCGCCCTCGATCTCGGGGTCCGCTACCACCTGTTACAAATTAGATTGTATTGTTTGATACTAACATATTATTACGTCATCATCATCATCATCATCATCAGCCTATCGCAGTCCACTGCTGGACAAAGGCCTCCCCCAAGGCTGGCCATTGAACCCGATCTTCGGTTCTACGCATCCAATTTCTCCCTGCAGCCTTGCGCAGATCGTCGCTACAAGTAGCAGGGGGGCGTCCCACACTGCGTTTACCTGTACGCGGTCTCCACTCAAGAACCTTATTACCCCAGCGGTGATTGGTTTTACGACAATTGTGACCGGCCCATTGCCACTTCAGCTTGCTTAGTCTTTGAGCTATGTCGATGTCTTTGGTTTTCGCGCGAATAGCCTCATTCCTTATTCGGTCTCTCAGCGAAATTCCGAGCATAGCCGTCTCCATGCTACGCTGAGCGACTTTAAGCTGATGACTTGTGTAATGTATGTAGCCACACGGTTGCGTGTGGCAACACTGGCAGTGTCTCCCTCGCGTCCTTTCCGCAATAAATTGTAGTATCGATCGGACGTGTGTATCATTTCACCCTGCAATTATTGTGTACCTACGTGACCTGGGACTTTACAACTTGCAACAATAGATAAGCATGCAATGTGAATTTTCTTTCATGTAATTTTTTTTGTTTTGGTTTTATTGAAAAGCCAAATAAACTCTTTCTTTCTTTCTTTTTCTTTCAATGCATATTATATAACAAAATAGGTATATCCATAGGGGAAAAGAGTTTAAAAAAATAAAATGGCGACTATAATCATTAAGGACGAGTACTTTTATACTTAATCTAAATCGTATCGCCTTATAATAATCGCTTCATCAGTAATATGACAGAAAACTTGAACTGGAAAATCGATAAAAATATATCTATAACACGAGTGGTCTGGGATTGGAGTTTTTTGGGGTATAATGATAGGCACATGAATCTGAAATATGGTGGAGCAAACATGGTTAGACTAATAGCCTTTCTACCTACTGTGTCAGGGATACAAGCATTTATGTAGTGGACTTTACTCCTATATAAAAAGCATTTGACCCTATAATCTTGTTTTAAATTTGCAAAATATAATGAAATTGGAGGACTAACTTATAAATAAACTCAACCAACCTCACCTTATCTAACTCCATGAGTAAACTATCTAAGCTTTCGTCACTCAGCTTGCCCACCTCGAATAGCGTCACCGCGTGACTCTTCAAGTCCTGGAATAAACCCCTTTTATAACCAAAAATAAAAAACGCAACGGCACCCTTGTCGAACCACTTTATGTAGCCAAACTGTGTACAATGTAGCTCTATGCAAATAATGCTTTTTCTATTTTTTGTCCAAATCAAATCAATTCCATATTTATTTTAAATGGAAATTTCTTTAGGCACGTTGGGCACTTTTGGGATGGGGAAAAAGCACTGAACTCGCGTGAACATAACGCTCAGATTGTTTTACTTTTGACATAAGCACACCTATGAAGTTTTATAATTATCGACAAGCAATCATTAACAAAAAAAACTTAAGTTTTAAGTTTTCACTTGTGTCGGTAATCTCCATAACTGCCTATATGTTTTATTATATTTAAATAAGATCATGTTTATCACTTTTACACGTCAATTATTATTAAGCTGCATGGCGCCGCCATTATTTATCTGACTAAGCCTGAGAAGAAATCTCGAAACTAACTAACAAGTTATTAATTATATAAGTGGCAAGAGCCTCACTGCCTTACTAATAACTGTTTAACATGTTTGTAATAGTTATAAGGTTTTTTGTCTCACTCTGTTGAGTACATTTAAGATCAGAGGAAGCAAGACAAGACCCTGATCTTTACCTCTATTGCCTCACGTCAGAAAATATATAAAAAAAACTCTACATACCGGGGATAAATTCCCCATCATGAGGTATGCTGCCAATGTTGAGTCAAAAAGCAAAGCCACTCTTCGACCACTATTTGGATTTTCAGATGCTTCTGGATAATTCTGTTAAGGTAATGAGTATTTTTATACAATCTGGGTGATAGGACCAAAAATATAAATGAAATATAAATGAAATATAAATGAAATATAAAAATATAATAGAAATATTTTTTAATTAACACGGTGGTAGTAGGATATTCATATCTGCCTGGATAGCGACCACCGTACACATGGTGTAAAAGCCCGCCTTAAAGGCACACGCAAGTGTGTCGCATTCCAGGGTCAGCCAGTGTACATCCTGTTTTTGTCGGGTGTCTAGACTTGCGGTGCGATTTTTGGCCGTTTTGCAGCCTTCTGAGTACTCTGACACTAGATCTCAACCGCTTCTGCACCTCCTTGCCCCATGGCGTAGTGTGAAGAAGTGGGCCGGCATGATTGTATTGAGTAGCGAGGGATAGATTGTCTCTTGCTACTTGATACTCTAACTGGATGACACTCCATCAGGTGCAGTGTGGTCACTTTGCCGTGCCAGGATAAAAAAATGATAGTGTAGTTTTATGTACATTGACGCTTATAAATTGTATATAAGTTATAAGTACAAGTATATAACTAACTTGTTTAGAAGTAGTAGGCGTCTGCTTTATAAGGACTGGCTCCATTTGTATTGCCTCGTCGTCCATATTGGAGTCGAAAGTCAAAGGTGCAATTTGTCTGTACCTAATAAACATATATATTAATTTTGTACATATTTTTTCTCTGTTCTATGTATACTACTAAAGGTATTTTATAAACCTCTAGCTTCATGAACTTGGGTTACATTAACACCGTAACTAACTAACTCACGGCGGATGATTGTGTGTGGTGACAGCGTCGTTCCACGTCGGATGCTGTGGTGTGACAGGCGGCGGTTGCAAGTTGTTCGCAAAGCCCAACCGACAGTATAGAGATACTGCCTGTTTTACTAACTCGCACTCCACCTATAAGGGATACATTGATCGTCTTATCTAAAATTGAGCCATACAATTTTGAACCTTATTGCACATAAATTTGGATTTATTGGTCATTCACATTAACCCTATAACACAAATATAAATAAAAGTAACAACTAATATTATGTTTGTTAAGAAGCTAAGGGATACTCTATCTGGGCGGCACTGCGTTTACCATCAGGTGCAGAGTGGTCACTTTGCCGCGCCAGAATAAAAAATAAATAAAAAAATATGATGATTCGTTATTTTGGCCATCGATATTCGATACGTATAAACAGTGTCAATTTTGACAAGAATGTCAAAATGTCGAGTATCTAGTACACAATGTAGTTACATTAATGTACACAAAAGTACATAATGTATTGATCTAACATAGGACCTAAAGATTATCGATAATTTTTCTGTATCGATATTATCGGAAAAGTGAGTAAAGGGGTTTTAATTTGATTGTTTGCTTTCGATACATAATATTGAATGGAATAGTCATTTTTCAGCCAGTAATATAGATAATGGCCGGTACTTATTGGGTCGTACCGCATCAGTATCGATATATAAAAATCGTTACATTTATGGTAACATATGATCTATGGTAATATATACCCACCAACCTGAAGAACGGTGGCGAGTTCAGCGACGCTCGTGTGCTCGTCTATCGATACGAACACCTTGTACAGCAGAGTCTCGAAGTAGTCTCCGGCGATGCGGTTCATCACGAAACCCTTGAGCGGCGGCACCGACACCTTGTCAGCTGTCGTGATGGGCACGTCTAGGTATATTAGACCACGCCTGGAATTTCACATTATCGATAATAAAATACACAAACAAATCGAATTTAGGCTATAAAATACAAATAACAGGATAACAAGTTGCATATGAGATATGAATATGCACGTTTTTCAATTTTGTTAACAAACATCATAAAGTAGATTCATCGATACAACGTGCAAAAACAATTATTGTTATTATAAAAAAGGATTTTACCCTCATTTACAATTTTAATCGTGACATATCTTATGTTGAAACTTAACACAGCTCTAATATCTACGCATGTATAGCACTGAAGGATACAATAACCTCCTACAAACAGAAGAAGGTTAAACATTTACAAACTTTACCTCTTTACCTAAATGTAGGTTAGATCAAATTTTGTCTAATACGCATGTTGTTTTACTTTAGTCAAGTTATGACTATTGTATTTTTTTATTATAAAAATAGATAACAATAAAATCTATTGCTAATACAATGGAGATAGCCTTATATTTGACCAAACTTTTATAATAATTAACATTGACTTTGGTTGTATGTTTATTGACTATATTGTAACCATGGCCTTAGAAAAACTAAAAAACCGGTGATTAAAAAACGCATGATTCAGAATAATGATTTTTATAAGCTGCAAGGGAAGGGGACTTTTACAATACTATTACTAAATACTAAAGAAGGTAAAGCAACACACCTGTACAAAGTCTTGACGAGGTTGTAATCGAGCGTGCCGGCGGTCTGCGAGCCGCGGTCGATTAACAAGTCGATCAGACCCTTCTCACTCTCGCTCAAGGGCTAGCGGCAAAAAACACGGTTAAATATGAGTCCTATAGCACCAAAATCGGCAAACTATAAGTCAGCCCAACTTATTTTTTGGCAAATTAAAAAAATTATAAGTTTGGTTCAAAGACAATTTGGCTAAATATTTTTTTTTTAATCTAATCAACAACAGCAATGATAAAAAAAAAGCTTAACCGTGAAAAATCTCATAACATTTTCTAGATTGCCAAGTTTGATCCCAAGTAAGGTAAGATGGCCGCCTTTGCTACTGTACTGCCAAGTTTGTCATTTCTGATTGGTCGTTGACTCGATAAGAAATAGTATTGTTGACTTGGCAGACGCTTCTGATTGGTTGATAGTGAAAGATTGCCGACTTTCGTTCTAAAGCAACTTTTGTTCTGTATTTTAGAAGAGTTTATAGCCGTTTTTAATTATAAATCATTGGAATAGTCGATGCAGATTTTAATTTCCTATATTGCCATATATATTTTTTATTTTTGTCCATGTACCTACTTTGCCGACTTTGGTTCTATACGACTCATATAGACATAGATCCAAATAGACGCTACAAGTACTTTAAACTATATGAAATCATGTGATGTTCATGCCATTAGCAATTTTGTGATGACTCTTGTAACATTTTAATACATTATTCTTACATATTACTGCGGTAAAGTCAAATTCCAGCACTAGATATTGCACAATAATTTATTTTATACTTGTAATGTTTATTTAGGTCTATGTCTATGATTAAGTGGCATTTATAACCAAGCAACATAAAAACGAACATGTTATGAATCATGCTTTATTATTAACAACATCAAACTTAGTGAGCAGTTTGATAGATTGGCTCATTTGTGCACATATTACAGTGTAAGCTTGTAAATATTTTATTATTATTGGCGTTAGAGTAACGCGTCCGCCGTTCTTCTAAAGCTATCGACACATATTTACTGTGTAATGTACAAATATTTGCTTCGGGTCTGGATTTTGTGAAATCTCTCATAGTCCTTGATACCCACAACACAAGACTCGTATCTTAGTGAGGGGTCTAGACTATGTGTGTTATTTAATTCAAACACATAGTACACACAGCAAAATGTGCAAAAACAATTTGAATTAATTATAATACAGCATTTTAGGGTTAATTAGTGCTCGAGCAGTAAAAGCTATAAATAGTATACCTTAACATCTTCCTCCAGGACATATCCCAATTCAACCCTCCACCAGGGCTGCATCGGTATGTATAGAGGCACGCGGGGAAGTAACGCACGTATGGCCTTGGCGCGTCCTCGACGTCCTAGAGAACGGGCCTTTGCCACCAATTCTAGGTACTCGTTTCTTCCTATACCAAGTAGACGAAGACCTAGGGTAGTAGAAAAAATGCTCATAATATAGAAGATAATATAATAATAGAAGGACCAAGAACATGTGGAATTTCTGGGTTATGTCTAACAAAGTTGTTTTTAAGGGTAACATGGATCCATACTAATACTATAAATGCGAAAGTAACTCTGTTTGTTTGTTACCTCTTCACGACTAAACGGCTGAACGGAATGTAATGAAATTTGGTAAGGGAATAGATTATATCCTGGAGAAGGACATAGGCTATATTTTTCTCAACAAACAACCTTGAAAGGGGTCAAATAGGAGGTAAAAATTTGTATGGGAAATCCATAATTCCTCGACTTAGGGGTCTGTAAATTCATATTTAGGCTTTTGGTAGGAAATAAAGAAATACGTGTTTCACATTTTTACACGAAGTTAAATAGTGAGAGAGTGACAATAAGAGTTCAATATTCCGAGTACTGTGAAACTAGACCCTCGACCGGTTTTTCCCCTTCTTGCCCATGGCGTAGTGTAAAGAAGCAGGCCGGAACGATTGAGTTGAGTAGCTGGGGATAGATCTTCTCTCACTACTCGATACTCTAAGTAGACGGCACTGCGCTTACCATCAGGTGCAGTCACTGCCGTGCCAGGATAAAAAAAAGTTTCACATGTAAAGTACATGCATTTGCTTATAATCTATCGAATTTAACCTCTTCACTATCACTAAGTTTATCTCCACAACTTCAAAATAAATATCATCTGCCAAAATACTCACAATCAGCTGCGGTGAAGTTAGGCATAGTGTCGTAACTTTTCTCCATCTCTATAAGTAATGCCACCACCTCAACATAATATATGAAGGGTGTTATTCTCAAACCTACAACAAAACTCACTGTTAGATTTACACAGACATACCCACTTTTCGCCAAATTTCGGTCCCATAATGTGATAGAGGGCGAGCGTATTGTCATACCGGGCACAGATTCCAGACTCCGAGCTGATACTGAGAATTTCTAGATAGAAAAACCCAATATCACTTTACCCGACCTGGGGATCGAACCCTAGAACTCAGCACAGCAGTCGTAACGCATGCGCCATTACAACTGCGCCACCGAGGCAGTGGGGGGAAGATTTACACACTATGTATTTAGCATGGGATTCATTGAATGAAATATATTACTAGCTCTTAATAACTATCCTATCTTCTTAGCTGTATCCAACCACACACATTTTCAAAATTCTATTTAAATAGGTTTGGCGGTTTCAGAGATTGCCTTGTATAAATACAGTGACCAGTGATCTTTATAAATTAAGATATATCAGTGTTCAGTTTATATTACTAAATTTTTAAATTATATTCACCTTTCACAATCATATCTGCCAAGTGATATGGGTACAGCATAAGCCTCTGTATGCTACTATGCACCAGTGTTTCATAATACTTCCTTTCATCTTTACGGACTGTCCGAACTGAAACAGGGTCAACATTTGTAATTTGTACTAAGTGTCATTTGCATTTTTTATTTAAGGTGATAAGACTCATTATACAATTAGGGCTACCCCGCCCTTAAAAATAAGGTTTAAAAATAGTATCAATGTATTGTTTCAAATGTAACAATATGGTAGGCAGCGACTTTGCTGTGCCCTGGTATTGCAGAAGTCTATGGGCGGCGGTGACTACTTACCATCAGGTGGCCCGTCTGCTCGTCTGCCTATCGAGGCACTAAAAAAAAAATGTCTGACATACTGTTTTATTAACCTCCAATTTACATAAAGCCATTTGCATACTCATTTAGATAGTGAAAGTTATTTATTGCTTCAATGTTATTGAACACTGCCAACCAGCCAACATCGCCAGCACCAGCTGTTGTCGTCGTCTGACGACTTGCACACCCGATATGCTAACAATGCACCTACAGCGAGAGCTGTCAGAGTAATAAACTCCTTTCTAAATGAGATTCAAATTGCCGATATACATTTTGATCCCATCAGATGTTTATATAAGTATGCCATATTTCATAGTAAATTGTAATTGTAAATTTTTCTTAATATAGTCTAACATTGTGAGCATTTTGGCTTAGCTGTAAGTCCGCAATTGTATATTTGCAGGCCGGCATGATTGTGTTGAGTAGCGGGGGATAGACTGTCTCTCCCTACTTGATACTCTATCTGGACGGCACTGCGCTTACCATCAGGTGCAGTGTTGGCACTTTGCAGCGCCAGAATAAAAAAAAAAAAAGGTATTATTATCGGTAAATATGTATTGTACTACAGTTTAAATGTATCAAAGAATTTTTTTACAAATTGTGTATTACAATACATATTGAATTTGTTCTTTATTTACTACACCATCAGGAATTATTTACTTAATAATTCTGTGGCATCATGAGCAAGTACTTGGTGAAACAAAGGGCCATGGGTTTGATTCCTGCACCTAGACAAATATTTGTGTGATATACAAATATTTATAGATTTATTTATTTTGGGTCTGCATGTTGTGGGACTAAAGTTCCATTTTATTGGTAGATACAATACACAATTCACTTAGTAAGGGGTCAGGATTGTGTGTGTGACTGTTGGGCGTATTATTATTGTTTTGTAATTGATATGATAAGGATGAATACTCACCAAGGCTGCCTCTATATCTCAGCTGATTTTTAATACTAAACTCAAATATATATCTTTCATAGTCTTTTGAAGAATCGCCCAGCAGCTTAAATGAAAAAATAAATTATACAGTGAAAATTACAAGTTCGCTTACCAAATCTTACTTACTGCATCATGACATTATAGGTAAATAACAATGTTTTGTTTATACTAAATCATTTGCCTTGACTTCATCCCATTTTTGTTTAGTTTAGAGAATGATAACATATTTCGTCGATCAATCGTCTATCATTATACACTAATTCTACTTCTAATCACGATTTTACCTTGAAAAATGTATACAGTGTGAATACCTTTTTTACGTTTTTAGGCAACTGAGGCCATTGTATCTTTTTCCGAATGCATTCCTCGATTTCGTCCTCCATAATTGCAACAGTAAATGCGCTAATCACTACATTGAAAGTTAATTATTTATCGGTCTTCGATTATTTTATCAGAACAGAAATTGGCAGAAATAATTTTGATAGTAGACGAGAAATCTCATACACACGTACGGCACGTTCGAAACATCCCTATAAAAATGTAGATATATTTTTTTAAATGATTCAAAAATTTTATTAAATGAACAAAAAAAAATATTTTGCATTTGTTCACCACATTATTATTACATTTGTTTTTGTGTGTTGATTTTTAATAACATATTAATGAAAAACATAATTTCTAATATTATTTTAGTTTCAGAACAGGTTTTATTATGTTCAAAGAATATAAATAATATAGGCATGATTGGAAAGAGCTAAGGAAAGAGCCATGGAACAAAATACTCTAAAGAGAAAGAGCGCTCCGATCTTGGTCACCATAATTTTGCTTTGAACGAAATCGTTCAATCGCGGACGGTGCGTGGACCGAATAAATTCCTATTTGTTGGTAGTTCCATTCCATTAAAAGTACCAAGTATTCAGTGCAAAGATCATTTTAATACTACTGATTCAGTGGGTACTGCACAATTTTATATCACTCTATATATTGCAGTAGAGAAAAAAGTATACTATATAAAAAAATATATAGTTGAATCTAACCATATTTATTTATTATAATTTATTATATGCCCAATTTATTTATTTTCATTTTCTTTTACAAATTATTGTAGTTTTTTTTATTAGGGCTCTCCTCTTAAAAACTTTTAAAATGAGTTGTTCAAATACAGATTTTACCAATAGTCGGTCTGACTCGCCACGTTCCTTACGGAGTATATGTGGAGTCACCCTTGCTGATCGCATGAGGAATAGACGTGTGATATGAGATAGTTGTGAGTTGAAGAATGATGTGTGAATAAGATAGAAAGAGGTATGCTGAGATGGCTTGACCATATGGAGAGGATGGATGAAAAGGTATAATAGACGTCAGTGATGCCTACCCCCATGGGATACGGGCGTGAGTGTATATGCATATATGTATGGAATCAAAATGACCCTTAATAAATTTTGACTTACAACACATTAACATAGTAAGATTGGTATATGTACTTATTGATCATTTTCCATTTAGATAAGACAAAAAAAATTACTTATGACTGATCAAGACTTACTTAAAGTTATACTAGGATAGAAACACTTAACAATGTTATATTTACTAATAAGTAGGTTTCATTTGTTTTGTTTAATTAATATAATAAATGAACAAATAAAAAATGTAACCATGAAATTATATTTTATTTATTGAAAACTACATCGAAAGCGATATGAATCTCTTTTATCATATCCGATGCTAACAAACTACGTCCAAGTGATTTATAAGCTTGAGCATTGCATTCCCTGGTAAATTTTGCAGCCGCATACGTCGCTACACTTTGCACGAGCTGTACATTATCATTAACACAATTTTTACTCTTTAACGCCCAGTTATAAAATGTACCTAATACACCAGACAAGATATCCCCTTGTCCCCCAACGCGGCGTCCAGATCCACCTTCAGATGAAGCCCAATTATATAAATTATTTGAAGAATAATACTTGTCAGTTGCACCCTTGACCAAAACAGAAACATTCTCTCCCCAGAAACTATACCATTTGGTGTCATTTTTGCCAATAGCTTCGTTTATTTTTTTTGCTTCTCTTTCATTAGGCGTTAATATTATCCCGGGGCTAGGGTAACCATTTATTACCGACACATTTTTAGCTACAGCATATAAGCCGTCAGCATCTATTACCAAAGGTTTATTTAGAGCTTTGCAAGTTTCAATAATATCGTAAACCAGTTTTATACTTTCATCTTCTCTCCCTAAGCCAGGACCAATTACAATAGCATCCATCTTTGGCAATAGCAAACTGATTTTAGAAGCATATTTTCTGTTTAAGAATGGGTAAACTATAAGATCAGGGCTATAAGCCTTAATGATTGGTGCAGCTTCTTCGGTCGTAATCACATAAACAAGGTCAGCTCCAACCTGTAATTAAATGTTTAATTATATTAACATTCACACTTTTGTATTAAGTGTTTATAACTATACAATTTCGTTTTGCATTGGTATATACGAGCCTTGAGCGCTGATATTGCAGAAAAAAACGGCGCTCCACAGTATTCAATAGAACCTCCAATAATGCCTATTTTTCCCGAATCACCTTTCGATGTTCCATCTGGGGAAGGCACTATATCTTTTGCCAGGAGTTTATTAGTCTCATTATAACCATTTTGATCACTACTGCACTCCTTAACCCCTTGAGCGAAGGCTATAAAGCTATTTAAGATAAACAATTTAATAAAATATAAATAAAATGTATAATACAGTTTCATTGTTTAAATAATGTTAATTTAGTCCCAAATATTCTATTTATAACCAAAGATCACGTTTTAACTTCGCTGCAGCAATTAGCATACCACATTATTTTTTTTATACAAGACTCACAAAGCTCCCTTTCAACTACACATTACAGCACACTATAGGAATAATGTAGTCTCAATTACAATTTGTAGCAAAAATTTAAGGCATGCTAATACAAAGAATATTTTATGGGATACTAAGTATTGTATTATACATTATATATTTTTTAATTATTTTTGACTTAGAGTAGGCAACCAAAAGGAGACGGCATTACGCTCGAATCTTGAACAAAAAATTCAGCAATGTCGGTGGGGGGCTTCGTACAACTACAAATAAACATGTGCACACAAATGCAAAATGTAATCACGTCGCTACGCACGCACACTACACCATTTCATACAACACTGGCAAATTTATGCACACAGTTACAAATTTATCTTGTTGTGAAATATATTTACAGTGTCATATATTGACAACTGTGTAAAAACAGTAGAGCGTAGCAATGTCGACACGAGGTATAGATAGCGTTGGCCTTATCTATCGATAGATAAAATAAAACAATTATAATTTATTAAATGTTTTAAGATATTTTTTTATGTGTATCATCTTTTCTATCGCTTTCAAAGGGACGGAAGTAGAGAGGTATACTTAAAAATAGTGTAAATTAATATTTCTAATTTAATCGAAATACTGTAAAGATAATAAAGGTAATGAGTACTGAGAAAAATACAAGCCAAATAAGCAAAAATAAAATCTTTATTTTTTAGATTTTTTTTTAAATAATACGCCTTTAATTTATTTAATCTATACTATTATATAAAGCTGAAGAGTTTGTTTGTTTATTTGAACGGGCTAATCTCAGGAACTACTGGTTCGAATTGAAAAAATCTTTTAGTATTGGATAGCCCATTTATCGAGGAGCGCTATAGGGTATATAACATCACGCTATCACCAATAGGAGCGGAGCAGCAATGAAAAATGTTGCAAAAACGGGGAAAATTGATTCCTTTTGAGAGCTTCCGTTGCGTACGCTGCGTTAACGGTTAAAGTTACATAACAATCATGTATGACGAAATTGTTCCTCTTAAAAAGTTCTAAAAAAAGTCCGTGATAGCATATGTCTATCTATTTCGTTTGGCTCACTATAACCTTTTTAATGGTTATCGAATTTGTTCTGAAACAATGTATTATTTGGAAAGGGGTTTTTATAAACATGGTATTAATCCTTATCCAAATAAATACTTTATTCATCACAAGTATTTAATTTTGAACAAAGTTGCCCTTTACGTCATTTGATTTCAATGAATATCTTAGGAGATATTACAGTTTTAAAATATCTCCGCAGCAAAATTAATATTGTTGTTTGTATGTCTGTTTCTTACCTTTTCATGACTAAACGGGTGAACAAATCCTAATGAAATTCAGTAGAGGGATAGATTATATCCTAGGGAAGGACATAGGGTATCTTTTGTTCCAAAAAAATATCTTGAAAGGGGTGAAATAGAGGTTAAAAGTTTGTATGGGCAATCCGTAATACTTCAACTTAGGGATCTGAAGATTCATATTTAGGCTTTAGGTAAAAAATAAAGAAATACGTGTTTCAACGTTTTTACCAAATCATCCCTTAAAGGGCGAAGTGAGGAGTTAACTTATGAGGTATTCTTTATAAGCTTATTATTTCCCTAGCGTCTTTCTTTGTAATAACTGACGCGGAAGAGTTTAAGCCGGAACTTCCACTAATTGCGCTAGTATCAACAGTGGCTTTTTTCGATGCGTAATATTGTCATTAAAAGGTAGCGAGTCATTATTGTTCCTCGACTTCCCGGGTGAGTCAATGGGACGTAAAGGTGTATTACTGTTATCAGTTTTTGGTTGCTTTGCACATCATCCGTGACACTTCCATTTTTTTTTGGTCAACACTAATTGTAGAGTAGCGTTTTTCAGGTATGTCAGCACATGCAACACAACAATGACGGCCGTTGCAAATTATTTTGAAATGTTGATTACTCACTCGTTTTGAGGTATTCCGATTATACCTCAGCAAATATACCACCGGAAAGTACACAACACGACCTTTCCAATGGTATATAGTTTGTAAGAAAATGGAGTGTTCTGTTATTCCATAAAATTTCAAATTAAATAAGCGGAGCCAAGAAATACAGTGTTACTGGTAACGAATGCGATTAGCAAATGCTGTGAATGAAATTATTGTATGTCATTGAGAGCGATTATCGCCTGTTTTGGTGTGGTAGCCGGCTAACGGCTATCTATTATGAAGAGCATTTAAAAAGGGCTTGAGATCTCGACATGAATACAGGGTGTCCCAAAAGTCGACGTCAAGCCGGAACCGGGTGAAAAGGCAAGTCATACCGGTTAACAAAAAAATTTAAAAAATCTAAGTTGCTTGTTTTTAAAATTATAGGCATGGCCCGCGTTTTTTCAAAGTATAATCCTAACTTTGCGCATTTGTGTGATCTTACGTAAGAACTATTAAGACTCCCTCCCACCCCTTGTAAGAAAAAATAAGACATGATCGACTCCCCCCCTACATCATCTTACGTAATAAATGAATGGCGCCAAAATTCATACCTAAATATTTTTTAAATATACCGGATACAATTTTAGGATCACTTTTTTTGACAAAAACTTTATTCTGGTTTTGTCATATTTTGTGACATTCCTAGTGTGTTAGAACTATTTACATTAAAAGTATGTGTTTAGAAGACAGTCCAGATGGATTAGTAATTTTATCGATAACCTTTATAAGTTTATCTACAACACTATTTGAGTCTTGCATTAACGACAGTGTTACCACATAAACCACCCAAAATGCTACACTGGCATAAAGTTTATGAAATTGTAAACTTAGTCGATATGTCAACTCTCCTAATATTTTTAAATTATAAATTAAGAAGCATAAATAAAGTAATCCTACTAATATTATAAATGCGTATGTTTGGATGGATGCATGGTTGTTTGATATCCAATCACGCTACAACGGCTGGACGGATCTACTGAAAATTTGGCACAGAGATAGATTATTATCTGGAAAAGCACATAGACTACTTTTTATCCCGGAGAAATGTACAGTTCCCATGGGATAGTTTAGTTTTTCACAGAGCAAAGGATCGACATGATTTTTTGCATAGTGGCAGTTTAGGGATCAGAAAATGACAAAGACCACTTTTAACTCGAAAAAATGCACGCTTCTTATGGGATAGCAAAATATAGAAGGTTAAAATGCTCCAAGACCTACACGCGGGCGGAGCCGTGGGCGACATTAATTAAAAATGAATATTAAAAAAACAACTTGCGTTTAAGATATTGAATGCAAATAAATTTTGCACTACTGTGGCTAAAAGTTTAACATGGCAACATTTATTACCCGATGATAATTTTTAGAGATTATATGTTTTGTTGCTTTTAATGATAATATTACTTTAAAAAAATATGTCCAGGTGAAAAATAATTTTGTATTTTTGTAAGTTTGATATGTCAGATCTATTTTTACATGTTAATACCGCTACAGGCTCGCGTTTTCAGGGAGCTCCATTCGCACGTGATGTCACTTTTTTTGTGGCGGATCACGAAGCGCAACTCGTTTTATAGAACGTGTATGAGCACCGTGCTCTTACATTTGTCATACGGGGTAAGCGCTCAATGGCGTCTCCAGTGTTAAATACTCTAAGATTTTTGAGTATCGATGCTGCCTACGAGCTACAGTAAAATCTTGGTAGAGAGCTTAAAACATTTGTTTTCAGAGCCGTAAAATTAAATAAAAAACATTATCATTTTCACGCAAGTCTAGGCAGTATGTTCAAAACACTATAGTCTAAAATGTGGGTGCTTAAAAAAATATAAATTAAATTAACTTTCTAATGGCAACCCTAGTCTTAACAGTCAATGTCAATCAGCCGTGTTGCTGAAATAATAACAAAATTCCATCGCAGTAGATACTCAAAATTATTTCACCAAAATGGAAGATAAATACGAGACTATTAAACTCTCCTATGCCATACATAAATACTCAAGCTATTCGGCAAACTATGTACCAGAGTATGTGTTTTTATTTTGTATTATTAATTAGAAATGTACCCGGTCTGTTATATTTTTGTATCTATTACGGCAAAAAAAGAGTGCAAGTGCTACATTCTGGACGAATATATAGATAAAATATGTGTTGTTTATTAGTGTGACCTGATTTGTAATTGTTTTCAGGAATATTATGGTGAATAAACCCTTAGATCAGCTTTCAAGATGGTTCACAGACAGCAACACTTCGTCGCAGTTTATCGTGTTGAGGTTGAAGGGGCCCTCGATTGTGGAATCTATAAAATTTGGCAAATACACAAAACCGCACGTTAGTGATCTTAAAAAATTCCAAATTCTTGGTGGCACAGATGAAAACAACTTGTCACTACTGTTATCTTCGTGAGTACATATTTTGTTGTAAAAATAATTTCTGTATAAAGGTTTTATTTATATAATTTACTTGGTACAGATATAGACACAGATAAAAGATTAAATAGTACACAATGTTAATATTACAAAATACTAATTGTAAACCTGGAATATGTAATTTATTCCTTTACAGAGCATTCAAAAATTAAATAGCTTCATAACTAAAGAGTGGTTAACTTATGTTCTCAAGACATAATAATATGTGTATTAAATATTGCTAAACTCAGACATTACTTTTTTTTTATTGCCTCAATAGGCATACAAGCAGATGGGCCATCTGATGGTAAGTAGTCACCACCGCCCATAGACTTCTGCAATACCAGGACACAGCAAAGCCGCTGCCTACTGTTAACTTATTACTGCCATCACCAGAGAACTTGATTAACTTTATGTTTACATACTGACACATAACATTTATTCATCACTACATTAATCACTTGTGTCTATAAGGATATAAAGAAAACTAGGGAGTAAAATACAAGCCAAAATCATTTTTATTTCCATAACATTAATGTTAAAAATAGCATGTAAGAATGGCGAAACTGGCCAGCATTTCGATTACTGCCGGCAAGCTGACTGTCATGACTGGTTAACCAAAATAGTATTTATTTATTTATATGTTGACTATACTTTACTATTTATTACAGAAAGTTTAAGTTTAATGATAAATTTAATGATTTTTTTGAGTAAAATTAAATCCAGCGAAGTACACATAAAATTCCATATTTAACGAGTCCTAAATAAATTGAAATTAATCAACTTAACAACAAGATAACAAATTCTTGTTCATAACAATGAACTATTAATTGCATTTGTAATTTATAGAACCATTCAAGTTGGTGTATATATTTTTGTGACATGGAAGTAAATAAAATCTTTAGCATTTAGTTTTTGAAGACACAAGATAGAAGAACATATTTGTTTAAACAGTTAAATAATTAAGTAATTACACTTTTATTTTAACATTATTGTTTCTGTTTGTGCATAATTGACATCTTACTCATAAATACAAGTTATTTAGAATTTTGAACCGGACATACATGTGCTGTACTTACATTACTGATTGCATAAATTATAGAATACATTTTTAAAAGTATTTACAATAGTCATATAAGAGTAACATCATAATAACGATAAATATTTGATTTTGATTTTAATAATTTTGATAGTAACAATATTTTAACATAACATTAACATACTTTGTATTAATCTGTTGCTCTCATTAAAACAATGAAGTTTCTATAACTTTGTAATGAAAAGACTAATACATCTCACATATAACGGTATCACATAACGGTAGGCAGCGGCTTTGCTGTGACCTGGCATTGCAGAAGTCTATGGGCGGCGGTGACTACTTACCATCAGGTGGCCCGTCTGCTCGTCTGCCTATAAAGGCACTAAAAAAAACATATCAGTGGTAAAAACTACATCTTGTAAACCATATACAACATCATCTAAATCTTTGAGTAAAAGTTCTCTAGGTGCATTGCACTTGACATCTAAAGACATAATGGTTTCTTATGTTTACGCAAATCTTATACATTGAAATAAAAATAATTTTACAGATTCTATCACCATTTATTTTACTTTTAGTCCCAAAACTTTACAGCCTTCATAGTAGTGGGGCAGACTCTATAAACTGCAATAGAATACAGAAAATTAGTTTTATTTCAATCTAAAGACATAATAAATTATAATTCCCAATTTCACTGGCTTATTTTGCACACTCACTGCTGGCATCAGACATAGACTAAGGCCCGTATTACAAAACAATACTTGAATATAGTTTAATCTCTGATCAGCCAAAACTATATAAGTACAGATCAAACCTCAAGCATAGATCTTATTACAGAACGTGATTTAAATCAAACCCAGCTGAATCTAGATTCAAGTATAGATTTGACCTTGAATCCATTGTCTTTAGCTACAAGTACGTTCTCGTTTACAATCTGTATATATAAAAGAAGAAACTGACTGACTGACTGACTGACTGACTGACTGACTGATCGATCAGCGCACAGCCTAAACGGCTGGGGTTAGAGACTTGAAATTTTGACAGTAGGTACCTTTTATCACGTAGGCATCCACTAAGGAAGGGTTTTTGGAAATACCACCCCTAAGGGGGTAAAATAGGGGATGAAAGTTTGTATGAAAATCCGTCATTATTGAAGTTAAATTCATGAAAATTTCTATTTGGCATTTTAGTTAAAAATTTAAAATATATGTTTCAGGATTTTTGAAAATTCCGCCCCTAAGGGGGTAAAATAGGGAATGAAAGTTTGTATGAAAATCTGTAATTTTTAAGTTAAACGCATTAATATTGGTATTTCGTATTGTATACTTTTTCTCCCAAACATGACCTCCACGCGGGCGGAGCCGCGAGCAACAGCTAGTCTGTATATATAAAAGAAGAAACTGACTGACTGACTGACTGATCGATCAACGCACAGCCTAAACGGCTGGGGTTAGAGACTTGAAATTTTAACAGTAGGTACCTTTTATGACGTAGGCATCCACTAAGGAAGGGTTTTTGGAAATACCACCCCTAAGGGGGTAAAATAGGGGATGATAGTTTGTATGAAAATCCGTCATTTTTGAAGTTAAGTTTATGAAAATTAGTATTTGGCCTTTGAGTCAAAAATAAAAATACATATTTCAGGACTTTTGGAAATTCCACCCCGAAGGGGGTAAAATAGGAGAAGAAAGTTTGTATGAAAATCTGTCATTTTTGCAGTTAAACGCATGAAATTTGGTATTTGGCCTTACAGTTAAAAATTAAAAACACACAATTCAGGGTTTTTGGAAATCCCACCCCTAAGGGGGTTAAATAGGGTAAGAAAGTTTGTATGAAAATCCTTCATTTTTGAAGTTAAATGCATGACAATTGGTATTTTGTAGTGTATACTTTTTGTCTCAAACATGACCTCCACGCGGGCGGAGCCGCGAGCAACAGCTAGTATTTTATGAATTACAAATTTTATTCCGTTTCGCGCAGAATCAAGTTACAAAGTGATGAAATTTTCTTGCAGAAATATGCAAATAATGGCACAGTAAAAAGGCATTAATTAGACTATTCTCAAAAATAAAACTTTACAATAGTTTAATTCATTATAATGAATCCTTTTGTTACAAAACTTAATTTATTGTAGACTGGTGAAAACGCCATCTAGTGTCATGAATACAGAGCAGCCTAAACTGTTTTGTTAATACTTCCGATCAAGAACAGGGTAATTCATTTTTATATTTATTTTTGAAAAGTAAAATAATTACTATGTTAACTTAATTATTTTTTACTTCGGAGAATTTATTGAAACAAAATAATCGCTGATGTATTAAAACTGTAAAAATAAATTTTTAGTACTAAGTAAAAAAGAGTAATAATTAATAATAGTATAATAATCCATAATATCGAAAATATTACTAAAGATTTCGACTTCTGAATTATTGTCCTCGACGAAAATAGTTACGTTAATTTATGCTCAAGACTGCTATTGACCATATTTACGTAAACTAAGATCAAATCGATACTTGGGTAAAGATCTCGTACGAAGTATCGTTCAAAAATAGAAACTACTCAGCTGAGTACTGATTGATGAATCTAGATTTAAGTATCGTTCTATAATAAAAGAATTACGCAAGTACAGATTTAAAACTAC
This sequence comes from Laothoe populi, assembly GCA_905220505.1. Lineage (NCBI taxonomy): Eukaryota > Metazoa > Arthropoda > Insecta > Lepidoptera > Sphingidae > Laothoe > Laothoe populi. The sequence goes on from HG992165.1 coordinate 4,978,899, forward strand.
ATTCACGACTGAGTATCGTTCTATAATACGGGCCTAAGAAGTTGTACCTAGATTACTCTATTCTAGATGTATTGTACTGCAAAACCATCCAGTATATTACTGGTGTCAAGTTTTATTTATATTTAGAATTTTGTAGTGGTCTAAACAAGGATAGTGCACCAGAAACCTTCAGTCTGAGGCATAAAACAATAGAGGGTCTGTTGCTACCGGTAACTTATATCAAGATAGTGCCATTGCAATCGTGGGGTCCTGCATACAATTACACCATCTGGTATGTGGAACTGCATGGAAAGAATCATGATGACCTCATTGCTAAAGCTATGGAGACCATTAATTTGGTAAGTTTTAAAAACTATCACATTATGGGAATTTATTACAATAAATTCGGTGAAAAGTGGGTATTCTGGTTGCACCTCTGCCTACCCCATCGGGGATTACAGACGTGAGTTATCTGTTTATGCTTAACCATATTTACTTTCTTTGTTTTTTCCTGGCACGGCAAAGTGACCACACTGCACCTGATGGTCGGTCCAATTAGAGTATCGAGTAGCGAGAGACGATCTATCCCCCGCTACTCAACACAATCATGCCGGCCTGCTTCTTCACACTACGCCATGGGCAAGAAGGTGAAAAAGAGGTCGAGGGTCTATTGTCAGAGTACTCAGAAGGCCGCAAAACGGCCAAACACCGTACCCCAACTCTAGAACCTCGACAAAAACCGGATGTACACTGGCTGCTCCCTGAAGCGACACACTTGCGTGTGCTACTATGGCGGGTTTTACACCCTGTGTACGGTGGTCGCTATCCGGGCGAATATGAATATCCTACCACCAGCAAAATCTGGATGCCATAAGTAGCTGGTTTATGCCCACTCACACATTGATAAACTGATTACTGTAAATCTATATGGTCTCCTGCTTATTATTTGTTGTAACAGCTATTGATATCAAAGACGATAGGATGACGAGATGTGTAGATGATTTGTGAATCATTATGTTGAACATTTGAGATCAATACTGCCCTATATACTTAGTATTATGTAGTAGTATTTGGTGTTAGGCAAAGTGAATTCGGATGCATAGTTTTCCTAACGTGCACATAGTATACATAAATTTTAATTAATTATACCTACCAAATGGTAGGTTATTTAAGACAATCCAAAGTCTAGTTAAGAAATCTACCATTTAAGTACTACTATCAATAATTATTTATATATTAGCAGTAAATTAAAATATAGTAAACTCTTAATGCCAAACATTATTTGTAAATATATTAATTTTAGTCTTATCATTTTAATTCAGTGACTCAGGATACTCAACAATAATAAATATCTAATGTTAATGAATACTTATTATATATGCCTTGAGAACCAAAAAACAACCGTAGAGTTACCGAACTGGAAAACAAAGCAAAAAGCCAACACTCTATTGTTAAAGTTATACTATTTTTAGCAACATATAACTGAGTCGCTATGTAAAGTGGGTATTTTAAAAGGCATATGAATGAAGATTACTAATCAATGATTTATTCAATGATCACTGTTGCACAATTTAGTGCTTAATGTTACAAACCCATGTCAGGATGTACTTAATATGGCTTTATAACAAATATCTATGAGTTCGGACTGCATGACGCTCTAAGAACTACAACTAGACTAGATCAGGATATAGGCCGACGTGTACTAAACAGACTACCAACACTGACTGTATGACTCCACTGCTCACAGACTATAATGAATACGGACTGAAGACCGGTACGCTGCGTGCGGTCTCTTTTATTACAATGCGAACCTTCTTCACCCGCTCAATCCATAAACATATTAATCTACCCAGTCATTTTCTAAAATACTTTTCGATATACCTTCGGTATTTCTAATAAAAAGGAACTACCCTAACACTATTTATTATTCATATATTCAGTTGTATGTGCTGGCTGCTAACTTAAGACGAATTTGCGACAATCACTGCTGGTAGGAGGTACCTAATAAAAAATAAATAACAGCCAACAGTCATATACATAGCCGCAACCTCACAGTAAAATGTAATAATTTTGTGTATCGTATCGGGAAGTTTGATAGACTTTCGGATTTACACTACCCAGACCCGAAAAAAAATTTACGGTATAACGAACATTTGTCTCGGTGCGTGAATCGAACCCAAGTCCATTCGTTTCACAGCCGAATACTAAAAAATACCTTCGTTAAACGTTACAGCGTTATTCGACAGAAGTTAACGTGAATCGTTATTACGAAATATTAATTTTAATTTGTAAGTTGTTGGATTAGTGACATGAGCAAATGAATTACACGTTTTACCCTTACATATAAAAAAATGTTGGAGATGACTACGTAAGACATAAAAGAGAAATATACAAAACTAGTCAGGGCATTAAACGGCCTTATGAAAAGTTGTCGGAAGTTAACCGAATCCGGTAACGTTAATTTAAAGATAGTCTGTTTAACGAAAATGTAACTTCGTTAATTAACGATTACTGGATTAAGTGGGATTAATTCTCTTGTGCACAGCTATACCATCAAGTGGAATGTAGTCATGATGCCGTGCCTTTTCCACTCACTGACACATCCAATCCTTCAAGACATACATAAAGACAGTTTACTGTTCTCCGAGGTTCAAGGAAATTACTGCTCGCTGTGTACAAAATATGTGTACTTATCGAGCTAGCTGTATGTATGTGCACGCAGACTGTAATAAATTTATTACAGTCAGTCAGTCAGTCAGTCTATTTTATTTTTACAATATATTTAGTTTATATTAATGGTATCAAAATGTATAAGGTTCTTAGAATTTAAAACCGACACACTGCACTTTTTTGTAGCGCAAAGAAGAAGAAGCTGTGCGTATATTATTGAAACATCTACGACGGCGTCGGTACAAGGACGCTTTCGAAGCGCTGTCACGGGAGAGCGGCGTCCAGCTGGAAGGTCATACGCAGGCCCAGCTTTGGAACGCTCTCGTCGAAAACGGAGACTTCAAACTGGCTGAACAGATATTCGAACAGGCTGTCAATGGTGAGATGCTTCATATCAATATCTATAGATAAATACGTGAAGAAACTGTGCCGTTTTGTACGCATTATGCGCGCGTGATTTGGCATAGTTAAAGTTTATATGAAGATAGAGTACAGAAAGCTAAAATGTGTATATATTATGTGTTACAAGTACATTAAAATAAAATGAACCCAACAGTAAAACTCTTGTCCTGAACCCACACTAGTTCGAACCTGTATCGTACGTATCAAGTCCTATGAAGAACTACGATCCCACAACACTCAGACACGAAACAAATGTTTGTGGATTACACAAACTTTAGTCTCGGTGCGGGTATCGAACCTAGGCGCTCTCGTTTCGCAGCCGGCAACCACCTGTGCCACAGAAGTTGTCAAAAATAAATAAACGGCCCATGTGAAACCTTAACACACACTATCTAAACGTTTTGTATACGCTCGCAGCTGACTTAATAGAACAAAATTCAGAAAGCTATTAGTAATGATTATAAAAAGGTATACTCTTTGACAAAAGAACCTCAATGACATTCAAACTCCAAAAAAATAATGTACGGACGAATTTCGACTATTGGGCGACCACTGATGTCATATTTTTCCTCAACTATACTCTCGACATGGAAGGAAGAGGCGAACCAGCACCCGTATTACCATAGATAATGAATGAAGGAATATGTCGAGTATATTGCTAAATCAACTATAATTCCAACTTATTCTAGTTTAAAAAAACTACCACAATGGGTTTTTTTATTTATAAATCCAACCCGGGTACCCTTTTACAATTAATATACTTGTTTAAAACAGCTTTAAATAATATACAATTATTATTATGCAAAAAATACATGAACATGACAATCTCAATATCTAACGGTAGGCAGCGGCTTTGCTGTGCCCTGGCATTGCAGAAGTCTATGGGCGGCGGTGACTACTTACCGTCAGGTGGCCCGTCTGCTCGTCTGCCTATCGAGGCACTAAAAAAAAATCTCGCTGGTCGTAGTTAAGATTTTATAAATGTAAGATTTATTACAGCTTGTGAAAACAATGTTGTAGGTAGATACTAAAAATAGCTTTATCAATATAGAATTAAAGAACATTCATAGTAAGCACGTTTTACATAACGGGGAAAGCCCTTCTCAAAGAATATTTCATTGAAATGATAAAACCATTTCTGAGACAACAGTTCTACTTGTCCGATAAGTTAAACGTTAAGTTTGCAATGATAATATTGGGTTTATAATTTACTAGCTTTTGCATTTCCACCCACGTGAATCCTGTGTTACATTATTGCTATCTTCGTAGGGATTTCATTTTTTTAATAATAAAAGCGCATGTTACTCCGGAATACTGTAGCTTTCCATAGGTGAAAGATTTTTAATCGCATACACACACACACACACACATACACTCAAGCCTTTAATAGTAGGGGTAGCCTGCGGTGTAACCAGCACACTGGACACCCACTTTTCGCCGAATTTATTACGGTTCCATAATGTGATCAGGGACGAGGCTACCGGAGTCAATTCCAGACTCTTCCAGACAGGTGGTGATACTGAGTAAATGTAAATAGAAAAACCCAATATCACCTTACCCGATCCGGGGATCGAACCCGAGACCTCAGCACAGTAGTCGTAGCGCATGCGCAATTACTATTTCGCCACCGAGGCAGTCCGATCAGTTTTTTAATCGGTTAAGTAGTTTTTAGTTTATCCATTACAAATAATCAAATCTATCTTCTTTATTATATTAGTGTAGATTAACTTTATATCAAAATAAAATTAAAATATGAATAATTATGTTTTAAAGGTCTAAGACATTAACCCCTCATTAGTAGAGGAGGTCCGTGCCCAGCAGTGGGACAATATTTAATTCAGGGCTTGTATTATTATTATTTTATGTTTTAAAATTAATACTAGTAACTGCCTCGGTGGCGTAGTTGTAATTGTGCATGCGTTACGATTGCTGTGCTGAGGTCTCGGGTTCGATCCCCGGGTCGGGTAAAGTGATATTGGGTTTTTCAACCAGAAATACTCAGTATTAACCCGGAGTCTGGAATAGTGCCCGGTGTGGCGATAGGCTCGCCCTCTATCACATTATGGGACCGAAATTCGGCGAAAAGTAGGTGTACCTCTGCCTACCCCTTCGGTGATTACAGGCGAGAGTGTATATGTAATTAATACTAATACTATAATATTAATACTAATATAATAAGTATCTTATAAAAGCAATGTAATTTATGTGTCTCTCACGAGTATACAAGCGTAATGTATCCATTGTTATTGAAACGGGAAGTGTTAATTTATTTTTACGTTTGTTGATGATTGACAAACACTTCGATAAATATACTAGGAAAACATATTATCATTAGTGTAATTATAACGAAATCACATATTTTAGACATTGTTATTTGACGCTACTATAAATTTGATTCAAATAATAATTAATAACAGCCCTTTATTATGTCTTATGCGGGGCTCCGGCCTTATCCACTAATTAAAGGCATAGCTTTTCGACCATTATGACTTCACACTACTTCGAAATTTACTATTATTTTTCATATGCCGTTTTCTATAAGCGTTTAAGTTGGTGGTAATTGATAAATTATAGATTTAAAACCGTATGTAACATGCTTTAATTATTTTTTGTTTTTTTTTCTACTTAACAGCATCAAACGTACGTAAACGTAATTAAATTATTAATTTATAAATAAAAAAAACTTGATTTCAATTCCAGACCATACATATAAAAATTATCAAAATGTTTATATTTTTTATTATCTTGTCGATTTTCGTTTATCCTGGTAAAAGTAAAAGCTATGAAAATATTGTATTGTCAAATTTTCAAGTAAATTGGACGTCTGGAAGGTGCTGAAATTAACGTTGAAAGATTCCGCTGCATACATAGATAAAGATGAAGCTAATTAATATAAAGCGTATAAAAATGACTATACATGTAACTTAGGCGTGAATGCCATACGGGCTTACATACGGGTTTAGAAGCCACCACTTTCTTTCGAGATTCCTATTTTTCGATATGATCGGTTTCGAGTCAAATTTTACGAATAATCTATCATCTAAAAGTCTTCGTGCCAACAAAATTGTTTTAGTTGTACACTGCAGAAAATGTTTTTGTGACAAATAATACAATAAATGAGCAAGATCAACTGGTTGTGAATTATCACCGCTTTCTAGGAAAATCCATACTTGTTAAGCGAATGGTGCGTTCTCTGCCACCTTTTGAGAAAAGAAAGTAGTAAGGTTTCATCGGCTTTAATTTAATACCGCCCTATTATTCTTTATATCAACCGAAACGACTTTTTTAACTCTACTGCAGTTTTACTTTCGAAAGAAAAAATATATTTTATGGCCATTGTCTGGACCAGATGGCAGTGAGTAGTGGGTACATACAGCAGTACACAGAACACAGTAAAGATAAATCGATCTAGGATTTAGGAATCTTTTTGATTTTCAAAATCACTTTATAACGTCCTATCTTATCCTATCTATAAAGTATTTGAACTACGTGTCCAGTAAATTTCATTTAAATAGCTTTAGTAACTTATGAATTATCGATATTTAGAAACCGCTCCTGTAAACCTACGATTTTCGAGTTAGCGTAGTATTCGTAGGGGATCCCGGGATCGCTCCGTAAGCGCCGAAGAAGGCCACCGCGGGGTTTTAGCTGGTAGTGCCGGGTGGGGTGTACATAGGGGATAGGGACTCGGCCCAGCGGCTGCCCGGATAGTCATCATCCGGGCAGGGGGATGCTGGGTCGTAAGACCGGCTAGTCCAGCATAACCGTTTTATTCTTATTCCGCTTCCCCCCGGAGCGGGCGGTAGTAATAAAACGCTTTCCCCGAGACAACAAAAAAAAAAAGGGGGTATCGAAATATACGTATACATTCTACCTAATACATAGAGAAAAACTTAAAACTATACACAAATGGGGTCCCCCGGCATATCTTAATAAACGTGGGTGGATTGACAAGGTATTCGTGCGTATTACATAATAAAGGTATATTATTTATATATAGGCAAGTAGTTTAAGGGCAAGTGTGGGAGGTTCGGATATGAGGGTCTAGGTCGTTTTTCTCATAAACCAAGCATTTTATGGAATTTGGTCCATTCTCAAAAGATTACGACATACTCTAAGCCGTCGAACATGCACGATGACGTGATTGTAGTAAAATATACTTTTATAGGCGGCTAGACGTAGTTATATTGTTAGAAACTATAATAAACCCACTTGAAAATATATTATAACTTGCTTTGCATTTCTTTGAATAATAAAAAAACAGTGGTAACCTTGAAACTAATTATAAATAAATAAACAAATGGCCGGTGTATTAATACTATATATGTTATATGCTTTCCGTTAAATTTATTTTTCAATGTGCAGATTGTCATAAAACTGTGTAATTAATTGCCTATATCAATAAACTTCTGTAAGACAGTGGTAGCTTTCGAACGGTTTAAAACATACTAAGTTATAAAAGAAGATGGCCAACCATGGTTGTGAGGTTCGGACGATTATCATCTTTGGTTCTAAAGCAATTTTTGTTCTAAATTTTAGAAGGGTTTATGACCGTCTTTGTCTGTAAAACGTTGCAATAGTACTACTCGATACTCTAATTGGACAGCACTGTGCTTACCATCAGGAGTAGTGTGGTCACTATGCCGTGCCAGAATTTAAAAAAATAAACCTGTGTGATAATATGAGGAAAGGTTATTTATTAATAAAATCTTTTAATGATTAAAAAATATATTTTACCCACTCGATCCCACTCAAATCAAATCACAACGATTCTGAAGAAGTTTCACTTCAAAAAAATATGATAGAGATTATGGAACGACAGAAACAGAAATTAATAAAGAAGCTAGACAGTGTGGCGCCGTAACGCGTTACGTTACGAATCCTCCCATAAGAAGTTATCACTTAAAAAAAATACCTATATCTATTTTGCGGACTTTGGTTTTATACGACTCATATAGGATTGATGGTGTTACGCAGACGGCGAGCTGGAGTGGTACATGTCCTGGCAGCCGTACCGTCCGGAGTGGCGGCAGATGTCACCTTGCTCTGCCAATGTGGAGGAGAGGCTCTGCGGAGGCGACGTGTTGCCACAGCGCATGCGCGCGCCGCCCGTAGACCTGCTCTGCAACGACCAAGAACAAAATGTAACTATAATTATATTTTATATTTAACCGACCTTCAAAAGCGAGTGTTAATTGTTCGTTTTTGCAATTTCATTTTAACATTCCTTGTTAAAAACAAATATATAATTTTTAGGCATATTTCATCATAGTAAATAACATATTATGGTATGGTATGGTAGGTATTGCAACGAGTACACTCATTATTCGCTGCGCATTGCAATTTCATTTGTTTTCCGTTAGGTTAAAAACACGAAATTAATGGGTTTTTTTTACTTTTGTCTTGACTGTCAGTCTCAATACTATCTTCTACATTGCTCACACATATCGTTTGAGTTTAGTTACTCTATGTCGACGGCTAGCCTTTTCGATTTAAGCGACATTTTTTGCTATATTATGACCTAGGCCTAGAAGATAAAAAAAATCGCACATTCCGAATATCTACATATCGTCGGTGATACTGCAAAACGAGCTATGTCACCAAGAACTGATTTTACAGCAGAGACAAAAAACGTTATTTTTTGTTGTTAAATAATTCGCTAAGTGTATGACATGCTTATAAGGATATAACGCTATTAAGACCTATATAATAACAGGCAAATAATACCGGAAACAGATGCTTTCGGATACAAGATCTCGATCATTTTAACAAAAAAAAAAATTTTTTTTTGACATGGAACGTATTGCAGTGTCACCGACGATATAATGTATGTATATAACTCAATATTGCAAAAAAAAACCTTAAATCACCTCACCAAATAGCTCGCCAACCGTCGATATATGAGTCGTATAGAACCAAAGTGGGCAAAGTGGGGTCGACTTATATGTATTTTGGCAAAAAAAACTGATAACTATCGTTTAAGTCGAAAGACAATTTTGCTGAATATTTTATTTTAATCTGAGGAGATATTTAATTTAATCAATGATAAAAAATTAGGCTTTGCCGTGAATAATCTTATGAATTTTACTAGATTGCCGAGTTTGATCCCAAATAAGGTAAGATGGCCGCCTTTGATACTGTACTGCAAAGATTGTCATTTCTGATTGGTCATTGACTTCATGATAAATAGGATTGTTGACTTGACAAACACTTCTGATTGGTTGACAGTGAAGGATTGCCGACTTTGGTTCTAAAGCAACTTTTGTTTTGTGTTTTAGACGGGCTTATAGTCATTTTTAATTATATAACACTAGCTGGTGCTCGCGGCTCCGCCCGCGTGGTGGTCATATTTGGGAGAAAAAGTATACAATACAAAATACCAATTTTCATGCGTCAAACATGACGGATTTTCATACAAACTTTCTTCCCCTATTTTACCCTCTTAGGGGTGGAATTTCCAAAAATCCTGTAATATATTTTTTTTATTTTTAACTAAAAGGCGAACTACTAACTTTCATGCGTTTAACTTCAAAAATTACGGATTTTCATACAAAATATCATCCCCTATTTCACCCCCTTAGGGGTGGTATTTTCAAAAACCCTTCCTTAGTGGATGCCTACGTCATAAAAGGTACCTACTGTCAAAATTTCAAGTCTCTAGCCTCAGCCGTTTAGGCTCGGCGTTGATCGATCAGTCAGTCAGTTTCTTCTTTTATATATACAGATTGTAATAGTCGATGCAGATTTTAATTTCCTATATTGCCATGTATTTTTTGCCCAACTACCTACTTTGGCCACTTTGGTTCTGTACGACTCATATTCTCTCGTCAATTGTTTGACGCGCTAATCTGATTGTCTTTCGGTAACGTATGTAACTGTATGGTACTACCAGGAGGCGAACGGCGCGGACATGCTAGACCTGTGCGACATCACGTGCAACTCCAACTCGTGCTGCAACAAGCCCGGGCCACGCGGGGGACATCAGCTAGTCGTGGATTCTACTACCGGTAAGATACTTGACATTTCCGATTAAAGCGTCGAGCGTCAAGGCAAAATCTGTCGTGTCTGACGCTCGACGCGCTCATACAAAATTTATGTTTATAATCCCCCTTGTCAGCGAAAGTATGTAAAGATCCATAAGGGGAAGGGTAGGATCTTTGCTTAGGATACATACCAATGCTTACCTAAGCATAGGGATGCTTACCTAAGCATAGGGATGATTACCTAAGCATAGGGATGCTTACCTAAGCATAGGGATGCTTACCTAAGCATAGGGATGCTTACCTAAGCATAGGGATGCTTACTTGAGCATTGGTATAATTTTAACAAAGTCTATAACATAAATAGAATTTTCGCATGGACAAGTAAAATTGTCGTATACGTTCTGAGGTATATTTGTGAATAGTGGATAATTAGAAATTATGTCTATAATACGTACCGTTGGTCAGTTTGCGAATATACGTGTAATTGTATAGTTGTCGAGTATTATTCATCCCAGTAACCAGCTATTCCCCATGTTTATCAATATGACTAACGTGATTGCCGTTCAATCCCCCCGCCCCCCTCATGTCATCAAAAATAAGCACTCCAACCTTTGGTGCTTATATAATACTTCAACCTTTGCACAATATTTACGCGCCATACGTGTGCCGCTGCATAGGCATTCGGGTTCGTTGGGAGTGGGAACATCTAGCGTGTTGCCAGTCGCAAGGATAGTGTAAATTCATTGTGGGAGGGACCAAACTGAAACTGGTGATTGTTTTTGAGAAATTGAGTATGGCGCAATTGGGTATTTCCGAAAATTGTGTAATTCCGATAGCTACCAATTACTACACAATGCTGCAATATTTTTGCTCTGGCAACATCATCAGCCGAGACGGCTGCCATGTGAATGTTGTCAGAGCAAAAAAAATTGCAGGCGTCAGAAGTCATTGGTAATTACCGGACTTACACGATTTTCGCAAACACTCGAAAGCACTATATTATATAGAGAAATTTAATGTTATAGGTATACTATACTTATTCGGTGGTTGGAACGGTACCGAAGACCTGGACGACCTGTGGTCCTACTGCACTAGCACAGAGCGGTGGAAGTTGCTGTGCCGCCACAGTAGCCTGGTGAACGGGCCCACGCCTCGCTCCTGTCACAAGATGGTGTTCGACCCTGTGCACAGGCGCCTGTACACGCTGGGCAGGTATCTCGACAATGCGCAGAGGATACCCGGCAAGATGAATGTGAGTAGTGCAGTAAAAAACATATTATATGTTTCACAATAAATTTCGTTTGATTGACCTCAAATATATCGATGGTTGGCGGCCTATTTGATTTAAGCGACATTTTTGAAAAGTTACAGGAGAGAGGTATAAAGTTTTTTTTAGCTTTCGAAAAAAAGTCAGTATAAAAAACTTTTGCCTGGATTTTATTAGAATTAATATATTACTTGTCTGTTAAGATTATTGTAATAAGAGTAGGGTAGTTCTCTTTTATATATAAAAGGTATTTTAGAAAGTAACGACGGGCACATCAATAATTGCGAACTGAGTGGGGTATAAAGGTTTGCAATGAAGGAGGCCGCCTCTGCGTTCACCAGGACAGTTTACCAATAAGTTGTTTAGCAGTTTAATCACCAGTTCATAGTATACAGTCAGAGTTTAACCAGTTCAGTGCTTTACGTAGGTTAATTTAAAGGATCTTGCCACGGGAGACGGCGCGGGTAATAAATAGTGGTGCCGAAAGTGGTCTAAGATTGTTTAAGGATCCACAAGAGATAATCTATAATCTAATATAATCTGAATATATTTTCTTAAATAAAAATTGTTTTATTTTACCTATCGATAGATAAGTACAATGCTGTCTATATTTCATATCGACATTGCGACAACTATTGTGGTTTACACAGTAGTCTCTACATAGATATTATATTACAGTGAGAATACATTACACTGCAAGATAAAGGAGATTCGCAGGGTTCCTATGTAAACTGGGCTAGGTGGTGAACACCAATGGGGTATGGTTTTTAACAACAAGGATATAACACACTTCAACTACGATAAAGTATTTTTAAGCCAGGTCATAGGGTTTTAAAGTTTTATCAACTTAAAGGTATACAAAAAACTACTATTTTCTACCATCTTCAATGACTATGATTGTCTCTTTAATGATTATACTTATAAATAATTATGTACTTCATTACTATATCACACTAATCACCTTTCAAGATGGAAATACATTGTATAAAGTATATCCGCCAATAGAAATAATTAATCCGTTATAATAGCCAAGGGTCGTTGTAAAGTATAAACACAAAATAACTGGCACCACAAAACGAAAACACATTGCTCTCGCGACAAATCACATACCACAGATTAAGTTTTACTAGCAAGCTAGAGAATGAACATGGACGGCTGTTAAAAACTTCAACTGTCAATTATCATTCATTCGATCAATATTTCGTTTCGATAAAATCGATGAACCACCCGAATTATTTTATTTTAGTGTATTTTCTTTTGATTAATAAATGTTCGAACAAATGCCTGTCTAATGTATTTGCAATGTTTATGCTTCTATAGATATTGCCAACATTCAATGTCGTTTAACAAAAATTGAAAGAGTATCGATTATCGATATTCGTTTAATTTGCAAATCGATACAATATTTACAAAAGCTATAACAACCCCACGATCATTTACAATAAAAAATGGTAGAAATATTTGTGTGTTATCGTTATATTTCTTCTAAATCTGATTTCATCGGTGTAGGATGAAATAAAAATGAGAAATACAGTCTTAAAAATGCGAATGATTTTTTGGTTATTAAGAATATCTTGTTCATGCTGTTCCAAATCTTCCGATCTCCTTTGTAACTGTGTGCATAAATAGAGTTTTGTATGAAATAGTGTATGTTTATTTTTAGGTGTACGAAGCCCCTAATCGACCACCGACCAATTCGCAGATGTTTTTTTCAAGGTTCGAGCGTGATGTCGTCTCATTTTGGTTACCTTCTCCCACTTTACCGATTTTAATTTTATACGCCTCTTGTATCATATCATATCATATCATGTCATGTCATGTCATGTCATGTCATGTCATATCACATCGTATCGTTTTGCATCGCATTGTTTGTTTTAGTGCGAGCTGCACGCGTACTCCGTGGACACGGGCGAGTGGTCGGTGGTGTGCGGCGACACGGCCGGCATGGGCGGGCCTCGACTCGTGTTCGACCACCAGATGTGCATCGACCCAGACACACGCACGCTATACGTGTTCGGAGGACGGGTGATGCCCGCTAACTCGTGAGTTATCATTTATACGAGTACTAGCCTAGTAGTCGAAATTCCACCTTAATTTGTAATAGTTTTAAGGTTGAAAGTCAGTCACGAGCCTGATTCGGGTATATTTCATAGATGAAGTTTGTACGGTTTGTCTGGTTGTAGTGACGAGGTGGCGAGCGTGCAGTACTCCGGCCTGTACGCGTACTACATCTCCACCAACACGTGGCAGCAGCTGCTCCCGGACAAACACTCCCTCGCCGCGCCGCAGCCGCGCGTCTCGCACTCCATGCTCTTCCATCCTGTGAGTGATAACTTGAACTCGACCTTATCACCTTACACATATGGTTCATATCAATTGTGCTACTCTCTCGATCAGCTCTTGCCTTTACTAATTGTTTTATTTTGTAAGATATATAGCGCAACGGTCAAGTTACTGACTATGAAATAAAAAAGCGGATTCGATCCCCGTACTAAGACAGTTATTGTTTTGTGATTTAGGAATATTTGTTTCGAGTCTGGGTGTTGTGGCGCCATAGTCCTTTGTAGTTCTTTATATAGTTTGTGCGGATTTGACCTAGTGCGATATTAGAAACAACTTACAGTCACACAAAGGTGTGTTTTATTATCCTCGATAGGATATTTTGTGTATAGTCTAAGAATTATAACTTGCAATACTGTTATTTTATGTTATTGATTGTTTATGTTTTTTTTATTGACTATTACTAAATTATTGGGTTTGATTATTTGATTATTTATTAATTATTTATGTAGTTAAATTATTATATTATTATTGCATTTTATATTCTTCTTCTTTTGAAATTATTTAATTAATAAATTCTTAAGTTGTTCATAACTTCGCATGCTGTGGTCATCTGTAATTGTAATTACATTTAGCTTTAATAATTATTATTGATTTTGTATTCGGTTTTGTTAGTGTACATTACGTTGATGAACCTATAAATAAATAAATAAATAAATCCTAGCACGGCAAAGTGACTACACTGCACCTAAGCATAGAACCGTCTAGATAAAGTATTACGTACCAAGAGACGGCTATCCCTCGCTACTCGATACAAAGTCGAGTGTGAGTATTCGACACAATGTCGAAAACCTACACATTCATTGTCGTGTGATTGTTAAATGTGTAGGAATGTATAAAATGCAAGCTTGCCGAACGAAGTGGTAAATAGTAAGGTTACACTATATTACGGCATCCATGCGGCATCACTAGTCATAGTAATGCCGCATGGATAGCCACATCATAGTGGTAGAGCCACGCTGTAGACATATTCGTCTACAGCATGAATGGGCCGGCTCGACCGGGGTAGTATCACTGTCTCACAGAAAACCAACGTAAAGTGACAGTTTACAGTCGCGTTTCGTATGGTAAGTGAGATATCCGGAGGCCCAGATTTCCCCTTCCCTTCTCTAATCCCTATTCCTGTCCTTTAAGGCCGACAGCGCATACATGACACTTTCGGTATTGTGGATGTTCATGGGTGGTGGAGCTCACTTAACATCAGGTGACCCACTGGCTCGTTTGTCGGACTATGCTATAAAAAAACACTGTAATATAAGTCATATGTTCGAGTACATAAGGTATGTTTTGCGTCAGGTCCAACGTCGTCTGTACATCTTCGCGGGGCAACGCAACCGCGAGCACCTCCTGGACCTGTGGTGGTGGGACGTGAACAGTGGCGACACGCAGCCCGTGTGCCAGGCCTCCGCCTCGGTGCCGCCGCCCGCTGACGGGTTCACGCAGCGAGCCACGCTAGACCCTGACACTGACGAGATGTTTGTGTTGTCGGTGAGTTATTAACCGACTTCAAAAAAAGGAGGAGGTTCTCAATTCGTCGGAATCTTTGAAATGAAATGAAATATATACTTGTCGGAGCGTGATGAATATGGACACTGAATTGAACTTGCTAATAACTTTATTTATTGTAAACTGTGGGTAGCGCCATTTGTTTTGCTATTTTGAAGGTGGTTTCGACTTGTTTATCGAGTGATCTCAATCGCAGAGGAGTGGGTCACAACGAAAATCACAATATAAAAGAGCACCTCTTCTCTGGTGCGGCATTCGTGTATAGTCATTGAAACAGTTAGTAACTTGTCGGTCGTAATGTCGAAATATTGTTAAAGTAGTAAGTTAACGTGATGTGAAAGTGTTATTGTGTACCACATATTGTAATGTAAACTGTGATGTGTTTAAAAGAGCAACCATGAGGGTTTCTTGCCAGCTCTTCCCCATGGATGACTGCATTCCGAACTGGTGGTAGCTTAAATAGACTCTGAAGTGTTAATCTCGTGTTTTATTACCGAACTATCATACGCTATGCATCCTGACCATACCTGGAGATCAGAGAGGGTCGTGTAAGGCCCTCTCACTGCCTCGGCCGATGACCGCCCGACCCGTCATCAGAAGTGAGATAAAGGATCAACACCCACTATCGTGAATCAGTAGGCCTACTCTGGAAATCAATTCCAATCTCGAAATCGATACAGTTTCAATTTCAATTTAGAAGATATTGGAATTCATAACTCAGTCAAATAAACGAAATAGGATATTTACGAACTAGCGATCGTAAATACTCTATTTCATTTAGTTACTATTAATTCCGTCATATTCAGTGGAATCGTGTGCTGGTGTTGCGTTCAAGAGTGCCAATTGTACCGTTTTCGAACCCAATTCCAATTTTAAATTGGAATCGAGTGTCAAGAGTAACCCCTCTGGTGATGTAATAGTACACACAGTACCAAAGTGTTATTTTTGTTTTTTTTGACACATTAGACAACATTGGTTGTTGGTATAGGTTCCCCCAAGAGCACTGTAGTATTCTATCGTGTTTTACTTAGTAAAGAGTGCGCAATGCACTGTGGTCTACTGTAAATTTAAAAGTTAGGAGTTTTCGAATCAATTTGATGTTCTATGTATCGTTATGAAAAATCAGGAAAATATGAAGCGTTGATGATTACTGTGTTAATGATTTTGTGTTTAAATTCCACATGCGGTGGCTGAGCTGTGGCGGATCTGTGGCGCAACTGTATCGGTGTGGTGGAGGTGTACGAAGTGCAATGGCGTGTACATTGCGTGTTTACACATGTTGTGTGCGCGTGGATTTATGTGAAATTTGGTGAGTCGCTTCTGGTTTTGTTTTTATACCCCCTGTTAAAGCGAGCAATTAATTGAGATGTTAATATGAGGGTTTAGTCTATACCTTGCGTCCGTAGCCTGGTTATTGTCTACTCAATGTATTTTGAGTGACCTCGGGTCCGCGGTCCGCGCTTAAGGTATATGAGGGAGGGTCTGTGTGAGGGTCTGTGTGAGGAGCCTATGTGGCAAAGGTCTGTGTGAGGAGCCTATGTGGCAAAGGTCTGTGTGAGGAGCCTATGTGGCAAAGAGGTCTGTGTGAGGAGCCTATGTGGCAAAGAGGTCTGTGTGAGGAGCCTATGTGGCAAAGGGGTCTGTGTGAGGGGTTCTATGTAGCAAAAGCCTATATGGGTCCAATCTGTGTGGGTAATAAGATTAGGTCAGATATGGCCGAGCGTGAATGATACTGTGTGGTATTTTCTTTTCAGGTACATCACACTGGGACGTGTGAGCTGTCAGGACGGCCGTGTCGGAGCGTGATGAATATGGACACTGAATTGAACTTGCTAATAACTTTATTTATTGTAAACTGTGGGTAGCGCCATTTGTTTTGCTATTTTGAAGGTGGTTTCGACTTGTTTATCGAGTGATCTCAATCGCAGAGGAGTGGGTCACAACGAAAATCACAATATAAAAGAGCACCTCTTCTCTGGTGCGGCATTCGTGTATAGTCATTGAAACAGTTAGTAACTTGTCGGTCGTAATGTCGAAATATTGTTAAAGTAGTAAGTTAACGTGATGTGAAAGTGTTATTGTGTACCACATATTGTAATGTAAACTGTGATGTGTTTAAAAGAGCAACCATGAGGGTTTCTTGCCAGCTCTTCCCCATGGATGACTGCATTCCGAACTGGTGGTAGCTTAAATAGACTCTGAAGTGTTAATCTCGTGTTTTATTACCGAACTATCATACGCTATGCATCCTGACCATACCTGGAGATCAGAGAGGGTCGTGTAAGGCCCTCTCACTGCCTCGGCCGATGACCGCACGACCCGTCATACTTATACTAAATGTATACTTCCCAGGTGGTCCCTGTATACATTGTTTGAAAATGCTATTTTATTAACTAATTTACTAATTTAAAACGGATCCCAATTGGAGAATGATAAAAAAATATAAAAATTCACTCCCAGGATTCCTGTTATAATTCTATTTCAATAACTAACACACTTCAAATCATTATAAATTGCACACAGCAAACATCAATGCAGAAATACAGGTCTGCTTTATATTGTAAAAAATAATTTTGAAGCGTAAATTTCTTTAGGCACGGTGGACACTTTTGGGAAGGCGAAAAGCACTGAACTAGCGTGAACATCGCGCTCAGAATATTTTATTTCTGACAAGCACGCCTATGAAGTTCTTTAATCATCGATATGCAATAATAAACAAAAAAAATCAATACGCAGTCATGGGGACTACCGATAGAAGTGAAAACTTAAAACTTTGGAATCACTGTGTTCTTTTTGGAAAGAGCGTTCATGAAGTAGTAACTGTATTTTTAACCGACTTCAAAAAAATGAAGGAGGTTCTCAATTCGACGTGTATTTTTTTTATCAGAACTCTTTCATTTATTGACCGATTTGGAAAATTCTTCTTTTATTACAGATAATAAACTTCCAGATTGGTCCCATAGAATTTTTATCAAAATCGGTTGAGTAGTTTGGTTCTTTTTATGGTTGGTTGACTATAATCGTAGAACTTCATAAGCGTGTTTATGTCAAAAGTAAAATAACATCTGAACGTGACGGCCACGCGAGTTCAGTGCTTTTTACCCACCCCAGAGCCAACGTACCTAAAGAAGTTTTCAAAATACTACTTCATGGACTCTGTTTCAAAAACAACACAGTAATAGGGTAGTTTCCTGTGTTTAGTTTTGTACATTATTCTGCCGCATGTAATATACAGCCGAATAACTGCATATTATATACAGCCGAATATAATATGCAAAAACAGAATCAAAATTGCTTGAAAAATGAGGTCATAATATTTATTTATATATTGGTATCTTAATTACCATAGCATTAAGATTACGTTCCGGTCACATCCCATCGAATAGTTTCTCATATTTAATGAAAAAAGTTTTGTCTCCAAATTGTATTGACTGTGGTGTAGTGGAAGATGTGTTTCACATACTGATGGAGTGTGTCCGAAATGAAGACGCCAGAATTAATGTGTTTGGTGGAAACAAATTATATGACATTGGTTTATGTAATTCGATTCTTGCCGCTCCACTGTCAGACAGAGCGAAAGATTTGTATAAGTTAGTATTAAGGTAATATGTAATATATTTGCATTATTTGGTATTAGGCGATATAGTCGCTAAGCGACAAAGCCTATTAAATAAATGAAAAAATAAAAATTGGTATGAGCAAATGGTTGCATATTGGGAACATATTGCCATCTCCCTCGCACTACGGCATAGTAATGGGGATACTGAGAACCATGACGTCACGGTACATATCATGCATCCTTTTACTGACATTTGACAATTACCCCTTCCAGCAGATTTGAATGGCGTCTAATTTACTTATTTTTGTTCGGATTCATAAAATTCTTTCGATAATACATTTAGGTAATGTAAATTGTTGATTAAATTAATAAAAAAAATCGAGTCAACTACCCTATTCTAAAGTTTTAAGTTTTCAGTTCTGTCGGCAGTCTATGGCTATGTTTTGTTGTTTGTATTAGGGTATGAGTAAAGAGAAGGACAAGCGTGTGTACAACACCCTGTGGGCGTTCTCCCTGCGGCGGCTGTCCTGGACGTGCGTGTACCGGAACGACTGTGTGACTCCGTACGACCCCCGGCCGCGGTTCGCGCATCAGCTAGTCTATGACCCTGTTAAAAAGGTAATAATAATATTACACACTTCTGTTATTTTTAGTCTATATTATCGTATTTTAATTTTATATCACCTTGTCAATTATATACTTATTGGAGAATGGAAACTCAAGGAAATAAGCATGTTGCATATCTTTAACCCTTATTCAAATATAGGGAAAATATTTCCCACCCGTCTAGGGTATACATATTTGTTTTTTATTTCTAAATGTTAGTCGATATCGCGAATTGTTTTGACGCATTAAAAAATCTATCAGAATTTCTTTCATAATTGGCAACACTTTTGTCTAAAGTAATTTTGCCTCATGTCAAAGTAAGTTCAAATGTAAATGTTCGTATTTTTTATCGGTTTAGGCGCTAAATTTCTGCTGTTGGAAAGTGTTTTTCATCTGACGAGCAGAAAATTATTGTAAGGAGATAATTGTCTTTTTTTCTATTAGAAGTCTATATTTGTAGTATAATTACACAGTAAAACGTCTAATAAACTAAAAATAGTGATAGTTTTGAATGTCCACATTAGATGGGAAGTATTTTCCCTATGTCCATTTTGGTAATTACTAAGTGGGATAATAATTCCCTATATCCAGAAATGCTCAAAGTTGTATCAATATATATAAAATTTTAATTCCGTTTTTTTGTATTCAAATTTTTGTTGTTGGTTTAGGATCGTAAGAGTTTTAAGCGAGGCTATTAAAAAAGTTTTTTTATATTAAATATTTGATTTCTATTATTTATAGCATTTTTTTTCTTAATTCCATAATTATCTACATGACATTTTTTTCATTATTCGTAAAATTCAAGTAAAGTCGGAGGCAACAACTAGTCGTGCAGGCATTGCAGTATAGGATATAGGGATATAATTTCCCACTATTAAAAGAAAACAGAACCTAAAGAAATATAGGGAAATATATTCCCACCAAAAAAAAACCATTTAGCCTGTTTTTTTTTATTTTACTATACACACATTAAACTTATACTTAAATGCAAGGTAAATCCGTTTAAACATCTTTGATAAGTCTTCTATAGCCCCGCATTTGTTTAAGGGTTAAATAAAATGGGTATTTAGTTTACCATAGCATATTGAAACGTCGATATAATATATGTGCAAACTAAACTATGTCTAATTTACTTTTTCAATATGACAATTTATTATTTTTTATATCATTTTATTTTAATTTAATTTAATTTAATTGGGTGGCTCACAGCTACCAATAACAGAGAAATATATGACGAAACGAATACAATAGGTAAGTCAATTACGAGCCTCCGCAGATAGTTTATAAAGTTACTTATTATAATTGTCTTGATAAAATAACGGGTAATAACGGGATTATACAGCAAATATAATCTATTATTCACTCGTGTCTAGTAAGGATATAAAAAAAAAGTAGGGAGTACAATACAACCCAAAATCTTTTTTATTTCCATAACATTAAATAAAAAAATAGCATGTAAGAATGGCGAAACTGGCCAGTATTTGAACGCACCGCCGCACCGCCGGCGAGCCTATGAGTCATGACTGGTTAAATTGTTCCTGAGCAGGTCCACTATTTGTTCGGCGGTAACCCTGGCATATCGAGTCAGCCGCGCCTCCGCCTGGACGACCTGTGGTCGCTCCACCTGACGCGTACGCCGGCGCCGCGCGTTCTACAGGACGCGCGCATCACTCTGCGCGAGGCGTGCTACAGGGAGCTGGCGGCGACGGCGACTGCCACCGCGCTGCACTACCTCAGGCACCAGCTCGCTGAGGTGCTAGACCACGACGACCCCGTGCAGGTACCTATCTACTGTCAAAATATATCTCACGACAAATCTACCAGTACAGCCATTTTTCGCCGAATTTGTTACGGTCCTATAATGTGAGAGGAGGTGAGCCTATCGCCATGCCGGGCTCGATTCCAGACTCCGGGCTGGTACTGTGTATTTCTAAATCGAAAACCCAATATCACTTTACCCGACCCGGTATATAGCATAGCAGTCGTAACGCAGGCGCAATTACAACTGCGCCACCGAGTCAGTCTGACAAGAACAGACTAATTAACTGCTGCCCCGAAACTATACTGTGACCGCGTCATTTAGCTCATATTGTCTGTGTAATGGGAGCATGTCGTGCTGCGTAGTGTATGTGTGGTGTGTTGTGTGGTGCGCAGGCGCGGCGGTTCCAGAAGCTGGCGACGGTGTTGTTCGCGGAGGAGGCGGGCGCGCAGTACCACGTGCCCGCACTGACGTCACGCCGCACGCGCGCGCTCGCACGTCGCCGCGCGCGCCCCTCACCACCGAACGACCCCTCCGTTGCACTAGCACAGGTAACCTACCTACTAAAAGAGATCCAGGCCGGTGAAATTAAACACTTCATGAATACGCGTTTTTTTATGTGAGCTTTAATACGCATAAATATAATGCCGATATTTTACAAACACTTTAAGATAAATTGAACAGCATAACAACGAATAGCTAAGACGAACTGACTCTCTGACAAGAACAGGCGCATTTATATACCCTCCTTCCAACAATCGTTCTTGTTATTAAAAATGATAGCGTCATAGACTTTACAGAATACCCTCTTTACTTTTGATATTATAGAAAGTTTTAAATATTAAGCAGTATTCTACCCTTCAATGTGAGTTTAAACTTACCAAATCTAACACTACCTACTAACTATCTTCATACGTACTCATCAGCAATACTATATTTAAAACTCCACCTTATTTTTCTATTTGATTAATTTCGTTGCGGGATAAAAGACAGTTATGAAGCATTCCCAGAGACTCGCCGAGTTTCATTACTCGGTGTCGAAAAAATGCGTGCCGTTGTTGATCCTGGCTAAACAGGAGTTACAATGGCGGGTGTGTGGGCGGGATAGTCTCACCAGCAACACTCTTTATATTCGATACCATTAGATTTCGTTTGATTCCATTCGATTCCATTCAAAAACCAAAACCTCGGAAAATAGGTTGATACCATTTGACAGCCAACTCTGGCACCCCGCGCTTATTAGTCAAATCATATGCGCGCGCTTCCCCGACTTCCTGTTACACACTTCCGTCCCTTTTCACGAAATCACTCCCAGAAAACGATAGTAAATTTGAAAAAAATTGTTGATGAACATCAATAATATAAACATGGTTGTTAATCTGGTGTTTATTGGTCAGGTGCTGGGCGCTGACGACAATCATATAGTAGAGCCCATACCGTTCGAGGAGCCGTGTTCGGGGGCGGAGGCCGGGGCGCCGGACACGTGGGACGTGGCGGACGACGACGACGCCGCCCCCGAGCGCGGGTGGGACGCGCGGCAGGCTCGTCTGCACCTCTACGACCAGCTGTGCGCGTACTTCAGACCCTCGCAGGTGCCGCCCCGCGCTGACATCATGGACCTCGTCGTACTGTAAACACACCCTCAGTGGCGTAGCTAACCTTGAGTAAAATGGGCCCTCGCACTCAGCGGGGCCTCAAGAAGCTTTACCAGTTTTAACGGTAGGCAGCGGCTTTGCTGTGCCCTGGCATTGCCGAAGTCTATGAGCGGCGGTGACTACTTACCATCAGGTGGCCCGTCTGCTCGTATGACTATTGAGGCACTAAAAAAAAATACTAATTAATTTGATCACTTTTACGCTCGAGAAATAACGTCACTAAAAGCATCTCCGCGCATTTATATTTTTCCGCTATCATGAGTAAGTAAGTCGTGTCAAAGCATGCTTGGTAGGATAGATCGGGTAGACCTTGGAAAAGACAAAGGGACTCTCTGATGTGACTTTGCCCACGTCTATACTAGCCCACACTACGCCTCTGCACACCCTTCCACCCTTCACCCTTCCTCTACTCTCTGTTCTATAAAACATCACCCAGAAGTGAAAATGCAAGTCAGTATGGCAATGGGTCGCTTCGATAACATTATCAAAGTTATTTAAGTCGTTATAAACCTAAGATGCCATTTCTACCCACTCAAGCTCATCAAACGTATGTCCTGTCAATATTTAAGGGTATAATAATATGTATTTAATAATGTTAAAGTATATCATAAATCGAAAGAATGAATTTGAAGTGTAAGCAATTTTTGTAAATGTGTTAAAACAATCGCAGTCACTCTATGAATTAAAATTGAAAATCTCCCCAACTAACTGTCAAAATAGGATTCAATATAGTTATTTTAGTTCTGAATTAAATAAACTCACATGAATCATAATACAAAAAATCTTGTGGTTAAATAAAGAATCATATATATTATGTTTAAAGTACATTCTTATGTGTTCAATAAGTGAACAGCTAGAACTTTACTCTAGACGTAAATAACCATTACACGCGTAATCAATAAAAAACCTATACCTTACTCTAATGCTACCTACATAATAATTTCTATGTTCTATATAATACTATGTCTTGGTCTTTAGATATATATATTTGTGTTCGAAATATACACAATATAGATATTAATATATATTTCTGAGGTCATTTTTATCGATATTGAAACAATGCTCGCTAAGTCATGCTTATGTAGATTAAAGATTCTGATATAACTACATTAGAAGCTGTCAGTGCAAAAGTGGCCTAACCCTCAATTTTTCATAGTGACCTATGTACTACAAATGATTTAAAATGTGCGAAAATTTAATGCAAAACCGGCCTATCTCTAGTTTCACCAATTGCCAATATGATGACAAGATGGCATTGCAAAAATAGCATTTATGTACATTGATTTAAAATTCATGAATATATACAAACCCCATTATTTTCATACTCATTGTCTCAAGCTTAGGCCACTTTTGCGCTGACGGCCTCATTTCACTGCCATTGATTTGACATACGTTGACACTCTTATTAACTTGACATTAATATTACGGACATATTAATAATATTGAATATAATCATACATTTTAATTAACTGTAAAGTAAAGTTTTGTATCAGGATATATTTACTTGTGAATTCATATCGATGATAATTGTTCAAACAAAATTAGGTACTATGATGGGGCATAAAAAATATATGAAAATGTAATGCAGTCTTTCGGATCATGCATTCGGCAAAGTGGCCGCACTGCACCTGATGGTAAGCGCAGTGCGGTCCAATGAGAGTATCGAGTAGCGAGAGACGATCTATCCCCCGCTACTCAACACAATCACGCCGGCCTGCTTCTTCACACTACGCCATGGGCAAGAAGGTAAAGAACCGGTCGAGGGTATATTGTCAGAGTACTCAGAAGGCCGCAAAATGGCCAAACATTACCCCAACTCTACCCCTACTACTCTCGGAACTAGTCATCTGAAGTAAGATTAACGGATGGTTGAAGGAGAAGTAACCACCGTCAATAGTATACTCCCACACCTCACCCTGCCAAATCCTATCACGTAGTTACATTTTAATACTCATATTGGTTAAAGTGTTTCATTATTCTCAGAATATAACTTTGTATATTATGATAATATAATTTTGTCTTTGTCTTCAAAACATAAACTGTATTTACATTGAAATTAGTTTTATAAGATTCATCATCACATTTTCTGAACTAATCTACATTTATAAAAATTCAATTATGTAAGTGTTTATAATATAAAAATATAATTACCTGCAAAAATATGCTTAAGATACCATCGTGGAATTCAATTAATATAAACATTTAATTTAATTTTTGTATTCAATTATAGATACGTGAACTCAACATGTCTTCATAATTTTATTACAATAATAATTATTAACCGGATACAATATAGTCATTATTATTAAGTAGTCGTAACAGGATAAATGGGATACATAAAGTCGGTTTTATATAACATGCAAGTTAATCTGAAATAATTTTAATGCTATCACACTTTGAAATAACTTGTATATAAAACATATTTCTAAGTATTCGTCACACTATTTATTTACAGACTGTGATATGAGAGCCATATTTGATAGATTTATTGTTCGATTCGTTGTTAATAATCTTGCCAACCTCGTATATGACATGAGTACAAGCTTGAACTGGCGAGAAGTCGTCTTTCAGTACTCGTGTAGAACAAAGGCGAACCGATCAGTTGAAACTTGTGAAAATTTTGACCTCCGCCGAGGTCGACACTACTTACTGGGCATTATCAGAATTGAAACCGGAGCTTACCGTATGTCTGATTGATGATTGCTATTCACTTCGCACTACTTTATAATTCATGCGTTTAAGTGCGTACTGGTTATAATCCGGCGAGGCGATTATCATCAGGCAACCGGCCAAGAGGGTTACTCTTGACACTCGCGTACAATTTAAAATTGGGATTGGCTTCGAAAATTGTACAATAGGCACTCTTGAACGCAACACTAGCGCATGATTTAACTGAATACGGCCGAATTTTTACTGCAGAACTAAATGAAATAGAGTATTTACGATCACTAGTTCGTAAATATTCTATTTCATTTAGTTGAGTGAGTTAGAGTTCCAATATCTTCTAGATTGGAATTGAAACTGTATCGAGTTCAAAATTGGAATTGATTTCAAGAGTAGGCCTACTGGTTACACCGCAGGCTACCCCTACTATTAAAAAGGCTTGAGTGTATGTGTGTGTGTGTGTATGCGATTAAAAAATCTTTCACCTATGGAAAGCTACAGTATCGAGATTGGAATTGATTTCAAGAGTAGGTCTACTGATCGTCTTTAATTTAAAGAAAAAATAACGTGCGAGAAGCTATGTTGTGTGCGTAATCCACAATACTTTGCAATTGCGGACCAACCCATCTTATTGGTGACATTTTGAAAGTTTTGGCAATGTGAATTCAGGTTACCAAATATTCGGCAGTCCTATTGTATTTTGTATGTAGAGGCTCAGACATTTATAAGGATTATACTTTGTGATTTCGCCTTAGTGTTCGACTATGAGTATGGCCGAACTATTCACTAAGTGAACTGTGTAAAATGTCTGCCTTGTAACATAATTATATTCTTTTTCTCATACTTACAAGATATACACTATTTAACAATAAAAAAAAATTGGCTTATAATTTTGTGACCTACTAAGATTAGAATCAAAGGAAGCGCAAGCAAACTGGCATCGATAGTCGTAGAGTAAAAATCAAATCAAAAAATGGCGGATGTTTGAACAGAAAACTAAGCTCAATACTCGTTTGTAAATAAATTCGAAATATGTATCGGAAATTGTCGTGACAAGTTCGTTCTATGTTTAATGTAAATATGCATTTGTATTGTTTAAGAGTAAATTATTTGTTTTTATGTGTAATGAATGTATCGCCGATGTAAATGTACATACCTACGTAATAAATATTATTTATCGGATTTAATGTTTTATTTGAGTTTAAAGAAAGTAAGCAAAGTCTCGACCCTATTAATCGATAGTTTTAGCACTGCGATATAGACTCTATGTTTGTCACCTTAGTATTACCGGCCAAAGTATCAAGATAGCACTAGTCTGTGCCAAGCCACTATGTACATATGCAGACATGATAATCTGTAAAAATGGAGATGACTACAAATAATATTCTTGGCATACTTTCATATGCGAAGTGCGATGAAGATTGGCCTATCATGTATAGAAAAAGGTTATTTATACTTAATATTACAAAAAGGAAAGATTTGTATTTGTAAGTAAGGTGTAAAAAAATGCTATACAGTACCTTTTATCGCATGCGCTGCGAAAACTATTAATGATAGAACAAAAAAATGTTCCACAATATTAAAGAACATATCAATATCTACAAAAGATGTCGCGATAGCATGTGTCTAACTATTGTAGTTTTAACATTTTAAAATTAAATAGAAATTCCGACCTAAATCAGACCAAGTTATTTATACCTTTGTCTCAATCTTTACCTAAATAAATAATTTCTCAAGCAAGGCTGTTTAAATACCTGTTAATTACTTTTAGTTTATTAAAATCAGACATTCCATTCGAAAGATATTACGAGTTTAAATAAATTGAAATAAAATTCGCCGCCGTGGCGCGCCCGAGCGCCGGGGCCGGAGTGCAGGCGAAGGGCACATCTATGAAATAGGTAGGCGCGCGGCACATTCGCGCGGTCGCCGGTCGGCTCCCTACGCAGCGGACGTAACCACCGTTGAGTAATTTTGAAGAAATATTTTTTGTTTTAGCGCGTTTATTCTTTTCAGAACTACTAAGGGCTTATTACCAAAAGTCCTTATTAGAACTACATATTTCAACCTTCAGTGCTGAAGACTACTTCTTGGATTGTATACTTCTGCTCCCGAAAATAACCTCCACGCGGGTGGAGCCGCGTGCAAAAGCTAGTTACGAGATAAAAGAAATCGGTCAAATAATCATTTACGTTGACTGAATGTTATGCCGCAAATATTAAAAAAAAGAGCCTTACATGACATCTCACCTTGGTAATAAGCAACATTAATATTATGCCTGAAAAAAAGTAACGAAGAATATTTCTTTTTAATGAAAATTCTAATAGTTTTATAACTAAAATATGAGACGAGTATATTGTCATTTCAAAGTATTTAAAAACAAATAAAGAACTGTTATCTATCCCATTCGACTCAATCCCACTAGATTCCACTCGATCCCAATAGATTCCACTTGATTTCAAATCATTCCATTAGAATACAGTCTATGCTGGCGCAAAGTTATAAATGGATCAAATGCTTGAAACATTTATGAAAACGGATATTGATTTGAACTTGTAAATAGCTTGATATATTGTAAATTGTGGGTACCGTCAGTTGTTTTACTATTATGAGGGTAGTTTGAGTTGTTTATCAGATGAACTTGCTCTTAGAGTGGGGATCACAGATTAAAAGGAATGCCTCGTTTGGCGAGACAGTCTGTGTCCGAGATTCAAACATTAAGCATTTAAGTTCTCGAATAGTCTAGTGATTTAAAGGTCGTAATGTTGGATTACTGTTTTAACTGACGTTCCCTACAATAAGAGTAAAAGGTTAACGTAATGCGCGTCTCGGTGCAAAGTCCTATTGTGTATCGATTATTGCAATTCAGTGTCTTGTTAAAAGAGCAACCATGGGTTTTATTACCAGTTCTTTCTCACTGGGTAACCGCCTTCCGAACTGGCAGTAGCTTAATAAACAATGAAGTGATTAACTTGTGTTATTTCTATCAAACTATCATACTATGTCCATCCTGGAGATCGGAGAGGGATGTAAGACCTCTCGTCTGCCTCCATATGTTGACATCCCTCTTACATCTATGATATTCAACTCTATTCGTTTACATTGGATTCCAATCGATTCTATTCTATTTGAATTGATTCCACACGATACTGTTTTATTTCATTCGATTATATTGGATACCATTCGAACAAAATCAAACCTCCCGTAAAATGGGTTGATACCATCTGACAGCCAACTCTAGCACCCCACCCTCATTAGTCAAATCAAATGGGCGCGCTTCCCTGACTTCCTGTTACACACTTCCGTTTACACGAAATCACACCCACAAATCGATAGTAAAGATGCTACACATAAAAAATAAACCCAGGTAATGATAGCAAAAAAATGTTATCTCAAAGGAATCGCCAATATATGAACACGTAAATTTCAAAGTACCTAATAATATCCATGTACTACTTTATACTAGACAGACTACAGATTTGGAACAGTGTTGCGAATATGGGTTTTAAATGAAACTAGCATAAAATTTTAAATATAATAATTTATTATTCTTCATACATGATTCATATCAGTCATTGTGACAACACGGTGTGTCTTACAGTTTGAAAATAAATCCGCTCTGTCATGATATGTTCCCGAGGCTGGTTCATTCGATCTGTCTACATTGTCGGTGTATACTGAATACTCTAGCGTGGTTAATGTAAAAAGCTCGTCCGTTCGCAAAGACATGTAATCTGATGTTGAACAAACAACCGGCGGCCATCTTGTGTCGGGTGCAGGGGTGCAGGTGAAGCTACAGCTGTGTCCGCACCATGCAGTAGTGAACCATCAAACTGTGCAACTCGAGGCCGGCTACTTATTAATCGTTTACTGTTTACTGAGCTACAGATGTAAATGACACCCTCACAGCGTGGGAACATTCATGCATCGAGTTGTCCAACACAAATCATGTCGCAATATAATCATGAACTAGCTGGCAATTCATATACTTCCCACATATAAATAACAAAAGTCAATACTTCTCTATTAAATATAAAATAATATCTATGCCTATGCAATAATAAGTGATCTAAAATGATAGAAAATATTTGGTTAATCGCTCAAGTAGTGCGTCATCAGACACCGAGCGACACCATCCCACACGCTCAATACTACATACTGAGTCTATATACCGTACAACAAAAACTCAATTGCACTAAACATAGTAAAGTTATCCGAAACACCTTCTACGTAATAACTAATCGTTAAAAAATATACAACACTTTTACCAACACTATTCATGGTCTGTCACGTTATATATAACAATCATAAATCTGTAATAAATAATAATGTCAAAAACAAGTCCACATAAACAGGGCAATGTGGGCATGTAACATGTCAAATTATAAAGAATCGATTCAGAAACAGCGAGTTTATTCAAGAAAACGTTTTCAACAAACTAGTAATACATAATGCGCAGCCGCCTTCGGAATTATAATAAATGTTTTACAACAAGCGTGCGGCCGCGCGGCAATACTATAAATGCAATTATACCAGTGACTAGACATAACAATACATAAACGATGTCTGCTGCTAAGCTAAAGAAAATAATACTTAAGAAATGATGAACACTAAAGCTACAATTGGGTAAGTCCATCGTTTAAGTACACGACGTGGTCTACGATACAAGCTAAACGTTATACGATTACAATCTAGTAAACAATAAATGCGCGGCTATGGTCCATGCGGGCGCGTGCGCAACTGCGTGCGCGAGTGCGGGCGCGGCCACTCGACCTATGCAAATTATATTCTATCTATATAAGTTAATATTGCAAACCAATTTCACTACTACACAACGGAACGTCCGTACAGTTAGTTAACCTACTAAGATTACTTGAAGGATAATGTATCACCTATAACACTATGTCTACGCCCTAAATAAGTAAAAACACTCGCCGGGGCCGAGGGCCCGCTACGTGGAACGGTCCAACCTACGTCGGTGAGACGCTACGGAAATACAAACGACTACGTCATCGAGCGGTCGAAGCGATCTCATCACGGGAAGCTGCCAATATCACATCCAATCAACGTAAATAATAATTAACCGTAACATTTTCAATAAAATCTCTTGTAAATTTTGTCTCTTATAAATAGATCCACCGGTCGACTCCCGTGAGCAACGTCTTGAGCAACACGCGGATACAGTAGCAGAACAGTACCGCGACAGTACCGGGGCGCGTGACACTTGTCGGAGTCGACCGGCTCATGGACAAGATATGGACGCTTGTGACGACGTCACATGACGTCACACGACGCCACAGGACGGCAGAAGTGCACTCGAAACACTACCAGTACAACTAGAACAAGATGGACGAAAGTATTCGGCGGAGGGCCACAACAACACAACAACACAACGAACGTATTCACTATAGAACAGATTACATAGTCTTTTGCGCACACAATGGATGGACGACGACGAATATATTTTTTTTTATTATTTTTTTATTTGGACGTACTAAACATTCGTGTCGATCAGAGGATTCTAAACGTGCGAATCGACCCGAACGTCATAATATATAATTATAATGTATATCATAAAAAATAACGTTGCACGGTTTCATCGCGTCTCGGCTCAAAACACACACATACGAGTACTATCATTATTATAACAATAACTCTGCCTGACGTGGAATATAGTCAACTGGGACACCATAACAACGGCGATAAATTCATTTGCGTAACAAAATACACTGATGCTATTACAAAAATACTCGATAAACATCGATCTGATGACGTGCAGAGATAGCGAGCGAGCGAGCGAGCGATCCCATGTCGAAACATACGAGAGCGCAAGTCGCGGGAAAAGGAGCAGGGAGTGTAGGGAGTAAAGGGAGGGGAAAGGGAGGACACGCACCGAGCGTCCAGAGAGAAGCCTACAGGTAACTAAAAGGATTGACGGCGGCCAACCGCCTACAACGTCCCGTAACACCTGCCGACTCCCTCCCACACCATATCAGTCAAGTTCAATGCACAACATGGACCGTGTCCTGGCGATCGGCGGAGGCGGGAGCGGGGGCGGGGTGGTCGGCGTGGGCGGAGCGTCGGCGCCGGCGCATGCGCGTCGCTGCACAGTTTGACGGTTCACTCGCGGCCACGAGACGCGCGCCATCCGCCATAACCCACGCCACCTGTGGTTGCCCACCACATCCCTGCCACCCACCTCCCGCATCACGCGATGCCGACATACATACCACTAGTTAAATTTTAGTTTTATAAAACGTACAAATAACGGGCTCCGTGGGAGCCGCGACTATAAAAATTCAAGGGCTCCGGTCGGCCGGCGCGCAGCGGGGCGGCACCGGTCACGTGACGCATTAAAACTATAAATTCGTAACGGACGCGACGCACGTGGCGCGACATGCGACAGTGTCTATGGTGTGGGTGCGGTGGCGGCGGGGGCGGCGCGGTGTGCGCGGCGGAGGGGCGCGGGCTGCAGTAGGGCCCGCAGCGCCGCCGCCGCCGCCTTCAGCGCCGACACGAGCCGCTAGAAGTCGCGTCCGCGCGCTCGCCCGCCGCCGCTCGGCTTGGGCACTCGTCGCGTGCGCATCTCGCGGTCCACCTGCAGAACGATCAACACAATCCATTGTACTTTCAATATCTAATATATTCATACACTTAGCTTTGAATGTGCGTTTTGAACAAGAGAACGATTGATTGCAAGAGAATTGTTAGTTACCTCCAACTCTTCGAGTCGCTGCGTGAGCGCCAGTTTCTGCTGCACGGCGAGCCGCAGCAGCTGGTTGAGAGTTTTCTTCTCCTCCTCGGCGCTGGTGAGTGACTGCGTCAGTTCGTCCACTTGCGTCACGTATTCCTCGCAGCGCGCCGCAAACATTGCACGTAAACCTACGGACACACACACGCTATTTCATACACTAGCTCAATAAATACTTCTAAATATAACTGCATTATACTTAGCAAATTGTAGATTCATTATTTAACGAGTTGACTACTCCATTCCGCCGTCTCGCTAGGCATCATACTCAAGTAATAACTGTATTTCGTTTGGTCAATTTGAGTGTCAGAAAACAAACAATTACTTTTTTTTAATAAATTCGATAATAAACAAAAAATACATTGAACTCACTTGAGAATGTAGCGGCGTCCTCCTTGAGCAGCCGCAGTTCGTTCCTGAGCTTGAGCATGGTCTCTGTGACGATGGTCTTCTCCGTCTCGTACTTGGACTTGAGGTTCGCGAGGGCCACTTCTGCGGTATTCTTGTTCGACTTGAGTACGGTCCGCAACGTCGCTATCTGTTCGCGCTTCGTCGATAACAACGACTTTAGTTTGATGACTTGTTCTTGAAGTTCCGCTAGTTCCGCGCCTCGCTCCTCTGTCTCCATTACTGTCGAAACCAAGCACAGATTCATTTTTATTTGCAATATAATTATCGATATTTTGTAACAGAAGTTAGCGACATTTGCCTTAAATTGGCTATACAATCAATACCATAGTATAATAATATATTACACTAAAATAAAATATTTAGTTTTCAATTCTACCAAACAGTAGGATTGTGATGACATCATATGTCAAATTTTACATTTGGATGGCTGATATAGGATATGAGATGGCAATAGGAAAGACAAAGCAGTTATGGAATACTTGACAACCACTTTGTAGCATCTATTCGAACAATACTACAACGCGCCTACTAGGTTCTGATTTCGAGCAAATACAAATCTACCAATATATCGATAAACTACTAAATCACTTTCTAAAATATTTGTACAAAGAAATACTGAGTAAACAACTAAATCGACATCTGTATATTATATCGAGCTTTTACAGTAGTGTTGCTCTTACGTGGTTCGTGATATAACGATACTGTCACATGATGTACTGCAACATCAACAGACAGGTCATCAAGCTCGACTTCAACATCTCTCTGATGTTAGGTAATGTTAATTTCTTCTCTATTTTCTGAGGTGGCTCGAGACATCGCATACTGCTTTTCAGTTGCAATAAATTGTCTTTCCACAATAAATGTTGATTTGGAGCAATAGTTACGTCTTTTGCTGTCGATAATATAGATTTTCTAGGAGCGGACAAAGACGGGATGTGAGTTTTAAGCAAAGGAGGATAACCATTTAAGTTTCTTTTATGATTATAAACTCTTAAGGAATCGACTAGAATTTCAGTTTTAAAATTATGCTTGATGTTACAGCTATGGTCAATCGATGTAATTGTAGATATATTTTCAAAATAGTCAGTGATCTCCTTCACCGTTCGTCCCGTACAGATAATATTTTTCTCTATGTCATTTTTATCTATGATATCCCCGTGGTTTAACTGACTTATCAAAGTATTTAATTTCCTTCTAGATTCGGCCATTTTCAGTTTAGCATTGCTTTGCTCTTTTAATTTCTTTATCGAGCTACAATTTTTGGCCTTCCAATTATCGAAACCTGAGGATAGTATAAATTCATGTTACTAAGAACTGAAAGAGTTTTAGAAAATCACATTGTCTACTTAAGAATTAAGTATTTTACTCAGACACTAATGAAACGTATTTGTTTGTTCGCCACCTGCCTCGCGCCGCGTAGCCCCTCCAGCTCGCCGCTGGTAGTGTAGTGTGTAGTGACGTACCTGGTTGGTGTCGATGTCTGGAGTCGAGCGCGATATCGAGTGCTGCTCGCAGGTGCGTGAGCTGGTTGAGCAGCGCGTCCGAGGAGCGCGCCACCTGCCTCGCGCCGCGTAGCCCCTCCAGCTCGCCGCTGGTAGTGTAGTGTGTAGTGACGTACCTGGTTGGTGTCGATGTCTGGAGTCGAGCGCGATATCGAGTGCTGCTCGCAGGTGCGTGAGCTGGTTGAGCAGCGCGTCCGAGGAGCGCGCCACCTGCCTCGCGCCGCGTAGCCCCTCCAGCTCGCCGCTGGTAGTGTAGTGTGTAGTGACGTACCTGGTTGGTGTCGATGTCTGGAGTCGAGCGCGATATCGAGTGCTGCTCGCAGGTGCGTGAGCTGGTTGAGCAGCGCGTCTGAGGAGCGCGCCACCTGCCTCGCGCCGCGTAGCCCCTCTAGCTCGCCGCTGGTAGTGTAGTGTGTAGTGACGTACCTGGTTGGTGTCGATGTCTGGAGTCGAGCGCGATATCGAGTGCTGCTCGCAGGTGCGTGAGCTGGTTGAGCAGCGCGTCCGAGGAGCGCGCCACCTGCCTCGCGCCGCGTAGCCCCTCCAGCTCGCCGCTGGTAGTGTAGTGTGTAGTGACGTACCTGGTCGGTGTCGATGTCTGGAGTCGAGCGCGATATCGAGTGCTGCTCGCAGGTGCGTGAGCTGGTTGAGCAGCGCGTCCGAGGAGCGCGCCACCTGCCTCGCGCCGCGTAGCCCCTCCAGCTCGCCGCTGGTAGTGTAGTGTGTAGTGACGTACCTGGTTGGTGTCGATGTCTGGAGTTGAGCGCGGTATCGAGTGCTGCTCGCAGGTGCGTGAGCTGGTCGAGCAGCGCGTCCGAGGAGCGCGCCACCTGCCTCGCGCCGCGTAGCCCCTCTAGCTTGCCGCTGGTAGTGTAGTGTGTAGTGACGTACCTGGTTGGTGTCGATGTCTGGAGTCGAGCGCGATATCGAGTGCTGCTCGCAGGTGCGTGAGCTGGTTGAGCAGCGCGTCCGAGGAGCGCGCCACCTGCCTCGCGCCGCGTAGCCACTCCAGCTCGCCGCTGGTAGTGTAGTGTGTAGTGACGTACCTGGTCGGTGTCGATGTCTGGAGTCGAGCGCGATATCGAGTGCTGCTCGCAGGTGCGTGAGCTGGTTGAGCAGCGCGTCCGAGGAGCGCGCCACGTGCCTCGCGCCGCGTAGCCCCTCCAGCTCGCCGCTGGTAGTGTAGTGTGTAGTGACGTACCTGGTTGGTGTCGATGTCTGGAGTTGAGCGCGGTATCGAGTGCTGCTCGCAGGTGCGTGAGCTGGTCGAGCAGCGCGTCCGAGGAGCGCGCCACCTGCCTCGCGCCGCGTAGCCCCTCCAGCTCGCCGCTGGTAGTGTAGTGTGTAGTGACGTACCTGGTTGGTGTCGATGTCTGGAGTTGAGCGCGGTATCGAGTGCTGCTCGCAGGTGCGTGAGCTGGTCGAGCAGCGCGTCCGAGGAGCGCGCCACCTGCCTCGCGCCACGTAGCCCCTCCAGCTCGCCGCTGGTAGTGTAGTGTGTAGTGACGTACCTGGTTGGTGTCGATGTCTGGAGTCGAGCGCGATATCGAGTGCTGCTCGCAGGTGCGTGAGCTGGTTGAGCAGCGCGTCCGAGGAGCGCGCCACCTGCCTCGCGCCGCGTAGCCCCTCCAGCTCGCCGCTGGTAGTGTAGTGTGTAGTGACGTACCTGGTTGGTGTCGATGTCTGGAGTCGAGCGCGATATCGAGTGCTGCTCGCAGGTGCGTGAGCTGGTTGAGCAGCGCGTCTGAGGAGCGCGCCACCTGCCTCGCGCCGCGTAGCCCCTCTAGCTCGCCGCTGGTAGTGTAGTGTGTAGTGACGTACCTGGTTGGTGTCGATGTCTGGAGTCGAGCGCGATATCGAGTGCTGCTCGCAGGTGCGTGAGCTGGTTGAGCAGCGCGTCCGAGGAGCGCGCCACCTGCCTCGCGCCGCGTAGCCCCTCCAGCTCGCCGCTGGTAGTGTAGTGTGTAGTGACGTACCTGGTCGGTGTCGATGTCTGGAGTCGAGCGCGATATCGAGTGCTGCTCGCAGGTGCGTGAGCTGGTTGAGCAGCGCGTCCGAGGAGCGCGCCACCTGCCTCGCGCCGCGTAGCCCCTCCAGCTCGCCGCTGGTAGTGTAGTGTGTAGTGACGTACCTGGTTGGTGTCGATGTCTGGAGTTGAGCGCGGTATCGAGTGCTGCTCGCAGGTGCGTGAGCTGGTCGAGCAGCGCGTCCGAGGAGCGCGCCACCTGCCTCGCGCCGCGTAGCCCCTCCAGCTCGCCGCTGGTAGTGTAGTGTGTAGTGACGTACCTGGTTGGTGTCGATGTCTGGAGTTGAGCGCGGTATCGAGTGCTGCTCGCAGGTGCGTGAGCTGGTCGAGCAGCGCGTCCGAGGAGCGCACCACCTGCCTCGCGCCGCGTAGCCCCTCCAGCTCGCCGCTGGTAGTGTAGTGTGTAGTGACGTACCTGGTTGGTGTCGATGTCTGGAGTCGAGCGCGATATCGAGTGCTGCTCGCAGGTGCGTGAGCTGGTTGAGCAGCGCGTCCGAGGAGCGCGCCACCTGCCTCGCGCCGCGTAGCCCCTCCAGCTCGCCGCTGGTAGTGTAGTGTGTAGTGACGTACCTGGTCGGTGTCGATGTCTGGAGTCGAGCGCGATATCGAGTGCTGCTCGCAGGTGCGTGAGCTGGTTGAGCAGCGCGTCCGAGGAGCGCGCCACCTGCCTCGCGCCGCGTAGCCCCTCCAGCTCGCCGCTGGTAGTGTAGTGTGTAGTGACGTACCTGGTTGGTGTCGATGTCTGGAGTTGAGCGCGGTATCGAGTGCTGCTCGCAGGTGCGTGAGCTGGTCGAGCAGCGCGTCCGAGGAGCGCGCCACCTGCCTCGCGCCGCGTAGCCCCTCCAGCTCGCCGCTGGTAGTGTAGTGTGTAGTGACGTACCTGGTTGGTGTCGATGTCTGGAGTTGAGCGCGGTATCGAGTGCTGCTCGCAGGTGCGTGAGCTGGTCGAGCAGCGCGTCCGAGGAGCGCGCCACCTGCCTCGCGCCACGTAGCCCCTCCAGCTCGCCGCTGGTAGTGTAGTGTGTAGTGACGTACCTGGTTGGTGTCGATGTCTGGAGTCGAGCGCGGTATCGAGTGCTGCTCGCAGGTGCGTGAGCTGGTTGAGCAGCGCGTCCGAGGAGCGCGCCACCTGCCTCGCGCCACGTAGCCCCTCCAGCTCGCCGCTGGTAGTGTAGTGTGTAGTGACGTACCTGGTTGGTGTCGATGTCTGGAGTCGAGCGCGGTATCGAGTGCTGCTCGCAGGTGCGTGAGCTGGTTGAGCAGCGCGTCCGAGGAGCGCGCCACCTGCCTCGCGCCACGTAGCCCCTCCAGCTCGCCGCTGGTAGTGTAGTGTGTAGTGACGTACCTGGTTGGTGTCGATGTCTGGAGTCGAGCGCGGTATCGAGTGCTGCTCGCAGGTGCGTGAGCTGGTCGAGCAGCGCGTCCGAGGAGCGCGCCACCTGCCTCGCGCCACGTAGCCCCTCTAGCTCGCCTGCTGCCAACGCCAGCGCTGCCGCCTCCGCAGACCCGGCTTCGCTCACTGGAATATATTTGTGCGCTTAATTTCATGGTAAGAGATCAGTGCCGTTCCAAGAATCATCAGGAGATTTATCAAGGTGACGATCTTACCGCCGCAACCAGCGCAAATTTACGCAAGCGTAATAAGTTATTACGCTTATTTTTTTAGCACTCAAATAAAGGCCTCACCAGTTTCTTAGTCTGAATACACTACCACTAGATCAATGAGATTCAATGAACTAAAACCGTAGTCAACAAATGTGTCGTCACAAGGCCAGAGTAGTTTTTGCGTTGCAGTGCCGCACATCCAACTCGATGTTTATTGACCGTAAACTCCACAAATGAGAATAATCATCGTATATTTCCTAAACATTTTCGAAGCCACATACATAGTACGTAGTGTGTACGTAGTACGTACCGTCGTTCTGTCCAGCGTGCTCCAGTAGAAGTCTCTCTGGTTGCGTGCCGTTGACCGCGCACACGTGATGGTAGATCTGCGCGAGAGTCTCCGCCGCGGACAGCAGCGCCGGCGCCGCCGTCGATAACGCGCGACCCGCACCTGGAATAACACAATATAATAATAAATAAATAACACCCAACAGTCACACACATAGCCTCAACCCCACACGAAGATATGAGTCTTGTGTTGTGGGTTTCAGGGACTACAAGAGACGCACAACACCCAGACACCGGACACAAATATCTGTCTGTCACACAAACATTTGTCCCAGTGTCGGAATCGAACCCACAGCCGGCTACTCGCCAACTGCGCCACAGAGGCTATAATTTATATTATCTATAATACAGTCTCCTTAATTTCATTATAGAACATATTATCGATATTTTTCGCATCGATATGACGATAGATAATGCAGGGAGATTACTTCTTTTTTTAATGCGAGTACATACTTATACTTCGATGTGCATTTAAAACGCATTTGATTTAAATCTGTATTGTCACTTAGAAATCGAAGCTATTTTCATCGATAAAATATAGATGTCTGAGATGAATGTCTGCAGCATGATTGTTCAACAGTAATTAGTCCAGATTGTCATTGTCATTTATTTATTTACAATTTATAATTCTGGCAAAAGTCTATGGATACACCGTATCGATGGTCGACAAGAACACCACTATGCAATAACGACAATTATTATGCAACAATTTTCTTTTTAATTTATGTCCTTATAATTAAGGTTGCCTGGCAGAGATCGCTCTTAGCGATAAGACCGCCTTTTGTAAAATTGTGTAGTGTCATCTATCTATCGTAATGTATGTGTAGTGAGTTACCCGATGCCAGCGTCCGCAGCAGGTCTGCCTCCGCGTGCAGCTCTGCGCAGCGCACCTCCGCCTCGGCGACGCGGTCGGAGAGGTCTACGAGCGCCTGCCTCTGCAGCGCGGCGGGTGCGTCCGAGGGCTGCGCGGCCGCCTGCAACTCCCCGAGCTGCGCCGCCAGCGAGCCCAGCTCGCCGCCAGACACGCGCCACCACGTCAGCCACTTGCCGGCGCGAGCTGAAACGCCACTCTCGTTCTTCTCGTCCTCCTGTATACAAATATGCTTGCTTGCAGTGTATTGTTATAGTGACAAGCCAAAAAAAAACGTATGCGTCTCGGGACACTCGACAGAAGTGATAACTTAAACTAATCTAAGTTGAACTATTTAATATTGAAATTGTTTAACTTGAGAAAAACTTAAGTTATTACTTAAACTTTATGTATATGATAATGTGAGGAAAGGTTATTTATTAATAAAATCTTTTATTGATTATAAAATATATTTTACCCACTCGATCCCACTCAAATCAAATCACAACGATTCTAGAGAAGTTCCCTTCAAAAAATATAGCAAGGAAATTATGGAACGATAGAAATAGAAATTAATAAAGAATCTAGACAAGACTGGCGATGTATGAACGCGTTACGTTACGAAGCGGTTTACCCTCCCATAAGAAGTTATCATTTCAATAATTGTGAAAACTACTCTAGAGATGAAAATGTGTGTATATTTTGTGTTGATACTAAAACGGGTTAATAATGTTTAACACTAGTTCTCATTCCACCAGCGAGCGTACGGTATCGGCATGCTCTCACCAGAGGTCCGCAGTCCCCGTGCAGGTTGTGCAGGGCAGAGACCCGGGAGAGCGCGCGGGTGACGCCGGTGCGCAACATGGTGGCCGCCGCGCTCTCGCTCTCCGCTGTCGTCTGAGCACTACGTACTGAGGACGATAGCTGACTCTGTAAACGAACATTATATTCATCATTTTCAACATACTATAAAATGAGAAAAGGTTTTAATATTATTTGTATTTATTATGTTATAAAAAATCTATCGATAAAATTAAATTGACTTCACTTGGCAAAATATCGATAACCATAATCATTGTCAGAGTAAAAAAGCATTAATCACTCATGTCTAGAAAGATATAAAAAAAGTAGGGAGTACAATACAAGCTTTTATTTCCATAGCATTATGGAAGAACGTCGAGTGTTGCTAGTGTTGACGCACCGCCGGCGAGCTTATGAGTAATTTAACATGCAATCTTTTGATAATATGAATGAATGTAATGAATACTATTTTCTAGATTCATGACCTTTTTTTATTTATTTTTTTACCATGGGGATTCCATTTGCATATCTTCCAAGATGTATGTCGGACTCACCGGCCTAGGCCGTCCTACCGACTAAACCCCTCGTTGTTCCGCTCTCTCCCTTATGACGATAGGTACGGGATACGCAATTGCATGCAACCACAGCTTCGAAATGTACACCTAAAGCATTTATATGGTATTTTAATATAAAATAGTGTGACTCACGATTTCGTTGTGCGCCTGTTCGAGTTGCTTTTCCAGTCGAGATATCTCGTGCAGATGCACCTCTGAGAACAGGTCCGCGTGGTGGTCGCCCATCGCCGAGGCGAGCTCCGCGGATGAAGACCCGCCCGGCTCACCGTCGTCCTCCATGCCATCTTCAGGCATACCTGTTATATAAATATAAATAAGCAAATTCCACTGATTTACTCAGCATGAGATCTCTAAAACTATACATTGACTTAAAATTTACCATGGCTCTACTCATTTCATGCCTACTAAAAATTTACTAGGAAATTATAACCCTAAGATCATATCGATATCAATAAAATCAAAAATAAAGAAATTAATTTAAATATTATTTTTATCTTGAGGCTTGAGAAAAAGCAGTACCAAGAATGGGCATTCTCTTATTCGAAATCAAAATATCGATTTGAATGGCGTATATCTATACTAATATATAAATCTGTGCGTCGCTCTGTACATTTGAGTAATTTATCCGATTTTGTGTGAAATATTCATTTGATGGATCACTGATCCCAAGCATGCAATATGCAATGGGTTTAACTCAAAAACGGCTTGACTGATCATACTGAAATTTATATATTTTGATATAATAATACTAGCCTTGTCCCACTGCTGGGCACGGGCCTCCTCTACTAATGAGAGGGGTTAGGCCTTAGTCCACCACGCTGGCCTAATGCGGGTTGGCAGACTTCTCATACCTTCGAAAAATTCTCAGATATGCAGGTTTCCTCACGATGTTTTCCTTCACCGTTAAAGCAAGCGATAATTAACATTTTAATACATACATAACTTTAGAAAAGTCAGAGGTGTATGCCACTTGGCTTATTTTGATATATCAAACACCACACTTATTTTGATATATCAAAAGAATAATATATGAATACCTCGTATACTGTACGCCAGGTTGGTAATGTTATAAGCGGCTTCTCTACTGAGGTGTGCGTCGAGTTCCTTCTTAGCAGCGAACTTGGCTTCCCTCTCGGCTTGCAGCGCTTCGAGCGCTTCAGCCAGCTGTCTCTCGGCGATGCGGCGCAACGCTGCCATTTCCTCAGCCGCTGCACGGGCGTTCTCCGCCTCTTCGCGCAATTGACGGACCTCATGCTTGAGACCTTCGAATTCAACCTATAAAAAGATATTTCAATATCATAATTAAATATATTACATATTTTAGTTCAGTATGATAAAATTGGATAGTACTCTTCATGACTATATTGTTTTTGATACATTATGCTTGTAAGATATTCACTGACGATGCCTGTGTGGACTGTAAAGCAGGGACACACTTCTGCAGCGATATGTTCTCTTTCTCTTAATTTCTAAAGTCGACCAGCAGACATCACTCGCTCTGCTGCATCTTTTTTTTAATGCCTAGATAGGCAGACGAGCAGACGGGCTACCTGATGGTAAATAGTCACCGCCGCCCATAGACTACTGCAATGTCAGGGCACAAGAAAGCCGCTGCCTACCGTTCGCGAATAGGAGCATTTCCCGCTGCTGCTGCAGGTCTACCCATAACAACATAAGTTTCTGCAGCGATACAATCTCGTCTTTCAGAACTAGCAGCCATCACTCGCTCATCTGCACCACCCGCGGCTTCTGTTCTCGTGGCGCCTTAAGTTCTCCAGCCTCCAGGTCTACCCATAACCACATAATATGTAAGCAACACTGACCTGCGAAGATCGTAGCGTAGAGACTTGTTTCGGCATCGATATATTCTCGTCCTCCAAGTCTCCAATGTCGAACAGTAGACATCACTCGCTCTGGTGCACCTCCCGCGGCTTCGATTCTTGTGGCGCCTTAAGCTCTCCAGGTCCAAATACCAATAACCACATAAGATGTAACCAACACTGACCTGCGAGGATCGTAGCGCGGAGACTTGTTTCTGCAGCGATATATTCTCGTCCTCCAAGTCTCCGATGTCGACCAGCAGACGTTGCTCGCGTTGCCGCGCCTCTCTCAGCTCGGCCCGTAGCGCGGCGCGCTCGGACTCGCGCGTCGCTTTATCCGCACCCAACTCGGAGGTCTCTGCCAGGAGCCGGTCGCGCTCGCTCACCACTCGGTCGAGCTCGTGACGAAGCTAGACACAGAGTAATTAAATAATTGTAATTAAATGAAGTTAAAATATTTGTGTACCTGAAAACTTTTATATACATAATACTAGAGGGCCCGGCAGACGTCGTCGTCCTGTTAGTAACTAACAGATACTAATGTAAATGCTACTACAATTACTCAAAGGCTAAAATAAAATACTCAGTAGCGTATTGATATGAACGTAAATTAAAAAAAAGTATTAAGCGCTTCTAAAAGTTATTGTATTTACATGCAAGTAGTACACGCAAGTGAGTTGCCTTCCGGGATCAGCCAGTGTACATCCGGTTTTTGTCGGGAGTCTAGAGTTGCGGTACGATGCTTGGCCGTTTTGCGGCCTTCTGAGTACTCTGACACTAGGCCTACAACCGCTTCTTTACCTTCAGCAGTGTGAAGAAGCAGGGCTGCATGATTGTGTTGAGTAGCGGGGGATAGATTGTCTCTCGATACTCTAATCGGAGGGCACTGCGCTTACGATCAGGTGCAGTGTCACTTTGCCAAGCCAGGATAAAAAAAAATTACGATGAAATGATAAAACCATTAATATTATGTAAATATTTCAAAGACGTCTTTAGAAATACTCAGTATCAGCCCGGAGTCTGGAATTGTGCCTGGTATGGCGACAGACTCGCCCCCTATCATATTATGGGACTGTAATAAATTAAATGGCGAAAAGTGGTTGTACTAGTTACACCTCTGCCTACCCCTTCGGGGGTTACAGGCGTGAGATATGTATACATCATAAATAATTTAATGGCGTATGAAATAGACGTCGAGCCAATAACTTGTTTTAAGGGTGCAACGTGTCCGTCACAACACTATCCGAAACAAACCTCTATTTCATGTAGGGAGCATAAAAACCACTTAGTTGATTAGTTTTGTTTGTAAATAGCGCCTGGGAGCGGCAGCTACTAATAAATTCAGCCTGTCTGCCATTTATGAACAGACGAAAATGTAGGCGTGGGCCATGTCATATCAACTTTCAACTTAGGCTTCATTCGGACTATCGAATAACTTATTTAACGGCTTGTTTTATCTCTAAAATTATCAGCTCAGCCATATTGTATATCGTTGTTGATTTTGCAATAATTTCTATGTCATATAATAAAAAAACAATAATTTTTCACGACAGCCTCCGTGGTGCAGCAGGCGAGTAGCCGGCAGTGAAACGAGAGGCCGTGGGTTCGATTCCCCCACCGAGACAAACGTTTGTGTGACAGACAGATATTTGTTTCGTGTCTTAGTGTTGTGGGACCGTAGTCTATCGTAGTTGTTGATACCCACAACACAAGACTCGTATCTTAGTGTGGAGTTGGGGCTATGTGTGTGACTGTTGGGTGATATTTATTATTATTATTTATTAAGACCAACCACTTTAGACCCACGTCTAATATGCGTTTACTCGTGTTTTTATAATACTATTAGTGCAGCAGAACTAGCACCAGCTCTGTCTAATAATCGTAGTACACCTGCCAGCTGGGGACAAGGAGTTCCATGGTGACACCGATACCTAGCCATCTGTCTACCCTTACGTCTCATGGTTATTCAATGAAGGACCTATTTAAAACAAACAAGCAGGCCGAGCAGCAGCGATAGCCTAGTTGGTTGCAGTACGGACTGTCGAGACGAAAGTCGTATGCTCAAAACCAGCCCAAATGGCATACACCTCTGAAGTTTCTAAAGTTACGTGTGTATTCATTGTAAATTATCGCTTGCTTTAACGGTAAAGAAAAACATCGCTAGGAAACCTGCATACCTGAAATTCTCTTAAGACATTCGAAGGTGTGGGAAGTCTACCGGCATTAGGCTAGCGTGGTGGACTAAAGCCTAACTCTGTGTGACTAAACCCCTCTGGCCCGTGCCTTTGGGACAATGTTTAATACAGGGCTAGTATTATTATTTAAGCATGCCAAGAGTTGAGTGAGAGTAAAAATATTTACTGCACAAAATATAAACGGACCTTGGAATAATTTCTGCTTACCTTACTTAAATCCATTGTCAGTATTGTAAACTTTGTTAATTAAGTTTATAAATTACACAATTCTTATCTTTATAGTTTTTGCAGCTTACTTTACATGTATAATCACAAAAAATGAATGTACCCTCTTGAAAATTATTAAACGTTTCTGAGTACGTCAGCGTTCAATGAAGGTATTGGAAGTGGGTATTGAGTTGAGCGAGATCAAATGATCAGAAATATTTAATGGCATATTCACACTGATTGTTCATTATATTGTAAGTATAAATAATGAATACGTGTTTTACGCGTGGATCAATATATATTTTGTCAATTTTAAAATGTGAATTATACTTTATCTCACGTGTTTATCAAACAGAGATAAACTATAAAAAAACAAT
The DNA here is from genome assembly GCA_905220505.1 of Laothoe populi. Classification (NCBI taxonomy): domain Eukaryota; kingdom Metazoa; phylum Arthropoda; class Insecta; order Lepidoptera; family Sphingidae; genus Laothoe; species Laothoe populi. The sequence goes on from HG992165.1 coordinate 5,023,754, forward strand.
ATTTATTCATTATATGAGAGACATTACTTAAATCTGTCTAAGTGTTAATATCATCTAAATTTAAAAAATGGTGTATTACAACTTATCGTTCCTAAAGAAGTTGTACTGCTATTTAAACTTCTCCAAAAATAATATCGTAAAAACATGTTCCAACCACAAAAAATTACTGAAAATTATTAACATCAATCAATTTATATTGACTGTCATTTGTGGTAGGTGTATGAAAATCGTTACGCGGTTTATCCGACCATCGTCTGCGGCCATCGGTGCATCCAATAAAAAATTTAACAGCGCGCAAATCAGTGCTAATTATTGAACGCTGCGTCGAGCCGGCCAGTGTAAATAATCCGTAATGATAGTGATAACCGACGTGACCTGGATATCATACTTCGTACAGGCGAATGATTCTGAGTAAGAGACGTTTTATAATTATTTAAACGTTTTACACTCATATCCTGTGATTAATTCTGTCACGACGGAAGCAACATCGGTTGCATTGTTTCATGAAACGTGACGAAGAAGTTCCAATTGTGAAAATGGAATATCGATGCAAGTTCAGCGATTGTTTGTTATGTGTTGTGATGTTAATATGTGATTATGTCATTGAGAACAAGTTTTTATTGGTAACTTCGAGAATTTGCAGATGGATTTGTTAATAAAAGATGGAAGAGTGAACTCTGTGGTGATATGTAAGTATTTTTTCTTCTAAAAAGAGCTTAATCATCATATCTTTGTTCGGTTCAAGAAAGGGTCAAGGCATGAGAACAAAGCTATTTTTGTCATCGGCTAAGGCGTGTTTGCCGAGCTAATACGGCAATTGAATCACAATAGAATGATAAACGAACAAAAAGAACCACTTGACTCATCGAAATATTCGCAAAGTTGGTAAAAACTTGTACAAAAACTACGATAAATCTATAAATGGCATTTAATACCACTTTAGTATGTCTGGCAAAGTTCCAGCAACAACGAGTGTCAACAATACACCATTATTTTGTGTAAACACTGTGACATGATATACGAGCCGGGCCTTACCGACCCTGTGTGTACACTAGCTGAAAAAATCGCAAAAAATATACATTAAATGGAATACCTCGCCGTGTTCATTCATTTTCATGTATCCACAAAGTTTTAAGGCACTAAAACATTATTTACACTTCCACTTGGCACACGCACTAAATATCCCGCATGAGACACTAATGCACAGCGCGCTTGTGCATTTCCCAAAAACTGAACACCATTGAGTAATGCGTGAATATGTGAATCAAGGCCGGCCATATAAAAAAGTATTTCTGGATCAGTGTTATGGATCCCCGACGACTGCGCTTACGCCATTCGCGGCATTACATCACGGACTTCAGACGCGTTTTTGGTCTGTGTGGGCTAGGATATGTTTGGACGTTGATTACTTGCGATTAAACACGATTAATACTTGATTACTTTATCACTAATGTCACTTCTTATGTGAGAAAAATGCTGTGTGTTGAAGAGGGGCGTCTCGCGCGCACTGTTCCGAGGGACCGTCGATGATTCACATCAATTGCTCCCATTTCATTAAACGGAGCGTAGGCATAACCGTCACATGTGTCTGGGGAAACTGAACTGTTTAATAAGATAACGAGCGCACCGGATGACGCTTCGTACTGCTTAACCAAATTTAAGTAAGGTTACTGCTGATCGCCGCTTCAATGAGTGCATCAGTCACCCACTGTTACATTTGGGACTGCGTCATACTCCATTAATGTAACACATTATCATTGGAAATGTTCTAATTGTCATGACATGATTTCTTGCACAGTGGTTGTTTAAGGATAAGAGAATTACATAGGCTACTTTTATCCCGGAAAAATGCACGCTTTCTATGGAATGCACCACGGCTCCATGGCTCCACGCGGGCGGAGCCGCGAGCAACATCTAGTAATATAATAAAAAGGTTGAAATAAAATCCAATATTGTAATCAAACTTTTATAACGCGCATATTTGGAATTCCTGCAATACATGTGTTTTGGCGATGGATTATATGTATCTCTAAAATACATAAACGTTAATTAATGTTAGCTCAAGTTTATCTCAATGCATGACTGAAAACCGATACAAAGTGTCTGATCAAAACCGCCTCCGTGGCGCAGCGGGCGAGTAGCATGCTGTGAAACGAAAGGCCGTGGGTTCGATTCCCGCACCGAGACAAATGTTTGTGTGGCAGACAGATACTTGTTTCGGCTCTGGCTGTTGTGGGACAGATGTCCCTCGTAGTTGTCGGTACCCACGACAAAGGTTTTACCTAGTGTGGGTTCAGAACTATATGTGTGAATGTGTAAAAAAAACAGTTCAAACAAACATGTACAGTTTTATAATATGATGCAGATAAACATTAAAATAATTGCAAGTATGGATAGCACAGTATAGCCTGTTTTAATCACTGTCCCAGACATCATCAACATTACATAAATAATTCGGCATCTCATCACTCGTAAGAGCGAACTTTCACTGTAAACGTGAACTATGCTATGATTATTCATAACGTTATTATGTAAGCAGTTCGCAGCAATTTTGGCGCGCCGTGCATATTTTAATATGTAAATTGATGTACAGTGCACATTTTTTGTAATGCACTTCCCTAGCTTCCGTGTTTTTATTATTTTATCTTAAAAAATATTCAAGAAAATGTGACGCTTGAATTTTTTCATGTTCTGGCGGTTAAACGTAACAAACTTTAACGTTAGTTAAAACTGATTTTTTTTATAATAGATTAGACCTGCGTGTTCTTTTGAAATTACTTGATTAATTTGACGATCGTCTTTTTGCTTAACTTTAAAGTATCCTTGGCACAGGGCATAGTTGTTGGAGAGTCAAGACCATATACAGAATAGACCCTGGATCTTTATCACGTGATATTAGTATAAAGAATTTATGAGCCTCTATAGTCGGTTCGAGTTCTAAAAATGAGTTCCAAGAAATTCCTAAGTATGCTGATTGGGTCAGCTATATAAAAAAATATGTAAAATAAATAAAATACGACTTCATTAACAACTTTCTACCTTATCTTCAATATTTGTTCTTAAGCAATGCACAAAACATTTTAAAAGTATATGGTACAGATTTTTAATCCATATTGTCTGGAAATCTACAAAGTCTATTCACGAGTATTCTATACTAAAATAAACGTAGTCTAAAAAACGAGTTCGCTACATTTTCAACTTATCTAACAAAAAAAAAACATAAAAGCTGCATCTTGAGCGCCTTGTATTGGGCGGTCAGCGTTCAAATCGCCAACGTCATTGGTGTGGAGTATAGACTATAGTCTTACAACTTACAAGTCATTCTCTACGGAGCAGCCTATGTTTTTAGGAACGTATAAACTGTATAAAGAATATAAAAACACAAAACATTCCACTGAATTAATAAAAAAAATTACAATGAAGTATAAGTATTCAACGCTGTCTAACAAATAGAAAGCGTTGGATTAATAGATTTATAAATTAATTAATTATAAACGCATTTACGGAAAATCGGATTGAGCGTTATGCGAATATAAAATCATAGCGAAACGACGGCTAAACATAAAAACCGCAAGCTAAGTGACCTAATTAAAAATATGCTTACGTGGTTTTGTCCGTAATGGAAATTGTATAGCGAGTTAAAAAAATATTCGTTCATTTTAATAACATAAAAGTAAAAAAAGCAATACTAACATAAAAGATGTTTAGACTATCAGGGGTCTAGAGTTGGGGTACGTTTGTTTGGCCGTATTGCGGCCTTCTGAGTACTCTGACTCATAGCGTAGTGTGAAAATGCTACAGGCCGGCATGATTGATTTATATTTCCAACTCATCCCTATATTTCTATTTGATTAATTTCGTTGCGGGATAAAAGACAGTTATAAAGCATTCCCAGAGACTCGCCGAGTTTCATTACTCGGTGTCGAAAAAATGCGTGCCATTGTTGATCCTGGCTAAACAGGAGTTACAATGGCGGGTGTGTGGGCGGGATAGTCTCTATCAGGCCGGCATGATTGTGTTGAGTAGCGAGGGATAGATTGTCTTTAGCTACTTGATACTCTAATTGGACGGCACTGCGCTTACCATCAGGGGCAGTGTGCTCACTTTGCCATGCCAGAATAAAAAAAATACTCATATAACCACTACGAGCTAACACACTTGACCTGACCGTAGAGATTTCGCTATGAGGTTGTTTCCCGTCAGTCATATTCGCAATTTCGAACTCATGGTCACTAACTCAACTAAACCAATAAGAATTTGTTTATGTCGGAATGAGATTATGTATTTATGGGCAATGTCGGACAAAACGGTAGAAAATACGCCACCGCTCAGTTGTAATTGCGCATGCGCTACGACTTCTACGAGGTCTCGGGTTCGATCACCAGGTCGGGTAAAGTGAAAGAAATTGTATCTTACAAGCTTTTACCAATTTATCTGACGTTCTATGTACTTTTATTTAGGATGTTCGCGCTCAGGTGATTGCTGAAGCATGTCTATGCATAACTTAGCTACGCAAGGATACCGTCTCAGACTAGTATACAACGCCTAGATTTCATTGTTTTTTTATCAAAACTGTAAATTAGACAATTTGTGTTTATGTGATACTAGATGTTGCTCGCGGCTTCGCCCGCGTGGTAGTTATCTTTGAAAGAAAAGGTATAAAAACTATGGAGACATCTTAAGCTACATCATCTTTCTATATCATGCTATCCCATAGGAACCGTGCATTTTCTGGGATAAAAAATCTATGTCATTCTCAGACCCCTCAACTAACACTATGCAAAAAATCTAGTCGATCCCTTGCTTTGTGTAAAACAAAAACGAAACTATCCCACGGGCACCGTACATTTTTCCGGGATAAAAATTAGCCTATGTGCTATTCCAGACTATAATCTATCTCTGTGCCAAAAATCAACCAGATCCGTTCAACCGTTCTGACGTGATTGAGTAACAAACATCCATCCATCCCAACATTCGCATTTATAAGAGTAGTAAGATGAAATAACTTTTAGTAATAAAAGTTTGTGAGTGGTGCTTATGCTGTAACTTTCATTTTCAGTCTTATATTTCTAAAGATTAAATTGTTTCTAGCTATAAGTAATCTTACCAACACATAAAGCTGTGAGCTCATTATTTTACCGATTAAATGGCAATATAAAAAGTTTTTTTTTATCCTGGCACGGCAAAGTGACCACACTGCACCTGATGGTAAGCGCAGTGCCATCCAATTAGAGTATCGAGTAGCGAGAGACTATTTATCCCTTGCTACTCAACACAATCATGCTGGCCTGCTTCTTCACGTATGTCATGGGCAAGAAGGTGAAGATGGTGAAGAAGCAGTCGAGGGTCTAGTGTCACGATGTGGCCAAACATCGTACCCCAACTCTAAACCCCCGACAAAAACCGGATGTACACGGACACGCGACACACTTGTGTGTGCCACTATGGCGGGTTTTACAATCTGTGACAGTGGTTGCTATCCAGGTGGATATGAATATCCTACCACCAGCAGTTTACGCTGCATTTCCGACTGCCTCGATGGCGCAGTTGTAATTGCGCATGCGTTACGATAGCTGTGCTGAAGTCTCGGGTTCGATCCCTGGGTCGAGTAAAGTCAGATTGGGTTTTTCTATCTAGAAATCGCGTATCAGCCCGGAATCTGGAATTGTGCCCGGTATGGCGATAGACTCGCCGCTATCACATTGTGGGACCGAAATAAATTCGGTGAAAAGTGGGTGTACTGGTTACACCACTGCCTACCCCTTCGGGGATTACAGGCGTAAGTATATATGTATTTTCATTTTTAGTCTTATATTTCCAAAGAATAATTAGTTTCTAGCTTTAATGTTACCAACACACATAGGTGTGGCGATTAATAGTAATATGAAAATAGTTTATATCTGTCAAAGTATTTAATTGAACACTGACCTGTTTGGAGTCACTCTCCAACTCCAGTATCTGGAGTGTGAGGGAGCTCTCCATCGCCGCCGACTCGTTGAGGAGGGCATTTTCTTGCTCTATACCACTTCTTGTCGTTACTTTTTGTGTTGTGTCCAATTTCATAAGTGCCTGTTGATATGAAAAACATTGACATTATTTATATGCAATTTCAATGTTTGATATTCAAAATTGTTCACTAAGTATTTTAATTAATTCTACAGGTAGTTTTTTTTTGTTTGGGCATATGTTAGTGTAAAATACTTTTCCTGAAAAACATAGTTTAAAAACATCATCTGTGTTTTAAATATCTTACCGTATAAAATGACAGACAAACCCATTTACCTTATAAAATGACAGACAAACCCGTGTTTGTTTTTATAATATTAATATTAGTATAGGTATCTTTGTGCTTGTCAACGAAATCATCTCGGCTGTCATAATTTTCGTTCAAAGTAGTATCAATACATGTTTTCATACATGTATGTATGTACGATATAATCCGTAAACTTCGTTTTTTTTAATGTATAATATTCGCGTAAATATAAGAAACCGGAATATATTTTGTAAAAGTAAGTCATCACTTTTACAATTTCAACACTTGTCATTTTAACTCAAAAAGTTTGTTCCTAGACTCACATTGTAGATTGTGATTAAACTCAAACAGACAATTCCTTTTAAAAGCTGATAAAATATAATTGTTTGAAATATTATAGATGATTATCAATTTTAGATTACAACATAATTAAATGAATCAGGTAAAAAAACAGTTGGCTATGATTTAAGCAACATTTTTAAGTTACAGGAGAGAAGTTTAAAGTTTTTCAGATAAGAATCCACTACTGAAAAAACTCTTCCGTGGATTTTAGTAGAATTAATATATTACTTGTGTAAGCACATACTGCATCTTTATGACTTACTTCATGCTTTTATGTGCATTATTTTCTAAAATAAATGTGCCCTGAAAAAATTTGCTGTTTTACCAGTTGATATGAATTAAAAAGTGCATTAAAATTAAACTAGACTCAAAAGATGCAGAAAAATTTGCCAATTCCGAATATGTATATAAATCGATATTGCAAAAAATGTTGCTCAACCATCCATATAAAAAAGCCTATAAAACTGAAATTCACAGCATGACTAACCAAATACCCAACAAGCTCTAAAAAGGTTTTTATAACTAGAAAAAGTAAACATTTTGTCCAAAGTAACATAAAAAATGTTCTCTCATGACAATGACCCTACCTTTTGTGTATCTGAGACATGGTTTAGTTAAAAATATATTGATCATACCAACTGGTATTACGGATGTAATTCCATTATAAATAATAACTACAAATAAAGTATGCTTTGTTAATAAATTGTTTCTTAGAAAACAAAATGTACATACTTTATGTATGTGAACAAAAAGAGAAAGTTATAGTTTTATGATAGTTTCTATGTGCTAAATTGTTACATTTATATTTTATATATTCAGAGTTTAAGTAAATAATTTTATTGGTAGCTTTGTATCTCAGGATAAAAAAATCTTATTAACTCCTCAAACATAAACAATACTTGGTGGAACTTGATAAGAATAATCCTTTTAATAGGTGAATTAATTTTTTGAAGAGTATTAAACTTAATAAATGAATAGAACTCAATTAATTCTCACTAAAACTTAAATGTAGGTTATACTAATCAACAATATTTTACACTGGTGATTTTTGAAAGTAGCTCATAACTTGCATGTGAAATTGTATGAAAAATGAGTTAAAATTTCCGTTTCGGAACATTCCTATGTACCCATTAATGCATGAAGAGTGAAAATAATGAGAGAGAATGTAGGCCACTAACCTCTTGTGTGATGTCGAGTTCGTGTTTCGTGTTCTCGTACAGACTTTCCAGCTCGTCGCATCGTTGCTGCAGGGAGCTCTTCTCCTCGAGCAGCACCAGGCCAAGTTGCGCTGACTGGATCTTCTCGCTACTAGCCTGGTCGAGCTCGCGGCCAAGCCTTTCGATCTCGGCCTTCAGCTCCGCGACCGAAAGCTCGCTTTGAGCCGTGGCTGCCATCGTGTGACAGTTAGACGGCGTGATGCTTGAACTTCATAAACAAAGTAAATAATCTCGGAAAAACAACTATATAAAACGTGTAGAATCAATTGTTTCTACATTCTCCAAAGGTAAAACGTCTTGACAGCTCATGTTAGGGTTGCCGCCTGCCGGGTGACAAGTTTGCTTTGGTATTCTGCCGTAAAAATATTCTGCTTCTTTTTTTGATACCATGTCCAAAATATATTAAAGTAATGTTACTTTATTTTACTCAAATCCTTTTATCTTAGTAATATATTGTTATTGTAAATATGTTTTTGTAATTCTGAAGTGGACTGAAGTAGTTAAGGCTGGCAATAAATGAATAGGCTGTCATGTCGCCCGCCTATTGAGAGTATGCTTCTGTAGCACGGAGACTAGAGTACAAGGAGTACAATCACTACACACCAGTTTTTGCTCATAATTTTTCAAGCAATTTTGATTAGTTTTCGCCTTAGGTTTTCGCTAAAGGGGTTCTTTTGCGTATTTTATTCGGTTGCATATGGAATAATATTTAAAATTATTCACAGCAAACTACCCTATTCTCAATTTCCGCAATAGGTTATTAAAATAAACATCCGTTTTATAAATTCAATAGTTCATTAATGGACTTACTAGTCAAATCTGTGGTAGAATTTATTATGATAGTAAATAAAACAAATATTTAGATGACTTATTTATTTTATACAATCAAACACCAATAGACTATATTATACAAATGTTACAAAAACGACAAGGAAAATGTTACCGTTATTTAATGAAATTAACATAATATTAATGTTACAGCCACATTGCTAGGTACAGTCGTGTCAGAACAAAAGTCGTCGGTCTTTCAGATCACTAAAGCATAAAAATTCGGAGTTTCTATAAATCGCAAAGTCCAAAACAACGAAGGCAATGGCCGCAGTATTGTATTCTGTAAACGAGATTGTCGAAATGCAGGCGGACGAACGAATATTTTTGCGATAAAACCGTTTTTTATCCTGGCATGGCAAAGTGATCACACTACACGTCTACACCTGATGGTAAGCGCAGTGCGGTCCAAACAGCAACCGTTTGATGTGCGCCATTTTACCGACACTGGCATTGCCGTCATTTGTTGCTGTTCGTAATAAAACTTTATTGACCGGACCTTAACCAAGTCTCGACAATGCAGCTATAACATTCTAGGATGAGCATAATATGTACGATTAATGAAAAATTAAACTTACGTGTTTTACAATACAGTTCATTTTGGTTTGGTGTATCGACTAAGGCTAACCACCAATTACAGGACGGCAAAGCATTCATTTTTACAAAATTATTTTTAGTTAAAATTGATTTAATTTACGTATAAAAGAGTAGTCGTTTATTAAAATAAGATTCTTCTTCTTCTTGCTTTAATGGCCTCTGCGGAGGAACAACTCCACAATTTTGCCAATGTCACATAATAAAAAGTTAAATAAGTAAATAAAATTTATGTGATGATGATGATGATTGATGAAGGATGACCAAATAAATACTTTGCTGTCCTGTCAACACTTCACTGTCATTAAACGTTGGCCATGGTTCATCTAAGTACATAATGTGATAGAGTAGGTTTATATATTCTGTTTCCTGAATTTTCGCTTAACATAATAGTGAAAGCTGCATCGAAATCAGTTAAACTGTTATAAGTGATAAATAATAAATACACCCAACAGTCACACATAGTCCTGACCCCACACTAGGTAAAACCTGTATCGTGGGTATCTTATAATTATATAGATAACACCGTACATATATCACACTCATCCTAAGATAATATCAAATAACGATAGAAGGGATAGTTTTATTAGCACCTGACTATTGTATTAAAGAGAATAAAACATTACAAATCATCGACTTTCAGCTTTATCTAATTTCTTTTAATTGACTTCTTCCACTCTTATAGTTTGTCGAAAATTGGGAGATCCATAAAGTTAATATACAACGTTAAAGACCCAAGGAATGACAAACCTACATGATTATTATTTATAAGGAATTCTACAAAATTATTGCAGTAAGTTTACGAATATTTATGGAATGTCGAATAGAATAATACTAATAATTAATAATACAATAAAATTAAAATTAATATACTAAATTGGTAATATTTCATTAATAATGCAATTTGAATTTTCTATGGTCACAATGAAATCCAATATTTTGTACTAACGGTGTAAATAAATAATGAAAATTGGCACCAAGATGGTGGGAAATGTTGAAATGAGTGCCCACTAAAAATATACCGCAATTTTTAAACACCTGTATTAAAATAAATCAAAGTTACATCAAAACAAGGACGTCTGATAACATATGAATTCCCAGTAAGCACTCATCCCTGTCAGTTATTCTGAACACGAAATAAATTATGAGATTATAAATTGAGCAAAATAAAAATAATCCACATTACTCTGAGCAACATTAATCACTAACAATAAGTACTTATTACAAAAATAACATTATTGCTTAATACACGAACTGCAGAGATTGCGACATAATGTTCATTAGTATAACTTATAAAATATTTATAGAGATCGGATACTTAACAGGCCATCTATGATATGCTACATTTGTAATTTACCCAGTATTCATAAATGTCTCTATGTCTGAGACGGTGCGCGCGAAAGAACGAATTCCAAATACGTAATTGGTCAAATTCTGACGCTAAACACAAACGGACCAATCATGTATCTACAAATATATGTATAGCAAAAAGCTTACTTAAGAATTGTTATTGAATATAGGCGTTAAACCATATTCGTGGGTGGCACCTACGCGAACTATCGAGAAAGTGGAATGGCCATAACATGTAGGGTGATGATTTACTAGAATCAACTAACGTCTCACTTAGAGTGTCACCAGCATAGCTAATGCCCTATTCACACACACATACACCGTAGCTCAACGTCAAGGACGTCAGTTGTCAATCACAGTTCATATTAAAAGACGGGCGCGTGTAAACAGAACCTTATAACAGGGAACGAAATGAGCGCCAAATGTAGGTGTAGCAATTGGCGCCAAATCAACATGGCGTCGCTAGTCGGCATATTGTTTGATAGGATAACACAAACCAAAGATTAGAATAGACTGCGATTGTTCTACTGCTTCAATTTCCGACATCGTTGGCAACATAATGGGCAACGTGCAAAGTCACACTATATAATAGTGTTATTTGAAATAAAGAAATGTAACATCAAAATATGATATTTAAAAAATGCAAATCCGATCTCTAATATAAACCGCAGTTGTTAATTATAAAAATATATTGATTTACGTGAATCGAGTTAAATTAGTGAATCCATATTAGGTACGCTTACATCTAATATAGCTTAATGAAATAAAAATGTGACTAAACTATCTACTTGTACTGTTAGTGATTGAATATCTACATAATAGATTAAGTAACACTAAAATCTATCATTAATCTATTATAGTATTAAATAGGTTTAGTTTATGTACAGAGTTATGTTCTAGAAAAGACAAATTTAATTCTGTGATTTTTTTATAGCATTCCAAGCTTTACATCAAACTAGGCTCCGCATTTTTCTTATTATTTTCCTACCTCCCTCCACGCCCTCCTTCTTCTCGATCATAATAATTTTTATACACGTGAACTAATTAATAGACAGACAACATACTAATTTGAACAGAAATTTTTCTTATGTTATGAATTGAATTATTATTATTTTTATTCAGCAAGCTATTTCGAAAATAACTTAAATTATATTACTCTCTGAAAAGTCTTCTGGTAATGACAACCCTCTCAAAACTGGTTCAGCCGTTTAAGAGTTTAGTCCAGACAACAGACGTATAATTTTAATTGCTTGTTTGTAGTGACGTGCATACAAAATATGTATACAATTCTTTATTTAAACACTCGCAAATCACAAGGACCGGTGTTAGAAAAGGTAATAAGTAGAGTCAAGTCAACATCAGTTTTATTTCCATAATATTAAAGTTAAAATAGCATGTAAGAACGGCGAATGTTGCCAGTATGTTTGGTACGCCGGCATGCCATTGATACGTGACTGGCTTAGCCAGTCAACAAAAGAATATGTCTGACACTTCTTCTGAAACCACTCTATATCCGAATTTTTAAGTTGTCTTTTCTAGACCATGTAAAACTACGAACACGCATAACTACCTCAATTGTTATTCGTACGAATTATTTGAAAATTACACTAATATCGTCCAGGAAGACAAAAGTCCGTTCCGACACAATAATGTCGACAGAACTTCGATTCTATTAACCTATAAATTAAAAAAGATAATTGTTTAGACCAGCATTTCCCAACGTATGGGTCGCGAATATTGGGCCCTGTAAAATAGGACAAAACATCGACCGACCGGGACCGTAACCTAACACTCCTTGTGTGTACCTATTAAGATTTCGGTTGCAACTCAATGTTTTTATTCTTATAATCATTCATATAATTATTTGTAATCGACTTCAAAAAAAGAAGAAGGTTCTCAATTCGTCGGAATCTTTTTTTATGTATGTTCCCCGATTACTCGAAGACGCTTGGACCGATTCAAGAAATTCTTTTTTCGTTAAATGGTATACTTCCCAGGTCCCATTGGCAGTAAGCCAGGATCTGATGATGGGATCTTAGAAAAATCGAGGGCGACCCTCAAATTTTATAGGGACGCATAATTTGTTTTTAATTGAAGTCGGTGTACTTTTTATGAATTAAAAAACTTTTACTTATATTAATGACATAAGAGGTGAGTCCCGAATTTAGAATTTTTGTTAGGTGGGTCGTGGTCCAGTCAACTTTGGGAACCACTGGTTTAAACTACTTACTTGACGCCGGGTTTGAAGTACAGTCTACACTACTTTTTTTATATATTAAGATGATATTGCACACATATGATTTATTTGACGGATGCTTAGTGTATTTGTATCAATATTTTGATTGAAGTTATGTAGAATAAACATATATGATAAGTAATGTGGAAATATTGTGGCAGAAGCCTTAAAGTCTTATATATAAATATTTGATTATCTTTTGTATAAGATACCAGTCAAAATAAACTTTTACGTGTGAAACGTCCTTAGTGAATATTTATTAGTAATATATTTTTATGGCACATTGGCCGAAATTGCGACGTTTAATATTGATTATTTGTTTATATACCAGCGATTAGTAAGTTAAAGAAGATAAAAAGAGCAATAACTACAATTTTATATTAATTAAAAATGAACTTTATTTTCACCTCCACATGGTTGCAATTAGTTCAACCAAACCGCTCGATGTGTTTTGTTATGCCAATATCAGCCATATGTGAAAGCTCGAAGGTCGAGTTTCAATTGTTGTCGAATAAATAACAATATGAGATTGTATAAGTAGCTCCGACTGTACTTCACATTGGATGTGACAACATGACATATTGAACTAGCAAAGTCTATCAAGAATTTTATCATATTTAAATTTAACTTATTACAACTGATATGATTTTTAACATTTAGTTAACATTAAATTTTAAGGAATAACAATAACATGCAACCAATAATGCAATAATACTAAACGGCTCAGTTTATAATGTTAACATTATAATATTTTACGTTCATAAGTTTGTAACATAAATGTTCATAAATTTGAGTAAAAAAAAATTAAACTTATTTTGTGTTCACAAATAGTAGTCGACCTAATGATTTTTTTATTTTAACTATGCAACATTATAAACTGATTTAAAAAGTCTCTAACACGAAACAATATGTTTTTTTTTGTATTGGGTTACAATAACGTCGCAGACATTATAGTCCAGTTATTATACAGCGTGTTTAATTAAATGTGCTGTGACGTCATCATTCTCGGCGCACAATCAAATAATTAGTTTATTAATTAATAACTACATTTATACTATTTTCATATTAAATAGATTATTGTAATGCAGAAAAAGACGTTGCGAATTTATTAAAAGTTATTTAATAAATATTAGCTGTATTGAAGACTAGATGTATGAACAAAAGTAAATAAAATGTCATTTTGTTAATTAGCACCCGAAAATGATACAACTATATTGAGTTTATTATTTAAACAACCATTATATTAGTCTCACCCAAATTTTAATTAGACGGCATATTTTATTTCCTCTTTCTTTATCCCTAATGATGCAGTATCTATTTGTTTTCCCTTAGGTTAACAACAAAAAATACTTTTTTCGTTTAAAAAAGTATGGTTTATTGAAATGTGACACAAAATAAAAAAAATAGTTGCGTGTACTTATGCACGCGCGTGAGAAGTTATACTTCTTTGGCATCATTAAAAAATAGTTTTTAATTGCATGCAAATATTAATAATTAATAATATTTTAATTTATATCAATTAATAATACATACGGATAGTTAACCTCAATTATATTGTAGCACTTGAAAAAGTATATAAGCACAGCTTCAGAGTGTTACTTTTGTGTCACGATATGCGCGCGCATCTTAAAATTTCACCCTCATCATTTTTTCATAACGCGCCTAAAGAAGTATAACTTCAATAAGAAAGTATGTTAAAAAATAATCTTGATTAATATCGCATCAGTTAATAAGTTACATTATGGCACAACCGGATGACACATCATCCCGTGCGGGCGCGCCCGTCCGCGGCGGGTGCGTTACGGACGCGACCGACACTTCTACGGGCACATTGGGGGAATCCTTCCTTACCGACTGTTTGGACATGTCCTGGGCTTTCTGAGGCGGAGGTAGCTTAGTTTCTAGTGGTGCTTGTATCTTAGGCTTGGAGTCTTGGTTTAAGGAGCCTGTGCTCGGAGTACGTACCCTGGACTTCACCATTGACATCCGACGTTCCCTTGTGTTGATGATCGATGTTAGGAACGGGATTTGGTTGCTGATCGCCATCATGAACGGTTTGTAGCCAAGACTGTGAAAGATTTTTTTTGTCAATTATTCAAGAAGCAGTGACAGACTAGTTGGAAATACCACTGTCGAGACGAATGTCATAGGTTCAAACTCAGGCCAAATGGCATACACTTCTGACTTATCTAACTTTTGTAATAATTGTTAATTATCGCTGGCTTTAACAGTGAACGAAAACATTGTGAGGAAACCTGCATACCTGAATATTCTTAGAAGACGTTCCAACGTATGTGCAGTCTACTAACCCGCACTAGGCCAGCGTGGTGGACTAAGGTCTAACCTCTCTCATTAGTAAATGGGGCCGGCGCTCCAGCAGTGGGAAATGTAAACACCAAGCATGTAGTTGATAGTTCAGATCTATCGGCTACCATCATCTTTTTGAAGTCGGTCATTTTAAAACAATAAGTAGTGTGTTGTGTTACCATTCATCTTCAGTCCAAGCGCAGAGGTCCCTCAAGGCGCGTCGCAACCTCCTCGCCGCTTCAAGACTGACGTCGTTAGCGCGCGTCGCGTTAGTGATGCGCATCACCGCTAGCGCGTCACGCAGCACCACCGCCACCACTAGCGCCCACTCCACGCAGCTGGCTTCCGTCATCAGCTGCTGGAAGTACCTGCCGAATACAAAAAGCCTAATAACATCTAAATAGATGCCGTAAGTATTTCATCTAGGTGAAAACAATGCGTGTCTAAATAGTAGCATATAGGGTGTCTATTTAGATCCTAGATGATATATATGTAATTTTTGATAATGCTATGGTTCACAGGAACGTCCTAGTCTTCTCTTGAAGGTATTAATAGGGACATCTAACTAGATGTCCCTATTAATAC
Organism: Laothoe populi; assembly: GCA_905220505.1. Classification (NCBI taxonomy): domain Eukaryota; kingdom Metazoa; phylum Arthropoda; class Insecta; order Lepidoptera; family Sphingidae; genus Laothoe; species Laothoe populi. Next base: position 5,039,466 of record HG992165.1, read on the forward strand.
CTTCTTCGTTTTCCATCGATTTAATTTCATGGATTTTGTTATTTGGTCCATAAGGGTCACCAAATGTTTAATATTTGGGAATAGAGTAAAACATAAACTGTTTTGACTAAGAGGAACGACTATTTGAAGTTCTAATGTGTGGACTTGTAATGAATGGTGTGGTGTTGTGGTGGTGAAGTGGTGTGTACCTGAGCTGCACGTGCGCGGTGTGCGTGCCGCGCGCCGCCTGGTGGTGATGGAGCCGCTCCATGAGCGCGGCGTACCGGCGCTCGTCCGCCGCGTCCATCGCCTCCACCGAGCCCCACGCCACGCACCCACCCTCCGCCACGCTACACTCACCCGCCGAACTACAAACAATCATGTCATTATTCAACAAATAACTTCATTTCATTTGAATTCATGTCCATGCTACATTAATTCTCAACTCTCTCAACACCGTCTGAAGCGCTGCTTTTTATTTATCCTCTATACAAATTTTGCTCTTGCTGTGACATTGCGGGTTTTCTAACATTAATTTGTGGAAACTTTACTGGTCAATGTATAAAAAAAACAGTATTATGAATAATAGTATCGTTTAAGTACTAAAGTGATACATATAGAACAGTTCCCGACAGCTCAAGACTCCGCCACGGTACTAACTGGATGTAATAAAGTGTATTCGATGAAATGACCAATTGAGCTACATCCTGTATAATAAGACTTCAAAAATACACTAAAATAATAGTTAATTTAAAGCCGTATTTGCCCATGATATTGCGAATAAATTGTTTAATGAACGAAGAATTGTTTAATGTTACCTCATTCCCTTCCACACCAGAACCACGCGTTCTAGCTAGCGGAGCTACAGTTTCGTGGTGTCTACTACCCCGACCCGAAACAAAAGTAGAGCTAATTCGTATCTTAGCCGCACTATCAAGCTGTGGAACAGTTTGCCACCGTGTTCCCTCCTTCCTATGATCCTGGGTCCTTTAGGCGTAGTGTGAAGAAGCTACACAGCAGGCCGGCATGATTGTGTTAAGTAGCGAGGGATAGATTGTTTTTCTATACTTGAGACTGTTACTGGACGGAACTGCGTGCCCCATCAAGCTTAATGTGGTCACTACCGCTTCAGGATAAAAGAATATCGATAAACTTACCTGACGGGCCTGGGTGATATAGGCCCTGCTCCAGCGGTCAGCGGTAGTGCGGCGCGTAGTGATAGACTCATATACCCACTGTCTCCGCATAAACTGTCCGAGTCGGCAGAGGGCGTATACGAACCTAGAACAATAATCGAAGTTATAAATACCGGAAATTACATCGATAGCCTTATTAGTGTTGGTACGGATTGACGAGACGAAATTTGTGTATTCGTGGATTCTAACTGTTAATGAGCTGGTACTCAAATAAGATACACCTCCGACATTTCTAAAGTTGTTAATTATTAAAATTTCAAAGATAAGTAAGTAAAGTCTACCCGCATTAGCCTATTATTGGGACGGTATTAAATACAGAGCTATAATTAATTTATATTCATTTTTTTTTATTCTGGCATGGCAAAGTGATCACACTGCACCTGATGGTAAGCGCAGTGCCGTCCAATTAGAGTATCGAGTAGCGGGAGGCAATCTATCCCCCGATACTCAACACAATCATGCAGGACTACTTCTTTACACTTCGCCATAGGTGAAGAAGCGGTCGAGGGTCTATTGTCAAGGTCTAGTGGCCAAACATCTAGACCCCCGACAAAAACCGCGACATACTTGCATGTGCCACTATTTTACACCCTGTGTACGCTATTCGGTTATTATTACGGTGGTCGCTATTCGGGCGGATATGAGTATCGTATGGCTAATAACGTTGCCTTGTGTACGAGAGAGTAAGTACTGACTGGTGACGGTGCTGCCTTTCCTCTGCACGTACTGGTCCTGCTGCACGGGCGGATAGGGCCAGGCGAAGTCCTCGTGCAGTCTCTTGACACAGAGCACGGCGCTGTCCACACGAGCCGCGCGCTCGCGCTCGCCGCCCAGCCACGCCACCAGGTGGAGGTCCAGCGCGGCCGCCAGTCGACCTAGGGCGTGCAGCCGGGCGGTGGACAGCAGGAGGCGCGCGTGACGCTGGATCATCATATCGATGAAGAACTCCTCGGCAGTGCCGGTGTAGGACTCCCTGTAGATAACAATTCAAATCGACATTTGTTTAGGAATATCCAATTTTATCTTAGTTTAACACAGTGTGTTTAATATTTCTTAAATCTATAAATATATTATGGGACCAAAATTCGGCGAAAAGTAGGTACTGGTTACACCTCTGCCTACCTCTTCGGGGATTACAGGCGTGAGTGTATGTGTGTGTGACATTATTATCGGACATACTTTTTTAAGTGCTCATCAGAAAATGTATGTAGCAAAATATTTGCATTTGGATACCAAATCTACGTCAATGACTTTGTGATTTATTTCTAATAAAACATTTTAAAAGCAAATATGGAAGTCTCTTTATTTTTCCTTATTATATAAAATGTGACCGTGTATATGAAACTGTACATTATCGATACATTAGTTAGTATACGAGTACATACCTGTCCGCTCTGGCGGGCACGGACTTCTTCCGTTTGACGGCGGCGGTGGCGGTGGTGGTGGCGCGGGCAGTGGCGGCGGCGGGGGGCGCGGTGGGCGGGTGCGGGGGTGCGGGCGCGGGCTGCGCGGGGGGAGACGGCTCGCGGGGAGACACCGTCGTACTGAAGCTGCGACCGCGACCGCCAGTCAGCTGACAACAACACAACGTACGTATTACTGCACGCATATTTATACATACCTAAACAATGGTTTACATTTCAAACTTATGACAAATGACAATCGTCATTTGGTTATTTGTCGTAAGCCTCAGCCTCCGTGGCGCAGTAAGCGCGTAGCCGGCTGTGAAACTAGAGGCCGTGGGTTCGATTCCCACACCGGGACAGAACTTTGTGTGACAGACAAACATTTGTGTCCGGGGTCTGGATGTTGTGAGATCGAAAGTGTCTCGTAGTCCCTGATACCCACAACACAAGACTCGTATCTTAGTGTGGGGTCGGGGCTATGTGTGTGACTGTTGGGTGTTATTTATTTATACTTAAGAATTTCGATCCGCACTTATAGATACAAACAGAAACCGGTACTTTTGTCAAAAATATGATGCACCAAACCCTACTTTGATTTGAAATTCCCTGTTCAATGATATACACATGATGGGTGGGGGCATGAAGTTTTTTGTTCTTGATTTCGTGCCCCCTAAAAGGCTCCATATATCATTTAATGTCACGTCACATAACCTTTAACCGGCTGACAAAGAAGACGCTTCCAACGACACCTCATTTGTAAAATTATGATAAGTAGTTTAGAAGTTATGAGGAAACAGATGAACATACATACATACTCATATGCCGGTCAAAAACATTACTCTCTCTTTTGCTTCGCCGTAGTCGGGTAATAAATCAATTTATGTCTTTTGTGACTGCCTCGGTGGCGTAGTTGTAATTGCGCATGCGTTACGATTGCTGTGCTGAGGTCTCGGGTTCGATCCCCGGGTCGGGTAAAGTGATATTGGGTTTTTCTATATAGAAATTCCTCAGTATTAGCCCGGAGTCTGGTAAATGTGCCCGGTATGGCGATAGGCTCGCCCCCTATCACATGCTGGGACCGAAATTCGGCGAAAAGTGGGTGTACTAGTTACACCTCTGCCTACCCGTTCGGGGATTACAGGCGTGAGTGTATGTGTGTTATGTCTTTTGTAGGTGCAACATTCAAGCTTAATTGTTTTTGCTCATTTACGCGAACGATCTGTAAAATTTTATTAATTATGTGGAAAACAACTATCATCCGCATTTATTTTGTATTTTTCTCCTCTATTTGAACACATCTGTAGAAACTCTATCGACACTTTTTCTTTTTATCCGTCTTTCAATATGTTTGACCCCAACTGATTCACTGTTTTTTTTCGGAACTCAAGATCCCGTATTCCCTTAAACATCCTTGTTACCTGCATACTTCCGAGGATAACAGACAGGTCCTCTGCATTAGGGCTCACTGTCTGCGACTGCGCCACTTGACCGTACTTCGCTTGCACGTTGACAGAGTTGCGTGGCGAGTCCACATCGTTTGGATCTAAATTTAAATTAAAAATTAACGATCGATCAGACTGTGACCTGATCACCTGACCATCACGAGAAAAAAAAAACAATTGTTACGAAAAAAAACAACATTTTCGATAACGTAGTAGTCATAGTAATAGAGTGAAATGAAAGACTAATGCTTCGATTCTCACACTGGGACAAATGTTACTGAGATCCACTAAGATGGCTAAGTTTAATGTTAATTTAACTATGTATGTCATACACTAAGTGATTTTTTTTCTCATTCGTATTCCACTCCACTAACTTATTTAAAAATTAACTAGTTGAAATTAGCATTGTATAAGATGTTTTTCACTTTGTTATCTCGTTAACACTTAATATTAATTCCGGACACACAAATTTTTGGGTTATAATTATGTTAAAAAACTTTAAACAATTTTGTATACTATTTGTACCCGATTGTAACCTGTTTTGTGTGTAATAAATAAAATAAATAAGAAGTTTTGGGTCGAGCCAGGGCGTTCATGAACCAAAAGTAACTCGCACTTCTCATAAACAGTGCAGTGCAAATGCTGGTGCTAGGATATTCACATCCGCCCGGATAGCGACCACCGTACACACTACACAGGATGTAAAACCCGCCATAGTGGCACAGGCAAGTGTGTCGCGTTCCGGGATCACCAAGTGTAGATCCGGTTTTTGTTGGAGGTCTAGAGTTGAGGTGTTTGGCCGTTTTGCGGCCTTCTGAGTATTCTGACACTAGACTCTCGACCGCTTCTTTACCTTCTTGCCCATGGCGTAGTGTGAATTGTGTGCAGGCCGACATAATTGTGTTGAGTAGCGGAGGATAGATTGTCTCTGGCTAGTCGTTACTCTAATTGGACGGCACTGCGCTTACCATCAGGTGCAGTGTGGTCACTTTAACGTGCCAGGATAAAGAAAAGCAAAATGTTATCCTGGAGCAAAACGTAAGTATTTAAGGTTGTGGAATATGTCGATAATCCCAATCACATCATAAAGCCAGAGGAGTTGTAGACAATAGCTAGTATGGTGTTTACCTATAGCCCTGAGGAAGCGCACCAAATCCCTGGCAAGGTCCCACCTCTCTTGCTGTAGAGCCGTGTCCAACAGCTGGGTGGCAAGCTGTCTACTCACCGTAGAACTTTCCAGATTCTGCATACAAACATCATACATTATCAACTTATAATATAAATTGTAGTTTACATACGTAAAGCGGGTGCAGACTTGAAGACCGACGAAGCTGCATTACATAATAGGGTAGTTTCCCGTGTTTAATTTTGTACATTATTCTATATGCAACCGAATATATGAGCAAAAGAAACTCTTTTACGAAAACAGAATCAAAATTGCTTGAAAAATGAGGTCACAATATCTATTTTAAATATTGGTATTAGCAAATACTCACAGGCATGAGCGAAAACGTTGGCGTATTGGGAACATATTGCTATCTCCCTCGCACAACGTCACAGTAATGGGGATTTTGAGAACTATGACGACACAGTATATACAGTATATATAATGCATTATTTTACTGACATTTGACAATTACCCCTTCCAGCAGATTTGAATGGCGTCTCATTTACTAATTTTTGCTCGGATTCAAAAACAATCTTTCGGTAATGGGTTTTAGGTAATGTAAATATTTGATTAAATTAATAAAAAAAATTGAGTCAACTACCCTATTGGTTGGCAATTCGTACTATGGGTGTACGCTTCATACATGTAAGCGAAAAGCTATGACCGCTGATATCAACAACCTTTATATTTTGTAAGGCTTTCTAACAAATTATCAACGAATATTGTACCTTACTATGCTGCAATAAAATAATAAAATACACAATAATCAATTCAGAATAAATAATTCAAATAGTCAGCTGAAGTTGTAAAAGTCATAACAAACTCTAAAAAGCTAAATATAAATCACAACCGTAGCAAGATAGTGGCTAGGGGGATCTAGTTGATTCACCCCATCTTGTTGGATTACCCTAGAATTTAGTTTGATTACCCTATAATCCTATTGGATTTCCCTAGAATTCCGTTTGATTAACCTAGAATCCTGTTGGATTACCCAAGAATCCTGTTGGATTACCATAGAATCCTGTTGGATTACCCTAGATTCCTGTTGCATTACCCTAGAATTCCGTTTGATTAACCTATAATCCAATTGGATTACGCTAGAATCCCGTTTGATTAACCCCTCTCATTAGTCTGCTTCAGAATCCTCGGTAACCACCTACTAGATGTGATTATCTATTTTAACATTAGTCATTTAAAAACCATTTTATCTTATTTTTGTTTCTACTTATTAAAAAGATTAAACAATCAATTTTTTTTAAATAATAAACAATGCAAAGTATCATAATTCAAGTGGGGCATGATATGTGTAACTTAACTTACAATATTGTTGCAATTTGTCAATAGCAACTTAATCCTTATTACTTATAATATACAGTGGAAATTTGAATAACATTACCTGTAATATGATAAGGTAAGAAGCGGCAGTGTCTAACATTTTCCTTTGTAGACACTCTTGGAATAATTCCTTTGGCTTTCCAGCGGCGGAGAAAAGATACGCCCATAGCGCTATCTCTGTTTTTCTTGCGCATTGTACTACTGTCTGAGGTGAAAAAGAAATATTTGCTCTTAAACTGTTGTTTTATGTTCGTAATATGTTATAATTTTTTTGTAGAACATCATAATACATTCGTGTGGTAAATCTTAACAAATACGGGAAGTCATCAAAAATCTAAATTCCCTCAGGGACAAATGGGGATTTTTTATGACACTCATGACTGTATCCCTTGGGAGTAGACAGAATATTTTTTTTAGTGCCTCGATAGGCATTCGAGCAGACGGGCCAGATGGTAAGTAGTCACCGCCGGTCATAGACTTCTGCAATGCCAGGGCACAGCTAAGCCGCTGCCTACCGTTGAAGTTATATATTGAATGCCAGAATCTATAACCCTGACACTTTTCTTTCGCCTCCTCCACGTACAACACTCTTAACGGTTAATGATACTCATCGATATGATCGATATAAGTTCTCTTCGAGCACCCTCTTGACCTTTATTGTTTGAGGTTCGGGAAATTCACGCTGAATTTATAGTAATAGCCGGTCTATCAGACCCGTTCCTTCAGTAAATGTGTGAAGTAAAATTCAAAAGAACCAGTGCATTATGTAAGATCAGATCTGGGTGTCCATATTTTGGCAGCTTCTATAGCCGGCGAGTTGTAAATGGCAACAGGTTCGATCCCTGCACCGAGACAACTGCTTATGTTGCACTATTTGTTTCGGAACTGGGTAGTATGAGAACGAAAGTCCCTCGTAGCAATACCCATAACACAAAAACTGAAGCTTAATGTGGGGTCTGGACTATGGGTGTGTTTATTATTATTAATTTTATTGGTATAATAAAACCATACCTGTAAATAGACCGGAAACTCATGAACGAACTCTATAATGCTCGGCAGCTGCGCATCCGGTATCGGTTCCTTGCTGGTGGCCTCCTCCTCCAAGACCTCATGGAGCAACAGCTCCAAGGAGTGGGGGAAATATGCCAGTTGAGAGCACGAGCGGGCGATCTCCCACGCATGGTACCCCAGGTTCCTTCTGAGGAGTTGGCGCAGGATTTGGTGAAGGTAGACCTGACTCTGTAAGTGATAATAGTACTTATTAAAGAAAGGATTAAGAAGATGTGTTATGATAGAATGTATGAAATTAAAACATTTATTTTATACCATAGTCCGACAAACGAGTCAGTGGGTCACCTGATGTTAAGTGATCTCCAAGCCCATGAACATCAATTATACCGAAATTATCATGTATGCGCTGTCGGCCATAAAGGACAGGAATAGGTATTAGGGAAGGGAAGGGGGAATCTGGGCCTCCGGACATCTCACTTGCCATACGAAACGCAACAGTAAACTGTCACTTTACGTTGGTTTTCTGTGAGACAGTGGTACTACCCCGGTCGAGCCGGCCCATTCATACTGTAGACAAATATGTCTTTAGCGTGGCTCTACCACGATACAGACAAATACACTCACGCCTGTATACCATGCGGGTATGCAGAGTCTATTGACTGCCACAAGCTACGATCTTGACACACTTCTTCCACCTCTTCTACATTCATACATCTTCTCATACATTTACGACTTTACTTTACTTTTTTCGAACGTTTACCGCTTGTCGGTCACAGAGCGGACAGACCCGTTAAAATTCATTTTATTTCAATGTATAATATTCGCGTAAACACAAGAAACCATGAAATAATTTGCTGATGGTTGTTTATACATAACCGCCCGGATAGCGACCACCGTACCGTTCCAGGATCCGGCAGACCGTTTTGCGGCCTTCTGAGTACTCTGACACTAGACCCTCGACCGCTTCTTCACCTTCTTGCTCCATGGCGTAGTGTGAAGAAGCAGGCATCATTGCGTTGAGTAGCGGGGATAGATTGTCTCTTGCTACTCGATACTCTAATTGAACGGCACAGCGCTTACCATCAGGTGCAGTGTGGTAAAAAAAGAACATCTTGAATATAAATATGTATGTACTTTTTTATATAACGAACAGCGGTGCCAATAAAATTCATAAAATAAAACATATGTCATTTCTTGGTAACTTAGATGGTGGTAAGATACGAGTTGCCGACCGTCCTGTTTTCCCAGGACATGTCCTGGTTTTTAGAGTGTCCTGGGGTGTCTTGGATAGTTTTTAAAGCGCCCTAATAAGGTCCTGTATTTTAAAATTCACACACCACTTTTGAAATCCTTATTTTAGGGGCGGCGTCTCGGCTCGCAAGTGTTTACGCTATTTTAAAACAAAGATACGTCCTGTTTTTAAACTGAAGTGTCCTGGTTTTTCTAACTTCAAATCCTAATATTTGAATTCCGGGGTTGGTAACCCTATGGTAAGATAAAAATCTGTTGTAAATTCGACTGAAATCGATACTGACCGTCCTATTGACCACGCAGAACGGCAGCGAGAACACAGAGCTGGAATCAGATGCGTAGAGAGTGGTATCATTTTCAGCTCCCAGCAAGATGGCGTCGTCGAATAATATTGCTGTCAACAAAGTTCACGATGACTATCATTTCACAATTGACTTACATGATAGTCTCCATGGCGCAGTAGGCGTGGGTGTAAAACGAGAGGCCGTGGGTTCGATTCCCACACCGGGACAAGTGTTTGTACGACAGACAGATATTTGTGTCCGGAGTCTGGGTGTTGTGAGACCGTGCGTCTCTCGTAGTCCTTGATACCCACAAGACAAGACTCGTATCTTAGTGTGGGGTCGGGGCTATGTGTGTGACTGTTGGTTGTTATTTATTTAATACACACATAACTTTAAAAGTATTTTTTTTTAATTTTAGATAACATTAGTGAAATCTAGCCGTCACTTACTTAGTGGATATATGTCAAGGTGGAACGGCAGCATGATCCGTTTCGCCATGAAGGTGTGCCGGCCCGAATCTGGATGTCTGGTCGCGTCCCGGGGTAACAAGGGCAGCCACACCCGCGCTCCTAGAGAGCCGCACCACAGCCACAACGCGCGGGACAATTGTGTGGCTGATGCAGAACTGCTCCCACATGACCAGACGCTTTCTACGCATGAGGCCAGCACTGTTGCTGGAAGACAGCTGTATGCCTATAAAAAAGCGTTTTTCAATAAAACTTTTTGATCTTAAGTTAGGTGCCTTTTTGTGAGTATTACTTGAGTGAGTAGTACTTTTTATTGTTGCCCTGGATCGAATTTCAGTTGTAAAAAACGAAGTAAAATATTGACCCTACACGAAAGTCGTAAAAGGCACCCTAGTAAAAAATATTCGAGTAGGCTAAAATAAAAAGATTTTTTCAAATACACTTTTTTTGCGCTCCAGCTACTTGCAATTTAGAGCAAGTACCCAAGTTCAGAGTAAGTCTACCGCTGTGAATCTATGGTTGGGTAGAGGATGCTAACTAGGAGTGAAAAATACAATAGACCTGAGTTCTTCTCTAGTTCCTATATATTCGCTTTTTCTTCGATGTTAGAATTGCAAGATTCATATTTCCTTACAATGCGGTGGACTAATATTGAAACCATTCAGGCAGCTGAAAATAAGATTTTCGCTATAATAGAGTTAAAATATTTCATTGCGTAACACCTGTAATATAGCCAATTAGAAGCAGTTCGTATCCTTAAATAATGAATTGTATTTTCTAGTCTCATTAATATTGATTAGCAAGGACAATGTACATTGCACAATACTACTACAAAATACTTCGACATAAATAATAATTGTGTTTGATTGTAGAAGGAACGTGAATTCACAAAAATAAAGAAATAAAATATTGACAAGATTTACTTAAGCAAAAGTTCCTCTATGTGCTATGAAATATGATAAATAATTCAGGAGAGATAAAAAATTTAAGAACTTAAGTATCAATAATTAATGTAGTGACCGAATTAACTAGTTTTTGTTATTATTGCGAAGATTTGCTACATATAATGTTGCTATTAATTCAATATAAATTACAAATGAAATTACAATCGTAATAACTCATTTAAACTGTAAAATCCTAACTAGTATAAAATCAAGTTCATGCTATTATATGCAAGAATTAAGTTATTATTATACAATGATCCCATTGACCGATATCCGGCGGGCGTGTGCCACTCGAGCGTACGCTACGGGCACGCACACGCACGTTACGAACCGCGCAACTAGAGCACGACGTCGTACGAATCAGGCGGGTTGCGACAACAGCCACACTCCAACGACCTCTCGTATTATGTGACTTACATCCATGGCGACATTTAATAACAGCAAAAATAAAATATCTGAGGAGGATGAACTGTAATAGATTTTATTACAGAGGACGTGAAACCGACTACAAACTTCGACAAGCGTAGATGCATACGTCCTGAATGCAGTCCTCATTGCATATTAACACGTGTTTTCACCGGCCGAAGGTTGTTCTATGAAAATGAGGAAGCCTGATGCAACCCTCGTGTTGATACAACCAGCCGCTATCGCGCACTCGCAAAACAATCCACATCCGCTGGACGTCACCTCGTGAAGGTCTGAACCGATCTATAAATAATATTAAACTGCTCCATCCCAAGCAGTACGTTTTTGACACCAGGTGATCAGTGTGTCTCCGGCAAAATGAACTCCTACTTAGCGGTTGGTGTGACTAAACTATTAAAAACCTACGATTTCATAATGAACATGTGAAGTGACAATTTTAATGTTACAGATTTGGTGCCTTCTAGTTTTAACCTGCACTAAGGCAGATGATTCATGGGGTGGTCTGGTGTATGCACCCAGGCACGCATCAGTAGATTACTACGTGAGTTTTTACGACATGCAATAATGATGAAGTTAAAGAATATGTTATATAAAACCTGTACATTGTTTCAGGCGTATCCGAGATATGCCTTTGATTACTCCGTGAATGACCCCCACACTGGAGACAACAAAGCACAATGGGAGAAACGTGATGGAGATACTGTTAAAGGTATGAGGTGATACAAAGAAATATATGTATTACTAGCTGTTGCTCGCGGCTCCGCCCGCGTGCAGACCATATTTGGGAGAAAAATGACGGATGTTCATACAAACTTTCAACCCCTATTTTACCCCCTTAGGGGTAGAATTTCGAAAAATCCTGAATTATATATTTTTTGTTTTTAACTAAAAGGCCAAATACCAATTTTCGTGCGTTTAACTTCAAAAATGATGATTTTTCATACAAACTTTCATCCCCTATTTTACCACTTTAGGGGTGGTATTTCCAAAAACCCTTCCTTAGTGGATGCCTACGTACAGGCATCTACTATAAAAGGTACCTACTGTCAAAATTTCAAGTCTCTAACCCCAGCCGTTTAGGCTGTGCGTTGATCGATCAGTCAGTCAGTCAGTTTCTTCTTTTATATATACAGATTGTTATACAAAAATGTAACAACTCTATATTTTCCAGGAGCATATTCGCTGGTGGAACCCGGCGGCAGCATACGCATCGTAGAATATTGGGCTGACGATAAGTCTGGTTTCAATGCCGTCGTGAAGCGCATCGGTCCCAAAGTGCACCCGGTGGCAGTGCCCGCGACACCCATCTATAAGGCGCCGATACCGATGTTGAGCGCTGCGCCAATTGCGCCGATCTCAGTTGGTCCAGTGGCAAAGCTGGGTGGTTTAGCCAGCGCTCCTCTCATAAGCGGTCCGCTATACAGCGGAGCGTTATCGTCTGCATCAGTGTACAAGGGTCCAGCAATATCTGTACCTACACCGATCCTTCCAGCTCCTATTATCAAAGCACCCATGCCGATAGCGCCTACTCCATACCTGCCTGCGCCTGTTATTTCAGCACCCATCCTTAAATCCGACCCAATCCTGTCCAACTATAATGCAGGACACATTCTACCAGCTCCTCTACCAATTCTGAAAGGACCTATGGGTTACCCCAATATCGCACCAATCGCTCCATGGGGAGACGGATACATGAGACGTCACCTAGCTGGTCCTTCCTACTTGGATGACCTAGGTTATGGTTTACTTTCGAAAGGACCTGCGCTACCCGCATGGGGACCTTTGAGTTACGGCTTAGGACTGAAACACTAAAAGAACAGATGATTGACATAACGTAAAGAAAGGAATAAAGAATCATAAGGAATCTTGCCGCTGCCTATTATTATAATACCGCCATGCCCATCCAAATCCGACAGATAATCTTAATAACGAGAGTTTCGATGACAAACGTGTAAATAATTTAAATTTATATAAGTACATAAATGTAAGTTAAACAAGCACTAATAAAGCATGTATTGATATTTGATTACATCAGTGTTTCATTCACCTCGATATTAAACCACCAAACCAGCTTATTAATGACATCCTCGGATTCATTGTCTGACATTAATGTTTAGGTATATGGAAATAGTCGTTTAATTAAAGCGATGAAAAAGCTTGCGTATATACTGTCCGGAATATTCTTTAACAACATTCAGGACAGAACTAAATTTCTCAAATCACTCGAAAAGGTGTAATCTATACTATTATATAAAGCTAAAGAGTTTGTTTGTTTGTTTATTTATTTGAACGGGCTAATCTCAGGAGCTACTGGTTCGAATTGGAAAAATCTTTTAGTGTTGGATAGCCCATTTATCGAGGAGCGCTATAGGCTATATAACATCACGCTATGACCAATAGGAGCGGAGCAGCAATGAAAAATGTTGCAAAAACGGGGAAAATTGATTCCTTTTGAGAGATTCCGTTGCGTACGCTGCGTTAACGGTTAAAGTTACATAACAATCATGTGGGAAGAAATTGTTCCTCTTAAAAGTTCTAAAAAAAAGTCCGCGATACCATATGTCTATCTATTTCGGTTGGCTCACTATAACCTTTTTAATGGTTATCGAATTTGTTCTGAAACAATGCATTATTTGGAAAGGGGTTTTTATAAATATGGTATTAATCCTTATCCAAATAAATACTTTATTCATCACAAGTATTTAATTTTGAACAAAGTTGCCTTTAACGTCATTTGATTTCAATGAATATCTTAGGAGATGTTACAGTTTTAAAATATCTCCGCAGCAAAATTAATATTGTTGTTTGTATGTCTGTTTCTTACCTTTTCATGACTAAACGGGTGAACGAATCCTAATGAAATTCAGTAAAGGGATAGATTATATCCTAGGGAAGGACATAGGGTATCTTTTAGATAGATATTGATTGATAGAGGTTAAAAGTTTGTATGGGCAATGCGTAATACTTCAACTTAGGGATCTGAAAATTCATATTTAGGCTTTTGGTAAAAAATAAAGAAATACGTATTTCAACGTTTTTACCAAATCAACCCTTAAAGGGCGAAGTGAGGAGTTAACTTATGAGGTATTCTTTAAATGTAATCTCAAGCTTCAGGCACAACACTTTTTTTTGTCGCGGGGAAAGCATTTTATTACTGCCGTCCACTTCGGGGGGAAGCGGAATGAGAATAAAACGGTTATGCTGGACTAGCTGGTCTTACGACCCAGCACCCCCTCGCCCGGATGATGGCTATCCGGGCTGCGGCTGGGCCGAGTCCCTACTACTTATGTACACCCAACCGGACACTACCAGCTAAAACCCCGCGGTGGCCTACGTCGACACTTACGGAGCGATCCCGGGGTATTATAAGGAGTGCTAGAAGTTTAAGTAAGGAGTTGTGCCTGTCTAGCCATCTAGACAGTCACAACACCTGAGATTCAGGACGATCGCTATAGGTCTCTCAGTGCAGAAGACAACTCCTTGCATTGATACTTCTGCTCCCGAAAATAACCTCCACGGGGGCGGAGCCTCGAGCAACAGCTAGTGGAATATAAATATTGAAATTTCACACTACTGGAAAAGTGATTACACATGCGACGTGTGATAAAACGGGTTGCACTAGTCTTTCGATGGATTATATTATCACCTACCGTATAAATGCTTGTGCAGCAGCTGACAATCATTAGACAATAAAGACTCGCTGACAAAATGAATCCACTTGTGATGGTAATTATACTACGATGCATTACACGCAATATTATACATTATCTTTAACTACAAAACGTTTCATGTCATTAATTAGGTTTCAAAAGATGCCGTGTGAAGTAGGCGATGAATATTTCGATCAAATTAATAAAATTAATACAAAACTGATTAACAGCGACATTTCATAAAGCGATAGTCAAATCAATTTGGTCAATAATATTAGAACGAAACTTAATTGTAAATAATTACACAATTATCATTAGTTTATTACACACATACACATACACTCACGCCTGTAATCCCCGAAGGGTTAGGCAGAGGTGTAACTAGTACACCCACTCTTCGCCGAATTTCGGTCCCATAATGTGATAGGGGGCGAGCCTATCGCCATACCGGGCACATTTTCCAGACTCCGGGCTAATATTGAGGCATTTCTAGATAGAAAAACCCAATATCACTTTACCGACCCGGGGATCGAACCCGAGACCTCAGCACAGCAGTCGTAACGCATGCGCAATTACAACTGCGCCACCGAGGCATTAGTTTATTGTATTACAAAATTTACTAAATGAGCAATTTATATCCCCTTAGAAATTCAGGCATAATTCATACATATTTATGCATACTCTAAATAGTCAATAAGTTTAAATTAATGTATGATCACAATGCATTTTCTAGAGATGTTGAGAAAGAAATGCTGAGCTAATTTGGACTTTTGCAAGAAGGATAGGCACTGACAAAACAGAGAATATATAAAAGCTTCTTACACACTAATAACACTTTCCAAAGTAGTAATAACGATGAAATCTAAATCAACAAATTTGATTGTGTGAGAAATATTTTTTTTATTTGCGTATGTGTTGAATGGATAAATTTGGTAAGGATCGACGCCCCGGAGTTAAGACAGCCAAATCTTTGACATTCTGAGTTGATCGAATAGATAGAAAGATAGATCAGTAACCTAGTTGATGCAATGAAATTAGATGAAGCAAAAGTGATATGAAATCTTATGTAAATCACAATAGATATTGATTATTTCAGATTACATGTTTACTGGGGTCAACAGTGGCCGTGGCTGCCAAAGTGACCGCACCTGCTGCACCCGTAGTGGAGGCTAAAGATGCTGATACAGTAGTAAGTATGATATACTTACTACTGGTGTTGTGAGACCGAAAGTCTCTTGTAGTCCCAGATACCCACAACACAAGAATCGTATCTTAGTGTAGGGTCGGGGCTATGTGTATGACTATTGGGTGTTATTATTATAATATGCATATCAGTTCATCTCAGCACGTATTACTATGTGTGTCTGATGAGTTTGTATAGACACAATTATTGTACATATTACTATACACTGTAAATTCATCAGGGATAAAACTCGTGTGTTATATGGAAATATATTTTGATATCTAGGACCATTATATAGCAGTGCTTGTGCTAGTTCTTCTCGTGATAGAATTAGACGGCAGTTTCATAAGACAGCTACAAAAAGGCATGCTTTTTATTTTTACTACATTCTATGAAATTAAATAAATCAAATCATACTTGCTAATATATTTATAAGCTCATGTTCGTGTATATTTGAAACTTGAGAAATAAATAAATACAAATGAATCTATAATTATATTTTTCTTCAGGACTACCCACGATACGCGTTCAATTACGCCGTATACGATCCTCACACCAAAGATAACAAGGCGCAATGGGAGATGCGGGACGGTGATGCTGTCAAGGGATCTTACTCCTTAGTGGAACCGGACGGCAGTCTGCGAGTGGTGGACTACGCAGCCGATGACGTCAGCGGCTTCAATGCAGTAGTCAAGAAACTAGGCCTTAGTGTTCATCCCATACTTCCTGCCAAGGCTACAGCACCACTGGTCCCTGTCACAGGACGAGTAAACTACGGCTTTGGTGCGCCCATTGTATCAGCTCCACTCCCCGTATCAGTTCCTGCATTGGGTAAATGGAGTCTGCCTTGGGATCCATTCACACGTTCTTATGGTGGCTGGGTGCCTATGAATGCTCCTTCACTACCACTGTCTGGACCGTACGCCACGGTATACGGCCAAAAAGTCACAGATAAGAGTTTAATTAAGTGGATCACTGGTCCTATATCTCTGCATATGCAAACACTAGTTATAAAGAAGAAAAACTGATGATAGAGATTTACAGATTTCTCTCGAGATATTAATAACATACATGTTTGTAGCTATTGGTGTAAAAAGACCACCTTGACGTAACCATCATAAAAAGCTACTACTCTTATTTTTTTAAATTATACTCTTGGTTTTTTTTGTAAAGAGATGTAATAGTATGCATATCATGATTCAGTTAATGTGGTCTTCTTAATCCTCCAGATCTTGGGCATTAACAGTGATAAGTGCTAGTTTATATAGTACATGTAATAATAACTGTAAGGATATAACTATGAAATAAATAATTTATTTATTATAAATTCGTCTATTTATCTTTTAATATCCCAGTCTATTAATTAATCATTCAGGCCGTCAACATAGGTGTGTTTATAGTCAAAGTGCAATCATGTATTGCCGTAAGAAATTAAACATTCGCGTTAAGTACTCGAATTAGTCTGTAGCATCAACGTTACTCTGATGAGTAAGGGGGAGGCATATGTACAGCAGTGGACTGCTACAGGCCGATGATGATAGTAAAAAAAAACAAACATCGTAGTACAGTTGGTGTTATCGCTCAGGACAATGTCAGGTTATATTATGATCCAACTATATGAAGTCGGCTTCTTTATTAAAATCAAGTGTCAATCAGACTGTATGATCTTTACATAGACGTTCATTCACTATATCAATAACATGTTCTACTACTGATTCGCTTTTGTAATACGTATTACTTCGTATATTAGGACCCATTATGTGACATCCTTCCATCCTAAATGTCCTTATGTGGAGGTTAATACCTCCTTCGTTTATTTTTTGTATTCTCTTTTTCTATGGAGGGAAGTGGTCAATCTATTACTTCCAACTATTTTTTAATTTCGTCGCAGGATAAAGACATTCCCAAAGACTCGCCGAACTTCACTGATAGTGTCGAAACCTGGCTTACAAGAGTTACAGTAGTGTATGTGGCTGGGATAGTCTCTTACTGATTCACTTAAATTGACGTAACCATGTCCTGCCATGCCTATCCTGGCATGGCAAAGTGACCACTCTGCATCTGATGGTAAGCACAGTGCCGTCCAATTAGAGTATCGGGTAGCGAGAGACAATCAATCCTCCGCTACTCACAAGCATGCCTTTACACTACGCCATGGGCAAGAAGGTGAAGAAGCGGTCGAAGGTCTAGTGTCAGAGTACGCAGAAGGCCGCAAAACGACCAAACATCGACAACAACCAAACAACACCCAACTCTAGACCCCCGACAAAAACCAGATGTACACTGTGTGATCCTGGAACGCGACACTTGCCTGTGCCACTATGGGTTTACACCCTGTGTACGGTCGCTATTCGGGCGGATATGAATATCCTACCACCAGCACCATGTAGGGTACATAGCATTACCATGTAATATACCATACGTAACAAACACATGTAATGAGACAATTCATTATGTTTGACATGAGACCATAGTTTTTTCTGAAAAAAGTATATTTTCTTTATAATTCACGTGACACGTGGCAAACAAGCTTACGGCCCGCCTGATGGTAAGCGGTTACCGTAGCTTATGGACGCTGGCAACACTAGGAGCATCACATGCGCGTTGCCAACACTTCGGAAACCTATTAACTGCCTTCTTGAAGAACCTCATACTGTGGTCCCCTGGGAAAACTTCGTCGGGGAGCTCATTCCACTATCGGAGCGTTACAGTATACCTATGGATATGTATATTATTGGGTATTATAAATAAATTGATTTGTTTATTTTTGTGTCATTTTGAGCCGCCCAAGAAGATTGGTCATATTTTACCACCTGTTAAGTGTCATATACCTCTGCAAGAACCGGGCATATATAAAATAGATTGTGACTGTAAACTCTTTTATATTGGTCAAACAAAAAGAAATATAGGGACCCGCGTAAAAGAACATATAGCTAACGTGAAACGCTCTACGAAGTCTGCAGTTGCTGAACATTCAGACGAAGGCTCCAAGCATTATCTTCGATTTGACAAACCACAAAGCCTTGCCAAAGAACACAGATTTCTGTCTGGGATGATTCGCGAGGCTATTGAAATTAAAAAACATCCAAATTTCAATAGAGAAGATGGTTGGAAGCTAGCATCAGCCTGGGATCCAATTATACATTTCATTAAATCGAAACCCAAAAGACGAACTGCCAGACCTCAAGACACTGTGAGCTGCTTCTGTGTAGATCGGACTACAACTAATAAAAAATAAAAATCAACTATGAGGATAGAATCATTGCACTATACTTTCGTGACGACATACAACTCAGTCCACCCCGTGACCATGAAGACTGTAAAACCTTCGAAACGTCGGGTTAAAAAAGTAAAATAAACCGCGATAAAATCCGTAAAAAAATGTTTGATGTCTGCTTCATTTACATAGACTACGCATTACACCAGACAGAAACTATTTTATTTACACTTATTGCTACTTTGTACATACATACATATACATATACACTCACGCCTGTAATCCCCGAAGGGGTAGGCAGAGGTGTAACCAGTACACCCACTTTTCGCCGAATTTCGGTCCCATAATGTGATAGGGGGCGAGCCTATCGCCATACCGGGCACAGGTTCCAGACTCCGGGCTAATACTGAGAATTTCTAGATAGAAAAACCCAATATCACTTTACCCGACCCGGGGATCGAACCCGAGACCTCAGCACAGCAGTCGTAACGCATGCGCAATTACAACTGCGCCACCGAGGCAGTGCTACTTTGTGTTTCGTTGTTATTATAAGGAAGTTTCCAGAATTTCCTGAAATTTGTTCTACGGAGTAGCTTCTTTACACTAAGAAAGTTTTAGATTTTCATAATATATTTTATAAGAAAATGAAATCTTGGTGGAACATTTGAATTAACTTATTCTATTTACTTGTACAGTCAGAATTCGGTAATATGTTTTAACGAAACATAATTGGGGACAATTACAACATTAATCAACAATGTGCCAACGCACGTAACCCACCATTTGTATAACATAAACGAGTTACTTACGAATAAGAAATACGGGTATGCTAAATTTTTGGGACAAAAAGTGCTCCAAACACAATTCAGCCGTGGAAACGGGATGTATGACAAACCGGAGCGTTGCCGGGTGGAATAATTAGTGCAGTATAAATAACCGCTTGACGAATGACAATCTATCAGTGCACTTCGTTAGCTCACTGGAATACCTTGTTGGCAATATGAACACATATCTTGCGGTAAAGGATAACTTTAATCAAAAATATATCATCCACTCGAATTGAGAGCCTCCTCTTTTTTCGTCCTCGGTTAAAATGGGTGTAATCAACCAACGTTTAAAAGGATTTAATTTTAATCCACATATTGCCAATTGCTTATCACAATAATAAAAATACATTTAAGTATCTTGAAATTATCGTATAGATCTTTTGGTTTCTCTTTTCAAACCTTGTTTTCATGAATTATTATACCTATTTCTTGTTAAATTTTAAAAATATATTTTTTGCACGTCTTTACTTGACTTATTTAACTTCTTTACAGATAACTTGCCTCTTGGCATTCGCAGCAGTAGCCCTGGCAAACCCGCCAGCGTCGCTGTCATATATTCCTATTGCCACCGTCGATCGAGTTGTAAGTACTTATACTTTATTATTTAATTATTGCATTACATAAAAATGGACTCACGCCTGTAATCCCCGAAGGGGTAGGCAGAGGTGTAACCAGTACACCCACTTTACGCCAAATTTATTACGGTCCCATAATATGATACCCCTATCACCATACCCGGCACAATTCCAGACTCCGGGCTGATGCTAAGTATTTCTAAACTGAAAAACCCAATATCACTTTACCTGACCCGGGGATCGAACCCGAGACCTTAGCACCGAGGCAGCATTTTTGCATTATGGTAAATAAAAAGTAAAGCTATAAATATATTTTTAACAAAGTAGAGGCGGCGGAAAATGCTGGACAGTCCTTAGTTAATCTAGCTGTTGTATTACAAGACGCCCTGGATTGGGACCTTGCATTAACACACAATATTATTATGTTGGTATGATTCGAGTCTATGTGAGTCTATTATGAGACTACTAACAGTGTAATTCCTGATTCTCACTGTACTGTGCGACTGTTGGGTTAATTATTTTTTACATATAAGTATAGACTTTTTATTTAAAATATCTAATAAGCCGAACTCTATATGTAAAATATTGGCTTTGTAAATTCTAAAATCTTCCACAGCAGTTGGAAACTCAGGTGAAATTTACTAAATTTAATAGCAATATTTTCATGCTCAATAATATTGTAGCTGTTTCAGAAAACATTACATCCTTATTTTTAATTCCTAACCAAAAATAATGCTGATCATTGCTTTTCTATATCCACAGTCGAACCCCAGCTACAGGTTTAATTACGCAGTGAACGACCCATCGACGGGCGACAACAAGGCGCAGTGGGAGGCGCGCGACGGCGACGTGGTGCACGGCGCGTACTCGCTCGTCGAACCCGACGGCAACGTACGATTGGTCGAATACACCGCCGACCCTCTCAGGGGATTCAACGCCGTCGTCAAACGAAGTGGCCCGAAGATACATTCGGTAGCGCCTGTTGCTCCTGTGATTGCTCCGATAGCTGACATTGGCCACCGCTCCATTGCCCACATCGCCCCACTGACAAATATCGGCCACGGCTACGGCTCGATGGGTCATATCGCTCCTTTGGCGGATATTGGTCACTTGGCCCCACTTGCAGGTACAGGCCATGGTTCGATTGGTCATATCACCCCATTAACGGATATCGGCCACGGCTACGGTCCGATTGGTCACTTAGCCCCACTAGCAGGTATAGGTCATGGATCGATTGGTCATATTGCCCCTCTAGATATCGGTCACGGTAACATCGCCCCAATCGCGGTCACAGGACACGCCAATATTGCTCCGATAGTGGAAGCTGCGCCTGTCATCGACGCATCTCCCATCCACGTTCCTGGACCAGTTATAACGCCAGTGGTTCCTGGGCCAGTGATCACCCCGGTCATTGAGACTCCGCCTGTGATCGCCCCAATACCCACACTAGATGTAATGCCTTTTCTACCATACCGCGCGTCGTCTCCTTGGGTGACGCTCTCCGGTACCACATATGGGGGTAAGGGGAGAATTGTTCGACGTTGGGCGGTAGGACCCATGTCGTTGGATGGCAAAACCGTCACGATTAGAACCAAGCACCACTGAGTGCTTCACGTATCCTACATAACCTCTCCGTGTATAGGTAACCCTATTAGTTACTCGCGGCGCTAGTGTGTTCTTGCACGATGTACACGTGCAAAAATACACATAGGTCATGTTATAATTTAAGCTATACTACGGTATATCCAAAGCAACGAAGTGTACCTGAACGAAATATGTATTGTAAATAAAATAATATTGTACATTTTTGGTGTTTTCAATAGTTCAATTATACCAAAATATCTGTTGTAAAATCTATAATAGGGTAGTTTCCTGTGTTTAATTTTGTACATTATTCTCTACGCAATCGAATATAATACGCAAAAGAAACTCTTTTACGAAATCCAAATTGCTTGAAAAATTAGGTCACAATATTTATTTTAAATATTGGTATGAGCAAATACTCACAGGCATAAGCGAAAACGATGGCGAATTGGGAACATATCGCTATCTCCCTCGCACAACGGTAAAGTACAGGCAATTTATTCATAGTACTAGTGACGTCACGGTATCAGATATGCATCCTTGTACTGTTATTTGACAACTCCTTCCAGCAGATTTGAGTGGTGTCTAATTTACCTATTTTTGTTCGGATTCATAGAATACTTTCGATAATAGGTTTTAGGTAATGTAACTTGTTGATTAAATTAATAAAAAAAACGATTCAACTACCCTATTCTAGATTAATCGATGTTGAATATGTTTGCTGTTAATTACAGTGTTAAGTGAGGCGTGGTAATACCCACAATTAAATACATATAACAAGCTACTACTGACAGGTGCGAATACTTGACTCGTATAAGTACTAATGTTAGGGTTGCCACCAGCCGAGAGTTTATAAGAGGCTCTTGATACTTGGTTTAAAATTACACATTTTCATACGAATCAAATAAATATATAAAAACATTGAACTATATATAACACAAACTAATTTTAAAATAATAACTAAATTTCCTTTATTTCGGCAGCACTTTTTCGACAAAAAGATTTTGCACATTCAATACGTTATAATTAAATCCGATCATAAACATAAAAAAAGGGCTAGAGCCTACTACTAGTTTTACGGTGTTTTTTCTACTGCATTAATGGGTTGATTGAACAAGAGAAATCGACGTGATTTTGGTTATTGCGTGTTTGCTAAAATTTATTATAAAAAATCTTTGTTTGCTAAAATTTTGACATTACCTACAGATTTTATAATATGCTATATCGATGGGTCCTACGTATATGGGCCAAACTAACATTTTAGCAGTTTGACTTTTTGATGGAAAATGCTTCTTTTCAGTCTAATCAATATGGTGGACTATAAAAAAAGGTATTTTGTTTGTGGAAACACTTTATTTTGTAGCACTAAAATGGCTTTTCGGTGTTAAAAGTATACCAAAATCAAACATTGATAGCCTCTCTCGTAAAGTTTTGATTTTGCACTTTGGCCCTTCTACATAGGACCCATCGATATGGCAACCCTAGTTCCAAGCCTGTTAAATAATCAAAAACATCCTCGGACACAATAAATATAAAACGCTTCTTACCGGATTGTTGTCTTCATCAATATCGTATTCCTCTCTTTGCACCATCATCAGTTTACCGCTTGCGTTTATAACCTACAACAATGCAAAATTCTTTTTAATATTTTTTTTTTCTTGCTCCTTTTTTTTTTATTCTGGCGCGGCAAAGTGACCACATTGCGCCTGATGGTAAGCGCAGTGCCGTCCAGATAGAGTATCAAGTAGCGAGAGACAGTCTATCCCCCGCTACTCAACACAATCATGCCGGCCTGCTGTTTAGCTTCTTCACATTACGCCTAAAGGACCCAGGACCATAGGAAGGAGGGAACTCGGTAGCTGGCAAACTGTTCCACAGCTTGATGGTGCGGCAAAAATACGAGTTTGCGAACCTCTTGGTTCGGGCCGGGGTAGTAGATACCACGAAGCTGTGGCTCCGCAATTCAGTACGCGTGGTTCTGGTATGGAAGGGAGAGGATTCATTTCCTTGCCCCATGGCGTAGTCTGATGAAGCTATACAACAGACTAATATGATTGTGTTGAATAGCGAGGGATAGATTGTCTCTCGCTACTTGATACTCTAACTGGACGGCGCTTACCATCAGGTGCAGTGTGGTCACTTTGCAGTGCCCGGAATAAGAAAAAACTGGGTGACTCATGCGAATATTTCGCACCGATAGTTATCAGCTACATAATATAATAAAGAAGATATAAAGAAACGTAGATATTAATAGTTTCAAATATTTTAATCTACAAAATAGTAACGAAATTAGTCTTATACGATAACAGATGGCGCTTTCTAAAATATTCTATACGCATAATCCTAAATTAACAATACAACACATTAGTTATTTACTGACAGACAGTTACTGACAGACAACAGATGGCACTGTAAATTTTTCATATTTTTGGCAAAACATAATTTTAAAACATTTATTCTTAATGAATAGCGGCAAACATAAGCTTTAAAATCGTGTTTGAATCATTGAATTTGATGTAGAATTATGAAAGTTATGCCCACCGACAAAAAATTACCTTTGAAAAATAACATATACAGATCGTTTGCTATTGGTGGAAATGCATGTATCACATATCAGCGACTATCCCGCCCTCACAACCGCCATTGTAACTCCTGTTTAGCCAGGATCAACAATGGCACGCATTTTTTCGACACCGAGTAATGAAACTCGGCGAGTCTCTGGGAATCCTTTATAACTGTCTTTTATCCCGCAACGAAATTAATCAAATATAAATGAGTCGTATAGAATCAAAGTCGGCAAAGTAGGTCCGACTTATATTTTGGCACATAAAAAAAAACTGTCAACTTTTGTTTAAGTCGAAAGACAATTTTGCTGAATATTTTATTTTGATCTAACGGGATATTTAATTTAATCAATGACAACAACAATGATCAAAAAATAAGCTTAACCGTGAAATACCTTATTAAATTCTCTAGATTGCCGAGTTTGATCCCAACTAAGGTAAGATGGCCGCCTTTGTTACTGTGCTGCCAAGTTTGTCATTTTTGATTGGTCATTGACTTCATGAGAAATAGGATTGTTGATTTGACAGACGCTTCTGATTGGTTGATAGTGAAAGATTGCCGACTGTCGTACTAAAGCAATTTTTGTTTTGTGTTTTAGAAGGGATTGTAGTCATTTTTAATTATAAAACATTGGAATAGTTGATGCAGATTTGAATTTCCTATATTGCCAATTTTTTTTTTTCATTTTTGCCCGACTTTCTACTTTGCCGACTTTGGTTCTATACGACTCAAATATAGGGAGGAGTTAGAAATATAAATAGTCCACATCACATACCAGCGAGTCGGGATGCGTCTGTAGATGCGTGTTGTGCGTGTGCGTGTGTGTTGCGGCGCGGTGATGGTGGTGCGGGTCCTGCAGCCGACACAGCGCCGCGGACACCACGCACGCGGGGTGCGACAGCGCGGACACGTCCACCGCCTGCACGCAGCGCAGCTCGATGTTGCCCACTGTGGAATATATACTAGCTGTCACGTGGTGTGAGTCCATTCAATGCCTCCTTTTTATACTGGCACGGCAAAGTGACCACATTGCACCTGATGGTAAGTGCAGTGCGGCCCAATTAGAGTAGCGAGAGAAATTATGCCGGCCTGCTTCTTCAAGCGGTCGAGGGTCTAGTGCAAAACGGCCAAACATCGTACCTCAACTGTAGACCCCCGACAGAAACTGGATGTACACTGGCTGACCCCGGAACGCGACACACTTGCGTGTGCCACAATGGCGGGTTTTACACCCTGTGTACGGAGTATCGTTTCACTAGTAATAGACATGACAACATCCTCACTGGTGTCGACGCAGGTGAGCTCGTATATGGTGACGAGCGCGTCGGCTCCGAACACGACGAGCTGGTCGTCGAGCATGTCCAGCACGAACACCTGCGACTGCACGCGCACTATCTTCGCGAACTTGTTATCCAGCCGTCCGTCTCGCGCGTAGAAACGGATCTCGTCGTGACCGTCCAGGATGCTGTAGCACCCTGTGTAATGACAAAAAAAACATCAAGTAGAGAACACATCTCGTAGCCAAATTACTTAAGGGTTAAAAATGATAACTTGGTCAATTTAGTATTAACTTCCAGATTTATAAGTAGTAGTGCCACTGGCTCACATAGACACGTAAGTAGCGTTCGTAGTAAAATGCATTAGATGCGGTCACTTTTCTACAGACATATCGAAACGTCATAGCTAAATTTCAACGTATTACCGAACTTTTGGCGTCAATATGTTCCATGGTCACTTCTAGATGATATATTTGAACGGATTAGACAAACATGGTCGAATTCGCTTCATCGAAAATCCACCAAATCCACTCAGCTCAAAGATAACATACACATCATCGTTGATGTGTTTTGCACAAACCCAGACTTTTAAATAAAGCTGATTACGGACTTCAATGATGAATGATGACTACAATGACTTACCATCAGGTGCAGTGTGGTCACTTTGCCATGCTAGATAAAAATGAATAGTCGATAGTTACCTATGACGATGTAGTCCCGCCACCACAGCATGCCGCCGGTGACGACGAAGTCCTTCTCCTGCGCCTCGTTGCCGAACAGTTTCCACCGGCGGGAGGCGCTGTTGTAGTGCGCGAGGCCGGTGCGCCCCGCCACGCACATGTTCAAACCGCCCTCGTCTATAGCACTGTACTGGAATGTGTTACCACTAATGTTGCTCAACACAGCTTCGCTCACACTACCAACTAGAAACTATAGCTTCCTACTAGTGGTAGCATATTCATAACCGCCCGGATAGCGACCATCGTACACAGGGTGTAAAACCCGCCATAATGGCACAAGCAATTGTGTCACGTTCCGGGGTCAGCCAGTGTACATTCGGCTTTTGTCGAGGGTCTAGAGTTGGGGTACGATGTTTGACCGTGTTGCGGCCTTCTGAGTACTCTGACACTAGACCCTCGAACACTTCTTCACCATCTTGCTTCATGGCGTAGTGTGAAGAAGCTACATCGCAGGCCGGCATGATTGCGTTGAGTAGCGCAGGATACATTGTTTCTCGCTATTTGATAATCTAAATGGCCGGCATTGATCTTACCATAAGGTGCAGTGTGGTCACTTTCCGTGCCAGGACAAAAAAAATACTCTATAGTCTATGACAGCATTTTCCAAAGTATGGGTCGCGACCCACTGGTTTCTGAATCTGGAATTGTGCCTGGTATGGTGATAGGCTCGTCCCTTATCACATCATGGGACGGTAATAAACTCGGCGAACTGTTCACGCCTTTGCCTACCCCTTCAAGGATTACAAGGTGAGTGCGTATATGTATGTGGTAATGATACTCACCCTTAAAGGCCAGTTAGTAGCGATATACGTAGCTGGTAAAGGCAGCACAATCCACTGTTTCCTGCACTCGTTGTCATCGACAAACTCCCTGTAATTAGTGCTGTGCTCGTATTCCATGTTAGACTGGTCGACTCCATTCTCCCCTTGATACGCGTCCGCGGTCGAGTCTATAATAGATATCTTTGTACGCTTCGTGAGATTGTCTTCCAAGTTGATGTATAACTTGTCGTCGGCTTGCAAGTATAGATGGCGTTGGTTGCTCTGAAAAAATATGAATAAAGTATCGATATTGATACTGAAAATTAAGCTTTGTGATAATTAGGTAGTAATTATCACGTATGCGAATCTATAGGTACCGCTATTTTTCGGCCATGAAGGAGATGCATTGCGGTTTAATGAAGACATTGAATGTATTTTTTTAAGTAAAATGTAGAGAACTAGCCTTAAACATGACACCTATTGTACATTTACAAATAAATGATTTGATTTATAATGACAGGGCATTATGAGGCTTAATAATTTAAGTGCCAGAGTAACCTAGCACTTTATAATTTAACTAGCTGTTGCTCGCGGCTCCGCCCGCGTGGAGGTCATGTTTGGGAGAAAAAGTATACAATACAAAATACCAATATTCATGCGTTTAACTTAAAAATTACTGATTTTCATACAAACTTTCATTCCCTATTTTACCCCCTTAGGGGCGGAATTTCTAAAAATCCTGAAACATATATTTTTTATTTTTAACTAAAATGCCAAATACTAATTTTCATGAACTTAACTTCAAAAATGACGGATTTTCATACAAACTTTCATCCCCTATTTTACCCCCTTAGGGGTGGTATTTCCAAAAACCCTTCCTTAGTGGATGCCTACGTGATAAAAGGTACCTACTGTCAAAATTTCAAGTCTCTAACCCCAGCCGTTTAGGCTGTGCGTTGATCGATCAGTCAGTCAGTCAGTCAGTCAGTCAGTCAGTCAGTCAGTCAGTCAGTCAGTCAGTCAGTCAGTCAGTCAGTCAGCTTCTTCTTTTATATATACAGATTATTAGGTGTTGTTGGGTTGTTTATTGGTAGACATGGGATCATTCCAGCGAATAAAACAATACGGTTATTCGGTTGATCATGACTATGAGGTTACTTTAATTATAATGATGTACTTACCATACAAGGATTAACACTGAGTGGACTCTTGATAAAATCTAACTGGATCAAATTGGTACCGGAGTCCGATTCTACCTTCACCATCCAAAGCTGGTAGCCTTCTGTCGCCCATTCCTATACAAAAATTAAAAAATTTGGTAACAATATAGTTAAAAGATACACAATATAGTAATTATAGTACTATTATAAGTACACAAAAATACAGTAACCTTCAACAATAGAGTGTTTGACACGATTTTTTTTATTGTTTTAATCAACAAGTTACATTAACTAAAACCTATTCTAGAAAAAAAATATGAATCCGATCAAAAATAATTAAATAAGACGCCATTCAAATCTGCCGGAAGGGGTAATTGTCAAATGACATTAAAGGAATGCACAATATGTCCCGTGTCGTCACCTCGCAGAAAGGCCATTACTGTGCAGTTGTGCGAGGGAGATATGATTCTGGTTACCACCAGCATCATATTGGTGACTGGTGCCTACCGGCTATTCATATCCGCCCGAATAGTTACCACCATACACAGGGTGTAAAATCCGCCATAGTGGCACTCACAAATGTGTCGTGTTCCGGGATCAGCCAGTGTACATCCGGTATTTGTCGGGGGTGTAGAGTTGAGGTATGATGTTTGGCCGTTTTGAGGCCTTTTGAGTACTCAAGACACTAGACACTCGACCGCTTCTTCACCTTCTTGCGTGGTGAAGCAGGCCGGCATGATTGTGTTGAGTAGCGAGGGCTAGATTGTTTCTCGCTACTTGTTACTCTTAACTGGACGTCACTGCGCTGTGTGGTCACTTTGCCGTGCCAGGATAAAAAAAATGTGTGCATAATTGTTATATTATGTCATATATATCTATATGTATAATGTACCAGACTGGAGACGACGAGCGGGTTGTGCGCGGCTCGATGCGTGTCCTGGCTGAGTCCGTAGTCCCAGGCCAGCGAGCACGTGAGCAGCGCGCCGAACGTGCTCCACACGGAGATGCCGCCGCGCTCCCAACTCACGCACACCGCGCGACCGTCCGCCGTCCATCTACAACCAATATCGATCAGTTAATACACATTTGTTTTTTTATTTTAGTAATTCCGGAATCCGGGAAAAATTATTACTTTTCCGGAATTCCGGTATCCCGGAAACATTATTATTTTTATAACATACCCAAGTCGAATGATGTATATTCAGCTACTTATTTTTTTTTTATTTATTTATTTATTTTAAGGAAACAAACAGTGTTACAAAAGATACAACTAAACAAAAACTATACACAAATTATATGTTTCCACAGATAAAAACTTTAGTAGATTGTCATAATTCTCGATATTTGTCATCCTATTATTTGGACTGCACTGTAACACACCATCAGGTGCATCATAGTAACTTAAGCATTACAGAATTTCGCTAAAAAACCCGGTGAAAATTAAATTTAAATCTATAGCTCAATAGTCATGATAGCTTATACTTAATTATATTTATAAAAAAATATTTACCTCATACATTTGACAGGTCCCGGATCACCGGGGAAATCTTTAGAACTGAGCATCATTGTATGCGATAACTCCAACCCTCCCGTCGCCTCGTCTATCGTGAATACGTCCACTTGGGAACTGGCCACAAAAAATATAGTAGTCTTACATACTCATTGATATTTTTAAATTAAGATTAAGCACGCTATGAAATATATATAAAATAGTTTTTGTCTAAAGGTTTTATATTATTATTTGAGCGAAATGAAATTATTAAATCGATAAAACTAAATCTAATAAACTCATTTAAATTATTCGGTAACAGCCTATGTATTTGCACAGCTGCAAATACATAGGCTATAATACAGCTATAAATAATGGGTAATATGTTTTATTATTTATGTACACTTACTTTCTCCTGCCTATAGCTATAAGCCTAAACTTGTGGTTGACTCGGGCACACGTCGCATCATCGATGCCCTGCGCCCATATACCTTGGACAGCCTGGGAATTAATAGACATTGCTTACATTTCTATTTACTATATTGATAGAAGCACAATTTAAATAATCGATAGAATACAAACAACCACACTAATAGCTTTTTAAACAATTGTTATTTTACTAGAGTCCATCTAGCACACAAAAAGTCATATAGTGTTTACCGTATGTGCTTAGAAAAAATTACCCCCACTCGTGTGCTTTCGTCTTTACTTGCATCTTCCTCTGAGGCATGCGTTTAATGCCATAGAGGTGCTAAAGCTACGGAATTTGACGACAACTTAGGCGCAATCATATTTTGATTTGACAAAGGACAGAGATACACGCAATTAATGATAAAGCGTACGAGTGGTGACATATCTTCAGGTCGTGACAACATCAGGGTTTTACAAGTAATAGATCGTTAAAAGCTCATCAAATAAAGGTTGATATTTTTTTAATAAGTTCTCAATTCGGCTCATATATTGTTAAGCTAAGTTACGCGGTATCTCCGCCAAATGAAGAGTGTAGACTAAATTTTTTGTGATTCTTTTTCGTGTCGAATAAAAATACTATAAATTTAATATGTATTTTGAGTTGATAGGGAAATACTAGCATAAAATTAAGTGAAATATATAAGCTGGAAATGTCAAATCTAGTAATTGTAGCCAGTAAATTTTTCGGTTGTTAAGGGTGTGTCGAGTCAAGGGTATTAAGGAGTAACGACAGGGTAATTATATCTGCCTGTTATCTTACCCTTAAATTTGTATCCAAATATATCTGGGATGGTAAAAATTATTACTTAATAATTATTAATACTATACATTCTTACATACAAGGTGTCCAATTGTACGTAGTGGAAATGTTAAATATTTGTTTCAATATTTATTTCAAATTGGTATATTGACACGGAGGCTCCGTGGCGCAACGGGCGAGTATCCGGCTGTGAAAAGATAGGCAGTGGGTTCGATTCCCGCACCGAGCTAAATGTTTGTGTGACAGACAGATATATGTTTCGGTCTGGGTGCTGTGGGACCATAGTCCCTCGTTTGTTGATACCCACGATACAGGTTGTACCTAGTGTGTGGTGTAGATGCTGGCGTACCAACTTGAACATTCGGCGCAATAATATTATATTAAAAATTATATAAAAAAATAATATAATATCATTGATTCGGCGTATATTGTTTGTTATATAAACTAAACCTAAGACCATCGAAGTACAGCGCATAATAAATCATTGCATTTCGAGTAACGGAAAATTTGTGCACCACAAGTATTCTTGCTTGTTATTACTATGTTTCAGAATTTCTAAAGTAGTAGTAGAGTCGTGAAACTCTAGAAATCGATTTAACATTATAATAAAATATATTTTATAACCCTATATAATAATTCTTATTATAATTATAAATGAAGGCACGAAACCACAGATTTAAATGTTTAGCATGGCCCGGCAGCTGTACAAAATGTCTAATAGTTTTTGCTGCCCATGAAAGGAGGTATCTTTTATATTGATGACTATCTGCGATTGTTAATATATTTTTTTACAAACCTTAGCTATACTTTTTTCACCAAAAAAACAAGATAACAGAAAGATGGTAACGCTCGTACACAGTAGCAATATCATCCTGAACTTTATTACAAAGCACTCTACGACACCGCATTGTGTTCTTAACCCAAAGACATAAGGTGTTAAATCGCGTAATGCCTAATAATATAGCTGGTTTCAATGTATTTTAAACACGAACATTGCTTACATACCGTTGCAAGGCAAAATTAAACAAGTGTTGATACTTCCTTAAAACGAACGCTCTCATACAAAACACATGTCACCTAGTAAATTACGATTTTGGTCCAATAAACGACCAGTTTTCAGGACTCTAGCTAGAATATATGTATTTAGCACCTTATGCAGCTTAATTTAATTTTGAATGTCACACATGTTGATGATACATTTTAATTCTATAGTATCGTCTCACATTTTGACCAACAACGCCGACATATCTTTGACTCTTTCTTTCTATTGTGTTCTGTTAGTAATGATAGCGCGAGACAAATATAGATGACTTACATTCGGATCGAACTTAAGGTTGGGCGCGGTGAGATACGCCGCGCGTCCATCGTTGAGCGTTATGCCGAAACCGCACACCAGCGGCGAGTATTCTATATCGTTCACATGAGTGTTGTCTTCCAGGATTGGCTCCGCTGTAGTTCAAAAATGCATTTTTTTTATAGTATAGTCCGACAAACGAGC
This sequence comes from Laothoe populi, assembly GCA_905220505.1. Classification (NCBI taxonomy): domain Eukaryota; kingdom Metazoa; phylum Arthropoda; class Insecta; order Lepidoptera; family Sphingidae; genus Laothoe; species Laothoe populi. The sequence goes on from HG992165.1 coordinate 5,072,132, forward strand.
CAGTGGGTCACCTGATGTTAAGTGATCTCCACCGCCCATGAACATCCACAATACCGAAAGTGTCATGTATGCGCTGTCGGTCTTAAAGGATAGGAATAGGGATTAGGGAAGAGAAGGGGGAATCTGGGCCTCCCGATATCTCACTTACCATACGAAACGCGACAGTAAACTGTAACTTTACGTTGGTTTTCTGTGAGACAGTGGTACTACCCCGGTCGAGCCGGCCCATTCATGCTGTAGACAAATATGCCTACAGCGTGGCTCTACCACTTCCAGAATTCCATATTATATAATCAGCCTCACTGGGCATTAGATTCCCCTAACAATATAGGAGGGCTAGGACTGTAAACTGATTACACTATCAGAAATACAGAGTGTAACAAGCTATAAGGATTATGGACTAAGGCCTAACCCCTCTCATTAGTACAGAAGATCCATGCCCAGCAGTGGGACAGCGTTTGTTTATTATTGTGACACGGCAATGTGAGCACACTGCACAATCTATGCACTGCTACTCAACACAATCATGCAGGCCTGCTGTGTAGCTTCTTCACACTACGCCCAGCGCTTACGTTTAATACAAGGCTAGTATTATTATAACAAATCATCAGGGTACTTGTATAAAATTTAATACCAGGAGAGTAAAGGCGGGAGTGGAGTGAATGGGATGGTCTAGATAAACATTTAAATCACAAACCTTTAGAAACCTGTTGATTAATAGAGAATGGTATCCGCCCTAAGTCGAGACAATAGTCTCTATTCTGCGTACCGTCCCATCGGTACCGTAGTAAGTGAGCCCGGGTCGTACAAACCAGAATCTCCGTGCCTGATATACAGCACATACGCGTGATATGTCCATCCCATACTAGCACCTCCTTGAGCTGGAAATATCGTTTAAAACTGTGTGACTTCAAGTTTTCGATAAAGGGCATATAATATTATTAAGAAGCTTGCAAGTAAACGAGTAGATCCGCACCAGACAAATGATTTAATGATTCACTAACACTTTTGTGATCCTAAATTTTAAAACCATTGATCACTCATAGTTCCTGAACATTCAGAACATAGGACTTTTACCGTTGTCCATACTCAGGACTAGGGTTCGCAATACCGGTTTCCCGATTTCGGTTTTTACCGGTAAAGCGTCCATTTTGACAGATAATAAAACACCGGTAAAAAAATAAAACCGGTAATTTACCGATGTGCAAAAATGTTATTGAAGTGGTGACATAAATACAAAAATATGATGATTAACCGATCGAGACCGGCCCGACCAAATATAGCCGGACCAAAACAGGCGAAAGTCGCCCTTATTAACATGCATTAAAGGCGTATTTAAGGTAATGGCCGTCGGCGGTTTATATTCTTTACTAATTGTCGGTTACCCAATCACTTTATATATTTCTCCTTTAAAAAAAAAAGCATATCCGGTTTTACCGGTTTACCGGTAAACAAATATCTGTTACCGTTTTTTACCGGTAAAACAAAATCTACGGTAATTGCAAGAACTACTCAGGACTATGTGTAAAACTTATATTCAATTGTTTTATTTCTATTACAAGGTTATTTTTCATTTAAATTTATTTCAGATCAAAACATGTATAATGTCATGTAGTGCAAATATTACAGATATTATCATAAACAAAGTTATATTTAATACCAGTGTAATTTTAAGTGAAGGTATAACTTCTTTCACAAATAACTCTGCGGAGTCCCGTCTCAGGCTGGCAGTAGGCGGGTCGTACTGTTGATACGCTGTTTGCTCACTCATAGCCTCCACATTGTAGAGGATCAAATGTCCTTCTGATGTCTGGAATCATAAAAATATATTGTAAGGATCTTTTAGTTAAGTAATAAGTACTTAGTGGTAGATCACTAATAACAAGGCAAGGTTTTATGCATGATCTTAAAAGATATTCATGAGCTGTGAAAGGGGGTTAACTTTAGAAAGCGCATAAAACACATTAGACCCTCAACCGCTTCTTCACCTTCACGCCCATTGTGTTGTGTTAAGAAGCAGGCCAGCATGATTGTGTTGAGTAGCAGGGAATAGATTGTCTCTGCATACTCCAATTGGTTGGTACTGGCCTTACCATCCGGTGCAGTGTGGTCACTTTGCCGTACCAAGATAAAAAAAAATATGAACCTAACAATTGAATTAATGCTCACTGTTACCGAACTTAGTGCTTACCATTAACAATCACATGTCAGTATTTACTAATGACTGCTTTCTAAATAATTTCAAGTGCAATATAGACAGTATATACCGGTAAGTTTATTTACAATTTTATACTGGTTGCCGACTTACTACGCTATAGACAGTTGTGAAATAGACTAACAACTAATCACATGAAGCACTGAGGACCGAAGGTGACGACTCTGTTAAACAGGACTGAACTGGAAACTAAATGCACTACAGAGCACTGAGCCACACTCTTTTATTGCAAACCTTGACACCACAAAGCTTTTAACTTACCAAACCACCCATAGTAATTTTCTAAGACACTCTTGATATTTCTTTTAAACAAGGATTACCCAAACAATACATTACATTATAAACTAGTTTTTGCTCAAAAATTTGCCTTCTTTTCTGGGATAAAAAGTACTTGATATCAATAAAATAGGGCTATGAAATATAAATCCGAATAACCAGCTGTCTGGGCAATCAGGATTATCTATATCAACAAATTTTTTAGCGTTAGGGGCCATCCATAAATTACTACACACAAATTTCATGTTTTTTACGTAATTTATGGAAGGCCCATAGGCAGTAACTGAAATTATAATGTACAACTTTAATAGTTTAAGTACTTAAAATACATACTGAAATGCATATCATTGAAGAGTCTGGTTTCCATTCCACTCCCACATTAGTGCCAAGCCTCTGTAAGGAATCTGTGCTTCGTTTATGATATACAATTGGTACTGTTGGCTGAAACAAAAGTTATTGACCTAAAACTTCACAAATGCAAAAAGATAACGTAATCTATGCAGGAAATGATATTCATGACAAAAGATTACTGTTAAAATTTAGCTAAAGTAATATATTGCAATGTTTAAAATATAATTATTGTTACTGGTTATACATTTTTTTTCATAAAGTTGCATTTTATAAATAGTTAGTCCATAGTCAAATAAGACATATTGACATGAGATACAGGCATTATAATGAAACTAACTGCCACAATGCATATTATATTGTTAAGATTCAATTAAACAGCACAAAGGTACTGGGAATACTGGGGTACCTGGGAATTGAAGCCTGATCTCACTTATACCAGGCCACCTGAGGCATTTTATACTGATTTGTCACAGGTATTCAGCTCTTTACTTATGCACAATTTACTAATATTCAAAATATATACTGAGTAACAAATTTAAAGAAATCATTATTCATGGACTGCCTCAATCACACAGTTATAATTGCATATGCGTTATGATGGCTGTGCTGAGGTCTTTGCTTCGATCCCCAGGTCAGGTAAGGTGTATTGGGTTTTTCTATTTAGAAATACTCAGTAACAGCTCAGTCTTTGGAATTGAGCCCGGTTTAGGAATAGGCTATATCTCCCCTATCACATTATGGGACCAGAATAAATTCACCAAAAAGTGGAAGTACATGTTTTAACCAGAGGTTTACCTCTGCCTACCCCATCAGGGATTACAGGTGTAAGTGTATATGTATGTATGTATTATTCATGGTTCAAGGAAAGACATCTCATATAATAATTTAATATAAAACTATAATTCAATTTGAAAGTAAAGATTAAAAACCACTATTTGTAAACATATAGATGTCTAATCATACTTTGATAAAGAAATCTAACAAATTGTAGTGTTAGTGATCTGTAGCGATCGAAAAACAATAACTATATGACTAGCTCGGCACTTGTTCTGTTTCTCACGGTCCAAACATTAAGATATAATTACTGTGTATTAAAATTTGATACAAGACTTATTAGACATGTATTATATGTATAGATGTTAACATACCTTACAAAACCAAACAGTGATACAATCGTCCGTGAGCGCCGCGAACAATATTTTGTCTCTATTTGATACGATCTGTTTAATAATTTGATTATCAGCACCTACATTCTGTAAAACTTTGGGCCATCCTATTGGAAAGTACATTTTGATTTACAAACATTTGCTTTATTAAAAATATGATTTGTTTTACTTTCCTTTTTATCGTGTGAGACGTAGATAATTGAAAGAAATACGGAACATTTAAATAAAATTATTTTTACAGGACTGTAAAATCGTCAAAACACACAATTCTGTCATATTTGTCAATTGTCATTGTCACTTGCCAAGAAGAATAAAGATACATAGATATAGTATATACAACCATAGATGAGGCATAGGCGTGCACACGAAAGGGACAGGTGAACTCTATGGAGCTACCAACTAACATTATTTTACCCAGTTCTTGAAATCTCAGGTGTGCGTGTTTCATGTTAAGATAAATTTTAAAATTTTATGATATATAGACATAATATTATAATATTACAAGTGAACAATAAATTTATTCTCGAATCGGTCCAGGCGTCTTCGAGTAATCGGTGAACATACCTAAAAAAAAGATTCCGACGAATTGAGAACCTCCTCCTTTTTTTGAAGGCGGTTAAGAAATAACCCCAATACTGTTATATATATTTATTCAGTTGAATTTTTGGTGACTGTCACTCGACTGATTCAGTTGAATGTTTTTTTCCTCGACAGTTATCCATAAATTTTAAATATGAATAACAACATCGCGAGGTATAAAACGACAATGGGAGCGAAAAGAGTAATGTTGAAATGACTATTTTCACTAACTTATGACAAATCTGAAGATGTGATAAAGGTTCCAAGTTAAGTTTAACAGTGCAGAGGTGTAACTAGTACATCCACATTTCGCCGAGCATATTACAGTCCCATGATGTGATAGGGAACAAGCCAAACACTATACTTGGCACAATCGAGACTCCGGGCTAATACTGAGCATTTCATGATACCCATATCACTTTACTCGACCCGGGGATCGAACCCGAGACCTCAGTCCAGCAGTCTTTCCACGTACGCAATTACAACTGCGCTACCAAGATATAATAAATTATTACCTATATAACAATTAGTGAAATATATATAAATGGGAATTAATATAACATAATGTTTACCTGCACCCGATTTTATTTGCAATAGAAAATTGCCAACAATAACAATTTCAATATTTTATAATGTAATTTTCTTATATTAAAAAAACTGTTCACATCTCTATTCACTTTTATTTTGTTAGTTAAACTGTATTATTTTTTAAATAAACTCTTGGGAAACGCTGACACATTATCCATAAATAAGAGGTAATTAAATGTCGTGAACGTTGGTATCCCCATAATGTGTATTATGCAGCCATGTTAAATTTACCTAAAATTGTCATGCACAGCTAAATATCTAAACAGCGGCAAATGACATTTAAACAACTTCCGAATTTGACTAGGTAATACAAGAAATTTAAAATTGGTTTTAAATATATTTATTTTACTTCTGCAGCAAGGAATGCCTTGACAAAGGGTAGACTATCAATATTTTACAATTATTTTTAAGAAACTTAATAAATACTTACGTATAATTGCTACTTACGAATAAAACATTATATTTTCATATTTTCGCTTATTTAGGCTTTTACAGCCAAGAAGACTGCAATGCACCATATTCAACACGTTTTAAACACTTAAATACGACACGAAATGTATTCAAACACAATATATAATGATATATTTCTACAATCACGGATAAATATTTCGTTGACATTCAGACTAACTGGCCAGAACTAAAAAGGCCCAACCAAAAAGTTGTGAAACTCAGATAGTGACAGCAATTAGTATATCTATTCCTATTGCTCTTAGCTTTTTCGTAATAAGTGCATCCTGCTCTTTCTGGGAATTATAAAAGGAATGTCAGCCCTGTGTTGCCATAGGTGTTTACAGGCGTGAGTATTTATATATATATATATCCCCGAAAGGGTAGGCAGAGGTGTAACCAGTACACCCACATTTCACCGAATTTCGGTGCTATAATGTGATAGGGGGTGAGCCTATTGCCATACCGGGCACAGGATATATATGTATATGCGTGTTTATTATGCGTAGTAGTACACTTAACTTGGAATCTTTATCACATCTTCAGATTTGTCATAAGTAAGTGAAAAGAGTCATTTCAACATTACTCTTTTCGCTCTCATTGTCGTTTTATACCTCGCGATGTTGTTATTCGTATTTAAAATTTATGGATGACTGTCGAGGAAAAAAACATTCAACTGAATCAGACGAGTGACAGTCACCAAAATTCAACTGAATAAATAAATATAACAGTATTGGGGTTATTTTTAACCACCTTCAAAAAAAGAGGAGGTTCTCAATTCGTCGGAATCTTTTTTTAGGTATGTTCCCCGATTACTCGAAGACGCCTGGACCGATTCGAGAATAAATTTATTGTTCACTTGTAATATTATAATATTATGTCTGTATATCATAAAATTTTAAAATTTATCTTAACATGAAACACGCACACCTGAGATTTCAAGAACTGGGTAAAATAATGTTAGTTGGTAACCCCATAGAGTTCACCTGTCCCTTTCGGGTGCACGCCTATGCCTCATTTAGTTGTATATACTATATCTATGTATGGCAAGGGTGCAGCCTTGTCTGTAGTATAACCAGGAGTCAATTAAAAAGTCAGCAAGTAGACGTGACGAGGCCAAAGTCCTATCTATTTCACGTCCATGCGGGAGCGAGCCCAGTCTTTTTCCGTTCGGGCAGCCGAAACCATATCTGAAATAGTAGCTTAACACTTAACTTAGCAAATATTTAAAAAAAATTATTTGACTAAGAATTAATAGATAAATTATTTAAACTACAAATAAAACTTTTAGAGTAGAGCATATTTTTTTTACGAATACTGTATATGAATAATTTTCACAGATGACAACACTCAATTTGTATTTGAGATCTTGTCTTGACGCTATTGCTATCAACAAAATTATGCCTTTAAAATTAACAAATTGTGATTTTAAACATGTGATTACCTAGTGGTCATGTGTGTTTTATTGTTTTTAAACAGGGAAGTGTCGAAAAACTGTACAACAACAGCATGACAGAGCAAATTGAATTGGATGGTTCCAACCTCTGCATACCTGAGGATGCTTTTGAAAAGTTCCAAGCTGTCTCAATGTATGAAGAAACTGAGTATATTACTCTAACAAATGTAGTGCCGACACAAATACCTGAGAGTTGCGTTGGCGATGATACTGCAATGACTTCGAAGGACGATACAGTGGTAGAATTGAATACCGACAATGATGTGTATGTAAACACTAAGTGCGACGATGGCGAATTACTAAGCCCGCCCAAAGACGACCCGGCTACGAATAATGACGATGGAAATATTACACAGCCACTTTCTGAAGATTTAAATGAGCCTAACGTCACATCTAAACATGGGAAGAAGAGGGGTAGAAAAAAGAAAAAGACAAATGAAAGTAGTGATATAGTGAGTGAAAGTCATAGTGTATGTGAGAACATTTTAGACAATACTAACGGCCCATCAGAGAGTATTGAGGATATTCAAAATTTTATTCAAAGCACGGATCCAGCAAGTGCACAAAAAAAACGAGGCAGACGACCGAAAAGTTCCAATATTTCATCTGATGAGTTATCCTCATCCATCAGAGATTTGTCTAAAGACAGCATTAATGATACATCGGTGACATCTTTTAACAAAGAACCAGATAATTCATCTGAAAAAAGACCATATAGAAAAAGAGGTAGACCATCTAAGTCTCATGAAAATTCAATAACTACACTGTCATCATCTAATGAAGATGAAGTTACAATAGTAGATTACACTGAGCAACAGGTATTAAGTGGCAATAGTGATTCATCTAAAAAAATACTGAAAAGGAGGGGTAGACCTAGAAAAATACCACATGAAGAAAAAACAGTTCAAATAGAAATTCTGAGTACAGTGGATACTTCCAAATCAAATGACATTCTAGATTCATTACCAGAAGTAATTTTAACTACAAAATCAAAGAAAAAGGGTAGGCCAAAGAAAAAAACAAATATGGAAACTATAGAAATACAAAATGAAAGTCAAAATGAAAATAATGTTTCATCTCATAATGATTCTTTTGATTATGATGATGATGACATATCTTTAAGTAATTTAAGCAAAATGAATCATCAAAAAACTGATCTTGATGAAAGTATAGATAATGAGGATAAAATACAATTACAAGATCTTCTAGATAATGATAATAACATTAAACTTGAAGATAATGAAAACCATCTCAGTCCTATTAAAAAGCGAGGTAAACCTAAAAAAGACCATACAGAGTCTGCCACCCAGGCCATGAATAAATTAGAACTACAGAAAGATAACCTTGACAACAGAGTAGCTGATGAGGATAAAGATGATGGGGATGATATATCTCTCAGCCAGTTTAAGAAAACTTTAAACACAAACGATGAAGTGGCAAAAGCTAAAGACACTTCAGATACTAATATTATTGAACAAACCTCTCAGCCCCTCACCCCTCCAGTTCAAGAAGACAGTAGCTCTGTAAAAACTGACAGCCAAATACAAAGTCCAGGAAAGCGGAATTCTAAAATGCCAATTATGTCTGACTTTGAATATAATTTAGACAGTATTGTGAATGAAAATAATGAGATTGAACCAATAGATTCACAAAAAGATGATGCAGAATCTCTCTTGGTAGAAGATGTTTCAAAAAGACCAATACGAAAAAAGGTTAGGCAGACATTACAGTACCATGAAGAATCAGATGAAGATCCTTTTGCTAATGTGGAACTTTCTGATGATGAGCCTAGAAGGGGAAGAAAGGGAAGAAGATATAATTCAGATGATGAGTACTTCCCTGGAGATGTAAGAGAACCAGCAACACCAAGTTCATCTGACAGTGAATCAAACAAAGAATTGGACAGTGATAAAAAATCTAGGAAAAGGAAAATTTCAAAGAAGTTAGACAGTCAGTCCCCAAGAAAGAAAGGAAGGAAGCCAAATGCAGAGAAGACTGTAGAAGCAGGGAAATCACCAGAGATTAAAACTGATTATGGTTTAGTAAATGATATTGAGGATAGCCTGCATTCATCAGTCATCAAAACAAACGATGAGCCCTCAAAATCATGGGGTACCACAAAAGAATTTGAAAGTTTCCTAGCGAAAAAGATTCAAGGGACCAACTTAAAAATTAAGAAAGTGTCATCAACTGAAAATGCAGATGCAATAACTCCACTACAAATACCTACTATTGATCCTAATGAGCCAAAAAAGACTATAGAGATGTGTACTCAGACCACAAAAATAACAACAAGTAATATTGATGTACAAACTAGCTGTCCCTATGATATCCCGATGAAAGAAAGTATCACTTTAACCGCAGAGCAATCAGCGAAATCATGTGAATTCCTAAGAAGTATAGTAAATACAACAACAGAACTTGGAAAACTATTGACACAAAAATCGGAAGACTTTATTAAAAAGAAGATAAATACTGACCATGTCACAGATACACTTAAGATGGATTACTGTGTCAGAAAATCATTTTTATTATTCAAATTGGCCAAACATAATCTGACACAGATGGAAGAAGATTTGGCCAAACAATATGAACAGTTTCTCATTGAAAATGATTTAACGAAGTACAGAGAAGAACCCAAAAAAATTATACCAACAGTCAAAGCTGATAGCGATAGTGACTGTGAGATTGTTGAAGTACCAGTTGTTGAAGAAGTAAAAAAAACTTCAAAATCATCAAAATCCGTTCGTAAAATTAACCCTAAAACTGTCTTCCTTAACAAAGAATTGTCAATTAAGATTGCAAAAAAACCCTCTGATGATAAGAAAATTAACATTAAAGGAAAACATACTGTTTGGATCAATGACTCAGTAATGGTAAAGAAAGTAAAGCCTACCCAGTCTTTTTTAGCCCAGGACAGCCGAAATAAAAAACCTCCTGATCAAAATTATTTTGTTACCGCAGAAATGGTAAGTGATTTTTTTGAAGATTATAATCGTAAAAAATCATTGGCCACATGTGCGTTATTTACATCACCTGACTGGCTTAAGGTGAACAGCAATTATATATGTAATTATTTTGTGCTGAAACAAGATATTACTTCCCGCATCACGAGTAATGAAACAGTAACTTTTGTATTAAATGGTGCCAATCCTAGTACTAGCACTACTAATACAAATCATAATATGAATATAGTAAAAAATATACTGGAATTGTCTGAAACACCTTGTCCAGAGAGATTATTGACATTGTGCACTGATGTGCTACGGAAACTTATGCAAATATCAAATAATGGAATAAAGACTATGGTCCCAATGAATGATCAACATCCGGATAAAGTTTTACAAAAGAAACCAAAAAGTCTGTTTGAGCTTTGCTTAAATGTTTTTAATTTAATGATAAATAATACCAAGGATGAAAAATGCAGCTATGAGAGTAGGCATATCTTACATATAAACAAATATACCTCTGTAAAAAATACAGTATTGACTTTAAAAACACTTTGTCTCCAAAAAATGAGAAAATTGATGTTAGATTCTGCTGTATCTTATGATTTTATTTATAAAAGTCAAGGTGAAGATTACCAAGCAACTAACAATTGCGACGATAACAATGAGTGTCTTATAATAAAACAGTTTGGAAATGATGCTCCTAATCATTATAATATTTACCCATCTATAAAACAGCAAGGAAGAGAAGTTAAGTCTTTGTTTTCTCTTTGTGTTGAGACTATTTTCTGTAACATAAATGTCCCCAATAAATATGTTGAGCCTATTTGTCAAAGAAGTAGAGATTGCAAGAGACAAATTATACAGCCTCAGATAAAACAACATGCAAGAGAAGTTAAGTCTTTGTTTTCTCTATGTGTTGAGACCATTTGCTATGCCATTGGTGGCCCCATTAAATATGTTGAGCCTTTTTGTCTAAGTAAAGATTCCAAGGAACAGGCTATGCATTCTGAAATAAAACAATATAGACAAGAAGTTGAGTCTTTATTTTCACTTTGTGTTGAGTCTATTCGTTTTGTCATGGATGGTTCCAATAAATGTGTCATACATCCTAAAATAAAACATGTACATGAGAATAATTCGTTTTCATCTCTTTGTCCTAAATCTATTCACATTACAAATAAAGATTCCATGAAAAGAAATAAGCACCCTGTGATAAAATTATGTGGAAAGGGTATTAAGTCATTATTTTCTCTGTGTGTTGAGTCAATACAAATGACCCAAAAAAAACATTATAAAAAAAAATACATTCAAGTATCACCTACACAGCTTCATATACCTAAATCCTTAAAGCAAATAAGTTTCAAAAATATCTTAGGTTTACTTTTCAATCAAGAATATTTTATGATACATAGAAGTCCAGCTGAAATAACTCAAACATTATATATTAATGATGAATTGGCTGAAGCCTTTACCATTAATAGTGTAAATACATTGTCAGAAGAAGCATTTCATAATCTTCAAAACACTGTAGAGGATCCTTATTATGAAGATTTCGACAATGAAGAATCTTATTTAAATAATGATGGTTTTGAAGTTTCTTACGAAGGAACTGAAGAGCTTGGTGGAGATGACAACAACTGGGCATCACAAGTGCAAATGAAAGAACTTAGATCTTGTGTTAACATCAATAACACAGCTAATACACCACCTTCAAATTGCGACGGATTAAGTACTACACATGTTGTGGCCATAAAATCGGAACCTATAGAAGATGTATTAGAAAATGTGCATGATTCAATAGTGGTAAAAATTGAACCTGTAAATGAGTTGGATGAAATGACCATGATACCTGACAGTGTCATCACGAAATCAGAAGTGTCAGTCAGCTCTCACGCGCCTGATGGAGCCGTGCATCTAGTTAATCGCAGCTACTCTGTTGATACTTTTGAAGAGTTCGTTCGTAGAAATAAAATAATTCAGTCTCTAAATGATAGTACTGGTGATGAAGTTTATAGTCAAAGTAGTTTAAGAGTACGTAGACAGTTTGAACCAGACTATGATGGAGAAAATGATGCTGTTGATGGCTTGCTTGTCCCGCATGCCTTTACAAATATATACAATGCAAAAGATTGTCTAATGGAGAGTAGTTCTGATGAAGTCAGTGCTGAAAAAAATATGGGGAAAAAGAAACCTGTTAAACGTAAGGTAAAACCAAAAAAGACGGCTTCAAAAACAGTTAATAAAGACCTTGCGAAAGAAAAATCCAGGTTGGAAGCTAGTGAAATCGATGAGTTTACTAGAAAGATGAAAGATAGAATACAACAAGAAGAAATCGAAAACCATTCCTCCGAATCGGAGCTGGAAGATTTGCCTCTATCAAAAAAAAGAAATAAAGGTAATGTTAAAGAAACCAATAAAAAGTCAACACCTGAAAAGTCTGCAAAGGACGTAATACAATGTAATGATGTCGATTCTACGGAGCAGGGAAACAATTCCCACATGTCTACCAATTTAAATAAGGTCGCAACGAAGAGTTCTTGTTCTAATTCTGTCGAACAAAATGATTCATTAAACAGTAAAGTCAAAATAAAAAATCATAGAAAAAATAAATCTGATGCCTTTGAAGGTCCATTAGAACTTTTAGAGTGTGAACCAACTATCCATGAAAACAGCAACGATGATTTTGTTAATTCAGCAGAGCAGTTAAGCGAGTCTATTAACGTTGCTTTAAGCGATCCTAAGAACGATGATTTAAGCAAGCCTAATAATTATACAATTGGCAACAATGTTCCTAAAGAATCTATGACAAATAAAGAAGGCATAGAAATCGTTGACCGTTGTGGTTGGTCCTGTTATCCTATTAACACAGAAGACACAAAATTGTATCAAGAACCCTTTATATTGTTGGATAAGTTGCCTGAATCTTTTGTTCAAACATATTTGGAATATCAAGAAATCACTGAACAAAATCAAGTGGACAGAGAAATAGACAGGTGAGCAATATTCGGTTGGTATATGTCGCTTCATGTTTAATTACAGGTCCGCCCTTTTTTTTTGTTTTCGCGGGGAAAAGCGATTTATCACTACCGACACGCCGGGGGGGAGGCGGGACGGTTATGTTGAGCTCGCCGGCCTTACAACCCAGCGTTAAGCCGTCCGGGAGAGATGTTGACATCCGGACGACCGCTGGGCCGAGTCCCTAACAAATTACCTACACCGGCAATACCAACTAAAAACCCCGCGGTGGCCCTCTTCGGCGCATAAGAGGCGGTCCCGGGCTCACAGGACGAGAAGCGCCCCATTTTCGACCGCCACTGCGCTGTGCCGCCTTGCGGCCCGTCTCCAAGTGGGGGGGGGGGGGCTCAGAAGCCCCCGCGCACCGAAGGACGCCCTCGGCGTCTACGGCAGCAACGAGGCCAACCACCCGTGCTGCTGTTCATCCCGGGGTCGCCCGGCGTGCCGACGAAGTAAATACAAAATATAATTTTAAACTATGTACAAACAAAATTCGACACACCGAAATGGGCGCTACGACAGTCCCCCGCTGCGCGCCCGCGACCCCTGATGACCCCTATTAGTCGCCTCACAGGTCTGCCCTGTGAAACGGGGCCGTTTTAAAAAAAATCTCATGATATCCCCCGTTTTTTGTAAGAAACAACTACTTGGGGTCGTGGGCACACTCTTCAAGGCTGTCATAGCGGTCATAGCAGTTCGTGTGACCTTGTGATGGACGGATAGTATAGGTGGGCAGGTTTCTTCGCTGCCGTCGATGCCGAAGGCTTTCTTTGGTGCAGGCGCCCAGATCTCCATCTCCCGGGTTGCGGAATGCTGCGTCATAAGGAAACCCAATATAGCCATTTCGATTACCCTCGAGGTGGAGCGTTATAAAATACTTTCCCTGCGACACCAAAAAAATGCTTTAATTATAGGTATTATTATCAAAGTCGTTTGAAAGTGGTAGAGCCACGCTGTGGACATATTTGTCTGCAGCATGAATGGGCCGGCTCGACCGGCGTAGTACCACTGTCTCACAGAAAACCAACGTAAAGTGACAGTTTACTGTCGCGTTTCGTATGGTAAGTGAGATATCCGGAGGCCCAGATTCCCCCTTCCCTTCCCTAATCCCTATTCCTGTCCTTTAAGGCCGACAGCGCATACATGATACTTTTGGTATTGTGGATGTTCATGGGCGGTGGAGATCACTTAACATCAGGTGATACACATGCTCGTTTGTCGGACTATGCAATAAAAAAAAAAAAAAAAGTCGGGTTTATCACTTTTACAGGTTGGCGAATGTAAATTCATTAAATAGAACTAGCAAAGATAAAGCAAAAATTAAACCATTAATACGAAGTAATGTTGGCGCTGTCGATAATAATAAAACAAGCCAAATAGATGCATGTTCTTTGTTTGAGAGCACCAATGCTTCCGAGCAAGCTCATGAATTCGCACCTTCGGATGATGATGAAGCGAGTATTGATACCGAGTTAGCGCCCCCCGTAAGTAAAGAATACAGTTTCATGTACTTACTAATATGCGTTTATTATATTGTAAATTATATGTTTATCCATCTTTATACTAATAATAATTTTCTATTAATTATATTTATTGAAACATAATTATATTCGAGGTAATTTTTATGATATAAAATACCTAAGCTCTTTGCCACTGATTTGTTTTTTTATTATTATTAGGTACCACAAAGACATGGTGAGAACACTTTAGCGAAAAGTTCCCTCATGGATGACGACAGTGAAAATGAAGGGAGAAGTGTTAGTCCTCAGACATCCCATAAAATCAAACAAGAGCCTACGGATGATGCGCCGATAATAAAACGCCCAGGACCAAAGTCAAAGACGAGAGTAGAAGGACCGAGAATACCCGACGGTGAATTGGTTTTGACTGCTGATAAAATGATGCAGGAAGAACTGACACTGCTGCATGCACCGGTGACATTGAATTCCATTGAAGTGAAACATACGGCCGAAACTACACATAAAGAACCTGGTAGCAAAACTAGAAGCGTAAGTAACAATATTGTAATATACGAGTAAATGTATAATGTAATAGATATCATTTTCATCAAGATATGGCAGTCATGGCATAAAATACATAATTTAAATTTTTTTTAGTGCCTTGATAGGCAGACAAGCAGATGGGCCACCTGACGGTAAGTAGTCACCGTCAACCATAGACTTCTGCAATCTCAGGGCACAGCAAAGCCGCTGCCTACTGTTGAAATATTATTCCTATACAGTAAAATTATCTATAATGTTACAAATATATTTGAAGATTGTAATGTTAATAGTAATTCACAATTGTGAAAAGTTCTAGTTGTTTCTGTATATTAGCAAGCTTGGCATTTGCGATCAAGCATTACTTAAATCTATCGTATTGTCATTTGGATGTAAAAAAAATATATAAAACATTTTTTCCTTTTTTAATTCATTTATCACCTTTTTAGAAACAGCCTAGAAAAGTATACCCACGAGTTAAATCCGAGGAGGATTCCTCATCAGAAGAAGAGAAACAATGGGTTAGCACTAAGGAAAAACTTCTGAAGAAGTTGAAAAAAGCACCAGATGCAAGGTACTCATTGTACTTGGCCTGTTTCTATCAACAAATGAAAGTTCATTATGGTATAAGTTTCTTGTTTGAAAATCATACTAAAAATGTGCATTATAGAATTAAAACAAAATCTGAATTCAATAAAATAAAAAACCCATCATGTTTTCTAAAATTGTTTTTTATCAGTATACATTTTCTCTAACTTAGCTTAGCGAAGAGCAGCCAATTGCACAATTCCTAACAAGCATATAGAGCAGGAGAGGCAACCTGTGGCTTTTTGAAGGATTATTTGTGGCTCTCGATAAATGTACTTGAGTTTTCATTTTAAAAAAATATTATCTTTCTGTATGTGTTCAATATGTCTTTTAAGTTACTGACAACAAATATGAAAGAATAGTGCAATGTTGTAATTTTATTATTCAAATTCAATACACATATTTTGCACTTTTATATATGTTTTCAATAAATATACCTTACATACCTTTACATATATAATTGCGGCTAGCGAAAAATTTCAAATTTAGAAAAATGGCTACTATCAATGCAGCTTGGCCACCCCTTATAGAGTTTCAAATAAATTACTTTTTTCAGTGCTAGCGACGCTAAACGTGCAAAAATGGTGACAGAATTTATAGAAAAACGTGGCGAGTGTTCCGATTCGAGGAAAGTCACGCGAGGCAAATATCGAGGATCGAGAAAGAAGTTTTTGGAACGAGAGAAACAATTGAAGTATGTTTTCTTTTAATCTATAACCAATGCTGACTGCCTCGGTGGCGTAGTTATAATTGCGTACGCGGTACGACTGGTGTGCTGATGTCTCGGGTTTGATCCCCGGGTCGGGTAAAGTGATATTGGGTTTTTCTATCACGAAATATCTGGCATTATGCCCGGTATGGCGATCATCCCCTATCACATTATGAGACCTTAATAAATTCGGCGAAATGTGGGTGTATTAGCACCTCTTCCTACCCCTTGGGGGATTATAAGCGTGAGTGAATATGTATGTATGTATAACCGATCTGTAATAGTAAACCTGAAGCAGAAAGTGCTGGAGCAATATATTTTTTAATTGACTTAAAAAGGAAGCAAGCGCGTGTTCTTTGTTTATTTTCGTCGTGCATATTTTTTTTTAAATCGCGCATGTCCTCTAGTATATTGATTTCAAATATTACTTTTATTAGAAAGTTTGGTCGTCACAAAAATAAATTTTTTATGATTTTTTCATATTCATAAAAACATTTACTACGTCTAAATAGGGTATTGTCAAGAGAGCTATATGGAGAATCATCAACAGACTCTTATCCACGTAAGAAATATATGCCCATGAATTACAAGGGACGCAGGAATATTAGGAAGGTCATAGATAAGAAATCACTGGAACGGAGCACCGTTAAAGCCATTATGGAAGAATTCGAAAGAAAACGCAGATTGAATGATAAGCAAAACAAATTGGTGAGTGTTGAAGATCATTGTTTTTTATATTTCTAGCATATTAAAGTTGCTTTTGGATTATTGGGCTTGCGTTGTGCTGTGCTGAGGTCTTGGGTACGATACCCGGGTCAGGTAAAGTGATATTGAGTTTTTTTATTGAGAAATACTCAGTATCAGCCTGGAGTCTGGAATTGTGCCCGGTATGGCGATAGAGGCTCACCCCCTTTCACATTATGGTACCGTAATATATACGGCGAAAAGTGGGTGCACTGGTTACACCTCTGCCTACCCCTTCGGGGATTACAGGCGTGAGTGTATGTGTGTAGTGTGTTATGATTGTATGTATATATTAAAGTTGCAATATAATCTATAGATATATATAAAAATTTTGCTTGAATATGTTTGAGTCCACAAAACTCAAAAACTAGTCAATAGATTGACTTAAAATGTCGACAGTTGCTTGCTTTTTTTACCCAAGAATGTTTATACCATAGACATGAGATAGAGAATGAACTGAGCAATATCACTACAAAATTGACCACTTTGTAAAAAGAGACAAATCGACTGTGCGGCAAATACCTATCTCTTCGCCCTTGCAAGTATGTGTCGTAGACCAAACAAAATTCTAGAAAACGACAACTGCTGGCCGCACCTCCGCTTTATCTCTCTCACATTTTTCTATTCATGTGTTACTTCTGACAACCAATTGAACTTCATTAACTGACAAAATACCCTAGAGAAATAGAATCGGTAAGCAGCGGCTCTGCTGTGCTCTGGCATTGCAGTAGTCTATGGGCGGCGGTGACTACTTACCATCAGGTGGCCCGTCTGCTCGTCTGCCTATCCAGGCACTAAAAAAAAATCACAGAACAATGACTTGACAATTTTCATCATGTCGTTTTTTGTTTTAGAGAGCCCATCTCGGCTGCGAAGAGAACGTGAACGTTCTGGTGATAAACGACGAGGTGTGTCTCGAGTATGACTTCGAGGAAGACCGGCCAGCAGTCACCATCCATGCGTTCTTCACTAAAGTTATGAAAGCGCATCAGGTAATTCATTCAAACATAAAATCTCTAACCTCTGTAGCACAAGGACACCGGTTTTTGTTATCCTGGCACGGCATTGTGCACACACTGCACCTAATGTAAGCGCAGTGCCGTCCAATTAGAGTATCGAGTAGCGAGAGACAATCCATCTGCCATTACTCCACTACTACTACGCCATGGGCAAAAAGGTGAACAAGCAGTCGAGGGTCTAGTGTCAGAGTACTAAAAGGTCGCAAAAAGGCCAAACATCGAACAGACCATATCATATCCATACCATATCTAGACCCTCGACAAAAACAGATACATTTTCATTACAGAACTAATTTGCCATTCTGGGATACAAAAAAAAATAGCTTTATTTATTTTTGGAAACCCTAAAAGATTGTTCTAGATTATTTTGTATGTCTACCCAGACGCCTTAGAAACAAGGCCATTCTGATAATTATCAGGGCAGCCCTATATAAATATGTGATGTGTTGTGGTACAGTACGAAGGCGTGAAGTTCATGTGGGACGCGTGCTTCGAGAGCCTGGACAAGATGGAGGCGGGGCACCCCGGCGGCGGCTGCATCCTCGCGCACTGCATGGGGCTCGGCAAGACGCTGCAGGTCCTCGCGCTACTGCATACCGTGAGTTTTTTTTTAGTGCCTCGATAGGTAGACGAGCAGACGGGCCACCTGATGGTAAGTAGTCACCGCCGCCCATAGACTTCTGCAATGCCAGGGCACTGCAAAGCCGCTGCCTACCATTAAAGTACTGGAACTCATACCTACATTACTTTTTAATTAACCTCTCAAGCATCACAAGGACACCGGTGTTCGGAAAAAGGTAATAAGTAGTGAGTAAAAATACAATACGACTGCCTCGGTGGCGTAGTTGTAATTGCGCATGCGTTACCACTGTTGCTGTGCTGAGGTCTCCTCGGGTTCGATCCCCGAGTCGGGTAAAGTGGTATTGGGTTTTTCTATCTTGAAATTCTCAGTATTAGCCCGGAGTCTGGAAACTGTACCCGGTATGGCGATAGGCTCGCCCCCTATTACATTATGGGACCGAAATTCGGCGATAAGTGGGTGTACTGGCTACACCTCTGCCTACCCCTTCGAGGATTACAGGCGTGAGTGTATGTGTGTATGTAAAAATACAAGCCAAAATCAACTTTATTTCCGTAAAATTAACGTTACAAATGCGCTTAAAACGCACGTCAAAGAATAGCGATGAGGGCCAGTATTTTTTTGTCCAGTGACGGGCTGCCGAATAATACGTCATGACTGAATGACGGTTATTAATTTTTGTTCATGAATCGAGCGTGTTGCCGTCTGTTTCCTTTCAGTTACCTACTCTAAAATTATACAATGACTTGAAGCTTTTAGCTATAGAATCATTATTTATACAAATATAGAATTGTTCGAAATTGTATACCTACATAAACAAAGTGCCACCCCTAAAAGGAAAATGTAGATTTATGTGCGTGAAAAAGGATAGCTACATTTTACCTCGAACCATACTTAAACATTTATTAAATTCCTCTATGAAAATACTATATTAATAATTGTCGATTCTTAATTTTCTGTACCAAGTTACATATTTACGGAATAACAAAGAATAAAAAAAGGAAAGCATTTGCTTCCGATGCTATAATATTATTAATTATAAATAAACGGTCACCGAGCAAGTATAGTAGTGACGCGTGTCTCTCGTTCCCTTAGTCGACTAGTGTGATGGCTCAGTCTCATTCAATACCCACAAAATAAAGTGTACAGCTCGTCTAAATTAATTTTCACTTCAAAAAAGCGCTTCTGGTGGCTTCTCTACTTCCTGTTACACACTTCCGTCCCTTTTCATGAAATCACTCCCAGTAATCGATAGTATTTTTTTATGTGTAACATAAAAAATGTTGTCTTCAAAAATAGCGTCTTAGTTTTTCTCCGTTGTCAAGTAGAAGTTTTTGACTTTCGCACAGTCAAAACTTCACTGACCTTATGTCATTTAAATAGGTTTTGCATGCAAACTTTATTCTTATTTGTTCTTTTGTGGGAACGGGATTTAGACCATTCATTTAAACCACTCGTTATACTGTAAATGTGAAATATTGTTTTAGGTATTGACACACCCGCAAGTCGGCATGAAACGCGTGCTGGTGTGCTGCCCTCTATCCACTGTACTCAACTGGGTCGACGAGATTCACAAGTGGATTGGGCCGGTCACCGACCAGCTTAAGGTGGGTTTGATGATATAGAAAGTAGTAGACTGCCTCGGTGGCGCGTGCGTTACGACCGCTGTGCTGAGGTATCGGGTTCGATCCCCGGGTCGGGTAAAGTGATATTGAGTTTTCATATTTAGAAATGCTTAATACTATCTCGGAGTCTGGAATTCAACTGGTATGGCGATAGACTCGCCCCCTATCACAACGTGGAACCGTAATGTATTCGGAGAAAAGTGGGTGGTTACACCTCTGCCTACCCCTTCGGGGACTACAGGCGTGAGTGTATATGTATGTAGAAAGTATTTCGCTGTAGCCTGCACCCTTGTAATCTTGAACGAGGGTGACCAATAACCATTGGATGGGCTGTCAGTTCACCTGCCTACGAAGGCTATAAAAATCCATTGTATTAATGGAGTATTCTTCTTGTTAGTCGTATGCTCCTGGCGGAGTGGTCATGGTCACGAATCGTCAAATATAGTTTCGGCTTTTGCGAGAACTAGCCATTTCTTTCTGTTTGTAACACTGCGTGTATATTTACTAGTAGTAGTAATGAAGTACAGAAGAAATAACAGTGTGTCACAACTCTTATTGTTGTGATATGATTTTTTTTTATTTTTATCGATCTTGCATATTTAAGGAAATCAATGTCAATATATTATAAACTTTTCTTTATTCCAAGCCGCGTAAATTAAAAAGGAAACTGCAGGTATTTGTGATACATATATCATTTTTCAAATCTGCTTCGTTTCAAAACCATAACGACTAAGTGTCATTTTTTAAAACATGTCTTCTTTTGGATATATATTTAGTTTGGCCGTCTGTGATCTTTTCCTGTAATCATACTGTATGATTCATACATGAATAATAATTAATACTTATACATGAAGAATGTACTCATGTGTTATAATGCAAATCAAATCATTTATTTAGTAAATTAGGCCACTAGGGGCACTTTGTGTATGTCAGGATTATTAAAATTTACCGGTGCTTCGGAAATTCCCAAAGGTCTGAGGAGAAGCACCAAGAAACTCAGCCGTAGGTCATTTGTATTTTTACCGTAGGCAGCGGCTTTGCTGTGCCCTGGCATTACAGAAGTCTATGGGTGGCGGTGACTGCTTACCATCAGGTGGCCCGTCTGCGTCTACCTATCCAGGCATCATGCCTATCATGACTACGAAAATTATATTACTATGATATATTTAAATAATTTTTTTTTTATTTCTGGCATAACGACGCTTATTTGAAAGCTATTCGATAATAACACAAAAATATGTCACTACCGCATCGAAACAACAATTTTAACAATAAATACTTACAGGTATTCGAACTATCAAAACTAAAGAAGACATACGAGAGAGCGTATCAATTAGAAGATTGGTACAACGGAGGTGGAATTTTCATCATCGGCTACGAGTTATTTCGGAGTCTATCGACCCTCGACCCTTGCCTGGACGACGTCCGACCCACGATAATAAAGAAAATACGCACCGCCCTGTTGGACCCTGGGCCAGACATCGTGGTGTGTGATGAAGGGCACCTGCTGAAGAATGACTGCTCGGTGCTCGCTGTGGCCATGAGTAGGGTGGCGACTCGACGTAGGATCGTACTGACCGGTACGCCGATGCAAAACAACCTCAGGGAGTATTATTGTATGGTGAATTTCATCAAGCCTAACCTACTGGGATCGTACGCTGAGTATTCTAATAGGTGAGTATCTGAAGCTTATAGTTAATTTTCTCGGATGAAGGTACAAGGCCTAGCGCTTTAGCGGCTGTTAAAGAGGCTGCGAGTTCGATTCCCGCACCGAGAAAAATGTTTCTGTCTAGATGCTGTGAGACCGAGAGTATAGTAGTTCTTGATTCCCATTACAGAATATATCTTAGTGTAATGTCTTATTGTGTGGTCAGGATTATATGGTGACTGTCAGGTGTATTTATTTATAGACCGTCTTATTGAACACAAATTAGAATATGAAATAGTGAATTTGTGGCAAGATAACGTATTACTGCAACCATTATTAACTTTAATTATTCTTAAATAGTATAAAATAAAGTCACTATTTTGTCTGTAAACGCAGGTCATGGATTTTAGTTAGTTCTTCTTTCACTGTCATTTGAAAGCATCCGTGGCGCAGTAGGCGAGTATCCGGATGTGAAACGAGAGGCTGTGGGTTGTATTCCTAAACCGGGACAAATGGATGTGTTACACACAGATATTTGTTTCAGGTTTGGGTGTTGTGGTGTGGTAGTCCCTCGTAGTTGTTGATACCCACGATACAGGTTTTAGCTAGTGTGGGGTCAGAACTATGTGTGAGACTGTTGGGTGTATTATTATTTATTAATGCCCGGGTGCTAGTCTTTATAAATATAATTCATCAGTACCTACGTGTGTTTGTCACCTAATTCCTCCTAAACGGCTGGACCGATTTGGATGAAATTTTATGTTTTCAATGGGTTCCTGGATGGATGGATTCCGGCAGGTTTCCGGGCAGGACAACGTCTGCCGGGCCCGCTAGTCTGTTATACAACAATTACCATATTAGTGACCTATGATTTTATTAATACAGATTCGCGAATCCAATAATGAACGGCCAGCACAGAGATTCGAGCCAGGAAGATATCAAGCTAATGAAGACAAGGACACATATTTTACACAAAGTGTTGGAAGGCTGTCTGCAAAGACAAGAGGCTTCTGTACTGTACCCTTATCTACCCAAAAAACACGAGTACACGGTGTTCATACCGCTCACCAAGTGCCAGTGGGATCTGTATAAGCATTACTTATACACATATTGCAAACACAACAAGCAGGGTATACTGAAGGACTTCCATATACTGCAGAAGATTTGGTCCCATCCTCTAGTCTTACACAACTTTCATACGAAGTTGAGTGATTATAGGAAAGCGAAAGGTATGTGTTAAATGAAGGTATATGCATTTTTTCTATTCGTTAAACTTAACTTCTATCTACTATAAAACGTCAGTTCAGCTACTTTTAAGCAAGAAGCAGATTTGTGTTCGTTGCAACCTGGGTTTTATTAATTTTATTTCAATGTGGTAGTTGCCTTTTGCCTGCATTAGGCCAGCGTGGTGGACTAAGGCCTAACCTCTCTTATGAGGAGGCCTGGGCCCAGCAGTGCGACAATGTTTAATACAGGGCTACTATTATTCATTATTATGGTAGTTGCCTTGATTTGTATTTCCTTACACTAATTAATATGATCACGTCAACCAAACTCTATTATTAAAATTATATAAATCCGCAAAAAACAAACAATTTAGCCGCATTACAAAGGACAATGGGCGAATTTGTATGAGCCCTGTCCCCACACACCAACAGAGACCATACATATACATTATTATTAAGTGTACTATAAAAACTCTTACCACATCATTTAAATTTAATAAATCAATGGAGATTCCTTACAAAATAAAAAAAAACATAAATTAAAAATGTTCTTAGTAAACACTGCTATTTTATTGCATTTTTTTACTATTTTGACATACTTCTAATAAATATATAAAGAAATATGGTCGCGTAACATTTTGTTACATTTGATAGACAATTTCACCAGGAACTGTTCGCCAAGTAACTAAACCTTAGGAACTACCAATAGCTAAAACAGCTTGTTTGGATATTTGAGCTTAGAACCTTTGGCATATTTATAGTACAAAATCTGATGTTGATCTGATGATGGTAGGGAAAGGAAAGATAAACTGGATCTTGGAAAATGTAATAGTTAGAGACGTCTTGTTTGCTCGTATAGGTTTAGTACTCTGTGTAATTGCAGAAGTTAAATCTTTCCATAACAGATGATAGCAATATCAAAAATGTTATCGGAGCTCGTGAACTACATTAGTTAAAAACGTCCCGTTTGGACATAAACGTTTAAAATCCTAGGCAATTACAGAAACACCCTACATACGTGGTGCAACACGACCGCCATTCATAGCATGGATGGCATAAATACTTTTTAGTACTTTGTTTTAACAAATATCAAAAAAGATTTAAAATAAAGATTGTCTTATCAAAAACTATTCATTTATGGTTGTTCTTATTTTTTGCATATATTTTTAAAATAATGATATCAGACGAATTAAAAACATAATACTATTTTATTATAATATTGACTAACGACCCCCCGGGTTTGCACGATTGTTGTCAACCTTTGGAGATAGGTACATGTCAATGTGAACTCTTTCTAGATCATTTTAAAATCATAGTGCATTATTTTGATTTAGCCCTTATGGTTTAGCCGGAGTAAGTTTTTTTTTTGGCGCGGCAATGTGACCACACTGCACCTGATGGTAAGCGCAGTGCCGTCCAGATAGAGTATCAAGTAGCGAGAGACAGTAATGTAATCACCCGAAAATATAATTAGACGATACGATTATCAAACGTTGATTTTACTGTACATTCTACAAATATAATTTGTAAGTATTAGGTATACATTTAAACCTTCGGGAAAAATATACAAATGATAATT
Organism: Laothoe populi; assembly: GCA_905220505.1. NCBI lineage: Eukaryota > Metazoa > Arthropoda > Insecta > Lepidoptera > Sphingidae > Laothoe > Laothoe populi. Next base: position 5,096,894 of record HG992165.1, read on the forward strand.
ATCATGTCGAGGCTGTCGAAAGGGCTTATACATCCCTCTCCTATCAGATCTCGATTCAGATATAGTATCACAATGCAATCGTGTGATAGTTCAGTAGAAATAACACAAGTTATTTAACACTGTTAAATAACTTGTAATAACTTCAGAGTTTATTAAACTACTGCCAGTTCCGAATGCAGTTATCCTATGGAGAAGAACTGGCCAGAAACTCCATGGTCGCGTTTTCGTGCAAGAAATCCCCGTTTTCTCCCATCCCCGTTCTTCAGGGTGTTCCACTCGCAATGCGGAATGACCTTAGTGTCCTAGGTATGGATATCCGCTGCGATCTTAATCCAAGGAGTCACATCGAGGGCGTAATATCCGCCACCTCCTGCAGGGTCGGAATCCTGAACAGGGTGCGGCGGTTTTCACGCCCGGTCAGCTCTACCGCTTATATAAAGCGCAGGTGCGGCCGGGAATGGAATACTGCTCGCACCTCTGGGACGGTTCAGCAAAATACCTTCTTGATGCCTTGGGTGGGTTGCAGCGGCGGGCCATCCGCATTGTGAATGATGCATACGTGAGTAACAGTCTGGAGCCGCTACAGCTGCGCAGGGATATTTCCTCGCTTAGCGTGTTCTACCGTCTGTATCATGGCGAATGCTCTGAAGAATTGTTTGATCTTATCCCATCCTCTCCCTTCCATACCAGAACCGCGCGTACTGGATTGAAAGAAAGAAAAGATTTTTTATTGTCGGAACGTTAAAACATTAAAAAAATGCAAAAAATATAATAATAATAATGGATCCGACTATGGGGGTCCCTATTCAGCTGCATGCGGCAGTACAGGCTAACCCATACTGCAGCGCTGGTTTTCGATAGAACTCAACCAGTGACGTACACATGTTATACAAAATAAAAACTCTTAAAAACTAGCCAGTATTAAATATAACCTAGTAACAAAAATAAACCTGAATTAAGCGTAATTTTGCGGAGCCACAGCTTCGTGGTATCTACTACCCCGGCCCGAACCAAGAGGTTCGCAAACTCGTATTTTTGCCGCACCATCAAGCTGTGGAACAGTTTGCCAGCTACCGTGTTCCCTCCTTCCTATGATCCTGGGTCCTTTAGGCGTAGTGTGAAGGAGCTAAACAGCAGGCTGGCATGATTATGTTGAGTAGCGATGGATAGACTGTCTCTTGCTATTCTATCTAGAGGTGAAGGTGTGGTCACTTTGCCGCGCCAGCATAAAAAAAAAAGTTGACGAAGCATTCGTTAGGTCCCCCGTAGTCTCGTTGAGAACGCGAGTCGCTACCGCAAAACTGCAACCTTGACGGTTTTATGTAAGACAGCGGTAACATACCAGTTGAGGTAGGCCATTCAAGCTGTAGAAAAAAAATGATTATAATGTAGCTCTACCACCTATATACTATGTTATAGCACGGCGTTATTTAGTAAAATCAGCCAAAATTAATTTTTCTATATAAAACAAAAATGTGAATTTAAAAAAAAACTCAATACTTTTCGTTGTTGTGGTCATAACAAAAAATCATCACCTTGCTAAGATTAATCGATTGAGACCATTTTCAAACCTGTTGACGGGTGGGGACACTTGACCCATTGTCCTTTGATGGAAGGAGTAATTGTCAAATAAAAGAATTCATTATGGTTAGTGTGACGTCACCGCCATTACTACGCATACACTCCCATATTATATGTTTTCTTATTTTTATGCGAATATTACAGAATGAAATTTTACAGATTTAATCGCGATTTATTTATTAACATCGGTTTAAAAAAGTAAAATAAACTGCGATCAAATCCGTAAAATTAGCTTATTTCAATCAATTTTGAGGCCGTTATGATAGAAGACAATTACCCTATTATTTTTCAGAGGAGAAACTAGAGGACGACCTGGCTGCAGAAGACCTGACAGTTGAAGATATAAAGCCTGCTGACACTGAAGTGTGGTGGCTGCAATACCTCGACGGTGGCAATATGCTCGAAACATTAGAAAGCTCCAATAAATTCGTGGCTGTATTCCGCATACTGACAGAGTGCGTCGAGTTGGGCGATAAAGTGTAAGCAGACATTTATATTGACGTCCGTTTAAAAGGCCGTTAAGTGACATTTTAGCAAATTTGTTTTATATACCCAAGTTCCACAGCCTCGGTGGCGCAGTAGGCGACTAGCCGGCTGTGAAACGAGAGGCCGTTGGTTCGATTCCCACACCGGGACAAATGTTTGTGTGACAGACAGATAATTGTGTCCGGGGTCTGGGTGTTGTGAGACCGTGCGTCTCTCGTAGTCCCTGATGCACAACACAAGACTCGTATTTTTGTGTGTGGTCGGGGTTATATGTGTGACTGTTGGGTGTGTTGGGTGACTGTAATAAAGAAACTTTTTCTATATCAATCAGTCTGGGTCATATTTTTCTATATTAAGTTATAACGGTAGGCAGCGGCTTTGTTAACGGTAGGCAGCGGCTTTGCTGTGCCCTGGCATTGCAGAAGTGTATGGGCGGCGGTGACTACTTACCATCAGATGGCCCGTCTGCTCGTCTGCCTTTCGAGGCACTAAAAAAAAAAAGACTATGCTAATATATAACTGCTTAATTTTCTAGGGACATCACTTTGGCGATTTAAACAATATCTCAAAAGCAAGTTTATTTTTTTTACGGCCTTTTGTATTGTATCTTACAGTGGTATCAGGACTACATATGAGACTATTTGATGTTAATAGCAGTCTTATGCCGTTGGGATTATAGTTAAGATTCAATAAAAAAATTATCGAGTTCTATCTTTACATTTACGCTGCTCTAAAATGTTACATAAGTGTAATATTTTAAAGTCGTTTTTTGTATTCCAGTTTAATATTCTCGACATCCCTGTTCTGCCTGGACTCGTTGGAGCATTTCCTGAAGAAGATCAACAAGTGGAGCCTCGGTCAGGAGTACTACCGGCTGGACGGGTCGGTGCCGCCGGAAGTGCGTCACAAGTGGTGTCGCGAGTTCAACGCCGACAACAATACCAAGACTAGGTCAGTTCGTGCCACGCTCTAAATATAGCAATAGACATTTTTTTTAACTCTCCTTTTTTGTATAAAAGAGAAGGCAAAGGTACTCCACCATCCAGCCTTGCTTGTCGTTATTTTTAACCTTATAGCCAGCCTTATAGACAGCTAATGGCAACATTTTTTTTACGTATCTGTTTAGTTAATTTTTTAAGTGGTATATAACAATAACTGTTCCGTAGATTGTTCCTGATCTCGACAAGGGCCGGCAGCCTCGGACTCAACATGACGGGCGCGAACCGAGTCATCATACTCGACACCTCGTGGAACCCAGCGCACGACATGCAGAGCATATTCAGAGTGTACCGCTTCGGACAGAAGAAGGACTGCTTCATATACCGACTGGTTGCCATGGTAACGCACACTATGACCACTCGTAACTCACCATTATAAACATTTTAACTTAAGCTTAGGACCAGCGCATAGGGACGAAGTTGCGGTTGAGAAGATTATAACAATTGATATTCAACCGTATGTATTTAGCGTATGGTTGATAGTAGTATTCAACGGTAGGCAGCGGCTTTGCTGTGCCCTGGCATTGCAGAAGTCTATGGGCGGCGGTTACTACTTACCATTAGGTGGCCCGTCTGCTCGTCTGCCTATAGAGCATTGATATATATAAGGGGATATCACACAAGATCACGTGACCTGAAGCCAAATTTTTCCTTAAAATGGCGTCGACTCCGCCCACAGCAAATTGTGATGCATATTTGTTTCGATCTTATTGTCTTTTGTACCACAACAAAAATTACTTAAACACGCACAATTCACTTGAAATCGTAAAACAAATCTCAATATTGCTAATTGCTGTAAATTTATTAATGCAAACTCCGGCAAAATGTATTTTAAGGGCTTGCAAAATGAATTATAGTCTATTTGGACTGACAAAAATTATAAAATAGTTGAAGCGGTGTATAAATTATAAAATAGTTGAAGCGGTGTATAAATTATAAAATAGTTAAAGCGGTGTATAAATTATAAAATAGTTGAAGCGGTGTATAAATTATAAAATAGTTGAAGCGGTGTATAAATTATAAAATAGTTGAAGCGGTGTATAAATTATAAAATAGTTGAAGCGGTGTATAAATTATAAAATAGTTGAAGCGGTGTATAAATTATAAAATAGTTGAAGCGGTGTATAAATTATAAAATAGTTGAAGCGGTGTATAAATTATAAAATAGTTAAAGCGGTGTATAAATTATAAAATAGTTGAAGCGGTGTATAAATTATAAAATAGTTGAAGCGGTGTATAAATTATAAAATAGTTGAAGCGGTGTATAAAGTATAAAATAGTTGAAGCGGTGTATAAATTATCCTCAACTTAAGTTTTAAAATGTTTATTGCAGGGAACTATGGAGCAAAAGATATACGAGAGGTCTGTGACGAAGCAGGCGGTGGCGTGCCGCGTCGTCGACGAACAACAGATCGACCGACACTACAACAGCGCAGACCTGGCAGAGTTGTATAGGTATGGTGGAGAAACTTTATGGATCCATAGCTAAAATGACGGTACCCACAATTTACAATAGTTAAACACCTGTATTTTGAATGATCCATACATATGTTTCGATAGCTGTTGCGCGTGTTAGTGTTCTAATACTCTAAATTGAAAGTATTGTAGGTTTATGTTGATATTATTTTTAAATGCTATTTGCCAAAATTCGCAGAGTTGGCGTAATGTTATTGTTTGGTATAACCCCGCTTCAGCACCGACCTGCTGTTATGGGTTTATATTTTTAATGGTAAATATATCAATATTTCAATTGTATTTAAAAAAGGCTAAAGATAGCCTAGTTGGTTGCGGCACGGACTATCAACACGAAAGTCATATGTTCGAATCACATATGGCATACACCTCTGACTTTTCCTAAAGTTACGTGTGTATTAAATGTTAATTATCGCTTGCTTTAACGGTGAAGAAAAACATCGTGAGGGAACCTGAATACCGGAGAATTCTTATACGAATTTCGAAGGTATATGAAGTCTACCAAAGTATTAGGCCAGCGTGGTGGACTAAGGCCTAACCCCTCTCATTAGTAGAAGAGGCCCGTGCCCAAGAGTGGGACAATGTTTAATACAGGGCTAGTATGATGATATGAAAGAAAGAAGAAAGAAAGAAAATATTTTTTAGTATCGGAACGTATACACACATAAAAAAAAATACAATAATAATAATTGAACCGACAATGGGAGTCCCTATTCAGCTACATGCAGTACAGGCTAACCCATACTGCAGCGCTGGTTTATGATGGTGTATATTGTTTGTATGCAGACTAGACGAGGCTGGCGGGTCGGTGGTGGGTGGCGTGGCGGCGGGCGTGCGCGACGTGGCGCTGCTGCGAGTGGCGCGCGACGGGCCCGTGTACGCGGTGCACGAGCACGACTCCCTGCTGCGCGCCTCCGAGCCCGCGCTGCCCGAGCACGAGCGCGCCGCCGCCTGGCAACAGTTCCAGAACGAACGGGCCGCTGAACGTCAGTACCGACACATATACACGCACGCGTACACACACACACACACACACGCACGCATGTATAGTTGCGAGTTCATCAAACTCTATAACTATAAACATCAATCTTTTATATACTCGGGATCCAGAGCGTATTAAAAAATTTATTCGCCAGAATCGAAGAAACACTCCGTTTATTAAAATCTTGAGATCACGAAACAACTGTATTATATCTATTACTATTGTCCTGTTACTTTTCCAAAATTGTATGGTTTGAAAAATGATTTATTCCATTTTTATTACAGAGAACAATCCACCGACCACAAAGAAAGGTAAAATGTCCATGAAAGGCGCGCAGAATGCTAAACCTCAAACCGTCGTTGACATAAAACCGGAGTCAAATACTGAAAACGAGGCCCAAGATCCAGAGTCAAGTAAAAACAAAAAGGCAACAGACATAGTAAAATGCTGTATACCTATACAAACTGATAAGCCGGTATTTTTTGCGGATGATTCTGTAAAAAATGACATATCTAACAATGTCGTGCACACTCTCATCAAACACAGTTTCCCAAACATGCAAGAGATCAAAGACGTGACACACGTTGTTAATGTTGTGCGGAACGTAGTCGCCAACGTAGAGGCAAATGACGACAATAAAAACATGGTGTCCGGAGTCATAGCGCAAACTATGTTTCAAAACAGTAAAGAACCTCTTGAACGCATGGCGGATATAGTGTTAAAAAGTTTGAGCTCAAACATAGAGGTAACCCTAAATCAATTGAAGCAGCTTCAAAAACCCGCACCTCCACCCCAAAAATCTATGCCAATACCTCAAAAGCAAAGTGCAAGGTTAAGAGAACGGTTATTGAGAAATCAAACCCAATTAAAAGAAGAACCTAAATCTGAACCTCAATATGATGCCAAACAAAAAGAGAAGAAGAAAAATTTGGCTCCTGACGAACCAGCCACTGTGACAGACACAGTTATAGAGTTAAATGATGTCGAACAATCTAGTCGTAACAGCAGTGCAACTGTTTCTGCTGATGATATCCCAGCCGAACCGGAAGAAGCTCCGCGTCCGACCACAAAGAAATATAAAAAAAAATTAAAAAACAAAAAGAAGTCGACAGAGCGCGTTGTAGAACAGCCGACCATAAATGATAACAGTATACTGCTGAGCGACGACGATGACGTATCTGTAGTTCCGACGAGTATGTCGCCAGAAGTCTCTCAGAGGCAAACCACGTCTCAAATCATACAGAATACACCTATTAAAGTAGGTAAAAAAATACCGAACCAAGCCGTACAAAAAACACAGAATCAAATCACTGAAAAACCAACTCCAGTCGGTCAAAGTAAAACCAATAAAATGACCGGACCGCTTGCATCGTCTGCGAGCAAAGATAGAGCAGCAAAGAAGGATAAAAGTGTCGAACCTGTGCCATTACACCCATCGCTACTTACCAACAAGCATTTCATCACAATCGTGGCCCACACGTACTTGGAGGGTAACCCGATGTTGGACGAGGACGCGGCCACGCTGGCGGCGCAGTACAGCACGCACAAGGCGAAGAAAGAAATAGAGGCGGGCAGGAGTATCACCAGCGGACCTCTATACGATATTGCTGTGAAGGTATGTCCAGGAGCATACCACCACCTCTTAGAGCAGTCTTGTTGTTGTCATAATTGAAAGATGTGCAGACCAAAACTAAGTTTTTAAATTATTAATCACTAGCTGTTGCTCGCGGCTCCGCCTGCGTGGTGGATATATTCGGGAGCAGAAGTATACAATTCAAGGAGTCTTCTGCACTGAGGCACCTGTAGCGATTGCGATAACACCAGCCTCTCAGGTGTTGTGCCTGAATCTTGAGATTGCATCTTAAGAATACCCCATAAGTTTAACCCCACTTTGGCCCTTTTAGGGATGATTTAATCAAAAACGTTGAAACACGTATTTCTTTATTTCCTACCAAAAGCGTAAATATGAGTTTACAGATCCCTAAGTCGAGGAATTATGGATTTCCCATACAAATTTTGAACTCCTATTGGACCCCTTTCAAGGTTGTTTTTTGAGAAAAAATATAGCCTATGTCCTTCTCCAGGATATAATCTATTCCCTTACCAAATTTCATTACAATCCGTTCAGCCGTTTAGTCGTGAAGAGGTAACAAACAAACAAACAAACAGAGTTACTTTCGCATTTATAGTATTAGTATGGATAGACTACTAATGTAGTACATATCAGTACTGTATGCTGTATCGACAGTTGTAATATTACAATGCGATTGTATACCATGAAATATTACAATAATACTGCTCTAAGAAGTGGTGTAAGCCGGCAGTTATACTTATAACTAAATTTATTTTAGCCAATATAATCAATTTTACTTAAAGTATTTGTTAACGAGTATTAGTGCTAGTGCTCAAATTATATGATGTTAACTTTATAATTACTATTTAAAAGACGTGATTTGTAAGTTCAGATGTAGCAGGAATCACTAAAAAAATTAATAAAATTATTTCATTAATAAGGATCTATGATATATCTGAGTGCTTTAGGTTATATTTATTCTGACAATGGTGAGATTTTTGGAACGAAAGTTAAAACCGCAGGCCAAAGCTAGTTTTTATTATTTTAATTTGTCATTATATTACTACAAAAACAGTAATAAAAAAGTTCTCATTTTATTATTTAATATATAGTTTCTGAATATGTAAAAACGATATAAAAAATCTAGTAAACTTAAAACTTTTACACTTTCAACTAAGATTCGAGTTTGTCCGCAGGCACTATCAATGGAGACGTTGCAAAAACTACACAATGTCACTCCCAAGGTACCACAAGCGAAGATAGTTGAGGCTGCAGCATCGTTGCAATTGGAAGAATCTCTGATTGATATGGAGCAGTCGGGCAATCAGACCAAACAGAAACCGGATAGCCAACCACCACCAGCGGTGCCAGAACTGACCACGAAAAAGAAAATCTTCAAAATTCGTGAATACAGACCTGATGTAAAAAAACCAGTACCTGTCCCGCCGTTACATGCCTTGCCTACTGCCTCGTCTAATGTAGTGCCGGTTGAACTGTGAGTATTACTGTTTGATGTTTTATATCGTCCATCATAATATTTTTTTAATGCCTGAATAGGCATACGAGCACATGGGCAACCTGATGGTAAGTAGTCACCGCCGCCCATAGACTTCTGCAATGCCAAAGCACAGCAGAGCCGCTACCTACCGTTGAAGGACTACTCTTTTTAAGCCTCGTCTAAAGAAGGACATATCATAGCGCTCAGGGAACACCGCGGCAGGGAGTTCATTCCAGAGTTTTTTTTTTATAATTCTGGCGCGGCAAAGTCACACTGCACCTGATGGTAAGCGCAGTGCCGTCCAGATAGAGTATCAAGTAGCGAGAGACAGTCTATCCCCCGCTACTCAACACAATCATGCCGGCCTGCTGTTTAGCTTCTTCACGTTACGCCTAAAGGACCCATGATCATAGGAGGGAGGGAACACGGTAGCTGGCAAACTGTTCCACAGCTTGATGGTGCGGCAAAAATACGAATTTGTGAACCTCTTGGTTCCGGCCGGGGTAGTAGACACCACGAAGCTGTGGCTCCGCAAGCCAGTACGCTTGGTTCTGGTATGGAAGGGAGAGGATGGGATAAGATCAAACAATTCTTCAGAGCATTCGCCATGATACAGACGGTAGAACACGCTAAGCGAGGAAATATCCCTACGCAGCTGTAGCGGCTCCAGGCTGTTACTCACGTCTGCATCATTCACAATGCGGATGGCCCGCCGCTGCAACCCATCCAAGGCATCGAGAAGGTACCTTGCGGAACCGTCCCAGAGGTGCGAGCAGTATTCCATTCCCGGCCGCACCTGCGCTTTATATAAGCGGTAGAGCTGACCGGGCGTGAAAAACCGCCGCACCCTGTTCAGGATTCCGACCCTGCGGGAAGTGGCGGATATTACGCCCTCGATGTGACTCCTTGGATTAAGATCGCAGCGGATATCCATACCTAGGACACTAAGGTCATTCCGCACTGCGAGTGGAACACCCTGAAGAACGGGGATTGGAGAAAACGGAGACTTCCGGAGACGGGAGCTTGCACGTACGTGGTTAAAATGAACGCTGGAAACGAACCGTGCTAGACGGAATCGTTTCCAGGTGGTATGGTCCAAATGCTTCAGTCTTTAAATTGTGTATAAAGCATATAAAATGTATACTTTTGCCACCAGGTTCAAGGGTCCAAGTATGCAGGGTAGCGGCCAGTGTTCTCGTCAAAACCACGAAGAATCAATTTTGCCCGATGACTCGTCAATCAACACCAATGTCCCACGTCCCCTATGCAATCCTTTGCCGGTCAGCGCCCCGCCTCCCAAAATATTACTCACTCAAAGAAAAAAACCGAATATAGTACTGAGAACAATGTCCACCGCTCCGAAAGCGGCACCGACCGCGGTACAAACGGTCAACGCGAAAGTGTCTGCCATCACGGCCGCCGGTGGACAGATAGTGCTCGACCCGCAGATGAGCATATGCCTGGACAGCGACGACGAGGACTCGTCTCCAAGCAGTCCACCACTCAGGCCGCCGCCGGGCCCGGTGCCGGTCGCACTGACCCGCGTCAACACCGCACAGCACATGCCTGTCACCCGCGTCGTCTCCGCCCCTGCTCCCATGCTTGCTGCCACTGCTGCTCCTCCTGGTCTCACACCTATTTCGGCTCCCAGTTACTTAATCACTTCTCCTCCTTCAGCCGTAAACACCTACATCAACGCTAGCACCCCTATTAACGCCTACGCCATTCCCGCCAGTAACTCCCCCTCCCTAGTGGCCATCAGCGCTCCATTAAGCTCTTTTGCGAAACCCGTTATTATCCCTACTGCCAACTCGACCAGTACACCCACTGTCACCTCTTCTCCTAGTCCGCACAAAACGACGCATACAGAGCTAATGCCGAAAACGTCCACTCCAGACGAGAAACAAGAAAAGGCGAATCACTTCATTTTGAAAATAAATAACAAAACTTTGAGAGTTGTACAATCTGCTCCTCCCCCCGAATCGATCAAAACTATTTATAAATTGGGCAAGAATCACAAATTGTTGCCAGAGGTGACTAGCACGGAACCGCCGGCGACCGGTGACAATGTGAATAAGGATCGTAGTTCTGTATCCACAGGGACCAATATGAAAAATCTTGTCGCCATAAAACCGGCTCCCGCAGTTGGCACGGAAGCATCAGTAGTCACCGAAAACGTGAAGAAAAATCAAAGCTCCGTGTCGACAAGGACCAATATGAAAAATGCTAACTCAAAAAAATCCATGACTCTAAAAATCGAATCCAAAAATGCAAAGGAAATGTCGCCAAATCGGCGAGTGTTCACATCACAAACATCAAGTGATGCTGTCACTCCAAACCCTTCGAACTCCGATAAATGTGATGATTCTCTGGATATATTTAAAGATATAGTTCTCATACAAGCTTATGACACTGAAAAGTCGTCTCAAGAGGTAAAGTCATCAAATAACAAAGCCAAAAATTCACTGGACAAACCAACCACTAATAAAATGAAGAGTACCGTAGACCGCAAGTCATCAGACTACAAAATAAAAAGCTTTAAAGAATTTACGCCATTGCCTAACAAAACAAAAGGTTCTGTCGACGTTAAACAATCTTATGAATTTAAAAAAATAGCTCCTAAACCTACTGGTGCTGATTTACTATTAAGTTTCAGCAAAGGTACTATAAACACTTTCAGTAATTTATTGGCTAAAAGAAAGGCTTCTCTCCAGGCGACATCTACCTCTAAAACTGCAACTAAAGATGCGAGTAACCTTAAAGAAGTACTGAGTCTAGGTTTAGAGAGCAAAAAGGCGAAAACAAGCGCAAAAGTCGCTGATAGTTTTATAGACCTGACTAGTCATAGCGTCGCAGGTCCAAGCAAAAGCATAGACTCTAAGCGTAATAAGAAACAAAGTACAACATTAGCTGAGAGTAAGCAAAACAAAATAAAACCAAAAGTGGTGAACTTAACCAAGAATATTGTTGCAATTGAAAAACCGGTGCTAAAGTTCGCAAAGGATGCGATGGCGACGGTAGATATAACGTGAGTATGTTTATTATTCTCTTAGAAATTACGTCCAAGGTAAACTAGGCTATATAATAGTTCTAAATAAAAAAAAGTTTTTTTAATTCAGAAAGAATACCGACTTCAATAAAAAAACAAATTATGCGTCCCTATAAAGTTTGAGTGTTGCCCTCGATTTTTCTGAGATCCCATAATCAGATCCTGACTTGGGGCCAATGGGACCACCTGGAAAGTATACCCTTTTAAACAAATAAAGAATTTCTCGCATCGGTCCAGGCGTCTTCGATTAATCAGGGAACATAAATAAAAAAAATATTCCGACGAATTGCGAACTTCCTCTTTTTTTTAAGTAGGTAAAAAAATAGGCAGGACTGGAATTGATGTGTTCTTTTTTGAAACAGCGATCATGAAGTTGTAACTTTTTATGATTGCTTATCAATAGTTATAGAACGTTAAGCTTATGACAAAAGTAAAATAATCTGGCGTGATGGTCACGATAGTTCAGTGCTTTTTCCCCATACCAAAAGTGCCCAACGTGCCTGAAGAAGTTTCACTTCAATAATTGATCTACATTAATTCAACCCATTGTTAATTATCTCTGAATACCAATGAATAGGCTAGTTGACTGTTTTTGGGAAACCGTTTTATATTATTCTTCATTGTCTATATTATTTAAATATTATCATTAATAAACATAAATGTAATTTTTCAAGATTTAATTTGCATTTTTGTAAACCCAACTTTATTTCCCCACCAAAACGCTACCAACTGTCATGGCCTCCGTGTGACGTGACCATCCCCAAAACTAATAGACGTTTGGCTCAGCGTTTAATAGATTTGTGTTTCATGTCACGTGACAAAATGCGTTATTTTTACATATTTGTTTCTTGAAAATATTAATTAATCACGAACAAATTGGTTTATTTTTCGATATTTTTAGACTAAAATTTATTATAAAAAACAAAATTCTATCAGATTTTCACTTACTGTCAAACTGCCCTATTGTTCATATAAAAACCTAATTTGTACACTTTACATTTTTCAGGGGAGAATCATCTAAAAGCAAGAGTTCTAAAACGAAATCTACAACGCAGCCAACCACATCGAATGAGAAAAAGAGACCAGCCACAACCGTCGACATTAAACCGACCAAGAAAAAGAGACTAGAGGGTAAGTATAAATTGGACTATAATAAATATTAATAATTAATACACCCAATGGTCACACATACATAGTTTTGTAGGTAAAACCTGTATCGTGGGTATCAAGAACTACAAGAGACTACGGTCCCACAACACCCAGACCCGATACAAATATCTATCTGTCACACAAATATTTGTCTCGGTGCGGGAATCGAACCCACGGTCTCTCGTTTCACAGCCGGCTACTCGCCCGCTGCGCCACGGAGGCTGTCGAAATATAGGCAATACGTTTAACATAGTTATAAGCTAGCTATTCCGGCATACTTTACAATACCTCTTGCGTTTGTAGAAACCTTTGAGCGAACATAACACCCGTCATAGATTTAGAGCAATCGGAAAAGTGCAATGGGGCAATTAAAGATTTACCTTTTTTTAAATGGTACAGCCATTCTGTAGACATTTATGTCTACAGGATGAACAGGCTCTCCGACTGTTTTATTGTCTCACAGAACTCTGACGTAATGTTGCTAGGTTGCGTTTCGTAGAGTGAGAGATGTCCAGTGGCATAAATCCGCCTAAATCCAAATCCTCATTGTATTCATTTAAGGATGGCGACGCAGCCATTGTTCTTGTGGATTTTCATAGACGGTGGAGATTACTTACCATCATGTGACCCAGTTAATGGTTTGTAATTTCTTCAATAAACTTTAACCTCTAGATGCTCACGTGGCGACCCGCAGCCCCTCATAACGTGCCAAATTCATCCTTAATGACATGCAAATTCAGACAATTCCGACACTTTTACGATGACGCCAGTTAATTTAACATCACGTTTCAATTTGCCTGGCAGGAGTTGAATAACACACATTTTTGAATATGAATAAATTTTCCTTTTTCAGAATTGACTTTGCAAGATTTCGATATAGATGACTTGGACGATATCATTGAGCTGGAGTAATGGAATACCTCCATTATGCATTTGAATTAGCTTCGAGCATGACATGAGTAAAGGAGAAAGTGTATATTAAACTTGACTGATAAAACGTACCTAATTTCTCAAGGCCTTACTGATACATTTTATGGCTGCTATAGCTGCACTATGTTTGGCCGTTTTGACATGCTTTCTTTGAAGGCAAATGGCAATCGCGCCACGATAAACATACGTTTTTTTAACATTTTAAAGTGAAAGTGAAAAGAAAACTAGATAAATACGTGAAAGTGGATTTTCTATTGTTAATATGCGTGAGTGAAAACAATCATTAAAATCGATAAATAACTATAAAAAAAACTGTTTGTAAAATAAGTACAAGGATTTTTGATTGTATCAAAACTGACCATCCATTTGATATAACTGCATGAGGATATATTTTGTGTTCAGTTAAACGGTCTACATCATTAAATTGATCATTTAAAAGTGCACAAAATAAAAATATTGACCTCATAAGAGCAACTACTTTACAAATCAAAAGAGGCTTGAACATACGACGTCTCTCTTCGTGTAACTTTTATATAATATCCAACTATAATGAACCAGTTTTATTAATTGGTTTGCAAAACCATTGGCAAGTGAAGATGCTTATCGATACGGGTCTAACAGACTTAATGATAAAACTATAATATAAAGCGTCTATAGCTCTACATAAACGTGTTAAATAAGAGATTATGAACACATATTGTCACTATTTTTTTATCTCAGTAAAAGTGGCATTATGAGTTCAAATACTGAAAATTACAATTTAAGTCACGTTTCGGCAAGATGGCTTAAGCCGTTGAATTAACTGAACCGGCTTAAGCCGTGATGAATATGACGTACAACTTCTTTGGACTATAAGATTAGTTTCAGTAAGGATACACTTTAGGGCCTTATAGGCCTGTGACGGTTCTATAGTAGTGCACCTGTACAAGATCTTTAGTACACTAAAATTAAATAATTGTCTTAATTTCGTGTTGTGTATTGTGATAAAGGGAAGCTTACACTATTCTTTTTAATTTTGTGAATATTATTTTCTATGTTGATTGAATATAGACATCATAGATGATAAGATATGTTTAAGATTATTATAAACGTGATGCTCTGAATAAATAGTTGGTCGTCTGATGTGAGATATGCGAAAGGAATTTTATATTTTATCAAAGTTCAACATTTGTGTTTTGTTTTGGAACAATGATCACCGAGAAGGTACTGTTGGAAGCTGAGGTTATCTAGCTGAAGTTTCGCTGGTGGTAGGATATTCATATCCGCCCGGATAGCGACCACCGCACACAGGGTGTAAAACACGCCATAGTGGCACGCGCAAGTGTGTCGCGTTCCGGGATCAGCCAGTGTACATTCGGTAGTTGTCGGGGGTCTAGAGTTGGGGTACGATATTTGGCCATTTTGCGACCACCTGAGCACTCTAGACCTTCGACACAAAAAAGCCAACTTGTGATCTTGTGTTTCTTATCTACTTATTTTACCATATTGTCAATTTATGTTATAGTGTACCTGCTTACACTCGGTATTCCGTTATTGCAATTTGGTCATATTAATAGATAGTGTCCTGCCAAATCTCCAACTATTTATTCAGAGAATATAAGCTTTTAATGTTCTGTAAAACTTAACATTAATAGAATACTTGTATATGAATAATGAAGGTTTCTGGTTGCGATTTCGTTTAACAAATACATTGGGCGTAGTCAAGGTAACGAGTTAAATTAAGTCGACATCATTCTGTAGTTTTATCCGATTGCAAAAATGTAAGCATTTTATTTTTTGTAAAGAGTTATTTAGAAAAACTAAGTTTAGCCAGTTCGACAGTGCCCTCATCATGGCTACGCTAATGTTATATATTATTTTATTATTAAGTATATACATTTCGCTATATATCCCTTTATGATAAGGTCTGCATACAAAGAATAGTAGATATGAGACGCGTGGAAGCCTCTCATCGGTTATGTGATTATTTTATTTTAAACTATGCAAGTTATGAATGTTGTTTGTTCGATTATTATTAGAGAATACGAATAAATAATTAACTGTCAATTGGTTTTTTATTGTGTAACTTATACTTCCCATTTTTATCCTGGCACTGCAAAATCACCATACTGCACCTGATAGTAAGCGCAGTACCGTCTAGTTAGAGTATCAAGTAGCGAGAGACTATATATGCCGGTCTGCTGTGTAGCGTCTTCACACTACGCGTAGAGTCCAGTGTCAGTCCTGAGTACACGGCCAAACATCGTACCCCAACTCCCCCGACAAAAATTCTTTTACCGATTGCAACATAGTACAAAATAGATTCTTTGAACTGGATGCGACCAAAGGGTCCATGAAAATAAAACACAATTTTCATCGCAACTCTATATTCTCTTATATTTAAAACAAAATATATTAAACATATAATTCATGTAACTTAGTACTAATATTAAAGCTGCTACATATATAATGATAATTTCAATGTAAACCAATACTTGACCAGTTTATATCACTTTTACTCTTAAAATGTAACACATTTACTACAAATACTATGGAATTAGTAAGATCTTTTTGGTTTCAAGACGAACTGTGTATAGTACATAAAGACTGAAATTGAGTAAGCAAATAAAATAATAAATAAATACACCCAATAGTCACACACATAGTTCTGACCCCACACTAGGTAAAACCTGTATCGTGGGTATCAACAACTACGAGGGACTA
This sequence comes from Laothoe populi, assembly GCA_905220505.1. Classification (NCBI taxonomy): domain Eukaryota; kingdom Metazoa; phylum Arthropoda; class Insecta; order Lepidoptera; family Sphingidae; genus Laothoe; species Laothoe populi. The sequence goes on from HG992165.1 coordinate 5,113,316, forward strand.
CCACACCACAACACCCAGAACCGAAACAAATATCTATCATACAGACATATGTCTCGACGCGGGAATCGAACCCACGGCCTCTCGTTTCACAATCGGCTACTCGCTACTCGCCCACTGTGCCACAGAGGCAATCGAAAACAGTTTTAAATTATTTTATAAAAAAAGTTTATTTAAGGTTTTAACGTAGGCTGTGGTCCACACACAAACTAGAAAGACATAATATTGTGTAGTAGAAAGTAAAATACTTAGGACTTATCAATTATACCTTAATCTACGTTAAAGTTATTTACTTCTAATAATTATACCAACAAGAAACTATACACTGTCCGTCAACATTTTAATCAACCTCTACAGATTCCTGTTACATAGTAACACAAATACAAAAAAACAATTTTTTTTTTAACTAAATAAGCTTGCGTTTGACCACTCGCCTGATGGTAAGTGATGATGTGGTCTACGGTGGAGCACGCTTGCCTAGAAGATACCTATTCACTCTTGACTTAAAGATACCCAGATTATAATATGTTAGCATACAATTACTTTTTTTTGTTGTACCCTTGTTACGTATGTAAATTACAATTTCATTGAAGGATTAGGAGCCCTTGTAGGTAATTTATGGGAATGGATGTGGCATGATCTGTAAAACTGAAAAAAACTATCATTGTAAATTCAACACATTGCGTTTTCTATAAAGCCCAATCTCAGTATTTTTATCATAGACCTTTGTTTGGGACTATATCAAGACTATTCTTAACCCACTAAGTTCCCCTGTAATGGAACTACATAGGATATAGTCCTACAACAGCCAAACCACAAACAATTAGATCACATAAACTACTATAAAAAAAAATTACTGTAAAAAAATTGTAATTCTCTGAACTTTACGATATGCGCCACAAAAATATATCATAGTTTTAAGTCTTGCTAGTTTATTAGGCACACCACCAAAAACTTTCGGTCACCCAGTCTGAGTCTCCAAAATTACCACACACTTACAAGAGCTCCTACTGAAACTGGGAGTTTTATACTGGTATCATTGTTTTATAATTTAGATAAATTCGTATTTATAACAATCCAAAACAAGGTTTACCTTAGAAACATTTTTAAGTAAACAAATTAAGAAATGTAAAATAATTATAAATGAATCTCATATTGTCTATGGTAATAAGATTTAACTTTATTTATAAGCCTTCGTAATATTATATTCTATAACAGATCAGTAATTAAATAGCCTTAAAATTAAATATAACTTACAATTTTAGAGATCTATAATTTAATTTGTTCACTGGGTTTATTTCTATAATAATATAATTTATACAAAACATTCATAAAAACTTTATATGTATTTTAAAACTAGACGTAATAAATACGATGTTTAGAAGTTCGGTCAATCCGTTTTATTGATTTTTGTAATATGTAGAATAAATGCACCATACATTTGAATCACGTTTTCTATAACTGCCAACATTTATTGACAATAAATTTAAATTAACATAATTCTATGTTTCTCATATTTAAATGCATTAAGATGCACCGAGCAACGATATAAGTGTACAACATTCGTACCTTTCTTTTTATTGATCCATGTTTATCATAATTTTTATTACGTCTTTACAGAATCACTTCAGCACCACTCAACACCAAAGTCATACATCTGTATATATAAAAGAAGAAACTGACTGACTGACTGACTGACTGACTGACTGACTGACTGACTGACTGACTGATCGATCAACGCACAGCCTAAACGGCTGGGGTTAGAGACTTGAAATTTTGACAGTAGGTACCTTTTATCACGTAGGCATCCACTAAGGAAGGGTTTTTGGAAATACCACCCCTAAGGGGGTAAAATAGGGGATGAACGTTTGTATGAAAATCCGTCATTTTTTAAGTTAAATTCACGAAAATTAGTATTTGGCATTTCAGTTAAAAATAAAAAATATATGTTTCTGGATTTTTGGAAATTCCGCCCCTAAGGGGGTAAAATAGGGAATGAAAGTGTGTATGAAAATCCGTCATTTTTAAGTTAAACGCATGAATATTGGCATTTTGTATTGTATACTTTTTCTCCCAAACATGACCTCCACGCGGGCGGAGCCACGAGCAACAGCTATCTAATATATTCTCCATAAATTGTACCAATGTAACTTTTCATTTGTCGAGAATAACATTTTCATTCGACATACTTTTATTTAGATAATGATAATATCCACACATAATATAATCGACCTTATACGTTATCGATACGTATTTGTCGATATTAACAATCGATATATGTACTGTATTACTTTTAGATACAAAAAAAATGCGATCAGGGAATTATGTGCAGAAAGATAAGTAAGACGTATAGAACCAAAGACGGCAAAGTAGGTAGTTGGGCAAAAAATTTAAAAATATATGGCAATATATGAAATTAAAAACTGCATAGACTATTTTAATATTCTATAATTATAAACCCTTCTTAAACACAAAATAAACGTCGGCAATCTTTCACTATCAACCAATCAGAAGTGTCTGTAAAGTCAACAATCCTATTTCTCATGAAGTCCAATGACCAATCAAAAATGACAAACTTAGCAGTACAGTAACAAAGGCGGACATCTTACTTTAGTTGGGATCAAACTCGACAATCTATATTTTGTAAAATTTTGCACCTTTAAGCTTATTTGTTTATCAATGTTGTTGTCATTGATTAAATTAAATATCTCCACAGATTAAAATAAAATATTGTATGCTTGTCTAGAAGAGATCGCTCTTAGCGATAAGACCGCCAATTTGTAACACCTAAATAAGTTGATACAACCTGTTTTTGTATGTTGTGGTGTAACAATAAAGTGTTATATTATGATATATATTTTTTAATTTGCCTAAAAATAAGCCGGCCGTACTTTGCCTACTTTGGTTCTTTAAGACTGATTATAAAGTGTGAAGTGTGTCGTTCCTCACCGGGAGGAGACGCGAGCGAGTTTGTTCTTGTCGAAGGCGCAGATGGCGCTGAGGAGCGCGGACCGAGAGGAGGCCGGGGGAGGGCTGGCGGCCGGCTCGCTCGTCTCCGCCGCTGCTGTAAAATAATGTATTCGGTTAGAAACACATCTGAGGACTATGTTAGGTGGATATTTTAAACGATTATTACCACTGTAACGATTGATTTAATAATACCAGTTACAAATCTTAATGCTTAACGTTAACAATCCCATATCACGGGTAAGTCAACAACCGGTAGGCAGCGGCTTTGCTGTGCCCTGGCATTGCAGAAGTCTATGGGCGTGGCACATCAGGTGGCCCGTCTGCTCGTCTGCCTATCGAGGCACTAAAAAAAATGACAGTATGTACTCTCTAAGCTGAACTACCACTAGACTGACCATGCCGACCTGAACTAATTACACACTCTAACTGCACTGTGAACGAGCTGAGAATGATCTGCGCTCCGGAACGCCGAGGCGCTCTTTTATTGCAAACCTTAACCCCCACTCAGTTTGTAAATATCAATCTACCCGTAGTTATTTTCTAGAATACCTTCGATATTGCTGATAAACAGGAACTACCCGAACTACGGTCAGGCGGGTGTTATACCCTCCAACCGTTCATACTCGGAGCTTCTATCTTACGCGTCGCTCAAATTTAACTACCGCGATTCAGGATGGCGTTTTTGCTATTCGTCGCCGCCACAAGATCACTACCGTGCTGCACTTTTTAAAATCAAGCTTGTACGAATAAGAGTCCACCGTAGACCACATCATCACTTACTATCAGGCGAGATATTGGTCAACCGCAAACCTGTTTCGGTAAAAAAAAAACAAAAGTGTGTGTGCACACACACGGCAGAAGTGACACTTTAGAATAGTTACCTACGACTAAGCTTTGTAATACGCAGGCACATACACGCGTATTCACACACATAGTAAGTACTAACTACTAAAATATTTCAAAACTATTAAACAACTGCGTCAATAACAGTAACCGATTCGATTCCACTTGATCATAATCGATCCCACCCCATCCCACTCGATCCCACTCTCTCATTCTCTCTTGTGCTTAGTCCTATAGATTTATGTGTTTGTCTCTTTTTACTGTCGCTTTTTCGTTTCATCGAATTTCAAATCACAACGATTCTAAAGAAGTTTCACTTCAAAAAAGGATAACAAAATAAATAGTTGTACGTACAAAGTGCAGGTGGCGTGGGTGACGACGCAGTGCTGGCGCTCTGTGACCGGACCGTTTCCGCTAGGGATGAGGTCGATTTCCATATACTTTCACGTTTCTTCTGCAAATAATTGTTTTAATAATTATTGTCTGTACAAAATATAATTTTTTATTATATAGTATGCCCTGTATTACTATTATAAGTACACGGAAGCTTAAGTTTCCAAGAAAAAAATATTATTGAATCTAAACAAATGGCTTTTTAAATTAAAATAAATACCGCTTTTCGTTTCTGTTTTTTTAATTCCTCTTCGGAACTTAAAATTTCTTGTATTCGCACTTCTCTTTTCGCATTTCGCACCTGCAATTTATAAATACGGACAATGATTTATAATAGCGCTAATGTCACCATGTTATTCAAATATGAACATATAAATAAATTATTTTTGCAAAAAAAAATCATCTTGTGCCAAGATCAGTTGTGAATAGAAAAAGAACAGTGGATGATGAGCATTAAAATTTCACCATTTTTTGCTGAGTCTTCAACCTCGCTTCAACACTCGCTACAGCCTCTCTGAGCTCTTCTTTAAGCGGCAACGGGAACTTGAGATGAGGTCTAGACTCCTCGCGGACGGCCAGTGTGAGTCCGTTGTATGGCGCGCCGGAGAACAGAGGCGTCTGTAGCAGTTGGTCCAGCGTGGGACCTCCATGCTTGCAAGATGAACTCGACAGGCACATTTGAAGGACAGATTCTGAAAAAAATATATATATTTTTCATGTATACTGTACCTTTTATGGAAATAAAAATTATTATTATTAAATAAACGAACGAGCCTTACAGTAGTCGCATATGATGTGCAACATCTTACCTTGCTAATAAATAAGCAACATTAGTATTGTAGCCTGCAAATTTATTATTTGTAACAAACAATAATTCTACTTAATAAAATTTGTACTTTATTTAATAAACACCAAGAGTAAGTATTCCATTCGAAAACCAAAATCAAACCTCTCGGAAAATGGATTGAAACCATTGACGGCCAACTCTAGCACCCCGCGCTCATTGGTCAATTCTAATAGCGCGCGCTTTCCCGACTTCCTGTTACACATTTCCGTCCCTTTTCACTAATGCATCTTCTACCGCATTTATCATGGGGAATGTTCCGAGGAATTGTTTGGATTGATCCCGGCCGCTGAATTTCACCATCGGACATCGCGCCAAAACATAAAATTCCATCCGCACCATCTCGATGTCCAGCGTTCCACAACAGCGCGATTTTTACGGCATTTTCTGCCACGCACAACCACTCTGTGGAACCAGCTGTCGCCGGCGGTCTTTCCGAACCGTTACGACCTGGGAACCTTCAAGAAGAGAGCATATTCTTTCCTGAAAGGCCGGCAACGCATTTGCAAGCCCTTTGGTGTTGTAGATGTTCATGGGCGGCGGTGATCACTTTCCATCAGGTGAGCCTCTTGCCCGTTTGCCCCCTTTTTCCATAAAAAAAAAAAAAAATAATGATTAATCTAATGGTTGATTCAAATTTATAAATATCTAAATCTAACACCCACCTAAATCCTGATTAATTCCATCAGGGTAATAATCGCAGTAATACTGTTCCATCGGAATTCCAAACGCCATTTCGTACAACGTCCTGCCGAAGCAGTAAACATCGACCGCCTCCACGGTGGTAGCTCGCCTCACTTCCAAGAGTTGGGGCTTGTGGAGACAAGGAACACCCAGGACGAAGTTCTCGATGTCCATAAGCAACGCTCGCTGGTTCTCTATGGCTATGTTGCCCGGGTGTAGGTGGCCTGTGAGTCGATAGAGACGGTTGATGTCGATAAAATTTGATTGAGAATTTATTATCGATAAAATATTCATTTCGCAAATGAAAGTAAATGAAAAACAGTAGTGATGAAAGTTATTAAAAACACAGTTATTTCTATACTTTCGAAATATAAGGATATATTTGAACTCTCATACATCACAAGGACACCGGTGTTCGGAAAAAGGTAATAAGTAGTAAATAAAAATACAAGCCAAAATCAACTTTATTTCCATAAAATTAACTTTACAAATACGCATAACATGCGAGTAATGGAGAGTATTGCCAGTTTAGCGCGGCCAAAAAGGCCAGATGATACTTGAGTGGTTAATACGAATAAAGTCTTTGTCTATGGAAGGAAAAGGAAATGAATGTCACCAAATAATTTATAATAAAATTCTTCAATGTTAATATTTACGTTTATCAATAATGCAAATGAACTTACCATGAGGTATGCCTTTGTCGTGTAAAAACTTCAAAGCTTGTAATATCTGATATCCATAGTGCGCAATCTGGCCATTAGTGAACGGTTTCCTCACTTTAGGGTTGCCATACTTAGATAAATAACTTTTGCCATATTCAGTTCCATATAAAATGTCCCTTAGACTTCCGTTCTCATGTATCCTTCGCACTACATACGCTCCTGTTTCCAAATTATGAATAGCTAATATTTGATCTATGTATGGGTGCTGTGGACAATTATTACTAAGCTATTTATTTTTAACACATTTTGAAATTTATCTTGAGGCCAAAAAGGACTGAAGGCGCTCTCAGACACTAGGGTAGTAGACACAATTATTAATTTAATCAAAAACTTACATTGCCTAAGACTAATAATACATAATCGAAAGAACTTTATGTATCCAAACAAAAATAAGTAAATTAGGCGCCATTCAAATTGTCAAATGACAGTAAAAGGATGCATAATATGTCCCGTGACGTCAAGGTTCTCACAATGGCCATTGCTGTGTCGTTGTGCGAGGGAGATAGTGATATGTTCCCACTACGCAACCATTTTTGCTCCTACCAATATTTAAAATTAACATTGTGACCTCAATATTCAAGCAATTTTGATTCTGTTTTCGCAAAAGGGTTTCTTTTACCTATATAATATGCAAAATTAAACACAGGAAACTACCCTATTGTAATATAGCTAACATCTTGCATGGACTCAGCTTAATAGACTAGGGCCCGTCACCCCCCAAGAAGGATCAGGGCTAGATCCTTCAGTCACTTGGATTAAAAGTTTGATAATGTAATTTATAATACAATAATAAATACTTACTGATAAATTTTGAAAGCTCTTAAAGGCAGTCTGTAAATCTTTGTCGCACAAACACCTGTCAGGTCCATAATTCTGCCAAGATAGCAAACAATTCGTCTTGGTATTCGTATCAGTCACCTGGAACAAAACATTGCTTTACAATGATTTATAACATGACACGACTGCCTCGGTGGCGCAGTTGTAATTGCGCATGCGTTTACGACTGCTATGCTGAGGTCTCGGGTTCGATCCACGGGTCGGGTAAAGTGATGTTGGGTTTTTCTATCCAAAAATTCCCAGTATTAGCCCGGAGTCTGGAATCTGTGCCTGGTATGGCGATAGGCTCGCCCCCTATCACATCATGGGACCGAAATTTGGCGAAAAGTGGGTGTACTAGTTACACCTCTGCCCACCCCTTCGGGGATTACAGGCGTGAGTGTATATGTATGTATGTATGTAATAATTTATAACACAACAAGAAGGCATTGACGACTCGGAAAAATTTAAAAATTATAAATTCTATAGACCAACATAACACGATATATTGTCTTAACATCAAATAGGATACCACACCAAATACAGTTATAAATTCAGAAAGAGAAAATATGCTGCCCGATGTAATACATTTTCCCATATTTTTTTTATCAGATGTAATGTATCAGCCTACTTAACTAAAGATAATATTGTCCCTAAATATTACAAGGCCTATTGTCATTGTGCCTTACAAAGAAAAGTGTCATGAACTCCACATAGGGACTAGTCAAAACAACTTGTAATGTATTTTTTATCTCGACCGATAAGCCAGTGCACGAAGCGTTTCATTGTGAATCATAAATATTAATTTCACATGTATATCTCTTGTGTATTTATAATTCCACATTCTCCCTTTTTTACAAACCTATAAAAATTAATTCCCTATAATAAATACGGGCATAAAATCTTCATGTTACCTACTAGTTAATCGTGTATACAATAATTGAGACGTGGTAATTGCTAGCATACGGCTTGGCGGCCGTATCCGGCGTATTTGAAGAAGTTTTTAACACCAAAAAAGTTTATAAGAGTAAGTAGTGAAACCAGATCTCATAAAAGAAAGTTAACTACTTAGTTCAATTAACTTAAAAATCGTACACTTAAATAAGACGTGCCTACCAACTTTTTCAGTAAAGCCATGGTCAGTTTTCGGAACCAGGCAGAATGGGCGAATCAAAAGTTGGGTCAAGGTAACTAGACACCCCAAATTCCTATTGGCCAACACTAGAAACGCCTAACAACCTCCCAAATGTCTTTTCTATCTTATTTTCATAATGTAATATCTGAACTCCTCTCGCCGTTCAATGATATAAAAATAGTCGTCATTATATCAACGAAGTGTATTGGCGTTAATACACCAGCATACAACAAACACTTACCAAAAAATAATGCTTCCTTATTCTCCAGCCGATATCGGGCATCGGCCCCTTGAGTTCATACCTGCCGTCGCCTCTGAGAGCAATAGACACAGTCTGCAGGGCCTGTTCTGCAACACAATACCAAGCGGTCAATTGCTAAGTGTCAAATTGCATACCGTTATTGTGTGACGGCCTTCAGACCGCGTGAGAGGATGTAATATAGTTGTTACGTGTGGTTTAGCAATAATATTATTTAAGGAGGTACATCATACAAATATCAAGTACGATAGGGCGCCCGGATTCAGCGTTGTGGCAGTTTTAACTTTTTTTACTGTTAATTTTTTTTTTTTATTTTTGAATTAACACAATACGTAACAGACGAAGTTAAGTTAAAATAAATAGTTATTATCAATAATGTTGCTGGCCAACAGAAAATGAATTTTTTTTTGGAAATGAAATATACTTATAAAATTTAAAGTTACCTGCAATCGCCAGCGAATAGTTGTTCGGATCCAAAAAGCTTCTCAGTGGCAACGAAAGTGTCAATATTTGGTGTTTTAGAACTTCATTTAAATAATTCTGAAATAAATGTTTAATGTAGAAAATTATTTTCGCTGAGGATAGTTGAAGAGCCAACCCTAGAATAGAACAAGCCGGCGAGTGAAGGGAATTTGAGAAATGGCACATTTCTATTTCCTGATCTCCAATCCTTCTTTTCTTTCTATCTTCTTTCTGATTCTCCTCCTCTAAGATAATGGGATGGGATGGGATACGTTCTGTTGGAGAATAGCACGTGCTGGACGTTATTCAAAACGCAACAACTATGATTCATTCATAAAAAATTTCATAAAAAAAATTAAAGCAAAAAATATAACAAAAAAAAATGAAAAAGGGTTTTGTGGTACCCTATCCTGTCGGTTGTTAAGCTATTCTGTTTTTAAATTTTTGAAAAATATCATTTTAATATGCAGTGATGGTACACGCTATTTACTATTGACACAGATGTTACATTATTTGCAATAACAATTTGAGATATTCTTGTCAATATTTGTATCATAAAATAAATAAAATTATGCTTAAAGAAATAAATGATAATTTTTAATATAACATTTGCTTTGCTGCATTTTGCTTTTTCTATATACATTTATCTCTCTAGAGATATTTTTTAAGACTGCATCGTGGCATAGTTGTAATTGCGCATGCGTAACGACTGCTATGCTGAGGTCTGGGTTTGGCGGTTGGCGAAAAGTGGGTATGCTCCCTGCCTACCCCTTCGGGGTTTAAAGGCGTGAGTGTATATGTAGATATTTTTAAGGTCTTTGAGGAAAACAAATACGTATAGTTGATGTTTATCCCTGGACCAGTTGCTTCAAAGCGGGTTGTCAAAGACGATTTTGCTATAGAATATAGAATCGGGAGGTGCTACAAAGTAATATGTATACCATGCGACCCAGCTGTAGTCGCTTAACATCGGCGTATCGGCTGACACACCCTTTTTTTAAACCGTGCGTCGCCACGCCGCACTACTCTACTGTGGCCAGTTTGTAAAAATGTAAATGCTACAGACTCATTCTCACATATCGCTACAAATTACAAACACTTCTACAGCGGAATTATTTGCAGTCAAGGAAACCCTTGATGACCGAAAACTCAGTTCGGCTACCCTTGTTACAAGAGTCATACATGTGTGACTACACAACATGTTATGAGATACAAGCATATGCTCGGGGCTTCGCCTGCGTAAAATTTATAGAGTGGAGAGGCAGAGGATTTAAAAAAAAGTACCCTATATCCGACCTCAGGGTTATAGGTGTACTAAATATATAATACTAAATCTAATCAAAATCGGTTCATAGGTTTATCCGTGAAAATGTAACAGACAGAAAAATCTCGACCCCTCTAATTCACTCCCATGGGGGTTACATTTTTAAAAACGACGATATACGTGTACATTTATTTTTAACCTGAAGAACGCATATGAAATTTTGTACCCTCACTTTGAATTTGATATAACCGTTTCCTCTTATTTTACCCCCTTAAGAGTAAAATTTTCGAAAAGCCTTTCTTAGTCGATGCAACATAAAAGGCATCAACTGCCGAAATTGTTATGTTTGTAACCCCTGTGGTTTGGGCTCTGCGTTGCTCAATCAGTCGGTCAGGACAAGTAATTATATATGTATGTCGGGTGCAGGCATGACCGCAGGCCGGTCAGGTCATCAGGCCGAGGTTGTGAGAGGCACATACTAATACACAGCAAATATGCAGGCTTACACATCCCTCTCTGATCTCCAGATATGGTCAGGATGGATAGCGTATGATAGTTCGGTAATAAAACACGAGATTAACACTTCAGAGTCTATTTAAGCTACCACCAGTTCGGAATGCAGTCATCCATGGGGAAGAGCTGGCAAGAAACCCTCATGGTTGCTCTTTTAAACACATCACAGTTTACGTTACAATATGCAGTACACAATAACACTTTCACATTACGTTAACTTACTACTTTACCAATATTTCAGCATTACAACCTCTAAGTTACTAACTATTTCAAGATTGAATATGGAATTCTTCTACAAATGACAAAGTGCACGCTTTTATTATAATATTTTCTATTGTGCCCCACTCCGTGAGCGAGATCACGCGATAAAACTACTCGAATCCACCCGCAATATAGCAAAACAAGTCGCTGTACAGATATTCTACAATAAAACAAGTTATTTAAAAGTCCAATTGAGTATCCGTTTTCATGTTGCTCCGTCATGTATATAGATTTTGACACCAAGCCACAGGTACATTTACCCCTCTACCTCCTAGAGCCACCATGCAGATAATACAATAATACATGAAAAATTACCTGTAAAGCTATTTGCCTCTCTGCAATAAATGATGGCTGCATATTCCCTATCAACTTCTTTGGTGGCAAAGGCAAGTCTATGTTGGCTTGCTGTAGAACATAGTGCAATGCCGCAAAATCTCTGTAACGTCGTGACACATTCCATTTGTTTTCCTTGTGCGGTCCTCTTTGCACTCGCAATATATATTCCTAAAAGAAAAAATTATTTAAAAAAGAAAGATTTTTTGGAAGAAGAGGATTTATAAGATTAGTATTACAATGTCTTAATTAATTAATAATTAATGTCTTAATTGTCGCCGGCGGTCTTTCCGAACCGTTACGACCTGGGAACCTTCAAGAAGAGAGCATATTCTTTCCTGAAAGGCCGGCAACGCATTTGCAAGCCCTCTGGTGTTGCAGATGTTCATGGGCGGCAGTGATTACTTTCCATCAGGTGAGCCTCCTGCCAGTTTGCCCTGATTTACCATAAAAAAAAACTTTTTTTTTTTAATTATAGGCCTAATGTATGCAGTCAAAGAACCAAGTCCATTTAAAATCCATTTTAAAAATAAAGTGAAAAGTCTTCTCAATGACCTAAGTTATAGTGATTATTCACTATAACTATACATAGACATTATGATGTCCAAATATAATACTAATAGATTAGCAATGTATTGTCTTAAAAAAACCATTATGTTACCACCTTAACACAATCAAACAATTATGTTCTTATCTGTGAAACAGCCTTACAAATCTCAATATGGCCAGCAACACATTTAAGGTGGTAGAGCCACACTGTAGACATATTTGTCTACAGCAAGAATGGGCCGGCTCGACCGGGGTAGTACCACTGTCTCACGGAAAACCAACGTAAAGTGACAGTTTACTGTCGCGTTTCGTATGGTAAGTGAGATCTCCGGAGGCCCAGATTCCCCCTTCCCTTCCCTAATCCCTATTCCTGTCCTTTAAGGCCGACAGCGCATGATACTTTCGGTATTGTGGATGTTCATGGGCGGTGGAGACCACTTAACATCAGGTGACCTACTGGCTTGTTTGTCTGACTATGATATATAAAAAAAAAACACATTAATTTAAGATTTTGTTCTTACTAGACTGCAAATAACAAAAACTATTTATAATGAAGAAACAACTTAGTCACTTTAGGTTATTTAAAAAAAATACAAAGTATGTAAACAACTATACATTAATGTAGTTTTATTCCAAAATTCATGTAACCTATAGAAACCTTTTTATAAATATAATATAATTTTAATATGACAGATAATACATTTGTTGTAAAAATGAAACTAAAGGAGACTAAATATATATTTAAGCAAGCTGATAAGTAATAGTATGAATAATAAAATATTATAATAACTCTTAACTACTGGTAGCAGAAATAAGATCTTTTTAAGGCAATGACCTTGTTTTCTATTAATATCAAAACTAGTTTACTGCTCTTAATTTTAATTAGGAACATTTGTAATCTTGTTTTGATTTCAACTAGTTTCCTATTGGAGTTTTTAAATATTCTCTTTGAATTAAAATTCTGAACACATAATGAAAAAGTGTAAAAATTATATTACTATCAGTTTATACAATAATCTTTATTTTTAAAGACCTCAAAAATGTATTTTATGTACATACAGTGAACATATTTTCTATATCTGTTTCTTCCACAGGTATAACACCTCACACCCTCTTACCTTCAATCTTTCAGCATGCATAAACTCTCATACATTTTTCTACAATAGCTAAAACCTTTCTGGAACAGTTGTAGAATTTCCAGACCAATACAAGCCCTCAAGGAAAAAGAGTAATCAATAAAGATTAGTAATATGTCAGCTACACACAAATCTAATCTACAATTCTAGTCAAAATTATTAATAAAATAGTCCATCTTGGAGACTTTACCTAAACCCATTTTATAACTTGATGTAAAAGCCCTCAGAAAATAGCTTTACCAAAATTGCACAGGAAAAAAACACTCGTTTTTGGTGTAGTGTGCTAAGGAAGAAGCTACACAGCAGGCCAGCATGATCATGTTGAGTAACAGAAGATAGATTGTCTCTCTCTACTCTAATTGGATGGCACTGTCCTTACCATCAGGTGCAGTGTTATTAATTTGCCATGCCAGAATTATAAAACTCATAATATTTTAGTCCTTAGCTACTTATTGCCACAATTGGCCCAATTATGGGTATGAATCTTCTATACTGACAGAAAGAAAGTTAAGTTGGATTATATGGGTCTTTATTTTTTAACATTTAAACTATATTCGGCAAGCAAAAAGCAATACTCGATATTTTATCGAGTATTGCTTTTTTTTACTTATTTAATCAACCAATATACATTACAAAACTTTATTCTTAGACATGGGGCGGGAGATTTACCAGAGCATACTATTGCTACACTTTATGAATACTTACAGTGTGTTTATTGATATTATGTGCATTTTCCACAGTACACAGCAGTACTTCGGTGTCGTCTACACAACATTTCGCAAAACGTGTTTTATCGAACATAGCCATTGCACAGAGATCCACAAATGCATTGAATACAATGTTATTGGTTGCTTGAACGCAATAAACACTGTGTTATCACCGCACTGCACAATACACAATAGTAAAAAAGAAGAATTGAATACGAATTGCAATCACAGAAAGTCGCGCTCCGTGTAATATTATCACCAGAGCTCCTTCTCGCTCTTTCTAGGCTACTAGTTACTAATAATTTATGAAAAAGAAAGTTATAATGCTAATTTATAAGGTACCTACATAATAAAGACCAAAATCACAATTGAGTTTGACACTTGACAGCTGATCACTGATCAGCTTATTTCTGATGTATGATATCGAATATTCCGTCGTAAATAAATAAATGAATAATGTAAAGAATGAATACAATTATTCTATAAATTTATTTTACTAAAATTATAAATAATAAATTTGAACTTAATACTGCAACAATTGTTTCAATGTTTTGTATAAATCTATACAGAATAAAGCTGCGAGCTGATCATAGACCAAACAATTATTGGGACAAATATGTACATATTACAGATGTAAACACATATCATTTTTATTTTTGAGTTACCAGAATGAGAAACACTAGAGTATTACAAAAGTACACCGACTTCAATAAAAAAAAAATTATGCGTCCCTATGAAATTTGAGGGTAGCCCTTGATTTTTCTGAGATCCCATCATCAGATCCTGACTTGGTGCCAATGGGACCTGGGAAGTATACCCTTTTAAACAAAAAAAGAATTTCTCGAAACAGTCCAGGCGTCTTCGAGTAATCTGGTAACATACATAAAAAAGAAGATTCCGAAGTATAGTTAACCTCCTCCTTTTTTGAAGTCGGTTAAAAAAAAAGTTCAGTGTTCCCGTAAACAGGCAACCACATCTGACAACTGACTGATAGTATTCTGTTTGATTGTAAAGCTCCAAGAGACTTACATATTCTTTCATATTCGTTTAAAAGTGTATGAATTAATCCTGATCTTGTATATTTTAATTATTGATTAGCAGTTGACCCGTTGAAGCATACACGGCTCATGTAAGTATTTGATATTTAGACATGTTAGATACATTAAAACGTTTTCGCTTTTTATTAGGTGGTTGACGACTAAAGGTAGAAAATGGGAAGCTATGTTATTAAAATATAAAAGCGAGCGATATACATATTAATTATCTTTTACCATGAAAAAGTAATTTTCATCTCTGGTCCATGTATAAGGTAATTCACTAATCATAATAAAAACTACTTCACGTGACCAAGAGCTACACGAGAAAGGACACAAGAGCATTA
This sequence comes from Laothoe populi, assembly GCA_905220505.1. Lineage (NCBI taxonomy): Eukaryota > Metazoa > Arthropoda > Insecta > Lepidoptera > Sphingidae > Laothoe > Laothoe populi. Next base: position 5,128,585 of record HG992165.1, read on the forward strand.
GCTATGTCTCAGCATTTAGCTCAACTCAGCTAATGTCTTGTTGAGCGTGGAGAACCGACATTATGTAAAGGCGAATGTTAATCGCAACTTTTCACAGTTTATAAATTCAGCACTATTTCTCTGTATGAAGTTTTAATTTGCTATAATATTATATTATAACGTATAATATCGTAAAAACTATGAACATAATATACATAGAAACCAGCAATAATCTAAAATGTATATAATAAAGTTTCGGAACGGAACTACATTACGTAAAGACTATAGACAATGATCGATATGTCATTTCCGGTTCTGCCGCAACGAGTCGCGAGCGGAGAACTTCACGGTCTCTTCTTTCTGCCATAGTTTTATAGTTTGTGAAAAATGTCGCTCATCTCCGCTCGTATTGCCGGCTCCGTGGCCAGGCGCTTGCCAAATGCCGCTACACAGGTAAATTAATTTAATTGATTAAATAAAGTGAAGTAAACGTTACTATTATAGTGAATTACCCGGTAATCATGTCTGGGAGGACGTCCAGGGGTACATAATTTTTGGTTACTTAGGACACATTATTGATTTTACATTATTTCTAAGTAATAATATAGTTTTTGGAAATATCTTCGTTAATAATTATATAATTTATGTCAATAAATCATTTTGGTATGTGTACGAACTGATGTTATGTAATAATGGGCGATGGAATTTCTGACAGATCATAATCATGATATAATGAGTAGAAATGAAGAAAATGCCGGTATTATGTGAGTTTTGTCTGAGTTGAAGAGCAATAGTGCTAAATAGTAGTATAGATTTTACTACTATTAGATGTTAAGTATGTAGGGATTGTGCTTATACGTGTATTTGGTTATGTGCAGGTGTCGAAGGTCGCGGCGCCTGCTGCGGCGGTCGCGTCCCGCAAGCTCCACCTCTCGGCTCCCCATAAGGCGGCTGAAATCTCCACCATCCTCGAAGAGAGGATCCTTGGAGCCGCGCCCAAGGTCAGTTTTGTGATGTTACATAAACTCATATGTTCTGTTGGAAGGTGGAAGAGAACATTCAAGACATCCTCAATAGAGCAGAAAAAATAGGTTGTCACATATTGATCCATGACCTATAAAAATAGTTCATTCAACTTTTGTAACAGCTGATTTTTATGACTATACCAGTTTAGGAAAAATGTATATGCCTTAAGAAGAGAGGCTTATAAAACAATTGCAAGTGAAAATCAAGAAATGCATTCTTTGTAAATGTCTGTTAGAGATATAGAAATATTTGCAAAAATTTTCTACACAATAAATTTTGAAATTGTTTTTTGTACTATAATTAGAAATAGCAATTAATTATAGCTTCATATAGAAAAAGTTTTTTTTTTTTAAAGACTTCATATATCTTCTATATTAAAATAAAAAGTATTAATTTAAATTAATGAATGTTATATATTACAGAATAGTTTATATTTAGTAATAATAAAGATAAGTGACTGTCAAAGAAGTAATGCAGATTATGTCCTTCTGTACTACTGGCAATAATTTTATAAAATAAAAATTTGGACTCAAATTGAATGTTACTGTTTAATAGTAGGTATTTATTTTTTAGAATAATTACTATGAAAGAAGTAAATGAGTACTTAACATGCATACAAAATTCAAAATTATGAGTAAGTATTTCAAAAAGACTTGTCCAGCTAAGAATTCTTAGTTTTAGAGAAAATACTTTAGCTAATGTAGTAATTTTTCCATTTAGGCTGACCTGGAAGAGACCGGCCGTGTGCTGAGCATTGGTGATGGTATTGCTCGTGTGTATGGTCTGATGAACATCCAGGCCGAGGAGATGGTGGAGTTCTCCTCTGGTGTTAAGGTTTGTATATCATATTTGTTATTTATATTGTAATATATTACACATAATATATTAGGTTAAATAGAAAATTACTTTTTATTTTTTAATAAATTTATTTATTTGCAATATAATACACCAGTAGTACATAAACAATAGAAGACAATTATGGTACATTTTAAATTACTGTGAGCTTAATAATATGGGAGCATCTGAAGCTGAACTAGGAAGAACCTGTATTTCAGCAAGTATTTATTTACTAAAAAGTTAAGATAGAGAAAAAATATTGGGAAGTATAATATGGATATTGCAGCACTGTTATTTGCAAATTATAAAGTAACCATGATTTTAAATATGGTAGTATGTATGACACCTCTATCAGGTTTCATACTTAAAAATAAAGGTGCTGTTTAATGTAGATTCGCCAGAATTTTACCTGTATTAATGTAATTGGATACATCAGCTGATCCTGGAAAGTGAAGGAATGAGCCAATGTGATGGATTTTTCTTCAAATGTAAAGTGATTGTTACACATTACTACTATAATTATACGGCTGATTTTCAAAGTTTGAAAACTTCCATTTCTCCTTTTGATAAATAACACTCCCAACAGTCTCACACATATCCCCGACCTCACACTAAGATATGAGTCTTGTGTTGTGGGTATCAGAGACTACGAGAGACTTTCTGTCTCACAACACCCAGACCCTGGACACAAATATCTGCCTGTCACACAAACTTTTGTTCCTGTGTGGGAAGCGAGCCCACGGCCTCTCGAACAGCCGGCTACTCGCCAACTGCGCCACAGAGGCTGTCATGGAGACCTTTTGATAAATACACATGTAACACTGTTTGAACCAATTCAAATGAATAAGAAGACTCCTTATGCTCCCCATCTTATTTATAGGGTATGGCCCTTAACTTGGAGCCCGACAACGTTGGTGTGGTAGTGTTTGGTAACGACAAGCTGATCAAGGAAGGTGACATTGTGAAGCGTACCGGTGCTATCGTAGACGTGCCCGTAGGAGAGCAGCTGTTGGGCCGCGTGGTGGACGCCCTCGGAAACGCCATCGACGGCAAAGGCCCCGTCGACACTAAGTCGCGTATGCGTGTCGGAATCAAGGCTCCTGGTATCATCCCGCGTGTGTCTGTGCGCGAGCCTATGCAGACTGGTGAGTTATGGATGTAATTAAGGTATAGGCTGACTGAGAAATATAAGAAAAATGTGTCGAACCACCCTTTAAAGTGTTATGTAATGTGTCAATATTTGATAGAAATATTGAACCTTATATATTTAAAAAATTTACAATAATATGATCTATTTCATTGTCATCTTTAAAATTTTGATGCTGCTATTAATAAATAATTTTCTTTGCTGTCTATTCAGTATAATATTATAGAATATGTTAATATAAAATAATTTATGCTAAACATCATGTAGCTTGTCCTGCCTATAGTCAGTTTCCCACTCCTCATGTGTGAAGGTCCAGTCACCCAATCTCAACAAATTGTTTATCAGCTTTCTTGATTATCACAATGTACTTACATAATATGTCTACTGGTGGTATACCAACACATAAATAAAAATATAACATTAACTTGAGGATAACTTCAAGTAAATTGCATCTATAGTACTAGATTTTACTAATAACCCTAAAAGTGTTAAATACATAATTACTCAAAAGTTTTAACTACAGTACTAGTCAATGTATAGTTGATTTTAATTTAATATCACTTTTCATAATTTTGTATTAACACAAAATTGTTGTTTAAAACAAATTATTTGATTGCACAAATTATGTAATATACTCCTGATGAGAACAGAATAATAATTATCTTGATCTATGATGACACCAGCAATTCAGATTTAATTAGTAGATCCTATTAATTAAGGCGACATTCACTATACTTGGATGTGAAATACTGATTTCTTTTCCACAGACAGCGTAAATAATATAAGTAGGTGCATGGTTTTATACCACAAATAAGCACATTTCCTGAAAAAACATTGTTAACACCCAGGTATCAAGGCTGTAGACTCTCTGGTGCCAATCGGTCGTGGTCAGCGTGAGTTGATCATTGGAGATCGTCAGACCGGTAAGACTGCGCTGGCCATCGACACCATCATCAACCAGCAGCGCTTCAACCAGGGCGACGACGAGAAGAAGAAGCTGTACTGCATCTACGTCGCCATTGGACAGAAGAGGTCCACTGTCGCACAGATTGTCAAGAGGTTGACTGATGCTGGTGAGTAAGGTTTTTTTTAATGCCTCGATAGGTAGATTAGCAGACGGGCCTGATGGTAAGTAGTCACCACCGCCCATAGACTTCTGCAATGCCTGGGCACAGCAAAGCCACCGTTAAAACCGCTTAATTTTGAAGAAAATATAGTAGCCTTTACTTGAGTAGCAACAGATATATATTAAGAAATTGGATAGATATTAAGAGTCATGATGCAAAAGATAAAACTAACAGTTCTAACAAATGTTCGTTGTAAAAGTATCTTGACCCATTAAAACACTTGTCAAAAACTTATACAAGTTCGTTAAGATAAAACTATGTTTACCTTTTGTTTAAATAAATATTGCCAAAACATCACAGTGGGCAATAAGCATAATGTATTTATCAAAAAATTATTTCAAATAATTGAAACAAATTAGCACAATAATTGGTGAATACTGTGGTTAGCTGAGGCTAATAAATTTAAATAATGTATATTCACCTAAAAAAAATGATTACATTTTTTGTAGTAAAATAGTTTGACTTTGCACTTAGAATTCCTGTGACATTATGTTGATTGATGATGTAATTTTACATTCACAAGATATAAGAAGTTATATTTATCAATAAGAATAAATAAGAAATATATCCACTCTAGGTGCCATCAACTACACCATCATTGTGTCTGCCACCGCCTCGGACGCCGCCCCCCTGCAGTACTTGGCCCCGTACTCCGGGTGCGCCATGGGCGAGTTCTTCCGTGACAACGGCAAGCACGCCCTTATCATCTACGACGATTTGTCCAAGCAGGCCGTCGCCTACCGTCAGGTAAACTACCACTAAAGATTCACCAGAAGTTGAAGTTAAAGTTTTTTCAGTGATCAGGAGTGGTAGAGTGACATGATCATTAAGGTGAGGTGGGCTCAGACAGTTCAGTTCAGACTACATTTTTAAACTAATTATTCGATGTTAAAAACTAAAAATATTAACAATATAAAAATTTGCCATGAAAGATGAACATATTTACAAAACGAGTGTGCTTCTCGATACACGATTCATTAAAGTTGGCTCGATAGAAAATATTCGCAAAGATGCATCGAAATTTGAAAATTTCAATCCACACGACCTCAAATGAATCCATAGTATACGGCTATAAAGAAAAATATTGAAACGAAATTTTTCTATAAAATTTTCAATGAACTGCATTAAACGAGTGTGTGAATATTTTATCACATTTCATTTATAAATACAAAGAAATAAATGTTTTAAAATTACGAAACATGAAATGGCAGTTGTCTCCATGTTGAAATGTATTTTAAACACGATGCGCATGTGCGAGACTTGTCAGACGGCAATTGGGCCGTGTTGAGAGCAGACGTATACGCGATTTTTCGCTCGCGCTGTCAAAAATTTTTTTTGTGAAAACATGATGAATATGACATAAAGTGTTCACAAATAACACTAACTCGTGATAATATATTGAATATAATCAAATATATTTAACTTATCATAATAATTTCAAACGATATATATTTTATTTATCATAATGACTGTCAATTCTTATCAAAAGTCGTGAATACAGGTTGAGTGATTTGAACAAACTATTTGAGAATAAAATTATGGTATGATACTTGATATAACAAAAATATACTAATATTATAATTACGAAAGTGAGTCTTCCAGTTTGGAAGGTTGCATGGTTAAACCGCTGAACTGTTTTTGATAATAATCTATAAAAATTTACAATAGTATTATTTAATTTAATACCATTATTAAAATGTTGGTGTTCGCGAGACGAGAGGAACCAACAGTTTATGTCCTAAATAGATGTAGAACTAGAAAATAAATACAACCAACCGTCACACACATAGTTCTGACCCCACACCAGGTCAAACTTGTATCCTAGGTATCAAGAACTACGAGGGACAATGGTCACACAACACCCAGATCCTAAACAAATGTCAGTCTGTCACACATACATTTGACTCGGTGCGGGAATCGGACCCACGGCCTCTCCTTTCACAACTTACTAATCGCCCGCTGCGCCAAGAGGCTGTTGAGAAATGACTAACTTATGTCCAAATTTGATTATTATTTTGTTGGAAATGAAAACGGTCATCAGCGGGCTCATACTATTTCCCACTACGATTGCGACTGATTACCAGATCCCTAAAGCTCGAAGATAACTGTAATCGTAAATAACTGCTTTGGATTCAGCACTTTGAATTTCTTTCAATTATATATCATAAGTTCTGCTATATTTATTTTATACTGATTGCGCAAGACTAAAATACGATAATAACAATTCAATGTCAACCTAAGGCGGGCGACTACAAAGTTCATTATTATAATAATTTTATTAATTTAGCAGTTTGACACACAATACGTTTTAAAGTACTCGTTTGTTTTCGGCGGACGATCGATTATACGTTATTGTGTTCGTGTCGATAAAAGAGAAATAATATATAACTATTCTTGTCATTTCGTGCATGACGTCAGATATGGATGACAATATTAATTGTCAGAAGAATAGATCTTGCAAAATTTATGATTTCTGAAAATGCATCAACTGAAGAAATATACTTTTTACCCGGCTCCACCTCTATCAAATATTATCTATACATTTTCTCACTTGTTTACGGCAATGAATTACTATTATAATTTCCATAGCCAAAATTACCCTATTCAGTTTCACTTATCTCGATACCTGCTGGTGGTAGGATATTCATATCCGCCAGGATAGCGACCACCGTACACAGAGTATAAAACCCGCTATAGTGGCACACGCAAGTGTGTCGCCTTCCGGGGTCAGCCAGTGTACCTCTGGTTTTTGTCGGGGTCTAGAGTTGGGGTATGATGTTTGGCCGTGTTGTTCTGAGTACTCTGACACCTAGACCCTCAACCGCTTCTTCACCTCCTTGCCCCATGGCGTAGTATGAAAAACTGAACATCAGGCCGACATGATTGTGTTTAGTAGCGAGGCATAGATTGTCTCTCGCTAGTTGGTACTTTAACTGGACGACACTGCGCTTACTATCAGATGCAGTGTCGTCACTTTGCCAGGATAAAAAAAATATCAGATTTCATCATCATCGGAGCCACCCTGACAAAATAGTAAATAGACAAACAGATAATTTTTTTGTAAATTCTAATATCGATTTTCTATTACTATGACATTTGATATTACGTTTTGTTTTGACAGAATATTTGTTTCTAATAATATTCATTCATACCAAAGAAAAAGTTTTTATTCCACAACGAAATATTATATTAATTCAATTAACAATATATTGAGTTCTATTGTTTTGATAATAGAATTCAAAATTCAACGGGTTTATGACAATTCATACTTGACGGTCTGCATTGTGCAGTGGACGTTTAGTCGGTTGTGAAATAAGAAGTCCAAGTTGGATCTCGAAATCGAATATCGAAAGGATACAATTCCGGTACCGAAGATCAAGAGAAGTGACAGGAGATGATGATCGGGAGAAGGGTAAAGAATGGGAGGGTAAAATCAAAAGGAAACTGGACGGATTTGGCAGAGATGGGTGTAATCCCTAGTCTAGCTTAGCTTAGCTAGCTTAAGCTATTCCATCTATATGAATATGTCTAGTAACCTTTGCCGAGCGGATACCGTGAGAAAACGTGAGGATCTTATCATTCAGCTCAATCAGACCCTAGATCTCATGTTTATTTTTCTTAGGAATCGGGTTGAGATCTATAGCAAGAAAACCTAGGTGATCGTGTTCTCGTGCAAGAAATCCCTGTTTACTCACGTCCCCGTTCTTACAGGTGTTCCACTCCAAACGCACAGGATAAAAAAAATATTTTCATAAAAATCGGTGCAGTGTTTTCAGTTCCGTCGTGAAAATGTAACAGACAGAAAACTTTCAACCACTACTAATTCACAATTTTAGAGGCTACATTTAAAAAAATACGTGTACGTTTATTTGTTTGTTTGAACGCGCTAATCTCAAGAAGTACTGTTTCTAATTGAAAAATTATTTTAGTGTTGGATAACCCATTTATCTGGGATCGCTATAGGCTATATAACATCACGCTATGACTAATAGGAGCCGAGCAGCAATGAAAAATGTTGCAAAAACGGGAAAATATATTCCTTTTGAGAGTTTGTTTTGCGTGCGCTGCGTATACTGTTAAAGTTACGCAAAAATCATGTATGACGGAATTGTTCCTCTTAAAAAGTTATAAAACAAGTCCGCGATAGCATATATCTATGTTTTTCGGTTAGCTCACCTTAACCTGCCTCTGCCTTTTTAATGGTAATGAAATTTGTCCTAAAACAATACATTATTTGCGAAGGGGTTTTTATAAACTTGGTATTTATTGTATACTTTTGCTCCCGAAAATGACCTCCACGCGGGCGAAGCCTCGAGCAGCAGCGAGTAGTACATAAAAGACGTGATTACTTTCATTCATATTGCAACTTATTTCACTGAACGTTAAAAATGAGTAATAATTGACATTGTTATCATTATAATTTGTAATAATATAGGTACATATAAATAATACACCAAAAAGTCACACACATATTTCTGACCCCACACTACGTCAAACCTATATAGTGGGTATCGAGAACTACGAGGGAATATGGTCCCACACCATCCAGACCCGAAACAAACATTAGTCTGTAACGATAACATTCGGTAACTTTGTTACGAGAATCGAGCCCACTGCCTCCCGTTTGAGACTGAGGCTGTCATATAGGTGTTAATTTTAATGAAATGAAATAATAGTTGAGGGTTTTTTAAAAATAAAAATTTATGGTATTTTACGTTCTATTTAATCTGATTTATTTGACATTTGCTCATTTCACTGTTTTAAATAATGAACATCCTTTATATGAGCGCCTATCGCTACTCGTTGGGGGGGGGAGCACCCGCGCACGCCGCCACCACCCGTCGCATCTCACCCCCTCAATCATACCTCAGCCCAGAGCTGACAAAGCCTTAATTTAGTGTCTTAATCACTGATGCCGTTCGTAATTAATTTTAGGCGGGCTATGTTAAATTGTAAGTTAGAAGATTATTCTAGACAGTTAAATTTACCATTATTACAGTTAAGTTAAAAGGGTACTTTGCTATCTTTACTTTGTTTAATTTTATCTTAGTCCAAGAATTTTAAATTATATGCGCATTGGCAAGATTGTGCAATTGTTTCTCCACAAAGACTATAGATATAAACACAAGAACGAAGTTAAAATTAAAGATCATGTCAAAAATAAAATAATGCTATACATTCCACAATCTTTCAATAGTTTAGACTTTTGCTACACAGGCATAACATGTGCCGACAGCATTTGTTTGCACCGCAGTAAACATAATAATTTGTTTTGTAACAGATGTCCCTGCTGCTGCGTCGTCCCCCGGGTCGTGAGGCCTACCCTGGTGATGTGTTCTACCTCCACTCCCGTCTTCTTGAGCGTGCCGCTAAGATGTGAGTTTATAAAAACTAAATTTTTATACAATTGCAGTTATTTAAAATCACATTTAAACAAGACAACTAGGATGCAATCAGATGCATTTTCAGACTAATAGTATAAAACTAGAATATTTAAATATTATTGCAATAACATAAATGCAATTTTGTATTAGACATATTTACAACTGGCTTAATTTAAGGTAAAATTTTGTCACATTAAATTACCTATCTGTACCCATTAATTTTTCTTTTTAGGTCAGACAAGATGGGCGGTGGCTCTCTGACCGCTCTGCCTGTCATTGAGACACAGGCTGGTGACGTGTCTGCCTACATTCCCACCAACGTAATCTCCATCACGGACGGCCAGATCTTCTTGGAGACTGAGCTGTTCTACAAGGGTATCCGACCGGCCATCAACGTCGGTCTGTCTGTATCGCGAGTAGGATCCGCTGCCCAGACCAAGGCAATGAAGCAGGTATAACTTGCTATATTATCGTTAGAATGCTTTATTCATAGTAGATAGAATATCTATTTTTTCCTGTGTTTTATTTTATAACAGAATTTATGAGGTGTCAAGGCAAACATATGAACTTCACTGAAGTGCATGTGAAAATGGTCATGTATCAGTAATAATTAACATTGTTTATTTATAATTATAGTCTGTACAAGTTTGAGTGTGGATTCAAAACCATATTGTGACAATATGATTTATATTTGTGCTAGTCATTAAAAGCAAAAAATACATAAACATTATATTAATTTGTCTTATTGGAATCAATTGAAAACAATCAGTCAAAATAATGGAATAAATAAATAACACCCAACAGTCACACACATAGCCACGACGCCACACTAAGATATAGTCTAGTCTAGTCTTATGTTGTGGGTATCAGGGACTACGAGAGACTTTCGGTCTCACAACACCCAGACCCCAGACAAAAATATCTGTCTGTCACACAAACATTTGTCCCGTGTGGGAATCGACTCGCCAACTGCGCCACAGAGGCTGTCAAAGATGGAATAGATTATATTATACTGATGATACGTTTATGCTCAATAGCTATATGGTCTTTGCACAGGTGGCTGGTTCCATGAAGCTGGAGTTGGCTCAGTACCGTGAGGTGGCCGCTTTCGCCCAGTTCGGTTCCGACTTGGATGCCGCCACCCAACAGCTGCTCAACCGTGGTATGCGTCTTACTGAGCTGTTGAAGCAGGGACAGTACGTTCCCATGGCCATTGAGGAACAGGTAAATAATTTACATGGTTATTTTTCTTTTTGACAACACGTTTTTTTAAATAGAGACAATAGGAAATGTGTTAATGGATATATTCTTAAGCATAGTCTCAGAAGTTTAGGTTAAATTTATATTACTTATTAGTCTATAGACTAGATTGTAATTCTAATTATGTATTACACATGGTAAATCATTTATAAAAAAAAAAAGTTTTTTATGTGAATGTACAATTTATTTGTTTTCCACAGGTTGCTATCATCTACTGCGGTGTCCGTGGTCACCTCGACAAACTGGACCCCTCCAAGATCACCACTTTCGAGAAGGAATTCACCCAGCACATTAAGACCAGCCACCAGGGTCTTCTGGCCACCATTGCTAAGGACGGTCAGATCACCCCCGAATCCGATGCCAGTCTTAAGAAGCTCGTCCAAGACTTCCTTGCTACCTTCACACAGTCGCAGTAAAAGCTTAGTGTAATTGATGTGACAAGAGATTGAGCCTTTAAGCATTTAGAGCGCGCTAGCCCGGTCTCAAGTCAGTATGTAAGCCGACTTCATTGATGAAAGCATCTATTTCATATTTATGCTCTCATCAATGGAACAGTAGTTATCATTCGTATGGGCTGTATTGAATGTTGATACAATCATGGAATGTATTTATCTCGCAAGTCAAAAGTGGTTATACATTAATAAAAATCTCTAAAAATATTGTTTTTCTTATTCAATTAATTTACGGCCAGTTTCAATAAATAATCTTAATATTGGTCTACAGATGGTTTCCACAAATAAGGCAATAAGAATAAAGTTTTTATGCCACGCCATTATTTGATTGGTTTATTTTCGGGATCGATGTGTAAGTGTTGTTTAAGATTGTTTATTGAAATTGGCTGTTAGTTATTCTATTATGTTTTTTCCATACTTCTCCACTTAGATGCAGAGGTGCTTCGCGCCCTTTATAGAACGACCGTGACACCGCGCTGTCTACGTGTATTTATATGAAAAATGAGTTCACAATATTTACATATATATACACTCACGCCTGCAATCCTCGAAGGGGTAGGCAGAGGTGTAACCAGTACACCCACTTTTCGCTGAATTCGGTCCTATGTGATAGGGGGCGAGCCTATCGCCATACCAGGCACACATTTCAGACTCCGGGCTAATACTAAGAATTTCTAGCTTGAAAAACCTAATATCCGGGTCGGGGATGGAATCCGAGACCTCAGCACAGCAGTTGTCACGCATGCGCAATTACAACTGCGCCACCGAGGCAGTCACAAAATTTAATTTTAATATTGGTATATGCAATAATGGGTGCATAATGGAAACATCTCACTATCTCCCTCGCACAACGGCAAAGTAATGGCCATTCTGGAAGGAAGGACGTCACGTCTCATATCCTGCATCCTTTTACTGTAATTTGACAACTACCTAATAATATAATGTAACTTGTTGACTTATATCATTATTCCTATTAACAAAGACAATAATACAAAAAATCGTGGCAAATATCTTATTGTATTAAAAAATATATAAGTTGCCAACCGTAAACTGCAAAGTGCATAGTTTTATATCTTATAAAAATACCTAGTCATACTAAATAGCATCAAAATTGATTCATTGCCTTAGCCGTCAAAATATACCAGACAGAAACGCGTACATTTATTTCTAACCAGAAGCAGGTACACGAAATTTTCTGCTTTAAACAACCAAATACCAAACCAACCAAATAATACAATTTCAAGTTTGTAGCCCCAGTGGTATAAGTAGCTCTGCGTTGATGAATCATTCAGTCAGTCATGGCAAGCAGTTATATATACAGTACCGTCAAACGTTACAAGATTGCCCATCTAATCTGACTTTGCCCAGCAAGGTGCATGTGACAAAAATTTAAATAACTGGTAAACTTTTAAGTTTAGGTTCATGATTTAATCCGGGAACGAAATTTAAATATGTCTCTGGCGACACTAACTAAGTGCCTTTTGGCAATGTCAGTTGGTAGTTTTAAGTGTCTTTTGGCCCGCAAATTACTTGCGGGCCAAAAGACACGTAAAATACTTTCTTCTCAACTCGATTTGTAATAACAGTAGGTAAGTACGTTTTTAACTGCTATTGGTTTGTAAGAAATTAGGAAGAAGGAGCGAATTGCGTACGCTAAATCTCTATCGCAAAATCTCTATAATATGATGGTGGGCAATGTTATATCAGTTTTTCTGCAACAGTTTTTACGACTTTGCCCACCAAAGTAATACCGCTATGGTTGTCACCTCCATGATAATTATTAATATTTTTTCAGAATAAATAATACTAAGCCTTAAAATTCAAAAAGAAGAGTATTGGGATCGAGACCATATAGTAATAATTCAATATGTTGGGATTAGCAATCTATTTGGTAGAAAATAACAGAATGTCAAGTCGGGAGGCAGAAACAGGTTTGGGATACCTCGGCGGACTATATTGAATAAAGTAAAAAAAATACACGTGTAACCGGGTGGGGGACAAAAGAAACTCACGAGGAAGAAAAACTGGCAAACGTGTTGGTAGTTTTAGCAGATTTCGACAGTCCTATAACAGAAACTGATGTAAAAATGGTATTTATACTAAGTAGAAAAATTCACGATCTGATTATTTCTATGGCAAATTGCTCAGTGATATGTGGATTGAAGGATTTTTGATCTTATATTTTAAGATTGATGTTAAAGACTGATATACGTTATTATAATGTACTTGCTTAGTTCTTATTGATTAACAATAAAAAGTGACAACCCTAGAGCATTATTTTAGTTGTGTGAAAAATTTCAAAATATTTTTTGTGACTTTGCCCATTCAGTTTTTACAGGTAAACTGAATGTTTAGAAGTTTAATTTTAAGGTCACATCATACATTGATTATTTTTCTACAATAATCCTTAAATAGTATGAACTTAAAGTAGAAAATACCAAAGTTATGAAAGTTTCTGCAAAATGGGCAAACTTGTAAAAAGTGGTACACATTTGGCCCACTGTCTAAATTGAGGTTTTTATCATATAAATTTACAGTCTTCGGACATTCTTATGTATTCTATACAAAGAACAGTGCATTTAACAATAGTGCAACACGATAATAAATTAAAAATAATAATATTATTTTAAATACTTCAAATTGAATTAGAAAACGCAAGCAATCTGGGCAAAGTCATGCGGTATTACGGTCTATAAATAATATAGATAGAATATGTAATGAATAACATGGATTGACCTTACCAAGGACATGTACTTTACCATGAGGACCTTACTTACCACTTACTTACATAGAGTCCCGTGAATAGTGAAAATGCTTGGAAGAAAGTTATTTTATAAGACTTTTAGAGAAATTGAAAGCTAACTGAGAAAACGCTATGCTGCAACTGTACAGTACATACTAATATGTGCTGTAATATTAGGTGTTACTATGTGGTCTTCGTGTACAAGCAAATAATGTAAAAATAAGCACAACTCTGTAATGGCGGCATTATGCCATAATGATAGAGCCTTCGGCACTAGATGTAACACTTCTTGGCTTTGTTATCGGCTTAAAATTATGTAGTCCTTTACGCCCAAATTAACGCCTTTGAAATATCAACGTGGAGTTGAATATAATTTGAATCTTCAAAATAATATATAGATTAATAGGCAATAAAGAACAAGTCTGTAAGTCAAGTTGATAAAAACTTTAAGTGCTCGTTCACGTTAACTCGCGGGTGCGGTAGCGGGCGCGGTCGCGAAATATCAAACAAAGCATTATATGCAAGTGTTCACGTATAAAACGCTAGTGCTGAGGAAGTAGCGGGCAAGCTAGCGACTGGCGCGTGCTGCGCGCGCGTGGCCATTTCAAACGTATCACATTGTTTTATTTATTAATTTCATGCACACCAATTCTAATTTTGGTTATCTCCCACATTAAGTAAGAATTTTCGATAAAAAAAGTATCTTGGTTGATGTTTACAACCTCTGACAACGCGGTACACTCGCGCAAACGAGTGGCGGCCAATGTGATCACGAGCTCGCCCAGACCATCGCGCAAGCAACCGCGACCGCGCCCGCGTGTTCTACGTGAACAAGCACTAACCCAAATATTTTATTGACAATCATAGGATTGTCAATAAAATATTTGGGTACACACAAGAATTGATATAGATCAATTCTTGTAATTATACAATCTGTGAACACATTAAAACTATTCTACACTAACTATTATACATTGATATTTCAGGAAAATATACAGTATTTTTAATAAAAATCAATGTTAAAGTTTAAATCTCCAAAACCGCGGCAAAATCGCTATTTCTGTAATGGCGCTGGTGTGACGTCACATGCAAGTAAACAAGCTAATAACTAGGGATGTTGATATTTTTAAAAATATCAATATCGGAGTTTGATATATCGAAACAAAATATCGATATTTCGATATTTTTTATTAAAAATCTTGACTCTTCTAAGGGTCTGGCATACATCCTTTCTTCGTTAAACAGTGTGCCAATTGAACTTATTAGATTCAAAGATCTTGGAATCATATTTGAAAACCTTAACCTTAAAACGTGATATTTTTTAGTTTTTTTTAAGTTATAATTTTTCGCAATGAAATTAATATTATTTTCAACTTTTTAGTTCGGCTAGCTGATTAAACGTGTTATTTTTAAATATAATTTATTTTATGCTTTTAGTCTCGAAACAGCATCAAACGTACCTACTTATAATAAAATATTCGATTACAAATTAAGACCACATAAAAAATATAATCTAAAATGATACCTAATATTTTTTAATATCTTGGTGAACCTGGTGATCATAGGTCCTTGATACGTGTGTAAATATTCAAGTAAATCGGATGTCTTGGAGGTGGTGAACATTACGTTGAAGGATTCCGTTACATATATACTTAGTCTACTTGGATACAATTTTAGCTAGTATAAAGCGTGTAAAGACAATCGTAATCGTAATGAGCTACAAAATAATTTACCAATTAAAAAATTTAACTTTTATATTCAGAGTGCCTCTTAGCAGTCAGTGATCACTACCGGTGTTAAACCTACTGATCACAGAGACATCTCTGAATATTTGGCGCTTATCAGTCATAATGAAGTCGATCTCATTCCTGGTGACATTATTGGGGCTTCGCCAAGTCCACTTCCTCTGGAAAAATGAATTCATCAAAAAGAGGCCCCGGGTCTCGATAAAGTTGACTAGCATTTGCCCTCTGTGATTCCTGCACCCATAGCCGAATGATCCTACCCTCGATTCGCCGTGTCCTTGTACTATTGTACATTGGCATTGAAGGCACCCATTACAATCCCCGGGCTACGGTAGGGTACCACAAAAAGCTAATTTTGGCGACGTACAACGGACGCTCTATGCGGTTGGACGAGCACATCGCTGAGTTGGAAGAAGAGGTAAGTCACATTAACTATTAAATGGCATAGCGTAGGGCTATCCGATATCCGAAGACAGGGGGAGGAGAAGATGGCCCTAGATTCTGGTCACTTACTCTACTTCCGAGAAGGACACCAACCATCCCAAGGTGGCGTCGGATTTATTATCCACAAGTCACTAAAAAGCAACGCTGTGGAAGTTGGCAGGATAATAGGCTATTATATTGGAGCACTTGAAATAGTATTTATGCACAATTTTTTCACTAATATTTACGAATAGTAAATAATATTCAATTTAAATCACTACTGAATATAACTTATAGATAACTTTAAGGAAATAATTGAAGATGAACGCATTGTTTATCTGTCAAATTCGAATTTGGGTTTTGACATTTACGATTTCGTTAATGACAGCAAGTAGTAACCGTGTGGAGTGTGTCAAAACCTAATAAATTATTTTGGAAATAAAATAACGTGCTTAAATGAATATAACAAAGTAGAAAATTACGTTATTATTATTTGTGTAGTTGTTATATGACAATATCATAATTTTTCGTCAAAATTCATTGATTAAGAAACATAAAATGGATTTATTTGAAAGAGCGCACGTTGTAAAGAAAAAAACCGCGGTAAAAACCACTAAATCGGACGAAACTGTGAAAAAACAACTTAAGCAGATGCTCCGCGGTTATAGACAAAACGACACCAAGATCATTAAGGAGGCTGAGAATGTAAAGATTGATCTCGACGACACTGTATTTAGTGTGGATGATTCGGATTCTGTAAGCGGATTTTCGGACTTAAATTTGAGCTGTTCTAGTAACGAAGCCGAAAAATCAAAAGATACTATATCAAATGTAGAAAATATTCTAAACTCAAGTCAGTCTAGAATCCCTCTAAATGAAGACAAAATCGAAGATGAAAGTTTGAAACCAAGTTTAGAATCTATATCGGAGTATGAGGATGATATCCAGTCTTTACCAGAGGACACACAAGATGTCCCTGATTCAATGTCAGAGAACAGTGATGAGATTTGTAAAATTGATGTGAGAACAGCAAATAGCAGTGCTAGTAGTGATTCTGATCAATTTGATCCAGATGGAGATTTAGCGTGTAAAATACTGAAAAGAATAAAAGTTAAGGAAACTGCTAAACGTAAAAAGAGAAAACTAGACACAAATGAAACAGTCAGCACAAGTGATGAATCTACTGAATACACTGATAGCATTTTAAGACAATCTAAAAATTATGTTACTATCAAACAAGATGGAAAAAACAATGATGAATCTACTCAGTTATCTGATAATAGTGATGGTGGTAATACTGATAAGGATAGCATCGATGCAATTGACACTAGCACCCAAGATTCAGCCTCAACAAATATATCATCACCATATATTTCCGTGACAGCAACAGATATGCCAGATCAAAACCTAAGTGAGATCTTAGGAGAATATAGACATCCTACTATAAGAAACATTCCATGTGACAGACAAAATGTGGTTCATACAATTGATAATGAATTATTCACTGCAGATAATGTAGACACAGCTAATATTGGAACTGAAGATGAGGCAGACAGTTTGGTACCAGAATTAGGTGATGAGCCTACAGTAGATGAATTGGAAGAGTCATTAAACATTCCTTTGGCAGTACCAACTGATGAGAGTATGGTAATTGAAGATGCTTCTGAAACAATGAAAGTATTAGATGAAGATCCATCAACTGAATCTATGGATTCGGATATTGTCACTCCTGTGAGAATCTTTTATGGAAAGAACATGTGTATTTTAATACTAAAACATCCAATGAAAATTTACCTGCATGGGAAAGTGAAAGCTAAGGCCCTTGGGGGAACTATTGAAGTTTTTGGACATACACTAAATGACAATTTTTCTGAAATATATGCTCCCAATTTTAATTTTGCTCAATGTATCAAAACAATTGAATGTCAAAATGCATATTATGGATTGTTTAGGAAGCTGACATCAGCTGGCCTTTCAGTAAAAGATGCTGAAGAAATTGTAACAACTATTGGAGATTATGATGGAGTTCTAAGTCTTTCGCCACTGAGCAGTAGTAAAATGGATTTTGTTGAGAGCAATTTCACATCTGTAGATTTGTTTACAAAGCCTAGCAAGAATATAGATAATTGGTTTAAGAGAGCTTCAGAACTATTGGGCTGTTCACTATATCTGACACAGCCTGGCAGATGTTTTGCAGAAAATGTTCAATGGGAACAGGTGATTAGTTGTGGCTTAGGTCAGTATTCCATTAAGCCAAATATTTTTGCTGCTTACTATTGGAGTTAATACCATGCTTTCATCACATTATCAGTAACAAATGGTTATTATTTGAGACAATGGCACATACTTTAATATGGTAGCTTTTAAGATGAAAATTATGACTACATATTGAAATAAATCAATTTTTACGGATTTTATGGTGTACGCCCCTTGACCATGAAGGATGTATGCTTACGAAACGTCAGGTTTAAAATGAAAAACAAACCGTGATAAAATCCATAAAATGAGTTTTATTTCTATATTGCCTCAGTGGTGCAGTTCTTATTGCGCATGAGTTATGACTGCTCTGCTGAGGTCTCTGGTTCGATCCCCGGGTCGGGTAAAAGTGATATTGGGTTTTTCTATCTAGATATTTATACAGTATTAGCCTGGAGTCTGGAACCTGTGCCCAGTATGGCGATAGACTCGCCCCCTATCACATTCTGAGAACGATATTCTGCGAAAAGTGGGTGTACCTCTGCCTACCCCTTCGGAGATTACAGGCGTGAATGTATGTGTGTGTGTGTGTTCCATGTGTCATATTCACTAACTTGAGAAATCATTATGACTACATGTAAACAATCTGTAAAATTATGAATGGTGTAATGTTCAATTAAAATCTCATAGATCTCAATGAAATCCCCATAGTCTATGATATCCTTAGTTGTTATTGTTAAGTTGTAATATTTGTTTATTTCAGACAATGGCAGTAGAACTATAATCTGTGGTGGTAAAAATACGGGAAAATCAACATTCCTTAGGTATTTTGTGAATAAATTGATATCAAATGGACCTATTTTGGTGATTGATTTGGACCCTGGACAAGCTGAGTTGACAGTACCAGGCAACTTGTCTGCTACAGTGGTGAAAAAACCATTAATTGGCCCCAATTTTACACACTTGCATAGACCAGATAAGTATGTACAGCACACTGGGTAATATTTAACAACAGTAACAGATCATTTTTAGGTAGTAATAAGTCTCTTTAAGTCTATATTTTTAATAACATTTTTTCATTTTTTTTTTTTAGATTTTTACTCGCCATGCAAATTTAATGTGTTTGAAAATGTTAATGAAATTAGGTGTAAGACCAGATATATAATAATAATATTCTGCTTATTGTTTCAGAATGCTAAACATTGGCATGATAAGTACCATGGACAATCCATCTCGTTATGCCTCAGCCATTTTAAGCCTCTTTGAATATTGTCACTCAAATGAGAACTATAAGAACATACCATGGGTCGTTAATACCATGGGAATGTGCAACAATCTTGGACTAAAGTTTATAACACTAACTATATTACTTGCCCAACCTACACTCTTAGTACAAATGGACTCTATCAATCATAAAAAACGGTTTGAAATTGATTTACATCCGTTAAGTGTCCAAGGTTTCTTAGAAGACAATAAATATGACAGAATTCTCAAAAGTGTTCCGTCTGCAGAAAAAATTAATTACACGTTCATAATATCCAGTCCGGTAGAAATTAACGCTAAAATGGAAGTATCAATATCAGCAAAAGAACAGAGGTATCTGAATTTCTTGGCGTATTTCGGGGAGCTGTTGGATTCTCACAGTGGACCTGGTATATTGGGGATTGTGCCGTATGAGTAAGTATAAAAAAGAAAGTTGAATTTAGGAAACATTTTGTAGTACGTATTTTATTTCTAAACAAACGTGCAGTGTGCACACCAAAAAGGGTAGGCAGAGATACTAGTGAACTTGAAATACGCTTGCAACGCGCATGTGATACTCCTGGTGTTGCAAGCGTCCATAGGCTACGGTAACCGCTTACTATCAGGCGGGCCGGAAGGTTGTTTTCCACCATCGTGGTAAAAAAAAAATACATTTTCTTCCATAATGCGGTAGGAACTATAAAACTAAACTATACCCTCGACCGCTTCTTAACCTCCTTTTCCCATGGAGTAGTGTGAAGAAGCTACACAGCAGGCCGGCATGATTGTGTTGTGTAACGATGGATAGACTGTTTCTCGGTACTTGATACTCTAACTAGACGATACTGCGCTTACCATCAGGTGCAGTGTGGTCAATATGCCGTGCCAGGAAAAAAAAAACTTTCAGTCGTAATGCGTAATGTAACTGCAATTGTAAGTTATAGGTAGGATTGGAAGATTGACTTTGTTAGTAATGGAAACATGCTATGGGGGGTTTAACCGTTCCCTGCGGGTATGTTTCCAAGATATTTAGCAGCGGCAGCGACGGTAGGCAGCGGTTTTGCTGTGCCGTGGCATTGCAGAAGTCTACTTACCATCAGGTGGCCCGTCTGCTCGTCTGTCTATCCAGGCAGAAAAAAAAAGATAATAGTAGCTTAGATTACACTTTGGAAAGGTCGTTGTTTGCTTATGAGAATTTCGTTAGTGTCGTTTTTAAAACTAGCCCGAACAAACTGTAGCCGGATGTGGCACTAGAAGCCATAAGAAAACAAGTGTAACAACAGAGAAGAATGATAGTTATCTAGTTTTATCTCATCAGAAAATAAACCGCATCTCCCTACATCTAATATTTCCCGTGCGTTCGATCTCCGCACCATTACAAATGTTTGTGCGATCCACCAATATATGTTTCGGGTCTGGGTGTTGTGTGACCGAAAGTCTCTCGTAGTTTCAGATACCCACGACATTAGTCTCGGTATGTTAGTATGGAAGAGTCAAAACTATGTTTGTGACCGTTGAGTGCATTAACTTTGGTATCACAATATTCGACCGAAATTCGGCGAAAAGTGGGTGTACTGGTTACACCTCTGCCTACCCCATCGGGGATTACAGGCGAGAGTGTATATGTATGTAAAATAAATAATTGGTCTTACAAAGGATGTTATTTCGAAAACAAACAGACACTTCTACACTTAAAAATTGAAATTATTTCTCGTATCTGCATAGGTACATACTCCGCATAAAAATTGATGTAAATTAATCAATTCATATTCATTTTAAAATATGGAGCATGCTAATAAAATACTTTCTCGTCTATCAGGTTTCAAGTTTCTTCCGTAGCTAGTCATTTCATTTGTCGGAAGTTGTTTCGAGACACGTTGTGTTGGTCGAGAACTATACAGGGATAGAGTACTACTACTTTATCCCTGTATAGTTCTCGCCATCCTGTAGACAGATTTGTCTACATCATAGATAGGCTAACGCGACCGGGTCGGTACCACTGTCTTACTGAAAACGTAGTTTGACGTAGTGTGAAGAAGCAGGCCGCCATGATTGTGTTGAGTAGCAGGAGATAGATTTTCTCTCACTACTCGATACTCTTATTGGACCGCACTGCGCTTACTATCAGGTGCAGGGTGGTCACTTTGCCGTGCCAGTATAAAAAAAATGTAGTAATCAATTGGTGTTGCGTTTGGATGGATGATTTAAGATTTCCGGAGGCGCGACACCGTCAACACACCCCTGATTCTTCTGGTATGTTGGGTGTTCATGAATGCTGGACATCACTTACCACCAGGTAGATGCGTAGCTTGCCTTCGACGGGTTTTTTAATCTGGCGCGGCAAAGTGACCACACTGCACCTGATGGTAAGCGCAGTGACGTCCAATTCGAGTAGCGAGAGACAATTTATCCCAAGCTACTCAACACTATCATGGCGGCCTGCTTCCAGACACTACGCCATGGGCAAGAAGTTGAAGAAGCAGTCGAAGGTCTAGTGACGGAGTACTCAGAAGGCCACAAAACGGCCAAACAGCGTACCCCAACTCTAGATCCCCGACAAAAATCGGATGTACACTAGCTGATCCCGGAACGCGGCACACGCAATTGAGTAGCGGGGGATAGATTGTTTCTCGCTACTCGATACTCTAATTGAACAGCACTGCGCTTGCCGTGCCAGTATAAAAAAACCACATACAATTTGTCCGTAAAAGACGGATGTTCATATGCTGCGATGATTATATGCATCCAATTAAGTGACCAAATTTTTACAATCCGTAAATTACAAATTTCGTACAAATTGTAAACAATGTACCTAGTTATTATTAATAATCAATCAGCACTCAGCTATAATTATTACTTACATAAAATCTAACATATTTATTAAAAATTGCAATCTGTATTACTTTCTATTTAATTTTTACAGGATCTGTTATTCGCTATTAAGATTATACCAGGTCAATGAACTTTGATTACATCATCAACAAATTAAATTATACATGGGTGGTACCGACATTTGCATTTTTATACAACTGTAAACATAGCTTAAGTCTATTACTCATGGGACCTACCTAGATCCAGCCGATTATATTGAACGTTGAAACCTACAAAGCGTATGGTGTTTCTATTCGTCATACAAATTAAGAAATTCCTTCTCTTTCTATGACAAATAGGCTTGGCATTATGTATTTTGGCTTCATCCCCTTATAACATTCCAACGCAACTTGAGTGTATATTATAATCTACATAAAATTTTGTTCGGTCCGTTATGATCCTTCGTAGTTTCCGGTGGCAATTGAATAGTAGCGTCGCGTAGTCTTGGTCTGCCATCGCCGCGCGTAGCGTCATACACTAGTCAATAGTCACTGCTTACAATGACTCATGTGCTCATATCTCGGCCTCAATGGGGCGTCGCGTCGTAAATACCCACATCATTCTTGTTTTGAACACTATTATTACACTGTTTTGTACCATTCATGTTTTTTTTGTTCAACAGCGTCTTCGGCCATTTTTGTTCACCTGTTGCATCTTACACTAATAGCTTATCGTTAGTAATATTAATTTCGGTAATACTTTGCTGCATCATCAGGGTCGTATTAGGACATGTAGGGACCCTTAGGCACACAGAGTTTGAGGTATGTAGAAAATAAAATATTTGGCTCTGGCTACTACTCTATCTGGACGACACTGCGCTTACCATCAGGTGCGTGGTCACATTGCCGTGCCAGAATATGAAAATTGTACTTTTGTTTCATCAAAAAATAAATACATTATTTTTGAAACAGATTCATTGATGGAAAGTTCCCCAAGGTTTACTTTTTTCATGTAAACTAGTGTTACATTCATCTTTTAGATAAAAATACAGTACCTACCTTAATGGAATTTAGTCTTTCGGGACACCTTTAGCCTGGGGCCCAAGGGTTAGTGCTCTGCATGGCCTTAAGGTAAAAATACGAGTGTACTAAACATAATACATTCTATCAGACAAGCTATTATGAGCCCCTTAGAAATATTTGCGCTAAAAACAATTAACCTTGCTTAGCCAAAAACCTCTGTAAGTCATGCCAAAATCTTTTTAACATCTATTACGAGTAACACTATTAATAAGGTGTTGTATTGGTACAAATAAATAAACGCACCTTATCGCGGTATATTTTACAGTAGTGAGTAATGAGATAATGTTTGTTTCCCAGAATCGCGTGAATCATATGGTCACCCAACAATTCGTAATTAATCAATTGAATAGTCAGCGTTGTCATCGTTGGCTCTTGTTTAATGCTGGAGCGATTTATTTCTGGATGTTTATTGAGATGCTATACCAACGTCTTTATCTAAGGGTTTAAGTTGTGTTAATTTAGTATATCATACGTCAAACTATTTTATTAAATACAGGTTTTTTTTCGCGGCTGCCTCGCGTGATTCAATTTCGTAGTGAAACTAACTTTAATCAAATCGAAAAATAGGCTTTGCACTCGAAAATATTGTATAGGAATGGATGACGTGTTGCTATTATGAATAAAATTAACTATGTTTTCAACTTTTCTTATATGGAACCTTTAAGGGTATGTTCTATAGATGTTTACAAGCACCTTAATTTTTAAGCCCTTCCCAACATCAGTGTTCTGTTCCACTCAGATTGGTTTTAATTATAAGGACAAAGCCACAAATTAAATCTGATAAGAATTCATAGACTAATGTACACGATAGTCTTGGCTATTCTCCAAATTAGCTCAATGTCGTCACTCCAAAACCCTGCCCTACTTGGGTTAAAGGCCTCTTGTTTGATAGAATACAGGTTTAACTTTAATGTTTCGTTTTCAGAGTACAAATTCAGGACCTGAATATTGGCACCAATGTAAACGTACATAGAGATGTGGTAGCCAGGGTGATCAATGGCAAAATAATAGCACTGTGTCAACTGACAACATCAGATAAGGGTAGAGTGTTTAATTTGAGAGATAATGCCTTGTTGTGTCTTGGCCATGGTAACTATCTTTCCATACTTTATAATCTTTAAAACAACATCTTCATTTACAGCTGCCTTCAAAATGTTTATAAAAGTAATTGAAGAATTTCATAGTTCCCCCAATTGACTTGTACATTCCTAAAGATGGAAAACAATATGAACTAGTAACAATTAATATCATAAATATGTTATCATAAAGAACTGTAATAAAGGTGCTGATTAAACATGATAAGTTGAAAACGAGCCCAATGATGTTTATCATATTTGCAGGTTTAGTTCGTGGAGTAGATTTTGACAAGGGCCTTTTGTATATCATCACTCCAACACCTGTTGATACTCTGCTGCATGTCAACACGTTAGTGTATTCGGACTGGGTGCCAGAGTTGAAAGGTCAAGACCAGCAGTTACCAGAGGGCACTGTCATCCCATACCGCACCACATCCAAACAAAGACAACTCATGACCACTCCACATCGCCGCTTCAACCCATTAAAACTGTTGAAAATGTCAAGGAACTCCTAAATTGAAACCTTCAGTTATTAGTTAATAAATTTGTAATTGGAATAGATCCAAAATAATTATCTTAAACTATAAAAAGAAATCTAATGATAATAATGTTAATGTATATTAGAAAGATAATTTTGTACTTACAATACTAATAAAACATAACATAAATGTTTTTTTAACTTAAATATTTTTCCCCTTCGACCATTTCCTTATAAATGCTGTATTAAATTTTTATAAAAATTAAAGAATCTAAAAGAGTAATGTTAAACATGGGGTTTGTTTATTACTAATAAATTATATAAGGAAGATAAAAGTCACACAAATAGATATTACATTACAACTGCCACATATATGTAAACAATCCTCGAACTGTAGCTGAGAGGCACTTAGCTGAGGGGCTCGTGCGCCATGTCAAATAAATACCCTACACAAATTTAAACATCACTATTTTATTGAAAAAATTAAAATACAAAATACCAAACTAAACAATCAAGTCTCGGTGATACTACACCGAATGAGGAATAATTTTATAATATTCAAGAAATGCTAATGGATTATATAACATGTTTATAGCACAAAAAATTCCAATGGCCCTCGGGAGTCATGCGGGTGGTTAACAATCACCCCCGACCATATGTGTTAAGGCATTTATGCTTAATCTTTATAGATAATCTATAAAATGTACAAGTACCAATAGTGAAAATGTAGCCACACGAATACTGAATGAGTGTGCGTGCAACGCGGCCGCGACATCGCGTCTGTAGTGCCGCTGTCAGTATCGGAAGGAAGCACTGTGTGGCCGACGTCGCGGCTGCTGCAGACTCCGAGTCGTTTCAACTTAAGTGTCAGACTGTATGCGAACGATTCATAAATCAGAGTTCTCCCGACCGCGACAACGACACACTTACAGCAGAGAACACCTTGTCTTCTTCTTCTTCTTGACCTGGAGCGCGGCGCGGGTCGCCGTCTCGAACACCTCGCGCACACCCTCCTTGCTCTTGGCCGAGCATTCGAGGTATGCGAACGCGTTTATCTTCTCGGCCATGGCGCGGCCTTCCTGCGGCTTCACCGGCTCCTGTTTCATCTTGCGCAGTTCGTTGATTGTGGCCGGATCGTTACGCAGGTCTTTCTTGTTGCCCACCAGGATGATGGGCACATTGGGGCAGAAGTGTTTCACCTCGGGCGTCCACTTCTCCGGGATGTTCTCGAGCGAATCAGGCGAGTCCACCGAGAAGCACATCAAGATCACGTCTGTGTCGGGGTAAGACAGCGGCCGCAGCCGGTCGTAGTCCTCCTGGCCGGCCGTGTCCCACAGGGCCAGCTCCACCTGCTTGCCGTCCACCTCGATGTCGGCAACGTAGTTCTCAAACACTGTCGGCACGTATACTTCCGGGAACTGGTCCTTGCTGAACACGATTAGCAGACATGTTTTACCACAAGCACCGTCACCGACGATCACTAACTTTTTGCGTATCGCAGCCATTGGTCCTGTGAAACAATACAACGCAAATAATTACGATAGTGTCTAGCGTCAACGCCTTTCATGACTTATAAATATGGCCGCCGTATAGGATTATGGGTAGGGAGTAGTCAGACAAGCCCTCAAATGTGAATAAGCACCTGAACTAGCGGAAGAAGAGCACCACCACATAGTACCCTCACATGCGAGGGTGATATTTATTATATTTTGTAGATACCTGAAGATTCTGGCTAATTTCTGTTGAATATTGGCTTATCGACACTTTTTTAATCGTCTTTGCTCATCACAAGCACTTTCGTTCATAAGTCACAAATGTTGCAATGCTTAAAAATATAACTGTTAAAAAAGTTATATAAATATATTTTTTTTATTATAATTTGGGTTATTATTTTTTGTTTCTATGGGACATATATTTATGGCTATAATAAGTTTTCATATAGAGTCCTAAAAAGTCTATGTTTCAAGCGATAAACATTAAACGATGTATTTGTTTTGAATACTTTAGTTGCCATATAAAAAATATTTGCAGATGACATTTGGTGTAATTCGGATACATCTCCTTTCTCCGTTCTAAATAAAATAGTTTCCCTACCTTTACCCGTTTATCAACGGGCAAAGTTGAACATTTAGTTAATGGTACCCCATTAACTAAATGTTCAAATCGTTCAAATCATATACTGTCGTGACAGGAGGATATGCCGGCGGCGCAACTAAACAGGCGAAAGTCGCCCTTATTGACGAGTGATTTTGAATTGTATATTTATCGAAATAAAATTCATTTTTGATTGTATTTTACTCACTACTTTTTACCATAAATATTTTGGAAGCCTTGCCAACCAAATAAAGTAAGATGCATATATGCCAATATCAAAAAATAATAATTGCGACAACTTTAGTGTTTGCGCCGCGCGGCCATTGACCGGGAGTGATTTTATTGTGTATTTCTTGTGATTTTGTGTGTTTTGTGTTGTGATTACAAGGTGAGTTGAACTATAATAATTGGTTAGTCGATCCATGCAATAAATGTAAATAAATATATTGGTTTTCGAGTAAATTTTGCATCTCGAAAACGAGACTATGTGACTCGTAATTTTCGGTTATTTACAATTAGTTTGTACATAATAACGTTGAAATAAGCTTTATAATCATATACAGTGATTGTTTTAGTAAATATCTGCATGTAATTTTGATAAAACTTGTAAAATTATTTTCAATAATATCGGTTGGTGAAATTCAAAATACGACGCATCGGCACGAAAATGTTGTTGCATATAACTTTGAGCTGTATTGCTATGAAGTTAGGGACCGTTTTCTTTTTAGCGAAGCATTCAACCGGTTTAGGTAACGTGTTTCTAATAGTGCTGTTCTAGAATATTTACCGTTGTACGATACGATATTGTTATTTGTACTTCGAAGTCGGCATTCGTTTATAAATTGCTCGGAATTATAATTTATGGCTAATATGGCGAAATGGACCTATTAGATTGTACAGGAAAAATAACCATTTTTGAAGTTATTACAGTTGCAATTTTTGTTTTTATATTACAGTACCGTGTCTCGACCGTGGAGAATCAACGACGGGCCGCCATCGTCGCGCTTTCTGGAGGAGCTGTTTGGGGAGGATGAGACGGACTCTGAGGAGCTCACGGACTCCGAAGACCAGACCGATAGTGACGAGGTATTTGCAATTGATTGTTACTGATGTTTATGTAAGGTATAATTTTAAGAAAAGCATCTAAAAATATGTATACCAGATGTTTACACCTTGCAGAATCTTCACAAGAAGTATCTAATGTTTATCTAAGAGCTTTGGTGCTGTGGAATTTATCTACCTTGGTTTAATTTTTTGACTCATGCATGAAGTATCTTTCAAGAATTCACCCTATTCTTGATGTGGTTATTTGTATGTCTCAATGTAAATTGTAAACTCATTTGTAGCAAACTTTGGTTATTTATTTTATAGTACGAGACACCGGACCCGCATCCTCCCCCGCTCTGCACCAGAAGATCTTCGGAGCGGCGAGACGGCGACGATGCGGGCGTCAATAGGTTCCGGTCGAGATCTCTACCGCTGTCTCGCCAGTCAAATTCGTAAGCTTTATATTTTTCATCCACATACCTTCAGAACACATTTAGAGTTTTATTGTAGCTAAAATTTCTTTACTGTATACGAAGCGTTTGCTTTGTCTCGAAATATTTATACCGCTCTCTCAATATTCTATCTATTACACCTAATTACGAAAGTAAGTAAATTTCAACAGGAGACAACTGCAATTTTTTTTTATTCAATTTTTATGTGTCTCTTCTATTATTTTTCAGATCACCGGGGTCTCCAAGCAGTTGGCTACTTCTAGAAGATGAGGATGATGTGATTCTGCTCATCGTGGCAGAAGATACGCCGGCGCTTGGAGACCAGGAAGAGTTTTATGACCCGGACGCTCATGTCCTGAATGCAAGGGATGAAAGAATGAGTCGTATGCCAGGCCGTATGACTGATGCCCGAGTGGGCGTGGGCGAGGGCGTCCGGGTCGTGGTTTACGGGGTGGACGTCGTCATCGAGTAGGTGGTGACCAACGTGGTCCTCACACTGGCCTAAATATATAATTACAGATAGTGGGCCGGTGAGGAATCGCCAAGTCAGGAAGAAATGTTTCATGTGCGTGCGGGCGGGGCACAGAAACAAAACGACACCATTCCAATGTGAGTCTTGCCATGTACCGCTGTGTGCGGTAAATTGTTTCAAGGCTTACCATTCCTAGTCCAACGGCGCAGAGAGGATTTAGCTAGTTTTTACAAGCTGCTTGGCAATAGGTATCCTTTATGCAGATTGTTTTTGTTGCGTTTATTTTTTTTTGTTTTTAGTAATATTCTGTATTTTCAACTCAAGACATTATATGTTGCCACTATGTACATGTTTCAAATTATGTAAACCTGTGTAATTGATGTAAGGCACTATTTGGGAACACGAATTGAAACAAACTTTCCGTTCTCAACATCTATTTATTCATTTACAACAACAAAAAATGTTAATAAAATAATATACACAACGACTCTGTTTTTTATTTTGTACAAAATAATAATAAAGTTACACCTAAACTTTTTTCTGATTTATCGATAAGCATCGATAAGACACTTGGGCAGCAGCGGCACATTACTAGTCGTAAATAAAGTACGTGTTCGAAGAAAATCCTTATTTTTATTTTCAACGATTTAGTTATTTATTCTAAGTGTAAATTATAGCAATTTACTATAAATATACTATATTGAGTATTTATCATGAAAATATAATGTTTACGTAAAGTATGTAGGTAGCTTAGGCCTTGAAAATAGACATTTGAAATTGTCATAATTTATCCGTTTTTACTTAGTAAATGTTGATAATTCTTTCACAACTATAGAAAACAATGTCAAATAATGGTCTCTTGTTTGATTATTAGGGTCGGTCCCCGCTCGCAATATAACAAAAAAATGTTTACAAATCGTAAACACTTGACGTAATCTGAGACTGAGTGGTTGTTTCAAGGCCCTTTTTTTGCTCACATAACCCGAGCAAGACAAAAGAAAGGTTTGTTTTTTCGTTAGCGTGTCTTTTGTACATGAAATCAATAAGACTATTCATAAAAAATATAGTTATAATTTTATATTATTCCAACAACAAGTCGCTCAACACACGATTACGCAATTCCGAAATTTTCGCAATTTACTAAAAGTCGTAATGTCGAGTTTGTTTTGTGGGTATCACAATACAATGTAGTTAGTAATACCCTTCAGTTTTCTTATGCCGTTTAGAGAACGAAGTTTCATACAGTATAACTTGTTTATGGATTATGTACCATAATACTGCCTCCGAAGTTTGAGATTCCCGCGTTTTACGCTTACGTCATCTATGGTACATATTTAGATTGTCAAAATTTGCCTCCCGGCTGGAGGGGATATACTTGACATTGGCTACATGTACAAGAAGTGCGGAGGCATAAAAGAAAAAAAATCGGATACACAATAATGTAGTTGATAGTAGAAAGGGGTAGCTATAGGTACCTAATTTTATCTTTCATATTGAATGACAGATTTTTTAACCACTTGTTGATTCTACAGGAAATACTTGAATTTTAATCAGACCTAATCGCATATAATTTATTCTAAAAAGATTATTGTTTTATTTTAGTACTTAATACATTTTAAATACACCTTTTTATGAATATTTTTAAAACCGTAGGATCGTAATTTCCATAATTTTAACTGTATTTATTTATGGCGATGTAAATATTTTCTGAATAGAGCGAAACATTGGCTATGTGCATGTGACAACATATCCGCAAAACTTTAATGATGTGCAACTTTGACGTGACTGCACGGCATAAAAATAAAATGTGACGCCACCCTGAATATATCGGGATGACGTCATTTATAAATAATAATGTAACTTAGGGCAATTTTATGTTAGATAGGTACTCCAATGACCCTGATTTCGATAATTACCAGAATTTGAATGTACAATCGAAGTAGCATGAAATATAAATGCGTGTGGTAATAAGCTAGCCACTAGCCAGCTTGTTTCCAGTGCCTTAAACCTAGAATTACAAACCCATTTTTTTACTTGTAAAATACAAACCGAGGTAAATATTTACCTCAAAGGTTTTATTAAATAAAATTAAAAAAAACATGCCAAAGAAAATGGTGATGAGAAAATAAAATTTTAATAAAATTACATACATAGGTACATATACACTGACGCCTGTAATCCCCGAAGGAGTAGGCAGAGGTGTATATGTGTGTAGGCAAGCCTATCGCCACATCGGGCACAATTCTAGACTCCGGGCTGATCCTGAGTATTTCTAAATACAAAAGCCCAGTAACACTAACCCGATCCGGGGATCGAACCCGAGATCTCAGCACAGCAGTCGTAACGCATGCGGAATTACAACTGCGATAGAGACGCACTTATATTAAGGTTTAGTTGGTGAGAAATCGATTTGAATAGCAGCCGACAATGTTACAAACTTATTTAGAAAAGTAGTTCAAAGTTTACCTGGGGTTGGTTTGTTCCTAGTTCATGGGGTTAATATTATAAAATTAGCTTATTATTTGGTGTACAAAACTACATACATTTTAAATGTTTGCATTGATCTATTGGCAGCTTATTGCCTTATCAGTCAATGTGTTAAGGAGCGGAGATTGATGCATAGCTAAGGAATCAAAAGTCTGAAATTCTAGTGACTAAAGACTGATACGGAAAATTACAAAAAAAAAGTCTACATGTGGATCAAAGCAACGCGCTGCAATTAGCTATTATCCTTGTCCAGGCAAAGAGCATTTTAATGCCCGTGGCCATACCCACAGACTGCTAAAAAGATAAGAGATCGTCCAACAGCTGGTCAGAACCAAAGACCACCGCTCCAGCAATGCTGCCAACGTAAAAATATAGTATTCGCTACAACCGGCTTCGCTTAGAAAAATGAGCTTAGTCATTTGATAAAAATTATAAGCCAAAACATCAATTAAAATCAAATTATAGATGCTGCCTACATATAAACTTGTATGAAAATAAAACAATTGTAAATAATATAGAAATGTTTATATTTTTAACCATTTTATCCCACATTGCTTCTTATTTATAATATTTTATAAATCACAAAT
This sequence comes from Laothoe populi, assembly GCA_905220505.1. NCBI lineage: Eukaryota > Metazoa > Arthropoda > Insecta > Lepidoptera > Sphingidae > Laothoe > Laothoe populi. The sequence continues at coordinate 5,160,732 of HG992165.1, forward strand.
TTTCAGGCACTATCTTTCTGTAAGCATAACAATATTAATTTACACAAATTACAAAAATAGAATAAAAACAATTAATGTGCCAATTTAGATGGAAAAATATATTCTTTAGTTTAAGATGAACAGCCATACAAACAGATTTTTAAACAATTTTTCAATCATATTAAAAGTATATATGATTAACAAAAAAAATTACAAATAATTTATATGAAAATAACTGGATTTTTATAATATATCATTAGATATTATAGTAAAACGGGAAATTCAATCATGAAGTCAAAACTAAAAATAGTATATGGAAACTAATCAACATTTTAACACAGTGACGCAACGTATTAGTATTGAGACCAGAAAACCATAAATTAATTGTGTCCGCAGTCCGCACTATCTGGTGCGGTTCAGGTTATTTATTCCTTAGGTAGGTCAATATATGCAGTCACTAATGCAAGATTGAGAACATATTATACTTGCATACTCATAATTTTAATTGAAATATTACCAGTATTGCTAAGTGCAGATATCGTTTTTTATTTGTTTTACTGTCTGGATAGACAGATAAGCAGACGGGCCATCTGATGGTAAGTAGACACCGCCGCCCATAGACTTCTGCAATGTCAGGGCTCAGCAAAGGCACTGCCTACCGTTATATTGTTAAAATAATATATCTTAATATTGTTAAAACTACTTGTTTGCATCATCCTGTTTATATTTTGGAATGCTATTAAACACATTAAAATCATATAACAAAATAAATGCTTAGGTACTTATTTATATAAAATGTACAGTATTTTTTATTGAGACCGTTGAGGAACAAATAAACCATAAAAAAATCAGTTTATAGATACTTTAGATTTTGTTTAAAATAACTTGGCAAGATATTTTTTATAAATATTACTAATAATACACAAAATAAAACAAACTATAATTAAAAAGAAGAACGATCCTGTGAAAAATCTTATAAAATAATAAAATAATGGCAATCATAATTTATTCTGAGTTAGTTTTTTAAAGTGTAATATTAGCCTAGTGTTAGGGGCCATTCATATATTACGTCATACGTAAAGGTTAGGGGAGGTAGTCGACAAAGTGTGACATTGTGTGACAAGGGTCCTTATTTTCGTGAAGTCACATTTAAAAATGTTTGATTCATGTTGATTTTATAAAAAAAAATCGGAACTGCTATTTTAGATTAATAATTTCCAGATGTAAAATTTCAATAATTATGTGACGTCACACTAGGGAGGGGGAAGTTTCAAAAATGTGACATGAAATTCGTGTGATGTAATTTATGGATGGCCCCTTATTGCCAATGTAATGATGATTGTATTGACTTGAAAAGAGCTACTGTATTGCGTATTTATTGATTAAATATGTTTAAATTTTCCATTATAAAATGTCTAGCCAAGCGCGAGTTGTCTATGGAAATTCATAAACTTGGCCAAACTTTTTAAAGTAGCGATTGATCTATATAATGTTAAAACATTTAATTATATAGAATGAAAACGTTTGTACAGCAGTTATTTATCAAATTTATAAAAAAACTTCATAAGTTTTGTAGAAATGTTATTTAGACATTACTATCACTTTGTAAAGTTCTAATACAGTCCGCAATAAGCTACATAAAATACACAAAATTATTTTTTATAAAAAATACCCCGGGGGGGTTCCACAGATATTCTATAGATAAGATTTGTCCATACCGTCCCAATAAAAAAAAAACTGTATGATAAGTTTATAGATAATATAAACGCTGTCTATTATAGTATGATGTACTTAGTTGGATTGAATATAAAGATATTGTTACTCAGTTTCTTTCAGAGATAAATAGTAAAGAGACGTTTATAGATTTTATTATCAACTAGCTTTTGCCCGCTGCACTTCTAAAAAACAATTTTTAAAGACGTGCATTGAGACAACTATTAGCAATAGTCAACCCACGCAAGAAGAAGGCTGTTATATAAAGGAACTACTATTTTTCTGAGTTAAATATATCCAGTGTTAATGCAGCTAATAAACTATTTGTATGGGATAGACTGTCTCTCGCTACTGGATACTCTATCTGGACGTTACTGCGCTTACCATCATGTGCAGTGTGGTCACTATGCCGCGACAGAATAAAAAAATATCCAATCCGTACAGCCGTTTTTGCGTGTTTGAGTAACAATTACAATCTATCACATTTATAATATTAGTAGGATTAGGCAATTGCAGTAGAAAATGTTTTCGTTATACACTCTTATGAACTTAATGATTAGGGCAAATACCATAATGTTGGTATATTATAATTGACATTTCGACATCAACAATTTATACTACGCTAACTCCAATTTAAGAAAATAAGGATGTTATAAATGTATATTTCTTCACGATTTTTTTATTACATATAAATAACAATATTTTAAGCAACTTGGCATAAACAAAACAATTTACCTAAAATTCGAGTTAGCGTCGTATAAATTGTTGGTGTCTATTTAATTTTAACGATGTCATTTTTTCTTGAATATTTTATCTGTCCCATTTCGATACAGAGTATGCTAACTCCAAGGACTTTTGTAATATAAAAGGTGTTGTTTAAAATTTAATGGTTGTAATAAAAATTCTCATCTTGGTGTAGTTCTGACCAAATTACCCTGAAGTATTTTTTATCACAAACTCGCTACGTCTTCACTTCTCAGTCAGCTTATAAGTCTTCCGACGCCACCTATAAAGAAATGTATTAACACACGTTAATGGCAGAATATAATGCAAATGATCATTATAGTGGTATAGTTATAAAAATAGAGAACGAGTCTTAATCGCGCAATAATTAAGATATAAATACCAATTTATTTCCTGACGTTTCAACCGAGTTGCATCGGCAGTGAACACGAGCTGACAGCCCGGTTGAAATGTCGGGAAATAAATTAGTACCTATTTATACTATTAAATATTTCGCGATTAAGCCCCATATATACACTCACGCCCGCAATCCCCGAAGGGGTAGGCAGAGATGTAACCAGTACACCCACATTTCGCCGAATTTCGGTCCCACAATGTGATAGGGGGCGAGCCTATCGCCATACCGGGCACAGATTCCAGACTCCGGGCTAATACTGAGGAATTTCTAAATAGAAATCCCAATATTACTTTACCCGACCCGGTGATCGAACCCGAGACCTCAGCACAGCAGTCGTAACGCATGCGCAATTACAACTGCGCCATCGAGGCAGCGATTAAGACCCGTTCTCTAATATATACTACTAGCTGTTGCTCGCGGCTCCGCCCGAGTGGAGGTCATATTTGAGACAAAAAGTATAAACTACAAAATACCAATTTTCGTGCATTTAACTTCCAAAATGAAGGATTTTCATACAAACTTTCTTACCCTATTTAACCCCCTTAGGGGTGGAATTTCGAAAAACCCTGAAATATGTGTTTTTAATTTTTAACTGTAAGGCCAAATACCAAATTTCATGCGTTTAACTGCAAAAATGACAGATTTTCATACAAACTTTCTTCCCCTATTTTACCCCCTTCGGGTTGGAATTTCCAAAAATCCTGAAATATATATTTTTTATTTTTGACTAAAAGGCCAAATACTAATTTTCATAAACTTAACTTCAAAAATGACGGATTTTCATACAAACTATCATCCCCTATTTTACCTCCTTAGGGGTGGTATTTCCAAAAACCCTTCCTTAGTGGATGCCTACGTCATAAAAGGTACCTACTGTCAAAATTTCAATTGTCTAACCCCAGCCGTTTAGGCTGTGCGTTGATCGATCAGTCAGTCAGTCAGTCAGTCAGTCAGTCAGTTTCTTCTTTTATATATATATATATATATACTATACTATAATAAAGTTAACAGGCACTTTGTCTGTAATTTAAATATTTTGATTGTATCGTAATATATTTTCGATATAGAATCCAAAACAATTGTTTTTGGAATTATTGTCTGTGTGTCAGGACATCTCGTCTAAAGTAATGTATTACAACAAATGAATCTACAATAAAATCGTACGTTGTATCTTGAGGTAACATTTAGTCTTTATTTCATTAAAATTGGTGTATGCAATCAAAAGTTATAATTGTTTGAATGACTATCTGTATTATGCAAAGAATAGTTGTAAGAGATGAAATGATTTTATAAATAGTATAAGATAACTTCCATGCGGGCGGAGCTGCAGGCAACAGCTAGTTTTATAATATGTACAGAAATCGTGAAAGTCTAAAACTTTTAGTAATGTAGTTATTATATACTAGCATTTGCTCGTGGCTCCGCTACCTGATTTTATTCTGGATAAACAGTGTATATAGCCTGGGTTTCTTGGAAGTTGAAAGTTGTATCAAAATGCTTACAGCCGTTTAATGTAATGCCCACAAACTAACAGACAGATAGAGGATAGTCTGTATTATTTTTTAATAGGTTAGGTTTTATTGTAAAGCGGCGCTTTGTTCAAGTTATAATATTAACAGGTTCACCAAATATGTAGTTCCTCTGCTACCTGCCAATTTGTTTTATTGGCAGTTTTATTAATAAGTCTTTAGTTTGTTACCAATGTAAGAAATACTTTTTATTAATTCCACAGGGTGTTCTAGAAAAGCGGTTTTAATAAAAAAACTAGCTGAACGAAAATATTGAATCCGCTTTTTACAACACTGTATATTGTTACTGTATATGGCCAATAAAATGAATCATACGGTTCTCATTTAGCATGCTTTTTTGTAAATTAATTTCGACTAATTTAACTCATCCTCAAAATGGTTTACAATGGTACAAATAAAACAAACTTTAGACTTTTAAAATATGTTTATGGAATTTTGTAATATCATTACACACTAAAACATATTTGTGGAATAAACATTATTTATCTAAAAAAAAATATTCAGCGCAGGCAAACGGAGTAGCGCCAATGTCTCTTTAGAATAACGATTGAAAAGCAATATTATCAGCCTTATACGGAGGGTATAAGGTTTGTTTTCAATTATTATAATTCGTCCATGCACCGCACCTCTGGCTGTCTGTGCTGATCGTTTACCTTAATTTACTTTCCCACTGGACATTATTTTATTATTATTACGTAAAAATACATGATACAGTTGACAAAATGTTTAAATTAATGGATTTTAATGAACAATTCTATATCAATCTAATAGGACATAAACCCATTATTACATTTAACCCACGCAATAGTAGGCTGAAAAGAGGCTATCGAGGTGTGAAGGATGTCTATATTAAGGTACCAATAACATTCATTGGCATACACTGTTTCAATACTATATATTTTGCTTAGGACTACTATCAATATGTTACCGAAGAAGCCATTTAACAAAACGCTGAAATCAAACAGTGTAAATTCTATATAGCGAACTTCTATTTAAAGAAAAACTCATTAAAACGTCGAAATTGCTGTCGGTTGGTTTACATTGTTACCCATATATTGAAACACTCTGTATAGCATAATACACACTCAATTGTGAAGTAATACATAATTATTTAAAACCCAATAAACATTAATTTCACTAACTATCAAACACGATACTTATATACGAGTATTAATAATATTTGGTACGCACAATGGTATTCTTAGAAATGGTAATTTGTTTGATGTAATTGCCTAGCACGTGTTTACTTACTGTACTTCCCTACTACCTGTTATTGCTATGCGTTGGCTTTACATATGTTATTCTATTCTTAGTTGATTATAAACTTTTGAGTTATATATATATGGCATGTAAAACAAAGACTTTGTGTATTAATGTGAAGGGAGAAAAAAGAAATGTTGCGAAATTATTTTGTTTGGTCGCTCCGTTTAACGAAAACTTTTTGTAACGCAACAAAATATCCGGTCCCTTCAATTTCGCTATATAGAGTTCACACTGAATTTTATTTGTTGTTTACAGACCAGCCAGTTTACATTTTAAACTTACAACAATCTGATTTGACTCATTTTTAATACTGCAATTATTTAAATCAAGTAAAACAGATATTTCCATATTTAAGGCGTTGAGCGTAGTTCAGTATTTTCGTTACATAGATGTAGTTTACACATTTCAACTTGTTTGTGCGCTCGGTGTAGTGTGTGATTTGTGGCATTTATATGTGTAGAGGTAAGAGTTCGAACAAGTATTACGCAAGCATTAGTTATTTTTATCACCCTACTACCCCTTGTCAGCAAAAGTAAGCAAAGATCTTACCCCTTCCCCTATGCTTACGTATGCATTGGTATAATTTTAATAAAGTTTATGACATATATCCTTTCCGCTTTAGAGCATAGACAAGTAGGACTGTCATAATGTTCAATCACAATTTACTAAATAAAAAAACAAAAGGGAATAAATAAATAATGGAGTATCACAATTCAGATCTTCCCGTCCCCCACCCTCACCCGACCTTCTTTAGGTCCTTACGTAACATTTGAACGACCTCTAATAAGTATAGGCCGACGGTAGACGCGCCATTGTGGCCCAAATGTAAATTACGCATAAATTTGTTGAACTATTTATACCATGATTTTCTTAAGTAATATACGTAAACCAAATATTATTTCTGTTTAATTCGATTTTAAAAGTCAATGTTAACTCGTAATATTTTAAGATCCCTACTTTTTTTTCTTCCATTTTTTTTTGTTATGTTTGGTGAATTTCCTTATATGGTTAGTATGAACTTGTCTGATATATCCTGTTTAAATATAGGTTTGTTTATTTTTTTACCTTTTGCCAATAGCAGATTCCGTAAGAGAGGCCCGCGCCGAGTGCAAACGCGAGGGCGTATGGCAAGAACTTAAGCGAAGGGCCGAACCTTTTGCGCATCAGCATTGCTATAAACTTGTAGTTAGCCTCCGTGTATGGCGGGTAACGCGCCCTGGAGTGTGACAACATATACATATTAGTTCATACAATATGTTACATACAACTATAGACATAGAGAATGGACCAAGCAATATCCTCACAAAATTGACCACTTTGTAGAAATAGACAAAGCCAAGCGGCCAATACCTATTTCCTTTTGCCCCTGCAAGTCTGTGACGTTGACCAATCAAAATTCTAGAAAGAGACAAGCACATATTCGCTTTATCTCTCTCATAATTCTTCTGTCTTTTCCCCTATTCACTTAATAGCAGGATAGAGACCGCTCAGTCCAATCTCTATACCTATGCATAAAACACACACCCTGAAAGTTTGGAATGGGAATATTGGGAGAAATGGGCTACTGGAACGATTTCAGTAAATATTAAATTGGGTGATTTTGCCAGAAATTAAATAGAATTAAGTAAACAGGCACCATGGTAAAACAGTTACGACAAACGAAATTGAAACATAAAGTCAATCGATGATGCCTTTTTTAAATGCAACAGTAAACAAAATCTGATATCAAAATAAATTTATGTCAAGGGAAATAAAGAATTTTACGGTACAGTTTGTAAGCAATACTTAAGTTCATCAGAATATAATTTCAGTATATGTATAACTTAACTTTATGTTTCAATTAGGTTGTCAGAGTATGCGTTATTCCTATGACATGCTGTATATTACCATCATCCTCGTTAAACTTTGAAAATGAAGGATGATGAAGTACACATTATTATTATGATAAATTATATTTCTTAATTGGTCTTGATTAGTCTGGACCGATTTTGAACTGTTTCATCGCTATAATAAGAGAGAAAATAAAGATTCAACCTAAAATGTGCTCATGCACATTTTAGGTTGCATCTTTATTTTTACATCTAAGGTTGAAGCTCATGCTTCAACCTTAGATGCACAGAATGAATTCAATTCTTGATTACTGAATCATTTTGCTACTAGCGGATTAAAAAACAACGAACATATTTTATATGAGGTCTTTATGATATTATGTTAATAAATTACTCACGAAGCCAACTTCTCCCCAATAGATAAGAAGTTCTTCTTCAAACAGCTCTTCTTGTGTGTGAATGTGTCGAAGGTAGTTCTGCCGTGATACGATCCTATGCCGCTGTTACCGACCCCGCCAAACGGCAGCGTCTCAACTGTTGCATTACGATTTCATTAAGTTAATGCAAAAAATATCACATAATGAAACAAGCTGTATGAGGTATCAATAAAATTATGTCATTATAAAAAACTACACCCTGTATGTGGTAACAACAATTTGATGTATCTGAATCTTAGTAAACTATCAAACTTTGTGGTTCTGTGGTGGGCATCGAACCCGCAATATCTCGTTTAAAATACTAAAGTCTGCCACTTGCCACACCTTGTATTTTAGCTAGTGGTCCAAATAAAATTATGCCAATGATTTCCAGTAAAATTAAAAATGTACATTCAGTGAGTTTATGAACCTTATAAATCAAAAATAGATTATATGGTAATTTGCATATTATAAAAAAAATATTTACTATGACTATTAATTTATGTTAAAATATATACAACATGCAATAAATATTAATAAAGCTTCAGTCAATTAGCCATTAGACAGAAAATTACATTATACAACAAAGACAACAGACATGCTAGAAGGATGCATACAAGCTTATATGCTTATGCGTATATCTATAATATTGTCTAACATGCTATTAAAAATATATTTCGACGGTTGACTTGATTACAGCAACATTTTAGAAAAGTTACTGAAGAGAGGTTTCAATTTGTTGTTCTTCCTGTTTCACTATAAAAAATTGTGTATGAATTTTAGTAGAATTAATATATTACTTGTGTAAGCACGTACTGCATCTTTATGAGTTATCTTGCATTTATGAGCATTATCCTCTTAAATAAAAGTGGTAGAGCCACGCTGTAGACATATTTGTCTACAGCATGAATGGGCCGGCTCGACCGGGGTAGTACCACTGTCTCACAGAAAACCAACGTAAAGTGACAGTTTACTGTCGCGTTTCGTATGGTAAGTGAGATATCCGGAGGGCTAGATTCCCCTTCCCTAATCCCTATTCCTGTCCTGTATGTATTGTGGATGTTCATGGGCGGTGGAGATCACTTAACATCAGGTGACCCACTGGCTAGTTTGTCGGCCTATGATATAAAAAAAAAAAAATGGGCCGTGTTAAGCAGAAAAGATCCAAATAAAATTTTTCATGAAATCGAGTTAAATACACAGCCATAATCTCCTAATGAAGTTTCATACGTGCACAAAAAATCCAGGCAGTTTGATGACATTTACCTAAAAAAAACTAGTCATATTTTATTACTCAACTAATTTTCAATTAGTTACTGCATAGTACTATTTTTAAATTCCCTGTCAAACTTCAAACTGCATTTACTCAAAAGTATAAAAACGTCAGTTGGACCTTTTCTGCTTAACAGGGTCCAAATGTGCCCTGAATAAAGATAGCCAGTTGATTTGAGCGTCTAAAAAGTGCACAAATTTAAACTAGGCTTAAAAGATGCTGAAAAATGTACTAATTCCGAACATGTATAAACATTGCAAAAAAATAACGCTATCAAATAGCCTGCTAATCGTCGATATATATTGTGCTTTATCGCTAGTATTTATATTTACTAAGAGATGAATAATTGTGGGTAAATAGAAATTAGTTCATAGTTGAAACAAAAACGTGAAGACTTTTCTACTGCCATTTGACTGGACCATTATATGGAAAGAAATTATCATGGTGTTTCATAATTTTCGGGAAAAGGCCACTGAAGATAACCACCGTATTAGCTACCGTGAGATGTAAAATTGTATTGCACTAAAAGTCAAGCTTCTTTATTAAAATATTTTTGTGACACAGTTTATTATATTCAGTTTAATTAGTATTTATATGAAACATAAATATAGTGAATATATTAATAACTAAATATTACCAGAGACTATTCTGCCTACACTCCCGCCGTTGTAACTCATACAATACATACATTTATACAATGGCACGCATTTTACGACACCGAGTAATGAAACTCGGCGAGTCTCTGCGAATGCTCGACTATCTTTCATCCCACAACGAAATTAATCAAAAGAAATAATGGGAGGAGTTAGAAATAGTAGTTAGCTACTTCCTCCCATAGCAAAGCGGGCGACAAATAATAAACTAAAGAGGTATTTTTAACTTTAGGACATGTTCGTCTGGAGAAGTCAGACGAAAACCACGGAAGTTACTAGCCAGTCATGTAGCCAGCAACCGGGCAGAAGCTGGTAATACTCATCCATATTGAAGTGTATATTCAGCGTATTTGTAACGTTAATATTATAGAAATAAAGTTGATTTTGGCTTGCTACTCAACTTATTACCTTTTTCCGTACACCGGTGTCCTTGTAATACATGAGAGGCTAGTGATAGGTCGATAACGATTACAGTGAAAAGGTATTGTGAATCAACTAGAACTCAAGTGCGGCAATAGTGGACTTAAAAACTATTTTTTAAAAATGTTCAAAGACCAAACCTCCCATATGCATCATAGTATCGTTAACGACAAGCCCTCCGCTACAGGTGTTAGTGACAAAGCTCGAGTACACTTCGTCACTGTTGGAGAACAGGTACAACACTAGCGGCTTCTCGCTACATGCCAAAACAGATTGTGTGAGACTATCGATTGTTAGACACTGACACTCGTATTTATAAACAAGACATTACTTTGTCTCAAGCAATAGGCTATTTGACTAATTTTCGAAACGATTTAAATCTATTATTTATTACATAATAAGCACACTATATTGATATTTCCGGGAGATCTACTGTATTTTTAATAAAAATCAATGTTTAAATCTCCAAAACCGCGGCAAAAACGCTATTTCTGTAATGGCGCTGATCATATGACACGTGTGACGTCACATGCAAGTAAACAAGCTAATAATGATAAGCAAAGCTAAGTTTTATGATAATTGTTTTATCAACAATTATCATAAAACTGCTTCAAAAATAGATCAACAATAGAATTTATCACCCATAAAACATAAAACGCGAAATAAAATCACTCGAAGAAACTATGTTTACTTGCGTGTGACGTCACCAGAGTTGCAATCAATCACAGAGTGTTCACATCTCATATAAAATTAAAAAAAAATGTTGTACTTTATTTCGTTTAATTTGCAAAAAATATTCATTATTTTGTTTAAAATTAAGTGAAATATGGTTTTCTAAGCTATTGTCTAACAGGATGACCGAAATTTGCAGTGTATTTTCAATGTTGTCAAATAGCCTATTGCTTAAATAAGTCATTTCGTTACTCAAGCATCGGACATCGCTGCTAATGCTTTGGCTAGCAATCTTACGTCAAACGATTCTTACTTGCTAAGAATTCTTAACTATAAAACGGAATATTTTTTTTTTAGTGCCTCGATAGGCAGACGAGCAGACGGGCCACCTGATGGTAAGTAGTCACCGCCGCCCATACACTTCTGCAATGCCAGGGCACAGCAAAGCCGCTGCCTACCGTGAAAGAAAATTTGCTTAAGTAATTACTTTTACTCAAGTAAAATATTTTTCTCGATTATAAACACGAGTGTAAGACATTACGATATCAATTATGTTACAAAATATTAAGTGCTTTTACATTACACATTCTTCTATTTACAATTTTGTAATTATCGCCATATCGATAAAAATTATCTAAATATTTATCGATTATGTGTATCGAAATGGCGGTAATTAAAAAATAAATTAGAATGCCTTAATTTAAATTAAGATACACATATATTGTTTTTACTAAACCGTCACCGAAATAATAGAATAACCACCACCGACTATGCCACCATTATGAAGGTTATCACCATGCCAAAATTGCTAAGAATGAAAAACCCACGATTAAAGTACGTTGAAAGAAACGAAGAGCCACAACCAACTGCGTAAAGACTATCTTTCATGCCTTAAAGTGCTTTATTGTGAAGACAAAATCCTAGTTGTCAACAAACCAAAAATATATTGTCAATAGTATAAATACAATTCGATGGCCATATTTCTGCAATATTCATCCGTGATAGAAATTTATCATTTATTTATTGATGGTTAAAGCAATAGCTAAAATGTTAACTAATGCAACATTTTAGCTATTGCCATGTTTTGTCCTGAGGGGTTACTCTTGAGTCAAGAATCAAATTTTAAATTGGAATTGGGTTCGAAAACGGTAGAATTGGCCCTCTTGAACGCAACACCAGCACACGGTTCTACTGAATATGGTGGAATTAATAGTAACTAAATGAAATAGTATTTACGATCGCTAGTTCGTAAATATTCTATTTCATTTATTTGACTGAGTTACGAATTCCAATATCTTCTAAATTGAAATTAAAACTGTATCGAGTTCCAGATTGGAATTGATTTCAAGAGTAGGCCTACTGGTTTTCTGACCAAGGTTATATGTAATGATCATAATAAATACGATTGTAAACACGATGTTTATAGCGTATATGAATAAAGAGGTTGAAACTTAAAAACATGCGTCAAAAGTAGGACATCAGGCTACTTCTGTTTTGTGTAACCGTTAGGAGTCCACTAAAATTAGACAAATGTCGGTGAAACTGGTATTACATTGACAAATCAGTATTTTGTCTTCACAACGTGGCATTATGTTGGTCTCCTTACCGCCGAAAAACATGACCGTGTCGTTGATACTGACAGTGCCCGAGCGAGTTTGTTCAGTGAATAACTTTTGTATGTTGTGTTGGTTGCTGAACGGGTATATCACTAACGGGTGTTCCCTGAAAACCGGCACGGATATATATGCTAGACACACTCACGCATGGTGGGGATACAAGGGACAAAATATGGATCATTGATATATAGAAGGGGATAAGCACTTATTTACCTATAAAATTTCTAGTTAAACAAATATGTTGCAAATATGAACTTCACTAATAGAAACATTGCCCTCTCATTCCAACTCGTTGCAATTTACTTATGTCAACAAGAGTACAGTATACGCAATTGTTTAAAAATTTCGGTTGTCAATTTTTTATATGTCATCAAGCTCCGCCTTGAAGCAATTTTTTGACATGACGCCATTTTATGAAAACACTTTGCTAAGTAGTTTGACTGACATTGATGTATCGTGCGAGATTTGTTTTACGATTTCAAGTGAATTGTGCGTGTTTAAGTAATTTTTGTTGTGGTACAAAAGACAATAAGATCGCAACAAATATGCATCACAATTTGCTGTGGGCGGAGTCGACGCCATTTTAGGGAAAAATGTGGCTTCAGGTCACGTGATCTTGTGTGATATCCCCTTATATATCCCCTTATATTATCAATGATATGGATCCATTACTGACAGGACATTTCCAATGTTGGATGTGTGATGGTTTCTGATTACCCAGTAAATGAACAATTTCCTTTTCTATATTTCGGAATATAATGAGTACGAATACTAAATGTAATTCGAAATGTTGTTTATTATAAACTGTTCTTAATACAAGGTTTTTGTTAACTTCAGCGAGGTCGACAATATGTTTCAGCTAATTCTGAAATTAAATCCTCATTTATTTCAATCAAGGTCACAAACATACAAATGTTGCAGCCGTTATAAAAAAATATACACGTAGTACCGACCACACAGTAGATCAAACCTGTATCGTGGATATCAAGAACTACGGGTCACAACTTCCAGATCCGAACCAAGTATATGTGAATGACACACTTATTCGGGGATCGAATCCACGGCCCATCGTTTTTATAGCGGGCTACTCATTCGTCCACTACGCTACGGAAGCTCTAATATTTAGAGATTGGTATTCTGGACCACACCCTAAAAAAATGCTTGTGTGCCTACACTCTATAGTTTTTTTATATTACACAGTCAGGTCATAAGTATTGTCACACAGTAAAAACTTTTATTTTAGAATGCTGGCCACAAAAAAGTTTACTGAATTAGAATTTCAAATTGTTCATGAAAATAAAAATGTATACTTTTTAGAATTTTTCTCATTTTTAAATATGGAGTGGACGCTTAAAGAAGACCGTGTTGCAGTAATTGCGTTGCATCGTTGAGGTTACGCGCCAATTCAAATTTTTGACATACTGAAAAATTTGAATATAACCAAAAGATTCGTTTATCGTACCATCAAACGATACAATGAAGACTCTAGTGTAGATGACAGGTCAAGAAGTGGTCGCCCTCGGTCTATTAGGACTCCAGCAGTGATAAAAGCTGTGAAGGCGCGAATTCAAAGAAATCCCAAACGTAAGCAGAAACTGTTGGCCCTTCAGATGGGGTTAAGCAGAACCACGGTGAAAAGGGTGTTAAATGAAGACTTAGGGCTTCGGGCATATCGAAGAAAAACAGGACATCGTTTGAATGCTCGTCTAATGGACCTGAGACTGAAGAGATGCCGCGCTTTGTTGAAGCGGTACGCGGGAAAAAAATATCGGGAAATTCTTTTTTCAGATGAAAAAATTTTTACCGTAGAAGAGAGCTACAACAAACAAAATGATAAGGTGTACGCACACAGTAGTGAAGAAGCGAGCAACCGTATTCCGCGTGTACAACGAGGTCATTTTCCATCCTCGCTCATGGTATGGTTGGGAGTTTCTTATTGGGGCTTAACAGAGGTACATTTTTGTGAGAAAGGTGTAAAAACGAATGCAGTTGTGTATCAAAATACAGTCCTGACGAACCTTGTGGAACCTGTTTCTCATACCATGTTCAATAACAGGCACTGGGTATTCCAAAAAGATTCGGCGCCAGCTCATAGAGCGAAGAGCACACAAGACTGGCTGGCGGCGCGTGAAATCGACTTCATCCGGCACGAAGACTGGCCCTCCTCCAGTCCAGATTTGAATCCGTTAGATTACAAGATATGGCAACACTTGGAGGAAAAGGCGTGCTCAAAGCCTCATCCCAATTTGGAGTCACTCAAGACATCCTTGATTAAGGCAGCCGCCGATATTGACATGGACCTCGTTCGTGCTGCGATAGACAACTGGCCGCGCAGATTGAAGGCCTGTATTCAAAATCACGGAGGTCATTTTGAATAAACTTTAGTGTCATAAGAATCTATGTTTTGTTAAGTTCATTTTGGTATATAAATGGTTACATAATGAATAAACTTGTTTCAATTATTTTATATTAAACATGTGACTGAATTTATGACCTGACTAGGTATATTCAGTGACCGTACTCATTATCTTCCAAAACAATGTAATAATTGTAGACAACTCGTGACTGCATGGATATCAAATGTTTTTGTAGAAATTAAGTTTTATGATAGATGCGCTCGTATGACATAATTAAATATTTTTAAATTAAATGAGTATGAAAAACAAAAGATATCTATGGACCCATAAATGTTCTTATGAAAACACAATGTCATTATTACGTATAATGTTTATGTTTACGTATAGTTCAGCTCATTTGTGCACGTTTGGCTGTGTGTGTGTGTTTGTTCACTCACACACACACACAGCAGTTGTAATGGCGCGGCAATCGATATCGATAAGTATAGGATGCTTATCGATATTCTCAGACATTGGTCCTATTGAAATGTAGATCGCACACATATATACAGCGTGCAAAAATGAGTTGAATTATCTTTATTATTTAAATTAATCATGATATTACTACTCTTACTGCAAACTAAACTAATATAGCTAGTGTCTAGCTATCTAGCTAATACTGTGTCATATGCTGTTCATAAACTTAATTTAACTAATAATAATTCCTTCATTTTATTATGACAGGATTCGCGTACAGCTTAGATTGGAATACATTTTGATCTAAAATAAATCCAAATGAAAATTATTTTATATGATTAAATTAATTATTTTTCAGCCAGTGAAATCAACAAGTTACATTACCTAAAACTTGTTGTCGAAAGAATTTCATGAATCTGAACAAAAATAAGTAAGTTAGACGCCATTTAAATCTGCTGGAAGGGGTAATTGTCAAATAACAATAAAAGGATGCATGATATGAGCCGTGACGTCATCTCTCAGTATGACCATTACTGTGTTGTTGTGCGAGGGAGATAGTGAGATGTTCCCAATACGCACCCACTTTTGCTCATATCAATATTTAAAATAAATATTGTGACCAAAATTTTCAAGCCATTTTGATTGTTTTCGCAAAAGAGTTTCTTTTGGGTATTATATTCGGAATATATATAGAATAATGTACAAAACTAAACACAGGAAACTATATTAATGTCTATAAAAGATTTTGAAAAAATGTATACAATGTTTTCAAAATCATTGAAAACATGATGCTGTAAGCAAAATTTACAGCAAAACTTTGCTTGTAAAGAACGTGAATAAATTTTAATGTACTGTATTCTAAGTCCATGACCCTTGTTTCGTTTGTATTTATAATGCCAATACATTATGTAAAATATGTAATGGGTGTGGAATATTTCTACGGTTAAAACAAATCCACGGTTGGCGGGCCATTTGATTTAAGAGATTTTTTTTTATTTTGAAACAAGGCTCAAAGATGTGGAAAAATTACCTGATTCCTAATATGTATAAGAACTAACTAGCTCCAAAAGTGTACACTTTTCTCTTTCATTGAATTTTTTCCCGCGAGAAGACATTCTTGAAAATTACGTACAACTTGGAAATGTTTAAAAGTAAGCATTTTCGTAGAATTTTGTGTCAAATAACTTTTTTTTTCTGTCTGGATACAAGGCCTTTTCGCATCTTTTGACAGTTGAGAATTAATAATTGAATGATTCACTGAACATCTGAACATTGAGCATAATGTGACCATATCTAAAAACAATTCTGGTGTCATATCAAATTGATCATAGATTAGATTTTTTCTCCATAGTCAACGTTTCAGAAACCTAAATTGATTAGACAGCGCTGTTAGATTAAAAGAGATGTTAGTTGATCTAAAATTTGATCAGCCTTTCAGAAACTGGGCGTCAATATCGCAAAAAAAAACCGCCAACCGTCGATTTGTTCTGTATCTTTATTTTATTCCAAAGTTTATTTTAATTGTTTTGTTTTCGATTAACATAATATAATCTAATCTTTTCTGTGGTTAATCCTTAACGTTGAACTCCTAACCGTAACCTTGAAGATTTGAACCAGACCGCTCCATACCAATATCGGTTGAAGCGGAGGTTTTGGGCGCTTATATGGAGAGATTTTTAGCTTTTTACTATTATATTTTTTTAAGGTTGAAATAATGTCTAGATCCGTTTTTTAAGCTATCATGACACTAATTTTAGTATAAGATACCCATGAATAGACTTTGTAGTTTAACATACTAAGTATCGATTATTTGAAATATCTTCGCTTTTTGTGTGCAGTCGTATTTCTTAAGAATCAATTTTTGTGGCACATTATTTAATTTCTAGCATTGTTCATATTTCAGTTATTTTATGAATGGTATGCCAATCAGTGTCACTTCAACTAAGTCGAATCTAACAACAAATTTTCGTAAACAGACTTATGTGCATAAAACTGAAAAATATAACCCTCCTTCGTCGTAGGGTAAAAATAAAAATATTATTTGTTTTTAGCCGACTCAAAATTTCTACAACATTTATCGTATTCTATACATATTAACGATGTACAATATGTTTGTTTATTTATATGTAAAATGTAACCCTAGGAACTAAAACGGATTATGATGAAATTTTGTCACAAGACAGTTTGCACATCGAAAACAGAGGCTAATTTCAAATAAACTCTTAACACATTAATAAAGGGGTCTAATAGGGGCTCAAAGTTTGTAATTTATTTTAAACCTGTTTTTTTTGCTTAATATAAAATCGATTTTATGACCTCATAGGTTATATTTAATTTGTATTACAATTCTGCGGTTTATATAAACAGTAACATTATTCGAAATAATTACATCCAACATCATTACGGCGTAATGGTATATGCACATAGAAAACATTGCTAACCAATATATTGACCACTCTCACCTATCTAAATAGCAATACGAAAAACAAAGACAAAAACACACTCGACATAATAGGTATGCTCACCGTTCGTTGATGAATTTGATCGCTTCGTACGCATTCTCGACTGTCACTATGGGCAATACGGGTCCAAATATCTCATCCTCCATGACCTTCTCCGTGGGAGAGACGTTTGCGAGCAATGTCGGTGATACGTAAAGGTCGTACGAGTCGTAGTTACCCCCGATTACCACTTTGTCCTTGCTGGCATCGATCAGGGCTTGGAGGCGACTGAAAGGAGAATAACCAGGAATATATGGACCACGGTATAAGTTTGCGTCAATTCCAAAGTTGTTTTAAATTGTCTATAAAGTATCCAAATGCTATCTAAAGTTTACATTTTTGGAATTGGAACGCGGGTATCCATGTTGTTTGTGTAATAATAATAATTTTTGTGTAAATCTGTAGGTATATAAAGATTTAAACGTAAGACTAGGCAGTATGGTCGAATGACTATAGCCTGTCCTTTGGACAAATAAAAAAAACATAATAAAGTATTACGTAGATGAAATGTACGTAGATTAAGTTTTAAAAGAAATCCCCTATACAACACAGACATTCTGTTTGCCAGACGACTTCAAAAATAAAGAAATTAATTTAAATATTATTTTTATCTTGAGGCGTGAGAAAAAGAAGTACCTAGAATGGGCATTCTCCTCTGAGTCGTACAGAACCAAAGTTGGCAATATGGCATTTCTTTTTACTGCCTGGATAGACGAGCAGACGGGCCACCTGATGGTAGTCACCGCCGCCCATAGACTTCTGCAATGCCAGGGCACAGCAAAGCCACTGTCTTAAAATCTGTATCAACTATTCCAATGTTTTATAATTAAAAACGGCTATAAATCCTTCTAAACACAAAACAAAAGTTGCTTTAGAATCAAAGTCGGCAATCTTTCACTATCAACCAATCAGAAGCGTCGCTCAAGTCAACAATCCTATTTATCATGAAGTCAATGACCAATCAAAAATGACAAACTTGGCAGTCCAGTAGCAAAGGCGGCCATCTTGCCTTACTTGGGATCAAACTCGGCAATCGAGAAAATGTAATAAGATTTTGCACCGTTAGCCATAAATTTTATCATTGTTGTTGTCATTCATTAAATTAAATTTCTCCTCAGATTAAAATAAATACTGCCTGCCTCGGTGGCGCAGTTGTAATTGCGCATGCATTACGATTGCTGTGCTGAGGTCTCGGGTTCGATCCCCGGGTCGGGTAAAGTGATATTGGGTTTTTCTACCTAGAAATACTCAGTATTAACCCAGAGTCTGGAATGATGCCCGGTGTGGCGATAGGCTCGCCCCCTATCACATTATGGGACCGAAATTCGGTGAAAAGTGGGTGTACTGGTTACACCTCTGCCTACCCCTTCGGGGATTACAGGCGTGAGTGTATATGTATATGTATGTATGTATTATTTTTACGACTTGTTAAAATGACCAAAAGGGATGCACGACGTGGTTTGTGACGTCATCATCCGCTTTAACATTACGCGGTGCAGGAGTGCGAGGGAGACAATCAGACTACACACCTTCGATCATATTAATATTTGAATTGATTGCGGGATTTATTTTATTTTATTAAAAAAAACCTGCTGTATAAATTGAAGAAGCAGTGTAAATTGAAAATAACTTTAACCTTCAACCTCAACACAATCATGCCGGCCTGCTTCTTCACACTACGCCATGGGCAAGAAGGTGAAGAAGCGGTCGAGGGTCTAGTGTCGGAGTACTCAGAAGGCCCCAAAACGGCCAAACATCGTACCCCGACAAAAACCGGATGTACACTAGCTGATCCCGGAACGCGGCACACTTGCGTATGCCTCTATGGCGGGTTTTACACCATGTGTACGGTGACTATCCGGGCGGATATGAATTAGCCTTACCTTCCTCAACTCTGAAATATACAATAGCAACTCACCTAAAATGCCTATTGTTAATAATGCGGCAGAAGTCATTCGATTTCTGCGGATCTTCGCCGTACCACTCCTTGATGATCTTCTTGGCCGCGTCCACAAACTTGTCCTGCACTTCTTTCGAGCACAGTACGTAGTCAGGCGCGATGCAAGTCTGCCCAGCGTTGATGAACTTGCCCCAGAGGATCCGTTTGGCAGTCACATAGACATCAACTGTGTTGTCGATATATGTCGGACTGGGTACAAAAATTGTATTGGGTTTTTTATCCTGGCATGGCAAAGTGACCACACTGCACCTGATGGTAAGCGCAGTGCCGTCTATTCAGAGTATCAAGTAGCGAGAAATAATGTACCCTTCGCTACTCAACACAATCATGCCGGCTTGCTTCTTCACACTACATGGGAGAAGAAGGTGAAGAAGCGGGCGAGGGTCTAGTGTCAGAGTACTCAAACATACAAACATCGTACCCCAACTTTAGATCCCCGACAAAAACAGGATGTACACTGGCTGATCCCGGAACACAACACACTCGCAATGGCGGGTTTTACACCCTGTGTACGGTGATCGCTATCCGGGAGGATATGAATATAGTACCACCAGTATGGGTATTGAGAAGTACAATTGTGAAATTCTGCGCGGCGCAGTGGGACAGTGAAACGAGGCTGCGTGTACAACTTACGCACTGGGACTATGGGTAGTTGATATATTTATTTTGATCAATAAGTTACGTTACTTAAAACTTATCAAAAGAATTTTATAAATCCGTTCAAAAATAAGTAAGAAGTATGCATCAAAGGGGTAGTTGTCAAATGCACGATGAGTTATGACAGTATCAGGAGCGTAAGAAACCGACAAAGCAAAAGCAAAATAAACAAAAATGCTGATTAAAGAAAAAAGTAATCGAATTCGATTTACTCATATTCACATCGGAATTTGTACAACTGATCCAAATTATTTAGAATATCAAAGATATAATAGTCAAATCATTATATCATTAGATATATAAAGTGAATTAGGCCACTAAGGAAGAGTTGCCAACCGTCCTGTTTTCACAGGACTTGTCCTGGTTTTTGGAGTGTCCTGGGGTGTTCTGGATAGTTGTTAAGCAGCGTCCTGGGTTTTTAAAGCACCCTGATAAGGTCCTGTATTTTAAAA
This sequence comes from Laothoe populi, assembly GCA_905220505.1. NCBI lineage: Eukaryota > Metazoa > Arthropoda > Insecta > Lepidoptera > Sphingidae > Laothoe > Laothoe populi. The sequence goes on from HG992165.1 coordinate 5,181,619, forward strand.
TTCGCACACCACTTTTGCAATCATTACTTTAGGTGCAGCGTCTTGGCTCGCAAGTTTTTATGCTATTTTAAAACAAAGAACGAGGCGTCCTGTTTTTAAACTGAATTGTCCTGGATTTTCCAACTTCAATTCCTAGTATTTGGATTGGTAACCCTCCACTAAGGGCACTTTTTACATATCAGAATTATATTAAAGTCTATTGGTGCTTCGGAAGTGCCCACCGGTTTGAGAAGAAGCACAAAGAAACTCAGCCGTAAATATTTACCTCTTTCCACCAAGTTCCAAGGTGACCGGCGTCAAATGTTTGGTGGCAGCTTCGTACACAATTTTGCCGACGTTTGTCCCGCCAGTATAGAAAATATAGTCAAACTTTTGCTTTAACAACTCTGTTGTTTCTTGTGGACCTCCTTCTATTACAGCAACAGCGTCCTGTAATGGAAATACATAAATAAATACACCCAACAGTCACACACATAGTTCTGACCCCACACTAGGTAAAACCTGTATCGTGGGTATCAACAACTACGAGGGACTACGGTCCCACAACACCCAGACCCAAAATAAATATCTGTCTGTCACTTAAACATTTGTCTCGGTGTGGGAATCGAACCCACGGCCTCTCGTTTCACAGCCAGCTACTCGCCCGCTGCGCCACGGAGGCTGTCAATCGTCAAACCGACTGTCGTTATCGAGATTAGTTACGACTGTGATTTTGCATCTTTGAACTGCCTAGACGCAGGGATTTTAGTACAATAGACTGAATATAACAAGAAAGTTTATTTACCAGGGACGCGTTGTGTTACTTGAGGACGAGAATCGTATGATGAGACCTCGTTAATGTCAGTTTCTTATAAAATTATCGTCTGAGTATCACGTACGAGAATTTCTCTAGAATATAAGCGGCTCATTTATTTGAAAATTGTATATTATGTATTAAATTTCGAGTCAAAAATGTTCTTCTATTTCGGAAACATGAATACGAATTTGGAAATATGAATGAGAAAAATCTTGGTATGAGTAGCCTCGGATGGTCGGACTTTGTATATTCGTAGTAATAGATATAACATAATAATTGTTAAATCGCATAAGTTAAAACGTAGGTGATGATGATGTAATGTGCACAGTTGAAATGAATATACGAATTGATCACGTAGACAATTAAATAGCTCTAAGACAAGTCAGTACAAAACAAAGCTTAAGAATAAACATACATAGCATCATCAACACACTGACTAATCTGTTAAAAATTTAACAAGACGTTCGTTAATGTTCTAAAAATATAACAGGTTTATTAGTAGCCTGGCTACAATATGCACAGAATCTTGACCTTTTCTTAATATTGATCGCTAAAATGTTTACAACATGTGCAACACAAGTGGGTTTTCCAAAAAATATTGCTACACATCCAAAACTAACAAAACTTTAAAAGGACAATGACTTTTTTATGCCCATTTGATAACCATCAAGCGTCTTACATCTTAAAATTAAATTAAAAGAACAATGCCACCAAATCTGATAAACAGATGGCTAAAATTCACATGCATTTTAAGTTTTAATGAGTTCATAATTTTATTTCTGGCGAAGTTCGTACTTATTTGGAAGATGATTTATAAAGGTGGAATAGTAAAATTATTTTGTTTGAGATATTTATGCCTTTATCAAAGTTTGAAATTGGTAAAAATATGACCGGTATGCAAACGTTTAAATCACCAATGAACATAAATAAACATAAGGCCATTTCGAACGGATGTGTGGGTGAACGGGGGGCGATGACTTATGCCCGGTGCGTATTAAATTAGTAAAATAAGCTGTACTGGAAGTTACATATATACTGGTAATTGTTTACATATAACATTACCATAAAATCTAATGTTTAGAACATTCCATATGGGATTGACGCAATTTCTTAATCGTAAAATGCTGAATACAATTACTTCGTATTTTATTTTGTTATTATATATTGTGCACCACCGTCTTTATCATCATACTCAATCATGAGTAAATATAACTCTCCTTGCTAGGTTGTCTGGAAGAGATCGCTCAAAGCGATAAGACCGCCCATTGCGCATTGTAATTTGATTATATGTTTTTTTATGTAGCATTTTTTTTGTTGTGTGCACAATAAAGAGTTTTGTATTGTATTATAATATACTTACATTATCCAGGTATTTGGGCAAGGTCTCGGCGATGAACGTAGCGCAAGCAACGGCCAGCTCACTCGGCTTCAAGACGACGGCGTTGCCGGCCGCAATAGCTCCAGCCATGGGCAGTAACAACAGTTGCAGAGGGTAGTTCCACGCGCCAATGATAAGTGTCACGCCATAAGGTTGGTTGTAGATTACCACTTCGTCTAATACGTTGACGATTCCTTTAGACGGCTGTTGAAGTTTAAAAAAGGAATACACATAATGGTTGTTCGATTGATTCTAAACGTTGTATATACTATATCTATGTTCTAAACTGTATTATGAATGTCATGGGCCATCAATGTAAAATGGAAAAGGTCCAACTGACGTTTTCATACTTTTGAGTAAATGCAGTTTGACAGCGAATTTAAAAATAGTACTATGCAGTAACTAATTGAAAATTTGTTGGGTAATAAAATGGACAATGTCATCGAACTGCCTGGATATTTTGTGCACATATGAAACTTTATTAGGAGATTATAGCTATGTATTTAACTCGATTTCATAAAAATTTGCTTGGATGCGTTTACGCTGGTGCTGTATATCATGGGCGGATGTAACCAGATTTAATCGGTCTTGTTAAATTTGCTGCTAAAGAACTTAAGACTTGATTGTTGCGTGATGTGCAGAACGTGTAATTTTCCTGTGATTTATCTGAGGGGTCAAATCCTCAGGCTGTGATGGACACTGTACAAAGGATTTTTCGCCGAGATTGCTGCAAGCAAATGTGAACGCCATCGCCTTTAATATTAGGGATAGAGTAGAACACTGCGGTGTAGTCAGTGGAGCTGAGGTTGATAAGTCAGACATACCTACGAGCCCTGGCTTCATGAGGTTCGTAAAAAGATTGCGAGTGTAAAGTGGTGGATTGTTTCAAATGACTACGAGATAATGATACCGTAATTAAAGTTTTTAGATACTTTTATTACTTTTTACATTGAAAGGACTTTACACCTTACAAATTTAAATAATATATGCTGCATAAAATTTAGAAAAACAATAGCGCGATCGTAATTTGTTTTTTATAGAACATTATTTTCATAAGGACGACGATTACCCAACGTTTTTAGATACTCTAACATTCGTATAACAAAATATAATTTGTTTAAGCAAAACTAGTTTATATTCTAAAATTAACGCGTAAATCGCACGTTCTTATAAATATATGGTTCCGATAACACCTGTTTTTATTGTTGTTTTTGCTTCGCTTCAAAGGTTGTTAATACAAGTGGAGTCAGTGCTATGCTGTTTTTCTTTTACACATCAAATGTCACGCAGTGGACATGTGACACCTACAATATTATGAAGTATAGTTTTATAATCACATTGAAGTAGATGTTGCACATCTAAACCTTTCTAGAATCCAGGATCCTTTAAGCATAGTAAGTAGTAAAGAGTTAATTTATAGGTGTTGCTGCATCATACGTTTTTTAATGTTATGTTTCTTATTGTCTATGTTTTTTATCTATATGTGTTACGATTATGTTTTGTTACTAGTTCCTTTTAGTTTCTTGTGTGTAAGTCGCTATTAAAACGTTGTAGAATTCTTATTCAATATCCAATCCAATACATAATGTGAAGAAGCTACTCAGCATGGAAGTGGTAGAGCCACGCTGAAGTCATATTTATCTACAGCATGAATGGGCCGGCTCGACCGGGGAAGTACCACTGTCTTACAGAAAACCAACGTAAAGTGACAGTTTACTGTCGCGTTTCGTATGGTAAGTGAGATATCCGGAGGTCCAGATTCCCCCTTCCCTTCCCTAATCCCTATTCCTGTCCTTTAAGGCCGACATCGCATACATGATTCTTCCGGTATTGTGGATGTTCATGGGCGGTGGAGATCACTTAACATCAGGTGACCCACTGGCTCGTTTGTCGGACTATACTATATAAAAAAAGCAAGTTGGTAGGACTGTGTCGAGAAGCGGGTGATAGTTGTCTCTCGCTACTTGATAATCTACCTGGACGGCACTGCGCTTACCCTCAGATGCAGTGTAGTCACTTCCCGTGACAGGACAAAAAAAGCTGGGTCAAGTTTTGGGTAATTTAATCAGATATCCTGGTGAATGGTTGGTTGCGGTACAGACTGACAGACAGTAGTATATTCGAAACCAACCCAAATGGCATACACCTCTGACTTTTCTAAAGTTACGTGTACATTCATTGTTCATTGTAAATCTGGATGTCGGAGAATTCTCGTATGAATTTCAAAGGTGTGTCTGAAGTGCATTAAGGGAATTACGTAGTCCAATGACTTTGACGATTCGACCTTCAAAAAGCTAGCCGTGCTACTCCCTGATAGATGGCTATATAGATGGTATACGCCAATAGATGGCATGATAAAATATGATATGATAAAATATTCAAGGCTGCATGGTGTAGAACCTTTGCCTTCTCTGCCAGCGTGGTGGACTAAGGCCTTACCCCTCGTCATTATTAGAGGAGGCCCGTGACCAGTGGGACAATGCAGGGCTAGTAGTAGCAGTAGACCTGGTAAAGACCACTCCTCTATACAAGTAGAGCTTGGGGTTTCTGTATTTATTTATTAATGTAAATGGCAACCGTTAATAGACTTACACATTCCTAAAGATAATTATTAATATTTAAACATCCTTAATCTTCTAGGTAACTGATCATTGACGTTAGCGAAGAAATTATTCTATACTAGCTGTTGCTCGCGGATCCGCCTGCGTGGAGGTTATATTCGGGAGCAGAAGTATACAATCCAAGGAGTTGTCTTCTGCACTGAGGCACCTGTAGCGATTGTCCATCCTCTCAGGTGTTGTGCCTGAATCTTGAGATTGCATCTAAAGAATACCCCATAAGTTTAACCTCACTTTGCCCCTTTTACGGATGATTTTTCAAAAACGTTGAAACACGTATTTCTTTATTTCCTACCAAAAGCCTAAATATGAATTTACAGATCCCTAAGTCGAGGAATTATGGATTTCCCATACAAATTTTGAACGCCTATTTGACCTCTTTCAAGCTTGTTTTTTGAGAAAAAAGATAGCCCATGTCCTTCTCCAGGACATAATCTATTCCCTTATCAAATTTCATTACAATACGTTCAGCCGTTTAGTCGTGAAGAGGTAACAAACAAACAAACAAACAGAGTTACTTTCGCATTTATAGTATTAGTATGGATTTTGAGCAAAAAGTATTCTGGCCAGAAAAAAAAACACCTTTATATTAGATCATTAAAAACTCTGCGTTTACAATAAACAAATAAAAAATATTATAACTGTCAATCATAAAGCAATAAAATGTACAAATAATTACCATAGCTAATTACAATTAAATTGTGAACGTATTTAATTGATCTGACTGCCGCGACCGGTTACATGTTCTGCTCACCGTAGTACATATTTCTATAACGAACATTCATTCATTCATAATCAACATCGTCCTACATATAAGCATATTCCATATGAAAATACGTTTTTTTTATAGCATAGTCCGACAAACGAGCTCGTGGGTCACCTGATGTTAAGTGATCTCCACCGCCCATGAACATTCACAATACCGAAAGTATCATGTATGCGTTGTGGGCCTTGAAGGACAGGAATTGGGATTAGGGAAGGGAAGGGGGAATTTGGGCCTCCGGATATCTCACTTACCATACGAAACGCGACAGTAAACTGTTACTTTACGTTGGTTTTCTGTGAGACAGTGGTACTACCCCGGTCGAGCCGGCCCATTCATGCTGTAGACAAATATGTCTTCAGCGTGGCTCTACCACTATCAAAAAAAAGTCCTTAAAAGACAGCAAAGCTAAGTAGTGTTTATATAGTAAAGGCCGGCAAATGAGAAATCGATATCCATGCCCACCAGTGGGACTGTAATACAGAGCTATATTATATTTTTTTACCCTTTTATATTGAAGTGCGATAAAATGTATGTAAAGTGATACGAAGGTTAAGCAGGGTGAGCAACTAATAATAAACATATATTGAAACAGTCTAAATATAGACTTAATTACTTTCACTATAAGGTACATATTCACATGACACGTTATACCATATTACTATTAACTTTAAACACAATAACAGATTACTCTTTGGGCGTTTTAAAAAAACAAAGGAGCAAAGGCAGAACCGTCTCAGGTCATGCTAGGTCCCTTGGGCACATAGGAATTTGGAGCCCTTTTGGAAAGTAAAGAAAGAGAATCATAATACTCAAAATTTTGTCGGGCTATGTCTACCAATAATAGAAAAATAAATGTTTGGTGTAAGCGAATTTTCGGAATAAGCGGCCCCCCCTGGACACGGGCCTCGTGTGCCCTTATGGTAAAGACAGTAATGGGCAAAGGAGGGGTTTCTTTGTGTCAAAGTTATGACAAAACAAAGGTCAAATTAGCAATAATGTAGATTTTTCCTGCTTCTCAGCATACACGCTATGGGAACAGTGTTGCCAACTTGACGGATTTCCCGCCAGTTTTGACGGGTTGGACGAATGGAAAACGGTAAACAATATGGTCTGACGGCTAACGGATTTTTTGACGGATTCATATTTTGGGAATTCGGTACTCGATTGTCATACTAAATATGTTAATATCGTATCACACAGAACGACCTCCTCAACCCCCCCCCCCCCCCCCAACGGAAAAATCTGTTTGACGGGTTTTTTCTTACGTAAGTTGACTTGAAACAATATTGTTGGCAACACTGTATGGGAATTACATTAATTATATCCTACATGGAATAAAACGAATTTTATCGCGTTTTATTTATAATTTCAAGACTGCCTCTGTGGTGCAGTTGTAATTGCGCATGCGTTACGGCTGCTGTGCTGACATCTTGGGTTCGAACCCCGGGTCAGGTAAAGTGATATTGAGTTTTACTATCGAGAAATACTTAGTATGGTCGCCCCTATCACTTATGGGACCGTAATAAATTCGGCGAAAAGTGGGTGTACTTGTTGCACCTCTGCCTTCCCCTTCCGGGATTACAGGCGTGAGTGTATGTTCAATGTGTAATATTCACGTTAACATAAGAAACTACTTAATATATTCTGTTTAATATTTTGTCATTTTTCCTTTTAGAATAATCGTAATAGCGTTTATGAAATTTTGAAAATGAACTCATGTCTAGAGCTGAACCACCTGGTGGATTTTAAACAATAGTTTTAAAATATACTCTGTTGTTTTACCTTACATATTTATATTAGCTCGTTATGAAAACAATGCGCTTCGCCCGCGTACTAGATGTATCTTTATTAAACATAACGTTACAATGTCTTCGATCATCTAACCTTTACAACATAAAAAATAATAATTTGGACTTTTTTTTAATTTTTGTCAATTAAGCTAAGCATATTGTTTATATTGTATACTGGTCGGACCGGCAGACATTAGCGAGACTTACGAACGGCGATTGATTTTTATAAAGATACTAGAGGACCGTGCAGACATCGTGCTGCCCGTAAAATCAGCATCATATCGACTGCAGCGCCATCTGATCGGACTGATTTGTGAATCTAAACCATCCAGTGCGCCACCCAAATGCATACAAAAAAAATCATTCAAATCGGTCCAGCCGTTTAGGAGGAGTTCAGTGACATTCACACGGACAGTAGAATTATATATGTAACGATAGATAGATTAGACTCACCCAAATAGGCTTTACCCACTCGTCGAGGTGATGCAGTACGCTTATCAAGTCATTCTCGAGGTAGTCCATTTCCAGGAGCAAGGCCTCCGTCTTGTGCCTCCTCAGGTCTTTGTGGAGTGCCTCCATCATGGCACTCTTGTTCTCTTCGTACATGCGCTGCAGATTCTTCAACTGTTGCCGCCTCCATTCCACGGGCCGGGTGACCCCACGGTTGAAGGCATCGTGTGCTTTTTGGACAGCCTGGGGAGAAACACTGACCACTATACGATATTGAAATTATTCTGGGTCTATAATCTTCATGAAGGGTAACTAAAAAATCAAATATTTATTGAATCCATGAAATGTTATACATCATTTAGATTCAGACAATTTTTTACTCTACCGCCAGTTCAGAATGCAGTTTCGCTAGAGAATGGGCAAGAAACTCTAGCGTTGCTCTTTTCACACCGGTCAACAATATTTGGTCCATACAATTAATATACGATTTCAGTTTAATTACATTAGATTAGAGCAGCTCAATGTAATGTAAGTTGCCTTATTGTAATATTGTGAATGAAAATCATTACAAGACCTAAGGCCGAATACTCAAACGCTACTTAGTTGACCGACTTAGCTGACGGCTACTTATTTCTAACTGGGCAGTAAATTTAAGTGGAATTCTCAAACACAACTTAGTGGATTTAAGATCATGATTAGCTGAGTATCCCTTAATTTTTCTATAAATGGCAACATTACTGTAAAATGTTTGTTTCCAATTACCTATTTTAATAGTGGAATAAAAATTGGTATGTCAGTGTCATTTCACGCAGTATTTTTATAAACAATTTATGAAAATAATTTATCTGAATGGCTGATTACGAACAAAAAAATACTAACTTTATTAATTTGCATGTAATCTTAAATTACTTTCACCACTATCCGTAGAGGCCCGTGCCGATCAGTGATAATGATGATATTTTTTATTAAATATGTACCTATGAAATAATTCATGCGGTAGAAAGTAGAAACGGAACGTAGTAGGTACCTACTTATAAAAAAAATAGTCTATTTGCAAACACTACTTGTTTTATAAATCAAGATAATTATACGAAATAACAATTGACCATATGGCTTCTTTTCGAAATTTAATCAATGGTAATGAAAAAGAAAACACCATGATGATGATGAACGGGGTGATGATAAAGGATAAATAGAAAGCGTGTATATCCATCGCAACGAATACAACATTTCTGCAACAAGTGGACCCCGAGTGGGCTCAATACGTTATTTATATGAAAACTTAAAGCAAAGAACAAAAAAAATGTTGCTAATGAAAATGTATGTATTGGAACATACTTACCTAAATGATGAAAGTTGTATCAACTTTGTGCTTGTTATAAATAATAATAACATGGTAAGTAGAAATTAAAAGTTGACAATAGTCAAAAGTTACATTGTTCTGTTCCTCCATGAAAAATAAACCAAAAAGGCAATTTCAATCAGAGTAATACTAATGCAGCAGGAACTAAAATAAACCACTCATTTACTGCATATGAGTGATTAATTATATATGCATATTTGCCTTTTATATCAGAAATAATACACACATAACATTGTAGTATATTAAAACTATATTGTGCATCTAGATATACAGATAGATTTATAAATAATTATGTATGTTTAAAATGGAAATTTTAAATGTTGGCCCACGTATAACCTCACCGGGTATATTTTCCAAATAGAGCCCATAAATATTTTAGCATAAATTATGAGGTGCAGTACTTTATTTTTGTTATTATGTTGTTAAAACAGATGTAACATGGTATGTCAAGGATATACACATTATTGTTTTAAAGGATAGGAAAATCTAATTTAATTACTGATTATGAATAATGATTCTTAAGTATTGACCTAAAATGAGCAAAGTTATTTGTGGTTTTGTGTTGATTCTGTCACCATGTCAGATTGCAACTTATTTAGAAATTGGCTAATCAATATAATGCTGTTTATCACACTGCTAAATAATCATTTTTATTTAAGGTACCAAAACATGTGGAGAAAAGCAGGATATTGTTAAAAAATAAAATGAAAGCAGATAAGAGAAACAAAACTAACCACAAAAGAAAAATATTTTAGGGCAAAAATATTTAAATATAAAATTGGAAAGAAAATTTACGACTGAAAAACATTGTTTAGAAACCACACTATAGAAATTAAAAATAAGAAGATTTAATTGTATGAGTCATGTTTTTTTATTAAAACTAAAAAGGGACAAATAAACACTTGATTAGTATTATTGTTTTATTTCCATTTTCTAAATAAAGTTTCTAATAAGTAAAATATGTGTTAATTATGTGATTTCTCACAATATCATTTTCATTTCCTCTCTGTGGGGCTGGTGGTAATAATTCATCACTTTGTGTGAATTCAACATTTTCTTCCTCATCTTCAAGTACATCCTGCCTTGAAATTGCTATATTATATAGCACTGCACATGCTACAATTATAGCAGGAACATTTTCCAGTTTCACCTGCAGACCCAGTTGAAGGCAAGGGAACCTCCTCTTTAATATGCCAAAAACTCTCTCCACGGGCTTCTGGTCCTTATGTGTGACCTATTATAGGCTGCTTTGTGTGGAGTGGAAGGATTTAGGATAGATGTCAATAAATATTTTCTACAAGGGTAACCACTGTCCCCCAATAAAACTATCACCAAAATGACCCCTCTGCATTTGTGCACATAATGGTGAATTATTAAAGATGGTGCTATCATGTACAGAGCCTGGCCATCTTGCTATTATATTTCTGATGGTTAATTTTGCATCACAGACTACTTGCACATTAAGAGAAAAGAAACCTTTGCGGCTTCTATATGTTTCTGCCTGTGTTCCTCCTAGAAACAATAAAACCACTTAATTCACAAAATTATTATAAATAAATAATGTTATATAATACCTAGCAGTAGCACACATAGTGCTGACCCTACAGTAAGATACAAGTCTTGTATTTTTTTGGTGTCAGGAAGGAAGTAGGTACACAAGATTGTTGGGTTTAATACCCAGACCTAAAATAAATATATGCGGACATCACAAACATATCTCTCAGTGCAGGAATTGGACCTGCTGCCTCTCATTTTAGAGATGGCTAGCCACCAACTGGCATGTCCTTGTCATAATATAATTACAAATAGTTAGCTATAAAAACCAGAACATACCAGGGGATTTAATCTTAATGTGTGTACAGTCCACAGCACCCAGTACTTTAGGGAATCTTGCGATCCCCTAAAAGTCACTTGAAATTTGGCGTTGCTCACTAGCAGAAGGCATTTCACTATAACTACTTTTCAGCTTTGCTAACTCTGCTGCAACTCGGTGGACAATTCGATGGACAGTCGGTTGTTCCACTAGAAATAAATCTCCGACGACTCTTTGGTAACTGCCCGTGGCAAAATATCTTAGAGTAATCAGTAACTGGTCCATTGGTTGAATTGCTCGATTCGTCCTGGTAACAGGCTGAATGTTTGCTTGGATTAAGGAATACAAATGTATTACTGTTTCCTTATTACCCGAAACCGCATTATAAACTGAACAGCATCATATTTATCAAATGCATAAATTTTTTCTCTATTTACTCTTCTGGTAAAATGTAATTCTTCATCAGACAAGGATGACAAAGAAGAAAGAGCAGGATTTCACTAACTCAAAAGTAGCACAATATATTTAAGACTGGTCGCAGGCACTCTTAAATTAAAGTGTTATTTATCAGCTGTCAAACTCTAAAGTAGCGTTTCTGAATACCGATTTCGTCATTAAGGTGGACTTAAACATTTGACTTCTTAAATTTTAGGATAAGATTTAAGTGACGTTTCTGTATACCATTTTGAAGGATAACTAGCTCTTAAACGTTTAACTGAAACTTAAATATTTAATTATCGTTTGAGTATTCGGGCGTTAGTGCCGCACATGACGATCGTGAGTGATGAAAATCTCGATTTCTTAAAGCAGTTGGTCCTTACTGAAACAATCTGAGCAGACCAGTCTACACGAGAAAAAGAGCCTGTGGGTTTGATATCAAGGAAGCGTTAATTAAGAGTTTACAATGACCTTGACATTTGAATGCGACAGTTCAGTACAGACACCGGTTGAAGCCTAGACGCAGCGTTTTTTGTGGGTTTTCTTTTTATCTTATTTTTGTTACTGACTTGTTGTGACTGCCTCGGTGGCACAGTTGTAATTGCGCATGCGTTACGACTGCTGTGCTGAGGTCTCGGGTTCGATCCCCGGGTCGGTTAAAGTGATATTGGGTTTTTCTATCTAGAAATTCTCAGTATTAGCCCGGAGTCTGGAATTGTGCCCGGTATGGCGATAGGCTCGCCCCCTATCACATTATGGGACCGAAATAAATTCGGCGAAAAGTGGGTGTACTGGTTGCACCTCTGCCTACCCCTTCGAGGATTACAGGCGTGAGTGTATATGTATATGTACGTATGTATAATTTTTGCTAGGAAAATAAAAAATTTAGGTGGATCCGTTTTTTATGGATGTCATCAAACTTCTTTTAGTATAGGATTCACGGGGATTGGCTTAGATTTCCAGACAAGATGCTTTATAGATTGATGACTTTTTAAGTTTTTTGGAAATTTTAACACTTGAAGTAATTTTTATTGGGCAAGGAAATTTTGCAATGAAGGCACATTTAACATATATTTTGCATACAGCGATTAGGCAGCAGACTTCTCATGAATTTCTTGGAACTTGACGTAATTTTTCCGAATGGTCTTATCAGAACCCAGAGTAATAGGTTCCCGCTACAAGTTAACCGAGAGGAGAGATTTGTATTTAATGGTAAATAAATTGCTAATAAATGTTGACTTAATGTATAATGATAATATATTTAGCACAATGTCATAAAAGTAAAAGGTACTATTCTTACCTAAAGGTACAGTTAAATAACATAGTATTTTATGTAACGTTCACGGTTTGTTATTAAAGTATGTAATAAATACTGACTAACTAATGATATTTTAGATAAGACACAATGTTTTGCTTAATGCTTTCTTTTAAAATCTACGTTAGACTAAGTGGGTTTACATTCAATAGGGTCTTGAAACGATATTTTCTATTATTTGAATAAATAAGTAGCATTACATATTGTTACTATCGAAACAATTTTATAAAACTATTCTAAAATAAGTAAGTAAAGAAGCCATTCAAATCGGATGGAAGGGGTAATTGTCATATGACAGAAAGGGATGCACGATATAATTCATGACGTCACCAGCAAGTGATATTACAGTGCAGTATTGCGAGGGATATAGTGAGATACTCCCATTATGTGCTCACTTTCGCTCTTACCAATATTTAAAATAATAATTGCGCTTCAATTTTAACTAATTTAGTTTCTGATATCGCAAGTGTTTCTTCTTGGTTTTATTTTCAGTTTGCATTTCGTTTAATGTATTAAATTAAACCTAGGAAACTACCGTATTATGTGAAGCGTACTTAAATCGATATTTCAAAGACCAGCTATGCCATTATGGAGGTCATACAGCATTTTCATGTCGGTATACTTTACGGTTGCCATCCCCGGAATTCAAATACTAGTTTTTGAAGTTAGAAAAACCAGGACATTTCAATTTAAAAACAGGACGCATCTTTTGCGAGCCGAGACGCACAAAACCCAGGATGCTGCTTAAAAACCCAGGACATGTCCTGGGAAAACAGGACGGTTGGCAACTCTAGTATACTTCGCCATCGGTATTGCTTTTAGACCTTTAGTTTATATTGTAGGATTTTATAAAGTGATACTCATAGGATTAGGATATGAAATTCATATATACCTATATATTACAATTCGTTCAAATATTAAATATAAATGCTGTTCGTTGGTATCCATCAATTGAGAACGACTGGGTAATTTTTTTTAATAATTTGTTATAGTCCAAATAAGGTTTTAAGGGAAAGATTTCTTTTTATTTAGTGTTGGGCTACCGTTGAAGCTATAATTATGCTCCCATGGATTAAAAACCACATTTTTACATTTGTCCTATTACATTAACTAAATTATGTCGTATTTTTTTTAATTATCCAAGGGTAAACCCAAAATACTGTGTCAGTACTAATAATATGTAATAACGGTCTTACCTCGCTTATATTAATCGTCTTGGTTTTAGAACTAGTTACTGTTCCTGAAACAAAAAAATATATAATTATTATCGAATGCAATAAACATCAATAATACTTAATCAATTAATTATAGACAGCTGATGTAGTGATAAATGCCGTCTCACAAAAGCAGTTGCTTCGAATACATCTGGATCGTTGGGCAAAGATATTTACGAACTGGATTCCAGCCGATGGTCACAAAAAACTTGGATGGTCAAAAAAGAGATGGAGAGACTAGTTGTATATTCAAGACATAATGCCGGAGCTGGTGGACCTCTTCAAGTGGAAGAATAAAAGAAAAGCCTTTGCCCAGAGGTACAAAAGAGTCTTTTTTTTTATCCTAGCACGGCAAAGTGACCGCACTTCACCTGATGGTAAGCGCAGTACGGTCCAATTAGAGTATCGAGTAGCGAGAGACGATATATCCCCCGCTACTCAACACAATCATGCCGGCCTGCTCCTTCACACTACGCCATGGGCAAGAAGGTGAAGAAGCGGTCGAGGGTCTATTGTCAGAGTACTCAGAAGGCCGCAAAATGGCCAACATTGTACCCCAACTCTAGACCCCCAAAAAACCGGATGTACACTGGCTGATCCCGGAACGCGACACACTTGCGTGTGCCACTATGGCGGGTTTTTCACCCTGTGTACGGTGGTCGCTATCCGGGCGGATATGAATATCCTACCACCAGCAATTAAAATATACAATAAAATTGTCTTGAATGATTCAATAACCAGACCAAACCACGGAACCAAAGAATCTTAAATTGTGCTGTACTACTACTCTTAACACGTATTATTTCTCACGTTGTATTCTTATAATGACATAAGTATAGTGGTAGAGCCACGCTGTAGACATATTTGTCTACAGCATGAATGGGCCGGCTCGACCGGGGTAGTACCACTGTCTCACAGAAAACCAACGTAAAGTGACAGTTTGCTGTCGCGTTTTGTATGGTAAGTAAAATATCCGGAGGCCCAGAGACCCCCTTCCCTTCCCCAATCCCTATTCCTGTCCTCATCAGGTGACTCACAGGCTCGTTTGTCGGACTATGCAATAAAAAAACCATAAATAATTAGTAAAAGGATTTTTGATAAACCATCACTAATGGGATGAAAAGGGGTTCCAATATATATTTATTTTTAAAATTTATTTAAATAATTTTGTAGCAGCGATAGCCTAGTTGGTTGCGGTACGGACTGCCAAGACGAAAGTCGTAGGTTCGAAACCCAAGTGGCATACACCTCTGACTTTTCTATAGTTATGTGTGTATTAAAATGTTAATTATAGCTTGCTTTAACGGTGAAGGAAAACATTGTGAGGAAACCTGCATATCTGAGAATTTTTCGAAGGTATGAGAAGTCTGCCAACCCGCATTAGGCCAGCGTGGTGGACTAAGGCCTAACCCCTCTCATTAGTAGAGGAGGCCCGTGCCCAGCAGTGGGACAATGTTTAATACAGGGCTAGTATTATTATTATTTTATTTAAATAATATTAATACAACAGTTACCCGCCCCGGTACGGAGGCTGTCTTTGATATCGATTTAACTTTCTAGTTTGTATTCGTGCTCTTTGGGACAGATAAAACACGTATTTTGGAGGTTTTTACAATTCAAATCCTAACACGAGAAAAGGGATGACGGAATTTGTATTAATCATATTTTATGATATAAGTGAAGTAGTAGGCAGGTGTAGTTTATAGACCTAGATTAAGTGTTGATTTTCCATGAACTATTTAATTCATATATTATTTTTATTAATAATAATATTAATAGTTAGACCAGTTATCAACCAGACCTCAACACATTTACTTATTTAGAGTTTTTTTTACAATTTTTAAACAAGTAAAAAATCTTAGCGTTCCTAAATTTAACAACTGTTTTTTTTTATTTCATTAAGTATGTATATACACATACGATTTCTGAACGTATAGGTTTTTAAATGTTGCAGCTTGATTGATACCGGCGCCCTATTCTTCGTCGCAAAATCAAATTCCATTATTTTTGGATAAATTGACACAAGATAAATAATCAAACACGTAAACAATATTTGCGATATAACGGATTAGATAATTTTCGTGAACATTTTTAAATCCTGTTCATAATTCTGACAGTTTATCGGAATTTATCATCTAATTCGATAAATGCAGCAGCGATTGCAATTTAAGCTATTAATGATTGAATATTATGAATATTGAAATAACGCTTCTTTATACTTGATACCTTGGCTAACATTGTATAGAATATATTCAATATTTTCCTGGACCGTAAACAAAGACCTGACCTCACACTAAGATAAGAGGCTTGTGTGTGGGTATCCGGTACTACGATCGGGAACGAACCGATCTCGCTAGCCGCCACACGAGGAGGCGCCGAGTATAACGACTTCTTGCCGCCTCCCGCACTGTGGATTGGGGGCTTTGAAGAATTCAATCACGGTATAGACGGCTGCCTGTCATAAGAGGCGACTAAAAGGGGTCACGGGGGACGCAGCTGCGCAGCGGGGATGTGCCGCCTTCATAAATATTTCTATATATATTTTCATGGTGCGACCCCGAGACATGGGGCGGCGCGAAGTCTCGTGCTTCCGTAGAACGTGGAGGGCATTCAGCCCTAGAAGACACGGGTCGTAGAGGTACCGCGCAGGGATGGTTCCGGCAGCAATCCAGGGATGGAGGGCACAATGCAGGCTATTATAGTTTTGGTGCTATGTGCGTTTCCTCAGATACAGGCGTTTACAACGAATTTACCAAAATAGTTGTTTTAATTACTAAGTTAGTAATTGTAGTAGTTTTAGTTAGTTAGTAATTGTTTGGATTGATCCCGGCCGTGGAATTCCACCATCGGACATCGCGCCAAAACGTAAAATTCCATCCGCACCATCTCGATGTACAGCGTTCCACAAGAGCGCGATTTTTACGGCATTTTCTGCCTCGCACAACCACTCTGTGGAACCAGCTGTCGCCGGCGGTCTTTCCGAACCCTTACGACCTGGGAACCTTCAAGAAGAGAGCATATTCTTTCCTGAAACGCAACCGGCAACGCATGTGCAAGCCCTCTGGTGTTGCAGATGTTTATGGGCGGCGGTGATCACTGCCCCCTTTTTCCATAAAAAAAAAAGTAATATCTGCCAATTTGTAACAAAGGCCTCACAATAACCGGACAATTCGGACACCGCGTGATGTAGCGCAGATTCGTCACAAATACCTATATGATTATAATTAAGACTATAATTAAAACTCTCAACCAGCCCCGGCTCTTGGGGCAAACCGGGGCATCCGCCCCGGGCGGCATTTTTAGGGGGCGCCAAAATCATAATAATATGAAAAAAAATAAAAATCTTGCTCCACAAAGCGCCTAGCATACAGAAGCCTGGTTGGCTCACCGTCGACGGATCTTGTTATCCCATTCATTAACAATTCCAACCATTATATGTTTGTGAGCTGTTTTCAAGTAATTTATCTCAAACGCTGGAGAGGGGTGCCACTATCAAGTTTCTGCCCCGGTTCCAAAACATCGTTGATCCGGATAGTCTCAACAATGGTATGCTTCATTTAGACGTTTTCTAATCCCAGTTGTGGTCAACTTATCTTTGTTGTGTCATAATTGGATTTATTAGATTATGCCGGAACAAACAAAATACGACTACGTTGAAGGCAATGACTCAAAGTTCGGTGTAGTTTATAAATTACGAATTCCACCGAGACGGTGACAGTCGCACATACCCTGAAAGAATCAAGGTGCAGCGGGCGGGTAAATGACTTCGAAACGATTGCGATCATTATCCGAGAAATATTATGTTTGTAGCGGTTTTTGTCGGGGGTCTTGAGTTAGGGTACGATGTTTGGCCGTGTTGCAGCCTTCTGCTCTCTCGACTGCTTCTTCACCTCCTTGCCCCATGGCTTATGGTGTGAAGAAACTACACAGCAGGCCGGCATGATGTGTTGTGTAACGAGAAATGGAGATCTCTCGCCACTTGATACTCTAACTGGCCGGCACTGCGGTTACCATCAGCTTCAGTGGTAACGTTGCTGTGCCAGGATAAAAAATAAAAATAGATTATCAGTTTTTTTTTGCCTGTTTTGAAGTTTCTTCACACTACGCCCAAAGGACCCAAGATCCTAGAAAGGGAACACGTTAGCTGGCAAACTGTTCCACAGCTTGTTCTGTAATTAGTTACGAGTGTCGGTGTTTTGGTAATGGCCTTAGTTATTGATTCTTCTTCCTCATGTGCCTCTTCAGTCTTGAAGGTTGGCCGTCAGCTTCTTGTACTCCTCCCTGTCACTGGCCAGGCGGAACAGTTGTTCATCGGAGGTGATACCGGTCCACTCCCGGATATTTCGCAGCCACGATTTTTTCCTTCGCCCAGCGCGTCTCTTCCCTTCCACCTTGTCCATCATTATTAGTTGCAGCAGCCTGTATCTTTCGTGCCTGAGCACGTGGCCGAGGTATTCTATTTTAAGCTGTTTGATGGTTTGCATCAACTTCCTGGGCATTTGGACGCGCTGGAGCACGGTTTCGTTCCTGACCTTTTGCATCCAACTGATGCGCAACATGCGCATTAGTTCTTTATAATGTCATCAAAATATCAATGATGACTGAGGTGTATTCTCCAAACTCCTAATCACCGTGTGTAAGTATATTATTTAGTTGGAAAATGCAGGCAGTTCGATTGCAGCATCAGGCCCGTTACTCAGGTTAGGCATATCATTCTTGATTGACAACTTCCAATTACAAAAATCGGGTTCATTCGTTTAGGCGTTACTTTTTTTTAATTTATTCATGTCCATGGATACTAGTCCTTCAGACGTATACATAAATAAACACAAAACAAAACTAAACTAAACAAAAAATAAAGTTTAGGCGTTACGATAATATAGGGTTGCCAACCCCCCAATTCAAATACCAGGATTTTTACTTTTCGAAGTTAGAAAAACCAGGACAATTCAATTTCAAAACAGGACGCATCTTTTGCGAGCCGAGACGCACACTAATTTAAAAACCCAGGACGCTGCTTAAAAACTATCCAGGACACTCTAAACACCAGGACATGTCCTGGGAAAACAGGACAGTTGGCAACTCTACGATAATAGACAAATTAACAGATTGAGAGGTTTTTTTTTAATCTGGCTCAGCATAGTGATATCCAGTTAGAGTATGAAGTAGCCAGTGACAATCTATCAACTACTCAACATAATCTTGCCGGCCTGCTGTGTAGCTTCTTCACACTACGCCTTTTTTTTTGTTTTCGCGGGGAAAATTGATCGCCAAAACAACCATGGCCTGTGAGCACCTGTGTCAGCCGGTTCACACTACGCCTAAAGGACCCAGGATCATATAAACGAGGGTGTATATTATAACACCTCTTTTTGTTGGTGGTTAAATATATCGATTTCCACAAGGCATTCGAAATATTAAACAAGCGACATATATATAAAACATGTATTAGTTCGATATGCATATGTAACTACAGTGTAAACTCCATGTAACGTCACTCTATTTAACGACAAACTCTCTTAAGCGTCGAAATCAATTGGCTTTGGTTGGTTTAGCTTGTTTTTCATACAATGTTTCACTCTATATAGCATTACACCCACTCTCAATAACGACAACAATTAAGTTGCTAAAATTAGTAAAAACTGCGCAGCTGTGTACGATCTAATGTCGCTTTATTATCCTAGCCCGCAATAAACTCGACTGTCGGCATCATGCATACCGAACTTTCTAAGAAATTCATTCTTTTGTTTACAAATTGGGATTGCTTGCACGTGTAGACTGTTATTGACCATGATTCATAACTAGGAGTCATGGATTATCTATACCTTATCATATTCTTAGTTGCTCACAAACTTGCAAACTGTAAACATGGCTACTAAAAGAAAATCACTGTGTATTGACGAAAAAGTTTTACTGATACGCGCAATAGAAACGGGAGAGAAGATAAGTGATGTTGGCAAACGCTTTGGATTTAGTCGCTCTACCGTGTCCACAATATGGAAAAATAAAGAAAAAATCCTCCACGCTGCGGGCGAGGGAAAATCTTCCAAAAAATTAAAGAAACCTATATACGAAGATTTGGATAAAGCTGTACTATCATGGTTTCATCGACAGCGCCAGAATAATATGCCTATCTCGGGGCCGCTCGTGAAAGCTAAGGCGGAGAATTTTGCTGCTGAACTTGGTTTAACTTCTTTCAAAGCATCAGAAGGATGGCTCGGAAAATTCAAGCAGCGTCATCATATCAACTATGGTAAAATAAGTGGGGAAGCACGAAGTGTTGATACAAATGTGACTCATGATTGGATTAACAGAGTGTGGTCAAAATTCATAGAAAAATACGCCCCAAGTGACATTTTCAATGCTGATGAAGCAGGAATTTTCTATAAGTTGACTCCAGATAAAACTCTGAAATTTAAAGGGGAAAAGTGTGTGGGAGGAAAGCTTTCCAAGGAACGTATTACGGTGCTTGTGGCTGCTAATATGGATGGCACAGAGAAAAAAAAGCTACTAATAATAGGCAAATCGAAAAATCCGCGCTGTTTTAAGAACATCAAAAAATTGCCAGTGACGTATAAAGCTAATAAATCAGCTTGGATGACCAGTCAACTTTTTGAAGAAGAAGTGCGAAAGTGGGATGCAGAATTAAAGGGACGAAAAATTTTACTTCTTGTTGACAACTGCCCTGCCCACCCTTTTATATCAAACCTTCAAAACATAGAGTTGGCATTTCTTCCTCCAAATACGACTAGTGTCTTACAGCCAATGGACCAGAGTGTGATTAAAAGCCTCAAGGGTCACTACAGAAGGAAATTATTGATGGAGCTAGTCGAATCTGAGGGTAAAACTTCTGTTAATATGCTGCATGCAGTAAATTTTTTATCTAAAGCCTGGGAAGAAGTGACACCCACAACTATACAGCACTCTTTTCGACATGCTGGACTTTGTACCAATTCTACGAGTGATGAGGTGGAAACAGAATCTGAGTTTGAAAGCGACGACGACCTTCCATTAACTGAGTGGATTCAACAATTCAACATGGTAGGAAATACGGTAAATCTTCAAACCTACATTGAAGTGGACGACCGCCTGCTTACAACGGCTTCACTCACAGACGAAGAAATTTTGGATTCAGTGAGAAAAACTGAGGATCAAGAACAAGGTGATGAAGAAGATGAGACGGATGAGCCTGAGCTTCCGCCGAGCATTAAAGAAGCTCTGGAAGCAGCAAAATTATTGGAAAAATATTTCCTTTATAACCAAGATGCCTCAGTATTGCTAGATATTAATAAAATAACTAAAAAAATACAACAAAATTACTGGTGCAGCAAAAGACGTCAGACAAAAATAACAGACTATACTCAATAGCGTTCAAATAACATTCTTTTTTATGCACATAACTACTAACAATAGTCAGAAATAAACTTTTTATTTTTCTAATTCTGATGTTTCTTCTCTCCATTTAACGACAACTCTCTATAACGCCATAAAATGCACAGTCCCTTCAGTGTCGCTATATAGAGTTTACACTGTATGTTTATATTATATATCCAGTAATAGTGCCAACATTTAAATATATTACATACTGTTATGTACCTACGAGCGTATATTATGCTCGGACCGATGTCCGCATACATAATACCTACGCATATAAAACCATATCGTTTACACAACAACCGAGCAAGTGCCGGAATTACGTAAATTAGGGAATCGTCGATCCCAGTCCAATTCAATTCAATCAAAATCCATTTGTAAGACTACAGAATCTACGCATTTGGAAATATGATCTAAAGGACATAAAATGAGAAAAGTTTGTTGAACTCACCTATAGTCATGGTTTTGCCGGCGCTAGAAACTCTTGTTTTCACTCAAATATCAAATACTCCAAAACCGGTTGCGACTTCGCAATATTATTGTTACGTGATTATGTGTTGTACCGTTTCACTAATAAGTATTATCACTTAAAATACGAGAGATACTGTCGAACGAACTGTTGCTAGTCGATACTGTATAAAAGTAAAATGATTTCACAAGCACAAAAACAGTAATTCACGACCCAACCTGTCATCCAGCTGTTTGACATAACATTTCTATACACGCATGTTATATACGGTGTCAACTTTGCAAAATGGGAAAAATGTCTGCATGTTTTGTACTTAGTTTGAGTAAAAAGTACTAGATGGCGTTATATATAAAAGCATTACCACTATTTCCTGCAAACAGATGTCGCTACATGTCTGTTTCATTTATATTGATGTAAAATCTTTTTCACACTTCTTGACATGGTGTTAACATTGAATAACACACACGTGATTTTTCTGAACTATATATATAACTCGATTACTAGAGGCTTTCTTAAACTGTACTGTGACAGTACGGTGAAGTGGATTTAAAATTGATATAATCATACGTTTTGAGAACTCTTTTTTTTATCCTGGCACGGCAAAGTGACCATACTGCACCTGATGGTAAACGTAGTGCCGTCCAATTAGAATATCGAGTAGCGAGAGACAATTTATCCCCCACTACTCAACACAATCATGACGACCTGCTTCTGCACACTACGCCATGGGCAGAAGGTGAACAAGCGGTCGAGGTTCTAGTGTCAGAGTACTCAGAAGACCGCAAAACGGCCAAACATTATACCTCAACTCTAGACCCCCGACAAAAACCGGATGTATACTGGCTGATTTCGGAACGCGACACACTTGCGTGTGCCACTATGGCGGGTTATACACTCTGTGTACGGTGGTCGCTATCCGGGCGGATATAAATATCCTACCACCAACCTACCAACTCATGGTTCCGTACAATCTGATTGATTTATTTCCGCTATCCTCGATTTCGCTTCGCTCCAATGAGATGGTTTATCGCAGCTTTATATTATGATAAATAAAATCATGCGACTGACGTGCATGCCATACCGTCGCGGGTGATCGCCTTTTTTTAGTGCCTTTATAGGCAGACGAGCAGACGGGCCACCTGGAGCACGCTTGCCTAGAAGATACTTATTCACTCTTGACTTGAAGATACCCAGGTTATAATTTTCGGGAAATATAGACTCCAGCAAAGAGTTCCACTCTCTAGCGGTGCGCATGATAAATGTACTAGCAAAACGCTTCGTGCGCATTGGTGGAATATCAACCATGTATCGATGACGCTTCGCCGAGTCTCTTGTCGTCCGATGATGGAAAGGGGTTGGGGGAATTAAATTATGTAATTCCAAGGCACACTCGCCGAAATGTATCCGGTAAAAAACCGATAAACTGGCAACTTTACGTCGATGTTCAAGGCTTTGTAGCCTTGCCTCGACAATGGATTCGTTACCTATGAGCCTCTTGGCGCGTCTCTCGATTTCCTCCAACGCCTCAAGCCGGTAATTGGCCGATCCATCCCAAAGACGAGAGCAGTACTCTATGCACGACCGGACTTGGGTTTGATACAGATCGAGCAGCTGTCCCGGCGTAAAGTACCGTCTCACCTTCGCAAGAATAGCTGGCTTTTTGGCAGCCAATTGAGCTTTATGCTCAACTAGCTGTTGCTCGCGGCTCCGCCCGCGTGGAGGTCATGTTTGGGAGAAAAAGTATACAATACAAAGTACCAATATTCATGCGTTTAACTTAAAAATGACGGATTTTCATACAAACTTTCATTCCCTATTTTACCCCTTTAGGGGCGGAATTTCCAAAAATCCTGAAACACATATTTTTTATTTTTAACTAAAATGCCAAATACTAATTTTCATGAATTTAACTTCAAAAATGACGGATTTTCATACAAACTTTCATCCCCTATTTTACCCCCTTAGGGGTGGTATTTCCAAAAACCCTTCCTTAGTGGATGCCTACGTAATAAAAGGTACCTACTGTCAAAATTTCAAGTCTCTAACCCCAGCAGTTTAGGCTGTGCGTTGATCGATCAGTCAGTCAGTCAGTCAGTCAGTTTCTTCTTTTATATATACAGATGTAGGAGCCAAAACTGAGAGTTGGAGACAAAGTTACGCCCAGAATCTCTAGGTGGTTAGTTATCGGTACGGACACATTTCTGAAAGTAGGAGTTAGTTGGAAGGGACTCCGTTTAGTGGAGAATAGACAAGCCTGGGTCTTAGTGGCATTAAACTTGACCAGGTTGGCATCGCCCCAATCGGAGACTGCCTTTATGGACAAGTTCAAGCGTTCTACCAAGGCCTCCCTGAGGGATTAAATGGATCTTTTACGTGTATTTTGCTAAGACCATTGGGCCTTACGACGATATTCCTCAGCAAACACGGGCGTTCCCACGGTATCCACGGAATTATCCAATCAGTCTTGTCTACCACCTACCTTTTTTATTTTTTATACATTCGGAATGTCAAAGTCCTTGATCTTCAATAACAATTCACTACGTCATCGGATTATTGTTTACATGTTGATATATAAAACCAACAGAATAAAATTTTAAAATATGAACGGATATCACGAAAAGTGATGTGTTTGATTTTATTTTTATTCGAATGGTTTTATATTTTTTGAACTGTGAACATGTAAAGGGATCAAAGGCGATCAAAATTGAGACTCACACCTCCAAACGTTCACTTTCTCATTCTGTTTACCAGTGTCTTAGTGTGTACAGAACCGTTAGGAGAAAGACACCTAAAGTTTAGGTGGAATTGGACTGGCTATAGTTTTATCGCATTCACTTCTTGTTAATGATTTTAACATAATCAATGCACTAATATTATATATATATATATTACTCTTGATGTGCAGCCGATAAAACTTAAATGCGTAGGTAATGTATTATTTAAACCGGCTTTTAACAAAATATTTTATACACAACGTTATTTTTTTAATGTTGAGGCGACCTTGTATTCAAAATGATGAAGCAAAAATTGTATAAAAATGATTACATAGTTGTTGGGTCTGGTTTTTTGCGATAAGTTTAACATGTACCTACCTACATGCTTGTGCCGCCAATAGCAGCCTTTTGTTTCTCCGCAGGGAAAATCCATCTTACGGATACCTTTTCGACCGCCCGGGAAGAGATGGTTATGCCGGACTCACCAACCGAGTTTACCCGAGGGACTACTAGATTGCCCTAACCAATTTTCCTACGCCGGTATACCGACTCAAAAGCGATGGCCTTCTGCAGCGCATGTGGGACAGTCGCAGGGAATCCTCAGCGAACTCTGAATTGATGCCGGAACAATCCCCGCGCGGTGCTTTTACGGCCCGTCTTTTCTAGGGCTAGATGCCCTTCACATTCTACGGCAGCACGAGACTTCGCACCGCTACCCGTCTTGGGGTCACACCATGTAAAATATTTATGTGGATGTGTGACCCCCGCTGCGCATCAGCGACCGCCGTGACCCCTTTTAGTCGCCTTGCCCCTAGCGGCCTGTCCATGTTGTGCTAAGGTAAATATATATTATATGGCTATTAGGTAAGCAGCTCTAGCCTATATCTAGGCGAGCACACAATGCCATGATGACATTGAAAAAGTTATTAAAATCTAATAGATACTTTGACCTCAGAATAAATTCCGGTATTCCGGTCGTTAAGAGATTGTTTTATTTCCGGAGATGAGATGCGATATACATATATGTTTGGTAGTTCTATTTTTGAATATTCTATTGGCTTAAAGGCCATTGAGTGTGCTGGTTCTAGGCAATGTTTGTTAGGCACAGAGAGCGATCAAAGTTCTGCATTTTCTCTGCCTGCCTACACATAATTGGTAAATCCGCAGATAATTAGGTGAAATAGAATATATATCTTGGACTTAACGTATTTCATTTTATAATGTGAATTAAAACATCAATTTACTATGTATTTTTCGTGACTTTTGTCTACATGGGGACTGCTTAAAGCTGTGTTTACCGATCGCTTCGAGTTATGACTGCAAAGCCAACTAAAACAATTTGTTTGTTGACCCACACTTTATTACTTGAACAGTCGTGACCGCTGGACGGTCGTGCGATAAAACAATTGCAAGACACTAACTGCTCTTGATTTTCCGATTTTCAATCTGTCGACTGCTTTGTTGCGGTTTTAACTCCACTCCGCCCGTCTTTTCTTTTTTTTATCCTGGCACGGGCAATTGACCACACTACATCTGACGGCAAGCGCAGTGCCGTCCAATTAGAGTATTGAGTAGCGAGAGACAATCTATCCCCCGCTACTCAACACAATCAAACCGGCCTGCTTCTTCACACTACACCATGGTCAAGAAGGTGAAGAAGCGATAAAATATGGCACCAAAAAGACAAAAAATCTGTTGATCCGATCGCTGAGCTAATCTGAAGATTCTCTAAATATTTCATCAAATCGCTCCAGCCATTTTGGAGTTCATAGGTAACATACGTACATTCACACATTGATTTAATATACATACATTTGATGGATAATATATGTATTTTGTGTCATTAGTGTATGTTCAACTCTTAGGTTCAAACAACTTTTAAACAATATAAGAAGTCAATATTACTAACTTTTAAAACTAAATTAACGTTGTATATATCGCTAACTCCAATATTGGATACTAGGATCGTGTAAGCTTTCAAAAATGCATAATATTTACTATACGTGGTAAACCCGTGCTGCGTGCAACACCATCGCATAGATGATCGCTGGCAGTAGGTTCGAGGTCTAATGCGGTTAGTTTCAAGGCCGCCGCTGACCGTTCCTCACAATTATTCCATACAATATTATGTACATTACACACGTAACTAATTACGCCTATAAGTTGTTTATTCAACACGATGCATAACGATTCACACGTCAGCAGACAGTATCGTAATTGCTTAGGTACTTACAACAATGTGGTGTATTATCTACAACTAACTTGTATTGGTTTAAAGCGATTCAATAACGAGAATCAAAAATGTATATAATCAATATAATAACTAAATGACCCGAACTTTGCATCCATAATTAAAAATACAACAAATTACTTCGTTATATTGTCAACAGATGGCATTGTTTATTTTTGACCTATAATTTTAAAACATTTGTGTTTAAAACATTTTTCTTCAAACATATGCTTTAAAATGGTGTTTGAATCATTAAACTCGATGAAGAATTATGGAAGTAATGACGTTTCGACAACAAACACCATCAGTACTGTATTAAACTTATCTTACTTCTTACTATTCTAAATGCGAATGTTTTGGATGGATGGATGGATGTTTGTTACTCAATCACGCTACAACGGATACTTTTATCCCGCATAATTTTTTGCATAGTAAGAGTTTAGGGATCAGAAAATGACATAGGCTAATTTTTATCCCGGAAAAATTCACGCTTCCTACGGGATAGCAAAATATAGAAAGTTGTAATAGCCTCAAAGTTGTATAGATGCCTCCATGGATTGTATACCTTTTCTTCCAAAAATAATCACAACGCGGGCGGAGCCGCGGGCAGCATCTTGTTATTATATAACAAGAAGTTCGCGATTTCTTAAATCTAATTTGCACTTGTGCGAGGCCAGTATTTATTTAAATCGTGCGCTGGTGTTGCGTTCAAGAGTGCTAACTGTACAGTTTTCGAACCCAATCCCAATTTGAAATTGGAATCGAGTGTCAAGGGTAACCCTCCTGGTCGGGTCACTAGTATAATAAAAATCTAACCTAACGACCGCGACACGGACGTGCCCCAAAAAACCTTGATCCCAATAATTCTATTTGTTTTCTCTAAAATTAGCATGTAAAAAATGACTGCCATTATCAACATGTTTACAATGCCACTGGAAAATCGTATTACTATATGACGAATAGCGCAAGTTCAGACGCTCAGTTCAATGTCGTATAAATAGTCGGCGTGTAGTAAGATGTTTTGTCATAACATTATGTATTCCACACAGGTAATGTCAATGCGTGCTCTTTAAACTTGCCATGTGATTGTAGAAATGTTCTCATAGAAAGTCTGCGATCTATGAAGAAAACTATCGAGATGAAAGTCGTAAGTTCGAAGCTAGATCAAATGGTATATACCTCTAACTGTTAACAGTTACCTGTGTATTCATTGTTAATATTGCTTTCTTTAACCTCTTAAGCATCGTGAGGATACCTGCAAACCTGAGTATATTCCATAGGAATTCCAAGTTATGTAAATGAAGTCTACGTCCTGTATTAGGCCAGCGTGGACTAAGACATTATCCCGCTCTAGAAAAGGAAGCCCCTGCCTAGCAGTGGAACAGTGTACAATCAAGCTGTTTACATATCACTAATGTTTTAGAAAGGATTGGATCTGATTCTTCCTAAAATGACTTATAAGGTGTCTTAATCTAAGCACATGGTTAAAACGGTTCAATCAACGCGACGACCTTTAGACGTATTTTATTTTGTGCGGAAAACTTACAGCTAGCATACAAAAACGCATTAAAGAAATATAAACCCAAGAAAGCCATTGAAAAGTTTTCACAGATACAAAACATGTATAGCATATCTACGGACCGGTGAAATATTAAGAGATGAGCCTATTTTAATAACGCAAATAAAAATATTTACAAGCAAGTGAGGAACTAAGGATAAACACCTCTAATTAGTACAGGAAGCCCATGCCCAGCAGTAGGAAGAATAAGGCTGGTTCTATTATTAGTTTGAGAAGCCAGTGTTATCCTGGGTTCAAATACTATAAAGGACTCTAAGTATTATATGACAATACATTATTTTATTATATTATAGAGATAAACGTAATTTCACGCATCTCGGGTGCCCGAATCCTCATCTCAATCGGTGTATGTACTGGACTGACAGCCTTGTCTAGCTAATTGGCGTGGAGTATAAGTCTTAAACCTTCTATTAAAACAAGGTTAACACAACACTAAAAATAAACACTAGACTAGGTAATTTCCTAATGTTTAGACTTCCGCTAGAATATAATGCTAATTAATTCTAAAGTTTACATAATGGTTTCTTATCTTTACGCGAATATTACACATATTTAGAATAGGCTATTTGACTAATTTTCGAAAATGTTTTAAAACTATTATTTATCACATAATAAGCACACCATATTGATATTTCCGGGAAATCTACTGTATTTTTAATAAAAATCAATGTTAAAGTTTAAATCTCCAAAACCGCGGCAAAAACGTTATTTCTGTAATGGCGCTGATCATATGACACGTGTGACGTCACATGCAAGTAAACAAGCTAATAATGATAAGCAAAGCTAAGTTTTATGATAATTGTTTTATCAACAATTATCATAAAACTGCTTCAAAAATAGATCAACAATAGAATTTATCACCCAGAAAACATTAAACGCGAACTAAAATCACTCGAAGAAACTATGTTTACTTGCGTGTTACGTCACCAGAGTTGCAACGAATCACAGAGTGTACACATGACAGATAAAATTTAAAAAAAATATTGTATATTATTTCGTTTAATTTGCAAAAATATACATTATTTTGTTTAAAATTAAGTGAAATATGGTTACCGGTAAATTACCGGTTTGACTTTTTTTACCGGTAAATTATTAGTCCCCAAAATTGGCGGTTTACCGGTAAAAATGAAAACCGGTAAACCGTTATTGCATGCCCTAACTTCAAGTATCTTTCACATGATTTCGTCTTGGATTTGTTCACTACCAGTGTTTCTCAGCTAAACATTTTGCTTGTAAATATTGAAAAAAATATTTACAATTTTTTTTGTTTAGATTGTAGTTTTTGTTTTGTATCTGTGAAAACTTTTAAACTACCTTCTTGGGTTTATATTTCTTTGATGCTTTTTTGTATGCTAGCTTTAAGTTTTCCGAACAAATTAAAATACGTCTTGGTTAGGTCGTCGCGTTAATGGAACCGTTTTAAAAATGTGCTTTAAAA
Organism: Laothoe populi; assembly: GCA_905220505.1. Taxonomy (NCBI): domain Eukaryota; kingdom Metazoa; phylum Arthropoda; class Insecta; order Lepidoptera; family Sphingidae; genus Laothoe; species Laothoe populi. The sequence goes on from HG992165.1 coordinate 5,211,364, forward strand.
TAATAAATATAAAATTTTAGGCATCAAAAATCAGATTCAACTGGAACCTGTGCCCGGTATGGCGATAGGCTCGCCCCCTATCACATTATGGAACCGAAATTTGGTGAAAAGTGGGTTACACCTCTGCCTACCCCTTCGGGGATTATAGGCGTGAGTGTATATGTATGTATGATTTTATATACATATAAGGATATAGAGAATAGAAATATTCTGATATCAAGATTATCAAAGACTTAAAAAAATTACGATAACCTAGTTTGTAGTATGCACTGCCCAAACGAAAGTCGCTGGTTCGAAATCAGATCAAATGGCCATACCTCTATGATATATAAGAAAGAAAAGATTTTTTATTGTTGGTACGTAAAGAACTAACACATATAAAAAAAAGAAAAATATTAAAATAATAATGGCACCAACAATGGGAGTCCCTATTCAGCTTCAAGTTGCAGTACAGGTTACCCCATACTGCAGCGCTGGTTTTCAATAGGGAACCCAGTATATCGAAGTTACGTGTGTAACGCTTTTTATAATGGTAAAGGAAAACGTCTTGAGGAATCTTACTTGAGAATCCCTAAGAAGAATTTCTCATACATTTGAAATTCTTATTATTATTAATCTACGAACCCGCATTAGGCCAGAGTGAGGATTTTTCTTTATTCTGTCACGACAAAGTGACAACACTGCCCTGATGGTAAGCGCAGTAGCGTCCAATTAGAGTATCGAGTAGCGAGAGACAATCTATACCCCGCTACTCAACACAATCATGCCAGCCTGCTCCTTCACACTACGTCGTGGGCAAGAAGGCGAAGAAGCGGTCGAGGGTCTAGTGTCAGAGTACTCAGAAGGCCATCCGGCCAAACATCGTACTCCAACTCTAGAACCCCGACAAAAACGGATGTACACTGGCTGATCCCGGAACGCGACACTCTAGCGTGTGCCACTATGGCGGGTTTTACACCCTGTGTACGATGGTCGCTATACGGGCGGATATGAAGATCCTATCCCCAGCTCAAAAATTAAGGATTAAGTCCCCTTAATTAGTAGACGAAGCCCATGCCCAGCAGGGGGAATGAGTACAATAAGCCTGGTTCTATATTACTCTGAGAAGTTAGTGTTATCCTGGGTTCGAATACTAGGTCGGATAATTTGCGTTTTAATAAAAAAAGTCACACATGATACGCCCAGGATTGGAATTTGTACCTACCCTATATAGGTAGTGATAGGATCGCCTACTATCATATCATGGGACGGATATATGGGCAATACGAATGTGTAGGTTATTTCGAATAGGTATACAGATCCAGTTGAGTAGGTACGGTAGTTTGGATGGAAGTTGAAATAAAAATATTTAAGCTTTTTGCCCCATTTATTGTTGGATAATATAGGTTTGTTTTTATTTTTGTTAATTTTTAACCGACTTCAAAAAAGGAGGAGGTTAACAATTCGTCGGAATCTTTTTTTATGTATTACCTACATTATTGTTGGATATTTTTTGTTTTTATTATTGCTCATTTTTACCTTATAATAACACAGGATAATTTAATGTTTTTGTGTCAATGATGACGTCAATGACGCTGCGTAGGAATTCATTAAATTTGTGTGAATTTTGTTAATTATTTCCACTAGTCCATTGTGTTAAATACGCTGGTATTTTATAGTTAAAATATCTGTTATAAAATGCTGTCACAGTAAGTGTTTGTGCAATAATAAGTTCACTATTTTTAACCGACTTAAAAAAAGGAGGAGGTTAACAATTCGTCGGAATGTTTTTTTATGTATGTTACCCGATTACTTGAAGACGCCTGGACCGATTCGAGAAATTCTTTTTTTGTTTAAAAGGGTATACTTCCCAGGTGGTCCCATTGCCACCAAGTCAGGATCTAATGATGGGATCTCAGAAAAATCAAGTTTATAGTGACGTATAATTTGTTTTTTATTGAAGTCGGTGTACTTTTTATGAATTAAAAAACTTTTACTTATATTTATTGGTAAAAAATGTGATTTAAAAGTAAGAAATATATAAATTTAATTTGTTAAGATTTTAAATTCAGCACATGTTGGTTTAAAAGAAAAATTATCATTCTAGTGCGATACGTACGTAACTAATGACTAATTAATAATCGATTTATCAACTAATGGCGATTTTTTGATAATAAAGCCCCGCTATCATTTATCTCGCCCACAGAGGTTGTAACGTGACATAGTAATGAATTGTGTCTATTAATAATTATTTTAAATATTATTATATCGATTGTTTATTTATGGAATGTGATATGTGATAAACACAGACATTTATCTTAGTGTAGATTATTTTTCTGGTGACAATGTATCAAGTATATTTTAACATTTATATAAGGACCTTCATATTGTTTATGTATTCATTTCATTTTTTAATGTTCTTGTTTTGTGTTATCATCACCGTGTAGTTATTTTTAACAGACTTCAAAAAAGGATGAGGTTTTTATGTATGTTCCCCGATTACTCGAAGACGCCTTGACCGATTCGAGAAATTCTTTTTTTGTTTAACGGGTATACTTCCCAGGTGGTCCCATTGGCACTAAGTCAGGATCTGATGATGGGTTCTCAGAAAAATCGAGGGCAAACATCAAATTTTATACGGACGCATAGTTTGTTATTTATTGCAGTCGGTGTACTTTTTATGAATTAAAAATCCTTTTTTAAATCTATAACCCCCACCTAAAATGAAACAATGCCGTGAAAACTATTGATTTGTCATCTATCTAAAATTTTATTCAGTCTTAAAATTAGAATGCTAGAGTTTCTTGCCAGTTCTTTTCTAGCGAAACTGCATTCCGGATTGACGGCAGAGTGAGAATGATTGACTGAATCTAAAATCACATTTCCTGGATTGAATAAATATTTGAACATTAATTCTTATTTCTCAGATTGAAAAAATGACACGTGTTTTTAATTTAAATAATTTAAGTTGAAATAAATACACCCAACAGTGACACCCCTATGTGCCTGACCCACACTATGTCAAATCTGTATTATGGGCACAAGACCCAGAGAAGAAATGTCTATCCCACAGGCATTTGCTTCTGAGGGTAAGCGTTATTTCTGTGGTATGATGTATGATATACTAATAGAATATACTGCATCAAGTACATAATGACATGACTCTTCGTAATATCACCAATCAATATATTCAATGTTACAAGTGTGATCGTGGTATAGATTAATATTTAATTTAAGAAAACAATTGAAGTACATATATTTAAATAGACTCCAATTGAATGTTTAATCAATTTCAAATTAATATTAAGTGTCAAAATCACTTTTGTCAAAACTAATTTTAAATGTTTATAAATAAGGATATAAGGCATTATCAAATTTGACTGTCCCAGTCACTGGGAGCTTTTAATTGTACATGCAAACAGTGTGATGTATAAATATGGTGCATAGCGATGTGAAAAAAAATATTTGTCTGCATCTTTACTGACTATGTTAATATGTTAAATGTATGAACAAAATGATTTCTGCAATAATAAAATTATTTCGAGGAAATCATATTTATAGCTCAAATAATGATTTCTCGTGTTTGATTTCTCTGCATTTTAGTGTGAATATTTACATCTATAGAATACCAATTAGCGTTTACCAATTGGGAGTGCTAACTACGTATTGTCCAGACAATAATCGCGGGATCGGAACAAGTTAAAATTACATATACTTAATATTCAAAGTAACGTGTGTCTTCATTTTTAATTATCGCTTGCGTTAATAGTACAAGAAAGCATCACGAGGAAATCTGTATACCTGCGAAGTCATGAATTTCAAATGTGAAGTCTACTCTGTGGTGAACTAAGACATAATTAAAATGATGATTTTTTTAAGTGAAAACTTTTTTAGGCATGTCGGGTACTTTTGTGGTGGGGAAAAAGCACTGAACTCGCGTGACCGGCACGCTCAGATTATTTTACTTTTGACATAATTATGAAGTTCTATAAATTAATGACAAGCAACATAAACAAAATGTTACTACTTCATGAACGCTGTTTGAAAAAAAGCTTACATGAAGCTTACTTTTTTTTAATGCATAAAAAGTACACCGACTTCAATAACAAACAAATTATGTGTCACTATAAAATTTGAGGGTTGCCCTTGATTTTTTTGCGATCCCATCATCAGATCCTGACTTGGTGCCAATGGGACATACTGGGAAGTATACCCTTTTAAACAAAAAAAGAATTTCTCGAATCGGTCCAGGCGTCTTCGAGTAATCGGGTAACATACATAAAAAAAAAGATTCCGACGAATTGTTAACCTTCTCCTTTTTTGAAGTCGGTTAATAAAAATAACACAGTAGACAAACGGTAGGCAGCGGCTCTGCTGTGCCCTGGCATTGCAGAAGTCTATGGGCGGCGGTGACTACTTACTATCAGGTGGCCCGTCTGCTCGTGTGCCTACCAAGGCACTAAAAAAAACAGTTCGAATGTTTTTAGTTTTCACTTCTGTCGGTAGTCCTCATTACAGCCTATTTTTATATGTATCAGTGAAAACGCAGAATAATATTCCATAAAAAATGCAAATTAAAACTTTACCGGTGTCTATTTTCTCCTAGTTATACATGAATCGCTTACATAATACTTCTGAGTCACCTACGGATATGTTTTTTTACAACCAAGAACATAAACTAAGAATGCCACTCAAATTATGATGACAGCGTAATTTGCAGCACACGTGTAACATTGAAAACATAACCTTTTTTACAAATAATAATCATGATGCTGTGACCTTTACAATAAAATTCCACGGTTTTTAAGGCGGTAGTGTTATGTTATCGACAGTTTTGTCTATGATTGGGTCGGCTTAAGTTATGTTAGAGTATATTTATCGGCGCAAACTTATAAACGGATCAAACATCAATCAAATGTTTGTCGGAGCAAATAACTTGATATATTGTAAACTGTGGGTACCGTCAGTAGTTTTGCTATTTTGAGGGTGGTTTGAATTGTTTATCAGGTGATCACACTATTAGAGTGGGGATCACACAATTTATGGGAAAGCCTCGTCATTTGGCGGGACAGTCTGTCCGAGAGCCAAACATTTAGCATTTATATTCAGTGTGCGAAAAGTCTAGTAATTTAGAGGTAGTAGTGCCGGAATACTGTTTAACTGACGTTGCCTACAACTAAATTAATTAGTTAACGTGATGTCTGTCTCGTTATATTGTTTTGTATAGCCCAACGTGTTGCAGTACTTTCATCATATCGTATAAATTATGTTTAATATTTATGAGTATAATGGTTTCTTATGTTTTCGCGAATGTTATATATTGAAATAAAACTATTTTTTAAGGATTCTAAAGCTTTCGAAACGTCGGGATAAAAAAGTCAAATAAACCGCGATAGAATCCGTAAAAATTTGTTATATTTCAATATTTATGAGTAATTCGTGGTCATTCGTCAAGAGCTGAATACGGTTTTGAGTAGGTGGGTGGATCTCTTCTATAAGGAGGCCGTCTAAGCCGATAGTCCCATCAGACGCCTGCATAAGTAACACTGTGTCGGTGTCATAGCGGTAGTTAATGTCTATTGTGTTTTTCATGGTATCTACTCAGGTTTTCTTATACAAGACAATACACTAAGTTTTAATGTAACCACATATAGCCGAACGGTAAGCAGCGGCTTTGCTGTGCCCTGGCATTGCAGAAGTCTATGGGCGGCGGTGACTACTTACCATCAGGTGGCCCGTCTGCTCGTCTGCCTATCGAGGCACTAAAAAAAAACATATTTTACGTACATTATCAAGAATCCTAATATAAATTCCTAAAAAACATACCGACAAACGGTATTAATTGATTGATTGGCCAAAAATAATTCTTTTAAAAATTACAGCTTTTGGAATGAAAAGGAACATAAAAAGCCAGAGAATTCCGAGTGTTATTATTTACGATCATTAGAAACTTCCACGGATATCATTTTAGTAAGAATGAATTCGACACAAGTAAAAAAACAACGTCGTATTTATATAACCTTAGGCCAGCTTTACACGGACAGTTCAAAATGAGAGTTGTGCGGCAAACAGAAATAATAACAAAAATACTTTATCTAGTAATAAAACAAAAAAAAAATAAGATTATCACACGAGTAATAATTTGGTAGTTGTTAAAAAGATGGTAAGCGAAAAGTACATAGAAAAGTATCTAGTTAGCCGTAGTCTTTAGATCTTTTAACCGAATATAGATACAATAAATGTTAGTTTAAGAAACTTAAAAACACGCTTTAAGCTAGTTGAAAAAAAAGTAAAAAATAATTCGATTAATTTGATTATAAAATTTGTTACATACAAACGTACATGCATACATACACAGTCAGGTCATAAGTATTGTCACACAGTAAAAACTTTTATTTTAGAATGCTGGCCACAAAAAAGTTTATTGAATTCGAATTTCAAATTGTTCATGAAAATAAAAATGTATACTTTTTAGAATTTTACTCATTTTTAAATATGGAGTAGACGCTTAAAGAAGACCGTGTTGCAGTAATTGCGTTGCATCGTTGCGGTTACGCGCCAATTCAAATTTTTGACATACTGAAAAATTTGAATATAACCAAAAGATTCGTTTATCGTACCATCAAACGATACAATGAAGACTCTAGTGTAGATGACAGGTCAAGAAGTGGTCGCCCTCGGTCTGTTAGGACTCCAGCAGTGATAAAAGCTGTAAAGGCGCGAATTCAAAGAAATCTCAAACGTAAGCAGAAACTGTTGGCCCTTCAGATGGGGTTAAGCAGAACCACGGTGAAAAGGATGTTAAATGTAGACTTAGGGCTTCGGGCATATCGAAGAAAAACAGGACATCGTTTGAATGCTCGTCTAATGGACCTGAGACTGAAGAGATACCGCGCTTTGTTGAAGCGGTACGCGGGAAAAAAATATCGGGAAATTCTTTTTTCAGATGAAAAAATTTTTACCGTAGAAGAGAGCTACAACAAACAAAATGATAAGGTGTACGCACACAGTAGTGAAGAAGCGAGCAACCGTATTCCGCGTGTCCAACGAGGTCATTTTCCATCCTCGCTCATGGTATGGTTGGGAGTTTCTTATTGGGGCTTAACAGAGGTACATTTTTGTGAGAAAGGTGTAAAAACGAATGCAGTTGTGTATCAAAATACAGTCCTGACGAACCTTGTGGAACCTGTTTCTCATACCATGTTCAATAACAGGCACTGGGTATTCCAACAAGATTCGGCGCCAGCTCATAGAGCGAAGAGCACACAAGACTGGCTGGCGGCGCGTGAAATCGACTTCATCCGGCACGAAGACTGGCCCTCCTCCAGTCCAGATTTGAATCCGTTAGATTACAAGATATGGCAACAGTTGGAGGAAAAGGCGAGCTCAAAGCCTCATCCCAATTTGGAGTCACTCAAGACATCCTTGATTAAGGCAGCCGCCGATATTGACATGGACCTCGTTCGTGCTGCGATAGACAACTGGCCGCGCAGATTGAAGGCCTGTATTCAAAATCACGGAGGTCATTTTGAATAAACTTTAGTGTCATAAGAATCTATGTTTTGTTAAGTTCATTTTGGTATATAAATGGTTACATAATGAATAAACTTGTTTCAATTATTTTATATTAAACATGTGACAGAATTTATGACCTGACTAGGTACATACATGGATACAGGAGAAACTAATATAAAGCTTGTAAAAATATGACCCAGACTGATCAATAGAGAAAAAGTGGCTTTATTTCTATGCATATAGAACTCAAATTTGTCAAAATGTCACTTAACCGCCTTCTAGCAAACGAACGGCTGTATATCATATAAATATGATAAATAATCAATATAATTAAAATGATAAATACAACTAATAATTCATGTAGATCTGGTAGTTCATTATAAACTCGTTGCTTGACCTTTCAGTATGTCCGAGTAGAGACTGCCTTATTTAAAAATTGCTTATTTAAATGCAATGGAAACTTCCTGTGGCATAGAAACTGCCTAGTTTGATTATTATCTCTGCCAGTTTGGTAATTATTTAAACCAATTATTTGCAATACATACATACATACATAATTACATATACACTCACGCCTGTAATCCCCGAAGGGGTAAGCAGAGGTGTAACCAGTACACCCACTTTTCGCCAAATTTCGGTCCCATAATGTGATAGGGGGCGAGCCTATCACCATACCGGGCACAGATTCCAGACTGCGGCCTAATACTGAGAATTTCTAGATAGAAAAATCCAATATGACTTTACCCGATCCGGGGATGGGACCCGAGACCTTAGCACAGCAGTCGTAAGGCATGCGCAATTACAACTGCGCCACCGAGGCAGTCAATACATAAATATAATAAGGTATAGGAATAACCGAGTGTACTGCTAGACGATAATTAAATTCACATTTGTAAAGGAACGGCTCACAGTGTTCTTTGGGGAAGAACTGACCTGGCCCCTCCTACCGTTGATATTCGGAGCTTCTATATATGTGAAGCATCGCGTCAACTCTTTTTTTTTATTTATACACTTCATATACATCGTATATAGGCGGACTTAATGCCAAAGGCATTCTCTACCAGTCAACCTTAAGGTGGTGCAGAGATAAGTAGGGTAGGTGCATAAAGATAAAGAATATTAAAATCAAATTAGGATGGACATACATAAATAGACTACATACATACATGATAAATATAATAATATTGATAAATAAATATATACATAACATAAAATAAATATAATATACTATGAATTAACGAGGAGATTCTGCAACTCCGTCCAGAAGTAATCGCAGAACTCTCCACTTGAAAGCCGACTTGGTGGTGCTCGACCTGATTTCGAGGGGGAGGGAATTCCAGAGAAGTATAGATTGAATGACGAAAGAAGAGTGAGTGAAGTCAGAGCGGTGAGAAGGGCACTTAAGAAGAAGGTTGCTGGATGAACATAGGTTTCTATCGTGAGTATCAGTAAGATAGATAAAGTGAGAAGATAAATAAGAAGGAGGTGTAGGAGAAGTTAGTAAAGCATAGAGTAGTAAGAGTTCGCATTGATCGTCGCTGGCGAATGGGTAGCCATTTTAATAGGGAACGATAAGAAGAAATATGGTCATATTTGCGGAGATTAAAAATGAATCGAATGGAGTTATTGAGAAGTCGGTCAAGTTTGTTGAGTTGATCTGCATTCAGATCAAAATAGCAAACATCACCATAGTCTTGGTTTTAGCTGGGAGGAAATTCTTCAGGCGATAAAGAGAACGAAGAGTACCGGTAACTCTCTGACTAATAGAGTTTACAGAGAACCGCCAGCTCAGGGTAGAATCGATGTTTAGCCCAAGGTTCCTGACACTAGGGCACCAAGGAATGACCGTGCCATTAAATGTAATATGCGGAATGACCGCAGTGTCCAATCTACTAATCATCCTGGCACTACCTAGAATAATAGCTTGATAGCACTCTTCTACCGTGATTCAGGATTGGTTGATGTTGCGTTTGCTAATCGTGTGGTGCATGCTGTGTGAATCTACTTTAAAGTAAAGGGAGCTGATAGAAGTGATATCAGTTTTAAAGATCATTTTGCTCGCCATCTAGATTTGGTGTTAAAGCTATTTTTCTCAGCAAGTGCTTGAGAGAATTAGTGGGAATGAAGTAAAAATCTACTTTTTTGCGTGCAACTAGCAGATCTATTTTCAAATGGTCAATACCATGCTTGGCCATAAACAGACCATTCAAATATCGGCACCACTCAGAACAACAAAGTAGCAGACAGAAACTTTCAAACCTTTATAAGCGAACATTTGGGTCTTTCCGGCTATCAAAGGGTACTAGTATAAATTGACGGTTACGATGTTGTCTTAAAAATTCAATCTAAAACACACAGGATACGATTATTCTGTGTTCATTAAATATTGCTCGTTGAATGGAATAACTTGTATTCAAAATAAAACATATTATAGACCATTTGCTTAAGGCGCAAATATATCTTTTTTTGCTACTTTTAACGAACAAACATATTTATTAAAAATCAACCACATATTAAACACTTAACTGAAATTAAAAACATGCTAGAAAATTTCTCAACACTGATCCGTTCAGCCCAATTTTATCACAAACTAGAAAAACTTCCCGATTATTTTTATTGAACCACTTGGCTTAGGCCTGTGGTTCCTTAAATACCGGTTTCCTAAGCAAAGCCGAGTAAAAAATCTACACAAAAATAATAATATAATAAATACATGCAAAGTCTCAGACATAGCTCCAACCCTGCACTAGGTAAAACCTGTATCGTGGGTATCAAGAACTACGAGGGACTACGGTCCCACAACACCCAGACCCGAAACAAATATCTGTCTGTCACATAAACATTTGTCTCGGTACGGGAATCGAACCCACGGCCTCCCATATCACAACCGGCTACCCGCCTGCTGCGCCACCACTGAGAGTTGTAATTTTATTCTATCATTATATTAATTCTTAATTAATTTTGATATTATCTTACTCTCTGTAATTTAATTTTATTATTCTCGTGAGACAATCCTTTTGTGTGCTGGGAATAATTATGCAGCTTATTAAATATAATTGCGTTAAATTAATTATTAAAAATAACGCACTTACACCTACGACCTACACTGACTTACAATGTATCCAAATATGCGCTCATATCTGATGCCAGATAAATAAGGCTCAGTGATTTCATTGTAGCAGCAATAGCCTACTTGGTTGCGGTACGGACTGTCAAGACGAAAGTCGTATGTTCGAAACCCAAGTCGCATACACCTCTGACTTTTCTAAAATTATGTGTGTATTAAATGTTAATTATCGCTTGCTTTAACGGTGAAGGAAAACATCGTGAGGAAACCTGCATATCTTCTTATTCGAATTCTTATACGAATTTCGAAGGTATGTGAAGTCTACCAACCCGCATTAGGCCAGCGTGGTTTTATTTTTCAAACCAGATCCAAACAGTGCTTAATATTGTATCCCACGCAAATGACGTTAGCGGTTTGAACTGGGACTGTCGTATTTAAACGACCAAGCAGAGTTTTTGGGCGCCAGCGATGCAACGTTTTAATTTTATCTTTATATATATAATTCTACTGTACGTGTGTATGTCACTGAAGTCCTCCGAAACGGCTGGACCGATTCTAATGTTTTTTTTTGTATGCGTTTGGGTGGCGTTCTGGATGGTTTAGATTCACAAATCAGCCCGGCAGATGGCGCTGCAGTCGGTGTGGCGCTGCTTTTACGGGTAGGACGACGTCTGCACGGTCCGCTAGTTTAATATAAATTTCGTTGTTATAAGATTTAAAATGTGGTTATTTTTATCGATGTCACAACACTGCTTTAATAATTGAATACACGTGAAAACGATTAGTATGGGCACCATCTCCTTTTTAAGATTTTTGGTATACTGCTTAAAATCATTTACGGAAATTCTGTTGAAATTTTGAGAGTGGAAGTTTTGTAATAAAGCCATATAATCACAAGCATTTGATCTCGGCTTCGGCCGCGGTAAAATAAAAAAAAATACATAATCTTATCAAAACTCGTTCGTTGCTTTATTCGAGAGAACGTAACAGACCTTAAAACTTTAGACCATCAATTCAACCACTTAAAATTTTTTTAAAAACGCTGATACGCGTGTTAATTTGTTTCTAATCAAAAGCACGTTAACGAAATGTTATGCTTCTTAATTTGTAAATGATGGACTTCCATACAACTGTTTTTCCCTTATTTTACCCCCTTACGGGTGAAATTTTCGAAAATCCCTTGTTAGTGCAGACTTATAACATAAAAGGCATCAACTGCTTAAATTTCAAGGATGTATATAATTATACTGACTGATGTATCAGTCAGTCAGGACAAGTAATTATATATGTATAGATATATTTTTATGTAACTATTGGGTCAGCGGACAGGATTTTTTGGCGCTCGACGTGATTTTTATGATTTGTGCAACCTAAAGCCTTAAATACTGCTCCATGGCGGCATATTAAGACAAAGCTTTGGCAACTATGTGAACTCATGCATTTTTTTTTACTGTCTGGATAGACAGACGAGCAGACGGGCCACCTGATGATAAGTAGACACCGCCGCTCATAGACTTCTGCATAGCCGCTGCCTACCGTTGAAGGACTACTCTTCTTAAGCCTCATGCATACACAAGTCCTTCTACTGAGCAAACAAACTCGCCACTGATAGTTTTTAGACACAATAATACGCCCAGCATACACAGAGTTCTGACCCCAAACTAGGTAAAACCTGTTTTGTGGGTAGAAACTACGAGGGACTACGGTCCCATAACACTCCGATCCGCAACAATCATCTGTCTGTCACACAAACATTGGTTTCGGTGCGGGAATCAAACCCACGGCCCGCGGCCCCTCGTTTGACAGCCGGATTCTAGCCCGCTGCGCTACGGAGGCCGGCGATACCATAAAGTACCATAGTGTCTGATTTTATTATACTCTTATGCTCAATAGCGAAAAACGAGAAGGCAATATATCCACTTAAAATTATGAGATACATTAAGGAGATCATTATTTATATGATTATTACTTACAATAGCATTGAAATTAAATCAATTATCTCCGAGATAAGTGTTCTACCATTTAACGATAGGAATATTCCACTTATTAAAATAAATATAACAAGTTAAATTGATTGTACATAAATAAAATACTGAGGCAGTTCGGTTATAAACATTAATTATTAGCTTCATTTGACTACATAATACTATCTACCGAAATAATATTAAAAAAATAACCAAAAATTTTTTTATAAATAAATAAAATAATATTGATATTTTAATTCCAAATCCTTCGTCATACTACCAAGAAACAAAATAAAAAAATATATATTTTAGAACTCACCGTTTCCATTCATTTTGCCACTTTCGTTCACTTTGTCAATTTTAATATTCACCACAGGCGCTTCTTCAGGTTTGTCGAAATCTGTATCGATAATATGATCGATATCTATATCGATATCAATTATGTGCACGTCACTGTCTTGGTTCACGTGTGGTGCGGCCGGCGATGTCATCTCAACTAATACTGGTTTATGCTGATCACCTATAGTTTCTGCGGGCTATGAGTTTTTTCACACATTTTTATGGACATGATATAATAATCTACAAACTTAAGTGAAATAGTAGGTAAATTGATTCTGGTGTTTACGGACAATATTTTTTTTAAATTTTACTATAAACTCAGTTTAGAACATTTTAATTGTTACATCTACTGCTAATATAATTTCAAAAATAGAACTTTATAACTTGTGAAATGAGACGATTAATATTTCACTCATTATATGATTAAAAAGGTTGCCTTTAATACATACATATTCCATTCGGACCTTATTACAACGTTATTTGCGTTGTTCGCTTTTTAAAAACTTGTATAAAATAACGTTATGTAGGATGAGTATTTATATACGACCTTTTTGATGTTTTGACTTTGTAACTGGCTGATATTGTCCGAGTGTGGAAGACGAGTGTTTAAATAAAATGACGTGCAAAAATGGTAAAGGTGTTTGTTTAAAGAATAATAAAACAAAGAGCATTATAGATAATAAAAGACGTCTGACGGACATGAAGGAATAAAAGGGCGTAATGTAATGCTATGATTTTTATTTTGTTTCCTTTTTGACCGACTTCAAAAAAGGAGGAGGTTAACAATTTGTCGTAATCTTTTTTTTATGTACGTTACCCGATTACTTGAAGACGCCTGGACCGATTCGAGAAATTCTTTTTTTGTTTGTAAGGGTATACTTCCCAGATGGTCCCATTGGCACCAAGTCAGGATCTGATGATGGGATCTCAGAAAAATCAAGGGCAACCCTCAAGTTTTATAGTGACGCATAAATTGTTTTTTTATTGAAGTCGGTGTACTTTTAAACAATACAAGTTTTTCATAGTAACAATCTAGTTGTCAGTCTCGAATGACAGCATGGCATTGCGTAACTTAATTAGGTAAAATGGCGAGTGGGAAAAGTGTTACATACCGTAAAACAAGCGGAGCTTACGCGGATATTCTATAATAAGCAGTTGTCTAACAAGGAAAAATTAAGTATAAGGTATACCTGACCACTTGTTTCTAGTAATTGTGTATTGTTTACGGGATTAATTGCGCGTTCGTTCTTCCGTGTGGCGTTTTAATGTATGGGTCGTTTATAAACTATTAACTTTAGATTAAGTATAGAAGACAGCCTCCGTGACACAGTAAGCGAGTAGCCGGCTGTGAAACGAGAGGCCGTGGATTCGATTCCCACACCGCGACAAATGTTTGTGTGCATACATACATATACACTCACACCTGTAATCCCCGAAGGGGTAGGCAGAGGTGTAACCAGTACACCCACTTTTCGCCGAATTTCGGTCCCATAATGTGATAGGGGCGAGCCTATCGCCATACCGGGCACAGGTTCCAGACTCCGGTCTAATACTGAGAATTTCTAGATAGAAAAACCTAATATCACTTTACCCGACCCGGGGATCGAACCCGAGACCTCAGCACAGCAGTCGTAACGCATGCTGAATTATAACTGCGCCACCGAGGCGTGTTGTGAAATGTTTGTGTGACAGACAGATATTTGTGTCCGAGGTCTGGATGTTGTGAGACCGAAAGGTTCTCGTACGAGGCAGCGGCTTTGCTGTGCCCTGGTATTGCAGAAGTCTATGGGCGGCGGTGACTACTTACCATCAGGTGGCCCGTCTGCTCGTCTGCCTATCGAGGCACTAAAAAAAAAAATGCCCCTACACAAGACTCGTATCTTACTGTGGGATCGGGGCTATGTGTGTGACTGTTGGGTGTTATTTATTTATTTATATATGTAAGGTATCACAACTCGTTAAAATAAAACTAATTTTATGAATTTTATCATGGATATTTTACTTTTGAATTTTGACGTTGACTGTACAGCCTTCATGGTCTCGGGTGGACGTCCCGCGATAATGTCTGTTAAATTAGTTTTGTTTTAATGTGTAATATTCATATGAATATAACGAACCAAGGTGTTATTTTTCACATCACTATAAGTTTAAAAAAACATGGAAGAAAATCCCACATATACGTAATAAATAATATACCTTCTTTTTGTTATTTAAACATTCATAATAAATTATACATACATACATATACACTCACGCCTATAATCCCCAAAGACCCCTTCGGGGATTAGGCAGAGGTGTAACCAGTACACCCACTTTTCGCCGAAATTATACTTAGTCGTTTAAATACCATAATATAATATTATAAAATATATTATTTTTAACTTAGCAATGAATAGAAGTAGCGATAGCCTAGTTGGTTGCTGTACGGACTGTCAAGACGAAAGTCGTATGTTCGAAACCCAAGTGGCATACACCTCTGACTTTTCTTAAGTTATGTGTATTAAATGTTAATTATCGCTTGCTTTAACGACGAAGGAAAACATCGTGAGGAAACCTGCATACCTGAGAATTCTTATAAGAATTTCGAAGGTATGCGAAGTCTACCTACCCGCATTAGGCCAGCGTGGTGGACTAAGGCCTAAGCCCTCTCGTTAGGAGAGGAGGCCCGTGCCCAGCAGTGGGACAATGTTTAATACAGGGCTAGTATTATTATTATTATTATTTTTATTTTTAGCAATGAATTAATTGATATCACATAAACTTACCTTAATAAGCCAAGTAAGGCATCAAACTACAAGATTACACGGAAGTGGTTGAAGGCATCATGAATTAAAAATTAAACAGTTTCTGGTTCACACGTAGTTTATGCCTGTTTTATGAGTTCTGTGGGAAATATGCCCGGCTATAATATAAATAGTAGATAAGCCCTTACAATAGGCATGTCTAATTTTAATTGTTTCAGGGAGGTGAATGTCAAATCGATTTGAGACACAATCGATCCAAAAGAGTAAGGATTAGCACAAAATATATACCAGTAGACGTACGTGCAAAAGAGCACAAATAATATAATATATATTTTTAATAAACATAATATGTGTGATTAGTTAAGTTAGAATCCAGGTTTTTGTAATACGACGTGAAATTGTCAACACAAATGGTAAAATATATTTAATTTATAGTAGTACATGCACATTGCCTATGAAAATGAGTTAAGTAGGTACTTGATCTTCTATTAAAATATAAAGGCGTTTAACTGTATAAAATTACCTTATACCTTAAGAGCGTGGCAGATTTTTTATGTAAAATTGATTCCAGTATTTAAAGATCGATTCTATAATAATCGATTTAATTAATTATGGATAATGGCTTCCTTACAAAGACTTCGTGGTAAAGTCCAATTACATGGAGTTGTAGAGTAGATTCATATACCTACGAAATTTTTATGAACATTCTTCGGTATGTAGGTTACCCCACGACGTTTTCCTTCACCGTTAGGAAGAATATATTTATTTGGCCATTGTCTTTGTACCAGATGGCAGTAAGTTGTAGGTACATACAGATGCGGAGTACACATTTAAAATAAAATAATACAAAACTGATACATGCTTCCTAATACAAAAAATAACAACTTAAAGATTGTATATACACAAAACCGTTTCCCGGCATATTTATATACCCCAGCCATCCGTGTCCGAAGCATGACCATAAAGGTCACAGGCTCAGCGTTCGCCAGATGGGAGGGTCCATCTGACACTGATTTTCAGCAAGCGCCACAGGAGTGTCACACGGATGCCAGTAAAAGACAAATATAGCAATATCAATATATTTTATAATTATATATTAATAAATACTGTTAATATATTACCAGAAGTTTTTTATATTAAATTTTGGGTTTTCATCATATCATGTGGATGTGTATATGTAATATAAATATATATAAAGATAGTAATAATGAATTATGGTCCTGACTACTTTTATTTATGTTTTCCGATATTATAAACGAAGCAACATGGACGTGCGAGCGAGTACAGAATGCAGAATAGAGACAGTATCCATGTGGTCTATATAAAAGATGCGTTAACTTGAGCATTACCTAAAGCTACATGGGAATTAATTAGGAACGCTTTAAGTTTACGACGAAAGGTATATAAAGTTTTAGAGTCTCGAATAGGTGTAAAACCCGCCATAGTGGCACACGCCAGTGTGTCACGTTCCGGGATCAGCCAATGTACATCCGGTTTTTCTCGGGGGTCTAGAGTTGGGGTACAATGTTTGGCCATTTTGCAGCCTACTGAGTACTCTGACAATAGACCCTCGACCGCTTCTTCACCTTCTTGCCCACGGCGCAGTGGGAAGAAGCAGGCCGGCATGATTGTGTTGAGTAGCGGGGGATAGATCGTCTCTCGCTACTCGATACTCTAATTGGACCGCACTGCGCTTACCATTAGGTGCAGTGCAGTCACTTTCCGTGCCAGGATAAAAAAAAAAGGTGGAGGAATATTATTCCAACACTTTGTCGCAGCATATCTAAAGCTACCTCTAAAAGCTCCGGTTCTGTGAGGAGGTATACTCAGCCGTAGTGTCTTATCACTTATCACTGTCGATAGTGTGCACGACAGCTTAGTATAGCTAAAGTAAAAGACGTTAAAGTAATGAATGAATGAAATGAATACAGACGTTACTTAAAAAAAGTCAGAGGTGTATACCATTTATTGGGCTGGCTTAACCTACAAGTTTCGTGTCGACAGTAACTACGTATCACTCTCGACTAGACTACCACTGCGAAAGTGATTATATCAATATATATAAAACTTCTGTACGTGTGTTTGTCACCTAACTCCTCCTTAACGGCTGGACCGATTTGGATGAAATTTTGTGTGTATATTTCAATGGGTTTCTGGATGGCTTGACAACATAATTGAACCCGGTACTCGCTGCTGTTGGTATGTCAAATGTTAAATTTGAGATGGAATGGGAAGATTGAGATCTTTAAAATATCACATTTAATGTGGCGTTGCTTTCCCAGGCCCGATAGTGATAATATAAAATCCGATTTTTATCTTCGCACGGCAAAGTGACCACACTTACCTGACGGTAAGCGCATTGCCATCCAGTTAGAGTATCAAGTAGCGAGAAACAATCTATCCCTCGCTACTCAACACAACCATGCCGGCCTGCCGTGTGGCTTCTTCACACTACGCCATAGGGCAAGAAGGTGAAGTAGCTGTTGAAGGTCTAGTCAGAGTCAGAGTACTTAGAAGTCTGTAACACGGCCAAACATCGTACCCCAAGTCTAGACAACCTCTGACAAAAACCGGATGTACACTGGTACATCTACTGGCTGATCCCAGAACGCAACACACTTGCATGTACCACTATGGCGGGTTGTACACCCTGTGTACGGTGGTCGCTATCCGAGCGGATATGATTATCCTACAACAATTACGACCTGTGATTCGCATTTTGTATCAAAGCAGTTATCGATTGACACTGAATGGTATGTGAAAAATAGCAGGTATTCGCTATATTAATGGCGTCATTGCTGAACTATAATTTGATGCATAATACGATATGTGAGTTCTATTAATAATAGCGCGGGAACTCTTCCACATCACGATAATTAAACAGTAATTTTTTTAGCTTGGTGCCTCGGCTAATTATTGATTAATTAATTTTAATCCCACTTATATTATAAATGCAAATGTTTGGATGGATATTTGTTACTCAATCACGCTTCAACGGCTGGACGGATTTGGTTGAAGTTTGGCACATAGATAGATTATAGTCTGGAATAGCATATAGCTACTTTTTATCCCGGAAAAATGTACAGTGGGATAGTTTAGTTTTTCACAGAGCAAGGGAGCAAACATGATGTTTGAATAGTGGCAGTTTAGGGATCAGAAAATGACATAGGCCTCTTTTAATATCGGAAAAATGCACAATTCCTTTGGGATAGCAAAATATAGAAAGGTGTATTAGCTTAAGATGGCAAGGATTGTATACCTTTTCATCCAAAAATAACTTCCACGCGGGTGGAGCCGCGGGCAATATCTAGTCGATTTATTAAAGGAAAAAGGTTATACAGAAATGTTAAGTTTAAAAAAAAATAATTTTTAAGTTAAGGTTATACTAAAAAGACATAAAAGTACTAGTAATTCTAAGCATTTGTTTTTCAACAACAAGTGCAGGAAATGTCATTATTAGAAACCATAGCATTGTAATAGGTTTACAAGGTGTACAATTGCATAGGTATTTATGTAATTTTCGTCGTTAATTGCATATTTTAACCAAAATATAGGGAAGATGCGATTTTCGATGTATTTTTAATAATTTGTTTTATTACTCGCTTAATATTAGCTTCACCTGTACGTATGTATTTAATGGAATCTTACAACGTAATTTTTACTACCTTTAAGACGTCCGTTTTACTTGAAAACTTGCACACATATCAAGGACCGGTGACAATATAATATTTTCATAACTTTGGCCTTATATGCAACCATGATCAACAGGATAATAAAAATATGATAGTTTTAGATCATATTTTTTATCATGTGGTCTCGATTTCAAATTGAAACATTTTGATCATAAGTACTAATGATACTGTTTAAAAACAAAAAACAAGAAGATATTATAGTTTCGCGTTTCGTATGGTAAGTGAGATATCCGGAGGCCCAGATTCCCCCTTCCCTTCCCTAATCCCTATTCCTGTCCTTCAAGGCCGACAGCGCATACATGATACTTTCGGTATTGTGGATGTTCATGGGCGGTGGAGATCACTTAACATCAGGTGACCCACATGCTCGTTTGTCGGACTATGCAATAAAAAAAAGTTTAAAAAATTTAAAAAAAACGCTTCAATAGCGAACCGAACTAAATAGCAATGATATAATGGAAGTTAAAAAATCTACATACAAATAAATACACTAGTAATTGTAACAGTATGGGACAAATCTATTTTCTATTATATTTTTAAATTGCTGTAGTTGTCCTTGGGCATATCACATTATCGAGTATTGTGTGTGACTGACAAAGTTGCCTCTACCCGATGGACACATTGGGCCAAGGCGCTGGGCCAGCATGTTGGACCAACGTGTAGATGGCTACTTGGCGTATGTTGGCAACTACTAACTGCCCACCAACATACTCCAAGTGGCCCTCTACACTTTGGTCCAACCAGCACCTTGGCCCAATGTGTACAGCGGGCATTAGTGTATGGTTAGTTGCTTGTGAGTTTTCAGTAATATCTAATAATTACAGATTCTACAGTTAATTCTGAGCGATTATATTGGGGGACATGTTCTCGTTTAGTGTAAAGATTATTTATATAGGACGCTCATTCCATGTGAAAATATAAGCTTAAAAATGGATGCAGACCACGGCTCGGGGATCTGTGATAGGTCCGCTACATTATATTAGCTATGCCAATAACCTGATGAATGTAATCAAGCAGTCAGACGCTGTGCTCCTCGATGTTAGTGAGAATATAAATTGCCAATTTAATTGCATTGTAAGGCCTAACTCGTATAGTCAGTAGACGAGTGTGCCCAAGCAATGGGACTTTTTAATTTTAATTTATATCGATACAAAACTAACGGTACATCACAGGTGTTTTAATATGAATTCTTATATTGTGTACCGAAGTGTGCGCGTGGTGTGAAAATGTTTAATCCTGAGTACGCTACATTATTATTAGCGACCCGGCCAAGCTTCGCACGGGTGCAATTTGCAAACGCAATGATGATGCGTGCTTATGTGTATGTATAAAAAAGTTTTTTTATTCATAAAAAGTACACCGACTTCAATAAAAAACAAATTATGCGTCACAATAAAGTTCGAGGGTTTCCCTTGATTTTTCTGTGATCCCATTATCAGATCCTGACTTGGTACCAATGGGACTACATGGGAAGTATACCCTTTTAAACAAAAAAAGAATTTCTCGAATAGGTCCAGGCGTCTTCGAGTAATCGGGTAACATACATAAAAAAAAAAGATTCCGACGAATTGTTAACCTCCTCTTTTTTTGAAGTCGGTTAAAAAGCGTGCTATAATTAAGCAATACGCTATTTTTTTTTATCTAATTTGCACCCTTGCGACGCCGGACCCGTTCGCTAGTTTTACAATAAAACAAAAGAGACTGTTAGGATACGTTGCCATAACAACGTTTGGCATGAAAGTAAATCTTTTGACGACTTGGTCCCGAAATAGCTTTATTATTTAGATATACATATGAAATTTTAAATTATCTACATGATGGTGAAAACCGTTTCCAAATCCGTTGCTTGGTTTAGAGGGAGTTAGCGGATATGACTTCATTTTACACTATGTATAGATTCATTATATTTCTGAGACTGTATCATTATATAAATAAATACTGTTACTGTTTATACGAACGCCTTTGACAAATATCCCAAAATATGGTTTATTGTTTAAGAAGAAAGCTTAGAACTTTTTGAAACAATATTAGCCTTGTAAATAGACCTATAATAATTATAATGTAAATGTTGAAACCTTTGTAAATATTTATCACTTGAAAACTCAAGGGCAATTATCAATTCTATAACATAAGGTATTAATACCATGCAAAAATAATCTGTTATTATTTTTGCCATACTTATTATTATCATTATTATAATAATAAGTATTATAATTGTCATACTTATTGTTCCAAATAAAGAAAACGCTAACTGAATGAATGCAGTGGGCATATTTTAATTTTCAATATAAGTATGTGACTTCATAACTTATTCACAAGTTTGCATAATTTATAGAGGTTGAGGTCAAATATGATTAGATCGTAGTTACTAGCAGCTACAATCACTACACCGTTCTTGAATGCCTTGAATTTATAGAACATTTTGGAATATGATATACTTTTGTACTTAATTATTCTTTTTAAATTCAATGTGTTTTTAATGCTACAGCGAATGCTGTTTCGGGGTAGACACCTTTCTCCATTTCTAGTTTTAAAACTACTACATAAATTACAAAAAAAAAATATTTTTATTGTTAAGTAGGTACGTATCATGCCGTAAATTTAAATATTCATATAATTTCACTTACATTTGAATAGTGCAGTACATATGTTACGTTTAAATAGGACTTAATAGTACTTAATTATACAAACATACATAAATATACACTCACGCCTGTAATCCCTGAAGGGGTAGGCACAGGTGTAACCAGTACACTTTTCGCCTTATTTTCGGTCCCATAATGTGATAGAGGGTAAGCCTATCGCCAAAACGGGCATAGGTTCTAGACTCCGGGCTAATACTGAGAATTTATAGATATATAAACTCAATACTTAATTATATTAGTATTTTAATTCGTCCAGCAGATGTTTAAGTGTAATAGTCTCAGGTAGCTATGTGTTATAAACTCAAAATGTATGGAGTTTTTATTTTAGCTTACCGTGATATATCAAAATCAAAGCATCGCGATAATTTTAATTCACAAAAGTTGATACGCAACAGTCGTATCCCACGCAGCCTTAAAATTGAGTGTGAATTTTATTATATGCGAATTAATTATTTTATAATTTATAGTATTTATACCTAATGTTTAAATATCGTAGATCGGTCACATATTATATCACCACTAACGTTGTAAGGCCGCTGCGCCACGGTAGGCGATCGCGCGTCCACTGAATAAACAACACAAGTACCCGATGCCATTAGTTATGTAATTCGATAATTAAAATGGATCAAATCGAAGGACCATTTGCGCTGCAATCTCAGTGACATAATATTCGCTTTAATTACAGCAATATTATTTTTTCACCGCACACATCACGGCTCTATAACATCTTTTAAAACATTGACTTATATTTTATAGACACGAACTGTCGAAGAAAAAAGATGTTCCAAAAACCTTGTCCGCCCACTAATGTCATCTATTTATTTTATTAAGAAATATTTGGAAGTTATAACTAACGTCACTTTCTCTCGAACGGGACTTTCCGCGCGCCAAAACGGGACAAACTATATAATGAATTTTATTTTGAAAATGCCATCTATTCATTTTACTAAGAACTATTTGATAACCCGTCACTTTTTCTCGAACCGGACTTTCCGCACGCCAAAACGGGACAAACTATATAATGAATTTTGTTGTGAAATATAAACTTCCCGCATTCAAAATTTAAATTAATTAATATTTATTGATATTACGTTCTAAACATTATGAAATTATGTTATTTACCTTATATAGTATTAACAGTTTCACTGTAAATCAATTTAAGGCAGATTTGTTCGGGAATGTCGCTACAAATAACTAAAATTAACTGATGTGCATTCGTAGGCGGCATGAAGCATACTAACGTCGGTGTGGAGTATACACCTCAACTCGGTGGAAGATAACGTTTGCTCTGGTCGCCGCATCTGGTACGTAGTACATATAGATCGATGTTTTAAAATGACAATAAAATTGAACATAAAATAACCATTCTGACTTAATAATATATCAAAAATGCCGTCTTATCTCACTGAATTTAATTAATCAGATTAATCTTATAAAGCAAAACAATAAATCAACATAATAAAAGCTCTTGCGACCTTCGAAGACCTCCGTCATTAATCAGCTGCGTCGCAGTCCCTGTATACAGCCTGTTATATATTTGAGTAGTACAAATATAAATAATACTTGATGTTGTAACAGATTGGACACGCAAACATTGTATATACACATGAAGATTATAAGATAAATGTAGGTAGTTGGTTCATCGTTGTGAGCCAACTACCCCGGCTATAGAGTACATCAGTCACTGTATGGATATTAAATAGGGTAGTTGACTCGATTTTTTTTATTAATTTAATCAATCAACAATTTACATTACCTAGAACCTATTATCGAAATAATTTTATGAATCCGAACAAAAATAAGTAAATTAGACGCCATTCAAATATAATGGAAGGGGTAGTTGTCAAATGACGGTAAAAGGGTGCATGATATGTACCATGACGTCACGGCACTCAGAATCCCCATTACTATGCCGTTGTGCGACGAAGATAGCAATATGTACCGCTAACCAACCGATAACCAAACCGCAACCATTTCCGCTCATGCCTGTGAGTATTTGCTCATACCAATATTTTAGATAGATATTGTAACCTCATTTTTCAAGCAATTTTGGTTCTTTTTTCGCAATAGAGTTTCTTTTGTGTATTATATTCGGTGACATATAGAATAATGTACAAAATTATTCACAGGAAACTACCCTATTGTGAACGTATCAGTCGGTTTCTTATTTCCCAAATACATACCACAGCCGATATTGGACAAGGATTTAGAAATCATTTTCTTAGAGTAAAGGTTAAACTATCAATACAAAAAGAAGCAGTAAGTAAAAATTATGAAATTCCTACAACTATAAAATAATAATATAATATATATAATAATAATAGCCCTATATTAAACATTGTCCCACTGCTGGGCACGGGCCTCCTCTACTAATGAGAGGGGTTAGGCCTTAGTCCACCACGCTGGCCTAATGCGGGTTGGTAGACAACTATATTTAAAAAAATGAGAACATGAGTTGACCGGTATAACTATCTATACTAATATTATAAAGAGGAAAGATTTGTATGTATGTAAGTTTGTAACGAATTGGCTCAAAAAGTACTGGACCGATTTTAAAAATTCTTTCACCATTTGAATGCTACATTATCACTGATTAATATAGGCTATTTTAATTGCAAGACAATAAAAATAATGATCCCTGCTAAAATAACCTCGACGCGGGTGGAGCCGCGAGCAACAGCTAGTCGCTTATAAAGGATAGGAAATTACAAAAAAAACTAATTTTACGAATTTTATCTCGTGTTTTTAATGAAATACTAAACAAGAATCACTATACAGAAAACCAGTACAAATGGTTTTCCGTGATAAGTAGTAGTCTTATTTCGAGATATTCTATCAGAAAACTACAGTTGGAGGACTCGGCCGTTGAATAATAGACAATTACAATCGCATTTATCAATATTCTGCTTAGTAACAATAGGTAATGAGACTTCGGACAAGACCTTTGGTGGTACTTAAGTGTACAAAGTCTTAAAATAATTTGGTGTCATCTGTTGCGTTTTTTTTTTTAGTCCCTCGATAGGCAGACGAGCAGACGGGCCACCTGATGGTAAGTAGTCACCGCCGCCCATAGACTTCTGCAATGCCAGGGCACAGCAAAACCGCTGCCTACTATCTATTATCTTGTAAATTTAAGGCAACCTTTAGAAACTACATATACACTCACTCCTGTAAACCCCGAAGGGGTTGGCAGAGTTGTAACCAGTACACCTTTCGCCGAATTTATTACGGTCCCATAATGTGCTAGGGGGCGAGTCGATCGCCATACCAGGCTAATTCCAAACCTCAGGCTGGTACTAAGTATTTCTTAATAGAAAAACCCAATATGACTTCACCCGACCCGGGCCCGAACCCGCGACCTCAGCACAGCAGCCGTAACGCATGCGCAATTACAACTGCGCTACCGAAGCAGTCGGTGTATCTTATATTTTTGAGTTTGGGCAGTCAAACACAAGCTTCTTGTACTAATTTACTCTGCTGCAGAGGTAGGAAACAAATTATGGACAAGTTCTAGTCTCACTGATGTTCTGAAACCCTCGGACTTGCTAAAAGACCATAGACATAGAGAATGGACTGAGCGCTCTTAAGTTAACACGGGCAGAAAAATGTGAGAGAGATAAAGCGAATGTGCAACCAGCAGTTATCTTTTTCTAGAATTTTCATTGGTCTATGTCACAGACTTGCAGGAGCGAAAATAAATAGATATTGACCGCACAGTCGCTTTCTCTATCTCACATTTTTCTGCCTTTCTCAGTCCATTCTCTGTGTCTATGCAAAGGTCCATTGGGTTTCTCTATGTGCTTTGCCGTCTGTTTGAGGATTTGGGATGATTTCATATTACCTTTGTGTTATGGTCTTTTAATATCAAACCATTAGTTTCGAAAAAGTTTATGCACTTATAGAATCTGGAAGTTATTTGCCTCAACGATGGAATTTTCCTCAGCGCTTGGGTTCCTCCAAATCCATATAAAAGAAGAAACTGTCTGGCTGACTGACTAACTGATCGATCAACGCACAGATGAAACCGTTGAACCAATGAACCGATGCCGTAAGTGTGCACTAAGAAAGGATTTTTTTAATTCAACCCCTAAGGGTGCAAAATGGGGGTTGGAAGTGTATATGAAACTTCGTTATTTTTAGTAGTAGCAATTTCAAACTCACAGTAAATACTCTTTATTAATAGTAATATAGTATACTTTTTCTACAAAACATAGACATGCGGGTGGAGCCGCGAGCAACAGCTAGTACAGCATAAAATAATATTTTACAGTACGCAATAACCTGGTAGTGTCCTTGACATCGCTGCTATAACCGTCGGTGACCACTTACCATCAAATGTCAGCTCGTCATTCAAGGGCCAATTAAAGCAGTCCATGTTTTTTATTTATTCTTTTCACTGCTTTCAATCGTCAATGTGACCGCACGCTTGGTCATGTTACGTCACTACGACTTGTGTGGTATACACATAACAAATACGCTTAATACGTCATGATGACGACCTTATTGTACGCATAGATAGTTGACGATAAGCACAATAGTAAGGACTCTTTGGCCCGTGCATGATTCGTCACAAATGTCTTTGCTCAGATGACCCCATGGATAAGTTTTAATGGTAACTTTTGTGTAGGCATACTTTGAAATAAAAATTATGGTTTAAAAAACTAAAAATACGCTCTAATAGCTAGCTGAACTAAAAAGTAGAAATAATTCGATAAGTTTGATAGTAAAAAAGTGTGGAGTTATTATCGGGATATAGAAATAAGCACCCGACGCTTTTTTTACAATCGAATTATTTGATACTTTTTATTTTCTTGTTTTTAGCCTCAAATCAGCAGTAACAGTACTTTTTTTATCGAGAAATTTCAAATCAAGGCCATGTGATAAAAAAAAAACATATTTTTTGTTATACTGGTTATTCCAGAATAACCATTATATACTCAAACCAGTTTGGTATAAATTAGTTATAAAAATATTGTATTGTATTTCAATCAATCTGGAAGGTGTTGAAAGATCCCGTTACATACAAACATACATACAGCTGAAGATAATATGGAGTGTAAAAAGGATTCAAAAGCGATTTCGTTCGAAGACAGGCAATTCAATTCCCCTTCAATTGGAAACAAGATTATCGAATTAATCCGATGCTGTTTTCCTTGATCTCAAATATTTATGACTAAATGAAGTCAAAGTCCGTATAAGCCGTTGGTTTAAAACAGGTTATCAATGTCATTGCAAAGCTTGAGGTGCAACTGTTCAAATGTTTGTTATATCAATACATTATGAGAATTCTTGCCTATGATTCTTAAGCAGATACTTGTAATGATATCTGTAATTTATTATGTAATGTTGCAGAAAAGATTCGATTTTAACTTCTTGGGGGCGATTCCAGATAATTCTAGGTCCACGTTAAGTATTTCACTTCTTTGTTGTTTATGTTTTATGATATTTTGTTTCTGTAATGCCCAACAACTTTATATACTAAACAAAAGGCAGTCGCGCTTGGTAATGACTATTTTTTCATTATTTTCATGATAATATTTTTTGATTTTCTCTTTTATTATTTCAAAACAAGACACAGTTCTGCAAAATATGACACTTATTAAGCACTTATTTTAAAGTTTTCCAATGATAATTCATTCATACAAGCTGTACCTTTACCCTTAGATTTTTTGTACGTTCAGAAATAAACATAGAAATAAGTAATATAATTTATTAACGTAATGTAAATATTCAACGATTGAACTAAAATCATTGCGGCTACATTAATCGTATAGAATGGTTAAAATATGTGTTATAATAGACAACATTTATTGTCGTAACATAGTTGTTGATTTTAGCGCGCATGTACCAACTACCCCGGCCCGAACCAAGAGGTGCGCAAACTCGTATTTTTGCCGCACCATCAAGCTGTGGAACAGTTTGCCAGCTACCGTGTTCCCTCTTGCCTATGATCCTGGGTCCTTTAGGCATAGTGTGAAGAAGCTACAAAGCAGGCCGGCATGATTGTGTTGAGTAGCGAGGGATAGATTGTCTCTCGCTACTTGGTACTATAACTGGACGGCACTGTACTTACCATCAGGTGCAGTGTGGTCACTTTGCCGTGCCAGAATAAAAAATGTTAAGGAAATCGAGATATGAATCGACGTCGACAATTTGTGTACGTTGTTTAGTCGTTCTCGAGATATTCTATTGATAAAGATGAGGATGTAACATCAACATGTTAGTCAGTACGCAAAGGGAATAATTTAATATTAAAAATAATACACGCAAAAGTCACACACATAGTCCTGATCGAACATTAGATCAAACCTGTATGGGTATCAAGAACTACGGGGGACTACGGCCCCACAACATTTTTTTTTTCTAATTAAATCTTGCGATCAGTGTGTTGACTATAAGTACATGACATGTAGACTATGTACTGGAGATGTTATGGATTTGAAATTTCGGATCTGGATGTGGATACGGATATGTGAATAATTTTATATAGGTTTCGGATTCGGTTACGGATATGAAATTATTTCGGATTATCCGTTAGTTTCGGATAGTTTCGGTTATGGATATTAGGTTTTCAAGAAATTGTTAAAGTAAAAAACAAATATATTTAGTTTTAGCTTACAATTTTGTACTATTTTATGTAAGTAAATGTAATCCCACAAGAGTAAATGACTGATAGGCTATGTCTAAGCAATATAAATAAATATAATAAATGCATTAAGGTACGCGCGCGGCTCGTGTGTCGGTTCGGCCTGGCAAAACAAAGGCCAGCCATAACATTCATTTAGAAAATCCGAAATTATTTGAAACTTTTATATCAGATTCGGTTACGGTTACGGATAGAGTTTTATTTCGGATATCCGATAGTTTCGGTTACGGTCACGGAGCTCCATAACATCCCTGCTATGTACTATGTAGTAGTAGTTAATATTTGTGTGTAACACAAACATTTGTCTCGGGGACCTCCCCGATCAAAGAATCTAGCCCGCGACCTCTTTTTTCACAACCGGCTGTCAATAGAAGTGGTAGAGCCACGCTGTAGACATATTTGTCTACAGCATGAATAGGCCGGCTCGACCGGGGTAGTACCACTGTCTCACAGAAAACCAACGTAAAGTGACAGTTTACTGTCACGTTGCGTTTGGTAAGTGAGATATCCGGAGGCCCAGATTCCCCCTTCCCTTCCCTAATCCCTATTCCTGTCCTTTAAGGCCGACAGCGCATACATGACACTTTCGGTATTGTGGATGTTCATGGGCGGTGGAGATCACTTAACATCAGGTGACCCACTGGCTCGTTTGTCGGACTATCCTATAAAAAAAATGGAACAAGATTATATTTTAGTCATCTTCAAAACGTTTGGTCAGCACATGAACTTTGAAACACACAAAATAAAAAGGCAAAAGTATATTAAAATAATTGCTTTACGCAAAAGTGTCGGTGTTACTGTGAAAGGCAAAAATTCAACGATAACAGGGTTTTAAATTAAAACTACGTAACATATTATGCAGGGCGGTATTAAGGAATATTACGTTGTTACTTACGAAATTAATTAATATGTTATATAATAATATTAATATTAGCCCTGTATTAAACATTGTCCCGCTGCTGGGCACGGGCCTCGTCTACTAGTGAGAGGGTTATGCCTTAGTCCACCACGCTGGCCTAATGCGGATTGGTAGACTTCGCATACCTTCGAAATTCGTATAAGAATTCTCAGATACGCAGGTTTCCTCACGATGTTTTCCTTCACCGTTAAAGCAAGCGATAATTAACATTTAATACACACATAACTTTAGAAAAGTCAGAGGTGTATGCCACTTGGGTTTCGAACATACTACTTTCGTCTTGGCAGTCCGTACCGCAACCAACTAGGCTATCGCTATACCCATATATGTTATATTTTTATTGTAATATGTATAAATGGTTATATTACATTAATGTATTGGTAACAATGTATTGGTAATGTATTAACATTTTGTTAATGCAGGACGAAAAAGCTATTGTTTTAATACGTTATGTCATAGATATTTTTTTACGGCAAGGTAAGCCAATAGTAGGAAATATATTTTTAATCTTATTGAGAGACAAGAGTCAGGTAATATAATTCTCAATTTTGAACTTTTAAAGCAAGGCTGGTTTCTAGCGACTACAAATTAATGACTTAAAGCATTCAAAGGGGTTTAAATCTTTGCAGTAAATACAAGTAAATGAACTTATGCCCAAATATTGAAACTGGTTTCTAACAATGGTGGAAGTGGACAATTAATATTTCCAACTATATATTTCTATTTGATTAATTTTGTTGCAGAATAAAAGACAGTTCAATATTCCTAGAGACTGTGAGACTGACTCACCGTGTTTCAATACTCGGTGTCGAAGATTAAAAACATCTTAAATATTTAAATTTCGTTTCTGTATTCTGACGGTCAATTGTTTTACTCTTACACGACAAAGTGATCAAACTACACCTGATGGTAAGCGCAATCGTCCAGTTAGAGTATCAAGTAGTGAGGGACAACTATACTTCGCTATTCGACACAATCATGCGTTCCTCACACTACGCCTAAAATTGACATGTTTTATTGTAACATGTTTGTAAGTAAAAATTATTCTATTTTAACCCAAGTTGATAGTACCTGAATGCGGCTCAGGTATGATATAAGAACATTCTAGGCTGTGCACTTGTACCCGGCAAACCGGTTTATACATTACGTTATCGACTAGTGAATGTATATCTGAAAATAACAAAGTATTTACAAACTAATCAATTATCTACGGACTATCATTGTTGATGAAATAGTTGCCATGTTTCGTCTCGTGTATAGAGGGCAATATGACATTTAGCGTAGTTTTAAATGCCGTCAGCCTTCATGTTTTCTTCCATACCTTTTCAATAAAGTAGAAAGCAAGTAAATGAGTCAGATAAATCAGGCACAGAAACAATCACTACCATATACACGCCCATAATTCCCGAAAGAGTGTGTGTCCATCATACATTTAAACGGAAAATATTAGGGATTGATGTTACATCGACCATTTTTCATGGATATGGGGTATGCCAGATTTTTACTGGCTAAAAACCACCCATGGTTGTCTCCATCAAAACTACAGAAGGATTGCGGGACCTCCAAAAGAAACAAAATTAGGAAATTAGGAAATTAGGAAAAAAATTAGGAATATTCAAGGAGTTCTCATTCATTCTTAATCCAAGGAGCCACATCGAGGGCGTAATATCCGCCACTTCACGCAGGGTCGGAATCCTGAACAGGGTGCGGCGGTTTTTCACGCCTGGTCAGCTCTACCGCTTATATAAAGCGCAGGTGCGGCCGGGAATGGAATACTGCTCGCACCTCTGGGACGGTTCCGCAAGATACCTTCTCGATGCCTTGGATGGGTTGCAGCGGCGGGCCATCCGCGATGTGAATGATGCATTGTGAGTAACAACCTAGAGCCGCTACAGCTGCGTAGGGATATTTCCTCGCTTAGCGTGTTCTACCGTCTGTATCATGGCGAATGCTCTGAAGAATTGTTTGATCTTATTCCATCCTCTCCTTTCCATAACAGAACCACGCGTACTGGCTTGCGGAGCCACAGCTTCGTGGTGTCTACTACCCCGGCCCGAACCAAGAGGTTCGCAAATTCGTATTTTTGCCGCACCATCAAGCTGTGGAACAGTTTGCCAGCTACCGTGTTCCCTCCCTCCTATGATCCTGGGTCCTTTAGGCGTAATGTGAAGAAGCTAAACAGCAGGCCGGCATGATTGTGTTGAGTAGCGGGGGATAGACTCTCTCTCGCTACTTGATACTCTATCTGGACGGCACTGCGCTTACCATCAGGTGCAGTGTGGTCACTATGCCGCGCCAGAATAAAAAAAAAAAAAAAAAAAAAATTCAATTACAGTGCATATTTATTTTGCGGAATGTAATGAGGGATTCTTCTGTGAAACCTTCGTTAGGAAGGTGATATTGATCATTGTTTTAGTTATCACCACAAATATACACATACTTACTAACTTAAACATTTCCTTTACCTAAGGCTGTGGGACCAATCCTCGTATTGAAACTTTTGATATTTGTGTGATCCCTTAAAATTTGTGTCGGGTCGGGGTGCTGTGTTGATCTTTTTTCCAAAGCAAGTTTTTTAAATCTTAAAATTGCGCCATCTAGGGGTTCTTTATTAAACCTTCTAGAAAATAATAATATTAATTTATATAGATGTCGCTTTAACACCATGTTTTAGTAGAGTAGTGCATCTCTTAATTTAAAAATCTGACAATAGGTGTCGTTGTTACACAAAAGGTTATAATGCCTGCCATAATATTTTGCTTTGGATTCAAATTTTCAATTCACCTGTTTATCTATTACCCCTCTGCTGAAGGATAGACCTTATGCCCGGCTTCCACTAAAAAGGGTAATGAGCGGAAACAGAGGGAAAGAACTGAGCGGACCGGAGTAAATTAGTTGTGCAGTTCCACTAAAAAAGAGTTTTAGCATTTGCTTTCCACTGCCAGCATACTTTGCAGAGATGGCAAAACGGGAAATGAGATGGGTCAGATGAGCGAGTTTGTGAGCTTCCATTTGAAGCGGAGTAATCTAGCAGCCAGTATCAGAGGAACCGTTGCAGAAGCAAGTCATTTTTTGTTTTGTTCAAATTTGTAATGTTACGGTTTTAAGTCATTGCTTTGTTTAGATTCTAATTTAAGTATTCACTCAAGGTTACTGTTTAATTATGTATGAATAAGGTACGATGGGACTGTCATGTATGTATCCATATAAAAGTCCCTAATAAAAATTAGATAAAAAAAAAAAAAAGTCATTTTATTCAAAGTGTGCGGTGATTTCGGACGATTCAAGTGATGATGATTTTAATGATACAATAATGAAGTGTTTGCTTTTTTACTACTATAAAAAGAAAAAAACAAAGCGTAACAAACGCAGGTTTTGGATGAGCAATCAAAGAGCTGTCAAAGACGATTTATTGCGAATGTTTCACGACCCACAAGATGAACATTTAAAAAATTTCAGAATGACTATGAGAACAATTTGAAGAAATTTGTGGTTCCGAGCGGAGTCCATTCAAAACTAGCGTGGGACGCCATGACACAGCGGACCCATTTTAACTCGCTCAGTCCGCTTCGCTTACTCGCTCGCAGTGGAAGTGCTTGAATGAAATTCAGTGTAGCGAGTCGAGCGGAGTCCGCCCGACTCTGCGACCACTTTTGTGACTCTTTGAACTCGTTTAGTCCGCTCCGCTCACTCTTATTCAGTGGAAGCACTTATATGCAGTTCACCATTGCGAGTTAAACGGACTCCGTACGGAGCTCGTTCTGCTCGCAGTGGAAGGCGGGCATTACCCATGTCGCATCATTCAACTACTTTGCGGTATAGCTTGGATGGACTACCTAAACAAAAATTTGACATCACATATTGTATAATATTAGGTTGCAGGTGTATTAAGAAATTAAATTTTGAGGAGGACTATCGGAAATTTGCTACCTCCGTTCATTCTCTGATCAATTGAAATTGTCATGGTAGTTCAGTGTGTGTGACGTCTTTTGTCTACTGTCTTCTAATATAAGACATATCACAAACCACCATTGTTTGTATTTTATAGTACTTATTAGATTTTTGATAGCGTTGATTTTGAAGTAGATTGCAGGTTACGAAATCTTTAGATCAGCGTAGGACATGACATTTGCACAAAGGAGAGCTTAAGCTACATTCATAGTAAAATGAAACCAGGTGGTGTGGACGCAACCCGACACCGAAGGAACCAACCAACTTCATCAAATTCATCTAGTGGAAATTTATTTAGGTATACTTAGCATTGACTCCAGGATACGAACTAAAGACTGTGAACTAATATTATAGCGAAAAATATTATTATAGAATTTTTTATGTACAATACCTGTATTAAATATTGTCACACTGCTGTTCACGGACCTTCTCCGCTAATAAAAGGGGTTCGGCCTTAGTCTACGTTGGTCTTAATATATCTAGATACTGTTCTTATTTATTAATTTACAGTACTACAATTAAAAACATATAAATTAAATCGATAGTCAACGTAGTACATTTATTTATATTGTTCGTTCAAACTTCTTATGATTAAACTCATATATTACAAGTGCCAAAACAAGTATAAGAATTTAGAAAGAAGCAGAATTCCGCCAGAGTTCATCGGGCCAACTTGTGTCGACTTTGTTTTCAGTCTAAATTCCCAAACAAACTTCAGCATAGCTTAATAATTGCTCGCTCAAACTATGCTAATACCTGTTGAGTTTAAATTTTGTATTAATAATCTCCAGAATGTTGCTCGAACTAGATTAACCTAGATTCTAGACTTCATTATAATCACATGAGTATTTACAAGATTTTTTATAGCATACTCCGACAAATGAGCTAGTGGATCACCTGATGTTAAGTGACCTCCATCGCACATGAACATCCACAATACCGAAAGTATCATGGATGCGCTGCCGGCCTTAAAGGACAGGAACAGGAATTAGGGAAGGGAAGGGAAGGGAAGGGGGAAACTGGGCCTCCGGAAATCTCACCATACGAAACGTGACCCTAAACTGTAACTTTACGTTGGTGTTCTAGAGACAGTGGCACTACCCCGGTCGAGCCGGTTCTACCACAATCATTAAATTAATAAAATATGCACTTAGTCTCAGGAGAAGAATAGGGGACAGGCGCACACCATCAGCTACCCCAATTTGAAAAAATAAAGTAACAATCATAATACATACACTGAAATTATACTGGGATGGATTTCAGTATTGCTCGCGGGTTTGGAACTATATTTGGATAAAACTTTTTTCCCTCGACATAAAGTAAATTTTTCAGGGATTTCGTATGCTGCTCTCTTTAAAAAATATCATGGCTTGGATTTGTGTTTCAATTTCGTTTGAGTGGATTGTTTTCAGAGGGGCATTGTTAGTTACTTAGATCTAATTATTTTTTAATAATAATACTCCTCCTCTCATTAGTAGAGGAGGCCCGTGCCCAGCAGTGGGACAATGTTTAATACAGGGCTAGTATTATTATTAATTATTTTTTACTAAATTAGAAATTACTGTAATCTTTTTATTATCTTATTGTTGACAAGTTACTCTCAGGGTGTGCATTTATTATGTTACATGTTATGTACTAATTATTAATAGATGTAATTTCTTATTTTCGAAGCAACATAAACGTTTAAAAAATTAAAAATTTGCGAGGAATTCAAGGACTATTTCTGCGAGAGTTTGTCAAGTTTGGTACCACACTTTGTTTCTGACCCTAAGCACTGTCGTTATGTCGTGTTACTGTTTCAAGGTAATTAAAATCTGTGAGAAAACTGGGTAGTGTAGTGTCCTGAAGTATTTGTAATATAGTATGCTGGATAACTTTTGCTTTGTTTATAGATCATAAAAGTGTCTTGTTGTCTAACGAATCAGGTAAATCAAATATGACATAATAAAAGAAGATACGAGAAAAAAATATTTATTCTCATAACTCATCTTTGACCGTTTCTTGTTTTCTTACAACTCCGTCCAGAGCCATCTGAGAATATTTTTCTAAAAATCGATCCCAGAAAGCGACTCTGTCTTCCATCGGGTTGGTCTCCATCCGAAGCTTCCTTGTGATGTGTAAATATTTTAAATCCTCAGAATTTTTGTCTAAAGGTTCCCACTTGAAGTCCTTTAGGATCTCATCGTATTTGAAAGGTGTTGGGTTCCTGAAAAAGTAGAAAAGATTAATCACGCTAAGAATCGCAAACAATACTATGAGTTTAATAATTAATTCAGTATATGTATATTCTTATATTTCAAGGAATTGAGACACTAAGTTTCAATTACTAGTGGCCAATAAGAATGAGTATGATGGCTGCGTCAATCGTCATGCTAGCATTAGTGACATCATGGTCTGTTAAGACGCTACCCTCGATTGATCTCCCATAGATTTCATCTCACAAACAGCGAACAAATCTCATCTTGCTTTTAGTACTATTTATTCTATAGGTATCTAGAAATTAATGGTGGATTTTACTGAAATCTTGTAACCTTGATTTACGGCATTTACATAAAATGATTCTGGACTACGGGAAATAAAACAGAATTATATTACAACCTTACCTAGTTTTAGCAAAGTTGGCCCACAAGCGTACCATTCTTCGCAAAACTTTTATTTCATTTGGTTCGGACGGCAAGCGCTTTATGTCTTTGTAATACTTTTCCATGCGGGAACATAAATGTAAGTAACAAAGCTCATCGGTAATTGACGCCCCTGTATGCTCTATGTTAATTAAAGACTGTCGAGTCAAGTAATAACTGTTCTCGTTAAGCTGTCCGCGGAAATCGAACATATAGTAAAAAATAGGTGATTCCATTTCAGACACTAACTTCTTTAGAGATTTGTGATAGGCGTACATGTGCATAACATCGCCAGCGTATGTCGTGTACTCTAAAATATTTCCATAATAAACAGATTTGTCTTGGAAATAAAATTCAATAATTTCTTTCGATGCTTCTTTATAAGCAGCGTCATTAATGTCAAATCCAAAATTAACTCTTATCGGAATATGTAAAATGTTTAGTTCTACATCATGTGTTACCAAACTTGGTACAAAAAGGAAGTGTGACGCTAAATCTAACCCTTCCCTTGAGTTAAAACCCATTATAATTGGTACATCATTAATTATGTTTCCTCTTTCTGGGAGTGAAGTGAGTATAGCATCGAGGCTATCGCGTTCTATAGTGGGAATGAAAGGAAAAGTGGTATGTTGTTTTATGTCAGAGTTGGCTTCATTGAGAACATTTATTTCTTTTATGAATAGATCTTCTGCACTAGCTGACTGTAATCCTTCTAACAGTACTTTACTATCGTTAGTATCTACTTCAAATTCTTTGCCAAGTTCAAAAGCTTTTTGTTGTGGATTTTCAAAGAAGTACATAGCTTCGAAAGCAGATCCACTCTGGATAATAGCAGCTGAAAATAGACCCTTAGCTTTATCAGTATATAACATTAACTCTGCAATCGTAGCACCGCCGCGATTTCCCATTATAGTCACTCGATCAGGATCACCGCCGAACTCTTTTATATTACTTTGTACCCATCGTAGACCAAGAATAAAATCTCTCAATCCGTTATTGCCAGGTATAACTTCGTCTTCAGTTGTTAGATATCCCAAAACACCTAGCCTATGACTAATTGTAACTACAATGAGACCTTCTTCAACAAAAAACTCTGGTGAATAAGTTTGAGATCCATTGAAACTAGTTCTGAAATTATCATTGTAATCAAATACTATAACTGGTGCTGCTTCTTGTAAATTTGGTGTATAAACATTTATATAAAGGCAGTCTTCTGTGCCAGATATTCCAAATTCTTCGTTATTACGCATCCGTGCGTTCAACTGGAGACATGTCGGTTTATTATTAAATGCCTCATAGCTACCTTCCCAACCTTTATGTGGTACTGGTGGCTGCAATGGAATTATTTTTAATAATCATAATGACATTGTTAGAATAACGTGATAGATTATAAACGAACTTAATATTTTAAATAACGTCAAATATTCCTTAGAACATATTTATCAGCTCAATAGTTTAAATGTTATAGAACTTAAAGAAATTAGTAAAATCACAATATAATGGGAATTTAAAGTGAAATATTAGCAGAAAATAAACTATTAAGATAATTCGAATTGTAGTTAACACGAGGAAATTTATAATAGACCTTAGTAAATAATAAATTTAATTAGAATTAATAACGCTGTAAATAAAATAATAATAAATTGGTTACCT
Source organism: Laothoe populi (assembly GCA_905220505.1). NCBI lineage: Eukaryota > Metazoa > Arthropoda > Insecta > Lepidoptera > Sphingidae > Laothoe > Laothoe populi. Next base: position 5,249,099 of record HG992165.1, read on the forward strand.
GGAATCTCAATTTGCCAATAGGCGGTTCTGCAAACGGAATGCCTTCAAAAATATAATAACTCTGTCTCTTGAAGAGACTTTCTTTAGTTTTCCCTAACACAACACCTTGTTCTAACTTGACTTCAACATTATTATCACAACACACGTTTATTAAATGTTGTAGTAATAAAATCCATTTAAAATATCCCAACGTTCTTAGCATTTTGACAATTCTTCAAAAATTTTTTCGTTGCTAAAGCATTGCGTCTATTCAGACTAAAACAGTTATAGATAATGTTATGAACACGTGGACTTAACACATTATCTTTGAACGATAGTAAATTATGATTTACTTTATCGAGGTGCTAAGTACCTAGCTCGTAATCCACCACGTCTCTGGGATATGGAATAGGATAATCATAGTGTTAAATAACATTTTAAAATCAGTGTATAACATGGCTTATTGTAGATTGTACTGTTTGGTAATTTGAACTATCAAAAAAAAAATTGAGTAGTTACGGCAGTAATTACTTATTAGTAAATGCGTCAAAACGTTTATTACTAAACAGCTTAGAGTATTTAAGCTAAGCTAAAGAGTTACAAAAATATTGTGTTTTGCAAATATTGTGTTCTGACAATAATTATGGCATAGTACTGAAAACTATATAATATGACATGACAAAGATAATTCGATTTTGGTAAATCAAGTTAAAGAACACAGTATAGTCTGAGTTCTTGATAAGCTTTATTTATTTACTAGCTGCACCGGCATGCGTTGCAAATTGCAACTTGCAATGGCATGTAAAGTAAATTTGGTTAATTGCGATCGGTTGAACGGTATAGAATTTGATGTTCTGCAGCACCATCTAGCGAGTTCTTTTTATTATTTAGGTCCAGGAACCATCGCGGGCGTATGAAGACCAACTCACCAAAGTCTCATCATAATCAGATGAATAGTTTAGGAGTCCATAGAGGACAAACATACTTACATTGATTTTTAACCGACTTCAAAAAAGGAGGAGGTTAACAATTCGTCGGAATCTTTTTTTATGTATGTTACACGATTACTCGAAGACGCCTGGACTGATTCGAGAAATTCTTTTTTTGTTAAAAAGGGTATACTTCCCAGGTGGTCCCATTGGCACCAAGTCAGTATCTGATGATGGGATCTCAGAAAAATCAAGGTAAAACAAATTTTATAGTGACGCATAATTTGTTTTTTATTGAAGTCGGTGTACTTTTATGAATTATATTTATATAGATTTAATTCTTTCTAGAAAATACGACAACTATAGTTGGAAATTACATAATTGGAAATTTATTATCATTAATTATTTTTAGTCTCTTATACCATCTTTTGAATGTTTGATATTTATTATTAAAGAATATTTAATATATTTGCTAGGTTATTGAATCAACTAACACATTGCGAAAACCTTAAATTCTAGTTGTGTTTATATTAGAGAACAGCAAGTTTTTTATGTGCGTTATATAAAAAAACATAAACATTTAGCATTTTATTTATTTATAATTCATCTTTAATGCCTTTGATGACACCGTCTTCAGCCTTTTCTCTGTACTTGTCAATGTAGTCATCCCAGAATTTGATCCTGTCTTCATGAAGGTTGGTCTTCATCGTCATCTCGTCGCTTATCACGAGACAGTCTTTGTTCTCTTTAGTGGCTGGTTTCCACGTCAGATCTGCGCCTGGAGGTGTGGGATTCCTGGAAATTTGTGACGTCTACTAAATCTGTTACTTCTAAATGTGAAAAATTGTTATTTTTAACATTTAGAAGTAGCTTGAATATAGTAAAATGGATCTAGATAGTGTGGAGAGATGATGAGTTTATTTTATTTTTAATTAGGTCAGGCAAAGGAATACTAATATCTGTAATAACCCTATTTATTTAAATTGAATCATATTATGGTATGACTTAGTTAGTTGGCGTTGGATATTTTAAAATATATAATATCTTTACCCTGTTTTTGCGAAATTACTCCACATACGGACCATGTTCCTCAATACTTTCATCTCCTCAGAATCTTCATCTTCCATGGCTTTCAAATATGCTTGTTCAATGTCTTTGCATACAAATAAATAGCAGAGTTCATCACCAGTGGCAGCACCCCAGGTGCCTTCCATTGTTATTGCGTCTGCTAGCACCAAATTCTTCCTCATATTCAGTTCTCCACTATAGTCAAAAGCATAGTAATATATAGGGGCAGTGGACATATTTACATATTTCCTTACTGTGTAGTCAACCGGATAGAGAGATGTAACATCAGCGAAGTAAGTTAAATATTCACCTGGTTTGCTGATCTTTACATAGCCTTCATCGAAGTAAAAGTCTTTAACCTCTTGAATAGCATCATTATAAACGTTGGTGTTTATTTCGAAACGGTAATGAACTCTTATAGGAAAAGTCATTAAGAAATCGCGGTCAGCAAAAGTCAGGTATTGAGGCTTTTGTAAAAACCGTTCACATTTTTCAATACCTTCATTGGTGTTGTAACCAATCATGATTGGTATGTCAATATCGATTTCCATATCTTCTGGAAGTTTGGTAATGATTGCTTCGGGATGGTCATGTTCTACTACGGGACTGTTTCCAAGAATTCCCACTTGAGCGTGTCGCGAATCATCAGTCGGAATCGAATTTAATTCAGATTCACAAATTCTTTGAGCGGACATTTCAGATAATTCTTTGATGAGTTGTGCGCTTGTGCCCACTTCTCTTTCTAATTCCTTGGCGAGTGCTTTGGCTTTATCTCGAGGTTTGCCATTAAAGTACGAGGACATCCATGCTGTGCCGCTCTGCAATATTGCTGAACTAAATAACCCTTTGGCTTTCGGTGAATGCAACAGGATATCAACAAGCACCCCGCCTCCTTCGTTGCCCATCAAAGTTACCTTGTATGGATCTCCGCCGAATTTATGAATGTTCTGTTGTATCCACTTAAGTGCTAGAGTAACGTCTTTAATGCCATTATTGCCAGGCAATAAGTCATCTTCAAAGCTTATGAACCCGAGAGGTCCAATTCTATAGTTGATGGTTACTATCATAACATCTTCTTTCATAAAGAAATCAGGACCGTAATCTTTGGAACCGTTGAAAGATATTCTAAAATATTCGTTGTACATGAATACAATAACTGGTAGATTTAGGTCGTCCTTCGTTGGAAGTTTGGGAGTGTGTATGCTGAGACGTAGACAGTCTTCCTTACCGAAAAATCCATAATTCTGTACGGACCTTACTGGTAAGAAAAATTGAGCGCAAGGATTTCGTTCTTTTTTAGCTTTTAATACGCCAGTCCATCCTTCATGTGGTTTTGGTGGCTAAAATAAAAAGAGCTGTTAAAAGGCTGATAATGGGTATAATAAAAGGGTCTTTGATCCTGACACGGCAGCGACCATATAGTTCCTGATAGTAAGTACAGACAACGATTTCGATGCTCAGCAGAATAATGCCGGCTTTAATTAATTCAATATACTGGCTGACCCTTTCCTAAAAACGAGTCACAACGGTGGGTTTTTCGCCAAAAGATTTTCAAAATGATACGACTTAGCCTATTTACAGTGATAAAATTATAACGTGATATTGAAAGATTAATTAATACACCAGATATTATTCAAGTTAGATATTGCTTTTTATATCAATAACATTTATAGTTTCAACTACCAGATAGTTAATTTGAAAAAACAAATCACTCACCTGAAATCTTAATTCACCAACCGGCGGTTGAGCATACGGAATGCCCATAAACGAGTAATATGTTTCATTTTTGATAATAGAAGGGACTTCTACCCCCTCAACTTTACCTGAACCGGTGTCTATTATCAGATTTCCTTTTACAACAACACATAATGATAAGAGTAGAACTAAATTAACTCCATACATGGTTGACTGAATACTTGCAATAACAATTTATTATTTGTACTCAATATTATTAATTGAGCACTGACGTGTCCCTACGATAAAAACGTGTCCATTATTATCTAGTTACTTGTGATATGGTATTAGGTTATTCTTAAGTACTTAACGTATTTAAGATAATAGATTAACTGTAGATATCAATACCGTGTTGGTAATTAAATTTTTTATAAAAATGTGATATTTTAAATTCCTCATAAAATCTCATCGATTACTCTAATGGTTATTAATTCATTATATGGATCGGTCTATACTATAGGTACTAATGAAAATATATTTTTTCGTTGCAAATTAAGATACAGAATTTAGGATTAGTGTTATACCAAATTAATATATATTCAATATTTTATTTAGTTATATAATTTTATTATGAAAATAAATGCTTTCATAGTTTTTTACTTACAGGAATTATCCATCGAACTCTGATCTTCTTAGTACGAAACTAGCACAAATCCGGAGATAGAATAACTACGGATGGCTAAAGAAATGTAGGACACTAAGAAGTCTACAATCACTTATTGGGATTTCACAGTTTTAGCCTATTAGTTTAAGATTTAAAATATATCTGTAAAAATTTAAGTAATATTTAATTCTATTTATATAGCTTGCAAAATACGAAGTGACTCACCTGATAATAAATAATCCACACCGTCCATCCACATGATACCAAAAGGATTATCAGGGCGCCTTTTGAAGGATAGGAATGGGTAATGAGAAACGAATTTGGGACTTAGAACTATCTTACCTTAGAAAACTAAATTATAAGATGTTACTTCGCGTCAGTTATATTACGCAGGGTAGCAAACGTGTCCAGTTGGCTTATTAATACTGACGACAAAACTGTCTAATGAGCTGTGTTACTTAAAATCTTTATTTGATAACCAACATTTTCCAACTGTATATAATATTAATAATACTAGCCCTGTATTAAACATTGTCCCACTGCTGAGCACGGGCCTCCTCTACTAAAGAGAGGGGTTAGGCCTTAGTCTACTACGCTGGCCTAATGCGTGTTGGTAGACTTCACATACCTTCGAAAAAGAAAGTATGCAGGTTTCCTCACGATGTTTTCCTTCACCGTTAAAGCAAGCGATAAATAACATTTAATACACACATAGGTAACTTCAGAAAAGTCAGAGGTGTATGCCATTTGGGTTTCGAACATACGACTTTCGTCTTGGCAGTCCGTACCGCAACCAAATAGACTATTGCTGCTATATAATAATAATAAATACACCCAATGGTCACACACATAGTCCTGACTCACCCTAGGGCGAACCTGTGTCGTGGGTATCAAGAACTACGACAGAACAGACTCGAAACAAATATCCGTCGATAACATAAATATTTGTCTACCAGGATGGAACCCGCGGCTTCTCGTTACACAACTACTCGCCCGCTGCGCCACGGAGGCGGTCATGTATGCATTTATTCAGTTATTATAATAGAATACAATGTTAAAAAAAAGTTTAATTTAATCATGATTACTATTTTTTAGTGCCGCGATAGGCAGACGAGCAGACGGGCCACCCGATGGTAAGTCACCGCCGCCCATAGACTTCTGGAATGCCAGGGCACAGCAAAGCCGCTGCCTACCGTTTGCCCTACCTTACATCACATTTATTATCAATTAACACGATTTTAAGGGTCAGCAACATGCATGTGATGCTCCTGGTGTTGCAAGCGTCCATAGGCAACTGCTTACCATCACGCGGGCCATCAGCTAGATTGCAACCATCGTGGTATAATAAAAAATAGAAGTAATAATGTGAACTAATGAATAGTTAAACAATAATTTATATCGTTCAGAGATAATAGCCAAATGTTTATTATTTTTTTTTATAGTATAGTCCGACAAACGAGCCAGTGGCTCACCTGATGTTAAGTGATCTCCACCGCCCATGAACATACACAATATCGAAAGTATCATGTATGCGCTGTCGGCCTTAAAGGACATGAATAATGATTAGGGAAGGGAAGGGGGAATCTGGGCCTCCGGATATGTCATTTACCATACGAAACGCGACAGTAAACTGACACTTTACGTTGGTTTTCTGTGAGGCAGTGGTACTACCCCGGTCGAGCCGGCCCATTCATGCTGTAGACAAATATGTCTACAGCGTGGCTCTACCACTTCTAAAACTTCTTTAAACTTCTTTGTTTAAAATAAATAATACAGTATATTTTCCCTTTTATCTTTAACTAGATGTTGCTCGCGGCTCGCCCGCGTGGATGTTATTTTTGTAAGAAAAGGTGTACAATCCAGAAACCTGTAAATTCATCAGTGTTTATCTACAATATTATGCATGTATCATACATATAAAGCTTCCTCTTGAATCACTCTATCTATTAAAAAAAAAGCGCTTCAAAATCCGTTGCGTAGTTTTGAAGATTTAAGCATACATAGGGACGGACAGCGACAGCGACTTTGTTTTATACTATGTTATGATGATGATATTGCCTACTTTACATCAATGGAACACATTGTTTTGTTATTGAAACATAGTATAATAAAGTTTGAGAGGTTATGTGATTCAAAAAAATTGTTTCTTTCGAATTCCTGCAAAAATGTACTTTAACATATGGAATACACAGACATAACCATCTAGCCCTCTTGGCTTGTATTTTTATCATATTTTATTTATTACTGTCATAATAAAAAATATTAATATTTTATCTACGTTATATATCTATTTTTTGGGGGTAACTAGCGGTCACAATAATAATATAGCTTCATAATGAAATTTTCGAATGAAGCAGAGCTTGAGTAAGAGCGCTAATTAAAAAGAACATTATAATTAATAATAATTTGCTGGTGGTAGGATATTCATATCCGGTCGGATAGCGACCACCGACACAGGGTGGAAAACCCGCTATAGTGGCACACGCAAGTGTGTCGCGTTCCAGGATCAGCCTGATCAGATCTGTGTACATCCGGTTTTTGTCGGGGGTTTAGAATTGGGGTATGTTATTTGGCCGTTTTGGGGTCTTCTGGGTACTCTGACTTATTGACCATCGATTTCGACCGCTTCTTCATCTTCTTGCCCATGGCGTAGTGTGAAGAAGAAGGCCGGCATGATTGTGTTGAGTAGCAGGGGATAGATTGTCTCTGGCTACTCGATACACTAATTGAACTGCACTGATCTTACCATCAGGTGCAGTGTGGTCACTTGCCGTGCCAGTATAAAAAGAAAAAAATATAACACCCCACAGTGTCACACATACGACCCCACACTAAGATACGAGTTTTGTGTTGTGGGTATCGGGGACTACGAGAGCCCGGACACAAATATCTGTCTGTCACACAAACATTTGTCTCGGTGTGGGAATCGAACCCACGGCCTCTCGTTTCACATCCGGCTACTCGCCAACTGCGCCATGGAGGCTAATGAATCAATATGAATAAATTATGGAATAATGATGAATTATAAGTAAATCATAAAATTTATTTAAATATGTTTTAAACCAAAAAAATCTTATGATCAAATACAATAATAATAATATTTAATGTTACTGGATCACAAGAAATGTCTTGATAATCTTTTAATTATGTTGTCTTACAAAACCCATAGTCTATAACAATCTGCTTCAACATTAAAATGTATTTATTTCATTTTTTTACAATAAATAAATACATAAGCATTTGCAGACATGATTGTGTTGAGTAGCGAGGGATAGATTGTATCTCGCTACTTGATACTCTTACTGGACGGCACTGCGCTTCCCATCATGTACAGTGTGGTCACTTTGCCGTGCCATAATAAAAAAAATGTTTTATTTCATTTAAAAATATTTTTAAAAACAGTGTCAGTGAGTAAAGTTTTCACGAACACTATGACTCGATGCCAGGCTCATAATTACAGGTATCGAAATGAGTACAATATTGTTAGCCATTGTAATTTCTTTTTACTTAAACCCAATCAAATTATCACAATTCATCTTTTGCTTGTAAAGGTTTAGTGACTACACCGTCTTTAGCTTGTCGTTGCCATTTTCCAATAAAATCATTCCAAAATTTAAATTTCTTGCTGTATAAGTCTCGTTTAATTTTAAACTCATTGTTTATATGAAGATATTCTTTATTTTCGATTGTGTACGGAGGCCAGACGAGTCCCTCTAGTGAATCATCGGTGGGGGGTGTCGGATCCCTGAAACGAACCACTTTATCAACTAAATTGTTAATGGATTAAATGAAAAATGGTTCCTACTCAACACCCGGAATACAAATTGTTCCGTATAACAAAATGTTTAATAAATTTTACCTGTATTTAGCGAAATTCGTCCACAGTTTAATCAATTTAGCCTGTATTTTCCTTTCTTCTGACATTGTTTTGTCATGTTTTAGATAATTGTCCTTCAGTCCTGGGCATTTGAAGAGATAACAGAGTTCGTCACCTGAAGCAGCTCCCCATGTTCCGTCTTCTATCTCAGACAACTTCATCAAATCATTCTTATTATCACTCAGATCGCTGTAGTAATCAAATAAATAATAATATACTGGTTTCTGCGAAGAAGCTGCGTATATTTTCGCCGCATAGTCCACGGGGTATGCAACCAAAGTATCTCCCAAGTACGAAACAAGGTCTTTGATATTCTTTACGTTGATTTTAGTTCTAAAGTAGTATTTTTTTATTTCTTTCATGGCAACTTGGAAACCATCTTCAGTTGGATCGAATCTTAAGTTTATCCTTCTGGGCAATAAAAATGGGAAGTCTTTATTGAGGAAAGCTATAAATACTGGTTCTGCGAGATACTGCATAGAGTACTCTAGTCCTTCTCTGGAATTAAAACCTAACAATATAGGAATGTTGAGCTTTTCTTTTGACTCCTCAGGATATTCAGTGATAAGTCCGTCTGAAGTATTTTCTACGATTGGACCAAACGCTGTGATACTTCTTTGTGTCTCTTTAAAATAGTCTTTAGGGCACGCGTGAATTTCTCTAACAGGTAGGTCTACTGCTGGGACGTCTTGGAGTTCTTTTAATAGTTTAATCCCGTTTGTTGCAGTTCTATTTAGCAATTCTCCTAAGTTGAAAGCTCTTTGTCTAGAACCTTCTTGCAAATACGGGGTGCCCCAGGAAGAACCGCCTTGCAAAATAGCTGCACTAAATAATTTTTTGGCAGTTGAATGCATTAATAGATCTACGCCCGCCGCGCCTCCTTGAGAGCCCATAAGTGTTACTTTTTCAGGATCACCGCCAAATCTTGCAATGTTATCTTTTACCCATTCTAAACCAGCAACGATATCTTTTAACCCTGCATTACCAGGAACAAGATCATCTTCTAGCGATAGAAATCCAAACACTGCTAGTCTGTGGCTTATTGTAACTAAAACAACATCTTCCTCCATAAAGAAATCTGGTTTATAGTCTCTAGTTTTATTATAAGAGTTCATAAAATTTTCATTTAAAAGAAAAACGATGACGGCGCGTTTCTTGCTGTCTAAGCCCGGGGTGAAAACGTCAATATACAGGCAGTCCTCTGACCCATAGTAGCCGAATGGCTGGCCTTTTTTAATGTTGTTGTTCATTTGGGAGCAGGCGGGCTTATCTTTTGTTGTCGGTAAGACTTCGGTCCATGGCTCGACGGGTTGTGGCGGCTGAAAAAGGTACAAATGGTAACATTAAAAAGATGACATATAAGATTTGTTTTATCGGATTAAATATAATAAAATATTTTAGGCCCATTAATTATTGTTAAGTTTTATTTTTAATATCAATATATAAATGGTAGCACTATGTAATACGTACTAGTCCATATTTCGAGAGCTATGAAAGAGGTAGTAAAATTATTTAAAGTCACCAGTACTAAACTATATGTTCAGTGTAATTACTGCACAATCATATATATCTAGAAAACAATTGAATGTTTTCATATTGATTATATTTTTTGAATAAGTATTACAATTACAAGCAAATGTTACTGGACAGTATCTGATACATATTTGGATTGATTGGATAGCGACCATAGTACACAATATGGTGAAAAATCCACCACAGTGACTCGGTCCGACTAGTCGCGTTTCGAAGTCAGCCGGTGAAAGTTTCTTAGTAATTTCAAGCACACATTTCGGATACATATTAATGTGTTTACGACGACCATGATTATATTTGAACGGCATTGTAGTTACTATTAGAAGCTGTTTTTCTTTACCATACCAAAATAAAAAAGCAAATATGAGGTCCCATCTGCTTTAATAAACATTAAATTCTTTTACAATTGCAAAGGATAAAAGCATTTTTATTTACCATAAACCTCAAATCTTTCAGTGGCGGTGCCGCGTAGGGAATACTCATAAAACCACTGTATTCAACATTTTTTATTAGCGTTTTTAGCACTCTTCCCAATATTTTTCCATGTGTTGTATCCACTATAGGTGCGTTTCCACTGATAACTGTAACAGTAGTAAAAAATATGAGTAATAATTTATTATACATTTTTAAAAGGCGTGACGATATTCATGCCTTAGTTATCGATCACTACTGGGGAACTGAGTTTGCATAAAGATAATACCTTATCAAATTAATCTTTATACCACGCGGAATGAAGTGAATGGTTCCATCGAATTATGCGAATAGTTATAGTTAACACGATTTTAGCACTGTTATTTAAGTATAAATTAATTTATATTAATTAACATTAACGTATGACGCAGCTAGGTATTGGTTATCTTTACAAAATAACTTCTTGACATAGCTAATACAGTACATTTTTTGAAAAAACTGTAATCACTATTTATTGGCAACATTGGACACCCGAGTCAATATTTGAAAATTCATGACCGATAAGCAACGGGATAAAAGGAAGGACGTAGGCGACGCCGGGATTGTTTCTTTAGAATTCGTTACTAACAAACATTGAAATGAAACTAACTACTTTACCGATTCTATTGCAGTTTATTAAACTTGACTTGACTGCCTCGGTGGCGCAGTAGTAATTGCGCATGCGTTACGACTGCTATGCTGAGGTCTCGAGTTCGATCCCCGGGTCGGGTAAAGGGATATTGGGTTTTTCTATCTTGAAATTCTCAGTATTAGCCCGGAGTCTGGAATTGTGCCCGAATGGCGATAGGCTCACCCCCTATCACATTATGGGACGGAAATTCGGCGAAAAGTGGGTGTACTTGTTACACCTCTGCCTACCCCTTCGGGGATTACAGGCGTGAGTGTATATGTATGTATGTTTATTAAACTTTTTTAATCCCGACGTTTCGAAAGCTTTACAGCCTTCATGGTCACGGGGCGGACTGAGTTGTATGTGGACACACAAGTATAGTGCAATGTTTCTACCCTCCATATAGTTGTTTTTTAATTTTTATTTATTTTAGTCTGATCTACGCAGAAGGAGCTCACAGTGTCTTGAGGTCTGGCAGCTGGTCTTTTGGGTTCTGATTTGAATAAATGTATAATTGGATCCCAGGTTGGTGCTAGCTTTCAACCATCTTCTCTATTGAAAGGACATTGTCCAAAGTCGCTTATGAATCAACAGAGATTTAACTTATACCATAATTCTTGGCTTATTTTATGCCCTTTATTCGAAATACTAGAATTTAACGGACACTTCATATTAAAAAGATAAAAAATAAATAGGCATTTTATTGATTTCGCGATGTTACTTGGATCCCCAAAAAATATTAAAATTCTACTTAAAGCGCTAGATCTATAAATCTTCCGTAATGCTAGAAAAAAGGTTAAGGAGCTTAATGCGCTGAAAGTAAACGGAAATAGCACAAACATTTTTTTTATTTAACCCTTTGTGTCAGTTGTCACTTGTCATGTTCGTCAGAGTGATAAGTAAATAGTGTTTTTTTTTTTTTACAGTATAGTCCGACAAATGAGCCAGTGGGTCCCCTGATGTTAAGTGATCTCCACCGCCCATGAACATCCACAATACTGAAAGTATCATGTATGCGTTGTCGGTCTTAAAGGACAGGAATAGGGATTAGGGAAGGGAAGAGGGAATCTGGGCCTCCGGCTATCTCACTTACCATACGAAACGCGACAGTAAACTGACACTTTACGTTGGTTTTCTGTGAGACAGTGGTACTACCCCGGTCGAGCCGGCCAATTCATGCTGTAGACAAATATGTCTACAGCGTGGCTCTACCACTTCCATAGTTCTGTGGTCATGTTTATTGTTTTTAAGTCATTTGTTTGTTCTTCAGTGGATCGTTTTTGTTGTGTTTTGAGTGTGTTTATCTTTTAAAACTATGTAGGTAAATAACAGTTATAATGTAGGTAGTTGCCTACATATAATGCTAAACTAAGATACTTTGATAAGGCAGGTAAAACCGTAAAAAAATATATTCGCTTCTTACTTCGTGAAATCGTTGTCATTGATAAAATTATGATACATATATACCTATTATTTTTGCTTTTTATTAGGTAATTATTCAATAGTTAGAACCTAAATGTCAAATAAAACCGAATTAGCTCTAATGTTGGTATTGTGCCACTGTATTGAAGGCATGTTGACATTAAGAATATAACCTAAAATAGAAAATATTTTTGTTAATAAATAAACTCTTAGAAGTGTCCGTTGTTTTAATCAACTTTTATGGATTTATAGATGTTCTTTCGAACCCGAAAGTATTTTTTCTAAGGCTGTTGGTTCTTAGGCGAACTTTGTATGGGCGCTGAGCAATGTCCTTTGGATGTTTTTTTAATTTCTATAGCCTCGCGTATCATCCTAGGTAGGCCTCAGTGTTATTTGGCAAGGATTTGTGGTTTGTCAAATGGAAGATAATGATTGGAGCCTTCTTCTGAATATTCAGCAACTGCAGACTTCACAGTTTTCACATTCATCAACAAACATCTTCATGTAGAACATAGTATTCATAAATTAATAGAAAAATACACCTACGCTGCTGCTTGCTGGGGGTAGGATTTTCATATCCGCCCGGATAGCGACCACCGTACACAGGGTGTAAAACCCGCCATAGTGGCACACGCAAGTGTGTCGCGTTCCGGGATCAGCCAGTGTACATCCGGTTTTTCTCGGGGGTCTAGAGTTGGGGTACAATGTTTGGCCATTTTGCGGCCTTCTGAGTACTCTGACAATAGATCCTCGACCGCTTCTTCACCTTCTTGCCCATGGCGTAGTGTGAAGGAGCAGGCCAGCATGATTGTGTTGAGTAGCGGGGAATAGATCGTCTCTCGCTACTCGATACTCTAATCGACCGCACTGCGCTTACCATCAGGTGCAATGCGGTCACTTTGCCGTGCTAGGATAAAAAAATACGCTTAGTTGGCTATCACGTTTACTAAGAAGACAAAAAAGAGTATTCCCAAAAGAGTTTATTTCACACGAATATCTACGAGTATATGGTTTTTAGACGTTTCTCAAATGGAAAAGGGACAAGAAGATATATTAAACGATCCATAAGATAGACAGCGTCCCTTGATAAAAGGCGTAGCAGATGTAGGCCACCTAAATCCTGTTACACAAAACTCCTACAGATTTTTATTAATGTCTGCCTCTAGTGCCAATTTATAATATTTACTATTGGTCGTTAATAATATATACAGCATGTTGTTGAAAGGTGGTACAAATAAAAAACAACGACAAATGATTGGTAAAGTCAAAAACTAAAAATATTTTTTTTTAATATTTCTTGACATTTTCATAGTACACCTTAATGTGACCTTCAAACGCGTGATAAAGTATTAGGGTATTTACTATTATTAGAAATACCGAAGGTATAACTGGCTATTTAGGAAACTAGTTGGGGGTAGTTAATAATGACAACCAAAGTGGGAGTAGTAAATGTTTAATATAAAACCGAGTGCCTTCCGCGCTCCGGTGTTCAGTTCAGTTGTTTTGTGAAGTAGACTAGGTGATAGCCAGGATATTCGTGGTTCGTTCGCGGGGTAGTAAGTGTATCAATGTGTACGAGTTCAATGGCCGCGTAGTTCAGCTTAAAGGGTAATGCTGGTAGATTAATTATAAAGAGAAGCCTTAAGTGAATCCTGACATGCGTGTGTGTTAATATTAAGCACTGAGATGTGTAACAGTGCCGTGTAAATCAATCAATAAATTATAAACATTGTATTTGTGCCTTTTAAATATCCATCTTGCATAGTTTTGTTGATGTTCCTAACAAAAGTGTCAATCGATCAGCTAAGGTCTCAACATGCTTAAATTGTACAGATTAATTGGTTGCTCTATTTCAGTGTCTTCAAGGATCATTAAACAAATATTTGATTTTTAATAAATCTCAAGTTCAAATTATACTAATAAGATGAGGGTTAGGTTTCAAGCCAAACAATATAATACCGTAATATTTTTTTTTATATTTCCAAAGCGGCATAGTAAATTTAAAACATAGAATATTGAATCTATTGGTTTGGCTTCGTTTAAATACATACATAGTAGAAAACTTCGAAAAAACTTTAGCAAACTTTATTATTATTAAAATATGTTTTATACATCGCCTGTAGATTTTAGGCAGTCTACTAAAATGCCGAATTGTGCACAGTAGTATAATTACTTTTCTAAGGCCTGCAACAATTCATAATCACGGTTTAATTCGTATTTATAAAACATTTTCACACATCAAATTACAGTTTTTCGTGGACTTTCATGCAGGTGTATTATTATTTCAACACATTTTCCATTTACTGCCTCGGTGGCGCAGTTGTAATTGCACATGCGTTTACGACTGCTATGCTGAGGTCTCGGGTTCGATCCCCGGGTCGGGTAAAGTGATGTTGGGTTTTTCTATCCAGAAATTCCCAGTATTAGCCCGGAGTCTGGAATCTGTGCCCGGTATGGCGATAGGCTCGCTCCCTATCACATCATGGGACCGAAATTTGGCGAAAAGTGGGTGTACTAGTTACACCTCTGCCTACCCAATTCGGGGATTACAGGCGTGAGTGTATATGTTATGTTATGTTATGTTATTTTCCATTTAGTATTTGAAATACCGTATTATGTATTGTGTCATTTACATTTTGAATTTATATGTATGCGTTAATTGCTTTGTGAACTTTATTCAATAAATACCAATGGCACTACGATAATTGGTCGAAAATTGTACACTGTTTTCGAAAATCGACCTTATGTTGCGTTCTGGAAAGTTCCGTATGCAGTGGCTCCTGTTCATGGACTAAGATTTAAGGTTTGGTATATATTTATGTGTTTTAGAAGTCTACGAGGTTCCTAAGGTGTACCGGGTGTTTAAATACTGGGTCATTAGACCATAGTGTCCCACAAAACGTTCCCAGAGGCTTAGTTACAAATTATCGGCGCCGCGAAAAGAAAAGGTTTCTTAATAGATATTTTCTCGCTTAGCGTGTCTACCGTGCGTGTATGTATAATGGCGAATGCTCCGAAGAATTGTTTGATCTTATCTCAACCTCTCCCTTCCACACCAGAACCAAGCGTACTGGCTTCCGGAGCCACAGCTACGAGGTGTCTACTACCCCGGCCCGAACCAAGAGGTTCGCAAATTCGTATTTTTACCGCACCATCAAGCTGTGTAACAGTTTGCTATCTACCGTGTTACTTCCTATGATCCTAGGTGTTTTGGGCGTAGTGTGAAGAAGCTTCACAGCAGGCCGGCATAGCGAGGAATAGATTGTCTATGGCTACTTGATACTCTAACAAGACGGCATTGTGCTTACCATCAGTGCTATGTTACTTTGCCGTGCCAGAATAAAAAAAATAGAAAGTGCCTACAACTTGTATAATTTTTTTTAAATAAATAAATAGGTGAAAAAATAAATAAATGCGAAAGTAACGGTTGGTGTGTTGGCGTGTTGTTGTTTACATGTTTGAAAGCAATACGTGTTACAATTTTTTTGCAAGATCATCCCTAAAGGTATCTAACTAATATTATAAATGTGAATGTTTGGATGGAGGGATGAATGTTTGTTACTCAATCACGCCAACACGGAAAAACGGATCTTGTGAAATTTGGCATAGAGATAGATTATAGTTTGGAATGCTGGAATAGCACACGTGGAACGACATGATTTTGTGCATAGTTTTAGTTGAGGAGTCTGAGAATGACATTACTTTTATCCCGGAAAATGCACGGTTCCTTTGGCATAGCATAATATTATAGAAAGATGTAGTAGCTTAAGATGTCCCCAAGGATACCCTTTCTCTCAAAAATAACTTGGACGCGGGCGAGCTGTGGGCAAAAGCTAGATTCTTATAAATTGTAAACAACCCGGGAATATTTACAGTATTAATAAATCTGTTATCTATTAAAACCTTAGAGTATTTAACACTGGAGACGCCATTGAGCGCTTACCCCGTATGACAAATGTAAGAGCACGGTGCTCATACACGTTCTATAAAACGAGTTGCGCTTCGTGATCCGCCACTTAAAAGTGACATCACGTGGGAATGGTGCTCCCTGAAAACGCGAGCCTGTAGCGGTATTAACATGTAAAAATAGATCTGACACATCAAACTTACAAAAATACAAAATTATTTTTCACCTGGACATATTTTTTTAAAGTAATATTATCATTAAAAGCAACAAAACATATAATCTCTAAAAATTATCATCGGGTAATAAATGTTGCCATGTTAAACTTTTAGCCACAGTAGTGCAAAATTTATTTGCATTCAATATCTTAAACGCAAGTTGTTTTTTTAATATTCATTTTTAACTAATGTTGCCCGCGGCTCCGCCCGCGTGTAGGTCTTGGAGCATTTTAACCTTCTATATTTTGCTATCCCATAAGAAGCGTGCATTTTTTCGAGTTAAAAGTGGTCTTTGTCATTTTCTGATCCCTAAACTGCCACTATGCAAAAAATCATGTCAATCCTTTGCTCTGTGAAAAACTAAACTATCCCATGGGAACTGTACATTTCTCCGGGATAAAAAGTAGCATATGTGCTTTTCCAGACTATAATCTATCTCTGTGCCAAATTTTCAGTAGATCCGTCCAGCCGTTGTAGCGTGATTGGATATCAAACAACCATGCATCCATCCAAACATACGCATTTATAATATTAGTAGGATTACTTTATTTATGCTTCTTAATTTATAATTTAAAAATATTAGGAGAGTTGACATATCGACTAAGTTTACAATTTCATAAACTTTATGCCAGTGTAGCATTTTGGGTGGTTTATGTGGTAACACTGTCGTTTATGCAAGACTCAAATAGTGTTGTAGATAACTTTATAAAGGTTATCGATAAAATTACTAATCCATCTGGACTGTCTTCTAAACACATACTTTTAATGTAAATAGTTCTAACACACTAGGAATGTCACAAAATATGACAAAACCAGAATAAAGTTTTTGTCAAAAAAAGTGATCCTAAAATTGTATCCGGTATATTTAAAAAATATTTAGGTATGAATTTTGGCGCCATTCATTTATTACGTAAGATGATGTAGGGGGGAAGTCGATCATGTCTTATTTTTTCTTACAAGGGGTGGGAGGGAGTCTTAATAGTTCTTACGTAAGATCACACAAATGCGCAAAGTTAGGATTATACTTTGAAAAAACGCGGGCCAAGCCTATAATTTTAAAAACAAGCAACATAGATTTTTTAAATTTTTTTTGTTAACCAGTATGACTTGCCTTTTCACCCGGTTCCGGCTTGACGTCGACTTTTGGGATACCCTGTATTCATGTCGAGATCTCAAGCCCTTTTTAAATGCTCTTCATAATAGATAGCCGTTAGCCGGCTACCACACCAAAACAGGCGATAATCGCTCTCAATGACATACAATAATTTCATTCACAGCATTTGCTAATCGCATTCGTTACCAGTAACACTGTATTTCTTGGCTCCGCTTATTTAATTTGAAATGTTATGGAATAACAGAACACTCCATTTTCTTACAAACTATATACCATTGGAAAGGTCGTGTTGTGTACTTTCCGGTGGTATATTTGCTGAGGTATAATCGGAATACCTCAAAACGAGTGAGTAATCAACATTTTAAAATAATTTGCAACGGCCGTCATTGTTGTGTTGCATGTGCTGACATACCTGAAAAACGCTACTCTACAATTAGTGTTGACCAAAAAAAATGGAAGTGTCACGGATGATGTGCAAAGCAACCAAAAACTGATAACAGTAATACACCTTTACGTCCCATTGACTCACCCGGGAAGTCGAGGAACAATAATGACTCGCTACCTTTTAATGACAATATTACGCATCGAAAAAAGCCACTGTTGATACTAGCGCAATTAGTGGAAGTTCCGGCTTAAACTCTTCCGCGTCAGTTATTACAAAGAAAGACGCTAGGGAAATAATAAGAGAAGAATTCAATGTCATGAAATTGGCTTTAGCACAGGAGCTTAACCAAACACTTAAGCAGATGGTGAGAACCGAATTTCAATCTCGAAAATCAATTCATAAAACAGGAAATAACTGCTTTGGATAATAATGTTTGTTTCTGAATGAAAATTATGAAACCACCAAATACGCCATCGCCAAATACCAAGACACACTGGGAGAGCTAAAGAAATAGAACGTTCAGTTAACATATACGTTACAGGATCTGCAAATCAGGCTTCAGGTTGCTGAGCAGCATAACCGTTCTAACAATCTTGAGATAGAGTGTGTCCCCGAGCACAAACAGTAAAACTTGCTATCTATAATTACTCAGCTGTCTAAGGTATCCTGCAACTTGAAAGAATCCGACATTCATCATTGCACTCGTGTGGTAAAAAGTAACAGAGACGACAAGAGACCTCGCTCAATCATTGTTAAATTGGCTTCGGGATACATTTTAGCGAAAACAATAAATTTTAATAAGGCAAATCCAAACGACAAGCTCAGTACTGCTCACATAGGCATTGGAGGTAATAAATCGCCGCTTTACATTGTTGAGCACCTTTCACATAAAAACAAATTACACGCAGCGGCTCGCCAGATCGTCAAAGAAAAAGAGTACAAATTCGTGTAGATTAAGCAAGGTCGTGTTTTCATTAGGAAAACCGAAGAAGACGAGTTTACTTATATAAGAAACCAAGAGACCAGAACCGACCTAAAACAATTCTCTGCCATATCCATACTAGCTGTTGCTCGCGGCTCCGCCCCCGTGGAGTTTATTTTCGGGAGCAGAAGTAACAATGCAAGGAGTTGTCTTCTGCACTGAGACACCTATAGCGATCGTCCTGAATCTCAGGTGTTGTGACTGTCTAGATGGCTAGACAGGCACAACTCCTAACTAAAACTTCTAGCACTCCTCATAATACCCCGGGATCATTCCGTAAGTGTCGAAGAAGGCCACCGCGGGGTTTTAGCTGGTAGTGTCCGGTTGGGTGTACATAAGTAGTAGGGACTCGGCCCAGCCGCAGCCCGGATAGCCATCATCCGGGCGAGGGGGTGCTGGGTCGTAAGACCGGCTAGTCCAGCATAACCGTTTTATTCTCATTCCGCTTCCCCCCGAAGCGGACGGCAGTAATAAAATGCTTTCCCCGCGACAAAAAAAAAGTGTTGTACCTGAAGCTTGAGATTACATTTAAAGAATACCTCATAAGTTAACTCCTCACTTCGCCCTTTAAGGGATGATTTGGTAAAAACGTTGAAACGCGTATTTCTTTATTTTTTACCTAAAGCCTAAATATGAATTTTCAGATCCCTAAGTTGAAGTATTACGGATTGCCCATACAAACTTTTAACCTCTATTTCACCCCTTTCAAGATATTTTTTTGAGACAAAAGATACCCTATGTCCTTCCCTAGGATATAATCTATCCCTCTACTGAATTTCATTAGGATTTGTTCACCCGTTTAGTCATGAAAAGGTAAGAAACAGACATACAAACAACAATATTAATTTTCTGCGGAGATATTTTAAAACTGTAATATCTCCTAAGATATTCATTGAAATCAAATGACGTAAAGGGCAACTTTGTTCAAAATTAAATACTTGTGATGAATAAAGTATTTATTTGGATAAGGATTAATACCATGTTTATAAAAACCCCTTTCCAAATAATACATTGTTTCAGAACAAATTCGATAACCATTAAAAAGGTTATAGTGAGCCAACCGAAATAGATAGACATATGCTATTGCGGTCTTTTTTTAGAACTTTTTAAGAGGAACAATTTCGTAGTACATGATTGTTATGTAACTTTAACCGTTAACGCAGCGTACGCAACGGAAGCTCTCAAAAGGAATCAATTTTCCCCGTTTTTGCAACATTTTTCATTGCTGCTCCACTCCTATTGGTGATAGCGTGATGTTATATACCCTATAGCGCTCCTCGATAAATGGGCTATCCAAAACTAAAAGATTTTTTCAATTCGAACCAGTAGTTCCTGAGATTAGCCCGTTCAAATAAACAAACAAACTCTTCAGCTTTATATAATAGTATAGATTAAATAAATTAAAGGCGTTTTTAAAAAAAAATCTAAAAAATAAAGTTTTTATTTTTGCTTATTTGGCTTGTATTTTTCTCAGTACTCATTACCTTTATTATCTTTACAGTATTTCGATTAAATTAGAAATATTAATTTACACTATTTTTAACTATACCTCTCTACTTCCGTCCCTTTTCACGAAATCACACCCAGAGATTGCAAGAAAGCGATAGAAAAGATGATACACATAAAAAAATATCTTAAAACATTTAATAAATTATAATTGTTTTATTTTATCTATCGATAGATAAGGACAAAGCTATCTATACTTCGTGTCGACATTGCTACGCTCTACTGTTTTTACACAGTTGTCAATATATGACACTGTAAATATATTTCACAACAAGATAAATTTGTAACTGTGTGCATAAATTTGCCAGTGTTGTATGAAATGGTGTCGTGTGCGTGCGTAGCGACGTGATTACATTTTGCATTTGTGTGCACATGTTAATTTGTAGTTGTACGAAGCCCCCCACCGACATTGCTGAATTTTTTGTTCAAGATTCGAGCGTAATGCCGTCTCCTTTTGGTTGCCTACTCTAAGATTAAAACCTTAGAGTATTTAACACTGGAGACGCCATTGAGCGCTTACCCCGTATGACAAATGTAAGAGCACGGTGCTCATACACGTTCTATAAAACGAGTTGCGCTTCGTGATCCGCCACTTAAAAAGTGACATCACGTGGGAATGGTGCTCCCTGAAAACGCGAGCCTGTAGCGGTATTAACATGTAAAAATAGATCTGACACATCAAACTTACAAAAATACAAAATTATTTTTCACCTGGACATATTTTTTTAAAGTAATATTATCATTAAAAGCAACAAAACATATAATCTCTAAAAATTATCATCGGGTAATAAATGTTGCCATGTTAAACTTTTAGCCACAGTAGTGCAAAATTTATTTGCATTCAATATCTTAAACGCAAGTTGTTTTTTTAATATTCATTTTTAACTAATGTTGCCCGCGGCTCCGCCCGCGTGTAGGTCTTGGAGCATTTTAACCTTCTATATTTTGCTATCCCATAAGAAGCGTGCATTTTTTCGAGTTAAAAGTGGTCTTTGTCATTTTCTGATCCCTAAACTGCCACTATGCAAAAAATCATGTCAATCCTTTGCTCTGTGAAAAACTAAACTATCCCATGGGAACTGTACATTTCTCCGGGATAAAAAGTAGCCTATGTGCTTTTCCAGACTATAATCTATCTCTGTGCCAAATTTTCAGTAGATCCGTCCAGCCGTTGTAGCGTGATTGGATATCAAACAACCATGCATCCATCCAAACATACGCATTTATAATATTAGTAGGATTACTTTATTTATGCTTCTTAATTTATAATTTAAAAATATTAGGAGAGTTGACATATCGACTAAGTTTACAATTTCATAAACTTTATGCCAGTGTAGCATTTTGGGTGGTTTATGTGGTAACACTGTCGTTTATGCAAGACTCAAATAGTGTTGTAGATAACTTTATAAAGGTTATCGATAAAATTACTAATCCATCTGGACTGTCTTCTAAACACATACTTTTAATGTAAATAGTTCTAACACACTAGGAATGTCACAAAATATGACAAAACCAGAATAAAGTTTTTGTCAAAAAAAGTGATCCTAAAATTGTATCCGGTATATTTAAAAAATATTTAGGTATGAATTTTGGCGCCATTCATTTATTACGTAAGATGATGTAGGGGGGAAGTCGATCATGTCTTATTTTTTCTTACAAGGGGTGGGAGGGAGTCTTAATAGTTCTTACGTAAGATCACACAAATGCGCAAAGTTAGGATTATACTTTGAAAAAACGCGGGCCAAGCCTATAATTTTAAAAACAAGCAACTTAGATTTTTTAAATTTTTTTTGTTAACCAGTATGACTTGCCTTTTCACCCGGTTCCGGCTTGACGTCGACTTTTGGGATACCCTGTATTCATGTCGAGATCTCAAGCCCTTTTTAAATGCTCTTCATAATAGATAGCCGTTAGCCGGCTACCACACCAAAACAGGCGATAATCGCTCTCAATGACATACAATAATTTCATTCACAGCATTTGCTAATCGCATTCGTTACCAGTAACACTGTATTTCTTGGCTCCGCTTATTTAATTTGAAATGTTATGGAATAACAGAACACTCCATTTTCTTACAAACTATATACCATTGGAAAGGTCGTGTTGTGTACTTTCCGGTGGTATATTTGCTGAGGTATAATCGGAATACCTCAAAACGAGTGAGTAATCAACATTTTAAAATAATTTGCAACGGCCGTCATTGTTGTGTTGCATGTGCTGACATACCTGAAAAACGCTACTCTACAATTAGTGTTGACCAAAAAAAATGGAAGTGTCACGGATGATGTGCAAAGCAACCAAAAACTGATAACAGTAATACACCTTTACGTCCCATTGACTCACCCGGGAAGTCGAGGAACAATAATGACTCGCTACCTTTTAATGACAATATTACGCATCGAAAAAAGCCACTGTTGATACTAGCGCAATTAGTGGAAGTTCCGGCTTAAACTCTTCCGCGTCAGTTATTACAAAGAAAGACGCTAGGGAAATAATAAGAGAAGAATTCAATGTCATGAAATTGGCTTTAGCACAGGAGCTTAACCAAACACTTAAGCAGATGGTGAGAACCGAATTTCAATCTCGAAAATCAATTCATAAAACAGGAAATAACTGCTTTGGATAATAATGTTTGTTTCTGAATGAAAATTATGAAACCACCAAATACGCCATCGCCAAATACCAAGACACACTGGGAGAGCTAAAGAAATAGAACGTTCAGTTAACATATACGTTACAGGATCTGCAAATCAGGCTTCAGGTTGCTGAGCAGCATAACCGTTCTAACAATCTTGAGATAGAGTGTGTCCCCGAGCACAAACAGTAAAACTTGCTATCTATAATTACTCAGCTGTCTAAGGTATCCTGCAACTTGAAAGAATCCGACATTCATCATTGCACTCGTGTGGTAAAAAGTAACAGAGACGACAAGAGACCTCGCTCAATCATTGTTAAATTGGCTTCGGGATACATTTTAGCGAAAACAATAAATTTTAATAAGGCAAATCCAAACGACAAGCTCAGTACTGCTCACATAGGCATTGGAGGTAATAAATCGCCGCTTTACATTGTTGAGCACCTTTCACATAAAAACAAATTACACGCAGCGGCTCGCCAGATCGTCAAAGAAAAAGAGTACAAATTCGTGTAGATTAAGCAAGGTCGTGTTTTCATTAGGAAAACCGAAGAAGACGAGTTTACTTATATAAGAAACCAAGAGACCAGAACCGACCTAAAACAATTCTCTGCCATATCCATACTAGCTGTTGCTCGCGGCTCCGCCCCCGTGGAGTTTATTTTCGGGAGCAGAAGTAACAATGCAAGGAGTTGTCTTCTGCACTGAGACACCTATAGCGATCGTCCTGAATCTCAGGTGTTGTGACTGTCTAGATGGCTAGACAGGCACAACTCCTAACTAAAACTTCTAGCACTCCTCATAATACCCCGGGATCATTCCGTAAGTGTCGAAGAAGGCCACCGCGGGGTTTTAGCTGGTAGTGTCCGGTTGGGTGTACATAAGTAGTAGGGACTCGGCCCAGCCGCAGCCCGGATAGCCATCATCCGGGCGAGGGGGTGCTGGGTCGTAAGACCGGCTAGTCCAGCATAACCGTTTTATTCTCATTCCGCTTCCCCCCGAAGCGGACGGCAGTAATAAAATGCTTTCCCCGCGACAAAAAAAAAGTGTTGTACCTGAAGCTTGAGATTACATTTAAAGAATACCTCATAAGTTAACTCCTCACTTCGCCCTTTAAGGGATGATTTGGTAAAAACGTTGAAACGCGTATTTCTTTATTTTTTACCTAAAGCCTAAATATGAATTTTCAGATCCCTAAGTTGAAGTATTACGGATTGCCCATACAAACTTTTAACCTCTATTTCACCCCTTTCAAGATATTTTTTTGAGACAAAAGATACCCTATGTCCTTCCCTAGGATATAATCTATCCCTCTACTGAATTTCATTAGGATTTGTTCACCCGTTTAGTCATGAAAAGGTAAGAAACAGACATACAAACAACAATATTAATTTTCTGCGGAGATATTTTAAAACTGTAATATCTCCTAAGATATTCATTGAAATCAAATGACGTAAAGGGCAACTTTGTTCAAAATTAAATACTTGTGATGAATAAAGTATTTATTTGGATAAGGATTAATACCATGTTTATAAAAACCCCTTTCCAAATAATACATTGTTTCAGAACAAATTCGATAACCATTAAAAAGGTTATAGTGAGCCAACCGAAATAGATAGACATATGCTATTGCGGTCTTTTTTTAGAACTTTTTAAGAGGAACAATTTCGTCGTACATGATTGTTATGTAACTTTAACCGTTAACGCAGCGTACGCAACGGAAGCTCTCAAAAGGAATCAATTTTCCCCGTTTTTGCAACATTTTTCATTGCTGCTCCACTCCTATTGGTGATAGCGTGATGTTATATACCCTATAGCGCTCCTCGATAAATGGGCTATCCAAAACTAAAAGATTTTTTCAATTCGAACCAGTAGTTCCTGAGATTAGCCCGTTCAAATAAACAAACAAACTCTTCAGCTTTATATAATAGTATAGATTAAATAAATTAAAGGCGTTTTTAAAAAAAAATCTAAAAAATAAAGTTTTTATTTTTGCTTATTTGGCTTGTATTTTTCTCAGTACTCATTACCTTTATTATCTTTACAGTATTTCGATTAAATTAGAAATATTAATTTACACTATTTTTAACTATACCTCTCTACTTCCGTCCCTTTTCACGAAATCACACCCAGAGATTGCAAGAAAGCGATAGAAAAGATGATACACATAAAAAAATATCTTAAAACATTTAATAAATTATAATTGTTTTATTTTATCTATCGATAGATAAGGACAAAGCTATCTATACTTCGTGTCGACATTGCTACGCTCTACTGTTTTTACACAGTTGTCAATATATGACACTGTAAATATATTTCACAACAAGATAAATTTGTAACTGTGTGCATAAATTTGCCAGTGTTGTATGAAATGGTGTCGTGTGCGTGCGTAGCGACGTGATTACATTTTGCATTTGTGTGCACATGTTAATTTGTAGTTGTACGAAGCCCCCCACCGACATTGCTGAATTTTTTGTTCAAGATTCGAGCGTAATGCCGTCTCCTTTTGGTTGCCTACTCTAAGATTAAAACCTTAGAGTATTTAACACTGGAGACGCCATTGAGCGCTTACCCCGTATGACAAATGTAAGAGCACGGTGCTCATACACGTTCTATAAAACGAGTTGCGCTTCGTGATCCGCCACTTAAAAAGTGACATCACGTGGGAATGGTGCTCCCTGAAAACGCGAGCCTGTAGCGGTATTAACATGTAAAAATAGATCTGACACATCAAACTTACAAAAATACAAAATTATTTTTCACCTGGACATATTTTTTTAAAGTAATATTATCATTAAAAGCAACAAAACATATAATCTCTAAAAATTATCATCGGGTAATAAATGTTGCCATGTTAAACTTTTAGCCACAGTAGTGCAAAATTTATTTGCATTCAATATCTTAAACGCAAGTTGTTTTTTTAATATTCATTTTTAACTAATGTTGCCCGCGGCTCCGCCCGCGTGTAGGTCTTGGAGCATTTTAACCTTCTATATTTTGCTATCCCATAAGAAGCGTGCATTTTTTCGAGTTAAAAGTGGTCTTTGTCATTTTCTGATCCCTAAACTGCCACTATGCAAAAAATCATGTCAATCCTTTGCTCTGTGAAAAACTAAACTATCCCATGGGAACTGTACATTTCTCCGGGATAAAAAGTAGCCTATGTGCTTTTCCAGACTATAATCTATCTCTGTGCCAAATTTTCAGTAGATCCGTCCAGCCGTTGTAGCGTGATTGGATATCAAACAACCATGCATCCATCCAAACATACGCATTTATAATATTAGTAGGATTACTTTATTTATGCTTCTTAATTTATAATTTAAAAATATTAGGAGAGTTGACATATCGACTAAGTTTACAATTTCATAAACTTTATGCCAGTGTAGCATTTTGGGTGGTTTATGTGGTAACACTGTCGTTTATGCAAGACTCGAATAGTGTTGTAGATAACTTTATAAAGGTTATCGATAAAATTACTAATCCATCTGGACTGTCTTCTAAACACATACTTTTAATGTAAATAGTTCTAACACACTAGGAATGTCACAAAATATGACAAAACCAGAATAAAGTTTTTGTCAAAAAAAGTGATCCTAAAATTGTATCCGGTATATTTAAAAAATATTTAGGTATGAATTTTGGCGCCATTCATTTATTACGTAAGATGATGTAGGGGGGAAGTCGATCATGTCTTATTTTTTCTTACAAGGGGTGGGAGGGAGTCTTAATAGTTCTTACGTAAGATCACACAAATGCGCAAAGTTAGGATTATACTTTGAAAAAACGCGGGCCAAGCCTATAATTTTAAAAACAAGCAACTTAGATTTTTTAAATTTTTTTTGTTAACCAGTATGACTTGCCTTTTCACCCGGTTCCGGCTTGACGTCGACTTTTGGGATACCCTGTATTCATGTCGAGATCTCAAGCCCTTTTTAAATGCTCTTCATAATAGATAGCCGTTAGCCGGCTACCACACCAAAACAGGCGATAATCGCTCTCAATGACATACAATAATTTCATTCACAGCATTTGCTAATCGCATTCGTTACCAGTAACACTGTATTTCTTGGCTCCGCTTATTTAATTTGAAATGTTATGGAATAACAGAACACTCCATTTTCTTACAAACTATATACCATTGGAAAGGTCGTGTTGTGTACTTTCCGGTGGTATATTTGCTGAGGTATAATCGGAATACCTCAAAACGAGTGAGTAATCAACATTTTAAAATAATTTGCAACGGCCGTCATTGTTGTGTTGCATGTGCTGACATACCTGAAAAACGCTACTCTACAATTAGTGTTGACCAAAAAAAATGGAAGTGTCACGGATGATGTGCAAAGCAACCAAAAACTGATAACAGTAATACACCTTTACGTCCCATTGACTCACCCGGGAAGTCGAGGAACAATAATGACTCGCTACCTTTTAATGACAATATTACGCATCGAAAAAAGCCACTGTTGATACTAGCGCAATTAGTGGAAGTTCCGGCTTAAACTCTTCCGCGTCAGTTATTACAAAGAAAGACGCTAGGGAAATAATAAGAGAAGAATTCAATGTCATGAAATTGGCTTTAGCACAGGAGCTTAACCAAACACTTAAGCAGATGGTGAGAACCGAATTTCAATCTCGAAAATCAATTCATAAAACAGGAAATAACTGCTTTGGATAATAATGTTTGTTTCTGAATGAAAATTATGAAACCACCAAATACGCCATCGCCAAATACCAAGACACACTGGGAGAGCTAAAGAAATAGAACGTTCAGTTAACATATACGTTACAGGATCTGCAAATCAGGCTTCAGGTTGCTGAGCAGCATAACCGTTCTAACAATCTTGAGATAGAGTGTGTCCCCGAGCACAAACAGTAAAACTTGCTATCTATAATTACTCAGCTGTCTAAGGTATCCTGCAACTTGAAAGAATCCGACATTCATCATTGCACTCGTGTGGTAAAAAGTAACAGAGACGACAAGAGACCTCGCTCAATCATTGTTAAATTGGCTTCGGGATACATTTTAGCGAAAACAATAAATTTTAATAAGGCAAATCCAAACGACAAGCTCAGTACTGCTCACATAGGCATTGGAGGTAATAAATCGCCGCTTTACATTGTTGAGCACCTTTCACATAAAAACAAATTACACGCAGCGGCTCGCCAGATCGTCAAAGAAAAAGAGTACAAATTCGTGTAGATTAAGCAAGGTCGTGTTTTCATTAGGAAAACCGAAGAAGACGAGTTTACTTATATAAGAAACCAAGAGACCAGAACCGACCTAAAACAATTCTCTGCCATATCCATACTAGCTGTTGCTCGCGGCTCCGCCCCCGTGGAGTTTATTTTCGGGAGCAGAAGTAACAATGCAAGGAGTTGTCTTCTGCACTGAGACACCTATAGCGATCGTCCTGAATCTCAGGTGTTGTGACTGTCTAGATGGCTAGACAGGCACAACTCCTAACTAAAACTTCTAGCACTCCTCATAATACCCCGGGATCATTCCGTAAGTGTCGAAGAAGGCCACCGCGGGGTTTTAGCTGGTAGTGTCCGGTTGGGTGTACATAAGTAGTAGGGACTCGGCCCAGCCGCAGCCCGGATAGCCATCATCCGGGCGAGGGGGTGCTGGGTCGTAAGACCGGCTAGTCCAGCATAACCGTTTTATTCTCATTCCGCTTCCCCCCGAAGCGGACGGCAGTAATAAAATGCTTTCCCCGCGACAAAAAAAAAGTGTTGTACCTGAAGCTTGAGATTACATTTAAAGAATACCTCATAAGTTAACTCCTCACTTCGCCCTTTAAGGGATGATTTGGTAAAAACGTTGAAACGCGTATTTCTTTATTTTTTACCTAAAGCCTAAATATGAATTTTCAGATCCCTAAGTTGAAGTATTACGGATTGCCCATACAAACTTTTAACCTCTATTTCACCCCTTTCAAGATATTTTTTTGAGACAAAAGATACCCTATGTCCTTCCCTAGGATATAATCTATCCCTCTACTGAATTTCATTAGGATTTGTTCACCCGTTTAGTCATGAAAAGGTAAGAAACAGACATACAAACAACAATATTAATTTTCTGCGGAGATATTTTAAAACTGTAATATCTCCTAAGATATTCATTGAAATCAAATGACGTAAAGGGCAACTTTGTTCAAAATTAAATACTTGTGATGAATAAAGTATTTATTTGGATAAGGATTAATACCATGTTTATAAAAACCCCTTTCCAAATAATACATTGTTTCAGAACAAATTCGATAACCATTAAAAAGGTTATAGTGAGCCAACCGAAATAGATAGACATATGCTATTGCGGTCTTTTTTTAGAACTTTTTAAGAGGAACAATTTCGTCGTACATGATTGTTATGTAACTTTAACCGTTAACGCAGCGTACGCAACGGAAGCTCTCAAAAGGAATCAATTTTCCCCGTTTTTGCAACATTTTTCATTGCTGCTCCACTCCTATTGGTGATAGCGTGATGTTATATACCCTATAGCGCTCCTCGATAAATGGGCTATCCAAAACTAAAAGATTTTTTCAATTCGAACCAGTAGTTCCTGAGATTAGCCCGTTCAAATAAACAAACAAACTCTTCAGCTTTATATAATAGTATAGATTAAATAAATTAAAGGCGTTTTTAAAAAAAAATCTAAAAAATAAAGTTTTTATTTTTGCTTATTTGGCTTGTATTTTTCTCAGTACTCATTACCTTTATTATCTTTACAGTATTTCGATTAAATTAGAAATATTAATTTACACTATTTTTAACTATACCTCTCTACTTCCGTCCCTTTTCACGAAATCACACCCAGAGATTGCAAGAAAGCGATAGAAAAGATGATACACATAAAAAAATATCTTAAAACATTTAATAAATTATAATTGTTTTATTTTATCTATCGATAGATAAGGACAAAGCTATCTATACTTCGTGTCGACATTGCTACGCTCTACTGTTTTTACACAGTTGTCAATATATGACACTGTAAATATATTTCACAACAAGATAAATTTGTAACTGTGTGCATAAATTTGCCAGTGTTGTATGAAATGGTGTCGTGTGCGTGCGTAGCGACGTGATTACATTTTGCATTTGTGTGCACATGTTAATTTGTAGTTGTACGAAGCCCCCCACCGACATTGCTGAATTTTTTGTTCAAGATTCGAGCGTAATGCCGTCTCCTTTTGGTTGCCTACTCTAAGATTAAAACACATGAAATTTTGTCTGACCGTGCATTATGGGTAGGCATCGATTTTATTTTTATCTTGTTGAGAACTTGTTACGAAGTATAAATTGATTTTTCTGCGTGGGGAGCACTTCTATTTAGGGTCTATATTGAATCATAGATTACTTTTGTGACAACTTAAGTCCAACTCAATACTCATCTAAGCATTTAAATCTATGAAATATTCATATTCATATTCAGCAATTCTATACTAATAAACATGATTAGACATTCATATAATTTACAGTTTTATGTCTCTTTTGTACGATGTGCTTTGTGTCTCTTGTTTTATATTATTAATAACTCAATTTTTTCTATAAACTGAGAATCCGTGCAGCTTAAGAGACCAAATATGTAGTTCAAATTACTACTTGGGCCTTTTATAACTATTTTATGATTTAATGATGATAAAATAGATTTTGTGATATATTCATACTAAAATTAATTGGTATGTTATCCTTCTGGATAGCGACTATATAAGATACAATCTTTAACGATTAGACTCCACTTTAATATCCTATTTCATTTTCAGCCACCCAAATTAAAACCATGGCTTGATAAATCCTTATACAACTACAGTGAACCCTACGAAAACAAGTGTTCAACTGCTCGGAATGAAGATTGTCTTTATCTCTCAATTTACAAGCCCATAAGCCCTAAACGTAATTTTCCCATCCTAGTATGGATTCACGAGCACTCGCGGTCGCACGAGCCTGATTTCCTTATCGACGAAGACGTCATTGTCATTGCGGTTTCATTTAGAACAGGGATATTTGGTTTCTTAAACACCGGAGATGACTTTGCCCGAGGTTATATTGGAGCAAAGGACATGCTCGCGGCGCTAAGATGGATAAGAGATAACATATCTTACTTTAGTGGAGGCTCAGTGGCTCAGTGGCTCAGTGGCGCATCTTGGGAGAGGCCTACGTCCAACGGTGGACTGACACTAATAATAATAATAATAATAAAATCTTTATTTCACATAAATACAATTGAACAAACACAACTATAACAATACAATTAGAGAGTACAAATCATTATGCAAAACGTGTTGTTGAACACGCGGTATCCAAAAAAGATTTAACTTGAGTATGGACACCGATTGCTCACATCAGGAAAAATATGGTCGTTAAAATTATTCTTGTTTATTTGTTAATGACACTGGCTGATGATGATGATGATGACTTTAGTGGAAACGAGAATGGAGTAACCGTTATCGGTTCGGGCGAAGCTGCTAGTTCAGTGGCTTCGTTTTTACTTACACCCACCGCAGAAGATTTATATACAAGACTAATCATTCAGGGTGATAGTGCCCTGTCGCCGACACACTACAAAAGTTACATCTTCGAAATATCAAACAAGTTATACTGGAACCTCAATGGTCCGTTCAACAAATTCAATAGAACCGAATTATACGAAGTTTTAACAAATTCATCTACGAACAGATTGTCTTCAGCCTCGATGAATCTATTTGACAGTACCGAAGTGAGAGACGATCAAAGGTTAATTACAACCTTCGCACCAACCGTCGAACAAACGAGCAAAGCTTTTATGAATAAATTACCATTGGATGTATATAAACGGAAACTTTGCAACAATAATGCCGCAGTTTTGATAGGATATACCAACTTATATTTGCTCCACAAATTGTCAGGGTTCGTACATAACAGGAGACTTCTGAAGTATTTAAATTATAATTTTCAATATCTGTTACCGTTTGAGGAAGGATGTATACAGGTCAAAAAGGTATAGAGAGATTCGACGGAAAATTATAGATTTCTATTTCGTTAATGGGACTATTGGGGAACGTAGTTTAAGAAGATATGCGAAATACGTATCCGATCAAGTTATATATCCCATAATTCATCTTGAAACAAGGTATATTTATACAGATTTTCGCGTCGTGGCCAATTGAATGCGGTCTGGCAGTCGTCACTGAGAGATCTGAATTTGTCAGTCGCCACTGCGGGCGATGAAATCTGCTATCAATTCAGATGTAAAACGTTTGACGTGTACGAGAATGACAACGGTGGGAATGATAAATTGTTCGTGAAGAAAGTGGCGCGGCTGTGGTCCAACTTTGCCAAGTTTGGGTACGATTGATGTATTTTTAAATTGTTTGTTATGGTTGTATGGAATATGGATCGTAGCATTAATCATGTAAAGATTCTTATTGAAATTTATTTTAATTTTATGTTTTAGACGGAATTTTTCCATCATGCTACTTTGAGTTAATCAATTTTACGGATTCTATCGCGGTATCTTTAACTTTTTTAGTCCCGACGTTTCGAAAGCCGGACAGCCTTCATCGTCACGGGGAGGACTGAGTGTCTGTGATTTATTTCAATGTTTAATATTCGCGTAAACATAAGAAACCATTGTCATGCTACTTATAAACTCACGAAGGCTTAAGAAATATACAATATTTTCATTAAAAATATTACAATTTTGTTCAATATAAAGAAAAATGTTTTACCTCAATAGGTACTGATAATTCAGCTTTCTTTAATAGTTAACTAAGTGAACTAGACTTATTATTCTATGCTAGACGCTAAGTCACTTTATAATAAGTGCTTTCTCCAAGTTTGTTGGTTAGTTTTTAAGTTATTCAAAGGCGTACACTATAAGCTTGGCTAAATACATTACGTTGCAGCCATACGACGTTGGAAATCGTACACTGAAGTAGAATAGTAATGAACATGTATTATATATTAAATTTATCATTGTTTCAAGACAGCTTAAGAATTTAGCTTTGTTCTGATATGATAATATAATAAACATATACATGCATGTATACACGCATACACACATGTACACAAACATACACACAACACACGTAATAACATACACAGATACACATAAACTTCAAACTACAATAGAATCCGTTAAAATTTGGTAAGGTTAGATTAGGAGCTAATTTTGTTTTCCATTTATGAAAGTGTTCTTATTATGTTGTAATTATTAACGTTTATTCTCCTGTATAATGAGGTAATTAAATTTAATTCCAATCAAGTAACGTCTATGAAATCTTGATTGAAAGGCTTAAGGCAAAATTTATCAAAATACAAAATTGAATTCTCTAATTCTGCGAAATTGTTCTTTATCATTGAAAAGATTAAGTAATGAAAGTTCGTTTCAAACGGTAAATTGCAAGTGTATTATCGTAATAGGATTATAAGACGTTTCAAACAATTCGTTCGTTAGCAAAGTATTACTATGAATTTCTGAATATTATATTTACGTCATTGATTTCCCTTTGATGAATTCCAGGGATCCAACGCCGAGTAACGACCAACTTTTGGAACCTTCGGATGGTGATCATACACTGGTCACGCACGTCTGGCTTTCGACCCCATTTATAATCAGTATTATGGGTTTTTTATAACCAATCTTAATGGATAGTCCATTGAATTACATCCATTACCTTTCGTATGACTCGTGTCAGGGTATTTCATAGACATTACGAGCGCGTTAAGTAAAAAGTAATTTTTTAATCAACGGACTTGTAATTAAGTTACATCTGGATGTTGCGC
Source organism: Laothoe populi (assembly GCA_905220505.1). NCBI lineage: Eukaryota > Metazoa > Arthropoda > Insecta > Lepidoptera > Sphingidae > Laothoe > Laothoe populi. The sequence goes on from HG992165.1 coordinate 5,282,837, forward strand.
TTTTTAATGCGAACGCTAATTTAATTGAGTTTTCTCTACTTTTAAGGTTTTTAGTAGTTTTTAAAAAACGTAGTATTAGTTTTATGAATTAGATATAAGTGATTTTGATTTATGATAATTGGTAAGACTATAGAAATCTCTTTACGACTTTATGAGATGTAAATTAAACTACTTTGAAGTCTAGGTAAATTACCATAGCATTACCATGTATGGCATGTCATGCCTGTATCTCCAAATGGGTGGACAGAGGGCTAACTAATGAAGTTTGTTTTCCGTGTCTATTTAACAATGAAAGGCGTGAGGAGTATAAATATTTCCAAAATATATTAGCGCGTTCAAAATCCATTAAAAGCACATAATAAATTGCGTTGGCAGTAGTTAAGGATCAATGGACGTCAAATTTCCATTTCCCAGCCCATTGTCGCCTATAGGCACGGTTTGTGTGACCCATATAAAATGGTACCGAAGGAAAAAAAAAAAAAAAATCATAACATTACATAAATCATACATATTCTCGAAGGGACTAATATGACAAATGTTTTCATGAAACTAAATTTGGAGAGTATAATCAAATAAATATATTTAAATGATAACTTTTCTTCTGTTTTTATCTCCGATGATTACCTGTAAAAGTTGCCCTGAGCGATAAGACCGCCAATTTAACTATTTATTTATTTTTATGTATTATATCTGTATTATAATAATAATAATAATACTAGCCCTGTATTAAACATTGTCCCACTGCTGGGCACGGGCCTCCTCTACTAATGAGAGGGGTTAGGCCTTAGTCCACCACGCTGGCCTAATGCGGGTTGGTGGACTTCACATACCTTCGAAATTCTTATAAGAATTCTCAGGTATGCAGGTTTCCTCACGATATTTTCCTTCACCGTTAAAGCAAGCGATAATTAACATTTTAATACACACATAACTTTAGAAAAGTCAGAGGTGTATGCCACTTGGGTTTCGAACCTACGACTTTCGTCTTGACAGTCCGTACCGCAACCAACTAGGCTATCGCTGCTATTATATCTGTATTAATTAGCGTAATAAAGATTGATGATTAAATAACTATATAGTTGTGGTTTTATTTATTAGAAAATAGTCATTACGATGATCAATTTGGTTGTGATTAATGGTAGTGGCTTTAATATTATAACAATAATTATCATTTACTACCTAAAATAAGGTGCAAAACACCAGTAGGACTGATTATGAATATTGTTAATTGAAGCACTTTTATTTCTTATTTATTTATATTCGGCATCGTCCGTGGCGCAGCGGGCGAGTAGCCGGCTGTGAAACGAGAGGCAGTGGGTCCGATTCCCACACTGAAATAAATTATTGTGTAACAGACAGATATTTGTTTTAGGTCTGGGTGTTTTGGGAGCGTAGTCCCTCGTAGTTCTTGATTCCCACGACAGAAGACTCGCCTCTTAGTATGGGGTCAGGACTATGTGTGTAACTATTGGGTGTTATTTATTATTTTATTTATATAAATCGTATAAAGGCGGCTTTATGCCGAAGGCATTCTCTCCCAGTCAACCTTAAGATGGTGCAAGGTGCAACGGTAGGTGCATAAACAAAATACAAAAAGCATTAAAAACGAATCAGGATGGATATACATAAATATACACACATTTATTGTATTTCGTACATGGGATGCACCGTCATGCTATTTCTCCAGAAGAGCTGGACATAGTGTGGTAAATTAAAATGCAGTTTTTAGGAAACAAACGATTTCTTTGGTATTTTTATACTTCGTAGTTTAATACGAAAATATTAATCATTTAACTTCGCACATGCTCCCAACAGTCACAACTTGAAATAATAGTGCTTATTACACAAAATATTACTTAATTTACCCGAAGTACAGTCGCAGCCACATTCAATTATCACAAGAAAACTCATTACAGCCACAGACGGGAGCATAATGGCACAGATTCAGCGAGTTTGTACCAGACCAACCATTGTTGTTATAAAATGACACTTTATCGCACTCGACTGCAAGCTGTCACTTGTTATGGGAACTACTTATGTCTTGAAGTTGGTCTCAATTTAAATACATTAAAATCTATGCGAATTCATTAGAATCAATTGTCGATACTATAGTTTTATTTTATTTTTAATGAAAAAACATAACATAACAATCATACACTTATTATTTGAGTATGAGTATTGAGTATTTATTTAGCAGCGATAGCCTAGTTGGTTGCGGTACGAACTGCCAAGTCGAAAGTCGTATGTTCGAAATCCAAGTGGCATACACCTCTGACTTTTCTAAAATTATGTGTGTATTAAATGTTAATTATCGCTTGCTTTAACGGTGAAGGAAAACATCGTGAGGAAACCTGCATATCTGAGAATTCTTATACGAATTTCGAAGATATGTGAAGTCTACCAATCCGCATTAGGCCAGCGTGGTGGACTAAGAACCCCTCTCATTAGTAGAGGAGGCCCGTGCCCAGCAGTGGGACGATGTTTAATACAGGGCTAGTATTATTATTTTATTGAGTATTTAGAATAAAGATTAACGAAAGTGTTTCGTTGAACTCTGCTGCTTAAATAAAGATTTAACTTGTGCAATGAGCATCAGGGAGCATTTCGTAACATTGCCTTTATATTACCTTTGTACGAAACAAAATAAAGTATAGACAGTGCGATTGTTAGATGTATCATTGGGCAGTGTTAAGATCATTGGTCATATACTTAATTCCCTCTAGTTTGGAGGATATTGTATACTGTCACACCCAGTCAGCTAATGGACCATTAGCTCATCCTAATAAAGGTTTGACATTGTTATATTCAGTGAGTTAAAGCTCCGTTAGCGTCAATAATATTTTTGTAAAATACTCTGAATTTTACAGTGAAATTACGGGTTTCTTTTAACACATAACTAATTACCGTTTCACGAGTACTACCCACTATGTTTCCTTAAATGTATCATCAAGTAACGATTACATTTTTACTATGAGAGTAGTTACCGAAGCTATTTAATGATCTAAAGGTTTTTTATGTTTACGCGATTATATATATATTTAAAAAAATGGAAAAGACTGGAAATTAAAAATCAAATATGTCTATATTTTTTTTTCTTAGGCAAATTTTACGAAACTAGTGCTAGAAACTGAAGGTTAGCAGTTCGATTTCGATGATTTAAAAAAAATATTAATTCTTAAAAGTACACCAACTTCAATAAAAGACAAATTATGCGTCCCTATAAAATTTGAGAGTTGCCCTCAATTTTTCTGAGATCCCATCATCAGATTCTGACATAGTGCCAATGGGACCACTTGGGAAGTATACCCTTTTATACAATTTTTTTTTTCTAGAATCGGTATTAAAAAACCTTTCGACGAATTGGGAACCTCCTCCTTTTTTTGAAGTCTGATAAAAAATGTGAGGCTTTGTTTTTTCATGATTGGAATTTGTTCGAAATAACTACTCTATATAAAGGTTGATGTATTGCTTCTTGTTAATGGGGTCACACTAAGTATTAATATTTTGAAAGCGGTTAGTTGTCGGACCGCCTTCCACACATTGATCAAAGGGGCATGTGGCGCGAACGTCTGACCTCAGGGTTGGTACACATTATTTTATTTTCTTTTACAGCCTCCATGACGAGTAGCCGGCTGTGAAACGAGATGCCGTGGGTTCGATTCCCACACCGGGACAAATGTTTGTGTGACAGACAGATATTTGTGTCGGGCCTGGGTGTTCTGTAGTGCGTCACTCGTAGCCCCTGATACCCACAACACAAGACCCGTATCTTAGTGTGGGGTTGGAGCTATGTGTGTGACTGTTGGGTGTTATTTATTTTATATTTCTTGGTCCGAAGTGTCGTTAAATTTACTTAATTTGGAAAATGTTTCAATTATTGGCGCAATCATAGTAACTAAAAGTTCGTAGTGTCTTCATGCTCCTTAGTTTTTGTTAAGTTAGTCAATGAATTATGGTCGATTTAAAACAAAAAATGACAAATGTAACCACTTAGTTATTACATCTCGGAACATTTGTTTATTTACGTAAAACAAAGCAGCGTTAGCCCAGGTGGTAGTAAACGTTCGATACGAAAGTCGTAGGTTCGACACCAGTCCAAATAGCTACACTTCTGACTTTACTGAGTTTACGTGTGTAGTCACCGTAAATTATCGCTTGCTTTAACGGCGAAGAAAAACATAAACCTGCATACCTGAGAATTCTCACAAGAATTTGGAAGGTAAGTGAAAACACATTAGGCCCGCGTGGTGGACTAAGGCCTAACCCCTCTCATTAAAGTAAAGGAGGCTCGTGCTAAGCAGGGAAACAAGTTCAATACAGGGCTGGTATTATTAAAAGTTTTGTACATTGCTGTACTATATAACTGAATTGTCTGCCACCACATATGTTACGGCCACAATAGCCAGTAGATAAACACAGGATCTAATTAACTCTCCATAATAGGTATTAAACGATGATGGATGTTGAGTCAAGTGGCAGCCCTGCCTGCAGTAAACACAGCTGGACGCGGCAGTGGCGCCTGTCGCCGGCGTACCATACTATACATACGAATGTTTTGGTTTTGTTACGATTTGCTATTTACTTTTGCAGCAGTAGCTAAACCATGAGTTTACGTGAAAAGACAGAGAAAGAAGAATAAGTAAACGGAGGCTAGCGTTGAAATATCGTTTTTATGTATTGGTTGTTTCGTTTTTAAGGTATCATTTTTTTTATCCTGGCACGGCAAGGTGACCACCTGCACCTGATGGTAAGCGCAGTGCCGTCCAGTTAGAGTACCAAGTAGCGAGAGACAAGCTATCACTACTTAACACAATCGTGCCGGCCTGATAACCGCAAGAAGCGCAGTATATTTTATCGTACAAATAATTTACGTTATCGCTAGCGTATACGTGAGAAAAACTCATGGTTGAGCTGATACCTAACTTTAATATCTGATAGGTATAGTAAGTTTGTCATCGGTACCCATGGATTATATTATATGTGCATACGCAAAACGGCAGCTGTATGAACATATGACAGCCTCCGTGGCGCAGTTGGCGAGTAGCCGGCTGTGGAACGAGTGGCCGTGGGTTCGATTCCCACACCGGGACAAATGTTAGTGTGACAGACAGATATTTGTGTCCGGGGTCTGGGTGTTAGGAGACCGTGCGTCTCTAGTATTTTTTTAGATTTTTTTTTGTATAAACTTGCCCATTAACGCGGTCATACGTTTCCTATTCTTTTGTTTCTATTCCCACAAAAAGGATACATTTCGTTTCCAGCCAGTAACCAGCTGAAAAAAAGGCGAGATTATAAATCAGTGATGTTCCAACAATTAGTCTGGCACAATACAGCATTCTTTACAATTACCTTGACCGTTTCATTAGATCTTTTGTGATTAAGTTAAACATGGTTTACGCTTTATTACTATAAAAATTAAAATTTATGCAACTTTTTTGGAAATGTAGTTGTTAGGTGGTGTACTCTTTCTCTGTATTTCTTTATCTTTAATTTTAATAAATCATACTTATAAACATAACTGTACATACTTGGTAATGTTCTATTTTTGTTCTAGTTATAGGAAAATATATGCATTTATCTAAAAACGTCAAAATTAAAATAAAAAAAACTATCCAACTACTAACGACCAATTCATAACTAAACCACAAAAAGTTATTTAATATAAATAAAACTAATTCCGTATTCATTTCAAAAATATATTTGAATAATTCGAAATTTAAAAAATACTGGCACAAAATAAAAACGGCGAAAAATGACAAAACGTATTGTCGTATTACGTGTTTTAACTAAGCAAGCATGCAATTAGTCACCAAATAATCCACCAGCTAACCCATTACCCATGACAGATAACCCATGTCGTGTGCGTGACACAGCCAATAAGCTACAGGATTGTCCTTCGGGACGGCGCCAGACTCACGGAAATAACCCCCCTGACCTACTTGTAATAGGAGATAAGATCTTTATGCTATCATTTCCAGAGGGATATTATAACCCGACTGGTTAAAGTTGGCAAGATATTTTTTTATTGTAATTTTCTTTTTATCTTATAACGCAATTAAGGACAGTATTGCGTTTGTTTATTAACAAACAAACAGCACTTTTTTAATATTATCTCGATAATAACAGTAATTACATATCAGTTGACCAGATTAGCTCCCTGTATAAAAATGTCTACAAATCACGACTATTCTAGAGGCAAGCAGAAATACAATTAGTGCAAAGTTTCGTCGACGTTATTTGAGTCCCATGATATGACAGGTTTTTCTTGACCATATTTAGTTGTTTACTGAAGGAAAATTTTATATACACTAATATTATTTCATGTCCTAAGAGTCGCGACGTAGGGTGTCTATTTATTATTAACACTGCACGAAAAAGTAATAATTTTGTTATATGCCTGAACTGATAATATTTAAAACATTTTTCCAATGGTGGTGATAGGCTCGCCACCTATAACATTATGGGACCGAAATTCGGCGAAAAGTAGGTGTACTGGTTACACCTCTGCCTACCCCTTCGGGGATTACAGGCGTGAGTGTATTTTTCAAATTATATAGACTATTAATTTATTCATTTATACCTTTAATTGCGGGAATATTCCATATATGCGTCGCCCCTGTGCACTCCAAAATATTCCTTGTCACTTGTATAAATAATTAACATTATTACTGCACGACAAACTGCACATAACATTAATTTTACAACTATCTAAGGGCACATATTTCAGTCCTAAATGTACTATATGAGTAATTTATCGAATCAAAACCTAAAACACGTGATGATTATCCGAATTTGAACTCCATACCTATAAGTTAAGCTTAAACACACTCCCAAGCTGAAGCGAAAATATTGATCGCGTCAATTACCCGCTTAATATTTTGCGAAATTGGCATGTTAATTAAAATTAATTTAAAGCAAATAGACAATACAATCTTACTTCACAGTAGAGTTTACGCATTGGCAGGCATGTGTGGAAACTGTGGAAAGGTTTTCGTCGCCAATCCAATTGCCAATTAGCTTTGTTGACATAATAACAGGGCGGCGGTTTTAAGCACACATTAACTGTATAGGAAGATATCGGGAACCGATAACAAATAAGTCGCTCATGTGTGATGTAGTGATGAGAAATACCCAATATACAACATTATTTTTAGTATACTACAAACCCGAAAGTAGTTTGTTGAGAATCAGTAGCACAATCCATTGCACTAATTTTTAACGTGTTATATTGGTATCCCAAAAACATATAAAAATTTTCGTCAACCTGGTTACCTCGTTTATTATTTAATAAAAATTCGGCGCAATATGCGTAATACGCTTGTGTATTAGGGAAGGGGGTGGACATTTTGAACAAACTACACCGCACGGCGCGCGTATGCCCATGCATCGTTCAAGAAACGGGATACATTATTTTACATATTTTATACCAAAATCTAATTTGGGTGTTTCGGCTTTATGGTATACAAAAACTAATCTTGTATATTACACTAGATGTTGCTCGCGGCTCCGCCCGCGTGGATGTTATTTTTTGAAGAAAATTTATACGATCCATGGAGGCATCTTAAGCTATTACACCTTTCTATATTTTGCTATCCCATAGGAAGCTAGCATTTTTCCGGGATAAAATGTGACCTATGTCATTTTCTGATCCCTAAACTGCCACTATGCAAAAAAATCATGTCGATACCTTGCTTTGTGAAAATCTCCGGGATAATCAGACTATAATCTATCTCTGTGCCAAATTTCAACCAGATCCGTCCAGCCGTTGCAGCGTGATTGAGTAACAAACATCCATCCATCCAAATTTTCGCATTTATAATATTAGTAGGATAAGTTCACGTCTGTATCCCTTTTCGGAGTAGGCAGGGGCACAACTAGTGTACCACGTTTCACCGAGCTGATTTACGTCCCATGGTTTGACAGTAGTGAGTAATATCAGAAAAATGTTCAAACTTTAAAACTCATGTGACTATTTGAGTAAAATACTCTAAATATAAATTGCCCGTCTTGGGATTGAATGAACCGAGGATTTCGATGGATTTCCAGACTACGTTGTCATAGACCAATAAGAAGATTTCTTGTTACAAAATCTAGCAGTACATTTGTAAGAAGAGGACGAACAATAAATATTAGCTACATGGAAAGCTGGTACAAAACTACATAATATAGGTATCGGCAGATAAAAACATTGTGTAGAAACAAACCTCATAGGTCTCTGTAATGAGTTTCGAAAGCATGTAAAAAAATGGTAAAAATTAAAATATATTATATTATATTAAAAAAAAATTGGTTGGTTGGTAAAATTCTCATTCTCAGATTTATAAGTTCTCATTAATATGATATTAATTAAAAAAAAGTACTAAGAGTTCCATATGTTGAGTGTTCCTATGTGGTTAATTAATTCACACTTGACTTAAGGAAGCTGTTGGAGATAGTTAGACAGTTCGCGTCATGATGATAATTAGGGTCTAGTGTTCATATGAGTTACAGCCTGACCTTTTACTTGGACCCCTTTGATAGTTTAAGCTTTGTGACAGAAGTTTGAATTCGAGGCTTTTGTATCTACAAAATATTATTTATTATTAATTATTTTGAAATAAAACTAGTTTTACGGATTCTGTCGCGGTTTATTTTACTTTTTTAACCCGAAGTTTCCAAGGCAGATAGAGTTGTATGTCGTTACGAAAGTATAGTGCAATGTTTCTACCCATATTGTTGAATTTTTTTTTAAACAATCACAGACATAGCCTCGACCCTACACTAAGATACGAGTCTCGTGTTGTGGGTATCAGGGACTACGAGAGACTTTCGGTTTCACAACACCCAGACCCCGGACACAAAATATGTCTTGTCACACAAACATTTATCCCGCTGTGGGCATCGAACCCACGGCCTTTCGTTTCACAGCCGGCTACACGCAAACTGTGCCACGGAGGCTGTCGAAAAATTATTTACACCATTTCAAATTGTTTCTATGATAAAGCTTTTTTGATTGTGAATGTGATGTGAATCGATAACAGTAAAATCAACTGAAATAAAAAAAAACGGTAATATTTTTTTATATCAGCGTTTTTTTACTGAAATCTGTTTCGACAGAATTTTTTTGTAGTACTGATAATGTATAAGTATCTATGTATTACATGTATTTACAGAGTATAGGCAGATTTCTCAGAATTTTCTTGGAAACCAAAATCATATTTACGATGAATTGTTTACAGCCTTAAGGAAGTATAACGTTAAGTACCCGGTTGTCAAGATGTTGATAGAGGTAAGTGCTTGTCTCTTGTTACTGAGACGGAAGTAACTCGAAAACGTTCGGTGCGGTTATTCCATTAAGAATCAAGATGTATTTCAGCCTCGCGCACTTGGCGAGTAGCTAACTGTGAAACTAGAGGCCGTGGGTTCGATTCCCACACCGGGACAAATGTGCGCGTAACAGACAGATATACGAGAAGAGTCAGCGATGTGATAAAACTGTTCGGCTCTTGCTTTCCCCGATGAAAGCGGCCGTGTAAGAGCGATTATGGGGTTCAAGATATATTCTTCCAACGACACGTACATACACGGGCGTGATTTAGCGCTTTACTTTTCAACCACATTCGCGAATTAGGGATGCCAGGTGTTTTCCCTGAGTGAACCAGCGCTGAAGTGCTCAGTTCACGATTATGAAAAATAGCGTCTGCGTGAACAAGAAATAGCGGTTGCTCTGTTACTTAACAAAATACGTTAAGTAATATAAACTTTCTTTATTATAGGTCTTGGTCACGCTTTACAAATATTTTTTTATCCTGGCAGGGCAAAGTGACCACACTGCACCTCATGGTAAGCGCAGTGCCGTCCAATTAGAGTATCGAGTAGCGAGAGACAATCTATCTTATTTCATGTCCTAAGAGTCGCGACGTAGGGTGTCTATTTATTATTAACACTGCACGAAAAAGTAATAATTTTGTTATATGCCTGAACTGATAATATTTAAAACATTTTTCCAATGGTGGTGATAGGCTCGCCACCTATAACATTATGGGACCGAAATTCGGCGAAAAGTAGGTGTACTGGTTACACCTCTGCCTACCCCTTCGGGGATTACAGGCGTGAGTGTATTTTTCAAATTATATAGACTATTAATTTATTCATTTATACCTTTAATTGCGGGAATATTCCATATATGCGTCGCCCCTGTGCACTCCAAAATATTCCTTGTCACTTGTATAAATAATTAACATTATTACTGCACGACAAACTGCACATAACATTAATTTTACAACTATCTAAGGGCACATATTTCAGTCCTAAATGTACTATATGAGTAATTTATCGAATCAAAACCTAAAACACGTGATGATTATCCGAATTTGAACTCCATACCTATAAGTTAAGCTTAAACACACTCCCAAGCTGAAGCGAAAATATTGATCGCGTCAATTACCCGCTTAATATTTTGCGAAATTGGCATGTTAATTAAAATTAATTTAAAGCAAATAGACAATACAATCTTACTTCACAGTAGAGTTTACGCATTGGCAGGCATGTGTGGAAACTGTGGAAAGGTTTTCGTTGCCAATTAGCTTTATTGACAGTAATAACAGGGCGGCGGTTTTAAGCACACATTAACTGTATAGGAAGATATCGGGAACCGATAACAAATAAGTCGATCATGTGTGATGTAGTGATGAGAAATACCCAATATACAACATTATTTTTAGTATACTACAAAGCCGAAAGTATTTTGTTGAGAATCAGTAGCACAATCCATTGCACTAATTTTTAACGTGTTATATGTGTATCCCAAAAACATATAAAAATTTTCGTCAACCTGGTTACCTTGTTTATTACTTAATAAAAATTCGGCGCAATATGCGTAAACGGGCCCGCTTGTGTATTATTATTTTTGCATGTCACCGCGTGAGTTTTCATTATTATTATTATGTTATATATTTATCTGATCTTTTATACCAAAATCTAATTTGGGTGTTTCGGCTTTATGGTATACAAAAACTAATCATGTATATTACACTAGATGTTGCTCGCGGCTCCGCCCGCGTGGATGTTATTTTTTGAAGAAAAGGTATACAATCCGTGGAGGCATCTTAAGCTATTACACCTTTCTATATTTTGCTATCCCATAGGAAGCTAGCATTTTTCCGGGATAAAATGTGACCTATGGGACTAATATGTCTAGGGTATAGTTCACATAATCGCTTAGTTTTTAAATGTATAACTTATCTTTTAGAAACTCACTGCTCTTGTTTATATGTGTTTCTTTTGATTACAATCCGTCTGTTATTGGCGTTGTTCTATATATCATTATGTTATTGTTTTCAGAAGCGCTATGAAATAAAATTAGTGCTCTATTTGTCCATCTCTGCGATACATATTGTATTTCGTTGTGTACGACTAATTGACCTTGTGGCATTGTGTAGACATCTGGAATATGCTGTTAATATTACTTTTTTTTTTTTGCATTTTAAAACGGATCAATCATATTGACACACCTATTAATGATATTTACATAATATTAATATTTTACAAAACTTTATACACATGTAAAATATATTATACTACTAACAATACCAATTATTTACAACCACAATTAATTAACTATTATATTTTATACAGATTTACACTATATTATAAAACTATAAATTTCAATTATATACATTCACAATCAATTAATTATTATTTAGTACTACTAATTCCAAACAATTTTTACAAATTTAAAAACATCTCTTACAATATAATTATACATATTTACTTAGATTTTATAACTCATGCCGGTCTGTTGCTACTATTTTTGTCTCTCAAGGCCTGGCAGGGATGACTCATAAGTATTTAAAAATTGGTTTGCTTAATGCGGGTTCCCTTGGAACAAACCATGATAACTTTATAGTCGCGGTTGCCCAAAACGACATTGACATTTTAGCTATAAACGAGACCTGGCTTCGAGTGGGTGAGGAGGGGCGTGCTCCTGCACTGCCAGGGTACCGCCTGCGGCACATTCCTAGACCGCGTGAGTTACGCTCGCGTGGAGGAGGCGTCGGCTTCTACGTTAAGCGAGACATAAATTTGCGTAGCCTACCACACCCAGTATCCCCATTGCATTTTTCTGTAGAGCAAATGTGGCTTACTTGTACCCACAATGGAAAGAAGCTGGTGATTGGCACGGCATATCGTCCACCTTGGTTAGATACTGACATATTCCTTGACGCTATATCTGATTCTGTCAGCTCATTCTCCAACTTTGATAACATAATTTTGTTAGGCGATTTTAATATTAATTTATTTTGTAGCAGTGATGTAAAAACAATAAAATTTATAACATTCCTATCATGCCTTAGTTTATCTCAGCTAGTCACAGAGGCTACTCATCATACTGAGACCAGTCAGACCCTTATCGATGTTGTCTGCTCTGACTTGGGTGCAAAAAAAGTGACTGTTGAGCATGTTGGTTCTCTTTATGGTCATTGCCTTATTGTCTGTGAATTCCAAATTAAACGGGAGAAATCTATTCCACGTAGAATCACATATAGACCCAAGAAAAATATAGACATAAATGCGTTCAACAATGATCTACAAGCTATTAGATGGGATCTGATATCAACTGTGGACAATGTTAATGATATGGTCAACTTTTTAAACTCAAGTGTTGTTGCGCTATTCGATCTCCATGCGCCCTTAAGATCCACTGTCATAAAAGATCGGTCTTATCCATGGATTACAGATACCATCAAATTAATGATGCGGTTGCGTGACGAAGCTTTATTGCGCTATCATAAGAATAGGAGCGACAGTAAAAAGGAATATTATAAAACCTTAAAATCGGTGGTTACTAAGGCACTCTTCCACGAAAAGGCTGCCTATTTTAAAAATCATATAAACAGTAACATAAATAAGCCCCAGCTGTTGTGGAAAAATCTGAAACAGACATTGCTTCCAAGTAGTGATGTGAATTTGCCTTCTTCCTTTATTGACCCAAACAGTATTAATAATCATTTTTTAAATTTTTCAATTAATAATGATGTCAGCATTTCCCAGCTAACATATTTTGAATATCACAGATTTAGTGATGCTACCTTTCATTTGAAGGAAGTTAGTTTGGAATGTATAGTTAAAATAATAAAAAGTTTGAAATCAAATGCTGAAGGCTGTGATTGTATATCTTTGGATATGCTAATTATGACTTTTCCTCACACTATTGACATCATCAAAGATCTAATAAATATGTCTATCACTACATCTGTATTTCCTGATGTCTGGAAACTAGCGATTGTGCGCCCCTTACCCAAGCACCCAAATCCTTCAGAATTCAAAGATTTGCGACCAATCAGTATTTTACCATGTTTATCTAAAGTTATGGAGAAAGCAATTTGTAAACAGCTTGTTGATTACCTAGAATTTAACAATATTTTGCCGGAGACACAATCAGGCTTTAGGAAAGGACGCAGTACAGTGACAGCTATGCTTGATGTAACAGACAATATACTGTGTTCTCAAGATGAGGGTATGTGCACACTGCTGGTTTTGTTGGATTTTTCAAGGGCCTTTGATTCTATAAACATTAATCTTTTGATCTCTAAATTGTCCTTTTATGGTTTTGATTCTATGGCCTTAAAATGGTTTAATAGTTATTTGAGTAATCGATATCAGTATGTTAAGATCAGTTCTAGTGATGGATTCTCATTAACATCTGATAAAATGCCTGTTACCAGGGGAGTACCTCAGGGCTCCATTTTGGGGCCAATTCTGTTTATTTTGTACTCTGCTGATATTACCATGCATATTAAACATTGCAAATTCCATATATATGCGGATGACCTACAAGTATATATCTCCTTTAAACCATCGGAAATTGATAATGCAATAGCCAAGCTGAACGAGGACCTTTCAAGTATTGCAACCTGGTCAACTGACAACTGTCTACTGCTCAATCCCGACAAAACAAAGTATTTGCTGTTTGGTAGCCAGCATCAACTAGCTAATTCAAGCCCATCACTGAGTGTCATGCTCCTGGGAAAGCCCATAGAGCGTGTACATGAAGCACGCAATTTGGGTTTGCATATGGACATTAATCTGCGGTTCGAAAAGCATGTTGCAAACTCAGTAAGAAGTTGTTTTTATAAAATAAAGATATTGTATAGATTGAGGCCATATATACAAGAAAAACTACGTTTACAGTTGGTGGAGTCTCTTATCCTATCTAAACTGAATTATATGGACACAGTTTTTGGCCCACGTTTACTGGTCAAAACGCAGAAACTTATACAGAGAGTGCAAAATGCCTGTGCCCGTTTCTGCTTCGATATACCTTTAAGAGCCCATGTCACACCTTATCTAAATGCTAACACTATGTTAAAGATGAAACACAGGCGCAAACTACACCTAGCTTGTCTTCTCTTTGGTGTCCTGAAGCACAAAGCACCAAGCTATCTGTTTAGGAAATTGACATGGACATCAAGTCACAGGTCCTATGGGCCCAGGCGATGTGCTGAACAGCTTGCTACTCGATGTCATAGTTCTGCTGTTTTTAGAGGTAGCTTCCGCTATTCCGCAACCAGGTGCTGGAATAATATCCCTCCTCCAGTCAGAAGTCTGCAAAATTTACACAACTTTAGGGTCACATTAAAAAAAATCATCTTTGAACATCAGAAAACTGAGGAGACCTTATTACATGATACTAGTGCCCTATAGAATAAAATCAAGTCCAGTTTACGTTTATTTTACAGTATATGTTTATTAGAAGTATTTTTATCACCAATTCAACAGATTATGCATTATTTGTTGTTGTTTAAATATGCTATTTTTCAATAACTCACCCGCAGTTTTACTCCACTACTTATACTTAATACTTACACTTAATTTGGTGTGTTAGCAGTTTATGTACAATATGACTTGGAAAATGGTGTTTCTCATTCTTTGTGTTTTCGGACCCACTTGTCTGCACAATGCTCATAAGTATTCCGGAACCGTTTGTGGTGCTTTTTGATAAGGCGGATTTATTATTACATATTTGCTTTGATCTGTATTGTTTTTCAGTCTTAAATTTCCATGCCACGTTCATGCCACGTAACTTGTGATGATGGGTTATTTGACTGTGACACGTGTCACCTCCACCTGTGTCACATTATAAGTGTTGCCAGATCACAAAAATGGAATAAATGAATATTAATAAAAGTATAATATCTATGTATGAGTAATTTAAATGGTGTGTTTAGCTATTTAAGTTTAGTTGGTAGTATGGTTTAGTTCGTTAGTAAAAGTGACTTTGCGCCCGTGACCTCACCCAACGGCTCGACGTAAGACCAGCACTGGTAATTTATACCAGTATATGCTGAGTCGAGGCCGTATTCTTTATAAGCATGTTTTATATTTCATAGTTCTTTTTGTTTAGTTTTAGTTGAATTTTTATTTTATTTATAGTGCTTATATTGAATTAAATATTTCTTTCTTTCTTTCTTTCTAATGGGGCACAACTAGTGTACCACGTTTCACCGAGCAGATTTCCGTCCCATGGTTTGACAGTAGTGAGTTATATCAGAAAAATGTTCAAACTTTAAAACTCATGTGACTATTTGAGTAAAATACTCTAAATATAAATTGCCCGTGTTGGGATTTGAACCGAGGATTTCGACAGATTTCCAGACTACGTTGTCATAGACCAATAAGAAGATTTCTTGTTACAAAATCTAGCAGTACATTTGTATGAAGCATGATAGAATGATAGCTCGTGCGAGTGGTTTAATCTGAGACTGTATTTATCGTATCCCTGGGGGCCCGATACAGGCTTGCCTAGTGGGAGACCACGGTCTAACATCTTAGATAAGCATCGGGCTAATGTACAAGAAGTAAGAAGTTGTAAGAAGAGGACGAACAATAAATATTAGCTACATGGAAAGCTGGTACAAAACTACATAATATAGGTATCGGCAGATAAAAACATTGTGTAGAAACAAACCTCTGAGTTCTCTGTAAAGGATTTCGAAAGCATGAAAAAAGGTAAAGTCTACCGACCCGCATCAAGCCATTGTAGTGGACTTAGGTCTAATTCTTCATCAGGGGCTACCGCACGGTCTCCCACGAGGCGGCCTGCGTATTGGCCGGCACCCTCCCTTGGGAGTTGGACGCAAAACTCCTCTCGTCCGCGTTCTTCTGGCGGGAGGAGGCGTCCAGTCGCCGTCAGGTGAGACTGGCCCCGAGAGAGATTGCGGCCCGATTTCGCAGAACCGCTGTGGAGGAGTGGCATACCAGGCTGGAAAGCCCAAGTGCGGGCTTGAGGACCGTCGCGGCAGTGCGTCCTGTCCTAAAGAGATGGCTAGACAGGCGCCACGGTGCGCCAACTTTCCGGCTGACGCAGGTACTGACGGACCACGGGTGTTTCGGTTCGTTCCTGTGTCGGATCGGAAAGGAGGTGTCTGCCGTGTGCCACCATTGTGGCAACTGCCACGAGGACACGGCCCAACACACGTTGGAGGAGTGTCCAGCCTGGGACGAAGAGCGCAGCGCTCTCAGAGCAGTCGTCGGAGGAGACCTCTCGCTGGCGGCCGTGGTGTCGTCCATGGTCGCCAGCTGGAGGTCCTGGCGTGCGGTGGCCCACTTCTGCGAGAGCGTCATCTCGCAGAAGGAGAGTGCCGAGAGGGATCGGGAACGAAATGATCCCTCCCGCCGCCAGAGAAGACGTAGGAAGCGCCGGGTGGACGACTGACCGGCGTCTCCCGCCCTGTGGAACGGGGGCGTTTGAATTCCACCACGGTAACCCCTGCCTGTCGTACGAGGCGACTAATTGAGGCCATCGGGGGTCACGGGCTCGCAGCGGGGGGCTGTCAGCCAGAATCGATGCACTCCCAGTTTCGGAGCATCGTGCGACCCCGAGATGGACGGCAGCGCGTGTGGTAAGGCCTCGTTCGCTGTCGTTGTTCGGTGCGCGGGGGCTCCTAAGCCCTCCCATGGAGATGGGCTGCTACGCAGCACCGCGCAGGGGCGGTTCCGGCAGCAATTCTAGCACTCCTTAGAATACCCCGGGATCGCTCCGTAAGCGCCGAAGAAGGCCACCGCGGGGTTTTAGCTGGTAGTGTCGGGTGGGGTGTACATAGGGGGTAGGGACTCGGCCCAGCGGCTGCCCGGATAGCCATCATCCGGGCGAGGGGGATGCTGGGTCGTAAGACCGGCTAGTCCAGCATAACCGTTTTATTCTTATTCCGCTTCCCCCCGGAGCGGGCGGTAGTAATAAAACGCTTTCCCCGTGACAAAAAAAAAAAAAAAAAAGGTCTAATTCTTCATTGACTACAGTGGCGCAACGGGCGAGAAGCCGGCTGTGGAACGAGACCGTCGCGTGGGTTCGATTCCCGCACCGAGACAAATGTTTGTATCGCAGTTATTTGTTTGGTTCTAGGTGTGGTGGGACCGTAGTCCTCGTTGTTCTTGATGCCCACGATACAGGTTTAATCTAGTGTAGGGTCAGGAGTATGTGTGTGACTGTTGGGTGTATTGGTAAAGGAGGCTAGTACCCAATAGTGGGACAGTACGATATAAGACACACACACATACACTCACGCCTGTAATCCCCGAAGGGGTAGGCAGATGTGTAACGAGTACACCTACTTTTCGCCAAATTTCGGTCCCGTAATGTGATAGGGGGCGAGCCTATCGCCATACCGGGCACAAATTCCAGACTCCGGGCTAATACTGAGGAATTTCTAGATAGAAAAACCCAATATAACTTTAGCCGACCCGGGGATCGAACCCCCACAGCAGTCGTAACGCATGCGCAATTACAACTGCGCCACCGAGGCAGTCCGATATAAGACTGATATTATTATTAGCTGTTCCAACAATTTGACATGCGTGATTACAGTAGAAGACTGAAATCTTATAGAATCTCCTGAATTTTCCGGGTAGCTTTGACAATTTCCCTTTCCCAATAAACTTTATTCAGACTATTATTTACATTAAAAAAAATATAAAAATCGATATGCAATCCAATCCAATGAACATTTTACTTTAATTTATGTAGATTTATAATAATAATACTAGCCCTGTATTAAACATTGTCCTACAGCTGGGCACTGGCCTCCTCTTCTAATGAGAAGGGTTAGGTCTTATTCCACCACGTGGCCTAATGCGAGTTGGTAGACTTCACATACCTTTGAAATTCATATGAAAATTATCATTCTCAGATTTATAAGTACTCATTAAAATTATATTAATTAAAAAAAATACAAAGAGTTCCATATGTTTAGTGTTCCTATGTGGCTAATTAATTCACACTCGACTTAAGGAAGCTGTTGGAGATAGTTAGACAGTTCGCGTCATGCTGATAATTAGGGTCTAGTGTTCATATGAGTTACAGCCTGACCTTTTACTTGGACCCCTTTGATAGTTTAAGCTTTGTAGTTTGAATTCGAGGCTTTTGTATCTACAAAATATTATTTATTATTATAATAATTAATAATAAATAATATTTTGTAGATACAAATATTATTTATTATTAATAATTAATAATAAATAATATTTTGTAGTAATATAATATTGAAATAAAACTAATTTTACGGATTCTATCGCGGTTTATTTTACTTTTTTAACCCGAAGTTTCCAAGGCAGATAGAGTTGTATGTCGTTACGAAAGTATAGTGCAATGTTTCTACCCTCCATATTGTTGAATTTTTTTTTAAACAATCACACACATAGCCCCGATCCCACGCTAAGATACTAGTCTTGTGTCGTGGGTATCATGGACTACGAGAGACTTCCGGTCTCAGAACACCCAGACCCCGGACACAAATATATGTCTGTCACACAAACATTTGTCCCGGTGTGGGAATCGAACCCACAGCCTTTCGTTTCACAGCCGGCTACTCGCCTACTGCGGCACGGAGGCTGTCATAGTTGATATTTAATTTTTATTTGTTGTAGTCCGATCTACGTAGAAGGAGCTCACAATGGCTTGAGGTCTGGCAGTTGGTCGATTAGCGACGGGTTAAAAAAGTAAATAAAAGTAAAATAAACCGCGATAGAGTCCGTAAAATTGGTTTTATATCCATATATAATATTCGCGTAAACATAAGAAAAAAAGCTATGGAGCAGTTTGCAGCTATCGTGTTCCGTCCTCCATATGATTCTGGGCTATTTAAGCGTAGTTTGAAGAAGCTTCTCAGCAGGCCGGCTTAATTATGTCGAATAGCGAGAAGTAGTAGTCTCTCGCTACTTGATGCCCTTTTTGGATGGCCGTTTTGTGCCATGCCAGGATAAATAAAGAATCCTTGTGGATTACTCAAAGGTCTCGGTATGGGTAATGGGGATGGAACCCACGGCCTGTCGTTTTAGTCAGCTGCTCGCCCATTGCATTACAGATATTGTACTGCATTCTCAAAAAGTTATATTGTCGAAGTATAGCACAGAGTGGTGTGATTTTTTAATGGTTTGTTAAATTACCTACACCATACCAAATTCTTTCTATCATGAATCATTCATGTGAATCGATAGTAGTAAAATCAACTTTTTATATTTGCGTTTTTTTACTCAAATCTGTTTCGACAGAAAATTTTGTAGTGCTGCTAATGTATAAGTATCTTTGTATTACATGTATACTACGTGTAACGGGAATAACGCACATCCTCAGACACCCCAATTTAAAAATAATATTGAATTTAGACTGCGATGAATATTGTTTTTTATGAAATTAGTTGTACTAATTTTGGACATAATATTCGTAATTTTAATTATTTGTTTTTTTAAAGTGTTCGTTTATTATTGCATTTAGAAAAGACTTTATCGCATCGACTTATGTTTCCGTTTCGTTTGTCTTGAACGTTAAATTAAAGGGTGACTATTATTTACCTGAGTGTTAATTATTTTTGGAAATCCAAAACGTCTATTAAAAAATTGTTGATATCGATTCAGTCGCTTATTCTGAACAAACTACTTTCAGAGTATGCATTAATAATGTTACGTGTTGTATACAGATTATAGGCAGATTTCTCAGAATTTTCTTGAAACCCAAAATCATTTTTACGGTGAATTGTTTACAGCCTTAAGGAAGTATAACGTTAAGTACCCGGTTGTCGAGATGTTGATAGAGGTAAGTGCTTGTCTCTTGTTACTAAGACGGAAGTAACTCGAATTTCGGTGCGGTTATTCCATTAAGAATCAAGATGTATTTCAGCCTCGCGCACTTGGCGAGTAGCTAACTGTGAAACTAGAGGCCGTGGGTTCGATTCCCACACCGGGACAAATGTGTGTGTAACAGACTGGTATACGAGAAGAGTCAGCGATGCGATAAAACTGTTCAGCTCTTGCTTTCCCTGATGAAAGCGGTCGTGTAACAGCTGTTACGTGGTTCAAGATATATTCTTCCAACGACACGTACATACACGGGCGTGATTTAGCGCTTTACTTTTCAACCACATTCGCGAATTAGGGATGCCAGGTGTTTTCCCTTAGTGAACCAGCGCTGAAGTGCTCAGTTTCAAGATTATGAAAAATAGCGTCTGCGTGAACAAGAAATAGCGGTTGCTCTGTTACTTAACAAAATACGTTAAGTAATATAAACTTTCTTTATCACAGGTCTTGGTCACGCTTTACAAATACTTTTTTTATCCTGGCACGGCAAAGTGACCACACTGCACCTCATGGTAAGCGCAGTGCCGTCCAATCAGAGTATCGAGTAGCGAGAGACAATCTATCCCGCTACGCCATAGGCAAGAAGGTGAAGAAGTGGTCGAGGGTCTAGTGTCAGAGTACTCAGTAGGTCGCAAAACGGCCAAACATCGTACCCCAACTCTAGACCCTCGACAAAAATCGGATGTACACTGGCTGATCCCGGAACGCGACACATTTGCGTGTGCCACTATAGCGGGTTTTACTCTGTGTACAGTGGTCGCTATCCGGGCCAATATGAATATCCTACCACCAGGAGAGTCCACCTATTTAGAGACTATTGTAGAGAGTCGTCCTGCTGATACAAGTGCCGAGAGCCAACCGAACGCTGTTGAGTCGACCACATCCACTCATCGTTTTTTCGCTTCTGGTGTTGCCAGTTTTAAAATGTATGAAAAACATCGAGTATTTCAATGCAGGAGTGAAGCGACAACAGTAACAACTTTTGTAAATTCCATTCTGATAGTGAGATCGTGTTGGGTGTGGATGAAAGATGCCAGTTGTGCTTATAAATTATATTTAAAACACATTCGGTGTTTATATACCGCCAGTATTAAAATAAGATTGAATGGTGTTGGCTAGATGTTAAATCGAATTTTTAAACGATATTCACGCATGACTGATTTTTTATTTAAATCACAGTTCGGTCAATATTCATTCTCAATCTATACTAATATTATAAAGAGGAAAGATTTGTATGTAAGTTTGTTTGTAACGAAATGGCTCAAAAAGAACTTGGACCGATTTTAAAAATTCTTTCACCATTTGAATGCTACATTATCACTGATTAATATAGGCTAGACAATTCCTTGGATTGTATACTTCTGCTCCCGAAAATAACCTCCACGCGGGTGGAGCCGCGAGCAACAGCTAGTATCAAATATAAGAATTGACTCCTTAGTTTTCGAACACAGGTTTGTTTAGGTGATTATTAAGTCTACAGCGTCGATAGTAATTATCCGATGTTATATCGATTGAAAAACTCGTTTGTATTAAATAAAGTGAGTTCAATTAATATTATACATGTGCCGTGTCTGAGGCGACTGGGGATAACGATGTCAACAAAAATCTAATAAAGTTTAGTGTACATTAATCAAAGAGGAGTTGCGGGACAGCCTGGCGCAATATGTGTTACATTACAGATTTCGATTAATCTTTCACTTTGGATGGATGTTTGTTGACCTATGTTTAAAACTTTTCTATAGTAGTTTCCTGCGCTTAAGTTTACGTTATCATTTGATATATAAACACTCACGACTGTAATCCGCGAAGGGGCAGACAGAGTGGTAAACAGTACACCCACTTTTTGCCGAATTTATTAATGTCCCATGATGTGATAGGGGGCGAGTGTATCGCCATACCGGGCTCAATTCTTAACCCCTGGTTGATACTGAGTATTTCTAAATAGAAAAACCCAATATCGCCTCACTGGATCCGTGGATTGAATAACGATCGGGCAACAATTCGCAAAGAATACAGATAATATAAATTGAAACATCAAAACATTTTAAACATTTACTAAACTAGCGGGCCTGTCAGACGTCAGCCTGTCCGGAAAAACAGCGCCACACCGACAGCAGTGTCACATAACGGGTCCAATTGTGTTTCCAAATCATCCAGGAACAAATTGAAATATACACAAATATTTCATCGAAATGGGTCCCGCCGCTTAGAAGGAGTTAGGTGACAAACACATGAACAGAAGAATTATATATTTTAAGCATTGAATGATAATATAAACCAGTGTGAACAAGCTTTCTTAATAACATTAGCGTCATCAATTATGTTATATTTAAGGCAGTATTCCGATGGATCTGTCAAGCGTCAAGGGCCAATACTGAAGGCTCTAGAGACACTGTGCGTAAGTGACAGTACCCTGGAATTGTCCTCAATACATTTATGTGGGACAGCTTCATTCGAGCTAGCTATAAAAGGATCCAAAATATCGAAAGTTACCTTCCTTAGGCTGAAATTTATAATACCGACGTAAGTCTTCTTGAAGAGGATTTTGTGTACGTTTGAAATAATCACGCTAATTTCAATTTTATCAAGTAAATTTAACAATGATCGTTTTATGCAGTTGAATATTAGAAAAACGGTAAAACATTCCGTATGGTTGAAAATCAAAATCATAATTCGAAATATTAGTAACCCACAAGACGATAGAGTCACCGACTTGTTAAATCAGACTGTACTGTCATTTACGTCTTAACTTATTTAGACTTAGTCAAAGCTCACTGTATAGATTTGTAGGCAGCGGCTTTGCTGTGCCCTGGTATTGCAGAAGTCTATGGGCGGCGGTGACTACTTACCATCAGGTGGCCCGTCTGCTCGTCTGCCTATAGAGACACTAAAAAAAAATATAAAAAAAAAATAGATTTCCGTCTTAGAAAAGCTCTTTTTAAACGTGCAGCTGTTACTTCCAACCTAAATGTTTATAACAGTTTTATAATAAACGGTAAACGGAAAATACTAAATTGCGAAAAAAGCTAGAGTTACCTAAGATCTCTATAAGTAGGCTGTATTTAAAAGGATCGTGGAGCCTAAAGTTCGACTTACAATTAAATTCTACTTCTGAAACCCTTTTCTTGAACGCAACTTTGCCTGAAGCCGTCGGTGGTTGGACTTTAGGCAATCTACAAATATTTTTATAAAGTTTTTGTCGAAATTTTTTTAAGGAGTGAATTATTTATTTTATCTAAAAACCCCAGAAAATAAATTCATCAAAAAGATTGTATCCAACAAATTATAAATTAAAGAAGTTTATCCAAATCGTGGTAGTGTGGTGCGGTGGTCGCAGCTAGCTGTAAAATTAGGGGCTGCGGGTACAATTCCCGGTCGAAGAGATTTTTTTTTTATTCGGGCGCGGCAAAGTGACCACACTGCACCTGATGGTAAACGCAGTGCCGTCCATATAGAGTATCAAGTAGCGAGAGACAGTCTATCCCCGCTACTCAACACAATCATGCCGGCCTGCTGTTTAGCTTCTTCACGTTACGCCTAAAGGACCCAGGATTAAATCACCTAGGATCAATTTGCGTGAATATTAGTTTTGTGTCCGGTTGTTATGGGCTCGTAAGTCCCACGTAATTTCTGTAATACCGGTTACCGGTAACAGGGTCAGGAGTGGACTGTTTTACGAATTTTGGGTATTAAATTAGCAACAAAGATCATTTGAATCGATTTTATGAAAAAAATGTGGAGTATATTTAAAATTTAAAAGGTAAGTTTTGATCGAGTGTTTGAAATATTAAAGGGTTATTTATTTGGTATTTCTAATGGGGAATATATTGCATAAATTACTATAGAAATAAAACATATGTACTAACTAGGACAGCGATATTTTTCCGAATTAATATGCAGAAAAGCAGAAAATTGTTTGCATTTATAAAAAATCTTTTTTTTTTCTTTATTTAAGGGCTTTTTCACTTAGTGAATATGTCGCCCTGGTACAGATACATATAAATACGTACATGAACTTATGACACAGATATTATAATTTATAAATTAATTGGTATAACATTCTGGCCGAATCTGTATGAGGCTCTGCCAGAATGCTGTTACAAGCTCCCAGTTGAAGTACATTGAGTCTGCACTGACTTCGAATAAAACATCTTAAATTCAAAGTCAGTTGCTTTAATCTAAACTCATTTTGAATTTCTTATTTTTTAAAGCCAGGCCTAAGAAATAATCTAAGCCAAATGTTTTAAACAGATGGCTATTTCTTGCAAAGTCACGAATGTGCAGACAGAGATAAAATTTCTTCAGTACTTCGCAAATAAGCCCTGAAGATTGATAGCGCCGTCGTCCTTCGCAACATGGGTAAAATTACCGCCTTACTTTGGCGAGAGGAGCTTGGGTGGAATTAAAAATGTATTTCAACAGTCCGTCCGTGCCCTCCTTCCTCTGACCGCTAGTTTTTAGTTACAAAGAATGCGAACAGCTGAATTCTTAGTTTGTACGTGAGAATGATACAGTTGTCTGTAATAATGTGTTGCAGTCAAAGTAGTAAATGCGGTTAATTTTAATAATAACCGATATAATTGGTAAAATGATGAATTAAAGAAAATGCTTATTATTTGTCATAACTAGTTGGTTGCGGTACGGACTGTCAAGACGAAAGTCGTATGTTCAAAACCGAAATGGCATGCACTTCTGACTTTTATAAGTTACGTATGTAAATAAAAAATAATAATACTAGCCCTGTATTAAACATTGTCCCACTGCTGGGCACGGGCCTCCTCTACTAATGAGAGGGGTTAGGCCTTAGTCCACCACGCTGGCCTAATGCGGGTTGGCAGACTTCTCATACCTTCGAAAAAATCTCAGATATGCAGGTTTCCTCACGATGTTTTCCTTCACCGTTAAAGCAAGCGATAATTAACATTTTAATACACACATAACTTTAGAAAAGTCAGAGGTGTATGCCACTTGGGTTTCGAACCTACGACTTTCGTCTTGGCAGTCCGTACCGCAACCAACTAGGCTTACGTATGTATTCAATGTTAATTATCGCTTGCTTTAAGGGTGAAGGAAAACATCGTGAGAAAACCTGCATACCTGACAATTCTCATAAAAATTTCGAAGGTATGTGATGTCTACCGACCCGCATTAGGCCAGCGTGGTGGACTAAGCCCTAACCCCTCTCATTGGTAGAAGAGGCCGGTGCCCAGCAGTGGGAAAATATAAGGCTAGAATTGTTATTTTTATTATAACTAATAACTTTCAAACTTGTTTGATTAAAGTAATAAAAAACCATAATTTGTATCACAAGACACTTTAATTAGCTTCTTCGGTACGTTTACGTTCTATGTATATAAAAAACTTTATGAATAGCTACTAACTGAAAGAAAGAAAGAAAGAAAATAAATTTTATTTGGCTACACAACAACACTTTGGATAACATACATATTAAAAAACGCAAGGAGTAATACAACAAAAATAAATAAAAACAATTATAGACCCTAAGTACTACCCTACTCCTCAATTCGGAACACCTGTGTCCAAAGTATGACCAAAAAGGCCATAGGCTCAGCATTTGCCAGGTAGTAAAGTACTGCCTTCCGCTGGTATTCCGCTTAGGCCTTACTAACTAGCTGTTAGGTGGACGAATTACATTTCCAACTCCTTTCTATATTTCTATTTGATTAATATCTTTGCGGGATAAATAAATTTGCACATTCCCGAGACTCGTCGAGCTTTACTGCTCAGTAGAAATGCGTGCTATTATTGATCCTGGCTTACAGGAGTTGCATCGGCGGGATAATCTCATAGATTCCTAGTACTACGTTAAGTTGGGGTTTCAGTCGAGTGTTTCTTTAAGGCTATAGGAACTCCGTTGAGGTCCTTTTCAGTTACGTATAAATTCTTTCGAGGTCCATACGATATCGTCCGATTCCAAAAACGTCAAACGACGAAAAGTTCAGCTTATCTAATTCGATTTTCTTCGATTTTTTTTCTTTAGTTTCAGTTGACATGACGGATATTGAAAATAATAGCTTTAGTTTTTTTTGGATTACTGATTTTTGAGCCCCTACTAGATTTTTTGAGATGTTCTATACATTGTTTATATACACGTACTTTCAAAGTCTAATACAATTTGTTATAAAGGCACAAAAAGCAGATATTATGTTATAGCTCTTAACGAAAATTATATTTAATATATCTTTTCCTGTGTTCTGGACTTCTATTAGAGCCGGGGATGTAACGCGACTCAGTGGCGAAGGGCATATTTTTCTAAAGTTAAGGCGACATTGAATAATGATTACGTAATAATTTTTTACAATATTTATTACAATAAATATAAATATGTATTAGATCTATTTTATTTTTATACCTAATTATAATTATTAAATAATGCATTTAGAATAATACGAATAAAATAATTATATAATTTTGGTCAGATTAAACGAAGCCTGCTTGCATAGTATGATATGGAACGTTCCCCGCTGATGCTTTTTCTTAATAAAGTACTATGACGTCACATTGTAAGTCAGCCTTCATAATTCAGCAATAACATGGTTTATAGCCCACCCACATACACGGTCATCTTGTGAGTATTTGGCGATCGTAAAAAATATATTAAAAATCGTTGGTGTCAATAAACCATAATAACTGTTTATATTTAGGCACGTCTGTAAATAAAAACCCCGGTATGATGCAGGTCTTGGGTTATTGCCGAGAGATGTAGAAAAGCATACATAAAGTCTAAAATTAAAAGTGGAATTCGAGAAATAATATTAAATACACCCAACAGTCATACACATAGTTCTGACCCCACTCTAGGTCTAACCTGTATCGTGGGTATCAAGAACTACGGTCCCACAACACCCAGACCCGAAACAAATATCTGTCTGTCACACAAATATTTGTCTCTGTGCGGGAATCAAACTCATGGCTTCTAGTTTCACAACCGGTTGCCTGCCTGCTGCGCTACCGAGGCTATCAAAAATATCAATAAATTTCTGTTAAATTATAACGGTCTTATTCATAATGAGTTATCGGAGCTTTAAAAGGCCGTTAATAGGAGCTTGTTAAAATGTTATTCACAATGGCTCAATAGAGATAAAACGCTCAACATTTTTAAACAAGCTTCTATTAACGGCCTTATAAAGCTCGGATAAATTATTATGAATAGCTGTTGCTCGCGGCTCCGCCCGCGTGGATGTCATGTTTGAGACAAAAAGTATACACTACAAAATACCAATTTTCATGCATTTAACTTCAAAAATGAAGGATTTTCATACAAACTTTCTTACCCTATTTAACCCCCTTAGGGGTGGTATTTCCAAAAACCCTTCATTAGTGGATGCCTACGTCATAAAAGGTACATACTGTCAAAATTTCAAGTCTCTAACCCCAGCCGTTTAGGCTGTGCGTTGATCGATCAGTCAGTCAGTCAGTCAGTCAGTCAGTTTCTTCTTTTATATATACAGATAAGACCGTAAAACTTTAAAAATGAGGATGTTCTATTTTTCTTATGTGTTAAGTATATTACGTGGTATCTCCAAATATGGATTGATGATGATAATTCTTCTAGTATTCGATAGTTAAGTTCAATTGTGGTTTTATATAAATGAATACACACAACTCATTTATCCTGATCCCATATTCAGATACAAGTCTTCTGCCGTGGGTATTAGAAACTACAAAATACTCACAGGACCCAGACCTGAAACAAATATTTGTAGGACAACCATTGTGGTGCAGAGATTGAACTTGTGAGCTCACGTTTCACAGCCGGTTATTTACCCCCTGAACCACGGATGCTATCATATAAAATTGTAACCTCGTATTGAGAGGGAAACATTAGATATACGCATAACTTTAACGTCGACTTTTTTTAAATTGGCACAAAGATGGAGCTTCCGATTTTTGCCTTGGTCCTTTACAACTATAGTCTTTTCTGGCTAAATTAAAAATAATACCAGCCCTGTATTAAACACTATACCGAAGCACGAGCATCCTCTACTAATGATAGGGTTTAGGCCTTAGTCCATCACACTGTCCTGCTGGTTGGTAGACTTCATTGTCTTATGAGACTTTTATATATGCATTTCTCATTATGTTTTGCTTCACATTTCAAACAAGCGATTAACAATCAATATACGTAGTTTAGCAGAGTCAGAGGTGTATGCGATTTAGGTCGGGTTTCCTTCGAGTTTGTATCAGTACTCCGTGGCAACTTACACTACCCTCCGTATATTGTATTAAAATAACTTACCAAGAGTATCTTAGATTCCCTTTTTGCTCTCATTACTATTTTATAAACTCTTTTAACTTCTCTTTTAAATACTTAACTAACTCTTTTAAATAGGTGTAACATAAAAGTCGATGTAACATATGTAATTAAAGTTAACAGCTAATTATTGTTTTGTATGTTAGATTTAGGTCAGCGTAAATTGAATTAAAACTCAAAGCCAAAGTTAACGAGTACTTTAAGAAAAATATGAAATTTAATATTCGCTGTCGGTTTTCATGCAAATTGTGGAACACGCGGACATCTGCCTACATCGCCATACTGTTAACGGGTTGACGGAATGAATTTAATTTTTCGCCAAACATTTTGTTTAGAATGTTGGAATTGTTACTTTGTACGTAGAATTTTCCCTGTGGTGAAACAGAGCAGGTTTTATATTTTGTTGCCTTACATTTAATAATTATGTTTTTCTCGAGGGTGTAAGCAGAAGTGCGACGATGGGAAAGTTTAGCAAATGGTGTTTTCATCCCATGACTTTGGGATATAATAAACTCCATAGTTATAAGTAACCTATTCCTGTGAGATAAATTTCAGTACTAGCCAAATAGTGTCTTATCCTACTAATATTTTAAATGAGAATGTTTGGATGGATGGTTGTTTGTTACTCAATCACGCTACAACGGGTGGACGGATCTGCTTGAAATTTGGCATAGAGATAGATTATAGTCTGGAATAGCACATAGGCTACTTTTTATCCCGAAAATGTACAGTGCCGTGGGATAGTTAAGTTTTCCACAGAGCAAGGGATCGACAAGGATTGTGTTCTTTGGCAAGGATTTGTGGTTTGTCAAATCGAAGATAATGTTTGGAGCCTTTTTCTGAATGTTCAGCAACTGCAGACTTCGTAGAGCGTCGCTGTTTCACGTCAAATATATGTTTTTTTTACGCGGGTCCCTATATTTCTTTTCGTTTGTCCTATATAGAAGAGACCATTGATTGAGATTGCGACTGAAAGAACACCGATTCCTACCTAGGATGATTCGCGAGGCTATTGAAATTAAAAAACATCCAAATTTCAATAGAGAAGATGGTTGGAAGCTAGCACCAGCCTGGGATCCATTTATGCATTTAATTGAATCGAAACCCAAAAGATCAACTGCCAAACCTCATGACACTGTGAGCTCTTTCTGCGTAGATCGGACTACAACAAAATAAAATAATGTAATATCAACATATGGAGTATACAATATCAGTATACAATATCAACTATATGGAGGGTAGAAACATTGCACTATACTTTTGTGATGACATACAACTCAGTCTCCCCCGTGACCACGAAGGCTGTAAAGTCTTCGAAACGTCGGATTAAAAAAGTAAAATAAACTGCGATATTATCCGTAAAATTCGTTTTATTTCAAGGTGTAATAGCTTAAGATGCCTCCATGGATTGTATACTTTTGCTTCCAAAAATAATGGCGGAGCCGCGGACAACATCTATGTAGTATTCATTAATTTTGTAAACCAGCATCACAGTACGACCGATTTCATATGATTTTGGGTGAAATTTTTCTTTTAATTGCTAACTAGACTTCAACCGGCAGCATCCGTAGCGCAGTGCGCGAGTAGTCTGCTCTAAAACCAGCGGCCACGGGTTTGATCCCCGCGCCGAGACAGATGTTTTTGTGTACCTCCAGTTTCGGCTCTGTCTGTTTTGGGACCGTAGTCTCTCGTAGTTCTTTATATAGTATATAGTATGTAGTAGTAGTATGTAGTATAGTATTCTTTATATTATGTGTATCACTGTTATTATTTATTATACCTTAATGAAAACATCCAAAAATATTTTAAAAGTATAAATACCAACCAATAAATTAAAAAAGTATATCGTAAATCAGATCGGAAAGTTTAATGCTGCTAAAGATAAGATATTTTCAAAGTTTTATCGCAAAAAGTTACTGTCATGATGAATTACCGCCAATTCTGTTTACGAATTTTATGATCCCTATATAATTAGAACTCTCTTTAGTGTTAGTGGTAGATTGTACATTTATTTACATCGTGTAAATAGCAAAAATAGTAGCGTCATCGTATTATATGTCTAGTATTTTGTGTTGGCTATCATTT
The DNA here is from genome assembly GCA_905220505.1 of Laothoe populi. Lineage (NCBI taxonomy): Eukaryota > Metazoa > Arthropoda > Insecta > Lepidoptera > Sphingidae > Laothoe > Laothoe populi. The sequence goes on from HG992165.1 coordinate 5,313,306, forward strand.
ATCAGGTGGTTGATTCTAGTATTAGGGTATTTCCTATTATTAGAAATACCGAAGGTATAACGGAGGTATTTAGGAGACTAGTTGAGGGTAGTTAATAATGACAACCAAAGTGGGAGTAGTAAATGTTTAATATAAAACAGAGTGCCTTCCGCGGTCCTGTGTTCAGTTCAGAAGACTAGTGAAGCAGTGAGTTGGTAATGAGAACATTCGTGGTTCGTTCGCGGGGCAGTAAGTAATTGTAAACGGTACAATGGCGTTGTTCAGTTTAAAAGGGTAATGCTGGTAGATTAATTATAAAGAGAAGCCTTAAGTGAATCCTGACATGCGTGTGTATTAATATTAAGCACTGAGATGTGTAACAGTGTCGTGTAAATCAATCAATAAATTATAAACATTGTATTTGTGCCTTTTAAATATCCATCTTGCATAGTTTTGTTGATGTTCCTAATACTAGACATAGTTTTTTTGTTATTTTTCGAATCGGTGAATATAAGATAAATGTATGCAACTCAATATTATCAGCATATCAATATTACTAACAAATATCTATCTGTCACACAAATATATGTCTCGGTGCGGGAATCGAACCAACGGCCTCACCTTTTACAGCCGGCTACTCACTTGCTCTGACAAGAAGGCTGTCAAAGTGGGTGCATAGTGAGAACACATTACTGTCTCCGTCGCAGCACCGTAATGGCCATTGCAGACGGTGACGTCATGAATGACATCTTGCCTTTGACAATAGGGTAGTTGACTCGATTTTTTTTAATAATTTAATCAACAATATACATTACCTAAAACCTATTATCGAAAGAATTTTATCAATCCGAACAAAAATAAGTAAATTAGACGTCATCCAAATCTGCTGGAAGAGGTAATTGTCAAATGACAGTAAAGAGATTCATGATATGTACCGTGACGTCACGGTACACGTTGTGATAGGGCGATAGCAATATGTTCCCAATACGCAACCATTTTCGCTTATGCCTGTGAGTGTTTGCGCATTCCAATATTTAAAATAAATATTGTGACCTCATTTTTCAAGCAATTTTGATTCTGTTTTCGCAAAAGAGTTTCTTGTGCATATTATATTTGGTTGCATATAGAATAATGTACAAAATTAAACACAGGAAACTACCCTATTACCTTTTCCACCAGATTTCGATAATAGGTTTTCGGTTCCACAACTTATTGGTTATAAGTAAAAGTTTTTTTATTCATGAAAAGTACACCGACTTCAATAAAAAACAAATTATGCGTCACTATAAAATTTGAGGGTTGCCCTTGATTTGTCTGTGATCCCATCATCAGATTCTGACTTGGTGTCAATGGGACCACCTGGGAAGTATACCCATTTAAACAAAAAAAGAATTTCTCGAATCGGTCCAGGCGTATCAGTATAGTTAGTCCATATAGTTATCAGGTAACATACATAAAAAAAAAGATTCCGACGAATTGTTAACCTCCTCCTTTTTTGAAGTCGGTTAAAAATAATAAATTATACCGTGTGGACAACCCTATTGCCACGCCCCGGGCGCCACATTACTTCCATTACACTCGCGATGGACGGACAGATGGAATTAAATAAAGACATTATTTAGGGAATAAGTATCCTGCTGTCTGAGTCGGCCATTTGGTAAAACGAGATCTTTGTCTTGGGTAGTGGCTTGTGTAATGGTGTTTTACACGTGTGGTTATTAGAAGATATTATAAATAAGATTTAATTTTAGTACATAGATGTTTATATAAAGGTTTTAAGTATAATTTTTATTTAGGTATAAGTTATGATATTTCTTAAAATTTACTTTACTTTGTTTACAAATTCTGTTTAACTAATTATTCAGTCAGGTCCCCAAGATACAGGCTAAGCCTAGTTTGGGGCCCTCTGCCAAATATTGTTATCTAATTATAATATAAGCACTTTTATTAAATTTTTTGTTTAAGATTGTACTCTTTTGTAAATATTTTGTGCAAAATAAAGATGTTTTATTATTATTATAAGAGTAACACACAAAATAAGATTATTTTATTAATACGTAGATTTTTTTATATCGGCACGGCAGTGACCACACTGCACCTATCGTAATCTATATTTATAAAACACAAAAATTGTTTCTACCTTTGTCCGTTATAGACTTTGAAATCAAAAATTAAGTTCTAAGTAACCTCCGAGAGGTCTGCTGAGACGATCACTATATAAAAAATATATACGTTAAATATGGCTTCATTCTAAAATCATGTCTTAGCCGTCTTTTTATGAAATGGCCACAAATGATTAAGGATATTCACTTCGAGTACAGCTTTCTAATCTCTATATAAAGAATGGAAAAGTGACTTATTTGATAAAGGATGTGTACTTCTGTCCAGTTAAAGAAACATAAAAACCAATTAATGTCATGTAAGGTTGTAGGTAATTATTCGGAATCTGTGGACAGTTCATTAGATTTAAGTGACTTCACTCGACATGAACCTTCTGTGAGTCCTGTCAGTCAACAGCTATCTCAGGAACAAGTAGAAGAAACTGACTGACTGATCGATCAACGCACAGCCAAAACGGCTGAGGTTAGAGACTTGAAATTTTGACAGTAGGTACCTTTTATGACGTAGACATCCACTAAGGAATGGTTTTTGGAAATTCCACCCCTAAGGGGGTAAAATAGGGGAAGAAAATTTGTATGAAAATCCGTCATATGACCAAATATGACATCCACGCGGGCGGAGCCGCGAGCAACAGCTAGTAATACATATATCGTACTAGTTCTTTCCTGATATAGGAATTTTGCATGCAATTAAATTTTGTTTGGTGTGTTTTCATATTATATCTTAGATAATAGATACTCGGGTTAATGTTTACTTTTTAGTCTAATGTATCAAAAACTTTACAGCCTTCATGGTCACGGGGCAGAAACGCAACTAAACAACAAAACTAAACTGCGATAAATTCCATAAAAATAGTTTTATTTCCATTATATTTTAGAGTTAAATGCTTCCAAACGTTGCTACTAAATGTTTCTGTTGCATCGTTAAACGTCTTTGACCTTGACGTGACTGAAGTCTTCACGTGAGAGTACTTATCCTGCTCGAGTCAGAAGTGGAGGCAACTAGCTCAAGGGCATCTCCAGCAGGAAATCTCAACTCGTGTAGGTAAAAATCTACGGAAAACGTTTCGTCTACATTTGGGTACACGAAACGATGACGGTATTATTTAATGTTCTTTTTTAGTGCCTAGATAGGCAGACAAGCAGACGGGTTACCTGATGGTAAGTAGTCACCGCCACCTATCGACTTCTGCAATTCCAGGGCACAGCAAAGCCGCTGCCGTAATGTGGCAATACCAGCCCTGTATTCAACTTTATTGCTGGGCATGGGTCTTCTTTACTGATAAGAGGGCCTTAGTCCACCACGCTGTAATGCGGGTTGGCAGACATGAAATTTCTCATGTATGCAGTTTTCCTCAGCAAGCGATTTAACATTGATATACACCTATCTTTAAAAATGACAGACATGTATGTAATTCGGGCCGGTTTCAAACCTACTAATTTCGTCATGACAGTCCGTACCACTCCCTATTGGGCTATCTTGCTATTATTACTACATTATTTTTACATTATAACAAATTAAGGATGTTTTTGAGTAATCATTAGGGTATGCCCGATACCCCGAGGTAATTAATTTTATAAGATCTGCAGGGTAACATACATATATACTCACGCCTGTAATTCCCAAAGGCGTAGGCAGTGTAACCAGTACAGCCACTTTTCGCCGAGCTTCCGTCCCATAATTTGATAGGTGGCGAGCCTATCGCCATACCCGGCACATTTCCAGACTCCGCTCCGGGCTGATGATGAGCATTTCGTGATAGAAACACCCAATATCACTTTACCCGACCCGGGATCAAACCAGAGACCTTAGCACAGCAGTCGTAACCGCGAACACAATTACAACTGCGTCACCGAGGCAGTCTGTGGGATAAATAAATGATTATGTCAACATTCTTGGGAGTAGCGGCAAGAGGGCTTTAAGGCTTGCGGTTGTCAGGATAATGCGTTGACAACCGCAAGAATGGCAACATTTAAGTGTAAGTAACTAAGAAAGTCTTTAGATGAATTACATAACAATAACTACGTCATTATTTTATTATGTCAAGTTCTAGTTAAGCTAGTTAAGTAGAACTCTAAGCTAGAACAGTTAGACGACATTTTACAAAATATTTCGCAAGAAAGTTAAGTTAAATCACGTGTACAATAACAAAAATCACAATTCAGTCAATTTGAAACAACTACATCGCTAAGAGATAAGATAATAATTATTAACATTTTTTTATAACAAAGACGCATGTAGAGAACTTAGTATAGTACCATTAAGAAAAACAACTCTGACACCCATTGGAAGATTTAAATTGAATGCAGCTATATAGAAAGAACATCTAGAGGCCGCAAATGCATCCCCTCGTAAAACTGTATTAGACTCTGATATAAATAAATTGATACCACGCGATGCCAACTTTTTATAATAGTAAGCAAATATAGTTAACCGGTGTTCGAAAAGAGCAAAGCTTGCCGGTTCTTCTCTAGCGAAACTGCTTTCCGAACTAGAGTTTCTGTATATATGTGTGTTGGATGAATAAATGGTTTTTAGGTTTATTAAAAAAAATACTGAATCTCAATAAAAACATTTTACGGACTCAATAAATAAGGAGCCACAGCTTCGTGATGTCTACTACCCCGGTCCGAACCAAGAGGTTCACAAATTCGTATTTTTGCCGCACCATCAAGCTGTGGAAGAGTTTGCCAGGTGCCGTGTCCTGTCGTGTCGTGTCGTGGTCCTTCCTATGATCCTGGGTCCTTTAGGCGTAATGTGAAAAAGCTAAACAGCAGGCCGGCATGATTGTGTTAAGTAGCGGGGGATAGACTGTCTCTCGCTACTTGATACTCTATCTGGACTGCACTGCGCTTACCATCAGGTGTAGTGTGGTCACTTTGCCGCGCCAGAATAAAAAAAAATATTTTGAGTTTTTATCTGCCTCTTATAAAAACCAATGCAGTTAAGTCAGGAGGAAAATTAGTTTCGCAACTAAAAATATCTGGAGTAAGTTAAAGTTAGCTAACGAGGCTCTAAGATGGCTTCGTTTCATCGGGATCAAAGGAAGAGCTCGGGATGTTTAAGGATTCCTTCGCTTTTGCTTTATTTTTCACTATATTTTATTCAGTAATACAAAATTAGGATCATTAGAAGTGTGTTTGTTTGTTTCGAAATGGGTTTTGGAAGAAGGCAAACGACCACTGTGGGTGATCTGATCGTTTTTGGTGTTGCCGTTGTGTTATCGGCCTTTCAAGAAAATATGTTTTCTTTATATAAGGTACAAGCATTGCTTGCAGCTTCGCCCGCGTCAATTAAATATAATAATACTAGCCCTGTATTAAACATTGTCCCACTGCTGGGCACGGGCCTCCTCTACTAATGAGAGGGGTTAGGCCTTAGTCCACCACGCTGGCCTAATGCGGGTTGGCAGACTTCACATACCTTCGAAATTCTTATAAGAATTCTCAGGTATACAGGTTTCCTCACGATGTTTTCCTTCACCGTCAATTAAATAAAAATACTAAATCTTATCAAAATGATTCATTGCTTTATCCGTGAAAACGTAACAGACAGAAAACTTTAGACCCCCAATTCACCAACTCAGGGATAAAATTTTGCAAAACGTCGATACACCCTACATTTATTTCTAACCAAAAGCACGTACCTAAATGCCTAAATTCCCAATCCCTGTGGCGCAGCGGGCGTGCAGCGGTCGGTGATACAAGAAACCATGGGTTCGAGCCATATTGAGGCAAAGTTTGCCTGATCCACAAATATTACGTGTCTGGGTATTGCGGGACGGTAGTCTCTTGTAGTTTTTTTTTATTCTGACATGGCAAAGTGACCACACCAACCATCAGGTGATGGTAAGCGCAGCGCCGTCTAATTAAAGAATCGAGTAGCGACAGACAATCTATCCCCCGCTACTCAACACAATCATGCCGGCCTGCTTCTTCACACTACGCCATGAGCAACAAGGTGAAGAAGCGGTCGAGGGTATAGTGTCAGAGTACTCAGAAGGCCGCAAAACGGCCAAACATCGTACCCCAACTCTTGATCCCCTAGTGTAGACTATGTGTGTGATTGTTGGGTGTATTTATTTAAGTTATTGTTTTATATTTTTACTTCATTTCTATTTTTTATTTACTGTGGTTTCATAACTTTGTTCTGCAGAGTAATATAAAAGCAGTATCGTGGTTAATTATCATATTTCCTTTACTGACCTAATTAACCGAGATTTAGGGCACGCTCACAAAAATTTATTGGTTATTAAGGCTTAATTGGAATTTAATTAAAATTTTGTTCTGAATGTTATTTGTTGGTGCCGCGATAGCTGAAAGTTTTACCATTATCTATGGACCCTTTACATTTGTAATCTGAGCGCCCACATAAAAAGCGAAGTTGAGGTATCGCACGGTTCAGATTCTAATTCAGGAGCACTAACACTTGTATTTATAAACAAGACATGACTTCGTCTCAAGCAATTACTTAAGTAAGTCGTTGCGTTACTCAAGCATCGGAAATCGTTGCTACTGCTTGGCTAATCTTACGTCAAACGATACTTACTGGGTGAGAATTCTTAACTATAAGAATCTTTACTTAAGTAATTACTTTTTTTCAAGTAAAAAGTTTTTCTTGATTGAAATACGAGTGTATTAGAAATTCTTTATAACGACATTTTTACGTTTTGTCAATGTCACAAAATCTTAATAAAAATTTTATAACTAACTTTTGCTCGGAGCTTTGCATACGGGATCTGTTTATCGGTATCCCGAAGTTAAATGCACTTCGCTATCCCTAATTTTCTTTTTTTTTATTTGTTTGATGTCACTGGCGGCGATTCTTCCGCCATACCGAGCACAATTCTAGACTCCATGCTGATTCGGAGTATTTTGGAAAAACTCAATATAACTTTTACCTGACACGGTGCTCGAACCCGCAACCTCAGCATAGCAATCTGCGTATGTAATAACAACTGCACCACCCACGCAGTGCAGTTGATATAGCGTAGATTAAGTCAATACTTACTAATACTAATAATATGTATGTATGTTTGTAACGAATTGGCTCAAAAAGTACTGGACCGATTTTAAAAATTCTTTCACCATTTGAATGCTACATTATCACTGATTTATATAGGCTATTTTAATTTCAAGAAAAAAATAAGGATAGAAAGGTGTAATAGCTTAAGATGCCTCCATGGATTGTCTACCTTTCCTTCTAAAAATTACTTACACGCGAGCGGAGCCGCGAGCAACATATAGTCATTAACAAAAATAAAACAAATGATGTATACAACAAATAAATATATTTTCCATTAAGTTCCATGTATAAATTTTTAAAATTACCTTTTCAAATAACATTCATGACAACAATATCAATAAGTTATTTTACAATATTATGGAAGTTGAAAACTTGAAATCACAATGTCACTATACAATTTATATCATAGTAAGTTACAGTTGCCCAGTTCACTAGAATATTCAAAATCACTTTACATGTATATGGTATACAATAATTTCTTAAATTTTGTATATACGCTCATTCCACATGTATTTTAGGGGTAATACATAAAAACAAAAAACAGGCGAAGTAAATTTTTGTTCTGTAAAAACTATTGCATGTACACACTACAGAAAAGTTTAGTTTATGGCTATTTGATGGTTTTGATTTTTTCATCTTAGCACAGCGGGGATAGCCGGCTCTGAAACGAGAGGCCGCGAGTTTGATTCCCAAACAAGACAAATGTTTGTATGACCCATAAATCTTTGTTTCGGGTCTGGGTGTTGGTCGGGTGTGGGACAGTTGTTCCTCGTAGCTTTTGACACAGGTTTGACTTAGTGTGGGCAAGAGTATTAATTCTATTTATTATTATTTATATATAAAAAATAACATTTTCTACCAAAAAATACATTAATTTTTTCAACATTGCGTAATGATTTTTTGTCGGAATCATGCTTTTTGGCATAGCACACTTCTAAGTAAGAAAATTTACAGGTAATGTTAAGCCTTGAAGCTAATTACACAGATCCTTCACAGTGAAACAATGTAACACGAAACATTCTTTATCCCAATTTAAGTATATTTAATCAAAGTAAAATTCGATTAAACCCGTTTATATGTGCTACGAATTGCAATCATGAATCACTTATGTGAAACGAGCTCGTAGAATATTCCAACTACATAAAACTATGTTAACTCCATTTATTATTTACATAAATGATGGTCGGTGCAGCGAGATATCATTTAATTTACTTTATTACAAAGAAAATGGTTCGCGTGTTCACAATAACTATTACTAAATAAACATCGAATAATGGTCCACGGGAAATTTTAACTTACAATAAAGCATTTATAGGATCTAACTAGGCAAAAAACAACATATCTGCGCAAATCCAAATAAATATAATAATCAGGAACGTAGCCAGGGTCTTATAGTGGGGCACTACTATTGTTATCAGGTGCACAACATCAAACGCCAAAATACAATTTTACAGCAAAGGCAAAATACGCGTAAACCTTTGAATACAATATTGGATAGGTTGTTTAAACGTTTTTGCAATGAGCTAATCATTTGCGTATGATTTAATGCTTTATACCACTATGGACAACTACGTTTTGTTATTTCATTGATTTGTATTAGTATAAAATTTATGCGTCGTATACATATTAGGTCTTCTTACGACATTTTTTTCCACGATGGTGGTAAACAAGATTACGGCCCGTCTGATGGTAAGCAGTTACCGTAGCCTATGGACACTTGCAACACCAGGAGCATCACATGCTTGTTAATTTAATTAGATTCGTATGGCGGGACGTTATAAAAAATCTGTGCATAATTACTGTGTTACATTACTCGTATGTGAGCGTTCATCTGGATAGGTCCAACCATTTTGACTTTTATGTTCACTGTTTCGTTGTGGCTAAAATAATTTTGATGCACCACTGCATTGGGAATTATGTGAGAATGTGAATGTCACGATTTTTTTCAGTCGTTTTCATTGTTTATAGATAAGTGTCGTCTTTACGGTAAGGCGAGGGCTTGTATTGTCACTCGAATGTTTTTTTTTACTATTTTCATGTTTAAAGCAAAGCGAAATGAAGTATCAAGGTGGTAACCGATCACCACATGCAAATCACGCATTTTCATAAGATGCAATTGTAGTCCCAATCAAAACCCTAGCTACGGCCCTGGATAGCTAACTACAACAAAAACAAAGATTAACATTGAAAATCTACTTGTTTTTAGAATTGTCACGCAATTTACGACAGCTGATTTACATATAATTACACATTTATATTATACTTTAAAAATATCTACAAAAGTAACTGGAAATGCAGTATCCTTACATTTGCACTAACTGAATAACTTACAAAACTCAATGTCTTTTTATATCATTCCGTACACTCAAGCATATACATTTCGAGCTTCATATTAATTCTTGAAACCCATGAACTTAGTATTTTAGGGCGAAGTAGGTAGTGTTATATATTCGAATAACGAATAATTATTTTTTATCATTTAACAAAAAATCTTCAACATTCTTACTGCTATTTATTTTCACCTGCCAATATCATATATTATATATCATATATCATAGTATGGACATGCCTCGGGGATTCCGGTATAGCCACATTAGAGCCTTATAAATTCTACAAATTCTCCATATTACACTACCTATTAAGACCAATGGTAATATAAAAGAAACTTATATAGATAGTATCTATGCGCCATCTTTTTGTTAGTTTAATTATTCGGTAGTATAAATTATTTGTGGTTTATTCAACATGGGCGCCGGGAGCATCAAATGTTCTTACAACAAACGAAAATAAAAAAATATAATTTTTTTTATTAATCGCTGAAAGTCGGTTGTTCTCCTATATTCAATACTAACCTGATACTTTTTAGGTAATATATTAATATATAGATGCAAAAATGAACCCTGCCGGCGCCCATGAAATATATTCGTGGTTAAGAAAATTTTAAAAAAATTACAAAATATAATCGCGTCACAAAAAAATTGAGGTTAGTAATTTTTATATTTTAATGTTATTTACAGGAAAAAATCAGTTCCTTTGCAAATTATTCAAATAATCACATATCAGGGTATCGAGCACGAATAACTTTCAGTAAGAATTCGAATAGATAAAGGTAGCATATATTTTTTTTTTCAATACGAAAACGGTTCGTGTTCGATACCGAGAACAAATACTACAACATTCCTTGAAACTAATTGGGAAGGTTTTATTTTATAGTATTTTAGGTAAAAACAAAAATTAATAATATGATTATATCGTTAATATTGTGAATTTATAAAAGTATCTTACTCTGGAAACAAAATAGATATTACAACTCGTCAAGAACAACAGTATAAAAAATTATAACGCTGTAAAGAAGAAAAGATTCCAAATAAAATGAAAAGTACATTAATTGATATTGTTTCCTTTTAATCGACAGCTACTTCTCCCATTAAAATAAATAACATTAACCTCTCATGTATCACCGGTGTTAGGAAAAAGGTAATATTAGTGAGTAAAAATACAAGCCAAAATCAACTTTATTTCCATAGCGTTAACGTTAGAAATACGTTTACCACGCCTGTTAATAAGGGCGAGTATTACCATTTTATGTCTGGTAGTCGGCTTCCGAATGATACATGACTGGTTGATCGTTAAGCGTATACCTTTACAATCGAAAACTTAGCATACACAGGCATGGAACATTCACTTATATATTATATGTAAGGACTGGCTTAAGGTTGTGCGTTGTTATTCGTTAATTTATATACATAAATATATTAAGTGTATCATATATAACTTCTTGATTAGATAGTGTTTCGACAAGGTTTTTTTTTATTATGAAGTCATGATACTTGGAAACCGTTACGTCATACATTACATTTCTGAAGCTAGAGTCTAGCATACGCATCCAGATAAAATTTTCTCGACTCATTTTTCATTATATAACTATTTATCATTGGTTATGTCTAAAATAACGTTTTTGTTTTTAGGACTCGTTATGTCAAAAATATTAGAAGTAGCAAAGCATACTTCGCAGTAATGTTTTGTTTAAGAACCCGATAATTTATTTCTGTTAATTCAATTTATTGCTTAGATAAGTTTATTCTTAAATAAAAATTTACAAACTTTTTTTTTATCCTGGCACGGCAAAGTGACCACAATGCACCTGATGGTAAGCGCAGTGCCGTCCAATTAGAGTAGCGAGTGACAATCTATGCCCCGCTACTCAACACAATCATGCCGGCCTTCTTCTTCACACTACGCCATGGGCAAGAAGGTGAAGAAGCGGTCGAGGGTCTAGTGTCGGAGTACTCAAAAGGCTGCACAACGGCCAAACATCGTAACCCAACTCTATACCCCCGACAAAAATCCTAAAAAGAAGAACTATTTTCTTAGATTTAAAATAGTTAGTGAATCAATAAAAAAGTACTTGTCAAGACAAATCTAACGGCTCTAAACACGATATGGCTGCTGTAAGCTACAGTTGCCAACCGTCCTGTTTTCTCAGGACACTTTTTTTTTTGTCCTATTTGTTAGTGTGTCCTGGGATTTCCTGGATAGTTTTTAAGCAGCGTCCTGGGTTTTTAAAGCGCCCTGATAAGGTCCTGTATTTTAAAATTAGCACACCACTTTTGCAATCTCTACAATTCCGGGGTTGGTAAGCCTACTGTAACCTATTAAAGAGTTAATTGGTCTGCAGGTGGCACTGGCAGCACCAGATCCTGCTCACCATAATATTCCATTAACATCAGGTTTATGCATGAATACCAAATTTCAGCCTATTTGAGCTATGAGTACTGATTAAATATTCAGTTGCAAATTTTGAACAATACACACATTTGAAGTTTATTTTACTGACTGGATTGGCAGACGAGCAGACGGGCCACCTGATGGTAAGTAGTCACCGCTTCCCATAGAGTTCTGCAATGCCAGGGCACAGCAAAGCCGCTGCCGTTAAGTTTCATCAAGTTAAACTTAATGTAATATTATAATTAAATTTAAGTTCCACGTTACCAGTTTTTCAACCACTTCGACAACTGAACTGTCTGCTCTTTAATAATGATAGTAGTTATAACATTTAATATATTTTACTACAAATTCCAGAATTTGCCCTACAAAATCAGCTGTTTTGCAACTAAATATGGGTGTGAGACCTCTTTAAAATCAGGAGTGGCTTCTCAATTCATACGGACATGTTATGTGTTCTAGTGATAGTGTTAGGTACAAGATTTCCATACTTTTCATGACTTCAACAAAATATACTATTCAATTTTCAAATTTCTGACAGCGCCAAATCCGCCTTAGAATCTAATGCCTAAATGACTTTACCGTAAACAATAGCACAATAATATTGGAAGAATATTCGCATTACAAGCTACTGTTTTACTAATGTAAATAATATTGGAAGAGTCTTACCACTCTAACCATCAAGAGACAAACTTTTCAAACAGAGCGTTGTAATTTGGTGATAATTAATTATGTTTATTTTTTACTGTTGTCTATGGTAATAAATCGGTATTTTATAACTTCTCGATTTAAATATACATACATTTTTAACTATTTAAGTTCACAATTATTTAAATTATTGTTTGGTTTATAGGCTCTTTTTGGTATTTTCATGTTATTCAATCATGCTGAGACCATATTTTTGAGTGATAATAGAATTTAATCTATTATATTTCCCTTAATTTTCTTGAAAAAAAAAGAGACGTCATATTTTAGAGAATTTCTCTCTCTCAACGCATTAAATGTATGGTTTGGAATTTTTAAGGTTCTCTTCAACTTGATCGGCGTGTCTAATGGATGCATTAAAATATGCCTTGGCAAATTGTTATTTGCTTAAAGTTATATTTTTAATTAAGTATACAATTTAAAAAGTTTCTAATGTGTACGTGAATACAACATATTGCAATTTTACCGAATTTATCGAAGTTTATTTTTAGTCCAGACTGAGTTGTATATCGTCACGAAACGGCGACAAACTCCTTAATTTTATTTCAAATAATAATAAAAATATATAATTAATTATCACCATAAAACGCCAGGGATGTGGAATAATCCCAAAAACAAGTGAATTGAAGTTCGAAAGAAGAAATTACGCGACAATTAATTGCAGGCTTGCTACGATTTTTTTCATCGTATGAAAAATGAGGCTCTACATTAGCTTAATGGAACAATTGGCACATACTTATAAAATTCAACATTATAAATAAGAATCTTGGTATGTTACAAAACACTTATATAAACATTCGATAAATATTTGGAGAAATTACAAGCTATAAATATAATAAATCACACACAAAAATTTTCAATATAACAACATATTGGAATAAACTAGACAAACATTGAACAACACCGATGAATTTACGACATCAAAACACTTTAACTTAACATTTAAAATGTTACATATTTTGGTTGACATATTAAACACGTTTTCACATTACATACTGTGTCAGTCTGCTATTTAAGGGAGTGCAGTCCCCTCACGAAAACAATGTATTCAGCTCTTTATAAAAAGCACATATATACTTTATATTTCCTATAATTAATATATTTAAAATTCTATAATACTAACTACTTTGTGTCGCATTAGTACATAATATTATGTGCGACGTAAGTCTCGCCCGCACTGACACTCGGCTGCTTTGGTATTGTGTATATTTGCTCGAAGTAAATTGTTTAACAATTAACTTCGAACAAATTTACTTCGAATTAGTAGAGTCGCATCGTTCTTGCTAGTCCCAGACCCGTCAAAAACTGATTAATGTTGGATATGAACGCCCAGTGTCAGTGAGGATAGAGATATAAAATGTTATAATGTAATTATTTAGCTAAATGATGACCCTGTGTCAGTCATGGACTGCGACCGAGGCGTTCGCGGCGGGCCCCGGGATCAATTTCTATCTACGAATTTTAGAATCTACGTAGTTCGACTCAGGCACTGCCCACTTACGATACCGAAAGACAGCTACGCTACCTACCTACTCGGGAGACTAAAATGATCACTGTAAAAATTTTGGCAGTTACGATTCGGTGAACTCGCGAGGACTATAAATAATGTCATATCATACATGGGACACCAGTCTATAGCGGAAGCGGATCCGTCGAGCCGCGAGCGGGAGAGCTCGCCGAACGAGCGGTCTGTGAACACGACCGACGGACCGCGGGTGGCGGGAAGGCACGAGGGGGGAGGCGGCGTGCGGCCACCGGCGACGGCTGCGGCGCGGCGCAGGGCCCGGCGCCGCCGCGCGCAGTCAGAGCGGGAAGCAGCGCGCTGACCGCCGTGGCTCGCTGGCACCGCGCCGCCGCCGCGGCACAGAACCTGCGTTGTTCTCGGCCAACTCACCACCCGTGCATCCCGTGCCCTCTGTGCTTCCAGCGCCGCCACACAACCGCTCCGGCTCAATCGGCTCTAGCTTGTGCATAGAAGGGCGACTCGAAAGGCGCTCGCTCCCAGCCGCCGACGTCGCCGCAGCCCGGTTGGACGCCGTGTCGTCCAGCTCGATGCGCCCCAATCTCAGAGCGAGCGCGTACTCTGAGCGTTCGATGACGCTAGGCTGTTCCTCTTCAACGACCGTCGAGTCCGCTATTGTGGAGTCAGCCGCTGCAGACTCTGCACGCGGCGACTCACCAAGTATGGTAACAGACCGATGTGTATCAACGGAGGAGGGTGACGACACGTTTGGTGCGCGACGTTCCGGAGTGGTGAACACTGAATCAGAAGTCCAACTTCGCGTTTCCGAGTTTTGACGTAGAGTTTCGTCCATGCTTCGGTGAGAGGTGCGTCGACTGGTTCGCGGACTCTCGTCGTCTATTGCACGGAAATCTAGCGTGCTCAGGTCTACGGGGCCAGGTCGTTTGCGTGACCCGTCGCGTCTGAATGACGGCCGATGAGATGTAAAGGCGGCATCATATAACTCACAGATACTCGTGCGATCTGAATGCGGTTCCTCGTACAGTGTCAAATTTCGGGTTTCTGTAGCGTCTGAAGGTGTTTCATCTCGGTTCGATGTCGCCTCGCTGCGTTCCGATATATCGAAAGTGAAATGGGCTTCGAATCTATCCGGACTGAGCAGTGGTGCTGAGCGCGAACAGCTATCTGGTTGTTCAGCTTCGGCATCCGTCTCCAGTGGCAGAGGTCTCAAGCCGGATCGGCGGGGCGATGTCTCTTCTGAATCAGTGGACCGATCAGAACGTGGAGCGTGGCAAATATGCCGGCGACCAAGTGCCGGCTGTGAACAGCAGGGCGTCCGCCGACAGCACGTACGCTCGTGGCGAACATCGGATCCACTGCTGCCGGTCGATTTCGAGTGCGGTGGCCGCCTGCGTTTGTCATCCTCGCGCCCATATAAGGACGTAAACTCTTCAGAGCAAAATTTCTCGAACAATTCCTGGGAACTGAGCCTAGTGGAGCCTGTCGCATTATAGAACGCCTCCGTTGGCGAACAAGTAGCCCTTTCATAAAGGGCGCTCGAACTGGCCCGCTTGGATTTGTCCATGAGACCAAATTTGTATATCCTCGGCAGTCGTCGTTCGAAGACACCCTGAGAGTGCGCGCGTGCTGGTCCGCGAGACACTTCTCGTGCGTCTCCGAGCACTCGATCCGAGGAGCCGGCCCGATGTGATGGTTTTAGCGGCGGCCGGTCACAAGTAAAAGGAGGCGAAATGACGACCTCTGGTTCATAGTCGTCTTCATCGGGCGCTTCGGCTGAAGGACCAGAGCGATCAAGCGACGCATGCGCACACTCGCACTCGTCGTGTTCGTCGCTAAGGTCGCCTTCGTCGAAGGAAGGTGCACGTGGGCCGTGGCCGAAAGCTCGGCGACGCTCGTTCGCCGCTGCTTCGTCATCCTCAAGGCGTATGGAGCGACGCAGCGGCGGACGGTCACGTCGAGGTCGTCGCGGGGCCTCCACTGTGGCAGCGTGCGGCAGCGACGGCCGGGTGACAGCAGGCAGCAACCGGTCGAGTGACAGGCCGCGACGAGGCCGCGCCGGTCGCTGCTGCTGCTGCCGCTTGGAGTCGCGCGACGTTGTCGACGGGCTCGTCTCCTCTGGTGTGGTGGGTAGCGCTGCACCACGCCCGAATTCAATGAACCAGAGTTCGTCTTTAAGTTCGCACTCTCACTTCTTTTCGTTCATATCCTTGTTCAAGTAGTGCAACACGTAATGTAGCACGAGATCGTAGCAGTACTTGTACTCGGTCTGCAAAGGAGTTATCCACTTAGCGAATAATGGATAAAATTGCTTATTTAACTTTATGACTGAAACTAACCATGTTCTCGACGAGCTGGGGCCGGTGTCGTCGCACTGTTTTCACTGCTTGGAACACATCCACCTCACCGTGTTGGATGACTTGTTCGATGCACGCATTAGCAGCACAGTATACACCGGCCCGGCTACGGCCATCCCTGCGAAAAATGGGTCTTGCTTGCCTTACAAATATTATAGAACTGTCAACAAAACGAACTAAGGAATGTCGCAAACGTGTCCATGCAAGAGAATCTCTGAATAAATCACATTAACATGACGTGAATCTCGCCAATATCACCTGCATCGCGCGTGCACAATTGGATTACGGGCTAGATTATGTATTTTATGTACATACATTGATAGATTCACGCCTGCCGAATGCATTGTGAGATTTTCAACGAGTCCATATCTTGGCCGTATGTAAAAATTGGACTCTATAATAATGTATTACACTAACAATGAATTTGATATCTTTTAAAAAAAAGGAAACTAGCAGTTGATGGTTTAAAAGTTTAATAAACATCCATATTATCAAAACTATCGTAAATAACTTGACGATCAACGAAAAAAAGAATTGAAGGTTGAGAAGAAACCGCTCCTAGTTTGGGTCGCAGGTATGTTGAAATTACAGACTTAAAATAAGTAATAAATACACTCAACATTCCCCTATGGGAATGTTATATCGTATCAGGAACTTGAAGGTCTTACACTCCCACAACATCCATATCATGAAAATATTTGATAGTGGCAGGGAGCAACGCCTACAGCTTTAACTAATCGGTGAGGGAGATTTCTCATGGCGCTTATCTATATTCCTTTCTTTTAAGAATGGAAATGGATTCATTATTCTTTTAGTATTGTGAGTATTCGTTGACAGTGAACATGTACCATCTCCTGAACCAGTTCTTCATTACTAGCCTCTGCTATAGTAAAACTAAAATATATATTTGTGGAATTCAATCTTTATGTCGCATAGTACTCACGGCGAAACAACACAGACTGGTCCGTAGTCAGTCCGCTGCCGCCAGCGTTCCACCATGTTCATAAGCTCCACCAGGGAGTTGGTGGATGAGGGTACCTTGTGACCCATCGGCCAGCACGTCAGTTGGAACAGCTGCACTGTCTTCGTAGGGGCTTTGACGCCAGCCATTAGTTCAGTCAAGGAGATAATCTGGTGGGAAGATTATGGTATATAGAAAATAGATATCAAATATTATGGTTGGATATATATCATTTGATGCCAGGTTTCTAATCAAGAATATCGGCGGTAACACACGGTGTCGATCTTTTTTGATTACCATCATTTCAGACGACTTTAGCTAGCCTTTAATGTGAAATTGGATTTTAATCGCTAAAATAAATAATTAGGTAACAGGAATATTAGAGATAATCCAAATCGATGTAGAATTACTGAATTTTAGCTAACCACGTGTGACCGTAAGAATCTGAAATAATGGTAATTTCGGAATAAAACTTTAGATTCAATATATTATAATCGTTCATCCATTCATCAGTCTATTGTTAGCTATAGACTTTTCCCACATCGTAGCCGCCTGGACAGTCTTCCACTGTCCTCATCTAGTCGCCTCTGCGTTTGCTTTTTTCTCAGCCAATTGACTTTCCAATGTAATTATGCCGGCCACTTTAGCTGTCCGACTAAACCCTTAGTATCGAATCATTTGAGGAAGATACTCAAGCATAGTCCGCTCAGTTAATATATTTAATTTATATTTTGAGGGACAAATATTTCTGAATTTAATACTATCATACCTTCTTGTTGATTCTAAATATCCACGTCTTGATATTTGTATAATGATTATGAGATACGTGGTCTATTGTGAACACAGGCCCATATTTCTTCGAATGACGACCCTCTGGCCAAAACGGAGGATATTGTTGCTAAAACAAAAATAATTTATAAGCCTTCAATCATAGATGAAGTTGGAGAAAATGTACTAATAACTAATATATCTATTAGGTGGTAGAATTATAGAGTGTAAGTTTCGTATATCATATCGTATACGATATCTCTGGTATCGGCATACAGGTGAAAACAAAATGTAAAAACAAATGACATATTTAAATACTGATCACTTAAATATTACTTACTGAATTCTTTGGTGGAACACATAGGACGACCACAGCTGCGCATTCGTAGTCATAAACCAAAGACCAAAATTCTCCTTGAGTACGAACTAGAGGCCATTCCGTCACAATGTACTCACGAGGCTTGGTGTAACCCTGCCAAATTAAATTAACATTATTTAATACTTAATGTAGCGGTGTAAAGGTATATTTAATTTCATCTACTCACATCCACGAACACAGCATTGATGTAGTCAGTGAAACTGTTTCCTTGAAAAGATGTAAGGTACGGACGAAAATTGTCAGCTGCAAGAAATATAATAATGGTATTAATTTTGACATATTATACAAAAAAAAAACAAAGTTATTGCACCATTAGCAGGTTAGTGACGATGCTTTTTATTCAAGGGTAAAGATAAATAGATTAACTTAAACATGTCACTTATGGCTTAAAAGTTCAAAACCTAGCAGTAATACAAAAAATGGAGATGATCATTAGGTATAGTGGTTGGAGGCTAGCCATTTTCCAAAGAATCAATAACCAGCAAGGCCATTTGTCTTAGTGAGTGGAGACAGCTTTCTAGGGTGGAACACCCCTTGATCAGGTGGAGTAACGACTATGGGCAAATATTGAATGCTATATCTGTATATAGCTCAATGATTTTCATTACGACAGGTCTATGTCCGGCAGCGGACAAATATAGACTACTGACAATGAGACAGCGAGGTTGTAGGATCTTAGTACTTGTGTTTTTTTTATTGCAATATTTTCTTTTTTAATGTTATTTAATTTTAATACGTAAAAACTCTGCCGACCTAGCAACCACACGTCACCCGGACCCCTCATTGAAAAACAAGCGCTGCAGTACGGCATGACCGTATTTTTTTTTACTGCTTGAATAGACAGCCGAGCAGACGGGCCACCTGATGGTAAGTAGACACCGCCTCCCATAGACTTCTGCAATGCCAGGGCACATCATAGCCGCTGCCTACCGTTTGTAAATAAATATTTTAATATATATAATAAAAAATATTTTCTTTTCTTCTTATTTATACTCACGCGGCACAACCAGCACATCTCGATTCTTTTCTCTATTATCACCCCTGTGACCACCAGCACAGTCACCTATCGTAAATCTGGGGGTTTGTTTGCAAATCTGTTGGTACTCCTTTTGGTATTCATTGAGCTTCGACACCGGGTCCCTTTGTGACTTCTGTTTCAGTCTTTGAGATAGTTCGGATACGGGGAACCATGATACTCCACAGACCACGTGCTCTTCTAACGTATCGTAGACGAATTTGTATTGTTCCTGTGACGAAATAAAGCATTTTTTTGTATCCTGGCACGGCAAAGTGGCCGCACTGCACCTGATGGTAAGCGCAATGCCGTCCAATTATAGTATCGAGTAGTGAGAGACAATCTATCACCCGCTACTCAACACAATCATGCTAGCCTGCTTTTTCAGACTACGCCATGGGCAAGAAGGTGAAGAAGCGGTCGAGGGTCTAGTGTCAGAGTACTCAGAAGGCCGCAACACTGCCAAACATCGTACCCATCCTACACTAGACCCTCGACGAAAACGGTGGTTTAAATGGTTTTACACCCTGTGGTCGCTATCCGGGTGGATATGAATATCCTGCCACCAGCAAACATATTGTTATATATATAATCTACATTATTCTCAATGGTTCTGTCTTGTAATATGAAGACAGTAATGTAAATAGAAGTAAACAATGTGAATATTATTAAATCACGTCTCGTACTTAGTGATTCAAACGGAGTTATACAAGATACATGGAGGCGGCAAGGATTTTTGAGGTTTATATTTATTTTAATTTAATATGGTTTGATTTTTATGATGTTACAGCACATTTATATTGCATTCAAAACCCGTATCTATATTTTTCTACATTATTCGATAACATTAGTAAGAAACTTATTTAGAAGAAGAAGACACAATTTTTTTAAAACCACAACGTTAACAGATTTTTTGAATGCTTTTGTGATTTACGTAACGTAACCTATTAATGTGTTGCGTATATTGATCTCTTCTTTTATGCTTTTTTGCTAGCGATTAACTTATTACTTGTATAATACTGCAAAAGCTTAATAAATGTTTACCTCGTTCTCTATAAGGCCTTTCCTTGACTGTCGCAATTTTTTCAAGAAACCGAAAACATCAAACCCGTCTTCTTCCTCAGCCAGTTCTAGGTTTGCATCGATGGCTAGATAAACGCCGGATCTACCACCCCCGTCACTGGAACAAATATAATTTTTGAGTCATCACTTTTTGGCAACATTTTTTATTTTACCAAAGATAACCGTTGCCTACAAAGAGTTTTTTTTTTTTTATTCTGGCGCGGCAAAGTGACCACACTGCACCTGATGGTAAGCGCAGTGCCGTCCAGATAGAGTATCAAGTAGCGAGAGACAGTCTATCCCCCGCTACTCAACACAATCATGCCGGCCTGCTGTTTAGCTTCTTCACATTACGCCTAAAGGACCCAGGATCATAGGAAGGAGGGAACACGGTAGCTGGCAAACTGTTCCACAGCTTGATGGTGCGGCAAAAATACGAGTTTGCGAACCTCTTGGTTCGGGCCGGGGTAGTAGACACCACGAAGCTGTGGCTCCGCAAGCCAGTACGCGTGGTTCTGGTATGGAAGGGAGAGGATGGGATAAGATCAAACAATTCTTCAGAGCATTCGCCATGATACAGACGGTAGAACACGCTAAGCGAGGAAATATCCCTACGCAGCTGTAGCGGCTCCAGGCTGTTACTCACGTCTGCATCATTCACAATGCGGATGGCCCGCCGCTGCAACCCATCCAAGGCATCGAGAAGGTACTTTGCGGAACCGTCCCAGAGGTGCGAGCAGTATTCCATTCCCGGCCGCACCTGCGCTTTATATAAGCGGTAGAGCTGACCAGGCGTGAAAAACCGCCGCACCCTGTTCAGGATTCCGACCCTGCGTGAAGTGGCGGATATTACGCCCTCGATGTGACTCCTTGGATTAAGATCGCAGCGGATATCCATACCTAGGACACTAAGGTCATTCCGCATTGCGAGTGGAACACCCTGAAGAACGGGGATTGGAGAAAACGGAGACTTCTTGCACGAGAACGCGCACACCTGGGATTTCTTGGCATTAAACTCAACCCTATTCCTGGTACCCCATGATGAGATGAGATCCAAGGTCTGGTTGAGCTCAACGACAAGATCCTCTCGTCTCCTCTCAGTATCCGCCCGGCAACCAGGAGGCTTGCTGCTATAACGCCCATGAACCGTGCTGTCGTCTGCGTAGCAATGAATGTTGCCAAGCGACAACATATCATTGATATGCAGAAGAAACAAGGTGGGCGAAATCACAGAACCTTGTGGTACTCCGGCATTTACTGACATGAGCTGCGAAGCGTGTCCATCAACGAGGACACGCATTCTACGCTCATGCAGAAAGCCGGGAATCCACTTGCACAGGTTGTCGGGCAGACCGTATGCCGGCAGGGCCGTTTTCCATCTCAGTGGAAAACTGGGAAATTGGTCCTGCTCAAGAAGGAGGGGCGGCCCGCAGAGTCGCCATCGGCCTACCGGCCCATCGTGTTGCTCGATGAGGTCTGCAAGCTCTTCGAGCGTATTGTTCACGCTCGCCTCGTCGAGCATCTTGAAGGGGTCGGGCCGGACCTGGCACAATGCCAGTACGGGTTCCGGCAAGGCCGATCGACAATACACGCGATTTTGCGGGTCAAGGCACAAGCGGAGGATTCAGTGGCTCGGGGTGATGTGGTGGTGGCGGTGTCTCTAGACATCGCCAACGCGTTTAACACTCTACCCTGGGCCTGCATAATGGAAGCACTGCGGTACCACGTGGTGCCACCGTATCTTCGGCGCCTGGTGCACTCGTATCTCTCAGATAGATACATAGTGTATCCGGGCGCCAACGGTTGGCACCGAAGAGCGATGGCCTGCGGTGTTCCACAGGGCTCAGTCTTGGGCCCTCTCTTGTGGAACATCGGCTACGATTGGGTGCTCCGTGGTACCTACCCCCGAGGTGTCGCTGTCGTCTGTTACGCGGACGACACACTAGTGACAGCGTCGGCCAGGTCTTTCCAGGAGGCCACCCTGCTCGCCTCGTTCGCAACCGAACAGGTGGTGGGCAGGTTTCGGCGACTGGGCCTTAAGGTGGCCCTCAACAAAACCGAGGCCCTTTGTTTTCACAGGCCTCGGATTCGGCCACCTTTTGAGCCCCACATAAGTGTGGAGGGGGTGCGGATTCCCATCGGCTGTAAGATGAAGTACTTGGGATTGATTCTGGACAGCCGGTGGGATTTCCGTGCCCATTTCAAGGAGTTGTCGCCGAAATTGGTGCGGGCGGCGGGCGCGCTCGGACGCCTGCTGCCGAACCTGGAGGGACCTAATAGCCCTTGCCGAAATTTATACGCTGGAGTCGTGCGGTCAATGGCCCTGTACGGATGTCCCGTATGGGCCGAGTCCCTGAACGCCCGCTGCGTCGCCCTGCTGCGCAAACCGCAGCGTTTGGTGGCGCAGCGAATAGTAAGGGGCTACCGCACGGTCTCCCACGAGGCGGCCTGCGTATTGGCCGGCACACTCCCTTGGGAGTTGGACGCCAAACTCCTCTCGTCAGCGTTCCTCTGGCGGGAGGAGGCGTCCAGCCGCCGTCAGGAGAGACTGGCCCCGAGGGAGATTGCGGCCCGGTTTCGCAGAACCGCCGTGGAGGAGTGGCATACCAGGCTGGAGAGCCCGACTGCGGGCTTGAGGACTGTCGCGGCAGTGCGTCCTGTCCTAAAGAGATGGCTAGACAGGCGCCACGGGGCGCCTACGTTCCGACTGACATAGGTATTAACGGACCATGGGTGTTTCGGTTCGTTCCTGTGTCGGATCGGAAAGGAGGTGTCCGCCGTGTGCCACCACTGTGGCAACTGCCGCGAAGACACGGCCCAACATACGTTGGAGGAGTGCCCAGCCTGGGACGAAGAGCGCAGCGCTCTCAGAGCAGTCGTCGGAGGAGACCTCTCGCTGCCGGCCGTGGTGTCGTCCATGGTCGCCAGCCGGAGGTCCTGGCATGCGGTGGCCCACTTCTGCGAGAACGTCATCTCGCAGAAGGAGAGTGCTGAGAGGGATCGGGAACGATATGATCCCTCCCGCCGTCAGAGAAGACGTAGGAGGCGCCAGGTGGACGACTGACCGGCGTCTCCCGCCCTGTGGAATGGGGGCGTTTGAATTCCACCACGGTAACCCCTGCCTGTCGTACGAGGCGACTAATAGGGGCCATCGGGGGTCGCGGGCGCGCAGCGGAGGGCTGTCAGCCCGTATCGATGCACTCCCAAATTCGGAGCATCGTGCGACCCCGTGATGGACGGCAGCGCGTGTGGTAAGGCCTCGTTCGCTGTCGTTGTTCGGTGCGCGGGGGCTCCTTAGCCCTCCATGGAGATGGGCTGCTACGCAGCACCGCGCAGGGGCGATCCCGGCTGCAATTCTAGCACTCCTTAGAATACCCCGGGATCGCTCCGTAAGCGCCGAAGAAGGCCACCGCGGGGTTTTAGCTGGTAGTGTCGGGTGGGTTGTATATAGGGGTTAGGGACTCGGCCCAGCGGCAGCACGGATAGCCATCATCCGTGCGAGGGGGATGCTGGGTCGTAAGACCGGCTAGTCCAGCATACCCGTTTTATTCTTAATCCACTTCCCTCCGGAGCGGGCGGCAGTAATAAAACGCTTTCCCCGCGACAACAAAAAAAAAAAAAAAAAGACCGTATGCCGGGAGCTTGGAGAGAAGGCCACGATGCCAGACCCTATCAAACGCCTTGGCTATGTCGAGACTCACAGCCAGAGCCTCGCCATGCTTGTCAATCGCCTCCCCCCAGTGATGTAATACGAACGCTAGAAGATCACCCGTTGATCGGTTATGACGGAAACCGTATTGGCGGTCATTGATCAACGAGTGATCCTCTAGGTAGCGAACTAATTGGCTGTTTATCAGTCGCTCCATGACTTTACACATCACTGAGGTTATGGCGATTGGGCGATAATTGTTAGGGTCTGACCTATCACCCTTTTTGGGGATCGGCTGCACATTAGCCTCCCTCCAAGATTCAGGCACAATACCTGAGAAGAGTAGAAGAGTATTGCGGAAAGCCCTTATATGCAACCCTCTTCGGAGAGGAAAAAAATTAGTTTCTCTAAAATACAAAAAAAGGTGTAATTTTCTTCTATTTCAATATTGTGAGGAGTAAAAAAAGTAATATTAATATGCATATGCAGCGATATTTAGAAAACTGTTCTGAGTCTATAAGTTTTCCAAATTATAATTTCTTACAGATATATTAAATTTATCTTAATTATCAACTGTCTTGGCGGATGATGACTCGAACTCGACCTCGACTCGACCCAGGGTTTTTAAGTTCCAGAACACTAAGATTCTTCAGCAAATATTTGCCTTCAAACTGTAGGATCTTGGTGCAATGCACTAATATGGTGCCAAAGGTGTCTTTGTCACTGATACACTGTTTTCCAACATTACGTCATTGTATTATTATTATCATCGTTGATGTAATTTAAATTGATTCCATTTTGAATACAAATGTATCGTCTTATTCGGAGTTAATTTCTTTACATACTCCATGTTAAATTATAGATAGATAGATAACAGTAAGCAGCGATAGCCTAGTAGTAAGCAGCGATAGCCTAGTTGGTTGCGGTACGGACTGCCAAGACGAAAGTCGTAGGTTCGAAACCCAAGTGGTATACACCTCTGACTTTTCTAAAGTTATGTGTGTATTAAAATGTTAATTATCGCTTGCTTTACGGGTGAAGGAAAACATCGTGAGGAAACCTGCATATATAAGATTTTTTTCGAAGGTATGAGAAGTCTGCCAACCCGCATTAGGCCAGCGTGGTGGACTAAGGCCTAACCCCATAAGTAGAGGAGGCCCGGCGCCCAGCAGTGGGACAATGTTTAATTCAGGGCTAGTATTATTATTATTATTAGATAACTCTTTATTCCACACCATCATAAGAATATTACAATAAACCTTAAAACGAAAGTAAGGTAAATAGGCGGTCTGTCTTATCGCTAAAATCGATCTCTGCCAGACAACCTTGCATAAAGTTGTGAAAAATAACACGAAGAATATTACTAGTAATTTATTTTACAACACATACAATTCGGCTCTGCTGAAGTTTGTAACTTCTGCCTTTACGCTTCCCAACAATAACCCGTGACGTGAACCCTTTTGTGACAAATTGAGGCTGGTTAAATCATTTTGCGCATAACGTATTGAAATACATTAATGAATAAGATACAGTGTAAACTCTATATAGCGACACTGAAGGGACTGTGCATTTTATGGCGTTATAGAGAGTTGTCGTTAAATGGAGAGAAGAAACATCAGAATTAGAAAAATAAAAAGTTTATTTCTGACTATTGTTAGTAGTTATGTGCATAAAAAAGAATGTTATTTGAACGCTATTGAGTATAGTCTGTTATTTTTGTCTGACGTCTTTTGCTGCACCAGTAATTTTGTTGTATTTTTTTAGTTATTTTATTAATATCTAGCAATACTGAGGCATCTTGGTTATAAAGGAAATATTTTTCCAATAATTTTGCTGCTTCCAGAGCTTCTTTAATGCTCGGCGGAAGCTCAGGCTCATCCGTCTCATCTTCTTCATCACCTTGTTCTTGATCCTCAGTTTTTCTCACTGAATCCAAAAGGATTTTTTCTTTATTTTTCCATATTGTGGACACGGTAGAGCGACTAAATCCAAAGCGTTTGCCAACATCACTTATCTTCTCTCCCGTTTCTATTGCGCGTATCAGTAAAACTTTTTCGTCAATACACAGTGATTTTCTTTTAGTAGCCATGTTTACAGTTTGCAAGTTTGTGAGCAACTAAGAATATGATAAGGTATAGATAATCCATGACTCCTAGTTATGAATCATGGTCAATAACAGTCTACACGTGCAAGCAATCCCAATTTGTAAACAAAAGAATGAATTTCTTAGAAAGTTCGGTATGCATGATGCCGACAGTCGAGTTTATTGCGGGCTAGGATAATAAAGCGACAATAGATCGTACACAGCTGCGCAGTTTTTACTAATTTTAGCAACTTAATTGTTGTCGTTATTGAGAGTGGGTGTAATGCTATATAGAGTGAAACATTGTATGAAAAACAAGCTAAACCAACCAAAGCCAATTGATTTCGACGCTTAAGAGAGTTTGTCGTTAAATAGAGTGACGTTACATGGAGTTTACACTGTAATTATTATTTAAAAAAAATATAATAATTAATTAGCGCAATAGGGGAAAAAATTATCATGAAATTAATAATTAGATACAATATTTTTACTGCCCTGAATTAAAAAATGGAACATTCTGAAAATCACCACGGAGTCCCATTTTTTATAACGACTTTTTTATTTGTTATATCTTTAACATTTCCTTTTTTTTTGTATAGTCCGACAAACGAGCCAGTGGGTCACCTGATGTTAAGTGATCTCCACCGCTCATGAACATCCACAACACCGAAAGTATCAGTATACGCTGTCGGCCTTAAAGGACAGGAATAGGAATTAGGCAAGGGAAGGGGGAATCTGGGCCTCCGGATATCTCACTTACCATACGAAACGCGACAGTAAACTGTCACTTTACGTTGGTTTTCTGTGAGACAGTGGTACTACCTCGGTCGAGCCGGCCCATTCATGCTGTAGACAAATATGTCTACAGCGTGGCTCTACCACATTAAACTACCACTTTCCTGGTAGCAATAACTTACTTGCAATGTACGACCATAGGTCCAGCCGCTGGGTTAGTCGCTAATCTCCTCCCAACCACAGCTCTCACGCGCCTCCTAAACTCCAGGAGGGCGTTACTGAAGGGGCATGTGTGCGAGTGCCACTGTGTGTAGTGGAATTGTAGGATAAATCTTTCTTCAACCACCACCTGTTTATACGGGATATTTACACAATATAATTAATTCACTTTTTTAATCAAATAAATAGGTCAAACCTGCAATATCGGCATCAAGGATTGCAAGGGACTCATTTCCAGCAAAACCCAGAGACCAAACAAATATTCGTGAACCATACCAACATTTCTCTCGGTATGGCCATCGGCGATGTATTTTTCTAATGCAGTAAAATCTTTGACTATATCGTAGTCTGTCGCCCTGGCAACAGCACCATGTCCAGCTCACCATAATATTGCATTGTCATTAGGTTTAACGGTAGGCAGCGGGTTTGCTGTGCCCTGGCATTGCAGAAGTCTATGGGCGGCGGTGACTTCTTACCATCAGGTGGCCCGTCTGCTCGTCTGATTCTTAAATCATAAAAAAAATATATATATGAATACCAAATTTGGCCTATTGGGGCTACGAAAACTTTTTCATATAAACAAATACATACATACGAATATTGCAACTTAAATAAAAGCTTGTAAAAAGTTTCAAGATTAACACACTTACATTCTTTTCGCTCTTGTACAGTCTGAACGTTCTTATATGGAAATTGGCTAACTCTTCTTCCTGAACAATTCCAACACTGATGTCGCCGTAAGTTTCGTCTTTTTCTTTATTCGGTGGCCAATATTGAACACACATCACCTGCGGAGCATTTGTTATTTTAATTTTCTTGGAATTACTTTATCTTGAACTTGATAACTAGTTCTCCGCACGATACAACAGAATAAAAAACACATAACAAAATTATTATTATGTCCGTCATAAGCCCTAACTCCTCTCGTTAGTAGAGGAAGTTTATGCCCAGTAGTGGTACATATATAATATATAAGGATATTCACCACTGACCACATATATAATAAGCGATGGAATAAAATTCAGTGCGGCTTGATAGTAGTCACATAATTTTAAAATAATCATGGTAATATTTTAGGTATGCAAGTTTTCTCACTATATTTTCCTTTATCATTAAAGCCATTCTGTATATATAAAACAAGAAACTGACTGACTGATCGATCAATGCACAGCCAAATAGGCTGGGGTTAGAGACTTGAAATTTTGACAGTAGGTACCTTTTATGACGTAGACATCCACTAAGGAAGGGTTTTTGGAAATACCACCCCTAAGGGGGTAAAATAGGGGATGTTAGTTTGTATGAAAATCCACAATTTTTGAAGTTAAATTCATGAAAATTTGTATTTGGTCTTTCAGATAAAAATAAAAAATATATATTTCAGGATTTTCGGAAATTCTACCCTTAAGTAGGTGAAACAGGAGGAGAAAGTTTGTATTTTTGAAGTTATACGCATAATAATTGGTATTTGGCCTTTCTCCAAGGATTTTATACCTTTTCTTCCAGAAATAACCACCACGCGGGCGTAGTCGCGAACAAAAGCTAGCCTATAATAAACAATAAATACACATCTAACTTCGAATAGTCAGACGTATTTGCCATTTGGGTTGGTTTCGAACCTTAGACGTTTTCTCTGCAGTCCTAATTAGAGTATCGCTGCTATCGTTTATTAAATTAAGTAGATGAATTATATGACAAAGTACTCAAATTCAACCAGATAAGACATATCTAAATGTATGAGTAATATACATCGCCATGTTATTACACCATATGGACTTTATAGCAAACCATAAAAACGGAGCATTAAGTAGTCAAAAATAAAGTATATTACCACATTAAATCGAACCAGCGTATAATGGAATGTCGAACACCATTCGCAATATTGCCTGATCGAATATTTATGTCGAATAACGACCGAAAGAAATATCCTTTCAACGTCCACTGCAGTTTTATAAGAAAACCAACGGGTGCCCGCAAATAGAGTGAAAATGTTTCTTACAATTTCTACTTTGTGCTTCGTTGAGCGATAAAACCCACCGTCACTGCAGGTGCCAAGGTAAATCATTCTAGTCAAAACAATAGTGACACCTCATGGATACTTTGCGCGAAATCTCTTTGTTTTTGCGCCCATTTAAACTTGTTTCACACGCAATGACAAATGGACGCAGTCGTGTATGCCTGGATAAGGTTTTTATTTTATGCGATTTGAATATTTTATTTCGCTTAGGTTATTTCTTTTTATCTTGTATGTATTTATATGTATGTATTTTATATGTGGATTATTTTTATATAATGTAATGACAAATTACAAAAGACTACGGCTGAGTTTCTTGGTGCTTCTTCTCAGACCAGTGGGCATTTCCGTAGCACCAGTGGACTAACATTATTATGGCAAGTAAAAAGTGCCCTGATAGTCTTTTATATTTCAATACTTATAAGATATCATAATAATAATATGGCAATCAATTAAATAAATAAATATAAATAAATAAGTGTTAAAAAATGTAGAGATTGAATTAAAGATTAACGTAGTTGTTTGTGAGTTTAGTGAAAATTATAGTGTTTGTATATTTTTCCAACGTTTAATTTTTCATTTTATGTTCGAATTCATGGTTTATAGAATGGTCGTTTCTTGTGGGTCTAGTTACTTAATGATTATGTTGTTATAATAATAATTTTTCAGGGGCTAGCGCCGACCAAAACTTTACTGAAGTAACTTATTTTATTCATAAAATGAATACAAATATAATGTGCTTGTACATCATAAACAAAAAGTTACTACTTCATGGACGCTGTTTCAAAAAAGAAAAGCAGTAATACCAAAGTTTTAAGTTTTCACTTCTGTCTGTAGTTCCCATAAATGCCTATGTTTTTATTATTTAAACCTGAATGACATGTTTGACACTTATAAACACATCCAAAATAGTGGTTTAAGATGTAGTGAAATGTTGGCAAAATCACTTTCATGACGGTGGAGCCATTTATTTTTTTATAAAAAGATAATGAAATATAGTGTGTAGAGCAATGACGAAATATTATTAGGTTTTTTCGTGTAGAGTCACAAAATAATGACACCAAAATTTCAGTGTAACAGTCCAAAGAACTAAAATAGACCACGTTAACGTCAATATCCAATAAATTCCATTTTAACATAGAATTATGGGGAGCTTGCGGGTCCCTTGGCCCAGTGCCATGCGGTACTTCATGTTCATTCGGGGTGAACTGCCGCTAGCGAAACTTTACAACGACAATATTAACTTCGATTTTTTTAAATCTTTTTTTAAAGGTTTAAGAATCATTTATTTCTCATAAGATTATTACATTAATCACTTACTGAGAAAACATATTATCAATCAGTCCTTTTGTATGGGCGAGCATACAGAAGAATAATTTTATCATTACAATGATAAATATACAATTATCAAAATCGAAATACAAACAGCAAAATCACAATCTGTGCAAATATAGTAAGATTAAACTTTTATGTATGTTCCCCGATTACTCGAAGACGCCTGGACCGATTAGAGAAATTATTTTTTGGATTAAAAGGTAATACTTCCCATGTGGTCCCATTGGTACCAAGTTAGGATCTGATGATGGGATCTCAGAAAAATCGAGTCAGCACAAATTTTATAGGGACGCATAAATGTGTTTTTGTTGAAGTCGGTGTACTTTGAGGCTATCATAATGGTTTTTATTGCATGGCAACAAGCAAGTGGAAAATCTGATGGAAATTTATCTCTACCTCCCATGTATACAATACTAGAAGAATTAGTGATGGGTTGCTGCCCTTAAAGGCATGCGAAGAAGAATATTTCATATCCTATTGCACATAATGCCACAGCCAGTTGCAGTTTCAAATCTGTTTTTTAAGTGAAAACTTCTTTAGGCACATTGGGCACTTTTGTGGTGGGGAAAAACCACTGAACTCGTGTGACCGTCACGCTCAGTTTATTTTATATTTTATGTGTTGGATTTTTGATATTATCAGGGTTTTTATTATTTATTTATTTAAAACTTCATACACACAACATGTGTAAAGGCGGACTTAATGCCGTAGGCATTCTCTACCAGTCTACCTGTAGATGATGCAGAGACGAGACAATGTGGGTGTATCACTTGTTTTATTCAAAGCGCTTTTCAAGAGTGAGTAACAATTTATTCATCAGTTTTACATTGTGTTATGGAGATAAATGTGATGCATAATATGCGATGAATATAAATCGGTGTAACTGAATGTCATTAATTTAAAATTCAGTTTTATATTATCGTCGCGACACTGGCTTGTACGGTTTTTATCATCAGGTTTTGAATAAAAACAAGAATAGATCTTTTACTTCGAAGTAAATTTATAAAGCACTAGCTGTTGCCCGCGGCTCCGCCCGCGTAGACGTTATTTTTGGAAAAAAGTAATGATTAATTAATGAAAGTATATATTTTCCAAAATAAAATGTAGTGTATACTCTCAGGGAACTCACTAATATAACTTTCTAACAGTGAAAGAATTTTCAAAATCGGATCAGTAGTACCGGAGATTACCCCGAACATCCAAACTCACAAACTTTACCTGTTTTTAAGTATATTAGTATAGATTTATTTATGGAATAAAAGAAAAAATCTAAGGTTATGGACACTGTGTGATATACCATGGATATAACTACTGTATGACGTCTATCATACCGAGTTACAATGAATGAATGTGATCTAACTATGTCAGATAAGCTGGAATTACTACCTTCAGTTACGTGGTCAAGATTTGTTATACAGAGCTTTTATTTCAGATTTTTTGTTCGGAATATGGTTGTCACATATTGCTAACAAATCTAGAGTTGAACAAACTGCGCCGTTAGCAAAAAGATTTATGGTTGCAAACGCCATTGTTTCGTGTGGCAATTTAGCTCATTGACTGCTTTTTTTTTGTTGTTGATGAGTGACAACCCTATGCGGTTCATTAATAAACTAGCTTAGTAGAATATATATACTATTTCAAATAATCAATCGCAATTTATTTTTAAATATTCTCGAAATAAACAACCCTACTTCAATTTTTGTTATCTGCATATCGTCGGTGATACTGCAAAACGAGTCACCAAGAACTGATTTTACAGCAGGGACAAAAAACGTTCTTTTTTGTTGTTAAATAATTCGCTAAGTGTATGACATGCTTATAATGATATAACGCTATAAAGACCTATATAATAACATACAAATAATCCTGGAAACAGATGCGTTCGGATACTGGATCTCGATAATTAAAAATATATATATAATTTTTTTGACATGGAACGTATTGCAGTAACGTAAACCGAGTTTCACGCAATGTACTCCTAATCCTAAACAAGATTTTGTGGAAAATATGTCTGGGTATTTTTTTTCCAATAAAATAACTGACGGAAGCAGAATGAGTATTGTATCGTGGAGCGAATACGACTATATGCAGACTGCAAGAAGTAAAATATTGTTATATTTTGAAATTTGATTGCTTTAAAAGTTTTAAACGACAGTAATATATTAATTACAGTAATACAACTAGTGCCCGAAGTTTGTTTTTCGTAAATATACATTTCATACATTTTTATTATGGTGTACAATAAAGCATATATAAATAAATAAAAAAAATAGACTTACTCGTTTTGAAGAAATTTGTGTTGTTAATCCTTATACGACTTTAGTTAATGCTTAGTAAGAGTCAAAATTAAATGGGCAGGTTTTTAACAAAAAATAAAAACTATAAATACCTTGATAAAATCGAAGGTCTTGGTGAGCATGACGATGGCAGCAGCACGTTCCTGCCAGATCATGCGCCAGAAATCCACCACTGTCTCCTCAGTTGGACCCTGTGTTACTATATACGCGTTTGGTTTTAATATACTCTGTGGACAAAAAAAACACATGAGAATAATACACACACACATACTCACGCCTGTAATCCCCGAAGGGTTAGGAAGAGGTGTAACCAGTACACCCACTTTTCGCCGAATTTCGATCCCCTAATGTGATAGGGGCCTATCGCCATATAATCTGTATATATAAAAGAAGAAACTGACTGACTGACTGATCGATCAACGCACAGCCAAAACGGCTGGGGTTAGAGACTTGAAATTTTGACAGTAGGCACCTTTTATCACGTAGGCATCCACTAAGGAAGGGTTTTTGGAAATACCACTCTTAAGGGGGTAAAATAGGGGATGAAAGTTTGTTTGAAAATCCGTCATTTTTGAAGTTAAATTCATGAAAATTAGTATTTGGCATTTTAGTTAAAAATAAAAATTATATGTTTCAGGATTTTTGGAAATTCCGCCCCTAAGGGGGTAAAATAGGGAATGAAAGTTTGAATGAAAATCCGTCATTTTTAAGTTCAACGCATGAATATTGGTATCTTGTATTGTACACTTTTTCTCCCAAACATGACCTCCACGCGGGCGGAGCCGCGAGCAACAGCTAGTAAATAATAAGTAAAAACTAGAAAATCTTACGAATTGTTATTCTCTTAATCTATATCAATCTATCTATACATATATAAATACTTGTCCTGACTACTTCATTAACGCATAGCCTGAACCGCTGGGGTTACAAACTTGAAATTTTGGCAGTTGATGCTTTTTATGTTGCATCCATTAAGAAAGTATTTTCGAAAATTCCACCCCTAAGGGAGTAAAATAAGGGAAAAACGGTTGTATTAAACTTTTATAATGAGAAGTACAAACGTACGAAGGCGAAACCGCGAGCAAATGTTTGTACTAAATAAAGAGACAAGCAAGATATATTTCTGATAAGCGCCATCCAAAACTTATAAACAATTGCCTTTCTTAAAATTTTGATGGGACAAGGTACAGCCTGAAATTTGTGCAGCACCAGTAGATTGAATGCTTTGCATTGAATGTACAATAAATCACTGCATGCCCAAAAACTGCCCATAGCAGGCTTAAACGTTTTGATTTATTAACTATGTAACCTTCACAAAATATTGTCCTTTAAAAAAACAAATAAAATAGATATAAAATGTCATCAAACCATAAAATGCCGAGCATTTTAAAAACCACATCATATCAAGACATTTAATAAGATCATATTACAATTCCGTTTATTAGCATCGGTTGAAGTCTGGGGACATTAACTTTGAGTACACATAAACTTTTAATGACATCTAGTTGA
The DNA here is from genome assembly GCA_905220505.1 of Laothoe populi. NCBI lineage: Eukaryota > Metazoa > Arthropoda > Insecta > Lepidoptera > Sphingidae > Laothoe > Laothoe populi. The sequence continues at coordinate 5,347,721 of HG992165.1, forward strand.
AGTATATCGGACGGCGAAAGATAATAACTGTGCCACTTAAAAATGTTCGCAAAACACGTGTAAATTTGATTTAACCTAGTTTCTTGGTTAATGTAAGTTGACCGACTGCTTACCAAAGCCGACACTTAAATAGCAGTATCGGAAAACCTTTCAGACTTAGAAAAATGTGACGCACTAACACTCTTATTTTTAATCGAGTAAAACTTGTTTACTTGAGTAAAAGTAATTACTTATGTAAAGATTCTGTTTTATAGTTAAGATATCTTAATAATACTAGCCCTGTATTAAACATTGTGCCACTGCTGGGCACGGGCCCTCTCTACTAATGAGGGGTTAGTCCACCTAGCCTAGCCTAATGCGGGTCGGTAGACTTCAAATACTTAACTGTGAACTAATATGTTCATAATTGACTTCTCACTCAAATAAAACTAAATATTAGCAATTTAAGCACTTTATAGAAAGAAAGAAAGAAAGAAAATCATTTATTTGGCCATAATCACCAGACCAGGTGGCAATAAACAATGAGTACATAAAACAAATTAAAAAAAACTTTAAGGGCTACAGGTACACAATTAAAAAAATAAAAAAAGTCTCCCGGCATACTTATGCGCCCCAGCCACCCGTGTCCGACGCATGACCAAAAAGGCCACAAAGGTCGGCCTTAAAGGACAGGAATAGGATTTAGGGAAGGGAAGGGGGAATCTGGGCCTCCGGATATCTCACTTAGCATACGAAACGCGACAGTGAACTGTTACTTTACGTTGGTTTTCTATGAGACAGTGGTACTACCCCGGTCGAGCCGGCCCACTCATGCTGTAGACAAATATGTCTACAGCGTGGCTCTAACACTTCTAAAATTTTTGATATTCGAAATGAACCTTTCCAAGAAGAAATATTATTGTGCATTGATCCAATATCACTTCATCTATATTTTCCGTATTTATTACTGTTTCATTCATATTATTCAAATATTTTCTTTTGTATCTTCGGTATATGAATGTTTTTAAAGGTCTTAGGAATTTTGATCGTTGTATGTTGTTTATAAATTTTATGGTACCCAAAAAATAAAATATTGACCGTTGCCAATTTGTTCGAATGAATTATTTATTTGTTATCATTGGTAATATTATGAAATTAATAATGTCGAATCCGTGCCAAAGATAATAACTTCAGTGAACCATAAAATATGAAACTTTTTGCAATAAACGAAAAACAAAAGTTAAACAACCTGATGGAAAATGTTTTTGGATGAAGACATTGTAGATTTTTCTGTAAAAAGTACACATTTTCTAGTTGATTTAAATCGTTGTTTTTAAATATGATAACGTTGCAAAATAAACATATGATGATACATGACTGATTTAAAATGTTTTGTTATAAAAAGCAGCAACTCTTCCTCTTTGCACTAAGCTTTTGGGTTGGCTACAATGCTTACTATTGTTGTACTCAATTTGTATGTCATGCCAAAGACTTGGATTAGGCAGGAATTTTATCTTTAAGGCGAAGGCTTTTATATACAAGAGCTATCTTTTTTTTTTGTTTATCCTGGCACGGCAAAGTGACCGCACTGCACCTGATGGTAAGCGCAGTGCGGTCCAATTAGAGCATCGACAAGCGAGAGACGATCTATCACCCGCTACTCAACACAATCATGCCGGCCTGCTTCTTCACACTACGCCATGGGCAAGAAGGTGAAGAAGCGGTCGAGGGTCTATTGTCAGAGTACTCAGAAGGCCGCAAAATGGCCAAACATTGTTCCCCAACTCTAGACCCCGAAAAACCGGACCGTCTATTGTCTATTTGCCTATTTATTTCTGATAGAATATTACCAGAACACTATTGAAAATTATCGAAGTTTAATCCTACTCATATGATATAATGCTTAAACTGTTCTAATCGAACTTTGTTTGAATGCATTCTAAGCTAAAGTGATATATAAACATAATGTGACATAGAAATGAAACTAATTTTGCGAATTTTATCAAGATATACTTTTACCGTTTTTTACCCGTAATATAATCCGTTAAATTAGTTTAATTTCGTAAAGTAACATTATCATCATCCTTGCTGTTCTCAGCTATGGCGATCGCCCCTCCTCCGTAATATTGGCGTCGATGGATTAGCTTATGACGTAATTTTCAATCAACCTTGGACATAGATCTGAACATTACATGACATTTTTAGTTTAGCATCGAGATCTAAGCAGATTTTCCCCATTATCTTTGATATTTGTATATTCAGTGCAGACGTTTGATAGCGTGGTACTAGTAGGGCCTTTTGTTGGTTCTAACTTCTATGTAACCCTTTTTTTTTTTTGTTGTCGCGGGGAAAGCGTTTTATTACTACCGCCCGCTCCGGGGGGAAGCGGAATAAGAATAAAACGGTTATGCTGGACTAGCCGGTCTTACGACCCAGCATCCCCCTCGCCCGGATGATGGCTATCCGGGCAGCCGCTGGGCCGAGCCCCTACCCCCTACCCCACCCGACACTACCAGCTAGAACCCCGCGGTGGCCTTCTTCGGCGCTTACGGAGCGATCCCGGGGTATTCTAAGGAGTGCTAGAATTGCTGCCGGAAGTCGGAACCGCCCCTGCGCGGTGTTGCGTTGCAGCCCATCTCCATGGGAGGGCTTAGGAGCCCGCGGCCCCGGGGCTTGACGGTATCCCTGGTCGAGTGTGGGTAATTGCCGTTGAGCACCTGGGCACTAGGCTCCGTGGCCTTTTCTCCGCTTGTCTGAAGCAGGGCCTTTTTCCATCTCGATGGAAAACAGGCAAGTTGGTTCTGCTGAAAAAAGAAGGCCGACCCGCAGAGTCGCCATCAGCCTACCGGCCTATCGTGTTGCTCGACGAGATATGCAAGCTCTTCGAGAGAATAGTGCACGCTCGTCTCGTCGAGCACCTTGAGAGGATTGGCCCGGACTTGGCAGACTGCCAGTACGGGTTCCGGCATGGTCGATCGACCATACATGCGATTCTACGGGTCAAGGCGCAAGCGGAGGACGCTGTGGCTCGGGGTAAGGTGGTGGTGGCGGTGTCTCTCGACATCGCCAATGCTTTTAATACCATTCCCTGGGCCTGTATCAAGGAAGCACTGCGATACCACGAGGTACCACTCTATCTTCGACGTCTGGTCCACTCGTACTTGTCTAACAGGTGCGTGGTGTATCCCGGCGTTGACGGGTGGTACCGGAGAGTTATGTCATCCGGTGTTCCGCAGGGCTCGGTTCTTGGCCCACTCCTGTGGAACATAGGGTATGACTGGGTGCTCCGTGGTGTCAATCTCCGAGGAGTCGCTGTCGTCTGCTACGCAGATGACACACTTGTGACAGCGACGGCAGGAACCTTTCGGGAATCCGCCCTGCTCGCCTCATTCGGTACAGAAATGGTGGTGAGTAGGATTCGGCGACTAGGCCTTACGGTGGCCCTGAATAAAACCGAGGACCTTTGCTTCCATGGGCCTCGAATGGGGCCGCCTAGGGAAGCGCACATAATGGTGGATGGCGTGCGGATTCCCATCGGCTCAAAGATGAAGTACCTTGGTCTGACTCTGGACAGCCGGTGGGATTTCCGCGCGCATTTCCAGGCATTGTCGCCGAAATTGGTACGGACGGCGGGCGCGCTTGGACGCCTGCTGCCGAACCTGGAAGGTCCTGGCAACCCTTGCCGAAGTTTGTACGCTGGAGTCGTGCGGTCCATGGCCCTCTACGGCTGCCCCGTTTGGGCCGGGTCCCTAAGCGCTCGTTGTGTCGCATTACTGCATAAACCACAGCGTTTGGTGGCGCAGCGTATCGTCAGGGGCTACCGCAAGATCTCCCATGAGGCGGCCTGCATATTAGCCGGTACTCTACCTTGGGACTTAGACGCCAAGTTGCTCTCGTCAGTTTTCTTCTGGCGGGAGGAGGCGTCCCGTCGCGGGGTTAGATTGGCTCCCAGGGAGGTCAAGGCCCGACTGGCCTCCGTACGCAGAGCCGTCTTGGATGAGTGGTTAGCCAGGCTGGAGACTCCTAATGCAGGCTTGAGGACTGTCGAGGCAGTGCGTCCTGTTTTTAGCCAATGGCTTGACAGGCGCCACGGTGCACCGACATTCCGTCTGACACAGGTACTGTCGGGTCACGGATGTTTCGGTGGCCTTCTTCGGCGCTTGCGGAGCGATCCCAGGGTATTCTAAGGAGTGCTAGAATTGCAGCCGGAATCGCCCCTGCGCGGTGCTGCGTAGCAGCCCATCTCCATGGAGGGCTAAGGAGCCCCCGCGCACCGAACAACGACAGCGAACGAGGCCTTACCACACGCGCTGCCGTCCATCTCGGGGTCGCACGATGCTCCGAATTGGGAGTGCATCGATACGGGCTGACAGCCCTCCGCTGCGCGCCCGCGACCCCCGATGGCCCCTATTAGTCGCCTCGTACGACAGGCAGGGGTTACCGTGGTGGAATTCAAACGCCCCCATTCCACAGGGCGGGAGACGCCGGTCAGTCGTCCACCCGGCGCCTCCTACGTCTTCTCTGGCGGCGGGAGGGATCATATCGTTCCCGATCCCTCTCAGCACTCTCCTTCTGCGAGATGACGTTCTCGCAGAAGTGGGCCACCGCACGCCAGGACCTCCGGCTGGCGACCATGGACGACACCACGGCCGGCAGCGAAAGGTCTCCTCCAACGACTGCTCTGAGAGCGCTGCGCTCTTCGTCCCAGGCTGGGCACTCCTCCAACGTATGCTGGGCCGTGTCCTCGCGGCAGTTGCCACAGTGGTGGCACACGGCGGACACCTCCTTCCCGATCCGACACAGGAACGAACCGAAACACCCATGGTCCGTTAATACCTGTGTCAGTCGGAACGTAGGCGCCCCGTGGCGCCTGTCTAGCCATCTCTTTAGGACAGGACGCACTGCTGCGACAGTCCTCAAGCCCGCAGTTGGGCTCTCCAGCCTGGTATGCCACTCCTCCACGGCGGTTCTGCGAAACCGGGCCGCAATCTCCCTCGGGGCCAATCTCTCTTGATGGCGACTGGACGCCTCCTCCCGCCAGAAGAACGCTGACGAGAGGAGTTTTGCGTCCAACTCCCAAGGGAGTGTGCCGGCCAATACGCAGGCCGCCTCGTGGGAGACCGTGCGGTAGCCCCTTACTATTCGCTGCGCCACCAAACGCTGCGGTTTGCGCAGCAAGGCGACGCAGCGGGGTTTTAGGGACTCGGCCCATACGGGACATCCGTACAGGGCCATTGACCGCACGACTCCGGCGTATAAACTTCGGCAAGGGTTACCAGGTCCCTCCAGGTTCGGCAGCAGGCGTCCGAGCGCGCCCGCCGCCCGCACCAATTTCGGCGACAACTCCTCGAAATGGGCTCGGAAATCCCACCGGCTGTCCAGAATCAATCCCAAGTACTTCATTTTACAGCCGATGGGAATCCGCAACCCCTCCAAATCGATGTGGGGCCCTAAAGGTGGCCGAATCCGAGGCCTGTGAAAACAAAGGGCCTCGGTTTTGTTCAGGGCCACCTTAAGGCCCAGTCGCCGAATCCTGCCCACCACCTGTTCAGTTGCGAACGAGGCGAGCAGGGTGGCCTCCTGGAAAGACCACGGTATACCCTGCCTGTCGTAAGAGGCGACTAAAAGGGATCACAGGGGTCGCGGCTGCACAGCGGGGGATGTGCGGCCTTTATATATTTATATTTTATATATATATTCCCATGGTGCGACCCTGAGGCGGGTAGCGGCGCGTAACATCGTGCTGCTGCTGTAAATTGGGGAGGGCATTTAGCCCAAGAAGAGACGGGCCGTAAAGGCATGGCGCAGGGATGGTTCCGGCAGCAATCCAGAGTTTACTCAGGATCCCCCGGGATCGTCCCACATGTGCTGCAGCAGGCTACCGCGGGGTTTTTAGTCGGTACACCGGCGTAGGAAAATTGGTTAGGGTCCCGACCTAGTAGTCCTTCGGGCGATCTGGGTCGGAAGGTCGGTGAGTCCGGCATAACCATCTCTCCTCCCCCGAGGACCAGAAGGTAAGGTATCCGTAAGAAGGATTTTCCCCGCGGGAAAAAAAAAAAAAAAAAAAAAAAAAAGGGCTTAGGAGCCCCCGCGCACCGAACAACGACAGCGAACGAGGCCTTACCACACGCGCTGCCGTCCATCTCGGGGTCGCACGATGCTCCGAAACTGGGAGTGCATCGATTCGGGCTGACAGTCCCCCGCTGCGAGCCCGCGACCCCCGATGGGCCCAATTAGTCGCCTCGTACGACAGGCAGGGGTTACCGTGGTGGAATTCAAACGCCCCCGTTCCACAGGGCGGGAGACGCCGGTCAGTCGTCCACCCGGCGCCTCCTACGTCTTCTCTGGCGGCGGGAGGGATCATTTCGTTCCCGATCCCTCTCGGCACTCTCCTTTTGCGAGATGACGCTCTCGCAGAAGTGGGCCACCGCACGCCAGGACCTCCGGCTGGCGACCATGGACGACACCACGGCCGGCAGCGAGAGGTCTCCTCCGACGACTGCTCTGAGAGCGCTGCGCTCTTCCTCCCAGGCTGGGCACTCCTCCAACGTGTGTTGGGCCGTGTCCTCGTGGCAGTTGCTACAATGGTGGCACACGGCAGACACCTCCTTTCCGATCCGACACAGGAACGAACCGAAACACCCGTGGTCCGTCAGTACCTGCGTCAGCCGGAAAGTTGGCGCACCGTGGCGCCTGTCTAGCCATCTCTTTAGGACAGGACGCACTGCCGCGACGGTCCTCAAGCCCGCACTTGGGCTTTCCAGCCTGGTATGCCACTCCTCCACAGCGGTTCTGCGAAATCGGGCCGCAATCTCCCTCGGGGCCAGTCTCACCTGACGGCGACTGGACGCCTCCTCCCGCCAGAAGAACGCGGACGAGAGGAGTTTTGCGTCCAACTCCCAAGGGAGGGTGCCGGCCAATACGCAGGCCGCCTCGTGGGAGACCGTGCGTTAGCCCCTTACTATTCGCTGCGCCAACAAACGCTGCGGTTTGCGTAGCAAGGCGACGCAGCGGGGTTTCAGGGACTGGGCCCATACGGGACATCCGTACAGGGCCATTGACCGCATGACTCCAGCGTATAAACTTCGGCAAGGGCTATTAGGTCCCTCCAGGTTCGGCAGTTCGACAATCAAACTGAAAACATAGGAGTTGATGAATACGAACTCACCAAAAAACCATGTCGTTATAGCGAAGATCAACAATGCATGAAAAATATCATTTCTCATTCCGGGCATGGTGATACTTCAAGGCCTTCAAATAGCTGTATTATCTGCAAATGTGGCTGTGCGGGACCATCGAAGACTCTTGACACTAATCCCTCAATTGGGCAACAATCTGCGGCCTCAGTAACTACATCTATAAATTCATTCAAAACAGCAACCAATGATAAAGGTAGTAATGCATTACCAAATGATGGTCATGTCAAACTAATGGATGACGGTCAAGAAGGTGGTAAGTTTTATATAGGTGCTTCAGGATTCCTTAAAAATGATGCTTATGAAGTCGTTATTCGGCTTAGAAAGAAAGACGGCGAAGTGACATGAATGAGGATAAAATTACTGTAGATCACACATCAAGCAACGAAGCTCCCACAATTACTAGTAAAGTGTCACAAGACGCCACAATCGAAGAAACTATTCCAAATGTATCTCAAGACAATAAACATAATGCAAATGACATTAATTTAACTAATAAAGAATCTATATAAGAAATAGCTGTCAACAAAGAAACCATAACTATCAATCCAGAAAAATGCATGCAAGATCTTGAAAAACCTTCAGCTGATTTATGTGAAGATCCTATAAGTAGCAAAAGTGGCCAACAAAAAGAATTTGTGGATAAAGGAGTGCATACATCATTTCAAATGTCTTATCCTAGTTATGTACCGAAAGTTGATCCTGTGTCGAGACCTGCCACTTCGACCTACACTCAAACTACTTTGAGTTCTCCAAATCACAGACCAGTCTTTTTCCACATGAGCTCATCAACATCAACAGCTTATATGAGTCCTCCAGAGCTAGTGTTACCTCAATTTTTAAAACAAGACTATCGCATGACTGTTGTTTCAGAGGGTGGATCCACCAGTTATCTGTCCGATGGCTGGCTGGATTGACTACGGGTATGCGACCCCGAACTGCTCTAGCTACTAGTGTCACAGACCTCTTTCTTCCGTGACAGTAGTATCCTCAACCATCTTTCTTCCCTCTATTCATTCCCTTCCCTTCACAACCGGCTGAAGGCGGTATAACCCAGCTCAATAAGGCACGGCCAAATCCTCCAGACCGTTGACAGGCAGCAGTATTAACGGTGCGAAGAGCTGTGCCCCTGCGATCGCCAACCCGCTTGCCCAGCGTGGCGATTATGGGCATTAACCCCCCCCAAAATGAAGGACACACCAAAAAAACGGCCCCCAGTTCCCGGTCGCCCTGCTATTCCTGACCAAGGCGGCGGTCACGGTAACGGCAGGGCAGGGGGTGCGAAGAATCCCCGGGTTACGGTAGGCCGCTCTTTCAAACTGACCCTGGCAACCTATAACGGCCGTAGTCTTCGGCTTGATGAACATTTGGCGCAGTTGGAGGCGGAGTTGGAAAATATAAGGTGGCATGTCTTGGGGTTGTGTGAAGTCCGCAGAGAGGGAGAGGACACTATCACCCTAGACTCGGGGCACCTTATGTACTACCGCGAGGGCGATCGGACATCCCAGGGTGGCGTAGGGTTCCTCGTCAACGGAGCCCTCTCTAACAACGTTGAAGAAATCTCTAGTGTCTCGACCAGGGTCGCGTACCTGATTCTTCGGTTATCCAGCGATATACCATGAAGATCATCCAGGTCTACGCACCGACCTCGGCACACTCGGACGACGAGGTAGAGGATATGTACGAGGACATATCCAAAGCCTTGCATAATACCACCAAGACTCACTTCAACGTTGTTATGGGGGACTTTAACGCCAAAGTGGGAGTCCAGAGCAACAGCGAGTCTAGAGTAGGACCGCATGGTTTTGGATGTCGGAATCACAGGGGACAAATGCTCGTCAACTTCCTTGAGAAAGAAGGACTCTTTCTGATGAACTCGTTCTTCAAGAAGAAGCCTCAAAAGAAGTGGACGTGGCGAAGTCCGGACACTGTGACGAAAAACGAGATCGACTTTATCATGACGGACAAAAAGCACATATTCAGAGATGTCTCAGTGGTCAACAGGTTTAATACCGGATCTGATCACCGACTTGTACGAGGCTCTCTGAATATCGATCTTAAGCATGAAAGAAGACGTCTGATAAAGTCCACACTCCGACCTAATCCACTCCAAATCATGGCGGGATCCGAGAATTTCCCGAGGATGCTCGGAGATAGATTCGCTGCATTGGAACCTACTGAAGACGTAGACGAAACTCTACTTAATCTGGTTGAAACGCTTAGGGGCGAAGGCACCAAATTCTGCCAAATGCAGCGTGGAGGCAGAAAGTCCAAGCTCTCGGATGAGACTTTACGGCTTATGGCAAAAAGACGGGAAGCATCTCAAGTTACTTTGTCAGATAGGTCAGACATAAATAAGCTCATTACAAAGATGATACCCCGGGACCTTCGGAGCTCCAATACACGACTCATTGAAGAGGCGATCGAGCGCAACCAAGGGTCTAAGGTATTCACTCAGCAACTTGGAAGGAGCCACCTGACGAAGTTAACGACACGCGAGGGCAAAACCGCTTTGTCAAGGCCGGAGATTCTCGCCGAGATCGAAGACTTTTATGGCCGTTTATACGCTTCGCATGTTCCGTGCCCTAAGCGCGAAGACTATGATCCCAGAGCCACTCTGACACGCCACTACACCGACGAACTGCCAGACATCGACCAAGGCGAGATCGTGTTGGCTCTGAGACAACTTAAAAATGGAAAAGCCGCCGGTGAGGACGGAATTACTTCAGAACTTCTGAAGGCAGGAGGGGCTCCTATCATACAGGAACTGCAGAGCCTCTTCAACACCGTTCTTCACAGCGGGATAACTCCAAAGGCGTGGAACAGGAGTTTGGTTATTCTCTTTTTTAAGAAGGGAGATAAAACCCTTCTTAAGAATTATAGACCGATCTCACTCCTGAGCCACGTCTATAAGTTGTTCTCAAGGGTTATCACGAATCGCCTCGCCAGAAGACTTGACGAGTTTCAGCCCTCGGAACAGGCTGGGTTTCGCGGAGGATATGGCACCATAGACCACATTCACACAGTGAGGCAGATTATACAAAAGTCCGAGGAGTATAATCGGCCCCTGTGTCTGGCATTCGTGGACTATGAGAAGGCCTTTGACTCCGTCGAAACCTGGACTGTTCTGGAATCCTTGCAGCGTTGCCAAATAGACTACCGGTATATCGAAATGCTGAGATGTCTATACGAATCTGCCACTATGAATGTTCAAGTACAGAACCAGCAGTCTGGGCCCATCCAGTTGCGCAGAGGGGTGAGACAGGGGGATGTCATATCCCCGAAACTGTTCACAAGCGCACTGGAGGATCTGTTCAAGACGCTGGACTGGAAAGGCATAAACATAAACGGCGATCACATCTCACACTTGCGATTTGCAGACGATATAGTCTTAATGGCGGAATCGCTGGAGGAACTGCAACAGATGATGGACGGCCTGGCATCAGCCTCACAGCAGATAGGTCTAAAAATGAACTTGGATAAAACCAAAATCATGATCAACGACCACCTAGATCCAAGACCTATCGCTGTCAATGGCCACCAGCTCGAAGTTGTCTCCGAATATACCTATCTTGGGCAGATTCTGCAATTAGGTAGAAACAACTTCGAGAAGGAGGCTAAGAGCTGCTGGGCTGGGCAGCATTTGGAAAACTACGTCAGGTCTTCTCGTCTCCTGTACCACAATGTCTGAAAACGAAAGTTTTCTACCAGTGTGTCCTACCTGTCATGACCTACGGTGCTGAGACGTGGACACTCACAGTACGGCTGGTCCACCAGTTCATAGTCGCTCAGCGAGCTATGGAACGTGCTATGCTCGGAGTTTCTCTGAAGGATAAAATTCGCAACGAGGTTATCCGACAGAGAACACAAGTCATCGACATAGCACATAGGATTAGCAAGCTGAAATGGCAGTGGGCTGGCCATATCTGTCGAAGGACCGCTAACCTCTGGGGTAAACGAGTTCTTGAGTGGAGACCGCGACTCGGCAAGCGTAGTGTAGGACGCCCTCCAGCTAGGTGGAGTGACGATTTGCGAAAGGTCGCTGGCAGAAGCTGGATGAGACAAGCTGAAGACAGGGTTAAATGGCGCGTTTTAGGGGAGGCCTATGTCCAGCAGTGGACTGCTACAGGCCGATGATGAGGTTCGGCAGCAGGCGTCCGAGCGCGCCCGCCGCCCGCACCAATTTCGGCGACAACTCCTTGAAATGGGCACGGAAATCCCACCGGCTGTCCAGAATCAATCCCAAGTACTTCATTGTACAGCCGATGGGAATCCGCACCCCCTCCACATTGATGTGGGGCATTAAAGGTGGCCGAATCCGAGGACCGTGAAAGTAAAGGGCCTCGGATTTGTTCAGGGCCACCTTAAGGCCCAGTCGCCGAATCCTGCCCACCACCTGTTCGGTTGCGAACGAGGCGAGCAGGGTGGCCTCCTGGCTGTCGCTGTTACTAGCGTGTCGTCTGCATAACAGACGACAGCGACGCCTCGGGGATTGGTACCACGGAGCACCCAATCGTAGCCGATGTTCCACAAGAGAGGGCCCAGGACTGAGCCCTGTGGAACACCGCAGGCCATCGCTCTTCGGTGCCACCTGTCGGCGCCTGGATACACTATGTACCTGTCTGAGAGATACGAGCGCACCAGACGCCGGAGATACGGTGGCACCACGTGGTACCGCAGTGCTTCCAGTATGCAGGCCCAGGGCAGGGTGTTAAACGCGTTGGCGATGTCTAGAGACACCGCCACCACCACTTCACCCCGAGCCACTGCATCCTCCGCTTGTGCCTTGACCCGCAAAATCGCGTGTACTGTCGATCGGCCTTGCCGGAACCCGTACTGGCACTGTGCCAGGTCCGGCCCGATCCCTTCAAGATGCTCGACGAGGCGAGCGTGAATGATACGCTCGAAGAGCTTACAGACCTCATCGAGCAACACGATGGGCCGGTAGGCCGATGGCGACTCTGCGGGCCGCCCCTCCTTCTTGAGCAGGACCAACTTCCCAGTTTTCCACTGAGACGGAAAACTTCCCTGCTCCAGGCACACGGAGAACAGGCCACGGAGCCTAGTCCCCAGATGCTCGACGGCTAACACCCACGCACGTCCGGGGATACCGTCGAGACCCGGGGCTGTTTTCTTGCCCCGCAGCCGAAGCACCACCGCCCGAAATTCCTCGAGCGAAACCTCCGAAATAACCCTTGCCGAACTCAACGACGATTGCGTCGATGGATGTGACGCCATCGGTGGGGGAGTGACATCTTCAGTGGCAGGGAACAAAGCTGCGACGACCTCTTCGACTAAGTCGCCCCGGAGACTCTGCGTCAGTGGGGGCGCCCACGGGCGATATCTCCTCATCGCCACGCGATATGGACGCCCCCAAGGGTCGTTATCGAGAGTTCCCCGGAACTCCTCCTGAGCTGCAGACTTTGCCCTAGCTATCGCCACGCGCAGCGCTCTCTTAGCCTCCCTGTGGAGGCCGTGAAGCAACCGCTCCTGGTCCTCGTCACCGGGAAGAACTTCTATGTAACCCTGCCACGGTGGCGCAGTTGTAATTACGTATGCGTTAGGACTGCTGTGCTGAGGTCTTGGGTTCGATCCCCGGGTCGGGTAAAGTCATATTGACTATCTAGAAATTCTCAGTAGTAGCCCGGAGTATGGATATGGCGATAGGCTCGCCCCCTATCACATTATAGGACCGAAATAAATTCGGCGAAAAGTGGGTGTACTGATTAAACCTCTGCCGGGGTAGGCAGGGCGGGGTTTACAGGCGTGAGTGTATATGTATGTATGTCCATGTAACACTTCCTCATGTGACGTTTTACCATATCTTTGTAGCTGAGCAATTTTACAACAAGCGTACTCTTGCCCTCATGTTCTCTATAAAATATGGGGTTTCCCACTCGTTGCATAGTCGTCAGTGTCACCACATCACACCAATGAAATTATCTCCTCGTGTGGCCAGACTATGCCATTCACATTCACTAGATAACTACTTCATTTAAACGAAGTACCCAGACCTCTTGGAACTTCACGAATTACTTACTACCTACGCTTGCCATATGGGTTAAAATTCGTTCTCAAAGGGTTAACCCGTCGCCGTCGGCCGTGGTGCTAGAATATTCATTAGCTTAGCACAGCTCGGTGTCTTGCGTTATTAATTAATACTCATCTCGTGAGGCCGTCGCCATGTTTACACAATTAATTGCACAGTGATTGCTCAGTGATATTACTTTGTACAATATCAATTTTGAGTTTTTTTATAGGCCAGCACTAGGGTTGGATTCGCACTTTGACTTCAACTTTTATTTATACAGTAAATTGTTTCTTCCTAGATCGAATTGACAGGCAGCTGTGAAATGTTAAACGAAATATTCCTTCCTAAAATATTGTTGTAAAACTTGAGGGCAGGGTGACTATTTCTAACCGACTTCAAAAAAAGGAGGAGGTTAACAATTCGTCGGAATCTTTTTTTTATGTATGTTACCTGATAACTCAAAGACGCCTGGACCGATTCGAGAAATTCTTTTTTTGTTTAAAAGGGTATACTTCCCAGGTGGTCCCATTGGCACCAAGTCAGGATCTGATGATGGGATTTCAGACAAATCAAGGGCAACCTTAAAATTTTATAGAGACGCATAATTTGTTTTTTTATTGATGTCGGTGTACTTTTTATGAATAAAAAAACTTTTACTTTTAGTAAATGTATTATGTATGACTACATACAATTTAAAACCTACAATAGGAAAAGTTAAAATAGCCGGCGACCTTGATCCTTTCTCCGCAACTAGTTCCGACCCATCAACACTGATATGAGATTTCGCTTTATGTCATTCGATTTCATTCATCCGTTCAGACCCCTCATTCGTCCAGACCTTTCATTCGTTCTTTTGTGAATCGGTAACTGTTTGATTCGGGCAACTTTTATAGTGGAACCTTCGTGACAATTCGTAGCGTCATTACACAACTGCGTGAGCGGAATATTGTGTTTTTCAAAAAAGTGTGATAGACGCAGGAACTTGTTAAGTACGTGTGTGAACTGTGAATGTGTAGAAATATTTATTTTCGTTGTTGAATGAATGTAATTTATTTAAGAGTGTTTGTATGAGGATAGTTGCTAATGTTCTTGTAGCTAGAACAAAAATAAAACATACGCACTCACGCCTTAAATCAAAGGCATAGGTAGAGGTGTAACCAGTACATCCAAATTTCCCCGAGCTTATTACCGACCCATGATGTCGAAACCGAGCCCTCAACACAGCAGTCGTACCACATACGTAATTATAACTGAGCCACTAAGCGAAAATAATGTGTATATAAACTTTAATTTAATCATTAATTTTTCGACTTAAAATTCTAATTGATGACCTGGAATAGCATCCTTATATATAGATAGACTAGCTGTTGCTCGCGGCTCCGCCCGCGTGGAGGTCATGATTGGCAGAAAAACTATACAATACAAAATACCAATTTTCATGCGTTTAGCTTCAAAAATGACGGAATTTCATACAAACTTTCATCGGCTATTTTACCCCCTTAGTATTTCCAAAAACCCTTCCTTTTTTTAGTGCCTCGATAGGCAGACGCGCAGATGGGCCACCTGATGGTAAGTAGGCACCGCCGCCCATAGACTTCTGCAATACCAGGGCACAGGAAAGCCGCTGCCTACCGTTGTAAAGCCGCTGCCTACCGTTGCAAAGCCGCTGCCTACCGTTAAAATTTCCCGTTTCGTAGTGGATGTCTACGTCTTAAAAGGTATCTACTGTCAAAATTTCAAGTCTCTAACCCCAGTCGTTGAGGCTGTGCGTTGATATGTCAGTCAGTCAGTTTCTTCTTTTATATTTACAGATACCGATAATAAGTCAAATATTGAAAAATAACAAACCATGATATATTATTTATGTCAATTTCAAATAAAAAGAAATACGCAAATAAAAGCTGAAGTATCACGTCTTTTATTTACTCCATTTTATTTGCCAGAATAAAATGGAATCTATGGGAAGTCTAAACGAAAAAAACTGTACGACTCGTAAATCCCAGGCAAATCCGGCGAAATCAAGATCTTATGCGACCCTAACTCCCGTCGGGTAAGTTATCTAGTTTGATGTGATTGAATTAAATTCTTTATTTCTTTTGCCCTTGCTTCTTTATTAAGGAAGACTGCGCTGCAGTATTCCTGTTTAATTAATTTGTGACTTGAAAGACTTCTTCAACTTTGTAGGGATTCCGTAAGACTTGGAGAATACGAACAATTTAAATTTAAGCCATCTGTCTTTTCAGGTTTTAAAGAACTGCTGGATAGTTTATAATTTAACTAAGGAATTAACGATATTCCAGGATGGAACTTCTGTTTTATATTAAAAAAAAATGTTTTTAGCCTTAAACCTAGTGATGACTTTTTGTGTTTGGGTTTTACCTTAAGATCGTGAAGAACTGAAAGTGTGTGGATCTTCGCGAGATTTAAGATGATGAATGGAAGACATTTAAAGACTTAACATATAAAAACGACGTGACACTGTGTTCGTACAACCTAAGCTAAAATAAGAAATTATATTTGAAATTTGAAACCGATGATATCAAAGAAATTTTGTGAATGTCTGTGTTTAAAAATACATAGTTTGAAGGCAACTCTAATAATTTCATTTTAAATCATATTAATTTTGCCGTCTATTGGATTAGATATTTAGCTCGGATAAATATAGATTAACCTTACTTTGACCTTTAAGATATGGAACTTGAACCTGATCCATATCTTAAAGGTCTGAAGGTGAGTCTTCTATCTACAGAAATGTCACCTACATTTTCAATCACAGTGACATTTCACTTACATTTATATTGCAAGTAATTTTATTCGTGGTCCATAGACATATTATAAATCGTACATTCTTCTTCAGCCTTTGGACGCCACTGCTGAAGATAGGCCTCCCCTAGAGATTTCCAGACCTACCTGTCAGAAGCGGCCTGCATCCATACACAAATCGTATATCTATGCATAAACCTGTAGAACATAAATCAATGGAAGACAATTAATATTTGTACTTACATCTATATAGGAAGCGTTAATGTAGTCTGAGTCGGGTTCTCGGTCCACTGTATCTAGCACCACTCGGTTGTAGTCATCTGCAACAAATGTACTGTGAGTAATGCATTTATTATTCACTGTTGTGGATATAGATAAGACTGCATTTCTAACTATAACATTTGAAGTGGTCCTTTTAACTATTAATAAATAATAACACGCAACAGTCACACACATAGCCTCGATCCCACACTAAGATACAAGTCTTGTGTCATGGGTATCAGGGACTACGAGAGACTTTCGGTCTCACAACACCCAGACTCGAAACAAATGTCTGTCTGTCAAGCAAACATTTGTCCTGGTGTGGGAATCGAACCCACGGCTTCTCGTTTCATTATCGGCTACTCGCCTGATGCGCCACGGAGGCTGTCTGGCTGTCAATCAATCAATATTTTAATTTATGGATTATGGATCTTTTTGCTATTGTAATACAAGACGGATCGTTGGTTTATTAACTCTTAGTATTAAAGGAATTTATGTCTATTTGTAAAATAACTGTATTGTCTTCAATGGTATCATAAATATATCTTTCATCAATCTTGTCTTCTCAATGTTAGTATTAAGTTTAATACCTAATTCTAATATCACATCAATGTACTGATTACAATGTTTTTGTTTACTTTTAGACATTAGTGATGTGATTTTGTGTTTCGAAATCCCAGTTGTTGCTTGATATCATGAATGCATTGAAATACATTAAAGAGATTAATGAAGTCTCTGTTCTAATCTAACATAAAACAGAATCCAATTTTTTAATTTCATTTCTCTCAATTACCAAACAGTTTCACAATCATCTGTCACTGGGTTAACCAATAAAACCCATCGAAAAATCTTTGTTAGAAATTTACTTCACGTTTTACTACCCTCCAGTACCTACGGCATTCGATAAACCCGGTTGGCTTTGCGCCAATAATTTTGGATACGATGAATATAATTTTTTGGTTCGACGGTGTAGAAAATCTGTGTGAACAGATTGCATGGCTAAAGCGTTTTAAGATGTGGGTGAAGCAGGTGGAAATGGGGCGCGCGTCTATTGATTATAGCTCGAGCTTCGATATCGATGGAATATTATCACCTCGTTGAGAATAACGGGGCATCATGATGATAATTCTTATAACGTTTAGGTAATAATATTGGATACCGGAGAATCGCTGAGTAATGATTTGATAAAATATACTCAACTTTTACACACGGCCCAATTCTCATATCTCTTCTATCTTCTCTTTTTTTTATCCTGGCACGGCAAAGTGACCGCACTGCACCTGATGGTAAGCGCAGTGCGATCCAATTAGAGTATCCCGGAACGCGACACACTTGCGTGTGCCACTATGGCGGGTTTTACACCCTGTGTACGGTGGTCGCTATCCGGACGGATATGAATATCCTACCACCAGTTATGTTGTCTCTTATGTTGCGTTAAACTACTAAGTCACCGAGACCCAAAACAAACTTTCGTGTTGATGTCGGGATCGAACACGCATCCTCTTGCTTTACAATCATTTATTTGGCCGCTGCATCTCCAAGACTTTAAATGCTGTAGGACCTAATGTAAGGTGGTAAATACTTTTGCTGCCATGCAGAGCTTCCAGCAACTAGTTCACTTAACAATCGTTGCCAAAGTTCATTCATTCATTCAGCTATTCCAAATTCAAAGTTAAAAACACATTAAACACATCACCATTAAGTCCTACAACTAAGCTCGTAATAAGGCCGTAGTGTTGTAACCACAACTGATTCACTCCAACCGCAGATGCCACAACTTTTGGTTTACTACACTTGTGGATAAACGTCGGACAATAACGTTCAGCATGCGACAGTACTGGGCTAGATATCGAATAGAAAATAGAGTATGCTGTATATAACTGGTGGTAGGATATTTATATCCGCCCAGATAGCGACCACCGTACACTGGGTGTAAAATATGCTCTATATACACTCTGACACTAGACCCTCGACCGCTTCTTCACCTCCTTCCCCAATGGCGTAGTGTGAAGAAGCTTCACGGCAGAGCGGCATGATTGTATTGAGTAGCGAGGGATAGATTGTTTATCGCTACTCGATACTCTCATTGGACGGCACTGCGCTTACCATCAGATGCAGTGTGGTCACTATGCCGTGCCAGGATAAAACAAACCCTAATACACATTGCTACCTAGAGGTAGAAACATAGAAATCGTTATGTATTATTTAGAAGAAGTTTATCACAACGACCTACAGACACTCGCATACATATCTGCCTACCAACCAACCTTGACTTTCATCGAAATTTTCTTTTTCTTATACGTATAGTCGTTCGTTATAAGCTTTCCATTGTTTTCACTATCTGTTTTTATTTTAATTAAAAGAAAATTACCAAATGAAAAATACTTACAAGGTATAACCTTTTGATTTTGGTTCTTGTGTAGATTAGTCTTCTTTGTCGCGTGTCGACACGAATGCGTCTCCACTTTGACCGCTGTCTGTGAAAAGTTGTAAAAGGTTATTAGTCGAAAAAACTGTATTAGAGAGTATTACTTCAAAAGAAGATTGTTTTAATCTTCATATTACTGATTAAACAGCATCTACATTTACAATTATTTGTTTCGAGTTCTTCCATAGTTCGGTATATTACTACTATAAATAGTGATCACTTTTATTCTTCTCTTTCAATATAATCAAGATAGTTATATGAAAAATACAGGCATGTCTATTGGAAACAGCTATATCTAGTGAACTAGAGGAAATAAATAACAAATACTCCTAAAAATTTGAAATTTCCTTTCTAGTTTCGGTGTCATTTGGTATACAACGTCAATTGATAATACATAAAAAAAATTATGGCACATTTTTAAACAAGATGCTTTTTTTTTAGTGCCTTAATAGGCAGACGAGCAGACGGGCCACCTGATGGTAAGTAGTCACCGCCACCCATAGACTTCTGCAATGCCAGGGCACAGCAAAGCCGCTGCCTACCGTTAATTATGCTCGACGCGATGAACTGAAAGCACGTCCACCTTGTGCTATAAATTATAATTACTGCAATGGTGTGCTCACCTGCCCGCATTGTGCGCGAACTTTTACCAGTAAGATCGGCTATGTTAGCCATACACGAGCACACCAACGACAGTTAGAACGGAGTTGAAGAGGTCGCCGTGGCCGAAAACGGTCGGAGGAGTATTAATCTAATCCCAGTCCGGTGAAAATTCAGTCACGGTATCAACTAAACACGGGCATTGCCCCCTCTGTTATCACAGTTGGTGTCCAATATGGCAATAGATTTGCTCCCTATCACAAAACAGGAGCAAGCTCAGTAAACTGATAGCAGTATTTGTGACAGTAATAAGATAATAAATTAATTGAGGAATTTATAATAATTAGACTGGCAACACTTCAGTGTCGAAGGATCATATACATAGAGAATAGACCGAACGTCTTTCCAGCTATTTAATGAATATTGGCAGAAAAAGGTGAGGGAGATAAAGCGAACGTGCGGCCAGCAGTTGTCTTTTTCTAGAATTTTGCTTGGTCTACGTCACAGACTTGTAGGAGCGAAACGAAATAGATATTGACCGCATAGTCGCTTTGTCTCTTTCTACAAAGTGGCCAATTTTGTGAAGATATCGCTCAGTCCATTCTCTATGTTATGGGAAGGATGGAGTATTTGCCAAGTGGCGTACCCACTAAGATGAAAGACACGGAAAAGCGCACTCCCAATTTTCGTCAAGTAGATTTTATTAGAGTGCTACCTAGGTATTCAATAGAAATATAGTGTTCAACCAGTGAATAGCTGTTTTCTTTCAACTGAGTATGGTGTAAATAAACCTCTGGCTATCTCTTAGGTAATATAGATGAAGCGAATGATGTTATAGTTACTTGTAGTAGGTAATAAGTAGCGAAAACTGAAAGAACATTTATTGCCGTGAGCCAAATAAATGTGTAGGTCAATGCATTCAGAGTTTAACCTACATAATTTATAGCTCTAGACAGCTATTGAAACTTATTCGGAGATAAGAATATTTCTAAAGGCGCCAGTTGATATTTGCCCAACATTTTATATAATCAGTTTCTTTTTGATCGAATATCTATTGAGGTTTTTATTGCGATGGAGTTAGGATATGAGGTTAATGCATTTGTAATGATAATATTGTATCCCAACTTAAGGGATGGAAACAACTTTAAAAAGTTAGTTAATACAGTATAAACAGTCTTGATTTACGCCAGTTTCAACATTTTTAATTGACGAATAAATCATATTTTTTTATAAAATCCTCGTCAGGATTATTATTCCTCTTTTATCTCTACTATAATAAAACTGTAGTTATACTGTCTGTACAGTAAATATTTTTGCAAAATTTTGATTATGTTACGTTATAATATCGAATTAGAACCCAAATCATTTTTTTAGTTATTGTTTGTCTGTCTGTCTTTCTGTCAAGGCATCACGTCTACAGTACTATGTTTTTATAAAAGAATCTGAAATAAAATTTATGATCGTATATCGAGGTAACATTTAGTCTTTACTTCATTAAAATCGGTTCATTCAAACAAAAGTTATAAGTATTTTAAGTGCACAGTAGCTGTATTATTCTACCTAGAAATTCGTCAGTTAGCCCGGAGTCTGAAATCGTGCCCGGTATGGCGATAGGCTCGCCCCCTATCACATTATGGGACCGAAATTCGGCGAAAAGTGGGTGTACTCGTTACACCTCTGCCTACCCCTTCGGGGATTTCAGGCGTTAGTGTATGTGAGTGTGAGTAGCTGTATTACAGTGATAAGGCGTGGTGAGATATGAAGTGACATAATTAGTAAAAGCTACCAAGCTCTCAAAAATAAAATCCTCAGAAGAAACAATTTCACTAACTGTCAGTTATATTTACGGAGGCAGAGACAACACTTGCGGTTACTCGGACGCTACTACAGATGTCCGGCTGCAAGATTGTTTAGAGCACTAACCGCATACTGCACTAGTTAACAGATTTGTGTGCCCTGGATTCCGTAGCGAGTTTTTTTTTATAGTATAGTCCGACAAACGAGCCAGTGGGTCACCTGATGATAAGTGATCTCCACCGCCCATGAACATCCACGATACCGAAAGTGTCATGTATGCGCTGTCGGCCTTAAAGGACAGGAATAGGGATTAGGGAAGGGAAGGGGGAATCAGGGCCTCCGGATATTTCACTTACCATACGAAACGTGACAGTATACAGTCACTTTAAGTTGGTTTTCTGTGAGACAGTGGTACTACCCCGGTCGAGCCGGCTCATTCATGCTGTAGACAACTATGTCTACAGCGTGGCTCTACCACTTCCAAATTGCAGTTGCAGATTGCAGTTGAGATGAGGATGATATTGGAAAAGAAGATTTTTTTAGTGCCTCGATAGGCAGACGAGCAGACGGGCGACCTGATGGTAAGTAGTCACCGTCGCCCATAGACTTCTGCAATGCCAGGGCACAGGAAAACCGCTGCCTACCGTTAATCGTTACAATACGATGACACGAATAAATTGTATTTTTTTTAATAAGTGTTTGATAAAGATATAGGGGTTTTTATAAGGTTTTGAATCACCCATCTCATTTCTTACTACTATTATAAATGCAAATATTTGAATGGATGGATGTTTGTTACTCAATCAAGCAAGAATGGCTGGTCGGATCTGGTTGAAATTGGCATAGAGATAGATTATAGTCTGGAATAGCACATAGGCTACTTTTTATCCCGTAAAAATGTACGTTGCCCGTGGGGTAGTTACGTTTTTGTTTTACTAATGTTGTTTAATGTTGGTTGAGAAGTCTAAGAATGACATAGGCTAGTTTATATCCCAGAAAATGCACGTTTCCTATGGGATACTATAATAGAGAAAGACATAGTAGCCTAAGATGTCTTCATAGATTTTATACCTTTTCTTTCAGTAAAGGTATAAAATCCATGAAGTATAACTACCACGCGGGCGAAGTCACTATAAAAAGCAAGTATTTCTAGATGCAGTGCTATCACAACCTCTTTTGAAACACGTCTGTTTATACGTGCAGTATATTAAATCCGCTCCACACTGCGAGAGACATGCCAGAGTTATTGAACACGAGATTGGGGAGGACAGCCTTGTCGCCTCGCACGGTCTCGTATATTCATCATATTATAGGCGAGAGGATGCGACGTATGTTCGGATCTTGGAACTGACATACATACATATATACTAACGCCTGTATTCCCCGAAGGGGTAGGCAGAGGTGTAACCAATACATCCACTTTTCGCCGAATTTCGGTCCCATAATGTAATAGGGGTGAGCCTATCGCCATACCGGGCACAAATTCCAGACTCCAGGCTAACACTGAGAATTTCTAAATAGAAAAACTGAATCTTGGAAATTAATACGTGATTTTATGTACTAATTTGAACTTCATAACTAAAGAAAAAGTATTGTATCTAGTTTAATCTCAGCGAGTTCAGAGTTTTCGAGCAAGAAACATTTTTCATCGGTCGCCTGGCGGTCCGCGCTGGATTAACTTGGGAAACGGGATGATTTTTTCAAAACTCTTTAATTTTCTCTGTAGAATCTGCAGACATAACTTTACGTAGTTCATCGTGCTGGCAAAGTTTACTTGAGTTATTTGAATTGTTGTGTGTTATATTATCTCAAATATTTCTTAAGACTTCCACTGGCTTTTTACAAACTTGTGGCAATGCCAGTGTAATTACCGCCTACAAATTATGCGTAAATGAGGTACGTATTCGTCTGATTTGGGAATACCTCTATTAGCACACACGTACTAATACGAACTTTATAAAAAACAAATTAAGCGTCACTATAAAATTAGATTTTCCTTGATTTTTCTGAGATCCCATCATCGGATCCTGACTTGGTGCCAATGGGACCAACTGGGAAGTATAACCTTTTAAACAAAAAAAGAATTTCTCGAATCGGTCCAGGCGTCTTCGAGTAATCCGGTAACATACATAAAAAAAGATTCCGACGAATTGTTAACCTCCTCCTTTTTTGAAGTCGGTTAAAAATATTCCGACGAATTGTTAACCTTCTCCTTTTTTGAAGTCGGTTAAAAAGAGAATAATGACCAAAAATGTCTTAAACTTAGTTAGTTAGTTTTATAACCAACTAATCTAAAATAATAATCTCGGCAAAATCATACTCTTCTAACTGAAATTAAACTAAAAATATTTTTGATTACACTCATTGAATTATTAGTGAATACTTTTCTATTTTCACTAATGTAAGCTGACATTAGTAAAATTCGCCATACATATAAAATATTGGTTGCAAAGCACAGATGAAGCAATCAAGACTTCACCGATTATCTGTGTCAACCGTCGGAATGGCGCTCACTCACTTAGCCTCACTGCTCGTAGCGTTGGAAAATCTCCCATTTAATAAGACGAGAGGCTGATTAAAATGAAGGAGTATTTTATCAGCACAGAATCTATAAGTAAGTGTCGACTGTGAGCTCTTTAGAAAGGCCTGCATTTAATGGCCTGAGAAAGCCACGTGCAATTTTTTTTTATATTTTATAATGATGTGTTGTGATAGATGCCAAGTCAGTATCTCGGGGACATAATATCCCGATTCATGGCATATGTGGTGGATATTTTCAGTAAGTTGGTAATTATGATTTATGGTTGAGTGTAAAGGATACTCATGCTTGTGGTAGGATATTCATATCCGCCCGGATAGCGACCACCGTACACAGGGTGTAAAACACGCCATAGTGGCACACGCAAATGTGTCGCGTTCCGGGATCACCCAGTGTACATCTGGTTTTTGTGGGGGGTCTAGAGTTAGGGTACGATGTTTGGCCGTTTCGCGACCTTTTGTGTACTCTGACACTAGACCCTCGACCGCTTCTTTACCTTCTTGCCCATGGCATAGTGTGAAGGCATAAGTGTGTCTAGTAGCGGGGGATAGATTGTCTCTTGCTACTCTATACTCTATTTGGATGGCACTGCGCTTACCATTAGGTGCAGTGCGGTCACTTAGCCGTGCCAAGATAAAAAAGACACTTCTATATAAGCAAACCCATGGCCATCCCGTTTTCTCAAGTTTCCTAACCATATCACTTTCCTCTTCCCGCCGTGGTCATGTTGAACATAGTATGTGTGTTTACTTATAATTTTGGGATTTTTAAAACATTACATAAATTGTCCACACTGAGATTCGATTCATACTGGTTGTACAATTAAATTTGCCACAAGACCAATATACAATATTTATTTAAATATGTTATTATTTAGTTCATAAAAAATTGGTAGTTACAGAAAAAATGATTTTACCTCAATGTAATTCAACAGACAATCGCAATACAACGATATGTCTGAGTGTGTGGTCATGCATACCTCAAAATCTACTCTTGCTAATTAAATACATATACACTCAAGCCTGTAATCCCGAATGGGGTAGACAGAGGTGTAACCAGTACACCCACTATTCGACGAATTTATTACGTTCCCATAATGTGATAGAGGGCGAGCCTATCGCCATATCGGGCACAATTCCAGACTCCGGGCTGATACTGTGTATTTCTAAATAGAAAAACCCAATACCAGTATACCCGGTGATCGAACCCGAGACCTCAGTACAGCAATCGTAACGCATGCGCAATTACAACTGAGCCACTGAGGCAGTCAATAATAATAAAATGAATGATTAAATAACATTGATTATAAAAGTATATTTGAGAGAAAGACCAAAGAAGAATGAAATACATTCTGGCTTTTTTTTTATCCTTGCCTTCAACTAACTGGATGTTATGAGTTTAAACAAACGAAAGCCGAACTGTGTACAGAATTCAAATATCAATATAGGTTGCACGTAAGCGAAAACATCAAAAAAGTCATTCGAGCGTCTGTTTGTTTATTTGTTTGATCACCGCCTGTATTTGAACTATTCGACCAATTTCAATTCTGTTTTAATATTCGAGTTTTTGGATTAAAGATTGTAAGCTATTCGGAGTTGCGTGGTTATATTATTCTGGTGGTTGGATATTTATTTCCGGATAGCGACTACCGTACATAGGGTATAAAGCCCGCCATAGTGCCACACGAAAGTGTGTTGCGTTTCGGGATCAGCCAGTGTACATCCGGTTTCTGTCGGGGGTCTATACTTGGGGTACAATGTTTGGCCGTTTTGTGGCAAGTACTCTGACATTAGACCGTCGACCGCTTCTTCACCTTCTTGCCTATGGCGTAGTGCGAAGATGCAGGCCGGCATGTGTTGAGTAGCGGGGAATGATTGTCTCTCGCTACTCGATACACTAATTTGACGGTACTGCGCTTACCATCAGGTGCAGTGTGGTTACATTGACGTGCTAGAATAAAAAGAAAACTTGGTATCCAGAATCGTTTTAGGACCGCAACATTGAACTCAATTCCTCGTGTATTTAAAATATCCCACTTCTATGAAGACATAGTAAGGACTAAGGAATCGGAAAAACTGCAATCAATATTTTCAAGAATGTTCCAAAAATCAATTCTATAACTAGTTAGAACATTATTTTAACATTTATAAGACCTCGAAACAAATAGTTGTAATGAATAATCAAATTGCTTCAAAGCCTTATATAGAAAAGAAAGAAAAGGTTTTTTATTGTCGGATGTTAAAAAGACATAACAAATATAGGTATATAATACAAACAAAAATAAACGAAAAGAAAGGTTTTACCAACTCTGAGTAAATTAAAGAATGCACTTTATTATCGCAATACAATATAGAAGAAGAACCGAAGGAAAGTATTAACCGAATATAATCAAGAGTATAAAAAATCATTCTTATATTTGTGTATACTGATACAATTTAATACAGTAATTCAATAGATATGGCATTAAAGTAAAAACTAAAGTTTTTTAATGATAAATATAAGAAACCGTTACGAATTTGAATTCATCCAGACAACATGCCATTTCATTATATTGTTTTAAATCACTGTCACGCCTTCAAACGTGGTAAATTCCACAAACACAATTTACCCAACACCGGTAGGTGTTGGGTAAATTTTGAAATTTGAATTTTAAATTTTGAAATTTTTCATTGAAAACTAACAAAGAAAACCTTTTAAACATTTCTCCATTAGACAGGACTTACTTAAGTAAATAATGCACTCACTTGGAATTCTAGTTTGTAGAGCACGGGGAATTTTCTCCGTTGCTCGCAGAGTTTGGGGAAGTTCTTCAACTCGACCGGTCTGTCTGGTATTGTCTCCGATATTGAACCGTTCTCGTCCGCTGTTGAACATATATGTTAGTACATGCGATGCATAACTACAAATTAATAATGAAATTAAATTGCTGTTTAACTTCTGTATACATGTTCTTATAGTTGATATAAATAATGCATTTAATGTCGTGTGTCTGTGCATAAATAAATAAATATTTTCTGTTATGTACTTTAGTTAATCTTCAGTGGAAAAGGGATCATTTACAATTCCTATCGGCTTATCTTACCTTTATATATATATATATATATATATCTTACCTACATAATATAATAAATTGTGACCGGCCGAAGATTCGGTTTCGGTTTCGGCAAGAAAATCTGCCGAACCTTCGGCCGCACCGAAACTGCCTTCATGAATTATCGCGCGTCGCTCGGTTGACTTCTTATTTCATTTAACACGTTTTAACTGTCTGTGTAAGTGTATAAAATAAGCCAAATTTCAGTAAACAATTAATTTTGAACATGTCTGAAAAACTTTTGGTTTCGGATCAGGTTTCGGCCGAAACTGAAACAGATACCGAAGATTCGATTTCGGTAGAAAGTCCTGTTTCAGTCGGACACTAATAATAAGTAGAAGTTTCTGCTGTCTTTGAATTTGTTCACACATCACATAAAAGCGATTGAACGGGATTTCGTTAAAAGATTCAGTCCTTGTTAATCCAAACACAACTAAAACTTTTTATCCCACTAAAAGAATTTCACAAGATGTACCCGCAAGAAATGTAGAATTAAATAAAAACTAGCGTCGGATTCCCTTTTAAGCATTTTCATCCTTCGCCACCGATAATTTTACATCTATTAATTTTAGATACGACTGATGTTCGATTCTAGGTTTGTCTTACTTTAGAGAAAAGGAAAAGTTGAGCTAGTTTCGAGTTTCTGAATTCTACTAGTTAGCTGTTTGCATATCAATTACTTATCAACGCGCAGCGATAGCCTAGTTGGTTGTGGTACGGACTGTCAAGACGAAAGTCGTATGTTCGAAACCCAAGTAGCATACACCTCTGACTTTTCTAAAGTTATGTGTGTATTAAATTTTGATTATCGCTTGCTTGAACGGTGAAGGAAAACATCTTGAGGAAACCTGCATATCTGAGAATTCTTATACGAATTTCGAAGGTATGTGAAGTCTACCAACCCGCATTAGGCTAGCGTGGTAGACTAAGGCCTAACCCCTCTCATTAGTAGAGGAGGCCCGTGCCCAGCAGTGGGACAATGTTTACAGGGCTTGTATTATATTATTATTATTATATAAATTACTATTTATGTTTATATCTGCAAGTTCTGTTTATTCGGTAGCTCTCTCTGTTATATCACAAAAATAGTTTAAGACATAAATATCTAACTTTATCCAGCATAATCTAGATTTATCTAGTATTTCTAAAGTTCTATTTAATCTTAAATGTAAACATATTGCATTGCTACATGGTCATGTATCACCATATACGATTATTTATATTATGATTCTTGAAAAGACAAAACAGGTACTAATTTATTTACCCTTCGCTGGGAATTATTACAAAACTATAGTGTATAACTTATCGATGAATAGAATCAAAACTCATTAGTCGATGGTAAACAGTGCAAAATGGACCCAAAAAACCAAAAATAAAAATTCCTAACGCGTCTAAAGAAGTTTCCATTTCAATATAATAATAGACTAATATATACTGCCGTTTACTAAAATGCCAAATAAACTGTCAGAAAACGGACAGTAGTATAATAAAACATAAAAAGTTTTGATCCTTCATCATCACATAAATTTTATTTACTTATTTAACTTTTTATTAAGTGACATTGGCAAAATTGTGGAGTTGTTCCTCCGCAGAGGCCATTAAAGCAAGAAGAAGAAGAAGAAGAAAAGACTAGTACCTATAGGTTTGAGAAATAATGGTTCTTCGCCTATTCAAGTCACTAGAGATTTCCACAAGATAATATTGGAACATATTAACATTATTGGAACATACAAATTGGAAGTGTGAGGTGTTTGAGTTGGAGTATCTCAGGAACGTAGGCAAGATAAAAAATATTTAAGGTGTGTAAGATGAAAAAAAACAATATTACCTAAGATACAGTAAAGATTTAATAAAATAAAATCAATGATCATTTTTATTGAGTTAGTTTTAATTAGATATTCATTAATTATTATGAATATATGCTTAAATGTATATAAAATACTAGATGTTGCTAGAAGAAAGGTATACAATCCATGGAGGCATCTTAAGCTATTACACCTTTCTATATTTTGCTATCCCATAGGATGCGTGCATTTTTCCGGGATAAAAAGTGTCATATGTCATTTTCTGATACCTAAACTACCACTATGCAAAAAATCATGTCGATCCCTTGTTCTGTGAAAAACTAAACTATCCCACGGGAGCTAAACATTATTCCGGGATAAAAAGTAGCCTATGTGCTCTCCCGACTATAATCTATCTCTGTGCCAAATTTCAACCAGATCCGTCCAGCCGTTGTAGCGTGATTGAGTATCAAACATCCATCCATCCAAACTTTCGGATTTATAATATTAGTAGGATTTATCTTAAAACACCTCTTAACAAAATCGCATAATATTATTACAAAGTGGCGAAATCGAATCACGTATCGCTCCTACTACTTCATGAATAAAGCATTACAAATATTAAATAAACCACACTATTACATGATACATTTATTATCTGAAACCCAAGACATATCAGAGTTCATAGAAAATAACTATCTGATATTTTATGAAGAGATTTGATCTGTCTGATCTTGTTTTATGATGGCTGATCGGTTTTCATAAAATGATCATATCTTTCGTAAAATACAGGTACTCTAGAATATTTATTTAAAATGACAATTTAACTCAATATTCTCATAATTTTACCGTACAGTGCGATAACTTCTTTGATAATAGTGGTAGAGCCATGCTGTAAACATATTTGTCTACAGCATGAATGGGCCGGCTCGACCGGGGTAGTACCACTGTGTCACAGAAAACCAACGTAAAGTGACAGTTTACTGTCGCGTTTCGTATGGTAAGTGAGATATCCGGAGGCCCAGATTCCCCCTTCCCTTATCCCTATTCCTGTCCTCAACAGCGCATACGTGATACTTTCGGTATTGTGGATGTTCATGGGCGGTGGAGATCACTTAACATCAGGTGACCCACTGGCTCGTTTGTCGGACTATGATATATATAAAAAAAATCATAGCTGAGATTATTAGGATTTCATGTATATAAATAAAAAACAATGTAAGTATGTTTGTCTATGGACATTTAAAATATTTAGCCGATTATGATGAAACTTTGTTGAGTTGTTCTGCATACGCCCGCGATGGTTCCTGGCCCAAATAAGCTCCTGGTCCTTTAGGCGTAATGTGAAGAAGCTAAACAGCAGGCATGATTGTGTTGAGTAGCGGGGGATACACTGTCTCTCGCTACTTGATACTCTATCTGGACGGCACTGCGCTTACCATCAGGCGCAGTGTGGTCACTTTGCCGCGCCAGAATAAAAAAAAAATATAATAATAAGAACTCAAAATCTAATGCATTAAAAGTGAAAATATCCGTATAATAATTTGAAATACTTAAAGGCCTTTGTTTTAATTTATGTTTGAAATGTGAACATTCGAATTCCAACTAGGAATTAAGTATTTGCTGGTAAATCAAATAATACTAAATACTTTCACCCTCTACGATTTGCCACGCTTATATTCGTAGCATGTGTTAGGGGGCTAACTTAACGCCATATAACCCACAAATTCCGATCTCATTTTTTTATCTATCTATACTCTAATAAAGCCGAAGAGGTACTTTGTCTGTACATTACATATTTTTGCAAAATTTTGATTGTGACGTGTTATAATTTCGGTATAGAACCTAAAGTAATAGTATTTGGAATTATTATCTGTCTGTATATCAAGGCATCACGTCCAAAGCAGTATATTTCGTCAAAATTATAATCGCTAATAATAAACAAATAATTATTAATAATAAAATTATTGATGTAACATTTAGTCTTTATTTCATTTGAATCGGCAATAATAATAAAAAATAATAATAGTAGCCCTGTATTAAACATTGTCCCACTGCTGGACACGGGCCTCCTCTACTGAGGGGTTAGGCCTTAGTCCACCACGCTGGCCTAATGCGGGTTGGCAGACTTCACATACCTTCGAAATTCGTATAAGAATTCTCAGATATGCAGGTTTCCTCACGATGTTTTCCTTCACCGTTAAAGCAAGCGATAATTAACATTTTAATACACACATAACTTTAGAAAAGTCGGAGGTGTATGCACTTGGGTTTCGAACCTACGACTTTCTTCTTGGCAGACCGCAACCTAAATCGGTGTATTCAATCAAAGTTATACCTGTTTGAACGAATATTTGTATTATGCAAAGAATAGTTGTGAGATGAAATGATTTTATAAATAGTATGAGATAACTTAAATGCGGGCGGAGCCACAGGCAACGGCTAGTTAATGAACATAATATATTTTTTTTAATATTTTTATTTTGATTAAATGCTGTGTTATTTTTTTGCTTATTCAATGTTTTAATAATTCAGGTTTTAGGCAGAATAAAATTCGAACATATGAAAATTGGAACGACGAAATTTGGGTACGAGAATAAATTGGTGCGAAAATGTTTTTATAGAAGATTCTTGTACTATATTCGAAATCAGATACGTTATTTCGTATGAAAGCAAAAAGTAATTCAAGTTGTTGAATTACATAAAATTATCCCAGAATAGTAAGGTCTCATGTTCGTTCCTGGGTATATTATGGCTATATATCTCGATCTATTATTATGTTACAGGACGTCTCTGATTTCCTTATTAACCGACTTCAACAAAAGGAGGAGGTTCTCAATTCGACGTGTATTTTTTTTATGTTTGTTACCTCAGAACTCCGTCATTTATTGACCGATTTGGAAAATTCTTCTTTTATTACAGAGAATATGCTTCCAGATTGGTCCCATAGAATTTTTGTCAAAATCGGTTGAGTAGTTTGGTTTTAAAACCAAAATAACTTGAAAAAATATGTTGTCCAAATATACGAAACTGCGAATTTTTCTGTCACTTTTCACCGACTCCAAAAATAATTGATTTAAATTGTATGTAATTAATTGATGTAAATGTACCAATTACTTTTTGCTTTTTAGTTGTGTCTGGGTTTTTTTGAAGACGGTTTTATTTTATCCTAGCACGGCAAAGTGACCGCACTTCACCTGATGGTAAGCGCAGTACGGTCCAATTAGAGTATCGAGTAGCGAGAGACTTTTATTTTTATTAAAAAAGTAATAATTTATTCTGTTAATGAGTCCTATCACAGTTATGCCTGTTTTTAACTTTGGTTAACTTCAGTTGACCCCTACAACCCAACTACTTATCAGTTAAAAGCCAATTACTTATTAAAATGTATTTAATGAGTCCAAATATATATTTGATATCAATTATCAATGAATTGGAAGCTGCAAACTTAGTTGCAGCATTAGATGAAGGTTACCTAGCTAAGAGGACTTATGATAAAATTAGCATCTAAATCGGACCATTCGCTTACTATGGTACTACAAACAAGTACAGACAAATAAAAAAATAAGTAAAATTTATAACAAATTTGCTACAGAGTTCAAAAAAAGGTCAGATCAAAAAGATCACTACTAATGGAAACCGTAAAATTGTGAAATCATAACGAGCATTAACCTCCTGAACTTCCGAGACGTAATCACGGAAAAATGGATGGCGGAAGACTGGAAACAACCCTTTTGGGTGCTTCAACGAGCTCGGTCGTTAAGGCCCACTAAACACAAGCAGGGTTAAGTGCCCCTGACGACCATTGGGGGAATGATAATGACGGATGTACCGAAGAGGATTGATGCTAAGAGTCCTTACGACGGAGAAATTATACAAAACTTTTTAATGAATTCTGATAGAATATTATAAAAAACAGCGCGGGCACACTTTTTAACTTCGAGTGAGGTATAACGAATAATATGAAATGCAAAAACAATATGTAGAGAAGAACTGAAGAAACATTTTAATCAAATAGAATTTTCATAAGTAATTCGATACAAACATATACGCTCACGCCTGTAATCCCCGAAGGGGTAGGCAGAGGTGTAACCAGTACACCCACTTATCGCCGAATTTCGGTCCCATAACGTGATAGGGGGCGAGCCTATCGCCATACCGGGCACACTCCGGGCTAATACTGAGAATTTCTAGATGGAAAAACCCAATATCACTTTACCCGACCCGGGGATCGAACCCGAGACCTCAGCACAACAGTCGTAACGCATGCGCAATTACAACTGTGCCACCGAGGCAGTCAAGTAATTCGATATTCCACAAAGATACTATTTTGAGTGATTTTTATTTTTAATTTAATTTACAATTTATTAAAACATATTAAATATTTTTTTGTTTTAATTGAAAAATCTATGAAAAACCTTCAACATTTTAGATGTCTTGCCACTAGTTACCTTATTCTGTTTGAAATCGAATTGCGACTTCATTGTCTATTGTCTATATCATATTTTGTACTATTTTAATTAATAATTTACCTTTCTTATAATCTATTGACGAATATAATAAATGTGATCGAAAATAAGTAAGTTAGAAGCTAATAAAATCTGCTGGAATAATTAATAGAAAATATATGCACGATTTTTTTTTAGTTCCTCGATAGGCAGACGAGCAGACGGGCCACCTGCTGGTAAGTAGTCACCACCGCCCATAGACTTCTGCAATACCAGGGCACAGCAAAGCCGCTGCCTACCGTGATATAATTTATGACGTCACCGCCCATGATTACGACGCAGCCGTGCGAGGGAGATACTGAGATAACGTATCTTATTAATTCTGATATTTAAAATAATAATTTTCTCCTCGCTTTTTAATCAATTTTCTTTGCGTACTCGCATATAGGTTTCTATTTCATATTATTTTCGGTTGAATATAAATTTTGTCACAGGAAACTTATTGTAACGGTCGTTAGTTATGTAACTGCGAGTTCGAATCCCGAGATTGACAACCAAAATTTGTATTTGAGTTTTGAATAGGAATATTCCGTATGTTTCTCGGTATTGGAATTTGGTCGATATTACATGAGATGGAAATAAGTTCGGCGAACGTCGGTTCCCTAGTCACACATTTGTTTATGCTTTTGAGGATGCAGGATTGGTTAACTTTTTTGTAGCAGTTACATAAATACATTTTTTTTAAATG
Source organism: Laothoe populi (assembly GCA_905220505.1). Taxonomy (NCBI): domain Eukaryota; kingdom Metazoa; phylum Arthropoda; class Insecta; order Lepidoptera; family Sphingidae; genus Laothoe; species Laothoe populi. The sequence goes on from HG992165.1 coordinate 5,381,386, forward strand.
CCTGGATAGGCAGACGAACAGACGGGCCACCTGATGGTAAGTAGTCACCGCCGCCCATAGACTTCTGCAATGCCAGGACACAGCAGAGCCGCTGCCTACTGTTAATATGTGTATAATATGTTCATACATAAATATTTCCAACTCCTCCCTATATTAATACATTCTACTTGATGAATTTCGTTGCGGGATAAAAGACTGTTAAGTTTTCCCTGAGACTCGCCGAGTTCATTACTCGGCGTCGAAAAAATGCGTGCCATTGTTGATCCTGGCTAAACAGGAGTTACAATGGCGGGTGTGTGGGCGGTATAGTCTTACATAAATCCAGTATATAAGTGATCAGTAATGCAACAGATTATTATTGCACGGCAAAGTGACACTTCACCTGATGGTGTCATTGTAAAATAATAATAATAATAAAACTTCGTATCCACGTAAATCATAAACATTTCTAATAAGTAACAGTAGAAAAACAAACATTCCCTATATTCACAACCATCGGATAAACCCTAAAAGTGTCCGTAGATAGCAGGCGTCATTTCGTGGGTCGCGAATATCGCTTTCGTCATTCTCGAAGACCGCCTATCGCGCCAATGCGACGCCGTCGGATTATCAACGCTATTCGTTGCTTCTGATATTTGATTTTGTAATTGATCTGTTTGTTTTTGTTTTAAAACTTGTACAAGGATAGCGTATTTATACAAGCTTTTATCTATCTTGCAATATATTGTACATATACACTTACGTATGTAATCCCTGAATGGGTAGGCAGAGAGAGAGAGAATTTATTAAGGTCCCATAATGTGATAGGAGGCAAGCCTATCGCCATACCGTTCTCAATACCAGACTCCGGGCTGATACTGAGTACTTCTAAGTAGAAAATCCCAATATGACTTTACCCGACCCGGGGATCGAACCCGAAACCTCAGCACAGCAGTCGCAACGTATGCGCAATTACAACTGCGCCACCGAGAGACAGTGGCATTTATGTTATTTTAGTTTTATTAATAAACTTCTCTTTCGTGTCTTTTATATTTTTCTAGTAATGAGCAGTTTTAATATCGATTACTCCGATGGCTAATGAATTATATTATTGTCTTAGACGCATGCCTAATTCTAACAATATGATAAATAATATAGGAATATCAAATTTAATTTTAATCATTATACAATCATATATCAATATACAACTGAACCCGTCAATTCGAAAAAGGCATAAGTCACACTTTTTTTAAATATCACTTTTTGGCGCCATTTTATTTCTTGCTGCGTTGTACATATTTTCTGTGAAAATGGCACATTTTCATATACCACAAGTCAACTTTTATGGCAAACGAAAATTTAAGTCCGTTTGAAAATGGCACGCGTCCTGGACTTTGCTGTTTCCAAAGTGTCACATTTCACATTTTCCATGACCACAACAACGCGTGAATCTATAGGTTGTTTAGTCAGTCATGATTTCCAACTTTTATGGAGAATGGGCACCAGGCCCCCATTACCATCAAGTAATACTCCTGCATATGCTGGTAAAGTGCCTATCAATGAAAAGAAAATATCTGACTTGAAAAAACTAGAAAAGTTTATTCCAACAGAGTACCAAAATGTCTATAACTTCAACAAACAATGAATATCAAGAAAATCAAGATGATTAACTAACAGTTCTTCTGAAAATCTTTGGATTTGTATGTACATAAGAGAGGTCATTTTGAAAAAGGCATTAGTCCAGAAAATTCAATTAACAATATCTAAATGATAAATGTTTTTTTTTATTACAAATAAAATTCACAAAAATTAATATGTGTTTTATTTAACTTATCCTATGTTCAGATTCTTTAGCACCAAAGACTTTATTTTTAAGAATCATATTTTTGTTGATACTGAACAGTTTGAATTAGTGGACTTGTGTCTTTTTCGAAATGACAGGTTCAACTATAATTGTGTATATTTTGTCTTCTTCAAGTGGCATTTCACGTAAAGAGGACAAGGAAAAAAATGAGGTTCAGAAATTCGTTCTTTTTGGGCACTTATACTTGTACGGTACATGAACGTGTACACATAATATTTGTTTTATTTTAACCCCTCTCGAATCACAAGGACACCGCAGTTCGAAAAGGTAATAAGTAGAGTCTGTCCAAAATCAATTTTATTTCCATAATATTAAAGTTAAAAATAGCATGTAAGAACGGCGAGTGTTGCCAGTATTTTGTGCATGCCGGCATGCCATTGATACTGGTTAAGCTGTCTTAATAACTACAAAAAATTGGCAAAGAAAGTGGTATTGCTGATACTTTCGAAGGAAAGAAAGAAATAATTTATTTACTTTATACGACACAATTGCTGAGAATTTATACTATTTAAGGATTTCTTTCAGTTTTGTAGAACAGTGCCAAATCTGTGTCTGTTGGCTTTACACCAATTCACCATTGAAGCTAATAACTTACGAATTAATAATAATAATCTATATTTCCCAAAAAAAAGTACATATGCCAATTAAAATTAAACAACGGACAATTACCACAAAACCTAGAAAACTTGACATCATTGATAAAGTGTATTAGTGGCCCTCACACTAGGCACAGCCTGCATCGTGAGAACCCTATAGCACGATGGACAAAGACAAAATACCACAGTGCATCAACGGTTAAATTAATTAAGACGTTTCAGATATACTCATTTTCAGCTTTGTATCATATTATGTCCCGCTACTGGGTATGGTCCCCTGTGTTAAAGGGAGGAATTAGTTTATCTATTTGTCTCTGGCATAATGTGGGTTCGTAGACATTACATCAGAATTTCTTATGGAGAATTCTCAGATAAGATTTCCTTACAATGTTTTCCTTTATCGATAAATATGTAATAATAAATCGGTTGAATATGTAATTACGAAAAGTCAGAGGTACCTTGGGGCTGAAGCCGGTAAATTCGTTGTACTCCAGTACGCTCCAGTTAATATAAGGTATTTTATATAAAAAGAAACGATTATTATTATTGTAATTTTTGTGTGTTAGTTCTATTTTACGTTCCGACACAAAAAAATCTTTTCTTTCTTCTTTTTCTTTCTAGATTATCAGTCAAATTCGCTAAAAAAACAGCAGCGCCACATATCAGGTCCAAAAGTATCCTATTTTTCAAGCCGGATACAACCATACACATCCACAAAATTTTATTGAAATGGGTTGGGCGGGTTCGGAGATTGGCTTGTACGAATATAGTGATACGTTGTTGTGTATTGAGATTAAACGGTCATGTTGCGGTCTCGTGTCTCGGTCGCGCTCCTTAATGATTACATTTATAAATTAATGAATGAATACACCCAACAGTTACACACATAGTTCCGACCCCACACTAGGTAGAACCTGTATCGTGAGTATCAATAATTACGAGGGCTACGGTTCCACAACACCCATACCCGAAACAAATATCTATCTGTCACACAAACATTTATCTCGGTGCAGGAATCGAACCCACGGCCTCTCGTTTCACAGCCAGCTACTCACCCACTGCGCCACAGGGGCTGTCAATATATCAAAACGTAAATATATCAAGTGAAAAAAAAATCTATAAAACGCATCGGTTTGTGATCGCTGAAGTTTTTTTTTGCCAATTAATATGTTTAGTTTTCAGGTTTGTCTAGTAAATTAACATTTGTAAAAGTAATCATATATAATAATAGCCTCCGTGGCTCAGCGGGCGAGTAGCTGGTTGTGGAAGGGGAGGCCGTGAGTTCGATTCCCGCGGTGACCGCAAAATATTTGTTTCAAGTCTGGGCGGTGGGGGACCGTAGTCCCTCGTAGTTCTACCACGATACAGGTTCTACCTAGTGTGGTGTCAGAACTATGTATGTGGCTGTTGGGTGTAAGTATTTATAATATTACTAAACATTTTCTCCGTGTCTAAACTGCTATGATTTGTTATGCACTAGGTAACCTCCATCTTTGTCACCTGAATCCACGTGATGATAAGATATTAGGCATTATTAAACCTGGAAAAAACGTATGTATTGTATATATAAGCTTATTTTTTTCTTTTGTGACTTACATGTGTTGGACTAAGATTGACTACATTTCCGGACTAATTCTTTCAAAAAGAAGATTACCTAAGAGCATTATTCGTAACTCTGTGCATAATGTATATAGAACAATCGGGTTCAAGTAAGCTTATACATTTCGCTAACATTTCTCATGACAGAAAATCTGTGGATTCCGGGTTATGTGGCACTTGGGTGTATTTATCTCAGATTACGACCTGTTGGCTTTACCGCCGCCATCTTACTTCATGATTGTCTTCAGGGGTCTTTATTTGTGTAGGTACATATGGGAACTCGTAACCCTTTTTATGTTATGATTGCTGTTTATACCTTTTTAATATATGTTGATTAGGAAGGGGCTTTTTGACCGTTGATATTTTTCTTATTATTTTGAATACAGAACAGCTCCAATTGCTATCTCTTTATTTAAAAATGCTGTAGATATGCGAGATGTTTTCATTGTATACGTTCTAAATAAATTCATTTTGTAAACATAAGCGGCCAACCATGTAGGGAGAGAATGACACAAAATTACCAAAATGTCAGAAAAAAACCGAACGCTTCCAAACTTCACAAGATCATCGCTGGGCTTATCATTGCCTAAAAATTTCATCAAAATAGCTCCAGTCGTTTTGGAGTCCATACGAAACATATGTCAATTTTCATATATATATAGATTTTGAATACGTTAACGAAATAGAACATTTATCATTAAAATGGCGGTATTCCGAGAGAGCTGTAGAATACAATAATTTTGGCAGAGATTGCAATGAGCCGCTCAGTGCACACTGCGCTTGAATTTGATATTTCGTTATTACTTCCTTCATGAGAATGACAGTTAGGGTTATGTAGTTTACTAGATTAGTTATTATTATTATTTAGTTTACGCTCATTACTAAATAACAGTTTGTGTTATGTAACTAGAGCGTACGACGCCATCTTCATCCACAAGGCTGGTGCTACCTAATTGCGAAAGACAGGACGCTCCGAAATATAATTCCCGTACTAGTTCAACCTGCATATCTGAGAGTTTTTTCGAAGGTATGAGAAGTATGCCAACCCGCATTAGGCCAGCGAGGTGGACTAAGGCCTAACCCCTCTCATTAGTAGAGGAGGCCCGTGCCCAGCAGTGGGACAATGTTAATACAGGGCTAGTATTATTATTATTACTAGTTCAATAATTACAAATCACAAACGTCCCATTGGCAGCAGTTGTACAGTCGAAAAAGTTATAATTTTTTTCCCAATTTGGAATTTATATTGAAATTTGTGTGTGATATTTCGACAAGCATAACATAACCTCGTTATATAGGATTGAAATAAGTTTGGCAAACCGTAGTAGCACCTCCAGTTCCATCGAGCATACGGCCGTGAAATTATAATGAAGAAGCAACATATCCCAATTAATAATCTGAATTAGAAACCTGATAATTGAATTTACATTTCTGACAAACATTGAATATTTTTGAAATCAGAGCTACTCTTAAACAGTTAAAAAGCTTTTCTTACACAATCACTTATTTGTAAATCATCGTTTTTTCTTGTTTTGAATAGTCTGGCTTATTTATTTACTGAAGCAGGAGAATATGCAAAAACTATTAAAGATCACTTCAAGTTATTATACGTTTTGTTACGGTTCTATTCAATCAACTACCAAGTCATTTTCTCTCTTTTTATCGAAATTTCTTTATACAAGCCGAGTAAAATCTTTAATGGAAACAGAGCAGTCTCAATTGCTGCTCTATATTGAATGCTCATATTTCATCAGGGTTGTCTGAGAATCGAGATCATAGATACGGCAGTATTCAATTACCAGCCCTATTATCTTCGGCCTGATAAGCTCTGTTGACAAAAGCTTTATCAGCGATGAAAAATGACTATCTTAGTAAGGACAGGATAGTTCTACAGCCTACAGTATTTTATAATTTAGATATCATTTTTTATAAAATGTTTCCTTTGCCTCAAGTGATTAATTAAACCAATTGAAAAAAAGATTTTATTTAGTTTTTAGTGGTTGTTTCTATGCCCTTATCAGAAAAAGGATGAATGGTTTTCACACTTTTTTTAATTGCCCCAGTCAATGTTATAATAACCCGCTCTATATTAAATGTTTTATTAATCTTCTACTAAGCAGTGTATATTAAAGTTTATTTTTGATTCCCAGTCTACAATTACGTGAATATTTGTGTTCGGGAAATACAATCTATCCGAGATAGGGTATGCAATAGCAATAAGCATCCCCCTAAATTGTGAAACGTGAAGTTGTTGCCCATAGTATCTGAACATACTCGTTGCAATTTCGCAACTTCAAATGTAAATCAACACGCGTTTTTTGTTATATATTATATAAAAAAATATATTTTTATATTTTTAAATTTTGCAATTATACATTATAATATATATTGTATAATGAGTTAAATGACAATATAAATTGTCATTTGACAACTACCCCTTGCAGTAGCTTTGAATGCCTCTTTGAATTTACTTATTTTTGTTCGAATTCATAAAATTCTTTCGATAATAATTTAGTATATGTAACTTTTATTAAAATACTAAAAAAATGTGTCAACTACCTTATTATAATTAGTAACATGTAACGTTGTCATTTTATAACAACTAGATACTAAAACTTAAAGTTCATCGCAATTGCGTCGTAGCCATAATGCAAAAAAAAGAAAACTTAAAGCAAAGTGATCGAAAGATTTACACCAAATACCTCTAAACAAACGCTTCTCAAAATCTGAAAGGGTATTTTAAATGTTCCCCTTGTCCAATTTTAAACTTGAAAATGGAACTGAGCTACAGTTTAGTTGTGTCTGTTGGGAGACATGTTAGAAAGCGCGGGAAAGAGGCAAAATGGCGGACAAACATGGCGGTGTCGCTTAACGTCCGATATGTCGTCGCTTTGACAATCACTAGGGATATTGCACTGGAAACTAGGCCACTGTGTAGAACAACTCTGCAAGTGCTCGTGTAAAAAATATTATAAGTTCATCTGTCGGGTACTTGGTTAGAAATTATCAAGAAAAAAGTATTTATTATGCGAAGGCATGTCTAGACATACCTAATAAATAAAATATGGAAAGTAAGATAAAAAAATTACCATATATGTAATTATGGTTGTAAAGATCCATGAACCGTAAAATGATGAATACCACCTCATACAATTTCGTGTTCGCAGCTAAGTTTTAAGTTAGATTTTGCTTGTATTCACAAGCACAGTCATAAAAAGTATAATATTATAGTGCCCTACTTTTATTTAAAAATGTAATATCAAAGACAAAAGAGAACGAAAATCGAAGAGTATTTATTGGCTACAGTCATTTTGTTACCGACGTTTCTACGTAATAATGATATAGTGACAATTTGAGTCAAATTTTGGACCAAAGCCAAACGGTGCGCCGCACGGCAACCGTTCCTCTACGTATACAGTTTTATTCCATTGTACTCGGTGAGCAGTACCGGTGTTAGGCTGCCAGAATAGCATTTTTTCTTTAGTTTCGGAACAGGCAGACGAGCAGACGAGTAGACGGGCTATCTGAAGGTAAGTAGTCACCGCCGCCCATAGACTTCTGCGATGCCAGAGCACAGCAGAGCCGCTGCCTAACATATCTGGCAATACTTTAAGAAAGTGGAGGCCAGTACTTTATTACAACGACAAAGGGAATATCGGACTTATGGAGCGGCATGGTTGTTTTTGAACCATACATACATTCACACACTCACGCCTGTAATCCCCGAAGGGGTAGGCAGAGGTGTAGCCGATACTCCCACTTTTCATCGAATTTATTACGGTCCCATAATATTAGTATTTCTAAATAGAAAAGCCCAATGACAATGACTCAACCCGGGGATAGAACCCGAGACGTCTGCAGACTAGTCGTAACGCATGCCCATTTAAAAACGGCGCCACCGAGGCAGTCAGTAAAAAGTGAACAACCTGATAATTATAGTTTGGTCAAGAGAAATGGCCAACCGTAAGGCCTATTATAAAAATAAGGTAGCCTATGTTCAACTGTGTACATTATTTTAAATTCGTAACTGCAAATACCAAGAAAAGGAAATGTTTTTAATAGCATCATTTTGGTAAAGTGACCTGCAATTAATATTCTAAATTTGTTATTTTTTTTTAGTGCCTCGATAGGCAGACGAGCAGACGGGCCACCTGATGGTAAGTAGTCACCGCCGCCCATAGACTTCTGCAATGCCAGGGCACAGCAAAGCCTACCGCCTACCGTTATTTATTGTTGTTATTTGTTAACATATTATTACTCTTTTAGATACGTATAAAATTACAATACTTATGGCCTACTAGCTGCACCCGGCATGCGTTGCAATGCCACGAAAAGTAAATTTGATTAATTGCAATCGTTTGAACACTATTGAAGTTGATGTTCTGCAGCTCTATCTAGCGTTAATTTTTATTTTTTTCAGGAACCATCGCGGGCGTTTGAAGAACAACTCACCAAAGTTTAATTATAATCGGCTGAATGGTTTAGAAATCCATACATTGATTTTTATTTATATAGATTTGTGTCTGATATTTCGACAAGCCAAAATGCATAGCAACAGGCCCTCATCATATAGGATTGAAATCAGTTCGGTAAACCGTAGTAGCACCTCTAGTACCATTGAGCATACTGATATAGAGGACAAACATACTTACATTGATTTTTATTTATATAAATAGTTGCTAATATTAAAGTACGGCGCTGGCAAGAACACTGTTGACCTACATTGAGAGGTAAAATTCAAGGAACGACAGCGTCACGGCCAAGGATCATGACCGAGCGTGTGTTAAATACATTTCACTACAAAATGAGACAAAGTTATAGTATCAAGGTTGATTCTATGAATAATTGCTTCCACTTACCTTTACTATAGTATCGTACATTTTCTGATCCTAAATGTGACGATTATTCAGAAGTTTTATGACATAAAAATATACTTCAAAACGTTAAATCAGTATCATTCTGAAAATATTTTTCTACGTTTTTATTTAGCTTGCCCTGGTTGTTTTTTGTTTGTTTGTTTGGGTCAAATTTTACTCCCTTACTGTTGTTAGTGGCCCACCTTTAGTTATGATGACAATACAATCTGTATATATAAAAGAAGAAACTGACTGACTGACTGACTGACTGACTGACTGATCGATCAACGCACAGCCAAAACGGCTGGGGTTAGAGGCTTGAAATTTTGACAGTAGGTACCTTTTATCACGTAGGCATCCACTAAGGAAGGGTTTTTGGAAATATCACCCCTAAGGGGGTAAAATAGGGAATGAAAGTTTATATGTAGTCCGTCATTATTAAGTTAAACGCATGAATATTAGTATTTTGTATTGTATACTTTTTCTCCCAAACATGACCTCCACGCGGGCGGAGCCGCGAGCAACAACTATTTAATATATTCAGTATCATTGTAAGTTCAAGATGGCCGCCGCCGCAAAATGGCGGATTACATTTTTTTTCACAACTCCCTCAATATGGGTATCAAATGAAAGGGCTTGAGTAGTAGAATACGGTACACTGTGACAAATTTAAGAAGACCAACTAAGTAATGAAATAAAAACTTGAAAATAAAATAAGTATATTTTTTTAAAACTAAACTTTTTTATAGAAACAAAAAATAAAATCGTGGGGTGCGTGAAATTTTTAACAACAGTCAAAGGCTCATATCATTATAAATGCTATTTACATATTTACTCAGGTTGCGATACGCCCCACGATTTTATTTTTATAAAATTATATAAAACCGTTTAACTTAAAATAAATTTTACCTATTTTATTGCAATTTTATAGCAGCGATAGCCTAGTTGGTTGCGGTACGGACTGCCAAGACGAAAGTCGTAGGTTCGTAACCCAAGTGGCATACACCTCTGACTTTTCTAAAGTTACGTGTGTAGTAAATGTTAATTATCGCTTGCTTCAACGGTGAAGGTAAACATCGTGAGGAAACCTGCATATCTGAGAATTTTTCGAAGGTATGAGAAGTCTGCCAACCCGCATTAGGCCAGCGTGGTGGACTAAGGCCTAACCCCTCTCATTAGTAGAGGAGGCCCGTGCCCAGCAGTGGGACAATGTTTAATACAGGGCTAGTATTATTATTGCAATTACAAACTATTTCAACTTAATTGCTAGGTTGACGAGAAAACCGAAACTAGTAGTTTTTATTCTAAATTTTTTTTATTTTAAATAGTGGTAATGAACGCATTATTAACGGTAACGGTAGGCAGCGGCTCTGCTGTGCTCTGGCATTGCAGAAGTCTATGGGCGGCGGCGACTACTTACCATCAGGTTGCCCGTCTGCTCGTTTGCCTATCCAGGCACTAAAAAACAAAATATATCGGTTATAGGACCATAATTTGTAGGTATATAAAACAGAATATGATAATGAATAATATAGACCCTGTACTATGCTGTCCCAATGCTGGGCAGGTATCTTCTCTTCTAATGACAGATCTTAAACCTTTATCCTGCCATGCTAGTGTAATGAGTATTGTTTTTTTTAATCCTAGCACGGCAAAGTGACCGCACTGTACCTGATGGTAAGCGCAGTGCGGTCCAATTAGAGTATCGAGTAGCGAGAGACAATCTGTCCCCTGCTACTCAACACAATCATGCCGGCCTGCTTCTTCACACTACGCCATGGGCAAGAAGGTGAAGAAGCAGTCGAGGGTCTATCGTCAGAGTACTCAGGAGGCCGCCAATTGGTAGACTACTCATAGCTTAAGAGACCTCACGATGATTTACTTCACTGCGAAAGCGAGCGATAATTAAGAATGAATACACTTGTGACTTCGTAAAGTCCTCCCCTGGAAATTGAGATGGAACCCGTGACCTTTGTCTCAGTAGTCCATTCCAATCCTCAATAACACTTATTTTTTAAATGTTTACGGTAATTCGAGAGACTTTTTCTGAGTATAGTATTGCTAGGAACCTAATTAGTATAAAATATACCCTAACAAAAAAACGTAAAACCATGTCCACACGTTCGCATCTCACTATATAAGCACGTTAGTCGAGCGCATTGTGTAGTGTGGACACAGCTCTACATAACCTAGACAACCTATTGATCAGTTGATCGGTTTCCATGGAAACATATGCGTAATTCTTGTATGTCTTATGAGTATATTATGTAGGACTACATACTAGAAGCGCCTGTTAGGATGCTGTCTAACGTTCTGTTATGAAGTCTACTTGAAGCATTCTTGTTAGATCTAAAACCATTCTAAATCGGACTTTCACATAAGCGGCAAGCTTTACGCTCTCTACTTTGGCTACAGTCATACATTGTTTACTAAAACCACTCAATTTTATATAATTTGTTAAAGCCAATTCTTATTCGAGATTTTACTTTTTTTTATAAATTATACGTACGTTCACAATAAAATGTCTAATAGTGGATTTCGAATCATTGCCCAATTTGTTATATGCCAATTTAATTGTAAAGAATTTTGAATTACGGTTTTAATTATTTTTATCAGTAAAATCACGTCAAACGAGATTTTACTTTTACAAGACGTTGTTTTATCAGACGACTCTCAAACCGTACGTAGATAATTATTTTTGAATATTTTTTTTTAATGGATTATAAGGATTTATTAATATATAAATTTCATCCAGCACTCATTTTTTATATTTGTGCTTTTATTATTAATCTATAACATCTGTCAATAATAACTTTTAGAGAGCCTCCGTGGCGCAGTTGGTGAGTAGCTAGTTAGTGTGAAATGAGAGGCCGTGGGTTCGATTCCCACACCGGGACAAATGTATGTGTGACAGACAGATATTTCTGTCCGGGGTCTGGGTGTTGTGAGACCGTGCGTCTCTCGTAGTCCCTGTGTGTGACTGTTGGTTGTTATTTATTTTAACTATGTAAGCCGTCAATAATACCCAAGATGTCATTAAATAATTTAATACTAATTTTAAATATACTATATAGTTTTTGAAATAATATTTTAAATATATAGAATGGGTGTCCACTTATTTAAATAACTTATGAGTCTTATAGAAATATTTAAATAAAATAGTCATCCTGTAATTTCGATCAAATTCAGACTCATTTAACAGAAATAATAAACATATCAGAATGAAAAATACGCATATATTTTTCACACACATAGTCCTGAACCCAAACAAGACAAAACCTGTATCCTGGGTATCAAAAAAAAAAAAGAAACTATGGTCTCCCAACACCCAGACCCGAAGTAAATATTTGTGATCACGCAAACATTTGTCTCGAAGCGGGAATCGAACCAGTGGCCTCTCGTTATACAGCCGGTTACGGACTGTATCCACGGTAATAAATCATTAATGTGTTCTAATATGGTATTCTAATATGTAATAACAGTGTACTACTGATAAATATCTGCCCTCGCATCTTCGGTCGTCTGCAAACTTCCCTATACAGAAAGTATAGTTTTGACAGATGTTATAGTTAACTATATTAACCAGTGACCCACTTCTGACCTCTCGTAAATTATCTGTGTTAGTAGCTATGTCTACTGGACGAAGCATGTATCTACGTATGTACGTTTATTGTTGCCTTCGTGAACTTAAATTGACCTTATATACATTTTACTAGATACATGGAAACCTGTCATTTTGTTATCACTCATTAGGATTGATAAGTCTAAAAGATATATTCCGAAAGATAAGCATAGACTAGTTGGAAAGATTAAAAATAGAGTATGAGTCTATAGAGTAAGAGAAATACAGGCGTTAAGAGACCAAGTCTGCTGTTTGAGTAAACGAAAGTGAATTGGATGTATTTTCTGAACGCAGTGATTATTATTTATGCACGAGCATGAAGGAGAAATATATTTCTATAATAAATATATAGGAGATTATTTTTCAGATAATAAATGATATAAAAAGGTGTTACAAGAAAGAAAAAGGGTATAGTACATTCCATACTGGATATAAAAAAAGAAAGATAACACAGAAGATAATAAAAATGATTTGAAATGAAGTAAAAGTTTTGTAGTCGCCTTTTAAGTCGGTCTGCTATAACTATCCAGAATCACAAAAGCAATTTGAATCTGTAATGTGGCAGAGCTATTAGAGAATTCAGAAGCATGCACTTAATACTAAAAGTATTGCTACTGAACGTTGGACGTGACTTTTAAAACACTTTTTCGAAGGCAACATTAAATCGTTAGTTCTAATTCTAAATTTTCAAAGCATCGGCGAAATTCAAACGCGTCGTTCGAATATTCGTGATTTTGTTTTGTTTTATTCTACGTCGACATCGCAGTTTAAATTTGGAATGTATTTGTAATAATCGTTTGATGCCAATTTACGGAAAGTCTATGAACGACTTTAAATCGTTGACGGAATTTGGAATAGAAACAAATAAAGTTGTTCGTACATTTTTGCGGTCAAATATAATAGGGTCGAGGCTTTTAGTATTCTTTATATTGACTGAACGGGAATGATTTCTAAAATCATGAATATTCGTGTTATACTGAACAAGCCCGGTGAACCTCTAAACACAAACAAGTTTCTCACAAAATCATCAACTTACTTTCGGGCTTAAACTTCACTCCGTCTGAAATGATAAAATTCGACGTTAATTCTGAGCCTCGGGGGCTTAGCGCTCGCGAAACTCTTTGTACGGATTACTGTTGTCCTTAACGGTGAAATTATTTTAAAAATGCCTTTTCATAGATAAAACTAATGAAAAAGCTTTGTAATCGGATAGTCCCGGCTTGTAACAAATGCACAGCGGCTACTTGTTGTTTACAATATGATGGAAAACTGTAATAGTTTGCAGACCACGTTAAAAAAGTTACTTCAATGGTCTTTTTAGTATTTGTGAAGATTCTCAGCATAAACAAGTTTTATTTGGAAAGAAAATATCGCGGAAATGGAAGTCAGATGTTTTTCTTTAATATAGGAACGCAAATATATTATGCTACCTTTGATAACCTAGTTGTTCGATATCATATTTTTTTTTATTATCATCTATTTTCTTTCTTAGGCCGACCATAGACAATTTTAAGTTATAGACTTTTATTGTCAAATATAAGATCATAGCGTTGTTTCAGAAATAAATCAGACTTGAAAGTTCTCTGTAAATAATATTTATCGAGAACATATATTAATTTATTATTTTTATATATATTAAATAGTCATAGTAGTTAAGTCTGTAGCTGAAACGAACCGATGACGTTATATAATGCTTGTGAAAAAAATCAAAACTTGACTATTATAGAAACAACGCGGCCTTATTGAATAAATAACAAAATATTTCAATACATTCAACTTCAAATTTGTGATTTACAACAATCTTAACTACATTTTCCAAAACCTATTTCCAATTTTTTTTTGTACCTACTGGTTGGTACATGAAAGTACTTTTTTTACAATTTTATTTCTTGACTCAGTTGTCTATTTTTATATACCTGGCAGGGTTTAATGATTACACTGGACCTTGTGATAAGTACAGTTCAGGTCATATTGTCAACCGTCAAGAGACGTTGCATCATAGTCGACAGAATTACGCCGGCATTGGATAACCAGACCCCAGATCACGACTTCTCAAAATGAGTCGCTTTGTGGAGATTTTCATTATATGTGAGCGCTATCCAGCCACAAGTATATTCAGCCAGTACAAATTATATACTGCTAAGTACCCCCCCGCTAGCGAATTTATGTATCCAGTAATGTTTAAAATCTCTTACCTTTATTGTAGAAGCAGGGAGGAGAGAGTACATGAAACAAAAACACATCATTAGTTAAATACATGAATGTTATTTAAGAAGAAAATATTTCAAGCAAATATAATAAAAGGCTTATAAACTCATATATAAAATATATACTAATATATTTTTGTACATAATGTTAAAAGGTATCAGTAGTAATAAACAAGTACCTTCAAAAATTATTATAAAATTATGCTTTCCAAGTGACTATATATGCTTTACATCTAACTTAGAGTAAACGCTCTTAATATATAAAATATTTTTTAAAATTCTATTTTATGTTCTGTCTTAAATCATAATATCTATATATATAAAATTCTCGTGTCACAGTTTTCGTTGCCATACTCCTCCGAAACGGCTTGACCGATTTTGATAAAAATTTTTGTGCTTATCCGGTATCTATGAGAATCGGCCAACATCTATTTTTCATCCCCCTAAATGTTAGGGGTAGTCCACCATTAAATTTTTTTTTTATTTTTTAGACAAAATTTTTAATTTCTATTTTTTTATGATACAACATACAAAAATACATACAACCCTAAATTTTCACCCTTCTATCACCAACCCCTATTTTTTAATAGTCATTTTAGTAATCCCCAAAAGTTAAAAGGTAGAAAATGGGGATTTAACGCATGATAACGGGCACACCTAGGTTTTCTTGGCATTAAATTCAACCCTATTCTTAATATCCCATGCAACAATGATATATAGGGTCCGATGGATCTCTTTCTCCCAAAAATAACTAACACGCGGGTGGAGCCGCGGGCAACAGCTAGTATTTTTGTAAATTTAATTCCAGTAACATGATAGGTAAACTGTAGGCGGGATCGTAGCAATGCTACGTTACGCAGAGCCTACGTCGTAGCTTAGTCGGAGCTACGTCGCTACAGCATCAATTATAGTATCAATTTGTAAACATGGCAAATAAAATTCAATTCTAATTAGCTATAAAACGAACACAGTATAACACTTGGCGTTAATGTGCCACTTAACTCAGCGATTATCGCCATCACATTTTGGATGCTTGAAATTTGTCACAAGGTTTTTTTCCGGCAGCGCGGCAGGCGTCGCGTCACAGTGGCGCCCTGCTATGACCCCTTTGTTCCGCCCATGGAGTGTGGCGTAATATATAAGCGTTAAGGATATAATAAAATAATATTAAAATGGTATTTTTTTCTCCGTGTGCAATAGATTATTGTAGTTTAATATACCTCCAGAGAGGTATACACCAGCAGGATTATGTACCGGAGGATATGATGTTATGTTACTTAAGGTGCTAATGTTTAAGTAAGTTATTGGTGTCATTTATTAGATATCCAGAAAATGTAGTAAATTATAAAATATATTTTGTTTATACAAATTTTAGGTCCTGCTGTTGTAGTTATATCAAGTAAGGCTGGACCAGGTGTAGTTTTGTAGTCAGATATTATTTAAAAGACTTTAACCATAGTTCACACTTCACATTGACTAAAACAGCGTCTTATTGTCTTAAGTCTATGAAAAAAAAACTGACAATGGTCCAAACTGACCACGCTTGAAACAACAGGGCCTTGTAACTGTACTTATGTAATCTCTATTTCTACCGAAGTTTTGACGTGTTATGTCAATATTAGTGATGAGATTTATACGGATGACATATCATTGCAATAGAAATAGCGCTGCGAAATTTATGTCAGAATTAATTCTTTAATATCACTATTTAGTAGTCTACAAAAGCTGTAGTATTTTTGCCTACATGAGGACGTAAATTTATTAAGTTTGGCATTTTTTTAGATGTTTGTCGTTACGAGTTATTTCGTGTAGCCTAGTTTGGTTTCAATTTCATAGTTCCAGAGCTTGTTGCTTGATTCAGAAATTTTAAAACGCGTCTCAAATTTTGAGTTTATTTCTCTGAAGTGTGTATTTGATCGATTGATGATGCATTATATAAAGTATTTAATTTTTCTACAAGTATATTAAATTTTGGAATCAGCACAATCTGAAAAATTATATAAAAATCGCTTTCGCTTAACATTTTACACCGCACCCGTTGACAAGGGCCCACGCCTCGTCCCCGAATAAACACCGAGTTACTATGTAAATTGCTATTTCACGTACACACCAAGACGCTTCCATTGACGTTCCAAGGTAAACCATTCGACGGTAGACAACCTCCATAGATGGCTTCATACCCTATTCATTATCTGTATGTCAATCTAAGAGCGCAATGTATGCTGAATGAGATGAACTCTCGCTGGTTAACCTTTTGTGTTACCATGAGTGAGATATAATATGATTGCCTTGTATTGTGTTTCGTGAAGGATTTGTCCTTAAGCGTTCATTGTATGAATATTCTATTATGTGAAAATGTGCGCTACTGACATTTATGGCGTGGAGAAAGGAGAAAGTAAATCCCACTACAAAAAAAGGTTGTCAATTAGATGCATGTTTCCTTTTTGTTTTATTAATATTTATTATGTGTATGAGTATTGAAGAAAGAATGGCCTTTAGGTTTTATTACACAAGGCTTGTTGCAATTTTATCCTGGCACGGCAAAGTGACCACACACTGATGGTATTCGCAGTGCCATCTAGTTTCAGTATCAAGTAGAGACACAATTGTAGGGAAGTTACATCTAGTTAAATATGAATTTATGTATAAATAATTGTAAATAGAAGTAGAACCTAAAATTGTTTACATAAAATAAATTTTGTAAGTACAATGTTATTAATGTTATATAAAGAATAAACAGATAGTCTCCGTGACGCAGTTGGCGAGTAGCCGGCTGTGAAACGAGAGGCTGTGGGTTAGATTCCCACACCGGGACAAATGTTTGTGTGACAGACAGATATTTAAGTCCGGGGTCTGGGTGTTGTGAGACCGTGCGTCTCTCGTAATCCCTGATACCCACAACACAAGACTCGTATCTTAGTGTGGTGTCGGGGCTATGTGTGTGACTGTTTTGTGTTATTTATTAAAACACATAGATATGAAGACCCGTTCCCTAGTTTGATAATGTTGATGACCGAGTACGAAGTATAATCCAAAACTCAACGAAAGCATAAAGCACACCGCGATTGAGTTATTGTATTGGAAATAACACGCTCTACTATCGGTCATATAAGAAATTAATTTTATATATTTAATGTCGATTCTAAATTAGTATTAGCAAATTCAATTTGTAACAGAAATGCGATATATTGTATTTGAAAATAGATTTACATTTAATGGCCGGCTGTAAAACGAGAGGATGTGGGTTCGATTCCCGTACCAAGACCAAATGTTTGTGTGACAGACAGATACTTGTTCCGGGTCTTGATAACCACGATACAGGTTTTACCTAGTGTTGGGTCAAAACTAACTATGTATGTGACTGTTCGGTATAATTTTTTTGTATTATCCAAAAATACAGATCATTCTCAAAAGAGTTTGAATCCACGCCTGGAAATAACACTATTTATTACTTACTTGATTGGTTTAATTTCGAGGTTTGATTTGTAGATTTGAATAGAATTTATTTATTGGAATTCCCCATGAAATACAATATAGCCGCAATGCAAAATATGTTTTATATTTACGTATATTTGGTCACAAATCGAATAACTAAGGTGGTAAACATGACAATTCCCCATGTGACTACTTAAATTATTTTAATACTAATGAAAGTAGAGTTATGATAATAAAATGTTTTATAGCCACTGGTAGAGGCATAAAGAGTGAGTGGCGTGGAGTTGATTGATTATGTAAATTTTGTGTATCGGTAAACACTGGTTTAAGTTTATTTATTAATTTCGTTATAATAATAATAAATAAGAATACTAGCCCTGTATTAAACATTGTCACACTGTTGGGCACGGGCCTCCTCTACTGGTGAGAGGGGTTAGGCCTTAGTCCACCACGCTGGGCTAATGCGGGTTGGTAGACTTCACATACCTTCGAAATTCGTATAAGAATTCTCAGATATGCAGGTTTCCTCACGATGTTTTCCTTCACCGTCAAGCAAGCAATAATTAACATTTTGTTAAAATAGGTGCAATAATACAAATTTAGAGAGTTAAGTACGAAAAGGCGCATAATATTATATTGTCTCCGTTTTTTTTTAATAACTAAAAATAAATGTGACTGGAGGGTGACTGGATTACTGGAGATTGAAGAACAGGAAAACAAATTGTGAATTTGTTTTATGATATGGGTAATTCAGCTCAAAATTATAGCATTTCGTTTTGCAGTAATTATTTTGAATTAATGAGAAATGTTCATCAACTGACATTTGTACGGTAAACACGTCGTTCGTTCGAAAGCCCCAAACATTGTTTAGCTCCAAAACCGAGTAGTAGACAAATTTATTATAATTATGAATGAAAATCGTATTCAGTTTGAATAGTTATTTTGATATATATGCCACTTTATTGTGTCATTCATTACTGTGTATTTAATAAATGTCTAAACAGTATTTAAATTTTATTAAAACCGAAGTTTAATGGTAGTAAGAAAATCAACTTTCTAAAGTAATGTAACAAGCATGTGTTACATGAAAAATTATATAATAGAAGAATAAACATATCAAACAAAAAACAGCGACAGCCTAGTCGGGTAAATAGTATTATACTTTTAGTAGATGGCATAAATACACATATCACACAAAATAGCAGTATCCTTGTTTATCTTGGCACGACAAAGTGACCACACTGATAGAATGAATAAGATAAATAGCAGGGGTGTCTCGCTACTCGATACTCTAATTGGACCACACTGCGCTTACCATACCTTACGGTGCAGTGTGGTCACTTTGCCGTGCCAGTATTAAAAAAAAATACGCTGTCTTGCTATAAACCGCCTTCAGCGTGCACCGAATTTTCGTTAAAAAAATAAGAACTTCGGACCACGACAACAGCGCCACCTATCGGATCTAAAACTATCCTATCTTTTAAGTTAGACCAAGCTACTAAAATATACAAAATGTCATTACAATTGGTTGAGTGGTTTCAAAGTCTATAACGGACATATATAGAAACAATGTTTTTTATAGGAAAACTGTTATCAGACAAACAATTTATTAAGTGCTGGGATCGAACCCACACCTCCCTTTTTGCAGTTATTCATCTCTCCGTTACGGGTACTGCCATCATGTTCTTGCATGTAATATTTTAGATATACTAATCGAATGAAATTTCTACACCAAAAATACCTCTTTATCTTATAAATCAATAACATAGTCATTAGCGATTATTATCATGAAAAATTATCCACCGATGACAAAGCAACAAGGTTTTTCATTATAAATGTAATTACAATTTGATCGTCCTTCCTTGCCTCATTTAATCTAAGAGTGGGAGGGTGGTGGAGCGTGAAGTGGGGGCGATGGGGGTGTTTTTATTAAGGTGAATGACGCTGTTTTTCGGTACGCATGCGCCGTTGTCGTAGCAACAAGTGGCATTGATAACGTTTTAAGGTTAACGTAACAAACTTTATATGTAATTACATATGAGGCCGTCAAAAGTGGCCTAAGCTAAATAATAATAAGCAGAGACAATGAGTATGAAAATAATGGGGTTTGTATATTCATGAATTTTAAATCAATGTACATAAATGCAATTTTTGAAATGCAATCTATTGGCAATTGGTGAAACTAGAGATAGGCCGGTTTTGCATTAAATTTTCGCACATTTTAAATCATTTGTAGTACATAGGTCAGATTATGAAAAATTGAGGGTTAGGCCACTTTTGCACTGACAGCCTCATATATAAAATTGATAAGGTTTATGGTTTGTATGTAGAGGTTTTGCGGAAAACTTATCAATTGATTTATCAATTTCTAACACTTTACTATGATAAGAAATAATTATTTATTCGTAATTGAAATTTTACTGTGTATATCTCTTTATGGGATTTATTTATCTTATTTTCCTATGCTTTTAATTTGGCTTGTCTATTTAGATCTATTGATCCCTATTTTCAGTAACATGTTTAGTAAAGGCCTAACTTGCAACACTCCTTAACGCCAGCCATTTTAAGTGTTACTTCATTAAGTATTGTCGGTAAAATAGGTGTCAGTCATTTAAGATAATTGCGGTGATCTGAAATGAACACTCTTTCTTGATAATTATATATTTTAAAATATCATGTCAATTAAATGAAAAAGTTTTTTTTTATCCTGGCACGGCAGTGTCCGCACTGTAACTGATGGTAAGCACAGTGCGGTCCAAATAGAGTACTGAGTAGCGAGAGACGATCTATCCCCGCTACTCAACACACTCATGCCGGCCTGCTTCTTCACACTACGTCATGGGCAAGAAGGTGAAGAAGGGATCGAGGGTCTAGTGTCAGAGTACTAAGAAGGCCGTAAAATGGCCATTGTACCCCAACTCCAGACCCCCGACAAAAACCGGATGTACACTGGCTGATCCCGGAACGCGACACACTTTCGTGTGCCACTATGGCGGGTTTTTCGCCATGTGTACGGTGGTCGCTATCCGGGCGGATATGAATATCCTACCACCAGCATATCCTACCACCAGCAAAGTTTCTCAGATCCAAAAAAAAGTTTAATTGGGTAATGTTGCTGTTCATTTTATTTTCTCTAAATGAAATATTATATTGAGTGTTTCATTGTTTGTCAGCCACATAGAAAGATAGTTTGAGGTAGCACGTCTTTCGTTTTCTCTATATATTTTGCAATACGGTGCTAGTGACGCTTCGGCGCCGCGTCCATTTCTATGGATTGCATTATAATTTTCGTCCTTAGCATATTGTATTCTGTATGAAAATTGCTTGACGAGGCGCCACGTCGTCGTTCCGTCTTTGTCTTACGTCTCATATGTAGCCTGCGCCTTGTACTGGTTATCCTCAAAGGGCGGGTGTGTGGGAAGAGAGATTATGTCAAGGTTATCGGTTTATCTATTCAAGTCTGGAAAAATATAACGGTAAAAAAATTGGATTGTAAGCAAAATAGCATTTCATCATTTTATTACTTGTTAGATTTTCTTGCTAACTTAGTTGATGAAAGACTGATAGATTAGCTAACATAGGGCTTTCTAGTCAGTGAAGGAACTTTTGTGTATTCTATGAATTTATCTTTAAAATTCAGCCAGCTTATTTTGGATTTCTCTCTGCCCCTTCTCTGTTATACACAGTCAGGTCATAAGTATTGTCAAACAGTAAAAACTTTTATTTTAGAACGCTGGCCACAAAAAAGTTTATTGAATTCGAATTTCAAATTGTTCATGAATATAAAAATGTATACTTTTTAGAATTTGACTCATTTTCACTCATTTTTAAATATGGAGTGGACGCTTAAAGAAGACCGTGTTGCAGTAATTGCGTTGCATCGTTGCGGTTACGCGCCAATTCAAATTTTTGACATACTGAAAAATTTGAATATAACCAAAAGATTCGTTTATCGTACCATCAAACGATACAATGAAGACTCTAGTGTAGATGACAGGTCAAGAAGTGGTCGCCCTCGGTCTGTTAGGACTCCAGCAGTGATAAAAGCTGTGAAGACGCGAATTGTAAGAAATCCCAAACGTAAGCAGAAACTGTTGGCCCTTCAGATGGGGTTAAGCAGAACCACGGTGAAAAGGGTGTTAAATGAAGACTTAGGGCTTCGGGCATATCGAAGAAAAACAGGACATCGTTTGAATGCTCGTCTAATGGACCTGACACTGAAGAGATGCCGCGTTTTGTTGAAGCGGTACGCGGGAAAAAAATATCGGGAAATTCTTTTTTCAGACGAAAAAATTTTTACCGTAGAAGAGAGCTACAACAAACAAATTGATAAGGTGTACGCACACAGTAGTGAAGAAGCGAGCAACCGTATTCCACGTGTCCAACGAGGTCATTTTCCATCCTCGCTCATGGTATGGTTGGGAGTTTTTTATTGGGGCTTAACAGAGGTACATTTTTGTGAGAAAGGTGTAAAAACGAATGCAGTTGTGTATCAAAATACAGTCCTGACGAACCTTGTGGAACCTGTTTCTCATACCATGTTCAATAACAGGCACTGGGTATTCCAACAAGATTCGGCGCCAGCTCATACAGCGAAGAGCACACAAGACTGGCTGGCGGCGCGTGAAATCGACTTCAGCCGGCACGAAGACTGGCCCTCCTCGAGTCCAGATTTGAATCCGTTAGATTACAAGATATGGCAACACTTGGAGGAAAAGGCGTGCTCAAAGCCTCATCCCAATTTGGAGTCACTCAAGACATATTGACATGGACCTCGTTCGTGCTGCGATAGACAACTGGCCGCGCAGATTGAAGGCCTGTATTCAAAATCACGGAGGTCATTTTGAATAAACTTTAGTGTCATAAGAATCTATGTTTTGTTAAGTTCATTTTGGTATATAAATGGTTACATAATGAATAAACTTGTTTCAATTATTTTATATTAAACATGTGACAGAATTTATGACCTGACTAGGTATAATTTCCCAATGGAATCTCGCATAACATACCGAATACCGATAGCAAAGTGTGAGAGTACATACATACATATAAACTCACGCCTGTAATCCCCGAAGTGGTAGGCACAGGTGCTACCAGTACACCCACGTTTCGCCGAATTTATTTCGGTCCTCGGTCCCATAATGTGATAGGGAGCGAGCCTATCGCCATACCGGGCACAAATTCAAGACTCCGGACTAATACTGAGAAATTCTAGATAGAAAAACTCAATATCACTTTACCCGGCCCAGGGATCGAACCCGAGACCTCAGCACAGTAGTCGTAACGCATGCACAATTACAACTGCGCCAACGAAGCAGTAGTGTGCGAGTCTTTATTCAAATGTATATAAGTGAGGTATATCACGGCGACTCAATCACCCTGGCTATGTAATATACAAGTTGCTTGTAAATATTAGTAGAAATGGGTTAAATTGAAATATCTTGTAAAACTTATATTACGACCCTTTCTAGAAACGCAGATAAGACAGTCATACGGAATCTTTCAACGCTATTTTCACCGCCTTCCAGCCGATTTACTTGGAAATGACAATACAATATTTTCATAACTTTGACCATATATCCTAATCAGGGGTCACCAGGGTAATAAAAAATATGTAATTTTTACATCATATTTCTTAATCATGAGGTCTTGATTAGAAATCGAGTATTCTAATTGCAAGTACTTTTGATGCTGTTCTAAGACTACAAAAAGGAAATTAATTGTAGTTTCAAAAACTACATAAGTATGCTTTTTAGTTTTATAAACTGTATATTTTTTTATTTGAATCAGCAGCGATAGCCTAGTTGGTTGCGGTACGGACTGTCAAGACGAAAGTCGTAGGTTCGAAACCCAAGTGGCATACACCTCTGACTTTTCTAAAGTTATGTGTGTATTAAAATGTTAATTATCGCTTGCTTTAACGGTGAAGGAAAACATCGTGAGGAAACCTGCATATCTGAGAGTTTTTCGAAGGTATGAGAAGTCTGCCAATCCGCATTAGGCCAGCGTGGTGGACTAAGGCCTAACCCCTCTCATTAGTAGAGGAGGCCCGTGCCCAACAGTGGGACAATGTTTAATACAGGGCTAGTATTATTTATATTTTTTTAAATAATCACAATCATCGTAATAATTAAAATCATTCTATAGCCAGAACAAAACTGTGAGCTGTTAATGGAACTGGGGTCTGCTGAACAAAGTTGAGGTTGTGCGTATATTAAATCAATTTAAACTCAAAGTTCAGTAATACGATTAGTTTGATTGAACTGTATAATTGGGAGACATTTAATTAATATTGAACAGGTAAGTCTTTATCCTATGCATATAAAATCAAATAAACTTACTATATACTATTATAAATGCGAATGTTTGTATGGTTGGATGTTTGTTACTCAATCACGCTACAAAGGCTGGACGGATCTGGTTGAAATTTGGCACAGAGAGAGATTACAGTCTGGAATAGCACATTTGCTACTTTTATCCCGGAAAAATGACAGTTCCCGTGGGATAGTTAAATTTTTGATATAGCAAGGGATCGACATGATTTTTTGCATAGTGGCACTTTAGGGATCAGAAAATGACATAGGCTACTTTTTATTCCGGAAAAATGCACATTCCCATGGGGTAGCAAAATATAGAATGGTTTAATAGCTTAAGATGCCTCCATGGATTGATACCTTTTCTTCCAAAAATAACCTCCACGAGGACGGAGCCGCGAGCAACATCTAGTAATACATACATATACTGCCTACCGACTTTAGCGAAATGTGGGTGTACTGGGTACACCTCTACCTACCCCTTAGGGGATTACAGGCGTGAGTGTATGTGTTTATACATATACACCCACTTTTCGCCGAATTTCGGTCCCATAATGTGATAGGGGCCGAGCCTATCGCTATACCGGGCACAGATTCCAGACTCTGAGCTGATACTGAGAATTTCTAGATAGAAAAACCCAATATCACTAATCAAATAATAATATCTGCTTTATATACTGCTTCAGTACGGGGCACTGGTTTTACCACTGAGGCTTTGTCGACATCTCTGATCTAAGAGGTATTGGTTGATTAAATACCAAGTAACGTGCGGTTTTTGTGGCCGCACATACTCTGCGAAGATTGGCTACATCAATCTCTTGAGAGCGCACCAGAGATGTGGCTCTTAATAGTCGCAAAACAGTCGCCAAGGCCGAACATGGTTGGATATATACATATATTTATTTATTTTTATATAGGACAATCAAGGGTAATAAATACAAGGAATAAAAATTAAAACAACAAATAACATACATGGTAAAAGAATTACCTTCAGCTGACACAGCATGCATTGAATACATTAATTGAAAAAGTACACCGACTTCAATAAAAAACAAATTATGCGTCACTATAAAATTTGAGTGTTGCACTTGATTTTTCTGAGAT
Source organism: Laothoe populi (assembly GCA_905220505.1). Taxonomy (NCBI): domain Eukaryota; kingdom Metazoa; phylum Arthropoda; class Insecta; order Lepidoptera; family Sphingidae; genus Laothoe; species Laothoe populi. The sequence goes on from HG992165.1 coordinate 5,406,962, forward strand.
CCCATCATCAGATCCTGACTTGGTGCCAATGGGACCACCTGAGAAGTATACCCTTTTAAACAAAAAAAGAATTTCTCGAATCGGTCCAGGCGTCTTCGAGTAATCGGGTAACATACATAAAAAAAAAGATTCCGACGAATTGTTAACCTCCTCCTTTTTTGAAGTCGGTTAAAAATAGTAAAAAATGTTGCAAATTACAAATTAAAAAGAGAACTAAGTTTATTAGTAGTTGAGAGACATTTTTGATGTAAATAATATATGAGATGGAAATTATCATTCATTTTTACAAACTGCCTTTAAAATCTCATTTTTAAAAGTTTTCATTGAGTTAGTGAACACGTCTATTGTCTGGCCGAGATAATCGTAGGTCCGAGGTTTTTTATCCTTGGACGGCAAAGTGACCACACTGCACCTGATGGTAAGTGCAGTGCGATCCAATTAGAGTATCGAGTAGAAAATCTATCCCCCGCTACTCAACAAAATCATGCCGGCCTGCTTCTTCACGCCATCGGCAAGAAGGTGAAGAAGAGGTCGAAGGTCTATTGTCAGAGTACTCAGAAGGCCGCAAAACGAACAAACATCATACCCCAACTCTAGACCCCCGACAAAAACCGGATCTACGCTGGCTGATCTCGGAACGCGACACACTTGCGTGTGCCACTATGGCGGGTTTTACACCCTGTGTACGGTGTTCGCTATCCGGGCGGATATGAATATCCTACCAACAGCAAATTATCAGCAAATCCTATTACCAGAGGTAACCTGGCCATTGCAGAATTATATTTTAATTTAGTTCTTGCTGTGGGCACAACAGACCAGCAGGTTTTTGAGGCAGACGGCTTGGGACACGTCATTTTACACATTCCAACAATGGTGGGCAATCGATATATTATACCAAGATAAAAATATGTTTATAATAATAAGTAGCACTAAAGGCCATTAATGCTTTTCAGATAACTTTGTATGACGCACTCACTTTCATACATTGAAATATTTTATACGTTTATTCGCCTTTTTGATTATAATAATTGTGACTGTGAGATTTCTTAAATAAATAACACCCAACACATATAGCCCCGACCCCACACTAATATACGAGTCTTGTGTTGTATCAGGGACTACGAGAGACTCCCGGTCTCACAACACCCAGACTCCGGGCACAAATATATGTCTGTCACACAAACATTTGTCCTGGTGAGGGAATCGAACCCACGGCCTCTCGTTTCACAGCCGGCTACTCGCCAACTGCGTCACGGAGGCTGTCGCATTAAACGAGATTTGTTTTTTTAATTCTTTTAATTATCTATTCTAGTGTAGTTTCAGTCCAATTTCTGGATTGTTCTGTAACATCATTAGTTTTAAGAATGTCTGTCACCTTATTGGTTTATTATGATGAGATTAAAAGAAAACAATTTGAAAAACAGCAGTTTATTGAATTCCTACATCTAGCACAAAGAAACGTACAAAGTAAAAAGTCACAAATCTAATTTGAGGGACTTCTGTTGAGAATGTTCATGTTTGCGACGGCGGAGAGGAAATCTTATAAAATGTAATGGTAGCCCGTCATAATCTGACACTGGGATATAAGGGGCATTCAGAGTGCTTCGTTTGTTTGTATAAGAAAATTAGAATAACACATTTCGTGTAGGTCGGGATATAACGTGAATTTTCAGGAACGATAAATTGGATAAGAAAAGTAATATAAAGAATGTGAAATAATCAAAATCTAATAATTATTTCCGATATTGTGATTGCAATATGACAGCCTTCGTGGCGCAGTGGGCGAGTAGCCGGCTGTGAAACGAGAGGCAGTGGGTTCGATTCCTACACCGGGACAGATGTATGTGTGACAGACAGATATTTGTTTCGGGTCTGGGTGTTGTTGGACCGTAGTCCCTCGTACCACGATACATGTTTTACCTAGTGTGGGGTCTGAACTATGTGTGTGACTGTATTTATTATTATCTAATTAAATTGGGAAGATCTAATAAAAAAAATTAAGAGTTTTTTGTTTTTATATATTTGGTAGAGAGCAGGCTGTGGTCATAAACTCAGTTACCGTCTGCATCTAGCTGTAAAACCAAAGAGCCTACTCTAACTACTCAACCAAAACCAATTTTAAGTGACGCACATTTTCTTTGTCCAGTTAGAGTATCAAGTATATCTATCTATATCTAGCTTCTCGACACAATCATGACGGCCCGCTGAGTAGCTTCTACACACAACGCCCAAAATACAGAAATTCCTTTACGCCTCATAAATTAGAAGTTTAATGTACATACCTGGTCAGTTTAAACATCATACTTTCTATTCTTACATAGGATCTTATATAGTAATTTATTATTAGGAATTATGAATGACGGCCTGTTTTAACGGTGACGGAAAACTAATGAGGAAACCTACATACTTGAAAATTTTCATAAGAATTTAAAACGTATGTGACGTCTACCTACCCGCATTAGGCCAGCGTGGTGGACAAAAACATTAGTAGACGAGGTCATTGCCCATCAGTGGGACAAGTTTAATATAAGACTGTTATTATTTGCATTATTAATACTTCATAACACATATAAAAGCCAGCTAGCGTACTTAATCTATACTGTAATAAAACTGCCGAGGCATTTTATCTGTACATTAAATATATTTGCAAAATTTTGATTGAGTTACGTTATAATATAGATTAAATAATATACAATTGTTTTTGGGATATATTGTCTGTCTGTCTGTCAAGGCATCACGTCTAATTTACTGCGTTTTTACAACAGAATCAACAATAAAACTAAAGAGCATATATCGAAGTAACATTTAGTTTTTATTTAATTAAAATCAGTTCATTCAATCAAAAGTTATGAGACATGAAGTAATAATAATAGTAATATAATTAGTAAAAGCTACCAAGCTGGCCAAAAATCCACACGGGCGGAGTCGCGGTCAGCAGCTAGTTATCCAATAAAGAAAGTCCCGTCTTAGGGCGGTGGAGGTGGCGCTGACAAATTGTGAAGACAAAGTGGCGACAAGACAGGTCCTCACGAAATTACTCTTGTTAATTACACACCACGCCAGCTAATTTGTCTATGCTCAAACGACGGTTATATTATAAAACTGAAGATGTTTTAGTACTTACAGTACTGGTTATATACGATAAACAAGCGCTAAAATTATGAATAAAATCCATGGGCGTATATAAGGGGGGGGGGGGGGGGTCCAGGAGGTCCGGACACCCCCCTTAGCATACGACATAATAAAAAATCGCGGACTATTGATAGCGGATAATATAGACGGTTAGCAGGCTATTTGATTTAAGTGTCAATTTTTGCAGCATTCAACTATATGCATATTTGGAATTAACAGATTTTTCTACGACTTTTGAGCGCAGTTAATTTAATTTTTTTCGTGTACTTTTTAGCGCTTAAATCAACAGGTAAAACAAGAATGCTTTTTTTTCAGGGCACATCTATTTAAAAAAATACGACCGAGTCTTAAGTAGAGACTACTTAGTAGTGATGAGTGTGATAGTATATGATGTACCATAAGTACCTGGCAAATCTCCTTTCATTCAAAATAATTTCGTACTCGAATCTACAGTTCGAATCATTTCTCTATTACATAATTTCGAACTACGAAGTTATTTTTTCGAATGTTGCATCCATATCCATTTGAAATCGAGTCTTTACTATGAGATTCTACTAAAAAAAATGAATTTCGAGCTAAAAATCTATAAGTATTTTAATATCCATAGTGTCTCGGGCCTCATCAAATGTGCATCCACTATCCATTTCTTGGACATGTTTTTGGACTCTTCCAAGTATTTTATCTTTCTAAGACTTTTAGTTAAAAATAATACTAGCCCTGTATTAAACATTGTCCCACTGCTGGGCACGGGCCTCCTCTACTAATGAGAGGGGTTAGGCCTTAGACTTTTAGTTAAATCATAATAAAAATACGAGATTGACTCTTTTTATGGGTAAACACATCAGCATATGGCATCATATACGCAGTAAGTTAGGACCAAAATAAAACAATATCTTTGGGTGTCTAGAGGTCTTCATACGTACAACATTACCGCACCACCTCCAAGAGCATAGACTCTTTGCCGCTTAGCTATAAACGTCGTAAAATATTAATGTTAAGGAAACAATCTTGCCACTTTATCTGGAGAATTCACCTGATGCAGTTCATATGAAATTTGTCAAGACGCCATATGGTTTAGACGCCATTAGGTTTCAGTGGTTTAAGGCAAACTCGCTCAAGAATGGCGTAAGCCTGGATGTCATTTTCTACCTACTACAATATCATCAAGCGTTACTTACGCATCTTGCGACGTACCCTGCGACTGCTGGGAAGAACTTTCGTGTCACTAGACCGAATGGCGTGGCTCAGTACGAAAATCATGTGCACATTTTGAAAAAACATGTATGTATCCAATGCCTTGACGCCCAGCGTGAGTTGCAATAAATAAGACCTAAAACTGTGTACACTTAGGGTTGGCTCTAAGTGTACACGACGCGCGTCGCCATGCATTGTAGTTGAAAAATAGGACGTGACGCGACGTTTCGACTCTGCGCCAGTTTGAGTTGACTCTTACAGCTACTCTTCTAGACAACTGTTCTGTACGTCCTGTGACAGGGCTTTTAAAACAAAATTAGGGCTAGCTAGTCACATATGCTCACATTGGCGAAAAAAACTTATTCCAAAAGTGCAAGGTCGCCGTCGAAGGATACTTCTTGGAGGACATCATCATCATCATTAAGTTAGGACATAATATTGAATGGTTCGAATTCGAGATGTACGTCTCGACCGGTCTGTACCAGTCGAAGCAGTTCGAGCGAGAAATGTTCGAATGGTAATTTTAAGAATAGCTCAAATAGAATATTTTGATTACGGATTCTATTTTTAAAATAATTTATTTATGAACAATACATTTGACATTATATTCGTACCATCAAGACCTTCGAGAAACACCGGACTCGACATTTCCATAATAGCTTATCTTTACATTCACTCGAAAAAAGTTCGAATTTGAATTATTTTACGAAGTTGATTCGAGTGCGTGAGAATTTTCTACCTGAGTTCTAACATGTCATCTTGGTAATAAGCAACATTAAAATAGTTATTTACCAAAAATAAATTGACTTCACTTGACACTTGATGTTTTGACAGTTGTTATGTAAACAATAAAACAAAAATGAATGAAAATCTGCGGAAGATTTTCATCCATCCAAAGTACAAATCCAAATAGCAAGTAGGATTTTTTTATTAACTAGCATTTTCCCATTCTATGTTTAAGTAATTTCTAAATAACTATGATTTGAGCGTTTAGATTTTTAGCTTTTACCCGCGGACCCCCCCCATGTAAAAGCTATAGCTACGTCACTGATAAAATCTATATACTTAAAAATTTATCCATATGTCCCTTGGTCACAGCATCACACGTGAATGGCTGGACCGATTTCGCTAATACTTGTTTTGTTGCGTTTGTTATTGTCCGAAGGTTCGTATGAAAGAAAGAAAGTTGCGAAAGTTAAAAATAAACTTTTCTATTATAATCTTTGCGTGTAACATAACATAATATGACAGTCATTCGTTTGACAGTTCGCAAATGCTGCAGTATGGGTTAGCCTATACTGCAGCATGTAGCTGAATAGGGACTTCCATTGTTGGTTCGATTATTATTATTGTAATGTTTTATATGTGTTATGGCGCATTTACATTAGGTCAGTCACGAATACCTGTTTATATTAGTCGGTGACCGAATACGGCCTGCAGCCGAATACGGTCTAACCGACTAATGTAAATGCGCCATAAGTTCTATTTCACGTTCCGACAGTAAAAATCTTTTCTTTCTTTCTATTTTGTATGTTCATTGGTAGTAGTGAGATTTACCATCAGATGACCCAGTAGCTAGATTGTCGGCATTTTTTATTAATATAACATCATATTTTTAGACCCCTGTATTTGTAGAATTGATTATTCTCTTTCCATCGCACGACAAAATAGCTTATAAAATCTCCAGACGTTATGTAAATTAAAAGGTAAAGTATATGTATAAATTCGATTTAAATATGTCCTGACACAATGAACCGTAATTCAATGAACAAACGGTATTGAAATCGGAAACTGTCTCCTTTGAAAACAATCACCATACATTTTACCTCCCCAAACTCAATAATGGGAGAATCTCCGACAGGAGATTTAACGAACTCTTTCGAGCGATTGTTGCCGGGATGGAGTTTTCTGTTGCGCCTAAATTATTACCGTGCCGGAGAAAAGGATTACTTTTATAGCCGTTTTGTACTGAAAGGTGAAAAATGAAACTGAATTATAATGTACATTTTGTACGTTTCATCAGAATTATCCGTGATGTTATAAAATAATAAATAAATACACCCACACACACATAGTTCTGACTTACTCACTTAAAAATTGGTTTTTGTTGAGAATTAATTAGACCTACGTCCTTGGTTTTACTAGTTGCAAAAGATAACTGAGTTTATGACCTCAGCCTTTTTTGTCGCGGGGAAATAAAGAAAAAAAATTCTCTCTCTACGATGCTCTCTACGAAATTCGCTCTAACGGTAGGCAGCGGCTTTGCTGTGCTCTGGTATTGCAGAAGTCTATGGGCGGCGGTGACTACTTACCATCAGGTGGCCCGTCTGCTCGCCTGCCTATCAAGGCACTAAAAAAAAAACTTTAAAAAAATACTCATAAAATATTTGATTAGATCCACCCAGTTTAATTAAATTAATAATATTAATACAGTCACACACATAGTTCTGACCCCACACTAGGCAAAACCTGTATCGTGGGTATCAACAACTACGAGGGACTGGGTAATTGAGGATTGTTGGAGGTGATAAGTGTGTAAATATAAAATTATTCCAAATATACTTTTTAACTCCTTAAATTCTATTTTAATCAAAATTATTACCACCTAATTTCTGAGTTTATAAGTTTCTTTTTAATTTAAAATATCGTTGGGCGGTTTTATTTGATATCATCAAACCATTATAAGTTTGTTTTCGGCTTGAGGCTCTTTATACGAGTATTTTGTTGTCCATGACGCTTAGCGAGGAAATCTATATAAGTGGCAAAAGAACTCACAAAATATGGAGAACAAAAAGGTCCGTTTGGATTAAGTAATTTTGATATTTATACGCAGTTTCTATTTCAATTTAGTATCAAATTAGTTGATTAAATAGACTTTATTGCGTAGTTATTAGAACTACACACAGTATTATAGTAGTATACAGAAAATACTACTCAAGACACTAAATTCAACAATAAAACTTTATAAAAATAGACTATCGTGCCACTCAATGTACGTTTTCAATTTCATTACAGGATAGTAATAAATTTTACTGATGTATAAAAAAAAATATTCAATCCATCAACGATCTATCCGAGGCAAGCTATCGTCGCCTTTGGACATTTTGAAAGCTTTTACACTGGTGTAAATCCATTGAACTCCTACATAGCGGTTTATGCATTGTTTGGTGATGCCTCATGTCAGCGGCAAACAATCGCAGACTATTCACACAGAAATGTACGGTTGACCTGATTTTATGATTTATATCCTACTAATATTATAAATGCAAATGTTTGAATGGATGGATGTTTGTTACTCAATCACGCTAAAACTACTCTAATTGGACCGTATTGCGCTTACCATCAGGTGAAGTGCGGTCACTTTGCCGTGCTAGGAAAAAAAAAAAACGGCTGGACGGATGAAATTACATTTTACTATTTATTAATAAAATACACCCAACAGTCACACGCATTGTTCTCACCCCACACTAGGCAAAACCTGTATGGTGGGTATCAACAACTACGTGAAACTACGGTCCTAAAACACCCAGACCCGAAACAAATATCTGTCACAATTATCTCGGTGCGGGATCGAACACGGCCTCTCGTTTCACACCCGACTTCTTGCCAGCTGTGCCAAGGAGGCTGTCTTTTATTATTTAATATATTGTTATTTATTTATTTAAAGATTTACCTAAGTTTATTTTGACTTATAAAAATGCTAGTTGGAGGGACACAGTAGAAACTATAGGTGAGTAAAACAAAACAGAACAACAACGAAAAAAAATATACGTTCCTGTGTGAGCAAATGTTTGTTTGCTCGCGTGTGAACTGCCTTCTACTATAAAAACTATTAAGACTTGCTAATACCCGGATGTGCAATACAAAATCTATATAATCATATATTGCATTATAGAAAGTGCAAGGCGAGCGGATCTTAAAAGTCTCTTACTGCAAGACTGCTCAGCCGCTAGAAAACTAATTTGAAAAATACCAGAAAATTTCCATCGTCAGAGTAGTGCAGTCTCAGGGTTATTGTTATTGCATAGTAATCAAATTAGCTAAGTGGATGCGGTTAAACGTGCCCATTTTTAGTGGGGCAATGGCCTCAGATCAGTTTACTATTGCAATTTATTTCTGAACGAAAACCACTACGATTTATTACTGTATTATAGTAAAAACTATTACTTTGAATACTTAATTAAATACATTAATTTTCACAATAGCTTTTGGATTTTAAACCAGTGTATCATACTTCTTTTTAAATACCTTTAATATACACAAGGTGTAAATTTTCACCCTTCAGTGCTTTATGATCTTAAAAAGTTTAAGAAAGGGTCATGACTTAACTAAGTAACCCGAGCAAGGTAATTCAGCTACCAGTTAAGGGGTAGACAGCTCATTGTGCCTCATCTACACGGTCGTTTTAATCCAAACGAGACCCTTAATTAACGTTAGTAAAACGTAATGACCTTGTTAGTAGCTAATAGCTATGGGCTTATTAAATATCTTGCAACGGTAGGCAGCGGCTTTGTTGTGCCCTGGCATTGCAGAAGTCTATGGGCGGCGGTGAGTACTTACCATCAGGTGGCCCGTCTGCTCGTCTGCCTATAGAGGCACTAAAAATAATGAAAAACCATATAAGTAATCTCAAAAAATTGTAACTAGTATTTACTAGTTACATTAGTATCTATCATTTGATAGATACTAATTTTTAATATGCATTAAAAATTATTATCATTATCTGGAAAACTATGTGAACTAAGATAAAAAGTGTAATGAAATGCTAAAAACGAGTGTAGCTATATTTTCAATATTACTAACAAAATATTAAAATCGACATATATAAAACACAAATTGTTTCTAGCTATATCCGTTGTAGACTTTGAAACCACTCAACCGATTTCAATGAAATTTTGTGTATATGTACTTATCAGATAGGATAGTTATAGCTCCGATAGGTGGCGCTGTTGTAGAGATCTGAATTACTTATTTATTCTCCAAAAATTCGGTCCTCAGAAGCTGTTTATGGCAGGACAACTTCTGTCCGGGGACACTACGAACATATAAAAACGCTGCATCTAGAGCGTCCAAAACCACCACTTCAGTCGCTGTTTGCGTAGAGGTCTACGTCCAACGCAAAGCTCATAGGCGTGGCGTGTCCTAAGTAGATCATCTTAATCTAACATTCGGAGTACGATCAATAGGCGACCTGGCAAAAGCTGTGTATCACGTTTGGGATTAAATAAATCACTTGTACCAGCCGTAAATAACGTTTATAAGGACGTATTGAATATTGTATTGGTTATCGACTATAGATTTAGTGATTTAGTGGAGACAAGAAGTATTAAATAAGGCTTTGTTTGACTGACTGCCTCGGTGGCGCAGTAGTAATTGCGCATGCGTTACGACTGCTGTGCTGAGGTCTCAGGTTCAATCCCCGGGTCGGGTAAAGTGATATTGGGTTTTTCTATCTAGAAATTACTCAAATTCCAGACTCCGAGCTAATACTGAGTATTTCTAGGTAGAAAAACCCAATATCACTTTACCCGACCCGGGGATCGAACCCGAGACCTCAGCACAGCAATCGTAACGCATGCGCAATTACAACTACGCCACCGAGGCAGTCAAATTGTAAAGCACAACTTTTATATATTTTATTTGGAATTATATTAGTAATCTCGCTGTCCATTATCAGACACTTAGTACAGTTGCAACCCCCTGTTAGACAACCGTAAATTATAATTATACTTACGTTATATTAAGAGCTGAATTTCTATGCTACTTGAAGAACTATCAAAATATGTTTTCTCAGTAATAGTGTTTCAATGGTCACTACACCTTATCAAACACATTAAAGTCTAGCGTAGGTGAGCGGGAGGTATACCGGGTGAAGCAAAAAGTAGGCACTAATGAAAGCACTATGTATAGAGTCAGTGATTGGAAACTTTTTAGTAAGGATAAAAAACGAATATTTAAATTTTTTCTTGGCATTTTTGTACCAAGATCTTAGAATTTAATTGTTAATTAAATCTCTTGATAAAGTATCAACCGATTATACAAGCACTGCAAAAATAGTCCGTTAGCATTTATTTATTGGCTTCAGGAATCATGAAACGTATAATTTCATAAAAAAATCAAATTACAATTACTGACACAAGATGAGGTTTACGGGATTTTCAACCTTATCGATATGTTACTTACTAATCACCAATTCTATGGAGCTTTCATTAGTACCCCCTTTTTGCAACACCCTGTATAATATGCAAATGTGTGTGAGTGAAATAGAGTGTCGTCTGTTGCGATCTTTCACTGCGCATGTTTCATTTACTCAGTATTATGTGTATTATTCTGCCATCCGTTAACTAAAAGGCATATAAGTGAATAAATTCAATTTTCAGATTTTGTCCAAAACGAGGTTCTCCCTAGAAATGTTGTCAGCTGTGGGTCTTTAGATCTTAGTTAATGTAGATACAAAATTTGACCCTGAATGAATGATAGAGAAAAAAGTGGTTTATTACTTAGCAAATATTCAACATTGCCAAAATGTTACTTAACGGCAGCATTAAGGTTTGCAACATGGGTTTATTTTCAATTGACTAATGATAACTTTCGTAACTTTTACCATCTGACTAAGGTCAGCAGTTAAAACATAAATATTTGCAAGTGACTAAGCTTTGCGTTTCCGTTGCTGGGAATTAGACAGTAGAAAGTCGCGTCTCGATACATCATTGTGCCGAGAGATAGAAATACTTGGGACTCGCCGGCGAGTCTGCTGTTGAGGACGTGTTTAGGAGCTTGAATTACTATATATGTATGTGTATGTGTGTGTATGTATATGGATATATGTATACTTTTACGATTAGAAAAATTGCGGGAGACTGTTCCACAATTAGAATGCCTGATGTTACTATAGCCTTACTTCATATCACATCATAGGACAAAATTGAGTTCGGTGAACTATGTGTGTATGATTTGTATCTCTGTCTACCGCTTCATGGACACAGGCGTGAGTGGATGTATATGTAATTAGAATCATACATTGTTCATACTTAAAACCTAATTTGATACCCATTATTATCTATCAACTGAAATTTAATAAGACAAAGCAAAACACAAAACTATTTTCAATTCACAGAGCAATGACACTTAGTCTATGGTAGTAATGGCGCGGCGTCATTGTCCGCCATCTTTTGCGCGCCTTTAACCTTACATTTTTGCAAAGCCCGCGCAAACAAAACTATTACTCACTGTGGGGGGCTCATAATTTATTCTACTGAAGCAAACCAGCGTGTTTACTCTTGATTAATGGCATACAAAACATGTCACAAATGGCGCGAGTAGTCTGTTAGCTGTGATTTATGGTTCACTCCAAAAATGTTGCATTCTGACTGTCAAAAGTTGTGAGTTCCACTACTTTACATTATAAGTGACTGATGGATAACAAAATGAAATATAAAGTTTTTTTTTAAATATTTTTAACTATGTTTTTTTAATATTCTATGTAATTGTACATATTTATAATAGCCAATATAAATAATATCTAAACAAACAAAAATCTCTATTTGATATTACAAATATAAAAAAGAGCATTGGTTTTCCTGCCAATTTTTCATTGTCCTTTCACGCCATCTGGTGGCGCGTTCCGGGATCCTTAATGTAAAATTATATTGTCTGTATCATATTAAAATATAATAGCATACGATATGAACATAGAAGATAGGGCTAAAAGAAAACCAATGTGAAATAATAGCTTGTGTGTTTGCCAATTTCTAATCCTTTCCAAATTTTTTAGGTGGTGTGAGACTTCAAAGGGGCGCCTCTAAATTCAAAACTTTAGTGTTCCTATACGTTTGCTTGTCCGTGATTATAGTGGAGTCAGTCGCGCTTGACATAGCATCCCCCCTCCATGATGGCGCCCGGTAGCACTGCTACATTATCCTAGGGCTGCCATGGAACGCACCCGAATGCCGAAATTATAATATTCGAATTTACTTTTATAATTAAAACTTATACTAATGGCACTTGCTTGTCGCAGCTGTGACAGGTAGGTGACCACTCAGCGTACTGCTGTGCTGTGGCACGTACATAGTACATACCACAACACAGCGCTGGTTTTCAGCAAAACAAATTGTTTCTGGAAATTACTAGTGTTCGAAATTAAAGGACTTGAATCAATGAAATTTTACAGAACATCTTTAATCATAAGCATTCAGCTGTATAATCGTATTAAAGGTGAATTGAAATTACAAGAATCCTTTAATCACTTTAAATGATTTCATAAAATATCATATACTTGAACATGTTGAAAATTAGCTAGCGCTTTGTACCATTAAATTATCTTACTAACGGGAGACCATTTTCAAAATATATTAGTTCTGCCACACACTTAGGTGTGATGTAGAGGCGGTTAATCGTACGTCATCCCCGCAGTTAGGGCAGGATTATGAGGGTTTAGAGCAATACAAGATATGAGCGTAATTATGCAACGGTGATATAATCCCACGCTCTTGGGAAGGACTGCAAGGATAATTTTACGTGCTCGAGTGTATTAATTACAATAATATTATCTATACTATAATAACGCTGAAGAGGCACATTGTCTTACATTAAATATAAAAAAAATATTGTTAGAAAGAAAGAAAAGATTTTTTATTGTTGGTACGTAATAAAAATAAACACGTATATAAAAAAAGAAAAATATTACAATAATAATCGCACCAACAATGGGCTACCCCATACTGCAGCGCTGGTTTTCAATAGGGAACGTTACGTTACGTTAGGGTTACGTGTTATATTATCGATATAGAAGCCAAAACAATTGATTTTGGATTTATTGTCTGCCTGTCAAGGCATCTCGTCCAAAGTACTGTATTACAATCGAATAATCGACAATAAAATCATACAAATTTAGTCTTTATTTCATTTAAATCGGTGCTTTCAATCAAAACTTATACCTATTTGAACGGACATCTGTATTCCGCGAAGAGCAGTTGTGAGAGATGAAATTATTTTATAAATAGTATAAGAGTACTTCCAAGCGGGCGTAGCCGCAGGCAACAGCTATCTCATATAATATTGACGACCCTTATCATTTTACTGAAGTACTGTCAGTGATATTTGTGCTGTTTAACCATTGCTTATCCCAGCAAAGCTATATATAGCGTTTATATATATGCATAGTTTTAAGCCATGTTGATATTACATATTATGTAAAATTGTTCTTATGTTCTTAGTGTGGGATCTGGATGGTGTTTTTTTTTATCTGTATATATAAAAGAAGAAACTGACTGACTGACTGACTGACTGACTGACTGACTGACTGATCGATCAACGCACAGCCTAAACGGCTGGGGTTAGAGACTTGAAATTTTGACAGTGGGTACCTTTTATCACGTAGGCATCCACTAAGGAAGGGTTTTTGGAAATACCACCCCTAAGGGGGTAAAATAGGGGATGAAAGTTTGTATGAAAATCCGTCATTTTTGAAGTTAAATTCATGAAAATTTGTATTTGGCATTTTAGTTAAAAATTAAAAATATATGTTTCAGGATTTTTGAAAATTCCGCCCCTAAGGGGGTAAAATAGGGAATGAAAGTTTGTATGAAAATCTGTCATTTTTAAGTTAAACGCATCAATATTGGTATTTTGTATTGTATACTTTTTCTCCCAAACATGACCTCCACGCGGGCGGAGCCGCGAGCAACAGCTAGTATAGTATAGTCCGACAAACGAGCCAGTGGGTCACCTGATGTTAAGTGATCTCCACCACCCATGAACATCCACAATACCGAAAGTATTATGTATGCGTTGTCGGCCTTAAAGGACAGGAATAGGGAGTAGGGAAGGGAAGGGGGAATCTGGGCCTCCGGTTATCTCACTTACCATACGAAACGCGACAGTAAACTGTCACTTTACGTTGGTTTTCTGTGAGACAGTGGTACTACCCCGGTCGAGCCGGCCCATTCGTGCTGTTGACAAATATGTCTACAGCGTGGCTCTACCACTTCCAAAAACTGTGAACTGTGTGTGTGTGTGACTATTGGATGTATTTATTATAGATCTATTCGGATTTGAATTGTTTCTGGTAAACTTATTAGTAATTTTGTATGCAACACATAAATTATAATCATCACTGCTTATGTATAATTAAGTGAATTATATCTATTTAATATGCAATAATGTAAATTTCAGTACGGAAGGTAAACAGATGGACGGGTGCTATAGGTTGATTGCAGGCTTAGTAATTATTGTCATACTAGCTGTTGCTCGCGGCTCCGCCTGCGTGGAGGTTATATTCGGGAGCAGAAGTATACAATCCAAGGAGTTGTGTTCTGCACTGAGGCACCTGTAGCGATAGTCCAGCCTCTCAGGTGTTGTGCCTGAATCTTGAGACTGCATCTAAAGAATACCCCATAAGTTTAACCTCACTTTGCCCCTTTTAGGGATGATTTTTCAAAAACGTTGAAACACGTATTTCTTTATTTCCTACCAAAAGGCTAAATGAATTTACAGATCCCTAAGTCGAGGAATTACGGATTTCCCATACAAATTTTGAACTCCTATTTGACCCCTTTCAAGGTTGGTTTTTGAGAAAAAAGATAGCCTATGCCCTTCTCCAGGATATAATCTATTTCCTTACCAAATTTCATTACAATCCGTTCAGCCGTTTAGTCCTGAAGAGGTAACAAACAAACAAACAGAGTTACTTTCGCATTTATAGTATTAGTATGGATTCGAGAACAATTGATGGGCAATTAATGTGTTCTCCTATCGCCATACCAGGCACATTTCCAAAATCCGGGCTGATACTAAGCATTTCATAGAAAAACCCAATATCACTGTACCCGATCCGGGGATCGAACCCGAGACCTCAGCACAGTAGTCGTACCGCTTACGCAATTACAACTGCGCCACAGAGGCAAAATATATTTATGTAGTATGCTGGTGGTAGGATATCCATATCCGCCCGGATAGCGACCACCGTACACAGGGTGTAAAACCTGTCATAGTGGCATACGCGAGTGTATCGAATTCCGGGATCAGCCAGTGTACGTCCGGTTGTTGTCGGGGGACTAGAGTTGGGGTACGATGTACAGGTACAAAACCTGTATCGTGGGTATTAAGAACTACGAGGGACTACAGTCCCATAACACCCAGACCCGAAACAAAAATCTGTCTGTCACACAAACATTTGTCTCGGTGCGGGAATTGAACCCACGGTCTTTCACAGCAAGCTACTCACCCGCTGCGCCACGGAGAATCACAATAATAAAACAACTTAGCAGGCATATTTGTGTCGATTAGGGAGGGCTGGTTGTCTCTCGCTACTTGATACTCTACCTGGACGGCACTGCACTTAATTAGGTGCAGTGTGGTCACTGCCGTGCCAGGATAAAAGAAAACTTACTTAGCGACACCGAAGGGCTAGTTTTCACCAAATCGATACCTTTACAAATATGTTTTTAATGAATGTCCATACTAACTACTTTATAGATAACTGAAATCAGACTGAAAAAGGCAAGATAAGTTAAGAAGACAATGTATTTTAAAGCGTGTCAAGGGAAAAAATATTTTTGCTTGATGTTGAATATTTTGGTTCATACGAATGTTGCAATTTCGTGAAGTATTTGAGGAACTCGTGCAGTTTTGCTCGTGTTGCATGTGTTCAGATTGTTTGAAGTTTAACGCAACTGCAAACTACGATGGCTTTATACATTCCTATAAAGTTTAGGATACTTCCTGTTATTAAGTGGGCTTAGAATGATTTAGACAATATTAAAAGTAATCAAACACTTCTAATTAATTATTTTTCTGTGCCCATAATAGTTAGTTAAGTTAAATATTAATTTGGACACCGCAGTTCAACACCAAATATTGTTTATATTTATGGGATATTAAACAGTTACACACTCTATCTATATAAATAAATCTATAATAAATAAAAACCAAATTATAAATGTTACTCATAACTTTATACACAAATTAGTATTTTGTTTTGATCATATCTTTTTATGTAATAAAGCAAAAAAAATTATATACATATAAAATTATATGAGGCTGTCAGCGCAAAAGTGGCCTTAGCTTGAGACAATGAGTATGAAAGTAATGCGGTTTGTACATTAATGAATTTTAAATCAATGTACATAAATGCAATTTTTGCAATGCCATCTTGTTGTCATCATATTGGCAATTGGTGAAACTAGAGATAGGCCAGTTTTGGATTACATATTCGCACATTTTAAATCATTTGTAGTACATAGGTCAGATTATGAAAAATTGAGGGTTAGGCCACTTTTGCACTGACAGCCTCGTATGTACTAATTATACTCCTGACTGATTATTATATTCACGCCAAAACGAAAACTAAAAAGCTTATAATTTTAACTGTATTTATATTTTATTTGTTCTTTACTTAAAACTTGGTATCCATGTTTGCTTTTGAGGAAACAAGTGTTTCGGTGTTTTAAAATTGAAACCCTAAGAAGAGAAAAAGGCAGTAATATGTGAGTAAAAAAAATCGGTACATATTTTACTCCAAAATAGAATATAACAATATTAGAATATAAACTAGATACCATAGTTGACAGGTGCTCGTAAATGAGTCAATCCAAATTCAATCATATACACAGGACTTAAAGTTGATGTACAGTAAAACATTTCTAACGCTGACTGAAAATTCAATTCAATGTGAATTGAGCCTAATTGAAATGAGCTCACAATTTCAATTTGCATGCTTTCACAGTTGAAAGAGCGTAATTTCTACAAAACGTGTTATTTTATTTTGCTGTACATCATAGTATGTCTATTTCCCTACTATGACCACCCATTACTTGTGTTTCGCTTCAGATCGAATCCATGTAAAGGTTGTCTGGAATAGATCGTAGTTAACGTTAAGACCGCCGTTTGTACATTCTATTTTAAGTTTATTGCAATGTACTGTTAATATTTGTATTCTGGTGTACACTAAGCATAAATAAATATATCAAATGCGTTGATTCGAATCTTTGGTTCTACATAATAAAGTGCTTAATCTTAAACTAAAGAAAAACATGTGTGAGTTTTTATTTCACTACTTACTAAAACTCACTTTTATCTCAATGAAAAATAATTTAAAACGCTTACGAATAATATAGCTTACCTTAGGTAAATCGGATTAGTAGTTAGAGATAATCCTCTAAAAAAAGCTTTCAATTTTTTTTTCTAATATTAAATCTACAAGTACCGTGTATTTTCTATATAGAAAAAATTATGACTACTCTCCCACTCCTAAATAAAAAGTTCGTCATAAGTTGTGTAAAAAATCGAAAAAGTAAAAAAAATCACATTTATAATACAAGTACGAAAGTATGGATAAGATTATTATAATATGCTTGCCACTATCACAATTTGCGACGGAAATAAATATAGCAAAGGTCCACTAGTTTCCCTGCTCATCCCTCCTTTCACAAGCGTGAGCTGACATGTGTCTATTCCACTATCAGGGATATATGGGATGGAGACAAAATTGGATTAAGCCCATAGTTAATTGGCGAATGGTGGCTGACACAGGAATTGCGGCGCGATCGGATAGACCCTTGTGCGTCAGTAGCTGCAATATACGTTGAAAGGCTTGACAACTAAGCTTGTTACCATTGGTTATTTGATATGTTCACCTTGATTTTAACAATTTATCATTTTATAGTACAACTAGATGTTGTACCGCCCGCGTTGTAGTTATCTTTGGAAGAAAAGGGATAAAATCCATGGAGTCATCTTAAGCATTACATCTTTCTATATTTTGCATAAGAGCCGAGCATTTTACGCGACGCAAAAAGATATTGTCATTCTCTAATCCCTAAACTACCACTATGCAAAAATAATGTCGATCCCCTGCTATGTGAAAAACAGTAAACTATCCCACGGGAACCTTTCTTCCGGGATAAAAAGTTGCCTATCATAATATCAGGTTGATTGGTCAAGCCGTTTTTTGAGTAAAACCGGATATACAGACAGGCTTCTGGCTAAAAATTTTAAATTACAGAATCGAGATCAGTGTGTCATAAAATGAATATTTCACGCAAAGTCTGGTAAATTACTCAAATGTACAGACAGTGGCTACAGATATATACATTAGTGTAGAAGTATACATATACATAAATCATAAAACAGTAATCTATTATCTGTTTATAACAGACAGGCTGTAAGCCTCTAAATGCGTTTAGTATCTGTCTACGCACTAAAATGAATATTTATCAGTGACTAAACTAGAAGGCTCGGACTAGTAGGATTTATTTTAGTCAGGATATTCAACTGATATTTTTTTATTGGCTTTAAAGTTATAAAAAATTAAGGAAGAATAAGTAATCTATTATTTTGTTGGACATAGAGTGGCCTGTGCTTAGAAATGCCATCAAGCTTAAGTACGATAATCTATTTCCATTTCTAACTCTCGGCACATTGAATTATTGAGGCGTGATTTTCCAACTCCATTACCAGCGACTGAAACCAAGGTTCCTAAAAGGCACCATCGAGTTATACACACTAAATATTTTCCTGGTTAAAGAACCAGCTTGTCAGGTTTTGTAAAAGCTACAAGTGTTAACAGCATAAGACAATTTAAAAGAAAAAACCGTTAAACAAGCAATAAAAATGGGTGCAAAAGATTTTTCATTTCGAAATGTAACCGGTCCGGGGTGAAGTCACGTCTAATTGGGCTGGTATTGCGTGCACCCCGGAACACACTGGTCGGCGCCTTCCGCTCAACTAGCTCCACTTTATACCTCGTTAACTTGCATTTTTCTGCGGGCAACCCCACAAATGCATAATGAATGTGCGATGATTATAAATTTGTATGTATTTTACAATTACTTATGAATAAATAATTTATTGAAATGAAAACTTCTTTAGGCTTTGCTACATCTGTAACTATAATATTTTTGAAGTTATACTTCTTTAGGCGCGTTATGAAAAAATGATGAGAGTGAAATTTTAAGATGCGCGCGCATTCCGTGATACAAAAGTAACACTCTGAAGTTGCCCTAAGTACCAGGCTGGCATGAAATGTAAGGAGATTTGATACCGAAATTTAAATTCTATATTATTTACTATTCGTAAATATTAGTGAAAAAAATTGTGCTTATATACTTTTTCAAGTGCTCCAATATAATTGAGGTTAACTATCCGTATGTATTATTTATTGATATAAATTAAAATATTATTAATATTAATTATTAAAATTATTAATATTTGCATGCAATCAAAAACATCAAATCAAAAAAAAAAATTATGAGGCCAAAGAAGTATAACTTCTCACGCGCGTACATAAGTACACACACCCATTTTTTATCTATATATATAATAAAATTGTTGCTGGGAGCGTGGTTGTGAGTTGAATTAACAAATCATGACATTTTTATTTCTAATGCTACTATTAATGTGAAAATCCAATATAAACCTTTATTATTTCATACTTTTAAGTTTTCACTTCTGTCGGCACTCTCATTTACTGCCAGTTTTTTGAAGGCCAACGAAATGGTTAGAGCTTTTGTGGTGTTTTAATGAACATAATTTAAACTCGACGTTTTGAAATGTTCGCAAGATAGAATAAGTTTTACATTGAAAGACAGTTACGCTGGATGACAGCAAATTTTTCTACAATTACTTGTTTTAAAGCTATATTTATTTTTAATTTTATATTAATAAAAATTAAATGCTGTTTGTTCGATAACGGCTAGATCGGTTTGGCGTTTTATTTAAATGTTCGTATTAGTCCAATTCCGTAATTTTAGAAACTGTTTGTAGAGAAGGAAAAACTCCAAAAATTGCATGAAAACTAGAAAATTTGTAAAAACAACAAAGTATTTTTTCAATGGAATTTTATTCTCTTACGACACCGATAAGCAAATACTAGTAGATATTAAAAATACTTTTATATGCATGCTAGTCACAATGGCTGTTAAGTGTCGTTTATACTTATATATAATACTCTATGTATTTTAAATAATATTACTGTATAGTACTAATTCGGTCTCTCATAATACCATAACGTACTGGCCACATTTATATTCCGAATTTAAATTCCGAAGCTTGTAGCTCTTAAGGAAATCAATATTATATCAATTGTATAAAAACGGTATCAAACGGTATCCTTACATTTCTGTTAGACTGGTACTCAGGGAAACTTCAGAGGTGTGACTTTTGTGTCGCGCGCATCATAAAATTTCACTCTCATAACGCGCCTAAAGAAGTATAACTTCAAAAATAATTTATTTTCGTTCTTATAAAAACATACATCAACGAAAATCGTCTGAACAATCTATATTATCATGTTAGATAAAATGTGCTCTCGCATGATAAAAGCAATGTAATTTATCGTAAGTGCTTTGCAGAAGAGACACGTCACAAATGGATGTCGGAAAAATAATCGTATGCAATATAGATACTCGTTTATGTATGTATAGTACACGACAGCTCGACATGGCAATTTTCTAGTTGTGTGGCAAAATGTAGCAGGTAATTTACCTATATCGATATTTATTTTATTCTAAAGCAAGAAAATAAGACTAAAGTTAATTAAATAAGGTTTATTAAAAGTAAAATATTATATAATAATATTTTATTCATCACAATCAATATCAATTATGGGCGATTTTAATTTTTTATTGGGTCCTGCTAATTTCGATTCGGATTGTATTCTGGACGAAGTTCTAAAAAGACGATATCTGATTGACAGGGTAATTATAATAATTGTCTTTTCGTTTAGTGTCACAATTTTCTAATACTTTTCAGATTAGTTCTCATGCTTAATAATTAATTATTGGTTGTTTGTTTTAACACGTGACGAGGAAGCGACCGAAGTCATTTTAATACACGACAAAGAACAATGTGAGCGAGATCGATATCGATAAACGCGGTCGATGCGAACTCGTGCGTCGTGCAGCGCTACGACTAAGATGGCGCGGGCGATGTGCGGGTGTGCGGGTGACCCCTCCCCCGCGCCTCGCCACATACCCCTATTGCCATGTCGACCTGTCGCGAACTATACGTACTCTATATATTGTATGAGATTAACATAATGAATGCAAAAAAGAGTATATGTTGACCTGGACTTCAATTATAAAATCAAATTGTTTAAAATTTATCAGAAAGATACCTTAAAGTCTAAATAATAGCATAGAGTTATATGTCACAGCCAAAGCTAACGAGACTAATTACTAAGGGAGGTCGCAGGTTCGATCTCCCAGACTAATGTTTGTGTGAAATTTGTTTTGGGTCTTGCGTTGAGATTGAAATGTTTGATTCCGACGACATAGTACAGTCAATATAGTTAGAAGTTGGGTATTTCTGAATAAGATACTCTTAAGTGTTGTATATAAGACTACAATACATAAACTTTATTACACGGATTTTATAGAGTGTCATATATGTCTTGACTGATTCATCAACACCCAGGTCAATTGGTTATAAAAACTGGAATGTTGAAATAATATTCTGACAATGACATATATATGGACTAAGCAAGGATTTTTGAAGGCAGCAGCGATAGCCTAGTTGGTTGCGGTACGGACTGCCAAGACGAAAGTCGTATGTTCGAAACCCAAGTGGCATACACCTCTCTGCTTTGGGAGTTGGACGCCAAACTCCTCTCGTCAGCGTTCCTCTGGCGGGAGGAGGCATCCAGCCGCCGTCAGGAGAGACTGGCCCCGAGGGAGATTGCGGCCCGGTTTTGCAGAACCGCCGTGGAGGAGTAGCATACCAGGCTGGAGAGCCCGACTGCGGGCTTGAGGACTGTCGCGGCAGTGCGTCCTGCCCTAAAGAGATGGCTAGACAGGCGCCACGGGGCGCTTACGTTCCGACTGACACAGGTATTACCGGACCATGGGTGTTTCGGTTCGTTCCTGTGTCGGATCGGAAAGGAGGTGTCCGCCGTGTGCCACCACTGTGGCAACTGCCGCGAAGACAAGGCCCAACATACGTTGGAGGAGTGCCTAGCCTGGGACGAAGAGCGCAACGCTCTCAGAGCAGTCGTCGGAGGAGACCTCTCGCTGCCGGCCGTGGTGTCGTCCATGGTCGCCAGCCGGAGGTCCTGTCGTGCGGTGGCCCACTTCTGCAAGAACGTCATCTCGCAGAAGGAGAGTGCTGAGAGGGATCGGGAACGATATGATCGCTCCCGCCGCCAGAGAAGACGTAGGAGGCGCCGGGTGGACGACTGACCGGCGTCTCCCGTCCTGTGGAATGGGGGCGTTTGAATTCCACCACGGTAACCCCTGCCTGTCGTACGAGGCGACTTATAGGGGCCATCGGGGGTCGCGGGCGCGCAGCGGAGGGTTTTCAGCCTGTATCGATGCACTCCCAAATTCGGAGCATCGTGCGACCCCGAGATGGACGGCAGCGTGGGAGGTAAGGCCTCGTTCGCTGTCGTTGTTCGGTGCGCGGGGGCTCCTTAGCCCTCCATGGAGATGGGCTGCTACGCAGCACCGCGCAGGGGCGATTCCGGCTGCAATTCTAGCACTACTTAGAATACCCCGGGATCGCTCCGTAAGCGCCGAAGAAGGCCACCGCGGGGTTTTAGCTGGTAGTGTCGGGTGGGGTGTACATAGGGGTTAGGGACTCGGCCCAGCGGCAGAACGGATAGCCATCATCCGTGCGAGGGGGATGCTGGTTCGTAAGACCGGCTAGTCCAGCATACCCGTTTTATTCTTAATCCGCTTCCCTCCAGAGCGGGCGGCAGTAATAAAACGCTTTCCCCGCGACAAAAAAAAAAAAGTGGCATACACCTCTGACTTTTCTGAAGTTATGTGTGTATTGAATGTTAATTATCGCTTGCTTTAACGGTGAAGGAAAACATCGTGAGGAAACCTGCATACCTGAGATTTCTTATAAGAATTTCTAAGGTATGTGAAGTCTACCAATCCGCATTAGGCCAGCGTGGTGGACTAAGGCCTAACCCTTCTCATTAGTAGAGGAGGCCCGTGCCAAGCAGTGGGACAATGTTTAATACAGGGCTAGTATAATTATTAAGGATTTTTTATATATCACCCTTGTAGGAAAAGAAGAATGTTTATACGGGATATATTTTTGTATCCCATACTAATGTTACATATTGACAAGAAACTTGGTATTTTTAGTCTTCAACAGAGTTAATTATGTTCGCTTTGCAAAGCTTTAAAAAGGAAATCGGGAGGAAACGGATTAAAAAATGTAATCCGGGTGGATACGCAAGCGAAAGCTAGGGCAATATAATAGTGATATCTGCGAAGAGGAAAATCGGTAGCATTCTGTAGTTGAGGTGTGGGGAGATTGAATGTGGCGTGCCAGAATTTATTATATATCTCTGAGCTAAATATATGTAAGAAAGTGTGTTATTTGATAATGGATGTTGTTTCCTCGTGGCAGTCTAACGACTTCTTTAGACCAGATTCTGATACTAAATAGTAAAAGGGTAGTCTTTAAATCTTAATATAATTCTTCTGTACGTGTTTGTCATCTAACTCCTTCTAAACGGCTGGACCGATTTGGATGACATTCTGTGTGAATTTTGCAATGGGTTCCTGGATGGTTTGAAAATACAATTGGACCCGGGACTCGGTAGGTGGCGCTGTTGTCGGTGTGGCGGTTCCAGGCAGGACAACGTTAATTATTAAGGTTGACTTGATTTACTGCCTGCCTCGACTGCCTCGGTGGCGCAGTTGTAATTGCGCATGCGTTTACGACTGCTATTCTGAGGTCTCGGGTTCGATCCCCGGGCCGGGTAAAGTGATGTTGGGTTTTTCTATCCAAAAATTCCCAGTATTAGCCCGGAGTCTGGAATCTGTGCCCGGTATGGCGATAGGCTCGCCCCCTATCACATCATGGGACCGAAATTTGGCGAAAAGTGGGTGTACTAGTTTACACCTCTGCCCACCCCTTCGGGGATTACAGATGTGAGTGTATAAAATTTACCCAAAAATGTTATACATACTTTTGTATGTCACACATTTGTCATGAGATCAAGATGTCATGAGTAATTTAAGCAACAACGGTCGCCGAGTATATATCCATCTCAAAACTTTACATGTGGCGTGAAAATCTAATTAATTTATGCATATTCTATATATTCTTTCCAACTTCTGTGCAAAGCTTATGCGCAAAAATGAAGCAAAAATTCAATTGCAACTGACAGACATGAAATTCAATAAAATATGGAAATCAGCGGCACAAAAGGCGATAAATGAAAATCTATATTTAAATTGATGTTGGATATGTCAATGTGTACAGACGGCAGAAACTATTATTGTGTTAGCTTATGAACATTAAAACAATTAAAAACCTTGAGTATAATACTAGTCCTCGAATTGGAACACCAGTCTAAAGTATGACCAAAAAGGCCATAGGCTCAGCATTTGCCAGGTAGTAAGATACTTTTTTTTTTTTTTTCCCGCGGGGAAAATCCATCTTACGGATACCTTCTGGTCCTCGGGGGAGGAGAGATGGTTATGCCGGACTCACCGACCTTCCGACCCAGTTCGCCCGAAGGACTACTAGATCGGGACCCTAATCAATTTTCCTACGCCGGTGTACCGACTAAAAACCCCGCGGTAGCCTTCTGCAGCACATGTGGGACAATCCCGGGGGATCCTGAGTTTACCCTGGATTGCTGCCGGAACCATCCCTGTGCCGTACCTTTACGGCCTGTCTCTTCTTGGGCTAGATGCCCCCCACAATTTACAGTAGCAGCGCGATATTTCGCGCCGCCAACCGCCTCAGGGTCGCACCATGCAGATATATATGTAAAGGCCGCACATCCCCCGCTGTGCAGCCGCGACCCCGTGATCCCTTTTAGTCGCCTCTTACGACAGGCAGGGTATACCGTGGTAGAATTCTTCAGGGCCCCCATTCCCCAGGGCGGGAGGCGCCAGTCAGTCGTCAAACTCGGCGCCCCCTTCTCGTTTGGTGACGAGCGGGATCGGTTCGTTGCCGATCCCGTTCGGCGCTCTCCTTCTGCAACATGACACGTTCGCAGAAGGAGGCCATCGCACGCCACGACCTTCGTCTGCCGACCATGGCAGATACCACAGCCGGCAGAGAAAGGTCTCCATTGACAGCTGACCTGAGAGCGCTGCGCTCTTCATCCCAAGCTGGGCACTCCGCAAGGGTATGTTGGGCCGTGTCATTTCGACAGCTACCACAATGGTGGCACACGGCAGACTCCTCTTTTCCGATTCGACACAGAGGTAGTAAGATACTGCCTATCACTGATATTCTACCTAGGTCTTTCAATGGGACTTAATATGAGAGTCGAGGTACACTTCGACTTCCCAACCGGATCGATTCACCTTGCCTCATCGATTCTTCACTATCCAGACGTCAACCGAATGTAGACTTTACTTGGAGTGACTAACCTCCAAACTGCTTACAGCTGGACGAAAATTGATGCAACTTTGACAATCTCCGTAGCGCAGCGGCCGAGTTGTCTGCTGTCAGGCGGTTTTCGACCAATCCCCGCACCCATACTAATGTTTGTGAATTCAACTAATATTTGTTTGGGGTCTGGGTGTAACCGTAGATCCTCGTAGTTCTTGATAACCATGATATTGGTTTGACCTAGTGTAGGGTCAGGACTATGTGTGTAAAAGTTGACCATGAGCCGCGTGCGGATTACTAGCTCGTCCAGAAGAGAGAATGTCTTTAAGATGTTTATGCTCGAGAATGCTGGACGGGTCGTGTTTGGGCACTAATGTGATGCCAAGGTGAGATGTTTGCGAGGATTTTATTAAATGATAGGTGGAGTATATATCAATATCTACTTATAATTGTCATTTTTGACAATATAGACATAAAATCCTTCAAAAAAAAAAAAAAACCTTAATTTAAATGTTTAGTATTATAATTTTGTACTGTTATGATTTTTTTTGCGTCATGTAATTAAATTAAATGATTGTGCACATGACTGACATTATTGTATTAATTAGAAATGTATTGATTAGTAATGTTGTAGTGATCAGTTATATTATTAATGTTAAATGTATGTATACTTTTTTCTTTCTTGTAATCTGTTTTTTTTTCTCATTCTAGCTCTGAAACTTTTAAATGTTGTATACACCTGTAAAGGCATTTCATATTGTAAAATTTCTTATCTATATAAATATTATTGTATTGTGTTGTGACATGTCGTTGGTGTAACAAATAAATAAATAATTGATATAGCGGATACAGTCAGTTGTGTCGCAGACTCGGTCATGTTATTTGCGTTCCTAACAAAAATCTTTCACATATCTTACTCTATAAAGGTCATTATAATGTATTTATATTTGAAATGTAACAAGATATTTGGAAAATATATAAAAATACATATTTTATATATCACAAAAACATAAAAAAATGTGTCTTTTTCCATCCATGTCGACAGATATTCAATAGTCAAATAAGGTTAGCCAAACAGTCGGTGACAGTCTCAGAATTAATGCGACATTACAAACGTCATACTAATGGATACGCTGATGGAGATGTTATTCAAACGACTTTAGTTTTAACAACCACACATTAAAATCATATTTATGAATATGAAAACTTTTTTAAACTTTGCATCTATGCAAAATAAACTCATTTGCAAAAAAACGGGCGGTTTTGATTTTAATTCTTCTTTAAAAAAATACGGTACCAAAATGATTTCAATCATTTGTACATGTTACTGGCCAGTTTTAAAAATGCCGTGGTATAATGCGGAGTGTTATATAAAGGCGGCGGTGTTAATACAAATACGTGTACTCTGTTGTAGCACTGTATATTCAACTATTACAGGTATCATACATAGGTTACATTACAATTTACAATACTCGTCGCCGCAGTATGCGGCGCGCGCGCAGACTACGTCATGCGAACGGTAAGGGGTTGCGGGACCGACTGGCGACTCGCGAGTCGGGCAGACGCGCCGCGCCGAGCGACTCGGCGCGGGAAAGAGCGAACGGGAAGCGAGACCTAGCAACAGCGCGGTGCGGCGTGGCGTTGCCACCGGCCGCATCGGAGCCCTAGTACCGCGTGAAAATAAGGGCGCGCTACATACTCCCCCTCTAGTTCGAACGGTGCGTCCTCGCGTTCGGACTAGGATTCATCGCCTACTTGCCACATATTATGCGCTTGTCCAACCGGGATGTCGACTTCACCGACCGATGGAGTGGAATGGGACATATGGTAACGTCCGACATGCTCACCTTTCCTGCCTCGCATCTACATATCGGGTAAATGTGTCGAACACAGCTCCGGGGTCTAAAGTGCGGGCTCGCCAGGAGGCGGTATCATTCATTCTGCTTCATTGTTAAAACAAGGTTACAAACACTGTACCTGGGATGCGCGGCCTCGTAGTCACTGAGCATACCTGGCAACCACCTGTGGAATTTCGCGCAGCAGGCGGTGTGGCTCAGTGCGTCGGCAGCCGCGTGCACATTTCTGGTGGGGTACTATATAGGCTCCCCCTACATCAGAAATGGATTGAGAACAAATCCGCTGCAATCATAGCAGGGTAGCCAGACACAATGTGTCGGATATAACAAAGGTTGGTGATAGCTTCAATCGCTCGAAAACCCATAACATCGCCACGGACTTGTTACCAACAAGTTCCGGGTGGGGCCTCGGTACTACCACCTGCTTACCTTCGTCGCTCGACGGGTCACGCCCAGGTTCGATTTGACAGCAATCGATTACGCGCTAAAACGTGACACCGGAGTTGAAAACCTTATCAGCACCATAGATCTAGTGATGTCAGAGTGGAGGGATGAGCTAACCTCAAAGCTCTGTAAGGGCGCCTCACACTCTGGTTACATCCTAGTGTGCAGCAGCTCCTTGGGTTCTACGTCCAACAAGTCATGCGTACCTTGGAACATTCGGTGAGTTGGTGAAGCGGTCGACTCCAGCTTCTCATCAACTCGGATGCGTTGGGCAGCAAAACTTGTTGAAGATCCTTTGAACTACGTACTCAGGGGACTCACCTTATCGGTAGGAAACGTGCCTTTGCACGCAGCACAGCTCGAACGGGTTTCGCCTAGTCTGCAAATGTAGCATGACAACAGCGTCTTATGGGTCTTACCACTATCGCCGTTCGGTTCATTTCGGCACCGATCAACCGAATTATCGATGAATAGATTGTAGAAAGCGCAACGTGGACATACAAGCACCTGGCTCGAGGAACGAACATCGCTCGAACTAGGGTCGGAAATGGCTGCATTCAAAACGTAGGTATAATCAGAAACAATCGAAAGTTCGGGAATAGGTAACATTAAAACATCCGCGAGTTTACTATGAATATCGCTCTCCCCGTTCGAATAAGGCAATTGTGACTTTGCCTCGCTTAGCGACTCTTCCACGCACCTAGCGCGCTCAAGCAGGCATTGGAGGCCCGCGGAAACATTATCGCGGATCATACGCTTATGTCTACAGTACAATTATAGGCCGTGCACAATGTCCA
This sequence comes from Laothoe populi, assembly GCA_905220505.1. Classification (NCBI taxonomy): domain Eukaryota; kingdom Metazoa; phylum Arthropoda; class Insecta; order Lepidoptera; family Sphingidae; genus Laothoe; species Laothoe populi. The sequence goes on from HG992165.1 coordinate 5,435,688, forward strand.
CTTGCAGTGGCGGCGTAAGGGGGGGGCGGTGGGGGCGGTCCGCCCCGGGTACCAAGCACCAAGGGGTGCCAACGTGGTGATAACTAACTCGAGCAACTGAGTAGCTGTTTGCGCATCTCATATGCCCGACGAGGACGGTACGGGCGGCCAGGAGAAATGACCCAACATGCTGGACTAAGATTGCCAGAAGAGCTGCAGAGAGCTATTTTAAAACGTCTTAATAGATTTCACGGAGACCTAGATCATAGTTACAAGGCAATTAATGTCATTCTCATAACATTTGGTGTTGTTCAGCCTTAAGTTCTGCTCACGCAAACTTCGTGGTACATTTCCAATTCTGACAAAATCTATGATGAATTTTCTGCACTGGAAATTATTTTGGAAGTTTTAAGACTGAGGCGCCACTTGGAAGCTGCCAGAATTTCTTTTCAAGAAGCGGTCGTGGACCGTGGACGTGGTAATGAATGGGGGTGACAAATAATAGAGCGCATACAACATGTGATGGACTTGGTTGCTGTGAAAGAAATAACTCATATGTCGGGACAGAAAAGAGGATATGGGCCTTTTTTTTTGTCGCGGGGTAAGCGTTTTATTACTGCCGCCCGTTCCGGGGGGAAGCGGAATAAGAATAAAACGGGTATGCTGGACTTGCCGGTCTTACGACCCAGCATCCCCCTCGCCCGGATGATGGCTATCCGTGCTGCCGCTGGGCCCAGTTACTACCCCCTATGTACACCCCACCCGACACTACCAGCTAAAACCCCGCGGTGGCCTTCTTCGGCGCTTACGGAGCGATCCCGGGGTATTCTGAGGAGTGTTAGAATTGCAGCCGGAATCGCCTCTGCGCGGTGCCGCGTAGCAGCTCATCTCCATGGAGGGCTAAGGGGGCTCCTTACCGCGCGCACCGAACAACGACAGCGAACGAGGCCTTACAACCCGCGCTGCCGTCCATCTCGGGGTCGCACGATGCTCCGAATTTGGGAGTGCATCGATACGGGCTGACAGCCCCCCGTTGCGCGCCCGCGACCCCCGATGGCCCCTATTAGTCGCCTCGTACGACAGGCAGGGGGTTACCGTGGTGGAAGACGCCGATCAGTCGTCAACCCGGCGCCTCCTACGTCTTCTCTGGCGGCGGGAGGGATCATATCGTTCCCGATCCCTCTCAGCACTCTCCTTCTGCAAGATGACGTTCTCGCAGAAGTGGGCCATCGCACGTCAGGACCTCTGGCTGGCGACCATGGACAACATGGCACCACGGCCGGCAGCGAGAGGTCTCCTCCAACGACTGCTCTGAGAGCGCTGCGCTCTTCTTCCCAGGCTGGGCACTCCTCCAACGTTTGATATATAACGTATGGGCCGTGTTCTCGCGGCAGTTGCCACAGTGGTGGCACACGGCGGACACCTCCTTTCCGATCCGACACAGGAACGAACCGAAATACCCATGGTCCGATAATACCTGCGTCAGTCGGAACGTCGGCGCCCCGTGAAGCCTGTCTAGCCATCTCTTTAGGACAGGACGCACTGCTGCGACAGTCCTCAAGCCCGCAGTCGGGCTCTCCAGCCTGGAATGCCACTCCTCCACGGCGGTTCTGCGAAACCGGGCCGCAATCTCCCTCGGGGCCAGTCTATCCTGACGGCGGCTGGACGCCTCCTCCCGCCAGAGGAACGCTGACGAGAGGAGTTTGGCGTCCAACTCCCAAGGGAGTGTGCCGGCCGGGGAGACCGTGCGATAGCCCCTTACTATTCGCTGCGCCACCAAACGCTGCGGTTTGCGCAGCAAGGCGACGCAGGCTTTCAGGGACTCGGCCCATATGGGACATCCCTACAGAGAGGATATGGGCCTGCGACGAACGTCGACGACGCGCAGTGGATCGAAAATCCGCCTTTGAAGACTTAGGAATCCGATGTTTTAATTGTGATGATTTTTTAAAAAAACTTTACAGCAGTGACAATACTAAACAACATATATTATGTGTGATATTTTATTTTCTTTAATTTTTGTATTGAACGGTTTTAACCGTGGGTTCTACAGTGGAGGTTCAAAAACCCAGTTTTTTGCGAAAGAACCCAGAACCCAGGGCGACCACTCGTCTCGCCGTCAGGTGAGACTGGCCCCGAGGGAGATTGCGGCCCGATTTCGCAGAACCGCTGTGGAGGAGTGGCATACCAGGCTGGAAAGCCCAAGTGCGGGCTTGAGGACCGTCGCGGCAGTGCGTCCTGTCCTAAAGAGATGGCTAGACAGGCGCCACGGTGCGCCAACTTTCCGGCTGACGCAGGTACTGACGGACCACGGGTGTTTCGGTTCGTTCCTGTGTCGGATCGGAAAGGAGGTGTCTGCCGTGTGCCACCATTGTGGCAACTGCCGCGAGGACACGGCCCAACACACGTTGGAGGAGTGCCCAGCCTGGGACGAAGAGCGCAGCGCTCTCAGAGCAGTCGTCGGAGGAGACCTCTCGCTGCCGGCCGTGGTGTCGTCCATGGTCGCCAGCCGGAGGATCTGGCGTGCGGTGGCCCACTTCTGCGAGAGCGTCATCTCGCAGAAGGAGAGTGCCGAGAGGGATCGGGAACGAAATGATCCCGCCGCCAGAGAAGACGTAGGAGGCGCCGGGTGGACGACTGACCGGCGTCTCCCGCCCTGTGGAACGGGGGCGTTTGAATTCCACCACGGTAACCCCTGCCTGTCGTACGAGGCGACTAATTGGGGCCATCGGGGGTCGCGGGCTCGCAGCAGGGGGCTGTCAGCCCGAATCGATGCACTCCCAGTTTCGGAGCATCGTGCGACCCCGAGATGGACGGCAGCGCGGGTGGTAGGGCCTCGTTCGCTGTCGTTGTTCGGTGCGCGGGGGCTCCTAAGCCCTCCCATGGAGACGGGCTGCTACGCAGCACCGCGCAGGGGCGGTTCCGGCAGTAATTCTAGCACTCCTTAGAATACCCCGGGATCGCTCCGTAAGCGCCGAAGAAGGCCACCGCGGGGTTGTGTAGCTGGTAGTGTCGGGTGGGGTGTACCCCCTATGTACTCGTAGGGACTCGGCCCAGCGGCTGCCCGGATAGCCATCATCCGGGCGAGGGGGATGCTGGGTCGTAAGACCGGCTAGTCCAGCATAACCGTTTTATTCTTATTCCGCTTCCCTCCGGAGCGGGCGGTAGTAATAAAACGCTTTCCCCGCGACAACAAAAAAAAAGGGCGACCACTCGTCAAAGTTACAAACTTGAATTTAATGTATTCGCTAGGGATTTAGACCTCTGACAAACCCCCCCCCCCCCCCCTTCGATTACAATTTATTGTTTTATTTTGAGGGTACCCAATAGAAAACCGCCCCGGGTGCCAACCCATGCTACGCCGCCACTGTCCACTTGCATCACTTCTATCACTTTTAGCACTTTATACGGAAATACAGAAATATTCGCACGCACACGTGAAACGAAGGAGTCGACGTGATAATCTTCTTCTTGGAGGACCTTGCATCGGGCAGGTCGCAGGGCGCCGTGCGTCGGCTTTGCGAAGCCGACGTGCAGCCTCGTTCCACGTGGTCACCGTAGTATCCTCGCCGCGCCACCGCGTGGCGGCCTCGACGGTCAGCAGCATCGCCCTGCCGCAGGGCGTGTACTCGACGCTCGATGAAGCACACTCCGTAAGCACGCCGTCCATAAAATATTCAAGGTCGCCTGCACTTCGGGCGGCGCCGTAAAGTCGGGCCGTGCACCGAGATAATTTCCTCTGCAGGTTTATGTTTGGATGGTTGCCGGCGGATGGAGTGGGAGTCGGCCCCTCGCGTTCGCCGGTTGTTCTGGTTGTCGTTAATCTTGACATGATGCTAATCAACGGTCTAGATAGTGGATCCTTTGGTATGCCACATGTGATCTTCGTGGCGGTCCGCATTCGGCGCCGCTGCAGAGTCCGCGCGTGCCGCGTTCGGTGCGGCCGCGGAGTCCGAGCACGTGGGTTCGAAAAATACCAAGCGTCGTTCTGGTCGTTCGTCTTCAGATGATGCGGCGCTTGTTTCGTTACCTGTCTTCGTGTTTCGTGCCGTCCACGGCATACTTGGATCACTGCCGATTCCACGGGTTCGTACAGCGTAGAGCGCACACGTGGTCCGAGCCGCTAGTTGGGCGCAATTATAATGGCGGGGGAGTATTATATAGGCGGAGCGGTGTTAATACAAATACCTGTACTCTGTTGTAGCACTGTATATTCAACTATTACAGGTATCATACATAGGTTACATTACAATTTACAATACTCGTCGCCGCAGTATGCGGCGCGCGCGCAGACTACGTCATGCGAACGGTAAGGGGTTGCGGGACCGACTGGCGACTCGCGAGTCGGGCAGACGCGCCGCGCCGAGCGACTCGGCGCGGGAAAGAGCGAACGGGAAGCGAGACCTAGCAACAGCGCGGTGCGGCGTGGCGTTGCCACCGGCCGCATCGGAGCCCTAGTACCGCGTGAAAATAAGGGCGCGCTACAGTGGTGTTTAAAACAGTACGTTCTAAATAAAAAATTTCGTTTGATGCTCGTTTTTACAGAAAACCACTTTTTATCCTACATTTTTGGTGCGAAGTTCCAAAAGATAATATCGGTTTTCATAACTTTTAGTCAATTTTTATGAATTTATTTCATATTCTTAATTGTCAAAGCTTCATTTATTGCTGTTTAGCTGTCTCAATAATGTTAGAGAAAGTGGTAAAAGCAACCAAAATAATTGCGCTGCTCGAAGAGGGTTGCAGCCAATGCTTCGTGGCTCAGAGGCTAAGTGTGAGTCGCTCGACGGTTCAAAGGACCTGGCAGCGGTATCAAGACACCGGTTCCGTCGAGAGAAGGCCTGGTTCTGGAAGAAAACCATGTACCCAACCACGGGATGATCGTTTTCTTGTGAGTCGCGCATTGAGAAATCGCAAGTCTTCGTATGTGGACCTTAAGAACAACCTCGAAGAAGTAAGAAATGTGCATATTAGTCTATGGACTGTCAGGAGGAGGCTTCTCGCGGCCAATATACGCAGTCATCGCCCGGCCCGCGGCCCTAAGTTACTCCGTGAGCACAGAGTTGCCAGGCTTAGGTTTGCTCGAAATTGTGAGTCATGGACTCAAGGAGACTGGAATAGGGTATTGTTCTCCGATGAAGCCAGGATATCTCTGTTCGGTGAAGATCGACGTCGGCGAGTGCTACGAAGACGAGGAGAACGCTTTGCAGAGGCTTGTTTTGAAGAAATCACACCTTATGGTGGGGGCTCTGTTATGTTTTGGGCAGGAATAAATTCAATGGATCGTACAGAGTTAGTCTTCATTGAAAACGGCTCACTGACTGGACATCGATACATAACGGAAGTTCTAATTCCTCATGCACAACCCGCATTGGCTGCTTTAGGCGAAGACTCAATTTTTATGGACGACAACGCTCGCGCCCACCGGTCTGGCGATGTGGAAGCGTATGTGCAAGAGGTCGGCATTCGTCGTTTGGATTGGCCAGCTCGAAGTCCCGACCTCAATCCTATAGAGCATGTCTGGGACGTTCCGAAACGACGCGTGAGATCAGTACAACCGGCTCCGCAGACCATCAGAGAGCTGAAGAATGTGATTACCGCGGAGTGGGAACGTATTCCGCAAGAAAGTATCCGGGATATCCTCGCTAGCATACCCAGACGAATTCAAGCTGTGATTTCAGCTAGAGGGGGTCACACTCGATACTAAACATTTATCTGCTTTTACTTTATTAAAGAAAAAACAAACAAAAATCTTTGTTAACTTTTACTTCACGAGCATATGCACTACTAGCGAGCATACACTACTAGTGAACTTTAGCATTAAAACCCATAAATTTTATCAAAATTTTATGATAATACTGACGAAAACGATTACTTGCTTATTAATTTACAAAATTGTGAAAGTAAAACTACCTATAATTATCAAACAAACCAATAGTAACATTTGAAATGGTCCATTGCTTAGGTGCCCGTTTTTTTGCAAATGAGTGTATAATTATGACTAAAATACTAAGGGTAAAACGAGTAACCGAGTGCAATTACATATTTTTTTATTAGTTCGTTTGTAGACGTATCGCCAGAAATCGATCCAATCAAAATTAAATAGCATCCAACAGTCACACACATAGTTCTGACCCCACACTAAAATATGAATAAAGTAAATACTAAAACGCGTTTGGGTATCAGGAACTGCGAAAGACTTTCGGTCTCACATCAGGCTCGAAACAAATATAAGCAGATAACTCATTTATCTACGTGCGGTATACGAACGCGGCCTCTCGTCTAACGGTGTCTACTTACCATAGACATAGATAATTGACTGAGCGCTCGTTATCCAGTTATTAATACGGGCAGACAAATGTGAGAGAGATAAAGCGAGCGTGCGGCCAGCAGTTGTCTTTTTTTTTTGAGTTTTGATTGGTCTACGTCACGTCTTGCAGGAACGAAACAAAATAGGTATTGGCCGCACAGTCGCTTTGTCTCTTTCTACAAAGTGGTAAATTTTGTGAGGATATTGCTTAGTCCAGTTATCTATGCCTAGGCTACTTACCCACTACGCCATGAAAGCTGACAAACAATTAGATTTACTGTCCAGTAAAAAGAATTGTGGACTATTACAGTAATTAAATAAATAACACCCAACAGTCACACAAATAGCCCCGACCCCACACTAAGATACAAGTCTTGTGTTGTGGGTGTTAGGGACTACGAGAGACGCACGGTCTCACAACACCCAGACCCCGGACACAAATATCTGTCTGTCACACAAACATTTGTCCCGGTGTGGGAATCGAACCCACGGATTCTCGTTTTACAGCTGGCCACTTGCCAACCGCGCCACGGAGGCTGATTATAAATGCCAAGAAAAGGCTGGTTCGTAAATAACAATGTAGTTGACGCTTCAACAGTATAAATGCTTTAGTTAATTTCGGTAATATCAAGATTCTCCTTTGTAGAACGTTCTTAAAGAAGTTTTTCATTGAGTATTTTTACTTCGCCTGCCAGAGTCATATTGCTTAAGGCTTTTTAAACTACAGTGCAAATGCGCTTTTTTCTTCCATAAATGTGCTTAATCATATCTTTTAAAATGATAATATAAAAATGAATACTAGTTAGCTGTTTTTATTTTTAAATTTCGAATATGCATTATTTCAACATATTACTGGCTGTAATAAATAAAATCTTTGATTCTGTAAATTAAATCTCCATTAAAATCAGGTAGATTATTGATGCAAGATAATGCCACAGATCACACGAGACATAGTCACGGATTTCGAAAACAGACATTATGTTACACAGCATATCCATCGCAACAATATTTTGAATATAAATTTATAAAATTAAGATTTCATTAAACATTTAAGTGCTTTTGTTAAGGTACTTTTCTTTCATTAATAGTAGTCATTAATATTGAAAAAATATTATCTTATTTAATATTCTTTAGATTCCTATACTTTTTGTACATAACTAACTCAGTTATTTTGTTTAGGTTTACAGTATAGCACTCCTAGTCGCACATGCGCTTAATCTTCAATTTTTACGTCACACAACCAAAAATGTGACAGAATATTAAGTATAACTGGTTTGTATTTCTAGACCTATTTTAATATGTTGCCTCTATAACCATCTGAATTTGAATACTTAGATATTATCTGCATGGATTGGGTCTCGGTACAAACATCATTAGGGTCTTCACCGAGAAAAATATTATCACAAAACGCTTAGTCATTATTTTATTGAAATAGGCTTGCGTTTGACCACTATCTCGCCTGATGGTAAGTGATGAGGTGGTCTACCGTGGAGCACGCTTGCTTAGAAAATACCTATTCACTCTTGACTAAAAGATAATTATAATTATAGGTTATAATTTTTGGGAAATATAGACTCCGGCAAAGAGTTTTCATATTCTGGATGCGATCTCGCATCGAATCTACGGGAAAAAGCTGTCGGTAAAATGAGTAGAGGACTTAATAAATGACGAAGTTTATTGGATCCTGCCGATCCCCGGAACCGTCTTAAGCAACCCAACGTTGGCGTCTACGTGAGAATTATTACAAAACATTTGCCAATATCAAAATATTCATTCTTCTAGAAACATTAAATGTTTTCTGATTATATTTAATATGTATTGCGTCGCTGATCTGTGGTACAATATCGTGCACTGTTGTGGCTTCCAATTTCACTATAAGTTTAAGTGTTAACTAATCTAAAAATTTGTAGCATATTTTTTATGAATTAGATCCACCAGAGGGATGTCAGATGGCTGGTCGTAAAAGACCAAATGCCTTCAGAAATATACAGTTATGTTGCTAGTTTAAAGTGTGTTCGGGCAGCCAAATGATGATAAAGATTTCGGTGTCATTAGGTTCATTTATTTAATGATTCATATTGGTCAGATCTGGGCTTCGGAACATACTTTACGAAATGCAACAACTGTTACTTTGTTCGATTTTCTGTGAGAAAGTTGTAATTACCCGGCCGTGTAGACCTTTTTTATTATCCCTGCACGGCGAATTGATCACACTGCACCTGATGGTAAGTGCAGTGCCGTCCAGTTAAAGTATCAATTAGCAAAAGACAATCCATTACCTCTTCATACTGTCGCAAAAATTAAAGAACTACACTTAGATCTATCTGAAGAAAATTATAAAACTTTGTTATACTAAAATATTCAGTGTCTAAAACAATTTTCTTTTACAAAAACTTAATTGAACGAGCTTCCTTATCTCGTGTACTTTTTTATGAAGCCGTCTCAAATCTTTGTTAAATTAGAGATTAGTTCTTTATTACATTAAATTTTTCTGCTGTAAAGCCATTTTTGGAGAGTTTTAAGAACATTATTTAAAACAAGAGTCAAAGAGCATTGTAGTTAGTAACTCCAAGTTTATAGTAGTTAATTTATTTTAAAATCTGGGGTGGGGAAAGGCTAGGTTGGCGAGTTTGATCGCTCTAAAACAGAATAATTCTTAAATCTAATTTAATTTGATTATTGTTTGCCTATGGCTTTTTATCCTGGCAAAGTGACCACACTGCACCTGATGGTAAGCGCACTGCCGTCTAAATAGAGTATAGAGTAACGAGAGACAATCTATCCCCCGCTACTCCACATAATCATGTCGGCCTGCTTCTTCACACTACGTCATGGGCAAGAAGGTGATGAAGCGGTCCCGGGTCTAGTGTCAGAAAAACGGCCAAACATCGTACCCTAACTCTATACCCCGACAAAAACCGGATGGACTGTCTGATCCCAGAACGTAACATACTTGCGTGCCACTATGGCGGGTTTTTCACCCTGTGTACGGTGGCCGCTATCCGGGCGGATATTAGGATATGATATGATATACACACCATTCACCGGCCACCAGCTGAACTGTGCCTTTTCATTGTACATTGCATGTCTTAATATTTAGTGATGTTGGTGTAACTTTTATGTAATAAATAAATAAAATTTCATAAAGTACAACATTACAACTAAAAATAAGAACTATTTAGCTCTAATAACTATGGGATCCATTTTGGAAAATAAATTTGTAAATCGTGACTTTAGTGTACATACGCACTCAGGCCTGCAATTCCCGTAGGGGTAGGCAGAGGTGTAACCAGTACATCCACGTTTCGCCAAGCATAATACCGTCCCATGGTGTGATTAGGGGCGAGCCCATCGCTGTACTGGGCACAATTCCAGACTCCGGGCTGATGCTGAGTATTTCAGAAAACCCAATATCACTTAACCTAACCCGGGGTTGGAACCTGAGACCTCAGCACAGCAGACGTGCCGCAAACGGAATTACAACAGCACCACCGAGGCAGTCTTTAGTGTCTTCAATAAAAAATTATACTTAACAAAAACTAGAAAACACGCTTTAATAGCTAGCTGAGCTAAAAAGTAGATAATAATTTGATTGTAAATAAAGCGCGTGTTTATTATCAGGTTATAGTAAAAAGCACCTCGCTTTTGAATGGATGTACCTAGAACTATAGGCTAAGATTTGTGGTGGTAAATAAAATTAATATGATATTCAATAATGTATGTGTATGGTATGTGTCGGCAATATAGTGAACTAGTAAATAAGAATCCCTCTATAGATTTATTTCATAGCAATAATATCACTACATATAAGAATCTGATCCGTAATGTCCTTAACGATTTATCTTAAGTTAAGTTTAATGTCAATTTAACTATGTATGTCATACACTAAGTGTTTTTTTTTTTCTCATTCGTATTCCACTCCACTAACATATTTAAAAATTAACTAGTTGAAATTAGCATTGTATTAGATGTTTTTTACTTTGTTATCACGTTAACACTTAATATTAATTCCGGAACACAAATTTGTGAGTTATAATTATGTTAAAAAACTTTAAACAATTTTGTATACTATTTGTACCCGATTGTAACCTGTTTTGTGTGTAATAAATAAAATAAAATAAATACACAATTTGCAAAATCATCGACCGACGATGGAACCAAACTATAAAATTTGAATTAGAATATAGAAATGTAGATAACAAGGCAATCTTATGTATTTATAGCAAAGGAATATAAATAATAATAAAATAAAATAAATAAAAAGCCTTTTATTTCTTGCTTTCTAGCATTACAAAATTATGATAATAATAATATTTCGTTTTATTAACATGCATACTTAAAATTTTACAATTAAACAATGAAATCTAATGTAATTTAAATCTAATAACATTAATTAACATAATATTCTAAGAAACTTATTAAATTACATAATATATTATTGATACATGCCATTATTCAATTATATTTAATTATTATTTATTCATTCAATTATATTTAATTATTATTCATTTATTCAATTATATTTAATTATTATTCATTTATTTAATTATTTTATTTTAGAATTCACAAATAACAATAAATAGAAAGAAATTTAATATATTAATATTTAAATATGTACATAATTTTTAACGTGTTTTGAAATTAATTGTGTATTCCTAGCAAGAACCCCTCTTTGAGTAGAAGGTGAAGGCCTCCTCCAGAGATGACTAGCATTTTTCAGAAGTATTATAATGCTCTTTCTTCTCTATCTTCTATAATTTGTCTATCTTCACCTATATATTTATAGTAAGAGTCAGCATTTTTTTGACTTATTAAGAATGTCGTTTTTTTTTTCTCTGGAGGGTTTTGGTCTTTAACTCCCGCGGGGACCAGCCGTACTGGGAGTGGAGAGGGATTTGTGACTAGTTCCTATTTTGAGTGGTGTTTCGAAAGTGCTATCTCATCTTTTTTGTTATCATTTAATGTGTGTTTATGAGTGAGAAAACTTGTTATATTTCCCGTCTTGTTTTTCCTTGGACGGTTTTTTATAGAGTTCGAGTCGGTTGATTTATTTACTTCCGGAGATAGTGGCATGTTCCTTTTTTTTATTTTGGGTTTCTCATGTTTTTTTGAGATTTGTTGAGTGCTATCAGTTTTTTCTAAAATGATCAATTTATCATATTTTAAGATAGCTTTCTTTCCGCTTTCTCTTGCCGATTTAAGTTGTCCTTGAAGTTCTTTGCGTTTTTTAAGTACGTTTTGAGGGAAGTCTTCTTTGATATAGTACGATTTTCCTTCTAGGGATCTTTTGTTTTTTAGAAGGTTTAATTTCATTGGTGTTGTAGTAAAGGTTATCCGCACAGGCCTGGCATTTTCTCCTTTTCTGCCTATTCTTTTGGCAGTTTCTATACAGGTAGCATCGCATGTGACCTCCATATCTTTATTTATTTTTTCTACAATATTCTGTATGATATTTTCACCTTCCCCTGTTTCCTCAGGAATACCAAAGAAAATTAGGTTATTCCTCCGTATGTACTTTTCAAAACTGTCAATTTTTTTGTTCTGTTCTTCGACTTGTTTCTCCAGGATAGATTGTTTTGTTTCGATGATTTCTAATCTTTCGTTAATTTTTATGTTTATAGCATTTGTTATTTCTTCTTGCATCTTTATCATTTGTGTTTTTTGTTGTTTTAGTTCTTCTTGAATATATTGAAGCATAATTTTAATTTCTTCCATATTTAGTGTCTTTCGAATGTCGATCGATGACCGCGACCTCTATTTGATGGTTGACAAGTAGCTATTTGCAAAGTAAGTAGTAGTTTTGTTGTTATAAGAGCCCTCTTGTGGTGTGGTGCAATTTATTATCGAAATATGAGTGTTGCTTTGCATTTGTTGTTTGTATATTTCGCTAGATGGCGTTTGTAGTTTGGTAATGAGTAACTTGTCTATTTCGAAATCCCATTATATTTACTATTTACTCATTAGTTCTTCTTTTTGCGATTTTAACTCATTACTCACGTAATTAATATACTTTTTGCACTTCGAGATCCTTATTTGCTGGTTCTTGGCTCTTCATAACATTTCATTTCACTTCACTCAAATTAGTTCGTTAATATTTGTTTTTTAAAATAACTGTTCATTCACTGCAACACTGTTCAATTCTTCATATATCCCAAGTGAATTGCAAATCCAGGGATAAATAAATGCATTTATTCTCTCGATTCTGGTATTTTAAACATTTTTACTTAATTTTCAATCACAGAGTCGATGTACACTGCGGCACTGTGGCGCCCCGGTTCTTAGCAAAGGAATAATGGGACGTAAACAAATTTATCAACCTACTGTAATGAGCTCTGGAAATCCTCGATATATTTTTTGAGGATAATGAAATACACATTTCTCTGTTGGAAATAATAATATTTATAGTGAATAACAAGCTTATTATTGTAGGTCTTGTTTTTTGAGTAGATAGCACATATAAACAGCAGCGACAGCCTAGTTGGTTGCGGTACGGACTGCCAAGACGAAAGTCGTATGTTCGAAACCCAAGTGGCATACACCTCTGACTTTTCTAAAGTTATGTGTGTATTAATTGTTGTTACGAAGTGGTAGAGCCAGCTGTAGACATATTTGTCTACAGCATGAATGGGCCGGCTCGACCGGGGTAGTACCACTGTCTCACAGAAAACCAACGTAAAGTGACAGTTCACTGTCGCATTTCGTATGGTAAGCGAGATATCCGGAGGCCCAGATTCCCCCTTCCCTTCCCTAATTCCTATTCCTGTCCTTTAAGGCCGACAGCGCATACGTGATACTTTCGGTATTGTGGATGTTCATGGGCGGTGGAGATTACTTAACATCAGGTGACCCACTGGCTCGTTTGTCGGACTATGATATAAAAAAAAAAAAAAAAAAAAAAAATTATCGCTTGCTTTAACGGTGAAGCAAAACATCGTGAGGAATCATATCTGAAAATTCTTATACGAATTTCGAAGGTATGCGAAGTCTACCAACCCGCATTAAGCCAGCGTGGTGGACTAAGGCCTAACCCCTCTCATTCTCTACTAATGAGGCCCGAGCCAGTGGGTTAATGTTTAATACAGGGCTAGTAATATTATTATTATTGTTATTTGAGTATCTATTTTTCATCATTTAGATTTTATAGTTTGGTATTACCGCCGGCTTTACATTAAAAATGATTTCACAAAGTAAATTGACTGGTATTGAATTTGAACATGCCAAAGAAATGAGAAGAGTAATTTGGGTGTATATAAATATCACATTTAAAATAGTGTTTCTATATACAGGATAACGATACAATTATTTTTTAAACACGCACATACCACAAAACAGACAGTAAACAATTTTCTTTCTATATACATCTCAAAAATAATAATCTAAAATTGATTCTACCATGTCTATAAAGACATAGGTAGTATCAATTTTTGTGTTTTAAGTATAAATATTAGATGAGGGAAAAGGAAATTCAATAAAATATACACATACGTATATCTATATATATGATACAGTATAGCCAAAATACATAAAGGTCCGTAATTACATAATTTAAGTGGGATCAACCAACTCTTAGCCCTAATCTGCAAAGTACAAAGGGTGTGTTTAAATTTCTCGATCAGAATACACGGTGTTTGTTTAGGCCCTCGGTTCCATCGAGCAATATTACAATATAACATTGTTAGCAATTTCCCTATGGAGAACTTTTACGTTGTTAATTGTTGTAATAAGTTATCCTTTTACTATTCTATTAATGGATTAGTAAAACAAGGAAAGGAAGGAAGTGGTAGAGCCACGCTGTAGACATATTTTATCTACAGCATGAATGGGCCGGCTCGACCGGAGTAGTACCACTGTCTCACAGAAAACCAACGTAAAGTGACAGTTTACTGTCGCGTTTCGTATGGTAAGTGAGATAACCGGAGGCCCAGATTCCCCCTTCCCTTCCCTAATCCCTATTCCTGTCCTTTAAGGCCGACAACGCATACATGATACTTTCGGTATTGTGGATGTTCATGGGCGGTAGAGATCACTTAACATCAGGTGACCCACTGGCTCGTTTGTCGGACCATAATATAAAAAAAAACATATCAATGTGTTGTCTGAGGGTGCCAGAGTAGTATAGTTTTCTATTAATTCTTGTTATTGTGCTATGTTAGTTATAAGGAGACCCGTGCCCAGCAGTGAGACAATGTTTAATAATCCTATTCCTACTATCCTACTAATATTATAAATGCGAAAGTTTAGATGGATGGATGTTTGTTACTCAATCACGCTACAACGGCTGGACGGATCTGGTTGAAATTTGGCACAGAGATAGATTATAGTCTGGAATAGCACATAGGCTACTTTTTATCCCGGAAAAATATAAAGTTCCCGTGGGATAGTTTAGTTTTCCACAGAGATAGGAATCGACATGATTTTTTGCATAGTGGTAGTTTAGAGATCAGAAAATGACATAGGCCATTTTTTATCCCGGAAAAATGCACGCATCCTATGGGATAGCAAAATATAGAAAGATGTAATAGCTTAAGATGCCTCCATGGATTGTATACCTTTCTTTCCAAAAATAACCTCCACGCGTGCGGAGCCGCGAGCAAAATCTAGTATGATAAATATAATTTAGACTGGTACATGGATAACGCAATGCATATCTATTTGAGCATAAACTACCAAAAATAAATATTGACGACTACTTTAGCAGTTCAAGATATTCCACATTCGGAAAACAAAGATATGGTGCCAAAAGACGAAATTAAATCCCGTTTTTGTTTATTGTCTCAACATTATATTTCCATTTTTTCGCTCTATTAAATATTTTTAGTTTTTTTTTGATTCACGTTTTTCGTAAATACATTATCTGTATTAAAGCTGAATATCTATAGGTTGGGACCGAAATTCGGCGAAAAGTGGGTGTACTGGTTACATCTCTGCCTACCCCTTCGGGGATCACAGGCGTGAGTGTATATGTATATATGTATGTATATATTTATAGGTGTACCACGGAATATATCACAGATGATACAAACGAGGTATTGTCAGCAGCGAGCTTTCGTGGATGTTTTTATTTTTTAGTGGAATATTTGACGAACTGCATTCAAACTAAATTTGTCTTGATTGAATAGAGGTGAAAATTGAAATATCGTCATATTCGAATGGACAGCCTAGCGGGTAGTGATATTGCTGAGAAGAAATTCGTCGGTTCTAAACCAACATAAAATGTATTACTTTTCAAACCTACACGTATTAACTGTTCGTTATTGCTTGCTTATGTGAAGTCTACCAACCCGCATTAGGCCAGCGTGGTGGACTAAGGCCTAACCCCCCTCATTAATAGAGGAGGCCCGTACCCAGCAGTGGGACAATCTGTATATATAAAAGAAGAAACTGACTGACTGACTGATCGATCAACGCACAGCCTAAACGGCTGGGGTTAGAGACTTGAAATTTTGACAGTAGGTACCTTTTATCACGTAGGCATCCACTAAGGAAGGGTTTTTGGAAATACCACCCCTAAGGGGGTAAAATAGGGGATGAAAGTTTGTATGAAAATCCGTCATTTTTGAAGTTAAATTCATGAAAATTAGTATTTGGCATTTTAGTTAAAAATAAAAAATATATGTTTCAGGATTTTTGGAAATTCCGCCCCTAAGGGGGTAAAATAGGGAATGAAATGTTGTATGAAAATCCGTCATTTTTAAGCTAAACGCATCAATATTGGTATTTTGTATTGTATACTTTTTCTCCCAAACATGACCTCCAACAAACAGCTAGTGTTTAATATAGGGCTAGTATTATTTATTATATATCGCTTGCTTTAACGAAGTCGAAATCGTGTGGAAATCTACACCTGAAAATTCTCCATACAATGCTAAATTATACTAATACTCTTACAATTAATCATAAATGAGAAACTACTACGTAAATATTATTTATCAGAGTAGGTCGTTGACGGCTGTGCCAGTATAAAATATATTATAAGCAATAAAAAGGACACTAGCTAGAAAATGATACAATACAAGGATACTGTAAAAGGATACAACCGAGAAAGCAAAAAGTTTATAAAAAAGTATATGTTAAAATAGTGTATCACCATGGTCATTCCAAATAATGAATATTTATATGACCATGGGCGCGCGCGTATCTGTGTGAGTGAGTGTGTGTGTGGGTGTATGGAAGAGAGGTTTTAGTTTAACATGATGTAAAGCCTACACCACCTCATTGTGGACACGGCCCAGACAGCAGTCATGTGTAACACAGAGTCGATATTTTATATAATTATACCGTGATAGATTAATAAATATTTAGTCTCCGTTGTTCTACTAGGGAAATTAAGTGTCAAGCGTCAATGTCATGGTTCGTTGTGTCGTCTATTATCGCCATATTGAATACTATTGACATATTAGTGACGTAGAATAGATTCACATGTCTTCACTCGCGTCGCTTAGCGCAATCATCAGAAGTCACCTTCCTATGATCCTGGGTCCTTTAGGCGTAGTGTGAAGAAGCTAAACAGCAGGCCGGCATGATTGTGTTGAGTAGGGAGTAGACTGTCTCTTGCTACTTGATACTCTATCTTGACGGCACTGCGCTTACCATTAGGTGCAGTGTGGTCCCTTTGCCGCGCCAGAATAAAAAAAAAGTATAATACTCTTTGGGTCAGAGTTATTCGAACTGTAGGTGCTGTAACTTCTAATTTTATGGATTCTAGATAAATGCGATCATTAATGAAACATGTCTGAAGGAACAGACTTGTATCAGAGACTATTTTGCTCACATACCTGCCACTGTAGCCCCAGTAAGCCAGGTTTCTTCCAACAAAATTAATCAAATAGAAATATAGGAGGAGTTGCAAAATGAGTTGGATCAGTATTGTATCAGTTTCAAGATATTGAAAAACTAGGTTGGTAACAAGTTCAAGGAAAATACTAGTACAGAATATTCGAGAAGCTTTCTTGGAAACTATGTCACATGTTGAGACTGTGCTGCGGGCGAATGAGGTCCATATTGTCATAATATCTGAAATACAAACTAAGTTTCGAGTTTATTGAATTACCTTATATCTCAATATTGTTGTCTGAGCTCACCATAGCTCTAGTTGAACACAAAATAATAAATTCATATTTACGAAATCACGCATGTAACCTGTACAGAGTAGGCAGAGGTGTAACCTCAAAAATTTTGTCGAGCTTAAAACTCCAGGTTGATGTTTAGTATTTCGTAATAAAAAAATCCAATATCACTTTTACCCTGCCCAGGGATCGAACCTGCGACCTTAGCACAGCAGTCGCACTACGTACGCATTTAACAGCGCCACCGAGGCAGCCAAATAATACATTCATCAAACTAAATACGGAAATAGGTTACAAAAATATCCAACCAAAACTGTATACCGTCTCACAATTCAAGTCTAGACTTTGAAGAGGCAGCAGGCCGAAAATCTGTCGCCGAGAGGTCAAGAGGCTTAAGCCGCGGCCTTGGCCCCGAGATCAGATAGAATTGAAGCGATTCCGAGCCAAAGCGTATGCTACTACCCAATTTAGTTATGTCGTGCCAGTTTTTATTTATTGGTTGAATTCCGTTCGCCTTATTTGGCTATTGAATTTCGAATACAACTTGAAAAATAATCAGTAAGATCTAGAGACTATCTCAGATGGATTTGAGTTTATGAAATCTATTCCACAGGAAAGAATTAGTCCACTACACTAGCCTTATGTAGTTTGATAGGAAGTATTCCTTCAAAATTCTGTTGCAGTATTTTTAGATATACAAGTTTCTCCACAATACTTTTCTCTTTTGAAAAACCAGCAATAATTTACAGTAATTATCAAAAAGTCAGGTGCCTTTGGACCTGCTGTTTTTATGGCTAAGTAAGGCAAAAATATTTTTATTTAACTTAAAAGTTTTTTAATTCATAAAAAGTAAACCGACTTCAATATAAAACAAATTATGCGTCACTATAAAATTTGAGGGTTTCCCTTGATTTTTCTGAGATCCCAACATCAGATCCTAACTTGGTGCCAATGGGACCACCTGGGAAGTATACCCTTTTAAACAAAAAAAGAATTTCTCGAAACGGTCCAGGCGTCTTCGAGTAATCGGGTAACATACATAAAAAAAAGATTCCGACGAATTGTTAACCTCCTCCTTTTTTGAAGTCGGTAAATAAAAATTTCTGCTACTAAGTAATTATTAACTACAGTTGAATATGGTAAGTTTCCTTTCTAATAATGGAGAATAATTATACAAGTGGTAAGCCTACGTTTCAGATAGCTTTATTTACAGTATAAAGAGCCAGCTCGAGTAGGATAGTTCCAGTAACTAGTCCTTTTTATTCCGAAAAATGTACAGTTCTCGTGGGATAGTTTAGTTTTTCACAGAGCAAGGGATCGACATGATTTATTGCATAGTGGCAGTATACGGATCAAAATTGACATAAGCTACTTTTCATCCCGAAAAAAAGGACGCTTCCTATAGGATATAAATATAGAAAGGTGTAGTAGTATACCTTTTCTTCCAAAAACAACTTCCATGGGGGCGGAGCCACGTGCAACATGTAGTAGCCATATAAAGATCTATTTGGCCGTGTAGTCGTGGTATAAAGTCATCGATGTGCAACTGGTCCTCTAATGGTTGCTGCTGCTACATATATTGGACTTTATATCAGGTATACAATAGGACGTTATAACTTGATGCTATAATATAGTCATTTAAAAGTCATAAAACGTAATTCGGGTTATTTATTTTGCTGTGATAATCAAGTGTGTGGATTCAATCAAGTACCAACATCCGCAGGGAGTTAATTGAAGGAATCGAGGCGAGAAAATAAGATGTTATTGGAAGTGCCCAAACATTATTTACACCTCGCAAATAACACAGCTCGTGACAGATTAAATTCTTATGAAAAATAATATAAGCTCGCGCCTATATCAAAGTAGCTGCCTACTAACTGAAAGTACCAACCATTTCACGATTATTTTAGTCTCATGATGTGATAGGTGATAGGATCGAAAATAATAGTCTCGAACAAATTATGTGTTTTTTAATCGATAAGCGTATCAATAATTGAACCTGATTTCCTTGAATTCAGAACTTCACTGATTTCTCAGCTAGAATACGGTTCTTACATTTATATATTAATTATTTTATTGGTATTATTAATAAAATAAGTTATTTTATTAGATTTTGGCGTCTATTTATATTTTACTAGCTGTTGCCACGGTTTCGCCCGCGTGGTAGTTATTTTTGAAACAAAAGGTATAAAATTCATGGAAACATCTTAAGCTACTATATCTTTCTATATTTTGGTATCCCATAGGAACCGTGCATTTTCCGGGTTCGAAAGTAGCCTATGTCATCCTCAGACTCCTCAACTTACTACACTGTATGTGTACAAAAAATCAAGTCGATCCCTTAATAATACTAGCCCTGTATTAAACATTGTCCCACTGCTGGGCACGGGCCTCCTAGTGAGAGGGGTTAGGCCTAGTCCACCACGCTGGCCTAATGCGGGTTGGTAGACTTCACATACCTTCGAAATTCGTATAAGAATTCTCAGGTATGCAGGTTTCCTCACGATGTTTTCCTTCACCGTTAGCAAGCCATAATTATCATTTAATACACACATAACTTTAGAAAAGTCAGAGGTGTATGCCACTTGGGTTTCGAACATACGACTTTCGTCTTGGCAGTCCGTACGGCGACCAACTAGGCTATCCCTTGCTCCGTGTAAATCAAAAACAAAAACGGTTCCCGTGGCTATGGGACCGTACATTTTTCCAGGAGAAAAAATGGCCTGTGAGCTATTCCATACTAAAACATATCTCTGTGACAAATTTCAATCAAATCATCCAAACATTCGCATTTATATTAGTAAGATTGTTCACTAAGTTTAGTCTCTAAAAGTGATTGTGATAACAATTAATTGTTTTGATAGTAGAACGCTGTCTACGGATTAAAAAAGGATAATGTCGATGAACAGAGAGTAATTGGTGGGAGGCTAAAGTTGTATCATAGTATTATTGACGCAAAATGAATTGGAACTAACGAAAGTAATAAAGTAAGAAAAGACAGAAGTCGAAATTAAAACTAAAGAAAGTAATAAAGTTAGAAAAGATCAAAGACAGAAGTCGAAAGTTTTTTGTTGTCTAGTTTATTAATAATTGAGAAAGAAATATTATTTAATAATATATAAATAAATTATACACAATTCAGTAAAGTTTCCACTTTGATACAAGTTTGGCGAATAAAATAAACCAGGGCTGGAATATCATGCGATGTTAATATAACGTAGTATACAATTTATCTACGCATTGCAGTCTTTTATCAAACACAAAAATACGATTAAGAAAGGGTCGCTAACGTTCATTTCAGAAATATTCCCGAGACGAAAATAACAAATAATAGTCATAGTAAAGTTTTATAACGAGTGTTCGAAAAGTTTCTTAAATAAAAGTCGCCGAGACAAAGCGTGAAATAAGTAAAAAGAACTTTACGTGTCTATAATTTATATAAGCATGTTCATATATATGAGGCAATAGTTTAACGAAAGTATTGGACCTTTTTTCTTAACAACTAAGTTAATATTAGGACTTTGGATGCATTCAAAATCTAGACTGTTTTTTACAGATCAAATGACGGACATTAAAAGTATTATCAAAAATTCTATGAGGAAGTAAGTTAGTAAGTAGTATAATCAGGCTGGTATGATTGCGTTGACTACGGTACTTGATACTCTAACTGGACGGCACTGTACTTACCATCAGGTACAGTGTGGTCTCCGAAGGGCTAGGCAAAGGTGTAACCAGTACACCCACGCTTCCCTGAGCTTATTACTGTAGGATGTAACAGAGGGCGAGTCTATCGCCATACCGGGCACATTTCTAGACACCGGGCTGATACATAGTATTTTTCTTACTTTTTTCACGCTGGGATCGTACCCGGGACTTCAACACAAGACAACGCAGTCATACCGCGTACGCAATTACTACTGACGCAGTCAATATTACTCTTAGTCTCTTCTTTAAAATTATTCAAGTGATAGCTTTTCCCAAAACTACTTTTTGCAACTCTTATAAGATTATCCAAACACCATTGAACGAAATGACCTCTTCACAAACACTGCACCGCCTGTCGTGATTTATATAGCGTTGGCACAACACTTAAGCCCGGAACAAATGTTTATGACGACGATTCTTCCCATGCGAGAGTCTGTCCCGAGAATATAATATGGCATCTGTCCACAGATGCTCCCGTCTGTAGGCGATTAACATTATTTAGCTGCTCTATTTATTTGCATTGTTTTCGAGTTTTTTGTGTGATATGCTTGAGACTTAAATCGAAGTATCCATTTCGACAACATCTGTGCTGTTAATACCACTGATTACACACACACATACACTCACACCTGTAATCCCCGAAGGGGTAGGCAGAGGTGTAGCCAGTACACCCACTTATCGCCGAATTTAGGTCCATAATGTGATAGGGGGCAAGCATATCGCCATACCGGGCACAGTTTCCAGACTCCGAGCTTAACACTGAGAATTTCAAGATAGAAAAACCCAATATCATTTTACCCGACCCGGGGATCAAACCCGAGACCTCAGCACAGCAGTCGTGACGTCACAGTCATAAAAATTGCATAATATTACAGAATTCAACTAAAAAGGGTAAAAATATTTGAAAAGGAAGACCGACTTTAGATATTTATATA
The DNA here is from genome assembly GCA_905220505.1 of Laothoe populi. Taxonomy (NCBI): domain Eukaryota; kingdom Metazoa; phylum Arthropoda; class Insecta; order Lepidoptera; family Sphingidae; genus Laothoe; species Laothoe populi. The sequence goes on from HG992165.1 coordinate 5,457,683, forward strand.
TGATTGCGCAATTTTTTTGTTACGAATCTTATATCATCAATCAAGGTTTTAGGATTTGTCAAGGATTATATTTCGCTAAATTATGCTTATAATGAGCCAACCTAAAATGACATACACCTCTGAATTTTCGAAGTTACGTGTGTATTCATTGTAAATTATCGCTTGCTTAAACGGTGAAGGAAATCGTGAGGAAACTTGCATGCCTGAAAAATGTTATACGAATTTCAAAGGTATGTAAAGTTAACTCGCATTAGGCCAGCGTGGTGGACTAATGCCCTCTCATTAGTAGAGGAGGCCCGTGCCCAGTAGTTTGGACATTGTTGATTACATAGATAAATAATACAAGAAAGATAATAAACATAAACAAACGGTGTGCATGCAGCAATCGCGTGCTACTCCGTCATTTCACTTGACCTAAAGCAGGCCGACAGCCTTTTCAGTCTATTTTCGTCCGAACTCGACGCAAGATGCGAATGGATAACATCAGCAGTACGAAATGGTCCATTGACGTCCATTGAATGGTTCATAATTATATTGGCTTGACTTGTTAAAATAACTGAGTATGTCTATTCCACTATTCTGACTGTAGGAAAGCCCGAATGAAGGGTGAAAGAAAGCCGATAACTTCACATAAAAAAAAACGCTAGAAAGCACCCAGAAACAAAAAGCAAAAAATAATTGGTTACATTTACATAACCGACTGCAATAATAAGAAAAGACTAAGCAATATCGTCACAAAATTGATCAGTAGTAGAAAGAGACCAAGCGATTGTGCCAATACATACTTCTTTTCACTCCTGCAAGTCTGTGAAGCCAATAGCAGCGATAGCCTAGTTGGTTGCGGTACGGACTGTCAAGACGAAAGTCGTAGGTTCGAAACCCAAGTGGCATACACCTCTGACTTTTCTAAAGTTATGTGTGTATTAAAATGTTAATTATCGCTTGCTTTAACGGTGAAGGAAAACATCGTGAGGAAACCTGCATATCTGAGAGTTTTTCGAAGGTATGAGAAGTCTGCCAACCCGCATTAGGCCAGCGTGGTGGACTAAGGCCTAACCCCTCTCATTAGTAGAGGAGGCCCGTGCCCAGCAGTGGGACAATGTTGAATACAGAGCTAGTATTATTATTATTATTTTTATTAAGTCTGTGAAGTAGACCAATCAGAATTCTAGATAAAGACAACTGCTGGCCGCACGTTTGCTTGATCTCTCTCATACTTTTCTGCTCGTATTCACTAGCTGGATACAGAGCGTTCATTCGTTTCTCTATGTCTATGTGTATAGCCAAATATTTATAATATCGACATTGGTTTGACCTGCCTTTATTTATTCGTCTGTCATTCCATTACAATTCCATTTTTTAAAATACAATCTCGTTATATGAATAATTTTATTAAAATATCAAAATTCCACAAAAATATTTACATTCATCCATTGTGATGATGAAACACAAACGTTAATTTAAAATTTTAGTCAGTGTATTTAAATATTTGATTTACATTGAGCTCAAAAGTAGACACGTTTTATTATTCATAAAAAATGTTATTCCATTTTAACTCATCCAACTAATTTAATAAGTGTAGCGCCGGTTCACATCTTTATTTATTTGCATTTGCACGGAACGCGAGCAAATCTGTTAAACAAAAATTTCCGCGAATCTCCTGTTTTCCATGCGAATTTACATTCTGCATATTCAGTTCAGCAATGGAATGTTGTAACAGAAAAAATGGTGTTTTACACAAAGCTGCGCTGTTTAATGCATTGATTTGACAATATCTTAAAACCATTAACGGACATGATGTTTTTTTAGTGATTAATTTACATTACTTTAAAATAATTATCGAAAGAATTTTATAACAAAGGGGTAACTGTCAAATGAGAAAAACGGATGCACAATATGATTTATGACGTCACCACTCGGAATGACCATTACGATGCAGTCGTGTGAGGCAGATAGTGAGATATAAACACTACGCACCTACTTTATACTCTAGTAGTTGTTGGCCGCCCGCGTGGTAGTTATTTTTGAAAGAAAAAGTATAAAATCCATGGAGTCATCTTAAGGTCATGGGAACCGTGCATTTTTCCGGGATAAAAAACAGCCGATGCCATTCTCTAATCCTTAAACTACCACAATGCAAAATATCATGTCAATCCCTTGCTCTGTGAAAAACAAAAGACTACCCCACGGGAACCGTAAATTTTTCTGTAATAAAAAGTAGCCTATGTGCTATTCCAGACTATGCCAAATTTCAACTAGATACGTCCAGTCATTCTGGCGTGATTGAGTAACAAACATCCATCCATCTATCCAAACATTTCCATTTATAATAGTAGTAAGATAACGTAGAAAACCAAACGCAGAAAACTCCCTAATATATTTACGAATATCATATTTTTCTCAACAATAATAAAAAAGAGATCAATAATTGTATTGACAATATATTCCCGAAAACCGAAATGTAACAACCATTTATCAAGACAACCATGTCGGTATTCTTTGGGAATTTAATTTCGCCTCTTATATGTGCATATTCAGCGATTTTTTGTAAAGAATATAACGCGGGAAATGTTATAACATACTCAGAGCTTTGAGTTTGCTTCAAAAGAAAGTAAGTGAGTATTTCACGTCTATTATATTTTGTTGGACGATGTTGTCAAAAAGTTCTCTATAATATAAAATTTACATATACATATATATACTCATATACTCACGCCCCGTGTAACTAGTACACCCCATTTCGACGAGTTTATTACCGTGATTCGATAGGGGGCGAGCCTATCGCCATACCAGGCACAATTCCAAACTCCGGCCTGACAATGACAATTTCGTGATTCAAATCAAATCATTTATTTCGTAAATTAGGCCACTAGGGGCAGTTTTTACGTGTCATTATAATGTTAAAGTCTACTGGTGCTTCGGAAATGCCCACTGGTCTGAGAACAAGCACCAAGAAACTCAGCTGTAGAGAAAAAGCCTATACAATTTTTTCCAACCCGGAGAACGAACCCGAGACCTCAGCACAGTAGTGGTACCGCATGCGCACTTACAACTGCGTCACCGAGGCAATCAAAATAAAAAATATAGTTGGTAAAATGATCATCATAGCAAAAATACCACCTCTTACGGATATGGACAAGAGAAGAAGAGGATATATTAAAACTGTCCTCAAATAAGATTTCTATCATTTAGATACAAATATGTATTAAATATTTAAAAACACATTCCTTACACATATAAACTTTCGAGAAAATCTATTACAAGTTATTTCAAAGTTAAGCAATATCAAAGTTGGAATTACCACGTGTCATGTTTCATGAGAAGCGAGATATTACATTGAAATTATTTCGCTTCATAATCCTAATAAACAGATCAAATCAAAAAGGATTTATAATAGCAAACTTTGCCGAGAAATTCAAATTATTAAACACATATTTGAACAAAATTCAATTTACTATTTAAATATGAATAATGCCAATTAATTTTCTTAGTTCCGATGTAAGATAAAGATAGACATTTCCATAATGTATATTTGTAAAACCAACGATAATAAAGTAGCGATAGCCTAGTTGGTTGCGATACGGACTGTGATGACGAAAGTCGTATCGAAACCCAAATGGCATACACCTCTGACTTTTCTAAAGTTACGTGTGTATTAAATGTTAATTATCGCTTACTTTAACGGGGAAGGAAAACATCGTGAGGAAACCTGCATACCTGAGAATTCTCATAAGAATTTCGAAGGTATGTGATGTCTACCAACCCGCAATAGGGCAGCGTGGTGGATTAAGGCCTAACCCCTCTCATTCGTAGAGGAGGCCCGTGCCCAGCAGTGGGACAATGTTTAATACAGGGCTAGTATTATTATATTATACTAGCTGTTGCTCGCGGCTCCGCCCGCGTGGAGGTCATGTTTGGGAGAAAAAGTATACAATACAAAATACTCATGCGTTTACCTTAAAAATGACGGATTTTCATACAAACTTTCATTCCTTATTTTACCCCCTTAGGGGCGGAATTTCCAAAAATCCTGAAACATATATTTTTTATTTTTAACTAAAATGCCAAATACTAATTTTCATGAATTTATCTTCAAAAATGACGGATTTTCATACAAACTTTCATCCCCTATTTTACCCCCTTAGGGGTGGTATTTCCAAAAACCCTTCCTTAGTGGATGCCTACGTGATAAAAGGTACCTACTGTCAAAATTTCAAGTCTCTAACCCCAGCCGTTTAGGCTGTGCGTTGATCGATCAGTCAGTCAGTCAGTCAGTCAGTCAGTCAGTCAGTTTCTTCTTTTATATATACAGATATAAGATATATAACATAACATATATAACGATAGTTATCCATAAAATAATGAAAATCTTAGAACATTTTCAATATCAATGCCTGAAAAATAAACGGCACTATTTGATTAGTGGCGTCTATTTGTTAAGTGATTGTGGACTCTATTCATGAGAATGAGTCATACACTGCAGAACTTTAGTACTGCTACTTTCGAATGCACAAATCATGTTTTGTCGGGGGTCTGGAGTTGGGGTACAATGGCCATTTTGCGGCCTTCTTAGTACTCTGACACTAGACCCTCGACCCCTTCTTCACCTTCTTGCTCATGGCGTAGTGTGAAGAAGCAGGCCGGCATGAGTGTGTTGAGTAGCGGGGATAGATCGTCTCTCGCTACTCAGTACTCTATTTGGATTGCACTGCGCTTACCATCAGGTACAGTGTGGTCACTTTGCCGTGCCAGGATAAAAAAAAAAAAAAAAAAAAAATGTTGTTAGGGTAGTTCTCATTTATTAGAAATATCGAAGGTATATCGACAATATTGGAAATAACTACGGGTAGATTAATAATTTATGGATTGAGCGGGGTGAAGGTTTGCAATGTAATAAACGAGACCGGCATACCGGTGTTCAGTTCATTACCAGCTCATAGTCAGTTTATCATCAGTCCGTAAGCAGTGTAAGTCGTACTGTCAGAGTGAGACCTGTTTAGATCACGCTGGCATATACCCTGATTTAGTCTGGTTGTATTTCAGCTTAGAGCTTATTTATTACAAAGCCGTTTTAGTACATCCTGACGTGGAGTTGGCAACGTTAAGCACTAAATAAATCATCAATTAGTAATCTTCGTTTATATGCCTTTTAAAATACCCACTTGAAATAGCGAATCCGTTATATTATTAAAAATATTTAACACCTATTTTAGAAAACCCAGTCAGAAGTAAATCTGAAGGGCTTTAACATTCGGCCTCCATTTTTTATTGTTGTATAGTCTATAGATAACGTATTTATTGTTTCAATTCTGTTGTAACCTGTTTGGAATGCTCAAAAGGAATTTAGCGTCGTGGAAAATTCGCTCTACATCTGAAGAGCTATTTTTAAATGCATACGAATGGAGTATGTGTCCATTGAAGTGTTCAATCGGGTCGTTTGATGCACGCCTCACTAGGTTGCTATGTTAAGATGAACATACATACATATACACTCGCGCCTGTAATCCCCGAAGGGGTAAGCATAGGTGTGTAAACAGTACACCCACTTTTCGCCGAATTTATTCCGGTCTGACTTTTCTAAAGTTACGTGTGTATTCTTTGTTAATTATTGCTTGCTTTAACGGTGAAGGAAAACATCGTGAGGAAACTTGCTTATCTGAGAATTCTCAAAAAAATAATTTCGAAGGTATGTGAAGTCTACCAACCCGCAATAGGCCAGCGTGGTGGACTAAGGCCTGTCCCCTTTTATTAGTAGAGGTGGCCCGTGCCCAGCAGTGGGACAATGTTTAATACAGGGCTAGTATTATTATAATAAATTCGGCGAAAAGTAGGTGTACTGGTTACATCTCTGCCCACCCTTTCGGAGATTACAGGCTTGAGTGTATATGAGAGTGAGTGTTATGTATGATATGCATGGGAATGTTGTCATAATATATCGTTTCAGTTCGATATTCAAAATGAAAAAACATTTAATTAGTATCACTAACAAAAACTTAGTTTCGATCAGACTGAACAGTTCTTATGATGTATATACTCATACATAACATTAGGTAACATAAAATATTGGCTAGATATCTTACATGCAAGTTTGTCTCCTTTATTCCGATTTGTAAAACTTTTGTGACAAGATTTGTGATTTATTCCATTAATTCTAATAAGTCTGACAGGCGCGTCGTTGTATGCCTGGACTTATTTTAGGGAATTGTTTTTTTCTCCTTGTTTTTCACTCGTCGGATTCCCTGAGCTGAATACGAACTGCCAGTTTACTAACTACATTTCCAAATATTTAAAAAACATGTCTTGTGTGCTTCTAGTTTTTAAAATGCAATTAAATATAAAATTTTATAGGTGAAATTAAAAATAATTTAGTCTGTATTTAGAATCTTATATTTAGATTTAATTAAATTTGCATATTCATACGAGTAAACAAATAAAAAATTTAAAATCTTGTTGAACGCAAAATTTTATATTTATTTTAGCCGCTCTTGGTTAGCAATCATATTTATTTTTGTAGCTTAAATAGCAAAATACGTGATAATATATTGAAATAGGTATTCTGTTATTATATCATATTGATATTTATCAATCATAGAAGTGTTATAACAATGAAAATATAAAGGAAAAATTTCAACAAAAACCTACTTTGAAACATTTTCTTCACAGCAAGATACGTAAATAAATAGCCATGAAACACTTACCGAAAGATATGAGCCCGCTGTTCAGCATTGTCAGCTTGATGCTGTTAGGAATGGACACCAAGCTAGTGGTACCCGATGTCCGCATATCCTTCTTCTTCGGCTTCTTCTCCAAGTCATATCTGTTGGTGGAACGCGAGCGGTGCTTCCGCTGACTTGTAGCCACGGACGTTCCACGCGGCCCCGTCCTCGATGACATCTCGATCGATTTACAACTTCCCACGATTATAAGCCAGGAAGCCTAGCACATCACTATTTTACGACTCCACAAACACTATCATAAAATGAAAATAGACTATGGATAAATGATCATATCAAAAACGATACATTGTCTTGTACAAAAATGTTATATAGTAGTCGCGGTATCATAAAGGTCCCGACATTGTCCCGTTTATATTCAATGTTTCTTTTGAGTCGCCACCTGGAACAAAAGAAAAGAGTTTTAATAAGGGAAGTAAGGGAACAAAGGACACTGGACACCATTTTCTTTTAAAAAACAAAGTGTGCGATGATGAAATAGACAAATATGCCTGAACGTTTGTTAAACGATGAAATAGAATAGAATATATTTGCTCGGATTGATTTATCTGTTTGTTGTTTAACGAAAACAAATTGCAAAAACACGTTTGTTTAAACATCTGTTCCACACGGATCCTGTTCAATTTTTTAGGGTAAATAATAAAATGGTTTATGTAAAGTACGATTGAAAGACTAATTCACCTTATTTATACGAATAAAAATTTATTGAAGCTATTTTATAGGATTAAAACTATCTTCGATAGGTTTCTTTTATGCTGGAACGGCAAAGTGACCATACCGCACCTGATTGTAATCGCAGTGTCATCCAATTAGAGTATCGGTTTAATATAGTTTTGTATTATTATAAAAAAATCAATCAGAAGTTTCCATTTTTACATCATCATCTATAAACATAGGGTAGGACGTTCTATAGCAAGGTCGAACGATGACCTGCGTAAAGCTGTGAGCGAGCATAGGATGCAAAAAGCCAAAGACCGAGATGACATTTCCCGATTGATTCATCATCACCTAAACCATAGTTGATACTCATACTGGACGGCACTGCGCTGACCAGCATGTGCAGTGTGGACTTTGTCATGCCAAGATAAATAAACCGATTGGACCCAAAAAGCTAAATTGTAATATTATAGTAGTTGATCATGTAATATGAATATAGACTCACATCATATACGCATGTTCAGTGCCAATATAAGTAAAAGTTTTTTAATTCATAAAAAGTACACCGACTTCAATAAAAAACAAATTATGCGTCACTATAAAATTTGAGGGATCCTGACTTGGTGCCAATGGGACCACCTGGGAAGTATACCCTTTTAAACAAAAAAAGAATTTCTCGAATCGGTCCAGGCGTCTTCGAGTAATCGGGTAACATACATAAAAAAAAAAGATTCCGACGAATTGTTAACCTCCTCCTTTTTTGAAGTCGGTTAAATAAATAATGTTATTAAGGTAACCTAAGGTAATAGACTTAGAGAACTATTGTTGGTGGTAGGATAGCGACCACCGTACACAGGGTGTAAAACCGGCCATAGTGGCGCACGCAAGTATGCGTTCCGGGATCAGCCAGTGTTTGTCAGAGGTTTAGTTGTGGTACGATATTTGGCCGTTTTGCGGTTTTCTGAGTACTCTCTCTGGTACTAGACCCTCGACCGCTTCCTCACCTTCTCGCCCATGGCGTAATATGAAGAAGCAAGCCGACATGATTCTGTTAAGTACCGGGGGATAGGTTATCTCTCGCCACTTGATACTCTAATTGGCACTGCGCTTACCATCAGGTGCAGTGTGGTCACTATGCCGTGCCTGGATAAAAAAAATAGACTGAGCATTAAGTTCACAAAATTGACCACTTTGTAGAAAGAGAAAAAGCTACTGTGCGGCCAATACGTATTTCTTTTTGCTCCTGCAAGTCTGATGTAGACCAATCAAAATTCTAGAAAAACACAACTGCTTGCCGCACATTCGCTTTATCTCTCTCACATATTTCTGTCCTGCCTCGGTGGCGCAGTTGTAATTGCGCATGCGTTACTTCTGCTGTGCCGAGGTCTCGGGTTCGATCCCCGGGTCGGGTAAAGTGATATTGGGTTTTTCTATCTAGAAATTCTTCAGTATTAGTCCGGAGTCGAATCTGTGCCCGGTATGGCGACAGGCTCGCCCCCTATCACATTATGGGACCGAAATTCGGCGAAAAGGGGGTGTACTAGTTACATCTCTGTCTACCCCTTCGGGGATTACAGGCGTGAGTGTATGTGCGTGTGTGTGTATATTTCTGTCCGTATTCACTTAATAGCTGGATAGAGAGCGCTCAGTCCATCTTCTATGTCTATGGAGGTAACCAACATAATACAATATAAAAACACGAAGGCACGTGTAGATCTACATTTGGGGACAAGGTCGGCTCGCTTGCCCTGTTCCTTAATAAGGTAACTGATAAGGTTCTACATAATTTTCTGTGGAAAAACATCCACAATTATTTACAGGAGCTCGCAATTACGGTCCCAATATTATAAAAAGTGTCTCTAATATTACTGTAGTAGCTCGGGGATGTTACACGTGATGAAAGTTAATATATAAAGGGACTTCTTTCTATCCCTTTTTTATCAAATGGGGCTCAAAGAAGTGAGGTCCAAAAGTCACACCCATAAACCTGATAATATATAATTATCATATGTCGTCAGTATCAGGACTCCATGGATTTTATACCTTTTCTTTAAAAACTTAATACCACGCGGCCGGCGCCGCGGGCAACAACCAGTGCAGTAATCTCCTCATACTTATACCATACTATAGCACCATCAGTTTATATAACGTTACACGTTACTCAACCATCTTTAACATGCTCACGTTTCAGTACTTATAGTAAATCAGAGACCCATCTAAAAGCACTGAAGATCAAACTCATTTATAGGTTATGTTTTCCGAATGTTACTTAGCTGAGTTGGCGAACGATTGACCTCCTTTAGAAGTTAGACTGGGTACCTGCGGTAGCGTCAACAACTTCAGAATAGCAAAGAAAGTTATGTTTTTGCTACCATTAGTATAGCTCCAATTCTGTTTACATAAGATAGATAGAAGATAGATTCCTATAGCGATGTTAAACCTTGATTATTGACAGTGTGATTTAATTACAATTAATTAGTAGCGGTAGTGATGGAAGTGGTACAGACTGTCGAGATTAAAGTCGCGGGTTCGAAACCAACCCAAATGCCATATAATTCTGACTATACGATATTTGTAATCATTGTTAATTATCGCTCCCTTAACATCGAAGGAAACTACATGTCTGATAATTCTAAATAAGAATTTCGAAGATGTGTGAAGTCTAACAACCCGGATTAGACTAACGTGGTAGACTAGCGCCAAACCCCTATCATCAGTAGACGAGCCCGATTATGGGATAGTATATATAGTACAGGGCTGGATATAGTTCAGATGTTCCCTGTGCTCCATCTCAAAGGTCTATTGGCCCTGTACAAGAGCTGACTCCTGTGAATGCTGAGGCTGCATGTGTACCCCGTGGTTTTCATAAAGAACAGAGAGAGACTATCCCGCCCACACACCCATTGTAACTCCTATGTCCAGGATCGACAATGGCACGCATTTTTCGACACCGAGTAATCAAACCCGAATGCGAGTCTCTGGGAATGTTTGACTGTCTTTTATCCTGCAATTAAATTAATCAAATAGATTTCTATTTGAGGGAGTTGGAAAAATGAATTGTCCACTTCCCTCCATAGCAAAGCGGGAGACAAATAATGGACCAAAGAGGTATTCAGGAGAGGAGGAATACCGCGGGATTTAGTGGGTAGGACGGTCTATGCTAAGTGATTCCGACATACTTCCTTCGAAGATTCGTAAATTCCCCAAAAAAGGGCTGGATATTGTTATTAATATTAGTACTTGGGTGTGTATTTCTTCCAATTTATGCAAACTATACTGCTAATTTTGAAAATGTAGTCGTTGTTTAAGGAGAGGCGAAGTTTAATTAAAATCATAGCAAGCATAAGGCAGACCTATTATTAAAATTCTCGAATCTTCCCACTCCGACTTTATTTCATCTTTCTATCGATGACACAAAACACTAAAATGCAAAATAAACATGTGTTTTCCAACAAAACTACAATGTGCACATTATTTTTCAACAACGTGCGTGACTCAGCACAATTTACTATCGTTTATTGGTATAATAAATTATACGCCGTGAAGATAAATAATACGAGAGAATAATATTATAAGAGTACCAAATAGCAGCAGCGAAGGCGTAGTTGGTTGCGGTACGGACTGTCAAGACGTAAGTCGTATGTTCGAAACCAGCACACATGGTATACACCTCTGACTTTTCTAAAGTTCGTGTATATTCATTATTGACTATCGCTTGTTTTAACGGTGAAGGAAAACATTGTGAGGAAACCTGCATACCTCAGATATCTCATACGAATTTCAAAGGTGTGTGAAGTCTACCAACCCGCATTAGGCCAGCGTGGTGGACTAACCCCTCTCAGTAGTAGAAGAGGCGCGTGCCCAGCAGTGAGACAATGTTTAATACAGGGCTAGTATTATTATTATATTTATAGTACCAAATAATTTGGATAACACCGCAAAATTCTCTGTTGGCATTATTAAAAATAAAATCTTCCAACAAAATATTATTGCAACCAAGTATCAATTAGTCATTCCAAAATATATTTGTTTTGATCCAATAAGATATTTTACTGATTCATACACCCCTAAATAGATTGATTCATTTTCACATTTATTGAAATCATTTGAAACTGTGTTGATTTCTTTCCTGAAATATCAATCAATAAATCTATCAATTACTAATCAATCACTACAAAACACATAACGAACCGGATCTTGAGAGTGATTGGATCGAACAAATATATTCACGGATGCTATTAAAGTATTTATACGTCAATGTTGTTACTAAACAGAAATCCTGAACATATGGTCTACGTTTTATTGCATTCCAGATAGATATTTCTCATTGCTTTAAATAGAAGGCGCATTGTTTGTATGCGTTTGTTGACAAAGGAATAATGGCTTAACGAATGTTCTCTGAAAATGTTTAAAAATAGATTTTCTTTCAACGCATAAGCTAAATGGTTGCTTATTTATTTCAATGTGTGAACGCCTAGGAATTTAGACCCAGGTTTCTTACACGAGTTTTTTATTGGAATAAACTATTTTTCCACATTTCTTAAGTCTGTAAAATGTGGGCGCAATCGTAGAAACCGCCAGTTCAGTCTGTGGAGTTATAGGTTATTTTGAATTTTTTCATAGTACATAGGGGGCGAGCCTAACGCCATACCGGGCACAAATCCAGTCTCAGGGCTGATACTGAGTATGTCTAAATAGAAAAACCCAATATCACTTTACCCGACCCAGAGATCGAACCCGAAACCCCAGCACAGCAGTCGTAACGCATGCGCAATTACAAGTGCGCCATCGAGGCAGAACTTATCATTAAGCCGAAATATTGTTATTCAAATTTATTTTAAAAATTAAATTTCAAACTAAAACCAGTACGCCATGGAAAGTATCAATCGATCCTTCAACGTAGTCTTACTTTCAACAATTCCAGAAATAAAGAAACAAATGAATGATATGAATCATTGTTTATTGCCAAAAAAGAACTGAGCGTGACGCGGAGTGAGTTGTTCGGCCGGGAATGCCAGCCGAGTGAGCCATCGTGTCACAGGTTTATTAGAATCACTGGGTTCTTGGATCTGTATTTATGAATGAGACAGGCACGAAGCCAGATCACTATGTATGCGGCATATTATCATAATTCATTGAATAACTTCGAAATGGAGCGTGGAAAGTCGTATAACAGATTGAATGAAATATGACAAATCGTATGGACTTGTATAAATATGGATTAGTGAGTGCCCATTCCTATGGCATTACTCCTGTAAGTTACGATACAGTATTTTTAAGATATATTTAGATAGGATATAATATAAGAAGTTATAGCCTAGATAGAATTGGTACGGACTGTTGAGAAGAAATCGTAGGTTTGAAACCAGTCAAATAGAATGTTTCTAATGACTTTTCTAAAGTTACGTAAAACGTATTGTACGTACGTATTGTAAATGTGGGTTTAATGCAATGATACACCCCTTAATTTGTTTTGTTTTATATTATCATCGAGATTTACGTTTTAGCGGTGATATGTATGCATTAATCCATATATTGATACAATATGTTTATAAATTTATTATAATGAGAAAAAAAATACAATTGATGACGAAAAAAATAAGCCCGGAGTTTCTTTCTGCCTTTCTTCTTCGGGTCGTCATCGCTTAGATAGTAAGTGAAAGGCTGGTAGGTTAGCTAGAATAGGGTTTACTTTCCTTCCAAATGCGTCCAGTTTCGTTTCAACTTCTCCCCTCCCATTCCTGTCCTTCTCCTGATCATCATCTCCCGTCACTTCCTTTACCGAAGATCATAATTCCTTTCATTTTCCGGTCATCCTCTTTTCTCCTTTTCCAGTCCTATCCTCGTCGTTGTATCCCTGCCTACCAGCCCTTGATGGTAGATTCCAAGTTCCTACGCCACTAACCATAATTACTCATTCCGTATGAAGAATTTCCATTTGTATTTTGACCTGTCATAAGTGCCTTTTATATGCCTACATGATGAATAAAGATTTTTATTTTTTTTTATACGTGTGTACAGTGTTAATTATTGTTGAAAAACTTGCATACCTCAGAATATCGCGAGAAAACCATGAATTAACTGTATCATCATTTAGTTCAAAGGCCGGCAACGCATTTGCAAGCACGCTGGTGTTGCAGATGTTCATGGGCGGCGGTGATCACCTACCATCAGGTGAGCCTCCTGCCTGTTTGCCTCCTTTTTCCATAAAAAAAAGTCTAACTTGTATTAGGCCAGTTGTGGCGGACTAAAGTCTAACACTTCTCATTAGTAGAGGAAACCCTTGCCCAGCAGCTGAACAGTATTTAATTCGGGGCTGGTTTCGAATCTTCGATTTCTGTCTCGGCAGTCCGTACCACTAACTAGGCTATCGTTGCTTTTATAAACAAAGTCCCAATAAATAAAGAGAAAAAGGTCGCTTATGAAGTGATTTGGTCCGGCACATATTGAACCATTTATTTCGTATATCGGAGTCGCGACGTTCCGTACGCATAATCTAAAGCTATAATATGTTTGATCGGGATTTTGAAGAAGTGAAGACCTTTTTTATGTAATTCAACATGTAAGTATACACATAGATCGAATTGTTTGTAGAATAAGATTGAATAGTACCTATGTCATTTTCATAAAAAATAAGATATTAAATTATACAATATTTTTTAATTGAAGGTAAGTTAACGAAAATTGAGGCACCTTATGATAAGGGATCACCAGGTAAAGCATCAGTAATTGAGCAAGTACTAGGAGGAGAAAAGAGTATATATAGAAGAAAAAGAAAAGATTAAGGGAAGAGTTACCTGGATGGAGTAAGTAGAGTATATCATAAGTGAAATTTGCGCGTTCTTTTTCTTCTTCTTGCTTTAATAGCCTCTGCGGAGGAGCAACTCCACAATTTTGCCAATGCCACGTAATAAAAAAATTAAATAAGTAAATAAAATTTATGTGATGATGATGATCGACTGGTAATCTCAGCCCAAATCAGTCAATTTGCGCGTTTCTTTGTCTGTTAACACCAAAGTTTTAGACGTTTAGTGTTAGACTTGAGTGTTGATGATATAGTCATCTATCAAAGCCAGAGAGAGGTCTTGACCCAGTGAGGCTACCGTCGAATAATATAATAATATGCCACTGTATACTCTTTCGTCATTGTATGCCACAGATTATATTATAGCGCACCTTAGAGTATTTAACACTGCCTACTCTAAGTAGCGCACAAATATATCAATAGTACAAAAAGGTTGATGCTACGGTTTTGACGCTGTGTCACTAACTTTCAGTAATATTATAATGCTCTTTGTCACTAACGTTCGCGTCTGACATAGAGACTAGTAGAAAATTTTATCCGTAGATTTTAAATTCTATTAAAAACACACCGACTTCAATAAAGAACAAATAATGCGTCACTATAAAATTTGGGGGTTGCCCTTAATTTTTCTGAGATCCCATAATCAGATCCTGACTTAGTGCCAATGGGACCACCTGGGAAGTATACCCTTTTAAACAAAAAAAGAATTTCTAAAAAAAACTTTTACTTATAAAAAAACAAAGTGTGCGATGATGAAATAGACAAATATGCCTGAACGTTTGTTAAACGATGAAATAGAATAGAATATATTTGCTCGGATTGATTTATCTGTTTGTTGTTTAACGAAAACAAATTGCAAAAACACATTTGTTTAAACATCTGTTCCACACGGATCCTGTTCAATCTTTTAGGGTAAATAATAAAATGGTTTATGTAAAGTACGATTGAAGAGTAATTCACCTTATTTATACCTATGAAAATTTGTTGAAGCCATTGTATAGGTATAAAAATATCGTCGATAGGTTTTTTTTTCCTGGAACGGCAAAGTGACCATACCGCACCTGATTGTAAGCGCAGTGTCATCCAATTAGAGTATCGGTTTAATATAGTTTTGTATTATTATAAAAAAATCAAACAGAAGTTTCCATTTTTACATCGTCATTTATAAACATAGAGTAGGACGTTCTATAGCAAGGTCGAACGATGACCTGCGTAAAGCTGTGAGCGAGCATAGGATGCAAAAAGCCAAAGACCGAGATTACATTTCCCGATTGAATCATCATCACCTAAGCCTGTACTCATACTGGACGGCACTGCGCTGACCAGCATGTGCAGTGTGGACTTTGTCATGCCAAGATAAATAAACCGACTGGACCCAAAAAGGTAAACTGTAATAATATAGTAGTTGATCATGAAATATGAATATAGACTTTAATCATATACGCATGTTCAGTGCCAATAAAAATATAATGTTATTAAGGTAACCATAGACCTAGAGAACTATTGTTGGTGGTAGGATAGCGACCACCGTACACAGGGTGTAAAACCCGCCATAGTGGCGCACGCAAGTGTGTCGCGTTACGGGATCAGCCAGTGTTTGTCAGGGGTTTAGTTGTGGTACGATATTTGGCCGTTTTGCGGTTTTCTGAGTACTCTCTCTGGTACTAGACCCTCGACCGCTTCCTCACCTTCTCATCCTCGTAATCTCCTCGTAATATAAAGAAGCAAGCCGACATGATTATGTTAAGTACCGGAGGATAGGTTATCTCTCGCCACTCGATACTCTAATTGGACGGCACTGCGCTTACCATCAGGTGCAGTGTGGTCACTATGCCGTGCCAGGATAAAAAAAATAGACTGAGCATTAAGCTCACAAAGTTGACCACTTTGTAGAAAGAGAAAAAGCGAATGTGCGGCCAATACGTATTTCTTTTCGCTCCTGCAAGTCTGATGTAGACCAATCAAAATTCTAGAAAAACTCAACTGCTTGCCGCACATTCGCTTTATCTCTCTCACATATTTCTGTCCTGCCTCGGTGGCGCAGTTATAATTGCGCATGCGTTACTTCTGCTGTGCCGAGGTCTCGGGTTCGATCCCCGGGTCGGGTAAAGTGATATTGGGTGTTTCTATCTAGAAATTCTTCAGTATTAGTCCGGAGTCTGGAATCTGTGTCCGGTATGGCGACAGGCTCGCCCCCTATCACATTATGGGACCGAAATTCGGCGAAAAGGGGGTGTACTAGTTACATCTCTGTCTACCCCTTCGGGGATTACAGGCGTGAGTGTATGTGCGTGTGTGTGTATATTTCTGTCCGTATTCACTTAATAGCTGGATAGAGAGTGCTCAGTCCATCTTCTATGTCTATGGAGGTAACCAACGTAATACAATAAAAAAACACGAAGGCACGTGTAGATCTACATTTGGGGACCAGGTCGGCTTGCCCTGTTCCTTAATAAGGTAACTGATAAGGTTCTACATAATCTTCTGTGGAAAAACATCCACAATTATTTACAGGAGCTCGCAATTACGGTCCCAATATTATAAAAAGTGTCTCTAATGTTACTGTAGTAGCTCGGGGATTTTACACGTGATGATAGTTAATATCTAAAGGGACTTGTTTTTTATCCTTTTTTATCAAATGGGGCTCAAAGTAGTGAGGTCTAAAAGTCACACGCATAAACCTGATTATATATTATTATCCTATATCGTCAGTATCAGGAACGAGGAGTAGGAGGAGGGAGGAAGTTAAGATGACTGACTCCATGGATTTTATACCTTTTCTTTAAAAAAATAATACCACGCGGCCGGCGCCGCGGGCAACAACCAGTGCAGTAATCTCCTCATACTTATACCATACTATAGCACCATTAGTTTATATAACTTGTAACGTTACTCAACCATCTTTAACATGCTCACGTTTCAGTACTTATAGTAAATCAGAGACCCATCTAAAAGCACTGAAGATCAAACGCATTTATAGGTTATGTTTTCCGAATGTTACTTAGCTGAGTTGGTGAACGTTTGACCTCCTTTAGAAGTTAGACTGGATTACCTGCCGTAGCGTCAACAACGTCAACAACAAAGAAAGTTATGTTTTTGCTACCATTAGTATAGCTCCAATTCTGTTTACATAAGATAGATAGAAGGTAGATTCCTATAGCGATGTTAAACCTTGATTATTGACGGTGTGATTTAATTACAATTAATTAGTAGCGATAGTGTTGGAAGTGGTACAGACTGTCGAGATTAAAGTCGCGGGTTCGAAACCAACCCAAATGGCATATAATTCTGACTATACGATATTTGTAATCATTGTTAATTATCGCTCGCTTAACATCGAAGGAAACTACATGTCTGATAATTCTAAATAAGAATTTCGAAGATGTGTGAAGTCTAACAACCCGGATTAGACTAACGTGGTAGACTAAGGCCAAACCCCTATCATCAGTAGACGAGCCCGATTATAGGATAGTATATATAGTACAGGGCTGGATATAGTTCAGATGGTTCCCTGTGCTCCATCTCAAAGGTCTATTGGCCCTGTACAAGAGCTGACTCCTATGAATGCTGAGGCTGCATGCGTACCCGTGGTTTTCATAAAGAACAGAGAGAGACTATCCCGCCCACACACCCTCCTCCTCCTCTTTAGATTGTAACTCCTATTTCCAGGATCGACAATTGCTCGCATTTTTTTGACACCGAGTAATGAAACTCTGCGAGTCTCTGGGAGTTTTTAACTGTCTTTTATCCTGCAACGAAATTAATCAAATAGAAATACGAGGGAGGAGTTGGAAATATGAATTTATTTTTATTTATTTTATTTTTATTTTATTTTATTTTGGACAACAAACAGTCACATACATCAACAAAATAAGTTTGATTACATGTTTACAACTTACAGACTTTGAGTGCCAACACTTTAATTTAGAAACTAATTACAAATAAAAGGATCACGCTTTGAATGACGCAAACATGTCATTAGTCTTTAGTATTTAAAGTAGGTAACAAATTACAAAAATGATTACATAGGTAGTTTTCAAGTGTTAAGAACAAGATTCTTATAATTCACTGAAGAAGAACTCTCTTAATTTTTGTTTAAATTGTGATAATGAATTATTAAACATATCAATATGAGATATTTTTTTATTATAAACAGTCAAACAACGACAGAAAAGTGTATTGGATGTATAGTTGGATGAATTGTCCACTTCCCTCCATAGCAAAGCGGGAGACAAATAATGGACCAAAGAGAGATTCAGGAGAGGAGGAATACCGCGGGATTTAGTGGGTAGGACGGTCTATGCTAAGTGATTCCGACATATTTCCTTCAAAGATTCGTAAATTCCCCAAAAAAAAGGGCTGGATATTGTTATTAATATTAGTACTTGGGTGTGTATTTCTTCCAATTTATGCAAACTATACTGCTAATTTTGAAAATGTAGTCTTTGTTTTAGGAGAGGCGAAGTTTAATTAAAATCATAGCAAGCATAAGGCAGACCTGTAATTAAAATTCTCGAATCTTCCCACTCCGACTTTATTTCATCTTTTTATCGATGACACAAAACACTAAAATGCAAAATAAACGTGTGTTTTCCAACTAAAATACAATGCGCGCATTGTTTTTCGAGCGTATTTCAACAACGTGCGTGACTCAGCACAATTTACTATTGTTTATTGGTATAATAAATTATATGCCGTGAAGATAAATAATATAAGAGAATAATATTATAAGAGTACCAAATAGCAGCAGCGAAGGCGTAGTTGGTTGCGGTACGGACTGTCAAGACGTAAGTCGTATGTTCGAAACCAGCACACATGGTATACACCTCTGACTTTTCTAAAGTTCGTGTATATTCATTATTAACTATCGCTTGTTTTAACGGTGAAGGAAAACATTGTGAGGAAACCTGCATACCTCAGATATCTCATACGAATTTCAAAGGTGTGTGAAGTCTACCAACCCGCATTAGGCCAGCGTGGTGGACTAACCCCTCTCAGTAGTAGAAGAGGCGCGTGCCCAGCAGTGAGACAATGTTTAATACAGGGCTAGTATTATTATTATATTTATAGTACCAAATAATTTGGATAACACCGCAAAATTCTCTGTTGGCATTATTAAAAATAAAATCTTCCAACAAAATATTATTGAAACCAAGTATCAATTAGTCATTCCAAAATATATTTGTTTTGATCCAATAAGATATTTTACTGATTCATACACCCCTAAATAGATTGATTCATTTTCACATTTATTGAAATCATTTGAAACTGTGTTGATTTCTCTCCTGAAATATCAATCAATAAATCTATCAATTACTAATCAATCACTACAAAACACATAACGAACCGGATCTTGAGAGTGATTGGATCGAACAAATCTATTCACGGATGCTATTAAAGTATTTATACGTCAATGTTGTTACTAAACAGAAATCCTGAACATATGGTCTACGTTTTATTGCATTCCAGATAGATATTTCTCATTGCTTTAAATAGAAGGCGCATTGTTTGTATGCGTTTGTTGACAAAGGAATAATGGCTTAACGAATGTTCTCTGAAAATGTTTAAAAATAGATTTTCTTTCAACGCATAAGCTAAATGGTTGCTTATTTATTTTAATGTGTGAACTCCTAGGAATTTAGACCCAGGTTTCTTACACGAGTTTTTTATTGGAATAAACTATTTTTCCACATTTCTTAAGTCTGTAAAATGTGGGCGCAATCGTAGAAACCGCCAGTTTAGTCCGTGGAGTTATAGGTTATTTTGAATTTTTTCATAGTACATAGGGGGCGAGCCTAACGCCATACCGGGCACAAATCCAGTCTCAGGGCCGATACTGAGTATGTCTAAATAGAAAAACCCAATATCACTTTACCCGAGCCAGAGATCGAACCCGAAACCCCAGCATAGAAGTCGTAACGCATGCGCAATTAGAAGTGCGCCATCGAGGCAGAACTTATACTTAAGCCGAAATATTATTATTCAAATTTATTTAAAAATTAAATTTCAAACTAAAACCAGTACGCCATGGAAAGTATCAATCGATCCTTCAACGTAGTCTTACTTTCAACAATTCCAGAAATAAAGAAACAAATGAATGATATGAATCATTGTTTATTGCCAAAAAAGAACTGAGCGTGACGCGGAATGAGTTGTTCGGCCGGGAATGCCAGCCGAGTGAGCCATCGTGTCACAGGTTTATTAGAATCACTGGGTTCTTGGATCTGTATTTATGAATGAGACAGGCACGAAGCCAGATCACTATGTATGCGGCATATTATCATAATTCATTGAATAACTTCGAAATGGAGCGTAGAAAGTCGTATAACAGATTGAATGAAATATGACAAATCGTATTACGTATGGAGTATGGACTTGTATAAATATGGATTAGTGAGTGCCCATTCCTATGGCATTACTCCTGTAAGTTACGATACAGTATTTTTAAGATATATTTAGATAGGATATAATATAAGAAGTTATAGCCTAGATAGAATTGGTACGAACTATTGAGACGAAATCGTAGGTTTGAAACCAGTTCAAATATAATGTTTCTAATGACTTTTCTAAAGTTACGTGTGTACATTGTTAATTATTGTTTGCTTTAAGGGTGAAGATAATATCGTGAGAAAACCATGAATAATTAACTGTATCATCATTCAGTTCAAAAGCCGGCAACGCATTTGCAAGCACGCTGGTGTTGCACATGTTTATGGGCGGCGGTGATCACCTACCATCAGGTGAGCCTCCTGCCTGTTTGCCTCCTTTTTCCATAAAAAAAGTCTAACTTGTATTAGGCCAGGCGTGGCGGACTAAAGTCTAACACTTCTCATTAGTAGAGGAAACCCTTGCCCAGCAGCTGAACAGTATTTAATTCGGGGCTGGTTTCGAATCTTCGATTTCTGTCTCGGCAGTCCGTACCACTACCAACTAGGCTATCGTTGCTTTTATAAACAAAGTCCCAATAAATAAAGAGAAAAAGGTCGCTTATGAAGTGATTTGGTCCGGCACATATTGAACCATTTATTTCGTATATCGGAGTCGCGACGTTCCGTACGCATAATCTAAAGCTATAATATGTTTGATCGGGATTTTGAAGAAGTGAAGACCTTTTTTATGTAATTCAACATGTAAGTATACACATAGATCGAATTGTTTGTAGAATAAGATTGAATAGTACCTATGTCATTTTCATAAAAAATAAGATATTAAATTATACAATATTTTTTAATTGAAGGTAAGTTAACGAAAATTGAGGCACCTTATGATAAGGGATCACCAGGTAAAGCATCAGTAATTGAGCAAGTACTAGGAGGAGAAAAGAGTATATATAGAAGAAAAAGAAAAGATTAAGGGAAGAGTTACCTGGATGGAGTAAGTAGAGTATATCATAAGTGAAATTTGCGCGTTCTTTTTCTTCTTCTTGCTTTAATAGCCTCTGCGGAGGAGCAACTCCACAATTTTGCCAATGCCACGTAATAAAAAAATTAAATAAGTAAATAAAATTTATGTGATGATGATGATCGACTGGTAATCTCAGCCCAAATCAGTCAATTTGCGCGTTTCTTTGTCTGTTAACACCAAAGTTTTAGACGTTTAGTGTTAGACTTGAGTGTTGATGATATAGTCATCTATCAAAGCCAGAGAGAGGTCTTGACCCAGTGAGGCTACCGTCGAATAATATAATAATATGCCACTGTATACTCTTTCGTCATTGTATGCCACAGATTATATTATAGCGCACCTTAGAGTATTTAACACTGCCTACTCTAAGTAGCGCACAAATATATCAATAGTACAAAAAGGTTGATGCTACGGTTTTGACGCTGTGTCACTAACTTTCAGTAATATTATAATGCTCTTTGTCACTAACGTTCGCGTCTGACATAGAGACTAGTAGAAAATTTTATCCGTAGATTTTAAATTCTATTAAAAACACACCGACTTCAATAAAGAACAAATAATGCGTCACTATAAAATTTGGGGGTTGCCCTTAATTTTTCTGAGATCCCATAATCAGATCCTGACTTAGTGCCAATGGGACCACCTGGGAAGTATACCCTTTTAAACAAAAAAAGAATTTCTAAAAAAAACTTTTACTTATAAAAAAACAAAGTGTGCGATGATGAAATAGACAAATATGCCTGAACGTTTGTTAAACGATGAAATAGAATAGAATATATTTGCTCGGATTGATTTATCTGTTTGTTGTTTAACGAAAACAAATTGCAAAAACACATTTGTTTAAACATCTGTTCCACACGGATCCTGTTCAATCTTTTAGGGTAAATAATAAAATGGTTTATGTAAAGTACGATTGAAGAGTAATTCACCTTATTTATACCTATGAAAATTTGTTGAAGCCATTGTATAGGTATAAAAATATCGTCGATAGGTTTTTTTTTCCTGGAACGGCAAAGTGACCATACCGCACCTGATTGTAAGCGCAGTGTCATCCAATTAGAGTATCGGTTTAATATAGTTTTGTATTATTATAAAAAAATCAAACAGAAGTTTCCATTTTTACATCGTCATTTATAAACATAGAGTAGGACGTTCTATAGCAAGGTCGAACGATGACCTGCGTAAAGCTGTGAGCGAGCATAGGATGCAAAAAGCCAAAGACCGAGATTACATTTCCCGATTGAATCATCATCACCTAAGCCTGTACTCATACTGGACGGCACTGCGCTGACCAGCATGTGCAGTGTGGACTTTGTCATGCCAAGATAAATAAACCGACTGGACCCAAAAAGGTAAACTGTAATAATATAGTAGTTGATCATGAAATATGAATATAGACTTTAATCATATACGCATGTTCAGTGCCAATAAAAATATAATGTTATTAAGGTAACCATAGACCTAGAGAACTATTGTTGGTGGTAGGATAGCGACCACCGTACACAGGGTGTAAAACCCGCCATAGTGGCGCACGCAAGTGTGTCGCGTTACGGGATCAGCCAGTGTTTGTCAGGGGTTTAGTTGTGGTACGATATTTGGCCGTTTTGCGGTTTTCTGAGTACTCTCTCTGGTACTAGACCCTCGACCGCTTCCTCACCTTCTCATCCTCGTAATCTCCTCGTAATATAAAGAAGCAAGCCGACATGATTATGTTAAGTACCGGAGGATAGGTTATCTCTCGCCACTCGATACTCTAATTGGACGGCACTGCGCTTACCATCAGGTGCAGTGTGGTCACTATGCCGTGCCAGGATAAAAAAAATAGACTGAGCATTAAGCTCACAAAGTTGACCACTTTGTAGAAAGAGAAAAAGCGAATGTGCGGCCAATACGTATTTCTTTTCGCTCCTGCAAGTCTGATGTAGACCAATCAAAATTCTAGAAAAACTCAACTGCTTGCCGCACATTCGCTTTATCTCTCTCACATATTTCTGTCCTGCCTCGGTGGCGCAGTTATAATTGCGCATGCGTTACTTCTGCTGTGCCGAGGTCTCGGGTTCGATCCCCGGGTCGGGTAAAGTGATATTGGGTGTTTCTATCTAGAAATTCTTCAGTATTAGTCCGGAGTCTGGAATCTGTGTCCGGTATGGCGACAGGCTCGCCCCCTATCACATTATGGGACCGAAATTCGGCGAAAAGGGGGTGTACTAGTTACATCTCTGTCTACCCCTTCGGGGATTACAGGCGTGAGTGTATGTGCGTGTGTGTGTATATTTCTGTCCGTATTCACTTAATAGCTGGATAGAGAGTGCTCAGTCCATCTTCTATGTCTATGGAGGTAACCAACGTAATACAATAAAAAAACACGAAGGCACGTGTAGATCTACATTTGGGGACCAGGTCGGCTTGCCCTGTTCCTTAATAAGGTAACTGATAAGGTTCTACATAATCTTCTGTGGAAAAACATCCACAATTATTTACAGGAGCTCGCAATTACGGTCCCAATATTATAAAAAGTGTCTCTAATGTTACTGTAGTAGCTCGGGGATTTTACACGTGATGATAGTTAATATCTAAAGGGACTTGTTTTTTATCCTTTTTTATCAAATGGGGCTCAAAGTAGTGAGGTCTAAAAGTCACACGCATAAACCTGATTATATATTATTATCCTATATCGTCAGTATCAGGAACGAGGAGTAGGAGGAGGGAGGAAGTTAAGATGACTGACTCCATGGATTTTATACCTTTTCTTTAAAAAAATAATACCACGCGGCCGGCGCCGCGGGCAACAACCAGTGCAGTAATCTCCTCATACTTATACCATACTATAGCACCATCAGTTTATATAACTTGTAACGTTACTCAACCATCTTTAACATGCTCACGTTTCAGTACTTATAGTAAATCAGAGACCCATCTAAAAGCACTGAAGATCAAACGCATTTATAGGTTATGTTTTCCGAATGTTACTTAGCTGAGTTGGTGAACGTTTGACCTCCTTTAGAAGTTAGACTGGATTACCTGCCGTAGCGTCAACAACGTCAACAACAAAGAAAGTTATGTTTTTGCTACCATTAGTATAGCTCCAATTCTGTTTACATAAGATAGATAGAAGGTAGATTCCTATAGCGATGTTAAACCTTGATTATTGACGGTGTGATTTAATTACAATTAATTAGTAGCGATAGTGTTGGAAGTGGTACAGACTGTCGAGATTAAAGTCGCGGGTTCGAAACCAACCCAAATGGCATATAATTCTGACTATACGATATTTGTAATCATTGTTAATTATCGCTCGCTTAACATCGAAGGAAACTACATGTCTGATAATTCTAAATAAGAATTTCGAAGATGTGTGAAGTCTAACAACCCGGATTAGACTAACGTGGTAGACTAAGGCCAAACCCCTATCATCAGTAGACGAGCCCGATTATAGGATAGTATATATAGTACAGGGCTGGATATAGTTCAGATGGTTCCCTGTGCTCCATCTCAAAGGTCTATTGGCCCTGTACAAGAGCTGACTCCTATGAATGCTGAGGCTGCATGCGTACCCGTGGTTTTCATAAAGAACAGAGAGAGACTATCCCGCCCACACACCCTCCTCCTCCTCTTTAGATTGTAACTCCTATTTCCAGGATCGACAATTGCTCGCATTTTTTTGACACCGAGTAATGAAACTCTGCGAGTCTCTGGGAGTTTTTAACTGTCTTTTATCCTGCAACGAAATTAATCAAATAGAAATACGAGGGAGGAGTTGGAAATATGAATTGTCCACTTCCCTCCATAGCAAAGCGGGAGACAAATAATGGACCAAAGAGAGATTCAGGAGAGGAGGAATACCGCGGGATTTAGTGGGTAGGACGGTCTATGCTAAGTGATTCCGACATATTTCCTTCAAAGATTCGTAAATTCCCCAAAAAAAAGGGCTGGATATTGTTATTAATATTAGTACTTGGGTGTGTATTTCTTCCAATTTATGCAAACTATACTGCTAATTTTGAAAATGTAGTCTTTGTTTTAGGAGAGGCGAAGTTTAATTAAAATCATAGCAAGCATAAGGCAGACCTGTAATTAAAATTCTCGAATCTTCCCACTCCGACTATATTTCATCTTTTTATCGATGACACAAAACACTAAAATGCAAAATAAACATGTGTTTTCCAACTAAAATACAATGCGCGCATTGTTTTTCGAGCGTATTTCAACAACGTGCGTGACTCAGCACAATTTACTATTGTTTATTGGTATAATAAATTATATGCCGTGAAGATAAATAATATAAGAGTATAATATTATAATAGTACCAAGTAGAAGCAGCGATGGCCTAGTTGGTTGCGGTACGGACTGTCAAGATGAAGTCGTATGTTCGAAACCAGCCCACATGGTATACACATCTGACTTTTCTAAAGTTCGTTTATATTCATTATTAACTATCGCTTGTTTTAACGGTGAAGGAAAACATTGTGAGGAAACCTGCATACCTCAGATATCTCATACGAATTTCAAAGGTGTGTGAAGTCTATCAACCCGCATTAGGCCAACGTGGTGGACTAAGGCCTAACCCCTCTCAGTAGTAGAAGAGGCGCGTGCCCAGCAGTGAGACAATGTTTAATACAGGGCTAGTATTATTATTATATGTATAGTACCAAATAATTTGGATAACACCGTAAAATTCTCTGTTGGCATTATTAAAAATAAAATCTTCCAACAGAATATTATTGAAACCAAGTATCAATTAGTCATTCCAAAATATATTTGTTTTGATCCAATAAGATATTTTACTGATTCATACACCCCTAAATAGATTGATTCATTTTCACATTTATTGAAATCATTTGAAACTGTGTTGATTTCTCTCCTGAAATATCAATCAATAAATCTATCAATTACTAATCAATCACTACAAAACACATAACGAACCGGATCTTGAGAGTGATTGGATCGAACAAATCTATTCACGGATGCTATTAAAGTATTTATACGTCAATGTTGTTACTAAACAGAAATCCTGAACATATGGTCTACGTTTTATTGCATTCCAGATAGATATTTCTCATTGCTTTAAATAGAAGGCGCATTGTTTGTATGCGTTTGTTGACAAAGGAATAATGGCTTAACGAATGTTCTCTGAAAATGTTTAAAAATAGATTTTCTTTCAACGCATAAGCTAAATGGTTGCTCATTTATTTTAATGTGTGAACTCCTAGGAATTTAGACCCAGGTTTCTTACACGAGTTTTTTATTGGAATAAACTATTTTTCCACATTTCTTAAGTCTGTAAAATGTGGGCGCAATCGTAGAAACCGCCAGTTCAGTCTATGGAGTTATAGGTTATTTCGAATTTTTTCATAGTACATAGGGGGCGAGCCTAACGCCATACCGGGCACAAATCCAGTCTCAGTAATAAAACGCTTTCCCCGCGACAACAAAAAAAAAAAAAAAGGGCTGATACTGAGTATGTCTAAATAGAAAAACCCAATATCACTTTACCCGACCCAGAGATCGAACCCGAAACCCCAGCACAGCAGTCGTAACGCATGCGCAATTACAAGTGCGCCATCGAGGCAGAACTTATCATTAAGCCGAAATATTGTTATTCAAATTTATTTTAAAAATTAAATTTCAAACTAAAACCAGTACGCCATGGAAAGTATCAATCGATCCTTCAACGTAGTCTTACTTTCAACAATTCCAGAAATAAAGAAAAATGAATGATATGAATCATTGTTTATTGCCAAAAAAGAACTGAGCGTGACGCGGAGTGAGTTGTTCGGCCGGGAATGCCAGCCGAGTGAGCCATCGTGTCACAGGTTTATTAGAATCACTGGGTTCTTGGATCTGTATTTATGAATGAGACAGGCACGAAGCCAGATCACTATGTATGCGGCATATTATCATAATTCATTGAATAACTTCGAAATGGAGCGTAGAAAGTCGTATAACAGATTGAATGAAATATGACAAATCGTATTACGTATGGACTTGTATAAATATGGATTAGTGAGTGCCCATTCCTATGGCATTACTCCTGTAAGTTACGATACAGTATTTTTAAGATATATTTAGATAGGATATAATATAAGAAGTATAGATAGAATTGGTACGGACTGTTGAGACGAAATCGTAGGTTTGAAACCAGTTCAAATAGAATGTTTCTAATGACTTTTCTAAAGTTACGTGTGTACATTGTTAATTATTGTTTGCTTTAAGGGTGAAGATAATATCGTGAGAAAACCATGAATAATTAACTGTATCATCATTCAGTTCAAAGGCCGGCAACGCATTTGCAAGCACGCTGGTGTTGCAGATGTTCATGGGCGGCGGTGATCACTTTCCATCAAGTGAGCCTCCTGCCCGTTTGCCTCCTTTTTCCATAAAAAAAGTCTAACTTGTATTAGGCCAGTTGTGGCGGACTAAAGTCTAACACTTCTCATTAGTAGAGGAAACCCTTGCCCAGCAGCTGAACAGTATTTAATTCGGGGCTGGTTTCGAATCTTCGATTTCTGTCTCGGCAGTCCGTACCACTAACTAGGCTATCGTTGCTTTTATAAACAAAGTCCCAATAAATAAAGAGAAAAAGGTCGCTTATGAAGTGATTTGGTCCGGCACATATTGAACCATTTATTTCGTATATCGGAGTCGCGACGTTCCGTACGCATAATCTAAAGCTATAATATGTTTGATCGGGACTTTGAAGAAGTGAAGACCTTTTTTTATATAATTCAACATGTTTGTATACACATAGATCGAACTGTTTGTAGAATAAGATTGAATAGTACCTATGTCGTTTTCATAAAAAAATAAGATATTAAATTATACAACATTTTTTAATTGAAGGTAAGTTAACGAAAATTGAGGCGCCTTATGGTAAGGGATCACCAGGTAAAGCATCAGTAATTCAGAAAGTAGTAGGAGGAGAAAAGAGTATATATAGAAGGAAAAGAAAAGATTAACGGAAGAGTTACCTGGATGGAGTAAGTAGAGTATATCATAAGTGAAATTTGCGCGTTCTTTTTCTTCTTCTTGCTTTAATAGCCTCTGCGGAGGAGCAACTCCACAATTTTGCCAATGCCACGTAATAAAAAAATTAAAATTAAATAAGTAAATAAAATTTATGTGATGATGATGATCGACTGGTAATCTCAGCCCAAATCAGTCAATTTGCGCGTTTCTTTGTCTGTTAACACCAAAGTTTTAGACGTTTAGTGTTAGACTTGAGTGTTGATGATATAGTCATCTATCAAAGCCAGAGAGAGGTCTTGACCCAGTGAGGCTACCGTCGAATAATATAATAATATGCCACTGTATACTCTTTCGTCATTGTATGCCACAGATTATATTATAGCGCACAAATATATAAATAGTACAAAAAGGTTGATGCCTACGGTTTTGACGCTGTGTCACTAACGTTCGCGTCTGACATAGAGACTAGTAGAAAATTTTATCCGTAGATTATAAATTCTATTAAAAACACACCGACTTCAATAAAGAACAAATAATGCGTCACTATAAAATTTGGGGGTTGCCCTTAATTTTTCCCATAATCAGATCCTGACTTAGTGCCAATGGGATCACCTGGGAAGTATACCCTTTTAAACAAAAAAAGAATTTCTCGAATCGGTCTAGGCGTCTTCAAGTAATCGGGTAACATACATAAAAAAAAAAGATTCCGACGAATTGTTAACCTCCTCCTTTTTTTGAAGTCGGTTAAAATCCTTAAAAACCAACAGTTATCCTATCCGGACTGACATATGAGTTTATTATAGTGAAAAACGTTTTATGTCATCGTAGCCACCCTTTTAACATATGAGTGGACTCGAAGCAATTCTTTTTAAAGAATAAGCTCCCATTTTTCCTCTCACCACATCCCTCAGGATATTTTATAGCTTGATTTATCTTCGTCATTTGACACTATAAAACTTTTAGCATAGATTTATCACGTTAACGTTATCTAGATTGGTATTTTAATCTCATAACGAACGAGTGTCTGTGCATTATATTTCACAAAATTCTGTTGGTATCTCTGAGAAGTTAAACTAAATATTTTTATAGACACCCTCCGTGGCGCACTTGGCGAGTAGTCGGCTGTGAAACGAGAGGTCGTGGGTTCGATTCCCACACCGGGACAAATGTTTGTGTGACAGACAGATATTTGTGTCCGGGGTCTGTGTATTGTGAGGCCGAAAGTCTCTCGTAGTCCCTGATACCCACAACATAAGACTAGTCTAATCTTAGTGTGGGGTCGGGGCTATGTGTGTGACTATTGGGTGTTATTTTTTATACGTTTTGCAAAAACCATAAAACCGACTTAATCGAGTATTTTAAAACATGGACTAAATCAAACTATAATAATAATATTGAAATGAGACTGCCTTGTAATTGTGTACGTGGTACGACGACTGTACTTAGCCACACGGGTCGGGTAAAACTGATATTGGCTTTTTCTATCACGACACACACAGAATCAGCTCGGAGCCTGGAATAGGGTTCTTATGTATAATTTTGTATATTATTCGATATGCAATCGAATATAATATGCAAAAACCTTTTGGCGAAAACAGAGTTAAAATTTCTTGAAAATTGAGGTCACAATATTTATTTTAAATATTGGTATCAGCAAAAATGGTTGCGTATTGGGAACATATCACTATCTCCCTCGCACAACGGCACAGTAATGGCCATTCTGAGTTACGGGACATATTATGCATTCTTTTACTGTCATTTGACAATTATGGTAGAGGAGCCCACGATGGTAAATGGGGATTTACTCGAGCGTCATAGAGACCTACAGGGTTCCAAAACTTAGATGATAAAAAGAAAAAAATGTTATATATTGTATACCTTTTTATCGGGCAGCGGCTATAGATTTTCAAATAAGTTAAAAATTACTGTTACATGGACATACTCGAGCGCGTCAGATATTGATAGCATCAATGTCCTACGTGTTTTTAATAATGTACGTATGGTAATCTGATCGTTTGCATGATGCGTGTGGATAGAATGCCATCATTTAGCTGCATGCATTAAACTTTATCGACGAATTTTTGTTATTTTTGGCTTGTGGAAATCGTCAGATTATGTATTATTAGCAATCCTTGAATTATATCCTTCAAAAAAAATAGCCACGCTCGAGAATGTCGAGATGACGTTTTTTTTACAACTTTGTAGCCCTCCCCTTTCTTTACGTTACTCTCAAATTGGATTAGTGGAATATACACTTTTTAGAATGTAATTAACTCACCCTGCCTTAGTCTGACGCGCTCGAGTTTTTTTTTTAGTGCCTGGATAGGCAGACGAGCAGACGGGCCACCTGATGGTAAGTAGTCACCGCCGCCCATAGACTTCTGCAATGCCAGAGCACACCAGAGCCGCTGCCTACCGTTTGAAATTGAATTTCTGATTTTCTATTTTTTTTTACTAATCCTTTATCCTTGACGGGTGGCCTTATATATGGGGCTCATATTTGGTGGAGGTACTTAACCGGGTACAAGGTATCCCCCGTCCTGTATATTAATCTGCCGCGCTTTAGTAAATCCCGAAATCACCGCTTGGGCTCCCCTACTTTGACGCCTTCCAGCTGATTTGAATGGCGTCTAATTTACTTATTTTTGTTCGGATTTATAAAATTCTTTCGATAATAGGTTTTAGGTCATTACCAAAAGGTTTTTTTTTATTAATTTAATCAAAAGTTACATTCAAATTGTTGATTAAATTAATAAAAAAATCGTGTCAACTACACTATTGTGCCCGGTATGGTGATAGGCTCGCTCCCTATCACATCATGGGATGGTAATAAGGTGGGCGAAGTGTGGGTTGGTTGGTCTCTATCTACTCCTTCGGGGGTTGAGTGAGTACTATTGAAATGCACGTGGTTCGCTCACGGGTTGTTGAAATTGTAAAAATGCGCACCGTTAGAGAGTGGAACTCTTTGCCGGAGTCTATATTTCCCGAAAATTATAATCTGGGTATCTTTAAGTCAAGAGTGAATAGGTATCTTCTAGGCAAGCGTGCTCCACCGTAGACCACATCATCACTTACCATCAGGCGAGATAGTGGTCAAACGCAAGCTTATTTAGGTACAAAAAAAAATCTGAGAAATAATGCGAAAGACATTACTATACGTTACACGGTGCATAAATACACTAAGTTAACTATTTCGATAAGTCTTGCTAACATGCAAAAATTGACATTCCTGGGTAAATTATATTGTTTATAAATTTAACATAATTGTGCAACTGTTTAAAATATAATTCTTTACTTTGTGAATTTATATGTTAAGTGTTGTGTATGACATTATACTAATGAGAGGGGTTAGGCCTTTGTCCACCACGCTGGCCTAATGCGGATTGGTAGACTTCACATACCTTCGAAATTCTTATGAGAATTCTCAGGTATGCAGGTTTCCTCACGATGTTTATCTCCACCGTTAGAGCAAGCGATAATTAACATATTTTAATACACGTGTAACTTTAGAAAAGTCACAGGCGTATGCCATTTGGGTTTCGAACATACGATATTCGTCTTGACAGTCTGTATCGGCTATATAACCAACTAGGCTATCGCTGCTTGCTAAACCCCTCATTAGGAGAGGAGGCCCATGCCCAGCAGAGGGATAATGTTTTATACAGGGCTAGTATTATTATAATTATTATTTATTAGTATTACATTATTACAATAGTATTCAAAATAAATAAATATCAAGTGCTTTAGTTTACATAGCACAATTTTCAATTTTATTTTGATGCATCCATACTAATACTATAAACGCGAAAGTAACTATGTTTGCTTGTTTGTTACCTTTTCACGACTAAACGGCCGACCAGATTGTGATGAAATTTGGCAAGGAGCTAGAATATATCCTTGAGAAGGACATAGGCTATCTTTTTTCTCAAAAAAAGACAACCTTGAAAGGGGTCAAATAGGAATTCCAAATGTTTATGGGAAATCCATAATTCCTTGACCTAGAGTTCTGGAAATTCATATTTAGGCTTTTGCTAGGAAATAAAGAACACGTGTTTCACATTTTTTTTCAAAATCATCACTAAGGGGGTAAAATAGGGGATGAAAGTTTGTATGAAAATCCTTAATTTTTTAAGTTAAACGCATGAACATTCGTATTTTGTATAATATACTTTTACTCCCAAATATAAACTACACGCGGGCGGAGCCGCGAGCAACAGCTAGCTTTCAATAATTTAATATCGTATTTAGAATTATTGCTTGTAGCAGTCATGTTTATATTTAGTTTACATACATAATGCAATTATTTCCACATTTCCACTTCAACTGTATGACGTCCGCACAAATTGAGTTTCATAGCCATAAAGATTTCTATAATATACTATCTTATACGGTGTTTGACGTAAGCAAATGTGATTTAGATATTTGGGTTATTTTTAGTTATAACGACTTCCTACGAATATTATAAATGCCAATATTTGGATGAATGGATGGATGTTTGGTACTCAATCACGCTACAACGGCTGGACGAATCTGTAGGCCTACTCTTGAAATCAATTCGAATCTCGAACTCGATACAGTTTCAATTTCAATCTAGTAGATATCGGAACTCTAACTCACTCAACTATATGAAATAGAATATTTACGAACTAGCGATCGTAAATACTCTATTTCATTTGTTTACTAAAAACATACATACATATACATTTACACTCACGCCTATAATCCCCGAAGGGGTAGGCAGAGGTGTAACCAGTACACCCACTTTTCGCCGAATTTCGGTCCCATAATGTGATAGGGGGCGAGCCTATCGCCATACCGGGCACAGGTTCCAGACTCCGGGCTAATACTGAGAATTTCTAGATAGAAAAACCCAATATCACTTTACCCGACCCGGGGATCGAACCCGAGACCTCAGCACAGCGGTTGTAACGCATGCGCAATTACAACTGCGCCATCAAGGCAGTCGTTTAGTAAAAAATCTGCTACTTTTTATAGAGATTCCGTTACGTAAGTAGATAGATACAGGTCAAGCTAATATAAAGCGAATAATAATAATAATAAAACATAGGTCAGGCAGGTGCCATAGTCCTTCCCATAGACCCAATTACCCAATCCACTAACACCTCACCTCAATAAACCAGCATGACTTTTTATCCATCCATACAATAGTCCTACACCAACCGGGGGTTGTCCTTGGGTGCACTTGTATAGTGTATACAGGGATAACCGTCGGCTGGTGTCACATCACAAAAATAAATTAAAATTGTCTAAGGGGCCTCTACGTGTTGGCTTCGGCCCCACGCACGCCTTCCAAATGTCCGGGACTCTATAGTCCCGAGATTACGGTTTGACAAACATAATAAAATAATAATAATATAATATAACAATACGAATATAATTAAGAATTAATCATCCCTTTTTGAAGCCGGTTAAGGAATATATATACATATCTCGTAACCTTAACTAGATTTGCAATAAATTATTACATAAGCTTGACTGAGCCAGAGATTGCTTAACTTTCATAGTTCCAATAAGTTTAAAGAAACTAATTAACACACAAAAGTGTCTGAAATCTCCACTGTGACACATAGCCAAGTTTGATATTGGCAGATTTGTAAAGACTGGCACTGTGCCCGAACTAATTGCCGTAAGATAATGTCCCGTAGAGCCGTGGTGCCAAAATGTTGATGACGCGGTCGTGACGTCGAAGTGTGGGATGTGGTATTCGCGCAACCACACTGTAATGTTATTGTAAATAACGTGGGATGTATGTGGTTTAATTTTTTTTGGGACTGGTATTCTTATGACGTAATGTTTCTTGTAAAACATTTTATAGTATTCGATTAGTGTTTATAATAAAAATAACGGTGTTTTTACAAGTTTTAATATGTTATACCTGTATCGAATACCGGATGTATCTTGAAACTCTAAGGAGCTTTAATGTTATGACAAAAATAAAGATTAGTTCGTCATGCCAGGCACAGATAAAATCTGTAAAAGCAAAAATCAGTAAGTATAGACTCCTATATTATTCATCCGATTACGATGAAACTTTGGTGAGTTGTTCTTCAAACGTCCGCGATGGTTCCTGGTCTGAAAAAATAACTGCAGCTGCAGAACATCAACTTCATTACCGTGCAACCGATCACAATTAATCAAATTTACTTTACGTGGCATTACAACGCATGCCGGGTGCAGCTAGTCTGTATATATAAAAGAAGAAACTGACTGACTGACTGACTGACTGATCGATCAACGCACAGCCTAAACGGCTGGGGTTAGAGACTTGAAATTTTGACAGTAGGTACCTTTTATCACGTAGGCATCCACTAAGGAAGGGTTTTTGGGTTTTTTTATTTTACCCCTAAGGGAGTAAAATAGGGGATGAAAGTTTGTATGAAAATCCGTCATTTTTGAAGTTAAATTCATGAAAATTAGTATTTGGCATTTTAGTTAAAAATAAAAATTATATGTTTCAGGATTTTTGGAAATTCCGCCCCTAAGGGGGTAAAATAGGGAATGAAAGTTTGTATGAAAATCCGTCATTTTTAAGTTCAACGCATGAATATTGGTATTTTGTATTGTATACTTTTTCTCCCAAACATGACCTCCACGCGGGCGGAGCCGCGAGCAACAGCTAGTAATCTATAAATATTGTTGAAATCAATGTCAGTTTATCTACATTATATTATATTTCTGTTCACGTAATAAATCTACAGTAAGTTTTCTAGAAATATCTAGGTGTTTTGCGTGGAAATGGCGAATGAATACAGCATACAACAGCAGCAACATATAGCGCGTAATTAAAACTTTATCTTTTTTTATTGCAGGACAAAGTGACCACTTTAGCTTTTAGTACTTTTTAGCTTCTTCACACTACGCCTAAAGGACCCTGGATCATAGGAAGGAAGGAAGGAACATGGTAGCACGGAAGCATTTCTTAACCACCGGCCTCAAATTTTATTACTTTTCTGGAAAACAGTTAACAAATCACGTTGAAATTAAAACTCACTAGAGTACTTCAGCACTCTCGTGTTAAATAGTTGAATAAAATCTATTTACATTATTCGGGCGGTTTCCGCTTTTTTTTTAATTCTCTAACATTCCTCGTGTGATGTAAAGCAGATGCGTAAAATGTTATGGTATAGTATTGCGTCAGAGGTTAAAACTTTATATTAATTATAACCGAAGCTGTGTATTTTTATTAGGTTATATATAACTTGTGCTATTGGCTTAAGGCCGTATCCCATTTCTAATTGAATCTGCTTGAAGAAATGGAACACTCTGGAAATTGTAGATAAAACCTGTATCGTGGGTATCAAGAACTACGAGGGACTACGGTTCCACAACACCCAGACCTAAAAACAAATATCTGTCACACAAACATTTATCTCGGTGCGGGAATCGAACCCACGGCCTCTCATTTCACAGCTGGCTCACGCGCTGCACCACGGAGGCTGTCGAATGTTTCTCTATATTTCTCTCTACTTTCTCTTTATATTTATTTAAAGTGTTTTTTTTGTCGCAGCACAAAATGTAAAGAAACCTGACGAATGTTAATAATTTCCGCCGATGGCACGCAATACACTTTATGAATGGAAGCGTGTAAACACTCGGTGAATCACTTGCTTGTTGAATGGACCGTTTTAGTTCAGTCAAGGGCGGGCCGGGTTTTGTTATTAAAATTATAATTAATATACAGACGCATTCTCGAGCGTAGCTGTTATTAAATTCCAGCATTACAATACGGTTAGGAGTTATTCTCATAATGACTATTATTACTGGCAGCTAAAATACTTTGTACTTAAAAATGAGATCTTTAAAATTGATATACTATTAGCAACATCAACAAAACTATGCAAGATGGATATTTAAAAAGGCACCAATACAATGTTTATGATTTTATTGATTGATTTACACAACACTGTTACACATCTCAGTGCTTAATATTAACATAACCATGTCATGATTAACTTAAGGGTTCTCTTTATGATTAATCTACTAGCATTACCCTCTAAGCTGAACTACGCGGCCATTGAACTGTTTACAATTACTTACTGCCCCGCGAACGAACCACGAATATCCTGGCTATCACTTCCTCACAATTCAATTGAACACCGGAGCGCGGAAGGCACTCAGTTTTATGCTAAACATTTACTACTCCCACTTAGGTTGTCATTATTAATGTACCCCCAACTAGTCTCCTAAATACCTCCGATATATCTTCGGTATTTCTAATAATAGGAAATACCTCATTAATACGGTATTCTAATAATGACTATTGTTACTGGCAGCTAGAATACTTTGTACTGAAATCTGAAAAACTTGAGATATTTAAATTAATTTGTATAAATTGCATTGACACCCCCCTTGGCGGAGTGGGCGAGCAGCCGGCTGTGAAACGGGAGGCTACGGGTGCTTTCTCCTCTCCGAGACAAATGTTT
Organism: Laothoe populi; assembly: GCA_905220505.1. Taxonomy (NCBI): domain Eukaryota; kingdom Metazoa; phylum Arthropoda; class Insecta; order Lepidoptera; family Sphingidae; genus Laothoe; species Laothoe populi. The sequence goes on from HG992165.1 coordinate 5,494,693, forward strand.
ATATTATTAATAGCGACCATCGTACACAGGGTGTAAAACCCGCCATAGTGGCACACGCAAGTGTGTCGCGTTCCGGGATCAGCCAGTGTACATCCGGTTTTTGTCGGGGGTCTAGAGTTAGGGTACGATGTTTGGCCGTGTTGTGGCCTTCTGAGTACTTTGACACTAGACCCTCGACCGCTTCTTCACCTTCTTACCCATGACGTAGTGTGAAGAAGCAGGCCGGCATGATTGTGTTGAGTAGCGGGGGATAGATCGTCTCTCGCTACTCGATACTCTAATAGGACGGCACTGCGCTTACTATCAGGTGCAGTGTGGTCACTTTGGCGTACCAGGATAAAAAATATATAGATAATCTTAACGTTAGTTGATATGAAAATGGATCCAGCATTTCGCAGTTCGTTATGACGTTACACAAATTATATATGTTGGAGAAATTTCATCACCCTGTGTAAACATTATGAACAATGTACTGCACTGATGGAATAATCGTGTACCTACTTATTAAGGTTACATTTTTTATCGGATAACAAAATATTGTTTGGCCTTCACTAAATTGTGTATCCAAGACACGAATATTGTGGATCAATAAGTAAGCGAAGGCCGACGAAATATTTGCAGTTCAGACGCGGCTAGATTTATGTGAGCTAATGTTGATGTACCTACTTTTTATACCACGATGGTGGCTAATAAGCTTACGGGCCGCCTGATGGTAAGCGGTTACCGTAGCCTATAGACGCTTGCAACACCAGGAGCAACCCATGCAAGTTGCCGACTCTTCAAAAACCTATTTATTCCCTTCTTGAAGGACCTGATAATGTAGTCCCCTTTGAAAACCTCGGCAGGGAGGTCATTCCACATCCGGAGTAGCACTTTTCCGGCATCAGGCAAGCAAATGATCTCCAGCCATAAATACTTAAAGGGGATCACGTCTTGGTATTGAGCGTTGAGTGCTCTATTTTTCCTGGCTCGGCTAAGTGACTACACTGCATCTGATGGTTAGGCTATGACTAGCTTCTATATAAATGGGACCCAAGCGGACGTTTCTTGCCCGAAACCGGTCAACTTGGCAAGCTTTTTATGGTTTTCATTTATTGTGAATTAAAAATTTAGCATTTTTAAGGACGACGCCAAGCAGGCCGTGGCTCCGCAAGCCAGTACGCGTGGTTCTGGTGTGAAAGGGAGAGGATGGGATAAGATCAAACAATTCTTCAGAGCATTCGCCATGATACAGACGGTAGAACACGCAACAGTTTACACACTTGATCCGAAAAAAAACAATTTGTTACAACACAGCGTTAGTCTCTGATGTCTTTTCATACTAAATTCTAATAGATGTGATATTATCATAGAAAGATTGAGTGATTAAAACAAAACAGGAGTTATAGCGGCCTATAGACAAGAATAATTAAAGCCCCAGGGCACCGTCTCGGGTGATTACCATCGAGATTGACTTTGAAACACAATTTAGTTTCTCTAACGGCCTCCTTAATAAATTGGACGCCCACTCAATGAATTAAAGCATATTGCATTAATTTATGTGTTAATATTTTTATTATTGTTTAATTTGATTTTGAAAGATGGCGGTGAAGGTGAGTAGCAGCCTGTGAAACAAGCAGTCCCAGGTTCGATCTCGACACCGAAACAAAATAAATGTTTCTGTGATCCTCAAATATGTGTTTCTAGTCTGTAAGACCCTATGTCCCTCGTAGTTCCTGATAACTAGTCAAGATTACGTGTAGACTATTTGATGGATTTATTAGTTAATAATTTAATAAAAGAAAAAAAATATACATACATACATATACACTCACACCTGTAATCCCCGAAGGGGTAGGCAGAGGTGTAACCAGTACACCCACTTTTGCCGAATTTATTACGGTCCCATAATGTGATAGGGGAGAGTCTATCACCCTGCCTGGCACAATTCCTGACTCCGGGCTGATACTGAGTATTTCAACCCAATATCACCCCGGACCGGGGATCGAACCCGAGACCTCACAGCAGACGCAGCTGCGATATTACAACTGTGCCACCGAGGCAGTCCGCCGCAATAATTACCTACCTAAATATTGGCTACCCTATTTTACTTGCATAATTTCCCTATTGATGTGTAAATAAATAACGGTAATTAGCATTGGAGTGCAGTTCTAAATTCGAATTGTGCGCGGGTTTATCCAGAGCACGAACCATATTTAATTGAAAATACGATTTATTCCTCTTGAAATGAGGTTCTATATCCCATGCAGCATTCATGAAACAAAACTATCGCAGAATATCCAGATGGAGCGATTTAAACAAACAGACATCACAAAGCAATCGAGTCTCACAAGTGGTCGAATTTATTTCTTAATACAACGCCCGCCCTTGGGAAATTCGGGCTATCTCGCAACTCTCCGCCTCTGGGATTAGAGGAAAGTTTCTGTGGCCAACTTTGATTTGATCATACTACTTTATTTCTAAAGTGTTACTAACCATAGAATGCAAGCAAAATTTATTTTCGCAAAGGCACTTATTTAGAATTTGTTAGATTATAATAATATTATTATCACTGCATTACTATCTCAATACTGCTGAAGGTTTAATAACTGCAGGGTTTCATTAATAGGAGGGGTCAGACTCCAGTCTATCACTCTTGTCTAAGGCGGGTTGGTAAGCTTCCATATATCTGAAATAGTGGTCCTGAGCAGACGTTATCCTGCTATAAATCTGTGGGCCCAATTATTGTTGAAAAAATTAAAAAATCAGATCTCGACAACCGTGCCCCCTGTTGGATCTAAAACACATACACCAAAATTTCATTCGGTGTCATGTATACCAAAGTATATAATTATGTTAATGTATGGTAATGGCGGTGGACAAATAAACAGTTGGCATAGGACCTCGGTGTTTAATTGACCTAATATATTACACCCGGGACCACTTGTAATGAAATATCTTAGTCAAAATCACTACTGCCGTTAGTAAAATACAAAAGAAAATAACTTTCAAACATGGTCGGTGCAGGATATTATTATATAGGGCATCAAGAAGGTTCACTGAAAGCGTTCTCGTATAGTACGAGAGCTGGTAGACGTTTTTGATTAGGTGTTTGAAGCAGGCTGAAAATTTACAGAATAATTTATATTGCCATAACACAAAATCATTGCACTCAAAGACAACACTCTTCAACATGGCAGCTACAATGTCCTACAAAATCAGCAGTATTTTTAAAGATATTATTTTTAAATATAAATATTATTCTGTAGTGTAAAGGAAAACATTGTGAGGAAACCTGCATACCTGAGAATTCTCATAAGAATTTCGAAGGTATGTGAAGTCTACCAACCCGCATTAGCCCAGAGTGGTGGACTAAGGCATAATCCCTCTTATTAGTAGAGAAGGCACGTGCCCAGCAGTGGAACAATGTTAAATACAGGGCTAGTATTAGTATTATTATTATGATTCTGTATAAATTTCAAATTGCCTCAACAGTTTTATTTGTTTTTTATATTATAAATTCATGGGTTGAAACAGAAAAATTGCTAAATTTAACTTTTCTCAAACACCAACCCAGAAATGTCTACCAGCTCTTGGACTAGTACGATTCTCGGTTCGCTCACTAATTGTTATGAAGCTGCAGTTGTCGTACGCTCTAATAAACAAGGCTTAAAGGGTAAATAGTATCACCCCGATCTGCACAGCTTTAAATGTTAATAGATATATATATCTGCTGGTAGTTTCCGTTGCATAGAGCAAAATTCTATTAGTTTAATACTGTGATTGATACTGTGATATCTTAGAATATGATTAAAAGATTTTTCGGCGATCTATTTGTTGATTTGTCATGTTTTTAAAAGGAATTACATTTGGTAAAGGCAAGTCTAAGGTAATACTTAAAGATGTTCAAATATCATTCCAATCTGGTCTCAGCGTCAATAACACAATTGGTTTACAACGTCAATCTAGATGAGATTTAAATGAGATGCACATACGAATATCAATATTTAATATCTATCTTATTTCAATATACATTCAGACATACTTTCAAATATTCTCTGACTGATCTTTGGCATTAATTATATTCTAAAGCTGAACTGATACCTATTGAAATCATTCCTGTGTGTTCTATAATGTCAAGAATGGCGGTTGAAGGTTAAAATACGAATTAAAGTTTTTTTTTAGTGCCTCGATAGGCAGTCGAGCAGACGGGCCATCTGATGGTAAGTAGTCACCGCCGCCCATAGACTTCTGCAATACCAGGGCACAGCAAAGCCGCTGCCTACCGTTGAAGGACTACTCTTCTTCTTAAGCCTCGTTTAAAGAAGGACATGTCATAGCGCTCAGGGAACACCGCTGCAGGTATTTCATTCCAGAGCTTGCACGTACGTGGTAAAAATGAACGCTGTAAACAAACCGTGCTAGACGGAATCGTTTTCAGGTGGTATGGATGAACTCTGCTGCGATGTCGGGTGGTGCGATGATAAAATGGTGATGTAGGCACCATTTTAAACATTTCCTCGGAGCACTCCCCGTGGAACAACCGATAGAACAAACGGTATCGGTAATCCCAAAAAGCCGATTAAAAAAACAATAAATAACTGGAAGTCCGTTAATATATTAATTTCACGCTACGAATACTGAAATTGTGAAACTAACGCACATTTTTAAATTGGCTTCCAAAGAGTGCTTAGTGAAAAAGATATCCAATTAGCTGGTAAAAGACGTCGGGGATTGTTGTAAAAAATCCATGACCGCAGATGGCGGTTAAAAGGCTGATGTAATAGAAAAAACTTTGTAATATTACTTTTCTTACAAGCTCAGTTGTTGTTCAAGCTCCTTGTGTGAAAGATTGAGATAAATAAGGACTTGTTGTAGTTAATTTACTTATTTTTGGATGACAAAAGAAAAATAAATCTCATTACTCAACCGTCAGTAATCAATCGTTGAATTTGTCGCCATATTAGTCACAAATCTACGCCTGGGTAAGTTAATTAGAATTGAAAAAGTTAATTTTAATTAGAAATCAAACGTAGATCATCGAAATCATTTTAGCAGTAGACTATTTCAAATCAGGATTCGAAAGATTTTACAAAAACCAATTGTACGGTTTGTGATATACAAACCGCACATTGCACCTGCCCGTGTACGTATAGTTGCACGGGCGAGTCAGCATTTTACGTTACTATGTCATTTTCGCATCAGTTCACCTAATGCAATCAACATTACTTACATTTAACTATTTTTAACAATTAATCTTTGTGAACTCAAATAAATAACGTGATCTCCAAGTGATTGTCTTTATCTTTATCTCAACTGCAACAACATTATAATATTGTGTGGTACGCACCATACACCAATTATTTAACTTGAATTATTTCCTACCTATAAATAAACGTTTATCTTCATTTGAATTTGGAAAGTTGTATTATAAACTATGTGCTTTTTGGGTACCACACATAACTTCGAGACAAAGTCAGTCGGATGAACACAAGAATTTGCATACATTATTCGAACTTAAAGTTTAAGTAACATTGAAATTTGGATAAAGAGAAAACAATAGAAAATGTGAGTTATATATTTAAAAATCGATTAGAATTTTAAATCTCTGGTGCTATCCAATCTTGTTAGATTAACAAAAATATTTTTTAGGGAATAGATCCTGTAGAAGATTATAATCTCCTACAAGAAACATCAAAATCACTATAATTAAATTTATTATTATCAGTCAGTATTAAATATAATTTATTGAAACTGCGAATAAAAACCCTTATTAATATTGGGAAAATATATAACAGAGATGTCACATAATCAGCTTTTATGATTCAATTCAAGTGAAGAAGCAATTCAATTCAAGAGTGTGAAAAAGCAGCCCGGCACGATTGTGTTGAGTACAATAATTGGACGGCACTGCGCTTACCATCAGGGGCAGTGTGTTCACTTTGCCGTATCAGGTTAAAAAAAACAGGCTGACGCGCAAACTGAAGCAAAACCATAAAGTGCAGTATTTGATAGCGAAACTGGGGGCTAAAATTTAAACGTTTGTTGAAAACTGTATAATATACCCACAGCATGAAGAACGAGTTTCCTATCAAACTGTGCTAAAATTAATTGGATTTGTTCTATTCCTGTTTACTGAATCAGAACATAATGCCGGTGGCTATTATAGTCATCTTGATATGGATTATTGTGTATTATTAAGATTATTGTTTTCAAAACATACATTTTGGTAGTTTTAGTCTACACAATGATTCAACAACGTGACGTTGGACTGTATAAAGTTGCTTTATGATAAAGGACTTTTAAATAATATAAATAACACCCAACAGTCACACACATAGCCCCGACCCCACACTAAGATACGAGTCATCATATCTGTCTGTTACACAAACATCTGTCCCGGTGTGGGAAGCGAACCCACGGCCTTTCGTTTCACAGCCGGCTACTCGCCAACTGCGCCATGGAGGCTGAGTTTTTCAAGCAATCTCAGTAATCATGGGAATAGTAATAATGGGAATGGAGAAACGAGTATCAATTATATTATAATGACTTGTACGATCAAACAATTTTATATGAAACACAAAATATCAACAAGCATGTTCCTAGAAAAGAAGCAATCTAAAATATACACGGAAAGCCGACTACATTCTTTGACCTTAAAGCATACATCACATCAAATTCCGGGGTCAAAAATCCATTACAAACCCCTGTAAAAGCGATACGTTTACACGGACCCCATACCGGCACGGTAATTCTTGCTTTTACGTAAAATGCCCTTGGATAATTGAAATCCTTTGCAATTTTCCACCCAGTTGGGGTAATGGAATAAGGGTTCACTTTATAAAAATGAGAATAAATATTGACAGAATTTTGTTGGAACTTTAATATATGATTCATGTGGGTTTTGACTGAACTGAACAGAGAAATCAGAACTATTTTTTAACTCAAGAGTATTATTAACGAAGATCCAAGGATTCCTAACAAACAAATTACTAATAAATAAACGAAGTGTGTCATTTTTTAATTAAAATATTTTGTAGTAGTCATAAGAAAAGAATTTAAATTCCAAACTGGCATTAGTAAATGGGATTAATGTTCTTCCAATGATGAAGTTATTTCGGATACGTGGCAAGAAACATTACAAGATATTTTTTGTTCATTCACTTCGTACAATTCAATGAAAAGTTTTTTTTATTCATAAAAAGTACACCGACTTCAATAAAAAACAAATTATGCGTCACAATTAAATTTGAGGGTTTCCCTTAATTTTTCTGTGATCCCATCATCATAACCTGACTTGGTGCCAATGGGACCACATGGGAAGTATACCCTTTTAAACAAAAAAAGAATTTCTCGAATCGGTCCAGGCGTCTTCGAGTAATCGGGTAACATACATAAAAAAAAAGATTCCGACGAATTGTTAACCTTCTCCTTTTTTGAAGTCGGTTAAAAATAGTCGTATTTCAGCGACTACTAAATACAGCTCAATAATTTACTGTACTTTTTTGTAAACCTCCAACCGCAAATTTTTGTCATAAATTACAACGAAGTTGTTCTACGTGGCGGTGAACATATTTTTTCCCGCATGACGTGAGTAAAGATCGGAGATACGATAGCATCCGGTGAGCGGCGCACCGAGCAGCTCAGTAAATCATTTGCCAGATGAATGTCTACAAGATCTATATACGTCATCGCCTATGGAATCTGCTGTTTACCAAGATGACACAGATAGTATGATAACATCTAATGAAATATCTTCGGTTTACAAATAATCTCCAATTAATTAATTTCAAAGCAGTGATAGCCTAGTTGAGAGTGATACGGACTGTAGAAACGAAAGTCGCACGTTCGAATATATCTCAAATGGCATACATCTCTGACTTTTCTAAAGCTACGCATAAAATCGTTACTTATCTCTTGTTTTAAAGGAAACATCGCGAACAAACTTGCATACATGAGAATATGTATAGAATTTCAAAGGTATGTGAAGTTACCAACCATTATAAGACTAGCGTGATGGGCTAAGCTCAGTGGAAAAAGTATATCGGCCTGGTAAAATAATATTATTAATTAATAAGTGTGCATTTTCAAACTGGGTTTGAACTTCGATGTTATTATGGTTAACTAATATAATGTCTTCTATAGTGAGATGGAAACTAATATTGTTCTACACATGATTGTATTAGTGTTGGTGAATCGATGGTTTCTCGATACCCACGGAATAAGATAATTGTATCGTACTGTGGGGTTTGTGCTACCGCCGATTTACTAAAAGGCCGCAAGTGACATTTTGACAAATTTGAGTTATATCAAAAGTATATATAGCAACTTTCTCTCTCTCGATCCGTCTGGGTCATATTCTTCAAGGTATAAGATATAAATACTACACTCACGGCTAACTACATCATTTCTCATCACTTCCATGTTTTAAACTATCTCTAAAACTAAGATTATTGACGTAACGGCCTTTCAGTACACGGAAGGCAGTATGTGTGATTGTTGGGTGTAATTTATTTATTGTGCTAAATAGTAGATCTGTCTTATGTCTATTTGGGTCACAAGTGCTTTCCCTATTTCTACTATGAATGCTACCATTTTTCTATTTCTATTATTAATTAATTTATTCCTTAGTAAGGATACTTCCTTACCATAGTATTTTTATTTATTTATTTTTACTCTTTATTGTACACTATGATATATAATATGAAAACAAAAATGATTTAAAGTACAATTGGCGGTCTTATCGCTCTCCGCGATCTTTTCAAGACAACCATGGGATGGAAAAGTTTAAATAAAAGAAAAGAAAAAGGGGAGGGCAGTTTGTGTACATAATAAATATTTAGGAAAAACATAAATTTCAAAATATATTTATGTATAGATATAGTAATAAGTAGAATAAATAATGTTGATACTTATACAAATTAATTACAAATACACACACACACTCATATACATATATACACATACATATACATACACATACATACATACACACATTTACACATACAATAATATAATATAGTACCTATTGTTTCAGTTTGAAGGACATGGAAACTCGGTGTAATGAGATTTAATATTTTATGTGGCAGGGTGTCGAACGTAGTACGGTGCTTTAAGGTTCATGATAGAGCTGCTATTATTAAAATGATGAGACTAGCTCATTCCATTATTCAGAAAAGAAACATAGAGGATAAACCAAATCCGCTCAATATTAATAAAAAAATGATTTTTATTATATTTTAAGATATATTTAAACGCGCTATACTTTAATGGTATGTATACCACAATTGTATTGCGCGATTAAGACCCGTTCCTAATTTTATAATATGTAATCGCGAGAGTCTAAAAACATTTATAATTAAACGATTATATTTTTTTGTTCTCACTAAAACAATAACCCAACAAGCATTGCAACATATATACGCAAAAATGAACAGGAACTCTGCATTTTCAGTCTAAGATGTTCCTCACGATCTCGCCGACAGTTCATTTCGTTCCTTGTTATAGAAGAATGAACGGAATGGAACGTATTTTAAAACAGTAATATTAGATCACGATCAACATAAAACACGAACTTATTTTACTCGGAATACTCTTGGTAAACTTTGTGAAGGTTTCTGTTACGTGGTAGATTGAGTTGTAAACGCATAAGGTTTACAATGAACTTTTTTGAGCAATGTTTTGTATAACTTTTTATGGTAGGCGAGGGCACACAAAGGCCTGAAACAAATCACGTAACGGTGATAGACGTTTAACAATTATCTGAGAGTAGTCTGGTATGCCAGAATCGTGGGTACCTTGGTGACAAGGTAAACATCGTTGTTCACAAAAGAATAATTTTTTGGTATATTAGCGTAAATTTTTGCGTCACAATTGAGTTTTAACTATTAAATGTGTCACTGAATAGTTAAAGATCTATATTGCCCTTGAAAATTCACACCAAAAAAAAATTGGATAAGTCGCAAGACTGGAAAACAATTGAAATTTGCGAGATCGTGGCAATAGTTCAATTGTGGCGCTCCCACTTACATTATAGACAATAATATCTAGTGTCAATTCTATCTTTTGAAAGTCTACTATCAGAATGTAATATTATAGATTATTATTGTTATAATGACATTATTACTTAGAGTATTTAACATACTCTAAGCATTATTAGTATTAACATCTATTTAAAGTGTTCATGTATATACAAAATTACAATGACAGTTCTGAACCTTGTTGCTTCGCTAGTATGACCAACAAAGTTTATCACATGTAGCTGCATTATTAATAAGGGTTATTCCAAACTTTTATTATAATTTGTATTTGGCGCATAATTCCCCGAGCCAACGGCAGGCGACAACAAAATTAAATTAGCACGCTGTATTTTAGGATGAACCGCTTATCGATTAATATTTCCTCAAAGGTATCGTTACTAACCTATCGTTAGTTTTAGTTATTAACGCTCTCATATTAGTTAGCATTAGTTAGAATTTGATGCTTATGTAAGAGACTCTAATTAGTTGTATTCGTTTGGTATTCTAAATTATTTTATTGATTAGTTTCAATCAAATAACTGTCTTATTAAAAGTCGATGTTATTGTTGCGTTTCATACAATGTGACTTCCTGATGCCAACATTTTTCTCCTTTTCTAAATTCTTTCCCAGTCTGTAAAGTGAAAACCGATGTTCTCTGCGTGTTATTACACAATGATACTTTATGATACCCAATTCTCCTCTTCTCAATTCTTCCCTTGCCTCTAGGGCCTGCAACGCATCAATGATCCTTCTACTATTTTGACAGCTTTATGCAACATCAAGCAAGTACCCAACTATGAAACGAGAGGCTGCGTTCGATTCTCACACCAAGGCAAATGTTTGTTTCGTGTCTCATTGATGTGAGGCCGTAGTCTTTCTTAGTTTTCGGTGCCCACGATACAGCTTTGGCGTAGTGTGGGGTCATGTGTGTGACTGTTGGATGGATTGTGGTTGTTTATGGAAGGTGGAGGTCACGTGATCCACATGCATATAGAAAAATAACCATCCATATAGTTCACCTTTTTGACAAACCATGATTATCTGATGTTTGATTATATTTACATAAAATAAAAAGGGTTTCTAACATGGCATCATTAAAAACTATTATCTAATCAAGATTAAATAATGTCATGTGGTTATCAAAACAGAGAAAATCATAAACAAGAATATATATTAAAAATAAATCTCAAAGTATTTATTATTCATAAGGAATTTAAAATTATGCAAATACTGTATAATTTTAAACTTTCTTGTGATTAGGCGGGACAAAAATTTTGAATCCGCGGCTCTCATTTCGCAGTCGTCTATAATAAGCTCACTGCGCCACGGAGGATGTATGCAAGTTTCAATGCCTATCATAATGTAAAATTATGGATCCACAGAAGTTAAATCTTAACTTTAAATTTGTACCAACAAATTATAAATAACCACAGTTCTTTAAATTCGGAGAAAGATATTTTAAAAACGCTTTGAGCAAGGAAAGTTCTTGGGAAATATTTACCTATAAAGCTAGCTCAATAGACGAACTCCGGTTGAAATGAAAAAGTTGCCATTAGTCTCGTTTGTTAACTTCACAACTTCCCGATGACTATTTCCTTTGCCTGAACAGGCTTTTACATACTGCAGTTAAAATTCAAAATTTACTTAAAAATATTTTTTCGTCGGTCTTTAAATTAGTCTCTAATAGGTTCTTAGTTTATTGATTACTAGATGTTGCTCGCGGCTCCGCCCGCGTGGAGGTCATGTTTGGGGGAAAAAGTATACAATACAAAATACCAATATTCATGCGTTTAACTTAAAAATGACGGATTTTCATACAAACTTTCATTCCCTATTTTACCCCCTTAGGGACGGAATTTCCAAAAATCCTGAAACATATATTTTTTATTTTTAACTAAAATACCAAATACTAATTTTCATGAATTTAACTTCAAAAATGACGGATTTTCATACAAACTTTCATCCCCTATTTCACCCACTTAGGGGTGGTATTTCCAAAAACCCTTCCTTAGTGGATGCCTACGTGATAAAAGGTACCTACTGTCAAAATTTCAAGTCTCTAACCCCAGCCGTTTAGGCTGTGCGTTGATCGATCAGTCAGTCAGTCAGTCAGTCAGTTTCTTCTTTTATATATACAGATTTTTAAAGTATTAATATGGAGAAACTTGACAAATAAATAACACTCAGCAATCACATACATAGTCCCGACCCCGCAGTAAAATAAAATTATTTTAGGGAACTGCGAGTCACTTTAGGTTTCACAACACTCACAAGAAAAAAAAAACTAAATATATAACATCTATCATCAGATATATTAGAATTGGTTTATATTAATGTTTATAGAATTTAAAATAAATTCTAAAAGTGGTAGAGCCACGCTGAAGACATATTTGTCTACAGCATGAATGGGCCGGCTCGACCGGGGTAGTACCACTGTCTCACAGAAAACCAACGTAAAGTGACAGTTTACTGTCGCGTTTCGTATGGTAAGTGAGATATCCGGAGGCCCAGATTCCCCCTTCCCTTCCCTAATCCCTATTCCTGTCCTTTAAGGCCGACAGCGCATACGATACTTTCGGTATTGTGGATGTTCATGGTCGGTGGAGATCACTTAACATCAGGTGACCCACTGGCTCGTTTGTCGGCCTATGTTTTCAATTCATCTTCATTTTCTTGTCAACTTATATACAGTATTTGTAATTAAATTCGACATTTAGTTGTTTTTAAGTTCAAGTTTGCCAGTGTATAAAATAAAGCTTATTAAATAAATATATACACCCAACAGTCACATATATAATTCTGACCTCACACTAGGTAAAACCTGTATGGTGAGTATCTACGGAAGTACTACGAGGGACAACAGATTATATGTTTATTATAGATAGATACATATACTTGAGACGCAGGCGTGGGGGAGTGATGGGTGTACATTGTACTTGGTTCGACATAAATATAATATTGTTCTGTCTTGTTTTTCTGTAACATTTCTTTTATGTATTGTGGTCGCAAATTGTTGGCTAAATAAATTTCTTATCTTACTTTCTGAAATACATTTTATTCTAAAGCTTTTAGGCACACATGCTTCAAATATAACAAAAGACGTAAAATCAAACACACGAAGGTTAAAGACTATAATACTCTGGTTCAAGAGCCCTCAAAATTACACATACACTTAATACGGTGCTCGCGGCGTGTATTTACATTCTATTTGCCACGCGTTTTTCACAAAGGAGGCGCAAATATTCAATTGCGACAGCCTGCCGTAAACATTTCAACGTGAAACGCTACGCACCTTTGATTGTTGGGTGACTGTTTTCTAGTAAATATGGTATGATGTAATAGCATTTTTTATATTTAAATATAGGTAACATACAGCTAAAAAAATATAATTACAGCTTACTCTTAGATCAATAAAGTTTCTAATAGCTAAATAAAGTTTTCAATAGAAAAAATAATATGTTGTTAATCATGGTATTCTGTATGTCGTAAAGTGTTTTGTGATTGGTTTTATGTTTTTTTAAACGCAGGTAATAGATACATGTCAAATGTTAATAATTTAAGAGAAAACTTTGTACTCATTTTTAAGTATAATTAAATCTTTGGCAGATTTGACATAGTTAAAGTTTATATGCCAGAGTGCATAAAGCTAAAATGTATATTACAAAACATTAAAATTAAATAAATAAAACCTCTAGGTATGGTTTGTGTTCCCAAACTGGAGTCTAACAACCCACATTAGATCAACGTGGCGGACTAGGGCCTAACCCATTATTGTGGTGTAAAATCCGCCATAGTGGCACACGCAAGTGTGTCGTGTTCCGGGATCAGCCAGTGTACATCTGATTTTAATCGGGGTTTAGAGATGGGCTACGATGGGTTACGATGATAGGCAGTGTTGCAGCCTTCTGAGTACTCTGACACTAGACCCTCGACCGCTTCTTTATCTTCTTGCCTATGGCGTTTTGTGGCATAATTGTGCTAAGTAGCGCGGGATAGATTGTCTCTCATTACTCGATACTCTAATTGAACGGCACTGCGCTTATCAGGTGCAGTGTGCCAGGATAAAGAAAAAAGGAGTCCTGTGCCTTGCACTGAGAGAGTATGCTACGGGGCAGCTATTATATTATTATTAGAGTATTCACTGATTTATAGAAAAATGAATTATTGGCGCTGATAATAAGAATAGATATAAATATAATCACGCACAAAAACATCTTCTAAGGATTTATATTATTTGGGCAATTATAGAAATTAAACAACCATATTTCTAAGATTTTGTATTGAAACTGGCCGCTAATCAATAAGAAATACGATTAACAAAACAAAAGATGTAAATTACAGAAAGTTTTCGAGGTTCATAGATTACTAGGTATGTAAAGATACGTTCTCGCCACAATGTTTGTCTCGATCGTACAAATTGCCGTCTACCTTGATTAAAATATTAATATTTTTACCCAACTGCCAAGGAAGGGTTATGTTTTTCGCGCGTATTTTGTATGTATGTTTGTAAATTTCTTTATTACCTCGTATCTTCCAAACGGCTGGATGGATTTTGACAGTTAAGATATCGGTATATTCGTCTTAAAAACTCAAGTGTTCTTAGATAAGTGTTTGAAAAAAAAGAACCAAATTTGGGATTTTTGGAGTCCAATAGTATAACGTTAATAAAAAAATGGCCGGACGTATCGAGTAGGGTATCAAAATAAAGAAAATTAAAAGGGGATTACAAAAATATATATAAGTTATACGTTTAAATTAAAATTTTAATTTGGGTATCGGTTTTCGCTTCAACTCGAACAAGTAACGCATTATATTCATCAATATAGTATCATAGGATTATGCCGGGACACTAAACAGTCTAAAATAAAATAAATATTTAAAAAAATCAAAAACCCGAGTGCAAAAAAACAATTTTAAAGTAATGCACTAAAAAGACCGAAACAAGATTGAGAATAGAGATAAAATTAGTAGCAGGAGGGACCCAATTGCAAATTATAATCCGAAAAAAAATTATAGGGTTCCGTTTGCAACTAACTTTATTTTCTATTCTCAATCTTGTTTTGGACTTTTATTTATTCGTAAGTGCCCACTACGAATAATCTCTTTGAGTTCCGAAATACGTCGTATACTGCTTCTTTCACACTTAATAATATTTGTAGTCATATTAGACGTCTTCCAATTAACCCGGTGTGTTCCTCGCTTATACTAACACGAAGCTAGCTCCGACCAAAAACTGCTGACCGAACTTTTCTACCCAGAGCTCATTGAACCTCCGATAACATGGAAACACGAATATTGAATCGACGCTTCCAGTTACCAAAATCAGATATAATAACTTCGTCCGCAACTTCATTCATGTGTAAGTCCAGATTCCTTTGAAATATGATCTTTCTACTGAAGATAACGAAATATTTCTTAAACACAAAATAAATATTAAGTATTACAGCGTAAAAATCAGACAAAATCAATTTTGAATTAGGATATATTACAGAAGTATATATAGAAGCTAGAAATGCAATAAATGATAGCGAAATTGACAGTTCTATTAAATCTTGCCCAGATGAGATTAAAAAATATATGAAACATAAAATAAAAGATCTTTGGAATGGAAGACAAACAATACATATACATATACATATATACATACATATACACTCACGCCTGTAATCCCCGAAGGGGTAGGCAGAGGTGTAACCAGTACACCCACTTTTCGCCGAATTTCGGTCCCATATTGTGATAGGGGGCGAGCCTATCGCCACACCGGGCACCATTCCAGACTCCGGGTTAATACTGAGTATTTCTAGGTAGAAAAACCTAATATCACTTTACCCGACCCGGGGATTGACCTCAGCACAGCAATCGTAACGCATGCGCAATTATAACTACGCCACCGAGGCTGTCAAACAATACAAGCAAATTAATTAATATCAGAAATTGAAAAATTGAAGAAATGATTGTAATATTTTCTTGTGGTCGCTAATGACCTCAGATGTTAAAAAGCGACCTTAAATAAATAAATAAAAAAAATCTATTTTACTTTAATGTAATATTTTCTTAATACGGAAAGCAACATTCGAGGTACTATAGAAAATTCATTACTTAGTCAATTTTTCGGTTCAATGAATGTGATAAATTTGATTGTTTTCCGATAAAAATTCCAAGAACGTTTAAATGAGTTCATAGCATACCCTAATAGAAACAAATCTTTTTATAACAAATAATGAAAATATTGTTTAGTCGTAGACAAGCGAACGACATTATAATATCTAGAGATAATAGATTCTTATGTTTACGCCAATATTAGACATTGAAATAAAACTCAATTGACGGATTAATTCACAAATTTATTTGATATCAAATCTAGACCAGCCGGCTTACTTAATTCTTACCATGAAACACTGCTAGCATGGAATACTGCTCTAAGAGGTGGTGGCAGGCCGCCAGATAGATTATCATACGTCTGATATTCTTTGGTAATCTTGTACTCTTTATGGATATTATTATGACAGCCTCCGTGGCGCAGTTGGTGATTAGCCGGCTGTGACACAAGAAGCGTGAAGAAGTGGGTTCGATTCCCACATTGGTATAAATGTTTGTGTGACAGACAGATATTTGTGTTCGGGGTCTGGGTGTTGTGAGACCGAAAGTCTCTTGTAGTCCCTGACACCCACAGCACAAGACTCGTATCTTAGTGTGGTATTTATCAATTATTTATTTCAAAATCTTGACCAGATAAATCATACGTCCAATATTCTTTGGAAATCTTGTACTCATTATGGATATTATTATTTTTTGGCCTGAACCCTCTCATTAGTCCGGTGCCCAACAATGAGACAATTAAACAGGACTGGTGTTATTATAAGTAATTCCACACGGATGCTATAACACAATAGGAGCGCGTAAGTACAGCAAGTCGGCACTTAAACAACGACACTTGCAAAGCAATATACGGTGCTATTTACACAAAGCGACAACTTAATGAGGTGCAGTTAAGGTGTTTCCACTCTAAGCACATGTAACAAGAGTTTGTTTTCGTTAAGGTGCGGTTCGACCACGATATCAAACAAAATGGATTAACTTTTTCAGTGTTCGTTTTCAGTGAGTTTAAGGTAATGGGTTTTCCTTAAAATAATTAGAACTAAGTAAATAACAATGGCACTTCGTAAAACAGTCATAACAAACGAAATTGAAACATAAATCCTTTTATAAATGAAATAACGAAATCCCGTATCAAATAAAATGCATTGTATGTTGAAGATTTTTTTTTTCAAATACACATATTGATCACAGTATAATTTCAGTGTATGGGATTGTAACTTTGTGTTTCGATTGGCGTGTAGGAGTGCATGCGTTATTTTTGTGTAAAAGATATATCTTTAGGTCAGCTTAATTCTAGCATACGTCGACATATACAACGTCCTTTAATGGAAAACCATTCACGGATCATTCGGACACCAGTGTCGAGTCAAAAACTGGCGATATTCGCCCTTATTGACATGGAAATAAAATTGATTTTATCTTGTATTTTACTCACTACTTATTACCTTTTTCCGAACTCCCTTGTGATCTGTGAGAGTTTAATATAATGGAATGTATTGAAATCATACCATCAGTAAAAAAACCATCAAATCCATACTAATATATAAATGCGTAAGTAACTCTGTTTGTTTGTTACCTTTTCACGACTAAACGTCTGAACGGATTGTAATGAAATTTGGCAAGCAGATAGATTATATCCTGGAGAAGGACATAGGCTATCTTTTTTTTTCAAAAAACAACGTTGAAAGGGGTCCAATAGGAGTTCAAAATTTATATGGGAAATCCATAATTTCTAGACTTAGGGATCTGGAAATTCATATTCAGGCTTTTGGTAGGAAACAAAGAAATACGTGTTTCATATTTTTTACCAAATCATCCCTAAAAGGGTGAAGTGAGGGGTTAACTTATGAGGTATTATTTAAATGTAATCTCAAACTTCAGGCACAACAGTCTGCATATAGCAATCGTCTTAACTCTCAAGTCAGGACGATTGCTATAGATGCCTCAGTGCAGAAGACAACTCCTTGGATTGTATTCTTCTGCTCCCGAGAATAACTTCCAACAGCAACAGCTAGTATCTAAATAAAACCGACAATAAAATCCCTGACACATCCAATTTATATGTAACGTTATATTCTACGTGATACTCATAAGGATGGTACGTTAATCAGATTATATTGTTGCATCCAGTGTAATTGATTCAGCCAGTGAAGCGGGCTTGATTGAATGCCTCTCTTGCGTGCAATTCATTTTTCGAATCGATGTGAACAAACAAACAATATAAAGTCATATTCTCCGTTAGCGAGTATGGAGGTGTTGATAGTATTTTTGAATAAAATCGAATGGAAAATAATCTGATTTCAAATAGGCAAAGACAAACAGTTCGGTATTTTTTTTCCCAGTTTATAATTTTTTTTTAATAGCTATTGAAAAGCATTAATGGTATCAAAAATATATATAACTAGCAAGCTCGGCAGACGTCGTCCTGTCCGGAAAAGCAGCGTCATATTAAATATGATATAATTAAAGATAACAATCTTTGACATTTCTCCCATAAATCCCAGCAAATCAAATTTGGTGACATGCCGATAGCAGCGCCATCTACCGGGTTCAATTGTGTTTTTAAACCACACAGGAACCCTTTGAAAAATACACACAACATTTCATCCAAATCGGGCCAGCCGTTTACGAGGAGTTAGGTGACAAACACATATACAGAGGAATTAAATATATTATGATTGTAATTACTGGCCCGTGCTCAGCACTGGGGCAATGTTTAATACAAGGCTAGTATTATTATTTACAAACTATACCTACAGTTTTATAAATTATATTCTCTGATCCTCAATTAACAATTTGACGGGATCAATCACAATTTTTAAATGTAATTAAGTAAAATTGAAAGCTGATTTTCAATCATGAATATTGACTAATCAAGGTTTTGTAAACACGCCGCTACTTCTGTATAATTAAGACGTTTGATTTATTTCGTTTCCGATCAAATTTTAATCAAATATTTTACTTGGTTTGTACATCAAAGCGTTTCCACCGCAAATCGTAAAATGAATTCAAACTTCGTTGATGAAAACGAGAATCGATATAAGTCCTATTGACTTATATATCTATTTTTGATATTATAGACGGATTTTAAATGTACATAGTACCTAATGTAATTTTTTTTTTATTTATTCTGGCGCGGCAAAGTGACCACACTGCGCCTGATGGTAAGCGCAGTGCCGTCCAGATAGAGTATCAAGTAGCGAGAGACAGTCTATCCCCCGCTACTCAACACAATCATGCCGGCCTGCTGTTTAGCTTCTTCACATTACGCCTAAAGGACCCTTTTTTTTTTTTTTTTTTTTTTTTTTCATGGGGAAAATCCTCTTGGATTCCCGTCGTGAAGACGGGGTATGCCGGATTTTTACCGGCTAAAAACCCCATGGTTGTCTCCATCTGCACTACGGAAGGATTCCGGGACCTCCAAAAGAAACACGCCGGAACCCCTCCAGTGCTATGCTGTAATAGCTCGTCAAGAGAGGACCATTAATAAATCCCCACGAAACCTAAACAGAAGAACCGGGGCGACTTCTGCCATCGCCTCGGCGTCTACGCCTCCGAGCGGGATCGATTCTTTCCCTATCCCGTTCCGCAGCCTCCTTCCGAGTCATGACTATTTCACAGAAGGAGGCTACCGCTTTCCATTCATCCTCTCCTGCAAGCATCGCCGTCAGAACTGACGGCAAGGAGAGGTTTTGTCCGATCCGGCAGACCAGTACCCGCCGCTCTGCTTCCCACGCAGCACACTCTGAAAGCGTGTGCGTTGCGGAATCCTGGTTACTGCCATCGCAGTGATGACAGTTAGCCGTCACTTCTCGTTTTATCTTAAACAAATAATCACCGAAGCACCCATGCCCGGTGATTATTTGTGTAAGCCTGTAGGTGAGTCGACCGTGCTTTCGGCTCATCCAGCCTTCGAAGACCGGCAGGATTGCTTCGACGACTCGTTTTTGCACATAAGGCTCTTCCAGGAGCCTTGAATGCCAAGTCGCGAACGCATTTTGTCGTTCCTGCCGTCTTATTGCCACCTCGGGCGCCACTATGGACTGACCATCGGCCGTCTGTCGGACTGAACGGATAAGGCTGTAGACCTTTGCATCCATGTCCGCCAGAATGTCTAAAGGTGGAAATCGTGCCAGTATTGTCGCCGCCTCAAAAGATATGGTACGATATCCTCGCACGATTCTAATGGCCATCTTGCGCTGTAGTCGATTAAACTTGATTCTGCACCGTCGGATCCGTAGCCTTTGCGACAAGACAGGCGCCCCGTAGAGGGCCATAGAACGCACGATTCCTGCATAAAGACGGCGAACTTCCTCGCTCGGTCCCCCAAGATTAGGCAACAGTCTATGTAAAGCACCTGCTACGCCCTCGATACGGGGTATTAATCGCTCGAAATGCTTATCAAAGACCCAGCGACTGTCCAGGGTGAGACCCAAGTATTTAATATACCGGCTCACCTGAATCTCCGACTCACCTACACGGACAAGCGAATTAGGTGGTTCTCTACCTCGCGGTAGTTTATAAAACCATAGCGCTTCAGTTTTGTGAGGCGCTATTTGGAGACCCAATTCGCATATTTTTTCGATGATGATAGCGACTCCACGCTCAGCTAGCTCTATGCTTCTCTCGAAATTTTCCCCGTCGGCTATCACTAACGTGTCATCAGCATAACATACAATGTTCACGCCGGCGGGAAGGTTGACACGTAGGACTGCGTCGTATGCTATGTTCCAGAGAAGAGGGCCCAACACGGACCCCTGTGGGACACCGCAATGCATCTCCCTCCGGTTTAACCGCCCATTCTGCCCGGTGTACTGTATATATCTGTCACACAAGTACGCTCCAACAATGGCCTGTAGGTAGGGTGGGACTGAGTGATACACCAGTGCCCGCTTAATAGCGGTCCATGGTACGGAGTTAAAGGCGTTGACGATATCTAAGCTAATCGCCAGAGCTACTCCACCCTTAGTGACAACTTGTTCCGACAGTGAGCGAACGCGAAGAATCGCATCAATTGTCGACCTCCCCTGCCGGAACCCATATTGGCCAGTAGCCAAATTGGGGCCGATACGTGACAGATGTTGGCCCAGACGAGCGGCAACTATTCTTTCGAATAGTTTGCCTACCTCATCTAACAGACATATGGGACGGTAGGCAGAAGGAGAATCTGCAGCTCTACCTTCTTTTTTCAAAAGGACCAGTTTGGCTTCTTTCCAAGCTCTAGGAAATGTGGCAGTACCTAAGCAGTTGTCAAATAGCTGTCGCAGTCTGCCTCCTAGTGCAGACAGAGCTATCACCCAAGCCCGGCCGGGTATTCCGTCTGGACCTGGTGCTGTATTTCGAGTACTCATGCGGCGAATAGCATGGTTGAGCTCCTGTTCAGTCACTCTAAGTTCGTCAGACCAATCTGACGGTAATATCGGAAGAGTTACAGGACTCTCTTGACCCGCTGGGAATAGGGCATTTATCACTCTTTCCAACAAGTCTGGATCCAGAGTTTCCGTCAGGGGAGGCATCCATGGCCGGAGCTTACCTAACACCATTCTATATGGACGCCCCCATGGATCTCTATCAAGTCCTTCCAAAAGCTCATCCCAGGACCGAGATTTCGCAACCTTAATAGCTGCTTGGAGTGACATTGTAGCTACTCGATACTCTCTATAGGCTCTGTCTATTTCATCAGGCGTGGCTCGTCTTCTTCTTCGAGCTCTAGTATACTGGCGGCGATTTCGTAAACAGACAATGCGCAGTTGTGCAATTTCTGCCGACCACCAGTACACTGCCCGCCTTTTTATGTTCTTGACTCGAGGCATGGAAACATCGCATATCCGAGTCATTGCGTCTCGAAACCAGTTTGCCTCAGTTTCCGAATCGGACCTGAACGTATCAGTACATCTGGGCCAGGCTATTATGTTAGCGGCGGCTTGAAGTAGGTCCCGATTCAGCCGTTTCAGTGACCATCGCCGTAAGGGGTTGTTATTTCTGTGACTAAAATTGGCTTGAGAACGACGGAAGGTCACGTCGAATACTATGTGGCGATGATCAGAGAGCGTCACTATCTCCTCAGCCACTCGCCAATCCGAAATTAAGCCAGTTGCAGAGGTGCTCGCCCATGTTAAGTCTACGACAGACTCCCCCTGCCATCGCACACATGTACTCACAGACCCTCGATTTATGAGTCGAAGATCAAGTCCAGCTGCCCATGCCTGTAAGGTTTCACCCCTGCGGTCGTCTCTCCGATTTCCCCAAACTCTTGAGTGAGCATTGAAGTCACCAAGGACGATCACAGGATGGGGTAGCCACCTGCGTATGCAATTGGTAACGCTATCGAGGTACTCCTCATATTCAGATATGGCTATATTGGGAGAAATATAGCAGCCCACAATAGCGAGGGCACCCCATTTTATAGCAACAAATCCTTGCCCTTTTTCTAATAGCGAACAGGATGGAGCACTATTTACGTTACCCCATAAGACAGCAACGGAACCCCGCACATCCGAAAACCACCGAGGGTGATTTGGGATAACGTACGGCTCCGCAACTACGGCTATGGCAATAGACAACTCCGCAATGGTTTGCAGTAGCAGGTCCTGCGCATTGCGGCAGTGGTTCAAGTTGCCTTGGAGAACTTTTAAGGACGGGAAAGTGATGATGTATCCATTGCCTCCTCCGCGACCGCTACGATAGAAGCAGAAGTAGCCTGCTTACTACTCCCACTCTTTTTCGATGGTGGACCACATTTCTTTCCCAACCTGTGGTCTGATGGTTGATTCCTATCCGCACATAAGGGACACTTTAGTATCTTAGCAGTGCACTGGCTGGCTCTGTGACCGGGTTCGCTACAAGCGTAGCATCGGTTACTCCTATCGACCGAGTAGGGGCATTTGACACCTACGTGTCCCCTCTCGAGGCACCGGAAACAATGCAGTGGCCTTGCCTCCAGTACTTCAATTCTCGCATTTCCCCATCCTACTCGAATGCGTTTGATAGCTGCTATTTTTGATATCACGGCGAGAGGACATTTGACCCAGCAAGTTCCCATTGCCGTAGATGTGCGACGGATCTCTCCTACTTTGATATCATCTATCGAGCACGTGCCAGCTTCAGCAACCGCCGATGCTACCTCTTGTTGAGTAACAGAATCGTCAAGACCTCTCAACCTAACCTCACCAGACCTAATAGGTCGATTGATACGGATATTCTGATCCGAAAAGATTTCACGCATCCGTCCCGCTAGCATTTCGGCTTTTGCGGTACATTTGGGACCCCCAATTTCTACAAGAAGACCACCGGTGAGAGTCCTCTTGAGGTCAAAGTCATCGATGCCAAGATCTACGAGTTTTATCTTGGATTTGGCTTCTTCTGTTACCTTACTGTAAGTCATTGAGGATCCTTCCAGTACCGTGACTGTAACAGCGGCCGTCTCAGAAGTAATTTTCGCCTTCTTCTTGTTTTTCTTTTTACCCTTCTGTTTAGGCAAAAGAGCATTGGAATTTTGAAGTCCCGGAGTTTGGGACTTTGTCTTCTTCTTGCCAGCCAGCTCCCAGGTCTGCTCTTTGGACGTCGTAGCTTGCGGTTCCAATGGATGCCCTACTGGAGGCAGATCTGGTACTGGCGGGTGACCGCCTCGGCTTTTTTTAGACTTAGGCTTTTTAGCGCTGTCCTTAACCGTTAATGTCTGAATTTGCAGTTGTGGCGTTGCATTTGTTTTCTCTTTTCCTAATGAGGGTCTTGTGACCCTGTCGGGAAAGATTTCAGCCTTAAATGCTGCAAATTGGCTCTCCACGAGACCTCTAACTAGGTCTAAAAGTCGGTCTTCAGTATTACTTGTCTTTGAGCTTAATTGAGTCTGGACAGGTGATACAACTACCTTATTCTGGCTAGAAGCCATCATTGTGGGTATCGGAACTTGTCCGCCCATTTTTTTCATCTCGCTAATGAGATTAGAAAGTTGCGATCGCAATTCTACAATCTCATTCTCCAATCTTTTGATGTCTGTGGTAGACCGACGCGTTAACTCATCGGTTGTGGCTTTTAACCATTGCATGGCTACTCTAAAGTCATTGCCATTCTCCCCTCTGAGGCTACGAAGCTTTTCCGTAACATTCTCTATGGCTTTCAACTGTTGATTTATGCAATCACCCAATTGATCATTTGGTTGTGACTGCACAATCTGGTTTAACTCGTCTGGACTAAGAACTTTTTTCTTTTTTGTACCACAAACCGATGCTACAGGAAGATTTTCTCCTTCTGTATCCACTTCCGTGGAGGTCTCCTCTTCGGCCGCATGCCCAACTGAAACCACTTTGCGCTTCGGCCTAGGCTGAGTGACGACTTTTGTCGAGGGTCTACCCCTCTTGCGCGTGCGGGACACATTAGATGCAGTCGATGCCACAGACATATATGACCCATCTGTTTCGCCCCCATCACTTTCCGCAGCCAATACTGGGATCGGCGTTTTCGGACGCGTGAAACCTCCACGCTCTTCTCGTGCCGATACCGCAAGTGCTGGCACTACATTGTTCTTACTACTGTCTTCTTTATAAATTAGTTTTGGATTCATCATGATTCCCACGAGAATGGGGGAAATGGTCGTCCGTCTAGGCAGTGCCCCCTGTACCAAGATAAGCCATTGATGTGTAACCCACCACAGACTGCAGCCGGTGCCTTGGTGGGGGTTCGCACTAGCGACTGACCTACCCTTCAGCCATGCATCCCCTCATGGTGCGCCGCCACTTGAGATTAGGGGTGATTTTTTATAGAGGTTTTCTTCCTCGTGATCCGGCCGGTTAAGGCGAGATCCTCGATCCTAAACAAGGCCGCGAGACATGACCACGTCACCTCACTTTAGGGTTGCGAGATCGACGATGGTTAGCTTTCACCAACCCGCTCCTCGGTAGTCTTAGTACGCAAGGACTCCGTCAGTATTTCTTCGCAGTGTCCTCTGCTAATCAGAGGGACACGCAGAAGAATCTTCGTTGCTGGTTTTGGTCCACGCCGTTTCCGGTAGCCCCCCGTTACCGGGGGGCGTTCCCCTATCCGCCACCCAGGGAGACGCGCCCGATGGGAGACCAGCAACTCCACACGGGACGCCTAAAGGACCCAGGATCATAGAAAGGAGGGAACACGGTAGCTGGCAAACTGTTCCAAAGCTTGATGGTGCGGCAAAAATACGAGTTTGCGAACCTCTTGGTTCGGGCCGGGGTAGTAGATACCACGAAGCTGTGGCTCCGCAATCCAGTACGCGTGGAAATTTTGAAAATTATTACCTTACTAGTTGTTCCAAACAGCATTATAAGCTGTTCATTCGCGGGTAAATGTTGATTTGTATGTGACTAACGGCCTGATCAACAATATTGTGAGTTTATCTCACGGGGACCGTGCATTTTTCCGGGATGAAAAGTAGCCCATATCATTCTCTGGCCCTAAACTACCTGTATGCAAAAAATCATGTCGATCCCTTCTATATGAAAAACAAAGCAAATATATTCCACGGGAACCGTACCTTCTTCCGGGATAAAAGTAGTCTATTTGGTATTCCAGACTATAATCTACCTCGGTGTCAAATTTTAACCACATCCTTCCAGCCGTTTTGGCCTGATTGAGTAACAAACATCCATCCATCCATCAATCTAAACATTCACACTTATAACATTAGTAGGATATACAACCAAAAATTATACGAAAACTTAACTATTTTTTTTATTCTGGCGCGGCAAAGTGACCACACTGCACCTGATGGTAAGCGCAGTGCCGTCCAGATAGGGTATCAAGTAGCGAGAGACAGTCTATCCCCCGCCACTCAACACAATCATGCCGGCCTGCTGTTTAGCTTCTTCACGTTACGCCTAAAGGACCCAGGATCATAGGAGGGAGGGAACACGGTAGCTGGCAAACTGTTCCACAGTGTTTCCTATTTTGCGAAAACAGAATAAAATTCATTAAAAATGCGGTTAAAATTATTATTTTAAAAATAACATCATATTTAGTAGGATATACTATATTAAAATTAATATTTGTGTGTGCAAAAATCGCGCAAAGTGGACACATCTTACTATCTCGTTCGCACGAATGGCCATTCTGGGAAGTGACGTCATGACTCATATAGTGCATGCTTTTTCTGCCCTTTGACAATCTCTTCCACCAGATTTCAATGGTTTAGAGCAACGTAACTTATTTATATAATAAAATATCAACTACCTCTTGACTACCTTGGTGGCGTAGTTGTAATTGCGCATGCGCTATAACTGCCGTGCTGAGGTCTCGGGTTCGATCCCCGGTTCGGGTAAAGTGATATAGGGTTTTTCTATCCAGAAATTCTCAGTATTAGCTCGGTGCCTGGAATCTGTGCCCAGTATGGCAATAGGCTCCCCCCAATTACATTATGGGACCGAAATTCGGCTAACTGTGGGTGTAGTGGTTACACCTCTGCCTACCCCCTCGGGGATTACAGGCCTAAGTGTATGTGTATATAAACTACCCTAATACATGGATTAGGATATCAACGTTATTTTTTTTGGAAACTAGTCCATTGCTTAAGGATAGTCTCCCAATGTACCAGTACTTCTGTGGTGATCTTAACATAACTCCAATG
Source organism: Laothoe populi (assembly GCA_905220505.1). NCBI lineage: Eukaryota > Metazoa > Arthropoda > Insecta > Lepidoptera > Sphingidae > Laothoe > Laothoe populi. Next base: position 5,521,385 of record HG992165.1, read on the forward strand.
CACAGTGTCGTTGCCTTCCTATTCGCTAAGCTAACTTCTCTCAAAGAGCTTCCCACAATACTTTCAACGATTGCAAAATAATTTTAAGACAACCCCCATCTTTCTTTGTCCGCTTAAAATGCTCTAAATAAACTTTAAACAATACAAGACTTTAGCAATTAAAACTTTACATTTAACAATTTACCGGCTTTTATTACTTGTACCTATTTTATTTGCGTTTTATTTCCTGCATTCCTTACCTCTTTTCATAGCTGCGGGTACAAGATAAAATGTACGTCGATTTAATTTAAAACATAGAGCAAAGTGTGTTTTACATTTAGTTTAGTATTCATATTGTTTCCTTTAAGTTAAACAAACTATTACTACTATTACTATCATTTCGAGCATCATTGCTACATAAGATATGTGTCAAACTCTCTGCATTGTACACTTTAATAATTCACAATTCAATTGGCACACTAACTAACTAAGTTTCATTAAATCTATATATAAAAGAAGAAACTGACTGACTGACATATCTACGCACAGCCTAAACGGCTGGGGCTTGAGACTTGAAATTTTGACAGTAGGTACCTTTTATGACGTAAGCATCCACTAAGGAAGGGTTTTTGGAAATACCACCCCTAAGGGGGTAAAATAGGGGATGAAAGTTTGTCTGAAAATCCGTCATTTTTGAACTTTGAAGCATGAATATTTGTATACTAACCAAACATGACACGGGCGGCCAGCAACATTACCCATAAGTAACGAATAATTAATCATCATTAAATATCTTAAGTGATGGTCACTCTCACGAGTTGAAATTGAAGCCTTATTTCACTAATTACGAGCTTAAGAACTTATTTCACTACATCGAACTTAGATTTTTGTCAGTAATTTGTCGTGTGTTAAAGAAACCGCTAAATGTGATTTTTATTATACAATCATCAATTACTATAGGACAACACTTTTCTGCTGCTAATCAAGGATAAAGCGACTATGAGTGTTGCAATTTTTAAATCTTTAAAGGACAAGTTAATGGACTTTGAGTTCGGCATTAACATGCAGATTTAAATACGCATTCGAAACAAAGAAGTTACCAATAGAATACAATTAAAATATAAACAATGAAGAACGTATACCTAAAGACAATGCTAGATAGTTTAATTTGTGAAAGAACAGTGTCTGAGACAAGCTGTGAACGAGGTAAAAGCTTGGCTATAAAAGATTTAATCTGGTCGTGAAGGAACACATTTTTATCTAGCTAGCTCACGGGTTTACCCGAGAGTACGTGTCTAACAAACCGTAATAAAGCATTGCATTTGTGTTGGTAATGGTTATGAAGTTATATGAAAAAACAAGCATTTGCTCGTGGCTTCGCCCGCGTAAAATTCATAGAAAAAATGAAATACCCTATGTCCGTACTCAAGGTATTCGCATGCTAAACCTTATGAAATTGGTTCATTGATTTATTCATGAAAACGTAACAGACAGAAAACTTTCAACCCTTAAACCTACTTAGGGGTTAAATTTTGCAAAACGCTGATATACGTTTAAATTTATTTCTACTATAACCAGAAGCACGTACCCGAAATTTCATACTTCTCACATTGAAAATAGCGGACTTCCATACAACCTTTTTCCCTTTCAGCCCCTTAAGGGGTGAAATATTATATACAACATAAAAGGCATCTCCTGTCAAAATTTCAAGTTTGTAGCCCCAGCGGTTTAAGCTCTGCGTTGATGAATCAGTCAGTCAGGGCAAGTAATTATGTATAGAAAATAAAGATAACCTATAAAATTGAAACATAGTGTGATGCCGTTGACTCTTAAATTAAATTGTTAAGGTTTAATTAATTCAGAAAGAACTTAAAACAGCAGTCACCTAATTCTTCTTCCTCAGCGGTAAGATCATCGATTTCTTTCTACATTGGACATTACTGTAGATCTCTAGATAGATTAAAGTATACACACACACACACATATTATCGCCTTTATCCCATAAGGGTAGACAGATACTATAGATTTCCACTTTGCACGATTCTGATGTACCACTTTAGCTTCAACTACAGTCTCTTCATACATTCCCGACAGTTTAGAGTACTCCTAACATATCCTTTACAAAGATTGTCGCCAATTTGGCCGACATAATTTTAATGCGGACGTCTGCTAACTTTTCCATGCTGGCATCTTATATCTGTTTCGCTAATCTCCTATCATGTAAAGTATATTCAGTACACATGGTGTAAAACCCACCATTGTGGCACACGCTAGTGTGTCGCGTTCCGGGATCACCCAGTGTACATCCGGTTTTTGTCGGGGGTCTAGAGTTAAGGTACGATGTTTGGCCCTTTTGCGGCATTCTGAGTAGGTACTCTGACACTAGACCCTCGACCGGTTCTTCGCCTTCTTGCCCATGACGTAGTGTGATGAAGCAGTCCGACATGATTGTGTTGAGTAGCGAGGGATAGATTGTCTCTCGCTACTCGATACTCTAATTGGACGGCACTGCGCTTACCATCGGGTGCACTGTGGTCACTTTGCCAGAATAATATATATATTTATAATACCAACCCTAGATTAAAGTTTTTCTTACTGCTGGGCACGACCTTTTCTACTAATGTGAGGGTTAAGCTTTAATCCATCACGCTGGCCTAATGCGGGTTCGAGACTTCACATACCTTCGAAATTCTTTTTTCCTACAATGTTTTCCTTTGTCGTTAATCCCAGCGATAATTAACAATGAATTCATAAGTAACTTTGGAAAAGTCAGAGGTGTATATAACTACGGACTGTTTGCCATGGCAGTCTATACCAGGGTTATCGCTACTATAATGTAACTAAAACAAATATCAGTCGCACATAATTCCTAAATAATCCAACAAAGAAGTAGTAAGATGAATTTGATCATAAAGAACTTTCTACATATCTGTGTTTCATCATCATCTTACAACAGCATCTAATAATAATGTTAATGATGATGCTATGTATGTTATGTATACATAAGCTGATATGCTTTTCTTAAAATTTCTTTACTTTTTTTAATGTTCTGACTTGTCATAAGAGCTATGTAATTGCCTACTTGATCAATAAACGATTTCATTTTATTTCATTTCAGCCCCTGCCTCCATTCGCCAGCCCCTGTGTAGTGCTCCATGTGCCCCAGTCGACGAGTACCCGGCTGTAAATCCAGAGGTTCTGGGTTCGATTCCCGCACCAATATTGGCAGACAAATATTTTTGTCAAGTTTGGGTGTGGAGACTGAAAGTCTCTCGAAGTTCTAGATTATCATTATTGAGACAAAAATTAATATGACTGACTATGGATGCGGGGCTATGAGTTTTCGGTGTCACTTATTTATTCCTTGAATGAGCTGATCCAGATACATTCTCTTGCAAAATCTGTTCGCTCAAAGAGGGGACTTAACTCTTCAAATTTAATCCGACGAGTTGAAAGTAAGACCGTGGTTTGTTTGGATTTTCACATTATAAACCTCTCAACCATTTACTCATTCAACTTCGGAATTGTTTTCCTTGTGCGTAGATTGGACTACAATAAATTAAATTTATCATCTAATTTGAAGGTATAAACGTTAAAGTATCATTTCATGGCAACATACTCAGTCCGTCCCGTGATAATGAAGGCTAACATAAACTGTGATCAAATCCGTAAATTTCTTATAAATACACCGTATTTTACTAGCATTGTAGGGAAACCTAATTTGAACAAAATTTTACTTTTATTTTATACCTCAACTGTACTTCATTAGTGGATTTAAATAAATAATTCAATGTACGTATATCCCTGCCCGATAGCATAATGTTTATTCCTTAATATGATCAGAATTTCAATATTAGTTCATGTAACTAGAAGTTCAATTATTAGGGTATTTCTTATTATTAGAAATACCGAAGGTATTTAGGAGACTAGTTGGGGGTACATCTAAGTACATTAATAATGACAACCAAAGTGGAGTAGTAAATGTTTAATATAAAACGGAATGCCTTCCGCGCTCAGGTGTTCAGTTCAGTTGAGTTGTGAAGAAGACTAAGTGATAGCCAGGATATTCGTGTTTCGTTCGCGGGGCATTATGTAAGTGTTTGTAAACAGTTCAATGGCCACGTAGTTCAGCTTAGAGGGTAATGCTGGTAGATTAATTATAAAGAGAAGCCTTAAGTGAATCCTGACATGCGTGTGTGTTAATATGAAACTCTGAGATGTGTAACAGTGTCGTTTAAATCAATCAATAAATTATATTATAAACAATGTATTTGTGCCTTTTAAATATCCATCTTGCATAATTCTGTTGATGTTCCTAACACAATGCTCGAGGATATTCTGCAATTCTTCTATATTCTTTTCTTCGTGGAGAGCATGGTAGATAGGAGACTAACAAAACAGGTATACAAGGCGAGTTTGGATGGAAAGTTGACACAGGATGTCCCCACCGAAATTATATCGGCCTGAATGGCGACGACGAATGGTTGCGAGTACTCTAAAGTGACGTAAATACATGAAGATGTTAATGCAAGTAGATGAAGTTAAAGTGTTTCACGATCGTGCAAAGTTGAAATCTAAAGTGTCTGCCTACCCCTATGTGAAAAACGTGATAATATGTATATCGTCTTCTTCTTTAAGGTTCATGGTTACGAGCTTCAAAATAGCTATTCCACCAATGTAATATGTATCTATCTGCAACTACATTAAAGTTAGGATGACCTTTAATTTTTACTAAATCTCCCGGGCTCTAAGTCAGTCACGTATATATTCTTAAGGGGTATACCGATCACGTTTGAACGCGTTCAGCCGATCGTTAGTCCCTCGGGCTGCTATATTGAGTTATAAATAACACTGTGGAGATAACACCTGGGTTATTGCATGTGGCTATTGATAGATGTATAAATATAAAGTTAAGTGGCTCAATGAGAGTATTTGCGAAGTTATTATAGACGATTTTGTTCCAAATATTCGTGAAACGCTCCCAAAAACGAACACAGACGATATACAATAGTACTAATGTCACCTTTTATAGTGTAAAGAATATAAGAATGTCGCCAATCAGGATATAATTTCAGTGGGGACATCCTGTGTCAACTTTTCCATCCAAACTCGCCTTGTATACCTGTTTTGTTAGTCTCCTATCAACCATCTTCTCCAGAAAAAAAACGATCACGTTAAAAAAAAATGTACGTTTTATGAGCCTTCTTCACGCTCTATAATGTTAGTACAGCTAAATGATACTATAATTTCATAAAAATACATCATTTTACTAAAAAAAGAACCAACTAAATCAAAACAGCTGACGCTCGTAGGTAGGTAGGTATTGGTGCGATCGCTAGCTGCGGGCCGCGCGAGTTCGGCGCCGTTCGGAGTTTGACCCGATTTTTTGTCTGACCCATCATCAAAGTGTCATTATTACTATCGTTGTTCAATTTCGGGAGCGTTTCCCTAATACCCAGAATAGATAGTACAAAAAAAACAGTATCATACTTGTCAAAAACTAAAATGACTGTAAAAATATTAAGCAAAATAAAATAGAAAAACAATTTGTACAATTATTTTGAATACACTAAACATTAAGTCAAATATGTGGCATTAAAGCTTGCAGTATCATTCACTTATCCCTTACAAGCTCTATGCCAATATTTTCTCTCAGGCGTATATTATTGCAAATATGCATATGGCACCAAAAAGTATCATATGAACTCGAATAAATAAAGGAAAATAATATTGTTCAATTGCAGACATGAAATGTTCAAAGTAAAAAAAAAAACTTTAATTTCTACACTCTTAAATTGTCTTCATTATAGTTGAAACATAAAAAAATTCAAAACGTTTTGAACGAAAACGAGCAAGAAAATATTAACCGCACGTAGTTTGAAATTTCAATAAAAATGGAATCCTAATGAATAGGACAAAGTGAAAATAAATTGTGACACTCAACAAAATGGCTCAAAGTTTCAACAATTTCCTTTATAAGCAACCAAATGAAATGGACTTCGAAGTTGGTGAAAATTGTTTATGCGGCAAGTGTTCAGATTATGCTTTGTTATCAAAAATAAGGTTTTTTAAACTTTTTTAAGTTATATTTTTACTTTGTGTTCTTTCGACGTTTTCAACTGATTGAGTGGTTCAAAACGTTAGATTAGAGAGTTTTTTTAATTATATCTAAGACTAGCTATTGCTCGCGGCTCCACCCGCGTGGATGTTATTTTCGGGAGCAGAATTATACAATCCAAGGAGTTCTCTAGCCCATATTAATTAGTGATAATGTAGCATTCAAATGGTGAAAGAATTTTTAAAATTGGTCCAGTACTTTTTGAGCCAATTCGTTACAAACATACTTACATACAAATCTTTCCTCTTTATAAGTAGAAACATTCCTAGATAAGTATTTGGATTATTTATATTCCGAAGGAATGACATCATAACCTTCAGATAAACGAATGTCATTTTGTTAACTTTTTAATGTAATGGTTTAAAATATTAGTATAGATTATTTTACCAATGTTGTTTTGTTAACTTTCTTATATAATGGTTCAAAACATTAGATTGAAATTTTATTTTATATTCTCTAGGAATGACATCGTGACCATGAAGATATGCGTAAGATGGATTTTCCCAGCGGAAAAAGAAGAGGCCTGTGCCCAGCTGTGGTACAGTGTATTATACAGTTATTAATGTGTGCTTGATTAATTAATAATTGATTAATTAATACCCTAATAATTATATTGAGAGCTCATCGTGCTCAGGTAAGTAGAATAAAATTGAAATATGAATTAACTTAAGTGACTCAAGAGCAAATTTGACACTGTCATGCAATTAACTCAAAATATAAAGCTTTTACGTCCGTTGATCCTGAAGAAACACAAGCTTTCATCAAAATGTGAACAAAAACTAAGAATTCTCCACGACTCATCTGATGGATTAAATCTTCTAGCCCCGCATAAAAACTGAAGCTAATTTGTCTCGTTTTCTTACAAACCCGATGAACGTTTACTCCTCTCGTGATTTATGAGACAATCACTTTTTCAAATTACTTCCACAATGTTGAATTAGTTTTTAAACGGTGCTGAAAAGCATTTAGTAAAGACAGCTGATGTCCAAAAAAGGCGGCCATATTTTTAGTTGGCTTTAGGGTTGGCTTTAGGGTTTTCTTTGATATTATATTTATTTATTAAAAGCACCGATAACCTAGTTGGTTATCAGCTGTGCGATATGTTAGTCAGTCAGTCAGTTTCTTCTTTTATTTATAGATATTATATATTTCATGTAAAACAGAATTCACAATCGCATGGCGGCCTTGAACATCAACTCTAATACAATAGTAATAAGATACGTTTTTATATGTGTCGATAGCGACCGTAGAAAAGTTGAAGAAATGAGAGCAGCGCACCATTTTAAACTCTAACTCTCATTTAATAAACGACCCTCTTTCATATGTACATCACAAAATTTTCCGAGAGTTATTTTCACCAAACACAATCAAGTACATCCAATGTTATAATTCACAAAGTATGTGGTCAGAAAACTAGTAGCCTTAATTACGGGCTTACGTCACGTGAACAAGGGTTATTGTCTGCACAAGGGCGGCCCTTCTCCGAATCACCCAGATGGAATAAACGATTAAGCAAATAGGACAGTGTTTCCTCACCAGTGCTTATTGTATTTTACTCTTGATACATATCATTCTTCGATAATGTTACACCTAATATAAGTTTTATTTATTGAGTAAATTTAAAAAGTGCTCTAACTATAAAATATTTTTATAATGATTTTAGACTGCCTCGGTGGCGCAGTTGTAATTGCGCATTACGACTGCTGTGCTTAGGTCTCGGGTTCGATCCCCGGGTTGGGTAGAATAATATTGGGTTTTACTATCTAGAAATTCTCAGTATTGACCCGGAGTCTGGAATATTTGCCCGGTATGGCGATAGGCTCGCCCCCTATCACATTATGGGACCGAAATTCGGCGAAAAGTGGGAGTACTGGTTACACCTCTGCCTACCCCTTCGGGGATTACAGGCGTGAGTGCATATGTATGTATGATTTTAAGCTTTCGGGATTTGTCTTGACTGAGGGCGATAACATGGTTGAAAAGTCGGGAATATGAGTAGGTATTCATACCAATAAATATTGCGGGATTAAGACCTTTCCTCTAATTTGATACTATTTTTATGTATTTTCATAAATATATTGATATGATAGGCCCTGATTATTAGCTAAATACCGGGGGTCTCTTAAATAGGTTCGGGTAGATGATAAGTTATAGCCAGAGCGGGGTGAAGGTTTACAATAAAAGACAGTGCCTCGGCTTTCCCGCGCCCAGCCAGATTTGTGCCCAGTTCAAGTTATCCGCAGTTCAATTAGTGTGCGTACAGTTATCTTTCGTATAATGTGTGTTCAGTCATTTTTCCTAACAATATAATATTTAAAAATGTGTTGTAAATTAATTAGCTGATTTATATAAAAGCTCCTCAATTTTTCATTTGGGTCCAAATCTTGGCATTTAGAAGCAAAAAAATAAAAATAATCAAGTAGAATTGAAGATACGGCTTCCTCTTTTTGAGTACAAGGCATCATGCGCCCAGAAGCTCAAAAGGCAATTATGAAAAAATATCAACTCTACATACAAGAGCCATGTCAAAAAGCTGAGTGTTTGAACATCGTACAGCTTTCATGTTTATAAAGACTCAAATTAACTTGTTTATTCTCTTGTAAACTTCAAAGTTCAAACATACAAATGAATGTATGCTTTTTGTTAAAGAGCGCTTTAAAATGATGCTTAATTCTATAAAATATTTTACTTCAATTGTTTATCTGTAAAAAGCTCTCGAAATGCGAATAGCGACTGTTTAACATCTTGTTATAATAAAACCTGTTTTATATTTCATTTTTTATATAGCTGTTATATAACTTGTTTGAAATAAAAGGTTAATTGAAACTATGCAACCAGTGTTATTTGTTGGATTTTCAAATTAATTGTACTATTAAAAATTAAATTAACATTAAATATTTTTGCGAAATTTTGATTGTAACGTGTTATATTATCGATGTAGAACCCAAAACTATTGTTTTTGGAATTATTATCTGTCTGTCTTTCAAAGCATCACGTCCAAAATACTGTATTACAAGAAAATACTCTACAATAAATTCATAGAATGTATCTCGAGGTAACATTTAGTCTTTATTTCATTTAAATCTGTGCATTCTCTCAAATGTTGTACGTGTTTGAACGAATATCTGTATTATGCTAAGAGTAGTTGTGAGAGATAAAATGATTTTATAAATAGTCTAAGATAACTTCCACGCGAGTGAAGCCGCAGGCAACAGCTAGTTGCTATTAAAAAAAGCTGTGACAATATATTTATACCCATCTAAATAGCATACAATAAGCTATCTTACGCGCGCAACACGTCGAACTATAACAGCCTGACAGCCTCCGTGGTGCAGTTGGTAAGTAGCTGGCTGTGAGACGAGAGGCCGTGGGTTCGATTCCCACACCGGGACAAATGTTTGTGTGACAGACAGATATTTGTGTCCGGGGTCTGGGTGTTGTGAGACCGAAAGTCTCTCGTAGTCCCTGATACCCACAACACCAGACTCGTTTCTTAGTGTGGGGTCAGGGCTATGTGTGTGACTGTTGGGTGTTATTTGTTTATGAGACGTATTATTAACATCAGCGTGTCGGTGATGCGAATTTTAACCAACCAAAAGTCCAAGGCTCCTAAAGAGACTTGACTTCAAATATACCTTGACAACATACTAAAAGCAAATTGGAAATCACGAGTACCGAATTAAATTATGAATACATGAATGTATAATCACACATTAACAAGATTAAAGTAATGTATGCCTACCCTGCGTAAATTGTAAATTGGTAGCATTTGAGAGCGTCCGTAGCGCAGCGGGGTGGTTGTAAAACTGGAGGCCGTGGGTTCGTTTCCTGCACCAAGACAAATGTTTGTGTGACAGACCGTTTGTTTCGGGTTTGATACAGGTTTTATCTAGTGTTGGGTCGGTACTATGTGTGTGACTGTTGGTTGTATTTCTTATTTATTTATATATTTAATGAAATCAATTCACCGATTAAATCCAGAAAATCCGCAATAATCTGCTTCCATAAGGCTAGCACTGATTGCTGCTTTACTGGGCAGAATTAGGGTTGCAAAACCTCTATATTATAATAATAACACTAGCCCTGTATTAAACATTGTCCCACTGCTGGGCACGGGCCTCCTCTACTAATGAGAGGGGTTAGGCCTTAGTCCACCACGCTGGCCTATTGCGGGTTGATAGACTTCACATAACTTCGAAATTCTCAGGTATGCAGGTTTCCTCACGATGTTTTCCTTCACCGTTAAAGCAAGCGATAGTTAGCATTTAATACACACATAACTTTAGAAAATCAGAGGTGTATGCCACTTGGGTTTCGCACATACGACTTTCGTACTTGACAGTCCGTACCGCAAGCAACTAGGACCAACCTTGATAAGTTATTTTTATAGAAATCATTTGTAAAGTGTAAAACGAAAAAAATCCTTGGCAAATTGCTGCTCACAGGTTTCCTGTGCTAATAACTAGTTAGGCTTTAGTCTACCATGCCGGTTGGTAGGCTACGAAATACTTATGAGAATTATCAGGTATGCAGGTTTCCTTACGATGTTTTCCTTCACCGTCACAAGCAACAGTTAACATGAACACACACGTAATTTGAGAAAAGTCACGAGGTGCATTTGGCCTGGTTTCGAACCTACGACTTTTGATTCGACAATACCACTGTCAACTAGGCTATTGCTGCTTTTTCCAAACTACGAGTAATTGAATTGAATCTGGAAATCATGTTATTTATTTAGTTACGTTTGAAAAATAGTTTTTATGGTACAAAGTAATAAACTGATAAGCAATACTACGTATATTCAACAGGGTTTATCGAAGTTATGTTATAGTTTAAAAAATTTACCACTTAAGGCATCTTATGACGACTTAAGCAATATCAAAAGCCTTTGAAACTTATCTCATGGCTAGAGTGCCTTAAGCGCTCGTCCAGGCTGTAGGCTGAAGTGCCTGAAGCGTTCTTTTTACTGTCTAGAACCACAAAAACAAGGTAATTCACTACACATTATTAAGAATAAAAAGGCGGTACAGCAAAATCATTTTTTATGATAGTCTATTAAATGATGACTTAACATTTTTCATACGAAGTGAGGTTTTATAAAATGTTGACCCTTAGAAAAAAGTCGCTTAAATTGTTACGCTCTATTTTTTATATCACTAAATCCTAAAATTACTATTCCATAGGAATTTACTGAAATACATAAGTAAAAGTTTTTTATTCATAAAAAGTACACCGACTTCAATAAAAAACAAATTATGCGTCACTATAAAATTTGATTTTCCTTGATTTTTCTGAGATCCCATCATCAGATCCTGACTTGGTGTCAATGGAACCAATTGGGTAGTATACCCTTTTAAAAAAAAAAATCTCGAATCGGTCCAGGCGTCTTCGAGTAATCGGGTAACATACATAAAAAAAAAAAATATCGACGAATTGTTAACCTTCTCATTTTTTGAAGTCGGTTAAAAATACACACGATTCAATTAAATATTGCGTTTTTAAAATAAGCTGTAAATTTATTTATCGGCTAAGAGCTGCGGGTAAAAGAATTCCCAGAATGAAATATTAATAACACGTAAACATTAATTAACAAAGTTGATTACATATTTGTAATGGACCCACGAACATTCTTCGGATTCCATCTCATGTGATTAAATCTCGGAAACTTTCGGGGGTGGTCGAAGGGTTGTGCGCGTCGGATATTATTTCAAATGATATTAACATTCTTTCTCATCACGACCCAATCCAAGTATATTATTATAATAGTTTCTTTTATATTTCTTATCGTAGTTTATTTTCCAGGCCGGCTTGATTGTGTTGAGTAGCGAGGGATAGATTGTATCTCATTACTTGATACTCTAAGGGACTGCGCTTACTGTCAGTTGCAGTGTCAGGTTAAAAATTAAAACTTTTCGTCCTGATGTTCCGAAAACTTTACAATGCAGAGGCTTTTCCATGACGATGAAGGCCATAAACCGCGATTAAATTGTAATTTATTATCAATCAGATGTCTATGGGTGTACGTTACTCCTGTGACATGCTTTATATTGTGTTGCTTGGAGATAATAATAATATATAATAATAATACTAGCCCTGTATTAAACATTGTCCCACTGCTGGGCACGGGCCTCCCCTACTAATGAGAGTGGTTAGGCCTTAGTCTACCACACTGGCCTAATGCGGGTTGGTCGACTTCACTTCCTTCGAAATTCTTATGAGAATTCTCAGTAGTATAGGGATTCGTCGATTCCTGAGCACAAATTCAGACCCGAGCTAGGGTCTAGGTCGAGCTAGGTCCCTAGACTTGATCCAGAATCCAGGTACCCTACTACCCGCGAATAGGTTCCCGAACAGGCCTCTGCATCCGCGAATTAAATTTATACCAACCGCGAATTAAATTTATATCAACCGCGAATTAAATTTATATCAACCGCGAATTAAATTTATATCAACCGCGAATTAAATTTATATCAACCGTGAATTTAATTCATATCAACCACTAATTTAATTCATATCAACCGCGAATTAAATTAATATCAGCCTCAAATAAAATTTATATCACACGCGAATTAGATTTATATTAAAGGCGATTTTATACCTGTCTCGAATTTAATTTATATTTAGACATTTTACGTTTATTTTGCACGTTTGTCAGCCAGCTTGAGGAATGGTCTCTTTGTTTGTATGCAGGTATGAATCCCTTTTTCTATGAAGTTACGCTTGTCTTCCTACGGTAATAGTCATGTCTCAACGTGTCTGTATAATTTCTTAGTAGTAGTCTTAATTTTACCTACGTTTCAAAGCTTCATTGTTCATAAGGGACAGCTATTAAAATTAGTGATGGTATGTATTCTTTGAACATAACAACAGACCACACGGTTCTTTATAAGTTTTAGGTAGCCATTGTCCATAAGAGAAATCGGGTAATTTATTAGGTACATCAATCAAATGTAATGACAAAGCAGTATTACCTATTGTTCAAAGCTTCATTGTTCATATGGGCAAGCGGTGTTAAAATTTATTACGGTACACGTATTGTTTGAATTAACAACAGACCACATGGGGTTGCTAATGTCACCCCTAAGCAATGAGTTTTGGGAACCCATTGTCCATAAGAGAAATCGAATAACTGTCTATCGTATCAGTTTTTGCTTTTGCTACAGCAAAATGACCCTTAGCTGCCGTATAAAAGCGATGACAAAAATTATACTACACCGTATTCCACAGTGTGCTCTACACCACAAATGAACTCCGGTTGTTTTGTATAGTGAACTTTTAAATAGTGACTCTGCTGCAAAATGAATGTAAGTACCTATGTATAATTCGATGTAATATAATATTAATTATGTTTTATTTACTGTTAATATTGTGTTTTGACCTCAGATTGTTTTAATCAATTGTTGATGATGTATATATTTTTATGTATCCCATATTCCTACACTCCTCTCTATGCCAATACTTATAATAGTTTACTTTTTGTTTCAGTTCGCTGATAATACTTTCAAAAACTATTATTATGCAGATAACGACGATGATGATCAGCCCAGCGACGAGGAAGGCACCCTGGCATACAAAGTTAAAAAAGCAATAGCAAAGAGATCAAATTGCATCGACGACTTCTTCGAAAAACCTAAGAAGAAAAAGAAGGTGGCAAAAAAGTCGTCAAGTGTTGGTCGCTCTTCCAGTGGTGGAGTTTCATACATCACCTCGAATAAGGACGACATCGCCGATGCATCTCATCTTATAAAGATTGAGATATATGATGTCAACAAGATAAAAAATATCGCTCCGATGGAACACTGGAAACATGCTGAGGTGCGTGTTAAATATTACGCAGAAGCCGACGCAGACAAAAACTTGCAGTCAGTGAGAGATACAATATTTAATATCACCAAGCACTTGGCTACGAAAGAGGACTGTGTGAAATATTTTATAGACACTGATAAATAAGATAGTGCGTAAGCTTATGTGTAAGTGAGTGTTTAAGGACGTTGCGTTATTGTAGTATAAGTTATTATAACTCATTGTGCATGTTAATACTAATTTAGAATATTAATATTTTGTCATGATCATAATTTGGATTTTAATTAATTGTAAACATTTAAGAATTATTTGTAAGAATTTGTATATTATTTAATAGTAATAACTTACTTCATTGTAACATAACGGTGTAATGCATTGAGTTAGCACTATATAAACTTTTTAATTTTTCTCTAACATATTTATTGTTAAGCATACTATTTTACCATGCATACATTACGCTGTGATGTTTACGACTCAGAGCTCGTCATGCTTCTTAATAACATTGAACCATTGGATCTGATGTCATCACAATTCGATGAAGGGCTCTACGAACTTTGTGAGGAAATAGACCAAAACCATTTTGAAATGTGAGTATTATCATGTTTATACAAGTTTCTGTGAACCATGTAGAGGGGATACATTTTAAGTATTTAAAACGTTAGATTCATCTTTTCGAACTCATTCTGTACGTTTGTTCTCATTGTATTTTTTTACCAAACATTAAAAATGTATCACGCTCTTGAGTTACAGAGTTTATGTTTGTCCCAAAGTGAGATTGCAAGTTTAAACAAAAATCTTATTTTACACAAGTTTCATCGTTTTATACGACTTTGGTTCATACAAAATTTATTACCCGAGTCAATGATGAAAGATCCTGATTTTATTCCGTACTATACACCATGTGCAGGACATAAAATGTTGAATTTGTCTCATTCCGATAAAGATGAAATTGATGGTGTTTTATCAATGCAAGCATATTGTTTGCAATGTAAAAATGTTAGTACTTATAGGAAAAAATGATCATTATTATTATTATTATTGTAGTTAGGTTCTATATTTTATTTATTATTGTTTTTCGATCAGACTTAATCAACATGGGAGTGGTGTACGAAAAAGATCAGCATCGACGATGTTAACTGAAGCGGGACCTGCGAAGAAGAGGACAAATACTTATCTTGAAGCTCCTTCATCATCAACATCGTTACCAACGGCGAATTCAAATGTAAGTACAGAAAATAATGATAAAATTCAATGTCCCGACTGTCACGTATTTGTATTGAAAAAATATATGACTAACCATTTAAAGAGTAATACTCATAAAAACAATTTACTACGGAATGATAGTGAATTAAGGGATGTTCAAATAATTGATAGTGCTTTTGGTAATAGAATTCTTACATATAGAATCATGTCTAATAAAACATCGAACCATCAATTTGAAACGCCTGAATTATTTTTACAAAAAACTAAAGATGTAATATATAAATTACTGACACGTTCTATTCTAGAACACTCTGTTCTGAAAGTAAATTTTATTCTTAATGCAGATTTTACACAGGAAACCAAAAATTTATTTAACACTTTTGACTTTCAAATCTCCAATTATCTTATTTGTCAAGGTGATGATAAGGATACAATTTTTCCATCTATAACAACCGAAATAACAAACAAAATGGCGAATTTTGAAAAAAAGGGTAGTGGATGGACTTTAGTTAAAATAAATCACTTAGATATGAATATAAACAAGTTTAACCCATTACGAGGATCATCGTATATAGACTTACCGTTAGATATAAAATATAAGAAAGCTGTAATTAACGTTCAAAATAATGATCACGAGTGCTTTCGTTGGGCTGTATTGTCAGGATTGTATCCGGCTTCTCAAAGTTCTAATAGAGTGTCATCTTATATAAAACATAAAAATAGATTAAAATTTGATAAATTATCTTTTCCTTTCAAAATTAATGATATTCATAAATTTGAAAAACTAAACAATATAAGTATTAATGTTTTTGGTTTACATTATGATTCAATAAAAAAGTCAAATAAAGTTGTAGGTCCATTACACTTAACGAAACATAGAAAAACCACTCACTTAAACTTATTGTATATATCTCGCGGTACCAACGGTCATTATTGTTATATTAAAAATCTTTCGAGGTTAGTATCTAAACAGTTATCAACATCCGAACATGCAGTTCATATTTGCGATGGTTGTTTATTACATTTCACATCACGGGATAATTTACAGCGTCATCAAGCAAATGACTGTTTTAACGTTTGCATTAATTTACCATCGGAACATGATAACAAAAGGAATTGGTTTAATGAATTAATCCCATCAAATCAAATCTCTTTTAATAATTATGAACGTAAACTAAAGGTTCCTTTTGTTGTATATGCTGATTTTGAAGCATTTTTAAATCCAATAGAAAGTTGTTCTAACAATCCAAATATATCATCCACAACGAACATTCAAAAACATGAGATGTATAGTTTTGGATATTATGTTAAGTGTTCGTATGATGACAACTTTTCGATATATCGATCGTATAATGGAAAAGATTGTGCAAACCAATTTATCAAATTTATCAAAACAGATTTAGAAAATATATGTAAAAAAAACACTTTTGTCAAATCTCCATTACCATTAACGTATGAAAATAAAATAAATATTTCTCAAAGTAAGTTGTGTTATGTCTGTAAAAGTAACTTAAATGAAGATGTCACAATAATATACAATTGGCATACTGGTGTTTATGAAGGAGTCGCTCATTCACTTTGTTCTGAAAAATACAAAACACCTAATTTTGTACCAGTATTTTTTCACAATTTAAGTAATTATGATGCTCATTTTATAGTTCATGGTCTTAATTTTGACGAAGGTGATATAGAACTTATTCCTGAGAATAAAGAGAAATATATATCTTTTTCGAAGGTTCTGCATATTAATAATCGTGCAGTGAAACTTAGATTTCTTGATTCTTTAAAATTTATGTCTAGTAGTCTTGATAAATTAGCTCAGAACTTACTACCTAATCAATTCCGCGAACTCAAATTAAACTATCCACGCGAAGATGACTTTAAGCGTTTAATAAGGAAAGGTGTTTATCCTTATGAATACATGACTTCATTTGATTCTTTAAAAATAACTTCCCTTCCTGCTCGCGATGAATTCTACAGTTCTTTAAATGATAATCATATTTCAGAAAATGATTACCATCATGCTCAAGATGTATGGAATCACTTTGATTGTAAAAACATGGGTGATTATTCTGATCTTTATTTAAAAACCGATGTTTTATTATTAACAGATATATTTGAAAATTTTAGGAACGTTTGTCTTAAAACTTATGAATTGGATCCTGCTCATTATTATACAGCACCTGGATTGAGTTGGGATGCTATGTTAATTTATACTAAAATTAATTTAGAACTCCTAACAGATATTGACAAAATTACTTTTATTGCGAACAATATTAGGGGAGGTATATCACAGTGTAGTAACAGACATGCAAAAGCAAATAACCTATTTATGACTGATTATGATTCTGATAAACCATCTTCCTTTCTCATGTATCTAGACGCAAATAACCTTTACGGTTGGGCTATGTCTCAATGTCTTCCAACAGGTAAATTTGAATGGGTAGATGTAAATACAGATTTTAACATCCCCGATGATGCCGAATATGGTTATATTTTAGAAGTAGATTTAGAATATCCAAAAATCTTACATAATTGTCATTCAGATTTTCCCTTTTGCCCTGAAAATATATGCCTAGGGAATACCAAGAATACAAAACTGATTCCAAATCTAAAAGATAAAAAGAAGTATGTTATCCATTACAGAAATCTTAAACAATGTTTAAAAAATGGTTTGAAACTACTTAAAATACATAGAATTCTTAAATTTGAACAATCTGCATGGTTAAAATGTTACATAGATTTAAATACACGTATGCGTTCTTTGGCAAGCTCAGATTTTGAAAAAGATTTTTACAAACTTATGAATAATTCAGTTTTCGGGAAAACAATGGAAAATGTTATAAAACGCGTAAACGTTAAATTAGTGAACCATTGGTTGAATCGTGGGAAAACTCAGGGAGCTCAATCTTTGATTGCAAAACCTGAGTTTCACAGTCTATCCATTTTTTCTGAAAATTTAGTTGCAGTGCAATTAAAGAAAACTAGTGTTATATACAATAAACCAATTTATTTGGGGTTTTGTATATTGGATCTTTCAAAAACATTAATGTATACATTTCATTACGATTACATGAAGGATAAATATCGAGATAATATTAAATTACTTTATACGGACACTGACAGTCTAATCTATCAAATATTTACAGAAAATTTCTATGTTGATATAAAAACTGATTTAGAAAACTATTTTGACACCTCTGACTATCCATCTAATAATGAATATGGTTTACCTTTAATAAATAAAAAACGGTTAGGGTTTTTTAAAGATGAAACTAACGGTAAAATTTTAAAAGAGTTTGTAGGCCTGCGATCAAAAATGTATGCATTAGATGTGCAAAATAAAT
Organism: Laothoe populi; assembly: GCA_905220505.1. Lineage (NCBI taxonomy): Eukaryota > Metazoa > Arthropoda > Insecta > Lepidoptera > Sphingidae > Laothoe > Laothoe populi. The sequence goes on from HG992165.1 coordinate 5,539,835, forward strand.
GTATATGTAAAGCAAAAGGCGTCAATAAATGTATCACAAAAAAGTTTTGTCTTAATGATTATAAATCATGTTTATATGAAAACAAAACTCAGTATAGTGAAATGCTAAGATTTAAATCAATTAAACACATAATGTATACTCAAAAAATAAACAAAATATCTCTATCACATAATGATACAAAACGGTATTTATTAGAAAATTCCACTGATACTCTTGCTTGGGGTCATTATAAGATAAAGGACATTTGATTTTTTTCATATTTTCTGTACAATGATAAGAATTATTTATTTATATTTTTGTGTATTATTAAATTAAAGCACTGTAATTATAGCTGTTATCAGATTATTGTGTGCTTAATTGGGCCTACGACTGAAGAGGTTGGTGTTGCTTTCTAGATCACTGGGTATTTGTGAAGCACCAGTAGAGTGGTAACGGGCGGTGTAAATTATAAAATCAAATACATATAATACATTTAATTTTAACGAAATGTTTTATTCATTCCAATACCTCTTCAGAGTTTACACGTATATTCAAAATGATTCATTTTATTCATCCTTTTACTGCCATAGTCGCAGGTCCAACTGGATGTGGAAAATCGAATTTTGTTACAAATTTCATTAAATATATTAAAGAAATATGTAATAAAAACTTCAGTCAAATAACTTGGTGTTTTGATGAAATGCAGCCTTTGTATAATCTACCAAACGTGAATTATTATCAAGGCATACCAGATTTGAATATGTTTGATGGAAATGAACCAAACCTCATTATTATTGATGACCTTATGAGGGAATCTGATGGTCGTGTTGTTGATATATTTACCAAAGGTAGTCATCATAGAAACTTAAGTGTGTTTTACATAACTCAAAATTTATTTCATCAAGGTAAAGGTCAAAGAGACATTTCTTTGAATTCAAGCTATATAATTTATTTCAAAAACCCTCGCGACAAAACTCAAATTCGTTATTTGGCACGACAAGTTTCACCGGAAAATAACAAATTTGTCGAAGATGCCTACAGAGATTCTACTAAGGAAGCACATGGATACCTAATGATAGATCTAAAACAAGATACCTGCGATATTTGTCGAATAAAAACAAAAATATTTCCATCCGATGGTTATTGCACGGTATACATCCCTAAAAAAGAGTTTAAATATATCAAGAATCAACAAATACCCGTCATTTACAAATGATGGATCGACACCTCAAGACGCATAAAGATTTATTAAACGCACTGTATAAACTCAAGCCGAAACATCAACAAGCTCTTTTAAAAGCCTGTAACGAAAAAGAAATTAATTTTATTTGTGAGTGCATTCATAACGTTCTACAAGGAAATATAAAGCTTGAAGAAAAATCTAAGAATAAGCTACATAAATTTAAAAATATACTTCGTAAATTAGTACGTAAAAGCACAAATAAAATAAGAAAGAATATAATAGTTCAAAAGGGTGGTGCTTTTTTACCGATTATATTGGGATCTATTTTAAGTGGTTTAATAAGTGGTCTTGTTTAAAATGGATCATGCAAAAAAAATGTTATTAGTTGAACCAGGTTTAATAGATAAATTAAATCAAAGTAGAAATGAAAATCCTACCACTCGGTTGGATGCTGAAATGCAAAACATTTTGAATAGTAATATGGAAGACCGAAAAAAATGTAAATTGTACTTACAAATTTTACAAAGGTATCTCCATTTCACGGAAGAAGATCGAAAACCGTTTGAGCTCCCTATAATAACTCAAAATAATGATTTTACTGAACCAATGGATAAAAGTGAAAATCCAAATATAAATAACGACATCAAAATTAAAGATCTAGTTGCCAGTCAGACATCACGTAACCAAGAGAAAAAGCAAGATAATTGTGTGGATGAAAAAAATCCTCTCTACACACGAAATCAAATTCTAAGCTTGATACCTAAATCATACGTAAAAAGAGGTGAGTTGTTATTGGATTCGCTATCATTGAGTAAAAACAAATTTTTTTGGAACGATGATGGTACGGTAATTATAGACAACGAAGTAATTCCTGAAAGTAATATTATAGATTTAGTAAATGATACACTGCGACCATTAAAAAGAAATGATCCAATTGGTTGGGAAAAATTTGCTAAAGCATTGAAGGATTTAAAAATACCATTAACCTATATCGGAAATCCCAAAAGACGTGAGTACATAGTGCAACTTCAAAAAGATATTGAAGATTCTTCACCAAAACACAAAGAGCTATATTATACTCCAAAAAGCGACGACAAGCATATAAGAAAAATAAAGAAAAAGATAGATTGGGAAAAATGGACCCCTTATTAGAAATAAATAGACTATATTATGATGTGTCACACCCAGCTGGATATAGCAGTATCGATAAATTATCACAAGCTATGAAAGGTAAAATGAATAGAGAAGATGTTAAAAAATGGTTGCAAGCCCAGGAAACGTACACGCTTCATAAACCAGTACATAGAAAGTTCCCACGAAACAAATATATCTTATCTAATATAAATGAACTATGGCAAGTTGATTTAAGTGATATGAGAACTTATTCTAAAGATAATAAAGGTTTTAATTATATTCTTTGTGTTATTGATGTCTTCAGCAAATATGCATATGCTAGATCATTGAAAAAGAAAAATTCTGAAACTATAAAAACTTGTTTCGAAAGTATATTTAAGGAAGCTAACATAACTCCTACACACATACAATCTGATAAAGGTACTGAATTCGTTTCAAAAGATGTACAAAGATACTTGAAATCTAAAAATATAAATTACTATACAACAAATAATCCAGATATTAAGGCAAGCATTGTAGAAAGATTTCAAAGAACGCTAAAAATGAAAATGTGGCGTTATTTCACACATAAGAATACACATAAATATATTGATATTTTACATGATTTGATTTACTCTTACAATCACAGTTTTCACTCTAGTATTAAGATGTGTCCTTGTGATGTGAATTCCAGTAATATAATAACCGTGTGGACAAATTTGTATGATAAAGGAAGTACAAAAAAATCACTTAAAACTACGTTACCTAAGTTTTATATTGGTGATCATGTAAGAATAACCAAGTATAAACATATCTTTCAAAAAGGTTACGAATCTAATTGGAGTGATGAAATATTTGTGATATCCTCTATAATAGACCGATCTCCGTGGTCTGTATACACTATCAAAGATTTAGAAGGGGAAGAGGTAGTAGGAACATTTTATGAACGAGAGTTACAGAAGGTGATTTATGACCCCACCATAGAACATAAGATAGATAAAATAATTCGCTCTCGCTACACGGGCGACAGACAAGAACTGTTAGTTAAGTGGAAAGGTTATCCGAATAAATTTAATAGTTGGATTTCAGTTTCTAGTTTAAAACAAATATGAATAAAGACTTTTATTTAACTTTACTTAGCAATAGTTCAATGGAATATTTTCCTGACAACAAATCATCTATTTTTTCAACTAAATTACCGAAAGCCATCATACTCGAGGGGGAGTGGTGTGTGGGAATTGTTGAATTTCAATATCCATGCACTATGTTTACTGTTCAAGATCATGAGAATATTATGTACATAACGAAATTGATGAAGATGCCTAATGAAGTAAATCCTTCTACAGTGTACTATAAGCATTATATACCTGCCACAAACTATGATAATATCAACCATATTTTAACAGCATTGAATAGTATTCGAGAAAAAATTAAATTTACCTATGATAATATATCTAAGTTTGTATACGTTTCTGTGTTAGACGAATCGATAAAATCTGTAACATTATCACCCAAATTAAGTTTACAATTAGGATATGAACCAGGTAGAAACCTTGCTGAAAAAAATTTTGCAAAATGTCCAGCTAATTTGCATTTAGGATTACCATCTCAGTTATTCGTTTATTGTGATATAGTTGAACCTCAAATTGTTGGTGATGTAATGACTCCTCTTCTAAGAATCATACCATTGGACCCTTCAAAATACATATATGGGGCCAATAAAATGCATGTTTTTTCACCACCTCATTATTTATCTGTAATGCGTAGAGAATTTGATACCATTGAAATAGATATAAGGTCAAGCACTGGTCAAAAGATACCATTCCAATTTGGAACAGTGTGTGTTAAACTACATTTCAAAAAACTATAATGTATTCTCAACACAAGAACACATGCCCTTACGAACGCTATTATTCTCATCAAGCTGGGTCGGGTATAGGAGTGATTTATAAAGGAGCACCATATCAAAAGGGTCATGGGATTGGTAGTTTTCTTGGGGGTTTATTTAGATCAGTTTTGCCATTACTATCTAGTGGTGTCCGCGCTGTTGGTAAGGAGGCATTGAGTGCTGGTGTAGGTCTTTTAACGGATATGGTTAGTGCCCGACCTATGGAAGATTCAATAAAAGCACGTCTTAAAGAAGTCGGTTCAAATTTAAAAAGAAAAGCAGATGAAAAAATAGATAGAATTAATATGTCTGGATCGGGATATATAACAAAACGAAAACGAGTATCTGCATTCAGTTCATCGCTGACTGCGAAAGGGAAAGCTATAAAAAAATTGAAAATTAGATCCAAACAAATTAAAGATATATTTTGTAATTAATCAAAATGTCTTTTTTACATAGTCATTCCTGTGAATGTATTAAGTCGGAATTGGATTTATTTGCATTACCATCTACTCAGACTAGTATTGAAAGTGGAATATGGATCCACTACAAACCAATTTCATCACTTGCTGATGATGGTCCTATAGAATTTCAAGTACCTGGAGCAGGTGACGACTACATAGACCTATCACATACATTAATTCACATAAAAGCTAAAATATTGAATCAAGATAACACTAAACTAATGTCATCTACAGTTGTAGCTCCAGTTAATAATTGGTTACATTCACTCTTTAATCAACTTGATGTTTACTTAAATCAAAAACTTGTATCACCACCCAATAACACATATGCCTACCGTGCTTACATAGAAAATTTGTTGAACTATGCTCCGGCAGCTAAGGAATCTCATCTTACTTGTGCCCTATGGTATGAAGATACAGCTGGAAAAATGAATTCTACCGATGAAACTAATAAAGGATTTGTTAAAAGACAAGAGTTGGCTAACGAAAGTAAAGAAATTGAAATGATTGGACACCTACATGGTGATTTGTTCAACCAAGAAAAGTTTTTGATAAATGGTGTTGATATGTGTGTTAAATTAGTTCGTTCTCGAGAAAATTTCAATTTAATGGCTTCTACAGTTGATCTTAAATTAAAAGTTTGTATTACGGATGCAACTTTGATTATTCGTAGAGCTCGCATCAATCCTTCTGTTTTACTTGCCCATCAAAAAGTCTTAGCATCTACAACTGCCAAATACCCAATTACACGTGCAGAAGTCAAAGTTTTAACTATACCATCAGGAGTTCAAGGAAAAACTCTTGATAACATTTTCCTTGGTCAAGTACCTAAAAGATGTATAGTTGGATTTGTGAATAATGCCGCATTTAATGGGAACCTTACTAAAAACCCATTCAACTTTGAAAATTACAATATTAATACATTTTGTTTGTATATAGATGGTTATCAAATACCCTCAAAAGCTCTACAACCTTCGTTTGATAACAATGTTTATACTACAGTCTATCATACTTTGTTTTCCGGGACTGGTATACATTTTCTTAACGAAGGTAATGGAATATCCCGTGAGAAATATGCTAATGGATACTGTATGTTAGCGTTTGATTTGACGCCTGATTTATCAGCAAACTCTTCTGGTCATTGGAATCTTATAAAGCATGGGAGTGTGAGATTAGAAGTTCGTTTCGAATCAGCTCTAACACAAACTATTAATTGTATTGTATATGCAGAGTTTGATAATGTTATAGAAATAGACAAAAATCGCAATATTTCGGTAGACTATAGTAGCTAAGAGAAAAATGTATAGTATAATAATATGTATAATTGTATGGTATATTTTTAATATGGTTTGTTTGTTTATTGTGGACTAATCAATAAAATAAATATAAATTATTTTAGTTTTTTTATTATGACTATTCTTGCAACCCTCTTCAGCTGGTTACTTTAATTATGAAGTACTATAATAACCTATTTCACTGTTATTCCATAACACTACTTCTTTAACATTCGACCGGATAACGCTTCTTTTTTTTTTAATAAAATGAACACAACAGAGATAACGAATTACTTGAGGAAAATAGATTCATCCATCCAATATAATGTGTATGCAGCCAATAGATTGCCAATACACGTAGTAACTCCTACTTACATAATAAGCAACCTAGATCCAGATAATAAACCGGGTTCTCACTGGATCGCCATACATATAGATAAAAACGGGATTGGTCAGTACTTCGATTCATATGGTCGACCACCTCAAGGCTATCATCGAATGTTTTTAGCAAGGAATTCTAGGATGTGGAATTATAATACTAATCGAATCCAAAACGACTTTACAATCGTTTGTGGAGAGTATTGTATAATGTATTTATATTACAAATATCATGGTATGAGTTTAAAAGATTTTCAAAAATTATTTGATACAAATACAATGTGTAATGATGTATTATTATCGGGATTCTTTAAGTCATGTTTTAAAATAAATAAATAAAATACGAATAAAGAGTTTATTATATCTTTTATTCATTACTAATAACCTTACTTAATCATATATACAAATTCTTACAAATAATTCTTAAATGTTTACAATTAATTTACAATCCAAATTATGATCATGACCAAATATTAATTTTCTAGATTAGTATTAACATGCACAATGAGTTATAATAACTTATACTACAATAACACAATGACCTTAAACACTCACTTACAACACTAAATGTTTACAATTAATTAAAATCCAAATTATGATCATGACAAAATATTAATATTCTAAATTAGTATTAACATGCACAATGAGTTATAATAACTTATACTACAATAACGCAACGTCCTTAAACACTCACTTACACATAAGCTTACGCACTATCTTATTTATCAGTGTCTATAAAATATTTCACACAGTCCTCTTTCGTAGCCAAGTGCTTGGTGATATTAAATATTGTATCTCTCACTGACTGCAAGTTTTTGTCTGCGTCGGCTTCTGCGTAATATTTAACACGCACCTCAGCATGTTTCCAGTGTTCCATCGGAGCGATATTTTTTATCTTGTTGACATCATATATCTCAATCTTTATAAGATGAGATGCATCGGCGATGTCGTCCTTATTCGAGGTGATGTATGAAACTCCACCACTGGAAGAGCGACCAACACTTGACGACTTTTTTGCCACCTTCTTTTTCTTCTTAGGTTTTTCGAAGAAGTCGTCGATGCAATTTGATCTCTTTGCTATTGCTTTTTTAACTTTGTATGCCAGGGTGCCTTCCTCGTCGCTGGGCTGATCATCATCGTCGTTATCTGCATAATAATAGTTTTTGAAAGTATTATCAGCGAACTGAAACAAAAAGTAAACTATTATAAGTATTGGCATAGAGAGGAGTGTAGGAATATGGGATACATAAAAATATATACATCATCAACAATTGATTAAAACAATCTGAGGTCAAAACACAATATTAACAGTAAATAAAACATAATTAATATTATATTACATCGAATTATACATAGGTACTTACATTCATTTTGCAGCAGAGTCACTATTTAAAAGTTCACTATACAAAACAACCGGAGTTCATTTGTGGTGTAGAGCACACTGTGGAATACGGTGTAGTATAATTTTTGTCATCGCTTTTATACGGCAGCTAAGGGTCATTTTGCTGTAGCAAAAGCAAAAACTGATACGATAGACAGTTATTCGATTTCTCTTATGGACAATGGGTTCCCAAAACTCATTGCTTAGGGGTGACATTAGCAACCCCATGTGGTCTGTTGTTAATTCAAACAATACGTGTACCGTAATAAATTTTAACACCGCTTGCCCATATGAACAATGAAGCTTTGAACAATAGGTAATACTGCTTTGTCATTACATTTGATTGATGTACCTAATAAATTACCCGATTTCTCTTATGGACAATGGCTACCTAAAACTTATAAAGAACCGTGTGGTCTGTTGTTATGTTCAAAGAATACATACCATCACTAATTTTAATAGCTGTCCCTTATGAACAATGAAGCTTTGAAACGTAGGTAAAATTAAGACTACTACTAAGAAATTATACAGACACGTTGAGACATGACTATTACCGTAGGAAGACAAGCGTAACTTCATAGAAAAAGGGATTCATACCTGCATACAAACAAAGAGACCATTCCTCAAGCTGGCTGACAAACGTGCAAAATAAACGTAAAATGTCTAAATATAAATTAAATTCGAGACAGGTATAAAATCGCCTTTAATATAAATCTAATTCGCGTGTGATATAAATTTTATTTGAGGCTGATATTAATTTAATTCGCGGTTGATATGAATTAAATTAGTGGTTGATATGAATTAAATTCACGGTTGATATAAATTTAATTCGCGGTTGATATAAATTTAATTCGCGGTTGATATAAATTTAATTCGCGGTTGATATAAATTTAATTCGCGGTTGGTATAAATTTAATTCGCGGATGCAGAGGCCTGTTCGGGAACCTATTCGCGGGTAGTAGGGTACCTGGATTCTGGATCAAGTCTAGGGACCTAGCTCGACCTAGACCCTAGCTCGGGTCTGAATTTGTGCTCAGGAATCGACGAATCCCTATACTACTATTCTCAGGTATGCAGGTTTACCTTCACCGTTAGAGCAAGCGATAATTAGCATTTAATACACACATAACTTTAGAAAAGTCAGAGGTGTATGCCATAGATAGATAGATAGATAGATAACTCTTTATTGCACACCATCAAAATAATATTACAAAAGGAAACCTTAAAGCTAAAGTAAGTTACAATAGGCGGTCTTATCGCTAAGAGCGATCTCTGCCAGACAACCTTAATTATATGGAGATAAATGAAGAGGGTCCGTAAAAATGAGGGGTGTGAAAAACAATAACAATGATATATATTTATAAATATACACATAAACATACACACACATACATACATATATATGAATACATGCACATAGCAATACATAGCATACATAGAATAAATAATATATCAATACATATAACAATAATATGAAATAATAATTCATTATATAAAATAAAGCGTTATGATATAATTACGCGAGCATAGACATATAATACATTTTTACTCTGGTTTTAAAAATACTCAGTGATGGAGCTTTCCGTACAAATTGCGGCAAGAAATTCCACAGGCGAACAGCCTGTACGGTAAACGAGCTGTCAAAGGAACTACTGCAGTGCAGTGGAGTCTTAAGAGTCAAATTTTCTGACGATCTTAAATTTGCCATTTGCGTTTCGAACATACGACTTTCGTCTTGACAGTCCGTACCAGAACCAACTAGGCTATCGCTGCTTGGGAATAGTTTTTTTAATATATTATAGAACTTTTTACAGTTTACTAGCTGCACCCGGAATGCGTTGCAATGCCATGTAAAGTAAATTTGATTAATTGCGATCGGTTGAACGGTATTGAAGTTGATGGTCTGCAGCGCCATCTAGCGAGTTCTTTATATTTCTTTAGGCCAGGAACCATCGTGGGCGTGAGAGTTTCATCTTAATTTGGAAAAACATTTGGAAATTGATCTATTTTGTACCAGTGCACACAACATTAAAAATATTCTCAATAAGGAATACTTCAATGATGGAGAAAATAGCTGATTCTTTTTGCTTTGCGTAGCGCCTGATTTTTGTTTGATTGAATTATTTATTTCATTATTATTCTTGTTCTTTATTTATCTTTGTTTTTGTGTGTTCAGTTATTATTTTTTTTTTAAAGGAAACGTAGCTTAATAATATCTTACTATTCATATTCGAAAGCTTGTAATTGGCAATAGATTTTTCATTGTATTGTTATTATAACTACCTGTTTGTATTAGTCCGTAAGCTTTCTACAAAACTAATAAAATAAAATAAAATAATCGGATGAATAGTTTAGGAATCCATAGAGGACAAAAATACTTACATTGATTTTTATTTATATACAAAGTTTTGGTTAACATAATAGTGAAACCTCATCGAAATCTGTTCGGCAATTTCTTCGGATCAACATCAGAAGCTCTATAGTAACAATAAAAGAATTTTATTAAACATATTTCACTGGACACGGACCTCCTCTACTGATAAGAGGAGTTAGGTCTTAGTCCACTACGCTGGCCGGCTAAATACCTTCAAAATTATTAGGCATGAAGGTTTCCTGAGAATATTTTCCTTTACCGTTAAAACAGAATATTTGAATTTTAGGAATTCGGAGGTGTATGTTATTTGGGCTGGTATGAACCGACTAATTTCGTCTTTTGTTTCCAACTAGGCTATCGCTGCGTTTAAAAAAATATACGAAGCTCTAATCTACACTATAATATTATAAAGATGAAATATTTTATTGTTTGTGAAATTGTTTGTAATGGATAAATTAAAAAATGATAAAAAAAAAAATTCTTCTGTGGAAAGCTACATTATTCCGGAGTAATAAGAGCTATATTTTATTATTAAAACAATAAAATCCCTACGTATCCCTATCCCTAAATATCAATAATGTAACACCGGGTTTACGCGGGTGGAGCTGTAAGCAAAAGCTATTGTTTTATATTAATATGCCTATCGAGGTACTAAATATACCTATATATAACTAGCGGGCCCAGCAGACGTCGTCCTGCCTGAAAAAGCAGCACCACACCGACTGCAGCGCCATCTGCCGGGCTGATTTGTGAATCTAAACCATCCAGGGCGCCACCCAAACGCATACAAAAAAAATCATTCAAATCTGTCCAGCCGTTTAGGAGGAGTTCAGTGACATACACACGTACAGTAGAATCATATATGTAAAGATTTGTAGCAACCCTATAGAACAAGCCGTCGCACTGCTTGTACTGCATTTGGTTAAGTTGCGATTTTATAACATGAATTAAGTTGAAATAAAACGAAATTTACGGATTGTATATATTTCGTTTTATTTCAATGTATAATATTCGCGTAAACATAAGAAACCATTATGAATTAAGTTTGTCTATAGTTACATTTAAAGCCGTATGAGGACGTTATCGGAGGCTAGGGCCAGTTTCAGTTTAATCATAGCGATAACATTCCTACGGCTACAGTGAAACCTTATCGGAATTGTGTGATGAAATTTTTGTTTATGGCAACCCTACTGTGGTTGAGAGTTTACGTGTCCGTTGGAAAATAATAATAATACTAGCCCTGTATTAAACATTGTCCCACTGCTGGGCACGGGCCTCCTCTACTAATGACCCTCTCATTTTATTATTATTATTATTCCCGAGCAACACAATATAAAGCATGTCACAGGAGTAACGTACACCCATAGACATCTGACTGATAATAAATTACAATTTAATCGCGGTTTATGGCCTTCATGGTCATGGAAAAGCCTCTGCATTGTAAAGTTATGGCCTTGGGTTGGCGCAGTTGGAAATAATTACAAAAAAAATCATAAATTCTATTGGTCCCGGGCAGACGTTGGCATAAACTGCCATCTCTGTGGACCGAATTTTCGTTGAAAATATAAGAAATTCAGATCTCTACAATGGCTCCACCTTCTTCTTCTTCTTCAGACTTTGGACGTCCACTGCCTCCCCTAAAGATTTCCAGACCAACCTGCTCGACCTATCGGATCTAAAACTATCTTATCTTTTAAGTTGGACTCAACCACACACATACACATGAAATCGGTGAAGTGGGTTCAAAGTAACTGACATAGGTAGAAACACTTTTTGTGTTCTATCTAATATGTAGATAAAAGTGAATTAGTGTGACCATTAAAGAACAAATCAACAAAATATTGTGAATTAAAACAAACACCATTTAAATTTACATTTATTATTGAATCAAACATGAAAGTCTTGGCGTATAATGCCAATAAACCGGCCGTTAAAGGCATTTAAAACATCACAGAGCGAGGTTAATAGAAAATGGCGGTTATCTGTTGCCCCTCGGTGAGGACCTTCGAATACCCGTCCGTCAAACGTTCCGTCCCAATAAACTCGTTATTGCGTTCTATTCATTTTGGTTATATACAGCTAGAAACCTTTTAAGATGAATACAGAATTTAATAGAATACTAAATGTGAAACCTTGACCAAAACATTTATATAGCTTCACCTACGTCTGAGATTCTTGGTGTTTTTTTTCACCAAATCTTCAAGGTTTAATACAGGGTTAGTCAGAAAGGGTGCACTAAGCCGAAAGGACATAAAAGTAGCCGCAATTCTAAGCAAGTGTTATACTTAATATTCTTGAAAAAATGATCGAGATATTGCAGTTTAAACACTTTCTTAAAAATAGGTTCACAGAACCCAGATCAATAATATTAGATTTTTGTATGAAAATAAAAATATTGCCTTTAAGACATGAGATATTCATGGTTGTGATCCTTATCACTGATACTTTAAGATGGCCGCGGCTTAGTAAACCCTTTCTGGCTAACCTTGTATAATTAAAAATATTGACATCTTTCAAAAGTTAATTCAGTACTTGTAGAATATTGAATGTCTTGAATGAATCTTTAATTTATAATACATTTTAAAAGGCTGAGTTTCTTAATGTTTAATGTCAACCCAAATTCACAAAGCACTGGTAAAAATTAAATATAATCCTGACGTGAGAGATGCCAGTTGTGACCTAATTTAATTTGATTTCATTCAACAGTTTCATTTGTATTGAATTACAAACGTCATGCCTAATTTTATTACGTTCGTAAGCATGTTTAATTTTATACAACAACAAGCAGACCCGGTAAACGTCATCCTTTTTTTTCCACCGCGGGGAAAATCCATCTTACGGATACCTTCTGGTCTTTGGGGGAGGAGAGATGGTTATGCCGGACTCACCGACCTTCCGACCCAGTTCGCCCGAAGGACTACTAGATCGGGACCCTAACCAATTTTTCTACGCCGGTGTACCGACTAAAAGCCCGCGGTAGCCTTCTGCAGCACATGTGGGACGATCCCGGGGGATCCTGAGTATACTCTGGATTGCTGGGGGAACCATCCCCGTGCCATGCCTTTACGGCCCGTCTCTTCCGGTAGACGTCGTCCTGCCCGGAAAAGCAACGCCACATTAAATACGATATGATGACGACCTTTGGCATTTCTTCCACAAATGCCAGCTAATCAAATTTGGTGACAAACCGACAGCAGCGCCTACCGGGTCCAATTGTGTTTTCAAACCATCCAAGAACCCATTAAAATATACACACAAAATTTCATCCAAATGGGTGAGGCTGTTTGTGAGTTTTAGCGAGACTACAGTGTACATCCGGTTTTTGTCGGGGGTCTAGAGTTGGGGTACGTTGTTTGGCCGTTTTGCGGCCTTCTGAGTACTCTACATTAGACCCTCGACCTTCTTCTTCACCTTCTTGCCTATGGCGTAGTGTGAAGAAGCAGGCCGGCATGATTGTGTTGAGTAGCGGGTGGTAGATTGTCTCTCGCTACTCGATACTCTAATTGGACCGCACTGCGCTTACCATCAGGTGCAGTGTGGTCACTTTGCCGTGCCAGTATAAAAAAAACTAACGAACGGCTATTGATTTTTGTATATATAAACTAGTGGTGCCGGGCAGACGTCCTGCCCGGGACCATAAAATTCATCCAAGTCGGTCCAGCCGTTTAGGAAGAGTTAGGTGACGAACACACGTCCAGAAGAATGATATATGTTAAGATAAATAATCACTTTTAACATAATTGTATATTAAAGTGTGAAAACCGATGCCTTATTTTTTTACGCATGTACGTGTATTATTTTTTCAACAGTTTAAAAGTTATTCTTGTGTAAATAAATTTACCTATATAAAAAGGATACTGCAGTATAACTCCTAAGGACAGTCGTGTAAAAACAGTAAATATTAAAAAGATTAAAACTAGTTAAAGCTAATTATGTATTAGATAGAGCATTAAATAATTTTCTAACACATAATTACGAGTGGGTGTAATGCGTAGCGTAGGCTTAATAAGCCTAATTTCAGAGAATATCACTAACACGATGCATTTGTATGCTAAAATGCTGAATATATTTTAAATCCTTTAATATATTGCAAAGGTAAAAGCCTAATTAATTCAAATTATGTATGGCTGAAAAAGCTTAAAATAAGAATGGTATTTAGACAAAAATAGTTGTGAACTTATACTCTTTGTAAAGTTGTTTAAAATAACGGTTTTTTCTTGCATTCGTTCATTCACTAATATAAATAATACCCAGGCTGATTATATACATATACACTCACGCCTGTAATCCCCAGGGTAGGCCGAGTTGTAACCAGTACACCCACTTTTCGCCGAATTCCGGTCCCATAATGTGATAGTCAGTGAGCCTATCTACCGGGCCCAATTCCAGACTCCAGGCTTGGTACTAAACATTTCTGATAAGAAAAACCCAATATCACTTTACCCGACCCGGGGATCGAACCCGAGACCTCAGCAGAGCAGCCGCATGCGCAATACAACTGCGCCACCGAGGCGGCGTCTTTATGCAAACACTTATTTAAATAGTCTTCTGTGTCGCATTTTATATGCCATCTACAGCGGAGATTATATTGCGGATAATAACGAAATAAGACGAAGCTAGCCCCAGTGGCGGCGTAAGGGGGGGGCGGTGGGGGCGGTCCGCCCCGGGTACCAAGCACCAAGGGGTGCCAACGTGGTGATAACTAACTCGAGCAACTGAGTAGCTGTTTGCGCATCTCATATGCCCGACGAGGACGGTACGGGCGGCCAGGAGAAATGACCCAACATGCTGGACTAAGATTGCCAGAAGAGCTGCAGAGAGCTATTTTAAAACGTCTTAATAGATTTCACGGAGACCTAGATCATAGTTACAAGGCAATTAATGTCATTCTCATAACATTTGGTGTTGTTCAGCCTTAAGTTCTGCTCACGCAAACTTCGTGGTACATTTCCAATTCTGACAAAATCTATGATGAATTTTCTGCACTGGAAATTATTTTGGAAGTTTTAAGACTGAGGCGCCACTTGGAAGCTGCCAGAATTTCTTTTCAAGAAGCGGTCGTGGACCGTGGACGTGGTAATGAATGGGGGTGACAAATAATAGAGCGCATACAACATGTGATGGACTTGGTTGCTGTGAAAGAAATAACTCATATGTCGGGACAGAAAAGAGGATATGGGCCTTTTTTTTTGTCGCGGGGTAAGCGTTTTATTACTGCCGCCCGTTCCGGGGGGAAGCGGAATAAGAATAAAACGGGTATGCTGGACTTGCCGGTCTTACGACCCAGCATCCCCCTCGCCCGGATGATGGCTATCCGTGCTGCCGCTGGGCCCAGTTACTACCCCCTATGTACACCCCACCCGACACTACCAGCTAAAACCCCGCGGTGGCCTTCTTCGGCGCTTACGGAGCGATCCCGGGGTATTCTGAGGAGTGTTAGAATTGCAGCCGGAATCGCCTCTGCGCGGTGCCGCGTAGCAGCTCATCTCCATGGAGGGCTAAGGGGGCTCCTTACCGCGCGCACCGAACAACGACAGCGAACGAGGCCTTACAACCCGCGCTGCCGTCCATCTCGGGGTCGCACGATGCTCCGAATTTGGGAGTGCATCGATACGGGCTGACAGCCCCCCGTTGCGCGCCCGCGACCCCCGATGGCCCCTATTAGTCGCCTCGTACGACAGGCAGGGGGTTACCGTGGTGGAAGACGCCGATCAGTCGTCAACCCGGCGCCTCCTACGTCTTCTCTGGCGGCGGGAGGGATCATATCGTTCCCGATCCCTCTCAGCACTCTCCTTCTGCAAGATGACGTTCTCGCAGAAGTGGGCCATCGCACGTCAGGACCTCTGGCTGGCGACCATGGACAACATGGCACCACGGCCGGCAGCGAGAGGTCTCCTCCAACGACTGCTCTGAGAGCGCTGCGCTCTTCTTCCCAGGCTGGGCACTCCTCCAACGTTTGATATATAACGTATGGGCCGTGTTCTCGCGGCAGTTGCCACAGTGGTGGCACACGGCGGACACCTCCTTTCCGATCCGACACAGGAACGAACCGAAATACCCATGGTCCGATAATACCTGCGTCAGTCGGAACGTCGGCGCCCCGTGAAGCCTGTCTAGCCATCTCTTTAGGACAGGACGCACTGCTGCGACAGTCCTCAAGCCCGCAGTCGGGCTCTCCAGCCTGGAATGCCACTCCTCCACGGCGGTTCTGCGAAACCGGGCCGCAATCTCCCTCGGGGCCAGTCTATCCTGACGGCGGCTGGACGCCTCCTCCCGCCAGAGGAACGCTGACGAGAGGAGTTTGGCGTCCAACTCCCAAGGGAGTGTGCCGGCCGGGGAGACCGTGCGATAGCCCCTTACTATTCGCTGCGCCACCAAACGCTGCGGTTTGCGCAGCAAGGCGACGCAGGCTTTCAGGGACTCGGCCCATATGGGACATCCCTACAGAGAGGATATGGGCCTGCGACGAACGTCGACGACGCGCAGTGGATCGAAAATCCGCCTTTGAAGACTTAGGAATCCGATGTTTTAATTGTGATGATTTTTTAAAAAAACTTTACAGCAGTGACAATACTAAACAACATATATTATGTGTGATATTTTATTTTCTTTAATTTTTGTATTGAACGGTTTTAACCGTGGGTTCTACAGTGGAGGTTCAAAAACCCAGTTTTTTGCGAAAGAACCCAGAACCCAGGGCGACCACTCGTCTCGCCGTCAGGTGAGACTGGCCCCGAGGGAGATTGCGGCCCGATTTCGCAGAACCGCTGTGGAGGAGTGGCATACCAGGCTGGAAAGCCCAAGTGCGGGCTTGAGGACCGTCGCGGCAGTGCGTCCTGTCCTAAAGAGATGGCTAGACAGGCGCCACGGTGCGCCAACTTTCCGGCTGACGCAGGTACTGACGGACCACGGGTGTTTCGGTTCGTTCCTGTGTCGGATCGGAAAGGAGGTGTCTGCCGTGTGCCACCATTGTGGCAACTGCCGCGAGGACACGGCCCAACACACGTTGGAGGAGTGCCCAGCCTGGGACGAAGAGCGCAGCGCTCTCAGAGCAGTCGTCGGAGGAGACCTCTCGCTGCCGGCCGTGGTGTCGTCCATGGTCGCCAGCCGGAGGATCTGGCGTGCGGGGGCCCACTTCTGCGAGAGCGTCATCTCGCAGAAGGAGAGTGCCGAGAGGGATCGGGAACGAAATGATCCCGCCGCCAGAGAAGACGTAGGAGGCGCCGGGTGGACGACTGACCGGCGTCTCCCGCCCTGTGGAACGGGGGCGTTTGAATTCCACCACGGTAACCCCTGCCTGTCGTACGAGGCGACTAATTGGGGCCATCGGGGGTCGCGGGCTCGCAGCAGGGGGCTGTCAGCCCGAATCGATGCACTCCCAGTTTCGGAGCATCGTGCGACCCCGAGATGGACGGCAGCGCGGGTGGTAGGGCCTCGTTCGCTGTCGTTGTTCGGTGCGCGGGGGCTCCTAAGCCCTCCCATGGAGACGGGCTGCTACGCAGCACCGCGCAGGGGCGGTTCCGGCAGTAATTCTAGCACTCCTTAGAATACCCCGGGATCGCTCCGTAAGCGCCGAAGAAGGCCACCGCGGGGTTGTGTAGCTGGTAGTGTCGGGTGGGGTGTACCCCCTATGTACTCGTAGGGACTCGGCCCAGCGGCTGCCCGGATAGCCATCATCCGGGCGAGGGGGATGCTGGGTCGTAAGACCGGCTAGTCCAGCATAACCGTTTTATTCTTATTCCGCTTCCCTCCGGAGCGGGCGGTAGTAATAAAACGCTTTCCCCGCGACAACAAAAAAAAAGGGCGACCACTCGTCAAAGTTACAAACTTGAATTTAATGTATTCGCTAGGGATTTAGACCTCTGACAAACCCCCCCCCCCCCCCCCCTTCGATTACAATTTATTGTTTTATTTTGAGGGTACCCAATAGAAAACCGCCCCGGGTGCCAACCCATGCTACGCCGCCACTGGCTAGCCCTCATGATAAATTCATAAACTGCCACGTCTCACGCTCGCCGGACTGTCAGTTTAGTATTCGTGAAGGAATCCCGCCCACTTCATAAAGTTAAGCCAAGTATTTATTTTTGGAAGATTAATGAAATCATTATAAGGCTTTGGGTATATTATGTAAATACTTTTACTTTCCTCGGTGGCACAGTTGTAATTGCGCATGCGTTACTTATACTGTGCTGAGATCTCGGGTTCGATCCCCGGGTCGGGTAGAGCGCTATTGGGTTTTTCTATTTAGAAATACTCAGTATTAGTCCGGAGTCTGGAATTGTGCCCGGTATGGCGATAGGCTCGCCCCCTATCACATTATGGGACCGTGATAAATTCGGCGAAAAGTGGGTGTACTGGTTACACATCTGCCTACCCCTTCGGGGATTACAGGCGTGAGTGTATATGTTACATACATACTTATTTAAATACTTACCCAAAATATTTTTTCAATCAACTTAAGAAAATTGTATTATCTATTTAAATAAATAATAGATGCTGTTCATTCCATTCATTGGGTTCGATTCCCATACCGGGACAAATGTTTGTGTGACAGACAGATGTCCGGGGTCTGGGTGTTGTGAGACCGAAAGTCTCACGTAGTCCCTGATACCTACAACACAAGACTCGTATCATAGTGTGTGGTCGGGGCTATATGTGTGTGTGTGACTGTTGGGTGTTATTTATTTCTATTTTTTTTATTCATAAGCGCATCACTTGAAATCGGCTGGACTTTACTGTTTTTTAAATGCATAACAACTCGAATATGATTTTCTACGGAAAAAAATTGAAAAGAGGCCCAGAAGAATTGAAATGCTTTTTCTATGAGATTTAATTTCCTGCCTACGGAGAAACGAAATAACTCATGCGAAGCATTGACAAAAACTAGTCCTTAATTAATCGAAACAATTCAGATAGCAGATATTTGGATTGAAAAAGTAAAATAAACTACGATATATTCCGTAAAATTCGTTTCATTTCAATCTAGATAGCTGGTTCCTCGCGTGAAAATTCAGTCCTATAACTTTCTTACTGAATGGTAGTAGATGCCAAATAATATGCTAAAAATGCAGAGTACCTGTATCTCTTTAGAATTTAATCTCCAGAAAATATACTCCAAACAGCATAAAATCTGTATATATAATATATATATATATCTGTGTATATATAAAAGAAGAAACTGACTGACTGAATGGCATATCAACGCACAGCCTAAACGGCTGGGGTTAGAGACTTGGAATGTTAACAATATGAACCTTTTACGACATAGGAATCCACTAAAGAAGGGTTTTAGGAGGTTCCACCACAGTAATATAGGGGATGAAAGTTTGTATGAAATCCGTCATTTTTAAGTTGAATTCATGTAAGTTGGTATTTTGTATTGTATACTTTTTCTCCCAAACATGACCTAAACGCGGGCGGCGTCGCGAGCAACAGCTAGTAATCTTTATGACAAATAACTAAGCTTATGCGAATCGCTCAATCCTATAGATCGAATTTACTGGAGTCTAGTCAAAAAACTTTTGAGGATTTCATAACGAGATACTGTGTACCTACAAAAATATTCTGAACTGATCGCTGGTTAAACTTTATTAGAAACTAGATGTTGCTCGCGGCTCCGCCCGCGTGTAGGTAATTTTTGGAAGATAAGGTGTACAATCCATATAGGCATCTTATAAGCTATGACACCTTTCTATCCTTATTTTTTCTTGCAATTAAAATAGCCTATATTAATCAATTATTATTTATTATTATTATTTTTATATTAATTAAGAAGCAACTACGTCCGCTACAGGCAGTGAGTTTTTCATGTGTAATGTTCATGTTTATGTCTGGGAAAAAAATCTTATAAATTACATTGTATTGTTGCAATCCATTTTTTCTATGTTGTAGTTGTAATTGCTAAATTGTGTAATTGTTTGTTTGTTAGAATTTGCGTTTTGTTCATGTAACTTTGGTTGTTGATGTTTGCACGTCTGTCGAAATTGTTGTGCTATGATGAAGCGACGGTGGGGTCCAGCTGAAAATCAGTGCTGTTTTTCAGCAGCGTATACTGAGCTGGTGCCCCTTCCACCGCACATGTTGCAGCAAAATAGCCTAATTATGTAACTAGATAGTATATAATTTTTTTTTGTTTGTGTATTGTGTGTGTGGAAAAATAAATGGTTTAAATGGTTTTTTTTTAATCAGTGATAATGTAGCATTCAAATGGTGAAAGAATTTTTAAAATCGGTCCAGTACTTTTTGAGCCAATTCGTTACAAACATACACACAAATCTTTCCTCTTTATAATATTAGTGTAGATAACAGTGTCTATTCTCTTCAGCCATATAACTTAGGATTATCAAATGTACGAGGTTCGAAATGTCAATAAGTAAAGAGCTTGGAAACCCAAACTATTGTTTCATAAGGGTGTATGTGTCCCTTGAGAAAACCAAACGTTATAGGCACACATTTATAGGTAGCCGTTTATGGAGCATGTATAAACAAAAGCGTCTCATTACCATTAAAAACCATTATTATAGCCTCAAAAAGTACACCGACTTCAATAAAAAACACATTATGCGTCCCTATAAAAGAGAGTTGCCCTCGATTTTTCTGAGATCCCATCATCAGATCCTGAATTGGTCCAAATGGGGCCACCTGGGAAGTATATGCTTTTAAACAAAAAAAGAATTTCTCGAATCAGTCCAGCCGTCTTCGAGTCATCGGGGAACATACATAAAAAAATATACCGACGAATTGAGAACCTCCTCCTTTTTTTGATGTCGGTTTAAAAGGGGAATTAGTTCCATTTGATACACCTCACAATCTTCATAGACTTGCCAGAAATACATACCTAAGTCATATAGTCTTAACTCTACACTATATAAAACCCCCATGGAGAACTCTATCCCTTTCTCTCTCTCTTCCTGGCTATTCGTCTTTGACTTGACGTGAAAATGGAGGGAGTCATTGTAATATTATGAAGATACAAAGAACTTTGCTTGAATTATTGTTTGAATTTTAAGATAAACCGCAAGTAAATATTTCAATCTTTTTTTTTTAATAAATTGAACCGTTTTAATTTTATTTATTTTTCTGCAAAATAAAGCTATATGTTTATTAATTGTGCCATAAAATTTTCAGAATGGGGTTGGAATTAGTTTAGGAAATAAATCAATTTGAGTACGTACATGTCACACTGGATGCTTGCTCAAGTTAGCTGGTTTTTACAAAAATTGGCATACTTCATAGTAAAACTGCTACGAAGTCACCTGTTTATGCATAAACACAAATATTCTGAACTATTTTTACACTTGATACCCATAAATTATTAATAATGATTTACAACTAAAGGAAAAAAAACTGAGTCAATAGAAAAATATTAAATTTTTTATTTTTTCCAAATTTACTATGCCAATCAACACTAGTACGTTTTATAACCATGTCTCCAGTAGATCTAACAAAACCGTGGTACGGTTGTGTCCCCGGAATAGTTACTGATGTTTGTAATCGTGGTTGGAGAAAAAATCTTCGGAATTCGAAAATAATAAACAAGTTATGAATGACCGGCGCGCGCGCACGACTGGAACCGACACGTCGGTGCAACTGCGGGGAGGGGGAAGGGGGTCTGTAACTCTGGCTGTGTGACCGGCTCGTTTGTAAATTGTTACTACGCGCAGAGCGAGTGTCCACACTTATTGCTTTTAGTAGATAATTTTTACAAAATTAGAATGACAATCGAGAACCAAGAACTCTCTATCAGTATGTACGTTGCATTACCAGTTAATATGTATATATTAAAAATGATTTACAACTAAATAAAACAATTTTATCAAAAGAAAAACATTGTAAATTATATTTTTTTAAATTTATCTTAAACAAAAAATGCCAAAGAATTTTTCTATTCCAGGGACAAAACCGTACAACGGTTTTGTTAGATCTACTAAAGATATGGTTATAAAACGGACTAGTGTTGATTGGCATAGTAAATTTGGAAAAAATAAAAATTTAAATATTTTTCTTTTGAGTCAGTTTTTTTTCATTAATTTGTAAATCATTATTAATAATTTATGGGTATCAAGTGTAAAAATAGTTCAGAATATTTGTGTTTATGCATAAACAGGTGACTTCGTAGCAGTTTTACTATGAAGCATGCCATTTTTTGTAAAAACCAGCTAACTTGAGCAAGCGTCCAGTGTGACATGTACGTACTCAAATTGATTTATTTCCTAAACTAATTCCAACCCCATTCTGCAAATTTTATGGCACAATTTATAAACATATAACTTATTTTGCAGAAAAATAAATAAAATTAAAACGGTTTAAGTTATTAAAAAAAAAGATTGAAATATTTACTTCCGGTTTATAACTAGAAAAAAATTCTAATTTAGAATCCGAGTCCAAAACCAAAAACAACAGTAAGTTTTCTATAAAAAGTACAACATTTATTATTTTATTATAATTTACTTCAATATGAAAATAAAATTCTAAAAAACCCTTCCCGCAATCAGATGAAATCTTTAGAATCCCATATCTTAACAACTAAACCTATAATAAAAAAAATATTGTGTGTACACGTTCATATGACCTAGAAGTATAAGTATGTCTAATATGAACGAATTTCAGAACCTCACTTTTTTTTCGTTGTCCGCTTCACGTGAAATGCCCCCTAGAGCAACACAGAACATTGACGAGAGTCGTGCATTGCAATGGTAGTATTAAGTTGGATCCCACAACGTGACGAAGCAAGCACGTCTAGATTGTTCCACTGTTTGCTTTAATGTGTTAGAGAGCATGCCCTGTTAACCGAAGTCTGATCAACGTCATTTATTTGGCTTAATGTCTATATCTTTAAATATATAATTCTAATGTACGTATCTATGTCACTGAACTCCTCCTAAACAGCTGAACCGATTGAATGTTTTTTTTTGTATGCGTTTGGGTGGCGCCCTGTATGGTTTAGATTCACAAATCAGCTCGGCAGATGGTGCGGCAGTCGGTGTGGCGCTGCTTTTACGGGCAGGCGACCCGATGCCGGGCCCGCTAGTATGTATACAAAACACAAAAATTGTTTCTACCAATATCCGTGATAGACTTTGAAACCACTCAACGGATTTCAATGAAATTTTGTGTATGTGTGTGGTTGGGTCTAACTTAAAAGATAGGATAGTTTTAGATCCTATACGTGGCGCTGTTGTCGAGATCTGAATTTCTTATTTTTTCAATGAAAATTAGGTCCACAGGGAAGACGGTTTATAGCAGGACCACTGACAATGTCTGCCCGGGACCACTAGTAAGAAATATAGTACGTCATTCGGTAGTAAATTGTACAAATATACATAGTTGTTATGTATAATATTATCAATATGAATAAAATTCAAATGCTGTGCGTTAGTAAGCGCATATTGAGTGCGGCAGAATCGTTTTTAATATTCGTGATATTTCAAATAAGGTTGACAAGAAAAGAAAAATCCGAAAACCAAATTCGGGTGCCAATATTTGTGGCCTGCTCATAAAGTGAAGAGAGTTAACCTGGCATGAAACCAATCATGTCAGTCAATATCTTAACACCAGCAATGAGGTTATGGCTAACACATATCAGTAGACTATAATCGATATTTATCAATCGATGCCCTCATTGTTTCGCGATCAGGACAGCCCTATTCCAATATCGACAGCGTTCACTGGTTATGCAAATCTTTGGTCTCATTGGAATTCTCTCTGGTATAGTTTGTGCTGGAACACCGAACTGTGCGCCGCGTTTTGCATCTTTGCCACGCTCCCTTGTTAAGCGTATACGCTCCATTTGAAAATGTAATTCGGTCGTTTTATAGAATATTTGAATATTTCAACGGTAACCGTCGGCGGAATTTATTCGTTACATGCTATTTAAGCGTTTGTTTTTCTCCCTGAATACTGAAATATGGTCTTACTAGCTGTTGCTCGCGGCTCCGCCCGCATGGAGGTCATATTTGGGAGAAAAAGTATACAATACAAAATACCAATTTTAATGCGTTTAACTTCAAACATGACTGATTTTCATACAAACTTTCCTCCCCTATTTTACCCCCTTAGGGGTTGTATTTCCATAAACCCTTCCTTAGTGGATGCCTACGTGATAAAAGGTACCTACTGTAAAAATTTCAAGTCTCTAACCCCAGCCGTTTAGGCTGTGCGTTGATCGATCAGTCAGTCAGCTTCTTCTTTTTTTTTTTTTTTTTTTTATCCTAGCACGGCAAAGTGACCGCACTTCACCTGATGGTAAGCGCAGTACGGTCCAATTAGAGTATCGAGTAGCGAGAGACGATCTATCTCCCGCTACTCAACACAATCATGCCGGCCTGCTTCTTCACACTACGCCATGGGCAAGAAGGTGAAGAAGCGGTCGAGGGTCTATTGTCAGAGTACTTAGAAGGCCGCAAAATGGCCAACATTGTACCCCAACTCTAGACCCCCAAAAAACCGGATGTATACTGGCTGATCCCGGAACGCGACACACTTGCGTGTGCCACTATGGCGGGTTTTTCACCCTGTGTACGGTGGTCGCTATCCGGGCGGATATGAATATCCTACCACCAGCTATATATACAGATTGAATGTACATTGTATAAGTTTTAAACAACTGCATTTTCCATTATTGTTGGGAAGTTTTTTTCTATACTACGCCTAGTCGTCAAAATATATTGCAGATTAACGCTGCGTTTACTACTGCTTTGAAGACTATTAAAATTGTATTCATTGATAGAATTAAACTAAAATTAGTAGGAAAAATTATAAAATTGACTAAAAATGTAAACAATGAAAATGTAACATATCTAATTCTGAACATACAATTACAGATTGTTGTGGTTTTTAACCGACTTCAAAAAAGGAGAAGGTTAACAATTCGTCGGAATCTTTTTTTTTATGTATGTTACCCGATTACTCGAAGACGCCTGGACCGATTCGAGAAATTCTTTTTTTGTTTAAAAGGGTATACTTCCCAGTTGGTCCCATTGGCACCAAGTCAGGATCTGATGATGGGATTTCAGAAAAATCAAATTTTATAGTGACGCTTAATTTGTTTTTTATTGAGGTCAGTGTACTTTTTATGAATAAAAAAACTTTTATTACTTTACCAATAACCTTGATATCTAATCAAATCATACCCGGTACTAAGGCCCATAAGGCACGACTAGATGGTGTACATGTGTGTGTATATTATGTAATCATGTTTCCAATATCAAGGGGCAAAACGGCGTCAGGACTAAGGCATGTCCACACAATAAAAATAATAAGACTTTTACCTATTGCACGCTTTCGCCGCTGCTCTTACATCGCCATAACTTTAGCCGGGTCGATACAATATACTTTTTTACACATTTGTCAGAAAGAATTTGGCTGTGTTTTTACGACTGACTCTGCAGAGGTAAAACTCCTCAGAGGGCAAAGGCCTGGACAAATCGCGCTACCTAAAGAAGAATGATAACTTTACGTGCTACGTAAAGAACACCTTATCTCTTCCACAGTACATGTATCTTATGTATATGTGATTAGGCAATAAGACATTAATAAAGGCAATATAGTAGTACAAAGTTCACTAAGATATAACAATATATTAGTAAAAAGTGCACTAAGATATAACAATATAGTAGTACAAAGTGCACTAAGATGTAACATTATAGTAGTACAAAGTGCACTAAGATGTAACATTATAGTAGTACAAAGTGCACTAAGATAAAACAATATATTAGTACAAAGTTCACTAAGATATAACAATATAGTAGTACACTAAGATATAACATTATAGTAGTACAAAGTGCACTAAAATATAACAATATAGTAGTACAAAGTGCACTAAGATATAACAATATAGTAGTAAAAAGTGCACTAAGATAGACTTCACTATGCGTTTGTTATAGAAAATCTGTAATTGACCTAGTTTTAAGAATATGAGACTATCCCGCCCACACATCCGTATTATAACATCTGCTTAGCAGGATCGGCAACTCTTCGACAAAGCATTGAAACTCGACGAGTGTCTGGGAATACTTAACTGTTGTTTATCCCGCAATGAATTAGTCGAATAAAAATATAGGAAGATATTAGATATTGTAAATATTGATTATTCACCTATATAACAAAGCGTGAGACAATTAATGAACTAAAGATATTTACCTCTAACTTTAGGACATTTAAGGCTGGATAAGCTAGACGCAAAGCACCACGGAAGTTACTTAATGGGTCCTACCTTGCGACCTTTTAAACGCAATTCCAATAAAAGAAATGGCAAAAATGCTCGAAAGCACGGAGCAAATTCGTATTTTTGCCACACCATCCAGCTGTGGAACAGTTTGCCAGCTACGGTGTTCCCTCCTTCCTATGATCCTGGGTCCTTTAGGCATAGAGTGAAGAATTTACACAGCAGGCCGGCCAGGCAGGCAGGCCGGCATGATTGTGTAGAGTAGAAGCAGACTGATGTCTCACGCTACTTGATACTCTAACTGGATGGCACTCCGCTTACCATCAGTGCAGTGTGGTCACTTTGTCGTGCCAGAATAAAAAAATGTTCCTCTAGTCTCCACAAGATCCATATAGTTTACAACTTCATAGTTATTTGCATGCTGTTAAGCATAAGGTAGCGCTATATTGGCAGTGACAGTTTGAAGTTAGTTTGAAGAATAGTGTTCAAACATATTTTTTTTAGTGGCTTGTTAGGCAGACGAGCAGACGGGCCACCTGATGGTAAGTAGTCACCGCCGCCCATATACTTCTGCAATGCCAGGGCACAGCAAAGCCGCTGCCTACCGTTTAAATAAATGAAATAAATAAATGTCGACGAAGATGTGACTTTTACATTGATATAACTTTTGATATATTTTACTACCCAATTCCAGAACTTGGCCTATAAAATCAGCTACTTTTCTACTAAATAAGGGTGTGAGATTCCTTTTAATATCAGGATTGGCCTCTGAATTCATACAGACATGAACTAACTGATCAAAATCTCCGTAAAGTAACACTTATTTTATGTAACCGCTTATCGGTCTAGCAGCAGTGTATTGAGTTGTGAACAACCTAGAGCCTTCTAGGCACTAAGAGAGGACAGAAATAGTTACCTAACTAGATACTAATTTAGGATATGTTTTTACAAAATGAAAGGAGATAATATTTTTATTGATTTTATAGACGCGTATTATGTTTTTTTTATTTTTAATGCCTGTATAGGCAGACGAGCAGACGGGCCACCTGATGGTAAGTAGTCACCGCCGCCCATAGAACTCTGCAATGCCAGGGCGCAGCAAAGCCGCTGTCTACCGTTAAGCAAAGCTGTGGCCTACCGTTGTGTTGTGTGTCGTGTAATATACATAAAAAACACAGACTCAAATAGATATCTGACTTTTTTGAAATAAGAATTAATCGCTGAATATTCAAGCAAGCGTGATACTATTTGTACATTTTATGACCAATTTAAATACGTAATAAGGTCTGAATGAACAGGAAGTTCAGTTTCAAAATAGGTTAATTTATTTCCAGTATGAATGATGTTAGCAGCGATAGCCTAGTTGGTGGCAGTACGGACTGTCAAGACGAAAATCGTATGTTCGAAACCCAAGTGGCATA
Source organism: Laothoe populi (assembly GCA_905220505.1). Taxonomy (NCBI): domain Eukaryota; kingdom Metazoa; phylum Arthropoda; class Insecta; order Lepidoptera; family Sphingidae; genus Laothoe; species Laothoe populi. The sequence continues at coordinate 5,567,455 of HG992165.1, forward strand.
TACCTCTAACTTTTCTAAATTTACGTGTGTATTTAATGTTATTTAATTATCGCTTGCTTTAACGGCGAAGGAAAACATCGTGAGGAAACCTGCATACCTGAGAATTCTCATAAGAGAAGTATTTCGAAGGTATGTGAAGTCTACCAACCCGCATTAGGCCAGCGTGGTGGACTAAGGTCTAACCCCTCTCATTAGTAGAGGAGGCCCGTGCCCAGCAGTGGGACAATGTTTAATACAGGGCTAGTATTATTATTATTATTTATGAATGATGTTATTCTGCATAATAATATGTAGCGGGTTTAATGAAGGTGCAATCACGGTGACGCGGGGAAAATTTTAAGTGGGGTCCCGAGCTCTGATGAGGGATATAAACATTTTTAAAGCTCCCGATGGACTTGTTTTAATAAAAAGCAGATGATTTTTTAAATTATAAATTTGTAATTTATTTGTTTAAAAATATTTTATATTGTAGCTGACATGAATTTTAATTATGGCTTTCGCCAGAGTGATTTATGAAAATTAAAATGTAATCAGCTTAAAGGTTTTATAAAATGTTGGGAGTTTTATAAAAGGTATAGTGGTAGAACCACCATGAAGACATATTTGTCTACAGCATGAATGGGCCGGCTCGGCCGGGGTAGCACCACTGTCTCACAGCGTTTCGTATGGTAAGTGAGATATCCGGAGGCCTAGATTCCCCATTCCCTTCCCTCACCCCTAGCCCTGTCCTTTAAGGCCGACAGCGCGTACATGATACTTTTGGTATTGTGGATGTTCATGGGCGGTGGAAATCACTTAATATCAAATGACCCACTGGCTCGTTTATCGGACTATGCTATAGAAAAAAAAGAAAACATAATTTTTTTTCTAATGGAATTTCGAAATAATAAGACAATTGGACATGTATTGTATCTGTAGCTAAAATATAATTAGTCAATAATAGTTTATTAGTGATTGAGATTCCATTTAAACTCCTAATTAGTTTCTTGCAAAGCAATGTTTAATTGTTCTAAACAGAACATACGTCACAAATACGTCATATGAACAATTTATAAATGAATCAAATATAACTTATTTCTTTCGTGAGTGATTCGATTACTTAGAAAATAAATGTATAAATAAAATTAACATAAACTTATTAGAGCGTATACTAACACTAAGATATACATTACAGTCGTAAATGGCGTAGTTGTCGTTTAGAGAATCTGTTTAAAATAAAATAAAACTTATATGAAACAGAATTATTTTCCAAATATTACCTAAATTGTCTCATAAAAAAGGGGTCGCGAACCCGTACAAGAGTTTAAATGCAGTACAGGTTCTGTATTATTGCCGTCATAAACACAATATCGTTATCTAAAGCCCTCAGAGGCACAACAAAAAGGCACAAAGGAAGGGAAATCCCTCTGGGACTAGAGATTTTTACTCAGTAGATTATTATGTATTAAAAGAAGGCTTTGTGTAACTTAATTAAAGTGAAAATGCGAGTAGCCTGCTTTGCCAGACAGAAAATTAATTTCCCTGTGCAGCCAGATGGACCGTGATGCGGAAAAACTCTTTCAATAAGTAATGTTCTTTGACTTTTTAATGCTATTATTGTCGAGCTTCCAGTCCTTGATTTATAATTAGGATAAAATTAATTAATTTTTGTCTAAAATTTTTATAGCTATGTAAAGTATCATGGAGTTAAATTAACAACTACATAAATAGGGTTTATTGAATTCCGTATTATTTTAAAGCACTTTTCTTGAAAACAAAAAGCAAAATTAAATGGTTTTCGTTGGCAAGTGCATCACTTGAAAATGACTTGACTGATTTAGCTATTATTTTGAATGTACGTAATAGGCCAAAAGCTTTTTAGGGAAAATACTGGAAAAGTTTCCGGAAAATTGAAGAATTCGAGAAACCCCGAAAATCCTTTTTTGTATGGGATTACAATTTGCTATGGTACCGATTAACGTATATACACGTAACTAGGGCTAAAAGCCAGTTTAGTAATAAAACCAATAAAAAATGAGACTTTTGTCCTTTAAAAAAAATAAATGAATTAATAAAAAGCATATATCACGAAAGCCATAGCAAACCACTCACGCGTTAAATCCCTCATAAAGTTTCCGAATTTAAATCGCGTTTGCTTAATTGGCACCATAACAAGTGATTCAGACAGTAAACGCAAACGATAAACCTTGAGAATCATCTGGAAGAAGATAATTAGACCACGAAATAGTGTCTACCCGAAAGGTGGCTGTCAGAAAGAGGTTAAGACGGTAATAGCGAAACTGTGAGAGGCGTTTGCACATTTACGAGATTGCGGTGAGCCCAAGTCATACAGAAGGTTGAAACTTTTAGTCCTTAGAATGAGGTAATTATATTACAACATTTTATGTGTTAATCGTTGATGGATATAAAAATATCTTAATTTGAAAATGTATGTTTTAATCTTCATTTGTGTAATGATTTCTGGAGTTATTGCGAATCTATATATACGAGTATAAAACACAAAAATTGTTTCTGATTATGTCCGGTTAAAGACTTTGAAACTACTCAACCGATTTCAATGAAATTTGGTTATGTGAGTTGTTGGGTCCAACTTAAAAGATATCAGATGTGGCGCTGTTGTTAAGATCTGAATTTCTTACTTATTCAACGAAAATTCGGTCCACAGAGAAGGCGGTTTATGACAGGACAAGATCTGCCCGGGACCACTAGTATTACTTATATCGTAGGTATGGTAGACCAAAAGATTTACTGATCATTATCAAGGTGTAATTTACTTTTTGTCTCGTCGTTTCAAAAGCTGACGTCACGAAAGGATAATCAGTTCGACTTTATATTTATTGCTCGGAAAATTCAATAAAATAAATAAATTTTATTCATAAACTTATTTGTTCAAATATGACTGCCTCGGTGGCGCAGTTGTAATTGCGCATGCTTTACGACTGATGTGCTGAGGTCTCGGGTACGATCCCCGGGTAAAGTGATATTGTGTTTTTCTTTTTAGGAATAGTCAGTAACAGCCCGGAGTTTGGTATTGAGCCCGGTATGGCGATAGGCTCGCCTAGTAATATTTATTATACACTAATTAATAATGTATATAAATCTTGGTATAGATAATTCATAGTTTCATTAACTAAAAGTAGCTATTGGTGGAGTGAACCTTCTCTATATTTATTTTGTAACGTGTTAAGTACATTATCAAGAGTAGTTGAGCATTATCCTCGAGTATTCATGAGCTGTCACACTTTCCCGCCACATAATCGCATACTAAATATAAAACTTGAACGTTTACAAAGCTTTCAAATAAAATATTTAAAAACTGAAATGAAATACAGCTCTACACGGAGAACATTCTCGAATATTTAAAAAGTTTATTTTACTTTTTCAGGGGCTATTTGTACAGTTTGATTACTTAATTTTGAAAATGAATTCATTGTTGTAATTTACGCTTAGTAAGTACTTATTCACTGTAATTTAAAATATCATATCTGAAGCAATTATATACCAAGTATAGATAGGACATATTTTTAAATGCCTGACTTACCTCATACTGAAACATAAAATATTTTTTTATAGTTTTAAGACTCTATATTTTTATCTTATAAATGAAATAAATAAATAATAATAAAGGATCTTATAAATAATAGTAAATCTTATAAATGAATCCTGAACAAATAAAAATGTTTTTATTATTGTCCTTTTTTATTTCAACGTTAACTATTAAATAAACTTTTATTAAAATGAATAAAGAAATAAAATAAAATAATAGCATGCTGTATTACCTACATAAAATAAATGAAACAAAATAAGTATGATAAATAGAATTTATTAAATCCAAATAAAATTTAAGAGCAAGTGGATAAAAAAGATTGAAAAAGTCTTTTAATTTATTCAACTGAAATCCTTGGATGTAATTTAATAAATCACGTGGAGTCCTTTCTAATTAGATTCGTAAATTATTCTCTATAGCGTACCTACACCATCTTCTTGCTTAATATTAATGAGATGATATCATTTAAGGATTTCATAACTGAGAAACTAAATTGTACTACGTAATGTGATTTCGAAAGCTTAAAGTAATGGTCGTTTTAATGATTTAAATCTTTACTCTCTTCTAACACTAGGTTCTCACACATCTAATCCAAAATTATTGTTAATTTAAGTATATTATTTTTCCCCTCCTCGGCCTATGGCGTAGTGTGAAGAAGCTATACAGCAGGCAGGCATGATTGTGTTGAGTAGCGAGTGATAGATTTTGTCTCGCTACCTGATACTCTAACTAGACGGCAATGCCCCTACCATCAGATGCAGTGTGGTCATTTTGCCGTGCCAGGATAAAAAAAGCCCAAATAAAATCACCTGAGCCCTATAGCTCATCTAAACGAGTTATATTGTAATAATATAAATTGTTCTGTTCTGGCACTTCGAGCATCCAGTAAAACGGCTCAATTAATTTTAAACTACAGTTACTCTAATTAGCCACTCTCGAATAACAAGGACAACGCAGTTCGAAAAGGTAATAAGAAGAATCTGTCCAAAATCAATTTTATTTCCATAATATTAAAGTTAAAAATAGCATGTTAGAACGGCGAATGTTGCCAGTATTTTGTGCATGCCGGCATGCGATTGATACGTGAGTGGTTAGGCTACATAAGAAATTATGAGCGGGCAAATAATCTAAGAATGATCTATGTGAGCAAAACCTAGTATATAAAATAAAACGAGAACCAATTACAATCTAGTTTGAAAACTAATACAAATTATAAACGTTACTCTTTGCAGTTCCAATGCTTCAGTTTACTAAATATTTATTTAAAAAAAATACAGACTAGGGATCACTATTTAGATAACAAAAAAAATATATTACACTGTATTATAAACTGTTCCACTACCGTGTCCAAATGAGAGGGCTTTAATCACCTTTGCCTAATGCGGATTAGTGGACTTCACACACCTTCGAAATTCTTATACAGGATTTCGTCATGCAAGTTTTCTCCCGATCTTTTCCTTCGCCTTCACCCGTGATATTTAAAAATGAGCACCAGTATCATACATACAAAAAATGTTTATTAAAATATGCCTCGGTAGCGCAGTTGTAATTGCGCATGCGTAACGACTGCTGTGCTGAGATCTCGGGTTTGATCCCCGGGTCGGGTAAAATGCTATTGGGTTTTTCTTTTTTGGAATTCTCAATATTAGTCTGGAGTTTGGAATTGTGCCCGGTATGACGATAGGCTGACGCCCTGTCTTAAGGGACCGTAATAAATTAAATAATAACAGGCGAAACGTGGGTGTACTGGTTACACCTCTGCATACCCTTTCGGGAATTACAGGCGTGAGTGTATATGTATGTTATTAAAAGATAAAGTAAAACAAAATGGCACAAAGTAACCCACTCGGAATGCGAATTGCATTCGATGATGGAAGTTGAAAACGGGCTTCTCCCGACACGTAACGAACGCTGAACAATCGATCAACCGCCATGTTTTATTGAACTCAAGCTGAAATGAGGACATTTATTAGCGGACTACTGAATCTAAATACATTGACGATATAATGAATGAGTGTTATCTAGGCAATAATACTAGACAACTTTAGATAGATAGAATATTCTAGATGAATAGTCGTCTGAAAAATCTATTAAGCATAATAATATTAATTAATATATAATAATTATAAATAATATTTTAAAATTTTAATTACTAAAAAGTTTTTTAATTCATTAAAAGTACACGGAGTTCAATAAAAAACAAATTATGCGTCACTATAAATTTGAGAGTTGCCCTTGATTTTTCTGAGATCCCATCATCAGATCCTGACTTGGGGCCAATGGGACTGGGAAGTATACCTTTTTAAACAAAATAAGAATTTCTCGAATCTGGTGTCTTCGAGCAATTGGGGAATATACATAAAAAAGATTTCGACGAATTTAGAACCTCCTCCTTTTTTTGAAGTCGGTTAAAAAGAAGGGGATGACCGAATTTGGCCTCCCGAAATTACACCTATCGCAATGTGAAAGCCATCTCTCAGTTAATGTGGTTCTTCTGTAAGATCCACATCTACATTTAAGAGAAGAATTCTTATAGTTTGAAATCGCTCGACGGCTTGCCTGTCTGAAGTAGCTGAGCGGTTTCGTCTAAATTAAGTCAATTGACAAAAGCATTCAGTTCGCTACACAGTTAAAAGTGGTTGGAGGACTGCTGCAAGTAGTTCATCTATAATCGCCAACAAGAAATCTCAGAACCAAATTTAAGAAAATGCTATTTAAATTTTTCGATCCAATTTTATTTCTTTTATGGGCATAGAAATAGCTTTTCAGTAATATCAATTTAAGTTATCTAGATATTCTAATCAAGGCCGAACCATCAAGAGGCTAAATTGGATCTTCACTTAGCAGATTTTAGCTGCTTTTGTAACTTTTTTTTTTTTTATCCTAGCACGGCAAAGTGACCGTACTTCACCTGATGGTAAGCGCAGTACGGTCCAATTAGAGTATCGAGTAGCGAGAGACGATCTATCCCCCGCTACTCAACACAATCATGCCGGCCTGCTCCTTCACACTACGCCATGGGCAAGAAGGTGAAGAAGCGGTCGAGGGTCTATTGTCAGAGTACTCAGAAGGCCGCAAAATGGCCAAATATTGTACCCCAACTCTAGACCCCCAAAAAACCGGATGTACACTGGCTGATCCCGGAACGCGACACACTTGCGTGTGCCACTATGGCGGGTTTTTCACCCTGTGTACGGTGGTCGCTATCCGGGCGGATACGAATATCCTACCACCAGCAACTTTAGAACGACTTGATCATTTCTAAACAAATTACTACTAATGGTCAAGACAATTGTAAGCAACTCCTCTTGGTTGTGTATTGTTCAAGTCATATCTAATACTAGCTGTTGCTCGCGGCTCCGCCCGCGTGGAGGTCATGTTTGGGAGAAAAAGTATACAATACAAAATACCAATATTCATGTGTTTAACTTAAAAATGACGGATTTTCATACAAACTTTCATTCCTTATTTTACCCCCTTAGGGGCGGAATTTCCAAAAATCCTTCCTTAGTGGATGCCTACGTGATAAAAGGTACCTACTGTCAAAATTTCAAGTCTCTAACCCCAGCCGTTTAGGCTGTGCGTTGATCGATCAGTCAGTCAGTCAGTTTCTTCTTTTATATATACAGATTAACATCGAAGACAGATATTTCAATCATTCGCAACAACACTATCCGCAAGCAACTCTAAATCCCAAACTTATATCTGTAGATCTTGGTGAATAAATTAATTGTGTTAAGATTGTCGTTCGGGACTACGCCGAACACCTAACTTTCTCAACAAGTTAAGCAGAGCAAAGTTAGGTGGGGGAATACTTCAGAATCGACTTGATATTGAGCAGAGATCAGTGCAAGTAAACAGCAGCCATGTAAGTAAAGGTAAAGGCAAGTTCTCTATTGAGTTTGTATTCTAGATTGTTCTTTTTGTTATAAACTTTATCCATAGACGCCTATGTTTATTAATATTAATGATTATATTTAACAAATAAGGTATTTACGGTATATATCAAATTCTGATCATCAATGATGTTTCTATATTTGTCTGAAATGTAAATAAAGATCTAGACAATGATGTGGATATCTAAACCTTAATGCCTAAGCTAAGGAAGATCAAAAAGGATTGCTGTACGAAAAATTAAATCTATTTAAACCAAAGTTTTATTTCGAAGAGGATTCTCTCCAAATAGATGTATCGAATGAAGTGTCGCTAAAAAACTATGTTTATATCAAGCCAGAACTTTTGAATACTGTAAATATTAGTAAACTGTCATCTAATTATTAATTCTGAAACTAAGGGAAAAAAGAAACAAACCTAAAAATCATTAAAGAGTTTACAATATTTAAAATACTGCTAATCCAGCCATGTCTAGTTGTACATGTACAACCAGACATGGCTGTACATGTACAACTGATTATATTCCTATATCATGATATAGGAATATAAAAAAATACATGTACAGAAATGACAAAGCATTGCATCTGATATTGGATAGAAGGACCGTCAGTGCATTTCTTAACGAGGGCCATATTTTATATTAGTTTAGAAATCAAAACAGTTCTAAAGATGGTAAACAAAAACCGGTCCTAATCGATATAAAACAAGTTATTATTCGAAATCTTGTTGCACTATTGATAGGTACAAGCATCCACAGTTCGCAGTACTTACATTTAAAAGAGAAATATTGGCAATACACCGATTCGCCGTAAGATCTCAGCAGACGGTTGTAAAGCCCCGTATAATTGGATCGCAGTCGTGAAATAACATCAATTCGTCGGGATTATTTTGTAATTTCCACTCTATTTACAAGATACTCGTTTTCTTCACGTTTGGAGAATTAGAAACACTGTAATGAATTATATAATTTAATAAAAATTTACGCTCACAATATCTGTGATTTAATTTTTTATTCATATGCTCTAGAAGCAGATTTCGGCGGACCTTACCTATACCTAAGACCAATATATGTGCCCGATGTCATGCATAAACAATTTGAATATAACTGACGGATTTATTTTTACAATCAGTTAATACTCAATGATCATTTTATATTAGTGTCCAGTTCGAATCTATTTAAATAAAACACACAATTTGATTCTACCTATGCCCTTTATAGACTTTGAAACCTGAGTGGTTTCAATGATATTTTGTGTATGTGTGTGGTTGGGTTCAACATCAAAGATAGGTTAGTTTCAGATCAGATAGGTGGTGCTGTTGTCGAGATCAGAATTTCTTATTTTTAACCTACTTCAAAAAAAAGGAGGAGGTTAACAATTCGTCGGAATATTTTTTTATGTATATTCAACGATTACTCCAAGACGACTGGACCGATTCGAGAAATTCTTTTTTTGTTTAAAAGAGCATACCTCCCAGGTGCTCCCATTGGCACCAAGTCAGGATCTGATGATGGGATCTCAGAAAAATCAAGGGCAACTCTCAAATTTTATAGTGACGCATAATTTGTTTTTTATTGAACTTGGTGTACTTTTTATTAATTAAAAAACTTTTTTCAACTATAATTCGGTTTACAGAGAAGGCGGTTTATGCAGAAGAATGTCTGCCCGGAACAACTAGTACTGAATTTAAACACATAATAGAATAACACAGAATGTTCATAAAAGCTTCTCATTTTAGTTGAATACAATACGAAATAAAACTATATGTCTATTAACAAAAAAGCTTTTACGTCTAACAGCAGCGATAGCCTAGTTGGTTGCGGTACGGACTGTCAAGATGAAAGTCGTATGTTCAAAACCCAAGTGGCATACACCTATGACTTTTCTAAAGTTATGAGTGTATTAAATGTTAATTATCGCTTGCTTTAACGGTGAAGGAAAACATCGTGAGGAAACCTGCATACCTGAGAATTCTTATAAGAATTTCGAAGGTATGTGAAGTCTACCAACCCGCATTAGGCCAGCGTGGTGGATTAAGGCCTAACCCCTCTCATTAGTAGAGGTGGCCCGTGCCCAGCAGTGGGACAATGTTTAATACAGGGCTAGTATTATTATTATATGTCTATTTACAGATGTTTAATAGTAATCAATGGGCGCACTAATGTACTACTAATTTAAGCATTTTCAGGGCAAATCAGGAGTACCTCCAACCGTCGAAAATGTATGAATGTGGAAGATGCGAAAGAAGTGTGTCAGGATCATAGCTTGTGGCAGTCAATAGTCTCTGCCTACCCCCATAGGATACGGGCGTGAGTGTATATGTATGTATGTAAAAGCATTTTCTGTAAATAGCATTTACTCAACAAAACAATCCCTATACAATTGATAGGCACTGTTTTCGTAGCAACCATATTCATACGTTAAACGGCTATTAAAAACATTTTTGTAATGAAAAAAACATAGAACGTAATAAAGCGGCAGCTTTTCATTCCGAACCATATGCCGTACATTATCACCCCGCACAACCGCCCATAAATCATTTAGCCATATCTACAAGAAATCTTCTTTTAATGTTATTTTTTCTCTGGAGCATCGTTCGAAAACAAAGCCACTTTGAATAGAAACAGTGTTGAAAGAAAATGCTTTTCTTTTGTTTATTTCTTTTGCTGATAATAGTTTTCTAGTCGGAAATGGGTGTAAATAGTCGTTTTGTGGTGGAACAAGGCGGTTTGTGGATTTTGATACGTGATTTATAGACTGGGGAGAGAAAAACTTAACACCGGTTCGTCAATATTCTCGATAACATAGACAAAAATAACAATAGACGTTATTCGTAAAACTTGATCTTTGTCGAAATTATAAATGACTAGCTGTTGCTCGCGGCTCCGCCCGCGTGGAGGTCATGATAGGGAGAAAAAGTATACAATACAAAATACCAATTTCATCCGTTTAACTTCGAGTATGAAGAATTTTCATACAAACTTTTATCCCCTATTTTACCCCCTTAGGGGTGGAATTTCCAAAAATCCTGTAATATATTTTTTTAACTAAAAGGCGAAACACTAATTTTCATGAATTTAACTTCGATATTTACGGATTTTCATACAAACTTTCATCCCCTATTTTACCCCCTTACGCGTGGTATTTCCAAAAACCCTTCCTTAGTGGATGCCTCCGGCATAAAAGGTACCTACTGTAAAAAATTCAAGTTTCTAACCCCAGCCGTTTAGGCTGTGCGTTGATCGATCAGTCAGTCAGTTTCTTCTTTTATATATACAGATTATCCAACGAATAAGAATAGAAGAAGTTTGAGTACAATTTATGGACATGCCCTAACATGTCTATGAACCAATTGACTGTATGTACAAAAAGCGTTTTGACTGTTTCAGTCGCAAATCATGAATTCTGTTCTATTTATACCTTAATATTTATCCTTCTTTAGTATGAAAGGAAGAACACGGTAACTATACCTCTCTTCTTTGCTTATTTATTTGGCTAATCATTCAGAGAATAGCATAGTTACTAGATTTTTGGCATTCTCAATATGCTATTGCCCATCTTAGCGTGATTGGTGGATATAATTCATACAAAATTCTGCATTTGTTAAATTTTTTACGTGTAACATATTTGCATCTGCGTGCATCATACTGCAGGGTCATTCGTAATTTTTTCCGCACCATTAAACTCTGGAACAGTTTGCCAGCTACCGTGTTCCCTCCTTCCTATGATCCTGGGTCCTTTAGACGCAGTGTGCATAAGCTACACAGCAGGCCGGCATGATTGTGTTGAGTAGCAAGGGATAGATTGTATTTCGCTACTTGCAGTGTGGTCACTTAGCCATGCCAAAAAAGGGTAAGCGTCTTCCCGTTGCCAAATAGTAAAAACCAAGTCAAGAACACGCAAGCCTTTGAAATTACGACACTATAATGGCCCTGAACTAAATGAATGTACAGAAATATTTTACGGCTATAAAGTTGTATTGTTACGACAAAGTTGCAAATAGCCCCGTAAACGGTATACAGTAACACATTTATTTCATTGTAAAACAAAAATGTGTCAGGATTTCAGAAACAGCGGGACGGCATGACATTTCCACACACGTTGCATCTGTCAAAAATAATAACATGGGCCGAATGATGAGGTAAACCAATGGCATATTCTTTTTTTGAATATTTCTTTATTGTACCTTGTTATGATAGAAACCGATACCCTTTTTAAACAAAAACAAAGGGTTTCGCATTATATTATATTAGGATATTTCCTATTATTAGAAATACCGAAGATATAACGGAGGTATTTAGGAGACTAGTTGGGGGTTGTTAATAATGACAACCAAAGTGGGAGTAGTAAATGTTTAATATAAAACGGAGTGCCTTCCGCACTCCAGTGATCAGTTCAGTTGTTTTGTGAAGTAGACTAGGTGATAGCCAGGATATTCGTGGTTCCTTCGCGGGGTATTAAATGTATCAATGTGTAATCAGTTCAATGGTGTTGTTCAGTTTAAAAGGGTAATGCTGGTAGATTAATTATAAAGTGAATCCTGACATGCGTGTGTGTTAATATTAAGCACTGAGATGTGTAACAGTGTCGTGTAAATCAATTAATAAATTATAAATATTGTATTTGTGCCTTTTAAATATCCATCTTGCATAGTTTTGTTGATTTCCTAACAATTAATACTGTTGGGAATAATATCAATAAATTGATCTTAAACTAGGAATAAATCTTTTTACAAAATATTTAATAATAGACTCATTTTTATAATTAATTCTGTATTTTGAACAATAAAGTTATTTAATAATAGACGCATTTTTGTCATTAATTGTCAATTTTTTAACAATATATTTTTTAATTATATTAGGGTTGCAAACAGTCGCAACCAAAGTTCAGTTCAATTACAGAATAAATTGGGTCCATCGTAACTCACGAGAGAACCAGAGTATTACATGCGGCCATTCATTTCTCACAGTAATGTATGTGCCCATATAATGTAAACAAGCTATTTTATTTATGTACCTATACTACTTTGAAACAGCGATAGCCTAGTTGGTCGCGGTACGGGCTGTCAAGACGAAAGTCGTACGTTCGAAACCCAAATGGCATAGACCTCTGACTTTTCTAAACTTACGTGTATATTTAATTATCGCTTGCTTTAACGGTGAAGGAAAACATCGTGAGGAAACCTGCATACCGAGAATTCTCAAAGAATTTCGAAGTTGTTTGAAGTCTACCAACTCGCATTAGGCCAGCGTGGTGGACTGAGCCCTCTCATCAGTAGAGGAGGCACTGACTGCCCTGGCTGTGACTACAATGCAGCTGATGGTAATATTATAGAAAGGAGGTAACACGGTAGCTGGTATGCCACAGCAGTTCTTAGTTTATGAGCATTAATCAGTAGTCTGTTGTTGAGTTTAATATCTGAACTGAAGTTTGGCAACGCCTAAGTTTAAGCCTAACTCTCTAGAACACACTTAGGCTTAAATATGCATGGAGCTCATCAAAAGCGGAATTTGGTTAAGGCTATAACCCACATCAATAACCTTGACAATTTGAACGCTGAGTGAATGCTTATTACCATAATGAGCCCATTGGATATAGTTCAGGTAAATAAACCCAAGAAGAGACAAATGTTTGTGTGACCGACAGATATTTGTTCCGGGTCTGAGTGTTGTGGGACCGTAGTCCCTCGTAGTTGTTGATAACCACGACACAGTTTTCACCTAATGTGGGGTCAGGACTATGTGTGTGACTGTTAGGGTGTATTTATTTACTTATTCATTATTGACCTCAACACTAGTTCTATGACTTCATTATTAACCGACTTCAAAAAAAGGAGGAGGTTCGCAATTCATCGGAATCTTTTTTTATGTATGTTCCCCGGTTACTCGAATACGCCTGGACCGATTCGAGTTTTTTTTTTGTTTAACAGGGTATTCTTCCCATGTGGTCCCATTGGCACCAAGTAAGGATCTGAAGACGGGATTTCTGAAAAATCGAGGGTAGCCCTCAAATTTAAAAGGGACGCATAATTAATTTGTCTTTTATTGAAATCGGTGTACTTTTTATAATTAAAAATCTTTTTTTATTCCAAAGTTTTCAACCTCGTTCAAACGCACACATCTCCGCAAACCACAATTTTTCATCAAAAGTCTAAACGATAGGCGTAAATGAGCTCTACATAACTTTCCACCAAAACCATTAGTCGAATTCCAACGCCTATTTCAAATGTGAAATAATTTAACGTATTCCTGTGTACTCTAAGGCTTTTACAAGTTATTAGTACAGGATTAAGGAAAACCGAAGTTAGTTTCTGCTTATTTGTAAATTATGTATACATACATATTCTATGATATATATTTATCCTGGCTGACTGATTCATCAACGCAGACCCTAAGCCGCTTGGGCTACAAACTTGAAATTTTGGCAGTTGATGCCTTTTATGTTGTAAGTATCGACTAAGAGGGGATTTTCGAAAATTTCACCCCTAAGAGGGTAGAATAAGGGAAAAACGGTTGTATGGAAGTCCTGTCATTTTCAAAGTAAGGAGCATGAATTTCATACACGTACTTTTGGTTAGAAATAAATGTATACGTATTTCGGCGTTATTCCAAATTTAACCCCTAAGTGGGTGAATTGGGGGTCTAGAATTTCCTGTCTATTACGTTTTCTTATCTTTATCTATTACTTTCACGAATAAACTAATTAACCACTTTTGACAAGATTGAGTTTTTTTTTATGTATTTTAATACTAGCTGTTGCTCGCGGCTCCGCCCGCGTGTAGACCATATTTGGGAGAAAAATGACGGATGTTCATACAAACTTTCAACCCCTATTTTACCCCCTTAGGGGTAGAATTTCGAAAAATCCTGAAATATGTATTTTTGTTTTTAACTAAAAGGCCAAACACCAATTTTCGGGCGTTTAACTTCAAAAATGACGAATTTTCTTACAAACTTTCATCCCCTATTTTACCACCTTAGGGGTGGTATTTCCAAAAACCCTTCCTTAGTGGATGCCTACGTCATAAAAGATACCTACTGTCAAAATTTCAAGTCTCTAACCCCAGCCGTTGAGGCTGTGCGTTGATCGATCAGTCAGTCAGTCAGTCAGCTTCTTCTTTTATATATACAGATAATTAATATCAGCCTTGTATTACAAACTGTCACTGCTGGGCACGCTCGTCCTCTACTAATGATGGGTTAGGGCTTAGTCCACAACGCTGGCCAAGCGGGTTGGTAGACGTCACATACCTTTGAAATTCATATGGTCAATTTTAAGATATGCAGGTTCTGAAGATGCTTCCTTCACTGTTAAAGCAAGCGAAAATTACCAATGAATACACATTTTGAAAGTCAGAGGTGTATGCCATTTGAGTTAGTTTCGAACCTACGTCTTGCGTCGCTGCAGTCTGTACCTTCCCAACTAGGCCATCGCTACTGTAATCAGGTCTGTATAGCCTACAACTGGGCGACTGGGCACGAGCCTCCTCTTTTGAGAACGGGTTGTCACTAATCTGCAGTATAGTAGATTTTTTCATAGGACCCCTAGCCTCTCGTTTTACAGCTACTCACCACTGTGCCACAGAGGCAATAGAATAGTCTCCTAAGTTTAATTTTGTACATTATTCGATATACAACCCTTTTATAAAAGAATTCATAAAAGGATTGAATGGATTCAGATATGAGGTCCTAATTATTATTTTAAAGATTGGTATAAGCGACAGTCGGTGCGTATTGCGGGAACTTCTCACTATGTCGCTTGTACGATTACACCTTGCATCCTTTGCCCTGATGACCGTGCATCCTTTTTCTATCAATTGACAATTACCAATTCCACACAATTTGAATAAATTGTAATTTACTTACATATTTTTGAGCGCTTTTATATTTTGTATAATTTTATAATACGTAGCAGCGATAGCCTAGTTGGTTGCGGTACGGACTGCCAAGACGAAAGTCGTATGTTCGAAAACCAAGTGGCATACTCCTCTGACTTTTCTAAACTTATGTGTGTATTAAATGTTAATTATCGCTTGCTTTAACGGTGAAGGAAAACATCGTGAGGAAACCTGCATACTTGAGAATTCTTATAAGAATTTCGATGGTATGTGAAGTCTACCAACCCGCATTAGGCCGGCTTGGTGGACTAAGGCCTAACCCCTCTCATTAGTAGAGGAGGCCCGTGCCCAGCAGTGGGACAATGTTTAATACAGGGCTAGATTATTATTTAACTTATAGATAAAAATGATACAAATACGTGTCAACTACCCTGAATGTTGTGATCGCTATCAATGTTTGTACTAATTTGTCCAACGCAAAAATAGTTGAAAGTACTTTTGTTGGGCGATAAGGGGTTACTTGGACAGTCATTAAGTAAGTTAGGATTGATGACTTTCCAGTTTGTTATTGGACATGTCAACAACCATTTATCATGAAATGTCAATAACGTGATAAAATGGGCCGGTTAATTTGTTTTGTGCACCAACTGACGTAAATGTTAGCGGTAGAAAAGAGATTGTAAGCGATTATGCTATTTTATGATTTTAACTTTTATCAATACGGTCACTAAAAACTATGTTTGTAAATGAATACTTAAGTTTAAAATAAATAGGCTTATTCGATTTTTTTTTCGTTAAGTTTTCAGGTTGTTCGCTAATAATATGTTGGGCAAAAATACCTCCATTAATGAGGCTTTAATCTACCACATTGGCGTAATATGGCTGAAATCTTCACATACCTTTAAAATCTTTATAGTTCCCAAGTATGTAGATTTTCCCACTATGTTTTCCTTAACCTACAATGAACACACATAGAACTAAGTGTTGAGATCAAACCCACAGCATCTAATCTGTTCTAAATTGTATCAGATTCTGTGACATGTCCCAAAGAAGTGAGTTGTTGAGAAGAAGTGTTTGAACATAACCATGATGCGGCTCACCTTCGGAAATAAACATAGAGCCAAATAATAATAATACTCTAGCCCTGTATTAAACACTGTCCCACTGCTGGGTACGGGCCTCCACTAATAAGAGGGGTTAGGCTTTGGTCCACCACGCTGGCCTAATACGGGTTTGTAGACTTTACATACCTCCTTTCTTCACGCATTTTCCTTCACCGTTAAGGCAAGCAATAATTAACAATAAATACACACGTAACTTTAGAAAAGTCAGAGGTGTATGTCATTTGGGTTTCGAACATACGACTTTCGTCTTGACAGTCCGTACTGCAGCTAACTAGGCTATCGCTGCTATTATATAGCTACTACTAATTTAAAATCAAAGTCACACAAATGACCTAAAATTTAAGATGAATTTACTAGGACACACCAACAAAGTAACTTTGTGTTACGTTATACAGAACTAGGTTTGGAACAATCTAATTTGAAGTTAAATGAAGTTATCAACAGTTCCGGCCCTCATAATCAAAAGCGGCGCGAGATGCTCCCACCTAATTAAATATTATGTACGCACCTATATTTTTTATACATACTAATCTTTGTCAGTAATTTTAATGGAATGAATGTTACAGTGACCAAGTGTTTTATAATGTTCCACGAATGGATAAAAAGAAAATATGCAATTTTTTTCCGTCCAAATTGTAGAGGAACTTGCGTGGTGTTCGAATCTTAAAAATATAAGAATTGAGTTGCTTTTATAAATTTTTAAAGTGAAACTTTAGGCACGCTGGGCACTTTTGGGATGGGGAAATAACACTGAATTTGTGTGACCATCACGCTCAGATTATTTTACTCTTGAAATATGCACGTCTATGAAGTTTTTTTAACAAGTTTTTATAATATTCCATATTTAAAAACAGAAAACGGCCATTAACAAAAAGAAAAATAAATTGCTTCAGGCACAAAATAGACCAAATACTGGCCGTGACAAATTAAAAAATAAAATAGAACTTTCAAAAACAAAATAGAAAATATTTAGTTAACGGATAATTAAAAAGTCTCAACAGGCAGGCAGGAGGCAGGCGGCAGGCAAGCGGCTCTGTCCGACGTTACAGCGATGCCGCGGTCGGAAACGTTCGCCGACGAGCGCGCCAATATCCGGCACGCACTACGTGCAACTAGGGCTGTCACTATCGGAAAATTAACAACACTAATTCAACAAATAATCGTGGCTGCGAAATATCCGAGAGTAGACCGGTATCACCTCCGTTGAACAACTGTTCCGCCTGGCCAGTGACAGGGAGGAGTACAAGTACTGACGGCCAACCTTCAATACTGAAGAGGCAATTGAAGAAGAAGAAGAATTCAACGGGATTTTTTTAAGTGAAAACTTCTTTAGGCACGTTAGGCACTTTTGGGATGGGGAAAAATCACTGAACAGTGACCGTCATATATTTCACTTTTGACATAAGCACGTGTTAGATTTATTGAATTTAAAACAACTCAATTGATGAATATTTGTGAATTATTAACTACCTACGTCATTTAAAGTATAAAAGCAAATTGAATTATTAAGAAATAATTGTATTTAGAGTATTAATTCGTTTATAAAGTATACTTTAATTCATTTTAGAATTAATCATAAAGTTTGTATGATGTTCTATTTACAAATAACATGTAGATAAAGATTTATGTAAAACTGACTTGTTTGCTCCACTGTATAAAAAGCTAGAAACATCGGTATAGAGATTAGTAACTGTTGCATAGTGATAACGGGCGGAAGTTCTGAAAGTCATACCCTGTAAGCTTTGAAAATACTTGTGAACAGAATATGTGTTGCTACTGGAGTAATTAAGCTAAGTATTATTTGATATTTATACATTTGTGTGTTTATGAATTGTATGTTATGATTTGAGATGTAATAACATAGCAGGAGTTTCTTCCCTACTTCTTCTCCTGTTATTTAGGCTTTCCGAAGTAGGGGGTAAATATTTAAAAGATCGTTGTGGCATTAATTATTAAAAGATATTGCCTTTGATATACATATATTGTTTTATTGCTCTAAGAATATATGGCTATTCATTTTATATATCCTATAAATAGTCTAATCCAATTGTGGAAAATATGATAAATGAAAGTATCCCAAAAGATAATTAAAACACTACGAATATATATTTTTACATTATAGATTATTAAAGAACATAATGATGATATATCATTATATATTTGTTTATATTCAGTTAAATAAAGGCCATCTATAAATATAATCATATACATATGATTTAGATTAATTGTTCATTTAAAGAAAGTTCTTATTTTTCTAACATCAGAAGTGGGATAGAATCGACACCCACTATTATGAATAATATTAACACACGATATTTTAACAGGAATGTGGCTGCGAAGATATTTAAGTACCCACGGAACTGAAAAATGTAAGGCATCGACGATTACGGAGAAAATCATGACTCATGCTGTTGGTATGCTGCGCCGCTATTGAACTAAGACCGTGTCATGCCATTGGATATATTTTTCATTTGGTGAGTCGCTTCTGATTTTAAATTTACAGGACTATTTTTAGTTTGATCACTTTGCTAAACTAAACTTTTAATGATTATTTGTTTAGATTTCTGGAGTTAAAACTGATAATGGACAATTATTAACTTTGATTATTCTCCTAAACTAAATAATTGAGTTGAGAATACGAGGGTTAGTTCTCTACGTCATTGAATATCTCTTATGTTATTTCGCAAATGTGTTTCTTTTGATTAATGATTCAAACCATTTTAAAGCTTATGTTTGCCAGTATTCATGAACAATCGAGAAATGTTCTAAAATAATAGTTTTTGCAAAAGAAAAAAAAATTTACATATAGGTCTTATTTACTATAGCTGTAAAGTAATTTACACAGGTCGGCTAATTTATTAAAATTTCTGGTATAAACTGATGGTGATCGAGATTTTGCTTTTACGTGATATTGTATGATGCAAAATATTATTGTAGATATTTTGTGATACTTTAATTACGACAGTTTAATCTAAAGTTCACATTGTGAAGAATCGTAATTTGCAACTACCCCTAGTTGATACCGAAAGATTATCATGTTTTATCCCTTGGTAAATATTATATATTTATATATAATTATATTATTGCAATGAAGTTTTGATATAAACATAATAGTTTGTTTAAAAATATTGCTATTAATATTGATTCGTCGCTAATAGCAGTGTACATTAAATAATATAACTTTTAATGTAACAACTGTAATAGAATAATAACAATGAATAATTAACAAATCTAAAACAAAATGTTCACATTTAAATTTAAAGATTCCATCTCATATCGGCACTACGTCATCTTTTGTTATTTTAGATTACGTATAATATTTCAAGTTTCGCTACTAGATGGGGTAATAGGAAGTATTTCTGCCATAGTAAAACTATTTTACTTAGAAAGAGACATATTTAATAATAATTTTAATTATTGTCATTGAATAAGTTTATTTTTATTCTTGGCCGTGTTAGAAGAGTTTTGAGTAAGAAACTATAGTTGGTTTGTGTGGAAATACTTGTGTGGTATTTTATACATAAATATGTGTATTTAAATATAAATCAAATCATATTCCATCGTTGTCATAGAACGAAGAATCTATGTATCAAAATTATAACTTGCAGTAATAACCTACAATTATTAGCTGTAAGTTATTTTTTTTATTTTTTTTGTTACAACTTTTAATGTGATGGTGTTAGCTAATTTAGTCAATACCTTAAATATTATTAATGTTTGTTGCTTATATAGCATTTAATGGTTAATATTTAACCTCGCCTCTAGTCTCTAGAACATAAACCAGTAATCGTTTGTGTTAAATAGTTACTGGAGCTGTTTTATTTCTGGAAAGTCGCAATTAGTGTGACAACAGGTGAACTTGTCATTCGGTAATTGATCCCACAACATTTCTGTAAACATTTTAATAATCTCCCTACCACTGGTGGTAAGGACAGTAATATTCAACCAACATAGTAACTCTACGTGGTGGTAGCTCTCGGTTAACAACTTTCATATTAGTCACTGATTGAGCAGTAAAGTTTTGTAAACATTTACTCTGGTCACTTTAAGTCAGCAGTGATTACTAACGAGTATAGAATTTTATTTCCTATGAACTACGATAAATGCTAAAATGTTGGTATGTGTACTGTGAATGTACCCTAGTCTGTGTATACTGATGATGTTTAAAAAAAATTCCAGAAGGACCTAATAATTATGCAGAGTATCCATCGCAATGCAGAATGGCTGTGCTGGAGTGTCATAAATACGGATACTGAACTGAAGTTGCAAATAACTTGATCCACTGTAAAATGCGAAATATTTTTCGATGAATCTTCGCTAAATCTCGCTGGAGCAGCGTCACCACTGTGGTGGAAATAGAAAACAAGAAAAAAAACTTAAGTATATAGACGATTAGTTATAATATATAGTTTATAAGGGGCACTAGCCGCAATGGTGCTTACTGCCCTACTGTTAGTCTAGATATGTAATATAAAACGCTGGTCAGTCGCTGCCCTGATGCTTTACTGAAATTCATTAGCAGCGTATGATAGGTACAGCATGGCAAGGCCAGAGACTATGTATCATAAAAAAAACGCTGGGCGGTCACTGTCCTGATGTTATACTGGAAATTCATTAGCAGCGTATGATGGTATAGCATGGCAAGGCCAGAGACTATGTATCATAAAAAAAAAACGCTGGGCGGTCACTGTCCTGATGTTATACTGGAAATTCATTAGCAGCGTATGATGGTATAGCATGGCGAGGCCAGAGACTATGTTATATAAACCGCTGGGCGGTCACTGTCCTGATGCTATACGAACAATTCATTGGCAGCGGATGATAGGTATAGCATGTCGAGGCCAGAGACTATGTAATATAAAACCGCTGGGCGGTAATTGACCTGATGCTATACGGAAAATTCATGGGCACTGGAGGATATAGCATGGCAAGGTCAGAGGCAATGTGATAAAAAATAGGTTGTGGTACACCTGATAAGTCAATGTAGATGATATTTTGGACACTGGCCGCAGTGGTGCCTACTGTCCTGATGTGTAATTATGTCTAATTTAAGATAAGACAGATTCTTTTGTATATACTAGATAAAGACAATATTTTGGACACTGGTCGCAATGGTACCTACTGTCCTGGTGTATTTTAAATTGGACATAAGACAAATTCTTTTGTATATACAGTTAAAGACAATATTTTGGACACTGGTCGCAATGGTACCTACTGTCCTGGTGTATTTTAAATTGGACATAAGACAAATTCTTTTGTATAAACTTGTTAAAGACAATATTTTGGACACTGGTCGTAATGGTACCTACTGTCCTGATGTATCTTAAATTGAACATAAGACAGATTCTCTTGTATATACTTGATAAAGACATTATTTTGGACACTGATCACAGTGGTACCTACTGTCTTGATGTATAATTAATTATGTCTTAATTTAAGATACAAGACTGGCTATTTTGATTAAGATCAGGATGACCAAACGGTTTCTTATTGGATACATTTGTTAAATATTGTATATATTTTACTTTGAATTTTACGACATATACAATTTATTAATAACAACAATTTTGGTCACCTGAGAGTTTCGATTATTACTTCGAGAGCGAAGTAAATATCAGAATGGCCGTGTTAGATTTATTGAATTTAAAACAACTCAATTGATGAATATTTGTGAATTATTAACTACCTACGTCATTTAAAGTATAAAAGCAAATTGAATTATTAAGAAATAATTGTATTTAGAGTATTAATTCGTTTATAAAGTATACTTTAATTCATTTTAGAATTAATCATAAAGTTTGTATGATGTTCTATTTACAAATAACATGTAGATAAAGATTTATGTAAAACTGACTTGTTTGCTCCACTGTATAAAAAGCTAGAAACATCGGTATAGAGATTAGTAACTGTTGCATAGTGATAACGGGCGGAAGTTCTGAAAGTCATACCCTGTAAGCTTTGAAAATACTTGTGAACAGAATATGTGTTGCTACTGGAGTAATTAAGCTAAGTATTATTTGATATTTATACATTTGTGTGTTTATGAATTGTATGTTATGATTTGAGATGTAATAACATAGCAGGAGTTTCTTCCCTACTTCTTCTCCTGTTATTTAGGCTTTCCGAAGTAGGGGGTAAATATTTAAAAGATCGTTGTGGCATTAATTATTAAAAGATATTGCCTTTGATATACATATATTGTTTTATTGCTCTAAGAATATATGGCTATTCATTTTATATATCCTATAAATAGTCTAATCCAATTGTGGAAAATATGATAAATGAAAGTATCCCAAAAGATAATTAAAACACTACGAATATATATTTTTACATTATAGATTATTAAAGAACATAATGATGATATATCATTATATATTTGTTTATATTCAGTTAAATAAAGGCCATCTATAAATATAATCATATACATATGATTTAGATTAATTGTTCATTTAAAGAAAGTTCTTATTTTTCTAACACACGCATATGAAGCTCTATAATTATTGACAAGAAATCATAAGCAAAATATGTTTGAATTCTGGACTCTGTTTCAAAAAAGAGCACAGGAATTCCAAAGTTTTAAATTTTTACTTCTGTCGGTAGTCTCCATGACTGCCTATGGTTTTGTTGAAAAGACTCACCTTGTAATTTTTATTTGTTAATAATTTATTATTGTCAGTAAATTACTTATTTCATACTTAGGTTTTTTTAGAGAAGGTCTATACATGTTTTAATAACTTTAAAATTAAAATAGCTGTCCAATGTCATACATAAGCCATCAATACGCTGTATATATTGAAAAGTACCAGCAACCTAGAAGTGCGAAGAAATCATGAGAAACCTTTAAAAACCTGTATGAAATGTCAACGATGTAAAATAAAAAAAAAACAACTCAAACCAGTCCTGGATTTAATTTAATAGCTAATATCTCCAAAGAATTCAACGTTTTATATAACAGGAACACAACAATGCAAGCGAGCGCCTGGTTGTTAGTGCTCGTTCACGTTAACTCGCAGGTGCGGTAGCGGGCGCGGTCGCGAAATATCAAACACAAAGCATTATATGCAAGTGTTCACGTACAACACGCTAGTGCGGTGGAAGTAGCGGGCGAGCTAGCGAGTGGCGCGTGCTGCGCGCGCGCCGCCATTTCAAACGTATCACATTGTTTTATTTATTAATTTCATGCACACCAATTCTAATTTTGGTCATCTCCCACATTAAGTAAGAATTTTCGATTAAAAAGGATCTTGGTTGATGTTTACAACGTCTGACAACGCGGTACACTCGCGCAAACGGCTGGCGGCCAATGTGAACACGAGCTCGCCTAGACCACCGCGCCCGCGACCGCAACCGTGCCCGCGTGTTCTACGTGAACAAGCACTTAGTGTCCTAGTCGCGCACGAACCTTCATAATACTAGAAAGGGTGTAGATATTTTTTTGGAATTTATGGAATTATATTTTAATTGTTTTTATGGAAATAAATTATTATCATTATTATATTGCTGGCCTTTGAGGGAAAAGTAGGTTACGGAAGGGAATCCATTGGTGGTGGTCCTTAAGTGGCGAAAGAAAATACCGTCCATACCGGCATACCTAAAAATTCACCTTAAGATTTTTAAAGATATGTGATAATCTACCGATTCTACCAACTAAAACTGAACTGAAAATCTGACAGCCCTAGAACCCCATCAATAGCCCACCGAATTTATACAAGCGTGTTTGCTAGACCCTCCTCCGGTCAGGTTTCGCCCTTTTTTACGTCCGATCACGCGATAAAAGATCGGTGTTCCGATAACCTAATTTATGTTGAAATCTCGACCTCCTTCCGACTTTTGTAAATGATAACTCTTTTATACACTGTGGTGAACAAATTTCAGAATATAAATCTTGAGTAATAAAAATAAAAGAAAACTGAGGAACTAAGTGACAGAATTGTTCAGTAATATGCCAGAAATAAAACTTATTTTACGGATTATATCGCGTTTTATTTTTTACTTTTTAATCCCGACATCGAATGTTAAGCTATCGAATTTTATTTCGATGTGTAATATTCACGTTAACTCAAGAAACCAATATGCCAGAAATAAAAAAATACTAGAGAGCTTGAAGAAACTTTAAAAAGTTTCGCAACAACACGTATGCATGTTATTACTTCCCTTACAAGTAGCAGTCGACACACCCAACAAACATGGCCGACAACAAACGCCTGTCCGTAAACAAATATTTGCCCAAACTGGGAACCAAACCGAGTTACACCCTCCCTCGTCAATTGGGTCTTAAGATTGTTTAAAAGGTTAACATCGTCACTTAATTATCCGTAAGGCTCTAGGTTCGAATTGAAAATGCTTTGAATTTTGTGATTTATTTTTTAATCTAGCACAGCAAAGTGACTACAGTTGACTGATGGTGCAATGCCATCCAGGTAGAGTATCAAGTAGCGAGAGATAACCATCCCTCGCCACTCCACACACTCATGCCGGCCTGCTGAGTAGTTTCTTTCCCCTACGCTTAAAGGATTATAGGAACTGTTCCACTGTCGCCGTCAAACTTTTCCACCGATGATGTCATGAAGTGAGGCATCCCTTATGACATTGATAATAGCACTATAATGTATATTATATGGAGCTCTAATACATTTATAAACGTATGATCTCCTTTACCTACTTCCAAACATAGATATGACCAAACGAACTTATAGGTTGGGCTCAAAAGCTCGCAAATTTGTAGGCCTCAAGCTTTGGAAAATAATGTGCTAAAAGGCACTCTATTTTCTATACTGTTTGTTAATCCTTCACTGGCCTTGTAGTCAGAGATAAACCGATCACGGCTGTTGCTCGGTAAAACGCGTTATTTATCACAATTTATAAAAGCTGGTAATGCGGGCTTAAGCCGGGCTTTGCTATCAATAACGTCAGGTTACTTGTATTAATTTAATGATGGTAGTAGAGTAATTAATCATGCCTTATGCTGATGAGTCTTGAGGTATACTGAAATTTTAAGTCTAATTTAGAAGTTAATTCCATATATTTCACTTGCACTTTGGGGAGTGGTACCGGCTGCTGAAACAAATGTTGCCGTCGAAACCAGCCCAAATGACAGCTTTGACTTTGAAGTTACGTCTGCACTCATGGCTAACTGTCGCTCGCTTTCATGAAATCGTGAGATAATTCGATCGTTCGTCAACAGTAGGCAGCGGCATTGCTGTGGTCTGGCAACACTGTATATTATGGGGCAGATTTTCATAACTTTCAACATATTACCTACTGTAAGAACATAAAAAATACTCAGTTATATTTTAATATAAAAGAATCAGTTTGATTCGATTGACTCGACTAACAAAGCTTTTCATAGCTATACCAGCCTTCTGAAAAACCCCACTTTATCACAATAAATTGGCCTCTAAATTCCATTCATCAGGGATTATGTAGATCTATTGGTAAATAATTTTCAAAATGGGATCAGTAGGTAGTTCCAGAGATTACGCCCTGTATCCCATGTCATAAACTTTACCTCATTATATTAGCTTTTCTTCGTTTCGTATGTGTTAACATTTGTCAGTGCTGTATATGACTACAATTTCATAGAAAAAAGCAATTATTATTTTACTATTAAAGACATTTAAAAAAATTTGCAAATTAGTCCAGCCTTTCTTAAAAGAGGCGCTTAACGTCGATACATTCGATTTTATATTTGTTTATATATTATAATAACATGGTAAAGTCGTAAATAGTAAAAAAAATTAAATGTAGAATAGTTTTAATATACTTTTTTTTTTAGTGGCTCGATAGGCAGACGAGCAGACGGGCCACCTGATGGTAAGTAGTCACCACCGCCCATAGACTTCTGCAATACCAGGGCACAGCAAAGCCGCTGCCTACAACGGTAGGTAACGACCTATACGTTTTCAAGATACCATTTAATACAAATAAAAAGGCGTACGTTCGGGCATATGGATAGTAAAACTACCTTCACTAAATAAATTTCATAGACTAGATCTAATTGGTTATGATTAATTAGTATAGATCGTCTCTTTGAAATAAACATTTTTTCTGTTAAGGATGTAGTTTGTGAAACTAGAATCACGATTGTCCGGCCATTCCAAACAAACATTATTCAGAATAATATTTTCCATAAACAGCCTTTATCGTCCCAACACAGCTAAGCATATTACTTTTAACAGAGGCCTTAACAAGTATACATTGTGTGGTCTAACCTACAATAGCTCTGAGCTTAAGCAATTTAGAATTAACGCTAAGACTGAAGATCTTATTTTCTCTGTTTTTTATACCAGAGCAAATTGGCTAAATCAAACATGGAATAGCTTTTAACGATATGCCGGTGTTTATAAGATAATCATTTCGAATGTTAAAAGCTTATACAATAATGGAAGTAAAGAAATATAAAAGTCAACGTAATATATAAATCATAATATACTCCTTGTTAGTAATATTTATAACCAGCCATTAACACTCGAGTAAAATGTAATATGAAATGTTATGTTTTACGACCTCATAACAAGAGGCGATCATCTTGACGATATCTTGTAAAATATAACCCAAAAGAGAACATCAGCATTCTTAATAAGGTGTTATAACCTTGACATGGTTCCTTCATACATCACCAGAATATTAACCACGGCACAATCCAAACAAGTAGCAATCAGATCCGATGTTAAGGAAACAACGCTATTTTTGCATTCGGAACAAATTTCATCGGAGCAGTGTGTGAGTAGAAAAAATCCGTATGTCATTACAGCTGCGAGAGTCACAATGACCAAAATACTGACGACTCAAGGTTGGACGATCGCATTTTATAAAATGGCCGTAGCATCTCGACGGGTGATTAAGATACGGGTGAAGTCTGTACTTACGGTGGTGGTACAGGACTCGGGCAGTACTCGCTGGCACTCGGCACTCACTCACAACGTAAAACACTTCACTATCGGTAGGTGAAATGTTCAGGAGCACAAGTGGCGTGTAAAATTAGCACGTCTGGGCGCGTGCAGCGGGGCAACGTCGCTGGGCGAACGGCGGGCGGCGACTGGGGCGTCCGACCGGCGCCCGTCATCCCGCCGCCGCCCGCCCCGCTTCTTATCACACCAATAAAATTTATTTAATGGATAACCGGCCCGCCGATGGGATACCCATTGAAATTCACCCGTTTTACGATTTTATTAATGACTTAAGTGTTATTTGGAATAATTTTTCCGCCCTGTTGCATAAAGCTTTATGGCCTTCTGTTTGATGACATACTATGTAAATAAAAAACACCTACCAGTCACACACATAGCCCCACCCTAACCCCACACTAAGATACGAGTCTCGTGTTGTGGGTATCAGGGACTACGAGAGATGCACGGACTCACAACACCCAGACCCCGGACACAAATATCTGTCTGTCAAACAAACATTTGTCCCGGTGGTAATCGAACCCACGGCCTCTCGTTTCACACTCGTTGACTGCGCCAAACTGCGTGAAATTTCTTTATATAACCACCTATTTCTATGAACTTAATATATATTACTCAGCAAAAACAGTTTACCAGTAAAATTAAACCAGAATTCTTAAATATATTATGAGACATGTGGTAGATAGCGACGCCGTTTATATTCGTGGTCTGAATTAATCATCCCTTATTATTCGGAGCAGCGGGGGCAAGGGGCTGCGGGGAGAGCATTAAGATTCCTCGCCATTATTTGTCGATCATTACGTGACAATGAGTTCATACTGGCACACCTACGCGATTGCCCCACTTATCTCAAGAGCACAAACAAGGACTCCCTTTATTATTGCTGTAAAAATATAAAATATAGATGTTGCCCGTAACTCCGCCCGCGTGGAGGTTTTTTTGGAAGAAAAGGTATACAATCCATGGAGGCATCTCAAGCTATTGCAACTTTCTATATTTTGCTATCCCATAAGAAGCTTGCATTTTTCCGGGATAAAAAGCAGCCTATGTAATTTTCTGATCCCTAAACTGCCACTATACAAAAAATTATGTCGATCCCTTGCTTTGTGAAAAACTAAACTATCCCATGGGAACTTAGCTTTTACAATTGATGTTAGAACCTGCTTCACAATACGGGCTTTTGAGTAATCCCTCTTACTCATTGCGTATTGGTAAGAAATAAACCACAAAGAATACCATCTCCTTTATAACCAAGTGATCAACGATAGAGATCCAAAAATGATAGAGCCAAAATTCCGCGTATATCTGGATAAATTTGAGCTGCAATTTGCAATGCATGGGCGAATGAGCAGCTAACTCAAAGAGCATTATAACACTAGCTAACTGTAGCGAATTAGCCACCAAGCGTTAGATGCTGTGGAAATTCGGAATTCAAATTAATTTATAATGACGGATCTATAATATAGCGATTATAGTTTATACCACAAAGAGTAAGCTCTGCGTGCTTAAAGATAACCGATTAAGGGACCCATTTAAATGAATTATTCTTTAATATAGGTACCTAATACGTGATTAAAATAATGCAAAGCTACGTATCCTCTAAAAGTCCTTCGGGGTTATAGACCACCATGAATAGAGGCAACTGGAATAGAGCCGACTCAACTTGGTTCACACTAGGAGGCAAATCCGTCTTTTTATTGTGACGGGGACCAATATTGTGACGGTTTCTATGGTACCATAACTACGAAAATTCGGTCCTCAAACAAGGCGGTTTATGGCAGGACAATGTCTGGGCTACTAGTACTGTCAAAAAATCAAATTAGGGCTCAGGTGTGACTATCTATGTGCCTATATAATAAAATATAAAATAAAAATAAAAATAGCCTTTATTCTACCACAACTCAATCATTTGGATTACATGAAATTATAATTATTAGCACTTTACAAGTAGTTTGTAGAATTAAATTAGATATATATATATAATATTATTTGCATGCTATAAAATTAATTATTAATAATTATTTATGTTGTGGAAGTCGCCTCCTTGGCGTAGCCCTCCCCCAATTGCCTCCATTTTCCTCTATCTCTAGCTTGTGTCCTCCAGTCTCCTGAACTCCTCTCTTTGAACACATCCTCCCATCGCTTTTTTGGTCTTCCTCTATGTCTTTGTTCATCTCTGGGTACCCATTCCAATATTTTCCTTGCCCATCTATCTTTCTCCATTCTGCAAACATGCCCCACCCAGTTCCATTTCAAGTTCCTTACTCTTTCTCGTATATCTGTTATTTTCGTTTTCGTTCTTACTATTTCGTTACTTATTTTATCACTGAGCCTTATGCCTAACATGCTTCTCTCCATTTTTTTTTGTTGTATTGCTAGCTTGTCTTCATCTTTTTTACGTAGAGCCCATGCTTGGCAACCATACGTTAGACAGGGAAGGAGTACTATGTCATATAACCTACTTTTTATATTGATATGAATGTCTTTATGTGTACTTAGTATATGTGCCTATATACTAAGTCTTAATTCGTGTACACTAGGAAAGACAAATATACGCTACGGAATGTAAATGAATGTATCTTTACATATGAAATAAAACAGACGTATGCTTCATAACGTTTATTTCCTCTGCAGAGATCGTATAAAAATCACATTTCATGATGTTGCAACGGTTTTATTTTAATCCCATACATTGATTGTGTTCTTTATATATCTGTATGCATCAGATTTCAACAGTTATTTTGATAGCGTAAAATCCATGGATTTACTTTTTAACCGACTTCAAAAAAGGAGGAGGTTAACAATTCGTCGGAATCTTTTCTTTTATGTATGTTACCCGATTACTCGAGGACGCCTGGACCGATTCGAGAAATTCTTTTTTTGTTAAAAAGGGTCTACTTCCCAGGTGGTCCCATTGGCACCAAGTCAGGATCTGATGATGGGATCTCAGAAAAATCAGGGCAACCCTCAAATTTTATAGTGATGCATAATTTGTTTTTTATTGAAGTCGGTGTACTTTTTATGAATTAAAAAACTTTTATAGTGATGAAAAGTTACTTTTAGTATATTTAATTTTTCAGAATTATGTGTCTCAGGCTGCGCGCCTTTTTGGGCGTGGTGCAGCTTACTACGTAGAAATTCCCAGGTTCAAAACCAGCTCAAGTTGCATACACCTCTAAATTTTCTGATGTTATGTGTGAATTTGTTGATAATCATCGTTTGCTTTAACGAAGAAAGAAAACATCGTGAGGAAACCTGCATACCTGAGAATTCTTATACAAATTTCAAAGGTATGTGAAGTCTACCAACCCGTATTAAGCCAGCGTGGTGGACTAAGGCCTAACCCTCTCATTGACAGCCTCCGTGGCGCAGTAGGCGAGTAGTCGGCTGTGAAAGGAGAGGCCGTGGGTTTGGGTGGGTATGTAATTAGTTGTAATAATTTTCGACATAAAGTTCGCAATTATTAGATTTTTTAAAGTGTTCGTTTATTATTGCATTTAGAAAAGACTATCGCATCGAGTATGTCTCGGTTTCGTTTGTCTTGAACGTTAAATTAAAGGGTGACTATTATTTTTTTTTTTTACTATTATTTACCTGAGTGTTAATTACTTTAGGAAAAAAAAACGTCTATTAAAAATTGTTGATATCAATTCAGTCGCTTATTCTGAACAAACTACTTTCAGAGTGTGCGTTTATCATGTTACATGTTGTATAGTATAGTATATATAGTATACTTTTTTATCCACTTGCTCTTAAATTTTATTTGGATTTTATAAATTCTATTTATCATACTTATTTTGTTTCATTTATTTTATGTAGGTAATACAGCATGCTATTATTATATTTTATTTCTTTATTCATTTTATAAAACAGTTTATTTAATAGTTTAACGGTGAAGGAAAACATCGTGCGGAAACCTGCATAACTGAGAATTCTTATAAGAATTACGAAGGTATGTGAAGTCTACCAACCCGCATTAGGCCAGAGTGGTGGACTAAGGCCTAACCCCTCTCTTTAGTAGAGGAGGCCCGTGCCCAGCAGTAGAACAATGTTTAATACATGATTTTTATTATTATTTATAGTACTGTAAATATGATGGACAAACATTAAGTGGGTTATTCACACCTCCGTCTCCCCTTCAAGTGTACAGGCGAGAGTTTAATATGTTATTTTATAATAATCAATCACAAAGCCATGACTCCTGATCCTAGAGTAAGATACGATAATCTTGTTTTGTAGGTATCAGAAAAACCCTGGTTTCCAAGGGACGGTAGGCAGCGGCTTTGCTGTGCCCTGGCATTGCAGAAGTCCATGGGCGGCGGTGACTACATACCATCAGGTGGTCCGTCTGCTTGTCTTCCTATTGAGGCAGTAAAAAAAAGGAGGGCAGGATAAGAAAAAGGGGACGTTTGTGTAGAAGATGGGATGATGATTCAAGGAGGAGTTGAAGGAGGCCTTCGTCAAGGGACAAACAGGTGTTTAGAAGTGAACTGGAACTAAAAGTTTTTTTTGTATTGTCATTTGTATTACATCTGAAATAAAGGCTGTAATAAAAAAAACTAGTTATCTGAAACTACGAAGATGTTTCAGTTTCACAACGGACATAAAAAAAAATCATAAAAGTTTGTCTTGTTACGGGAGTCAAACTCGGCGTCTCTTGTTTTTCAGACTTATCCACTGCAAGGTGATTAAAGAATTACAAGTCAAAGATGACTTACAATTGTCACAAGAAGCCAAAGATCGTTTATCTGTTACCTTCATCATATCAAATATAACTAAAGATATAAGTAGAGTCAGTGACGTAGCTATAGCTTTTACATGGGGGGGGGGGGGGGGGGGGTCCGCGGGTAAAAGCTAAAAATGTAACCGCTCAAATCATAGTTATTTAGAAATTACTTAAACATAGAATGGGAAAACGCTAGTTAACAAAAAAATTGCTACTTGCTATTTGGATTTGGACTTTGGATGGATGAAAATTTGCCGCTGATTTTCATTCATTTTGTTTACATAACAACTGTCAAAACATCAAATTTCAAGTGAAGTCAATTTATTTTTGGTAAATAACTATTTTAATGTTGCTTCTTACTAAGATGAGATGTTAGAACTCAGGGAGAAAATTCTCACGCACTCGAATCAACTTCGTATACGAAAAATAATTCAAATTCGAACTTTTTTCGAGTGAATGTAAAGTTAAGTTATTGTGGAAATGTCGAGTCCGGTGTTTCTCGAAGGTCTTGATGGTACGAATATATATCAAGTCAATTCTCACGCACTCGAATCAACTTCGTATACGAATAATAATAATTTTAGTTTTGTTTGTCAGTGTACAATGTCAAATGTTCATAAATAAATTATTTTAAAAATAGAATTCGAAATCAAAATATTTGAGCTATTCTGAAAATTACCATTCGAACTTTTCTCGAAGGTTATCGCTCGAACTGCTTCGACTGGTACAGACCGTCTGAGACGTACATCTCGAATTCGAACCATTCAATATTGTGTCCTAACTTGATGATGATGATGATGTCCTCCAAGAAGTATCCTTCGACGGCGAACCTTGCACTTTTGGAATAAGTTTTTTTCGCCAATGTGAGCATATGTGACTAGCTAGCCCTAATTTGGTTTTAAAAGCCCTGTCACAGGACGTACAGAACAGTTGTCTAGAAGAGTAGCTGTAAGAGTCAACTCAAACTGGCGCAGAGTCGAAATGTCGCGTCACGTCCTATTTTTCAACTACAATGCATGGCGACGCGCGTCGTGTACACTTAGGGCCAACCCTAAGTGTACACAGTTTTAGGTCTTATTTACTGCAGCTCACGCTGGGCGTCAAGGCATTGGATACATACATGTTTCATCAAAATGTGCACATGATTTTCGTACTGAGCCACGCCATTCGGTCTAGTGACACGAAAGGTCTTCCCAGCAGTCGCAGGGTACGCCGCAAGATACTAAGTAACGCTTGATGATATTGTAGTAGGTAGAAAATGACATCCAGGCTTACGCCATTCTTGACCGAGTTTGCCTTAAACCACTGAAACCTAATGGCGTCTTGACAAATTTCATATGAACTGTATCAGGTGAATTCTCCAGATAAAGTGGCAATATTGTTTCCTTAACATTAATATTTTACGACGTTTATAGCAAAGTGGCATAGAGTCTATGCTCTTGGAGGTGGTGCGGTAATGTCGGACGTATGAAGGCCTCTAGACACCCAAAGATATTGTTTTATTTTGATCCTAACTTACTGCGTATATGATGCCATATGCTAATGTGTTTACCCATAAAAAGACTCAATCTCGTGTTTTTATTATGATTTAACTAAAAGTCTTAGAAAGATAAAATACTTGGAAGAGTCCAAAAACATGTCCAAGAACTGGATAGTGGATGCACATTTGATGAGGCCCGAGACACTATGGATATTAAAATACTTATAGATTTTATGTTCGAAATTCAAATTTTTTAAAAGAATCTCATAGTAAAGACTCGAATTCAAATGGATATGGATGCAACATTCGAAAAAATAACTTCGTAGTTCGAAATTATGTAATAGAGAAATGATTCAAACTGTAGATTCTAGTACGAAATTATTTTGAATGAAAGGAGAATTGCCCTCCAGGTACTTATGGTACATCATATACTATCACACTCATCACTACTAAGTAGTCACTACTTAATACTCGGTCGTATTTTTTTAAATAGATGTGCCCTTAAAAAAAAGCAGTCTTGTTTTGCCAGTTGATTTAAGCGCTAAAAAGTACACGAAAAAAATTAAACTAGGCTCAAAAGTCGTAGAAAAATCTGTTAAATCCATATATGCATATAGCTGAATGCTGCAAAAATTGACACTTAAATCAAATAGCCTGCTAACCGTCTATATTATCCGCTATCAGTAGTCCGCGATTTTTTATTATGTCGTATGCTAAGGGGGGTGTCCGGACCCCCTGAACCCCCCCCCCCCCCTTATATACGCCCATGAGTAGAGTACAAATAACTACAACCATAATATGAGAGAGAAAGATGAAATTGAAGATAAACTCTGTCCTGAGATGAGACGACGCTGATGTGCACTTCATGGTTCGTTAAATACAGCGCCATTCCCTTTCATAACACCGAGTTAATCTACTCATGACTTCTCTAATATATCATAATGATAGGCCTTGCCATTGAAGCGTGCATACATAAACGTATGTATAATAATAATATTCAACTAAATGTTAGCCCAATACCCTTAAGATACAATTACCTTGTCATAGGTATCGGGAAATAAGAGAGATTTTTCGGACTCAACTTTCAACTTTCAACTCGGACCATCAATACGTTATATATACTACTATAACATATACTAAAGAATAATACTATTTATAACAGCCTCCGTGGCGCAGTTAGCGAGTAACCGGCTGTGAAACGAGAGGCCGTGGGTTCGATTCCCACACCGGAACAAATGTTTATGTGACAGACAAATATTTGTGACCGGGGTCTGGGTGTTGTCAGACCGAAAGTCTGTCGTAGTCCCTGATACCCACAACACAAGATTTGTATCTTAGTGTGGGGTCGGGGCTATGTGTGTGACTGTTGGGTGTTATATATTTGCATATTCTGGTTGGTATTTCTTTATTCTATGATACTCACTTTTTTTATGAATCAGTCAGTCTGATTTTAGTAGAAGCATTTCACCTAATTTGGTTTTTATTTTAGCTATTTTCATGACTCAACACGATAGCTGCAGTATGCTAATACAATGCCAATCTGCTTAAGCTACCATACCATACCAACCAATAATTAGTATTTCACATTTTAGTAGCTTCGATGGTAGAACCACCTAATCGGCAGTTCTATCTACAGCATAAAAGGACCACGAGGATTACTCTTGACACTCGATTCCATTTTATAACTGGGATTTGGTTTAAAAACTGTAAATTGACACTCTTGAACGCAACACCAGCGCAAGTTTTAACTGAATACGGCGGAATTTGTAGTAACTAAATCAAATAGAGTATTTACGATCGCACTCGATCGATTTTGGCACTCTTGAGTAAATTTTAAGAGTGACGTAACGAGTTAAAAATCGGATTTGAGGTTTTTTGAGATGTTGTGTTAAATGGCCACACTGCTTGTCGACCGTAGACTCGATTAACACTTCAATCCAATAACAAACTTGATTGTATCAAGAATGTCAATAGCTTCTAGATTGAAATTGAAACTGTACCGAGTTCGGATTTGTTTGAGATTGGAATTGATTTCAAGAGGTGGCCTACTGCTCAAACAAATTAGTACATCTGTCTCACAAAAAAATTACGTAAGATAAGACCTTTTTCAGTAAGTAAGATGCAGAGACTCGATTCTCTCGAGTTTCTTTATCTATGTTTGTTTTAAGGCAGTCAACGTAGCCATGATTTGTATGGCTGTGATATATCATGGGCAATGGAAATCATGGACCATCAGGTGACTCATTTGCTCCATTTATTCTTGTTAAATGATTAATGAGATTCCGCATGTTCAAATAATTACGAATCATAATAATCTTAATACTTAACCCTAATAGAATTTACAAAGAGCTACTTCTCTTCAAAGAAGGTATTTTAATTAACAACCCAGAATCTACAATAGACTACCATTTTAAATGTAATATCATTTTTACATGCGTATATTTCTTTATATCTAAAACCATATTATATACAACGACATTTACACAAAATTACCTAAGCACTAGAAACAAAAAGATTTATCGCTCGATTATCTTCTAGCGAGACAATAATATATCACGTACGTAAAAACACAACAATTTACAATACAAATGGATTTATAAAGCCGTAAACAGAATTCCCAAGACAGCGCGTACACTTGAGTAAAAGAATGGCATATATAAGGCGCGGTTGCTCACACGTAAAATGATATTCTTGTAAATTCTCCAACATTACTTAGTGAAATAGGGAAACAGCAGTCGACGCTTTTTAAGGAACACTTCCGATGGTCGCATCAAGTTTCGACCACGAGCGTAAATAAAAAATATAACCAAAAGTGACACACATAGTCCTGATTCCACATTATGCAACTGTCTTAAAATTATAGGTTTTGCCAAAAAATAATGTTAACAGTGCCATCTGTTGGCATTATAATTAACTAATTTGATGTATTGTTAATTTTGGAATACGCGCATAGACGATTTCAGGAAGCGTCGTATACGACTAATTTCATTACTATTTTGTAGATTAGAATATTTTAAATCAATAAATATTTCCATTTACTTATTTCTACTTTATATAGCAGCGATGGTAGTGGTATGGACTGTCAAGACGAAAGTCGTATGATCGAAACCAGCTCCGACTTTTTAAAATTACGTGTATATTCGTAGTTAATTATCACTTGCTATAACGGTGAAGGAAAATATCGTGAGGAAACCTGAGAATTCTTATACGAATTTCAAGATATGTGAAGTCTACCAACCCGCATTATGCCAGCGTGGTGGACTAAGGCCTAACCCCTCTCATTAGTAGAGGAGGCCCGTGCCCAGTAGTGGGACATTGTTTAGTTTTCTTGTATTATTATTTCTACTTTATTATGTTACGACTATCAGTGCGACGCATTCGTCTGGTCAACTAGTTATTATAATCCATAATACCTTGCTCTGCACTCTAATCCTAATGCAATGTACATCAATAAATCATAAACTTGTACTTTAATTAACTGGAAACACAATAAGAGAAGAGAGAATGTAAAGGTCTTGCTAGCGCATATGTAGACAATATACCCGAAGGACTTTTTAAAATGAACGCTGGATCGTTTTATTACGTAGGTTGTAGCTGAAGTATTTGTTTTTCCAGCGGGATTTATTTGAGGAGCTATCTGTTTTATATTTCATTACTTACATGGTAGTCACGGTGTGTATAATCTATCTATATATAAAAGAAGTAACTGGGGTTGGAAGTTTATATGAAACTTCGTTAAGTTGGTTTGTGTACGCTTAAGAAATCAAATGTTCTGCATCGAGCTCAAATTTGGACACAATATACAACCAGCTTCAATTTAATATACGGCTTGACTGGGTTGTTGCCACTGTCATACGAACACCGAGTTAGAGCCGCATCTTGCTTGTTTTTTTCTAGCTTGGTAATGCATTCATGAATCTCCTAGATTTGTGGATTTTCATAGGCAATGGATATCACTTACTATTAGGTGATCCAGTTGTTTGTTTCTTGGCCTCCGCTATATAAAAAAAACTTATTATGTTATACAAAAGGTTTATTATTTTATTCTTAACTGTAGAAGAGAATGGTCACCGAAGTTGTAGGCTTAGGTGTAAAAACTATGTAGAGACCATGGGGTCCATTATGCTGATGCTGATTGGATTTTTTGTTACACCTTGGTCAAGCTTTGTACATCATCTATGTATGATGATGTATATCATCATCATCTATCGATCCATCAGAAAGCGTTTATAATGTTTTAAGACACCAAACTTTAAGACTACCTGGTTTTTACACCATTTCTACAAATTCAGATTTATAATAATAATAATAATAATAAAATCAGTTTATTGCCTTATTAATACATCAACAATAATAACAGAAATAATTATGCTTAGCCTATAATAATAAGACAAAGGCGGCTCAGCTTGTGTTGACCGGGACATTAGTAAACATTAGTAAAGTAGTAAACGTTAGACATTAGTAGGATTTATCGACTCCTACCTTAGTTATCGCAGTCTTCAATTACTCTAGAAGGCTAAAAGTAATGCAATATTATATATTCCGTACCGTTCTAGATACTAAGTTAACCTTATTCAAGAACGGTCTGTGCATTCCAAAATTCCGGTCAGAAAGGTTAAAGGCTAAGTGAGGTCAGCATGCTTTGACATTGTAAAACCCGGGATCTTATAACGCATTTTCAGTTGATCAATAATGAAGGAGCATATCAGGGACAGGAGCGTGGCTTATACACGATTTATTGCCTAATACTTAGGATTCTTGGAGATAAAGGTGGTAATGTAAATACCTTAGAACAGGGTTTCTGAAAGTGGGGTACGATTCGATGGTAGGGGGTTCGCGACAAGATTTACGTAATGGTGCCTTGATGACTGGCAGGCACATGATAAAAACGAAATACAGAAATCGACTTGATACCGAGTCAGAATTAAGGTTAAAGTTGTCCAAAATTACTCCTAAAATTGACTCAATTTGCGACAAGAAACAAGTCCACCCATAACATTGATATTAAAAAGATATTTCTTTTGGCAATGTATTTGTTACCTTATATTAAAATAAAAACATTATTTTCTTCAACAGTCAATTTTATTATTTTCTTTGATTTTAATTAGTCAGTTAAGGGGTTCGCTGCCATCTGGAAACTTTAAGAAGGGTTCGTGGGACCAAAAGTTTGAGAAACCCTGCCTTAGAAGAATTGCTGGAATTATTTTAATTAGAAATAATTACTCTTGTTTACATTATCAACTACACTTACAGGAAATTCATCGAAATGTATGAATCCGCGCAAAAATAAATGAGTTAGAGGCCATTCAAATGTAGTGGAAGGGGTGGTTGTCAAATAACAGAAACAGGATGCTACATATGATTAATTACGTCACTCACGGTAAGACCATTAGGTTACAGTAGTGCAAGAGAGATAGTGAGATGTACCCACTACGCACCCACATTTGCGATTATTTATATGAAAGAAGAAAGAAAGAAAAACTATTTATTATTATATGTAATATAATAATCGCAAACACATTTTTGAATCAATTTTAATTTTGTTTTCAGGAAATTTATTTCCTGTTTCATATAAAATAATGTAAAAAAAAACATAAAACTATGCCATTATGTATACATATGTACGTATTATATACATATTATAATCTATACTTATATATAAAGCTGAAGAGTTTGTTTATTTGACGGCGCTAATCTCAGGAACTACTGGTTCGAATTGAAAAATTCTTTTAGTGTTCGATAGACCATTTATCGAGGAGCGCTATAGGCTATATATCATCACTCTTTGACCTATAGGAGCGGAGCAGCAATGAAAAATGTTGCAAAAACGGGGAAAATTTATTCCTTTTGAGAGCTCCGTTGCGTGCGCTGCGTAAACGGTTAAAGTTAAAAAATTCTAAAAAGAAGTCCGGGACAGCATATGTCTATCTTTTTCGGTTGGCTCACCGACCTTTTAAAGGTTATCGAATTTGTTCTGAAACAATTGTATTATTTGGGCAGGAGTTTTTATAAACATGGCATTAATCCTTATCCAAATTAATACTTTATTTATCACAAGTACTTAATTTTGAACAAAGTTACGTCTCTTACGTCATTTGATTTCAATGAATATCCTAGGAGATATAACAATTTGAAAATAAATAAATTATTATTATTATGTTTGTCACATCTCGGGACTATAGAGTCCCGGACATTTGGAAGGCGTGCGTGGGGCCGAAGCCAACACGTAGAGGCCCGTTAGACAATTTTAATTTAATTTTTTAATGTGACACCAGCCGACGGTTATCCCTGTATACACTATACAAGTGCACCCAAGGACAACCCCCGGTTGGTGTAGGACTATTGTATGGATGGATAAAAAGTTATATTGGTTTATTGAGGTGAGGTGTTAGTGGCTTGGGTAATTGGGTCTATGGGAAGGACTATGGCACCTGCCTGAACAATGTTAATAACACGGATAAAATAGGCAGGTGGTGACTCGCCAACTCAGGTAAATGGGCTCCCCAAAAATTCGTTAGAAAAAGCGACAAAGGATTAACATCATTTGAGCGGCTAAAGGGTGGAGAGGTGTCACTGGACTTTATACAACGATCATTTGCTCCCTTAGGGTCCCATCACGTTGCCCACTCGCATTCAATTTAAAGCTTCAGGCCCAACACCTGAGAGTCAGGACGATCGCTATAGGTGCCTCAGTGCAGAAGACAACTCCTTGTATTGTATACTTCTGCTCCCGAAAATAACCGCCACGCGGGCGGAGCCGCGAGCAACAGCCAGTATAATATAATCTTTATCTATCTTTTATTTTTTTTCTACCGAATAACGAGAATTTGTTCTCAAATTAGTTCGAGGCAGTCAAAGTTAATAACTATTATTTCAAAGCACATAAAAGTTCAGCATTTAATATTCCATTTTCAATAATCAGATTCTTTGTTCAAAGCCCACTCCAAAAGATTCCATAAAGATGAAACGTTGAAAATTAATAATATCAAAATCTTATTTCCGTCAAACCATTTTTAATTTGCTATTCATGTAATCAGGGGAACAAAACCTCAAATCCCCCACACTTACGTATATAACCTTCTATCTCCTAATGGTAAAGGAAGATTTCTTGCCGGTTGGTCCGTAATTTTCCGGTTTTATAAGTGATCCATCATGGAGTGTTACATTTGAAAGCTCTAAGCACATAGAATATAACATAGATTTTAATTTTTTTTATACTGGCACGCACCAATAATCGAACCCACGGCCTCTCGGTTCACAGCCGGCTACTCACCCGCTACGCCACGAAGGCTGTCAAGATATATTATAATAATCTAGCGAGGGATAGATTGTCTCTCGCTGCTCGATACTCTAATTGGACGGCACTAGACTTACCATCAGCTGCAGTGTGGTCACTTGGCCGTGCCAGGATAATAAATAACATACATGCTATGGTTAAAAATGCCCAAGAACATTTTAAATTAGATTATTTAATCGAATAAGTAGCAAAAACACGTTTTATAGACACCTACAAATGAAGATTGATGGGAAAGCAGCCTGAAAGAAAAGACGTGGAAAAATTGCACTCATTCCTTGCACTATCGAGATACGCTGCAACTGTTTACAAGGAAGTTGCACTATCATGATTTCTAATAGCATATTCTTGCTGCGATGAAATTGCTACTAT
The DNA here is from genome assembly GCA_905220505.1 of Laothoe populi. Classification (NCBI taxonomy): domain Eukaryota; kingdom Metazoa; phylum Arthropoda; class Insecta; order Lepidoptera; family Sphingidae; genus Laothoe; species Laothoe populi. The sequence continues at coordinate 5,608,635 of HG992165.1, forward strand.
AAGAAAAGTGTACTAGGAATAGATTCCGTTGAAAGCCTGGAGCGTCGTTATGGCCTTTATACACTATATTTATTTATTTCCGACAAGTAGCTGGAAACCAGCTCAGTCTCTATAAAGCATTAAGTTCTGCCTCGGTGGCGCAGTTGTAATTGCGCATGCGTTATGACTGCTGTGCTGAGGTCTCGGGATCGGGTCGGGTTCTCAGTATTCTCAGAGTCTGCAATCTGTGCCCGGTATGGCGATATGTCTGCAATCTGTGCCCGGTATGGCGATATACTCGATTACATTACTGATATTTTGAAACTCGGCGACTTCGGACTGAAATTCGGCGAAAAGTGGGTGTGAGTGTATGTATGTACTAAGTTCTGCAAGTAATCTAAATTATGAAATAATAAATTACTAAACAGTGCAATCCAATGACGATCATATTGGTCGACACTTGACATCATTCTGCCAATTTGGTACTTTGATATCCAGATATAACTGGATAGAATAAAAACATCTTTCAGGTATGAAGTATTTAAATCGAGAACGTCAGCATTCTATTTTAACTTTAACTAAAAATTATTTGTCTCTTATTGGCGGAAATTCAACCGTAATTTATATTTTTTATGATTATGCTAAAGTTCGTTAATCTGTATATATAAAAGAAGAAACTGACTGACTGACTGACTGACTGACTGACTGACTGACTGATCGATCAACGCACAGCCAAAACGGCTGGAGTTAGAGACTTGAAATTTTGACAGTAGGTACCTTTTATGACGTAGGCATCCACTAAGGAAGGGTTTTTGGAAATACCACCCCTAAGGGGGTAAAATAGGGGATGATAGTTTGTATGAAAATCCGTCATTTTTGAAGTTAAGTTTATGAAAATTAGTATTTCGCCTTTTAGTCAAAAATAAAAAATATATATTTCAGGATTTTTGGAAATCCCACCCCGAAGGGGGTAAAATAGGGGAAGAAAGTTTGTATGAAAATCTGTCATTTTTGCAGTTAAACGCATGAAATTTGGTATTTGGCCTTACAGTTAAAAATTAAAAACACATATTTCAGGGTTTTTGGAAATTCCACCCTTAGGGGGGGGGGGGGGGTACATAGGGTAAGAAAGTTTGTATGAAAATCCTTCATTTTTGAAGTTAAATGCATGAAAATTTGTATTTTGTAGTGTATACTTTTTGTCTCAAGCATGACTTCCACGCGGGCGGAGCCGCGAGCAACAGCTAGTAGGTAATAAAAAAAGAAAATCGATAGACGAACCGAGGAGTAAAAGGTATCAGTTTTGTCTTTGCTTAATCTTTATATATATATCATTCTACTGTACGTGTGTATGTCACTGAACTCCTCCTAAACGGCTGGACCGATTTGAATGTTTTTTTTGTATGCGTTTGGGTAGAGCTCTGGATGGTTTAGATCAAGGTTTCCCAAACTATTGGTCGGGACCCACCGATGGGTCGCGAGCGAATATTGAGTGGACTCTGGCTGTAGAATTGGATTTGTAACCCATTTCAAGACCACCTACCAACTGGTATGTCAACAAAAGCAAGTGAAGAACTTATTGATTTACCAGAAGATTCGTTACTAAAAAGTAGTTTCAATCGTAAGCAATTAACGAAACTTTGGTTCTAGGTTGCTGGTAACTATCCATGCCTGCTTAATGAAGCCATTAAAGTCCTTCTCCCTTTTACTACCTCATACCTATGTGAGGCCGGAATTTCAAATATGGTGAATATTAAAACTAAATACCGAAATAAATGTGTTGTGTTGTGTTGTGTTGTGTTGTGTTGTGTTGTGTTGTGTTGTGTTGTGTTGTGTTGTGTTGTGTTGTGTTGTGTTGTGTTGTGTTGTGTTGTGTTGTGTTGTGTTGTGTTGTGTTGTGTTGTGTTGTGTTGTGTTGTGTTGTGTTGTGTTGTGTTGTGTTGTGTTGTGTTGTGTTGTGTTGTGTTGTGTTGTGTTGTGTTGTGTTGTGTTGTGTTGTGTTGTGTTGTGTTGTGTTGTGTTGTGTTGTGTTGTGTTGTGTTGTGTTGTGTTGTGTTGTGTTGTGTTGTGTTGTGTTGTGTTGTGTTGTGTTGTGTTGTGTTGTGTTGTGTTGTGTTGTGTTGTGTTGTGTTGTGTTGTGTTGTGTTGTGTTGTGTTGTGTTGTGTTGTGTTGTGTTGTGTTGTGTTGTGTTGTGTTGTGTTGTGTTGTGTTGTGTTGTGTTGTGTTGTGTTGTGTTGTGTTGTGTTGTGTTGTGTTGTGTTGTGTTGTGTTGTGTTGTGTTGTGTTGTGTTGTGTTGTGTTGTGTTGTGTTGTGTTGTGTTGTGTTGTGTTGTGTTGTGTTGTGTTGTGTTGTGTTGTGTTGTGTTGTGTTGTGTTGTGTTGTGTTGTGTTGTGTTGTGTTGTGTTGTGTTGTGTTGTGTTGTGTTGTGTTGTGTTGTGTTGTGTTGTGTTGTGTTGTGTTGTGTTGTGTTGTGTTGTGTTGTGTTGTGTTGTGTTGTGTTGTGTTGTGTTGTGTTGTGTTGTGTTGTGTTGTGTTGTGTTGTGTTGTGTTGTGTTGTGTTGTGTTGTGTTGTGTTGTGTTGTGTTGTGTTGTGTTGTGTTGTGTTGTGTTGTGTTGTGTTGTGTTGTGTTGTGTTGTGTTGTGTTGTGTTGTGTTGTGTTGTGTTGTGTTGTGTTGTGTTGTGTTGTGTTGTGTTGTGTTGTGTTGTGTTGTGTTGTGTTGTGTTGTGTTGTGTTGTGTTGTGTTGTGTTGTGTTGTGTTGTGTTGTGTTGTGTTGTGTTGTGTTGTGTTGTGTTGTGTTGTGTTGTGTTGTGTTGTGTTGTGTTGTGTTGTGTTGTGTTGTGTTGTGTTGTGTTGTGTTGTGTTGTGTTGTGTTGTGTTGTGTTGTGTTGTGTTGTGTTGTGTTGTGTTGTGTTGTGTTGTGTTGTGTTGTGTTGTGTTGTGTTGTGTTGTGTTGTGTTGTGTTGTGTTGTGTTGTGTTGTGTTGTGTTGTGTTGTGTTGTGTTGTGTTGTGTTGTGTTGTGTTGTGTTGTGTTGTGTTGTGTTGTGTTGTGTTGTGTTGTGTTGTGTTGTGTTGTGTTGTGTTGTGTTGTGTTGTGTTGTGTTGTGTTGTGTTGTGTTGTGTTGTGTTGTGTTGTGTTGTGTTGTGTTGTGTTGTGTTGTGTTGTGTTGTGTTGTGTTGTGTTGTGTTGTGTTGTGTTGTGTTGTGTTGTGTTGTGTTGTGTTGTGTTGTGTTGTGTTGTGTTGTGTTGTGTTGTGTTGTGTTGTGTTGTGTTGTGTTGTGTTGTGTTGTGTTGTGTTGTGTTGTGTTGTGTTGTGTTGTGTTGTGTTGTGTTGTGTTGTGTTGTGTTGTGTTGTGTTGTGTTGTGTTGTGTTGTGTTGTGTTGTGTTGTGTTGTGTTGTGTTGTGTTGTGTTGTGTTGTGTTGTGTTGTGTTGTGTTGTGTTGTGTTGTGTTGTGTTGTGTTGTGTTGTGTTGTGTTGTGTTGTGTTGTGTTGTGTTGTGTTGTGTTGTGTTGTGTTGTGTTGTGTTGTGTTGTGTTGTGTTGTGTTGTGTTGTGTTGTGTTGTGTTGTGTTGTGTTGTGTTGTGTTGTGTTGTGTTGTGTTGTGTTGTGTTGTGTTGTGTTGTGTTGTGTTGTGTTGTGTTGTGTTGTGTTGTGTTGTGTTGTGTTGTGTTGTGTTGTGTTGTGTTGTGTTGTGTTGTGTTGTGTTGTGTTGTGTTGTGTTGTGTTGTGTTGTGTTGTGTTGTGTTGTGTTGTGTTGTGTTGTGTTGTGTTGTGTTGTGTTGTGTTGTGTTGTGTTGTGTTGTGTTGTGTTGTGTTGTGTTGTGTTGTGTTGTGTTGTGTTGTGTTGTGTTGTGTTGTGTTGTGTTGTGTTGTGTTGTGTTGTGTTGTGTTGTGTTGTGTTGTGTTGTGTTGTGTTGTGTTGTGTTGTGTTGTGTTGTGTTGTGTTGTGTTGTGTTGTGTTGTGTTGTGTTGTGTTGTGTTGTGTTGTGTTGTGTTGTGTTGTGTTGTGTTGTGTTGTGTTGTGTTGTGTTGTGTTGTGTTGTGTTGTGTTGTGTTGTGTTGTGTTGTGTTGTGTTGTGTTGTGTTGTGTTGTGTTGTGTTGTGTTGTGTTGTGTTGTGTTGTGTTGTGTTGTGTTGTGTTGTGTTGTGTTGTGTTGTGTTGTGTTGTGTTGTGTTGTGTTGTGTTGTGTTGTGTTGTGTTGTGTTGTGTTGTGTTGTGTTGTGTTGTGTTGTGTTGTGTTGTGTTGTGTTGTGTTGTGTTGTGTTGTGTTGTGTTGTGTTGTGTTGTGTTGTGTTGTGTTTTGTTGTGTTGTGTTGTGTTGTGTTGTGTTGTGTTGTGTTGTGTTGTGTTGTGTTGTGTTGTGTTGTGTTGTGTTGTGTTGTGTTGTGTTGTGTTGTGTTGTGTTGTGTTGTGTTGTGTTGTGTTGTGTTGTGTTGTGTTGTGTTGTGTTGTGTTGTGTTGTGTTGTGTTGTGTTGTGTTGTGTTGTGTTGTGTTGTGTTGTGTTGTGTTGTGTTGTGTTGTGTTGTGTTGTGTTGTGTTGTGTTGTGTTGTGTTGTGTTGTGTTGTGTTGTGTTGTGTTGTGTTGTGTTGTGTTGTGTTGTGTTGTGTTGTGTTGTGTTGTGTTGTGTTGTGTTGTGTTGTGTTGTGTTGTGTTGTGTTGTGTTGTGTTGTGTTGTGTTGTGTTGTGTTGTGTTGTGTTGTGTTGTGTTGTGTTGTGTTGTGTTGTGTTGTGTTGTGTTGTGTTGTGTTGTGTTGTGTTGTGTTGTGTTGTGTTGTGTTGTGTTGTGTTGTGTTGTGTTGTGTTGTGTTGTGTTGTGTTGTGTTGTGTTGTGTTGTGTTGTGTTGTGTTGTGTTGTGTTGTGTTGTGTTGTGTTGTGTTGTGTTGTGTTGTGTTGTGTTGTGTTGTGTTGTGTTGTGTTGTGTTGTGTTGTGTTGTGTTGTGTTGTGTTGTGTTGTGTTGTGTTGTGTTGTGTTGTGTTGTGTTGTGTTGTGTTGTGTTGTGTTGTGTTGTGTTGTGTTGTGTTGTGTTGTGTTGTGTTGTGTTGTGTTGTGTTGTCATACCTTCGAAATACTCTCAGATATGCAGGTTTCCTCACGATGTTTTCCTTCACCGTTAAAGCAAGCGATAATTAATATTTTAATACACACATAACTTTAGAAAAGTCAGAGGTGTATGCCACTTGGGTTTCGAACTTACGACTTTCGTCTTGACAGTCCGTACCGCAACCAACTAGGCTATCGCTGCTATTAAATTATTAAAACATAGCATAGTCCATAAAAATATAGTTCTGGGACAATTTATTGACCTGAAGAAGGCGATTGATACAGTACGTCATAAACAGCTTCTAAAAAAAAAACAATAAATATCACTGGAAGTGATCACGAAATGTTCGAATCTTATCTAAATAATAGACTACAAGTAGTTAAAATTGGCAACCATCGAAGTGACGCATTACCATAAACATGCTTAGTACCTCAGGGTTCAATGCTTGGTTCCTTGTTGTTTCTGACCTATATTAACAACCTGCATAATCCGGATTTCATGGCCATCTTACTCTTTATGGAGATGATACTTGCCTATTCTATTTTGGGTCTTTTATCGACGAATTGATTTCACAAGCTCAAGAAGACTTAAATATACTCTGCATGGTGTCAATATAATCATATATCATATAATCATTCAATATAGTTTAAAGCCAAAAATAAAAAATCCCACAGTAGAAGCCACTTACTATTAACTGTATTCCTTTACAGCAAAAATATGTTGAAAAATATCTTGGTCTGAGAATGGATAGCGCTTTAACTCGAAATAATCTATCGAACACATAAAAAACAAGTTATCATCACTGCTTGGTACCCTTCATAATATTGTCGCATGTATCCCAAAGACTTATGTATCTTATTGAAATCTTGGATAGTGCCTCTAAAACTAAAGTAGCAGATGTTCAAATTGTCCAAAATAAAATCATCAAACTGCTTTTCAAGTACTCATACCTGACCTCAACAAATAAAATCTATAATGAAACTAAGATAATGAACATCAATCAATTATATATTTATAACACATTTATTTTTATTCGAAAAGTACTCAGTAAAGATATCCACACCAGCCTAACATTTACTAAATTAGAACAAATCAGCCAACGCAGCACTTCAGAACAGACTATGGGAAAAAGACGCTTATGTTTGAGGGAGCACAGCTTTATAAAATACCTATAAAAATAAAAAATGTACATCCATTTAATACATTTAAGACACAGCTAGCTAAATAGATTATAGATTATTATAGATTGATTGACTGGGGTCCTAACATTCAGATAAATCGATCCTCTCTTTGTATTCCTTATAATGTTTAATTAATTAATAATATTGTGAAATTATATTACGCATGTTGTGGTTGCCTGTAGTCCGAATTGCAATTAGTTCTATTTTCCGATTGTTATTATTATGTATGTTATATTGTAAACTATGTTGGCAATCCTCAAATAATAAAATAAAATATCTTATAGCAGATAAATCTCTTTTGGCCAAAACATGAATGTGTCTGTCTGTCTTACTATTAACTTACCGTGGTGGTCCGGGAAACTCGCCAAGATGAAGCAGGAGGTCATCACCGGAGGAGGAGAAACCGATGCGCAACGCCGATCCGGAGAGCCAAGGTCGTCGATGAGTACCTGCAATCAAAAGAAAGATATGAGAATCCACAGAAAGCCAAGAGGGCACAAGTAGAGAGCTGGAAGGAGTTTCGTAGGAAACAGGACAAGACAAGGAAAACATATGGGAAGGGGTATATAAAGTGATCAGAAAGGTGTCTAAGAGACAAGAAGATCTGCCATTGACACTGACTAAGGCTTTCTGCGAAGAATATGATTCTTAGCTACAACGAAAGAAAAGGGCAATAGTGTTTGGGGATTTCAACATTGATCGATTAAGTAAAGAGAAAAAGACTAAAGTATATATAGACATCGTAAAGGAAGAATGACACATTAATTAAAAAAAACACTATGTGAGAATCAACTACAAGAAAATCTATTCTGGATAATGTAAGTACAAATTTGAGAAATGATAAGTTTCATATGGTAATAACTGATTCTTCCATGTCCGATCATAAACAAATATATATCGAACTAAAAAAGACAAAACCTCCACCAAACATTCGGCCACACTATGAAGCAATAAACTACAGGATGATATAAAACTTCTTTGAAACAACAATCTCGAGGAACTACAATATAAGTAAAAGTAAAACATCAAAACCAAAGATCCTAAATTCACCACAAAAAAATTGGATAAATACGGATACCATAAATAAAATCCATTAAAGAAATATGTTGTGGGCAGAACTTAAAGAAGAACGATCACAGCAAGACCTTAGAAGAAAAATTTATAACCAAAAAAAAATGTGTAGTTAAAATTATACAAGATGCAAAAAATATTTACCACTATATATTCACAAATTGTATTAATAAACCTAAAAATATGGGGTATAATTAACTTTTTAGCAAATAATACTTGTAGACTCAGTGTATGTTACTGATCCAAGAAGTGTATGTGCACTATTTAATAAATATATTTCAACAATAGGACCAATTTTAGCGAAAGCAATACCTAATAAATTTCATGACAATCACACGCGAGCATTACCAAAGGTTCTGGCTCAAAACTCTTCGTTGTCCACCCTCAAACCTTGTTGACCTGAAGTAATAATTAAAATAATATCAAAATCTTGATTCAAATTGTAGCACTGGATTAGATGAAATTAACACAAAAGTAATAAAATGCATAAAACATTTGGTGGCAAACACGATGAGTAAATGCTTCAATAAATTATTAGATGGTTATTTCCCCGATACTCTAAAGTTGGCAAAAGTTACACCCATATATAAATCCGGACCAACAACAGACCCATGCAATTACCGACCCATATCTGTTTTACCTGTATTATCGAAAATACTTGAAAAAAACTTACATAATCGGTTAAATGAATACTTGAGCTCGAAGAATATTATTTCAGATCGCCAATATGGCTTTAGGGCTAAATGTAACACTTTTGCCGCCACAATTGATCTTGTCACTAAGATAAAACATAGCATAGCAAATAAATCTCTATTGGCCAAAACATAAATGTATTAAATTGGGTAATATAATAATAAATCTGTAAATGTACCTGACAACTAGTTACTTATTACGTATGTTTAGTATTGTTCTCAAGGAAGTGACATTGTTTTTGTCTTATTGAGAATAAATTTCTTTAAACCTTAAACCCTAGTGAGATGTAGAAGAAACCGAAATTAAATATACCAAAATTAATAAAGTACCTAGTGGGAGGTGTGAACCTGAGACGTTGATAATAAATTTTCAATATTTGGATTCAACTTTACGGACCCCGTTTACACCCCATAGCTAAGGACCCCTAATAATACTAAACCCCTAATAGTAAGCTATCAACAATGCTATGAACCATTGGCATAGATACAAACACTCATTTTAACCTCAATTAATTGCAAAGTTTAGCGTAAAGAACTATTAATAAAACATTAATTTATTACCGGGTAGAAATTAAAACCAGAACTAACAGTCACCACCAATACAAACATTAAAATTAAAAATTTAAATGGTTATACTTGACTAACTTGATTATCGATTATTAGTTCCGAAACATTTATAAAAACTAGACCCGTAAAACAATTCATAAATCAATATTGTAGTAACCATTAAATTACTGAATTATTCATTCATTGCAGTTTTTTCATAACACGTTAAAACCTAGGTTTGAGGGGTACCTTTGATTATAGTTTTTTATTTAACACTTGTTATAAGAGTAAATGTTTTTCAACCCTCATACAAGCTAGAATTGAACCACATCAAATTCAAGGTTCATTAAATCATCACACGCGTCACCTGTTACGTATTTTCACATACATACACACTCACAACTGTAATCCCTGAAAGTGTAGGCAGAGGTGTAACCAGTACACCCATAATTCGCGCAGCTTATTATCATATGTGTGATAGGGGTGAGCCTATACCATACCGGGCACAATTCCATGCTCACGGCAGATAATCCCAATATATCTTTACCAAACCCGGGGATCGAACCAGAGACCCCGCACGGCAGTCGTACCGCGTACATTACAACTACGCCACAGAGGACCGTGGACGTCCAATTATAATATCACTGCGTAATTAGCAGTTAAGCAAAATCTGAGTGCAAGACGTGAGTAACAGCCTAGAGCCGTTACAGCTGCGTAGGGATATTTCGTCGCTTAGCGATACAGTCTTATCCCATCCTCTCCCTTTCATACCAGAACCACGCGAACTGGATTGCGGAGCCACAGCTTTGTGGTGTCTACTACCCCGGCCCGAACCAAGAGATTCGCAAACTCGTATTTTTGCCGCACCATCAAGCTGTGGAACAGTTTGCCAGCTACAGTGTTCCCTCCTTCCTATGATCCTGGGTCCTTTAGGCGTAGTGTGAAGCTACACAGCAGGCCGGCATTATTGTGTTGAGTAGCGAGGGATAAATTGTCTCACTACTTGATACTATAACTGGACGGCACTGCACTTACCATCAGGTGCAGTGTGGTCACTTTGCCGAGCCAAAAAACTCGATGAAATTTCCATCGGTTGTAACAGTACAAATTAAAATAAAGAAATAATCAATGAGGTAGGAAACACATATTTCCAACTTAATAAATCGTAAGTTTAGCACAACGATCAAAATTAAAAATCGGCCTTTAAATTTAAAAACTGAAAGCGACTCACCAAATTTCACATAAATCCACGGGTAGATCCCACTTCTTATGTCCAAGTGAAAGGTCATGAAGTCACAGGTCACCATATGAAGAGGCTGGAAGAGGGCTTATACATCCCTCTCCGATCTCCAGATATAGATAGGATGCACATGGTATGATAGATTCGTAGAAATAACACGAGTTGAACACTTCACAGTTTATTAAGCTACTGCCAGTTCGAAATACAATAATCCACGGAAAAAAGAACTGGCAAGAAAAACCATGGTTTACACTTTGCACTGAGACGCACATGGCGTTGAATCATCACTTTAATTGTAGGCAACGATCAGTTAAACAGCACTTGGGCATTACGACCTCTAAATTACTGAACTATTCGAGATAGGATATTGACTCGTCTAATAATTATTCCTGAATGCTCCGCGACATGACGAGGCACTCTTTTATATTGTGATTTTCGTTGTGCCCCACTACGAATGAGATCATCCAATAAACAACTCGAACTTACCTTCAAAATAGTAAAACAACTTGTAAATGTACCCACCATTTACCAAAAGATAAAATTATTTGTAAGGTCAATTCAGTCTCCGTATTCATTATACTCCGACATATACCTTTTCTCCCAAAAATAACTTCAACGCGGGCGGAGCCGCGGGCAAAAGCTAGTGAGAAATAAAGGTCTTTAACCACAATAATTTTAATTACCATCTAAGGGTTAAGTCTTATTTATGTTATTTAGAGCACTATTTGTAACATAAGGCCAATAAAAGAGATTAAGAAGGAAAACAAAGAAGAAGATTATTTTTTAAGAAGTTTAATAAAATAGGAATGTAATTTTTTTAGTATTTTCTTATAGCAAGAAGGCGTATGCGATCCGTGTATACACACAATTTCAGAAATTCGAGAGCTCCCAGTCTTATGCCTATTTATTGCAGCGCATAATGTCCCGTCCATATGTGAGAATTTATTAAATTTATCACTCGCGGAATTCAATCTTTCTGCGAAATAAATATTACTTATCTCATATTCGTATCTCTTAAAAACAATAAAATTAGCCGGCTGGTATTTATAAGCCTCGTGAAAACAATCTCCGCACATTCTGCTCCAGACTGTCTACACTATAGCGCGAGAAGCTGCCTTACCTCACTTAATAAAAATGGGTTTCAAGTTATACTTCGTATTGTTTTGGATGTGTCTGTTTCTGACGAGCGCACTAACGAACCCAGTTCCAAACAAATCAGTGTTCCGCAGTAAAATATGTCCAGATGACTATCAGATATTTTATCATGGCAAGTGCGTAAAGTAAGTACATTTTATGGCATAGAAGTGGTAGAGCTACGCTGTAGACATATTTGTCTACAGCATGAATGGGCCGGCTCGGCCGGGGTAGTACCACTGTCTCACAGAAAACTAACGTAAAGTGACACGGCACTTTTATTCTGGCGCGGCAAAGGAGGGACTAGTTATGCGTGTACTTGTATAGTTATAAGTTATTACAGCTACAGTCATTACAGATCAAAACTTTTTTTTTATCCTGGCACGGCAAAGTGACAGCACTGCACCTGATAGTGCCGTCCAAATAGAGTATAGAGTAGCGAGAGACAATCTATCCCCTGCTACTCCACACAATCATGTTGGCCTGTCAATCGATGTTTTCACAGGACGCCGGAGTCGTAATAGTCTTGGCTTCTTGTTTTTTTAAAGCTATTTTCTTGTGAATTTGTATCTCTATCATTCTTTGACGCGATTAAGGTATGTCATGCTCGCTTAAGGGTCTGTGCTTGCGGCGGCGTTATGTGCCGGGTCGGTCACTTCCCTGTGTCATGGTTGAGGAGGCCGATGGCTGGCACATGCGTCATACTCGTGAACGGGTGCTGCTTGCGTGGACTGGTCTACCTGGATTGCTCATTGATTGTTAGTTAGAGAAAATAAATAACAGGTTGTATAGCCTCATTTACGACTCTGCCTTGTATTAACATGTACCGTACCGTTTTTTTTGTTTCATGTGAATGTGACTTGTTTAAGGATGTATGTTTTTTATAATGTAAATTATTTTCTAATGTAAATTGTAATGACAAGTTACAAAAGACCTACGGCTGAGTTTCTTGGTGCTTCTTCTCAGACCAGTGGGCATTTCCGAAGCACCAGTAGACCTTAACATTATTATGACATGTAAAAAGTGCCCATAGTGGCCTAATTTACAAAATAAATGATTTGATTTGATTTGATTTGTTGACTTAAGGCGACTTTAAAATCATTTTTAACCGACTTAAAAAAAAAGGAGGAGGTTCACAATTCGTCGGAATCTTTTTTTTTATGTATGTTCCCCGATTACTCGAAGACGCCTGGACCGATTCGCGAGATTATTCTTTTGTTAAAAGGGTATAGTTCCCAGGTGGTCCCATTGGTCCCACTAAGTCAGGATCTGATGATGGGATCTCAGAAAAATCGAGGGCAACCCTCAAATTTTATAGGGATGCATAATTTGTTTTTTATTGAAGTCTGTGTACTTTTTATGAATTAAAAAACTTTTATTATATCACAATATTTGGCTACACTCTTATAAACAGCGCTCTTGTGCAAATCTGGTGTTGACGGATGGGGTGAGTAGTCTATAAACTCTACAACTCGCTAATCGTCTCCTACAAGAATGCATGAATATGTTGGTCGTCAATTATTTGCAGGAGTTCCTCGCGATTTTTCATTCTCTTTTGATAACCACTACTTAATGCTCATCAAAAGTATTTGTAAAAACTATTTAAATGTCAGGACATACTATGCTGGAAAATCTTACGTAAATAAAAAAGACAGTAGGTATTAGAAAATATTACATTACCTAATGTTATGATTTCTCAGTAAGTGAATTATTGTAAATTCTTAATGAGAAATAAAGTCTTCTTAAACCGTATATAGCTGTAGACTAACTAGGAATTCGAATATGACAATGTCCATGAAAGCCATTATTTGTTGGAACACTAAACGGGACAATATTTTGCGTTCAATTTGGTTACATAAGTTCAGTTTGAAGTTTTTAGTATTATTATGTTTTTTTTTATCCTAGCACAGCAAAGTGACCGCACTGCACCTGATGGTAAGCGCAGTGCGGTCCAATTAGAGTATCGAGTAGCGAGAGACGATCCATCCCCCGCTACTCAACACAATCATGCCGGCTTGCTCCTTCACACTACGCCATGGGCAAGAAGGTGAAGAAGCGGTCGAGGGTCTATTATCAGAGTACTCAGAAGGCCGCAAAATGGCCAAACATTGTACCCCAACTCTAGACCCCCGAGAAAAACCGGATGAACACTGGCTGATCCCGGAACGCGACACACTTGCGTGTGCCACTATGACGGTTTTTCACCCTGTGTACGGTGGTCGCTATCCGGGCGGATATGAATATCCTACCACCAGCAATGTATATTTAAGTTTTAAGCTAGTGTGTATGAAAAAATACTTAAATGTCATTCTTCGATATAATAAATGACATTATTGTGATCATTTTTAATCTGCTAATCAAAATTTTCCCCAGTCACTGACTCTCCATTTGATATAATTAGCGAACCATACGAGATGCGTGATTTGGCAAAATTATTCTCATACATTAAAATGTAATTTTAGGTTTCAGAATAATAATTTAACCTCGAATCACTTTTAACGAAATTTTATTGGCTCATTTTTGCTATAAACTATAGTCGACAGCTAAGTGTAATAGGAACGACTTGCCATCTCCCTCTGCACCGGAATAGCCATTCCGGGTAGTGACGTCATGACTCATATCGTGGATCATTTTTCAAAGAAAAAAGTTTTTTAATTCATAAAAAGTACACCGACTTCAATAAAAAACAAATTATGCGTCCCTATAAAATTTGAGGGTTGCCTTCGATTTTGCTGAGATCCCATGATCACCACACATCCCATCCCATTCCCACTCCAATTTTATAGAGTTCTAAGATAGACAAAAATAAAACCAAATATTTGTTCGTGTTGGTATCGCAGACTGGAGACGAATGCTCCGCTTCTTTATTGTTTTATAAAATTCTACAAAGGTTCCAATTATAAATATTCAAAAAACATATCTATACTTTATATATAAAGCTGAAGAGTTTGTTTGTTTGCTTTGTTTGTTTATCTGAACGCGCTAATCTCAGGAACTACTGTTTCGAATTGAAAAATTCTTTTAGTGTTGGATAGCCCATTTATCGAGGAGCGCTATAGGCTATATAACATCCCGCTATGACCAATAGGAGCGGAGCAGCAATGAATGAAAATGTTGCAAAAACGGGGAAAATTGATTCCTTTTGAGAACTCCCGTTGCGTGCGCTGCGTTAATGGTTAAAGTTACATAACAATCATGTACGACGAAATTGTTTCTATTAAAAAGTTCTAAAAAAAAGTCCGCGATAGCATATGTCAATCTATTTCGGTTGGCTCACTATAACCTTTTTAATGGTTATCGAATTTGTTCTGAAATAATGCATTATTTGGAAAGTGGTTTTTATAAACACGGTGTTTAAATAAATAAATACTTTATTCATAACAAGTATTTAATTTTGAACAAAGTTGCCCTTACGTCATTTGATTTCAATCAATAAAGACTGCTCAATTATCTTAGGAGATATAACAGTTTTAAAATATCTCTGCAGCAAAATTAATATTGTTGTTTGTATGTCTGTTTCTTACCTTTTCATGATTAAACGGGTGAACGAATCCTAATGAAATTCAGTAGCAGGATAGATTATATCCTATAGGGTAGGACATAGGGTATCTTTTGTCTTAAAAAAATATCTTGAAGACGGTGAAATAGGGGTTGAAAGTTTGTATGGGCATTCCGCAATACTTCAACTTAGGGATCTGAAAATTCATATTTAAGCTTTTGGTAAGAAATAAAGAAATACATGTTTCAACATTTTTACCAAATCATCCCTAAAAGGGCGAAGTGAGGGGTTAACTTATGAGATATTCTTTAAATGTAATCTCAAGCATCAGGCACAACACTCCGGGGGGAAGCGGAATGAGAAGAACACGGTTATGCTGGACTAGCCGGTCTTACGACCCAGCACCCTCTCGCCCGGATGATGGCTGTCTGGGCTGCCGTTGGGCCGAGTACCTACCCCCTATGTACGCCCAACCGGACACTACCAGCTAAAACCCCGCGGTGGCCTTTTTCGGCACATACGGAGCGATCCCGGGTTATTCTAAGGAGTGCTAGAATTGCAGCCGGAATCGCTCCTGCGCGGTGCCGCGTAGCAGACCATCTCCATGGGAGGCTAAGGAGCCCCCGGAGGAGGCGGTCAGTCGTCCACCTACGTATTCTCTGGCGGCGAGAGGGATCATATCGTTCTCGATCCCTCTCAGCACTCTCGCAGAAGTGGGCCACCGCACGCCAGGACCTCCGGCTGGCGACCATGGAATAAACCACGACCGGCAGCGAGAGGTCTCCTCCAACGACTGCTCTGAGAGCGCTGCGCTATTCGTCCCAGGCTGGACACTCCTCCAACCTATGATGGGCCGTGTCCTCGCGGCAGTTGGTGGCACACGGTGGACACCTCCTTTCCGGTCCGACACAGGAACGAACCGAAACACCCATGGTCCGTTGATACCTGCGTCAGTCGGAACGTAGGCGCCCCGAAGCGCCTGTCTAGCCATCTAGACACGCACAACACCTGAGAATCAGGACGATCGCTATAGGTGCCTCAGTGCAGAAGACAACTCCTTGCATTGATACTTCTGCTCCCGAAAATAGCCTCCACGCGGGCGGAGCCGCGAGCAACAGCTATCTTATTTAAAAACTGCCAGTACTAGGTGAGCCACACCTGGGAACACCTGGGAAGTATACACTTTGAAACAAAAAAAGAATTTCTGGAATCGGTCCAGGCGTCTTCGAGTAATCGAGGAACATAAGGACTGAAAGATTCAGACGAATTGAGAACCTCCTCCTTTTTTTGAAGTCGGTTGAAAATAGATTGCATGCACAACTACCACAGCGGTCAGAACTCTCTTCAAGCTCATTTGTACACCACGCCGTCCAATACCCTAACAAACAGCTTTTATCCCAGCGGTCGGTGTAAATAGCCAGTCTCGGTCATTCGTTCTTACGCTGCAGGCTAAACTACTTAACTACACATTCTCCTATTGTTCTCAGCGCCTCGCCAGTTTTTCGCTTGACTCGCTGCTCTGCTGGGTTAGCATAAGACCTGCGAGATATATCATCGGGTGATAAGATTATTGGCGAGAAATGTCTTACATAAAAAAGGCCAAAACTCCATTAAACTGGTGATTGACTTCTTATTACACATTCCGGTATTGTTGCTCACTGACTCCCCAGTTTTCGCTTGACTCGCTGCTCTGCTGGCTTAGCATAGCGCCTACGATATATATTCGCGCGTGTGATAAGATTATTGACGAGAAATAACTTACATTAAAGAGTCAAAGCTCGATAAAACTAGTGATTAATTTATACTACACATTCTCTATTGATGCACACCGACTCCCCAGTTTTTCGGTTGACTTGTTTCTCTGCGGGCCTAGCATGTATGTGAGTGTGTGTATGTGAGTGTGCGCGTCTGTGCGCGTTTGTGCGCGTTTGTTTTTTTTATTCTGGCACGGCAAAGTCACCGCACTGTACCTGACGGTAAGCGCTTTGCCGTCCAGTTACAGTATCACGTAGCGAGAGACAATCTATCCCTCGCTACTCAAGACAATCCTGCCGGCCTGCTGTGTAGCTTCTTCACACTACGCCTAAAGGATCCAGGATCATAGGAAGGAAGGAACACGGCAGCTGGCAAACTGTTCCACGGCTTGTCGGTGCGACAAAAATATGAATTTGCGATCCTCTTGGTTCGGGCCGCGGTAGTAGTAAAACTGACTCCGAAAACGAGTATGCGTGGTTCTGGTGTGGAAGCAGTATAGTTATGTCATTGTGTGTGTGCGTGATCTACAGACGTCTTCTAACTTTCCGAAATATATATTTTTTTATTACAAATATTGATGTACTTAATGGTCGTAATGTTATTTATTTTTTCTTAAATCAGTCACGTAGTTTGTCTAATCTAGATAAATTTGTTTGTAAAGAACTTTGAGCTTATATTATAAAAATTCTTTTTCACATTGCGATATACAATAATCTTTATTGTTTTATCTGATTTACATAAGGTTTAGTAATGATTTACAAACTCAGATTACCTAAATATACAAAAAAATATATATAATCTAAGAAGGAAAAAATACCCCTTTTAACCGACTTCAAAAAAGCAGGAGGTTAACAATTCGTCGGAATCTTTTTTTTATGTATGTTACCCGATTACTCGAAGACGCCTGGACCGATTCGAGAAATTCTTTTTTTTGTTTAAAAGGGTATACTTCCCAGGTGGTCCCATTGGCACCAAGTCAGGATCTCATGATGGGATCTCAAAAAAATCAAGGGAAACCCTAAAATTTTATAGTGACGCATAATTTGTTTTTTATTGAAGTCGGTGTACTTTTTATGAATTAAAAAACTTTTACTTATTATGTTCTAAGTTACGGGTGTAATCATTATCGATTATAGTTTGCTTTTACGACAACTGAAAACGTAGTGAGAGAAACCTGTAAACCAAAGAACAGGGTAGTTTCCTGTGTTAATTTTTGTACATTATATACGCAACCGTATATAATACGCAAAAGAAACCCTTTTGCGAAAACAGAATCAAAAGTGCATGAAAATTGAGGTCACAATATTTATTTTTAATATTGGTATAAGCAAAAATAGTGTGGGAACATCTCACTATCTCCCTCGCACAACGGCACAGTAATGACGATTCTGAGATGTGACGTCACGGCTCATATCATGCATCCTTTTATTCTCATTCCAGTAGATTTTAATGGCGTCTAATTTACTTATTTTTGTTCGGATTCATACAACTCTTTCGATAATAGGTATATTGTTATGTAACTTGTTGATTAAAATAATAAAGGAAACGTGTCAACTAAAAGTGGTAGAGCCACGCTGTAGACATATTTGTCCACAGCATGACTGGGCCGGCTCGACCGGGGTAGTACCACTGTCTCACAGAAAACCAACGTAAAGTGACAGTTCACTGTCGCGTTTCGTATGGTAAGTGAGATATCCGGAGGCCCAGATTCCCTCTTCCCTTCCCTAATCCCTATTGCCTATTCCTGTCCTTTAAGGCCGACAGCGCATACGTGATACTTTTGGTATTGTGGATGTTCATGGGTGGTGGAGATCACTTAACATCAGGTGACCCACTGGCTCGTTTGTCGGACTATGATATATAAAAAAAAAATCTACCCTATTCTCCTAAGAATTTCAACGGTATGTGAAGTCTTGACGTCTACAAAACCACATTAGGCCAGCGTTGAGGACTATCCCCTCGCATTAGTATAAGAGACCAGTGCCAAGTATTATTCGTATTAAGTATTATTACACATAAGCAGCGATAGCCTAGTTGGTTGCGGTACGGAGTGCCAAGACGAAAGTCGTATGTTCGAAACCCAAGTGGCATACACCTCTCACTTTTCTTAAGTTATGTGTGTATTAAATGTTAATTATCGCTTGCTTTAACGGTGAAGGAAAACATAGTGAGGTAACCTGCATATCTGAGAATTCTTATACGAATTTCGAAGGTATGTGAAGTCTACCAACCCGCATTAGGCTAGCGTGGTGGACTAAGGCCTAACCCCTCTCATTAGTAGAGAAGGCCCGTGCTCAGCAGTGGGACAATGTTTAATACAGGGCTAGTATTATTATTATATCATATAAAAGTAATACTCGTTTATAACACAGAGTTTATTTTAT
Organism: Laothoe populi; assembly: GCA_905220505.1. Lineage (NCBI taxonomy): Eukaryota > Metazoa > Arthropoda > Insecta > Lepidoptera > Sphingidae > Laothoe > Laothoe populi. The sequence goes on from HG992165.1 coordinate 5,627,168, forward strand.
CGCTATTATCTTTTATTTGCATATATAATCAGATTATTTAATAAACTTATATCATTTGCATTACAAGTGTTACGAAGGTGACACTTTTAACTTTTTAATCTGAATAATATCATCAAACTCTATTATCTACTTTAATTTATACATATTTTATAAATATGTACCCAATCGTCACACATACCACACACACACAGATAGCTTAGTTGGTAGGAGTACGGACTGAGACGAAAGTCGTATGTTCGAAACCAGCCCAAATGGCATACGCCTCTGCCTTTTCTAAAGTTACGTGTATATTCATTGTCAATTATCCCTTGTTTTAACGGTGAAGGAAAACATCGTGAGGAAACCTGCATACCTGAGAACTCTTATACAAATTTCATAGGTATGTAAAGTCTACCAACCCGCATTAGACCAGTGTGGTGGACTAAGGCCTAACCCCTCTAACAAGTAGAGAAGGTCCATGCCTAGCTGTGGGACATTGTTTAATAGCCACACCTAAAGTCCTGACTCCACACTAGGTTCACCTGATCATGGGTATCAGAAGCTATGAGGAAATTACCACCCACCCCAGCCCCTAAACAAGAGAGTGAGGATCGAACCCGTGACCTCTTGTTTCATATTTCGCCTGCTGCACCATAGACCCTGCACTAGAAAACATGTAGGTATGCTTATAATATGTAATATAATCGGAATTGATGAATCAAAAAAGCTTCCATAAGGTCACTCGCTACCGTTACTTTACTATCTCTTATAAAATAGAACAAGGGCATATAACATAAGAAACGAATAAATTGTTAAATACAACTCATCTGAATATATTTAGATTTATAAACATAATAAGTATAATTTAAACAGGTTTAAGATATTTAAAAAAAACGTATTGTAAAGTGTTGCCGACTTATTTATCTACTATATAAAAATAAGTCGGGTTTTCCTTCCTGACGCTATAACTCCAGAACGCACGAACCGATTTCCATGGTTTTGCATTCGTTGGATAGGTCTCGGGCTCCGTGAGGTTTATAGCACAGAAAATTCAGGAAACATTTCAACAGAAAAGCGGGAAAATCTTTTTTCACATACAGCGCCATCTCTGATACATAGCACGGATCTGGTTGAAATTTGGCACAGAGATAGATTATAGTCTGGAATAGCACATAGGCTACTTTTTATCCCGGAAAAATGAAAAATTCCCGTGGGATAGTTTAGTTTTTCACAGAGCAAGGGATCGACATGATTTTTTGCATAGTGGTAGTTTAGGGATCAGAAAATGACAGAAGCCACTTTTTATCCCGGAAAAATGCACGCATCCTATGGGATAGCAAGATATAGAAAGTTGTAATAGCTTAAGATGCCTCCATGGATTGTATACCTTTCCTTCCAAAAATAACTCCACGCGGGCGGAGCCGCGAGCAACATCTAGTTTATTTATATATAAGGTACACCAACAGCACTACATATTAATATATTACAGTGAACAATAAAAAGGCGCAGTATCAGATACGTTTGCTAGACACAGATGTACATAGCATTAACCATTGACAACATAACAAAGAAAAGGAAATTAGTAGTGGAAAATATAAATATACTAATAAAATTATATAAGACTAGCTGTTGCTCGCGGCTCCGCCCGCGTGAAGGTTATTTTCGGGAGCAGAAGTATACAATCCAAGAAATTGTCTTCTGCACTGAGGCACCTGTAGCGATTGTCCAGCCTCTCAGTTGTTTTGCCTGAATCTTGAGATTGCCTCTAAAGAATACCTCATAAGTTGAACCTCACTTTGCCCCTTTCAGGGATGATTTTTCAAAAACGTTGAAACACGTATTTCTCTATTTCCTACCAAAAGCCTTAATATGAATTTACAGACCCCTAAGTCGAGGAATTATAGATTTCCCATACAAATTTTGAACTCCTATTTGACCCCTTTCAAGGTTGTTTTTTGAGAAAAATTATAGCCTATGTCCTTCTCCAGGATATAATCTATTCCCTTACCAAATTTCATTACAATCCGTTCAGCCGTTTAGTCCTGAAGAGGTAACAAACAAACAAACAAACAAACAAACAAAGAAACAAACAAACAAACAAACAAACAAACAAACAAACAAACAAACAAACAAACAGAGTTACTTTCGCATTTATAGTATTAGTATGGATAATGACTTGAATGCTTCATAATAGACTTCTTTATTTTTAATCAACTTAAACTTTATTGAAAACTAGTTTTTACCGAAATGTTATTTATTTCATAGTTATATACTTTAAAACTGTGCAGATTTATAATTTTTCAGCTAATTCACTGAGACTGCGTTCCACCAGGGTAAAAATTATCCTATATTCTCTCCAGATCCCGGGCTGTCTGTGTACAATATTTAATTGCCTTGGATTATAGATTTAGTCGTGAAAAGACATAATTATGTCTTTTATTATACATGCATATAAACTCACGCCTGTAATCCCCGAAGGGGTAGAGAGAGGTGTAACCAGTACACCCAATTTTCGCCCAATTTCGGTCCTATAATGTGATAGGGAGCGAGCCTATCGCCATACCGGGCACAGGTTTAGAATTACACAATTTAATTCCCCCAACCCCTTTCTATCATCGGACGACAAGAGACTTGGCGAAGCGTCATCGATACATGGTTGATATTCCACAATGCGCACCGCTAGAGAGTGGAACTCTTTGCTGGAGTCTATATTTCCCGAAAGTTATAACCTGGTTATCTTTAAGTCAAGAGTGAATAGGCATCTTCTAGGCAAGCGTGCTCCACCGTAGACCACATCATCACTTACCATCAGGCGAGATAGTGGTCAAACGCAAGCCTATCTGGAAGTGGTAGAGCCACGCTGTAGACATATTTGTCTACAGCATGAATAGGCCGGCTCGACCGGGGTAGTGACAGTTTACTGTCGCGTTTCGTATGGTAAGTGAGATAACCGGAGGCCCAGATTCCCCCTTCCCTTCCCTAATCCCTATTCCTGTCCTTTAAGGCCGACAACGCATACATGGTACTTTCGGTATTGTGGATGTTCATGGGCGGTGGAGATCACTTAACATCAGGTGACCCACTGGCTCGTTTATCGGACTATACTATAAAAAAATATATATCTATAGTAAAAACAAAAAAAGGTTCCAGACTCCGGGCTAATACTGAGAAATTCTAGATAGACAAACCCAATATCACTTTACCCGACCCGGGGATCGAACCCAAGATGCACCGCATCACGCATGCGCAATTAGAACGCCACCGAGGCAGTTATTTCATTATAAATATGTGATATGCCTTATTTATTAGTTGTATCATTTATAATATTTGCTTTGTGTTGTATTATTAAGAACAGAAACAACAATAATTCAGCGACATCTGTCGTCTCGGCATTCAATAGCACAGTTATCTAATAGATAGCGTAGATATAGGACGTGGTCAGTTGCTCCGTGTATTTATATCACGATACACCGCAGTAACTGTGTCAGAAAACATATACTAGTGATAATCGTGTATACAAGTCGAGTGCAAGTAAGTTTGTTTATTTAAAGATCTATTTGAGGATAGTGAGGCTCATGCAGCGAGGTCGTAAGTTCGAAACCAGCCTAAATGGCATATACCTGTTTTTTTAGTGCCTCGATAGGCAGACGAGCAGACGGGCCACCTGATGGTAAGTGGTCACCGCCGCCTATAGACTTCTGTAATGTCAGGGCACAGCAAAACTGCTGCCTACCTCTGGCTTCTCTAAATTTATGAGTGTATTGTCAATTATCACTTGCTTTAACAGCGAAAGAAATATGCATGGCTGAGAATTCTCATAAGAATTTCAAAAGTATGTGAAGTTTGCCAACTCGCATTAAAACCTCCTTATTGTAAAGGAAACCCGTGCCTCCCAATGGGACCATGTTTAATACAGGGTTGATATCATTATAATGCTCATGCCTGAATCTCTCTCTCTCTTTCCTGTGCATTTATTATTCCAATCTGATGGGGTCTGCCTTCCTAGTATTTTGCTTCCACTTCGCTCTATTCGACGTATCGTTTTCGGTAACGTTGCAGGAACTTAGATCTTTTCTGACTCTTTTCTGCTCATGCCTAAATGTAAGATTTAAATAAGTGAAATTAGTTACTCTTCGCTTCTGAATGCGTGTATTTACTCTAGAAACTAGAAATGTATTAAGATTTATTTCACTAAGTGAAGTTAGTGTATAATTCAATCAACCATAACTCTTCGATTCTGAATGCGTGTACTCTAGAAACTAAAAATGTATTCATAATACATTATCACTGTACAATATTAATTTATGTGTGAACTTACACTTAAGTGTTTTTGATTAACAAATGAAGGTTTTTTGTGATATCGTGAACATGCATTAATTGATTTATGTTGATCGAAATGGATAACTACATATTCTGGTATAATACTGAGTGATCTCTACAATCAAGTATTATAATTCGACATCGAACATACATTCGACATTGTTGTTATAAGTTAGTTATTATTGTTGTCTCATTAGTTAATGTTATTTAGTAGGTATATAGGTAAAGATAGTCACTAATTTTGTTATTATTTAAAATTATATTATTAGAATGTAAGTGTTTTGATGTAAGACTGTAAACTTACATTTAATAAATAAATAATCGGCTCAATATCGCAAAAAAATCGTTTGATTCAAGCGACCTTTTTTGCGATATTGAGTTATGATCTTATTCGGAATTAAAAAAAATCTACATCTTTTGAGCCTAGTTTAAATTGTTTTGTGCACTTTTTTAGGCACTCAAATTTACTGGTAAAACATGGCTTATCATTTCAAGGCACAATAATAAAAAAAAATGCTCATAAACGCATGAAAATAAGTCATAAAGATGCAGTACGTGCTTAAACAAGTCATATATTAATTTGACTAAAATCCACGAAATAGTTTTTTTAAGAATTTTGTTTCCGAAAAACAAAAAAACAAAATGTCGCTTAAATCAAACAGCCCGCCAATCATCGGTGTGTTAATGGTGTGTTAGTTAATTCTTTAACTAACACATGAAATTAAAATACATAACACATAATTTGAACATTCGCGAAGCTGTTTATGTTACCATCAACTTCATACATGACTTTTCAGCTGAAACAACCGTGTAAAATATTAATATTTCTTATTGCAGTGTAATATCACCAATTAAAGTATCTTTTTATTTTAAAAAAGACACTACGGAAAAGAATCACACATACTATAACCTTATAAGTCAATACTGATCCGTGGAACGAAGACGAGACTAGAAGTCCTCTAACGAATTAAAGTTACAGTAAAATCTTGAGATATAAAAACAATGCAAGATCCTCTACAACTGTTACCCGTGGAGAAATGGACGGAGTTACAGAGAGTGTTTAAATCAGACTGGCCTCAAGGCATGCTGGGCTACTACGTTCTGGAAACGCAGCGGCGCTGGTTCGAGCAAGGATTTCATTACGGCTTCAAAGCTTACTGTCCTTATGGTGATTTGTGGAATGGTATGATTGGTGTTAATGAAAAGGTATAGTTTTGATATATATTAATTATTATTTGAGTTTATTTCCAAGTTTATCTTTTTTGCCATAGTGACAAAGCAATGTTACATATTTCTCATCATCTATCTGTATATATAAAAGAAGAAACTGACTGACTGGTCGATCAACGCACAGCCAAAACGGCTGGGGTTAGAGACTTGAAATTTTGTCAGTAGGTAGCTTTTATGACGTAGGCATCCACTAAGGAAGGGTTTTTGGAAATTCCACCCCTAAGGGGGTAAAATAGGGGATGAAAGTTTGTATGAAAATCCGTCATTTTTGAAGTTAAACGCAAGTAACTTAGTATTTGGCCTTTTAGTTAAAAAATATAAAATATGTGTTTCAGGATTTTTGGAAATTCTCCTCTAAGGGGGTAAAATAGGGGATAAAAGTTTGTATGAAAATATGAGAAGTTTTTGAAGTTTAACTCATGAAAATTGGTATTACGTATTGTATACTTTTTCTCCCAAACATGACCTCCACGTGGGTGGAGCCGCGAGCAACAGCTAGTCTCATAATATGTGAAGGGAATAATGTGTGTAAATATTTAGAAAATTACTATTTTCCTAAATAGCCTCGTAGGTCTAGCGGCAGTATAAAGAATTTGATAAACTATTTAGGTCCTTGGTTCAAAGATCAAGTGGAGAAATAATTCATGTTTGAGTTTTCAACTCGAAAAATCCCTCCAGTTACCCGGAATTGAAATTTGTTCCTTATATTATAGTGATAGGCACTAAGCACCAAAATAATATGTAAATATACTTCCTAAGGTCACATTATAAGTAAAATATTAATGAACGATTCTTAATGAATTTCCGATATTGAGCAATATATTCAATACCGGAATCATATATTTACGATGTTTAAATATTAATTATTTTCAGAGCAAGTTATTAGTTGTATGTGATTTCCTTAATTAAAAAACTCTACTAATAATCCCTATATTGCGTTATATTTCAGAGAGGACTTTATGAAATCATAATACTATGTCCCAGAGACGACACGGAAAAGCTAGAGGAAGCACTTAGACGAACTAAATTGATAAATTGGCAGAGATCTATCATAGTACCCTTCGCGCCAGATTACGTCAAGGATTGCGTTGATAGGATCAAAGGGGATGTTGGGGTGGAAGTGGGGGTAGTTATACCTTCCCTGTCCTTCATGCTGGATAAAAATCAGCCACTATTCGAGGATGTTAGGTAAGCACGTGATGCACAATTTTTTTTTGTAACTAGCAACCTGCCCAGGCTTCACTCGTGTAGCAGAGCGGAGAGATTTTTTATATATGTTCCCTGATTACTCGGGGACGCCTTGACCGATTCGAGAAATTATTTTTTGTTTAAAAGGGTATACTTCCCAGGTGGTCCCATTGGCACCAAGTCAGTATCTGATGATGGGATCTCAGAAAAATCGAGGGCAACCCTCAAATTTTATAGGGACGCATAGTTTGTTTTTTATTGAAGTCGGTGTTCTTTTTTTGAATTAAAAAACTTTGTCATATAACTCGTAGTATTTATTTATTTCGAATCGTGCTAATATTATATATATAAACAAACAAAATGTATGCGGGTCTTCGTAGTATGCCCACTCTTAAGCTCTCAGTCGGCATGATTTTTTCCGACATTTTCAACAATCATCTACAAACGTCATCATCCGTGGCGCTGCAGTCGAGTAGCCGGCTGTGAAACGAGAGGCTGTGGTCCCGTACCGAGATAAGATGTTTGTGTGACAGACAGATGTTTGTTTCAGCTCTAGGTGTTGTGGAATCGTGGTCCCTCGTATTTCTTGAAACCCACATATATACATACAAGTTTTACCTAGTGTGAGGTCAGAACTATGTGTGTTATTGTTGGGTATATTGGATGTATTTATTTTCACCAATTTAATAGAAAATATACCTACTATGAAAATTGTATGGAAATCCGTTCCGTAGTTTTTGAGTTTATTGTGTTCAGATAGATGCAACGAGGAGACTTAGTTTTATAATATGTATAGAGGGTTATTCTGTAATAAATATAATTATACATGTGTCGAGGCAGGCTATTCATCGGTTTAAGCATAAAATTTCACTATGTCTGCAAAAGTTATGGGGCTTATTATAAAACTTAGATTAACGTTAAACCTAGTTTATATCTAGTGGCCTAATTTACAAAATAAATTATTTGATTTTGATTCTGATACATGCAGTGCCGTTAAATTAGAATAACAAGTAGCAAGAGACTATCTCTCTCCCACTACACAACACAATCATGCCGGCCTGCTTCCTCACAATACGCCATCGGCAAGAAGGTAAAGAAGCGGTCGAGGGTAGTGTCAGAGTACTCAGAACGCACCAAAACCGGATGCACAGTGGCAGATCCCGGAACGCAACACACTAGCATGTACCACTGTGGTGGGTTTTACACCCTGAGTAAGGTGGTCGCTATCCGGGCTGATACGAATATCCTACCACCAGCAACAACTTTTAAAATAACTCTCTCCCTCTCATTTCAGTTTACCGCCTGGAATCACCTTCGATTATCTCACAGAAGATCATGTAGAGCTCGTCAATAAGAAATGGCCTCACCGTTACCCAGGCTCCGAGTGGTATTTCTACCAAATGATCAACAGTAAAAATGGGTATGGATTGTATCAAAACAACAATCTAGCGGCATGGTTGTTCATCAACGAAACGGGAGCTCTCGGCCATCTGTATGTTCTAGAAGAGTACAGAAGGAGGGGACTAGCAGAGTTAATATTGAAGCTGCTCTGTAATATACTACTTGAAGATGGAAAAGATGTCCTAGTTTTTTGCGTTAAAGAAAACACAGTAGCATGCAACTTATACAAAAAACTCGGATTCACATTATGTAAAAATGTAGATTGGTTCTATTTGAATAAAAAGAAATGTAGAATATGAATCTGACTTTATTGTAATAAGTAAAAAGTAAAAACAACAATAAAAAACAAATTACGGCTCCCTAAAAAATTTTAGGGTCGATTTTTTTAAGATCCCACCATCAGAACCTGACTTGGTGCCAATGGGACAACCTGGCAAGTATACCGTTTTAAACAAAAAAATAATTTCTCGATTCGGTCCAGGCGTCTTCGAGTAATCGGGGAACATACATAAAAAAAAGAATTCTGACGAATTGAGAATCTTCTCCTTTTTTTGAAGTCAGTTAATTAAATGTAGAATATGAATCTAACCTTATTGTAATAAAGAAGATATCAATTGCATTGCTTCATTTAAATACGGAAGACGGTTGTCGATACAATGTAGTCAAGGTTGTCCTAATAAATTTTAATTGAATTTCAAACTAGTGCGATTGATTAGACCTTCACTTCGACCTAGTTTTATAATCTTTAATAAAAATGCCTTAAAATGTTCTTAAACCCAATATTTATCCGACAAAATATGATAATAGATACAGGACGCAATATGAGCACTATTTCTAGTCATAAAAAATATATATGCATATCACAGTAGTAACGCACGGGTAAACTCAGACACCCCAATTAACCTCTTATATATCACAAGGACTACGGTGTTCGTAAATAGATAGTAGTGAGTAAAAATACAAGCCAAAATCTACTTAATTTCCATAATGTTAACGTTACAAATTCAAATTACAATACAAGTAAAATTATCACTCTTAATTTTGACATATTTACTAATATTAAAAAATTTTAAAAAAATTACGCAAAGTAATTGCATGATAATTTCACCGTTAGAGTGGTTACATATTTCTAAACCACACATACTCTTTGGTTTATACAACACATAATCGTCGGCCATTTTGATAAATGTCATGACAAAATTAAATGAGGATTGAGGTTAAATGTTGTCAACTAAAAAACCTTTTAGTAGCTTTAGGTCGGGTATACTTTCTCACAGTAATCTTGTATATCGCATAAAGTTGTTCGCACGGTATTTCTTATTTATTATACATAGTCAATCACGAAAAACTATAGTTATAATTAGTTTGTGTAATATAGTTGCATGTTTAAGAATATAGCATAGATAAAATAATACTACAAAACACGGAGGGCACCGCTAGGTGACGCTAGGGCGACAATAAAAAATTGGCGGGAATGCAGATTATTTTTTTATTTGCGATCATAAGAATGGAGATATGTCAGTTCATGTGATAAATAAAATAATAGAATAGATTTTATACTGGTTTTTAGATATCTTTGCGCATAAAACTATTTCATTTTCAAAATGTTGATCGACACCGCAAATATACTGTCATGAAGTTCCATCAATAAAGGTGAAATTAAATATGTCATTTAACATTGGTGCTATATCGGGTGTTAGGGAAAATGCTCTCAAAAACGTAGAAAGACGATATTACTTATAATCTTTTTGTTGATTGTTAGCAACATCAACAAAACTATGCAAGATAGATATTAAGAAAGGCACAAATACAATGTTTAAAATTTGATTGAATGATTTACACAACGCTGTTACACATCTCAGTGCTTAATATTAACACAAACGCATGTCAGGATTCACTTAAGGCTTCTGTTTATAATTAATCTACCAGCATTACCCTCTAATCTGAACTACGCGGCCATTGAACTGTTTAAACTTACTTTTTTTTTTTTGCACACCTGAGCGCGGAAGGCACTCCGTTTTATGCTAAACATTTACTACTCCCCACTTAGGTTATCATTATTAATGTACCCACAACTAGTCTCCTAATTACCTCCGATACACCTTCGGTATTTCTATTAATAGGAAATACCCTAATATGATGGGTCAGAAAAAACCGATTACGATGAAAAAACCTTTTTACTTTTTAAAGTGGTTAGGTAGAGCCCAGCACAGTAGCGATAAGTTAGATATTTAGATAAGAGTTGTAAATAGGTATTGGTGCGATATCCGCGTGAGGTCGGCTCCCTCACGTCCATTGACCCGAGCGTCAGCTGTTTTTGATTTTGTCTTTCACCGCTGCTGGTATTTTTTTTAAGTTTGTTTATTAAATTATAGTCTTAATTAGCTCTAATAACATGATGGAGCGTGAATTATGCTAATAAAACATTGTAAAAAAATTATTTTATTTTCATCAGGATCGTTTTTTTCTTACCAATCATCAATTTACTATCTGCTACTCCAGTATATTAAATAAATAAATATACCCAACAGTCACACACATAGTTTAACCCCACACTATGTCAAACCTGTATCGTGGGTATCAACAAATTCGAAGGACTACGGTCCCACAACACCCAGACCCGAAACAAATATCTGTCTGTCACACAAACATTTGTCTCTTGCGGGAATCGAACCCACGGCCTCTCGTTTCACAGCCGGCTACTCGCCTGCTGCGCTACTACTGTACCGGGGTGTTCTCTGATTTATAAAAAACATAAATCGAGGAACATGTTCAATTTTTATAATAATAATGAGCTTGATTTTAGTTTATGATTACTGGACGAAAATTGTACCCACGAAGGGAACAATGGTAACACCAGAAGCCTTTAAACAATAGTTACAATATGGTAGTGTTGGATATTCCAATTTACAGTATCATGCTGGTTTTAATCAGTACAGTTTATTGTATACTTTAGGGCATTGCTGAACCTGAACAAGTGTGTCCATGTAGATAAGAGTACAAAAATAATAAAATAGAACTTTTATAAATACATCATTTTAAATAAATAAAATTGAAGTTTCTCTTTTTAATGTCAAAAGAACAGCTTCTCTTACTAAATGCATATGTCTTTCTTTCTTTCCTTTCATATGAAAGTAAATACGGTACTTTGAAAAAAAATCATTTTTTTTCCTTTTGTCTGTCTGTTTGTTCCGGCCAGCGATCTATATGTACTACGTACTAGATGCGGCGACCAGAACAAACATTATGTTCCACCGAGTTAAGGTGTATACTCCGCACCGACGTTAGTTTGCTTCACCTACGAATGCACACCAGTTAATTTTAGCTATTTGTAGCGATATTCCCGAAAAAATCTGCCTTAAATTGATTTACAGTGAAACTGTTAATAGTAATAAGGTATATAACATAATTTCATAACGTTTAGAACGTAATATTAATTAATTTCAATTTTGAATACGGGAAGTCTATATTTCAAAACAAAATACATTATATAGTTTGTCCCGTTTTAGCGCGCGGAAAGTCCCGTTCGAGAGACAGTGTCGGGAGTTATAACTTCCAAATAGTTCTTAGTAAAATGATAGATGGCATTAGTGGGTGGACAAGGTTTTCGGAACATCTTTTTTCTTCGACAGTTCGTGTCAATAGAATATAAGTCAATGGTTCCGGCTAATCTCCGAAACGGTTGGACCGATTTTGACGGGACTTTCAATATTAAATAGCTGATGTTATGATTATGTTATGTTTCAAGGAAAAATATCCATTTCAATACTTACTGAAGTCGATTCAGTAACCTGTTTTTAACAAACAATTTTCAGGGTGTGCGTTTATTGTGGAACATGTTGTATTTTTACTTCACCTCAGCTCATTTATGGCGACTGACGTAGTAAAATAGATTAACCAATAAACAATAGTCATCTTAGTTATTTTATTTTAATTTTTCCTCTAGGCCCTACCAATATCTTCTGGCTACCTATCAACCATTGGCCCAGCGTGTTTATGATCCGTTTTTTTTTTATCCTGGCACGGCAAAGTGACCTGCACTTAGTGGTAAGCGCAGTGCCGCGCCTTTCAGTTAGAGTATTAAGTAGCGAGAAACAATCTATTCCTCGCTACTCAACACGATCATGCCGGCCTGCTGTGTGGCTTCTTCACACTACGCCATGGGGCCAGGAGGTGAAGAAGCGGTCGAGGGTCAGAGTACTCAGAAAGTTGCAACACAGCCAAACATCGTAGCCTAACTATAGACCGCCGAAAAAAACCGGATGTACCTACACTGGCTGAGCCCGAAACGCGACACACTTGCGTTTACCACTATGGCGAGTTTTACACCCTTTGTACGGCGGTCGCTGTCCGGTTTTGAATGTTCTACTACCAGCTAAATCCGTACCATATAGCCCCCGTGACTCCGCGGGCGAATAGCCGACTCTGTGAAACGAGAGACCGCTGGTTGGATTCCCGCATTAAGACAATGTTTGATCCACAAATACTTGTTTCGGTTCTGGGTGTTGTAAAATCGTAGTTTCTAGTTTTTGATACCCACGATACAGATTTGACCTAGTGTGTGGTCGATACTATTACATTGTAATTGTTGGGTGTATGTATTAATTAATTAAAATCGTGATAATTACGCCACAATATTGCAGTGGGACGCATATTCAGTTATGCGTCCAAAGTAGAAATAAATAAAAAAAACCCTCTAACAAAATGTGTGCCACTGTTATGTCGAACATTGCAAGACCTAATCCTATTACATTCTTATCTTATTGTAGTTGATTTCATAACGGCGCGCTTTTTCCCCACAATTCACATGACAATCAAAATCGGAATATTTTACACCATATTTCACGAGATCGGTTTTAATTATGCTCTTTATTTGTATTGCTTGATGCAGAATTAGAATGTTCAACTATAATAAAACGTGTCATAATAGATACGTGTGAATTTCTTATGATTTTACTTCGTGTTCTAATTTTAATTTATATTATTAATAATAATAATAATAAAAATCTTTATTTGGCACAACATGGAGTTAACAATAATATTCAAACATTGAGAGACTTAAAATTGTTGTTTCTTATACAGAATTTTTAAACTCTAATTGACAGGGGGACCCAAACTAGGCAATGCCTGTATCTTGGAGACCAGAATGGTTTTAGTTAAAATCTAGCTTAGTTTTAGTCTTGTTATTATGGATTTTGTTTTACTCTAGTGGTTTTATTAATATAATTTTTATAGCTAATTAACAAATTTAAACTTATATTCTAACTTTTACTTGATTATTTTATGTAGTTACAGTAGTTTTTTGTGCTTATATTAGTTCTAATTTCATATGTATTTTTATAAATAGTATAAATATAGTTATATATTATTACTTAATTCGCATTAAATCCATCCATCGTTGTTCGATGATTTGTCAGTGTTGATTATTAAATGACGTATCAAATCATCACATATCATAAAAAAGAAATGTTTCAAAAGCATTTCAAAAGCAATCGGACACCTTGGCCAGGTATTAAGTAGATATCTACTGAGTGTTTACACCTGCTTTTTATACTAATGATATGTAACGCATAATGGTAACATCATAGTTATTTTTAATGGTGGCTTGTGATTGTAAATATGGAGGGACATTGTATAATTAGGAAAATACAAGGATTAATGATTGATTAATGCTATACTTTTTTGTTTCATTTGGAAGATACCTAACAATCATATCTGTAATAGTACATACATACGTATACACTCACGCCTGTAATCCCCGAAAGTGTAGGAGAAGGTTTAACCAGTACACCCACTGATTGAATTTATTACAGTCCCATAATGTGATAGAGGGCGAGCCTATAGCCATACCGGGCTCAATTCCAGACTCCGGGCTGATACTGAGTATTTTTAAATAGAAAAACCCAACATCACTTTACCCGACCCGGGGATCAAACCCGAGACCTCAGCCATAGTAACACATGCGCAATAACAACTACGCCACCGAAGCAGTCGGTGCACATCTGTAATAGTGTAGTTTTGATATCCTATAAGTAAAAGTTTTTTAATTCATAAAAAACAAATTATGCGTCACTATAAAATTTGTTTTTCCATGATTTTTCTGAGATCCCATCATCAGATCCTGACTTGGTGCCAGTGGGACCACCTGGGAAGTATACCCTTTTAAACAAAAAAAGAATTAATTTCTCAATTCAATTTCTCGAATCGGTCCAGGCGTCTTCGAGTAATCGGGTAACATACATAAAAAAAAGATTCCGACGAATTGTTTTGAAGTCGGTTAAAAACATGTTTTGGACGACAAGACCTAATATCGACCATTAAAAATCTTTTTTTAATTTTATGTCTCCGTCATTGTGCGATGATTTTACCAGCGTCAATAGGAAAAGACACGATATTTTACTTTGTAAAATAAAATTATCTGAACATTGACCGGTGTTTTTTTAACCGACTTCAAAAAAGGAGAAGGTTAAAAATTCGTCGGAATCTTTTTTTTATGTATGTTACCTGATTACTCGAAGACGCCTGGACCGATTCGAGAAATTATTTTTTTGTTTGTAAGGGTATACTTCCCAGGTGGTCCCATTGGCACCAAGTCAGGATCTGATGATGGGATCTCAGAAAAATCAAGGACAACCCTCAAATTTTATAGTGACGCATATAGTTTTTTATTGAAGTCGGTGTACTTTTTATGATTATTAGTGATGAAGGTTCATAACTATGGATAGATATTGTTGGCTGTAATAATTAGTACGAGTTGTTGACATTCTTTCCGAGTTCTAATTATCCATAGACATAGAGAATGGACTGAGCAATATCCTCACAAAATTGACCAATTTGTAGAAAGAGACAAAGCGACTGTGCGGCTAAAACCTATGTACCTATGTTGAGCCTCCGTGGCGCAGTTGGCGAGTAGCCGGCTGTGAAACGAGAGGCCGTGGGTTCGATTCCCACACCGGAACAAATGTTTGTATGACATACAGATATTTGTGTCCGGGGTCTGGGTGTTGTGAGACCGAAAGTGTCTCGTAGTCCCTAATACCCACAACACAAGACTCGTATCTTAGTGTGGGGTCGGGGCTATGCGTGACTGTTGGGCTTTATTTATTTACTTTCGCTCCTTGCAGGAGTGTGACGTAGACTAATCAAAATTCTAGAAAAAGACAACTGCTGGCCGCACTTTCGCTTTATCTTTCTCATATTTTTCTGCCAGTATTCACTTAATAGCCGGATAGAGACGCTCGATCCCTTCTCTATGTAAAAATCCATAATAATCACATGTCTGTGACTATACATTTTGACAGATTATAAAACGAATAAATTCAATTAAAAATGGATAATCATTACCTGAATATATTTTACAAGTCGAGTCGATTCTGGGTGATGAAGCGGTTTTTGGTCTCTTTGACTTTCCGTATAAGTTTTAGGTCGTTTTTTCCCCATTATAAATTACATAACTCACAACTTTTTCTGTAAGGTCAGGCAAACATCCAATTGCACCTGTAGTTCGCAGAGCTAATTTCCATCCTATGATAGGTGACATGCATATCTGAGCGACAAACAATAAACATTTGTAGTTACAGGAACTCGCGACAGAATTGAAAACTTAAACTTTGGAATTACAGTGTTCTTTTTTGAAACAGCGTCCATGAAGTAGAACTTTTTTTGTTTATGTTAGCTTGTCAATAAATATAGAACTTCATATGCGTCCTTAGCACCACGTGACAATCACGCTCTCAGATTGTTTTACTTGAGCTTTATGCCTATATAAGTTTTTACTCTGAAAATCCCGAGCACATTTTATTTTTATTTTATTATTTGAGGATTGCCAACAAAGTTAACAATATCACATACATTATAATAACAATCAGAAAATAGAACTAATTGCAACTCAGACTACAGGCAACCACAACATACATAATAAAATTTTATAATATTATTAATTAATTAAACATTATAAGGAATTAATTAATAATATGGATACAAAATATATTGTGCCGCGTTATACTTAACGTCTCGGACCATATCCACCATTCTCTACCATTGGTACCCACGACCCATTCACAATATATCTTACACCACTGCACCGCTGCACCGACCGACATGACGACTTCAGTGCGTATCTGTGCTTGAGATAAGAGGATTGTGTCAATGTACTCTGCTCAGAAATGTTGTGCTTATTCGTGATTTTTGGTGAGATATTTCAATTTTCTTTTATATGCGTGATTTAGTATGAGAATATCTCCTGAAATGAAGAGAATTGCGTGCACATTTTCAGAAGATCTAAAATTCTTATATTTATATAAATTAATGAAATGTTTAGAACTGATTAAAACACAAAATAACTAAGAAATATTAAGCGAAGAAATAAAAATAATGGTTTCTTATTATTACGCGAAAATTACACATTGAAATAAAACTATTTTTTTACGGATTATATCGCGGTTTATTTTACTATTTGAACCCGACGCGACGATTCGAAGGCTTAACAGCCTTCATGGTCACGGGGTGGACTGAGTTATAAGTCTTCACGAACGTCAGATTAAAAAAGTAAAATAAAACACGATATAATCCGTAAAAAAATATATATAATATAATAATACAAGCCTTGTATTAAACATTGTCCCACTGCTGGGCAGGGGCCTCCTCTACTAATGAGAGGGGTTAGGCCTTAGTTAAAAAAAAGATTTAAATAAAAGTAAGATTTTTTATAATTTTTTTTTTGCATTGTATCCTAGTATATTTTATAGACAATTGTTTTTTTATATGTTTTGACTACCAGGCAAAGTCTAACTCGATAAAAAAATAGGAATAAAAATATTTATTAAAATTATAACACCAATGTAAAGTACATTCTAGTCTATTCTACATCTAAGTTTTTTTAAGATCATAAAAATCTGTGTAAGTTTTTGCCAACGTCAAGTTCAAGCACATAGAACATAAGTAAGAAATTCATACTTTACATTTGTAATTTCAAAAGAGTAATAATATATCACCGTGAAAACACATTTTCTTCGTTTTCCGCTTTCGTCTTCGTTCAACACGACAATTCAATTACTTCATTACGCAAACGCCGTATATTTGCATATATCTATATTCTTTCTTCGAATGTGTAGACATGATTACACTTTACGCGATGTCTTCATAAATATAATAAACATAAACTATAATTAACAAATAGTATATTGCATAGAAATAAATAACAAATTTGGATTACTTCGTTGTAATCTGTATTGCGGGTATCGATGAGAGCTGTGTTGAAATTTCTATATTCTAAATTTTGTAATGTTTCCTTGAATCTTGTTTTATAGTCATTTCACTCCTCTGTTTATATATAAACTATCGTCTATTTTATTATCTGACATTAAAATTATTTCGGATAGTAAAATATATATACACTCACGCCTATAATCCCCATAGGGGTGGGCAGATGTATAACCGGTACCCCACTTTTCGCCGAATTTATTAGGCTCCCATAATGTGATGTAACAATTCCAGAATCCGGGCTGATCTCAGTATTTCTAAATAGAAAAATCCAATATCACTTTACCCCTCCCGGGGATCGAAACCTCAGCCACAGCCATCGTAACGCATGCGCAATTACAACATAATTAGCGCCACCGAGGTAGACAAAAAATACATTCACATGATTAGCTACAATTTGTCTTAACCTAGTCAGTTCCAAATACCAAACCAACCCAACAGATTATAATATAATAATACTAGCCCTGTATTAAACATTGTCCCACTGCTGGGCACGGGCCTCCTCTACTAATGAGAGAGGTTAGGCCTTAGTCCACCACGCTAGCCTAATGCGGGTTGGCAGACTTCTCATACCTTCGAAAAATTCTCAGATATGCAGGTTTCCTCACGATTTTTTCCTTCACCGTTAAAGCAAGCGATAATTAACACTTTAATACACACACATAACTTTAGAAAAGTCAGAGGTGTATGCCACTTGGGTTTCGAACCTACGACTTTCGTCTTGGCAGTCCGTACCGCAACCAACTAGGCTATCGCTGCTTTTTTAACAAATTAATAAACCCAACAGATTAATTTGCCCTTATTATAGTAAAATTCCTATTTCTTGAATTCGTGATTAGTACCTACCGTGGATCCCGGACTATTATTTCTACTAAATATTATATTATTGAGTTTTTCTAACACGCAATACTCAGTATCAGCCCGGAGTCTGGAATTGTGCCCGGTATGGCGCTAGGTTCGCCGATATCACATCATAGGACGGAAATCAGCTCGACGAAATGTCGAGGTACACTTCTGCCTACCTCTTCGGGGATTACAAGCACGTGTGCGTATGTTCTATTAAAAAGTAGAATTTGGATTCCTCCCAATACATAAAGTCAACCTGCTTTGATATCAAAGCACGAAGAAGTAGAGAGCTGGATGGCAGAAAACTTATGATAATCTGCGGCAAACTTCGTCCGGTTTCATGTTAGATATTCTGATTTCTGATCCAAGAATTTGGATAACATCGATACTAGTTGATAGAATTTCCTGGTGGTCTAACTTTTGGATGTGGTTATTAGATACTATTTTTTCTATAATTTCACTAGAAAGTTGAATTCTTACTATTGACTCACTTTATTACAGTGAAATTACTTTAGCACTGAGGAATGATGTAGTATTATATCGCTGCATGAACTTTCTAGATGAGTAGTTCCAGATATTACCCTCTACATCTAAGCTCACAAACTCTACCTTTATAAAATAATAGCTGTTGCTCGCGGCTCCGCTCGCGTGGAGGTCATGTTTGGGAGAAAAAGTATACAATACAAAATACCAATATTCATGCGTTTAACTTTTTTTCATACAAACTTTCATTCCCTATTTTACCCCCTTAGGGGCGGAATTTTCAAAAATCCTGAAACATATATTTTTTATTTTTAACTTAAATGCCAAATACTAATTTTCATGAGTTTAACTTCAAAAATGACGGATTTTCATACAAACTTTCATCCCCTATTTTACCCCCTTAGGGGTGGTATTTCCTTAGTGGATACCTACGTGATAAAAGGTACCTACTCTCAAAATTTCAAGTCTCTAACCCCAGCCGTTTAGGCTGTGCGTTGATCGATCAGTCAGTCAGTCAGTTTCTTCTTTTATATATACAGATAATAATAATATGAAAATAATTGTAAATAAGGATCGCATAAAGATGTCTTCATTAGACATTAAACTGTAGCATGTTTTTAGATTTCTATTGCAATTAACTAAAACAATCCTAAGAATTTTAAATTTAAAATCTATTTAAATAGCAATCATATAGCAACCACGGTTACCGTAAAACAATAAACAAAAAGTAAATCAACAGAAACCCCACATGAAATGAATGAAGTTACACAACGCGCTCGAGGCTCCCTTTCTAGATAGATATTAATACAAACAAGTCCACAACGTAGTATTGTGTACAAGACTGTTTATTTGCAAGTACTACTCCACTAATTAAATTGAACGTTGGGAAGGAAAATATTTTCTTAATACGCTGTCTCTTTACAGTCCTTCGTTAATATCTTCGTTAAACAGAAATGTCAATCTAAAGTACCAATTTAAATACTGTTTGTGATGGAAACAGACTTTTTTTTATTCTGGCACAGCAAAGTGACTACACTGCACCTGATGGTAAGCGCAGTGCCGTCCAGATTGAGTATCAAGTAGCGAGAGATAGGCTATCCCTCGCTACTCAACACAATCATGTAGGCCTGCTGTTTAGCTTCTTCACACTACGCCTAAAGGACCCAGGATCATAGGAAGGAGGGAACACGGTAGCTAGCAAACTGTTCCACAGCTTGATAGTGCGGCAAAAATACGAATTTGCAAACCTCTAGGTTCGGGCCGACGTAGTAGACACCACGAAGCTTTGGCTCCGCAAGCCAGTGCGCGTGGTTCTGGTGTGGAAGGGAGAGGATGGGATAAAATCAAACAATTCTTCAGAGCATTCGCCATGACGGTAGAATACGCTAAGCGCGGAAATATCCCTTCGCAGCCAACCAAGGGATATAGTTTTACATTTACCTGATATAATTTATAAATGTTATTAGATTAATAAAATGGTAATGCTACCTGAGTGGCGGAGGTAGCTTCGAACGCTCATTTACATATGGTAAATGCCAGTTTAGTCAACAGTAAGAGTCAATGTTTGGCTAGACCTGATTAATCTCAGAGCATGTTGATATTTACTCGTATAAGGAGTGAGATTGCATCTCTGTACAAATTACGAATTTCCTTTAAATATCAACATCCCCCTCTAATTCCGTTATCACTATAATAAAATTATGAATTAGAAAGATCTATTCTATTGTTTACCTAATGAAGAGGGGAACTGATAGCTGAAACAGATAACGTGAGTTTGATCACTCGCCTTTGATTCAAACTGTTGTGTGCATTCCTTGTTAACTATTACTGTGGAAGAAAACTTCGTGAGTAAATCTGCATTCCTGAGAATTTTTCATTCGCATCTCGAAGATATTTGAAATGTATCAGCCCGCATTAGATTAAACTCAAGTATTTTATTAACAGAGAACATCCGTCGCAGCAGTAGGACAGTATACAGAGCTAATTATTATAATATTTTTGATGATTTTTCTCAGAATAGAAGAACCAGCAGATTTATTATATTTAATGATTAACATTATGAATTGAATTCATATTTGCCCACAGTAATAGTTAATTATAGTAAACCTACAGATTGTACGTTTTGATTTACTAGTTCATGAGTAGTAGTGCTAATTAAGTGACCGGTCGCATTATTTCCGTTACTTCTGCTAATAAAAACATTCAAAAAATTTGTTCAAATTTCACCATGCACAGCATGGCCAAGCCAAAGTTTTGCTAGTGGTAGGATATTCGTATCCGACTGAATAGCGACCTACGTACACATGGTATAAAACCATTGCCGTGCCAGGATAAAAAAAAGTAATGCAGTGATGAGTTATTTCAGTTACATCTGCTACTAAAAACATTCAAACAATTTGTTCAACTCTCACCATACGCGGCATATTAATGCATGACCAAGCAAAAGTCATCATTTCTGAAAACGTAGTATTTGATGTCATAATTGAATAGCTGGTTGTTATTATCTATAAGAGTTACGATGCACTCCGTTGGGGCGGAAGCGGATAGGGATGCAGCGCATAAATATACCCAAGGATTAGTTTACAACATAGTTTGTTAACTATTATATTTGTTACTTAACTATAATATAAAACACAAAAATTGTTTCTACCTATGTCCTTTATAGAGTTCGAAACCACTCAACTGATTTTAAAGAATTTTTGTGTATGTGTGTGGTTGGATCTAACCTAAAAGATAGGATAGTTTTAGATCCAATAGGTGGCGCTGTTGTCAAAATCCGAATTTCTTAGTTTTCAACGAAAATCCGGTCCATAGAGAAGGCGGTTTATGGCAGGACAATGTCTGCCCAGGACCACCAGTTTCTAAATAAAAGATTTTGTGATCCAATTCACGATCGTATTTAAAACTAAAGACAATTCTGATGAAATTTCACGGGTGTTTGTTATCGTTTACTAATTTATTAAATCCAATCCACTTAGTACTGGTTCAATTCCGATAATATTTATATTAGGAACTATTGTCGACTATAACGATATCGATTATTTATAAGTAATGACTGACAGACTGTACAGATAGGATTATTTTAAGCTATGAGGTGTCTATACTTTGTTTTATTTTGAAAATATAATTAAAATATCAATTTAATTCATACGAGTGCCTATCTAGTATTATGCTATAGCGAATGGTTGCTGCTAAACCTTGTTTTTCACTCAGGCGACTAGCATTCTTAAGTCGAGGTCTTACAACTCAATTAACGTATTAGAGATTATTCAGAAATACCAAACGTATACACTTCCCGACCTTGATTCATATTGATCACTACAATTCATAAATCGCAAACAGCTTTTTTTATTTCTTTAATAACAACGCCTACTCAGTCATCATTGACAGGTTCAATTTCCCGTTCTGGAATAGATGTAATAGCGCTCCTCTTAGCATTAATTTTTGTCTTCCTCAGTTTATCTTCTACTATTACACTTGAATAACAATGTTCTACTTTTTATCCATCACCTATATTCAATATAAAATCAACAGCTCTAAACAAATGCTCTAACTTGACAAATAATAGATAATTATTGCGGACTATATCTTTATTTTTATATGAATGGAGTATAGATATCATATATTTTATCAGAAGAAGGCCGACGGCTCAATAATGTAGATAGTACTGGTCCCAGCGTGTTTTTACCACTGTAATGATCGTTCACATAAATTTAAGTTCATACATAACTCTCTAAGATGCACTGACACATAAAATGCGTTAAATTAAACATTAAAATCCCCAATATTGAACCAAAATTCTGGTTTATCAGAAGTGAAACTTTTTATCTTAATATATAATTCACTTGACTCCTCCTCAACGGCTGGACCGATTTGGATGTAATTTTGTATGTTTATTTCAATGTGTTCCTGGATGGTTTGAAAACACAATTGGACCTGGTAGGTGGCGCTGAAATAGGTTTCTTCAAATCTTCAAGACAGAACAACCTCTGCCGGTCCCTCTAGTTGATCTATAAATACCTATTAAACGGATTTTGTTTGCAGGAATTTACAATCTGGAGGTGTATAGCTCTTCTTAAAAACTCCAAGTACAAATAACTATTAAAGTTATGTTATGTATGTAGTTAGGTATTAAAAGTAAGATTTCTTAAGGTCATTCCAATATCAAACATATTTAACATGTTTCTTAGACATCGTTTTGGTGAATTATTGTGAGACTTCCCTATGGAAGTAAATAACCTAGCCATAGGGTTAATGAATCTATCACAAAATTATCCCCAAAAGTCATACACATTGTCCTTTCCCACAGTAGGTCAAACCTGTACTGTAGGTATCAATAACTACAAAAGACTACGATCTCACAAAACAAATACTAATCACTCACACAAATATTTAATGGTGTGAGGATTGATCCCGCGGCCCTTCATACAGCCAGCTACTCGCCCTGTGTCACGGAGCAATTTTTTTTATAGCCTCGATGGGCAGACGAGCAGACGGGCCATCTGATGGTAAGTAGTCATCGCCGCCCATAGACTTTTGCAATGCTAAGGCACAGCAAAACCGCTGCCCACCGTACAGATATGTTTAATCCATGTTTATTAATAAATAGGGGCTCCGCTCGCGTGGAGGTTATCTTATACTCTTTATAAAATCATTATCTTGCAATTAAAATAGCCTTTATTAATCAGTGATAACGTAGCATTCAAATGGTGCAATAATTTTTAAAATCGGTCCAGTACTTTTTCATCCAATTCGTTACAAACATACTTACATACAAATCTTTCCTCTTT
Organism: Laothoe populi; assembly: GCA_905220505.1. NCBI lineage: Eukaryota > Metazoa > Arthropoda > Insecta > Lepidoptera > Sphingidae > Laothoe > Laothoe populi. The sequence continues at coordinate 5,650,666 of HG992165.1, forward strand.
ATAATATTATTATAGATTAACATGGATTAAACAATCAGTACAAGTTTAACCATCAGTAAATCTCCGCTCTGATAACCGTGACCGCTATGACATAACCTTAGAGTAGACATAACTGATAGAGATTTACCGACATCTCTTTGCATACAAATGGCCGGAGAAGCAGGTCGTGAGGCGTCATAATTAATATAAAACTCATAAAAAACTATTTGTGTATTCACATAATCATTCTGTGATGTGTTCTGCCGTAGATTATTTTATTCGTGTGTGAGTCGCGTGTATGAATAATGGTTTATTTTATTTTTATTAGATCAAACAGTTATTTTTGTTTATTGTTTAGTGGATAAGACAATTATTAACTGTTTTTTATTTAATTTTTTTTGCATTTTCCGACAAACGGGCATGTGGGGCACCTGATGTTAAGTGATCTCCACCGCACATGAACATCCACAATACCAAAAGTATCATGTATGCGCTGTCGGCCTTAAAGGACAGGAATAGGGATTAGGGAAGGGAAGGGGGAATCTGGGCCTCCGGATATCTCACTCACCATACGGAACGCGACAGTAAACTGTCACTTTACATCGGTTTTCTGTGAGACAGTGGTACTAAGCCGGTCGAGCCGACCCATTCATGCTGTAGACAAATATGTCTACAGCGTGGCTCTATTACTATAAAATTTAATTTTAACTTAGATGAATTTTGCAAGCGGTTCCGTTCCTAAATTTGTCGACTAGCTGTTGCCCACGGCTCCACCCGCATGCAGGTTATTTTTAGAAGAAAATGTATTTAATCCAAGGAGTTGTCTCCTGCACTGACGCACCTGTACCGATCGTCATACCACTCAGGTGTTGTGCCTGAATCATAGAGAGGCCAACGTGCAGACGATCTTCTAAAACGGTGACCGGTCAGACAATATACAATTATCGTCCAATCGCCTTTACGCAGCGCACGCAACCAAAGCTCTCAAAAGGAAATAATTTTCCCCGTTTTGCAACATTATTGACGTTATATCCACGATAAATGATCTATCCAACTCTAAAATATTTTTTCAATTCAAACCAGTTGTTTCTGAGATTAGCAAATTATCAAACAAACAAACAGACTGCCTCGGTGGCGCATTTGTAATTGCGCATGCGTTACGACTGCTGTGCTGAGGTCTCGGGTTCGATCCTCGGGTCGGGTAAAGTGATATTGGGTTTTTCTATCTAGAAATTCCTCAGTATTAGCCCGGAGTCTGGAATTTGTGCCCGGTATGGTGATAGGCTCGCCCCTATTACATTATGGGACCGAAATTCGGCGAAAAGTGGGTGTACTCGTTACACCTCTGCCTACCCCTTCGGGGATTACAGGCGTGAGTGTATTTGTGTGTGTGTGTGTACAAACAAACTGTTCAGTTTTATAATATTAACAATATTATATATAGTATAGATTATACTTTCGTAATGTTTGCTTACATAGATTTTTTTATCGGATTGATTTTAATGATCTAGATTCTAGACTGCAATCTATTTCATATTCAAATAAATGATTGCATCTCAATACCTTTACTGGTGGTGGTCCACAAGGTGGACTGATGACCTGGTAAAGGTCGCGGGAGTCCACTGGATGCGGGTGGCGCAGAACCGGTAATTGTGGCACTCTTTGGGGGAGGCCTATGTCCAGCAGTGGACGTCCTTCGGCTGACATGATGTAGATGATGATGAACTTTATTAGTTCTATTTATAACTTGTATTCATTTTTGGTTATTAGCGCTTTCTTATAACTTATATCTTAATCAAAATATATAAAAACCGATGTTCATACCCGAAACAGCCTAACCGATTTAAATTTGGCAATGTATGGTTGGTGCCAGCTCCGGTAATATAGGTAAAGATAATCTACTGGTACAGGAATAATTTATTTTTACCAATAAGTACTCACGCCTTTAATTCCCGAAGGGGTAGGCAAATGTGTAGCTAGTACATCCACATTTCATCGAGCTTTTTATCCTTCCTATGATGTGATATGGGGGGAGCCTATCGCGATACCGGGCACAATTCCAAACCAGCTGATACTGCGTATTTCTACACTTTACACTTTGATCTTAGTCAAATGGCTGAAAAGCAATTTCGTGGTAGAAAGACCAATATCACTTTTACCCGACCCGGCGATCGAATCCGAGACCTCAGCCCACCGTATTTCGTAAGCAATTAAAACTGCGCCACCGAGGTAGTCTTGCTAAATTACATCTTTTCATTTACATCCGGTTAGGTGCATGGGTTAAATACTCAAAGGCATGTGTCAAATACATTAAATATCCGACAACAGTGCCTCATATAAAACAACGTCGTGCCGGGCCTAACAGTGGTTATAAATTCCACAAATTATAATATGTTCTAGAGATATTTCACTCTATTATTATTATTTTTTTATTACATACATACATATACATATACACTCACGCCTGTAATCCCCAAAGGGGTAGGCAGAGGTGTAACCAGTACACCCACTTTTCGCCGAATTTCGGTCCCATAATGTGATAGGGGGCGAGCCTATCGCCACACCGGGCACCATTCCAGACTCCGGGTTAATACTCATTATTTCTAGGTAGAAAAACCCAATATCACTTTACCCGACCCTGGGATCGAACCCGAGACCTCAGCACAGCAATCGCAACGCATGCGCAATTACAACTGCGCCACCGAGGCAGTCTTTTTTTTATTATTACACTAGAAACAATGTAGATCAACGTATTAACAGATATGCTAACGAAACTGCAGCGATGCGATAACTTTAATCAATCTCGGTTCCATAATTTTATTGCTGTCTGACTGCATTAAAACTATGCATAATAAAATTATAAAAGTTAACAACTTTCTAGTTTATTAAAAACGATTTATTGATTCATATGTGATATTAGTTTCCTGATTTTTAATATCTCTACGAAAGGCTGTTATCCTTTTCTTCATTAATCTACATATAGGAGGAGTCGTATATTAATTATATATGTCAGTTTTCAAATGTTTATAGTCGTACCTTTCTGTCAGCAAGAATATATAAGCAGCTCTTAAATACCCAAAAGTTAAACAAATCTAACTTTACCGCGCTTTCTTCCTACATTTTGGCTCCGTGGAGAAGAGGGCGAGTAGCTGATTGGAAAACGAGACGCCGTGGGTTCGATCCCCGTAGTGAAGCGAATGTTTGTGATAGACATATATTTGGTACAAATCAAATCATTTATTTTGTAAATTAGGCCACTATGGGCACTTTTTACATGTCATAATAATGTTAAGGTCTACTGGTGCTTCGGAAGAAGAAGCACCAAGAAACTCAGCCGTAGGTCTTTTGTAATTTGTCATTACAATTTACATTTAAAATAATTTACATATAGGTTCGTTTCTAGGTATTGTGGATAGTCCCGCTTAATTCTTTGTACACTCGATACAGGTTTGACCTAGTGTAAGGTCAGGACTATGTATATAACTGTATTTTTTTACCTTACTCCATAAGTTTCTAAAACTTTACATGGTCACGGCAGAGAGTTCAATTCGTAATATTTGATAAAACATAAAATACCTAATAACCTAACATACCTGATATATTAAACACTTTGTCACAAACTAAATTATACTTCGACGGGTATGTGGGAGTTAATGTAATTATAAAACAATTTACTGTTCAATCAGCCACGTACCACTGGGTGGACGCACGAAATTATGGGTAAGCCAATGCTTTTAGCTGTAAAATCACAACGTAATACAATTTGGGCACACAAAGGGAGTTGATTTACATCGACATATTATAAATGATAATGAAATAACAGTCAACACGTACATAGCTCACACAGTAAGTTTTTTTTTTCACCTGATGGTAAGCGCACTGCCCAATTAGAGTATAAAGTAGCGGGAGATAATGTATCCTTCGCTACTCAACACAATCATGCCGGCGTGCAGTGTAGCTTCTTCACACTACGCCTAAAGGACCCAGGATCATAAGATGGAGTGAACACGGTAGCTGGAAAACTGCTCCACAGCTTGATTTAATTATATTTTATCGTAGGTATCCGGAAATGTCGTGGAACTACGAAGTGAACTACGAAAATGATCTTAAATCACTCAGACGCAAAACAAATATTCCTCTGTCACAAAAACATTTGGCACGATGCGGAAATCGAACCAACGGCCTCTGGTTTCACAGCCGGCTATATGCCATTTTAACCTATAAATAATCCTATAAATTCAATATTAATTTAGATCTGGAACAAACCAATTGGACCATAACTGATACCAATATTTATATTCAATATTTGTTTTACGGATGTCAAGCAACACGAAACTATATCGATCAATCACGTTTTCCACAAAAATTTGTGTTTGCTCTTGTATTAAATAGTTTGGGACATCGCAAAAAAATATTGCAGACGCAAATGACAAAGTGTGAATGTGACACTTACGATTAAAATTTTTAACAAATATTTCTTAATATATATAATTCTTCTGTACGTGTGCTTGCTACCTAACTCCTCCTAAACGCCTAAACGGCTGAACCGATTTGGATGAAATTTTGTGTGTATAGTTCACTGGGTTCTGGGATGGTTTGAAAATACAATTGGACCCGGTACTGTTGTAGCTGCTGTTGGTGTGGCGCTACTTTTCTGGGCAACGTCTGCTGGGCCCGCTTGTATATAAATAAAATACGATTTTTTTTTATCCTAGCACGGCAAAGTGACCGCACTTCCCCTGATGGTAAGCGCAGTACGGTCCAATTAGAGTATCGAGTAGCGAGAGACGATCTATCCCCTGCTACTCAACACAATCATGCCGGCCTGCTCCTTCACACTACGCCATGGGCAAGAAGGTGAAGAAGCGGTCGAGGGTCTATTGTCAGAGTACTCAGAAGGCCGCAAAATGGCCAAACATAGTACCCCAACTCTAGACCCCCAAAAAACCGGATGTACACTGGCTGATCCCGGAACGCGACACACTTGCGTGTGCCACTATGGCGGGTTTTTCACCCTGTGTACGGTGGTCGCTATCCGGGCGGATATGAATATCCTACCACCAGCGGAATATATATATCATAGGTTAGTTTAATTGAGTAAATATCGTACTATCTTTTATCTTATTTGCGCCTTTTTATTTATCAGTCAGTGCACTGAATACTGGCTGCTAAATACAACAATCAATAGTAGTGACTAAATTATTCAATATTTTATTAGATTTATTTTCTCCAAGTCTATAGCACATTTAGTTGTCCCTTGAAGTTATAGAAGGCGGGCCTATGGATAGCTAAATATATGTATAATAATAATACTAGCCCTGTATTAAACATTGTCCCACTGCTGGGCACGGGCCTCCTCTACTAATGAGAGGGGTTAGGTCTTAGTCCACCACGCTGGCCTAATGCGTATTGGTAGACTTCACATACCTTCGAAATTCGTATAAGAATTCTCAGATATGCAGGTTTCCTCACGATGTTTTCCTTTACCGTATGTATATCTTGCTAAATATATAAACTATATTATTTTAATAAAAGCATAAAAACAGTAACTTATTATATACAAAGGCAAAAACATTAAGTTACAACAGAAGTTGCACTGCCATAAATTAGTAATTTATCAACTTTATCACACTAATTAAAAGCAATAAAAAGTCGAGTGTTGAGTGTACTTTCTTTGTTCTAGAATTGTGTATGAATTTACCATAAAGTTACGTTAGTTTTAATCACGGAAGACATTGAACTAATAACCGTGTTCTTGCGGATAGGCGATAATAACTACATAGATATTGCAATCACTTCATTACTGGATTTCATCAGTAATACATCATACACACATTCTCATGTGCACTTCTTATTCTATTTTATTTTATTATTTTAGAAGAAAGCTTACGGACTAATACAATCAGGTAATTATAATTATAAGATAATGAAAAACTGTTGCCAATGAGTTCCGAATATTTATTATAATATATATACTACGTTTCCTTAAAGACAGGTATTTTTACTAGGTACAATGGTAAATTTGCTATAATTATATTTACAAACAAAATATAATACTAGCCCTGTATTAAACATTGTCCCACTGCTGGGCACGGGCCTCCTCTACTAATGAGAGGGGTCAGGCCTTAGTCCACCACGCTGACCTAATGCGGGTTGGCAGACATCTCATACCTTCGAAAAATTCTCAGATATGCAGGTTTCCTCACGATATTTTCCTTCACCGTTAAAGCATGCGATAATTTACATTTTAATACACACATAACTTTAGAAAAGTCAGAGGTGTATGCCACTTGGGTTTCGAACCTACGACTTTCGTCTTGGCAGTCCGTACCGCAACCAACTAGGCTATCGCTGCTCTTACAAACAAAATAAAATATAATAATTAAATAAGTAAATTCAAGCAAACAAAATTCTCATGTGTAGATTGAAATATTATTATGAATTCCAGTTTTAAGATAAATGGAAGAGCTACAGTATCATGTCGTTATAAATTATTCAACCATTTCACTACAAATAAGCAAAGATCTACAACAATTCTTCTGCAATAGTAATGCCTTATCACCTAATGTTCACTTTATTATTATATTTTCTTTATTTTGGATAAATATAGCATTTGCATTGCTTTGTTCGCATTACCGAAATAATAATTATTCCTGACAAGCAAATATGAAAAAACTTGAAAATGACATAAAACAAAATCCAATCGCTACCAAACTTCACAGGATCAACCACTGGATTTTATTATCTTGGCGCGGCAAAGCGACCACACTGCACCTGATGGTAAGCGCAGTGCCGTCCAGTCAGAGTATCAAGTAGCAAGAGACCATCTATCCCTCGTTACTCAACACAATCATGCCGGCATGTATACAATACACACATTGATTTTTAGATATAATATTTACAATACAGGATGTGATTTCATTTAATTATAAATTTTCATCAACTTATACATTTCACATATTATATAATATGCTTCTTAAATATTTTTCCAGATTTGTTAAAAAATCATTTTCTGTAAAATAATTATTGTAGATTCGACTTAGTCACTGCCGAGGCAAGTTTAGATTGCTTATACTTCTATATAAAAAACTGAAGATAGTAGAGCCCTATCTCAAATTCAAATCCACTACTCTCCAGTCCAATTGACAACCACCATATCGTACACTGAACAATTATCTAGCTAATGCAGTCAATTACTAGACAATATGCTTTGTCAGTGCCATCCTACAGCTTAAGTGCAATCTTAATTAATCTCTGCATTTAGAATTCATCTTATCAAGTCTCAAGAACTTGTCCTTTGACTTCGTCTCCCGTAGTTTGTGCCTGACAGTTTTGTACTTCTTTTATAACATGGTAACTTTACTGAGTTGAGACTACAAGTATCAAATCACAGATTGCAATTAAAAATAGGGTCAACTGTAATACCAAAATCTTCTTGATGATTTTATATTACGCACGGAGACATTCAGGATCTAAATCTACTCGATTTCGCCAGTTTTCGCCGAAATTTGTGTAACTTTAGTTGAACCCCAGCGCCGGAAACACATCAAAGCGGAAAGACGCAACATAAAAATTATCTGTAGTCGCACTGTTTTGATGTCTGATCATCAAAATGCATACTCATATCAAAGTGTCAACTAAAGTTGAACACAGGTCGGTGAAAATGAGCATAAGTTTGGAATGTCAAACGTCCTTTCAGCATGATACATGTGTTAGTAACCAACCGTGTGACAGGGCACCCGTCAACGCATTGATCCCCTTTTTATATGGCTTATTATTGACAATACAAAAACACTATGAGAACTGTCTCCATAGTATTTAATGTTTGCAACACTATTGTAGAAATGTGTACTAGTTAAAATACAAGTCCGTATGAGAATATTAATTTAGGTCTGCGTGTATTTTTCCTTGGTTAAGGGGAAGTATATAAGTGAGAGCCTGGGATGTTTTAGGATCGATTCCCAGATACAACATAGCTGTGCGAGGTTTCTAACATGATTTTTCTCGAATTGGCCAAACAAGTCAATTCCAGACAAAACCTACAAATTCAGCTGAATAATGTACTTAAAGCTTTTCTAATAGACAGACTAATTTAATTTTCACTTTCGATATATTTAATTAAAATCACAGTATGGTTTTGTAATTGTCAATAATTCTGACCCGTAAAAAGTGCCCCTAGTGGTCTAATTTTCTAAATAAATGATTTGATTTGATTCTAATAGACGTACTAATATAATTTTCACTTTTGATATTTTTAATTAAAATCACGAACACTTAATGAAATTGAGTTTGAAAGAAAATGATCCTGTGATAAAAGTTGAACCGTTTGGTTTCATTGTACAATACACTATTTCAATTCACAGTATTCCATTCCGACTCGCTGGATTGACGAGCTTCGAAATAATAAAACATGATTGGATGATTTGTTTATCCTCTTTTAACGTGATTGATTTCATAGTATTGTTATCGACTTTATAGTATTAGATATTGTTATTCCATACGTACTGATATATCACTTAATGGTAAATAATCACTACGTCTTATTGCACATCCACAAAGTCACAGGACTTGTGGGTGTGTCAACAACCGTAGACAAAAAAATCCTCAATTTGGGGGAAAATGTGGCCACTTCAGGGGGATTTTCCATGAAACTGTAAACAGGCGTCTGCAACGTGCCTCAACCACTACAAGATCTCAAAGATTATATGTACCGGATAATACGGTAAAAATTAACGTTGTCTACAAACTTAAATAAAGTAACCAACTATGTGGTGGTATATGATACTGGTGGTATTACATCAAAATAACCACATACATAATACTGCCTTTATACGATTTTTTCAAAATATGTAATTCCCTTTTAAGCTACAAGGTTTAATAAGCTGTACCCATTAACTAAAATAAAATCATTTTGATTTGATCCTCTCATTGGTATAGCGGCAGAGGACTTATGTTGACAAATACTAGAGGCCGTAGGGGTAAATCTAAACTCAGGCAATCACAGCTTATGTTTGAATTTTTCGATTTTAAAAGTCACGTAATATGACTTGCCCTGGATTAGAATCTAATAACTTTCTAAATATTACATAGTGCTTATGAGCGAGTGGAAATTTCAACGTTTTACCTAAAATAACATTGTTAAATTTATATTCATTGAAACAATTCAGATTATAAAATTATACATTTGCGGCATTAATTACTGTTCATTATATTTATTTGTAACTGGTGATATCTTTTCAGTGAGCCTCGCCTCCTGTGTGCAAGCTCAGAATGGTAGAGGGCCACATCATTTGGACCATAATGGACATGGTTGGGACATACGACTAGCAGTTCCTGGTAATCCCGGAAACGATTATCCTACTCTTGGAAACATACCACGGACATCTTTCTCTTGCGCCGGAAGGGAACCAGGTCAGTAAAAATACTTTGTTCTAATTACATACTTAATTACATTTCATGTGTCCAAAAGTTGGTAGGGGATCACTTTATAATGTGTATTGACGGTTTTATTATTTATTTTCAGGATATTACGCTGATATGGAGACAAATTGTCAAGTGTTTCGAGTATGTACTGTTGGGTCTACATATGGATTTCAATCATTTCTCTGTCCAAATGGGACTTTATTCAACCAGGCAGTGTTTGTGTGTGACTGGTGGATGAACGTCAACTGTGAAAATACTGAGAAGTTATTTACTAACAACAATGAACAGTTTGAGAATCTGCGACTTGGGCCGCAGCTAATGAAAGATATAAAGAAAATGCTTACACATCCGATGCGAAATCCATACGATAAAGCAGCAATGAAGGCCAATGTGATTGTGATGCAAGATTACAAGCCTCCAGCGGGACAATTATTTCCAAATGGAGCTTTAATAGCAGGACCCGAAAGAGCTCCAAACAACGTCTACGTTCCCAAACAAAACTTAATTCAAAGCGTTTATAACGGTGAAAATATATATTCTGGCTCGACAGCTGCTCCAAAATATGTGACAACAGCATTTACTACTATCAGACCTACGACATACAGGAATAATGATTTTTTCCAAAGACAAATACAGTACGATCAAACCAGTAATTTACTAAGCACACAAATCACACCGACAGCAGCCGTAATTTCAAATGGACATGCAGGACAATTCGCACAATACCAAAATCCAGCTTTTACGAATAGTAATACACAATTACAACGCCCTATACAAAGTAACAACGTGAGAAATACCCAATACAACCAAAGGCAATCATTCAACACAGGAAACTCTCAGACAAGCAACACTCAAAGCGTTCAAAGAGGACAATTCAATAGACAGCAACAAACTGATAATAGAAAACCATACACCAGTAATATAAATCAAATTAAACCAAGCACTTCATTCCCTAGACAACAATTGAACAACACTCAGAACAACCTAGATCAAAAAAGAACACAAAACGCACCATCGCAAAAATATACTCATGAATTGGCAGAAGAAGCGCACAAGGAAGTAAAACAGGATGTGGTGAGTAACTTAAATGCAGTGCCGTCTACAATTGTAACGAAAATTGTTCCATTTAGTAAAGTAATACAGGAGCCCAAATTTAATAAGGCTAAACCCCGAATCACAGTAAAAACTTGGATAGTAAAACCAACTAAAGCAGCCAAACTAATTGCTAGTCCTACTCCATACACATACAGTAAACCGACTCAACCTATAAATAATAAATTAGTAGACGATACGACTCCATACTTTTATGACCCACCAGGTACGCAATCACCTACAGAAAAAATAATTTTGGATCTAGAAAATGATACAAGCTATTTTTATAATAATCCCGCAGTTCCCACAGCACAAACCATTACTCCAAATAGTGAAATCACTCAATTTGAAGTGTCCCCAACCCCCACTACAAATTCCAGACTCTTGCCTAGTATATCAGATCAGTTTGATGAAGAGCCAACGTTAGTACCACCTACAGAAGCTTCTCGATTTTACTTACCTCCGACAAATTTACAACCAGCCAGCCGTTTATATTTACCACCGTCAAATCCATCACGGCAATATTTATCTCCGATTATTCAACCACCAGTTCTTTCTGTTAGTGCTCAGTTTAGGGCAACTTCTACAACCCCATCATCTTTAGTGACAACACCAAATCAATTTGCAAATAATCCCACGGCCCAAGTTACAAGACTTAGTCCGTCTAATTTCAACCGCAATATGTCTTTCAGTGATATCTTAACGAAAGACAAGCTTGATGTAACGGTAAATGATATTGTAACGGATACACATAATATATTAAAGACAGCATCTCCCCCACAATTCGGCAAATATCGTTCGGATATCAAACCTATCGATTATCCCGAGGATAATTTTTTGCCAACACAGTCCGCAACCGATAGCGGAGAGAGTTTGACTTCCCAAATCCCAGCAGTTACTCAGAGTTCCGGAATCGCATCTTATCCATCGAGGAAACTAGAACCCCCAAATGTAAGCTACAGTGAATTAAATACAAACATGATTTCTAATTTGCCATATTTTAAAGAATCCTTGTTACCTCCTGCTAACACTATTGAGAGAACAGTTACATTAAGAATTACAGTTCCCGAAAAACTGGCAGAATATTTGTTTAGAAGTAGTAACGAAAGCGATTATGATAAGTTAGAAATACTAGACACAGGAAGCAGTAATTATTTAGTTGTAAGCAATAATTTGGCCACTACTAGTCCCAGTTTTACACCTCTAGGAAAATTGATAGATAATAAAAAAATTGGCATCTCTAATTCACAGGCATTGGTATTCTCGCTGCTTGCTGATTCCATCAATGCAGCTAAAGAGTACGGTAACTATGCTCAACGAGAAGCACTGTCATCTACACCAGCAACACAAAATTCTCAATACCGCAACAACGAAGATATTACACAAATTTCGAATAAAGTATCTCAACTGACGTCATCTCAGTTTACAAATAATAATTTTAATCGAAATCCAAACGTAGTCACACCTTCGACTGCTAACTTAATACAAGCTAATCAGTTAAGAAGTAATTCAATCTACACAGACAACCAACTAAATCAAATTTCACAAACTCCAACAACACAGTTCAGTAATTTGCAACAGCCTGAACTTGTTCAAAGGAACTACTATTCAACGCAATTCCAACCAAATATGAACTCTTTAAGTGCAAACTTATTGGCAAGTGACAACAACCAAATATATAGTGGGCAATTATACCAGTTTCCTGTTCCAGAAGTCACTAATCAGATATACAACAGACCTTTCTCAGGCAATGTCATCCAACCTAATAATATTGCACCCACAAATTTACAACCATCAAATACATTAGAAATCGCAAATCTAAATAAGAATTCACCACAACAAGGGAGTCAGGCACCAACAACTGTCCAAATAGTTCCATCACAAACTTTGCCGTACAATTCTGCCAAATTACAGTTAGAGCAACCCCAGCAGCCCAAACCTTTTAGTCAAGAAAGCATTACGAATTTACTTAATAGCGATAATGGAATATCAGCGCAATTACAAGACCGAATTATTGGAACAATACCTCATCCTTCAGAAAATAACAAACTCGTCACATATGAAAGAAATCAAGGTTATTACTTTACTACTAACCTTAACAACAAAGGGCAAAATGAAAATATTAGAAACAATGCAATAACACCCAATAATAATATCAAGCAAAGTTCAACGAATGCACAAAATTTGTTCCCTGGCGTCTTAACCTTCCAGTTTATACCATCGGTTAGTTATGAATTAGAGGATAAGAAAGAACAACAACAGTTATTAGATACTTTCCAAATCGATGAATTTGGAGCTCCTAGAGATGTGGTGAAATCTAATCTCATTCAAAACAATGATCAAGAACGCAATGTGGTAACAAGCAATGCAGATCCTCAAGCTGTATCGGCAAAACAAGTTGACGTTACTAATAACAATATTAGTCCATTATACAACGGCCCATCTTCGTATTCAGCTCCACAATCGTCTGTTGGCAATCTGAGAAATCGCCCGGAGACAATACAGAACAATGTCAATTCTAGATTGGAGGACTTTGATGAAGATAGTGGTAATGGTTATCCAAAAACAAGACCTACACGCGAGTTTACGTTTAAATGATATTATAGTAATAATGTATAGTATTTTACTAAGCTTATAAATTGTTACCAAATAAAAGTTATCTTTAATGTTATATGTTTATAGATAGATGTGTTTATAACGCATAAGTGTAAATAGATTATTTTAATTTTTAGTTTTACGTTATACATTATAATAATTATACAAAATTATTACGCCATTTTATTATTGTATGACGATTCTTTCGTTTCACCGTCAAATAAGTAGATTATATTTAATACTAATTATTGATTGCCTCAGTGGCGCAGTTGTAATTGCGCATGCGTTACGACTGCTGTGCTGAGGTCTCGGGTTCGATCCCCAGGTCGGGTAAAGTGATATTTGGTATTCTATCGAGAAATTCTCAGTATTAGACCGGAGTCTGGAATTTGTGGCCGGTATGGCGATAGGCTCGTTCTTCAGGGATTAAAGGCGTGTGTGTATATGTATGTTTGTATTACTTTTTTTTTTTTGTTATATCATAGTCCGACAAACGAGCCAGTGGGTCACCTGATGTTAAGTAATCTCCACCGCCCCTGAACATCCACAATACCGAAAGTATCACGTATGCGCTGTCGGCCTTAAAGGACAGGAATAGGGATTAGGGAAGGGAAGGGGGAATCTGGGCCTCCGGATATCTCGCTTACCATACGAAATGCGACAGTGAACTGTCACTTTACGTTGGCTTTCTGTGAGACAGTGGTACTACCCCGGTCGAGCCGGTCGCTTTTCTGTGAACACTAACCTGGTCGAAACAGGCCTTCCAAGATGTAGACCAAATTATCTGTATGATTTTGTTATTTTTCATTAGTTTGTGTATACTTTCTTTTAAATAAAAATAAAATAATATGTGGAACATCCCGTATCTTGTGTAATAATAGGTACCTACTCTTTGTGTCAAACTTTAAAAAATATTTGCTTTTCTCCTTAATCTCTCGATAAAAAATACTATATTCCTCATTTAATGCTTTTGACTTTATTCCTTGGGAATCTATATATATAAAAAACTGATGAAAATTTTAGGCAATTTTCAGATTAGCCCAACGGATCGCTGGTAATAAATAAATATCCATCGTTCTTATTCGTTCAGTGCCTTAATCAAAGGCTTTTTTACTAAACCAAAACTTAAACACTTCTATAGACATAAATAACACTCCTAATTTCGACACATTTTGCTGGTGGTAGGATATTCGTATCCGCCCGGATAGCGACCACCGTACACAGGGCGAAAAACCCGCCATAGTGGCACACGCAAGTGTGTCGCGTTCCGGGATCAGCCAGTGTACATCCGGTTTTTGTCGGGGGTCTAGAGTTGGGGTACAATGGCCATTTTGCGGCCTTCTTAGTACTCTGACACTAGACCCTCGACCCCTTCTTCACCTTCTTGCTCATGGCGTAGTGTGAAGAAGCAGGCCGGCATGAGTGTGTTGAGTAGTGGAGGATAGATCGTCTCTCGCTACTCAGTACTCTATTTGGACCGCACTGCGCTTACCATCAGGTACAGTGCGGTCACTTTGCCGTGCCAGGATAAAAAAAAAAAAAAAACAATACAATTCAAAACAGTTGCCATAGAAACGGAATGCTATGGAGTTTTGTTTAGCTTGGAAACCAATTATGTGTCAAAACATCAAGCTTATTGCCATTACAAATTGGGATTTATTTTAATCTACTACGAAGTAAGTGCTTAATTATCACACACAATTTATTAAGGTCTGAAGATAGTATAATATAAGCCTCGTTTTATACAGTCCCACAGCTGGGACGGGCCAACTCCACTAATGAGAGGAGTTAGGTCTTAGTCCACCACACCGGACTAATGCGAGTTGGTCTTCACATATGTGAAGAACCATATATATATTCTTTTCATATGTATTTATGAAATGGTTCTTTAGATGTCTCAAGTATGCAAGATTCCTTATGATGTCCTTCGCCGTTAAAACAAGTGATAATTAACAGTGAATACAATTTGGAAAGTCAGTTAGGTGCCATACGGTATGTTTTGACGCCAGCTGCAAGTTTTGAACCTACCGCTTGTGTCTCGGCAGTCCGTACCGCTCCCAACTAAACTATCGCTGCTATTCTAAAACTCCGACATCCGTAGACAGCCTCCTTGGCGCAGTTGGCGAGTAGCCGGCTGTGAATCGAGAGGCCGTCGGTTCGATATTTGTGTCCGGTGTCCGGTTTGGGTGTTGTGAGACCGAATGTCCTTCGTAGTCCCTGATACCCACAACACAAGACTCGTACTCGTTGGGGCTACGTGTGTGACTGTTTGGTGTTATTTATTATAAAACTAAACTTCTGGTTATATAAAAGGTGTTTACATTTCACTAAAAACTATTTTCAAAAGTTTGTACGCCGGCTTGGCCACGATCACAATTTTATGTATTGTACGTAAATTGCAGCGGAAGTGCTCAGAATTTAAGGATGAATATCAATAAAAGTTTATAGTATTCCTATGATTTGGAAGTTTCTTTCAGTTATTTTACTTGCATACGGTTCCTCGGTAATTTGAATGTATTATGCACATATACTTTTCTAAAGGAAGTTTAAAATTTTGGTGAATCATAATTACATTATCAGGAAAGTTTGAATTCATTCATAGCAAACGCATGATATTTTGCAATGAATGAGTCTCCTAAGGGTAAGAAACCACTGACCGTAAATAGTCACAATACTAGAAGTGTTGTGGGTGACTTGAAATTACAAACAGGATGAGGATTTGGGGAAAGCAAAGAGGGCATGCTATAGATCTCTCACTAACTTTGTTAACCTATGATCGAAAACAGCAACGCTAGAATTACTTGCCCGTTCTTCTTTAGCGGGACTACGTTCCGAACTGGTGGCATAGTAAAAGAAAGTGACTGGATCTAAGTAATGTATAGCATTTCATGAATTATTAATATTTTGATTTGATTCGATATGCATCTCAAAATTATAAAAAAAGTTCCATTCACTTAGTGGCAGCATGCATGGACTATGAGATTGAGTGGTCCTTTGGTTGGGTCCTATGTTGATTTAAACCAAACAAAATATATGTTATGTGAATGTTAAAATATTTCAGCTACTCAACTGAATAAAGATGTCAGTGTCTGAACGGCCGTTTTTTACGGAAGAGATGTCAGTGGATTTGGACCTCTATGCTGATCCGAGGGTCATGTGGTTTAAGGTAATAAATAATACTCCGATTTGCCTTTGCTATGAAATACCAATATTTTATCTAAATATAGGTCTCGATGGTCTGCTTAAGATTAAAGACGCCTGCTTACTTAACATGAGCATTGTCAGATGAAAGCATTTTATCAGAAAATGAAAATGAAACCATATTAATTAAAAAAAAAACGGTACAATATAGAAATATCCAGGGGTTCGTTAGGCTGAGTCAGTCAATATCTTAAGGAACCAAATAAAACAAAGGCATAAAATGAGTAAGCATCAGTGTATTGAGTGAGACTGTCGTTCTAACCTTACATAAGAAACAAATCTAAAACACTTACAATTAACTTTTTTTTATTCTGTCACGGCAAAGTGACCACACTGCATCTGATGGTAAGCGCAATACCGTCCAGTTAGAGTATCAAGTAGCGAGAGACAACATCTACCTCGCTACGCAACACAATCATGCCGGCCTGCTGTTTAGCTTCTTCATACTACGTCTAAAAGACCCAGGATCATAGGAAGGAGGAAACACGGTAGCTGGCAAACTGTTCCACAGCTGATGGTGCGGCAAAAATACGAATTCGCTAACCTCATATACATTTGTAATTATTAAACATTGGTATGTCTTGCAATGCAGATTAATATTAAATCTAAGAAGAAGGAAGAAAACACAGTACTGTTTCTGATATATACAATCTTCTTTTTTAATAAATATTTTTGTTACAAGGAACGCATTCTCTCATTTATCGGCATGAACGACGACGATTTATTCTATAACATGTTCGAAGAGCCAGAATCAAAGAAGATATTCAATTTATTTGTAACATCACCCCTCCTACCGAACGAGCAATCTTTGGATAAAAGAACGTTCTACGTTACAAAGATAATCATCGACAAACTTATTCACGAGGACAAGGAGTTCACTGAATGGAGTAAGGATTTATTGAGTTTTTTATCTAGTATCTGTCTGTAGCGAAGCTATAGAAGTTAATATCTCTACAGGATATTATTGTTAATAGTTGTAAGTGTTGTAACATTTGTTTTAATCAAAAATGTTTTATTTATCGTCTGGTGTAACCTTTGTTGTCGCTGTCTCTGCGACAAAAACGATCTTTGCGAAGTTTATTTGTAGTAGCAATCAACCTGACACTAAGACAGACAATTGCTGGACATCATGTTGGCCGGTGATTTCTTCTAATAACATTTTGTTGAATATAAAGTTTTAGTCATATAGAAATTATTTTGGTGCCTTAGTTGATGACATCTGTCTCTAGAATTACATTTCTATTTATTAATGAAACAAAAAGGTTTAATAAAATTACATTAATATATTTCAGCTAAATTATGTTATGTTTTAGGAATTATTCCTCCACCACCGCCTCCTCCAGCACCTCCTCCAAAAAAAGGCGGCAAAAAGGGCAAAAAAGTAGCTTCTGAAGTTGGCGGCGACGAAGTCAAAAGCGCAAAAAGTGCGAAGAGCTTAAAAAGCGCAAAAAGCCTAAAAAGTATGCATTTTTTTTATTCTTTTTTGTGTATTTTCATTTAAACTTTCCCGAATTGTTTCGGTATTGCAAACGAGCATGTGGGTCACAGGATGTGATGTGATCTGCCTATGAACAATAAACATAACACTAGTACAGCTCTGGGTGCCGGCAGCTTTAAAGCAAAGAAATGGGCATTAGAAAAACGAGTGGGATATGGACCTCTCACTTACCGTACAAAACGCAACGGAAATTTGTAACTCCACGTCAGAAATCTATGACACAGAGGTAACACTGGTTGAGCCGAGGCATTCACTCAAAATTAAGGTTGTAAGTTAAGTTTGGCTTGGATAACGATGCTAGAAAAAAAAACTAATGTACTTCAACTATTTACCTATGACAATATTATTACATGTCTTAATCACGTTATACTTAATTTTGTTTTAGTGGATTCTTTTTTTAATCAGACCAGTATTCTTTTTACCGTGCCACAGCAAATATCTATCATTCATTTGAAGGTAAGTAGAGTTTAGCGAATATGATATCAATAATGCCGGCCTAAACGAATTGGATAAACACCAATTGACTCTAAAACGAGACTTGTCGAGACAAGAAACGGTGGTCACTATCCTGCTGATAAAAATATATATTAGGTGCCCTCCCATTAGCAAATAATATTGAAGGTTGTACTAATTGTAGCTTTTTGATTAGCCATTGATATAGAGACAGCTGCTGGCGCCGTCACAGGAACAGAGGATGATGTAAAGACGGCATTAGACCTTAGGGTGCCTGAAAAACAAGAAACACAATCTTTGGCTGCGGAAGAACTTTACTCATTTCCACCTCGTAAGTATATGTTACTAGAATTGAACAATTTTTATATAGTAATAAACTTAATTGTGGACTGTTACTTTACAGCACCTGAAGACTTGGATCCTGATATTGACGGCACGCTAGAATTTTATACTATTGTGGTAAAGTTTGCTTTTTATTTAAACGAGATTTAATTAAAGACAATTAGGAATCAAATCTTTTAGGGATCATGTAACATTTTTCCAGCATAGATTTCTCCTAAAATTATAAAGAAACTATACTATATATATAATAATCAAAAACTTAAACCATACATTTGCTAAACAAGGCGATTGTTGTATCGAGGTTATCGTATGCTAACATACTGTACCATTTTTAGAGATCGGTGCCCCGGGTTATTCAGTATCCTAAGCTAATTCCTATATTCGGTGCGTTCACACCCAAAGTGACTCAACGGAACCAACGGTACCTATACTTCATAAGGCAGACTCAGAAAGAGATACCATTGGCTGAGAATGGGTTGTTGACGTTCCTCAAGATGCCTGACTACGTGCTCACTGGAATCACGTCTGGAAAGGTGCTGATGAGCCTAGGTCAGCAATTTAAAGAGGTGAATTATTTATATCATTACTATTTTTTTTTTGTGAAATTATAAATAAAATAGTTACTTGGAGTTTTAGTATGGGTTAGAGACTTGCTGCTCCAGATTTGTGTACAAATTTAATAAGCTAGGGGTAGTACAAATCATTCTCTAATTTAGCTGATGTTAAATAGTTGCTTAATGTGATTTCTGAATCTGAATTTATGAATGAAGGGCAATGGTTTTAAAGAGTTTACGATATTTTTGCGGTAGATTGAGCATGTCATTTCTCGTCTGCACCCTACTGAAAATACTCATCAACTTCATAATAGGACATCGTTCGAATAAAACAAAGTATAAATATGTTTTTTGTATCGGTACCAACCAGTGTTTATTTATTTTACTTTGTAAGCCAGCATGGAGATTGTGACTATAAGTATTACCTCTTTGATCATGTTGAAATTTTATTTATTACACGGTTTTTTAAATCAGAAGACGGCTAGAATAAGTAAGTTATAATCAACTTCCATGTACCTTCACAATACCATGGAATTATGAGTGCTTTGTCTATCATTAATGACAGTAATAAGATTTTAAGGGGTATATTTTTAGCCTGATTTTTTCCCCTTATATACAGGCTTACATACCGCTATTTGAGAAACAGTTCCGCGAGATCACGGTGATGTCAGAATCAAGCCATGCGATGCTCTCGCGACAGATATCCTACGCCGGCGAGCACTACAAGATGGACGAAACAGCTTCGCAAGTAAGCTCATTGTTCATTACTAAGCACTTAATAGTTAATATGGTATTTAATAACTTAGATTTCATAAATGAGAAAATTAAAACTGTTGATAAGTTCAAGATCATCTATATTTACATGTCCTATTCATACTAATACTATAAATGCGAAAGTAATTCTAATTGTTTGTTTGTTACCTCTTCACGACTAAACGGCTGAACGGACTGTAATGAAATATGGTAAGGGAATAGATTATATCCTGGAGAAGGGCATAGGCTATCTTTTTTTCTAAAAAAACAACCTTAAAAGGGGTCAAATAGGAGTTCAAAATTTGTATGGGAAATCCATAATTCCTCGACTTAGGGATATATAAATTCATATTTAGACTTTTGGTAGTAAACAAAGCAATACGTGTTTCAACGTTTTTGAAAAAGCATCCCTAAAAGGGGCAAAGTGAGGTTAAACTTATGGGGTATTCTTAAGATGCAATCTCAAGATTCAGGCACAACACCTGAGAGGCTGGACAATCGCTAAAGGTGCCTCAGTGCAGAAGATAACTCTTTGTATTGTATACTTCTGCTCCCGAATATAACCTCCACGCAGGCGGAGCCGCGAGCAACAGCTAGTCCGGTATACTATAACTTTCTTTATTGCTGAATATCACCTTTATAAAAATTAACCCAATATACTATAATATAATCAACCATCCACACGTTTTAAGGTTTATTTTGGATTTCTAAAACATTACTTTTGAATATTTGTAAACCTGCGAATAGGTTTTACTAGTTTTGAATAAATAAATTACTCGGATTTTATTACTTTTAGGTCAACTATCTACGACCTTCAGACTATCGAAGGATGTCAAACATCGCAAGAGGGGAAAACGCTGAGCGAAGGTAAACAAATTTGGAAATAATATTGCTCATCATTGTGATGGTTATACTTCTATGTGCGTATAATATTATGTAACTAACCTGATTTAATATCAAAATATGATAACAAAAAATTGCAGTTGAATGAGGCTCCTTCTCAAACCATTGCGTATATCTGAGCATCAAATTAGAGAAAACAACATCCAAAAGCGCATCTAGGGGCATATTTACTGAATAATCAGTTTAGCTTAGAATTTGAATTCGTTTCGAAAGTATTTGGGTTTTACGATTTAAAATAGTATTCTTCGGGCACAGAATGAAAAACATGCACGCAAAATCGGCGGCGTCGATCCGACGACCTCGCGTCAAGCGGCCTACGTCTACTTCTGATCTGGTAATGTGCTTATTCCCTCCAATAGATTTCATTTTCTTTAACACCACCATAAATATATTTGAAAGAATCCAATCAAGTTTTGTAATTATCAATTACATGTTGTACTCGAACCTAAATATACTGGAAAACCTTACTTTCTATAGCTGAAAAATACCGCTTGCCAAATCTGAGCAAATCCGATATTAAACTGCTTACGAATGAAACTATTGTTTGTTCCAAGGACACTTCAAACTCGTCAACAATTCTGGAAATGCCAATGGCCGATGGTCAGAAGACTACAGCTGAAGAAGTTATTATAGATATAAAGGATCTCGTAGGAATCGTGGAATGGTAAATGTATTCAAAGCATTAAAATTCAAGCTAATACACATCATATCTTTTATACTCTAAATGTAATCAGGTGAAAAATGTAAATTGTAGTTATAATCAGTGATTATTCTTACATCTATTATTTCGAAGGAAGAAAAAGACAAAAGACAAATTTAAACGCTAATTAACAACGTTTGAAAGTAAGGGACCAGTCGGGTCGACTATTTTTATGGGTATAATCAATAAGTAGCTTTATCCAAAATCTGGCATCGAAAGAATTCAATAAATCTGCTTGAAATTAAGTAAGTTTTAGCCAATCTAATAGTAGGAGTGATTGACAAATAAAACAATTTACAAGGCGTTTCATGACGTGACGTCACCGCCCACGATAGACATTACATGCATGAAACAGATAGTCTGATGTCCTCACTACGTGTGTCCGTATGAACTGAGGAGCCACTCCTGATTTTTAAAGGAGTCTCATACCATTATTTAGTAGCAAATCAGGTGATTTTGTAGGCGAAATTCTGGAATTTGTAGTAAAATATATCAAAAGTTATAGCAATGTAAAAGTGGCTCCTCAAACTAAATGTTTAGACTGAGGAGCCACCTTGTATCTCGAAAAGTAGTAGACGTACATTTATGAAATTTTTGTATGATTTAGTAGTCATTGTGTATAGTATCTACTAAAAATATGGGTCCACTACAATTACTATAGGCATTGGTATGGCTCCGCAATTGCTAAATATATAAAAACACGAGTTTCTGTGAAAGTGATCGGTCAATCGGCATATTTGACTTAATGATAATTTAGTAGTAAGTGTGTTCTAATTTGTAGCATAGGAATTAAATATAAACACTGAGCGAATTTGGAAAATCAACGTATTTTATTTGGCTCCTCAATCCAGACGATTTGCAAATAAATAATTGACTGTACGTACCTCAGATCACAACGGATTCGTAAGCTAGATACACCAATATTTAGTAGAAATTTCTACTAAATAAGTACATACATTTCAGCGCTCTACATATTCGGAAACGGAGACAGTAAATACTTTTATCATTTTTTGTAAAATTCACCATTAAGGGTGACCATGTTACCTATGAGTTAAACCAGGATAACTAGTAGTTGAATATTAGTTTAAAAAATAAATTAAGTACTGTGTAGTATTGTTTGTTGGATTTTTGTATTGAATTTATTAAGTATATTTTTTTTGCGTTAACGAAATGAAACCGTTTCCTATAAACGGTCAACTAGTTGAAAGACCAGTTGACGTTTTTTACTGGTTTGCAGAAACGTTCACAGATCTATACGTTAATTTCCCATTTTTTTAGCGTCTGTCGTTGATAAATTCAATTCAATAAAGTCGATATACTCTGATTTTTAATTAGGCAGACTAAAGTGACAGCTGCGATCGACCTTTTCTTTTTTGAATGTTGTGAACGTAGAGCATAATGCTGTAGTATGGCCGATTATGAAGGATTCATCGACCAGCCGTGACATGAACTTTCGATTTATTTTTACTCCTGTTGTTATTAAATGTTTTATAGGAAATCAGGTTATAGGAGAGAAATAAAATAAGAGATGTGAATTACTATCACTTGTATTTCAAGTGTGGGAATGTAACAAGGAAAGGCTACGTCTGTAGTCTAGCACGACAAAATATGTATAATAAATAAAGGAATATAGACATTTTTAAATAATACACTCTTCTATATTCTATTGACATAAATCATCAAGACTGTGACCAGTACAATTACCACTAGATTAATTTTTGCATCTACACTGCTCAACAAAGTCTAGGGAACAAGGGAAAAATAGTGTTTATTTTAATTCTGGAGTCAACCCTGGCGACTAGGAACTCACCAAACACGCACTCTCCTGGAATCGAGATGAAATCCGAATCGAGACTCATTTGAAAACAGAACATGAGCCCACTGATTGTTGGTCCATCGCATATGTGTGTTAGCCCACAATAAACGATGACCTGGTGTATCTGGTCAATATATTAATACATGTACTCAAATCTGGTCGAGTACATAACATTACGTACATTAAACACCCAATAAGATTGTGACAAGAAGCATTATACTCACTATTTATATTTGAAGCTTCATAATCAAGTTTATTTTCTAAGGAAGTACTTATAGGGTTGCAATTGGACATACTAAACTTATCCAATATTGTGTTAATGTTAATACTTTAATATATTAAAATTATAAATAATTTAATGTGATTTTATCATAATATCTAGTTATTAAAATACTATTAAATAAATTTATTTCATTTAAATCATGCATTGTACTCATAAGATAACTTTTAAATGAATTAATTTTATGAATATATTAAAATAAAACATACTAAAACCAAATCATCTACATATAGCAGCACATAAATATTTTTACCAATATCAATATTATCTACACATATACACCGATCCACTAATAAGTTTTAAAAACCTCTTTTCTTTCTATAAGAGACTGCTCAAATATCTCGAACCAATATCTAGCTGTTTTATAAGGCTTTATTTAATTTACAGACATAATTATTTTTATGAACAACACCTTCGGGAACTCTTATATAAATTTCTTCTTTTAGTACACAAAATAAAAGCAGTTTTAAAATCCATGTGAAGCGTTTGTATTACATCACTGAGGCGAGGCGATTGACAGGCATGGCGAGGCCCTGGCTGTGAGTCTCGACATACCCAAGGCGTTTGATAGGGTCTGGCATCGTGGCCTTCTCTCCAAGCTAAGCGAATACGGTCTGCCCGACAACATGCGCAAGTGGATTTCCAGGTTTCTCCATGAGCGAAGTATACGTGTCCTCGTTGATGGACACGTATACTATGTTTTCGTAGCTCATGTCAGTAAATGCTGGAGTACCACAAGGCTCTGTGCATTTGCGGTTCATGAGCGTTATTGCTGCAAGTCTCCTGGTTGCCGGATGGATACTGAGAGTAGACGCGAGGATCTTGTCATTGAGCTCAACATGACCTTGGATCTCATTTTAACATGGGGTATCAGAAATTGCGTTTGGTTTAAAGTCAACAAAACTCAGGTGTGCTAGTTCTCCTGCAACAAATCCCCGTTTTCAACCAATACCAGCACCGACCAACCAATACTCATTCATTCTTTAAATTATGCCGAAATTAACTACTTAATTAAAACATAAAAAATACACATTATATACTATTTTCATGTTGTCGGTCTTATTCTTTTCAAAAATAATATTCAACTACTAGTTATCCTGGTTTAACTCATAGGTAACATGGTCACCCTTAATGGTGAATTTTACAAAAAATGATAAAAGTATTTACTGTCTCCGTTTCCGAATATGTAGAGCGCTGAAATGTATGTACTTATTTAGTAGAAATTTCTACTAAATATTGGTGTATCTAGCTTACGAATCCGTTGTGATCTGAGGTACGTACAGTCAATTATTTATTTGCAAATCGTCTGGATTGAGGAGCCAAATAAAATACGTTGATTTTCCAAATTCGCTCAGTGTTTATATTTAATTCCTATGCTACAAATTAGAACACACTTACTACTAAATTATCATTAAGTCAAATATGCCGATTGACCGATCACTTTCACAGAATCTCGTGTTTTTATATATTTAGCAATTGCGGAGCCATACCAATGCCTATAGTAATTGTAGTGGACCCATATTTTTAGTAGATACTATACACAATGACTACTAAATCATACAAAAATTTCATAAATGTACGTCTACTACTTTTCGAGATACACGGTGGCTCCTCAGTCTAAACATTTACGGTCTTATTCATAATGAGTTATCGGAGGTTTAAAAGGCCGTTAATATGAGCTTGTTATAAAACGTTATTCATAATGGCTCAATAGAGCTAAAACGCTCCTTATCTCTCCGATAAAGTTAAGGAAGCGAAGACCCTTCTATAAACGTTCCATAGCAAAAAAATGGCCGACGTCGATCAGCTGTCTCGTGTTTGACGCTTATTTTCGATGTCACTTTTAATCAAGTAAAAACACATCGACCAAAGAGTATTATACTATATAATATGAGATCGACCTTGTAGCGCATTTTATTTACTTACCTACTAAAAATGCAAGCCTTACAATCCCTGCATACCATTGCACTTATTGAAAATCTTTCGTCTAGGAAATTGTATAGGCAGAGATTCGATCCACTTTCTCTGGATGACAAGGAATTCCGTAAACGGTATCGTTTTTCGAAATAATCGGCTGCTGTTATTATTGATTTATTCCGCGAAGAGTTGCAGCTGAATCGTAAAGGTTGTGGCACATCACCAGAATTGCAAGTATTAACTGCAATAAGGTGTTAAGGTCGTCGTGAGGCAAGTTAATCCTTTTTGATATTTTTACTAACTTGTACCTAATGATGAGCTACTGTTAAGACTCTTTTCTTTATGTTATAGATGCAAGAAGATGCTGGGGACCTCCATGGATTATCTCAAGCCGCTACCAGCCGCATATGTAGCAGAGTAGCGCGTGCGCTCGCGCGACACGCTATATATAAAGATGCCCACTTCTTTGCAGAGGAACAACGTCAAAACAAATAGCAAGGCACTTCAATGAATGAAATTTTATCACTCAAAGGTAAATAATTAAACATCGTTTAAAATTAAGTTATCTATATTTTTTATTCGTCATTTTGTTTTTTATTAAATTATTTTTTTCTTTTAGTAATGTTTCTTTCAAGTTTTAATTTTTAATTCTCTGGTGCTCACTTTCCATCTGCAGAGCATGCAGCTCTCTCATACGTTGCACTTCCACCGCTGCAATTTGTTCTGCGGCTGTGCGATGAACCTGAAATAATGCAGTGTATAAATATACAAAATAATGCAATACCTTTTCTTTGATATTTATGTTACAATTGTTAACCTGTTATTGTTAATATGTTTCCAGGTGGAGATAGGTTTGGAGATTTTTTTGTTTGATTGGTTTGGTTTACTGCCTGAAAAATATAAAGTATTATTTATCTATATACCTACAACAGAATTCTACATGATTACAGCATAAAACTGATTTATTAATACCGTCTTTATATATTCAGGTGAAATCAGACCCTGAGGAGGCACAACTATCTGAAAAATAAATAGTTTTTTTGAAGTTTTATTAAAAAAAGTTTTGTTTTGGCAAAGTAATAATTTCCTCTGGCTTCGTGGGTGTGTTCCTCTATGGTGATCTTTACATTACTTATTAAAAATGATTTGAGTTTAATTTTGACTTTTGATTTAACATACCTCTTGAATAATACAATTTTCTTGATCTTGTGAGGTGGATGGTTTTGACGAATATTAGTTCTGTAAATGTGAATTTTCATTACACAAAAGTATTCTCACCTCAAATATACCTATAGTTACAAGTACAAAAACTATGAGTCAATTGTCAAATTATAAAAACAAGCAATAAAATATTACCTGATTTATTTGATCTGAATCAAATTCATTGTTGTCAGTAGTGAATTCATTAGGCAGCCAGCTGCTAATGTCTTCACTACTGACTCTTATGATTGGTGGTGGGCCACCACTAGTCTTTAAAACCACCTTTCTCTTCTGCCTTAAATTTTTTTGCCTTAATTTTCAGAAGGCCCCACTGTGCCTTCAGCTGGTTTACTGTGCGTGGGGCCCCTTTACACATACAATTAAAGCTGGAATAAAAACGAAGTTTGTTTATATTGTAGTGCACATTGTTTGACATTAAAACAATGCAAGAATAACAATTAGATTTAAGTTCCACCTCTCTCTCAAATCGCTCCACGCCGCCACCTTTAAGGAATTGGAGTTCGTGTCTGTATTTTTATTCTCGATGACATGAACCCGCTCCCTCACTAACTCCTTCAAGAAAAGCTTGTAAGCAAAAACAATGTTAGTAATGGATACATCAATAGCGCAAAGAGGAATTTTGATAACCAGAAAATGGCTGCACCAACCTTGTCTTCCTCTAGCCAGTTTTCACCCCTCGGCCGCTTTGCAGATTGCTGCATTCTGACCAAATGAGACCTTTCTAGATTGCAAGGCAAATTAAATTTTCCATCAAGAGTCTTCTTCTTCTTTTTTAAAAAATATATGGCTTTACGACAGTGATTACCCTCAAGAGTAAAGTTTGTTTACAAATGACAATGACAAGTTGTCGTTTTTTTGGCTCTTTCCAGAGACAAAACCTCGATGAAATCAATTGAAATCACATTTTTTCTACGAAATGGCAACATTGTGTACGATAGGGACATTTTATTTATCGAAGCTTTATGAAACGATTATGAATAAAGAATTTTATGAAACGTTCCATAGGCTTATATGACGTTTTAACTAATATAGGTTTATACCTTCGATAAGCGTTTTATTATGAATAAGACCGTTAGTTTGAGGAGCCACTTTTACATTGCTATAACTTTTGATATATTTTACTACAAATTCCAGAATTTCGCCTACAAAATCACCTGATTTGCTACTAAATAATGGTATGAGACTCCTTTAAAAATCAGGAGTGGCTCCTCAGTTCATACGGACACCACTACGTGTCCTTTTGCTATATTAGTCCATAAAATATTAATAAAGGCCTCAGTTTTGATGAAGTTTGACCTAATTGCATAATAGAGATTTAGAAATTCTTTTGTGTACTGTTTCTGTTCCAAGTACAAAATATTCATATTTAAGCAAAAGCATACATCCTACTTATGTATGCGAATAATATACCTCCCATATATTACAATTTTAGAACATGATGTTTACGACATGGCCATTGTAAGTAAGTAGAGGTGGAGTATAGTATCTTTGGCAGAAACATTTTTCGGTATTAGAAGTATCAGTTCTGTCAATTTTGTGGACATTGCAAAATAAAAAACGATCAATCCAATTTTTAGGACAATAGATCACATAGAGGGTGAGATTCAGTTCCCGATGCCAGTCATTCCTATGCTATCGGAAGATCAACATGGACGTGTGGATTTCATCAAGCCGGAGCTGGTCCGGCAGTTGGAAGAGGCTGTGATTATGTGGCAGACGCATATTGATACTACAATCGCTAATTGTTTGAGTAAAGTAAGATGTGAAACAAGTTATTTTTTTTATTAGAGTAAAGAATATAACTAGTAACCATAGAATAACAGATGAAAGCCTGAAATATACCAATAAAACTGCGACATTTAAACTTTGTTCTGATTTGTTCGATTATAGAAACAATGTATAAATTCAAATTGAAAATGTTTATTGAAATTGGTCATTCTAATACTAAAGGAATCGTTGCTATTGTCTACTGTGCTTTTTCTTTATGACCATTGACCTCTAATTCTTTGATTTTAATGAGAGATTAGAAATAACACATCTGAAGAGCCAACACGGCATTCGCATTATGAGGATAACCAATGAATGGTTTAATTCCGGATCGTTCCATGGAAACGGATATGGAGTACGATTCTTATTGTTTTTGTAATGATGTAAACATATTTTGTAAAGAGTATTTTAAATTGAGCCTCATTTCCTTACTCATCGACCAACGTCGACCAATGATAGACGCTGTATCTCTCGATGATAGCCAGAATTACAACAGCCTGTTTACTTACTTATTCATCCTCAGCTAAATGAGAATATAATAAATTAGATTGGATAAAAAACTAAGAAATTACTTTTAAACAGACTCGTGAAGGTGAAGGTCCAGTCGCAGAATATAAGTATTGGCGTGAAAGGGACGCTGAGATATCTCTACTTGTAGAACAACTGAAACAGCCGATGGTCGTGAAGATATTGACCATGCTTCAAAAAGCTGGTTCCAGTTACATAGAGGTAAATCTAGCACAGTTTTTACAATAATAAATCTATATTAAGCTTATTTAACCTACAATTTCAATTGCAGAGCTTCAATAATTACAAAGAGAGATTGCTGGAACAATTCAACTTGGCGGGTGATAATTTGAAATTTCTGTCTACACTGATGCGTTTCTTTACGGTAAGCTTTTCATGAAGAAGTTTCACTCTCAAAATGAGGTTATTCAATGTATTTATTTATAACCAATAATAATCAGTCAAAATAAGATTATGATGCAAAAGTAACTTAACTTAAACTAAAACTTAAACTGGATCGCGATCTAGGAAACAAAAATACGATAATATTAACAATTCTAACGAAATGTTATAATATGGTAATACCATGTTCTTACAATATTATAAAAGTATAAATATTCATCGTTGATACACTACTTACACTTACTTACACCAGGTAATTTTTATTCAATAGATTTTTTACTAAAAATCTTATATATCCCATAAAGTAACGCCTAGGGGTAATAAAATGGTAGTAATAGTTTGGTCACGTCCACAGAAGCTGCCGGAATATGTAGATTGCGGCAAGGCATTAAATTATTGGGTATGCAGTAATATATTCGTAGATTTAACGCCACAGAAAAAGTCTTATGATATAATTTATGTCTTATGGCAATTGGTGATGGTGAAATTAAAACTCAAGAACTATTGAAGATAATTATATAAGTAGCTCTCTTAGTTAAATATTACTTAAAAGAGCGTGTATAATAAGGAACATTCTTGGAGGAACACACATTTAACGCTTTTATAACTCATATTAAAGTTAAATAAATAAAATTGTTTGGTTTCTAGGTCATAGAAGACGAATCGCCACTGCAACAAGTGATAGAAATGTTACCGGAGTTGGTAGAGAGTATTTATATGATGTGGGTGCTATCCAAAGGATATCGAACCGATGAGACCATGGTGCCCCTATTATGCAGGATCTCCTGGGCATTATGCGACAAGCTTGAAAGATTCCTCGATGTGCATAAACTGTTTGAGTAAGTTGTATCAAATTATGTTTGTTGCAATCATTTATCGCTCTTCCAGATATCTTACGGGGCATTTAAAACAACCGTTAATATTGAATTACTATGAAATGGTGTTGGGATCTGATACAATTTCAAAACTTGATATTGCGACATCGATCAATAAATAATATTGATTTATATTATCAGATTATGTCGATTATTCTATTGTATGGAAGTTAAAAAAACCAAGCCAATAGATAGAACTGAAAAATATTTGCAGCAAAGCAAACGAAGAAGTCCTCGCTGTTTCAAGAGCTGGTCAGAAGATAATGGAGATGTGGCACACCCTATACAAAGACACGCGACGGAACATTGAACTGAGTGGCAAGGGCGCTCGCTGGGAGTTCGACCAGCCGCTGCTGTTCACGAGGACTGACTACATAGGCACAGTGGCGCGGGACCTGGGGGACGTTATTCAGGTTAGTTTAATTTTCGAATACCGATGTTTAGATTTCTTTTACTGCCTGGATAGACAGACGAGCAGACGGGCCAACCGATGGTAAGTAGACACCGCCGCCCATAGACTTCTGCAAAGCCAGGGCACAGCAAAGCCGCTGCCTACCGGTGATGGACTCATATAATATGCTCTATACTTTACACAAGGAGACACAACTGCTCCACTTTACTATTCTTAGAAATGATTATAATATTATTTCGCTTGTTTGATTTTAGTTCCATATATATTTTAATGTATATACTGAAAGTTGTGGCTATAAGCTACAAAACAATGGTTTATAATATTTCTACACATTACGTATTACATTTATCAGGATGCTATATATACTTAATTTTGTTCACTTTCGTGATTACAATACAATAAAACATTTCTACAGGTTCTAATAGATTTTGAACGAATATTCGGCCTTGAATTGAAGTCCATAATTAGCGATCCGACACAGATAGACGACGTTCGTAAAAGAGTGAAGAACCTCGTTTACCCAATCCGAACGATCGACTTTAGTGTATTCGTGTTTGACAATAAAGAAAACTGGGACGTGATTATGGGAGACTTTTGGAGAGAAGTCAGATATTTGGAAGAAGAAGCAAAAAATTATATTAATCAGAGTTTTGGGAACTTAAGGTCAGTCGATCCAGATATATCTACTGTTAATAAAAATTCTTTACTCCATTGTTTTAATTATATTTTAGAAATAAATAAATTTAGAGTTAATAAAAGGTCAAGACATAGATAACAGAGCCC
Source organism: Laothoe populi (assembly GCA_905220505.1). NCBI lineage: Eukaryota > Metazoa > Arthropoda > Insecta > Lepidoptera > Sphingidae > Laothoe > Laothoe populi. The sequence continues at coordinate 5,682,139 of HG992165.1, forward strand.
GCTGGACATTAATCAATAAACAATCATCTATTTGGTTACGCTTTCATACCAGTATTAGATTACTTGTTGTCATTCTGGGGTGAGAAAAACAGTAACGTATCAAATGGTATGCAGGCGCGCCAAAAATGCTGGGACACTCGCCGTTCTTAATTGCTATTTTCCACTTTAATGTTATGAAAATAAAATTGATTTTGGCTTCTATTTACTGCGTACTACCTTACTTTTTTAATCCTTTTGATACGTGAATGGATAAATTGCAGAAAACTAGAGATACGCAGTAAAGCTGCTGTCATTAAAAATATTTACAATACAAAATATTTCTTCCTCTATCAGATCATCTGAAGAAGCATTGGCAGTACTCTTGAAGTTTTTGGAATTTGACACTCGAGAAGCTATTCGTCGTCAATTGGTAACCAAGTTCGATCTAGTAATGCGACAGTTCATCAAAGAGATTACAGCTATTGAGGATAAATTCACGGTGAGTACGCAGATTCAGATAATTACATCAATAGAAATATAATTCACCTATATTTCCATTTTCATCATGCGGAAAAAACGCATATCATCTATTTAAGCTTTATATTATTACTTACTTTGAAATTAATGATATTTTACCTGGTATCACTTACCGACCACCATTTCATGAATTTTGCAACCAAATCGCATGTAACAGTCGGTTCAACAACCATGTAAATTAAAAAATAGTTACACTACAACCGTTTATGTTGGCTTTGGCGATCATTTCTTTAATGTAGGAGTTGGCAATTATCAAATGGGTTTCCTGATGGTAAGCTATAGCCATTGCCTATGACCTTCAAATAGATCAATCGGGATGATGAGGGAGAAGACAATTTGTGCGTTCAGAAATCTTGCTCAGCATAAAAAAACTTCTGTAAGACAGTAGTACTGACCTTTTGAGTCAAGCCAATTTGTGCTGTAGACAAATATATAAGGCTATAAGCATTACTTAACCTCTTACAAGCTCTATGATACGATGATGATAATCCAGTATAAATTATAACAATGTTAAATTAGACTAAGTATTTATTTATCTCGTTAATCACTTACTAAGCATGGCCGGACATTGCATTTTCGTACTAATCGTTTTTTTTCTTTATATATATAATTCTGCTGTACGTGTGTATGTCACTGAACTCCTCCTAAACGGCTGGACCGATTTGAATGATGTTTGTATGCGTTTGGGTGGCGCCCTGGATGGTTTAGATACACAATTGGACCCGGTAGGTGGCGCTGCTCTCACTGTGGCGCTGCTTTCCCGCTAGTCTAATATAAATATTGTTCAATTATTCTATTACACGTACATTTATGTAGCCGTGTGCTATTAAAATTTAACATATCTTTACATATACTCAATATGTGTTAGCGTTTTCGCAAAAACCCGCCACTGCTGAGGAATCATCCGCCTGCTGCTGGTGCTATTTACTGGGCCAGAGCGCTCTTCAACAAGATGAAGCAGCCTGTCATGAAGTTTCAAAAGGTTTAGTATATATAAACTGTAACTTATCGCTTATATAGATATATAAATGCCAATATATTTCAATCTATTTACAACTTTACATAACAAAATGTTTAAACGATTTCAATTGAACTTAATTAATGATCTTAATTTTAATGCTGACAAATGTTTATGCAAATAAATAAAACACTAGCAAGTCTACCAGCAATATTTTCCAATTGTTTATTTGAAATAGTTTTATTACTCAATATAGCTCCTTGGAAATACATCTTTTTATCTTAAATGTAATTCGCTATTCTAATAATTTCCTCTTCCATTGAGATAATTTTATCACCATTATCGTGCAATGTTTATTGCCTTCTTTTGGATTTAATACCTCTTTGGACCCTCTCTTTCATGAAATTCAACTAACGTTGAAATGATGATGATGATATAAATATAATCATCATCAATAATTAGTGTTATAATCTAGGTGCCAGAATTGGATGATTGTGAGCAGAAGAAAGAAGCGTTTGTCCAATACAAGGCGTTGTCTAAAGTGATCAAGGAGTACGAAGACAATAAATACCAAGAATGGGTGAAGGGTGCCTCTGATTTCTGCGATAATATGATGAAGAAGAATGTACTTAAAGTTATATTTAAAAAGGAAGATGGTATGTAAGAGTTTCTTAATTTCTTTAAGAATTGTTTAGTTTTAGTTTTGGAAATAGTCTAAACCTTTTGGCAGTTTTTAAATATATTTTCTTTTTTGCAAGCAAATTCATTTGAGGACGAAGGTAAGTATTGTTTCTCGTGAAAGTTATTTTCTTGAATTAAATCAATTTGTAAGAAAGCATGTCGATGTAATTATATATTAGATTTTAAACTTTAAATAAGTCTTCACGAGGCTCAAATTTATTAGTCATGGCGCGTTAATTAACGAAAACACAAACAAGTATTTCAAGTCGCGCGGGTCACCTAGAATATTAAAGTTGGAAACTGTTCGCCGACCGCTCAGTTAAACTGTCTCCCTCAAATGCGCAATTTACGCCCTTCTGACTAACGTTGCATATTAATAGATTTCTAGTCTGTGTAAGTAGAATCTTCGTTTAGTTGTGTATAGAATTAAGAAATAAAGCTACTATAGTACCCCTGTAAACTTTAACAACCACTAAGTCTAAGTGGTAGAGCCACGATGTAGACATATTTGTCTACAGCATGAATGGGCCGGCTCGACCACCATGGTACCACTATCTCACAGAAAACCAACGTAAAGTGACAGTTTACTGTCGCGTTTCGTATGGTAAGTGAGATATCCGGAGGCCCAGATTCCCCCTTTCCTTCCCTAATCCCTATTCCTGTCATTTAAGGCCGACAGCGCATACATGCCACTTTCGGTATTGTGGATGTTCATGGGTGGTGGAGATCACTTAACATCAGGTGACCCACTGGCTCGTTTCTCGTACTATACTATAAAAAAACGATCACAACGACTAGTAATTCATGTTTAATGGTAATATTATCTAAGGGGTCAATTATGTTTGTAAATTTATTAGATTTAGCTTGACTTGCACTATTATTCTGACCTTAACTGGCTTAAACATACATTCTTTATCTACATGCATATTAAACAAGTATCTAGATGGACCTTAGAAAGTGTTCTAAAGATTCATAAAAATGGATCTAAGAATTAAAGCGTTGTTAATAGAGGTCCGTGTTCAACAATGGGACAGAGTGGGTGGGTGTTATTATTAAATGGTAGGATTCAGATATTGATACCAAATTTGTAATCTCATATACATAGATGGTACCGATATAAATGTAATCATGCTCGTATCAATGTTGATTTAGTTTACGAAAACGAAATAATATTGTAAGTAAATAATATTTATTCTGCCACACACACAATACAAAAACCAAAAAAAATACATATCCAATTTACATCATTTCACGATTTCCTGCAACATGTGTGTTGGACGGCACAAGCTCATAGATTAACTAGACCATTAATATATTTCCTTTTTACCATCATTGCGATAAACTCCATCGAATGCAAAAAAAAACCTTTGAAAAATTAACTAATTACAAAAATTCAGAACCATTTATAAAAAGTTAGTTGAATTCAAAACTTCCTATTATTGATGTCGATTAAAAATATCTAAATACAAGTAGCGAATAAGTCATCTTTAACGATAGAACCACCTCCATCTTCCGGACGTGGCATGCAGCTGACGGCGGCCGGTCGAGCTCATGTGGCAAAGAAGAAGGCTTCCTGCACCTCACTGAAGCCAGCGGATGTCGTCAACAAGGAGATAGCGGATAAACGAAGCAGAGATAAAGCTTGTCAGTGTAAACAGTATCTGAAAAAAATTAATAATCTAAATTTATATATATATACTCTCGCCCATCCATCGCCCATAATCCCCGAAGGGGTAGGCAGAGGTGTAATCAGTACACCCACTTTTCGCCGAAAATACTAAGGTCCCATAATATAATAGAGGGCGAGGCTATCGCCATACCGGGCACAATTCCAGACTCCGGAATGATACTGAGTATTTTTAAATAGAAAAACCCATATATCACTTTACCCGACCCGGTGATCGAACCCGATACCTCAGCACAGCAGTTGTAACGCATACGCAATTAAAACTGCGCCACTGGGGCAGTCTAAATTTGTAATTGTAAATACGATTTTTGAAAGATATGAAGTCTACCAACCCACCCTGGCCAGCGTCTTGGGCTCTAGTCTAACCCTCTCATTAGTAGAAGGTATCCGTGTCTAGCATTGGTACATTAATATTGGGCTAGTAACAACCAATCTATAGCAGCGATAGCCTAGTTGGTTGCGGTACGGACTGCCAAGACGAAAGTTGTATGTTCGAAACCCAAGTGGCATACACCTCTGACTTTTCTAAAGTTATGTGTGTATTAAAATGTTAATTATCGCTTGCTTTAACGGTGAAGGAAAACATCGTGAGGAAACCTGCATATTTGAGAATTTTTCGAAAGTATGTGAAGTCTGCCAACCCGCATTAGGCCAGCGTGGTGGACTAAGGCCTAACCCCTCTCATTAGTAGAGGAGGCCCGTACCCAGCAGTGGGACAATGTTTAATACAGGGCTTGTATTATTATATATATTATTATTATTAACAACCAATCTAATTTCTGATCATACCAAAGAAAAATTATCCTCATTTCGAACTGGGTCATGTGTTAACATATGTGTTAGCATGATAATACCCCATAAGTAAAATACGTACAAATCATATCATGATATCGTTTTTGATATTGAATTCCCCCAAAGCGCTGTGGGTGAGTAGCTAGCTGTGGAACGAGAGGCTACTGAGACAAGACAATGTTATCAACAGATATTAGTTTCGAGTCTCTATTTTGTGAGATAGAAATCACTTGTACTTTACAATATAATTATGTTATCGTAATTTGGGGCCAACCCGCATTAGGCCAGCGTGGTGGACTAAGGCCTAACCCCTCTCATTAGTAGAGGAGGCCCGTGCCCAGCAGTGGGACAATGTTTAATACAGGGCTAGTATTATTATATATATTATTATTATTAACAACCAATCTAATTTCTGATCATACCAAAGAAAAATTATCCTCATTTCGAACTGGGTCATGTGTTAACATATGTGTTAGCATGATAATACCCCATAAGTAAAATACGTACAAATCATATCATGATATCGTTTTTGATATTGAATTCCCCCAAAGCGCTGTGGGTGAGTAGCTAGCTGTGGAACGAGAGGCTACTGAGACAAGACAATGTTATCAACAGATATTAGTTTCGAGTCTCTATTTTGTGAGATAGAAATCACTTGTACTTTACAATATAATTATGTTATCGTAATTTGGGGCCAACCCGCATTAGGCCAGCGTGGTGGACTAAGGCCTAACCCCTCTCATTAGTAGAGGAGGCCCGTGCCCAGCAGTGGGACAATGTTTAATACAGGGCTAGTATTATTATTATTATTTATTATTAATTTGGGGTCAGTACTATGTACCTATATGATATTTGATTTGTGGTCGGAAAAATAAAAATATGTCGAAAATAATAATAATGTTGACCACCTCGGTGGCGCAGTTGTAATTGCCCAAGCGTTACGACTGCTATGCTGAGGTCTCGGGTTTGATCCCCGAGTCGGGTAGTGATAATGGGTTTTTCTATCTAGAAATTCTTAGTATCATCCCGGGGTCTGGAATCTGTACCCGGTATGGCGATAGGCTCGGCCCCTATCACATTATGGGACCGAAATTCGGCGAAAAGTGGGTGTACTGGTTACACCGCTACCTACCCCTTCGGGGATTACAGGCGTGAGTGTATATGTATGTATGTATGCCGAAAATAGAACGAAATTGTTCGTCTTCGAATTATCTTCCAAATACACTCCCTGTGAGAAATATCAGAACATCATTTATTTTGGACCGCTGGTCCAACTATTTGCAGGAAATATAAGTGTCTGAATAATGATTGATAGACACGTTATACGCATTAGTGCGTCCATTTAAAGAGGATAATACGGCTAATAGCGGCCGTATTCTTATTGACTCGAATATAATAAAGTTTCTATGATTGATTCTCTATCTGTAATAAAATCTAGAACTTGGCATAAAATATATTTATCACTCTGTTTACTTGTTTTTTAGAAGTACCAAGTATATTATATTAGTAAATTCCCTTATTGCCTAGGTGGTCCAATTGTAATCACCTATGCGGTAGACTGCTGTGCAGAGGTCTCAGGTTCGAAAACGATCGGCTTTAAGTGATATTAGGTTTTTCTATCACGATATACTCAGTATCAAGCCCGAAATCTGGAATCGTGCTCGGTATGGCTATTGGCTCACCCTCTATAATATCATGGGACAGTAATAAGCTCGGCGAAATGTGGGTGTATTGATTACAGCTCTGCCTATCCCATCAACAGGTGTGAGTGCGTATAGATGTAATTTTTCTTGTTGGCATGATTACAAACTGCTGCCACGATCATCCATAATCCTAGTTTTTTTTTTATAATGTTCAGTTTACTTGGAAATATTCTAGGAATCATTGCATGATCTACAGAAATAATATTCTCTTTCTCGTTATAGTGATGTTGATGCGAATACCAGGACAACACTACGTAAACGTCAGATCTCCCAGTTCTGTGTCACTTCTAGCGAAAGAAGGATTGGTGAGCAAATTATATTGTTAATTTTTTTTATATGTTCTGATGGACGTGGAGAAACTAACAAGGTCATGGGTTCAAATCCGGGTATTGGAACGGTATTAAAATTTTAAATTCGAAAAAATTGCCAGCGAGATACCCGGATATAACTTTATACCATACGTCACCTTACCTTATCATAAACTGACAAAAAGCTCTTCGAATCATAGGTATATTGCTTGCGCTTCTGCGTACCCGTTCGTGAATACAGGCGTGGCTTGACAGCAGTTTTCATATCCTATAAAAACTGTTTTAAAAATTTTATAATTTATCACACACACATACACTCACGCCTGTAATCCCCGAAGGGGTAGGCAGAGGTGTAACTAGTACACCCACTTTTCGCCGAATTTCGGTCCCTTAATGTGATAGGGGGCGAGCCTATCGCCATACCAGGCACATTTTCCAGACTCCGGGCTAATACTGAGGAATTTCTAGATAGAAAAACCCAATATCACTTTACCCGACCCGTGAATCGAACCCCAGACCTCAGCACAGCAGTCGTAACGCATGCGCAATTACAACTGCGCCACCGAGGCAGTCAGTAATTTATCTGATTTATTTCCAAAATTATTCTGAATTAATTCTAATATGTTAGATCTCTAAATCACCGTATCCTTCAGACGGATGTAACATGGCGCGACCTGACGGTACACAAACTGATGCAAGAGTACGGACTCGAGTTCCAGCCGAACTTCGACAAGGACATATTCCTTGTGATACACGAGGCCGAACTTATGGAACAACTTGGTACGGTGATGCGCACAGTTTTCTGTTTACATGTAGATTATTGTACTATAGCAAGGGGATGTTTGGAAAGTGTATTAATTGTTGAATTTTGTTGCCTCATGCTGGTGGTAGGATATTTATACTCACTCGGATAGCGACCACCGTACACAGAGTGTAAATCCCGCCATAGTGGCACACGCAAGTGTATCGCGTTCCGGGATCAGCCTGTGCTGTGGCCTTCTGAGTACTCTGGCACTAGACCCTCGACCGCTTCTTCACCTCCTTGCCCCATGGGGTAGTGTGAAGAAGCTACATAGGAGGCCGGCATGATTGTGTTGAGCAGCAAGGGATAAATTGTTTCTCGGTACTTAATACTCTAAATAGATGACACTACGCTTACCATCAGGTGCAATCACTATGCTGTGCCAGGATAAAAATAAGATTGTAGGAACTATAATCAAATAGTGATGTGCGAAGTTTCTAGCTTTTATTTCACTTAAAAAATGGTCTTAAAATCAAAAGATTTCAATATCTCATCGAGTTAATACAAGAAACAATAACATAACAATATTTTCAATGCGTATTATCTCAATTCCTTCCAATATTGGATATTTTTTTCAAAGACAAGAGTATACACATCAAGTGCTTAGAATTTCACATGAACCTATCCATACGATATAATATTGGACAAATAGCAGACAAGAATGTCACTTACAAATTGAATTTGAAAAAATATTGCCAAAGAAACAGCTCAAGCGATTCAAAATTCAGCAGCGCACGTATGTTTTCAATTTACTTTTAGTAATAAAAATATATCGAACGAGGACTCACATGCAAGATCCCGTTGGATCGAGACGTCCGGACGCCAACCATTTTAGGTAAATGCAGATTGTGTGATACAAGTATAGACAATGCCACTGCCAACTATCTACGATTCAATTATATTCTATCTACTTTGTTAGATTGCCTTGTCTCAGAAAAAGCCATTTTTGATTGGTTTTATCTGTTGTCTAATAAAAACAATTTCTTAAAACAATCTCGGACTCCAATCTTATGTAGAATTGATTTTTTAAACTAGGTACAATAAATATTGCCACACATGCGAGTTTTGATCGTTTTAAATGCCTGTAAGTTAACTTGTTGTGTCTGATTTATAAAAATAAATGGATACTAATATATAAATCTGTGCCTGTCTGTACATATAAGTAATTTAGATTTTTGTTTAATTTGTAGTTTAGGGGTCAGAGAATGGCATAAGGTACTTTTTATCCCGGAAAAATGGATATTCCCGCAGGATAGTTATTTTGTTTGTTTTCGCAGAGCAAAGGATCAATATATTTTTTGCATTGTGGTAGTTTAGGTAACAGAGAATGGCATAGGCTATTTTTGACTTTAAAACGTACGTTTCCTATGGGATAGCAAAAGATAGAAAGATGTAGCCTAAGATGACTCCGGGGATTGTATACCTTTCAACAATAACTACCACGCGGATGGGGCCGCGGGCAACAGCCAGTCTACTATATAACTCTAAACAATTAGGTAAACTGCTAAACTACCCAACAGGTTTCAACTTACTACCAAACATTCGAGATGTGGCGATGCAGAAAGCCCGTCTGCATTACGAGCATGAGGCACTACAGACTGTCATAACTAAGTACAACGCGAGTACAGCATCACTCAGCCCTTCGGAGACACATCTCATGAAGAAACATCTGTTGAACATGGAGCGGCACATACTGCCTGGCCTGACGAGAATCACGTGGGTTGCATTGGGTATCGGCGATTATATCAAGGATATCTCTAAAGGTGATTCTGTTTCTTGAGTCTTTTTATATATTACTAGTAATATATGATTCTTCCATCATTATTATTTTATCATAAAATAATATCTGCTGGTCACGGGATTTCTCTACTGATTCTCTTAACAGGTCTTGGTATACCTCGCTGACCTAATTCGGTTTTTATACTACCTTATATACCTTTTTTCTTATGTCTCTTTTTATTATGTCTCTTTTTATTATGTCAAGTATTTTGTATCCTTGAACGTTTAAATGAATGATAAAACAGTAAATATATACATTCAACTTCAAAAAGTTAGGTTTGTGTATTTCTTGTGGATTGGGATCTCACTTTTTTTCCCTTAACATTCCGGCCCATTAATGCAGGTGAAAATTCCTTGCAAGCCGTGTACCAACAGTTAAAAATGGTGGAGAAAGAGATTCAGTTCTTGATCGATCAGTTGCAAGACTTCGACATGTTCCCGATAATGAGACCGCGGGACTACGTGGACCCTGATACTGGGGAGCCTGATGACACGTGGATATATCCCTGCAAGGTATTCATACAAACATTCGGATTCAAGAACAATATTTAAATGAGCTCTTTACTTATCGTTTTTGGTGCTGTGCAAACACTTACCTATCACGTATATAGAAAGCTCACTAAAGTTTTTTTAATCCTGGCACGGCAAAATGACCACCCTGCACCTGATGGTAAATGCAGTGCCGTCCAGTTAAAGTATCAAGTAGCGAGCTTCACAACGCAGTGTATGTAATTCCTTCATACTCCAAGGTCTCACATATTGACCTTACAATATTTTTACGCGCAGACCTATTTCGTGGAAGTGGAAAACGAACGTTTGGAGCGTGTCGCGGTCTTATCACGTATATACGACCGTATTGGACCCATTCTGATGAAGCTCGAATACCTCATACTGGGTACTAGTACCGGCAAATCTGACGTCATGACAGCGTACTACAACTACTGGGAGAAGAAAATATTCAAGTATCTCGTCAGGTAAGATTATCAGACATTGTAGTTGGATTATTGTTATAATTTTCATGCCAAATATCGTAACCCAACTCCAGACCCCTTTCAAAAACCGAATGTACACTAGCTGATCCCGGAAAGCGACACACTTGCATGTGCCACTATGGTTTTACACCCAGTTGGTCGACTCGACAGATTCAATAAACATGAACAGCTTTTTGCTACGTTTGGTACACTTAGTGAAATTTCTGCAGGCACACGTCCCTCTTTCCTTGCCAATCTCCATTTCTTTATTTCAAGGCCGGCAACGCAAAAATGGTTTGTACTCGTATTGTGGGTATTTATAGGCGGTGCTTGTACAGCAATGCTACCATGTCAGTCCGAGTACAAAACCAGAGTACGAAGGATATTCCACTACACAGATGTGTGAGACAGGGAGATGTTATATCTCCGAAACTGTTCACTACCGCGTTGGAAGATACCTTCAAGCTCTTAGATTGGAAAGGACTTGGCGTCAACATCAATGGCGAAAACATCACCCACCTTCGATTTGCCGACGACATTGTTGTCTTGGCAAAATCGCTGGAGGACCTTAGCACTATGCTCAGAGACCTCAACCGAGTTTTCCAACTGGTGGGCCTTAGGATGAACATGGACAAGACTAAAATCCTGTCAAATATCCATGTTGAGCCTATGCCGATAACTGTTGGGAGCTCAACTCTCGAAGTTGTAGACGAATACGTCTATCTAGGACAAGTAATCCAGTTAGGCAGGTCGAACTTTGAGAGAGAGGTCAATCGCTGAATCCAACTCGGTTGAGCAGCGTTCGGGAAACTACGCAAGATCTTCTCGTCCAAAATACCTCAGTGTCTGAAGACAAAGGTCTTCGATCAATGTGTGTTACCAGTGATGACATACGATTCTGAGACGTGGTCTCTAACTATGGGCCGCCTAAGACGGCTCACAGTCACTTAGCGAGCTTTGGAGAGGGCTATGCTCGGTGTTTCTCTACGCGATCGAATCAGAAACGAGGAGATTCGTTGAAGAACGAAAGTCGCCGACATAGCCCAACGGATTAGCAAGCTAAAGTGGCAGTGGGCAGGGCACATAGCTCGTGTGGGCTGCTACGCAGCACCGTGCAGGGGCGATTCCGGCTGCAATTCTAGCACTCCTTAGAATACCCCGGAATCGCTCTGCAAGCGCTGAAGAAGGCCACCGCGGGGTTTTAGCTGGTAGTGTCGGGTGGGGTGTACATAGGGATTAGGGACTCGGCCCAGCGGCAGCGCGGATAGCCATCATCCGTGCGAGGGGGATGCTGGGTCGTAAGACCGGCTAGTCCAGCATACCCGTTTTATTCTTAATCCGCTTCCCTCCGGAGCGGGCGGCAGTAATAAAACGCTTTCCCCGCGACAACAAAAAAAGGGCACATAGCTCGTAGAACTGACCACAGATGGAGCAGAAAAGTTCTCGAGTGTAGACCACGTACCGGCAAGCGCAGCGTTAGACGTCCCCCTGCAAGGTGGACAGACGACCTCGTAAAGGTCGCAGGAACCCGCTGGATGCAGGCCGCTTCTGACAGGTTGGTCTGGAAATCTTTAAGGGAGGCCTATGTTCAGCAGTGGACGTCCAAAGGCTGAAGAAAAAGAAGAAGACAGACGGTTTAGACCACTATCAGGTGACAAAGTTGCTCGTTTGCCAGACTGTACCATTATCGAGAGAAGTTAAGCTTAAGTCTTACTTATACCTAATAATGGTATACTTATCATCCCTTACAGGACTGATATTATTATTATTAGTAATAGTCATATTATTATGAACATGCTATAAAAAGTTGAAATGAAAAAATAAAAACTAAAGTCCTCATTTCGTGTCTTGTATTGATGTTTGTACATAATTTGTTTATAAATAATAAATGAAACAAATATACATATAAATATAATAATCCTATAGGGCCGGATTCAATCGTAGAGAGTGCTTCGAATGATTGACATATATGATTAATGTTGTGCCCGTTTTTACATAGGGATGACCACAAAGGTTTGCGGAAAAATGGATTTGTTTCGTATTTTTGGATTCTACTGTGCAAAATATATTCCCCTCTTTTTCCTAGTACTTTAACTGATCGACGTGATTAAATTATTACACTTAATCACCACGGTTACTTTAAATGTAATATTTCCATTGTTGCCTATGTGGTGGTGGCAAATCTATTTGACCTTGTTTCTAGTATGTAGAAATCCAATATGCGTTTAGTTATACATGTATAATTCTTAGAACGTACAAACGGCAGTTATAATATTGTTATTATTATTTTATCTATTATATACCATTATAAAACATATTTTAAATTCATCTTTGGTCCATAGCTTCACTCTGGAGAACTTGGAAAACTTCCAGCAAATGCTGAGTGAGAAGACAGCTATGTTCCAAGTGGACGCTGTTTTAGTCCCACCAGATATCGCCATGCGGCCCACGCCTGCTGAAGTGTGCAATATTCTAGGATACAACATAAAGCATTTTCTTAATAGGTGAAGGCTATTTATTTGTTAAATTTCTACTCCTAAGATGCTGTTAGATATCTGTCATTAGTTATTATTACTATGGCCCTTGGTTTACAAACTTTTACATAGCATATTGAGCCAAAATATACATTATAATATGAAGTGTAAATATAATGCCTTCCTACAAAGTCTGAGGTATACTATTATGGACTTTTGATACGTGAGACAGTTAAAAGTTACATGACACAATTTAAGATGCTACCAGGGCCCCTATTCCTACTGCTGCTCGAATTCAACTCTCTTCTAAAAGTCCTAAGATGGCAAACTATTCGTTCTTATCAATAAAGGAAATCCGTGCCCAAAGGGCAGTTAAAAATATACTGCTGATGTTAATAATATTTCATTAATTGTTTAATTATAATACACTGTGGATAATTAGGCTGACAGCATTTCCACGATGGATGAAGAAGACTTGCCTCCCATGTCCTCCACAACGCATCGCTGAAACAACCGGCAACGAGTTCTACATATTCTCATACTTCGAGGATATACTCCGCGTTGTCTCCATCAACGACATCACTATGCTCATACAGGATACTGTATACAGACTGACGCTTGATATCTATAGTTATATACAAAAGTAAGTACTGAATGAATTGAACAATATTCTTAGACCATTAATCGTTTTATTAATAATAAATAATAATAACACCCAACAATCACACACATAGCCCTAATTCCATACTAAGGTACGAGTCTTGTGTCGTGGGTATCAGGGACTACGAGAGACTTTCGGTCTCACAACACACCAGACCCCGGACACAAATATCTGTTTGTCACACAAACATTTGTCCCGGTGTGGGGATCGAACCCATGGCCTCTCGTTTCACAGCCAGCTACTCGCCTACGGCGTCACGGAGCCTTTATTAATTGTGACTAGAAAATAAGTTTACTCTTAAAAACGGTTTTTAAACAAGCTTTTGTTTAAATGCTCTAATTATTACTTTTTAAATAAAAATAAAACCGCCTTCAAAAAAACCCAGACACAACTAAAAAGCAATAAATAATTGGTTACATTTACATCAATCAATTACATACAATTTAAATCAATTATTTTTGGTGTCGGTGCCGGTGTTGTTTTCTTTACTTTTAGATTCATAAAAATCAAGTATGGATCTATTTTATATATTTTTGGTATGCCTGATTATTCTGTTTTTTCCATATTTTGGCTGGCACCGACTCCAAATAATTGATTTAAATTGTATGTTATTAATTGATGTAAATGTAACCAATTATTTTTTGCTTTTTAGTTGTGTCTGGGTTTTTTTGAAGGCGGTTTTATTTTTATTTAAAAAGTAATAATTTATTTTTAGCTTTTTAGTGGTACAAATATAAAATAGGTACGTTAGATAGAGTACCAAAAGAAAACACCACTTAATAATGCAAAAAGAACCACTGGAATATTACTTAATTTTAAGGAGTTACGCTCTCCAGCTCCGAAGATATTCATCAGATCTTCACCATATTTTTATGGGACCAAATGACAAGCACCAGCTTTCAATCAAAGAAAGAATGGTCGAAATCGGTTCACACAGTACAGAGAAACGAGGTAACAAACATAAAAAAAAAAAAAAAGCAACATACAGTCGAATTGAGAACCTCCTCCTTTTTTTGAAGTCGGTTAATAAAAAGTAATTGTCAAGACAAATCTAATGGTCCTAAACACGATATGGCTACTGTAAGCTATTGAGGAGTTGAGGTGTCTGGAGGTGGCACTGGCAGCAGCATCCGGTCCTTACCATAATATTGCATTGCCATTAGGTTTATACATGAATATTAAATTTCAGTCTATTCGGGCTACGAGCACTGGTTCAAATTTCTGTTGCAAATTTTGACCTAAGCAAACATACACACATTGCAAGTTAAATAATAGCTTGTAATTAACCTCATCTCTGTTATCATTGTTTTGTGAATACACAATACTTGATAGCCTTAACATTGTTTCTTCAGAATTTTTGATTTACTTTTCGATATATTTATCAGATGGCACAAATACCAACACCTCTGGGCATTCGACAAGAACTTATCATGCGAAAAGTATATCCAAAAACACGAACAAATACAAAAGTACGATGAGAAATTCTTCTTTTTCGAAGACATTATAGCGGATCTGAACGCTCATGTGAAGTTTGTAGATGTAGGTGCTATAAGGGTGAACTTACGACCGGTAATAAAACAAGTGCAAGATCATGCGCAGGAGTGGAAAAACACGCTTGGAAACTGCATAGCATCTAAAACTAGGATGAATATGATGGATTTGAAGAATCAGATTGATGTAAGTTTATGTTATTGAATTCTTGATAGTCTGGTCGGCGTTATAATATGCAAATCCAATGATAACTTCAGTGATCACCATTATTACAAAAAGGTTTGTTTTTCTGCAATGTCCATCAAGATAGACAAGTATGCAAGTGTGAGTGGGAATTTCAGCCAAAATTCTTCCTTCCTACTTGTAGATTTATTTGTAAATGATTAAATATTATTGTTTCTTAGAAACAGTCGATTAAAACTTGCGAACATTAAAACTCCAGATTGGGAGTACTTCCAGCTATAAAACTTGTAACACATAAATGTTGCTAATTATCTCACAACAATGTTGTAAGAGACAAGTATATCAAGCTTTACAAGAATATCACTACAATCACTGAATTATGCACATTTATTACGAATAGTTACTCTATTTATTAACCCTAATATTCCTCATTCAGGCTCTCCGCATGACAATGAACATGAACATCAAAGGGCTTGAGGACTTCAAGCTGGTGATGGCGACGATCACGCAAGTACAACAGATGACAATCACAGCTGAAGTGAAGTACCGCGGCATGCAAGAGATATTTCATATGCTGCGACAACATGGGATTGATGTGAGATTGTTATTGTTCAAACATCTAGTTTAGTGCCTTCAGTTGTTTGATTGAGTTTCTGAATGCCGTGTAATTCAGAAGTTCAATATTCTTTCTATCTAACTGTAGTCCTCGGGATAGAAATGCCTACAAGTTTAGTCTTTCGTAAATATTTTACTCATTTTAATCGAGGCAATCAAGGCAGCTTCCACTGTATTAATCTTGTGACATTTCACTATCCAGGCTTATGCCAAGAAATTTAACTATAATAAAATTGTTCCATGCCATTTTAACTCCGTTTGATGATAATAACTCTATGGTGAGTGTCGAGTGAGCTTTCCGAAAGCTCAAATATTCCCCAATCCATTCCATTTATTTACTTTAAGTTTGGTATCGCAAACATGGCTCTTCTGGTATTGTAGGTTTTAGTAGAAAGTGGAAACTATCTGCTGACCCGCATGCCCATTTTGTTGGAATTTATGTATACAATGCTACTTGTGTAATTTTAAATATACTGTAATTACATATTGGTAAACTAGAGATTTTAAAAAAGTTTTTAAAATTCAGGTATCTGATGAAGATCTTCAATTTGCGAAAAATCTTCAAACCTCATGGGGTAGTTTGTACCAAACCTCGTTATTCCGAGGGAACACCCTAGAACAGACTAAAGAAAAGTTTTCCAAATTAAGCGTGGTAGAGATAGCCCATTTCTTGAAAGAGCTTGATGAATTTGTTGAGAAATTTGATACTCAAGGACCGGGGAATGTTGGTGATGATATGGACGGAGGACTAATTCTTATGGAGGTAAACAATAATTTAATAAACCTATTTATTTAGATAAAGAATTGCTTTTATAGTGAGTGCAAAGTGAAAGTAAGTTGC
This sequence comes from Laothoe populi, assembly GCA_905220505.1. Classification (NCBI taxonomy): domain Eukaryota; kingdom Metazoa; phylum Arthropoda; class Insecta; order Lepidoptera; family Sphingidae; genus Laothoe; species Laothoe populi. The sequence goes on from HG992165.1 coordinate 5,698,601, forward strand.
TATAATTTGGTTTACTTTATCATCATTAATCTTTGCATTTGTCTCTTGGTTGCGTATTCAGACGGAGAAAGCGGTAAAGTCTTAAATTCAAGTCCTAGGGCAAGCAGTTTGAGTTTTAAATTGGTAAAACCGACATGCGACTTACATAAAATAAATTACATAACATTTTAAAATAGATATTATTTAAGAGTCAAGCTTTTTTTAAAAACCTTTTTGTATTTGATTACGCCCATAATTTTTATAACGAATATCAGTTGTACATAAAAATGCTATTGAATTTAACGGAAAGCCGAAATAACTTCACTGAAAATTATGAACAAAAAATCAAATGAAAAACGTATTTAAATTTATTGGTTACTATAATTTCAATAAATTGTTGATTTATTAAAAATCAACGTTGCGCAATGTGCCATAAAGCGCACTATGTCTGATAAATAATTTACATTGTATTATAAAACTTGTTATTGTACATATAAGAACTTTACGAAATGTATTATAATATATTCAGCTAACCTAAACATTGAAATAGCGATGTTATAGACTGCCTAATAAATTACGCACCCTAGCTTTTGCTTGAGGAAACATTCAAAGCTAAAAGCTTTCCTGCGAAAAAATGTTGCTTTTTTACTCGTTTTTTTTTCTTTTTTTATTCTGGCGCGGCATGGTGACAGTAAGCGCAGTGCCGTCCAGATAGAGTATCAAGTAGCGTGAGACAGTCTATCCCTCGCTACTCTACACAATCATGCCAGCCTGCTGTTTAGCTTCTTCACATTACGCCTAAAGGACCCAGGATCATAGGAAGGAGGGAACACAGTACCTTGGAAACAGCAATTAGGATACTGAGATGTTTCATTACATAATATATATTGATTGATAACATTGGATTAAGAACTAATTTTATTTATTGCTCTTCAGTTTTTTGTCAAATCATCAAGATCTATCAAAATCATCTAAACCAAACCACTTAGTGACAAGAAAGCTTAGTCTTTCTTTTCACATAAAAAATTACACGTCGATTTGAGAACCGGCTTCTGTTTTCTTGCGGTTCATTACTTGACACTTACATTGATTAACTGTAATAAGTTTTCTGGTAAATTCCATTACACATACCATATAGGGCTGTGTTAAGAAGTTCAAACATGTTTCACAGGAATACGGCAAATACTTTGATGATCTGGAAGCCCGCAAGAAAATGCTTCAAGCCGCTGAACAACTTTTCGATAACCCTCTGGCGGATTTCTCCAACTTTAACCGTGCGAAAGCCGATTACCAGGCAATGGACCAGATATACAAAATTTATAAAGCGCAAAAGAACGCGAGGGAAATATGGGCTAAGACGTTATGGGCGAATCTCAACCCGCAAGCTTTGGTTGATGGGATCGAACAGTTCTTTAAGGAATATAGGTACAGTGTTAAGAGTTTGTGAAATGTAAACTTCGTAAGGCGCATTAGACGATTTTCGATGTATTAAATCTTATTAATAGCAGCGATAGCCTAGTTGGTTGCGGTACGGACTGTCAATACGAAAGTCGTAGGTTCGAAACCCAAGTGGCATACACCTCTGACTTTTCTAAAGTTATGTGTGTATTAAAATGTTAATTATCGCTTGCTTTAACGGTGAAGGAAAACATCGTGAGGAAACCTGCATATCTGAGAGTTTTTCGAAGGTATGAGAAGTCTGCCAACCCGCATTAGGCCAGCGTGGTGGACTAAGGCCAAATAGACCCTCTCATTAGTAGAGGAGGCCCGTGCCCAGCAGTGGGACAATGTTTAATACAGGGCTAGTATTATTATTATTAAAACTTATTAGTTTGCCTTACTACATGTTAATACAGCATATAATGTTACTTAGAGTGCCGATAGATGTAAATTTGACTAATATTAATGATTTAAAAAAAAAACATAATAAAATTAATTTGAAATTCCGAAAAAAGCCACTGTTATTTCATATTTATTAATTTTCACCTCTGTCGGCAGTCACCAAGGTTAGCCAGTTAGGCAAAACCGGTAAACTAATATACTTACGTTACTTGATAAGTGATTTCCATCACACATGAACAAAAAAATACCAGAATAATTATGAATTTACTGCCAAATTTTTAGACAAGGAATGAAAAGTCCACCAGAAATATAATCACAAACAGCTTTCTTGTCGCAGGTGGGAGTATCCTGTGAAACGAGAGGCCGTAGGTTCAATCCTAGTACCGAGACCAATGTTTGTGTGATTCACAAATATGTGTTTCGAATCTGGGTGTTGTGCGACCGAAAGTCCCACATAGTTTCTGAAACCCACGAAGCAAGGCTCGTATCTTGGTGTGGGGTCAGAGCTATGCATGTGACTGTTGGATGTTATTATTATTTATCTACATATAAAACGCAATAACCAATTCTCCCTTCGTCAATTTTTTGAGACAATGGTTGTAACCTGGTCGCTACGCTTTATTCCACACTTTAGGCATTGTTTTTAAATTGATATAAAATTTCAGAAAACTTCCAAAAGTGGTACGATTGACGAGCACCGGTCTGATGCTTGACTTGAAAATGAAACAGTTTAAAGGTGTGGTACCTTTGATGGTGTCGCTTAAGAACGAAGCTATGAGAGAGAGACATTGGAAGGAATTGATGGTGAAAACAGGTAAGTTGGAATTACCGTTTTTATTGACATCTGTAATATAAAAGAACAAACTGACTGACTGATCGATCAACGCACAGCCTAAACGGCTGGGGTTAGAGAAATTTTGACAATAGGTACCGTTTATGACGTAGGCATCCACTAAAGAAGGGTTTTTGGAAATACCACCCCTAAGGAGGTAAAATGGGGGATGAAAGTATGTATGAAAATCCGTAATTTTTTAAGTTAAACGCATGAAAATTGGTATTTAGGCTTTTAGTTAAAAATAAAAAAGATATGTTTCAGGATTTTTGGAAATTCCGCCCTAAGGGAGTAAAATAGGGGATGAAAGTTTGTATGAAAATCCGTAATTTTTGAAGTTAAACGCATGAAATTTGGTATTTTGTACTATATACTTTTTCTCCCAAACATGACTTCCACGCGGGTGGAGCCGCGAGCAACAGCTAGTTACTAATATAGTTTCAAGACTTTTAAAGAAATTGCTGTATACATTATTTATTTGTACTACATCGACATTTGTTTTAAAAATTTACAACTATTCACTCCCAGCAACGAAAAAATTCGGTACTTCAGAGGTATTAAATAATAACTCTATGTTTTTATCTTGTTTTTAAGATCAATGAAATTGCAAAACCAACTTGTCCATAATAATATAGGCATTAAATCCTACGATACAAATGATTAGTTCATTATAATAACATTTAAACAACCTGTCTAATATTGTATTCAAAATTATATGCTTATTTTGCGTTTCATTTGCAAACAAAACCACATTTGTAGGTTTCCTCTGAAATGAACATGAAGAGGCTAACTGGATTTTCAGATACTTTATTTACAATGTTGTTTTTAAGTAAAATGTATTTTATACTGCTAAGTGCTCACTACTTTTACTTCCTTCGCTTAAAAGTGGGACTTCCAAATAAATATTGTCTCATTGCACTTGGGTTTATTTTCCTGTGCCAACTACACGTTCCAAAACGATATGGTCACTATAATACGCCTCAGAGAATTCAATACATTAACTGTTCACGTCGTTATTCCAAGCTTGAAATCTCTTTTCAATTCTGTTTCTTAAAATTCGGTGATCCGAAATTCCCCTGGTGTTTTATGCCATTGGAGTTCATTAATTTATTTGTTTATTAATGAACCATTTGGAACGGAGTTCCTTATTATAATACGAACTGACTCTAATCTTCACGTTACTTGAGTTAACTAATGATAAAACAAATTATCATAAAATAGGTATACAACAATATAATAATATCTATAGAATTATATAAACATTTGTAAAAAGAATTATATACACATTGATTTACATTTTTTTTATCCTGGCACGGCAAAGTGACCACACTGCACCTGATGGTAAGCGCAGTACCGTCCAATTAGAGTATCGAGTAGCGAGAGACAATCTATCCCTCGCTACTCAACACAATCATGCCGGCCTGCTTCTTCACACTGCACAATGGACAAGAAGATAAAGAAGCGATCGAGAGTCTAGTGTCAGAGTACTCAGAAGGCCCGAAAACGGCCAAACATCGTACCTCAACTATAGACCCTCGACAAAAACCGGATGTACACTGGCTGATCCCGGTACGCAACACACTTGCGTGTGCCACTATGGCGGGTTTTTCGCCCTGTGTACGGTGGTCGCTATCCGGGCGTCTACGAATATCCTACCACCAGCAAACCTACCTATTACTACTACGTTTTATTGTAGGTCAGGACTTCGACATGTCCCCGGAACGGTTCACCCTGGAAAACATGTTCGCTATGGAGCTGCATAAGTACCAAGAAGTGGCTGAAGAGATCGTCAACCATGCTATCAAAGTGCGTATCAATTTTAATTTACTTTATTTAAGCGTTGCATTTGCAGATGACGTTCTGCATTTTTTTTAAATCTATATCATTACTAGATGTTTCCCGCCTATGTCTAGCCTATATGCTATTCCAGAGTATAATCTATCTCTGTGCCAAATTTCAACCAGATCCGTCCAGCCGTTGTAGCGTGATGGAGTAACATACATACATCTATCCATCCATCCAAAAAATCTTATTCATTAATATTGGTAAGATAATATTGGGACTCATTATGGCGTTCTAATTAGTATATATACATTTATATGTACGATTACAGTTTCCAAGTGTGGAAGGTTCTTTTGGTTTTATAATTGCCTTGATTTAATTGTTTAAAATGTTACATTTCAATATTTTTTATGGTCTGTAGCATAAGCCTGAACTAGAAGAAACGCTTGTTAAAAACATTTATAAGATGTATTTTAAAAAAGTACACTTTATAATCCCGTATATCTATTCACACGAGTGATCCGATTTTTACTTGGCTGTAAAAAAATATAGTTTAGATCCAGAAAAAAGGAAAAATTGAGAACTCCTCAAATGATTACAACAAAACCTTTGAAGTTAGAGTTTTGATTATGATTATCTGTCAATCTTTATTTAATGGTGAAGCCAAAGGTCGTGATGAAATACCTGATAATTCTCATAAGAATTCAAAAGCTATGTGAAGTGAACATCGCATCAGGCTAGCGTGGTGGACTAAGGCCTGAAGCATGCAAGTGCTCTCATTAGTAGAGGAGGCCAGTGTCTAGCAGTGATAACAGGAGTGATATTATTATATAGCGTACTATCTTATGAGAAACTATAAAACCTGTTATTGGATGCAGGAGTTGGCGATCGAGCGCGGCGTGAAGGATGTTCAGGAGACATGGGCGAGCATCGTTTTCACTGTGGCACGACACTTCAACCGGGGCGAGGACCGCGGCTACACACTCAACCCATGTGACGAGATCACTGTCAAAGTGGACGACGACTCCATGTCGCTGCAGAGCATGGCTGCCTCACAGTCAGTATAGATACACTACAGGTCACTGCAAAACATGGCTGCCTCACAGTCAGTATAGATACACTCAAGGTCAGGGTGGGCGAGGTTGGTCGATCGCTCAGGACGCCAATAAGAAAGGGCGCGCCTTTATTTCTACCCGCTCCTTTTTTTCCAAGAAGTACAAAGTATTTCAGTCATGAATTCTCATTGATGCAATGAATGTGTCATGAAAAATATTTTGATCTGTTATAATGAAACATCAGTTACTGTAATAAAGTCTATAAAAGCGAGTGGCAGATTTTGAAATACCGTTTTTCCATTCAGCTGCCGAGCCGCGCCGTTATAAATGCCGCCATTATCGAACCATTTGGATTTTATTACTGTAGTTTATTTTAATATCACTGAATATATTTTGAAGCCTATTCAATATTGATTTTGAGTATTACACAGTTAATATAGAAATATTGCCACAATTAAGAGCCTGTGAAATTAAAAACCATAGGATCGATCCTCGCATCAAGACTTTCATCATGTTATAAGACCGTCAAGTCACTCGTCATTCTTGCGATTTACTATACAGGTTTCCTAGTATGAAGTCAGAACTATATCTGCCTAACTATGTAACTTTCGGTAATATTGTAATACATGTGCATTTATTATACTGGCACCTAGAAGAACTTGTTTCAAATGCGTCTTATGGTACAAGTCTCGCAGGCTCTTATCGTTTAGGATTTTACTTTAGAGGAAGTCTTCCTAGTTGTTCTTAAATTGTAAATGATGTCCAGTTTGTGTAAAAATATAACCGAAAATTATCATTCAGGTTCATAGGTCCATTCTTGGGTGTGGTGCAGAACTGGGAGCGGAAACTGTCTTTGATATCCGAGGTAATAGAAGAATGGATGGCGACGCAACGCAAGTGGCTCTATTTAGAAGGTATCTTCGTCGGCGGTGACATCAGGGTCCAACTGCCTGAAGAAGCGAAGAAGTTCGACGATATTGATAGGGCTTTTAGAAAGGTAATTTTGTTGTTATAGGCAGAGCAGATACGAAATCGTTCTTTTATGGTTTTACTACATATTTTGTGAACATTAGAAACGCTACTGGTATAAAAGAACCTATGCTTACTATGGTATGGGATCTACTTGTAATGTAGATAGTAAGTTCTCCTTTGGTATCACGACATACCGAACTATAAATATCCTCACGAGTTGATTAAACCACCCCACTAAGTTGTAGAAAACCGCTAGTAATCACGTACAGCGTTAACCATCCCGGTAAATATTGTTACAGATAATGTTAGACACAGCAAAACGGCTAAACGTTGTTGATTGCTGCACGATACCTGGTAGACTCGAGGAGTTTATTAACTTAGGCTTGGGTTTGCAAAAGTAAGTACTAAAATCTTGTCCTTAAAGACACGTCTCTTTTTAATATAATCCAACTACATCTATACTGGCCGCTATGATATTGATCCCCTTTTCTTTATTGTGTGTGAACAGAACATCAAGAATCCTTGCTACGCTCATATAATTTTTAACATTGCAGATGTCAAAAGTCATTGAACGAATATTTGGACTCGAAACGTCGTATATTCCCTCGGTTCTTCTTCATATCGACCGATGAGCTACTTTCAATTCTGGGCAGCAGCGAGTGCAGTTGTGTTCAAGAGCATATGATCAAGGTTAAGTCAACTTTTGGGTTTTACCTTATAGAAAGTAATTAGAATGAATGGAAGTAACTTGTTGAACTTTCAAGTATGTCACTGATTGAATGAATCGTCACATGTGTTAATCAGATGTCAAGTTGATTATATTCTATAAAAAAATATCAGGTGCATTTGTTTCTTTCTTATTTCATTTGTTTCTTATTATGGTATAAAGACTACAGTACGGTTGATGGTAAAAGAGTGCAAACAGAATATCATGCAAATATTTGGGGTAAAAAAAAATTTTCGATAGGCGGCAGAATTATATCGGCTCCAAGTTGGCAGGATACACATGAGCTACGAGCTGATCCCAAGACATAACTAACCCGAAAAAGCCAAAAAGGGCAGTATTTCACTATGTATTCGGTGGTCGCTATATAACCGGGAATAGCTGACTGTCGCCGTACTATATCAAGTACCGTCTAATTAACCAGTAACATGAATAAAGGGCCAGTGGGCTTACTGATTCTTAACAAATACTTGATCTTACATTTTTTTATTCCAGATGTTTGATAATATCAGAGCACTAGATCTTTACGTGGACCACACAAACCGTCCTGTTGCGGCGAAAATGATTTCAGCTGAAGGCGAGGTACTATATACAACTAAAATACTCTTGAAGACGTATATTTAATTAAGGCTTTTGACATTCGATCAAAGCATATTAGTCTGTACTCTATGAGATCCAAGTTTGATTGTAGATTTTTGCTACAATATGGCGATATATCATCTCATAATGATCAGAAAACTAGTTTTGATGCGCAAGCTCTGAGCAATTTCACAGAAATACTATATAGATATTTTATTATTCCTTTGAGGACAAAAACATTAACACTGTGCTGTTTTATGTAAATTTAACTTGAAAGTTAAACTGCAACTGTAATCACGAAACATCAAAAGTGATTCAAGCATTATAGACAGCACTAATCGAGTTTCAAACGTACATAATAAGTTCGCAATTGTAGCCAGCACTTCTCATAAATGACTTCAGACGTTGCAGACGACCATGAGTTTCTGAGGAAAGTAAAATTTTTATTATACTTCCTTTCAAATTTACACGTTTAATCGCTATAATATTATTTCATTATTTCCAAAGTGGATTGTTTTTGAATTTACAAATCATTATATATTTATAATCTAGTAATGACGCCACGATTATATGCACTTATTGGTTTATTTAATTATGATTTAAAATAAGTTGTCACTAGAGGACTAAAAAGTCTTTGAAAATTCTATGATTTGTAAGAATATCAAGTCGAAACCATTGGATTATTATATAAGGCTTATTAAGGCGTTTTTGCAATTTGAGAGCTGACGTTTATTTCCTTTTGTGATTAAATCCAATTTAAACATACATAGCATTGCATCATACAACTGAAATGCAATTCCTATTCAAGCAATTGGACATTTCACTGGTGTATTAGAGTCATGGATCAAGCATCTCCATAAAATGTTTTCTCAATAGTAGTACAATGAAACTGATTAAGATAAAATCAATAACATTATGCGATGTAATCATTATTTTGACCTTTTTGTTAATTTTATATCCCATATTCTTAATCTGGAAATGAAATTCAATAATCCATAATTTATAGCTGACAAAGTCACTACTAGATGAACAAAGCAAATGAATACCTTATTCGATTTCTTTAAGATAATGGACTTTCGTTACGTGGTGTACACCGAGGGCAGGGTCGAAGATTGGATGAACTTGGTGCTCCAAGAAATGAGAGCTACGAATAAGTTTATTACTAAGAAAGCTATCTTCTACTATGGGAAAAATTGGAAAGTACCGAGGTGAATAGTTAATGTTATAAAACTTCAGTTATATTTTCATAATAATCTATACTGTTTCCGTTGACATCACTCCTTTTTAGATGTTTATTAACAGTCCCTGGTTATCAGACATCAGCAAACTCGGTTCATCAACATAACGATCCTATAAAAACACAGGCGCCACAGTCAGCTCTTTCACATATATTGAACATTTGAAAATATTCGTACTAAATACAAGAGTCTCATTTTGTTTTATTTGCTTTGTTGATTTTATTTTCGAAGTTGTGCCCAAATACTTCTAGAACTGATTGGATCATGCAGTATCAAGGCATGGTGTGTCTAGCCGCAAACGGAGTGTGGTGGACAGCAGAGACTGAAGAAACTTTCATACGTATACGCAAAGGGAACAAACGAGCCATGAAAGAGCACTTGCAACAACAAAATGAACAGTTGGACGGACTTGTTGTGAAAGTCAGGCAAGGTGAGAATAAAATAAATAATTATAGTCTGCTTTACTTTAATAATTGCCTTTTCATGGCTCTTAATTTGAACGATTACTTTTATTATCAGCTTTAAACTTTGCCCTATATACGTTTTGCGTGTAGCAATACATCATCTCGCGTAATGAAATATTCAAAAACAACAATAAAAATCGCTAACTAAGGTATCTAGAAATTGAATAGTCTTAATTCTCTAGTAGCAATAGATGTGAAAAACCGACGAGGTCCTGGTCCCAACCTGAACTTAGGACCTCGTCGTCGACCTGGAGGTCGGGCAATCAAAACTCTAGTTTGAGTTTCTACTCTGGTGTTAGATAAGCATGTGTTGGTGCATGGTATTTTCCCAAATGAAGCTTTCAATTAATTCCTTTTATAATAATGACACGGCACACACAGAAGCTATAACCACTCTGTATCCTCGCTGTTTCATCTAGTGGATATATTTCAGATCTGACATCTAATGATCGTTTGAAATTCCGCACAATAACAACTATTGATGTACACGCTCGAGATATCATAGAAGACTTTGTTAGAGACAATGTCACTGAAGCGGCGGAGTTCGAGTGGGAGAGTCAGCTTAGGTTCTATTGGCTCAAGAAAGACGATAACTTATGGATACGGCAGTGCACGGGTTAGTATTTGTAAAAACCAAGTATCTGAATTTTCAACAATTAATTATGTTTTTTATAATTAATTATTATTAATTTAATAATCAAAATTGAGGTTAACCAAGGTTGAAATTTGAGATATCATAAGTTTGTAACCATTGACAAAAGTATAAAAAAATATATATAATAAATATAGTCATATTTTTTTAGAATAAGGAACTAACTCAAGAACAAATTATAACATAGTTAAAATTGATATAAATATACTTTCCATATACTTTCTTCGTGACGAGTCGATGTACACAAATATAACTCATTCAGACATCAGCATATACACGAAAAACCTTATACTAGCCGTAAAATATCTTAAAAACTCTTATAAAGTGGGTCAAGGGTGTCTCACATTACTAAATTGCTCTTGTGACATTATTTATAAACTATATAGCCAGACACGAAGGCGTGGCGGGCTGTGAAACGAGAGGATGTGGGTTCGATTACCGCACCGAGACAAACATTCGTGTGACAGATCGATATTTATTTCGGCTCTGAGTGTTCTGGACCGTAGTCCTTCGTAGTAACTTTTTTTTTAGTACCTCGATAGGCAGACGAGCCGACCGGCCGCCTCATGGTAAGTAGTCACCGCCGCCCATAGACTTCTGCAATGCCAGTGCCCAGCAAAGGCGCTGCCTACCGTTGCCCACGATACAGGTTTTACCTAGTCTGGGGTCAGAACTATCTGTGTGACTGTTGGGTGTATTTATTTATTTATAGTTCTTGTCTTGTCATGTCGAAATTTTTGTGTTATGGTCTAAACGTTGCCTTTACAGGACTCTTTGAGTACGGATATGAATACATGGGTTTGAACGGGAGATTGGTGATCACGCCATTGACAGATCGCATTTACCTCACCATTACACAGGCTTTGACTATGCAGTTAGGTGGTGCGCCAGCAGGTATGTAAACAAATTGATTTTATGTTTTCACGTGTAATATAGTAAATAAAAGTATCTTTTTTAGTGCCTCGATAGGCAGACGAGCAGACGGGCCACCTGATGGTAAGTAGTCACCGCCGCCCATAGACTTCTGCAATACCAGGGCACAGCAAAGCCGCTGCCTACCGTTAAATGTTCGTTCATCGTTCGTTCGTCTCTTATCAATGTTATAAAATTGAAATTATTGATAACTATCATCATTGGAATTACACAATTTAATTCCCCCAACCCCTTTCTATCATCGGACGACAAGAGACTCGGCGAAGCGTCATCGATACATGGTTGATATGCCACCAGTGCGCACGAAGCGTTTTGCTAGTACATTTATCTTGCGCACCGCTAGAGAGTGGAACTCTTTGCCGGAATCTATATTTCCCGAAAGTTATAACCTGGGTATCTTTAAGTCAAGAGTGAATAGGTATCTTCTAGGCAAGCGTGCTCTACCGTAGACCACATCATCACTTACCATCAGGCGAGATAGTGGTCAAACGCAAGCCTATTTATAGTAAAAAAATCATATACGCCCGAATAGCAACCACCATACACATGGTGTAAAACCGCCATAATGGCACACGCAAGTGTGTCGCGTTCCGGGATCAGCCAGTGTGCATTCCGTTTTTGTCGGGGGTTTAAAGTTGGGGTACGATGTTTGGCCGTTTTACGGCCTTCTCAGTGCTCTGACACTAGACCCTCGACCGCTTCTTCACTTTCTTGTCCATGGCGTAGTGTGAAGAAGCAGGCCGCCATGATTGTGTTGAGTAACGGGCGATAAATTGTCTCTCGCTACTTGATACTCTAATTGGACGGCACTGCGCTTACCATTAGGTATGGTCACTTTGCCATGCCAGGATAAAAAAAAATGACAAATAATTTTTAATAAAAATGCTCTTTATTGGCATGTCGATACAAAATATATCTTTATGTACTTTATTTTCCACATAGTCCTTGATATTGAAACACGTTAATTCGCGATAAATCATGGTAATTCTGTTAGAGTTGACTAAACCAAACTAAATTAGTGCCTATTGTGTATGTTCAACGACAGTGTATGTCTATGTCTAATTAAAATGAATTCTGTGATTATGTGTTGCCAAAATTTTACAGGAGTAAAATATATTTAAATTTAAATAATAACAATTACTCTCTTATAATTAATACTCTTGTATCAATCTACTAGAGGAAGAGCCCGTGAACCCCAGACCTACGTTATTTTATAAAAGCTGAAAGTTTGTCAGCGCATGCTCCCAACACAGGTAAGAACGATGGACCATTATGAAGTTTGGGTTACAGTGGCTTTGGCAGGTAAGAGTCACTAAAGGTGTGTAAAATACCGATCTAAATACATCAAATAATAAAGTGCGATTTTTTGGTATTACCTTTAGAATATTATTAAAAATCACGTTATTCATCGCCAGACACTTAACATCGTGGCAACCCCTTGCCAGACACCCTTAATGGTCATGAAATTATAATTTTACTTACGTTATAGTATAAAAGCTGATTTTTATAAATAATACTTGGGTAATAAATAGATGATGTTTCCTCATTAGCCAGACACTTTTGATAGTTCCAACCCCTTGCCAGACAAGCATGTAGGGTAGCTGTAGGAGAGCGCGAGTATGGATTGTACAGTCTTACTATTTTGTAGTTTATGATGGTATCAACCAGTCAACAAAGACAGGCCAATAACTGATTTAAAATTCACAATTATTTTCAGTTTAATTATTAATTGTCAGTTTATGATCTAGGAACACATAAGTACTAACAATCACAATGTTATTGAAATAAACTATTATTTAAACTGCAATATAATTTACAAAGTGTTACAACATAATTAACTTTCTGTATTGACTAAGAGTAGTTATTAAGATTTGTTTTATATTGTAAATTTGAGAAAATTTTAAACTTTTTTTTGTGGTTACAGCAACACTTAATCTCTTCCCGCCCTGTGGTTTGGGGGCGTTTGGAGAATCCCACCACGGTATCCCCTACCTGTCGTAAGAGGCGACTAATAGGGGCATCGGGGGTCGTGGGCGCGCAGCGGGGGGCTGTCGTAGCGCCCTTTCCGGTGTGTCGAAATTTGTTTGTACATTGTTCTATTTTGTATATACATCGTCGGCACACCGGGCGACCCCGGGATGACGGCAGCACGGGTGGTTGGCCTCGTCGCTGCCGTGGACGCCGAGGGCGTCCTTCGGTGCGCGGGGGCTTCTGAGCCCCCCCCCCCCCCCCCCCCCCACATGGAGACGGGCCGCAAGGCGGCACCGCGCAGGGGCGGTTCCGGTCGAAAATGGAGTGCTTCCCGCTCCGTGAGCCCGGGACCGTCTCTTATGCGCCGAAGAGGGTCACCGCGGGGTTTTTAGTTGGTATTGCCGGTGTAGGGTATTTGTTAAGGACTCGGCCCAGCGGTCGTCCGGATGTCAACATCTCTCCCGGGCGGCTTAACGCTGGGTCGTAAGGCCGGCGAGCCCAACATAACCGTCCCGCCACCCCCCCCCCAGCGGGGCGGTAGTGATAAATCGCTTTTCCCCGCGAAAACAAAAAAAAAAAAAAAACGCTTAATCTCTTACCATAATATCACTGCCTAATTAGCAGTTAAACAAAAACTTCAAATATTAATTAAAGTACCATCAGTTTTAATAAAACTTAAAGATGAACTACCATCAGATTTTAACACCAGAAATTAAAACAAAAATCAATAAGGTAGGAAATAGAACATGGTATTTTTAACTTAATGAATTGTTTAGTTTATCAGAATGAACAAAATTAAAACTCATCCTGTAAATTTTAAAACCAGAAGCGACTCACCAAATTTTAAATATATCCATAGGAACATGACCTATGTAGGTAGGCAGGCAAACCAGCTATCTCAGTACTTGCACTACCAGAGAACCGCCTCAACAACTCAACAGCGCCAGGGGACACCATCCACAGCAAATGGAATTTTAACACCAAAATCATTAACACAGTAAACATTGACACTTAATTTTGATTATCGTTTAAACGATTTAGTTTGGAACATAAAATAAATCAAAATGATTTACAAAACTTAAGGGACTTATACTATAATTTATAAACATAGCACATCCAAATGATTCTCAACATTCGCAACCTAGAAATTTACTGGAGACTAGCAAATTTACAGTACCATTGAGCACATTTTACCACGTGTAAAGCGGTAGCATATTACACTTTACCATCACTATTTTATTTCGGATGATAGAATTTCAATAATATATAAATTTTTGCATAACCTTTTGTTTTATGCACTTTTTTGCACAACCCAAAAAAGTGCATAAAACTAATGATTAATGTTTTCCGAACTCTCAAACAACAAAAATAACATGTTACGAGACTGTAGGATTTACATCACCTGATTTACGATAGTGGATGTCGAGTTCAATCCCACTTCTGATATCCGGGTTCTATGTGTTGTGGTCAGAATGGCTGAGGTCATGACGTCATCATAGGTCATGACTATGAGAGTTATTCATCCTTCTTTGATCTTCAGATAACCAGGATGCATAGCGTACGATAGTTCAGTAGAAATAACACACTTTCTGTTCATTGTTTATTAAGCTACACCGGTTCGGAATGCAGTTATCCACTAGGAAAGAAGCCGGCAATAAAACCTGTAGTTGCTCTTTTAAACATATCACTTTTACATCAGTAGACAATTACACTTTTTACTTATTCAGTCCAATAATTAACAAAAACGACAACCGGCCTTCAATAATAATATTTTTACATTGTATTATTTACATTGTATTTTAACCTGTTATTGACATAATAAATTATTTTTTTAACAATTTAAGGTAGTTGTAGCATCGAATGTATTTTCTTAAAATGTTTTTAAAATTTACATAGACTATCAGTAGAAATAACAACTGCGCAGTGAGGGACCGCGGTAGACTTAACTCGCTATCTCACCCATATGCATACTGCCTCGCGCTCTCCGACAGCTACCCTACATGCTTGTCTGGCAAGGGGTTGGAACTATCAAAAGTGTCTGGCTAATGAGGAAACATCATCTATTTATTACCCAAGTATTATTTATAAAAATCAGCTTTTATACTATAACGTAAGTAAAATTATAATTTCATGACCATTAAGGGTGTCTGGCAAGGGGTTGCAACGATGCTAAGTGTCTGGCGAGGAATAACGTGATTTCTAATAATATTCTAAAGGTAATACCAAAAAATCGCACTTTATTATTTGATGTATTTAGATCGGTATTTTACACACCTTTAGTGACTCTTACCTGCCAAAGCCACTGTAACCCAAACTTCATAATGGTCCATCGTTCTTACCTGTGTTGGGAGCATGCGCTGACAAACTTTCAGCTTTTATAAAATAACGTAGGTCTGGGGTTCACGGGCTCTTAGACCATACGTTATTTACAACTTAGCCAACGCAATATTTTTTCAGGACCTGCCGGCACAGGCAAAACGGAAACCACAAAAGACCTAGCCAAGGCTCTAGGTCTATTATGTGTGGTGACCAACTGCGGTGAGGGTATGGACTTCCGCGCAGTGGGGCAGATCCTAGCAGGGTTGTGCCAGTGCGGCGCATGGGGCTGCTTCGATGAATTCAACAGGATCGACATTTCCGTACTGTCTGTCATATCTTCACAGCTGCAGTGCATCAGGAGTGCCCTTCTCATGAAGCTGAAGAGATTCACGGTATGATCGTTATTTTGAGGTAAAAGGCCCAGATTAAGATTCAGATCTCTGTAAAAACAATTAATATGTCAATGTTAAGATTCTGCGAAGTGATTGGCTCCGATAAATATGGTTTGATAATATCATAATGATACACCCAACAGACACATACATAGTACTGACCCGCATCAAATCAAACCTGTATCGTGGGTATCAAGAACTGTGATATACTACGATCACACAACACCCACACACGAAAAAGATATTTTTGCACCACACAAAATTTTTTGTCAGTATAGGGATCGAAACCGGGACCTCTAGATTGACAGCCGGCTACTGGCCTGCTGCTACACGGAGGCTGTCATATTCATGAGACGATATTTCATCAACTGCAATTGTATCTTTAACTGGTTAAAAGAATTACAATACATCAGCAACGTTTTCATCGCCAACCAAATTTTACTTACAGTTTGAAGGTCAAGAGATAGCAATGGACAGCAAGGTGGGCATCTTCATTACAATGAACCCAGGGTATGCCGGTCGCACCGAGTTGCCGGAGTCCGTGAAAGCTCTGTTCAGGCCCGTGGTGTGCATCCTGCCTGATCTCGAGATGATCTGCATGATATCCTTGTTTTCTGATGGGTTTCTTACCGCTAAGGTAAGAAATATGTTTAGTCACTATTAATCTGTCCTCAAAAATTATTTTTGCAAATGATCCCTCAGAGGGTAGGACTTCAACAACACGACCATAATATTGAATTGGTTTTAAATATTACATTGTAAGACATCAGTGTAAAGAAAGTGTCTGGATTAAATAATGTTAACGTAACAAATGACTATTGCTTAATTGTAAAATTAAGAATGAGTATACAGGTTCATAATCACTATTAATCTGTCCTTAAACCAATTTTTTCGGCTTTGTTTTACCAACGAAAAAAAAAGCAGCGATAGCCTAGTTGGTTGCGGTACGGACTGTCAAGACGAAAGTCGTATGTTCGAAACACAAGTGGCACACACCTCTGACTTTTCTAAAGTTATGTGTGTATTAAATGTTAATTATCGCTTGCTTTAACGGTGAAGGAAAACATCGTGAGGAAACATGCATATCTGAGAATTCTTATACGAATTTCGAAGGTATGTGAAGTCTACCAACCCGCATTTGGCCAGCGTGGTAGACTAAGGTCTAACCCCTCTCATGAGTAGAGGAGGCCCGTGCCCAGCAGTGGGACAATGTTTAATACAGGACTTGTATTATTATTATTTACAGACGAATTTGTATCTAGGTATAAACGGCAATTTGTATAATATTTATAATATTATAAATATTATACAAAATTGGTTTTACACATAGACTTAGAGAATGGATTGAGCAATGTCCTCATATTGACCACTTTGTAAAAAGAGACAAAGCGGCTTTGCGGCCAATACCTATTTTTTGCTCCAGCAAGCCTGTGACGTAGACTAATCAAAATTCTAGAAAAAGAAAACGCTGGCCGCATTCACTTTATCTCTCACACCTTTATCTGACAGTATTCACTTAATAACTGGATGGAGACGCTTAGTCCCTTCTCTATGTCTATGGTTTGACATCACTCCTGGTAGGTGTTAGCAAAGAAGATGACAGTACTGTACAAGGTGGCCCAAGAGCAGTTGTCGAAGCAGTCGCACTATGACTGGGGACTGCGCGCTCTGACCTCAGTGTTACGTATGGCGGGCAAGCTAAGGCGCGACTCACCTGGACTCAGCGAAATTGTAGTGCTCATGAGGGCACTGAGGTAATAGATCTATAATAAATAACGCCCAACAGCCACACACATAGCCCCGACCCCACACTAAGATACGAGTCTTGTGTTGTGGGTATCAGGGACTACGAGAGACTTTCGGTCTCACAACACCCAGACCCGGACACAATTATCTGTCTATTACACAAACATTTGTCCCGGTGTGGGAATCGAACCCACGAATCTAGAAGAATCCATAATAATATTATATATTCGAAAGCTGTTTGTTACCTTTTTACGACTGAACGGTTCGTAATTAAATTGGGCAAGGCTATAGATTATATCCTGAGAAAAGACAAAGTCCATCTTTTGTCTCAAAAAATAATCTTGAAGAGGGTGAAATAGTAGTTGAGAGTTTGTATGGGCAATCCGTAATTCCTCAAGTTAGGGATCTGAAAATTCATATTTAGGCGTTTGATAAGAAATAAAGTAAATACGTATTTCAATATTTTTGCAAAATCAACCACCGTAGAGTTTCTACGCGGGTACGCTGCGGGCAACAGGTAGTTATCATATAACTTAGTTTGTATGAACAATGAAGATTTTAGTATAGGTGCAATCGCACTCTCAGGGACGAAAAATAAAGGGCTTAAGGGTTTTAAAAAGTACCTATCAACTACCATATGGCTACCATACAGCTGTCCATACCATATAGCTGTCTACTTTTCTAGTGAATATTGAATAACACTTTCCTATATTACGAAAGATGACGGTTATTCAAATTAACTCCAAAGATCCTAGATTTTTATAAGTTATTCTGCAATCGGTAAAATCACGAAATATTGTGGTAATCGATTGATAGTATACACCTATTTCACTCATTATTTGTAGAGGCCAGTGTCCAGCAGTGACACATTATAATATAGAACTGATATATTATCATGAAACACTTTTCACAGGGACATGAATCATCCAAAGTTTGTATTTGAAGACGTACCGCTGTTTCTCGGGCTGATCAAAGACTTGTTCCCTGGACTTGAATGTCCACGCGTCGGCTACCCAGAATTCAACGTGATGGTCAACGAGGTTCTTGAGAGCGATGGATACATCGTGTTACCTCATCAGGTAACGATTATTTATACATACACTAGTTTTTCTTGTAAATAAATAAATACATATAGTCCTAACCCCACACTAGGTCAAACTTGTGTCGTGGGTATCTAGAACTATGAGTGACTTGGAGCTGGAATCGGACCTGCGGCTTCTCGTTTCACAGCTGGCAACTTGCCTGCTGCGCCACGGAGGCTGTCAATGATAATCAAATTAGTAAATAATTAATCCAGAAAAAATATTATAATCTCAAATTTGAGACAACTATTACTGCATGCAGTACTTAGTTTTTTTCTTAGTTGCCGTCACACTAACTTTACTTTTTCCTCAACGGCTGATAACCCTATTACATCATATTTATGATTACTTTATTATGGCATAGACAAGGAAATGAGTAAGCGTGACACCTGATGGTATGTAATCTCCATTCATTCACCTCCATTATAATGGGCTAATACCCACACCAGAATAATAACTGGTGCGTTGCCAATCCTAAAGGAAAGGAGAAATAGTATGAAGAGGACAGATGGGATTTAGGATCCTGTAAATATTGCGACCACGAAACGCAACAACTACCAATTCACCTCGGTTTTCTGTGAGACAGTGGTCTAGGTCAAATCTGAAGGCAAAACTATCTAATATCTAAACTCTATAACCTATTAGCCGATGATATTAGTACTTGCACCCAAAAGCATGCTTATGCCTAAATAATATGTAACTTATAATGATACTAACCAGGTGGATAAAGTGGTGCAGTTGTACGAGACGATGATGACCCGCCATTGTACCATGCTGGTCGGTCCAACGGGCGGTGGGAAGACAGTCATACTGCAAACCCTTGTTAAAGCGCAGACTAATATGGGATTGCCAACCAAACTCACTGTCGTCAATCCCAAGGTAATGCGTCTTACGTAATACAATAAGTTTTCAGTAGGTAATGAAATGAGAAATTTACCACCGACCGATTTAGTTGAAACATTATCTATTGTACAAAATATACCTCAACTAATTAATGTTGCACAGGCGTGTTCCGTAATTGAGCTGTACGGAATCCTAGATCCCGTCACAAGGGACTGGACAGATGGCTTGTATTCGAAAATCTTCCGGGAAATGAACAGGTATATTCCTCATAGCTGACGTTATTATCAGAGTATAAATAAATATACGTTGAATTAAAAAAAAGTACACCTATATCTCTGGCGGGATATACAGAGATACAACTAGTACACCCACGGTTTGCTGAAGTTATTCCAATCCCATGATATGATAGATGAAAATATCACCATGCCGAGCACACATTTTAATCCTGGGCAACTCGGGAGTTTTTGAATCGTAAACTCAAATTAATATTTCGACGGCTGGAGCTGGGATTTGAACTCAGGAAGTTATTGGTTTCTCTGTCTAGATATACACTAGATCAGTAGTTTCCAAAGTTGACCGGACCACGACCCACCTAACAAAAAGTCTAAATTCGGGACTCACCTCTTATTTGTCATGAATAAAATAGTGGCATAATTATATGAATGCAGGGCTGTAAATAAGAAAAAACACTCAGTTGCAACCGAAAATCTTAAAACTTAAATACTCGTACAAAGACTGCTAGATTTCGGTCCCGGTCGGTCGATGTATTTAGCTATTTTTCATGGCCCAACCAATATTCGCTCGCGACCCACTGGTGGGTCACGAACCATACTTTGGGAAATGCTGCACTAGATCAGCAACTCGATATATGTTGCTAATGATACTTTTATTACCAGACCCACAGATAAAGACGAGCGTCGTTACTCCCTCTTCGACGGTGATGTAGACGCTCTCTGGATCGAAAACATGAACTCTGTCATGGATGACAACAAACTACTGACTCTCGCCAATGGAGAGCGCATCAGACTGGCTCCGTACTGCTCTCTACTCTTCGAAGTCGGCGACTTGAACTACGCCTCACCGGCTACAGTGTCTAGAGCGGGCATGGTGTATGTCGACCCCAAGAATTTAGGATACCAGCCATATTGGGATAGGTAAGCTGATAAAATAAATTATTACTTTTTAAATAAAAATAAAAAAAACCGTCTTCAAAAAAACCCCAGACACAACTAAAAACCAAATAATAATTGGTTACATTTACGTCAATTATTTACATACAATTTAAATCAATTATTTTTGGAGTCGGTGCCGGTGTTGTTTTCTTTTAGATTCATAAAAACCAAGTATATGTTTTTGTATTATTCTGTTTTTTCCATGTTTTGGCTGGTACCGACTCCAAATAATTGATTTCATTTGTATGTAATTAATTGATGTAAATGTAACCAATTATTATTTGGTTTTTAGTTGTGTCTGGGGTTTTTTGAAGTCGGTTGAAAATATAGGCAGTCATGGGGACTAACAACAGAAGTAGAGACTTAAACTTTGGAATTACTGCGGTTTTTTTTTAAATAGCGTCGATGAAGTACCTTTTGTTTTTATTGCTTGTCAATAATTGTAGAACATGATTCGGGTGCTTATATCAAAAGTAAAATAATCTGAGCGCGACGGACACGCGAGTTCAGTGTTTTTCCCCATCCCAAATGTGATCAACGTGCCTAAAGAAGTTTTCACTTCTAAAACTAGATAGATACTATTTGTTCGATGAGGATTGTTCTTTTTGGGTCAAAAACATGCGCTCTGTAGGAAAGTCTACATCAGCAAGAAATACTCACATTTAGTCGATACTTGATGTAGTGTGTTGAATGCAATTTTACACCAGAAATAAGACAAAAAGATCAAATGTGACAGCTGTACATTTGTTCGTTGTATGTGCGTTTTTTATTTTGTCTAATGTGTAGATGGCTTCGCGGTCGCAACAACGAGGATGAGCGGGAGCAACTATCTGGACTGTTCGAGCACTATGTACCAGGCGCCATCAACTACATCGTGTTCGGGTTGTTTGGTCTCCAGCAACAAACTCCACTGAAGACTATTGTACCGCAGACGCCTCTCAACTTGGTACTTTCTTACTTTTATGCATCGTCGTTTGCAAACTGATCAAACAAGCAATGGAATCAACAGATGATAGTATAAAATAAAATACTTAATCCGGCCGAGCAATCACACACACTCGAAAATTTGTTGATTTTAGAAAGAAAAGGTATAAAATCCATGGAGTAATATTAGCTATTACATGTTTCTATATTTTGCGAACTGTCAAACGACTGACAGCCAAGTCAAACGTATATATGGTCGTTAAGTTTGAAGTGTTTTTTATTATTATTAAATTTTCGAATTCTGCGCAACTTTCTTTATTTTTTCATTCATAAGAACCTTCTCCTGACAATAACAAACATAACAAAAAAATAATAGGGAAATCGGTCCAGCCGTTCACGCGTGATGCCGGGACCAAGGGAATTAGGGATTCATTTTTTATATAAATAGATTAATATTTGTGATAGGAGGTTAACGAAACAGATAAGGCTAGATGTAAAAATTGGCAGAGGACGACCGTGCCGAAATTATATCGGCTAAGTTTGGGACATTTGAGTAAAGGACAGATTAGGAGTACTCTAACACAACATGAATGCAGATGAAGACTTTAAAGAAAGTAGATTAGGCTAAAATGGTGTATCTGGATTGTGCAAAGTGAAAACCAATATGTCTGCCTATCCCCATAGGCTAAAGGTGTGATAGTATGTTAAATCATATTATTAGCTGTTTATTTAACGAGAGACTTTCGAAAACAAATCATATTATGGTCTCGACAGGTTGTGCAACTGTGCTACATGTACACCGGCCTGTTACCCAACAAAGAAGACAGTAACGAGGAAATGGACCGGACCGTCGTTGAATGCGTATTTATGGTGGTAAGTATATTAGTAGATATTTTTTTACTGCCTGGATAGACAGACGAGCAGACGGGCCACCTCATAGTAAGTAGACACCGCCGCCCATAGACTTCTGCAATGCCGGGGCACAGCAAAGCCGCTGCCTACCAAATAAGATAAGCTTACAATCTGCCTCGGTGGCTTAATTCTAATAGCGCATGCGTTATTTACGGTCACGAGTTCGACCCCCGGGTCAGGTAAAGTGATATTGGGTTTTTTATTTAGAAATACTCAGTATCAGCTCGGAGTGTGGAATTATGGTATGGTATGGCGGTATGGCGATAAGGATCGCCCCCTATTTAGGGACCGTAATAAATTCGGCGAAAAGTGGACGTACTGGTAACACCGTTTCGGGCCTATCCCCGGGGGCCGTAAGTGTATATGTATGTATTTTTAAGTACAATATAATGCAAAAATATGAGGAAGAATATACTCCACTATTTAGAAATATTGCTTCGAAAATTAAATATACTTCTTTCTATCAACATACAATCCTTACTTAGATGTTAGTCTTTTTTAGATTAATATATTATGCATAAATATGAGGAAGCAAATTTAATAAGCAGTTTTACAATTATTCTTTTAAATCTACATACATAACTATCCTAAAATTGTAGGTACTTCTGTCCAGCGGAATTAATTCCTGTTAAAATATTTGTCATCTCCTCTGCTCTATCTGTTTTGACATTATAAAATGTATACTTCTAATTATTCTTACATGAAACAAAAATGAATATGTTAGTTGCTTTAAAGTAAATTTATTTGTTACGCGACTAAATTAAATACAAATCCAAGGTTTTCCGTGTCTCGCAAGATAGTGTTTTAATATAGATCAGAAACAAGTTTTATTTCTTAACTCTACATAGTAATAGCAAATGCTATTATTAATTTCGCATAGTAGCCTCATCGGGGGCGTAGCTCAGATGGTAGAGCGCTCGCTTAGCATGCGAGAGGTACCGGGATCGATACCCGGCGCCTCCAATTATTTTTGTGGTTTTCTCTTTTTTGGAACACCGCCAAGTGATTAAAACCGCTTGTTATTTTTATACATGTTTAAATTAGTTATTTCTTCAAATTTAAAATAGTTGTTCGGTTTTGTTTATTAGCTAAAAAAATCTTTTGCCTTCTATCTCACTGAGAATTATGATATGAACTTTACATTGGATCAATTTCATAAATCATGAGTAATGAGATTTCATTAGTTAATATTAAAATTAAAATTTAATAAATAGTAATATTATATTTTTTTTTATAAATATAACGCCAAGTCTGGTTAGCAAATCTGTTAATTTCCTTTGTGAAATATAAAATAATGTCTTATACTCCTCACGGATGTTTTTAAAATTCTACAAGCAACTTAAAGCAGATATGTGCGCTTTACTCACACTTTGAACCTATCAACTATTGGCAGACTTCGTCTCCACTAAAGTTGCTTAGTCAGAGTCGGAGTCTCAAAAAAACAAAATCTGATATATCAAGTTCATATAATCTATATTATCCAAAACATTTAGGCAGTGCAATTCCTTTTTATGGCTAAGTGCCTGCTAATTCCTAGGGAGTTAGACATGAACCATGGCGATGTTAATGTATAGAGCAAAAGAGCTTTGGATTCTACTAGCTTTTACTCGCGGCTTCGACCGCGTGATAGTTAGTTTTGAAAGAATAGGTTTAAAATTCATGGAGACATCTTTCTATATTATGCACCACATAGGAACCGTGCATTTCCGGGATAAAAAGTAGCCTATATGCCATAGACTCCATAACTAACACTATGCAAAAAATCACGTCAATCCCTTGCTCTGTGTAAAACAAAACGAAAGTATCCCACGGGAATAGTAAATCTTTCAGCCGTTGTGGCGTGATTGGGTGAAAAACATAAAAAAATAAATATTAGTAAGATTATTATCTGTGATGATGGACAGTAACAAGCGCACCATCTCTTCACAGGTGTGTACAAATAGGTCAATATCCCATGTCATTTTCAGTCGATGTACAACAGTCTTGGTGCGTCAATAGTCGATGACGGCCGGTTCGATTTCGACAACTACGTCAAGAAGGCTTGTCCAATGATGCTCGTAGAAGATACCATGGAGAAGAAAGCTACCACCAGTAAGTTATTTACTTTATAGTATCATCATGTGTTTATATGACTCTTTTGAACAGAAGAATCAATGAAGCAGCGATGGAGGATTGAGAGAAAACTTTACTTTTCTCATTACTAGTTATTGCAGTGTAGATCTGACTCTTTGGAGTGTTTTCACCATTTTCTCTGTTTCACCATTTGTAGTGTAATATGAATTTATTATGGTTCTGTCTCGTTCTTGGCTTTTTATCTTCGTTTATTACACTGACTTCAACAACAAATTCTGTATTAGAAGAAATGTATGTAATATCTGATATCTACTTCATGTGATGATTGTGACTAATTCTCTTCACACAGAACACTTTCCCATGGGTTTCCCTAGTCTGTACGACTATTGCCTCGAGCTGACGACGAAGACGTGGGAAGCGTGGGAATGGCTGATCCCAATGTATGTGCACGACCGGGAGATAAAGTTCCCCTCAATTTTAGTACCTACTGTGGATACATTGCGACTAACCTGGTTGATCAAAATTATGGAGAGCGTGAGTATGATTTAAAATTAACATTTTAACCTTTGAAAAGATAACTATAGATGGAGTTGAAGACTTAAGCATGAGAAATGTAGAAAGCGGTTCTCCCGATGAATGAGGCTCGTATAAAGAGCCTGCCTGAGGCACGATAGATGAAGTTCCTTTCCAATGGAGAGCGATCTTAGCTACAAACTTCACCAACATGATCTAAGAATGTACGACTTGTACCTGTCAATAAAATTAAGAAGCCGCAGGGCACTATATAATTGAGAGAATGATATCTGAAAAAATACAACTTCAAACTATTTCAGCTCCATAAATATAGGTTATAAAATTGATTAAGCACAGACATGGCTCGATACTTTGTACATAAGAGATAATGGTTTATTGTCCCGTCCTGTACGTCAAATTAAAAAGAAATGGCAAATAAGAAGATATTTGTGAAATGCACATCTCTTGCTGTGGCGCTTGTGAAATTATCACAGTAATGCGATCGACGCGACGTTCAAAGAAATCCTCACGTACTCTAAATTATAAATTTCGCAACGAAGTCGCCAAAAAATTCCCTTTCATGGCTTACGTAGGATTATTGCTTCATAAGACATGCATCAATTTTTAAATCTAAATTCCATCGCTAATATAGTACAAATAACTCTTTTTGTTAGGTGGAGAGACCAGTACTGTTAGTGGGCGATACTGGGACATCGAAGACCGCAATCATTACCAACTATCTGCGTGGCTTACCGGCTGACAAATATGTAAGTGCTTACTGCTTATACGTTATCAAGCTATTTTCATATCACTTGGGTAATAAATCGATATTACGGTTGTATAAACGATAGGCCAATGAACAGAAGATAAATTTGTGTTGTCCAGTCATCAATAGGCTATTTGACAACATTGAAAATACACTGCAAATTGTGGTCATCCTGTTAGATAATAGCTTAAAAAACCATATTTCACTTAATTTTAAACAAAATAATGTATATTTTTTGGAAATTAAACTTAATAAAATACAACATTTTTTTAAAAATTTATATGAGATGTGAACGCTCAGTGATTGGTTGCAACTCTGGTAACGTCACACGCAAGTAAATATAGTTTCTTCGAGTGATTTTATTTCGCGTTTTATGTTTTATGGGTGATAAATTCTATTGTTGATCTATTTTTGAAGCAGTTTTATGATAATTGTTGATAAAACAATTATCATAAAACTTAGCTTTGCTTATCATTATTAGCTTGTTTACTTGCATGTGATGTCACACGTGTCATATGATCAGCGCCATTACAGAAATAGCGTTTTTGCCGCGGTTTTATAGATTTAAACTTTAACATTGATTTTTATTAAAAATACAGTAGATTTCCCGGAAATATCAATATAGTGTGCTTATTATGTAATAAATAATAGTTTTAAATCATTTTCGAAAACTAGTCAAATAGTACATTCTAGACGAATTATAGTAGTACTTATGTAAATAAAGTTAAGACTTGTTGTTAACAACACCCCAACAAATCTAGAACTAAACAACACACCTGTCAACTTACTATAATAACAATACAATCATTCCTGCTTGATCACTTTCTTGGATGAGTTTAAATTAAGAATGGATTGCGATCAATTCAAAGTATATTATCTAATTCATAATCAAATGAAGCCAAAGGTTCTGCTTGTTAATAAGATTTATCCAGTAAGAGTAACTGGCTTAATTTTTTTCATCGAATTATTATCATTATAAATAATAATTTTATAAGAAGTTGTAGCTTTGTAACAAAGTACAATGGGCTTGATATATCCCTTTGCATAAAAATCTATAGTAAAAAATACGATCTTAAGATATGTTTATATTGTTCCAATTTTATAGTCAATGGTTCTCGTACAATTATCCAAAATGTATTAGTCGAAAAGTAAGCAAACTTCCAAATGGTTGCATTTAAATGAGGTATTGATTTATCAGCTGCTCTACATCGGTAACACGTTTGCAAACGCAATTATGCAAGTATCAACACAGCTTACTCAATATATGTGTACTTGTACGTTTGGATACACAGTTACAATTACAACATTCACTCTCATCGGGGGCGTAGCTCAGATGGTAGAGCGCTCGCTTAGCATGCGAGAGGTACCGGGATCGATACCCGGCGCCTCCAATTATTTTTGTGTATGATGAATAAATTTATTGATACTTGTTTTTGTGCTACGGCCAATTTTTTTTTTATATTTACATCAAGTATAATTTTTAGTATAAACAAGTAAGGTTTGAAACGTAGTATCTTTATCAGTTCATTCCTTGGTATAGCGTCCAGTATAATTTTGAATATTTGCCTGAGTCTGAAAGTGGCTGAAGTAGATATTTTTGGAAATATTTCTTCAGTGTATTTCTAATCGACTGCCTCGGTGGCGCAGTTGTGATTGCGCATGCGTTGCGACTGCTGTGCTGAGATCTCGGGTTCGATCCCCGGGTCGGGTAAAATGATATTGGGGTTTGGTACGGCGATGGGCTCGCCCCCTATCACATTATGGGACTGAAATAAATTCGGCAAAAAGTGGGTGTACTGGTTGCACCTCTGCCTACCCATTCGGGGATTACATGCGTGAGTGTATATGAATTTCTAATATTGTTATTCTCCGTTGTAAAGTAGAATATTTGGACTATAGCATTATTAAAACTTCACTGAAGATTTGCAAATTGGACAACACAATTTCGTATGTGATTTCTAATATGACAATAATGTCAAATACATTGATGATTTCTGTCTTTCTGTGTCTCATCTGACATCTCATGCTGCTCCTATATATATCAAGAAGGCTTCTCTTAACTCATTATCTCAATGACATTTGTACTAGATAATTCAACAAATGAATTTCTCATCTCGTACGTCATCGATGGACGTGCAACGGAACTTGGAGTCTGTAGTAGAGAAACGCACGAAAGACACGTTCGGACCGCCGGTTGGCAAGAAGATGCTCGTGTTTATTGACGACATGAATATGCCAATTGTGAGTTGATAAGACTTGACTAATACTTGCAATAACTTTCAATAAACAATCTTAAACCTCATCTACCGTTTAAAATCGAAAATATATCAATGGACCCATTTTTGGGAACAATCTTATATATTGGTGCCTGCCTTGGTGGCGCAGTTGTAATTGCGCATGCGTTACAACCGCTGTGCTGAGGTCTCGGGTTCGACCCCGGGTCGGGTAAAGTGATATTGGGTTTTTCTATCTAGAAATTCTCAGTATTAGCCCGGAGTCTGGAACCTGTGCCCGGTATGGCGATAGGCCCCCTATCACCTTATGGGACCGAAATTCGGCGAAAAGTGGGTGTACTGGTTACACTTCTGCCTACCCCTTCGGGGATTATAGGCGTGAGTGTATATGTATATGTGTATGTAATCTTATATATTGTCCCCAAAAATATCCCCTAGTGGCCTAATTTACTAAATAAATGATATGATTTGATTTGAAAAAAGTTCCTACTTCATGGACGCTGTTTCAAAAAAGAATACAGTAATTTCAAGATTTTAAATTTTCACTTCAGTCGGTTGTCCATGTTTATTGAAATAGCTGTAAGTCTCTTAATAGTGCATTAAGGCTTTCCTGTCGTAGATTTAAACCATCTGCTAGGCGACATTGTGTAACTGTTTTATATAAAGACGTTGTTTTATCTTGTCATATCGAGTGATATTTAGGTCACAGAAAGGAGGAGGAAATAGTTTAACTATGCGAGACTTATACAAAGTTCTATTATTATTTAACCTTTACACATATTTACCCTTACTACTTATAAATTAAAAATCGTTTGAAATATCACAATTTACTAAAACATATTGTTTTGACTATTACAACATCTAACTAAAAGGCCAATTCTTGTAAAAACAAAGAGTTAAATTATAGTCCGGGTGTGACATTGTATTAAAATGAGATTCAAAATTACACATTTATTAGGAAAAAAAGAATGAACATAAAATGAAAAATACATAAATTATTACTTTTTAAATAAAAATAAAACCGCCTTCAAAAAAACCCAAACACAACTAAAAAGCAAAAAATAATTGGTTACATTTACATCAATTAATTACATACATTTTATTTAAGTCGGTTAAAAATAATATAACGTATTTTTTAATGACACACAACCATGAATACAATTTTTTGGTTAATTTATAATTGTGTCTCAATTCGGTCAACATTAAGTCGTCATGCTAGTTAAATACGAGAATTGGCCCTCTAGTAACTAATTGTTCTTTTGTCGGACTACTCTAAAACATTATTATATTGATCTATAGATCTTTTGATAGCAACTCTGGATAGTATTAATGTTTTATTAATCAATTTTAGGTCGACACTTACGGCACCCAACAACCAATAGCTCTGCTCAAATTATTATTTGAAAGAAAAGGGTTCTATGATAGAGACAAAGACCTCAATTGGAAAAATCTGAAAGATATTGGCTTTATTGCTGCTATGGGTAAAGCAGGTGGTGGAAGAAATGATGTGAGTATCTCTAATTAAATTGTCATACCAATTCCAGAAATATAAACAAATAAATAAAAAACCCATCAGTCACACACATAGTCTTGACCCCACTCTAGGTCTAACCTGTGTTTGGTATCAACAACTACGAGGGACTACGGTTCGACAACACCCAGACTAAAAACAAATATCTGTCTGTCATACAATCTTTTGTCTCGGTGCGGGAATTGTAACCCACGGCCGTTCGTTTCACAGCCGGTTACTCGCTCTCTGCACCACGGAGGCTGTCAAAAAATATATGCATACTTTTGAATTAAATTGAAGCTTCTTTTGTATTTGGTGTTATTAAAACGACTCAACAAAAGAACTGTTTCAAAAATGAATCTAAGATATCTTTAGATTTCCAGAATAGGTATGGCGATGAGACTTTATTTGTGTACCATATAATGCGATAGTTCTTTCTATACGTATGTCTTCCTGTAATATTTTTGATACCAAGTACAATGGTCAAAAGACATTGTTAATCCAGCCTTTTTTTTTTTTTTTTGTCGCGGGGAAAGCGTTTTATTACTACCGCCCGCTTCGGGGGGAAGCGGAATAAGGAATAAAACGGTTATGCTGGACTAGCCGGTCTTACGACCCAGCATCCCCCTCGCCCGGATGATGGCTATCCGGGCAGCCGCTGGGCCGAGTCCCTACCCCCTATGTACACCCCACCCGACACTACCAGCTAAAACCCCGCGGTGGCCTTCTTCGGCGCTTACGGAGCGATCCCGGGGTATTCTAAGGAGTGCTAGAATTGCTGCCGGAACCGCCCCTGCGCGGTGCTGCGTAGCAGCCCATCTCCATGGGAGGGCTTAGGAGCCCCCGCGCACTGAACAACGACAGCGAACAAGGCCTTACCACACGCGCTGCCGTCCATCTCGGGGTCGCACGATGCTCCGAAACTGGGAGTGCATCGATTCGGGCTGACAGCCCCCCGCTGCGAGCCCGCGACCCCCGATGGCCCCAATTAGTCGCCTCGTACGACAGGCAGGGGTTACCGTGGTGGAATTCAAACGCCCCCGTTCCACAGGGCGGGAGAAGCCGGTCAGTCGTCCACCCGGCGCCTCCTACGTCTTCTCTGGCGGCGGGAGGGATCATTTCGTTCCCGATCCCTCTCGGCACTCTCCTTCTGCGAGATGACGCTCTCGCAGAAGTGGGCCACCGCACGCCAGGACCTCCGGCTGGCGAACATGGACGACACCACGGCCGGCAGCGAGAGGTCTCCTCCGACGACTGCTCTGAGAGCGCTGCGCTCTTCGTCCCAGGCTGGGCACTCCTCCAACGTGTGTTGGGCCGTGTCCTCGTGGCAGTTGCCACAATGGTGGCACACGGCAGACACCTCCTTCCCGATCCGACACAGGAACGAACCGAAACACCCGTGGTCCGTCAGTACCTGCGTCAGCCGGAAAGTTGGCGCACCGTGGCGCCTGTCTAGCCATCTCTTTAGGACAGGACGCACTGCCGCGACTGTCCTCAAGCCCGCACTTGGGCTTTCCAGCCTGGTATGCCACTCCTCCACAGCGGTTCTGCGAAACCGGGCTGCAATCTCCCTCGGGGCCAGTCTCACCTGACGGCGACTGGACGCCTCCTCCCGCCAGAAGAACGCGGACGAGAGGAGTTTTGCGTCCAACTCCCAAGGGAGGGTGCCGGCCAATACGCAGGCCGCCTCGTGGGAGACCGTGCGGTAGCCCCTTACTATTCGCTGCGCCAACAAACGCTGCGGTTTGCGCAGCAAGGCAACGCAGCGGGCTTTCAGGGACTCGGCCCATACGGGACATCCGTACAGGGCCATTGACCGCACGACTCCAGCGTATAAACTTCGGCAAGGGCTATTAGGTCCCTCCAGGTTCGGCAGCAGGCGTCCGAGCGCGCCCGCCGCCCGCACCAATTTCGGCGACAAATTGTTAAGGCTTTGTCGGCTCTGGGCTGAGGTATGATTGAGGGGGTGAGATGCGACGGGTGGTGGCGGCGTGCGCGGGGGCTCCCCCTCCAACGAGTAGCGATAGACGCTCATATAAAGGATGTTCATAATTTAAAACAGTGAAATGAGCAAATGTCAAATAAATCAGATTAAATAGAACGTAAAATACCATAATTTTTTATTTTTTTAAAAACCCTCAACTATTATGTTATTTCATTAAAATTAAAACCTATATGACAGCCTCGGCCTCAAACGGGAGGCAGTGGGCTCGATTCTCGTAACAAAGTTACCGAATGTTATCGTTACAGACTAATGTTTGTTTCGGGTCTGGACGTTGTGGGACCATATTCCCTCGTAGTTCTCGATACCCACGATATAGGTTTGACGTAGTGCGGGGTCAGAAATATGTGTGTGACTTTTTGGTGTATTATTTATACGTACCTGTATTATTGCAAATTATAATGATAACAATGTCAATTATTACTCATTTTTAACGTTCAGTGAAATAAGTTGCAATATGAGTGAAAATCATCACGTCTTTTATAAACTACTCGCTGCTGCTCGAGGCTTCGCCCGCGTGGAGGTCATTATAAAAACCCCTTCGCAAATAATGTATTGTTTTAGGACAAATTTCATTACCATTAAAAAGGCAGAGGCAGGTAACCGAAAGAGATAGATATATGCTATCGCGGACTTGTTTTATAACTTTTTAAGAGGAACAATTCTGTCATACATGATTGTTGCGTAACTTTAACCGCTTACGCAGCGCACGCAAAACAAGCTCTCAAAAGGAATATATTTTCCCGTTTTTGCAACATTTTTCATTGCTGCTCGGCTCATATTGGTCATAGCGTGATGTTATATAGCCTATAGCGTTCCCAGATAAATAGGTTATCCAAAACTAACAGAATTTTTCAATTAGAAACAGTACTTCTTGCGATTAGCGCGTTCAAACAAACAAATAAACGTACACGTATTTTTTAAAATGTAGCCTCTAAAATGGTGAATTAGTAGTGGTTGAAAGTTTTCTGTCTGTTACATTTTCACGACTGAACTGAAAACACTGAACCGATTTTTATGAAGATATTTTTTTATCCTGTGCATTGGGAGTGGAACACCTGTAAGAACGGGGACGTCAGGAAACAGGGATTTCTTGCACGAAAACACGATCACCTAGGTTTTCTTGCTATAGATCTTAACCCGATTCCTGAGAAAAATAAACATGAGATCTAGGGTCTGGTTGAGCTGAATGATAAGATCCTCGCGTTTTCTCACGGTATCCGCTCGGCAAAGGTTACTAGACATATTCATATAGATGTAATAGCTTAAGCTAGCTAAGCTAAGCAAGACTAGGGATTACACCCATCTCTGCCAAATCCGTCCAGTTTCGTTTTGATTTTACCCTCCCATTCTTTACCCTTCTCCCGATCATCATCTCCCGTCACTTCTCTTGATCTTCGGTAAAGGAAGTGTATCCTTTCGATATTCGATTTCGGGATCCAACTTGGACTTCTTGTTTCACAACCGACTAAACGTCCACTGCATAATGCAGACCGTCAAGTATGAATTGTCATAAATCCGTTGAATTTTGAGTTATATTATCAAAATAATAGAACTCAATATATTGTTAATTGAATTAATAATGTTAATATAATATTTCGTTGTGGAATAAAAACTTTTTCGTTGGTATGAATGAATATTATTAGAAAAAAATATTCTGTCAAAACAAAAAGTAATATCAAATGTCATAGTAATGAAAATCGATATAAAGAATTTACAAAAAATTATCTGTTTGTCTATTTACTATTTTGTCAGGGTGGCTCCGATGATGATGGAATCTGATATTTTTTTTATCCTGGCAAAGTGACGACACTGCATCTGATGGTAAGCGCAGTGTCGTCCAGTTAAAGTACCAACTAGCGAGAGACAATCTATGCCTCGCTACTAAACACAATCATGTCGGCCTGATGTTCAGTTTTTCATACTACGCCATGGGGCAAGGAGGTGAAGAAGCGGTTGAGGGTCTAGGTGTCAGAGTACTCAGAACAACACGTTCAAACATCATACCCCAACTCTAGACCCCGACAAAAACCAGAAGTACACTGGCTGACCCCGGAAGGCGACACACTTGCGTGTGCCACTATAGCGGGTTTTATACTCTGTGTACGGTGGTCGCTATCCTGCCGGATATGAAGATCCTACCACCAGCAGGTATCGAGATAAGTGAAACTGAATAGGGTAATTTTTATACGAAAAAGTAACAGCGATATCATAGGATAAAAATTGGCTATGGAAATTATAATAGTAACTCATTGCCGTAAACAAGTGAGAAAATATATAGATAATATTTGATAGGGGTGGAACCGGGTAAAAAGTATATATCTTCAGTTGATGCATTTTCCGAAATCATAAATTTTGCAAGATCTATTCTTCTGACAATTAATATTGTCATCCATATCTGACGTCATGCACGAAATGACAAGAATAGTTATATATTATTTCTCTTTTATCGACACGAACACAATAACGTATAATCGATCGTCCGCCGAAAACAAACGAGTACTTTAAAACGTATTGTGTGTCAAACTGCTAAATTAATAAAATTATTATAATAATGAACTTTGTAGTCGCCCGCCTTAGGTTGACATTGAATTGTTATTATCGTATTTTAGTCTTGCGTAATCAGTATAAAATAAATATAGCAGAACTTATGATATATAATTGAAAGAAATTCAAAGTGCTGTATCCAAAGCAGTTATTTACGATTATAGTCTTCGAGCTCTAGGGATCTGGTAATCAGTCGCAATCGTAGTGGGAAATAGTATGAGCCCGCTGATGACCGTTTTCATTTCCAACAAAATAATAATCAAATTTGGACATAAGTTAGTCATTTCTCGACAGCCTCCTGACGCAGCGGGCGATTAGTAAGTTGTGAAAGGAGAGGCCGTGAGTCCGATTCCCGCACCGAGTCAAATGTATGTGTGACAGACTGACATTTGTTTAGGATCTGGGTGTTGTGTGACCATTGTCCCTCGTAGTTCTTGATACCTAGGATACAAGTTTGACCTAGTGTGGGGTCAGGACTATGTGTGTGTCGGTTGGTTGTATTTATTTTATATTTCTACATCTACTTAGGACATAAACTGTTGGTTCCTCTCGTCTCGCGAACACCAACATTTTAATAATGGTATTAAATTAAATAATACTATTGTAAATTTTTATCGATTATTATCAAAAACAGTTCAGCGGTTTAACCATGCAACCTTCCAAACTGGAAGACTCACTTTCGTAATTATAATATTAGTATATTTTTGTTATATCAAGTATCATACTATAATTTTATTCTCAAATAGTTTGTTCAAATCACTCAACCTGTATTCACGACTTTTGATAAGAATTGACAGTCATTATGATAAATAAAATATATATCGTTTGAAATTATTATGATAAGTTAAATATATTTGATTATATTCAATATATTATCATGAGTTAGTGTTATTTGTGAACACTTTATGTCATATTCATCATGTTTTCACAAAAAATATTTTTGACAGCGCGAGCGAAAAATCGCGTGTACGTCTGCTCTCAACACGGCCCAATTGCCGTCTGACAAGTCTCGCACATGCGCATCATGTTTAAAATACATTTCAACATGGAGACAACTGCCATTTCATGTTTCGTAATTTTAAAACATTTATTTCTTTGTATTTATAAATGAAATGTGATAAAATATTCACACACTCGTTTAATGCAGTTCATTGAAAATTTTATAGAAAAATTTCGTTTCAATATTTTTCTTTATAACCGTATAATACGGATTCATTTGGGGTCGTGTGGATTGAAATTTTAAAATTTCGATGCATCTTTGCGAATATTTTCTATCGAGCCAACTTTAATGAATCGTGTATCGAGAAGCACAATCGTTTTGTAAATATGTTCATCTTTCATGACAAATTTTTATATTGTTAATATTTTTAGTTTTTAACATCGAATAATTAGTTTAAAAATGTAGTCTGAACTGAACTGTCTGAGTCCACCTCACCTTAATCCAGCCTGGTTAAGTGGTACTTAAAATTACTGACCATTAGAAGAAATTCTTAATTATTACGTGTGAGTTGAAAAAGGGATAGAGTTGCGAACCGTCCTGTTTTCCCAGGATATATCCTGGTTTTTAGAGTGTCCTGGGGTGTCCTCGATAGTTTTTAAACAGCGTCCTGGGTTTTGTATGAGTTATATAATCTAAGAAGTTATAACCGCAATCCGACTTTCAAATGTAAAAATATGTAAAATCCTATTCTAAATTATTTAAACAAGCCTGTTCCACTGCTAAAAAAAATTGTATTTAAGAAATAAGATAAAATGCTCTGCAAATAAGATACAAGCCGTCTGGAATATTATAAGAACTGAATCAGGTGGGCACAGAGCGCGCAGCAATGACCCCCCTTAGAGTAGGCAACCAATAGGAGACGGCATTACGCTCGAATCTTGAACAAAAAAGTCAGCAATCTCGGTGGGGGGCTTCGTACACCTACAAATAAACATGTGTGCACACAAATGCAAAATGTAATCACGTCGCTACGCACGCACACTACACCATTTCATACAACACTGGGAAATTTATGCACACAGTTACAAATTTATCTTGGTGTGTAATGTACTTACAGTGTCATATGTTGACAACTGTGTAAACAACAGTAGAGCGTGACAATGTCGACACGAGGTATAGGTAGCTTTGTCCTTATCTATCGATAGATAAAATTAAACAATTATAATTTATGAAATATTTTAAGATTATTTTTTATGTGTATCACCTTTTCTATCGCTTTCTTGAATCTCTGGGTGTGATTTCGCGAAAAGGGACAGGAGTAGGGAGGTATAGTTAAAAATAATGTTAATCAATTTAATCGAAATACTTTAAAGGTAATAAGTAGTGAGAAAAAAATAAGTTCAAAAACTAAAACCCGACTACTGAAAAATCACGCTCTAAAAAGTATGAAACAAGAATGTAATAAATATTTTATTGTATTTCATACATATTCACACTGGCAAGTAG
Organism: Laothoe populi; assembly: GCA_905220505.1. Classification (NCBI taxonomy): domain Eukaryota; kingdom Metazoa; phylum Arthropoda; class Insecta; order Lepidoptera; family Sphingidae; genus Laothoe; species Laothoe populi. The sequence goes on from HG992165.1 coordinate 5,735,105, forward strand.
TGACGTCCAGTTAGAGTAGCACATAGTACCGTCCAGTTACAGTGGCAAGTAGAGACGTCCAGTTAGAGTGGCAAGTAGTGACGTCCAGTTAGAGTGGCAAGTAGTGACGTCCAGTTAGAGTGGCAAGTAATGACATCCAGTTAGAGTGGGCAAGTAATTACGTCCAGTTAGAGTGGCAAGTAGTGACGTCCAGTTAGAGTAGCAAGTAGTGACGTCCAGTTAAAGTAGCAAGTGATGACATCCAGTTAGAGTAGCACATAGTACCGTCTAGTTAGAGTGGCAAGTAGTGACGCCCAGTTAGAGTGGCAAGTAGTGACGTCCAGTTAGAGTGGCAAGTAATGACATCCAGTTAGAGTGGGCAAGTAATTACGTCCAGTTAGAGTGGCAAGTAGTGACGTCCAGTTAAAGTAGCAAGTAGTGACGTCCAGTTAGAGTGGCAAGTAGTGACGTCCAGTTAGAGTGGCAAGTAGTGACGTCCAGTTAGAGTGGCAAGTAGTGACGTCCAGTTAGAGTGGCAAGTAGTGACGTCCAGTTAGAGTGGCAAGTAGTGACGTCCAGTTAGAGTGGCAAGTAGTGACGTCCAGTTAGAGTGGCAAGTAGTGACGTCCAGTTAGAGTAGCAAGTAGTGACGTCCAGTGAAGGGATCTTTTATAATATATTAACGTACCACCACCTCTAGAAGTCAATCTATCATTTCTTATGACATTAAAATTTGCAATTTTAGGTTCGCGCATGCTGGTTTAAGGAATGTTTCTTGAACAAGAAATATATCTAGTTGGTGATCTTTAAGAAACTCAGAGATCCCTTCGCGTTGGGATCTGATGCCGTTGGCATTGAAGAATGACAGAGTGAGTGCGCGAGGCTTAGTTCTTTGGGTTGTAGCAGCCATTGGGAATTTTAATTAGAGGCCTTAAAGGCTTGGATGGCGGTAATAAGACCCGCATGTTCCATCGCCACTTTCAGGCGGTCGCTGGGTGTATTTTCTGTCCGGCGTAACTTTGCTGCTAGTATGCACAATTCTTCAGCATTTATTATGTTGATGAAGTCGCTTACCAGCGCAAAATCAGCCACGATGTTATTTTCTATTATTCGCTTGGATACTGGGATGGGCACAGGCATCTCTTGGGGTAGACATGCCGGAACTGATGCCGTTTTTTGATTAGGCATAGCAGCAGTTTGGTCTTTGAGTTTGGGCGTGTTATTGTGTGTGTTATTGTGTGTGTTGTTGTTATAGTGTTTTCCGGTGGGCGCGATCACCGATGTAATCGCGGTTGTTTCTCGTCCAGTAGGGTTAATAATCTGAGTTAGGAAGACTTGACGGCGAGAGTAGTTAGAGCCCTATGGTCTGCAGGCGTGGGAACCGTGATTCTGATACATATTGCTGTATTAGAAGCACGTGTGTACTTAATACGTTTTTCGTTCAAACGCATCGCTAGATTGTGCCACGCAGAATTTTCCTGCAATATTACAGGCGGAGGAGTATGAGGTTTGGGTGTAGTGGAACTGGAAGCGGGGGCTTGTGGCTTATTCTTGGCCGGTTGTGATGCGGATTTTGAAGAGCGTTTTTTACGTTTCCCCTGTACTAAGGTAAATTCCTCGTCTTCCGAAGTGGATGACGAGGACTCCTGGCATGATAATAATTTTGGATCTATATCCATTTCCGCCGTTGAGATGGGTGTCAATAGAGACGGAGTCAGACATTGATCTGGGTGGGTAACAGGCACCATCTTTGTAGGACTAGGACGAGGCACTAGTTTCTTTCCTTTGATTGGAAGAATTGTGACCGAGTCGATGGTAGGACTGACGTTGGAGTTTGAGGATGGGGTGCTGGTCTCAGTAGCCTGAGAGGTTGCGAGTACTGTGGCGTAGGCCAGGGAACATGGTTTGAGTATTGGAGAGCGGTCTCGAATAGGCGAGGAAAGCCTCTCGGTAGTAGTAGGAAGTATTGTAGCAGGAAGAGTAGCTTGGAAAGCTTTTAGAATATCGGGGTACTTCTCGCCTAGGAAGGCGAGAAGTGCCCAGGTAATTGCTTCCATTTAACCTATTCTGCTAGGTCGTGGTAAAAACCATCAAACGTTTGACTGATACGGCGAGAATAGTTTATTTTAGCTATTTTCACAGTGTAATGTCGTATGGAATTCTTCTCTGGGGAAGCTCTGCGGATATTAATGTAATTTTTACCTCACCGTGATATCGCAATATATTTTTGAAAATCCTAATGTATGTGCGTAAAAATATTGCACAAAAGTATACGCTTTTATAATAAACTTCCGAATGATATAAGAGAATTACCAATAAATAAGTTTAAAAACATAATAAAAACCAAACTTAGTAGAAAAGGTTACTACAACATTTCCGATTATCTTGACGACAGGAAGGCTTGGGATTAAATTGCTCTGAATCTTCCAGATCTATTACAATAAATGATTATGTATTGATTATTTCTGTTTAATGTAAATTGTTTTTACAAGATGCCTGAGTCGTATTAGTCTTGGCTTCTTGTTTTTTCGTTAAAGCTATTGCCTTGTGAATTTGTTTCTCTATCATTCTTTGACGCGATAAGGGTATGTCATGCTTATATTAAGGGTCTGTGCTTGCGGCGGCGTTATGTGCTGGGTCGGTCACTTCCCTGTGTCATGGTTGAGGAGGCCGATGGCTGGCACATGCGTCATACTCGTGAACGGGTGCTGATTGTTTGGACTGGTCTACCTGGATTGCTCATTGATTGTTAGTTGGATAAAATTAAATAACAAGTTGTATAGCCTCGTTTACGACTCTGCCTTGTATTGACATGTATACTGTCATTTTTTTTGTCTCATGTGAATGTGACTTGTTTAAAAATGTATTTTATGTGTTTTTTTTGTAATGTAATGACAATCTACAAAAGACCTACGGCTGAGTTTCTTGGTGCTTCTTCTCAAACCAGTGGGCATTTCCTAAGCACCGGTAGACTTAGATTTTAACATTACTATGACATGTAATAGTGCCCCTAGTGGCCTAATTTGCAAAATATTTGATTTGATTCGATTCGATTCGATTCGATTCGATTCGATTCGATTCGATTCGATTCGATTTGATTTGATTTGATTGAAAGCGCCCTGATCAGGTTCTGTATTTTAAAAATCGCACACCACTTTTTCAATCCTTACTTTCAGAGCAGCGTCTCGGCTCGCAAGTGTTTACGCTAACGCTATTTTAAAACAAATACGCGTCCTGTTTTTAGACTGAATTGTCTTGGTTTTTCTAACTTCAAATCCTTGTATTGAATACCGGGGTTGGTAACCCTAAAAAGGGAGGCTTTATGTGTGATCCGTCTAGATAACGATGACCTTACAATTATAAGTGTTATCAGAACTGCTCTTTATGTTTGTTTCAGGTGGACCCTCGCTTCATATCAATGTTTTCAGTATACAACCTGCAGTTCCCCTCAGAAAATACGTTAAGACATATTTACGTGTCCATACTAAGGGGACATTTTGAAATATTCCCCGATGAGATACGAGATATAGTCGATAAACTTGTACATATGACCTTGGATTTATATAAGGTAATGTTTTTAATACTTACATCAGCGTCTTATTTATTTTGAACTATTGAATTCTAACTCTTAGGTTAAAATCCAGCCCAAATGGCATACGCCTCTGGCTTTTCTAAAGTTAGCTTGTGTATTCTTTGTTGATTATTGTTTGCTTGCTTTAATGGTAAATCGACGTGAAGAAACCTGCATACCAGTCAACTCTGCATATGACTTTCAAAAGTATGTGAAGTATACCAACCAGCATTAGCGTGGCACTAAGTCCTTATACCTCTCAATAGAGTAGGAGGCCTGTGTCCAGCCATGGGACAGAGTCTAATACAAGACTGGTATTTTACTGTATTTACTTGCTAGCTGATCATTTTAAATATACAAACTTCGTAGATAATAATAGTGGAGCTACCACCAACACCAGCCAAGTTCCACTACATTTTTAACCTGCGCGACCTGTCCCGCCTGGCGGCTGGCATGTGCCTCACACACCCTAACTACTTCAGCGAGAAGCGCGCCGTGGTGCGCTGCTGGCGGAACGAGTTCACCCGCGTCATCTGCGATAGGCTCATCAACACTCAGGTCAGTACTGATGACATCAACATAAATTAATAAATAACACCCTACAGTCACACACATAGCCCCGACCTCACACTAAGATACGAGACTTGTGTTGTGGGTCAGAGACTACAAGAGACTTTTGGTCTCACAACACCCAGACCCCGGGTACAAATATTTGTCCCGGTGTGGCTATCGAACCCCCGGCCTCGTTTCACAGCCGGCTACTCGCCTACTGCGCCACGGAGGCTGTCCATGCTCACCAAGTGCTTTTATATTTTCTACCTATCTACCTAAACTATTGTTTGTAAACTAGAATCAAGAGCGACACGTGTTTTTGACATCGAACAAAGCAGCTTAGCGAGATTATTTACTACTTAATCATATGTGATTAATGATAGTATAACGATATTCAGCTATGCATTATGTGTTTGATTTAGCTTGGTTAAATTCGCTAAAGGTGAAATTGCTCAATGTAATTAAACAGGATAACGATCTAATGCGCGGTCACATACAAGAACATGTAGCGAAATATTTCCCAGAAGAGGAGCCCGTTGTACTTGAAGAGATCGTGATACCAGAAGAGGAAGAGAAAGTCGAAGAAGAAAATGGTATTATTAGACTTACTTTAAATATTTTGAAATACATAATTATATTTGGTGATATTGAATTTAAAAAATAATTATATAAATTACAAAATATTGAAACACTCGTTATAATTACTGATAATAAGTTATCAAACTTTAAAGTTAGTAACAATTTAGTTAGTTTATTTATTATTATTATATTGTTTGTTTTGATAAATATATAAATAATAAATAAATAACACCCAACAGTCACACACATAGTCCCGACCCCTCACTAAGATACGAGTTTTGTGTCCTGGGTATCAGGGACTACGAGAGACTTTCAGTTTCAGAACACCCAGACCCCAGACACAAATATCTCTCTGTCACACAAACATTTGTCCCGGTGTGGGAATCCAACCCACGTCCTCTCGTTTCAGAGCCGGCTCGCCAACTGCGCCACGGAGACTGTCGGAGTACCTATAGAATATTTTAACATATTTGTGTATATACTAAAATTACACAAACATTTTGCAGAATTTGGTGAGCCTATACCCAAACCAGTTGAAGTTGCCGAAGATCAAGAAGTTGTAGTTGAGGAAGAAGAGGAGACAGAAGTGGAGCATGAAGTAACGGTAATACATTTAATAGTTATATCTAAAAATTCGCTAGACCATAATAATATTATACAGAAGGTGTATGACTATGTTGGCAAGATGCCATAAACAATACAGCTACCAGGCTCTTTGGAAAACACAATTATAGTAACAGGCACCGATCGATTAGCTAAGCGATTGCAGTTCGTATGATATTGGACGAGTCAAACTATTGGCTCATAGATGGTTACAATCGTACTTTTGCAATGTACTTGACCGAAAACGTTTTATTGACTAGGATCAACATTTAAATATTATTTAGATGTGAATTAATGCACAATTTAATACAATAACAACGGCTAATCATTATTATTTGCAATGCTATAAATGTCTTTCAGTTGGAAGAATATGTACTTCGTGATCCGATGCTGTTCGGCGATTACCGCAACGCTTTAGACGAAGAAGAAATACGTTACTATGAAGATTTGCTTGATTATGAAGCAGTGTATTTCTTATTCCAAGAGGTAAACAATAAAACTGAAATCTAGTTAGGTGATGTTACTAAATGATATTGGAATTGGAGTTTTGGCTTGCTTAACGTAGATTTATTAATATTTTTCTTGTTTTATTCGACTTTGTATGCGATATACTTGATAATATCTACTAATTGATTGAGAAACAAATCATGATCGTTAAGAAATAAAAATTATCAAGAATAGCAATGCAATTTTAGTCTTCAAATGTACAGGTATTGTATTATACCGAACTAACTCATCCCAGATACTAGACGAGTACAACGAGCGCAACGCTAAAATGTCGATAGTGTTATTCGAAGACTGTCTAGAGCATCTCACGCGCACACACCGCATCCTGCGCATGGACCGCGGCAACGCCATGATCATTGGTGTCGGCGGTTCCGGCAAGAATTCCATCTGCAGGCTCGCTGCTTTCGCTGCTGGTGAGTTTTTCCTTCAGAGACTTCAAATCTGAATATATAGACCTACTTTTGATCAGGTCCTATCCCACTTTTGTATAATAGAGAATTCACGTACAGCCACAATGTGCAAAATACCTTCTAAGCGTATGAATTCAAAAAAATTATATATTAAAATTTGCTCGATAGGTTGCGAAATGTTCGAGATCACAGTGACACGAAACTACAATGAGAATACGTTCAAAGATGACATGAAGCGCTTGTACATTCAACTAGGTGTGGACAATAAGAAAACTGTGTTCTTGTTCACTGCTGCTCAGGTGATTGCTTTTAACAACTTTTCAGAGAGATAAACTTAAAACTCTAAAAAAAGCGGTACCATCTAAGTAAGATGCTATATTTCTTCTTTGTTTAATACATGGACAGTGAACATATGTTTCCTAATTAAAATCTTAAAAACGTACAAGTGAAGTGTGAATATGAATTAGTTTTTCTATAACATTCTCTTTTGATTTATCGTACGCCTTAATTTCCAAAAAAAAATATTCTTATAAGCAATGTTTTTTTTCTAATCACAAATTGTAGTATATAGTTGCAATTCTAGTAATCATCAAGTCAACCCGGAGACGTCTTTAAAATACTTATCGATTTTCTTCGTTTATCAATTAATATCATTCTGTATTGACCATAAACGGTAGGCAGCGGCTCTGCTGTGCTCTGGCTTTGCAGAAGTCTATGGGCGGCGGTGACTACTTACCATCAGGTGGCCCGTTTGCTCGTCTGCCTATCCAGGAACTAAAAAAAAACATTAGGTATATTACAAGATACACTATCATATATGCCGAATTTATTAACAATTTGGATTTGCAATATGTAGATCCTGGAAGAAGGTTTCCTCGAGTTCATAAACAACATCTTGATGATCGGCATGATTCCGGCTTTGTTCGGTGATGACGAGAAGGACGGCATCATCAATTCAGTACGAAATGACAGCAATGAAGCTGGCTATGGAGTGGCCAAGTGAGTGTTTATATTTTTCTTTCCTCTACTCTAGCTTTAAGGATAATGAAGGCAGTATAATAGCTGAGCATTGTAGGACTTTTAATCCATACCATCTCGCTTATATGCATTATTCAAACATCAACCTTAGAGCACTTTGGGCGCTTATGCGACACGGTTAGCACATTCAGCATTCCAGGGGTTAAAGCATAGTCTGACAAACGAGCAAGAGAGTCATCTGAAGGTAATGTGGTAAGTGGTTGCTTGAACACTTGCAATACCAGAAGCATCATGGGTTCCTTGCCAGTTTTATAGGAAAGAGCATTGGGAAGGGGCTTTGGGTCTGTGGAAATCTCACTCAATATGAAACGTAACAGCAAGCTATTAATTACTTCACATAATTATTCTGTGAGACAATCGTATTTGCCCAGTCGATACAACTCAGTCGCGTTGTAGACAACACTGTCTACAGAAGGGCTATACTACTAACAACTTATCTCTCGGGCGATGAGCGCATTGCAATGATGTATGTAATTCAAGTAAACTCATCTTGACATTGAAAATACAAAATCATTCGTATCTACTGGGTGTTATATCGATATTTTTAGATACATATTTAGAAACTCCAGCCAAAATGCAAAATAAATATATATTTTTTTTATCCTGGCATGGCAAAGTGACTGCACTGCACCTGATGGTAAGCGCAGTGCCGTCCAATTAGAGTATCGGGTAGCAAGAAACAATCTATCCCCCGCTACTCAACACAATCATGCCGGCTTGCTTTTTCACACTACCCCATGGGTAAGAAGATGAAGAAGCGGCTGAGGGTCCAGTGTCAGAGTACTCAGAAGGCCGTAAAACGGCCAAACATCGTACCCAACTTTAGACAAAAACCGCATGTACTCTGGCTGATCCCGGAACGCGACACACCTGCGTGTGCCGCTATCACGAATTTTTCACCCTGTGTACGGTGGTCGCTATCCGGGCGGATATGAATATCCTACCACCAGCAAATATGTTTCCCATATCCATTATTATGTGTAAAATACAGCTGTTGTTTTATTTAAATGAGTTAATTTGCAGAGACGGTGTGTGGAACTTCTTCTGCAACAGATGCGCAGACAACCTTCACGTTGTACTCTCCATGTCGCCTAGCGGTGATATACTGAGGAACAGGTGATGTTACACTGTACACAATGATGCTAATTATATTTTGAGCTCTGTAATATCCACTATTTGTATTATAATAATAAATCACAGCAATGAAGGCAAAACACTATTACTTGCGCAATATATGTACAGCATACCACAGAATTAACGTATGTCGTACACCCTTGGAGACCAAGACCCAATTGTAACATTTAATTACAATCGAGGTATACACTGAAATGATATTGCTTATGTATTTGAAACTATTATTCTAAAAACACTTTATTTCCATCAAAATAAGTTCATTTTGATGATGATTGCGCATGCGTTACGACTGCTATGCTGAGGTCTCGGGTTCGATCCCCGGGTCTGAAATAGAAATACTTCTATTTAGAAATACTTGGTATCAGCCCGGAGTCTGGAATTGTGCCCGGTATGGCGATAGGCTCGCCCCCTATTACATTATGGGACCGTAATAAATTCGGCGAAAAGTGGGTGTACTAGTTACTTCTCTACCTACCCCTTTGGGGACTACAGGCTTGAGTGAATATGTATAAGTTTATTTTATTTGTTAATGGATTGGCACTAATATAAACTATGCAAAAGCGATCAGCTATAAAAGAGCAATTAACCATAAACCGAAACTGTTACAAAAATAAATGCCGTAGTGGTTCATCAAATACGCAATAAACATTACACAATGAATAACAAAAACACGAAAATGCAGTATGAATAAGATACAGAAAGGAAGCATTTAAAATGAAAACAACATCGTCAGTTACAAGTCGTACAAATTGCTCCTTTCTCGGTCTCAATTCCGCTCATTTGCATGCTTTCATCTTTACTGTGGGTAATTCATCATATTTATTTATACACACAATCATAATTGTTTTGTATTGTTTGTTGTGAGAGAGGTTCATCATTGTACGTATAGATATGCGATATGTGTTTGACGTGTAGAATTACAGCCGAGACGTCATTGTCACACAAATGGATTTCCATATTTATATCGCGCGTGTTACAGAAATGAGCTGAATTATTTGTATTTTGTTATGTAATGCGTAATACATATAAACAATACATAATATTGTGCAAAAACGCATAGAATTTGATTTTGAGAAACGCATAGCTGATTCATAGAGCTAATTCATGAGCTCATTCAATACGTGTGGTGTGAACTTAAACAACTGTTATAACAACATAGAATCCGCCACTCAAAAATCAGATCTAAATCAAAAGTAATCGATGCCGTTTCACACGCACTTAGACTAAAGTGGAAATGGGCAGTTCTTTAATAAATAATTACTATTATTTAATAATACTCATACTTAGTGTAAAACTTGGGAAGTATAAGGCTTTTTTATTTTATTTTATTTATTTATAGTATTTTTTGGTGTGCCAACAACTAGTTACATTATATCCTAGCTTGCTGTTGTATACACACCTTCCTTATTAACTACCACCATAATACATTCTGATTATTTTGAAAAGAATGATTGAGGAACCTATGTAGTATTTGTATGCGTGTTTCACATTCTAGAAATGCAAAACAATCTCATAAATTTCGAATTTGTGGACAGATGTCGCAGTTTCCCGGGCTTGGTGAACAACACAACGATCGACTGGCAGTTCCCGTGGCCAAAACAAGCCCTGTTGGCAGTCGCCAACGTGTTCTTGGCCGATGTACGTACATCACGTATCATATTTTTTCCTTTTTTTTTTAATTTATTTACTCTATAAAAGAGAAGGCAAAGGTTTTCCACCATGTAGCCATGTCTGTCGTTATTTTTTCCAAATCTGGGCTAAAATTAAAGCCTTCTTCTTCTCTGGTTTTAATTTATACAAAAGGCCGAAGCCATGTCTGCAGTATTCATCCATTCAAAAGGGGGAAGCCATGTCTGATATTTTTCTCATTCTAAAGGCCGGAGCCATGTCTGAAATAAACACAATTCAAAAGGCCGAAGCCATGTCTGAAATATTTTTTTCATTTATTAATCACAATACAACATCACATCACATTCCCGCCATTTTATTTTTCATTTTTTTCCTTTTACCCTTATAATGGGAAGGCAAAGGGTTCAAGCCCATAAAGCCTCGTCAATCGTAGTATAGATTACACGGAATTTTTCAGTGCAGTAGGGTCTAAGCCAAGTCTTAGTTTTATACGTGTTATAAAAATATTGCTAGTTGGAACTCCTTAAATGTAGTGATGACTAGACATGGGCGTTTTTGTTATTTTTCATCATCGATGCTCATTACTTTGTTATCATTATCCGTTGACAACATAGCGTTGTAAAAATTTGATGCAGATATGCAGTCGTGTACTTGTCTGACTTATTTTACATATTATCATATCATATAATATTGCTTTAAAGGTTACAAACCAAAAAATGAGCTTCTAAGACAAATAAAATGAAAAAGCACTACTAATATTATGCCGATGCATGCCAACTGAAAAAAAAACTGAATGAAAGCTTTTTTATTCATCAATTTTTAGTTTAGTTATCGCTTTATGTAAATCCAATACAAAAACCCAATTACGTCGCCTGTGCTGTTGTTTGTGCGGGTTTTTATTTCGCACTTCGTTATCAGTTTTTGCCAATTTTTTATAGTAGTATATAATATTATGAGAATTTACATTATTGAAATCGGTTAAAAGAATAATTTGTATCTGCATATGCATGTTTATTGTATTTCCTTCATCTTTATGCAACTTACCTGCTTCATTTCTTTTCATAGTAGAGAATACCTATGGCATTAAGTCCGCCTATATACCACATGCGAATGTTAACTAAAATAAAATAAAATGTGTATTATGGACTACCTCGGTGGCGCGGTTGTAATTTCGCATGCGTTACGACTGCTGTGCTGAAGCCTCGGGTTCGATCCCTGGGTCGGATAAAGTGATATTGGGTTTTTCTATCTAGAAATTCTCAGTACATTATGTGACCGAAATTCGGCGAAAACTGTGTGTACTGGTTTACACCTCTGCCAACCCTTTCGGGGATTACAGGCGTGAATGTATATGTATGTATGTGTATTATGTTGATATTATAATAAAATGTGTATTATAGAAGCAGCGATAGCCTGGTTGGTTGCGATACGTACTGTCAAGACGAAAGTCGCCTATTCGAACCCAGCCCGACTGGCATACATACACCTTTGACTTTTCTACGTTACGTTTATATTCCTTGTAAATTATCGCTTGCTTTAGCCTAGTATTATAATTATGACGTTGATATTATTGACAAAATAAACAACTTCAATGATAACGACGTGGATATATTACAACTAATCTTCAAAAATCTCTATTCCGTCCATTGAACTTAAATTTCTTGAATTCGCGGTTCCCATTATTTATAGTCCTTCCAACGCATAAGCGTCAATTTCAAAAACGTTCAAACATTTGCAGAACTGAAATGAAATAAATCAAAACTCCAAAATTACCTGTCAATTACACAAACTGATTAGAAAATAGAAATTTTTGCGTGACACGTTTTTCTCATTGTTAAAACTTTGAACATATTAAATTGTAATAAACTCTTGTTATTGTAAGGCTATGGTAAACAACAAGTAAGTCTTATGAAAAGGTGAAGTGTGAATAGTAGCTTTTTCATTTCTTCGTAAAAAAAAACATTTTTAAGATCAAATTTCGCCTTGCCATAGAAAATTTTCATCCTTTTTTCTCGACAACTCTACGTGTGCGCTCGTAGCGGTAATACTATTAGGACAATTTTAAACTTTGTAAATAATAATACTAGCCCTGTATTTAACATTTTCCAATTGCTGAACACAGGTCTCCTCTACTAATGAGAGGTGTTAGACCCTAGTCCACCACGCTGGCCAATGCGGGTTGGTAGACTTCAGATACCTTTGAAATTCGTATGACGACAATTCTCAGTAATGCAGGTTTCCTCACGATATTTTCAACGTTAAATACATATACACTCACGCCCGTATCCCGTGGGGGTAGGCAGAGACTATTGACTGCCACAAGCTACGATCCTGACACACTTCTTTCACCTCTTCCACAGTCATTCGTCTTCTCATGCATTTTCGACGGTTGGAGGTACTTCTGATTTGCCCTTTTAGGAGAAGATCGTTTATTTGATTGCAATAAGTTCTCCTTTTTCAATGTTAAAGCAAGCGATAATTAACAATAAATTAATATGTAACGTACGTCAGAGGTGTATGCAATTTGTGTTAGTTTCTACGACTTTCATATCAACAGTATCACTACCAACTACCGCTGCTTTTTTACATTTGTAAAATATTATTCAAATCCAGATTACTTTGCAGGTACAGAAAATTCCAGAAGAGTTCAGGCCGATAATTGTGGAGCATGTAGTGCATGTTCACATGTCGGTGGCTCGTTATTCTGCGGAGTTTCTGTTGAGGCTGCGTCGTAATAACTACGTCACGCCCAAACACTACATGGACTTCCTCACCAACTATCTATCGCTGCTTAACGAGAAGGACGCGTTTATAGTTGCTCAGGTGTGTATTCAATTAGGGTGCAGTGTTATTAATGTCAATGGAGTTTCGGTAGGCAGCGGCTTTGCTAATCCCTGGCATTGCAGAAGTCTATGGGCGGCGGTTTCTACTTACCCTCGGATGGCCAGTCTGCTCGTCTGTCTATACAGGCAAAAAAAAAGTAAAATCTTGCAAGATAATTAATAAAAGGCTGATTGAGACAATTTTTAATTAATAAGTTACCAAAAACAAGTTAACGAACGAATTTTATAAATCCACTCAGAAAAAAGTTAGAAGACATTAGGGGAAATGGAAGGGGTAGTTGTCAACTGACAGAAAAAGGACACACGATATGTCGTGACGTCACCTCCCAGAATTGTTATTACACTTGTGCGAAGGAGATAGATTCTCATTACGTTCCCTCTTTCGCTTAGACAGATATTTAATATAATAATTGTGAAGTTATTTTTCAATCAGTTTTGATTCTGTTTTCGCAAAATGGTCTCTTTTTCGCATTATCGGTTACACACTCAAGAAACCATCACATTGTGCCAAAATTTAAATTCCATCAATTGTCATATAACATGCAAGCTTAACTTTATGTCTACAATAAACATTTAAACGAATCCCAAATCGCAATTTATATAAGAAATTATAAAATTCGGTTATATACGACGGAATTTAATTAAACTTAAATAACAAGACGAGCAGGTTATCGCCTGGTGGTAAGCCCATAAAACACTTCTAAATAAGGCAAGTTTGCTAATAAAGCATATTGATAACATCCCATAATCACGAACTTAGAAACAGTTCATTATGATAGGCATTAATCTCACTATATTAGCCACTTGAAGTCGTAAGTCGTATAATTTGGAATGACATTCAAAACACTAATTAAAAAGCTGCCAATAAACGTTTTTATAAACAAAGCCCAATTGTCTTGTAGTGTGAACGTCTGAAAGGTGGACTTGCAAAGATTGCAGAGGCGAACGTGCAGCTAGAAGATCTGAATGCGAAACTAGCCGTACAAAAAGTTATTGTTGCTGAGCAAACAAAGGAATGCGAGGTTTTACTCAAAGAGATTTCAACAGGTCAGTATAAAAGGCACAAGTTTTTTTGCAAATATAAGAATCCAACTAAAGCATTGTTTTGCGAGATATCTAATTATCAGCTGCTACGTAGAGTCTAACGAAAATAAACCAATTTTGGGAAGCTGAAATTTACTATTTCGTTTATAGAACTAGCAACAAAATTCATAATAACAAAATTATTGTATATCACGTTACTGGTTCAAAATTTTAATCGAATCATCTAATTAAATATTTAATCATCTTAGCCACGGAAGCAGCAGTGGCTAAACAATCTGTAGCGGCTGTGAAGTCAGCTGAAATCACAGAGCAAAGTGTAGTGATCGCTGCAGAGAAAACAGATGCAGAAGAGGCACTGTCGGCCGCGTTGCCAGCACTTGAAGCTGCTAGATTAGCGCTAGCTGACTTGGACAAGAATGATATTACTGAGATCAGGTCGTTCGCTACACCGCCTGAAGCTGTACAAGTTAGTACTAATTGTACAATAAACAAGACATTAGACGAGAGTAGTGATAAAACAATATAGAAACCTTATATTGTCTTCAGGTGTCAGAAGTTTATTATATTTTTTTGAAGAATATCTATAGAATATCTTCTAATGAATTCTAAGATCTATTTTGAATTAGAAATAAGTCATTGGTGTCATTTTTTTTTTGTTTGAATAGCGAAGTATATATAGTATAGATATACCAACAGAGACACCTAATCCCTCGTTAATAGATGTAATCTAAAACTGCACTGCACTAATCATGTAGCGTACTCACTTTGCCGTGATAAAAAAACCTTGAACTCCAGACGGTGTGCGAGTGCGTGGTAATAATTCGCGACATCAAGGATGTGAGCTGGAAGGGTGCGAAGGGCATGATGGCGGACCCAAACTTCTTGCGGAACCTGCAGGAGATGAACTGTGATCTTATCACCCAGAACCAGGTAAAGGCGGTGAAGGCTCACATGAAGAAGTGCAAGAAGCTGGACACCATGCAGCAAATCAGCAAAGCTGGGTACGTATTATACTGGATGATGATATTTTAAATAAGTGTAGTACTTTACCACGCAGTAAGTGAAAATCTGGGTATACCGCTTTGTCTCCAAGAAGCAGCGTATAACCACTGTTGTTCCTTTTTGGACATTGAAGCCAGTGGAATTATGCCTCGGGTTGAGGAATGCAGTACACTGTTGTACCATGCATTAATTTATAATTCAATGGGGAATCGACCTGCCCGTTCCATCCTTTTTTCAGTGCAAAATAGTACATTTCAATCTGAAAGGACCAGAGTAATTGTCCTTTTAAAGAATTTGACTTCTTATTTTAAACGCATATAGCAATTTATGTAAACCCTAAATATAAGAAATGTAAATGTTTATTATGCGGCCATTCATTAGTTATACAGGCTACTCTGGTTCTTAAGCCACCAATAACTGCGAGTATGATATTCAAAGCAAGTACATTTTGTTCTCCTTTGTTAGTAAGCAACAAGTAAAATGCTAATATTTTGAAGTTAAATTACATGTTGCATAAGCTATGATAAAATCTTATATTTACTGCAAATGACTTCTATGCCACAATATCTGAGAGATTTCTAAGACGTGGGTATTTTGAACAAAACTAAGTGTACCTTGAATTTATATGTAATATATTGTTAATTAGGTGAATGCTTAAATCTCGGTTAAATCCTCGTACCGCTATTACCTAAATAAACCCCTATTACATGCGTACATTTCACAGCTTATTTGATATAATTTGTTGCTTTTGCGTTAACATGAAGTAGACTATTTTATTAAGAGACTTCAAATTATTTTGTTTTAAAACCAAACTACTCAACCGATTTTGATAAAAATTCTATGGGACCAATCTAGCATATGCTCTGTAATAAAAGAAGAATTTTCCAAATCGGTCGATAAATGACGGAGTTCTGAGGTAACAACAAACATAAGAAAATACACGTCCAATTGTGAACCTCCTCCTTTTTTTGAAGTCGGTTAAAAAGGAAGAGATCCTAAATTCGTTGGGTATTTTTATTTTTTAAGGCTTTTTAAGTATTACATAGATTTTTCCGCCATGATATAAAATAATCTATTGTTAAAAATAATGTAGCAATTTTTTTAAATTAATTTCAAGTTAGTATATTAGTAGTAGTATAATAAGTGTGTTTACGTTCTATCTTCCTAATTCCTATACAGGTTATTCCTAATCTGCATATAACTTACTACACCTATCGTCGCTAACGCTATTAATGAGTATAATAAGTCGTCCATACTTTGTACTTATCTTTCTTACTTCATATAATTTGGAAATGTCTTTTGCTAATTCAGTTACGGTCTTCTTAAATTCGTCATCGCTGTCCTCGGATACTGCGCTGTCTACAAAGAGGTAAAACCTAAGAAAGATAAAGTAGAAGCCCTGGAAAAGGAATACACCGAAGCTGTGAACTATTTGGCTTCACTGAACCGAGAGATAGATCGTCTGCAGAAGACTCTAGACGGCCTGAACAACAGGTATGAGACAGCTATCATGAGAAGGCAAGAATTGCAAGAGGAAACAGATCTTATGATGCGACGTTTAATTGCGGCGGATAAACTGATGTCAGGTTTGTCAAGCGAACAAAAGCGGTGGACTGAAGACCTTGCTGCTTTATATGTGGAACAGTCTAGATTGATCGGAAACTGTTTGCTAGCAGCATCGTTTCTGAGCTATGCAGGGCCGTTTTCATTTTCATTCCGCCAGACAATGATTTATGAAGATTGGTTAGGCGATGTGATGGAAAGGGGAATACCTCTAACGCTGCCGTTTACTATTGAAAAGAACTTGACTAATGAAGTTGAAATAAGTGGGTAAGTGAACTCTCCTACAATTATGTACTTAATTAGCTCTAGTTAAACTAGGGTGTTGTTATAATAGTGTAGCGAAGTTTGTATCGGAGTGGATGATACGTTAGACGTTTAAGTTAATAGAGTCTAGATTTAATTATCCCATTATCCTTATACAGTCTGATGGAGATTGCCCATGCTTCGTAACTTTTAGAATTCACTTCGTAGAATTTAGAATTCTAGAGCTGTCGCATCCTATAGACATAGACATAATAACGTGACAGCGTATCTTATGTGAAACAATTGAAAAATAAGAAAAATATAAAAACTATTTGTGATCTAGGTGGAATTCAGAAGGTCTGCCACCAGACGAGCTTTCAGTACAAAACGGAATATTAACCACGAGGGCATCGCGTTTCCCGCTCTGTATAGACCCACAAACACAAGCTCTTAACTGGATAAAGAAAAAGGAAACCAAAAACAATCTAAAGGTAACAAGTTCCTATGACTAATAAGTTAAGAGCATTACTATTTACAGATAAACGGTGGTATAATAAATTGAGTTATTAATTTATAATTTACAGTTTTCTCATGATTTCAAAATTATTTTTTCTTTTAGGTGTTATCATTCAACGACCCACAGTTTTTGCGACAGCTGGAGATGGCGATCAAGTATGGAATGCCGGTGCTGTTTCAAGACGTTAACGAATATATTGATCCCGTCGTTGATAATGTTTTAGAGAAAAATATTAAAGGTAAGTATCGACCATACATTATTAAAGTAAGTATTAAATGAGATCTAGGTTCTTTTTATTACAATAGTGGATTAATGGGTAATAGAAATGCAGGGCAGGTGAATAAACACCAGTTCTCTCAACCTTAATTCAATATAAAATAAACTTACGCCTATATCTCCGAAAGAGTGAGCAAAGACCTACCTCTGCTTACATCTCCCAGTCCCAATTTGTGCTCCCATAATTCACCGGGCCTATACTTTATGATGTCATGCGAATTTATCCGATATATTGGAAAAAACGCCAGTCTTGAGCAACTAAAAAGTAAAACAAGCTTATTTGTACAAAACACAGATGCTGGTGAAACACAAGTATGTCGCCAGCATCTTTAATAAATGTTCTATACCTCAACGTACCATGCTTCATCAGCTAGCTACCATATCACATTGAATTACTGTTACCCTATAGTATAAACTACGTATACCCACTGTGTATAGTTTATTACAATGAGCAAGACGAAGCGACACTTAATTGGAACACGCAAGACTACAAACTAATATTGGCAGTAAGCAACAGACTGAACAAACGAGTGTGCAGTAATTGCTTTGTTGGACCTATGTTAGATCTAAATATAATGTCTTATGTTTATCTGCCTCTAATAAAATCTAACAGTAGGCAGCGGCTTTGCTGTGCCCTGGCATTGCAGAAGTCTATGGTGGGCGGTGACTACTTACCATCAGGTGGCCCGTCTGCTCGACAGCCTATCGAGGCACTAAAAATAAAAATAAACTGAAATCATTAATAATCTCAAACGAAATTTCCAGATGGATACCAAAATGAATTAATCAGTATTAGGTTTACGAAGCCTAAGCTGCTTTGATTGATTTATTTCAACCGTCGATCAGGAGATTGATTTAAGTTTAATTTCGGTATTTACACTGTTAATCTCCATAATCTTCAATACAATTTTGTTTAAAAACATCCTAGAAAATCCTCTTACAAAAAATGCAGATTACCTTTTAATAGAAACATTCATAAAGCTTGCCCCATATCCAGCAAACACATAGTTAAGACATTAAAGTGAATCAATCTAGTATAGTACATACATTTTCATCTTAAATGGTAAGCAAGATCATAAGTCACGTGATATCGGGCACCTAGACCAGCTATTGAGGGGGAGGAAATCGTTGGTCGTCCAATAATAATATCAAAAAGACCAATAAAATTTACAAAAATGTTCTCTGCGTGTGCAGTGGAGGGCGGCCGTACCTTCGTGATGCTGGGTAGCACTGAGGTAGACTACGACCCTCATTTCCGCATGTACCTCACCACGAAGCTTGCCAACCCGCAGTTCAACCCCGCTGCGTATGCCAAAGCGGTTGTTATCAACTACACCGTTACTGTACAGGTGAATGTTCTCATCAACAATATCTATATCATCAACATTAATATCATTGACCCCTTTATCACCAATGTCATCATTATCCATTTCACCACAATTTTCTAAATCACCATAACGATATTCAGTATTAATCAAGATATGCCGAATCAATTTCAAATACTCGTATATCGTATCATAAAATGACACTGATCTCTCATAAAGTATCACTGAATCTATCTAATCATCTGGTTTACATAATGGTTTCTTATGTTTACGCGAATATTATACATTGAAATGAAACAAATTTTACGGATTCTATCGCGGTTTATTAAACTTTTTGATCCCGACGTTTCGAAAGCTTTACAGCCTTCATGGTCACGGGGCGGACTGAGTTGTATGTCGTCACGCAAGTATAGTGCAATGTTTCTACTCTCCATATAGTTGTATTTTTAATTTTTATTTATTGTTCATCTGGTTTACTTAGTTCGTTAATATACACATTAAAACAGAGTTCAAACTTCAAAATATGTTTATCTTTTCTATTCAGTCTATGGGCATTATAAAAGATATGACGATAAGAGTTTCTTACAAAAATAATTGGAATTTTTAAATATGATCATATGATAAAATCGAATGATTAGTAATCGATGTGCCCAAGTTTTTTCATCAATATGCTCTGCATTATAATAAAATAGTACCGATTATTTCATAGTAAGGTTAAATTAAGATAATTATACTAAAACATACTCGATGGAATGAAGCGCACAGATTTAATGTGTGCGCTCTATTGTTATTTATTACAATTGTTTTGTTGCGTTCTAAACAAAGGCGAAATTCTCGACAACCACAGTAATTATAATTGATTAAGATTAATTATCCCGTCACCCATCGCCTAGTTAATTAAGTCATATTAACAATTAATTACTATATAATTAATAACTACATTATTAATTACCATCACGCCATTATGATCTACTCGTATTCGAAGTAAGAAATCAAAGTGGTCTGTGGAAACTTTTAGATTTTTTTTTTTTTTTTTTTATTCTGGCGCGGCAAAGTGACCACACTGCACCTGATGGTAAGCGCAGTGCCGTCCAGATAGAGTATCAAGTAGCGAGAGACAGTCTATCCCCCGCTACTCAACACAATCATGCCGGCCTGCTGTTTAGCTTCTTCACATTACGCCTAAAGGACCCAGGATCATAGGAAGGAGGGAACACGGTAGCTGGCAAACTGTTCCACAGCTTGATGGTGCGGCAAAAATACGAGTTTGCGAACCTCTTGGTTCGGGCCGGGGTAGTAGACACCACGAAGCTGTGGCTCCGCAAGCCAGTACGTGTGGTTCTGGTATGGAAGGGAGAGGATGGGATAAGATCAAACAATTCTTCAGAGCATTCGCCATGATACAGACGGTAGAACACGCTAAGCGAGGAAATATCCCTACGCAGCTGTAGCGGCTCCAGGCTGTTACTCACGTCTGCATCATTCACAATGCGGATGGCCCGCCGCTGCAACCCATCCAAGGCATCGAGAAGGTACCTTGCGGAACCGTCCCAGAGGTGCGAGCAGTATTCCATTCCTGGCCGCACCTGCGCTTTATATAAGCGGTAGAGCTGACCAGGCGTGAAAAACCGCCGCACCCTGTTCAGGATTCCGACCCTGCGTGAAGTGGCGGATATTACGCCCTCGATGTGACTCCTTGGATTAAGATCGCAGCGGATATCCATACCTAGGACACTAAGGTCATTCCGCATTGCGAGTGGAACACCCTGAAGAACGGGGATTGGAGAAAACGGAGACTTCTTGCACGAGAACGCGCACACCTGGGTTTTCTTGGCATTAAACTCAACCCGATTCCTGGTACCCCATGATGAGATGAGATCCAAGGTCTGGTTGAGCTCAACGACAAGATCCTCTCGTCTCCTCTCAGTATCCGCCCGGCAACCAGGAGGCTTGCTGCTATAACGCCCATGAACCGTGCTGTCGTCTGCATAGCAATGAATGTTGCCAAGCGACAACATATCATTGATATGCAGAAGAAACAAGGTGGGCGAAATCACAGAACCTTGTGGTACTCCGGCATTTACTGACATGAGCTGCGAAGCGTGTCCATCAACGAGGACACGCATTCTACGCTCATGCAGAAAGCCGGAAATCCACTTGCACAGGTTGTCGGGCAGACCGTATGCCGGGAGCTTGGAGAGAAGGCCACGATGCCAGACCCTATCAAATGCCTTGGCTATGTCGAGACTCACAGCCAGAGCCTCGCCATGCTTGTCAATCGCTTCCCCCCAGTGATGTAATACGAACGCTAGAAGATCACCCGTTGATCGGTTATGACGGAAACCGTATTGGCGGTCATTGATCAACGAGTGATCCTCTAGGTAGCGAACTAATTGGCTGTTTATCAGTCGCTCCATGACTTTACACATCACTGAGGTTATGGCGATTGGGCGATAATTGTTAGGGTCTGACCTATCACCCTTTTTGGGGATCGGCTGCACATTAGCCTCCCTCCAAGATTCAGGCACAATACCTGAGAGGTAGGACGATCGGTATAGGCGCGTCAGTACAGGAGACAACTCCGCTGCACACTTTTTAAGTACAAGCGCTGGGATACCATCAGGACCACTAGCCTTCCGGACGTCGAGAGACTGCAGCTCACGCCGCACATCACAATGCCTGTTACGGATATCAGGCATTGTGTGACCGCAACCGGGCAGCGTAGTTGGTAAATGAGCATTGCAGTCCTCGAGTCTCGAATTAGCCGCGAAGAGGTTTGCCAGTAAATCGGCCTTCTCCTGCGAGCTATGGGCTAGTTTTCCATTTCGATATCTCAGCGGTGGCAGCGAAGGGCGACAGAAATGAGATTGGACGGCCTTAGCCAAGCTCCAATAAGCACGACTGCTTGTTGGGTTATCGGCCAAAGCACATCCAATCTTGGAGACGCGCTGGGCATCCGCTTTAACATACGCCCTCTTGCAGACCTTGGCAGCACGGTTATAGGCTGCTTTGAGTGACTTGAGGTTGGGATCCTTCGTAGCGCGACCCCCGATCCAAGCACGATACGCCGCCTGTTTCTTGCCAACAGCATCGGCGCATGCACGATTGAACCAGGAGCGTCCTCGGCCCTTGCCTGCGATCTCAGAGGAAGGAATGTAATATTCCATTCCTATTCTGATCTCGCAAGCAATGGCGTCAGCACTCGCTGAAGGATCCTTTCCATCAAAGCAGCGCTGCCGCCAAGGGATGGATGCGAAGTAATCCCGCATACCATCCCAATCTGCCGACGAGTAGTGCCAGACCCTGCGCTTGACCTTCACGGGACGTGGAGGCAAAGCGCAAGGAACCGACGTCCCAACCAGGCAGTGATCGGAGGTACCCAGGGGAGCACCAACCGTCACTTTATACCCGGTTGGATGACTCGTCAGCAGTAGGTCCAGCAGAGAGGGCGCATGACTTGCCACATCTGGGATCCTGGTAGGCTGGTCCACCAGCTGTGTCAAGCCATTCGTCAAAGCGAATGCATGAGCAGTCCTGCCGGCATGGTCAGTTCTGGAGGAGCCCAACCACAACTCGTGGTGTGCGTTAAAGTCCCCCAGAACTACCAATTCCGCTGTTGGAAACTGCTCCTGCGCGTCGTCTGTCGCCTGGCTAATATAATTAAATAGCCGAGTTGTCTCTACGTCCCCGTCGTGTGACCTGTAAAGGCACACGTAAACCCGACTCTGGGAGCCGAGGTCGACGTGTACCCACAGGGTGGAGAAGGAGGGGTCCTCCATGCAGCGCAGACGGCGACAGCAGACGTCCGACCGAACATACAGGCATACCCCGGCCCTCGGCCTGAAGCATTCTTCAAGCGAGTATCCGGGGTAAAGCAAGTATGAAGTATCGGTCGGACTACAAATCTGCGTCTCCGTCAAGAAGAGCAGAGCAGGCCGGGCCGTCTCAAGATGGTGGTGGACGGCATTAAGATTAGAATGGAGTCCGCGGATGTTAGCGAACTCCATTGTGAAGGCGGTGGTGGGGTTACGCACCGCTGTAAAACCTGCTCTCTTTGTATGCACTGACATGGAGTTATGGGAGGAGGAGGTGAAGAAGCGGTCAAGGGTCTAGTGTCAGAGTAGTCAGAAGGCCGTAACAAGCGCCGGTCCACTAAAAGAGCCGAGAGGAGGTGAGCTGATCCGCCGGACGGAAGGGCCCCCGTACCCTCCCGGGATAGGCCGCCGGGACCCCACATCCGGTCACCAACCGGCACGACGGACCCACCCAAGATTATGCGCGGCATGGTGGGGCAGCCTCTCGTGGTGGTTAGCCACGATTGGGCCCCTGTACTGTACCGCGGGCGGCCAGCGGTACCACCGTTTCTACAGGTCTCCCTGGCCGACGGATCAACACGCCTCCAACCGACTGTGAACCGGCTTATACCCGCACGGCCAAACATCGTACCCCAACTCTAGCCCCCCGACGATAACCGGACATACACTGGCTGATCCCGGAACGCGACACACTTGCGTGTGCCACTATGGCGGGTTTTTCGCCCTGTGTACGGTGGTCGCTATCCGGGCGGATACGAATATCCTACCACCAGCAAATAATAAAATCCAAATAATAAAGAAACTTTTAGTTTTACAACAGTTTTAGTTCCAAAGCATATAATTATAGCTATTTAGAGTGTAATTAGTAAACAAATGGCTTACTATACCCACATTTAAAATAATTTCATGTGAACACAGAAGATAGTTGAAAATTTCGAAAATATTTTGTAATATTTTTAGGAACTGGCATTGCCTTTGGACACTAAAGTAAATAAATAACTCATCGTTTTAACGCTGTCATATAAATAAGCTGTGTACACACTTATTCACATTTACTTTCTGTGGCATATTGCTTAACATGGCGATAGATTTTATGATATGTAAATATCGGAAAACGTTATGAAATCGATAAATACTTTAACACACCGGACTTTGATAAATTCCAAACTAAACACCTTAAGCTCTGTCCCAGGGTCTAGAGGATCAGTTGCTAAGCGTAGTAGTACGCGCCGAGCGATCAGATCTGGAGGAACAGCGCGAGAGTCTCATCATAGAAACGAGCGCAAACAAGAGTCTACTATCAGGATTGGAAGACTCTCTACTAAGAGAACTGGCGACGTCCACCGGCAACATGCTGGACAATGTGGAGCTAGTCAATACTTTGGAGAATACCAAGTCCAAGGCTGCGGAAGTGAGTGTTGTGTATGTGCAGGCCCGTCTGATAAAGTGGTGTTGATGTAGATGTTAGACATGACATAGGCAACATCTGGTCATGGATTACAACAACAATTTTCATTTGGAATTTCACTGTCTAAGACGTAGAAATATCTATTTATATAAAAGAAGAAACTGGTTGATTGATCGATCAACGCACACCCTAAACGTCTGGGGTTAGAGACTTGACATTTTGACAGTAGGTACCTTTTATGAAGTAAGCATTTTTTTTTTTTTTTTTTTTTTTATTCTGGCGCGGCAAAGTGACCACACTGCGCCTGATGGTAAGCGCAGTGCCGTCCAGATAGAGTATCAAGTAGCGAGAGACAGTCTATCCCCCGCTACTCAACACAATCATGCCGGCCTGCTGTTTAGCTTCTTCACATTACGCCTAAAGGACCCAGGATCATAGGAAGGAGGGAACACGGTAGCTGGCAAACTGTTCCACAGCTTGATGGTGCGGCAAAAATACGAGTTTGCGAACCTCTTGGTTCGGGCCGGGGTAGTAGATACCAAGGATGGGATAGCATCCCACTAAGGAAGGGTTTTTGGAAATACTAGCCCCAGGGGGGTAAAAAAGGGGATGAAAGTTTGTATGAAAATCCATTATTTTTGAAGATAAACGCATGAAAATTGGTATTTTGTATTGTATACTTTTTCTCCCAAACATGAACTTCACGCAGGCTGAGCCGCGACCAACAGCTAGTCTTACATATAATGGCTAGATCCGACGAGGGGCAATACTTCAGGTCAGCATAATTTTGTCGACCAGACTAGAGATTCTACGTATCTCGAGGATCAAAATTATATTTGAAGAATATACTTACCATCTGGTGCAATGTAGTCGCTTTGCCTTCCCAGGATAAAAAAAAGATTATTAAAACATCTTCAACAACAACTTTTTGGAGCGTATATACTATGATTTTGCCCTTGTTCTTACAGGTGATGGAGAAACTGGCGTTAGCCGAAGCGACTACGAAAGACATAGAGAAGCTCCGTGACGGATACCGACCGGTCGCTAAGCGCGGCTCCATACTATTCTTCGTGCTGTCCGATATGGCCGGCGTCAACACAATGTACCAATACTCTCTGTCGTCCTATCTTGATGTAAGTAGACGTTACATTTAAAATCTATGCTACTTAATACTTTGCTGGTGGTAGAATATTCATATCCGCCGGGATAGCGACCACCGTACACAAGATGTAAATCCCGCCATAGTGGCACACACAAGTGTCGAGTTCCGGGGTCAGCCAATGTATATGTGGTTTTTGTCGGGGGCCTAGAGTTGGGGTACGATGTTTAGCCGTGTTGCGGCCATCTGAGTACTCTGATACTAGACTCTCGTCCGGTTCTTCACCATCTTGCCCATGGCGTAGTGTGAAGAAGCAGGCCGGCATGATTGTGTTGAGTAGCGGGAGATAGTTTGTCTCTTGCTACCCGATACTCTTAATTGGGCGGCACTGCGCTTACCATAGGGTGCAAAGTGGTCATTTTGTCTTGCCATGTTAAAAAAAAATACTGGATATAAATTCAATAGAACTTTCTATAGTCTTATTATGTTTAAGGCAAGCATTTGGGCAAGTAGTTGTACCATGGAAAACATTTTTTTATAAGTTCATGCTTACCCAATACTTGATAGATACTTTTATTTCAAGTTGTTAAGTAAAGCGACATTTAACGGCGAAAGTACGAGCTAGCACAATCCAAGCAGACAACTAATAAGGCTGAGCTTGGTGGACGTACGAATGTTTTGTAAACTCTCCACTAGATGGCAGTTTTTACAAAAAACTTATTATACATAAACGCAACGTTGTGCCCTACAGTCTTAACTCTTCCCACAATTTTAGATCTCACATGTCCAAAACTCAACTGGCCGACCGTGTAACGGCTACTTAATTTGTTACACGCAATACATATATGACAAATAAGAGGGTCTCAAATGTTTAACACGATCTTAAATGTCCGAGTTGCGTTTGAGTTCGGGCGTAACTCAGTAGCCGTAGATGTTCACAGTAACAATTATTCGTTTCAGGTATTCTCATTTTCTTTACGCAAAGCGATGCCGAATGTGATTCTAATCAAACGGCTCAAGAACATAATCGACATGCTGACTAAAAATGTATACGATTATGGATGTACAGGTGACTTGAATTTATTGGTCAGGTTTTGGGAGATCCCATCACGGTTGCTATCGAGACAGCACTTTTCCTGTCCCACCACAATAACAGTAAGACAGTTGACACGATTGTTTTATTAATTTAATCAACAAGTTACATTACCTTAGAGTTGCCAACCGACCTGTTTTCCCAGGATATGTGCTGGTTTTTAGAGTGCCCTGGGGTGTCCTGGGTAGTTTTAAAGCAGCGTACTGGGTTTTAAAAGCGCCCTGATAAGGTCCTGGATTTTAAAATTCGCACATCACTTTTATAATCCTTACATTGGGAACGGCTTAGTTTTAAAACAAAGACGCGTCCTGTTTTTGAAGTGAATTGTCTTGGTTGGTCAAACTTGAAATCCTGTTTTTTTTTAATTCGGGGTTGATAGTTGGTTGTAGGTAATGTAGGGTACATTACCTACAACCTATTATCGAAAGAATTTTATGAATCAGAACAAAAATAACAAAATTAGACACCATTCAAATCTGCTGGAAGGGGCAATTGTCAAATGACAGTAAAAGGATGCATGATGTCACGTGACGTCACGGTTCCCGGAATGGCCATTACTGCGCCGTTGTGCGAGGGAGATAGTGATATGTTCCCACTACGCAACCAATTTTGCTCATACCAATATTTATAATAAATATTGTGACCCCAATTTTCAAAATCTTTGGTTCGGAGTTCAAAATCTCGATACAGTAACATTCGAGATCTGTTACTATCCCAAGCGACGAAGGGGTTCAAATGAAGACGGTGTCTTTGAGCTTAATCGTTGCCAAATATTATGTTTTCTGGCTAGAGCGTCATAAACGCCGACCACTATGTTAGGTGAAGCTGTAAAAGCAACTATTAGCTAACAGCCCAGATCCATTCAAAAATAAACCATGAAAACTTAGTCAAAAGACTCTTATATTATTATAGTCTTTAATAATAAGTAAGAAGTCAAATTGTTCTATTTATTTCTATCTGTATTGTCGCATGCAGTGTAATTTTTTTATATTTTAGTGTTCACACATTCATCCTGTCTATCATAGTTCTATCAGCGAAGACCTGTAATTAGCTTCCTGCATATAATTATGTTTATATGAAAGTTTTGTAATAGCTGTTGGTTTTCCGAATAAATAAATAATATTTTGTTTATAAGTTTTATATGACTTTTTCGTCTATAGAGAAAAGGTTTTAAATTCATATTCATTCTGCAGGTATATTTGAGCGTCACAAGCTGTTGTTCTCTTTCCAAATGGATATAAAGCTGGAACAAAGCGAGGGGAATGTGAGCCAACCGGAGTTAGACTTCTTCATCAAGGGCAATGTGTCACTGGAGAAGTCTGCACGAGCCTGTCCCGCGGCTTGGATACCCTCACAGGTATGTGGAGAATATATTTGCACGCCATTTTATGGACTTCGTGTGTGTATACGTACACGTTTTGACCCAGTCACGTATCAATGGCATGCCGGCGAACCAAAAATACTGGCAACACTCGCCGTTCTTACATGCTATTTTTAACTTTAATGTTATGGAAATAAAATTAATTTTGGCTTATATTTTACAGACTCTACTTATTACCGTTTTTAACACGTGATTCGCGAGTTAATGTTCTTTATTTGATTTAATTCTTTTTAATTTTTTTTTGTGAGCTTATATTTCATGGATATTATTTTATAAGGAATGAACTATACGTTATATTAGTGATCAACTGCTTTTGACAAACTGATGATCAGCTAATTGTGGCCATTGCTATTAACATGTGATTACACTTAGAGGTTTTGACTTACAACAATTATCATAAAACTTATCATTATTAGCTTGTTTACTTGCACGTGACGTCACACGTGTCACATGATCAGCGCCATTACAGAAATAGCGTTTTTGCCGCGGTTTTGGAGATTTAAACTTTAACATTGATTTTTATTAAAAATACAGTAAATTTCCCGGAAATATCAATATAGTGTGCTTATTATGTAATAAATAATAGTTTTAAATCATTTTCGAAAATTAGTCAAATAGCCTATTAGCTGATCATCAGTTTATCAAAAGCTGTTGACCACTAATATAACTATAGTTCAGTCCTTACGAAACACTATGAAATTTTTAGGAACACAAAAATATTGAAATTAAATCAAATATAGAACATTAGCGGTCTTATTCATAATGTGTTATCGGAACTTTAAGAGGCCGTTAATAGGAGCCTGTTAAAAATGTTATTCATAATGGCTCAATAGAGATAAAACCGCTCAACATTTTTAACAGGCTCCTATTAACGGCCTTATAGAGCTCCGATAACTCATTATGAATAAGACCGCTAATGTTCTATATTTGATTTAATTTCAATATTTTTGTGTTCCTAATAATTTCAGTGTTTCGTAAGGACTGGACTATAGTTATATTAGTGGTCAACAGCTTTTGATAAACTGATGATTAGCCAATTGTGATCTTTACGATTCAATTGTAGGACTAGCGTCTTGTTGTTGAGCGGCTGTTGTTTTCTAAGGTGTATAGAATTACTGAAAATAAATTTTTTAGCATTTAATGCTGCGATTTAATTAAATGCAAAATCAATACCTACTCCATATTTTTGTACAGGGCTGGCAAGACGTGATGAAGCTGAGCGCTGACTTTGCACCCTTCAACGAGTTACCTGATCACATAACCAGAAGTCTTCAGGAATGGCAAGAAGTTAGTTATGTTATATATCTATACTGTGTTACTTAATTGGTACAATAATGTCTCTTAACTGCAATCAGTGGAGCCATTACACAAGAAGTTCCATAAGTAGTAAAAATATATAACATACCTAAAACATAAAACGAATTTCAAAACTTAATACTGAAACCTCACATAAACATAACAATTATGTTCAGGAATTGAACTCGTTGACAATTATTTCTCCCATTCACATTACGGCGCCATAGGGGTTTGATAAATTTCAATTCTATAACCCGATCGCGAAGTACTGCTACTGGTTGTAGAGATCTTGCTTACTTTTATACTTCGTCATTAGGGTCTGGGGGGTTACTCTTGACACTGGATTCCAATTTAAAATTGGGATTGGCTTCGAAAACTGTACAATTGGCACTCTTGAACGCAACACCAGCGCACGATTTAACTGAATACGGCAATTTTTTTTTTTTTATCCTAGCACGGCAAAGTGACCGCACTTCACCTGATGGTAAGCGCAGTACGGTCCAATTAGAGTATCGAGTAGCGAGAGACGATCTATCCCCCGCTACTAGACCCCCAAAAACCGGATGTACACTGGCTGATCCCGGAACGCGACACACTTGCGTGTGCCACTATGGCGGGTTTTTCACCCTGTGTACGGTGGTCGCTATCCGGGCGGATATGAATATCCTACCACCAGCAATGTTTAGTAACTAAACAAAATAGAGTACTTATGATCGCTAGTTCGTACATATTCTATTTCACTTAGTTGAGTGAGTTAGAGTTCCAATATTTTCTAGGTTGGAATTGATGCTGTATCAAGTTCTTCAGGGTGTTCTTCAGGGTGTTCCACTCGCAATGCGGAATGACCTTAGTGTCCTAGGTATGGATATCCGCTGCGATCTTAATCCAAGGAGTCACATCGAGGGCGTAATATCCGCCACTTCACGCAGGGTCGGAATCCTGAACAGGGTGCGGCGGTTTTTCACGCCTGGTCAGCTCTACCGCTTATATAAAGCGCAGGTGCGGCCGGGAATGGAATACTGCTCGCACCTCTGGGACGGTTCCGCAAGGTACCTTCTCGATGCCTTGGATGGGTTGCAGCGGCGGGCCATCCGCATTGTGAATGATGCAGAGGTGAGTAACAGCCTGGAGCCGCTACAGCTGCGTAGGGATATTTCCTCGCTTAGCGTGTTCTACCGTCTGTATCATGGCGAATGCTCTGAAGAATTGTTTGATCTTATCCCATCCTCTCCCTTCCATACCAGAACCACGCGTACTGGCTTGCGGAGCCACAGCTTCGTGGTGTCTACTACCCCGGCCCGAACCAAGAGGTTCGCAAACTCGTATTTTTGCCGCACCATCAAGCTGTGGAACAGTTTGCCAGCTACCGTGTTCCCTCCTTCCTATGATCCTGGGTCCTTTAGGCGTAATGTGAAGAAGCTAAACAGCAGGCCGGCATGATTGTGTTGAGTAGCGGGGGATAGACTGTCTCTCGCTACTTGATACTCTATCTGGACGGCACTGCGCTTACCATCAGGTGCAGTGTGGTCACTTTGCCGCGCCAGAATAAAAAAAAAAAAAGAAAAGTTCGAGATTGGAATCGATTTCAAGAGTAGGCCTACAGAACTCAATTTATATGAGACTATGTCGCAGGTATATCGAACAACCTCGTGCGGTCAATGGGCCTGTACGGATGTCCCGTATGGGCCGAGTCGTATGGTAGTGGCGGGTAAGGTATACATAGGAGGTAGGGACTCGGCCCAAGGGCTGCCCGGATAGCCATCATCCGGGCGAGGGGGTGCTGGTTCGTAAGACAGGCTAGTCCAGCATAACCGTTTTATTCTCATGCCTCTTCTCCCCGAAACGGGCGGCAGTACCAAAATGCTTTCCCCGCGAAAACAAAAAATAAAGGTATACCGAACAAAAAATATTTTATCGATATCAAAGTAAATGTAAACTTTGTTCGTCAGTGGTTCGACTGCGACGCGCCGGAGTCTGCTGACATCCCAGACGGGTACCGCGAGAGGCTGCGTCCGTTCGAGCTGCTGATGCTGCTGCGCTGCTTCCGCGTGGACCGCATCTACCGCGCGCTCACCGACTTCATCACCGTCACCATGGGCGAGGAGTACATCACGCCGCCCGTCATCAGGTACCACTCTATAGGCTCTTTCATTCGATCGTTTAAATGAAAAATAAATAAATAACACCAAGCAGTCACACACATAGCCCCGATCCACTAAGATACGAGTCTTGTGTGGTGGGTATCAGGGACTACGAGAGACGCACTCACAACACCCAGACCCCGGACACAAAAATCTGCCTGTCACACAAACAGTTGTCCCGGTGTGGGAATCGGACCCACGGCATCTCGTTTCACAGCCAGCTACTCGCCAATTGCGCCATGGAGGCTGTAAATGTATTGTAATAATAATAATAATCAGTTTATTGTCTTATTATTACATTAACAATAATAATAACAGAAATAATTATGCTTAGCGTATAATAATAAGACAAAGGAGGCGGCTCAGCTTGTGTTGACCGGGACATTAGTTCCGGACAGCGCTGGTTTTCAGCCTCTCCCATTTCCTGTGATGTTGTGCGGATTTTTTTTGGCGTTGGCCTACCAAGCGACAAGTAATGTAAATTAAAGTATTTGAAGCAAAATAAAAAAAAAATCAAATAACTATAACGGAACTCTAGTGTGTGTGTGTGTGTTTGTGCGTGTGTGTATGTGTGTGTGTTTGTGTGTGTGTGTGTGTGTGTGTGTGTGTGTGTGTGTGTGTGTGTGTGTGTGTGTGTGTGTGTGTGTGTGTGTGTACGTACATAAGTATACAACATGGGCTATTAATTAAAATAGTCACATAGGCTCAAAAATTGCCAGTGGGAGTGAGTCAAGTTTTCTGCTGCAAGCTGTCTTTTAATGTAATTGCGCTTACTAAAATCGTCTATGCGCGTAATTCTAAATTAACAATACAACAAATTTGCTACTACACACACTACACTACTGCGTTTTGTTTTGTAGCTTAATTTGGCAACACAAGCATAAACAGTATCTGGCCAGTAACTCCAGCTTTATGATAGCCTCGGTTTTAACTTTTACCAAATAAATGGCAAGTTTGCCATCGTTAATACCTACATCATTTTTTTTATCAGAAGAAGAAAATACCAAGTCAGGCGATGACTAGTGACAAGTATGATCTTTCTAACAACATTGATCTTTCAAAAGTAAAACTAAAGTATGATATGATTATTGAAATATATTCCAATAACTATTTTTTGTTACTACTGTATCTCATTTATAACTTCCTGTCTAAAGGTAGCCATAGCTAGGTTGTACCTGACAGGTTTGCCTGTACAGACGAACTGTAACCTGTAAAAGACCAGCGTTATAATGAGGGCTGTTGGGAGATGCTCATATATCTCGGCCCCATTTTTCTCTTGTTCTATAATGAAGAGACAATATACTTATATATACTCACATAATAATATTCGTTTCCAGTTTGGACATGATAGTAGAACAAACGACTCCGTTCACGCCGGTGGTGTTCATCTTAAGTCCTGGTTCAGATCCAACTGCAGATCTAATGAAACTGGCTGATCGCTGCGGCTTTGGCGGGGGCAAATTCAAGTACCTGTCACTTGGACAGGGACAGGAAGGGGTGAGACTTTAATAATAGTAATAATATCACAGTAATAGTAATAGTTGGTGGTAGGACATTCATATCCGCCCGGATAACGACTACAGTACATAGGGTGTAAAACCCACCATAGTGGCACACGCAAGTGTGTCGCGTTCCGGGACCAGCCAGTTTACATCCGGTTTCTGTCGGGGGTCTAGAGTTAGAGCACAATGTTTGGCTGTTTGCGGCCTTCTGAGTACTCTGACACTAGAACCTCGACCGCTTTTCACCTTCTTGCCCATGGCGTAGTGTGAAGAAGCAGGCCGGCATGATTGTGTTGAGTAGCGGGGGGTACATTGTCTCTCGCTACTCGATACTGTAATTGGACAGCACTGTGCCTACCATCAGGTGCAGTGTGGCCACTTTGCCGTGCCAGGATAAAAAAAAATATCAGCCCGGAGTTATGCATATATTGTTCCACTACTGGGACTACTCCAGTAAAGAGAGAGGTCCTTAGTCCACCGTAAAACCTTAATATGCGTTGATAGACTTCACATACCTACAAAATTCTTATAGATAATTCTCAGATCAGTACAAATTATCTCACTATGCTTTCCTCCGCTTATAAACGAGCGATAATAATAAACAATTAATACATTATGTTAGTTGATGTATGCCATTAGTGCTATTCTAAGTTCCACTAATTAGGTCTTGGCAGTTCGTACTACTCCCCATAAGACTGTCGCTACTCAAAATGCATTCAATGAAATTTATGAAAGCTCTCCATCACTTCGTAATTTCAATTAATTTATAATTAATCTGGTTTGAATGCTAATAATGATATGCTCATAATTATTAAGAACCACGGTATAAACACTAGTAAATTTCATGGTTTCAAATATGTATGTGCGGATTGTTAGCCCAAAAAACCAAATGGTGAAAATGATGATGGCATATTTAGACTCGTAAACCGCACTCGCGCGCTTAAAACCGGCTGACTGAACAAATCAATTGAAAAAAAAATGTGAAACCTAAGACAGGTGATTGAGCAAGAGAACGATTGAATCAATGAATTGCGTAGTTATCAATTCTTCTTCAAAATTAAAGTCGTGATCCGTAGTGTGTCTCTCCCAGGCAGCCTTAGCTTTACTAGAAGGCGCGATCTCACACGGACAGTGGCTGATCCTGCAGAACTGTCACTTGTTGGTGTCATTCCTGCGAGAACTGGAAAAGCAGCTTGAGCTGATGACGAAGCCACACCCAGAATACAGGCTCTGGCTTACCACAGACCCCACGCCTACCTTCCCTATAGGGATACTGCAGCGATCACTTAAAGGTTTGAGACACATGTTTTTCTGGAACTACAGAGATTAATTACCCTTAACCTGGTGGTAAATCTCTCGACGTTCGTCATAATAAGCTTAATCAAAATGTCTAAATTAAACTTACGTCGAAATGGGATTCCTGAACTCACTGGAAACATTTTTCATCTACTTTATGATTTTATTATGTGTGTTTAGAAGTCTGACAGGAGCACAGTTTGTAATATTCTTATTTTTAAGTATCAACTTTCAAATTCAATTACCATTTTTACTCCAAATGTAACATCAGCTAGAAAATAAAAATAAATCGAAACCTTATTCGTTTCGAGCTCAGACAACTAGTTTAATGCAATATATCTATTTTTTTCAACAGTGGTGACAGAACCTCCTAACGGTCTGAAACTGAACCTTCGGAACACGTACTTTAAGATGCGAGCACACGCGTTAGAGGAGTGTCCGCATCCGCAATTCAAGAAACTGGTTTACGTGCTCGCGTTCTTCCACGCTGTGGTGCAGGTAATGTGTGTCTTCGTATAATAGGAATAAAGATGCTTTTCCTTTCATGTTGATGTGGTGATAACCATAGAGGCGGGCGGGCGACTAGCCGGCTGTGAAACGAGAACCCGTGGGTTCGATTCCTGCACCGAGACAAATGTTTGTGTAACAGATAGATATTTGTTTCGGGTCTGGGTGTTGTGAGACCGTAGTCCCTCGTAGTTGTTGATACTTACGATACAGGTTTACCTAGTGCGGGGTCAGAACTATGTGTGTGACTGTTGGGTGTATTGTATTATAATTATTATTATAAATAGCTTTAATGAACATTAGTTGATCGAAATCTGTAGCAACCGGCACAGCTTTCTGAGGTATTTTGACGAAGTGGTGCATTTTCTATCAAATGTGGTATAATCATTTACTAAATATGCACCGTATTACATATGGTCCCGCTGGTCGAAATCCTCTATGAATGAGATAAAAACTCAAAAGTTAAAAAAATGGGTGCGTGTACATAAGTACGCGCGTGAGAAGTTATGCTTCTTTGGCATCATAAAAAAATAGTTTTCAATTGCATGCAAATATTAATAATTTTAATAATTAATATTTTTATTTATATCAATAAATAATACATACGGATAGTTAACCTCAATTATATTAGTGCACTTGAAAAAGTATATAAGCACATTTTTTTCACTAATATTTACGAATAGTAAATAATATTCAATTTAAATCACTACTGAATATAACTTATAGATAACTATAAGTAACTTAGAGGTTTTATTTCTATTTTGTTGGTAGCTATTTTTCGAGACTTAATGAGTGGTTTGGCAGCTTCAGCGTGTTACTTTTATGTCACGGTATGCGCGCGCATCTTAAAATTTCACTCTCATCATTTTTTCATAACGCGCCTAAAGAAGTATAACTTCAAAAAAATTAATATTTCAATTACATTACGCTATCGACTATCATTCTAACCATAAACATGATGAAAACTACGACCATTATATTATTTTTGTACAGGAGCGACGCAAATACGACAAGATCGGATGGAATATAGCATACGACTTCAGTGAAAGTGACTTCGTGGTGTGTATGCAGATCCTGCAGTGTTATCTGGAACGATGTGCCGCCGCCAACGGGCCGATACCCTGGGCTACACTCAAATATTTGTTCGGAGAGGTAAGGCTACGGGGAATATCAGGCAGTAGGCCAGTAGCTGGCTGTGAAACGAGAGGTCGTGGGTTCGATTCCCACAGCGGGACAAATGTTTGTGTGACAGACAGATATTTGTGTCCGGTGTCTTGGTGTTGTGAGACCGTGCCGCTCTCGTAGTCCCTGATACCTACAACACAAGACTCGTATCTTAGTGTGGGGTCGGGGCTATGTGTGTGACTCTTGGGTGTTATTATTATGAACTGTTAGGTGATGTACGGCGGTCGCGTGATCGATGACTTCGATCGTCGCGTGGTGCGCACCTACATGGAGGAGTACATGGGCGAGTTCCTGTTCGACAAGTTCCAGCCCTTCCACTTCTACCACGACGGCGCCTTCGACTACGTCATACCGCCGGAGGGCGAACGAGATGAGTACATTGGTCAGTTGTCTCTGTTCTACTTTTCACACCATATTGATCTAACGATGCTTTTAACAATGAAACAAAAAAAACAAAAAATAGTGTCAATTTGAGAACCATATTTTCTAAATAGATTAAAAACACATGATTAACGTACAAATGGGTGGTTATTTGTGAATCATGTAACCAGTTAGCTGGTGTAATTTTTTAATATTGTTAACCGGTGTTCGAACAACACAGAGAGTTTAGTTTTAGAGTTTCTTGCGCGTTCTTCTATCGAACCTATTTAATATAATCTAATCTAAATTTAACGAAACTGCATTCCGATCTGTAGGTCTTGAAATTAATTCTAATCTCGAACTCGATACACTTTCAATTCCAATCTAGAAGATATTGGAAATCTAACTCGACCAACTAAATGAAATATAGTATTTACAAACTAGCGATTGTAAATACTCTATTTCATTTAGTTACTAAAAATTCCACCGTATTCAGTTAAATCGTGCGCTGATGTAGCGTTCAGGAGTGCCAATTGTACAGTTTTCGAACCCAATCCCAATTTTAAATTGGAATCGAGTGTCAAGAGTAACCCAGCTGGTCTGAATCTAAATAATGTATAATATTTTATATACTGACTGCCTCGGTGGCGCAGTTGTAATTACGATTGCTGTGCTGAGGTCTCGGGTTCGATCCCCGGGTCGGGTAAAGTGATATTGAGTTTTTCTATCTAGAGATTCCTCAGTATTAGCCCGGAGTCTGGAGTCTGTGCCCGGTATGGCGTTAGGCTCGCCCCATATCACATTGTGGGACCGAAATTCGGCGAAAAGTGGGTGTACCAGTTACACCTCTGCCTACCCCTACGGGGATTGCAGGCGTGAGTGTATGTGTGTGTGTATATTTTATATATTCCACAAATATTGGATTTTGATTTTTAAAAATAAATAAAAATTTAAACCACTTGGTTCAATAAGTATTTCCATTTCTTTAGAATTCATCGACACGCTCCCGTTGGCGAACACTCCAGAGGTGTTCGGTCTACATCCGAATGCTGAGATCGGGTACTTCAGCCAGGCTGTCAGGATGATGTGGGGGCATCTCATAGAACTGCAGCCACAAACCAGTACGTACTATAATATCCTTAATACTAGAGTAACCATGCTGTTCTAACGGAGCTGGGAATTATCCACACGTATATTTACATGACGTATTTACAAGTGACGTCACATTGTGCAAATATTGAGGTCTCTCTCTGACATGACATACAATCTTCACTTATTTGCACACATTTTAATTTTGTTTTTGGTGATAGTTTTATTTTTGGTTTTATAAGATAAAACAGTTAGAGAGCTTATCGTGTTTTAAATTGTGCACTTATATTTTTAATTTTATGAATCGTAAATTCTTTTTATTATACTATTTTAATTTTTTTATGCTGCCAGTACGAAAATCAGAACGTGAGTATTATACTACAAAAAGATAAAGTGTTCATTTACGTATCCATCCTGATTTAATGTACGTTGTTTCGTTTTATTGCTGCTAGTGAAAATTAATGGTAAGTAATATATCGTTTCATACTAATTCATATACGATCAAATTCTTCTTTAGTACGAGATAGGAACATATAACAAGACGGATCGAAAACCCATTTAAGCTTCATCGTTTTCTAACTGCATAATAATTATCAAGATAAAATTGATTATAAAATCAGCTAACTGATTTTCAACAAGGCTTCATATAAAAATATTCACAAATTCATATTTTTGAATATTTTTATATGAAGATTCAAGAACTAATCTGAAAAGTATTAGAAAATTGTGACATTAAACGGAAAGACATTTATTTAGTATAATTAATTACCCTGTCAATCAGACATTGGAAATGGCTGCGTTTTACACCGGCTTTTTAGAACTTTGCCTAGAATACAATGCGAATCGGAATCAGCAGGACCGAATAAACAATTAAAATCGCCCATAATTGATATTGATTGTGATGAATTAAATATTATTATAAAATATTTTACTTATAATAAACCTTATTTAATTAATTTTAGTCTTATTTTCTTGCATTGCAATAAAATAAATATCGATATTAACTTCCCGCTACATTTTGCCACATAACTAGAAAATAGTCATGTCGACCTGTCGCGAACTATAGATGCACTGATTTAGTCAGCCGAACACAACGAAAATTCGTCTTTTTGACGTGAAGTATTGCAATTTTTTTTAGAACTATTTCAATGCTATTTCTGGTCCCTTAATTCACTTAAATTTAAGTAATGCTGGATGGTGACTGCCTCGATGGCGCAGTTAATTGCACATGCGTTACGACTGCTGTACTGGGGTCTCGGGTTTAATCGGGTAAAGTGATATTGAGGTTTTCTATCTAGAAATTCTCAGTATTAGCCCGGAGTCTGGAATTGTGCCCGGTATTACGACAGGCTCGCCCCTTACCACAACATGGGACCGAAATTAATTCGGCGAAAAGGGGTGTACTGGTTACACCTCTGCCTACCCCCTCGGGGATTACAGGCGTGAATGTATATGTATGTATGGATGATGTGACCCAGGCGAGGGGGGCGGTGCGATGAGCCGCGAGGACTTCATCGACACGATCGCAGTCGACGTGCTCGCGAAGCTACCGCCGCTCTACGAGATCTGGCGCGTGCGCAAACAGTTCGAGATGAACATCACACCCTCCCTAGTCGTACTGCTGCAGGAGCTGGAGAGGTAATAATAACACTAAGACCGCCTTTACACTTGGCGTGGGCGTGGAAAACCGCCACACCCTGTTCAGGATTCCGACCCTACGTGAAGTGGAAGATATTACGCCCTTAAGGTAAACATGCTAATTAGCTAAACTTATAAGTCTACAAATACGCAGAAAAACCTCATAAAACGCTGATTAAGATAGCCAAACGATTTTTTTTTAAAACAACGACAGCCTCCGTGTCGCAGATGGCGAGTAGCCGGCTGTGAAACGAGAGGCCGTGGGTTCGATTCCCACACTGGGACAAATGTTTGTATGGCAGACAGATATTTGTGTCTGGGGTCTGGGTGTTGTGAGACCGTAAGTCTCCCGTAGTTCCTGATACCCATAACACAGGACTCGTATCTTAGTGTGGGGTCGGAGCTATGTGGGTGACTGTTGGGTGTTATTTATTTTTTAACCGTCTTTTCTTGTCATAGTAGAATGTTCTTATAGTTGCACTGATAGACATAGCTAGGAGCATCATCAGTAAATTTGGAATACCAAAGGATTTCTATTAAAGCATCCGTCCATTAGACTACTCGATTCTTAACAACTCTAAAGATTCGAAAAATACCTATCATTCTCGTGGTATTTGTACGAAACTAAGTAATATTTAAATTAAACTAAAAATCTTGTAATCCATATAGTAAACTGTCTGCTACAGGTTCAACCGTCTCGTCAGCCGTATGCAAAGCACCCTTACGTTGCTACGCAAGGCGTTGGCCGGCGAGATTGGCATGGACGCAGTGTTAGACAATGTGTCATACAGCCTGTTCAACGGACAGTTGCCCAACGTGTGGCGAGCTCTCGCACCCGCCACCTGTAAAGGGCTCGGTGGCTGGATGGACCACTTCATAGCCAGAACCAAGCAGTACACGGACTGGGTAAGGAACTATATTCTTAACGTTCAAAGGACAGTTGTCCAATGTTTTTTATCCTAGCACGGCACAGTGACCACACTGCACCTGATGATAAGCACAGTGCCGTCCAATTAGAGTATCGGGTAACGAGACACAATCTATCCTCCGCTATCTATCTGTGTAATGAGTTAATTCATGGGTAATATAAATGTTCTCTTCGATCAATATTTTATTTGGTCACTAAACCTAGACTCTACGTGAAATTTTGGAACGGGATGAGGTTCTTCTGTTATTGAACTCAAGGAGGCTTATCCCCCTTATCTATTACCTCCATCGGTCCACTGTGTGCATTAACCTTCACTGATATAAAACTAAGGTGCTTCCATTTTAGATACAGTCTCAAATAGTGAAATGCATAAAATTAACATAGATGTAAATTAAACATCGCAAGTGCTTCAGTCTGTATGATACAAGCGTGTAACTGTAGGTCACAAGAACAATATTACGATGAGAAACATTTTAAATAAGTTTTTACATTTTGTTTTGATATTTTACAAGCGCTACATTTTTTTTAACAGCAGATAGCGGCTTTTCTGTGCCCTGGCATTGCAGAAGTCTATGGGCGGCGGTGACTACTTACAATCAGGTGGCCCGTCTGCTCGTCTGCCTATCAAAGCACTAAAATCGCCAATCACCTATAGATATTTCAACGCATAGAAAATACCTTTCTTAACTATAGCTCTTGAGTATATG
The DNA here is from genome assembly GCA_905220505.1 of Laothoe populi. Classification (NCBI taxonomy): domain Eukaryota; kingdom Metazoa; phylum Arthropoda; class Insecta; order Lepidoptera; family Sphingidae; genus Laothoe; species Laothoe populi. Next base: position 5,775,365 of record HG992165.1, read on the forward strand.
TTTTGATCAGATTATGCTTTTGCGTTCGATGTTGTGCTAGATGTCATCACGCGAAATAATTTGCGTTAACTTTGCGATAGCGATATGCGATATTTGACAGCCTCCGTGGCGCAGCCGGTTGTGAAACGAGAGGCCGTGGGTTCGATTCCCGCACCGGACCAAATGATTGTGTGACAGACAGGTGTTTGTTTCGGGTCTGGGTGTTGTGGGACCTTAGTCCCTCGTAGTTCTTGATACCTACGATACAGGTTTTACCTAGTGTGGGGTCAGAACTATGTGTGACTGTTGGGTGTATCTACTGAAATATATGTCTTTAATGTAGGCGACAGTTGAGGAGCCGGTGGTGATCTGGCTGTCTGGGCTGCACATCCCTGAGTCGTACCTGATCGCACACGTGCAGATGGCGTGTCGGTTGTACACGTGGCCGCTGGACCGCTCCACGCAGTTCACACGAGTCACCAAGTGGACCTCGCCGGATGAAATCGAAGAGCGACCTGGCACTGTGAGTTGAACTTGGTTCATAATTTCCATCCAAACCTTTGTAGGTTGTATACACACATACATATACAATCACACCTGTAATCCCCGAAGGGTCAGGCAGAGGTATGACCAGTACACACTTTTTTTGCCGAATTTTGGTACCGGGTACAGGTTCTCGACTCCGGGCTAATACAGAGAATTTCTAGATAGAAAAACCCAATATAACTTTACCCGAGCCGGGGATCGAACCCGAGACCTCAGCACAGCAGTCATAACGCATGCGCAGTTACAACTGCGCCACTGAGGCAGTCTTTGTAGGATCGACATAATATGTTTATCGATAGCTTTCTAAATTTCCATCCCAAGCGAAATTAACTCGAGTTTACAACTAACTACTACCTACCTACTTCTTTTTACCTAAGTTAGAATTTGTAAAAACAACCCAACAGTGTTCCATGGAATCCATTGAAATCTAAAAAAGAGATTAAAAAGATTTTTTGCTAGCTAAAACCTGAATATATTTGCTTATTTTTAAGAATTGCTTGATTTGGTGTTATATTATTCAAACCAGAATATACAAATATACGTGATTTGTTAGGGTTGCTACGTCAGTGGGCTGTACCTGGAGGGAGCGCGCTGGGACCTGCAGGAGGGCTGCCTGCGCCGCTCACATCCCAAGGTGCTCGTCACAGAGCTGCCCATCATGTACATCATACCCATCGAGTCACACAAGCTGAAGCTGCAGGTAATGAGCTTTGTGCAAATAATGCTAAAATGTTGATATTGAAAAAAAATATGATGAAAATGTTAAAAATAAAAATGTTGTTGATTTTTGAGAGACAGCTCCACGCAACTGAGATGCGGCAATCGGTAAGTTCGGGAACGCTACGCCACGCAGATTACAATTTATAAAGCCACGAAAAGTTGCGATGCTCGAACGTGTGAGAGAACAAAACTTGCCTTTAAAATCTGTATCAACTCCTTTGCTTATGGCTCAGTTAGCCTAGTGTAAATATCTATTACAAAATCTGACAATCATCTTGTGCCACTTTAGCATAGCGGAAGGCTACAGGAATGTCAGATATGAGGAGGGATTGTTTTAAAATAATTTCGTTTGGCTATTTTAAGGTGAGGTAGGCTCAGACAGTTCAGTTCAGACTACATTTTTAAACTAATTATTCGATGTTAAAAACTAAAAATATTAACAATATAAAAATTTGCCATAAAAGATGAACATATTTACAAAACGATTGTGCTTCTCGATACATGATTCATTAAAGTTGGCTCGATAGAAAATATTCGCAAAGATGCATCGAAATTTGAAAATTTCAATCCACACGACCTCAAATGAATCCTTAGTATACGGTTATAAAGAAAAATATTAAAACGAAATTTTTCTATAACATTTTCAATGAACTGCATTAAACGAGTGTGTGAATATTTTTTCACATTTCATTTATAAATACAAAGAAATAAATGTTTTAAAATTACGAAACATGAAATGGCCGTGGTCTCCATGCTGAAATGGTTTTTAAACATGATGCGCATGTGCGAGACTTGTCAGACGGCAATTGGGCCGTGTTGAGAGCAGACGTGTACGCGATTTTTCGCTCGCGCTGTCAAAAATATTTTTTGTGAAAACATGATGAATATGACTTAAAGTGTTCACAAATAGCACTAACTAAAGATAATATATTGAATATAATCAAATATATTTAACTTATCATAATAATTTCTAACGATATATATTTTATTTATCATAATGACTGTCAATTCTTATCAAAAGTCGTGAATACAGGTTGAGTGATTTGAACAAGCTATTTGACAATAAAATTATGGTATGATACTTGATATAACAAAAATATACTAATATTATAATTTACGAAAGTGAGTATTCCACTTTGGAAGGTTGCATGGTTAAACCGCTGAACTGTTTATGATAATAATCGGTAAAAATTAACGCTAGTATTATTTAATCAATGCCATTATTAAAATGTTGGTGTTCGCGAGACGAGAGAAACCAGCAGTTTATGTTCTAAATAGATGTAGAAATATAAAATAAATACAACCAACCGACACACACATAGTCCTGACCCCACACTAGGTCAATCTTGTATTCTGGGTATCATGAACTACGAGGGACAATGGTCACACAACACCCAGATCCTAAACAAATGTCGGTCTGTCACACAAACATTTGTCTCGGTGCGGGAATCGGACCCACGGCCTCTCGTTTCACAACTTACTAATCGCCCGCTGCGCCAGGAGGCTCTCAAGAAATGACTAACTTATGTCCTAATTTAATTATTATTTTGTTGGAAATGAAAACCGTCATCAGCGGGCTTATACTATATCCCACTACCATTGCGACTGATTACCAGATCCCTAGAGCTCGAAGACTATAATCGTAAATAACTGCTTTGGATACAGCACTTTGAATTTCTTTCAATTATATATCATAAGTTCTGCTATATTTATTTTATATTGATTGCGCAAGACTGAAATAACATATAATATAATCAAATTCTACCTTAGGCGGACGACTACAAAGTTCATTATTATAATAATGTTATTAATTTAGCAGTTTGACAAACAATACGTTTTAAAGTACTCGTTTGTTTTCGGCGGACGGTCGATTATACGTTATTGTGTTCGTGTCGGTAAAAGAGAAATAATATATAACTATTCTTGTCATTTCGTGCATGACGTCAGATATGGATGACAATATTAATTGTCAGAAAAATATATCTTGCAAAATTTATGATTTCTGAAAATGCATCAACTGAAGATATATACTTTTTACGCGGCTCCACCCCTATCAAATATTATCTATACATTTTCTCACTTGTTTACGGCAATGAGTTACTATTATAATTTCCATAGCCAATTTTTATCCTATGATATCGCTATTACTTTTTCGTATAAAAATTACCCTATTCAGTTTCACTTATCTCGATACCTGCTGGTGGTAGGATATTCATATCCGCCAGGATAGCGACCACCGTACACAGAGTATAAAACCCGCTATAGTGGCACACGCAAGTGTGTCGCGTTCCGAGGTCAGCTAGTGTACCTCTGGTTTTTGTCGAGGTCTAGAGTTGGGGTATGATGTTTGGCCGTGTTGTTCTGAGTACTCTGACACTAGGCCCTCAACCGCTTCTTCACCTCCTTGCCCCATGGCGTAGTATGAAAAACTGAACATCAGGCCGACATGATTGTGTTAAGTAGCGAGGCATAGATTGTCTCTCGCTAGTTGGTACTTTAACTGGACGACACTGCGCTTACCATCAGGTGCAGTGTCGTCACTTTGCCAGGATAAAAAAATATCAGATTCCATCATCATCGGAGCCACCCTGACAAAATAGTAAATAGACAAACAGATATTTTTTTGTAAATTCTTTATATCGATTTTCATTACTATGACATTTGATATTACTTTTTGTTTTGACAGAATATTTTTTTCTAATAATATTCATTCATACCAACGAAAAAGTTTTTATTCCACAACGAAATATTATATTAACATTATTAATTCAATTAACAATATATTGAGTTCTATTATTTTCATAATAGAACCCAAAATTCAACGCATTTATGACAATTCATACTTGACGGTCTGCATTGTGCAGTGGACGTTTAGTCGGTTGTGAAACTAGAAGTCCAAGTTGGATCCCGAAATCGAATATCGAAAGGATACACTTCCTTTACCGAAGATCAAGAGAAGTGACGGGAGATGATGATCGGGAGAAGGGTAAAGAATGGGAGGGTAAAATCAAAAGGAAACTGGACGGATTTGGCAGAGATGGGTGTAATCCCTAGTCTAGCTTAGCTTAGCTAGCTTAAGCTATTACATCTATATGAAAATGTCTAGTAACCTTTGCCGAGCGGATACCGTGAGAAAACGCGAGGATCTTAAGGATCGGGTTAAGATCTATAGCAAGAAAGCCTAGGTGATCGTGTTCTCGTGCAAGAAATCCCTGTTTCCTCACGTCCCCGTTCTTACAGGTGTTCCACTCCCAATGCACAGGATAAAAAAATATTTTCATAAAAATCAGTGTTCAGTGTTTTCAGTTCAGTCGTGAAAATGTAACAGACAGAAAACTTTCAACCACTACTAATTCACCATTTTAGAGGCTACATTTTAAAAAATACGTGTACGTATTATTTGTTTGTTTGAACGCGCTAATCTCTAGAAGTACTGTTTCTAATTGAAAAATTATTTTAGTGTTGGATAACCTATTTATCTGGGAACGCTATAGGCTATATAACATCACGCTATGACCAATATGAGCCAAGCAGCAATGAAAATTGTTGCAAAAACGGGAAAATATATTCCTTTTGAGAGCTTGTTTTGCGTGCGCTGCGTATACGGTTAAAGTTACGCAACAATCAAGTATGACGGAATTGTTCCTCTTAAAAAGTTATAAAAAAAGTCCGCGATAGCATATATCTATCTTTTTCGGTTAGCTCACCTTAACCTGCCTTAACCTTAACCTTTTTAATGGTTATGAAATTTGTCCTATAACAATACATTATTTGCGAAGGGGTTTTTATAAACTTTGTATTTATTGTATACTTTTGCTCCCGTAAATAACCTCCACGCGGGTAAAGCCTCGAGCAGCAGCGAGTAGTATATAAAAGACGTGATTACTTTCACTCATATTGCAACTTATTTCACTGAACGTTAAAAATGAGTAATAATTGACATTGTTATCATTATAATTTGTAATAATATAGGTACATATAAATAATAAACCAAAAAGTCACACACATATTTCTGACCCCACACTACGTCAAACCTATATCGTGGGTATCGAGAACTTCGAGGGAATATGGTCCCACAACATCCAGACCCGAAACAAACATTAGTCTGTAACGATAACATTCGGAACTTTGTTGCGAGAATCGAGCCCACTGCCTCCCGTTTGAGGCCGAGGCTGTCATATAGGTTTTAATTTTAATAAAATAACATAATAGTTGAGGGTTTTTAAAAAATAAAAATTTATTGTATTTTACGTTCTATTTAATCTGATTTATTTGACATTTGCTTATTTCACTGTTTTAAATAATGAACATCCTTTATATGAGCGCCTATCGCTACTCGTTGGAGGGGGAGCCCCCGCGCACGCCGCCACCACCCGTCGCATCTCACCCCCTCAATCATACCTCAGCCCAGAGTGGACACAGCCTTAATGAGCGTTTTATGAGGTTTATCTATTTATATATAATATATTATATTAGCATGGTTACTTAAAACAACTACTTATGCAAGTATGCCACTACGGGCACTTTAATTTTGTCAGGTACAAATTTGGAAAGTATAAAATATACAAAATATAGGTGCTTCGGAAATGCCCTCTATACTGAGAAGAAGCACCAAGAATGCTAAAATTTTGACAAATTACTGATGATTTGGGGAAATAGTGTCGATTGGTGATTTAGATCTGAATTAAGCGTAGGAGTACGTAGGAGCTATACCGAATGATGTACATTATAATACAACAGGAAGACTGTGTGTCTATCTCAAAATTCCACTGAATGTACACACAATAAATTACGATACCACGAATAGGCATTACAGTTTAATTACATTAGTTAGTTAAATATGAACGAGTCGAAATCAAACAGCGATGCTTTACACAATATTTGTACAAAATGTACAAACATGATCCAAGGTCAGGTCAAATTGACAATCGCGCGTTTATTCGATAAGGTTATGTGTGGAGTCACTCACCCGTCTTATTATCTAAAAATAAATACCTATTTGGACAATGGTCAACTATAGGCGCTGTCTGTCTTGATTCAAGATTTCTTACGACATACCTACATATTTATGCTTAGTGTAGATTTGAATAGCTCAAGGGATCTCAGGAAATCAGCTAATCATGATCTCAAATCTATTAAGTTGTGTTTGAGGATTCTACTTAAATTTACTATACTCCGTCAACTAAGTCGGTCAACAGAGCAGCGTTTCAGTATTCGGACTTTAATCTCGTAACATAATGTAGGGGTTGCTTCTGCCCTACTCAAATGAAGTTGATAAAATTGCAGGGTTGCGAATAAAACAATAACGTTGTATCTGACTCGAATGCCGACAGTGATAGGTGTATGCTGTGTCGCTCTATTTGATAGACTCGTATGGAGCGTAGCGCGGCCGTGACTTTTGTATAGTCATACTCTCTGCGCGGCACCCCCGTTCTGGCCATATGAATATCTACTGTCAGCAGTCGTGGTGTTTATTAATATAAACATGAAATACAATGGTTCTTACAGCTATTTCTCCGTAGGTAAAAGTTTACATTGAATCTAATAACTAGGCTTTGTTAGAGTAGAAATGCGTCGTTTATTTTCTTGGTAATCCCGGCATACGTCCTGTATGTGTGTGGCCGTGATGCCACAATAATAAAAGCTCCCGAAGTGAACCAAGTACACTCACAGTTCGTTCTTTATTCCATGATTAGATAGGTAGTAACAATTCTGTACCGAAAAGCAGCACATTCCCAAAGTATGGGTCGTGAGCAAATATTGAGTAAGCCTTGAAAATTGGACGATACATACCGCCTTAGAAGAATCAAGAATAGCACTCCTTGTAATGAAGTATTAAAATGTTTGATTGGAATTGATTTTCTAATTTGAACAGTTCGCTCAAATAGTTATGCCATTTTTATTATTGATTACCGAGAAGCGTGTCCCGAATTTGGAATGTTTTGTTAGGTGAGTCGCGGTCCAGTCAACTTTGGGAACCACCGTCTAAAAGGTCTAAAACATCAAACGCCTACAGCCTAAATAGTCTCCCAATCTCCATTCCTTTTATTAAGCATCATTTAATTATCTACTGTTTTCATGAGCGGTGAGACCAACGCTGACTGACTTGCTCATTTGCTATCTATAATTTTTTCATAAATGTTGCGCTCCTCTTTACTTAGTGCTAAGTTAGTCCATTCGAGACGGTTACTTTAATGGATGTTGAATATTATCAGTAAACACCTACAAGGAATTTCAAATAACCATGGCCCCAGATAAACCTATCTGAAATCATTGAAGTTCACAGTTCAATCGTGAATAAACATTTTTATATTGTGTATGTTACAGATAATTTTGTATACAATGCCTATGTTCAATGTTATAAAGATAAGAACCCACGGTCCTTCCTTGTAGTTGGTTGGGAAATACGTACCATAATAGGGTAGTTGACTCGTTTTTTTTTTATTAATTTAATAAACAAGTTACATTACCTAAAACCTATTATCGAAAGAATTTTCTGAATCCGAACAAAAATAAGTAAATTAGACGCCATTCAAATCTGCTGGAAGGGGTAGTTGTCAAACACAAGACAAGGGTGCATATCTGATACCGTGACGTCACGGTACTATGAATCGCCTGTACTGTACCGTTGTGCGAGGGAGATAGCGATATGTTCCCAATACGCCATCGTTTTCGCTTAAGCCTGTGAATATTTGCTCATAACAATATTTAAAATAAATATTGTGACCTCATTTTTCAAGCAATTTGGATTCTGTTTTCGCAAAAGAGTTTCTTTTGCATATTATATCCGATTGCGTAGAGAATAATCTACAAAATTAAACACAGGAAACTACCCTATTTTGGATGGGTTAGCTGGTAGTTTTGGTCTAAGCCAAATTAACATTTCTAGCCTACCAATGCCATTACAATTTACCAAATTAATTTTAATTAACTAGTACTTGCTACTCCTGTACCTACTTATCTATAATTTCAGAGGAAAACAATTCTTCTTATATTTTATTTATGTTTGCTGGTGGTAGGATATTCATATCCGCCCGGATAGCGACCACCGTACACAGGGTGTAAAACCCACCATAGTGGCACACGCAAGCGTGTCGCGTTCCGGGATCAGCCAGTAAACATTCAGTTTCTGTCGGGAGTCCAGAGTTGGGGTACGATGTTTGGCCGTTTTGTGGCCTTCTGAGTACTCTGACACTAGACCCTCGACCGCTTCTTCACCTTGTTGCCCATGGCGTAGTGTGTAGAAGCAGGCCGGCATGATTGTGTTGAGTAGCGTGGGTTAGATTCTCTCGCTACTCGATATAGAATAAAAAAAATGTGTTTATTAGGTTTAACGTCGCGTATAAATTTGTTAAAATCAAATGAATTATCGTAAATTTATAGTTTTTTAAGTTTCACTAACTTATAATTATGGATTCAATATGTATCTTTTGTGAACAGAACACGCTTCGCACTCCAGTGTACACAACGTCTCAACGGCGCAACGCTATGGGAGTGGGTTTGGTGTTCGAATCCGACCTGTGGACTACGGAACACTGCAGCCATTGGATACTGCAAGGCGTCTGTCTTATTATGAACACTGATTAAACTACACCAATTAAGAATAGGAATTATTTATGTAACTTTTTACATTTAATAAAAAATGTAAAACTCTCACTTCATGTTACACAAAGATAGCAAGAGAAAATTCTACATCACATGAGGTAATAAATGAAAAACATACTGTTTTAATCACATTCATTCTTAGCAAAGTACTGTAATTTTCAGAATATAATTTGAATTTGTTCATAAGTTAATATAATTTTAAAACTTTCATGTGCCATTTCCTTAGAATTCACTAATTACCTTCTATGTTGTATTGATCTCAATTTTATTTTAAATGATAAAGAATGTAAGTTATGTTACAAAATAAAGACTGAATAACATACAATTAAATATTTTATTTTAAACAAAATAAATATTAATAAATTTAAAATAAATTACTCAGGAATGGAAGGAAATATTCCTCTTATATTATTTTCATTACATTATTGTAAAATATAATATAAAATTGCTATTCTTTAACTACTTTTTTGCTTTAACTTGTGGTAAACATAAATTGTAAAATGATGAGCTCAAGAAGTCTACCAGTGGCTGCCATTTCACCCAGCCTTTGTTAAATAAAAAATCTTTTGTATATTCCTTACCCACATAATGGGGATCCTGAAATTACATAAATGTGCTAAACAACAAAAAAAATCTTAAGACAATAATATTTGAAATTTCATAAATTACATAGACCAACTAACAGATTTTATCTAGATATACATAATAATAATATGGACTATCACAGATACAAAAAGGTAAGCAACAGCTGATAATAAATAATATATTGTAACATGCAATAGTTGGAACACTCAATTAAATGAGCATTGGAAATAGGGGCAAAAAGAAGTGGAGAGATGGAGAGAAGGGAGAGCAGAACAGAGGTAGAGAGAAGTGCAGAGGAGAGTGAGTAAAGTAGAGAGACAAGAGGAGAGAAGTGGTGGGCTGATCTTACACAATGTAATTGTCGCTAGACTTGAATTTATTCATAACAGTATTTATACTTGAACAGTATTATACAGTTTTATACAGTATTTATAGCCATTATTAATTATGCAGTCTAAATGATAAATGTCAATATTATTGTATGTGAAAATATTTGCAATTAATATTCGCGACACAAGTTTAAAACTTAGTGGGCAGCCCAATGCTATATTGTTAATTTAATTGTAATGTTTTTCGTATTATATAAATTAATAAATAAATTTTATGAGCTCTTTATCTTTATATATATAATTCTACTGTATGTGTGTATGTCACAGAACTCCTCCTAAACAGCTGGACCGATTTGAATGTTTTTTTTTGTATGCGTTTGGGTGAAGCCCTGGATGGTTTAGATTCACAAATCAGCTCGGCAGATTGTGCTGCAGGCGGTATGGCGCTGCTTTTACAGGCAGGACGTCTGTCGGGCCCGCTAGTTATATATAGATGTGTTATTCCTTATTGAACTTCTTAAGAGGAGGCCCATACCCAGCAGTGGGACAGTAATATAAGACTGATATAAACTTATTGATCGTAAAATCTCAAAAAAAAAATTGACCTACCACAACCAACAAACTAACTTCATCATTTTCAACATTAATTCCCATGATCCCTTTCGAGGAACAGTCCACATCTCCACCCATCATCACAGGACTACCAAATGTGTCAAAATGTTTGACCAACGTCTCTGTGATTGTTTTCAACTCGCTGCCTGTACTCACATGCAGGATTTTGCATGGGATATCATATAATTTGTCAATTACTAAACACACCTGCAATATAGAGTATACTTAGTCATTGTTACCAAACCAATTGTTAGAGGAATGTGTTTTGACCAGGAATTATGGTGAAACTTATTAGGATGCTGAACTGTTGTATACATACCAAAGCTGAGAGAGTTCTCGTCCCACTTTAGTACCTGATTTTTAATTCTTCAACAAAAATGAACTATGTAGTTGGGCAACGATAATTAAAAACATGCAACACACACATTACACTTACAACACATATCTATACAAGACTTTAAAACATTTAAAGTCATTAAAACCAAAATTTTATGACAGGGTCCAGGGCACAATGGGCAATAGCAGCCTAGGAAACGCGAGCGTTTTTTATTGTCATTAAATTTATTTCAGGTCTGTTTTGAGACTGGACTTCGTCAAAGTTCTCAACACAAGATAATTTAATTCAGGGTTGTATGTGATAATAGGTGTATTGATTTTCATGACCATAAAACATTATTTAAACGTTACCTCGAAACTCCCAATCCATTGCTTAGAACCCAAGAATGTTTTAGGTTTGTCTTCTAAATCAACCAATATCGCTTGTACCTCCGTAATAGAAGGGACGTTACCGTCCAAATAGTTATGTTTCATCCATGAACATATTGTCTGCAGTGTCCTGTATCCACAACCCCATCCCTGAAATTAAAAAAATATTTGTTTACATAAATATTTAACAACATAACATAACTTAACACACAAACATAACCTTTAAACTGTATTATATATAAGAACCTAAAAACGCCATTCCAGTCATACCCGATCATCAAATCCCTCGCATAGATAATGATAATACTCATAATCTCCACGCACTAAATACGTTTCGCCAGACTTTTTTAAATTAGCACTTTCGTGGACGTTTGACAACAAATTGGACATTTTGATTACAAAACATTCACCATATGATATCTTACATAGTAGCAAAATAGTCTTTTTGCCAGTAGTGTAGTGTCATTGTAGGCAATATTTAGATTTTTTGTTTAAAATAACGTAAGTTGACGATTGTAGTGTAATAATTAATATAAGTAAATAAATAATAAAGAATACAATATCTAACTGTTTGCACAATCACTGACTGACTTGATAATAAAGCCGTCGTAAATATCCTGTCACTAAAAAGTTGATGTAAATGTACCGGAATCATGCAACCATGCAAACCAGCACGGTTTTAGCAATAATAACGCTCTAGGCGAGATTGCTATACGGCGCCCCCTATTCGCTAAATCCCTGTGAAAAAATTAAAGAAACAAACAACGGAAACTTAGAGTAGGCAACCAAACTAAGAACGGAAAGAATGAAGTTATAAAATACATTATATCACCATAGTAGTCGTTGTCTAGTCGATAGTTCCCATTTATTCACATTTTATGATGCGTTAAATTATTTTATACTGACTCTTTATTTTTTATTATTTATCATTACGTAATACAAACACAAAAAGATATAGGTAGAGTTTATTTTTTTTTGTCGCTGGAAAAGTGTTTTATTACTGCCTGAGTGCATCGATACTGGCTGATAGTCCTCCGCCACCCCCGATGGCCCCAATTAGTCGCCTCGTACGACAGGCAGGGGTTACCGTGGTGGAATTCAAACGCTCCCATTCCACAGGGCGGGAGACGCCGGTCAGTCGTCCACCCGGCGCCTCTTACGTCTCCTCTGGCGGCAGGAGGTATCCAACCGTTCTTTATCCCACTCAGCACTCTCCTTCTGCGAGATGACGCTCTCGTAGAAGTGGGCCACCGCACGCCAGGACCTCCGGCGGCGACACCACGGCCGGCAGCGAGAGATCACCACCGACGACTGCCCTGAGAGCGCTGCGCTCTACCCTAGGCTGGGCACAGCCTCCGTGGCGCAGCGGGCGAGTAGCCGGCTATGAAACGAGCCTTGGGTTTGATTCCCGCACCGAGACATTTGTGTGACAGATACCTAGATATTTCGACAGGGACCGTAGTCACTCGTAGATGTTGATACCCATGATAAAGGTTTTACCTAGTGTGGGGTCAGAACTATGTGTGACTGTTGGGTGTATTTATTTATTTAATAGAGTCCAGCTGATTTTGTACCATGCAGTAAAAGAATCTTGTTTTAATATGGAACCCTAGTAGAAAGGTCTCATACTGACAAATATTATTTAAAATAAGTTTAGGTAAGTACCATACGTCACGAGAATAGCCGGAATTCGTTGAGGAAAACGATATTTGTACAACCTAGTCGAACGTTTAGTTTACATTGTTTGCTTAGGTCGCCACGGGTTATCTTCGCTATATAAAAGAGACGTCGCTTAAAAATATTCATGCAAATCATTATTTGTACGTATTTTGGACGACCGCTAGTAAATTTTTCAACCATGAGGACTTTAGTGGTGAGATGTTATTTTAATTTTGCTTAAGTATTGTATAAATGCAGATTTTACAGCTAGTTTCCGGGTATTAAAGATATTTTACGTTTCATAAATTCTCCAGCGTGAATAGAAAACTTAATTACTAGTCAAATAAAAACAAACGATTAAGCTATTTATTTGTATATGGCGTTATTTTATTGAAAAATGTATTCTATGTTTAATAAAATTTACTAGAATATACCAATATATAACTCCAAATTAAAACGTCGATAAACATGTACTTAACACTAAAGAATTAACATAAGCTCAGATACGAAGTTATCTTTACGCACATAAGCCGGATTCCAATATTATAATTATCTATATTAACGTAATAAATGATTCATAAATAATTTAAAATGTTATTCATTCATTACTGATTATTTTTTACACGTTTTATATTAGCTTCACCTGTATCTATGTACTAGGCATGTTTGTATGTAACGGAATTTTTCAACGCAATTTTCACCACCTTCCAGAAGTCATGTTTACTTTAAATTTTGTATACGTGTCAAGGACAGATGACAATACAATATTTTCATACCTTTATATCCTAACCAGGAATCATAATAAAAATATGAAAACAGTAAACCCTTTTTAACACGTTGTCTATATTTGAAATCGAGAATTTTAATGATAATTAATTTTGATGGTGTTTTGAGACTAAAAACAAGATAAAAAATATTTATGAAAACTACTAAAATTTTAATATTATTAGTTTAGCTAGCTATTAAAACGTGTTTTTTTTTCATTTTTTAAAGCTATTTATTTATTCTATCATCCATGTCACTTAAGAAAGTTGAAACATAAATTTTGTTCTATTAAACCGGCGATCTATATGAACTACGTACTGACAATGTTTTTAAGCTAGTTTATAATTATTAAATAATGATGAGCATTTACTAAATGTATTACATAGTAACAGGATTTATTTATTCTCGAACAGGCAATTTTTTGTTCATATTTCACTTGAAGCAACGCATTGGAGATCACGAAATGCTTAGGCCCAATTATTTTAAAGACTAGCTGTTGCTCGCGGCTCCGCCCGCGTGGAGGTCATGTTTGGGAGAAAAAGTATACAATACAAAATACCAATATTCATGCGTTTAACTTAAAAATGACGGATTTTCATACAAACTTTCATTCCCTATTTTACCCCCTTAGGAGCGGAATTTCCAAAAATCCTGAAACATATATTTTTTATTTTTAACTAAAATGCCAAATACTAATTTTCATGAATTTAACTTCAAAAATGACGGATTTTCATACAAACTTTCATCCCCTATTTTACCCCCTTAGGGGTGGTATTTCCAAAAACCCTTCCTTAGTGGATGCCTACGTGATAAAAGGTACCTACTGTCAAAATTTCAAGTCTCAACTCTATCCGTTTAGGCTGTGCGTTGATCGATCAGTTAGTCAGTCAGTTTCTTCTTTTATATATACAGACTAGCTGTTGCTTGCGGCTCCGCCCGCGTGGAGGTCATGTTTGAGACAAAAAGTATACACTACAAAATACCAATTTTCATGCATTTAACTTCAAAAATGAAGGATTTTCATACAAACTTTCTTACCCTATTTAACCCCCTTCGGGGTAGAATTTCCAAAAATCCTGAAACATGTATTTTTTATTTTTGACTATAAGGCCAAATATTAATTTTCATAAACTTAACTTCAAAAATGACGGATTTTCGTACAAACTATCATCCCCTATTTTACCCCCTTAGGGGTGGTATTTCCAAAAACCCTTCCTTAGTGGATGCCTACGTCATAAAAGTTACCTACTGTCAAAATTTCAAGTCTCTAACCCCAGCCGTTTTGGCTGTGCGTTGATCGATCAGTCAGTCAGTCAGTCAGTCAGTCAGTCAGTCAGTCAGTCAGTCAGTCAGTTTCTTCTTTTATATATACAGACAGATATGTTAAGCATGAATAATAATTAGAAAATATATTATGAGAATGTATGAACGGGTTTGATCCCCGGTCGGGAAAAGTGATATTGGATTTTTCTTTTTAGAAATACTCAGTATTAGCCCGGAGTCTGGAATTGTGCGCGGTATGGCGATAGGCTAACCCCCTATCACATTACGGGACCGCAATAAATTCTGCGTAAAGTGTGTGTAATGGTTACGCCTCTGCCTACCCCTTCGGGTATTACAGGCGTGAGTATATGTACATACATATACATACATATGTTTGAGAATGTAATTGTATATGAAACGGCAAAGCCGTCATAGAAATTGTTCTGAATTCGCGAAGACTTCGGGAGTATTGACTCTCTGATCTTGCTCTGTAAATCAAAACGAGACATAGAACATATTAACATTTTCATTTGTAAAAATTATTACATTGTAATATTGAGTAATACAATAGCGGTTTATGGAATGAAATATAAAAGTTATTTATTCATAAAAAGTACACCGACTTCAATAAAAAACAAATCATGCGTCCCTTTAAAATTTGAGGGTTGCTCTCGATTTTTATGAGATCCCATCATCAGATCCTGACTTGGTGCCAATGGGACCACCTGGAAAGTATACCCTTTTAAACAAAAAATAATTTCTCGAATCGGTCCAGGCGTCTTCGAGTAATCGGGTAACATACCGAGATATGAAGAAGTCGATGATACATAGAAGTCGGTTAAAAATAATCCGCTATAAAACCCATATTTGTTTAATTTCAACATGTAATTTTCGCGTAAACTTTAAGAAATCATTATGTTAAAATAGGAAAGAATCTTATTTAAACGTGGTAATGTAGTGTATGAGCTGTGTTTATCAAAATGTTAATATTTTTATCAATGCTCTACATAACAACATATCTATTGTCTGACCACGTATATCTTATCACGGTTTCTGTGTATTATTTTCAGCCTTTCATTTAGTTTAATAGGTACCGGCTTTGTTAGTTCATGTTCGTAGATCAAGTGTATTGAAATGAGATATTTTTTGTTGATTCAGATTCTCTTCGCTCTGATGGCGATGGCTGTCGCGCAAGAAGGTGTGTACATTGTTTTTATTAGTTGTAGTATATGTGGAATACATTTCTGGTTATCCTTGAATTTAAACATTCGGAAGACGAGTTGATGCTCTCCTAAATAGCCTACACCAGTCTACCAACCAATACCTGGTGGTAGCTTTTTTCTGTGCAATAAAGTATCAGCTATTCGAGGCCATAAGCGCCCTGACTTATCGGAGCCGTACCGTTAGTGTGGATCGGGGCTATGTGTGTGACTGTTGGGTGTTATTTATTTATACCTACATTTAGATAAATTCTACAAGATAGCAAATCTTTTCAACTGCGTAGATATTATTACTATTAAGTATTCTGTGGCTTTATGTTCTTCAATAATAATAGTCTTGTGTGGTGGGTGACTACGAGAGACTTTCGGTCTCACAACACCCAGACCCCGAACACAAATATCTGTCTGTCACACAAACATTTGTCCCGGTGTGGGAATCGACCCCACGGCCTCTTGTTTCACAGCCGGCTACTTGCCAACTGCGCAACTGAGGCTATCATTTATTGCATGCTTTATATTGTACTAGCTGTTGCTCGCGGCTCCGCCCGCGTGGAGGTCATGTTTGGGAGAAAAAGTATACAATACAAAATACCAATGTTCATGCGTTTTACTTAAAAATGACGGATTTTCATACAAACTTTCATTCCCTATTTTACCCCCTTAGGGGCGGAATTTCCAAAAATCCTGAAACATATATTTTTTATTTTTAAATAAAATGCCAAATACAAATTTTGATGAATTTAACTTCAAAAATGACGGATTTTCATACAAACTTTCATCCCCTATTTTACCCCCTTAGGGGTGGTATTTTCAAAAACCCTTCCTTAGTGGATGCCTACGTGATAAAAGGTACCTACTCTCAAAATTTCAAGTCTCTAACCCCAGCCGTTTAGGCTGTGCGTTGATCGATCAGTCAGTCAGTCAGTCAGTCAGTCAGTTTCTTCTTTTATATATACAGATTGAATAACATTTATTTTCTACTATTACTCGTTTCACTCTATCTTCTAATGAACTGTTTTCACTCTACTTTTACTAATATACCTATATCTGATCTATCTATCCTCTAGGTGAAGTTCAATTTGTGGACGTAGCAGATAACACCCAAGCGGACTCAGGTATATTCTAGGGGCTTATTTTCTGCATAAGTACACTAACATTTTGTTGGAGTTTTTGCATCGTGCATGGGACATTTTTACATTGTGCTGCATGTGTAATTGCGTATGCAATTTGCTTATGTGTATATCTTTTATAAATTTTGTTATAGTGTAAGGATAAACTAATTGTCATATAAATACTAGCTTTTATCGGCAGCTTCGCAGACGTGATATGGTTTATCGGCAGCGTAGGGGAATTCCATGGAATGATTTTCCAATTATTCGCAGAACTTTTCCAATGTTTCTTTTCCTAAAAACATTATTCGGCCAATATCAGTCTAGCTGTTCATTGACGCATAATATACATAATACGATATAAACAACTGACTGCCTCGGTGGCGCAGTTGTAATTGCGCATGCGTTACGATTGCTGTGCTGAGGTCTCGGGTTCGATCCCCGGGTCGGGTAAAGTGATATTAGGTTTTTCTACCTAGAAATACTCAGTATTAAATGTCTGGAATGGTGCCCGGTGTGGCGATAGGCTCGCCCCCTATCACATTATGGGACCGAAATTCGGCGAAAAGTGGGTGTACTGGTTACACCTCTGCCTACCCCTTCGGGGATTACAGGCGTGAGTGTATATGTATGTACGATATAAACAGCACCATTCAAATTTTATCGATCTTGATAATTTGTCAAACCGTATTGCTAACATGTGTATTGTAAACATACACGTCAAACAGAAGTAGACTTGACCTAATTCTGTATTTTATGTTTCAGTTTCAGTTTGTTGGGCTTTTTAATTTATTCTTTTGTAATACATAGACAGCTGTGAATTTTTTTCAAAAACACTTAAAGAAAATGCAAAGCCCATTTATTTATCACACTTGAGTATACACAAAAAGACATCGTGTGTAATAATAGTAAAATAATGCTAATAATTTCAGAATAGTGAATAGTGTTTTTCACATGTTACAAAAGCCTAAACATTTAAATATGTAGTAGATTTTTTTTATCCTAGCAGGGCAATGTGACCACACTGCACCGACGGTAAGCGCAGTGTTGTCCAGTTAGAGTATCAAGTAGTGAGAGACAATATCCCTCGCTACTCAACACAATCATGCCAGCCTGCTTCTTCACACTACGCCATGGGCAAGAAGGTGAAGAAGCGGTCGAGGGTCTAGTGTCAGAGTACTCAGAAGGCAACAACAGGACAAACATCATACCCCTACTGTAGACCTCCGACAAAAACCGGATGTACACTGACTGACCCGGAACGCGATACACTTACCTGTCATTATGGCAGGTTTTACACCCTGTGTACGGTGATCGCTAACCGGGCGGATATGAATATCCTACCACTAGCAAAACTAAATAGTAACACACTTGACTCTACATTTTCATGTGTAGGCTACAGCTAGATATCATATTATGGATAAATATATAAAAGCTGGTTGTCCTGGATCACGGACATCAATCGACCCGTAGGAAACTTGTTGAAAACGATACCATAAATATATTTCTTGATTTCCTTACAGGCCGATTTCCTAGATGGCCCGGTAGTCCAGGCGGTATGTACGCGTTAAACCGTTATTAAATATTCTCTAAATATATAAATATATATCTAAATCTATACAACATGTTACATAACTAACGCACACCCTGAAAGTATTTTGGAAATGGGCTAGTCAATCGATATCAGTAATTTTTAAACGAGGTAAATATTTTCCTATAAATCATTACAACTAAGTAACTTGTGGTCACCCTCCGTAAAACGAACTATAATAAATTCAAACGTAAATCCATGTAATAAGGCCCTTTTTAACCTACTTCAAAAGAAGGAGGAGGTTCTCAATTCGACGTGTATTTTTTTTATGTTTGTTACCTCAGAACTCCGTCATTTATTGACCGATTTGGAAAATTCAACTTTTATTACAGAGAATATGCTTCCAGATTGGTCCCATAGATTTTTTATCAAAATCGGTAGAGTGGTTTGTTTTTAGAACCAAAATAACTTGAAAAAATATGCATGAACTGCAAATTTTGCTTTTCTGTGACTTTTACAGTGGTGTTTTCTTTTGGTACTCTGTCCAACCTATTTTATATTTGTACCACTAAAAAGCAAAAAATATATTTTACTTTTTAAATAAAAATAAAACCGTCTTCCCATGTTGTAATTGTATGTAATTAATTGATGTAAATGTTACCAATTATTTTTTGGTTTTTAATTGTGTCTGGGTTTGTTTGAAGGTTTTATTTTTATTTAAAAGTAATAATTTATTAAAGACAATGATAAACAGTTCCTTATCAAATAAAATGAATTTTATTTGAGGGAAATAAATTTTTTTTTATAATAGTTTTCAAACAATACTTAAGTTTATCACAATATTATTTCCGTGTTATATATATCGATAATATAACACGTTACAACCAACATTTTGCAAAGATATTTAACGTACAGACAAAGTGCCTCTTCAGGTTTATCTTTATATATGTATATAATTGTACTGTACGTGTGTATATCACGAAACTCCTAAACGGCTGGACCGATTTGAATGATTTTTTGTATGCGTTTAAGTGATAAGGGTATCTGAGGGTGTGCGTTATTCCCGTGACATGCTGTATATATATAAAAAATAACTTTTACGGTGACGGATTAACCCTGGTCTTATTTACTCTAAACAGAGATAAAATATTGGCGTTAAAAATATAAAAAGTCAAATTAACATTAATAAAAATAAATATATAAATTATATAAGTAATTGTTTTTGACTCTTTTAGGTTTCTCGTGTTATTCAATAACCAAGGTGGTGGTTTTAAGGAACGTTATAAAATCTTCCAAATAATATATTTAATTACTTCTTTAAAACAATTTTATCTAATATACTTTTAACAAAATATTTTTCTGTCGTTAGGTACTTTAAAATCTTCTTAACAATTAATATACTTATAAAATTAATTACTAAAATAAATAATGTTTCTACGTAATTTTATTTGTAAATAATTTATTGTGATATAAATACCGAACATTTAAATACAAAGTATAATTTTATTCCAGTTAACTTCGTGGACAATAATAATCCAGGCGGTGGTATGTAAAATAATATGAAAGATTCTGTTTCCTTTGTCTTGTGTGGATCCGTCTAGAATATCCGACTATAATATCCGTCTATAATATCCGCCTATAATATCCGTCTAGAATATCCGACTATAATATCCGTCTATAATATCCGCCTATAATATCCGTCTAGAATATCCGACTATAATATCCGTCTAAAATATCCGCCAATAATATCCGTCTAGGATCCGGATAGGTTTGACCACTTTCTCTATGTCTGCTGTCGAAAAGTAATAAATAGTGTGTAAGCAGCATTATTATTTTTTTTAAACTTTGAAGCCATTATAAAAAGATATATTTCGCTTCAATATATACATATTTTGAAAAGATAAATACGCTACAAAAAATATTTTTTACAGTGAACTTCGTGGACAATAATAGACCAGGAAACGGTATGTATTTAACAGTACTAAAATATCACTGAAAGTTCAAAATACCTATAAGAAAAAATAGTCATTTCTAAATTGTCTTAAGATACATTCATATTCCAGTATAATTACAATCTTTTAATAGCTATTACATAATAATAGCGCTCGATAGGAAAAAACTGAAAAAATATTTATTATATAATAACTTATACCTTCATTTACACTTCGTCGTCTTAAATAAATGAAATATGAAGCACCGAAAAACATTCTTCAGAAAATATCTTTATTTACAGTTCATTTCGTAGACCACCCAAGACCCGACGGCGGCGGTATGTATCCATGTCCTACATAAGAGGCTACAGTAAAAACTAAGGAACCTTAAAACTA
Organism: Laothoe populi; assembly: GCA_905220505.1. Taxonomy (NCBI): domain Eukaryota; kingdom Metazoa; phylum Arthropoda; class Insecta; order Lepidoptera; family Sphingidae; genus Laothoe; species Laothoe populi. The sequence goes on from HG992165.1 coordinate 5,796,320, forward strand.
ATTAGTTCCTATAATAACAACTAATCAAAACAATGAGACACAAGGGACAAATCTTACATGTGTTTTCTTGGTGGTAGGATATTCGTATCCGCCCGGATAGCGACCACCGTACAAAGGGTGTAAAACTCGCCATATTGGCACACGCAAGTGTGTCGCGTTCCGGGATCAGCCAGTGTACATCCGGTTTTTATCAGGGGTCTAGAGTTGGGGTGCGATGTTTGGCCGTTTTGCGGCCTTCTGAGTACTCTGACAATAGACCTTCGACCGCTTCTTCACCTTCTTTCCCATGGCGTAGTGTGAAGGAGTAGGCCGGCATGATCGTGTTGAGTAGCGGGGGACAGATTGTCTCTCGCTACTCGATACTCTAACTGGACGGCACTGCGCTTGCCATCAGGTGCAGTGTGATCACTTTGCCGTGCCAGGATAAAAATAAACAAATGTCCTTAAAAATATTTATATCAATTTGATTGTGAATAAGTAATACCATAGTCTACTTTGCATGGATCATGCATGCTACATTATATATAACTGCATCTAATAGGTTTTTTTTAGTGCCTCGATAGGCAGACGAGCAGACGGGCCACCTGATGGTAAGTAGTCACCGCCGCCCATAGACTTCTGCAAAGCCAGGGCACAGCAAAGCCGCTGCCTACCGTTCTAGTTGATAAGGCGTCTAAAGTCTAAAGCTATTACTAGCATGCTTGCTCTGTTATGTGCTTTTATTGCATTGCCACTGGGCATCACTAATCCTGCTTCTTGTATGTATGCTGCCATTTTACTTTTTGGCAAACTATATACATATTTTAACATGAAAATTTATCCGTTGAAATATTTTTGTGAATAAAGTTCCAGATAATGTACCTTTGAGTTTTTAGTTATCGCTCATTGCTGGGCATAGACCTTCTCGTAAGGCTTTAGTCCACTGTGGTAGCCTAATGGGGATTGGTAGACTCTTTCTGCTTTCAAAATTCTTAGCTATGGTGATTTCCTTACGATGTTTTCACAGTCAAAGTAATAATTAAAGGCGATATTTATCTATAAACATGATGTTTATAATGTTATATAATACAAACATAAGTCTGTGTAAAGTAACCCTACATAATAAACCTCATACCTAATATGATATATAATGTAGATTCTATTAGATGTATTTTTTTTAATAGTTCGTTTTTTTTTTCTTTTACAGTCATCATTCAAAACCGTGAGTATACATAATATTTGTTTTTTATTTGGCATAGACAATATTTTATGTTATTATAGTTAATTTATGTTTATTTGTTCATTCTTAATTCAAACTTTACACTTGATTTTCAATCACTTAAGGATATAATTTTATATAATTATTTACATAATGTAATAATAATTGTTTTCCAAATTACAGCGGACCCATTCTACAACCAAGAACATGGTGAGTTTCTTCAAGATAGTTTCCTTTATACTTTTTCGGCAAGGTTTAGCCTAGTAATATATTGACAGCCTCCGTGGCGCAGTTGGCTAGTAGCCGGTTGTGAAACGAGAGGCCGCGGGTTCGATTCCCACACCGGGATAAATGTTTGTGTAACAGACAGATATTTGTATCCGGGGTCTGGGTGTTGTGAGACCGAAAGTCTCTGTAGTCCCTGATACAACACAAGACTCGTATCTTAGTGCGGGGTCGGGTATATGTGTGTGACTGTTGGGTGTTATTTATTATTTATTCACTGGACGCGCGGTTGAACTAATATTTGGATAACACTGGTGTGTGCCGTGCCAGGATAAAAAAAGTTACCGTCGAGTGCAGTGCCTGTGCCAGTAATTAAAAAATAAAAGTCAATGCTAAGTACAAACGATCATACTGACAAAACTAATAAATAATAGAACGACCGATAGAATATTAGATTAATTAACTTATTTATTTTAATGTTCAATGCTTTATTTTGTATTAAAATATATTTATTTTATTTCACAGGGAACGTACAACCCGGTGAGTTAATAATTTTTATAGGTTTAGCTATTATAACTATTGATAATGTATTTGAAAATCTATTTACTACCTCGGTGCCTCGGTGGCGCAGTTGTAATTAAGCATGCGTAACGACTGCTGTGCTGAGGTCTCGGGTTCGATCCCCGGGTCGGGTAAAGTGATATTGGGTCTTTCTATCTAGAAATTCTCAGTATTAGCCCGGAGTCTGGAATCTGTGCCCGGAATGGCGATAGGCTCACCCCCTATCACATTATGGGACCGAAATACGGCGAAAAGTAGGTGTACCTACTGGTTGCACCTCTGCCTACCCCTTCGGAGATTGCAGGCGTGAATGTATACTATTATACTACACAGGTTGAGGAATGGGTCTGTCATTTTTTTTTGTTATTCTGGCGCGGCAAAGTGACCACACTGCACCTGATGGTAAGCGCAGTGCAGTCCAGATAGAGTATCAAGTAGCGAGAGACAGTCTATCCCCCGCTACTCAACACAATCATGCCGGCCTGCTGTTTAGCTTCATATCGATAAATATTACATCGACAGCCTCCGTGACCCAGTGGGAGAATAGCCGGCTGTGAAACTAGAGGCCGCAGGTTCGATCTCGCAGGGAGACAAATGCTTTTGTGACCCACAACTATTTGTTTCGGGTCTGGATGTTGTTGGACCGTAGTTGTTGAGGTTTGGCTTAGTTTGGGGTCAGAACTATGTGTGATGGTTGGGGCTATTTATTATTAAATTACAGGGTTGGGAAGAAATAAAATATTAATTCAGTTCAACTATATTACTTCATGTATTATTAATTGGCATTATGGTGAGAAATGAATCAAATCCACGATACATGTACAGCAGCCCGTGTTAGAGACTCGAACCTGCAGTCGAGCGCAAATCAAATCAAAGATTTATTGAATCCATGAAATGGATTATATGGATATACACTATTTAGATTCAGTCAATATTTTTTACTCTACCGCCAGTTCGGAATGCAGTTATATATTAATCGCTAGAGAAGAACGTGCAAGAAACTCTAGCGTTGCTCTTTTTGAACACCGGTTAACAATATTTGGTCACACAATTAATATAATTGCACCGTATATAGGTGACGACAGTAGTTGAGAGTAGAGTGGTGAGGCGTTGGTGAGGCAAGGAGTTGTGCTACCTACCTAGCCTCAGCCTGTGTAGTTTAAAATAACGACGCCGTCATATACTCACATGTAGTTTCTTTAATAAATACAATAATATATATTTGATCTATTTTCGTGAACCAATTGTTTTCTTTTTCAGACATTTCGCCCGCATACGTTGATGGCTACCCCTACCCATATAGACCTAGTAAGTGTGCCGTTCTGTTAAAATTTGTACTGCCCACGGAGTAACGGTAGCACCGAGTGGTGTACTATTAGTATTTTTATGAAGAACCAAGCAACCAGAGCAAGAACAAGAAGCGGCCAGAAAATACCAACAGAGTCCTATGTTTTCCCTTCAAAACGTGTAAATCTCATTTAAGAAAACCTACTGGCCATTTTCTGGGTAAAAATACCAGACCATGCCTATCTAAAAACGCAGATACGTGTAACATTAAGTCACTATCCGCATCTGAATTTTAAGACGGTTTTTTTGCATCTTTCGGAGTTTTTTTCCGGGAGGGTTTTTTTTATCCTGGCACGACAAAATGACCGCACTGCACCTGATCGTAAGCGCATTGCCGTCCAATTATTGTATCGAGTAGCGAAAGACAATGTATCCCTCGCTACTCAACACATTCATGCCGGCCTGCTTCTTCACACTAAACCATAGGTAAGAAGGTGAAGAAGCGATCGAGGGTCTAGTGTCAGTGTGTATTTTTCTAAAAAGAATAAACTCGGATAAACTAATGTAGTATTTTTATACGAAATATAACAAATCTGCAGTAGAAGTGTAATTAAATTAGACAAAAAAGAACTAGCGTAACCAACCAACGTTTAAAACCAACGTAAAGTGACAGTTCACTGTCGCGTTTCGTATGGTAAGTGAGATATCCGGAGGCACAGATTCCCCCTTCCCTTCCCTAATCCCTATTCCTGTCCTTTAAGGCCGACAGCGCATACGTGATACTTTCGGTATTGTGGATGTTCATGGGCGGTGGAGATCACTTAACATCAGGTGACCCACTGGCTCGTTTGTCGGACTATGATATAAAAAAAAATAGCTCCAATAAATAAATGACTTGGTGAAATAATAATAATACCAGCCCTGGATTATACGAATACACTGCTTACTACCGGGCACGGGTCCCCAGGAGTGAGGATACTGCCTTAGTCCACCACGCTGGCCTGGTGCGAGATAGTAGACAAATATCTAAAAGAGTGTTGTTCAACATAATAGTAAAAATCTAATCTATTCTGCCATTTTTATATAATACAGGAATAGATTAACACACAATAGATCTATGCCAATTAGCTAATCCGTAAAATAATGTCTACAAAAATTAAGAAAAAACGAATATTATACCTACATCGAAGAATATGGGTTTAACGGTAGGCAGCGGCTTTGCTGTGCCCTGGCATTGCAGAAGTCTATGGGCGGCGGTGACTACTTACCATCAGGTGGCCCGTCTGCTCAATTGAATATCCAGGCACTAAAAAAATGAGGATTTAGAAATCCTTTTAAAAAATGCTAATGTATGTAAACTAATTATACAAAATATTTATTTCCAGCTAATGGCGGCGTGCTTCGCAATGCATAAACAAAATCCTCAATTGAGACTATAGAACCAATTATACATATATTAAATATAATTCAGTATATATTTATATTTTGACAGTTAATTTTTTTTGTTTCCGAGTAATAATATTGTGTAATTTCTACTTAGTTGTTAAATACAATGTTACAAACCTATATCGTGTATGATTTTTAATTACCCCTAATTAATGCTACATTATGTATTTAATAAAAAAAAATCTGAATAAGTAGGTAAGCATGTAATGTTCTAATATTATTATTAAAAAATATCCTACTAATATTATAGATGCGAATGTTTGGATGGATGGATGGATGTTTGTTACTCAAGCACGCTACAACGGCTGGACGGATCTGGGTATTTGGCACAGAGATTGATCATAGTCTGGAATAACACATAGGCTACTTATATCCCGGAAAAATGTACAGTTTCCATGGGATAGTTTAGTTTTTCACTGAGCAAGGGATCGACGTGATTTTTTGCATAGTGGCAGTTTACATAGGCCACTTTTTATCCCGAAAAAAAAGCACGCTTCCTAAGGGATAGCAAAATATAGAAAGGTGTATGTAATAGCTTAAGATGCCTCCATGGATTGTATACATTTTCTTCCAAAAATAACGGGCGACATCTATTACAAAATAAGATTAAAATCTTAGGGGTAGTGGACCTGCAAAGATGAGCCAACAAGAATACTGCCCATCTATTCTCGGATTTTCGTGGTATTTGTCAATCGCTTATAGCTTCAATCTGGATAATACTAGAACTCAAATTATCAGGATAGTATGTTGTTATCAGATTTACGAAACACACTGAAGTTCCATTTGTCTGGCTTTTAAAAATGAAATTTTATTAAGAGCCCAAATATGACATGAAATTACATGTCTGCCTTGTTGATCATCTTCACCTCTAGAATACTTTTTGAAATCCAATTTTTTTTCTAACTAAGGTGTAAGCCCTTACTGTACTAACTTATAAAAATGTTTGGCCGTTTCGTGGACCTGGTACAGGATCACCCATCTCCTTCGAATACTCCGGGATCGCTCCGTAAGCGCCGAAGAAGGCCACCACGGGGTTTTAGCCGGTAGTGTCGGGTGGGGTGTACATAGGGGGTAGGGACTCGGCCCAACGGCTGCCCGAATAGCCATCATCCGGGCGAGGGGGATGCTGGGTCGTAAGACCGGCTAGTCCAGCATAACCGTTTTATTATTATTCCGCCTTCCCCCGGAGCAGCGGGCGGCAGTAATAAAATGCTTACCCCACAACAAAAAAATAAATAAAAAAGATGGTTCAGGCTCACCCTTGGACTTCTAGTAAGAAATTTAGTGACGAGTCTTTAATGTTCTGTCATGCAATATTTATTAATATTGAAAGGGTTAGAGGTTGTGACTCGTGAGTCTTGACAATATAATTTATATGAAAAGTGTTTGGTGGGACCACTATCACGTCATGTTTATGTGATCCTGAATCATTGAATCCGGCGTGGATATTGTGGAAACGTACTTATTGGCTTTTTTTAAGTCAACGTTAATCCCTATACGGGCCGAAGTGAGGGGTTAACTTATGAGGTATTCTTCAAATGCCTATTTCAAGCTTCAGCCACAACACCTGAGAGTCAGGGCGATCGCTATATGTGCCTCAGTGCAGAAGACAACTCCTTGGACTGTATTCTGCTCCCGAAAATAACCTCTACGCGATCGGAGCCGCGAGCAACAGGTAGTAAATAATAATAATAAATAAATACACCCAACAGTCACACTCATAGTTCTGACCTCACACTAGGTAAAACCAGTATCGTGGGTTTCAACAACTACGAGGGGGCTACGGTCTCACAACACTCAGACCCGAAACAAATATCTGTCTGTCACACAAACAATTGTCTTGGTTCGGGAATCGAACCCACGGCCTCTCGTTTCACAGCCGGCTACTCGCCCGCTACGCCACGGTGGCTGTCAAAAGAACAATATAATTGTAGAATTATGAATTAATCAATAAATACCTACTTTAATAACTAATTATATAAATCCTGATTGCTAATCATTTCTCGTAGTCTATACAAAAGCATTGTCAATGTTTTTTTACAATGTGTAAGTAATTATAACATAACAAGGATGTCCCACGATTGTATTGTCTACAGAAAGTTGTTATAAAAAGGTTCAGTCGACTTGTGTATTTGTCATTCGTTCAATACAAGCTGAACCTCGACAATGTCACGACTTACAGTGAGTATTACACTTTATTTTATATCCTTTGCTCTTTGAGGGTTAATTATACCAACATACCCAACGGTAGGCAGCGGCTTTGCTGTGCCCTGGCATTGCAGAAGTCTAAACAATTTCATCCTTGCTATTTTATATTCTTTCTATTATCAGAGTATTGCTTTAGTATAAGTTACTAATATCAAACTTACCTTGTTCTTCCTAACTTTCGATATCCTTCGTGGCGCAGTGGGCGAGTAGCCGTATGTAAAACGAGAGGCGGCGGGTTCGATCCCCGCAACGATACAAATGTTTGGAACCGTAAACCCTCGTAGCTGTTGATACCCACGATACAGGTTTGACCTAGTGTGGGGTCTAGCAGTACATGTGTCACTTTTGAGTGTATTATCATTATGTAGATTTTTTATCTAATCGTTGTTTACGTTCTCTGGTTTATTTCAGTTATTTTTTATTCCGTTGTTAGTTCCTCTAAACTTGATTCGAATATAAAGTATGACCAGTGAACGCGAAATTACTCCTAGCGTTGACAATATGTATAATATAATACCCCACTCTAGATATTTGCCAATGATATACTCCCAAAAAATACAGGCAGTTAGCTGTTAAAGCATGGACAAACAGGCGAAAGATGTTGACATCCGGACGACCGCTGGGCCGAGTCCCTAACAAATGCCCTACACCGGCAATACCAACTAAAAACCCCACGGTGGCCCTCTTCGGCGCATAAGAGACGGTGCCGGGCACACGAGGCGAGAAGCGCCCCATTTTCGACCGGAACCGCCCCTGCGCGTTGCCGCCTTGCGGCCCGTCTCCATGTGGGGGGGGGGGGGACTCAGAAGCCCCCGCGCACCGAAGGACGCCCTCGGCGTCCACGGCAGCAACGAGGCCAACCACCCGCGCTGTCGTCATCCCGGGGTCGCCCGGTGTGCCAACAAAGTATATACAAAATAAAACTATGTACAAACAAAATTTCGACACACCGGAAACGGCGCTACGACAGCCACCCGCTGCGCGCCCGCGACCCCCGATGCCCCTATTAGTCGCCTCTTACGGCACGTACTCTTACTTAGGCAGGGGATACCGTGGTGGAATTCTCCAAATGCCCCCAAACCACAGGGCGGGAGACGCCGGTCAGTCGTCAACCCGGCGCCTCCTCCGTCTCGACTGGCGGCGGGAGGGATCGGAGCGCTGTTCCCGATCCCTCTCGGCACTCTCCTTCTGTGAGATAACTCACAGAAGAGGGCCACCGCACGCCAGGACCTCCGGCTTTCGACCATGGCTGACACCAAAGTCGGCAGCGAGAGGTCTCCTCCGACGACTGCTACGAGAGCGCTGCGCTCTTCGTCCCAGGCTGGGCACTCCTCCAAAGTATGTTGGGCCGTGTCACGCAGACAGTTGTCACAGTGGTGACACACGGCCGACCCTTCTGCACCGGCTATGCGACACAGGTACTCGCCAAAACAACCATGGCCTGTGAGCACCTGTGTCAGCCGGAATGTCACCGCGCCGTGGCGCCTGTCCAACCACTGACGGAAGACAGGATGCACTGCCGCTACGACCCTCTGCCCCGAAATCGGGTTCTCCAGCCTGAGACGCCACTCCTCGACGGCGGCTCTGCGGAGGGAGCCACGAATGGCCTCCACCTCCCCCAGTGCCGGTCCCTCCCCGCGCCTGAACGCCTCCTCCCGCCAGTGAAATGAGGCGGAGAGGGCCCTTGCGTCCAGGTCCCACGGTATGAAACCGGCCAAAACACAAGCCGCCTCGAAAGAGACCGTGCGGTAGCCCCTGATTGCGCGCTGCGCCACTGCACGCTGTGGCTTGCGCAGCAGAGCGACGCACCGGTCGCTCAGGGACTCGGCCCAGACGGGAATGCCGTACAGGACCATGGACCGCACGACTCCGGCGTACAGCCTTCGGCAAGGGAGGCCAGGACCTTCCAGATTGGGCAGCAGGGTTCCTAGTGCACCTGCTGCCCGAGTCAATTTGACTCCCAACTAAACAGGCGAATACAAATCTAAGTAAATAGGAACCGTTTAGCCTCTTTTTTATTGCATAGTTCGACAAACGAGCATGTGGGTCACCTGATGTTAAGTGATCTCCACCGCCTATCAACATCCACAATACCGAAAATATCATGTATGCGCTGTAGGCCTTAAAGGACGGAATAGGGATTAGGGAAGGGAAGGGGGAATCTGGGCCTCCAGATATCTCACTTACCATACGAAACGCGACAGTAAACTGTCACTTTACGTTGGTTTTCTGTGAGACAGTGGTACTACCCTGATCGAGCCGGCCCTCTATCAATTTCTATCCAAAATGTTGGAAGGCTATTGCAAATTAAAGAAATATGTATGGATTCTCTTTCAGGTCTTTATTTGCGTGTTGGTGTTGGTGGCGGCAGTGATCAGCGTTGACGTGCCAACGTCTCCCAAGCCAGGCGACCATGGCCACCCGGACTTGAAGCACCCCATCGACATGCACAAGCAACACGACCCATTGCAGCACCAAGAGCCACCGAAAATGCCCGACTCCAAAGACATAAAGAACTTCCATGACATGCAAGGACAAGCCAAGAGTTAAATCATTATATGAACGACGAGTTTTGTAAACTTTTATAGAATCATGTAACTTTGAAGCATATAAAATTCAGCTGCAGCTACGTATGACTTTTATTTTACTCAAATCAGGTTACTTTAGGGAAATATCCCAAATTTCAGTTGTGTATAGTTTTTTAAGTGCATGGTAATGCCACACTAAATCAGGTTACTATAGGGAAGTATCCCAAATTTCATTTGCGTAGAGTTTTTTAAGTGCATGGTAATGCCACACTAAATCAGGTTACTATAGGGAAGTATCCCAAATTTCATTTGCGTAGAGTTTTTTAAGTGCATGGTAATGCCACACTAAATCAGGTTACTATAGGGAAGTATCCCAAATTTCATTTGCGTATAGTTTCTTAAGTGCATGGTAATGCCACACTAAAACTGGTTACTATAGGGAAGTATCCCGAATTTCATTTGCGTATAGTTTCTTAAGTGCATGGTAATGCCACACCGTAGCTGATATTGTCTACAACATAGGCAGGCAATATGCTGGTATACCACTGTCTTACAGAAAACTGACGACAAATGGGAGGTGTACTCTTACGTTTTTTAGTCCGTGCTTACAGAAAATAGATGACCACTAGGAATTGTTGTTACGTTTTGTTTGTATAGTGAGGTTGTGAGTCCTTATTGACTTGCTCTTTTTATAATCTAAGACAAAACACCCACGATTCCTTCTGTATTGCAGGTGGTTACGTGTAATACCGATCATTTACCATTCGTTTTTATTAATTTGACAAATTATACACAGAATATATATGCGAACTTAATGCCAGAAGCATTCTTTACCAGTCCAATTTAGGGTGTTGCTAAGATAATGAAGTAAGTGCAAGAGATTCAAATTAATAAGAATAGCATAGTCTAATACAAACAGATGGACCCTATAAATATTTAAATGAATAAAATACAAACAGTTATATAAAATACAATTAGTTAATTTGCTTAGAGTAACATTGCAGAGTCTACCATCAGTATGAAGTCTTCGTGACCTATGCACGAGACGTCTGCAATTTCCACAAAATATGTCATCGGCAAATAAAAATCAAAAAGCAGCGATAGCCTAGTTGGTTGCGGTACGGACTGCCAAGACGAAAGTCGTAGGTTCGAAACCCAAGTGGCATACACCTCTGACTTTTCTAAAGTTATGTGTGTATTAAAATATTAATTATCGCTTGCTTTAACGGTGAAGGAAAACATCGTGAGGAAACCTGCATATCTGAGAATTTTTCGAAGGTATGAGAAGTCTGCCAACCCGCATTAGGCCAGCGTGTTGGACTAAGGCCTAACCCCTCTCATTAGTAGAGGAGGCCCGTGCCCAGCAGTGGGACAATGTTTAATACAGGGCTAGTATTATTATGTCATCGGAAAATTGCTCTAATGTCTATGTTACGCTTTGATGTTACATCATGTACATCGTAACCTTCGTTCATTATTCTGATACCGTTCTGTTTATTGCTTAATGTGAAGACCCCTGCGGCCTCTTTCATCACTAATGTACGATATATATGTAATAGATAAAATACCTGCTGAATAATCTTCCACTTATAAAACTAAATCTTACTAATATTATAAATGCAAATGTTTGGATAGATGAATGTTTGTTACTCAATTTCGCCGGAACGGCTGAAAGCTCGGGTTGAAATTTGGCACAGAGATAGATAATAGTCTGGAATAGCACATAGGCTATTCTTTATCCTATAATATAAATAAATAAAAAATAATAAAAGATAAAATAATATATAAGTAATATTATGTATTATAAAACTGAAGAGATTGTTTTAACGCGTTAATCTCTGGAACTGTTAGACAGATGTGAAAAATTGTTTATGCGTTTTAATTTTTGCAATTTATTGAAAAGCCAGCCAACTAAAATCATGTGCTGGAATACGGGAGCGGAACAAATGGCTATCAATACCGCAATACCGACACTAATAACCAGTTCTAAAGAATAAAGAGAATAATAGAGGTAATTGTTTCTTAGTTTGTGACGGTAATCACTAGAACCATTGGACAAATTCTAAAAATTATTTCAATACTACGTATCTACCGTACCCGGGAGAAGCATATAACTTACTTTATGCTAAAAAAACAACATATTTTATAAAAAGTCATGCACGAATGCAAAGTCAGAACAAAAACGGTAGGCAGGGGCTTTGCTGTGCCCTGGCATTGCAGAAGTCTATGGCGGCGGTGACTTCTTACCATCAGGTGGCCCGTCTGCTCGTCTGCCTATCGAGGCACTAAAAAACCTTTTTTTTTCTTTTGAAATCTTCTTTTATATAGTCGCGTCGACTATAAGCAGATGAGATGTAGTAGTATTTCAGGTGGGGCGTTGCTCCCAGCAGAGCACACCCTTCATTTTGTGTATATATCACGACGCTTTTTTAGACGGCATATGCTTTCAGTGATAGCAACAATAAAATATATATCTTTCTAAATAACTTCATTTATTTCTTATTATTATATAATTTGTGTGTCTTATTAAGCTTAATAACCGTGTTGCTGGTAGCCGCCTTGGTGACCACCGTTGTTTCCTTGGCCGGGGAAACCACCACCGTATCCTGAACCAGATCCACCTTGACCGGAGCCAAAGCTGCCCTGGCCGGGGCCATAACCACCCTGCCCAGATCCACCCTGTCCTGGGCCAAAGCCGCCCTGCCCGGACCCATAACCGCCCTGCCCAGAACCACTCTGCCCTGGACCGAAACCTCCCTGTCCATAACCGCCCTGTCCCTGCTGTCCTTGTTGACCAGAATAACCTCCTTGTCCACCACCGTAATTACCGGATCCACCGTAAGGCATGCCTGAAGGAAACATAATAGCAAATAGTCAATCACCAAACTATATTTAAACTGGTTAGTGAAGACAATAAAATCCCTATATACTTTGTGCATGTTCCAGTGTTAAAAATATATAAAATCTACTAATAAGATTAGTTCTATAAATCATAAGGGTCACCGGAAGTAGTCTTTTCAAATTTGACTCACAAATGAATAGACGTAGATAACCCTTCCTTGACAGTTGGGTAAAAATACCAGACCATGCCTATCTAAAAACGAAGATACGTGTAATATACATTATGAATGCATAAGATAAAATTAAGTCACTATCCGCATCTGAATTTTAAGACGATTTTTTTGCATCTTTCAGATTTTTTTCCGGGGTGGATATTTTTTTTTATCTTGGCACGGCAAAGTGACCACACTGCACCTGATGTTAAGCGCAGTGCCGTCCAATTAGAGTATCGCGTACCGAGAGACAATCTATCACCCGTTACTCAACACAATCATGCCGGCCTGCTTCTGCACACTATGCCATGGGCAAGAAGGTGAAAAGCGGTCGAGGATACTGGGTGTTAGAGTACTCAGAAGGCTGCAAAACGGCCAAACATCGTACGCCAACTCTAGACCCCCTACAAAAACCGGATGTACACTGGCTGATCCCGGAACGCGACAGACAGAGAGCCGAGCGAGAGACAATCTATCCCTCGCTAATCAACACAATTATGCCGGCCATGATGTAAATAGGATAATTAAATATCCCCTTTACATGTCAATTATATTAAAGTTAGATGGCGCCGGCATTTCCTACCTGACTAACCCTGATAACAAATTCGGAAACTCTTTTAAAGTCATGACATTTATGCAGAATTATGTGAATTTAATGTATAACAATTTCTGGAATGGTCATAAAGTGAAAAAGTTAAGATAGAAGATATAAAAGATAGATAGATCAATCCTTAGAAATAGAAGGTAACACTACCTATAAAATCAATACCATAACATTTAAAATTCTCAAAATAAGTTATTAAAGATTTGTGGGTCACAAAAGAACCTACAAAAATTTCCTCGATGGCATCTCCTAAAGATAGAGGGCGAGTAGCTAATAATTTATGTATTTTTCTACTGTGCATTAACTCATATATACATAATGTGACAGGGGGCGAGCCTATGCTTAGTTAACTCACAGATTCATTTAATAGCTTATATTCTTAGATTACGATGTGATTAGTATTACTCTTATCGGAATGCGACATATGAAATTAAAAGTGACTAACGCCATCTATTTTCGGCGTAAGACTAACGTTAACTTATTTTACAAATAATTCACACATTAACACATGGCACGGTCAACTAGTATTATAATAGACCTCTTAAATAAATAAACAAACCAACTCACCGTAGCACACGACAACACACGCCAGTAACAAACAAGCAACCTGTAACCAAAAATAAACAATCAAATATTATTCAATAAACTAATTCTATTCACATTTACAGTAAGTAGTCCTTGAACTGTAGGCAGCGGCTTTGCTGTGGCATTGGCAGAAGTCTATGGGCGGCGGTGCCTACTTACCATCAGGTGGCCCGTCTGCTCGTCTGCCTATCTAGACACTAAAAAAATGATCTTAGAAATTAATAAAAATACTTAATTTAATAGCCATTTTGTATGTCCGTCAAACACGACAATTGAGGAAATAATTTGTTTTGAAAACATCCACTGTCATTATATAGCAAGCGTTATCATCGAAATTTAACATTTGACCTCAAGTAGGTAGCACACTACATACGTTATAATATCATATAGGTAGGTAAGCATCAGCAGTAACCCCTGTGTGATTGCAAGATTGATTGTGTTAAGTTATAAGCTCACGCGATTTGCTCTAAGTTTTAATAAATCAAGTCGGTTATGTGGCATATCTAACATGCATATATTATATATATTAGACCGTGTAATAATAACTATGTGTAAATTCACTTGCCAAAGTGGCAACGGACGGACTTCAAAAAAGGAGGAGGTTCTCAATTCGACGGGAATTTTATCGGGATTTAGTGTCGAGTTTTTACACAAAGGCATTGAACAATATTTATATTCCGGCTCATTCATTTTTGTGGAAAAACTAACAGATAAATGCAAATAAGTTGTTATGTTGTTAGGTGTCACGAATGTTTGTATATGTGCGATGACATGTCACATAGGGATAATGTCACATGACAAAGCGTTTTTTTAAAGTTAACTCTTTATGAATCTATTTTCATAAAAGGCGCTGGTGGGCATGGTTTTTTTTAAGGAGCGAAATTAATACAAGCGGTAAATCAAAAGGGTTATGTATCCTACGCAACGTACCTTGCGCACCTTCCACTTTAAAATCATTAATCAATCGATTAGATTTCTTTACATCTATTAAATTATTATTAATAAAAAGCAAAAAAAAAATATAAATTTAATTATACTTTTAAATAAAAATAAAACCGTCTTCAAAAAAACCCAGACACAACTATAAAGCAATAAATAATTGGTTACATTTACATAAATTTTTTCGAAAGGTGTAAAATTATTACTTTTTAAATAAAAATAAAACCGTCTTCAAAAAATCCAGACATAACTAAAAACCAAATAATAATTGGTTACATTTACATCAATTAATTACATACAATTTAAATCAATTCTTTTTGGAGTCGGTGCCGGTGTTGTTTTCTTTACTTTTAGATTCATAAAAACCAAGTATATTTTTTGTATTAATCTGTTTTTTCCATGTTTTGGCTGGCACCGACTCCAAATAATTGATTTGATTTGTATGTAATTAATTGATGTAAATGTAACCAATTATTATTTGGTTTTTAGTTATGTCTGGATTTTTTGAAGACGGTTTTATTTTTATTTAAAAAGTAATAATTTATTTTTTGATTTTTAGTGGTACAAATATAAGATAGGTATGTTGGATGGAGTACCATAAGAAAACACCACTAAAAAGTCACAGAAAAGCTAAATTCGCAGTTTCGTATATTCGGACAACATATTTTATCAAGTTATTTCGGTTTTAAAACCAAACTACTCAACCGATTTTGATAAAAATTGAATGGGACCACCTGGGAAGTATACCCTTTTAAACAAAAAAAGAATTTCTCGAATCGGTCCAGGCGTCTTCGAGTAATCAGGTAACATACATAAAAAAAAAAGATTCCGACGAATTGTTAACCTTCTCCTTTTTTGAAGTCGGTTAAAAATAATATTCTTGAACTACGACAATATTAGAATAAAGTACTAGCCAGGTGACAAGAAAAAAAGAATATATTTTCGAACATTTTATTTATTTAAAAATGCATAACCAGAAATCGTAGAAGCACTCTCAATGTCCATGGCCGTGTCCACCATAACCACCTTGTCCACCATGACCCTGGCTGCTGTGTCCGTGGCTGCTGTGTTCGCCTGATCCATAACCTTGGCCTCCGTGACTACCACCGTATCCTTCCTGGTTTCCCTGGCCGCCAAAGCCTCCCTGGCCGCCAAAACCTCCTTGGCTGCCAAAACCTCCTTGGCTGCCAAAACCTCCTTGGCCGCCATAACCTCCCTGGCTTCCAAAACCTCCCTGCCCGCCAACACCTGAGTGACCTCCATATCCTCCCTGGCCACCAAATCCTCCCTGGCCTTCAAGTCCTCCTTGGCCGCCGAACCCACCATGGCTTCCATGGCCTCCATGGCTTCCAAATCCACTCTGGCCTCCAGCCCCGCCCTGGCCTCCAAATCCACCCAGGCTTCCATGGCCTCCAATTCCACCTTCAACTCCATGCTCTCCATATCCACCTTCGCTACCGACGCCGACACTTAAACCACCACTGACACCATGGCTGCCAGAACGGTATGGATGGCCTGTGAAAAATAATATTTGTTTAGCTTGCTAAAATGGAAGAACGTTTCAAGCAACTAGTTTATGTTTTAGCGTGAGGTTTTATCCGGCTCATTTGTATTACCATAATACTACTAGGTAGATCTCTCGAATCAAAAATCAAAAACTCAGAAAGGAACTCATTCGTAAGGTCTTTTGCAAGGTGCAGTACAATTTAACCTTCTCAAAAACAATATCGTATAATTACTTTACTCAATCATTAAATATAAAATAATGCTTTATACTTAAAGCCCGTTGCCCGTTCAAGAAAAATATTTAAGAGTTATTTAAATTATAATTGGTATTCTTCTTGCTAATCTGTATATATAAAATAAGAAACTGACTGACTGACTGACTGACTGACTGACTGATCGATCAACGCACAGCCTAAACGGCTGGGGTTAGAGACTTGAAATTTTGACAGTAGGTACCTTTTATCACGGAGGCATCCACTAAGGAAGGGTTTTTGGAAATACCACCCCTAAGGGGGTAAAATAGGGGATGAAAGTTTGTATGAAAATCCGTCATTTTTGAAGTTAAATTCATGAAAATTAGTATTTGGTCTTTTAGTCAAAAATAAAAAATATATGTTACAGGATTTTTGGAAATTCCGCCCCTAAGGGGGTAAAATAAGGAATGAAAGTTTGTATGAAAATCCGTCATTTCTAAGTTAAACGTATGAATATTGGTATTTTGTATTGTATACTTTTTCTCCCAAACATGACCTCCACGCGGGCGGAGCCGCGAGCAAAAGCTAGTTGAAAATAAAAAGGTACGTAACAAAATTTGCTCAGATTTAATCGTGTCTTACACGAAATAAAACTCGATCCGTTGCTTAAAATTGACAACTGAACCAGTTTTGTTAAAAAATGCAACAATGACGGCCAAAGACAAGTTGTTTACCAAACATTTGAGATATAAAAACTGATTATGAATTGATTAACAATACTCAGTGAATCGTGATGTTACGATGGAAGTTTACCATATAATCCACAGACCTGCTATTCTGGTTTCAAATGTAACGTTTAACATTATAATTTTCGTATAAATTACTACTGTAGTACAGCTATTACTTATTGCTAAATATTCTGTGTCCTTAGGCTTGCAATTCTTAGTAACCGACATTCTGAGAATGACAATGAAAATTGAATCAAATCAATATATTTATTGAATCCTTCGGACGTGGTAGAGCCACGCTGTAGACATATTTGTCTACAGCATGAATGGGCCGGCTCGACCGGGGTAGTACCACTGTCTCACAGAAAACCAACGTAAAGTGACAGTTTACTGTCGCGTTTCGTATGGTAAGTGAGATAACCGGAGGCCCAGATTCCCCCTTCCCTTCCCTAATCCCTACTCCTGTCCTTTAAGGCCGACAACGCATACATGATACTTTCGGTATTGTGGATGTTCATGGGCGGTGGAGATCACTTAACATCAGGTGACCCACTGGCTCGTTTGTCGGACTATACTATAAAAAAAAACCGTGAAATGTTATAAATTATTTAGATTCAATCGATCATTTTATTCTACCGTCAGTTCGGAATGCAGTTTTGCTAGAGAAGAATGGGTAAGAAATTCTAGCGTTGCTCTCTTCGAAAACTGGTTACCAATATTTGGACTTACAAATGAAATATATTTTACAATGGATTGCGTTCTATTAGAGCAGCTCAATGTATAATTAAGTTGCCTTATTGTAATAATTAATGTATATAGTAATATTGAAATTAATTCTTATAATTGGGTACACAAACCTACAAGTGCGTCAACTGATGCTAAATGATCTCCGCATCAGAAAATAAGAAAAATCATAGATGTCCGGCCGAACTTAAGCTTGAAACTTGATCTTAAAGAAAAATTAAATATCGTCAGGGCCAAAGTGAATTAGCGTGACAATAAGGTTGAATTTGGCATGCCACGAGAGACTGCGGGACGCCACTCGAGCGTCTAGTGATTAAAGCAAAGGAATGATGACTGTGAAGAAAGGAGAGGAGACTTGACCCTCCAGAAGGTTTTTATCATTCAACCTTAAAAACGGAACTACAAATTACCGTAAAGTGTTAGTAGTGGTCGGGTTTTTCTCCACATCGAGTCTGTCAATTTGCTAAGTCGATAAAACTGTATGAAACAGCTCTAACACTTCTGATAGTAATCAAATGAACTATATCTATTGAGATATAGTTCAGAGGCCCACTGGTGACATATCGAAGCTATTGAGCCTCGATATGTCACCAGTGGGCCTCTTGCTCAAAATAAAGATTCAGAACATGATGCAACACGCTATGTGAGCCATTGCCTTTATTATTCAATGACGAAAAAATATTTTTCTTTCCTCATTGCTATTATTTGACAAATTAGAACAAGGGCTAATGATGCGATCAAGAGACCATCCCGCGTATACACCCGCCCCGGTAACCCAGGCTCAACAATAGCACGTGTTTATGACTTAGCACTAAACCTCGGCGTTTCTAGGTATGCGCAAATGTCTTGACTTAGTACCAGAAATATGTAGATTAGATCTCCTTACACAAAAAAAATATTAAGGACTTACCGTAGCATGTTACAGCTACCGCCAAAAGCAAGCAAGCGATCTGTAAAGAGATACTTATTTAAATCTATCATTATAATAATTCTGATACCTATAAAATGAAGATATTATATATAAGATGTGTTGTGTAAATGAATTCTGCGAAATTATGTAATATATACAAATATATACCAGTTTTCAATTACAATACACTTATAGTATATACCATATACTATATATATTATATATAGTGTCCGACCGAAACAGGAATTTCTACCGAAACCGAAACCGAAAACTAAACTTTTCAGACATGTTAAAATCTTGTTAATGGTAAAATATTGTTTAGTGAAATTTTGCTTATTTCATAAAAAATATATATTTGTTTGATATTGCTATTATTTTTACCCGACTACGGCGAAGCGAAAGGGAGGGTTAGATTTTTTTTAGAGTGAAACTTGCCGAAACGGAAACCGAACCTTCGGTCGGTCACTAATTATATATCAATAGTAATTTCGTATTTCCTATGTATATTAATATTAACAGAAGACTGAAGTGAAATTGCGAATAAAAATTAGGCACAAGATGGTGATGCTTATCTTGTATTTATTTTATAAGCTCACATCAGCCGAAGGCAAAGGCTAGTGCACCCACGTTTCTTCAAATAAATTATGGGTAGCTAGCTAGTATATAACACCATACCAGACGTTAATTTCATTTCACACAACAATTCAAATAATTCTTAGTACCCGACTTGAAATTTCAACCCTGGATCTCACCGGTTCCTCAGTCTAACAATACTGCCACTAATGAGTCAATTATATTAATTTTATTACAATAATGGTTATTTTACAATAATTAATCGATTAAATTAATGTAAAATAATTAAGCTTTTATTTACACCACAGCCTGAGTTTAAAAATACCTTAGCAACTAATGCTGTAGAATATTTTTAAAAGTAATAAAATATGACAAATTAATAGAGCTCTCCTTACCTTGAAAGCCATATTTGAAGGGTATGATAACTAGATACTGTGTGTTTTAAAAAGAGGCATCTCATGGTATATATAGTGGTTTTAAGTGTCTAATCTTGACGTATTGTTATTCAGGTTTTTTATGGAAATAAGATAATTCTACAAGATCGATACAAGACCATCTTAAAATGAGCCTCTAATAAGCTATGTCGTAAGTGATACAAGGTTCATAATAGTTTGGTCGAAAATAGTCAATTTGCCCCTGCGGTTATTCCTTATTTCCTGTTATAAGATCATAAAACAATATAAATATGTGATAATTTTTTTCTCTATAAATCTTTAGTTTGACCGATATATGTTTTTTGTAAACATGTTATGAAAATATAACTATTTATTGATAGATATTGTCTTGTTAAAATAATATGTTTTGATGCTGCAAGTTTATGAATTAACGCGATTTAGTTCGTCATATTTCTGAGAAAACATACTGCCTATCTATTAGGAACAACACCGACTAAACTTTCCATATTTTTAATATTATTTATTGTTATTTCGCATGGATATATTTGGAATTCAATACAGAACGGTAATGACATAAAACACCATTATGATAGCCTCAAACAGTACACCGACTTCAATAATAAACACATTATGCGTCCCTATAAAATTGCCCTCGATTTTTCTGAGATCCCATCATCAGATCCTGACTTGGTGCCAATGGAACCACCTGGGAAATATATACTTTTAAACATAAAAATAATTTCTCGCATCGATACGAGACGTCTTCGAGTAATCGGGGAACATACCTATATAAAAAAAATATTCCGACGAATTGAGAACCTCCTCCTTTTTTTGAAGTCGGTTAAAATACTAATATAATCACAGACGAACACTTAAGCGTACCTACTGCGTGCTAAAACGAAATATAAGATCTTGCTCAACATCTTGCACAGGCTTTTAATCTGCCCTCGATGATACAACAAATGACGTCAGACGAAGTTGCGGCTCCAAACCAGCTTATAATTGGCATACACCTTTGACTTGTAGAAGTCATGTGTGTATGGTTACGATCGTTTGCTTTAACAGCGAACGAAAACGTCGTGCGGAAACCTGAAAACTTTATAAAACTACATAAGAATTTCAAAGGTGTGTAAAGTCTTACTGCATTAGGCCAGCATGGTAGATCTAGTATACAAGGCCTGTGCCCAACAGTATATAATAATAATAATACTAGCCCTGTATTAAACATTGTCCCACTGCTGGGCACGGGCCTCCTCTACTAATGAGAGGGGTTAGGCCTTAGTCCACCACGCTGGCCTAATGCGGGTTGGCAGACTTCTCATACCTTCGAAAAACTCTCAGATATGCAGGTTTCCTCACGATGTTTTCCTTCACCGTTATAACAACCCAACAGTATAACAGTGTATAATGAAAGAATGGAATTATTTTGCAACAAAACATCTATGTAGACTCATGAGAAAAAAGCACTTTTTTGAAGCGAAATTACGCTACTGTGTCTAAGAATTGTTCTCTATAGATTGATAAATAAATAACACCCAACAGTCACACACATAGCCCCGACTCCACACTAAGATACGAGTCTTGTGATGTGGGTATCAGGGACTACGAGAGACTTTCGGTCTCACAACACCCAGACCCCGGACACAAATATCTGTCACACAAACATTTGTCCCGGTCTGAGAATCGAACCAACGGCCTCTCGTTTCACAGCCGGTTACTCGCCAACTGCGCCACGGAGGCTGTGAAATTGATTTACAATTGATTTTGCATTAATCAGGATTTCACCGCTTTCGTCAGTATAAGGATGCATTTTATTTTCATAGTCCGACATTAAACCAAAAACTATTTTAACTTTTGTGGTTTTCATTTTCATATTGTGTGTCATGGTTCTGCGATCGTTAACACAGGTTAAGATAAATTAAGTCGAGTAATGGTAGCCCCGAACAATATGGACTGTCGAAACAAAAGTCACGCCTCAAAACCAGTCCCAAAGGCATCCGAATTTCTGGTTCTTCAAATTGGCATTGAAAAACTGGGTTCGTATGTGTATAACTTTGAAGTTATATGTAGTCCACTGTCTCATATTATACCAGCGTGATGTACTAAGGTATGACCTCTCTCATTGGTCTCCAGCAGTGGGACAATTTTACAGGTCTGGTCTATTACTATATTTTATAGAATATAATGCTTAACGCAGAACAGCATGCAACAATTTTATATTTTTATTGAAAATGGTGTGTATTTTAAATTAAAAACACCTAGCTAGAAACATATAATCATCCACGAGATAGTTTCCTTGTTCTCTTATATTAGAAGTACGTATAAAGTCTCTATAAATATTATCAAGAGTAATCTTGACAAGTATAATTTATCACAATTTCAGTATAAAATAATAATAACTTTTTTTAGTGCTTCGATAGGCAGATAAGTAGACGGGCCACCTGATGGTAAGTAGGCACCGCCGCCCATAGACTTCTGCAATACCAGGGCACAGCAAAGCCGCTGCCTAAAATTATTATAATATGCCAGTACTCGCGTACTCGTAATATATAATATTATGTAATGTAGGAATTCGTGATACGAAAGAATTATCTATGGCGCTCTGCTGGGGTCAAAGCTCGGCATGAAATAATATTGTTCATAATTGTCATTTTTTACAAGATAGAGATAAATTATAAATTTTTAACAGATAAATACGATTGTACAAATAAATAATCTGAATTGAAGGTGGTTTATTCCAGTGTAATGTAAAGTTATAAGGATAACACAAGCGCTCTACTGCATCCCCGAAGGGATATAGACGGTGTTGCAACGAATAGACCCACGATTAATCGAGCTTATTTCCATCCCATGATAGGTGACGAGTGTATCTAAAAATACGGGCACTATTCCAATCCCGGGCAACTCAGGTTTTTTTTTCGAATCAAACTTAAGTTAACATAAGGCCGTTGGTCTTCATATCATAAAAGTTGCGTCGACATCCTAGAACTTCTTTCGAACCTATTGCTGAAGGAATGTCTGATGAACCAATCGCTCTAACGGCTTTGTTAAGACACTTTTGTCTCAATAAAAATTCTATAAGTGTTCTCAAATAAAGTACAAAAAATCTTGAAAGTGATTCTTGATTTTCGATGTTGTCTGGAAAACTTTGAAGTCTATTTACTTGCATACTATACTAAAAGTTGTACCTAAACAACGGTAGCATTACATCTACGTCTTAATTTTCCTAACAAATAATAAAATAACAACTAAAAACGCTACATATCCAGGTCCCGAAACCTCCACTTTAGCCGGTGTTCTTGGGGCGGTCAGGATTTAAATTGCCAAGTTCATTAACGTGGTGTGTTGGCGAATGGTAATTGCCGGAATTTCAGGGAAATCCGCTTTCTAAGCCTTAGAACGCTGACATCTAACCAAAGAGACAATCAAAATAGTACTGTTGTTAGCAATCTACAGCATTCTTACAGGTTCGACGAAAACAACAGTAAGACTAAGATACAGTCATCAAATTATAATTATTTGAAGTGTATATATTTTACTAACTGTCAATGCCAACTTTATAAATTTCTCTCGCTCATTGACACACAATCCAAACCGTATAAACCCAGGTGACTCAATTTGGGCGTACTTTCATCTCATATGATAACTATCTTATAAAACACGTTTCTGCTTTATCATGTAGGTACCGAGATAAGATTTCCGGAGTTATACTCCTTGCATCACTAGTTATCAATTTTTTGGCAGATGTAGTCATACTTGTGTACCTACTACACCTTAAATTAGCATATCGGAAATCCCCGTTTTAGTTTTGTTGATTTTGAGGGGAAAGCCATTTATGTCTACCGCCCCACCGCGCAGGGGGGGGGGGGTGGCGGAACGGTTATGTTGGGCTCACCGGTTTTACAAACCAGAGTTAAGCCACCCGGGAAAGAAGTGAACATCCGGAAGACCGCTGGGCCTAGTCACATAGTAATATTATAGACGTAAATACATCCTACACCGGTAATACCAACCAAAAAACCCATGTTCGCCCTCTTCAGCGCATTAGGTACACCCCCGCTTCCCGGGGCGACTAGAAAGGAGAAGGGTCACACGGTGGTCGCACAACAATTCTGCACACCGAAATAGGCGGTATGGCAGACACACGCTGCAGGCTTACAACCTAGTCACCTCTTAGGACAGAAAGGGGATACCGTGGTGGAATTCTCCAAACGCCACCAATCGACAGGGCGGAATCCCCGTTTTCCTCTCAGATCAATGATCTGCGTTTCTATGACAACTACTCTTAAATAATGTGATTCAAACTTAGGAGTTAGATATGCCATCGCAGAGTTTTCTGTAAGCCGTTGAGTATATACAATCCCGTAGTACATTATATAAAGGTATCTCATAATATTAGGTTTCATCATCATCATCATCATCATGTCAGCCGAAGGACGTCCACTGCTGGACATAGCCCTCCCCCAAAGAGTGCCACAATGACCGGTCCTGCGCCACCCGCATCCAGCGGACTCCCGCGACCTTTACCAGGTCATCAGTCATCCTTGTGAGGGGTCTACCCACCCAGAGGTCTAGTCACTTTGGGTGACTTTGAGCCTTCTTATGAGGCCCATAGTAAAGGACCACGTTTCAGTGCCATATGTCATCACTGGCAACACACACTGGTCAAAGACTTTCGTCATATAAGGTTTAGTTAACGTTAATAATGTTAGCGGCCTGAATATACATATTGTTTGCCGACACGATGCCTCAGAATCAAAAGATGTTTATTAATTTATTATATTGTCACATACAACAAAATTAATTGTACTCTTTTAACAATTACAGATAATATACCATTTTACTAGCTAATAGTTAGTAATTTATAATCCTCTATTTATTAAATGTGTAATATATCTTCTTACTGTGAGTATATATAAAATATTAGTATACAAAATATTAATTTATTTTTTATGACTTTACTCAATATTTACGTTTTATATATTAGAATGATTGGAATGGTTGTGAGTATAATTTAAGTTATTAGAAAACATCTATTTTCTTGTGAATACCTACATCTATTTTTTGCACATCTATAATGCCTACTGGAATAAAATCTGACAATTATTCGGTTTTACTGAAAGAACATAGTACGTTGACATTTATTGACTGATATTATTTTAAATTATTTTGCCAGCATATTTTTTAATTCTCAAACCTACCATGAATCCACTTTCAGTGATCTAATATACGTCAATCATTATTAAGTACATATTACCAACTACATATACATATATCTGTTGAATTGCACAGGAGGTGCATGTATTCTGAATTAAAATCAATGATAACTTTTTATCCACATGAAATATATTTGTGTACTAGAAATGTTACATAATCTATATTAGTATAAATAAATACTCTTATTCTGTTATTAAAAGAGGTAGATTGTAATAATAAATTGGATTACATCGGAATGAGTTCAAAAAGTGATGAGAAGATTAGGTATGATATTAAAAATGTTATTGTGTAAATAAAAAAAATAATTAATTCGTATATGCTAACATTTAATACCAAGACAGACTAAATATTTACAAATTTGGATTTCGTTATTTACATTTCCTTGCCCAGTCCAAAATATCCGAAGATCTGCCGCTAACCATTTCTATGTAATGAAAAGAAATGGGTATAGAAATCTGTTCGTCTTATCAGTTTGGGATTCGTTGCTGGTATCGTTACATTAGATGGTCAATCATTGGTTTAGTGGATTAGTTTTCCAGCGCCGTGGCCCCAACCAGCACCATGGCCCCAACTGGCACCTTGGCCCCAACCTGCGCCATAACCATAGCCTGCTCCGTAACCGAGACCGGCGCCGTAACCCAGACCGCCCAAGCCAAGTCCGCCGATCGCTACAGGTGCCACTGCTCCTCCAGCCACAATACCGCCGCCGCCGAGCAACAAACCACCTTCCAAGGCACCGGCATTTCTGGCAACAGCATCGGCCACAGCCTGGGCCTGAGCGGCACTAGTAGCCACAGCAGCTGCCTGAGCTCTAGCTGCGTTGGCGATACGAGCTGCTTCTACGGCACGAGTGTTGGCAATAGCGACTGCCTGTACACGAGCGGCATTAGCCATACGTTCGGCTTCAACAGCACGAGCGATCTCAGAGGC
This sequence comes from Laothoe populi, assembly GCA_905220505.1. Classification (NCBI taxonomy): domain Eukaryota; kingdom Metazoa; phylum Arthropoda; class Insecta; order Lepidoptera; family Sphingidae; genus Laothoe; species Laothoe populi. The sequence goes on from HG992165.1 coordinate 5,822,151, forward strand.
ACTACCGGCGGCCGCGCGTCTTGCCGCTTCGGCGGCTCTTGCGTTCTCCCAGGCTGCGGCTTGAGCTCTCTGAACGTTAGCTATACGAGCTGCGTCCAAAGCCTGTGCGTTGTTGATGGCGTTAGCTTGGCCGGCTCTAGCAGCCGCTTCAGTCACACGAGCTCCTTGGATGGCAGCAGCAGCAGAATTCGCAATCTGAGTGGCATGAACGGCTTGGGCGTTTTGGATGGCGCTCAGTTGTGCTGCTCCAACAGCTGCGGCGTTATTTAGTGCTGCTCCACTGCCAATACCTGGTCCAGCCATAAGACCTGTTCCGGCAATGACACCAGGCGCTCCAATCCCGATTCCGCCACCACCGACGATACCGGAGCCCAGTCCACCAGCGACGATGTGACCGCCGACACTACTGAGGCCGAAACCACCATAGCCAGGATGTGCGGCGATCACAGGCGAATGGATGCCCGACTGTGCGGGACGAGAGTCTTTAGCGACACCTGAAATATGCACGCCCATAAGTTATTTGACCGTCGCTGAGATATTATTTATCTTTATAATTGTTGAAATTTCTTACCATCTCCAAGTACTTCATACGCCACAGCGATGACAAAGAGAATCTGGAATTGTGGACACTTTTATAAATAATACTACATATATTTACAATACTTTATAGATATTGTACTTGTTGAATTGTTTTTGGGAAAATATTAAATACTCAACGTCACTTTCAGATAAGTTTAAATCACAATATGATAAGTTGAGATGAACGATAAGAGATATCAGCTCAACGATCTTACCGTAAGTCGAGACATCGTTGTATTTGTATTGTTCGATAAGACACCACGAGGTTGGAACGTCTGCTGCAATTGTAATGAATAACACCAAATTGCACGCACTTTTATACTGCACTGAAAATTATGAACATCGAATTAACAATGCTAAACAGGCATTCGATGCCGCCCCATTTGAATATCATTAAGTACTTCGGCAAAAACTATTCGTCATACAAACAAATCGCAAGCATTACCAGACCATGTCGGATGCGCAGGCCTTGCAACCAAACGCATCGACCGCGGCACACAAGAACTGGAGAAACTAAGGATTGCAACTGCATCCTTCTTGTATACATTATTTCACTGCATACCATTTACCTAAAACATTTCCTACTCAAAGAATTCAAAACTCATGAACTCAATCAGTTTGATATAATTATTCTTTCCGGACACCAAGCCGATTGAGAAATGCTGAACGTAATAAATAACTAGATTTCTTTTTTAAGCAGCGTATTTAAGGTTACGTACAATGTTATTTGGCGTATATCATCCAGGCTGATTTTTATGTAAGCGCTGGTTGGACTGCATTGTCATCAGGAGTTGTTCATCCATAAACTACGTGTCAAATTGTTGATTACATACTGCGTAAGTAAAAAACGCCAGCACAAAAACTGCGCCGGTTAAGTTCATTGCGTGTCATTGGTATTCCACTTAACTTGTCCAGTACTTGTGTCATTTGCAACTTTACAACATATATTCTCATATAAAGATTTTAGTGTTATAGCCTAGAAAGATCTTCTTGGGTCATAATCGTTAGATTGTTAGAACCTACTTACTGCATTTTATTGAATCTTAAAATACAAACCCACGTGTCACGATGCTGGTACACGCTAATCTCTGAAATTGCTCTACCAATTTCAATGAAATTTTGTAAATGTATGTGGTTGGCTGCAGTTTAAATGATAGGATAGTTCTGGATCACATCATCTAGATAACATACACTAGATACACTCATCGGATCAAAATATTTTTTTTTACGGAAAATGTCTGGAGGGCATCACAGCTAGTATTTAAGAAAAATATTTTTACACAGTTTGCCAAAGAGTGCCGCTTACATAAGATACGAAAACATTTCCGGCAATATTGTTTTGTGAAAACAAATGTCTTGTTTATTCTTACCAAAGAGAAATGGGTCAGAAAAAAACAGCGTTTTATTTTTATTTATTTAATTTCCTACTTAATTATTCTATTGAGTTGTTCTTCAGTGGTGTTTTCTCAATAAATGGACACAGGGTAATATTTGGGTGGCCGGATGATCCTGTTGACAAATTAAACATTATAGTAAAATTCCTGTATTCTTTTAAACAACTCTGCATATCCGCTTTTAATAGTTGTAAATATCCATGAAAACATTGATATTTACACTAAGGTGAGCCGCAATATAATGATTACTAAACATTGAGATTTTTTTATCGCATTTCTCTCATGCTGTAAGTTGTCCCTCGATAGCGTGCGTACGAAATTATGATCAATTTAATTACAGTTGGAGGATTTAATATACCTAGTTCATTTATTTCTATACCCTATTTATTAACCGACTTCAAAAAAGGAGGAGGTTAACAATTCGTCGGAATCTTTTTTTAACCGACTTCAAAAAAGGAGGAGGTTAACAATTCGTCGGAATCCTTTTTTTTTATGTATGTTACCCGATTGCTCGAAGACGCCTGGACCGATTCGAGAAATTATTTTTTTGTTTAATAGGGTATACTTCCCAGATGGTCCCATTGGCACCAAGTCAGGATCTGATGATGGGATCTCAGAAAAATCAAGGGAAACCCTCAAATTTTATAGTGACGCATAATATGTTTTTTATTGAAGTCGGTGTACTTTTTATCAATAACCTAGAAGTGTGTATGTACTTGCCAAATATTGATTTTGATAGGACATCTAAATTATACAGTCTAAAAATAAAGTCAATTAAAATCAGAGATAATCACGTATTAAAAGTCGGATGTGCTATTGGTTTCGAACCTGGAACTTCCGCTTCGTCAATCTACACCACTTCCCACTAGGCTTTCGCTGCCTTATGGTTTTAACGTAACTAGTAAATATAACGTTAAATATATAATCCATTATCATTGATAACAATAAACACAGTCACAGACATAGTTCTGATCCCACATTAGATAAAACCTGTACCTATCGTGCGTGTCAAGCACCACGAGGGACTACGGTTCCACAACACCCAGTCCCAAATATCAGTCTGTCACACAAACATTTGTATCGGTGCGGGAATCGAACCCACGGCCTCTCTTTAAACCGGCTACTCCCCCACTTTTTTTTATATATCATAGTCCGACAAACGAGCCAATGGGTCACCTGATGTTAAGTGATCTCCACCGCCCATGAACATCCACAATACCGAAAGTATCATGTATGCGCTGTCGGCCATAAAGGACAGGAATAGGGATTAGGGAAGGGAAGGGGGAATCTGGGCCTCCGGATATCTCACTTACCATACGAAACGCGACAGTAAACTGTCACTTTACGTTGGTTTTCTGTGAGACAGTGATTCTACCCTGGTCGAGCCGGCCCATTCATGCTGTAGACAAATATGTCTTCAGCGTGGCTCTATCACTATATAAACTGCGCCACGGAGGCTGTCATTACTCTTTAACCGACTTCAAAAAAGGAGGAGGTTAACAATTCGTCGGAATCTTTTTTTTTATGTATGTTACCCGATTACTCGAAGACGCCTGGACCGATTCGAGAAATTCTTTTTTTGTTTAATACGGTATACTTCCCAGGTGGTCCCATTGGCACCAAGTCAGGATCTGATGATGGGATCTCAGAAGAATCGAGGGCAAACCTCAAATTTAATAGTGACGCATAATTTGTTTTTTATTGAAGTCGGTGTACTTTTTATGTATTAAAAACTTTTACTTATACAGATTTAGCGCTAATGACATTTATTTATAAAACGAATGAAAACATCCAATAACAGAATATGTAGTAAAGAACACACAATAATCAACTTACTTGTAAACTATCGGTGATTGAACCGAGTTCACTACCACGGGTTTGCTCAACAAACTACTGCCAATGGTTTGCTGAATGGTTGTTAATAGACCTTGCAATCTGTCGCCGAGTAATGACAGCACAGGCTTAGATACCAATTGTACTCCAGTCAACAACGGACCTATAGGCTTCTGTAAAAATATAAACAAAATGATACATTATAATGTAAGGTAGAGCCACGCTGTAGATATATTTGTCTACAGCATGAATGGGCCGGCTCGACCGTGGTAGTACCACTGTCTCAGAAAACCAACGTAAAGTGACAGTTTACTGTCGTGTTTCGTATGGTAAGTGAGATATCCGGAGGCCCAGATTCCCCCTTCCCTTCCCTCGTTTGTCGACCTATACTATATAAAAAAAAGCATTACGCTTATTTTGTAGCGCAACAAAACATATAAATATGTTAAATTGTCTCGCATCGATCATATTTATGATATATTTTTGTATAATCATTGTATTATATAAAAAAACTATCAATTAGAAAAAATAATATAGAGATAATATAATAGTGTTAGGGTAGTTCCCATTTATTAGTAATACCGAAGGTATATCGAAAGTATTTTAGAAAATAGCCACGGGTAGATTTTTTTTTTATACCACGATGGTGGCAAACAAGCTTACGGCCCGACTGATGGTAACCGGTTACCGTAGCCTATAGACGCTTGCAACACCAGGAGCATCACATGCGCGTTGCCGACCCTAAAATCCTAGTTTGTAGATTGAGCGGGGTGAAGGTTCGTATTGCAATAAAAGAGACCGCCGTGGCATTCCGCCAGTCAGTCCATAGCCAGTCAGTTTATAAGTCCGTAGGCAATGTAGTCGTACGGTCAGAGGGTTGTTTAGATCACGTCGGTCTATTCCGTGTTTAGTCTAGTTGTAGTTCAGCTAAGAGCGTCATGCTGTCCGAACTCATATGTATTTGTTACAACGGTAGGCAGCGGCTTTGCTGTGCCCTGGTATTGCAGAAGTCTATGGGCGGCGGTGACTACTTACCATCAGGTGGCCCGTCTGCTCGTCTGCCTATCGAGGCACTAAAAAAAAAAAAAAGCTGTTTTTAGTACATCCTGACATGTGGTTGGTAACATATAAGCACCAAATTGTGCAATATTGATCATTAATTAATAATTATCGTTTGGGCCTTTTAAAATACCCACTTTAAATAGCGAATCACAGTGATCTTTACTATGAAACGAGAAAGTTGAACAATATTAAGTGATATTCAATGAACATCCACAATATTAAAAGAATAGTGAAGATAGCGAAAGAGACGGATTTGAGCCTCTGGAAATCTTACTCATACTGAGAAACTCAAAAACAACTTGAACAGTTTGCTGACGTAACCTTCACGTGGATTTTCTGTGAGACTACTTCTTTCTGTGTTTCTACAGTGTGGCTCAATCCCTTTCAAACTTTCTTCATCTGAGTCTTTTAGAAGTCACTGCCAATGTTGTAAATCATACTCACAGGTACTAAAACTGGCTTGCTGGCATCTTCTCCGCATGGCTTTAAGACTTTTGTAGGTGGCTTAAATACAACGGTAGGCACAGCAACTTCGACAGGTTTGGCAGCAGCTGCAAGCACATTGTTGATCGCAGCTCCTTTTGCTGCCAGTAAAGATCCCACTCCTTAAAAATAACACAAATGCTTAAAACGATAAACGGGGTAACTAATACGCAAAAATATGGCTTCTTTACTAAATTTTCTGTCTTCGTAAAATTTCTATTAGTGTTCTTGGACGAGCTAGCTTATATATTATACTTAGAAGCATCAACAGTACGCAATTATTAGCAGTATAAGTTAGTTCGCAAATTAAATCGACGGAGTTAGGTCTTGCGAGCTACGTGATACAGTTCTCAGATATTGCAAAAAAAAACAGATGATGCATTTCACGCAACTTACCTTTAGATCCTCTTTTACTATTTACGAATGTCAAAGAAGTGCAGACAGTGTGTATTTGAAATTTCATAATAAAAAATGTCAATTTAAGGTATTAAATACCTTTAAGAACAGCTCCTTTAGCTGATAAAGCTCCAGCTCCTAATAAGGCAGCACCTTTGGCGACACCTGCCACTGCTGCTATCTTGGCTTCAAGGAGGCCCGTGGTATATGCCGGCGTTGACAGGCATGCCAAGAACAGTGCCTTTAAAATTTAATAAATAGAAATTTGTAAATTAGATATCGAATGAAACAAATAATACCCAACGAATATGGCCCAAACTCCATATACAGAAATATCTAGTGTCATGGGTATCGGGAACTACCAGAGCCTTTTGCCTAACACCCAACCCCGATAGAAATAGTGAATAACACAAACAATTGTCGGTGCGGGAATTCAACCTTCAGCCTCACATTTCTCAGCGATTACACACCCACTGCGCCATGGAGACTTTTGACCAACACCATATTCACCATAACTCATCCAGGCTTACTCAATTTAACATTTAAATGATACTTAACTAACGCCAAAACCTTCCGATCCTTTATAGGTTATATTTTCTTCCTAACCGACATCTACGGGTTTTTGAGATTAATCTCAAAACTAATTCACTTTCTACCAGAAATAAACTAAGATGTTAAGGCTTACGGACATTCAATCAATCTTTGTAATCAACTGTTGATATTTTAAGTAGCACACCTATATTCTCTACTAGCTGTTGCTCGCGGCTCCGCCAGCGCGGAGGTCATGTTTGGAAGAAAAAGTATATTATACAAAATACGAATTTTCATGCGTTTAACTTATAAAATTACGGATTTTCATACAAACTTTCATCCCCTATTTTACTCCCTTAGGAGTGGTATTTCCAAAAACCCTAAAAGGTACCTACTGTCAAAATTCAATTCTCTAACCCCAGACGTTTGGGCTGTGCGTTGATCGATCAGTCAATCAGTTTCGTCTTTTATATATATAGATAAATATCAAAATAAGAAAAAAAAAAAAATCTTACCACCACAATAATTTTCGTCTTCATTGTCAAATTCAAATATTTCTAAACTAACCAAATTTTGGAGTTGATGGTCATTATATAGTACAATTGATTATCAAACTGGATAATTCACGTGATTAAACTAATTGCATTACGAAACAGTGTAAATTGTTTACATACCTTAGAATAATCATAGTAATTTGTACTAAATAAATGTTTATATCAAGTATTTGACGCCTACACGATTAACAAAATAAATATAGTGTTTTCATTTTATATGTTTGCATCTAGTTTAATGTAAAAAAGCGATAGCCTAGAGAGTACGAACTATCGAGACGAAAGTCGCATGTTCGAGACCCGGCCCAAATAGCGTTTCTAAAATTACTTTTATTTTATTTATTTATTTAATACACTTTAAACAGATATATGTACAGGCGGACTTAATGCCAAAGGCATTATCTACCAGTCAACCTTTGGGTGGTGCAGAAAACAATCAGGCAGGTGTATACAACAAGAAAAGGAAGTAGAGAAAGTGTTTATCATATATGATATACGAATACATATATAAGACTTACATACATGAATATATAGTAATACACATACAATATAGTACAAAAAATTACGTGTGTATTCATTGTTAATTATTGCTTCCTCAATCGGTGAAGAAAAACAGCGTGAAGAAACCCCCATAGCTGAGAATTCTCCATAAGAATTTCATATGTATGTGAAGTCTACCAACCCGCATTAGGTCAGCGTAGTGAACTAAGGCCTAACTCCTCTCATTAGCAGAGGAGGCCTATGACCAACACTAGAACGGTGGTTAATACAGGGCAGGTATATTATATTATTATCCAATAAAGACTTTACCCCTCTTCTCAAGCAGTCGGTCAATGATAATAATTGGCCAGAGATTTATTTATTAAATGTATAAGCTTTATCTATTTGTATTAAGTAAGAATGTAATGTTGCCAGATTATCAGCTCATATCATTTCACTTTTTAAATGTGTTTATTTCAATATATTTAATATAATGACTGCCTCGGTGGCGCAGTGGTAATTGCGCATGCGTTACGACTGCCGTGCTGAGGTCTCGGGTTTGATCCCCGGGTCGGGTAAAGTGATATTGGGTTTTTCTATCTAGAAATTCCTCAGTATTAGCCCGGAGTCTGGAATTTGTGCCCGGTATGGCGATAGGCTCGCCCCCTATCACATTATGGGACCGAAATTCGGCGAAAAGTGGGTGTACTCGTTACACCTCTGCCTACCCCTTCGGGTATTACAGGCGTGAGTGTATGTATGTATTTAATATAATAGAAAGTCAGAAATTCGTAAGATCGCATAGTTCACTTTTTGTTAAGAATACATATAATCTGTGTCAGTCACACAGTACTAGCGAGTACTTGCTAATTGTCGCGACATACTCAAATAGATTTTGTAAACTATAGAGTCGATTTCATTTTATTTTTTATTAAAATGTTCATAGATTAAATAACGTTGAAGGCAAAATAATAATAAAAAATAAAAGAGTTAATAATTCTTCCAGCAAGTCTTGTGTCTATGTGTGAGCTTGTAAATAAATTGTGATTGGTCATCTCGAATCTATCTATTTATATAGTAAAAACAATCTCCGTTCGTCTCGTCTCGCTAAAACTCAAAACGGCCTGACCGATTTGGATGAAATTTTGTGTGTATATTTCAATGGGTTCCTGGATGGTTTGAAAACACAATTGGACCAGGTAGATGGCGCTACTGTCAGTATGTCACCAAATTTGATTTCCTGGGATTTGAGGGAGAAACGCCAAAGATTGTGATCTTTAAAATATCATATTTAATGTGGCGCTGCTTTTCCGAGCAGTATGCCGTCTACCGGGCCCGCTAGTACATTATAAATTCTTATATCAATACTGACATACATTGTACAAGATAGAACGAACTGATTTATAGTTAATAGTTCTTTTTCTTTTATATTATTATGGATCCATCGGTGTTCGATGTTTTCAAGGTGAAATAATTGAAAATGTATTGCCTATTTCAAAAATAACATCAGCGTCTGTCTTATGGGTTATTTCTGTGAGAGATATACAACATAGATTATATTTATTTTATTGAATTCAGTATTTATTCCTATATTCTCATATATGTACATCCTTCCTACTAATATTATAAATGCGAATGTTTGGATGAATGGACGGATGGATGTTTGTTACTCAATCACGCTACAACGCGACGGCTGGACGGATCTGGTTGAAATTTGGCACAGATATAGATTACATACATATACACTCACGCCTGTAATCCCCGAAGGGGTAGGCAGAGGTGTAACCAGTACACCCACTTTTCGCCGAATTTCGGTCCCATAATGTGATAGGGGGCGAGCCTATCGCCATACCGGCACAGGTTCCAGACTCCGGGCTAATACTGAGAATTTCTAGATAGAAAAACCCAATATCACTTTACCCGACCCGGGGATCGAACCCGAGACCTCAGCACAGCAGTCGTAACGCATGCGCAATTACCACTGCGCCACCGAGGCAGTCATAGATACAGATATAGATTATAGTCTGGAATAGCACATAGGTTACTTTCATCCCGAAAAAATTTACAGTTCCCGTGGGATAGTTTAGTTTTTCAAAGAGCAAGGGATCTAAATGATTTTTTGCACAGTGTTAGTTTAGGGATCAGAAAATGACATAGTCCACTTTTTATCCCGGAAAAATGCACATATGGGATAGCAAAATATAGAAAGGTATAATAATTAGCTTTTCTTCCAAAAATAACCTCCACGCGGGCGGAGCCGCGGGCAACATCTAGTCTATTTATATACCTACATATATATAATATAGTTATTTTTTGGGTCCTCTTCTGCTATATCTTTATGCACCGTCCTTGTAATCTCTACACCACCTTAAGGTTGAATGGAAGAGAATGCCTTTGGCATTAAGTCCGCCTATATACAAGGTATGTAGGTATATAAAGTGTATAAATTAATTAATTAGAACCATGATATCTATTCGCTGTGTTAAGTCACGTGAGCCATTATTGCCAGTCATTAAAAATATATTTAAAGATGTTACCCAAAAATACAGAGATTCTCACATAGATTATTCCACTTAATGCACATGTTCACCTTCTTAAAGGAATATATAAAAATTCAAACATACCTACTTATAATATTATTTCAACTTTAACATTTTAGATTCCCTGTTTTATATTTAATTACTTATTCAGTGGATTCTTATTATGATACCTTATAAGGTTATCGTCAGTTATCAAAAACAAAGAACTTTGACCTAATGGAAATGTTTGGTAATGGTGTTTATTTGACTAGCTTTCGCTTGCAACTTTGCCTGCGTGGTTACATTAGGGACTGAGATCCTAGAGAAAAAGTACCTACAGACTATCTGGAATTTTCTGATTTCCCGGGCGACATTTACCATTATTAATTCTCTAAATCCTTGTTCTGAATATTGCGATCATTTAAAAAATATGCCACATCAATCCAGTCCTTCTGAGATGACGCGATTACCATGAACAGTATTTATTTATTTATATAGATTAATTCAATCAGCTCAATAATCTAGTGACATATATAAGCTGAAAAATCGGTAAGTTCCTGGGTTCAAAGCCCAAGTCAGACGAAAACAAGCTTCGAGATAATAATTAATTATACAAAGTTTAGTATTAAAAATCTTTTTTCCACAACACTTTTAGCGGACACTATAAAGAGGGAACTACACTGATTTAAAATCTTAAGCATAAATATTTTTTAGATTACGATTAATTGTTGAGTTCCTTACAGCATTCATGAATTTCACCCGTGGCTCCGCGGGCAGGTAGCCGCCTATGAAACGAGAGACCGCGCGTTCGATCCCCGCACCTAGACTGTTTTTTTTGTCCGTGCACGGCAGACCAGACTGCATCTGATGATGAGCGCAGTGCCGTCCAGTTAGAGTATCGACTAGCGGGAACCAATATATCCCTCGCTACTCAACACAATCATGCCCGCTTGCTGTGTAGCTTCTTCACACTACGCCATGGGAAAGGCGGTGAAGAAGCGGTAGAGGGTACACGTACCCCAAATCTAGACCCCCGATAAATGTTTGTGTGATGCACATATATTTGTTTTAGTCCTGGGTGTTGTGAGACCGAAAGTCTCTCTTAGTTCCTGATACCCACGACACGAGACTCGTAACTTAATGTGGGGTCAGGACTTTGTGTTAAATGTTGGGTATATTGATTTCATTTAGCCGGATTAAAATGTGTGTCTAATGTTGCAATGGGTTCGCCACCAATCATTTTATGGGGCGGAAAGTTTAACGAACCGTGGGAGTACTAGTCACACCTCTGTCTATCCTTTCAAGGATACAGGAGTGGAATATCAAAAAGTCTAACGTACTAAATAGTTTGCCAGAATATAAGACAAGAGGCTAATCAAAATAAATTTTAAAGGTCTTCTCATTAATAGAGGAGGCTCGTGCCCAGCAGTGGGACAATGTTTAATACAGGGCTAGTATTATTTATATTAAGGTATATAATGTGAACTAACAATGACACTTTATTTTAGATAATGTTTTATGTTAAATGTCATAGGTTCTAATCTAGCCTAAAATGGCATGCACCTACGAATTTCCTAAGTTATGTGTATTCATTGTTAATTATTGCTTGTTTTAACAGTGAAGGAAAACATCATGAGGAAACCTGCATAGCTGAGAATTGTCATAAGAATTTCAAAGGTATGTCAAGTCTACCAGCCCGCATTAGGCCAGCGTGGTGGACTATAGCCAATCCCTCACATTAATAGGGGAGCTCCGAGCCCAGCAGTGGGGCATTGTTTAATAATGGTATTATAATTATACGTAAAGTGAGAGCCGCAGTAAAACCGTCTAGACGGTTTTGTGGGATATGTATAAAGAAAATAACTTATATTTATTAATGTAATCAAAATCTGTTTTGTAAATACGCTTAACACCATCTCTTGTCCATTGAAGCACTTCGAGATATTTTCTATCACTAAATTATAATTAAGTTATCAATATGGTACAATATTTAGATAACATTCACATAAATTTCTCAGTATAAAACTAATATTCAAACATGACCCCCAATAATGAGAATAGATAACATAATACTCGACGGTCTATCTATCATTCACGTGCAAAACAATTTTTTTAATTATTTATATTTACCAATCCGGTTGTGCGTCACTTTGTTTTTTATATTTTAAAAGCAATCATTTATTTAAATGGTTTATCAATGGCCTGATAAAAAAATATTCTACTTCATAAGGGATTACGTGACATGTATATACTTAAAAATAAATTAATTAATAATAAATCAGAAAATAATCAATTCGTTGCCTATTAGCTACTTGTATAATAGTTTGCTTGTGGCAGGATATTCATATACGCCCGGATAGCGACCGCCGTAAACAGTGTGTAAAACCCGCCATAATGGCACATACAAGTATGTCGCGTTGTGGAATAAGTCAGTAGACATCCGCTTAATTGTCGGAAATCTAGAGTTGGGGTACGATTTTTGGCCGTTTTGCGGCCTTCTGAGTACTCTGACTCGACCGCTGCTTCACCTTCTTGCCCATCGCGTAGTGTGAAGAAGTAGGCCGGCATTGTGTTGAGTAGCGGGCGATAGATTGTATCTCGCTACTCGATACTCTAATTGGACGGCACTGCGCTTACAATCAGGTGCGGTGTGGTCACTTTGCCAAGATATAAAAAATACAAACGTAAAACATATTAAATAAATAATCAGAAGACAGTGCAGCTAGTACTGACTAGAGCTACAACTGCAGTAGTTCCGAACTACGCAGTACAAAAAGATTCCGTGTTCAAGAGAGTACTGGTTTTCATCTAGTATTGACTCCCTACATTAGCTACTCGGAAGTAGATATAGGAAGATATATCTAATAATAATAATATCTAATATGCGTTTAAATACAAAATCATTTTTAATTAAAAAAAATGCTAATATTAGTACATATACATATTTTATCAATTTTTTCCCGATTATCTATATATTGTCTATTACTATGAGGTATCATTTAAACCTTGTGATGAATCTCGGACACCTTAAGTCCACAAAGTCTATGAAAACACCTTGTAGAACTAACTTATTGGGAGCAAATAAATAAACGACTCCTGTCATTTCTTAAAAAGTCATTATGCTTTCACTCGTCATTCCACCTGCTTTAAGAGGATTTTTGGAATTATTAACACTCTCCCCAAGTTTTATCTGATTTTTAAGTGTACATCAAAGTGCACAAGTGTGTGTGTGTGTGTGTGTGTTTTTGTCGGGGTCTAGAGTTCGGGTACGATGTTTGGCCGTTTTGCGGCTTTCTGAGTACTCTGACACTAGATCGCATCTTCACCTTCTTCCCTTCTTGTGTGAAGAAGCAGGCCGGCAAGATAGTGTTGAGTAGCGGGGGTAGATTGTCTTTCGCTACTCTATACTCTATTTGGAAGGCACTGTGCTTACCATCAGGTGCAGTGTGGTCACTTTACAGTGCCAGGATAAACAAAACATAATAGTGAAAATTGCATCGAAATCTATTCAGGCGTTTTTAGATGATGCATGAACCATTTGACACACAGACAGATTCTACTATTTTGTTATGGTATGTATTAAATTTACAAGAATATCTTAACTGCGTTTATAGTACATGTTGCTTTGGTTTTCTATGACATCAATACTTACTTTCATCTTTGCTTATGGAACGTCTTTTACTTTATATTCTTTTAAGAATATACTTACGATGGGACTATCATGTATGTATCCATATAAAAGTCCCTAAAAATTTTGATAAAATAAAAAGTAACCAACTTCAATGGAAAACAAATTATGCGTCTCTATAAAATTTGAAGGTTTCCCTCGATTTTTCTGAGATCCCATCATCAGATCCTGACTTGGTGCCAATGGGACCACCTGGGAAGTATACCCTTTTAAACAAAAAAAGAATTTCTCGAATCGGTCCAGGCGTCTTCGAGTAATCGGGTAACATACATAAAAAAAAAAGATTCCGACGAATTGTTAACCTCCTTCTTTTTTGAAGTCGGTTAAAAAGATACTTAATAACTCATAAAGCAATGTCATTGCTTTCTTTTATTTACTCGCGTAGCAGACTTGACAATACAATAATTCTTCAATAATGATACATCATTACGCGTACATAACTATAATATTAACTTAAATCAGATTTTATAAGGTTTACTTGTCTTCTACCTGCAACTGACTGCCTCGGTGGCGCAGTTGTAATTACGCATGCGTTACGACTGCGGTGCTGAGGTCCCGGGTTCGATCCCCGGGTCGGGTAAAGTGATATTGGGTTTTTCTATGTAGAAATTCTCAGTATTAGCCCGGAGTCTGGAATCTGTGCCCGGTATGACGATAGGCTCGCCCCCTATCACATTGTGAGACCGAAATTCGGCGAAAAGTGAGTGTACTGGTTACTCCTCTGCCTACCCCTTCGGAGATAACAGGCGTGAGTGTATATGCGTGTGTACTTGCCTCCTTCAAAAAAAAATATAAACGTACTAGTATTACTTTTTACAGAATAAGACAAAAAATCCTGATTCAAATGTTCACACTCAAAATTTTCAATACACAAACTCGGAGCGACTCAATGTTTTTACTGTTCTTTACAAAAGTGGCTCAATTTGTAAATAACAGCTATAAATAGGAAAGTGAAGTTCAAGGTGATTTCACTCGTGCAACTAAAATATAAGGAAGATATAGATTGCGACTGTTTTTATGTAGAGTCAAACAAGTTTCTAATGAAATTAAAATAATAAGACATGAATAGCCGTATTTTACTAAAGGTGAGTCAGTAGATGATATTTTTAACTGAATTCCAAAAAGGACTTTTTTTTTAATCTCATTTTTTTATTTATTACATATTTCATAGTGGCACTCCATCCGTGTGAACTTATATTTGCAAAATACAATGATTTTTATGAATTACATACATGGAGTTTCGTTTAACAAAATTAGTTTTTACCTACTTTAATACGCGAACAAATGAACAGACAAAGTGTAGTGTTTTAGTAGGCATATGTACCTATAAATAACAGAATATTATTAACTTTCAAAGAGCCATGAACTATTTTTGTTATTTTTACATAAATGCCGTTAAAATTTCCTGTTTTTAATTGTTATTGTAAATGGATTGAAGTTACATAATTATTATTTGTTATTTATTATTGTTGCTATGCAAAACATAAAACATATGGAGTCTACTACAATTTTATTTATATGAAAGTACTAAGAATGATAACAGTTAAACTGGGGTGAGCCCAAAGGTAAACAGGAAGAAATCTGACGGACAAATATAGAAAAAACAATTATAGAAAAAAAATAAACAATTTTGGGAAAACCTCCTTCGAGGATAGAGGCTAGCTTACGTTCTTAATGTTATGTCAATATGTCACTGATTTCTCTAAAATACATTTATAATAATAAATAGTACTAGCCCTGTATTAAACATTGTCTCACGGCTGGGCACAGGCCTCCTCTACTAATGAGAGGGGTTAGGCCTTGGTCCATCACGCTGGCCTAATACGGGTTGGTAGCCTAGAAGGTATATGAAAACCTTTGAAATTCTCAGGTATGCCGGTTCCTCACGATGTTTTCGCCGTTTAAGCAAGCGATAATTAACATTTATTACACACATAACTTTAGAAAAGTCAGAGGTGTATGCCATTTGGGTTTGGAACATACGACTTTCGTCTTGACAGTCCGTACCGCAAATAACTAGGCTATCGCTGTTTTTAAAATACATTTACATATATTACTAGCGGACCCGGCAGACGTCGTCCTGCCCGTAAAAGCAGCGCCAAGCCGACTGCAGCGCCATCTGCCGGGCTGATTTGTGAATCTAAACCATCCAGGGCGCCAGCCAAACGCATACAAAAAAAATCATTCAAATCGGTCCCGCCATTTAGGAGGAATTCAGTGACATACACACGTACAGTTGAATGATATAATTATAAAGATTAATTTATTTTAGGCGTCTAAATAAATAATTCGCATCTTGTTTCAGTTCATACTGATTGCTGTTTTGGTGATAATCGTCACGTTGGCAAAAGACATCAGAAGTGAAAATAAATTAGCGACAAAACATAATACCGGAAAATCACATATCATTCACTTAAAAACATCAAAGAAATTAAAGAAGCGCAATGCATACAGAAGTTGGTCCAGATCCTCGAGCTCTCAGCCTTACAACATGCCGCCATATTTAGTGTTTAATAGAAAACTGGGCGCCTATTTTCCATTCTTCAAATACCCTAATAACGAGAACTCTATAAGAAGAAGCATGCGTAAATATAGTTGATTGTATATTACTATACTTACAATAAATAGAGTTTTTACTTAAATTGGTATTTTTATTAACAGACAAAAGAAAATACCAGCAATTTAGCAGTGATATGTGGGAGCTTAAGTGTCTACACGTGATCCCTAGGTATTGTACAAGGTTTAACAAGGTGGCGACTGAGCCTTTAATGGTATAACTAAGACCAAATTGAAGAAATTATGTTGGGTGGTAAATTAAGGCTTCATTAGAGGGCATCCACTAATTACGTGAACTGTTTTTCTTTTAATTTTGATTAAAAGAAGATCAAAAGAAAATTTTGGTTAGATAAAAGTTTGTTTTTTAAGTTAGATTTTCAATTACGATATCGAGTTTAAATGAGATTTGATGAGATTTTACTGGACTCCCCACTTGGAACTCCCGTAATTACTGGTTACACATTTTTTTTGTCGCCAAGATGTACTCAAATTATGTAGTATACCCTCTTATATTACTTGGGAGTATTCTTGACTACATAACACCAGTTTGACTGCAATTTGTCTATAAAACTACTCATACTATTAACTATACCTATACTAAAAGTGCTGTGACAAATTCAAAAAAATAAGTCTTGTGTTTTCAACTTCCGTAATAAACAAATCAAATAATACATAAAAATATTTAAAACTCGGCAGCAACGTTGCAATGCACACAAAACCACTATTTTGATTATCACTTTTCGAATTACTTAGCGAACAGCATTCAATTTGTCAAGGTAATACACTCGATTCAACTATAAAAAGTCCAGCGTTGGGCTGTTTATCTCGTCAGTCAGTGTGTAAAATGTAAACGTTAAAAGAACGAATCTTATATTTCATTGCGATCAAAGATGGGTCATTTTTTAATTTAATTAACATAACTAGATTATAGAATTAATTAGTCACATACACAGATAAGAATCAGAGATTTGCTAGAACATCCAGAAATTAAATGTAGTTTTAACAAATCCTTAAATATCCAAAAATTCGTATCTACTTGTTCTTAGTCTTGGCCATAGTCCTAAATCTACCAACTGTTGTCAATCAATAGAATCTCTATTACATGCCTTATTACAAGTAGTTCTTTATGCGTGCTGTGGAGAAGCTACCCAGCACGCGGTATGGTCGAGTAACTAGGGAGTTGTCTCTTATTAAATGATACTAACTGGACACTGCTTACCATCAGGTGCAGTGTGGTCCCTTTGCCGCGCTCGAATAAAAATTAAAAAAAACAATACCCACTAACCGCCCAATACAACAATCAATGTTTCAAAAAGCTTCGTAATGAAGGCATATTTAACATATAGGTACATTTTATTAAGTGATTGGTTCAGTAGACTTCTCAAGAATTTCTGGAACCCGACTAATTTTTATGATTTTTACGACAAATGGTCAAATTGTATCAAATCATCAATCAATCATCAATATTGTATTAAATTATTAATACAAACATCAAATTGTAAATCCATGGTCTCTTGTATACAGATTTGTCTCCAGAATGAAAGTATCAATAGCGCCTTGTTCGGGGTAATGGCACTATCTGATATAGAATAAAATTTGGCAGCTTCTTATTGAATTTACTCTTACCCAAAGACTAGAAATAACCACACTATGAACCCTCAAACTGTTTTCTTAAAGATTGGTAATGAAACGACTTTTGGGTGTTCAAGGTTGACCAATGAACATTGGTGATGAATATTACTTACCAAATAAATAACCAAATAAGCCATTTATTCATCCACACACACAAATACAGATACAAAAATAAAATTACATAATAAATTTACAAAACCCCTACGGTATTTATTACGGTTTATTTATTTACACTTCATACGTACATACAAATGTAAAGTTGGAGCTAATGCCCGAGGCATTCTCTTACAGCCGAACCTTGGGTGATGCAGAGATGTAATGTAGTAAGCAAATACAACTAAGTAAAAAAACTAAATATCAAAATAATAATTATAGATACATACTAATTATATAGCATAGAATAGAAACAGCGCATATATATATATACAAATATCTAAATACGTATGTGGAAATAAGATAAATATGTACATAAATATATAACTACTGCGATGATCCTGCAAATTCGGTTAACAATAGTTTAATGTGAAGAAGCTAAACAGCAGGCCGGCATGATTGTGTTGAGTAGCGGGGGATAGACTGTCTCTCGCTACTTGATACTCTATCTGGACGGCACTGCGCTTACCATCAGGTGCAGTGTGGTCACTTTGCCGCGCCAGAATAAAAAAAAATTAAAAAAAGTTTACTTATCTTGTGACCACTTATTTGTAAAACTAATTTTATGGGCTCTATCGCGGTTTTTTTACTTTTTTAGTGTCGACGTTTCGATAGCTTTACAGCCTTCATGGTTACGGGGCGGACTCGATAGAATCCGAATATAATGCCTAGGCGATAGAATCCGTAAAATTTGTTTTATTGCAATGTATAATATTCGCATAAACATAACAAAAGTATGTTAGGTACCCATAAGTTGTTTCTTTTTTAATAAACTATGTCATAAGAAGTAGGTATGTAATTGCCTACTAGTCATTTCAATTTCATTTATATTTGTCATTACGTCAGCCCTTAAATAAATCGCGGTTGACTTTTCTTAAATGTACATTTTATATTGTACCGCTACACACTTGACAAAATCTTCAGGTGCAACACTAAGGCCGTGACTGTCCGAATTACCTGTTTTTAATGAAGTCTCAAGTCTATAAAGGTGGTATCGAAACTTATGAAGTAACAGTGTGTTGTGAATAATCACGAGTTTTGTGTCTTTTATATAAAATAATACATACTAACATGGGCAAATTCGTAGTAAGTGAGCATCAATTTTAATTTAATAGCAAAATTGAAATAAAACTAATTTGACGGATTCTATTGCGGTTTATTTTACTTTTTAATCTCGTCCGTTGTTAAATCCGAGTTCGCCCCGTGACCATGAAGGCTGTAAAGCTTTCGAAACGTCACGTCGGGATTAAAAAGTAAAATGAACCGCGATAGAATTCGTATAATTACTTTAATTCAATATATAATATTTGCGTAAACATTATAATAGCAACATAATTTATCTTTATAAATATCTATGAACTGAAATAGGTACATTCGTACGTACTGTTTTTATAATTAATTTATCAACTCTACATTTTCTTAATGAACAATTATTTTAATTTCTTTAATCCAACCATTGAAATATAAAGATCATTTTCAGTGTAATTTTATCCTTTCCTAATAAATTTCAAAATGGCGCTGGATTGTTATAACAACGAAATATAATAGTAATCATAATTAGGCAAAATAAGTTTCTGTAGTGAATGGCTATCTACTTAATTTAAAATACATAAACATAAGGGTTATTTTAACGGTGAAGGAGAACATCGCTGAATCGTGAGGAGGTTTCCTCTGCATACCTAAGATTTCATATTATACGAATTTCAAACATGTGTGAAGTCTACCAACGTGCATAGGCCAACGTAGTGGACTAAGGCCTAACCCCTGTCATTAGTAGAGGAAGCCCGTGCCCAGTGTATTTTAAGATTGTCCCACTAGACAATCTTTAAATACAGGATTAGTATTATTTATAACATAAAACATTACACTATATTGACATAATATAAAACACTTCTATAACCTTTGTTACAGTTCATCGTTCTGGCAATTGTCTTAGTGCTTGGCAGCCAAGGTAATTATAACTTGTTTTATTGGACAACATATTATGAATAGTTACACCTATTAGTTATATTAAAAATTGGGTTTTCCTTCATTTTGTTTCAATTATGTATTTTTTTTCAATTTTTTTTATTACTGATATATTGTCGCACTACTAATAACTACTACAGTAGGGGAACCTGTTGTACCTAGGACAGTATTTTAGACCTCTTTTTTATTGTGATTTGACGTACTGTACTCAAACCATATTTGCATATTTTGTGAAGGTCATTTATTTGAGTATTCACCACTTAAATATCAGAAATATATATTTCATATTTATAAGTGTTTGGGACGTTTAAAAAAAATAAGCTCATTCACAAGTCCTAATATTTTGTAGCTGTGTCACGTAATTACTTAATTCTTAAAATTAGTGCTGGTTGTAGGATATTCATATCCACCCGGATAGCGACTACCGTACACAGGGTAAAACCCGTCATAGTGGCACGCGCAAGTGAGTCCTATTCCGGGATCAGCTAGTGTACATCCAGTTTTTGTCGTCGGGGGTCTACAGTTGGGGTATGATGTTTGGCCGTTTTGCGGCCTTCTGAGTACTTTGACACTAGACCCTCGACCGCTTCTTCACCTTCTTGTCCATGGCGTAGTGTGAAGCAGTCCGGCATGATTGTGTCGAATAGCAGGGGATAGATTTTTCTCGCTACTTGACACTCTAACTGGAGGACACTGCGCTTGCGGCTATCTGAGTACTTTGACACTAGACCCTCGACCGCTTCTTCATCTTCTTTCCCATGGCGTAGTGTGAAGCAGGACGACATGATTGTTTGAGTAGCGGGGGATAGATTGTGGGGCTACTACTCTAATTGGACATCACTGCGCTTACCATCAGGTGCAGTGTGGTCACTTTATAAAAAAAACACTTTGAACCCCAAAGGACTGAAAATTAGCTAAAGTAAACAAATATGTGAATTTTTGTAGGTACAGCTGACCCAGCATACGGGCAGGGTCACGGTGGCACGCTCGGCACGCAGGGACACGTCACATCCGGTGGAGAGAGGCCCCAAGCCAGCCAGTCAGAATACGGACAGGTCGGACAAGTCCCACATGGCGTAGATTCACCCCCTAAAGGGCACTGACACCAATATGCTTCAACATAACGATGGATCAGACGCCCTTGATAGTCAGCCACATTTCATACAGCTCTTTTCGATCACATATATATGTATGTAGAAGAGGTTACAAGTGATATATGTTACATTAAATTTAATAATGAATCAACCGTGGCGCGGCGTCTGGTCTGTCATAGTATGGCGAGGTTTTCAAGTTAAAGATTTGTTATAAATAAACGAATACCGAATATGTTTTTCATTTGAATTCAGTTCAAATAGTCTAATATAGGATCAGCCTAAAAATCTAGAGCATAGAAAAAATACTTATGAAAAAAACTATTATTTCTCCGTCTAAAATTTCAAGGATTCAATATATTTTCTGCCAAAATAAATATGACAAACATTGATTTGCATCAAGGTGATGAGGACTTCTTAAAATTAACTTTATGTCGAGGGAAATAAAGGATAACAAATACAGTTTCAAATAATAAATACACCCAACAGCCACACACATATTTCTGATCATACACTAGGTCAAACCTGTATCGTGGGTATCAACAACTACGAGGGACTACGGTCCCACAACAACCAAACCCGAAACAAACATCTGTCTGTCACACAAACATTTGCCCGTGTGGGAATCAAACCCACTGCATCGTTTCACAGCCAGCTACTCGCACGCTGCGCCACGGAGGCTGTCTTAAATACGTAAGCAAATAAGTTCATCATAGTATAACTTCAGTGTATGTATTACGAATGTAACTTTGTTCTAATGAAGGTATCTGAAGCATTACCTACTTCTGTGACATGCTGGATAGTAGTGTTGGATATCACTGAAAAAAAATTAATACTTACACAATAGGTTTTTTTAGTGCCTAGATAGGCAGACGAGCAGACGGGCCACCAGATGGTAAGTAGTCACCGCCGCCCATAGACTTCTGCAATGCCAAGGCACAGTTAAGCCGCTGCCTACCGTAAAAGATACAAAAGCAGGATGCCGGATACAAAAGCAGCGATAGCCTAGTTAGTAGTGGTACGGACTGTCAAGACGAAAGATTGTTCGAAGCTAACACAAATGGAATACACCTCTGACTTTTCTAATTACATGCCATAATTACCAACATATTCGTTGGTAATTATGGCTTGCTTTAAGGGTGAAGAAAAACATCGTGAGGAAACCTGCATACCTGAGAATTGTTACGAAATACGAATTTAAAGGTATGTGAAGTCTACCAACCCACATTAGACCAGCGTGGTGGAATAAGTTCTAACCCCTCTCAATAGTAGAGAGCCCAGCAGTGGAACAATGTTTAATAGAGGGCTGGTATTATTATTATTTATAATAGGATACATTCAACAAACAAAAATAATACAACATAATCGGTAAAACAATGTTTATTTTTACACATTGTTACATCCGATGCACTCGTATATAATTTTACACATGGCGTGTTAACTGAAGGCAACAAAACCCGAAGCACAACGTTCCATATAAAGTTATACTCTTTTATGAGAAAATCTACAATTTTAATTATAGAAAAATACACGTCCTCAGTGTTTTAACAGTCTAGACTATACTATATCATTTATATTCTATGTTGTTACACTGTGCTATATATACTGTGATCATAGAATATGCACCGCGTGATTTTATATCTATATGGTAAATAAATTAATACCGAACCTCTATCAATAAATATTTACCATCTACTATATACAAACTAACAATTATATACACAGATCAATAATTTATATCATACGGAACACGGGAAATTAAACGCGTCATCTACTTGTCGACTAACATTAAAGCGTTACGCAAGGCGAATAAATGAACACTATTTATTTATAATTCATAATTATATAATAATATTGAGATATTTTTTTTTTACACAACATGACCACACTAGGTTACTAGAATATAAACAGTGTATGCCCATTTATCATTCCATGTTCAAATTTAATAAGATGTTCCATCTAAAAACTGAATAGAAATAAAATAAATTAAAAGCATGACCACTAACTTTGAAAAACTATTTTATTTATACATATTTCTTAGAAAATTGAGTTTTTGTGGCAAAACATTGTAAATGACACGACAAAACACTAGTAGGTGACAGGTGTCATGGCGTCTGCTTGTGACGTCACTTCTATAAGTCCTATTGTAGACACTATGTCAAGTTAACATTAACAAGAAGTGACGTCATTCGCTCTGATTGACGTGTCACTCAATATGGCGGGTGGTGTAGGTTTTTTTAAATAAAAATAATCTCGCATCAAACATTATAATGCATACATTTTTAGATATTTTTTGCAATTAGTATATCTATTTATTATTTAACAGAAAGTCGTTTCAAATTGACTTGCACGAATTATGTATTGTAAAGGAACAGGCCTTGATACGTAATAAGCATTCGCTTTCTGTGAGTTAATTTTAAATATTTTTAATCGGCTTTTCCCTCATACAAATGGTAAAATCAATCAATTTTTAAACCCTCGACCTAGTTAAATGTTACAAGACCTCGTCAAATAAAACAGTTTCTAACAATAATTTCAATACCGAAAGTACAAATACTGAAAAAAATGGCGTTCAAAATGGGCCTCCACTTATCAACTTATATCAAACATTACCCTGTGAAAGCGATAGTTAAAATAATTGCTTAACAACTAAATATATTTCACGTGAATCAAATTCATAACTGAAACACTATTGACGCTATTTACGATAAATATATACGTTGACTGCGGTCCAACACACGTGCTGGTTTTACGTGCGTATCATATATGCGGACGTCACACATTAGGTGTGTTTTACACCAATCTATACTAGCTTGCGGCGTAATACGCTATTCACGTAAAATTTATACACGGATGCGAGCCAACACACCCGCTTCTATTTCGTAGGCGCAACAATGTAATACATACTCGGTTAACCAGTCATGCCTCATAGGCTTGCCGGCGGTGCGGAGATGCGTTCAAATACTGGCCAGTTTCGCCGTTCTTACATGCTATTTTTAACTTTAATGTTATGGAAATAAAAATGATGTTGGCTTGTATTTTACTACCTACTTTTTTTTTATATATCCTTATAGACACGAGTGATTATGCCAATTATTACGCAGCCTGTGTATGCCGCATAAGCATTTGTGTTTATATTTTAAAGTTACGAGATAGAGAAAAACTTGAGTAACACATAAAAATTACTTCATATTGTTATAACCATCTATGTAATTCCGTTAAGACGTTATAATTTGCTTGAGCAATTGGTTTCTGTTTTAATAACGAAAAAAAGTTTTTTTATGACTTTTCTGCTGAATTGTTGTACTATAAAGAAGCGACGGTGGGGCCCAGCTAAAAACAATGCTGTTTCAACTGCGTATAACTGGTACCCTTCCACATATTGCAGCAATCATTAAATATTCTAAATTAGGTATGTAATAAAGATGTAAGAACAAAAATTCTCGTATTTATATGTATGCAAAAATAAAATAAAAAACAATGTTCAGTGTTCCCACGTATATAGGCATACTAGTGACAATAAAAACACACCTATCGTGTGGTTTAGCACAAGGATATTTAAATCCATTATTGTATGGCCGCAGTCAAACTTTTTATGAAAATTTATCGACATTTTAGGGCTCCGTAACAAAACAATTTTATAGTTTTGTCTTGTTAGTATTTGCGTGTATACATGAATGTAGTAAGGTAGAGTAGAAATCTTAGATATACTCTCGGTTAGATTATTAAACTTCAAAGACGCTAAAATTTTAAGGCACACGATGCAATGCGGTGCGACGATCAAGATTCTATTTTACTATTTGTGTGTATCAATTTTTTTTTAATAAAAGAATATATTAGAAAGAAAGAAAGAAAGAAAGAAATGTATATGTATATGTTATATTAAACTATAACATTTTTATTTTTAATTTTGGCACCGCAATGTGACTAAACTGCACTCGATGGTAAGTGCAGTGCCGTCCAATTAGAGTATCGAGTAGCGAGAGACAATCTATCCCCGATACCAACACAATCATGCCGGCCTGCTTCTTCTCACTACGCCATGGGCAAGAAGGTGAAGAAGCGGTCGAGGGTCTAGTGTCAGAGTACTCAGAAGGCCGCAAGACGGCCAAACATCATACCCCAACTCTAGACCTTCGACAAAAGACTAATCTATCTTTCTAGTACCGGTATATTCTATCACTGATAGACTTCATATATTTTGAGATTTAAATACATTCTACAATTATATTGACTAATTTCTAATATTTTTGTCGATCTTTGTCAAAAAGGTCTCGATACGAGAAAATAAGTATCGCATCGCATCGCAAAGTGTGTAATAGCCTCAATACAAACAACGATAGAATATAACAAAAATAATCAGCAACACGGTTATACTTTATATTGTTAATAAACTGCATGGAGGAACATTCGTATGTATATATATCTCATTAGTAGTGAAATGTCGAATTAACAACTATACAAAAACATTTAATCATCGTCAAAAACAAAACATTACAAATAATTGCAACCAGATTATCATAGTGGTGCATTCAAATGACGGGTGACGTCAGAAATGACGTTTGACGTCAAATATTTTTTGTAGCCATAATGACCCTTGTCAGAAAATATGAAGCCATATATGTCATTTATTGCGTTATTTATTCATAGATAATAGGTATATTATCCGTCATAAAATTGTCTATGGTCATTGTAATATTCCAAATTCAAATATTTTCGTTGAGTCGCTTCTATACAACTAATAGTTGTAAATGTAGCGAACAAAGTTCTCTCTGACTAGAGCTAAGTCTATCAATGTGCCCATTTTTTTGCACGGCAAAGTGGCCACACTGCACCTGATGGCAAACACATTACCGGCCAGTTAGAGTATCAAATAGCGAGAGACATCTGTATCTCGTTACTTGAGACAATCATGCCAGCCTGGTGAGCAGCTTATTCACACTAGAGTTCCTAATCGTTTGATACACGAGTCGTATAGAACCGAAGTCGGCAAAGTAGGTAGTTGGGCAAAAATTAAAAAAATATATGGCAATATAAGAATTTAATATCTGCACCGACTATACCAATGTTTTATAATTAAAAACGGCTATAAACCTGCTAAAATACAAAACAAAAGTTGCTTTAGAACCAAAGTCGGCAATCTTTCACTATCAACCAATCAGAAGCGTCTGTCAAGTGAACAATCCTATTTATCATGAAGTCAATGACCATTCAAAAACGAGAAACTTGGCAGTACAGTAGCAAAGGCGGCCATCTTACCTTACTTGGGATCAAACTCGGCAATTAATTAAATATCTCCTCAAAATAAAATAAAATATTCAGCAAAATTGTCCTTCGACTTTAACAAAAGTTATCAGTTCGGCCCTACTTTGGTTCTATACGAGTCACATGCTAGACCGGGATGACCAGCATAATTATTGTTTGTGGAACTGTCACGTCTATATATAAGTAGGGCAGTGTTCAAGACTGGTGCCACAGGCGTCACAGGTCCTGGCCTCCCGCTGGTTGACGAGGGTGCAGGCCGGACACTCCCGGCCGCCGGACGTCAGCGGCTGTATCTCGGGCCCGCGTTTCGACTTGCCGCACATCTCGCACGCGACTTGCGTGTTCTTATTCAAGTACGTGCACGTGCCGCACTGCCATTTGTCTCGTTTTGTCTCGCTGGTGTCTGGTCTATCTCTGTCTCGCTCGTGGTGTGGTGACCGACTCGGCGGTCGATCACCGTTGTGTTTGGGAGGTGATCGCCGCACGTGGTCCGTCTCGTCTAGAGACACTATGAGTTGTGCTTTGAGGTCGTAGTTCGGTTGTGTGCTCGCTGATGCTGGATAAAACAGAATAATGCTATTTTATTGGCAATAATATTAGGTACGATGGGTTTTCCGATATTATAGATTAGCTTTTGCCCGCAGCTTCTCATGGATTGTTACGCTTATCTATAGCGTAGTAGACTGAAATTCCATATAAAAAACGTTAAGTTTACCGAATTGATCTCGTGATGAGTCATTAAGTTTTTTTTTTTTTTTCCTAGCACGGCAAATTGACCGCACTTCACCTGATGGTAAGCGCAGTACGGTCCAATTAGAGTATGGAGTAGCGAGAGACTATCTATCTCCCGCTACTTAACACAATTATGCCGGCCTGCTCCTTCACACTACGCCATGGGCAAGAAGGTGAAGAAGCGGTCGAGGGTCTATTATATGGTCAGTGGTATTTCGCAAATCCTATCCCAAATGTAAGTTTGGATAGGATTTGCGAAATACCACTGAAAAAAAATTACCCTTCTAGAGGAACGGGTGGTAGTGTTCCTCTAGCGAAGGGGGGTAATTCCAGTCAGGCGGGTGTTATGCCCGACCGGCCGCAGCCCCTCCAACCGTTGCTACTTAGAGCTTGTATATAACTTATGTGTCGCTCAAATTTAAGAACCGCGATTCAGCCTGGCGTCATTGCTATCTCGTCGGTGTGAGGCGCTTGTGTGCCGCCACACCCTTACCCCTGCCCTCTAGGTATCTCTCTCGCACTGTCACGTGCCACTGATGTGATCGTAACTAAGTTTCTCGCTTTTATACAAGTGCAATACAAAACTTGTTAACTATAAGCAGCTGCAGCCTGGTGGAGGATGGTACTGTCGAAACGAAAATCATAAATTTCCGAAAGATTTTTCGATACTAAAATACTATCAGTGAAAAATACATTTTTAAAAAACCTGCTGTTCTGAAAATTCGCTATTATATTTAAAAGACATATGAAGTCTACTAAACCGCATTGGCCCAGGCAACTAAAGGCTATCGTAACTCATTCATACATACATAGTTGGTCAGTAAAACATAGGGCTGTTATTATTATTATAAGAATTGATCATACTAAGCATGAAAATATACAGACGAATCGAGTAACTCCTTCTGTTTTGAAGTCGGTACAATACCCACAACCAAACACATAATAA
The DNA here is from genome assembly GCA_905220505.1 of Laothoe populi. Lineage (NCBI taxonomy): Eukaryota > Metazoa > Arthropoda > Insecta > Lepidoptera > Sphingidae > Laothoe > Laothoe populi. Next base: position 5,850,010 of record HG992165.1, read on the forward strand.
AAAGCAGTAACACCAACCTGTGCTATTTTTCGAACTGTGCGCTATGCTTTGTGCTCCGTTCTCTATCGTTTTGCTCTTAGGCTTCTCAATCTCTTGAGCTACTAGCTTCGCTGGTTTCCTGACCTTTTTCACTTCGGCCGTGCTCTGTACAGAGCCGTTGACCGAGTTCTGCTGTTTAATGACATCTTTCCTGTCTTTTATTTCTTTCTTCGTCAATAGCTTCACCTTATCCGGTGCTACTTTGCTCGGCACCAACGCGTCGGCCTTCGGATTGCCGACCGGCTCTGGTAGTAGCTTTTTAGGTTTCCCCTCTTCTGATTTCTTCTTCGCCAGTTGCTTCGTCTTTTTGAACTCTTGCTCCTGTTTCAATCGCATCAGATTCTCGTTGACCTTCGCCGTTCGGTATACCTCTTCGTCGTATGTCCTGTCGAGGTTCAGAGCTTGCAGGCCGTCTTCCAAATCAAGCGTCGTCGGTTGATACCTCGTCCTCCTCTCCTCTCTGTCCAGTCGGTCCAATGTCCTCGAATCGCGGTCCAATGACGGTGAGAATCGACTTCTCACCTCCCCATCTTGATCTTTGCTGGACAAGTTTCTGAACACGTAGTCCCAGCTCTCGTACGTCCCCATGCCGTCTTCCTTCGCTTTGCTGAGGGATGGCTGCGTGTCAGAACGAGGTAGACTCGGCAGTGTGACGTCACTCATCCCAGACTTCGACGTACTATTCCTCCGTGAGCTATCAAGGCGTCTTCTATGGCCTCGCTCGTCATCTCTGTGCCTTTCAAACTTGCCATTCTCGTATATAGATTGATTATCTAATTCTATTAATTGCGCTGTGGGTACTGAAGGGTGCCTATATTGGGGTACTGGGGGGTAACCGTTTATAGGCACGTTGGTGGCGTGTTTGATAGGGGGGTAGATAGGTGTCGGGATCATGTAGGGGGCTTGCACAGGGTAGTAATAGGGTACTCCGTATGGCGTCATCATTGCAACGTTGCTGCATTGCGGTACCGTAACTGGGACGTCGTGTAGATGCTGATGAGGTATTTGGTACATCATTTGGGGTACCGCGGGTACCATGTAAGGGTGGACCATGGGTACTGGCTCCTCTAGAGGCACTTCGGCGCACATGTGATTGCACTGTGACGTCATATCATTATGGTATCGAGTGTCGATAAGTTTGTGATGGTGTATGTCCGATATTGTCGATGGTACATTGGAATATATGTCGCCATCTGAAAAAAAAATTATTTATCAGTTAGGGTCCCGTCACATTACGAAATAACGTATCTAGCCAAACGTTTGCTTTTGGATCCCAAAATGTATACAATAAATTACACGACAGAAGATTGTCATACACATGCTCTAAACCACTTTTGGAGTTCCATTTCAAAGTAAATATTTGTGTAAATTTAATTAGATACGTTTTATTCGCGGTAAAGTTTTATTATTGATATTTCTTACGCGACTGCTTGAAGGGTTTGTATAAACATTAGGGCATAAAGAATTTTCAAGCAGTATAAGAGAAGGTACAATATGAAAGCGCACGCAGTAACTATTTGCAACAGCTATATGAATGAATATCCTACCACCAACTTACCACTCTAATTTAATTATTGTAATATTTCTGTTTTATATTAAACTAGCTGTTGCTCGCGGCTCCGCCCGCGTGGAGGTCATGTTTGAGACAAAAAGTATACACTACAAAATACCAATTTTCATGCATTTAACTTCAAAAATGACGGATTTTCATACAAACTAACATCCCCTATTTTACCCCCTTAGGGGTAGAATGTCCAAAAACCTTTCCTTAGTGGATGCCTACGTCATAAAAGGTACCTACTGTCAAAATTTCAAGTCTCTAACCCCAGCCGTTTTGGCTGTGCGTTGATCGATCAGTCAGTCAGTTTCTTCTTTTATATATACAGACTAGCGGACCGTGCAGACGTCGTCCTGCCCGTAAAAGCAGCGCCACGCCGACTGCAGCGCCATCGGCCGGGATTTGTGAATCTAAACCATCCGGGGCGCCACCCAAACGCATAGAAAAAAATCATTCAAATCGGTCCCGCCGTTTAGGAGGAGTTCAGTGATATACACACGTACAGTAGAATTATATATATGAAGATTTACTAATATAACTTTGTTTTTTGCAACCTCCAGCTGCAGACAATGTTGTTCACTCACCGTGTCTGTATGGTCGGTGCCTCCTGGTGCTGATGTTGGCAGCACTCCTCTCAGCACACACGCCCGCCCAAGACACCCGCCGGCCACTGCTCCACACCGCCTCCCAGATCTGGCACATTATCTGACAACCCAGATATACACTGCTAACATTATCTGACAACAATTATTTTTTTTAGTGCCTCGATAGGCAGACGAGCAGACGGGCCACCTGATGGTAAGTAGTCACCGCCGCCCATAGACTTCTGCAACACCAGGGCACAGCAAAGCCGCTGCCTACCGGTATATTAAATCAGTCTGACAATCGAATGCTAATAAAAATAATGTTAATTACTCGGTGTCGAAAAAAAGCGTGCCATTGTTGATCCTGGATAAACAGGAGTTACAATAGCGGGTGTGTAGGCGGGACAGTCTCTGCCGCGTCAATCTCTCGTATGTTATTTAAAAAAATAAATTCCTTTCGTAGATTGCTGTGGTTTGTCGTGCCCACGTCAATAAGGGCGAGTACACCGGTGTCCGAATGATCCGTGAGAGGCTAAAATATTTGCCTATTTTAAGTCAATAGCGGCAAACATAAGCTGAGAAATAATGGCATTTATTGCGTACTGACAAAAAAACATCCATTTGAAATAATGTATAGAGAAGATAGTCTACTGAACCTCACCTGACACTCGCACTGTGCTATGAGCGCGTCCCGGGACACGGCGGCGACCATGTCTGGACATATGGGCGTCTCCAGGACAAGCCGACCTGATCCCACGGGTTTGTAGCCCATCGCGTGGAGCATCGTCTCCGCCCCCACCATATTAGCTTCAACTTCATGCTTGAAGTAGCCGCAGTACAACTGAAATATGAAAGGGTTTTTTTTATCCTGGCACGGCAAAGGGACCATGCTGCACCTGGTGGTAAGCGCAGTGCCGTCCAATTAAAGTTTCTAGTATCGAGAGACATGGGCAAGCCAGCCATGGGCAAGGTGAAGAAGCGATCGAGGGTCTAGTGTCAAAGTACTCATAAAGCCGCAAAACGGCCAAACATCGTACCCCAACTCTAGACCCCGACAAAACCGAATGTACACTGGCTGATCCCAGAACGCGATACACTTGCGTGTGCCACTATGGCGGGTTTCACACCCTGTGTACGGTGGTCACTATCCGGGCGGATATGAATATCCTACCACTAGCAAACTGAAGGTACATTGGCATAAGGCTATTGGAGCTGAAAGTTGTTAGTTTATCAAGTTATAAATTTATACAAAATCATTCTAAACAGTGCAGCATTATCTGGGTGGGATTTAGTGGGAGCATGTTGGCTGTATGAGCAATATATTAAATATGTGTTACGTAAACAAGAAAGAACAGACAAATTGCCGTCTTTTTGTACTGCGAAATGAAATCCTACTATCCTACTAATATTATAAATGCGAATGTTTGGATGGATGATTGGTTTGTTACTCAATCAAGCTGCAACGGCAGGACGGATCTGGTTGAAATTTGGCACACAGATAGATTATAGCCTGGAATAGCACATAGGTTACTTTTATCCCGAAAAAATGTACAGTTCCCGTGGGATAGTTTAGTTTTTCACAGAGCAAGGTTTCGACATGAGTTTTGCATAGGGGCAGTTTAGGGATCAGAAAATGATATAAGCTACTTTTTATCTCTGAAAAATGCACGCTTCCCATGGGATAGCAAAATATAGAAAGGTGTAATAGCTGAAGATGCCTCCATGGATTGAATACCTTTTTAAAAAAAAAGGAGGAGGTTCTCAATTCGTCGGCATCTTTTTTTTATATATGTTCTCCGATTACTCGAAGACGCCTGGACCGATTCAATAAATTCTTTTTTTTTAAAGGGTATACTTCCTAGGTGGTCCCATTGGCACCAAGTCAAGATCTGATGATAGGATCTCAGAAAAAGCGTGGGCGACCCTCAAATTTTATAGGGACGCATAATATGTTTTTTATTGAAGTCGGTGTACTTTTTATGCATTAAAATACTTTTCTTCCAAAAATAACATCCACGCGGGGGTAGCTGCGGGCACCATCTAGTGCTTTATAAAAACTCACCCGTATGACTTTGTACTCCTTCCTCCAGGGTTGTGCGAGGAGGTTGCCGGCGTACCTCGCTAGTGCTGCCCACCCGAGCCCCGCCTTGTACGCGCTGAACTCCGGCAGCTCGTTGATCGTCCGTTGGAACACCTTGCCCGTCTCACTCAGCCCGTACTTACACGAGTGAGGCACTAACGATAAGTATTCGATTATATAGTCTGGAAGAGGAAATAAGACTGTTTAACTCTCGAATCACAAGGACGAAAGGTAATAAGTGGAGTCTGTCCAAAATCAATTTTATTTCCGTAATATTAAAGTTATAAATAGCATGTAAGAACGGCGAGTGTTTCCAGTATTTTTGGTTCGCCGGCATGCCATTGATACGTGACTGGTATATTTATTTATTTGACATTTTATTTTACAACCTGGTACATAATAAGAATATAAAAGAAATATATTAAAAAAAACGTAATTATGAACATAAATACAAATGGTGGTCTTAGTGCTATCTGTGATTTATTACAGACAATCTTAAATGAACTGGGTTAACTACGAAACGGAGCGGATTGTCGACAATACGTAATACATGCATGCCTGTAATACCCGAAGGTGTAGGCAGACGTGTAACCAGTACACCCACATTTCGCCGAGAATAAGCTCGGTGAAATATGAGCACTCTATCATCATGGGACGGTAATAATAACGTCTCATGATGATACAGGTGGAGCCTATCGTCATTCCGGGCACAATTCCAGACTCCTGGCTGATATTAGGTATTTCCTACTTTTACCCGACCGCAGACACACACAATTACAACTGCGCCACCAAACTAGCTAGGCTATCGCAGCTTTATAAAGTTAAAATACATAATATATTTTACATTGCTCATAGTAAATATATTTAGCGTGTTCTACCGTCTGTATCATGCTCTGAAGATATGTTTGATCTTATCCCATATCTTATTGTGTCGAGTAACGAGTAGACTGTCTCTCGCTACTTGATAGTCTATCTGGACGGCACTGCGCTTACCATCAGGTGCAGTGTGGTCAATTTGCCGCGCCAGAATAAAAAATATTTACTTGACTCCTTCACAATGAGACAACTGTCCAAAGAGGTAATGTACGATATCTATTAAAAAACTTAATTGACTAGATAACTGAGCAGAGAGATTAAGATGAATAATGTACCTTCTAGTTTCTTCTTCTGTTGCAACTTCTCCGGGCTGTCGTCAGTTTCTAGATAGCTGTAGTGCGCGTCCTCGATGCGCCTCCACAGCGCCGGCAGCCGGTCGCGCAGCAGCGCCTCGGACATGCCCACGGCGCACGACATCACCATCACACACCGCCGCACGTCGAGCCGGCACAACACCTAACTGGACATAAATAATAATAATACATAAATAACACCCAACAGAAGACAGAAGCAGCGATAGCATAGTTGGTTGCGGTACGAACTGTCAAGACGAAAGTCGTATGTTCGAAACCCAAGTTGCATACACCTCTGACTTTTCTAAAGTCATGTGTATTCTTTCGTTAATTATCACTTGCTTTAACGGTGAAGGAAACCATCGTGAGGAAACCTACATACCTGAGAATTCTTATAAGAATTTCGAAGGTATGTGAAGTCTACCAACCCGCATTAGGCCAGCGTGGTGGACTAGGCCTAACCCCTCTCATTAGTAGAGGAGGCCCGTGCCCAGCAGTGGGACAATGTTTAATACAGGGCTAGTATATTTTTTTAACGCCCATCAGTCACACACACAGCCCCGCTGCCACACTAAGATACGAGTCTTGTGATGTGTGATTGTGACTAGCTTGCCTTTACCGGCTGGCTGGAGTGAACAATGACGTGGAACAGATCCCCCACCTCTGGCTTGCCTTCACCGGCCGGTCAGAGTCGAGTCGCGAGAGCTTTACGCTCGAAGAGTGGATGTGAAACGTAAGTGGCAAGTATGCAACGTGATGGGACCCTAAGGGAGTAAATTATCGTTGTTTAAAGTCCAGTGACACCTTACGACCTCTAAATCACTAGACTATTCGAACACTGAACATAAATGCTAAATATTTGAATCTCGCACAGTCTGTCTCGCCAAACGACGAGGCGTTCCTTTTATTCTGTGATCCTCACTCTAAGAGCGAGATCATCTGATAAACAATTCAAAACACCCTCAAGATAGTAAAACTACTGACGGTACCCACAACTTACAATATATCTAGTTATTTGCAAGTTCAATTCGGTATCCGTATTCATGCTCCTACATTTGATTGATGTCTGATCCGTTTATAACTTTGCGCCGACATGTATGTACTCTTACATAGGCAGTGGGACGCACCCTCGTCCTACTCTGAACTAGGCAATACTTGCGTCACAGATAGTAGGACGGTTGAGCATCCCCCCGACGGTGCAAAGTGGCGAGGTTAGTATTTCGCAGTAGGATGCTAATAGATTTCTCACGTTTGAACTTCATTCCCAATACTAGATTATAATTATAATAATAATATAACACTTTATTGTTACACCACAACATACAAAAACGGAAGATTATCTGTGTGAATTGGGAATTAAATGTACAGTTTGTGCTTAAATTAAAAACTAATTACATTGTGCTTATTAAGGACCACTAGAGTTAATTAATGTTTGTTGGTACACTCGTATAATTCATGCATTTTCAATTAATTAAGGGTGATTGTGTTTCTGAGTAGGTAGTTAAGTGCTTTGAAGAAGTCATTAATCTTCTGTTTACATTCAAATTTTGCAAGTGAATATATTTTTTCATCAAACGGTCACACACATAGTCCTGACTCCACACTAGGTCATACCTAAATCGTGGGTCTCAACAACTACTGGGGTCTATGTTACCACATCACCCAGATCCAAAACAAATTTTTGTCTGTCACACAAAATTTGTCTAGGTGCGGGAATCAAACCCACGACCTCTTTTTCACGATCGGCTGATTAGCCGAATGATTACCGAAGCCGGGTGATTACCCGGTGTGCCACGGAGGCATTATGTACTAATGGAAAATTATATAAATGTTATGATAATTCGTCGATTACCCGCTTTACATATCCTACAACAAATTATAAAGTCGATCACTAAAAACTTTTTAAATATTTACGGCAGAAGCTATTTACATGAGTCGATAACTGATTGAACCTTATTGATTAGACGCTCGGATTAGTATCTGATAACGTACCGGCAGCCGGCAGTGGGTAACTATTTACTAAACGATAAGCGTAAATGAAGCAGCGATAGCCTAGTTGGTTGCGGTACGGACTGCCAAGACGAAAGTCGTAGGTTCGAAACCCAAGTGGCATACACCTCTGACTTTTCTAAAGTTATGTGTGTATTAAAATGTTAATTATCGCTTGCTTTAACGGTGAAGGAAAACATCGTGAGGAAATCTGCATATCTGAGATTTTTTCGAAGGTATGAGAAGTCTGCCAACCCTCATTAGGCCAGCGTGGTGGACTATGGCCTAACCCCTCTCATTAGTAGAGGAGGCCCGTGCCCAGCAGTGGGACAATGTTTAATACAGGGCTAGTATTATTATTATTATTAAGCGTAAATGTGCTATGTGATTAGTATTTAATTCTTAAAGAAATAAGTTAAACGATATATGGCCAATTTCAATAAGCAATCTCAAGCCGCATTTCCAGATCGAACCAGGAAATAAACCAATGAAACTATGTAACTCATAAGCGTGGTGGCATTCAAACTGAATTCTTAGTGGCTCATTTGTCGAAACCATCTGTAGTTTTGAATTAGGATCGTTTATTGAAATTAGCCGATAGAGTACGTTTTGATGATGTTAACGATTAATTCAAAAGTGAATGAAAAATTAATTAATATATTTACCATGCAAATGTCCGTACAATTACAAGTAAATAATTTTATTCAATACATAGTTCCAGTATAATAAATAAATATGTATAGTTATATAATCGAATCTATACATACATATTATGGTGGGTATACACGCAGCTACATGTTTGATGAGCATGTTTCATCCAAGCATGGCTATCTACAAACTGACTACGACCCTGCGTCTACACGTAAAAGGCTTGCTTGCGAACATGTTTACTGTGCGTTGAAACTCTTCGAGCAATGGACGCGAAAACCTACGCGAAGAATGTCTCGTCGTCGTTGGGTTAGGCCAATATAGCAAAGAAGAGAATACTTGCTCGAGATCGAGCATGTACGTACGTGTGTACCTACTAATCACTATTAGATACAATGGCATCTAAAATGTAATCTGCAAATATACACAGACATAGTTTTATATGAACAACGCAAGTAATTGAAAATTAAAAACACAAAAAAAGTGAGAAAAACCAAGCGTGCTATTTTGTTTTTATCTGCTGTAACGTCATAAGTATAAGGCCCCTTAACCAATTTTGAAGACGACAATGTATTTTAGTCGTATTCAGTTGAGGGAGTCCTATGGTTAACTACAGTAACAGCAAAACCTGACTAGATGAAGTACGATTTCTCATGATTTCATTTAGATTTCGACACGGGATGTAGGTGCACTGGCGTTGTCTATTATATCTATATCTATGGGCTTATATACGATATGTACTAGTCTAATGCAATGGAATAATCACCCAAATACTTGCCACATAGTCTTGTTAGAAACAACGTAACACACAAACGAGTATCTTGCACACTGCTTTGTTAAAGAAAGTCACATCTAATTAAAAATATACAAATGAAAGCCAATCACGCACCAATAACCACAACTATGCGTCTGGTATCCATGACAACACTGATCATTGTTATCAAACAAAGAATACTCCTAAGGCCATGACCCCTCTGGTTTGCGATTGACCGCAACTTGCATGCATACAACGCATGACATACGTGGTGAATCAGTAAACCTCGAGTCTACGAGATTAGCGGTGCTTTAGTGTCTAAAGTGTAACGCCAATTGGCTTCAATGAAACGTTAATAATTAAAGACCGTGAAAACAAGAGAGTATTTTTGAAACGGAAATTTTATACAAATGCTTTTCGACTTCCAACATACTACGACCGCTAAGTGTCACCATCATCTATACTAATATTATAAAGAGCAACGATTGTAACGAATGTATGTGTATGTTTGTAACGAATTCGCTCAAAAAGTACTGTAAAAAGTAAAATATAGGCTATTTTAAAAAATAACTCCCAATAATAACCTTCATGCGGGTGGAGCCGCGAGCAACAGCTAGTTACATTATAAAACTCTAGTTTTAACAAGTGTAAGATCCATATCTCGAGCTCTTTATAGTCCATATATCATATGGACCATCATCTAACCTAATCTTACTCTCCTTTAAAACATGATTAATTTCCATGATTCTATACTCCGATCATGATGGCATTGTCACCACTTTACATATCCAATGCCTGGTAAATTGCCTGGTAAAAAAATGCTTATAATACGCGCAATGTAACAAATGTTGTATAGTTTAGTATAGCTCTAGCCAAAGCCAGCCATCAACAAACTGTTCGCCTAGTACGGTGGTGCCCTAAATTCTTAAAAGTGGGGACAGATATCAGCAAATCAAGCGTGGAGCATCGGCTCGTGACTCACGCATTGTTAAGTACAATGTTTATTGCAACGACTCCCTCATTGAAGGGATTATGTTACGGAGTCATTGAGGTCAAAAGAGGCGAATTGTAAAGCCCGACGCAAATTAACATAGCTACATGGGCAAATATGTTTAAAAAGGTTAAACTCACCTCTAAAAAATCTGGCCAAGATTCAAGATCAAAAAACCAAAATATTGTCTATAAATTATCGTAATCAAAGAGAATATTTTTACTTATCCACCCAATAAGTCTAACCATGTGTATTGAAGATTCATTATGTAGTAGGTATGTGAAAATTGTTACGTAACTAAATTTATTCCATAATAATAAAGCAGTAAGAGTAGAATATGATAAACACCTCTTAGTTATACATGTTTTATATAAGCTGAGTGAATTGAATTGTGACGCATTATACAGATTTCAATAGACCGCAACGCGCGACCTGAGACTAGGGACTGCGATTCGTTCACATTGTATTTACCATTTTATAATGTACCTACTACTACTAGCTACTATGACTGCCTCGGTGGCGCAGTTGTAATTGCGCATGTGTTACGACTGTTGTGCTGAGGTCTCGGGTTCGATCCCCGGGTCGGGTAAAGTGATATTGGGTTTTTCTATCTAGAAATTCCTCAGTATTAGCCCGGAGTCTGGAATTTGTGCCCGGTATGGCGATAGGCTCGCCCCCTATCACATTATGGGACCGAAATTCGGCGAAAAGTGGGTGTACTCGTTACACCTCTGCCTACCCCTTCGGGGATTACAGGCGTGAGTGTATGTGTGTGTGTGTGTACTACTAGCTGTGGCCCGCTGCTCCACCCGCGTGGAGGTTATTTTCACACAGTTTTTTACACCTTGGGTAACATTATTGTAGTTTTAGTAGGGATCTTTATTTTTTTCTTGCAATTAAATATAGCCTATATTAATCAGTGATAATGTAGCATTCAAATGGTTAAAGAATTTTTAAAATCGGTCCACTACTTCTTGAGCCAATTCGTTACAAACATACATACAAATCTTTCCTCTTTTTAATATTAGTATAGATAAAATACTAATAGTCAGAGATCCCTGGTAGTAGGTTTGCTATTGATTACTATCAAGCCAATTTTCCGTGAGTAGCTTCATTTTGATGAGATGCCCAATTTTTTCTCTTAAAAACAATTTCGATTTTGGTAGCTAACAGGGGTAGCAGGAATAATATGTTGATTTGATGATTTCTCTTAGAGCCTCATTCCAATGCTGTTAATATTGTTAAGGAGTTTTTGTAAATAATATGATAAAGAGAGTCCTATGGGGCCTGACATGGTTTTACAAAGACCACAAGGCCCAAAAACCTAGCCATATAGCGACATTGTTTTATTATACTATTTATGGATAGTTCACCCCAGTGCTAAGTCACTAATTAAATGCAAAAATGTTTGCATGCAATATAACCGCAAAATTATACTGCAACAAGCAAGGTCAATCTTTATTTTTAAATATTTTGGTGACTATACGATTTTCTGCCTCACACCTGACTAATTTCTATATGTGCAAATAAGATTATGCACCAATGTACAAACCACAAATGGATAGATAAAATATAATAATAATAATCAGGGCCAGTGCAGTTTTAATCTGTTTCAATTGGGCTTTGTAGCCACAGTCTGGCGAAGACTCATTCAGACAGGGCTCCAATGTTATACAAATTAATTTATTAACTACTAGCTTTTGCCTGCGACTTCGTCCGCGTGGAATAATGACTTCCGGAAAAAAACAATTTATCCCCCTTTTCTCCCCGTTGGGAGGGAATTTCCAATATACCTCTCTTAGTGGTAGCCTACTCCTCCCAACAAACACACAGGCCAAATTTCAGCTCTCTACTGCCAGTAGTTTCGGCTGTGCGTTGTCTGTCAGTCTAATAATAAAACCTACTTCACTTAAAACTAAATACCTATAACTACTATAATTAATAATACCTATACCTATAATTAATAAAAGTACCTACGCTTTTACTTACTTATAAACTATTAATAATTTGTAATTTGAACGAATATAACACGCTACCAAAATAACTAATACCTATTTTATGAAATAACAACAAAAGAAAACTAAATAAACTAAATTAATTTAAAGACTAAAAGTCGCGCTGATAAACAATATTGCCTGTCAATAAGGTCGAATGCTCGGAACGTCTACTCGCATCAAAAGCCAAATATTGTATGAAGTTCGCGACCCGACGCGACGGTTACACAAAAATAATCCTTATAGCATGATTCAGTATTCACGCGCGATGGCTTATTAGCGTATTTCATGTATAACTTTGGTGTTTCTGTACCTATTTCTATAATTCTTTTTTTATTAAATTAAATTATTAAATAGGTAATAATGTTAACATTTATTAATTAGGGATGATTGAGAGTGTTATAAACGTAAGAGTAGACAAATATAATCAGAAATCTCTGAACTGCTAAGCTATCGGGAGTTACACGTGTTATTGTGAGTCAACCATAAAATATAGACATTTGCTGTCGTGGAATATTTTTTATATAATTTTAAGGAGAACATTTCCGTCATACATGATTTCTGTGTAGCTTTAACTATTAAGGCAGCACACGCGACGGAAGCTTAAAAAATGGAGTAAGTTCTCCTGTTTTCCCAACATTTCCCTTCACTGCTCTGCTCCTATTGATCGTAGCGTGATGAAAAGTATACTATAACCTGCCCAGGAGTATGAAGAATAATTGTACCAAGTTTTGTTGAAATCCGTCGAGTGGTTTTTGTTTCTATAACGAACATACAGACAGACAGACAGACAGACAGACAGACAGACAGACAGACAAAAATTTTACTGATTGCATTTTTGGCGTCAGTATCGATCACTAATCACCCGCAGATAGTTATTTTGGAAATATATTTCATGTACAGAATTGACCTCTCTACAGATTTATTATAAGTATAGAAGATGGTAGGCACAGTTATACACAGTAGAAATGAATTTATGAGGTTACCATAACAAAACACATGTAAAAAGTCATTCTAGAATCTAGGTAATTAATCTGGATAAAATTAAGTTACAAATGCCTAAATGTGAAAAAATAGGATCTAAAATTGGACAAACCAGGACAATTCAGTGTAAAATTCACGCATTCATTCATGCATTCAGTTTAAAACAGCAAGGGCAGCAGGAAGACTCACAACCCATGAGGTGGCCCGTAACATAAGAACTGCAAAAGTACTTTAAAAACCCAGGATAATGCTTAAAACTGTTCTGAAATTCATGCCTCCTGCCCTGTTATTAGTCTGTGTAACCTCACTGGAATAATTTTTTTACATTTCACTTCAGCAGAGTCACCACAGCTTCGTGGTGTCTACTACCCCGGCCCGAACGAAGAGGTTCGCAAATTCGTATTTTTGCCGCACCATCAAGCTGTGGAACAGTTTGCCAGCTACAGTGTTCCCTCCCTCCTATGATCCTGGGTCCTTTAGGCGTAACGTGAAGAAGCTAAACAGCAGGCCGGCATGATTGTGTTGAGTAGCTGGGGATAGACTGTCTCTCGCTACTTGATACTCTATCTGGACGACACCGCGCTTACCATCAGGTGCAGTGTGGTCATTTTGCCGCACCAGAATAAAAAAAAAACTTTATTTTCAGTCATAAACCCATAATTTCATATTTTTAAATATATTATTGATTATATCTGGTTATCCTGGATTGTATTTCCAACTTTTCACATTGAACTTTTACTTGCTAGTCACATAATTAGTACTATAAATGCTAGCTTCAGGAAAACTGAGGAAAAATTAAGATATGAGACTACGAAGTTCAACTATAATATGTAAGGTAGATAGATTGCAAAAACAATTAAATATTTCAGTTACAAAAACAAGCATTGAAATCTAACCATATTTTTAAAAATAATTTTATCTTGCCCCCTATCGCATTGTGGGACAGCAATGTAATGTATTTGGAGAAAAGTGGGTGTACTGGCTACACTGCCTACCCCTCGGGGAGTACAGGCGTGAGTGTATATCATTTATAATCTGGATGACTAAGTTTCAAACATTATGAGTATTGTGATTTGATAACTATTGATAAAAACCATTAACTTACATAAATTAATAGTTATCTTTTATCTTATCTTGATAACGTATCAGAAAATTTACAGCAATGTTTTAACACTACAAACTTTTGTTAAGTTGATTCTTATACAATTTTAATATAAATAATGGTTTAAACTTAAAATAACTAGATGTATGTCAACATCTCGACTTCACTTAAAACTTGTTAGAAAATATAAGCTAACCATAATTGATTAGATTAATACATAATTGACAATGTATTCAAAAACATTAGTTTATTGTTAAGTGGTAAATAGTAAATAAAATCATCACTCAAACTATAAAAGGTCTCAAGTTTCAATATGTATTAGAACTTACATTATTGTTAATCACCCATATTAATCACTATGCAGTAGATACTTAGTACAGCTGAACAAAACCTTTAAATCACGCAGCACAGTAAACCACATAATTGCCGCATCGTATCATTTACAAATGATATAGGAACTCGAGCGAAAAATATGCAAATGATATTCACACCTACGCGACAAACCATGCTTACGCTGACTCCACCAGAGTCTAATTATTACGCACCACGTCCAGGAAATGAAGTCTAACTCGCTTACCATGCAGGAACATTCTTATTCTGGGTGTCAAAATGTATTTCAATGCACTGAATGTAGAGCGGACGAAAATAGTTCACCCAAAATAACAAAGAGTCACATACGGCCATTAGTTAATGACTCCAACTGTTTGTGCAGACACATTTCATAACTGAACTTTTCTAAAACACCGGTGAAAACATTAAATGCGCACTAAATAATAATAAAATAGAAAATTGTAAAACAAAAATCCTGAATTTGTTTTGACATTTGACTGTGTGACCACGATCAAATTGGACATTCTGCCTAATATGCACGATATTATATTTTAAGATCGTGCTAGATAAAACCAAAATGTGCATAAATCTGAATATCTAATTTAAAACTTATAATGACACTATTACTTCATAGTATTTATTCATTCAATTCTTTAACGACGCTGGACAAGGTGTTAACTACTTTTTATTGGATTACAATCAACGTTTCCGTTCCATTATTAAACAGCAGCGAACTATATGTACTACGTACTAGATGCGGCGACCAGGAACATATGTTATGTTCCACCGAGTTGAGGTGTATACTCCACACCGACGTCAGTATGCTTCATGCCACCTACGAATGCACACCAGTTTAATTTGAGTTATTTATAGCGACATTCCCGAACAAATCTGCCTTACATTGATTTACAGTGAAACTGTTAATAGTATATAAGGTAAATAACATAATTTCATAACGTTTAGAACGTAATATCAATAAATATTATTTAATTTCAATTTTGAATACGGGAAGTCTATATTTCAAAACAAATTCATTATATAGTTTGTCCCGTTTTAGCGCGCGGAAAGTCCCGTTCGAGAGACAGTGACGGGAGTTTTACTTCCAAATAGTTCTTAGTAAAATGATAGATGGCATTAGTGGGTGGACAAGGTTATCGAAACATCTTTTATGTTCGACAGTTCGTGTCTATAGAATATAAGTCAATGTTCAACAGCCTATTTCATATGTAAATACCAATTTCAATAAAAATAGCCTACGCTTCAATAAAAAAGATCATGTCAAATATTTGCTTGGTTGGACTTCTAAATATCTCCTAAAACGTGCCAGCTGCACCTAAATTAGACGCTCAATCGTGCTCAAACCATAGGTTCTACTTACTAGGTTGGTTGGTACATTTAGTAGGAAACTAGCTGTTGCCCGCAGCTCCGCCCGCGTGGATGTTATTTTTGGGAGAAAAAGTATTCAATCCAAGGAGTTGTCTTCTGCACTGAGGCCCCTCTACCGATCCCTCTACCTCTGAGGTGTTCTGCTCGGCTTATATAGAAACTCGCTATTAGTTTATTTTTTGCGATAACTCCTAAGATATGCATTTAAACTATATGGTATAACAGCTTATAATAATGTGCATGAAAAGCTTGAGGTAACTAACGTATTTAAGTTGATAAGGATTAATACTGTATCCGTATAAATATCTTTTCAATTACATTACATTGTACATTGTACGTGACCATTTTTTTTTTGAATAATATGTATAGTTAGTTATCCTTAAAAGATAGATATATGCCATCCGGGACTTTTTTGTACATCTATAAAATAGGAATATCCTACCATGCATTGTTTTATAATTTTTTTCTCAAAGGGATTAGGCAGCGTTTTCGATTAAAGCTCCCAGGCGGCTTGACTTTTTCCGACACTTCAAACAATTATTATATATTTTAAACAATTTACACAAAACCTTGACAAATTATATACCTAATCCTTCCTCGTGAATCACTCTAACTAATGGTCAAAAGCGCATGAAAATCCGTTAAGTAGTTTTTGAGTTTTTCGCGAACAGACAGACAGACACGGCGGAGGACTTTATAATATGTAGTGATAAGTAGGAACTATTTACAGAGTATAAATTTACATAAGACATTTAGTAATAGAGTAGCAAAGAGCATATAACAAAATCTTTGTTCCCGAATCTTCTGACCTTGCTGTATATCTACCATAGATTTAGCTACCGATTTCATCACACTTAATTTATATACTTGACTCGATATAACGAAATTTCTTCGCCTAAAAATTGAGTAAAATTTATTTTAAGAATTTGCTCGCGGCTCCGCCCGCCTAAAATTAAAGAGTGGAGAGAAAAGAGAATTTAATAAAACTAAAGTAGTACCTTGTCTGTCCGCCCTTGGGGTTATAGGTATCCGCATACAAAATCCTATTAAAATTGGTTCATTGGTTTATCCATGATAATTGGTTTTCCGTGAAAATGTACCAGGCAGAACAAATTCGACCCCTAATTCACCCACTTAATAGGGGCTACATTTGAAAAACGCTGATAAACGTGTAGGTGCATTTAATTGTAACCAGAGGTAATACGAAATTTCATGCTTCTTACTTTTGAACGACGGAAAAATAACTTCCGTACGACCGTTTTCCCCTTATTTTAGGGGTGTAATTTATGAAAATACATTCTTAGTAGATGTGTGCAAAATAAAAGGCGTCAACTGCTAAAGCTTAGGCTCTGCGTTGATGAATCAGCCAATCAGTACAAATAAATATATATGTATATATAGATAATCTTATTATCCGTAGAACTTTATTTTCTGCTAGATAGATACTGCTTAGTCATGGGCGTTACAACCAAAATAACTTATGATACTATTTTTTAAATTGCATTACTACATACCTACATAGTATACATTCACGCCTGTAATCCCCGAGGGGGTAGGCCGAGGTGTAACCAGTAGGTACACCCACATTTCTTACGGTCCCATAATGTGATAGGGGGCGAGCCTATCGCCAAACCGGGCACAATTCTAGACTCCGGGCTGATACTGAGTATTTCTAAATATAAAAACCAAATATCACTTTACCCGACCCGGGGATCGAACCCGAGACTTCAGCACAGCAGTCGTAACGCATGCACAATTACAACAGCGCCACCGACGCAGACTGCAAATTGCATTAGTGATTTTTACAAATAGCAACCAATGTTCTGGCTGAAGCGAATGTAAAGGCGGAATTTGCTGGAACGATATATCTTATACCTACCTAAAGTTATCTTGAAGTGTCGCTCACCAAAAATTGCACAGAACATTACGTTAATGAGTTAATATTTCAGTAGTGTAAAAAAAACGTTATAACGCGATTATAAATAGTTGCGATAATTGCCAAATACAAACGTTATTTCAATTAACTCTGGCAATATAGAGTACCAAAGAGTTGAAATAGTTACAAATACGAGTATTATCATAAAGAATGTAACCATGGTATAATACCAAAGAGCATTATAATACTACTGAAATAATACTCTTTGATGTAACCACTACATAAGTACAATAATATTCCATGGTGGCACCAATTACTTTTTTATAGTTTTGAATTACAAAATGGTCAAATATATATTATTTTCGGATATTTTGCGACAAGAAGAAATAGAAAACTTTTACACTGTATTTATTGTTCCAAATAACTTCACACAAATAGGTAAAACAAAAGATTTAAATGTACCGATTTTTAGTAATCATCACATTTTTGCAGGCTTGTCAGCTGCATCGTGATTATTACAGAAGCTACGAAACCAGTCGTCATCCTCTTAGTTATTTCAAAGAACCGGAATACATGTGGCAATGTCCCTCAGAAATGTCGCAGTAAGAAATATAATTTCTAAAGTGATATTACCTACATTGTAGCAAAGATTTTCCGTAATTTGAACTGTAATTTTATTTCAGTGTGTATTTGAGTTTCCCGTCTTACCACGTACGATACAAGCATCCTGTAGTTGTGCCAGCTACTCTTGGGCGTACTTCAGTTATGCCTACTCTGCCCGACCGTTGTTTAGCTGCCCGCTTCAATAAGCCACCTTGTAAAGCTTTTATTAGATAACAACCACAACTATTTAATTTTCATTCTTGATTCTTGTGAGTTTCGAATTTGGTTCAATGGTTATGTGATTTATAATTTTATTATTTTTAAATAAATGTTTTACTTTATTAAAAACTCTTTTATATACATAATCTTATTTGTCTTTGAAAAAAAACGATTATTATTTATCCCACAGAACAATTAAATTTTTAACGAATGTTGAATGTAAATTTCAATATTAGATAACTTAGGTAAGTAACCCCTGAGCGACAATTTAATTATTGCAAGAAACAAAATTTTGGTAATGGATATTTTATTCGTCGATAACGCTAGGCAACATGAAATTGAAACATTTTATGAAGTAAGTTAACATTTTTTTATTGAACTTCTAACATTACCGAGGTGCCTTATTAGGGCCTCCACACTCGACTCTCAGCACATTTGGTATTTTCATCGGTGTTTTCAAAAGGCCTATTAGAAATTTATAACCTTTTCTGTGTAGGTATTGTTGTCGCCAATATGCAATTTTCGAAAGGTCGGTCGACTAAGGTATTACAATAATATTTTCTTGTGTGATGCGCCACATTTTATACAATGAAACTGTTGCTTTTGGTTACTAAAACTAGAGACACTTAGATGTAAACGTTTGAGCGATGGTGAGCGGAATTCAGGTGTGGAAAAACAGGCTAGCTAGTACTATAAACCCCGTGGACTTGATCATTAATCTTAAATCGTTTGAAAATCCGAATAAAGCGACTAAAATCTACGCTCCATGTGGCAACGTGGTGATTCGCCAAAACATTGAATTGACCTAAAACATAAGCTAAGAGAGCGCCATATACAACATGTAACATGATTAACGCACACTGTGAAAGTAGTTTGCTCAGAATAAGCGACTGAATCGATATCAACAATTTTTTAATAGAAGATTTATTTTTCCAAAAATTATTAACACACAGGTAAATAATAGTCACCCTTTAATTCAACGTTCAAGACAAACGAAACTGAAACATAACTCGATGCGATAAAGTCTTTTCTAAATGCAATATTAAACGAACACTTTAAAAAATCAAATAATTAAAATTACGAAGTTCGAGTCAGCTGTGTACTCGTGTGACCTTCACCTACATGCGGCTGGAGTTGTCCGGGTGCGCGCGCGACTGTGTCATTCACCTTTTCGTCGAGTGCCCATAATATGCGCGCAAAATTAGTACCACTAATTTCATAAAAAACAATATTTATATTCTTCGCAGTCTAATTTCAATACGTGAATTATGATTGTAATAATAATTTTAAATTGGGGTGTCTGAGGATGTGCGTTAATCCCGTTACATTTTTTATTTTTTTATTCACGGCCATTTAGATAACAATATTAGTTTTAATTAAAACTAAACCTTTCGATAAGTGAGCAAACTATATAAGCTTGTTTGATGGAAAATATAATTTGGACCTTCGAGCCGGATCCGAACCTGTAGATCTAGTGGAAAGCAATTGCTTGCTGATAATTAAGTACCTATAAGGCCTGGAATACACATGCTTTGACGGGAAAAGAGAGCATGCTATTACAAAATATAAAGCATTCTTTTTTCTGAATCATTGAGTCCTTATGTCAACTAGATAATTTCTTCTTCTTGACCAGAAGATGAGCGTGATTCGGTTGGAAACTCAGTATTTTCAAAGTGTATTATTTTTTGTGCTACTACACAGGGTACTTGTAATAACATCGCCTCATGGTCCCATAACAATCAACAGCGTACCCACATATTACGGCTTGGCAACAAATACATATCAAGGGCATCATATCAAATTGACCATTGCAGCGAACCCAGCCCTTAACCTTTAAAGTTCGAAATGTGCTGTTGCAATCATCATCATCGATGAATCACGAGTTCCAATCACCCTAGCTACGATGCTGAGAACAATAATCAGGTACTTTACATTGATTTTCATGACTACAGGCAAGCCAACGTCAAAGAGACTACTATAGGGGTTACCCAAAAGCCTACCATCCTTTAATTTATTTCAAAGATCCAGAGTATATGTGGCAATGTCCACCGGATATGACACCGTAAGTTGCACTAACTAACATTTGTTTTGGATCCCTATTTCGACATCTTTATTATAAACAAATACTTTTTTACAGGACTTATCTGTCATTTCCGATGTACTATGTGAAGTATAAGCAACCGGTTGTACTACCAACTTCCTTGGGCCGCACTACGGGAATACCAGCCCTTCCAGACAGAACTCTGGCGGGACGTTACAACAAAGCCGCTTGCAAAGTTTTCGTCAGATAGATAAATTGAAAACAAATCTCAAAAATACCATAAAATCATTGTTAACAGAATAAAATAATGTTCATATTTTATTATGTATTTTATTTTATAATCTAAAGTAAAATGCCGTTGCAAACTCCGGTATTCTGGACATGATAAGTTTAAACTCGCTCATCCCGATGGTTCCGCTGTTGTCAAGGTTAATTTCGTTCAGGATCTGGAATTTAATAGACTATTATACATGACGCGCTTTGACGATTATTTCCTAGCAGCTGCCTGTCAATTTCATTTATAATAGATATAAATCAATTGAGTAACGATGCGCGTCATTATTTACCTATTAGCCGATGCCTAATTTATACAATAAAAACTTTATACTTTACAAATTAGTCGGTTTTATACCACGATGGTGGCAAACAAGCTTACCTTACCGTAGCCTATGGACGCTTGTAACACCAGGAGCATATAATGCGCGTTGCAGCCGACCCTTCATAAACCTATTTACTCCTTCCTTGAACCCCATACTGGAATAATCACATAATCCCTTGGAAAACCTCGGCAGGGACCTCATCCCACAATCGGAGCGTTCGCGGGAGCAAATGCCTCTGAAACCGCGTTGTGCGCGACCATTTAGGTTTCAATCAATTGACAAGTCATGACATATTCACATGCAAGCATTTTAAATACCGACACAACTAAATTCATCGCTTGCTCGGGCCAAATATTCATTAGACTTAAAGAAAACGCACTTTATTCAAACATAAATATAAAGTTTGTAAATATTAAAATATTTCTCTAGCCAGTAGGTACTATAGGTACTAAGTATGAACTTACAACATTGGCAATTTTAGACTTAGATTCTCGGTCTAAGTAGTTATTCGGGTTACTCGGATGCCATGTCAAACGGTCCACAATTCCTTTGATGTCGCTAGCTGATAACTGATTGTCATCGTTTAAATCTGTAAAATAACGAACAATACAGATCGGTTCATAGTTATGAGCTTACCACAAGATAATAAAAAAAACTTTGGGGTCGCCATATTATGTCGAAACTGCCCCGACGGAATTCTGTTTTTACAAGACGTTTCTTCAATCAACCCGGGCAGGACACAATTAGGTATTTGCATGAAATTACTAGCACAGTGACCCATACACATGCGTGCGTCGAACAGCCTGTTCTATCCTAAAGTGGTTCTACTTTTTATTAAGCGACTTAAAAAAGGAGGAGGTTAACAATTTTTTATTTTTTATGTATGTATGTTACCCGATTACTCGAAGACGCCTGGAGCGATTCGTGAAATTCTTTTTTTGTTTTAAAAGGGTTAAACTTCCCAGTTGATCCCATTGTCACCAAGTCAGGATCTGATGATGCGATCTCAGAAAAATCAAGGGAAACCCTCAAATTTTATAGTGACGATAATTTGTTTTTTATTGAAGTCGGTGTACTTTTTATGAATTAAAAACCTTTACTTATTTTAAGTTTGAGCTCTGCAAACTGGTTGATTTAAGTATACCTATATTCAAATTATGTATATTGAAAACGTACATCACTGGCTTGTTAGTTGATTTTAAGTGCCTTTTATGTAGGTAACACATAATATGAGACTACATGTAAGGGTTTCTCACTTTTATACACGTCTTGTTATAGGTACAAAACCATACGTCATACTCATGGTTCGCTTAGCTTATTTCCATTTCATTACCTACTGAAACCTGAAACACCTGGTGGTAAGCTCAGTGCCGTCCATTTAGAGTATCAAGTAGCGACAAACAATGTATCCCTCACTACTCAACACAATAATTCCGGCCTGTTTATTCATACCATGCTATGGGCAAGAAGGTGAAGAAGCGGTCGAGGGTCTAGTGTCAGAGTACTCAGAAGGCTGCAACACAGCCAAACATCGTACCTCAACGCTAGACTTCGACAAAAACCGGATGTACACTGCCTGACCTCGGAACGCGACACACTTGCGTGTGTCACTATGGCCGGTTTTACACCCTGTGTGCGGTGGTCGCTCTCCGGGCGGATGTGATTATTGTACCACCAGCTGATAACTTACCAAACACTTTAAACGCCCATCCAGCTTTCACCGTTGGCGGACATTCTGCACTCATAGCTGAGCACAAATCAAGCATGTCCTCGAATGAAAAGCAATCGTCATTCTGTGATGAGAATACCTGAATTATTCGGTCTTGGAACGGGTTGTTCTGAAAAAAAGATTGTTACATTAACATCTGTTTTAAGACGAGAACTGGTTAAATTCTTATAAAAAATCAATGCATAACAAAGAGCTTGCTTAGTTATTGTCCTTGCATACAAGCGTAAGAGTCAGGACCCAGCTCGGATCAAAAATTTCGATGACAATTATTTCTAATCCCATATTTACGGCAAAGAGCGATGTTTTCCAATAAGAAGTAGTTACGCTGATTGACTGAGCATCAACTTTATTAATTTAATTCAATTGATTATAACCCACGATATTTTGTTTTTATAATCCTTTGTTTTTGATTATTATCTATAGTACTTCCCCTAAAGTGATAAAATATATGCGTTTAATCGATTGTAATTTACTATTAAATGAAGTATTTTTTGATTAGCCAGAAACGAGGGCAATCACTTGTAATGAGTCTGCAGACTAAGAAACAAAAATAGTTCTATTTTCGTGTTTGAGACTCACTCATAAATCACCGAATTTCGTTTCATGATTAGCGTAGCACTGCTAGAACTGCTCCGAGGCGAATTTTCAGATTTGGCCTCTCCTCACTGCTTGCCGAGTTTTGCTTTGTTTAAATGTGACAAATGTGTACTTAGTATGGGAACTGCCCCGGTGGCGCAGTTGTAATTGCGCATGCGTTACGACTGCTGTGCTTAGGCTTAGGGGTTCGATCCCCGGGTCGGTTAAAGTGATATTGGGTTTTTCTATTTAGAAAGAATGAGTAACAATCCGGAGTCGGAATTGATCCCGGTATGGCGACAGGCTCGCTCCCTATCACATTATGGGGCCGTAATAAATTCGGCGAAAAGTAGGTGTACTGGTTACACCTTTGCCTACTCCTTCGGGGATTACCGGCGTGAGTGTATATGTATGTATGTAGTATGGGAAATTAGTGAAATTTGGGGATATACGTGCAGTTTTTCCTTATTTAAACTGTCATGACGGATAGACACGCCGGCGGCGCGTAACACTAGCAACACTCGCCGTTCTTGCATGCAATTTTTAACTTTAATGCTATGGAAATAAAAGCTTGTTGCTTTACTCCCGACTTTTTTTTTAATATCCTTCCTGACTGGAGGGGTTAAATGTGTGCTTAGTGTGGGTAAATAGTGGAACCTTCTCTCCCTGTCTCTGGTCCGGCATCTCGAGCGGCCGCTCCGTACGCCATGTTAGGGCTCGCCCATTATAATGGTGACGAATATAAGTAGTTATATATATATAATTTTATGAGTAAGTTAGCCAGTTCATGGCTGTACATTAGATATGTAGTTATTATTTAATAGCTAGACTTACCTTCAGTGCGTCAAATTTCTGCACAATTTCCTCTTTAGTAAATCTATGTTTATAATTTGCTCGAAGTTTTTCAGGATCTATGGAGTTGAATTTCTTCATTAAACTGCAACCAACATTATGTACATAGTACTAAAACCAATGACTATACAAAATAAAAGTCCATAAATAACGTTGAAGAGTTTTTGTATTTATATAAAAATTACCTTTTTTTATACCACGATGGTGGCATACACACTAACGACTCGCCTGGTGGTAAGAGGTTACCAAGCCTATGGACGCTTGTAACTCCAGGATCACATAATAATCTATCTGCTTTATATATACCGAGGTACTAATACCTCCTCCCTTTCTCCTATCTGCTGCTGCTGATATGCTGGTGGTAGGATATTCATATCCACCCGGATAGCGACCACCGTACACAGGGTGTACCTAAACCCCGCCATAGTGGCACACGCAAGTGTGTCGCGTTCCAGGATCAGCCAGTGTACAGTCAGCAGCAGATATAAATGAGCACATAATGTGTTCAAATAATTCTATACACCCAAGAAAATCAATAACATCTACACAACAAAAGTAGTCAAATTATCGTGAGCATCCATCGCGTCAAAATGATCTACACACTCGATTTTCAAATATTTGTAAACAAATCTTCACAGTAGGAATTGACTAAATTCTCTAAAATATACGTACAGGGTTGTGCGTATTTGAAATTAAAAAAAAAAAAAGCAACATACAGTCGAATTGAGAACCTCCTCCTTTTTTTGAAGTCGGTTAATAAATATTATTTGATTTTTGTATGAAAATAATGCCTTTCAGAGATATTATCCTTGTCACCGAAACTTTATGACCGCGGCTTAGTTAACCCTTTTTGACTAACCTTGTATATCTTATACATAATAATATAGTGTTTTTTTCGACTATTTTTATGACTCCCCTTCTAAAATTTGAGTCGATATATCGTAAAAATATTTTCCTAGAAGTTATGTGTAGCCTTTAATATTAATTGTAAGAACTTTCCCATAGCGTGAAAAGATTTTCCATACAAAAAGTACGTAAATACTATAAACTTTTTTAAGCTCTATTACTCAGCGACATGAAATGAAATTATACTACAAGTAAGTTAAATATCACATTGTTGAATTGTGATATTTAACTTGTAGTATATTTTTTTATAATTTATTGGATAGCAGCAATTGCCTAGTTGGTAGTGGTATGAACTGTCGAAAAGTAGTATGTTCGAAACCAGCCCAAATGGCACACATCTCTTGACTTTTCTTAACATAACTAAAAAGGTAAAATATTATCAATATTACCATCAAGCTGTGGAACAGTTTGCCAGCTACCGTGTTCCCTCCTTCCTATGATCCTGGGTCCTTTAGGCGTAGTGTGAAGAAGCTACACAGCAGGCCGGCATGATTGTATCGAGTAGCGAGGGATAGATTATCACTCGCTACTTGATACTATAACTGTACGGCACTGCACTTACCATCAGGTGCAGTGTGGTCACTTTGGCGAGCCACGATAAAAAAAAATATGTTAAACCAAAAGTAAAGTTACCTATGAGCAGCGATCTATAGGTACTACGTACCAGATGCGGCGACCAGAACAAACATCATGTTCCACCGAGTTGCGGTTCCGATACTGCAATGACTTGAAAAATCATTTGAACTTGAATGATGAATTTTAATTATTTGTAGCAATATTCCCGAACAAATCTGCCTTAAATTGATTTACAGTGGAATTAGTATATATAACATAATTTTATAAAGTTTAGAATGTAATATCAATAAATGTTTATTAATTTCAATTCTGAATATGGGAGAGTCTATTTTTCGCAACAAAATTAGGCATTAGTTTATCCCATTTTGGCGCGCGGAAAGTCCCGTTCGAGAAAAAGGGACGGAGTTATCACACTTCTAACAGTCATAGATCAATCGATCAGAGAGTGCAAAATAGGCACTTGATGGATAAATTGTACTATTGTATTATTTCTTATTCTTAGTATTGTTTATCCATAATTTTTTATACAATTCCTATTTTTCTTTTTTAAAGGAGTAAGTGCCCGCTTGTAGAAATGTCAGGACGTATATAGCGTTATTGTAAAACCACTTCAAAAAATGACAATAAATGTACTGTTATAACTTGAGGCTAAGGTAGATCCCGGCATTAGGCAAGCGTGCTGGACTAAGGCCTAACCCCTCTGTAGTAGAGAAGGCCCGTGCCCAGCAGTGGGTCATTGTTTAATACAGGGCTGGTAATAATAATAAATAAAAAAGGTACATCCGGCGATAAGTTGTACTACTCAACGTCAGAAACTAACCAAATTTATTTTGTTCCAAGGAAATAAGTTATAAAATAAACGCTTTTATACAATATTTAAAGCGATTTATTTATTTTCCACTAAAATTAAATTTTGCATTATGTTTATTTTTTTATGTGGCTCCTATAATACCTCACTTTGAGTCACCTAAATAATTGTAAATAAAAACAAATAAAAAGTAATTTGTTTCAACAAAATACATGATGACGAAATACATTATTTTGGGCTCTGCCACTGTTGGGTGATAAAATTAAATTTTACACAACTACACAATTTTCAGGATAGTCCCTCAAATACATTATAGAAATGAACTGTCGCATCTGCTCATTGTGATGCTCTTTGGTCTTTGGCTTAGAATAGGTATAGATGGCATTAGTGTGCGGAAAAGGTATTTGGAACATATTGTTTCTACGACAGTTCGTGTTTATCGGTAGAATATATGTCAATATCTATGAGTAATCTTTTTAATATGCATGCGCAAACACGCATTCAGATACTAACATAAAAAACTTGAAACTTCAGATATTTTACCTACGAGTAAGCTTTGTAATACGCAGGCGCATACGCGAGTATTAACACATACTAAGAACAATACCTAAAATTTGAGAAAGTAACGTGCGAATCAGCTTTGTTATACGCAGGTGCATACGCGCGTATTAACAATACTAACATAAAAAACCTAAAATTTGAGAAAGTAACATGCGAGTCAGCTTTGTAATACGCAGCTGCATACACAGGTATTAAAATACATTAAAAAAAATACATAAACCTAGAATATAAAATACTGTGTAAATTATTCTATCTCATTTTCTTGCCGACTTATATTTATGTGATTGTCTCTTAGTGGTGATGATGGGTACTTTTGTTTCATCAAGTTTCAAATCACAGCGATTTTAAAAAAAGACTTCAAAAAAATATTTATGTGTGTAATATTAATGACACATTCCATGTGGGTCCGCTGGCAAACATTACTTTCGGAGAAGGCAAAATCGAATCATTTTATTTTGATTAAATATAATTTGGATAGTATTCAAGTTATTCGAAATAAAGATACGTCACTGACGTCATACAAGGAATGAAATCAATACTTGACTAGTATTTGATAAAATAAATCCATTTGACAAATCATGTCATTATAGTAACGTTATTTCAAACAATTATGAGTCTAAATTACATATATATAGGATTTATTATTCGTGTTTATTAATTTGTTCTGGAATTCTTCTTAGATACCAGATTGTTTACCATAACAACGGCCTTCAGTTTGCTACTAAATATTTGACAATATATGTGCTCAGTTATAATTGACAGATTGAGTGCTCACATCATTTTGAAACTTTTGGTGTGTAGATCATTTTGGTCACTTTGAGTGTGTAGTACTATATGAACACCTTGGTTGTTTAGCTACTTCTGCTGCTGACTGTACATCCGATTTCTTGTCGGAATCTAGAGTTGGGGTACGTTTTGCGGCCTTCTGAGTACTCTGACACTATACCTCGACCGCTTCTTCACCTACTTGCCCATGGCGTAGTGTGAAGAAGCAGGCCGGCATGATTGTGTTGAGTAGCGGGTGATAGATTGTCTCTCGCTACTCAATACTCCAATTAGACGGCACTGCGCTTACCATCAGGTGCAGTGTGGTCACTTTGCCGTGCCAGGATTAAAAAAATCGTCAACCTCTAGGTCACCCTTGCAACGATGATTCTTTTGATTTTGTAGGTGATTATAGACGGTTTGAAACCCATGCTAATACCTTGATTTAATGACACACTTCGATCAGATTTGGACACACATTATTGACACAATCCTAGTTGCGCCACGGAAAAGCTGGTGCTGGTGCAAAAACCTGACTTAAAACTACTATAAAAATCGGGAGATTATCACTTTCAACGGAAAATAAGGTTTCGTAAACAAAATAAGTATTCTTACTGTAATATTTCTCCTTTATTCAAGTACGTTAAACTTCTATAATCTTCCAAAATATCTTCAGTTAGTCCGGGATAGGACTGAGAACTACCCATTTTGTTGATTTATTAATAAAAATACCTGAACCAACACACTAAGGTCACGAACACACACAAACTGCCATACTAACTACATTCAACACAAAGCTATCTTATCTCAGAGCTATTAATTTATTCGATTCATGATAAGTTTTCAATTAAAAAGCTATGAGTAAAATTGACAAATAAAACACTGTATCGATGAAAAATAATTTATTTCTTGTCAGTATAATCTGAGATCAAGCTCAGCAATAACACATATGCGTAAGCTATTTCACACAAACAAACACGAACTAATATAGCGTTTTTATTTTAAGGTAATTTTTAACGAAATGTGAGTCAGGACCTACGATAGTACGAAACATAAGGAGATAATGTTATCTTCGTATCTATTCAGAAATAAAATATCTACCCTCTTTATTGCCTCATATTATATTTGGTGTAAAAGCCGATAAAGGAGCTATTTGAAAAGTGGGTAATACGATATTTGTCTAAATTTCTATACAAGTATTGCGAAGGTACTTTAGATGAGTGTACACAGAAAAGGATATCTTATATCGTTCTGTCTTCGCTATAGACAATAAATAGATGTCGCAAGTATGCGTACTTCACGAGACAAAAACGAAATATTGAGCAAAATCTTGGGCACGCGTACTTTGGCGGTAAAAGTAAAATGCCACCCCAAAATAAAAACTCGTGGTTCAAGGATGGTTCTCAGCTATGCTCTTGTGATGTCACATCAATTGCAAAAAATGCGGCATCTATATACATTTATGTCTGTGGTCCCCACACTTCTCGATGTCAAATCGCACGCGCAGCGGAACGATAATTATGTCAATATTTAGAGTAAAAACTATACACTTTTTTTGCCCAGACATCTAGTTATGCCTATGGTATATTTAGAGAACACATGCATAAACACAATCGTCAAAAAGGAAGCGCTTATAAGGCTATACTGGGAAACTAAGAAGTTTACATATATTTCAGCGTTTAATAGACCCGTCCATTAAATTAAAACGACATATACGCCAGTGCCTAATTCAGTCAAATATAAAACGTAATGACATTCACTACTTGTCTTAACTTTAACTTAAACAATAAATAATATTTACATATAATGTAACTGAACTGAACAAATTGCCAATATCCATAAACTATTTCATTAACTGCAAACAAAATACATTTCACCTTTTAGGTAAGTCAATATTGTCAAAGCTGATTTGTCTACGGGCCCTCATTTTCGCAGCTTCCTCGAACGAGGGCATAGAGTTAGATTTATATAGACCCACCCCAGACTTATCGAATATGCTAAATCCACTGCTACTGTTAGAATTTGTGTCTATATTCACTAATTTATCCTGGAGTACATTCTTGGATCCACTTTTTGGTTGGTCCTGTCTGATTAGGTCGTAGCAGTTGTTCTCCTTTATTTGGGAGGTCAGAGTGCTGGTGGGTTGACGGGCCTTGATTTGTTGGTAGGCGGAGGCGGATATATACCCGGTGACTTTGGCATTGGATTCGTTGGCTAACTTCATCTGCTCCTCTTGGAAACAGTCGTCCACTGAACGGCCCTGGATGATGGCGAACACGTATTGACGGGCAAGCCTGTAAATGAAATATGTTTTGGTTTAGACATGTTTTATTACAATTTTGCCTTAGCCACAGACCAGGAATTTGTAGACACCGTATTGTAAGGTTACTTTTTATTCAATGACTTCCGGCTTAATCTATCTACCTTAAATTTTAATGGAAATATTGGGTGTCACTTAATAAATACTTGCGGGTAGATTGATAAGTTATAGACTCGGTGGGAAAAGATTTGTTATAAAAAGAAACGCCTCAACGCTCACGGGAGCAGTCTATACGAAACTAGCGGGTGTCTAGCTCGATTTTAAAGTGTGCATACAGTCGTTCGCAGTGTAGTTTGTGTTTAATCGATGATTGCTAATAGTATGTGGACATAATTCGGATGTCGGTATCTTGAGATTTTTTGGGCATGAAAGCTCGTATATTATAAAGCATTTTTAAACCTTATTGTGTATTGTATACATGTAGGCTAGTCGGTAAAGACCGGACCCAGAGTATACCAGGTATTGCCGGGTAGTAAAATGCCTGGCGCTGATATTCTGTCTAGGCCTTAGTCGACGGTAGTGAGAACTAACTTGAGCATGGTCTCGGAGGTGGAGAGCTTGGGTGCGTGCAGCTTGGCGGCGTGCGGCGGCAGCGACAGCAGCCGGCGGGTCAGCCGCGCCAGGTACGACGCCTTCTCACGGAACCCTGGCGACGACATGCGCCAGCCGTGCACACGCAGCGCCTCCGAAACCGCCCATAGCAGCTTCTGCAACCAAACAACCAACCAACCACATATCAATCCATCAATCCACACCACCTCGATGTCCAGCGTTCCACAACAGCACGATTTTTAAGGCAATTTTTGTCATATATTCACATTGTAATATTGCAACAATACTGCTCTAAGTGCTGGTAGACCGGCTGTACATTTCTGTTCTATGATTATTTAATGTGCACAAAGATTGAATGTTATGTTGTATACACGCTCAATATATTCTACGGTTGGGGGGCTATTTAATTTAAGCGACCTTTTTTACGATTTCGAGTTATACACATATTCAGAATTAGCAATTTTTTGAACCTAGTTTCGTTTTTTTGTGCACTTTTTGACGCTCAAATCAACTGGTATAACGAGGCTCATTTTTTCAGGGCACATTTATTTTAGAAAATAACGCAAGCAAAGGCATGTAAATAAGTCAAAGATGCAGTACGTGCTTACACAAGTAATATATCAATTCTATTAAAATCCACGCAATAGTTTTTAGAAAAACAAAATATCTTTAAATCACTCCTGTTACTTTTCAAAAATGTAGCCTTAATCAAATATTCCACCAACTTTCAATATTTTTTTTAGTGCCTCGATAGGCAGACGAGCAGACGGGCCACCTGATGGTAAGTAGTCACCGCCGCCCATAGACTTCTGCAATGCCAGGACACAGCAAAGCCGCTGCCTACCGTTGTATATACATATATATACCGATATGATCTTTACAATGCATACCTTCTTGTGAGTTTCATTAAGCTCCGCAGTATTCCTCGCCGTGAACACTTCAGACGACCGCCGGCTGAACCCTATCGACTGAGAACTGCCAATGGAGTCTCCACCGAACGACAGACTCTTTGCTATTTTACTCCTACTGTTCTCTGGTTGATCATCCAACGCATCCAACTTCCGTTTCATGAAATGATCACTTTGACTGCCATCCAAACTTTTGGTCTCTGGCGAGCCGAATAAAGCTCTCTTGGACTTCATAGCTTGAACTGGCACCGAGGCACATGATGTTTGAGGTATCTTTTTGTTCTCGGGACTTATGAAGAGTGCTCTTTTTAAAGTTTCTCGGGTTGGTTGAGTCCTTGATAATGTGTCAGAGTCCAGTAATAAGCGCCTCATGGCTTTCTTTTTGCTGGAGCCTCCGCTTCTTGTGGTAGGTGTCTTGGCTGGAGTCTTCTTCCCTGGGGTTCTTCGCGGCGTCTTTTTCCCCGGTGTGCGTCTATGGCGAGGACTTTTCCTTTCCGCGGAGTTTATCAATTTTCTGTGCGGGAAGAAACTTGAAAACATTGTGTTTATTAGATTAATGGAAATAGTAAAAACAAAAAAAAGGGATGGTAGTAATTATTTAATATTAATCATAAGTTAGATTTGTATTGTGTAGGTATTATAAAAGGCGTGTCGTAACTCCTATTTTCTAAGTAGTTATGCAGCTCAGCTGAATTTGAAACGAAACGTGTTATAATTCTAGTCGTAAAAGTGCAACATTGCGTTATATTACAAAACAGCAAGACATGATTTTTGTAATAATATGGAATAATTTATATATCATAGAAGACGTGATGTTTAAAAGTTAATAAAAGACAGTAGCTACTGCATTTTTTTTATACCATTTGCAACAATAGCGACTAAGCATCAATCCCAAACTACTTAGATATAGATACTTAGGTATTTAATTATATCAAATAATGTTGATATAGAGCAGCGATAGCCTAGTTGGTTGCCGTACGGACTGCCAAGACGAAAGTCGTAGGTTCGAAACCCAAGTGGCATACACCTCTCACTTTTCTAAAGTTATGTGTGTATTAAATGTTAATTATCGCTTGCTTAACGGTGAAGGAAAACATCGTGAGGAAACCTGCATATCTGAGAATTCTTATACGAATTTCGAAGGTATGTGAAGTCTATCAACCCGCATTAGGCCAGCGTGGTGGACTAAGGTCTAACCCCTCTCATTAGTAGAGGAGGCCCGTGCCCAGCAGTGGGACAATGTTTAATACAGGGCTAGTATTATTAGATATAGATGAATAATTGCATTAAGCTTACAGCTCTATACTAAACATATTAATGGACAACCTCCGTGGCGCAGTTGGCGAGTAGCCGGCTGTGAAACGCGAGGCCATGGGTTCGATTCCCACACTGGGACAAATGTTTGTGTGACAGACAGATATTTGTGTCCGGGGTCTGGGTGTTGTGAGACCGAAAGTCTCTCGTAGTCCCTGATACCCACAACAAAATACTCGTATCTTAGTGTAGGGTCGGGCCTACATGTGTGACTCTATTGGGTGTTATTTATTTATATTCTGGCTATGTTTGGAACTCAATTAAAAGTGATCTGGTCTTGGAACCCCTCAAGACTAATTCCTTCCGGACCCCCTCCCCTTAGTCTGCTACTAGCAACATAAATAGAATCATTCATTGTCGTGAATAGTGTCAATATACTTTAATTTACTTCCTTGCGTTTACTACTTTTGATTTCATAATAGACATCATTTCCGGAAGGACATCATTGCTATTCAATGATTGTCCACGGTAGCATAAAGAATACAGTAACGCTGGCTGGCCTAGCCAACTGCAATGTTGACATCTCAATTTACAAAGTAAACTATTCGACGAGTGGTTTTTGCCATACTTTGAATATATCACTTTATTTATATTACAACTACACAAGTTTTTTTATCCACGGCAAAGTGACCACACTGCACCTGATGGTAAGCGCAGTGCCGCCCAAATAGAGTATAGAGTAGCGAGAGACAATCTATCCCTCACTCCTCAGCAGAATCATGCCAGCCTGCTTCCTAACACTACGCCATGGGCAAGAAGATGAAGCAGTCGAGGGTCTAGTTTCAGAGTACATAGAATGCCACAAAACGGCCAAACAT
The DNA here is from genome assembly GCA_905220505.1 of Laothoe populi. Classification (NCBI taxonomy): domain Eukaryota; kingdom Metazoa; phylum Arthropoda; class Insecta; order Lepidoptera; family Sphingidae; genus Laothoe; species Laothoe populi. Next base: position 5,883,641 of record HG992165.1, read on the forward strand.
CGTACCCCAACTCTAGATCCCTCACAAAATTATATTTAAACAAAAAGATATATTTAGACGATCTGTTATTCTATAACGAAATAAAAATTGATCAGGATTGATTTCTGCTAGATTCTCATATTAATGTGAGTTTGCTTGTTGTAGTTTTTGCTGCGTCTACAGATTATGAAACGTATTTGTCGCGCATGTAGAGTTACGTTGTGACGTCATATATCGCAACTAACGAGCACGGTAAATCGTCAAATGAAGTGAGTTTAGGTGCAAGATTTTAATAGTGAATACTTTAAAGATATCGACCTTCAAAAATATCAGGGCTGCCAGAAGCTACAACTCATTTAATACCGCCATCTCTCTGACATGCAAAATCGATCATTATACATCCACCTCACAAACCAACTACTAAAAAAGTGTTTCTAAAAAGGCCGAAGCCATTTGGAAAGTTAACTTTTGTATCCTTTGTATCCAATCATACAAGGCAGTCTGCTATACTGGATAAGTTAACTAAATTATACATATTTTGTATCCAATTATACTATCTGGCAGCCCTGAAAAATATTTAAAATATGCTAAACAACATAATGGTTTCTTATGTTTACGCGAATATTATATATTGTAATAAAACGAAATTTACGGATTCTATCGCGGTTTATTTTACTTTTTTAACCCGACGTTTCGAAGGCTTTACAGCCTTCATGGTCACGGGGGAGACTGAGTTGTATGTCGTCACGAAAGTATAGTGCAATGTTTCTACCCTCCATATAGTAGATATTTAATTTTCATTTTGTTGTAGTCCGATCTACGCAGAAAGAGCTCACAATGTCTTGAGATCTGGCAGTTGGTCTTTTGGGTTCCGATTTAATTAAATGTATAATTGGATCCCAGGCTGGTGCTAGCTAATAATCTAATCTAACAATCAATCAATCTAGATTGTGACCGTGGACTCTCTTATATTGGTCAAACAAAAAGAAATATAGGGACCCGCTATAAAAGAACATATAGCTGACGTAAATGGGATTAAAAAAGAAACGTCGGGTTAAAAAAGTAAAATAAACCGCGACAGAATCCGTAAATTTCGTTTTATTACAATAAACAACATAAGTTAGCATAGTTTAAAATTCTATAGACATATACATACATACGAGGTATAAGTACAACCACGTTTCGCTAAGCTCATTACCGTCCGATGATGTGAAAACCGGGAACAATTTCAAAATCCAGACAGATACTGAATATTTCACGATAAAAAAAGCAATACTTATAACTTTTATCCAACCCAGAGATCGAACCCGACGTCTCAGCAAAGCTGTCGTACCGGATACCCCGTTACAGCTGTGCCACCGAGGCCTGAGTTTGTATGTTTATTACTCTCGCATAAACGGCTGAACGGATTTGGATGAAAATTGGCACACATATAGTTTCTTACCTGGATTAACATATAGGATATGTTTTATCCAGAAAAATATTAGGTTTTTCATATATTCACTAGTAGATAAATATAGGAAAATGTAATAGCTGATGTGATGATGATGACCTTTTCATAAAAAAAAGAAAAAGCCAATCCTAAATATGAATTTTCAGATTACTAACTTGAGGTATATATTACGGATTGCCCATAAAAACTTTCACCCCTGTTTCACACCTTTTTGGGACAAGAGATAGCCTAGATATATCCTTCCCCAGGATATATCCCCCGGCAGAATTTAATTTCGATCTATTATATTATTTTAACTACAGTTTTACGATCGCATTTCAACCACAATAAAATGTCAAAATAACAATTAACTTACTTCTTGTCAATCAAGACCATTTTAGGACCGGCGCTTTGAGCCTTTTCATTGATAGTAGCAGCGCTGCAGAAAGCCTGCCGTCTGCGAGCCAAGTGGGAGAGGCGACGTCCTGGAGACTTGGCTTGGGCCATCCTGATGACAAATGGACGATTGTTATGTTTGCCAGTTTTTAGGTTAGAACAGGGTAACCAACCTCAAATTTAAAAAACTAGGATTTGAAATTAGTAACACAGGACAAATTTTATATCTATATATTATCATGGTGCGACCCTGAGACGGGTGGCGCGAAATATCGTGCAGCTGCTGTAAATTGTGGAAGGCATCTAGCCCGAGAAGAGACGGGCCGTAAAGGCAAGGCGCAGCGATGGTTCCGGCAGCAATCCAGAGTACACTCAGGATGCCCCGGGATGGTCCCACATGTGCTGCAGAAGGCTATCGCGGGGTTTTTAGTCGGTACACCGGCGTAGGGAAATTGGTTAGGGTCCCGATCTAGTAGTCCTTCGGGTAAACTGGGTCGGAAGGTCGGTGAGTCCGGCATAATTATCTCTCCTCCCCCGAGGACCAGAAGGTATCCGTAAGAATGATTTTCCCCGCGGGAAATAAAAGACAATTCAGTTTATAAACAGGACGCATTTTTTTTTAACAGAACGCGTACGTCTGGAACACTCACGATCATGAGGCCGCCCGTAGCCGAGTCCTAGCTTAATACCGTCCCATGATGTGATACCGGGCGAGCTTATCGCCATACCGGGCACAATTCCAGAGTCCGAGCTACATACATACACTCACGCCTGTAATCCCCGAGACTCCGAACCATACTAAGTTTTTCCTGATAGAAAAACCCAATATCACTTTTACCCGAACCCGGGGATCGAACCCGAGCCCTCAGCACAACAGTCGTACCGTGTAGGCAGTCTGGCCACATCTATAATAAAAATTAGAATATAAAATACATAAACATACTTACTTCAAACGAAGAGCCTTCCGTTTACTAGCGCTGCTCGGCGACTGCAGCCCACCTGAATGTATATTCACGCTCGTATCTGTCTCCGCACCGACATACCTTTCACCGTATCTCAATGCGAGCAGCTCATACCTCTCAGAGTATTTAGTTATGTTGTAACTGAAATAAGATTAATGTGATTATCTTTTTTTTTTATCCTGTGTATAAAGTGACCACACTGCACTTGATGGTAAGCGCAGTGCCGTCCAATTAGAATATCGAGTAGCGAGAAACAATCTATCCCCGCTACTCAACATACTCATGCCGGCCTTTTTTTTTTTTTTGTCGCGGGGAAAGCCTTTTATTACTACCGCCCGCTCCGGGGGAAGCGGAATAAGAATCAGCATCCCCCTCGCCCGGATGATGGCTATCCGGGCAGCCGCTGGGCCGAGTCCCTACCCCCTATGTACACCCCACCCGACACTACCAGCTAAAACCCCGCGGTGGCCTTCTTCGGCGCTTACGGAGCGATCCCGGGGTATTCTAAGGAGTGCTAGAATTGCTGCCGGAACCGCCCCTGCGCGGTGCTGCGTAGCAGCCCATCTCCATGGGAGGGCTTAGGAGCCCCCGCGCACCGAACAACGACAGCGAACGAGGCCTTACCACACGCGCTGCCGTCCATCTCGGGGTCGCACGATGCTCCGAAACTGGGAGTGCATCGATTCGGGCTGACAGCCCCCCGCTGCGAGCCCGCGACCCCCGATGGCCCCAATTAGTCGCCTCGTACGACAGGCAGGGGTTACCGTGGTGGAATTCAAACGCCCCCGCTCCACAGGGCGGGAGACGCCGGTCAGTCGTCCACCCGGCGCCTCCTACGTCTTCTCTGGCGGCGGGAGGGATCATTTCGTTCCCGATCCCTCTCGGCACTCTCCTTCTGCGAGATGACGCTCTCGGAGAAGTGGGCCACCGCACGCCAGGACCTCCGGCTGGCGACCATGGACGACACCACGGCCGGCAGCGAGAGGTCTCCTCCGACGACTGCTCTGAGAGCGCTGCGCTCTTCGTCCCAGGCTGGGCACTCCTCCAACGTGTGTTGGGCCGTGTCCTCGTGGCAGTTGCCACAATAGTGGCACACGGCAGACACCTCCTTTCCGATCCGACACAGGAACGAACCGAAACATCCGTGGTCCGTCAGTACCTGCGTCAGACGGAAAGTTGGCGCACCGTGGCGCCTGTCTAGCACAGGACTAGGACAGGACGCACTACCGCGACGGTCCTCAAGCCCGCACTTGGGCTTTCCAGCCTGGTATGCCACTCCTCCACAGCGGTTCTGCGAAATCGGGCCGCAATCTCCCTCGGGGCCAGTCTTACCTGACGGCGACTGGACGCCTCCTCCCGCCAGAAGAACGCGGAATAATCATGCCGGCCTGCTTCTTCACACTACGCCATGGGCAAGGTGAAGAAGCGGTCGAGGGTCTAATGTCAGAGTACACAGAAGTCTGCAAAACGGCCAAACTCTAGACCCCCGACAAAACACTGGCTGATCCCGGAACGCGACACACTTCCACGGCCATTATGACGGGTTTTACACCCTGTGTAATGTGGTCGCTATTCGGGCAGATACGAGTATCCTACCACCAGCAATCAGAATTGATTAAAGGTGGTATGAACATGTGTAAATAAATTTGGTTGTAAACAAAATTATATACACATACTTTAATAAATGAAATAGATTGGATCATTGAATTGGAAAGCATTCCATTTGGTTGGTAATATAATAGAGTTATGATTTGCCTTATCGTCGCGAATACCTTTTGAATAGTCACTCAATCATATGTAATCCTTCTTACTTGAACAGTACAGTCAAGCATTTGACTACCATCAGGAATTGTGAACTTACACAAAATAATATAATTATATTATGTTAAGTATCACAATTAACTAGCGTATATATTTTGTTATGATTTTCAGTTTGTAGGATAATGGAATACTTACTGTACATCATGATATCGGCACTTCAGCACATCTGGCCATGATGTCTGAGCAGCTTCTGTCTCCGTACTTAATTTTAGTTCTATACTTTTATCACTTGTGTTTAAGTCACTACTTGTGTTCAAATTTTCTCTAATATTTATCAAATTTTCACTACAAGAACCCTTGGAACCTTCTATGTCACTTAACACACTGGGCAAAGCTACTTGTTGTGGTATCTCAACAAAAGAAACTAGTTTTTTAGGAGTAGTTGAGTTAACTTCTGGAGTATTGACCTTTTCGCCATCAGTGAATAAGGGCAGGTAGCAGTAATATTTCTTGAGCATTTCTGTGGTATCAGTTCTTAGGATTGTGACAGATGGTGGTGGTAACACTCCTTGCAGAATTTCCTAGTGGGACATAACATTTATCAAGAATAAATAATACAGAATGAAGTATACTTTGATAAATATAACAAATTATTATATTGGCAATAATAGCAGCGTTAGCCTAGTTGGTTGCGGTACGGACTATCAAGACGAAAGTCGTATGTCCGAAACCCAAATGGCATACACCTCTGACTTTTCTAAGCTATGTGTGTATTAAATGTTAATTATCGCTTGCTTTATCGTTTAAGGAAAACATTGTGAGGAAACCGGCATACCAAAGAATTCTCATAAGAATTTCGGAGGTATATGGAGTCCTCCAACCCACATTAGGCCAGCGTGGTGGACTAAGGCCTAACCCCTCTCATTAGTAGAGGAGGCCCGTGCCCAGCACTAGAACAATGTTTAATACAGGGCTAGTATTATTATTTTTATATGATAATAAATAAATACACCCAACAGCCACACACATCTTTCTGACCCCACACTAGGTTAAACCTGTATTGTGGGTATCAAGAACTATGGGGTCCAACAACATCCATACCCTAAATAAATATCTGTCTGTAACACAAACATTTTTGTCAGTGCGGGAATCGAACCCACAGCCTCTTGTTTTACAGCCGGTTACTGGCCCGCTGCGCCACTGAGGCTGTCAAAGTTGTTATTGGTATGTATTTTTCCATTGTAAGGTAAAGGCCTTCCAAACTTCTTAAACATACATTCAAATGAATCTTTAATGCTGGTGGGTCTTTAATCTTTTTTGATCTGAAAACAATAATTTGTATATCAGCAAGGTATACCATGGACAGTGGATGTTGATTTGAGTTCTAAAAGGTGTTGTTTGTATCCTTTGTAAGTTGAAAGTAACTATTATTTAACTGACTTATGATACATACATACGTACTAATAAATAATAAAAAAGCCAGCATACAACTTACTTCCTATTAACCTACTTAATAGATAATGATGTCATATTATTGACATAAACTTATTGTTTAACATCTGCCTAATTATTATTTATCTTTATATGACCTACATTACTGTAGGATGTGATTTACACTTGAAACTCACTTGATTTTAGCTGATAACAATATTAGAATGAGTTCTAATATTGTTTCAGTCTATTTCTTTAAGCTTCCCTCTATGACTTAGTTAAAAAAGTATTTTTTTTTTCAAAATAGGCTTGCATAATAATAATAATAATAATGCTTGCTTGAATAATATTATAAATTACAATATCCTATAATCTTGCAAATGCACTATTGAAATAATAATACTAGCCCTGAATTAAACATTGTGCCTCTACCAATGAGTAGGGTTAGGCCTTAGACCACCAAGCTGGCCTAATGCGGGTTGGTAGACTTCACATACAGTCGAAATTCTTATGAGAATTTTCAGGTATGCCGGTTTCCTCACAATGTATTCCTTTACCGTTAAAGCAATTAGTGATAATTAACATTTAATTCACACAAGAACAGTCGAGGTCTATGCCATTTGGGTCTCAAACTTATGACTTTGTTATTGAAATAAATCATTGAAAATTAATTAACTTTATTGAAAAACTGTTAAAGTTTTTTTTTTTTTTTTTTTTATCCTGGCACGGCAAAGTGACCGCACTGTACTTGATGGTAAGCGCAGTGCGGTCCAAATAGAGTACTGAGTAGCGAGAGACGATCTATCCCCGCTACTCAACACACTCATGCCGGCCTGCTTCTTCACACCACGCCATGGGCAAGAAGGTGAAGAAGGGGTCGAGGGTCTGGTGTCAGAGTACTAAGAAGGCCGTAAAATGGCCATTGTACCCCAACCCCAGACCCCCGACAAAAACCGGATGTACACTGGCTGATCCCGGAACGCGACACACTTGCGTGTGCCACTATGGCGGGTTTTTCACCCTGTGTATGGTGGTCGCTATCCGGGCGGATATGAATATCCTACCACCAGCTATGTTTATGTATCCTTATAATAAAAACTAATAATAATAGGTATTGGAGGAAAAATACATACTGGCAAGTCAAATTTTAGTTGGCATGAAGCTCTTGAATGTGTCATAAGAACACAGAAATTATGTATATTATCTATATGATTTCTCATAATGATCATCATTCTTTTTTTGTCTATATGGTAAAACATTAAAGACAACACAAAATGATCTAAATATTGTTATCTATGTTTTTGTAACAAAACCCAAATTTGTTCAGAGCTTATGGTATATAATATTTTTGAAAAACATTATGAAGGCAAAAATCTATAGATAAATAACACTCAACTATTACTCAGCCCTGAGTCAATAGTCATATGTTTATATTGTGATATTGGTATCAGCCAAGATTATAAGGTCTGTCATCCCCTAAAGCAGATTACCGAATATTTTGTCCTATAAATATAAAAAAACATATCTGCCAATATTTTGCAAATATTGTTTTTTTTCTGATTGATTTATTACATACAAACCATACTAGCCCAAAGAACTTAATAAGAATTTAAGCTAATATTGTAACAAAAATAAAATAGTAACACAAACCTCCATTTTCTTTACTTTCCTCTTATCATAAGCTTCAAAATCTTTGAGGAAGGTCCAAAAAGGTTCAGATTCAGAAACTTGTCCCTCATCTTCTTCCTCGGCATCAGAAAACATATCTGGAGACCTAACACCACTGTCAAATGATGCCTCGAGTGAGGAATAACTCTGATCAAAGTTCCATTTAGATGAACTCTCCTCATTAGATATCACAAAATTCTTTTTACTATTAAACTCTTCATACTGAGAGTTACTCTCTGAAGTCTTTTCCATCCTACTGTACGTATTACTGTCATTTGATATGTCACTAATTTTCTGATCACATTTAATATCATCATTATCACTACTGCTTGCTGACGTTTCTGTCGACTTGTCATCTAATGTCACGAGGCCATTACTAGAACTCAACGCGGTTATGGGATCCACAATGGGTTTCAGCTTTTTTACGTGTTTTAGAGTGCCGTTAAAAGATAACTCGCTAGTAGGCAGCTTGAAGACGCTCTCCGAGGGTCCCACGTCACGGAACAGTGGCACGCTGTCGACCGCATTGTTGCTATTCTCCATTGTGGAGGTTATGAAAACGGGCTGAGTGCAAGTCTCCACCTTAGACTCCTCTGACGACACATGCACGTCTGTAGATTTATACTGCAAAAGGCTGCGGTCAATAGTCGCCGATGAATTATCACGCGACAACGAGTTACACGAGTCAATTTTCGCAACTAAATCTCTGTCTAAGTTAAAGTTATTCTCAGCAACGTTGTCGTATGCGGCTAAATGAATTAAAGTGCATTCGTTCTCAGCTGTTTCGCAATGTTTATTTATGACGTCAGCGGGAGCCACGGTCAAATCAATATTACCTCTGCTCTCTGAGCTTTGTTGTGAGTCGCTGGAGGACGGCTCACAAGCTTCGGGATTATAAGTACTGCCTAAAGGGTTGTCCACCACGTTGAAGCTTCTCATGTATCGCGCATATAGTGAAAAATTATCACTCAAAGAATAACAGTTTGTGTCTTCGAGGGATTCCATTAGAGCTACATTTTCTAGTATATTTTTTTTTATTAACCTATTCACTGTCTCTGCAATATACTATTATGAGGCTAGAAACTCTAAACTACTAAAAATGTATATAGTATTAACTACTTCCTATCAAACTACAACAATAAAACGCGCGCGCGACCATCCATCGCGAGTATCGCCGCCATATTTATTCAATGGACAATGACATACGATGACGCCATATTTATAATACTGCTTCATGATTATGCTTGACCGATCAAGGAACAAATAGCATGACAATGCCAATGAACTTATATACTACTGATTTAAATCGATAACAACATATTTTTTATTAGAAACAACTCCTGTATTTTATATAATTATATGAAATCTAGAAAGTAAAAATTAAAAAGTAAAAGTAGACCTGCACGGGATATAACAAAACGCACAGGACATCTATAAATACAAAATATATCAATGAAAAATATAGACACTTGACAATTTTTTTTTTTTTTTCGTTTTATTCGTCCAAAGGACAGGCTATAGTCATTCGACCATACTGCCTAGTCTTACGTTTAAAGACACTTGACAAATTATGACATTACGTGCAATTTTTTTTTTTTTTAATTTATACATGTCCATGGATACTAGTCCTTCAGACGTATACATAAATAACATTACGTGCAATCATATATAAGGCTGCCAGATTACTCACTTTTATACAAAAACTATATTATTAGGAGCATGATTGTATCCTTGACTACCTGCATATCTACGAGGTACTAGTGAGACTAGGAGAATAAAAAGTTATGTGTGTACGCGCGTGAGAAGTTATACTTCTTTGGCCTCATTAAAAATTATGATAATATATATATATATATATATATATATATATATATATACTATATATATATATATATATATATATATATATATATATATATATATATATATATATACATAACGCGCCTAAACAAGTATAACTTCAATGAAAATGCAAGGTTTATCTACCTAGAAGTCACTAGCCAGTCATGTATCATAAGCTCAAACACTGGCCACTTTCACCATTCTTACATGCTATTTTTAACTTTAATGTTATGGAAATAAAAATGTTTTTACTCCCTCCTTTATTTATTTTTAATTCCCTTCTGGACACGAGTGGCGAATCTCCTTACTTTTCATGGGAGCCTGGTACATAAAGTGTAATAAAAATGATTTTACTCCCTCCTTTATTTATTTTTAATTTCCTTCTGGACACGAGTGGCAAATCTCCTTACATTTCATGGGAGCCTGGTACATAAAGTGAAAAAAGAATAACAACAAAATATTTTAATGGCCAGTACTTTTTACAGTATCATGAAAGACCTAAATAATATTACTGTATAGTACTAATTCGGTCCTTCATAATACCATAACGTACTGACCATATCTATATTCCGAATTTAAATTCCGAAGCTTCTAGCTTTTAAGGAAGTCACTATTATATCAGTTGTATAAAAACGGTATCCTTACATTTCTGCTAGCCTGGTACTCAGAAAAAAATTTACTGTTACGAAACACGTGTTCTAAATATAAAAATACTAGAACATACAACTAGAATATAGTTTACATATCGATTTTCATGCCACATAGAACTAACTTCACGATGTGGCAGTCGGTGTACGCGCGCATCGTAAAAATTCACTCTCATCATTTTTCTCCATCGCGCCATAAGAAGTATAACTTCAATAATAAAGCCTATATTAATTAAAATATTCTTAGAACAATTAAAATATTAATAAACATTGTCATTTCGTTTAGCGTGAAAAAGTCTTAACTCGTATCAATTACGGAAAGGGCCGTGCCAAGTCGTGAAGAAAAGTGATAGTAACTGCACATGGCTTAAATATTTATTAATTAATGATTATAGTATAGACTATTTATAAATAATCAAATATCACAACTATCTTTTTAAAAACACAAAACTAAAGAAAAACAAAAACACTTGTGGTAAAGTGTACCGTACAGTCTAGAAATAGTAATAAGGTGTGGGCAACATGTGTTCGAGAAGTTATCGAAATCACACGCCGCACTCGAAGAGTTGATATGAAACTGTTGTGCCAACCGTGGCAGATGGTCTTATCATTTGTGACCAGCTAGGCATGCCTTAGTTCTGTTGTTTCCATATTTCCCGGCAATTTTGAATTTGGAACTGTTCTATATTCGAATGTGTTTAAATTTGGAATCTCAAAACAGTTGAAAGTATTAGGATTAATGCTATTGTTTAGTCACAGCGTCGAATCTGTCAGGTTACTTACGAAAATGAATCTTTCTAAGGAAAATGTTCGTGCAATAATTTTCTACAACTTTAGAAGAGGCCTGACACGGCTTCAGTGTTTTGAAGAGCTAACATCTGCGTTCAGTGATGAATCCCCATGTCTGCGGACTGTCGAACGCCAGTATTTAGAATTCCAGCGTGGACATACTAGTGTTAATGAAAAATCTCGCGAAGGACGCCCAAAATCCTCCTTCACTGAAGATAACATCATTGCTGTGAGACAACTAATTCTCGAAGATCGTCATGTGACGTATCGAGGGAGAGAGAGATAGAGGCTCTATTAGGCATCTCAGAAACAACCATTCAGAAGATATTGCATGAAGCGCTTGGTGTGAGAAAGCTAGTTTGCCGTTGGATAGCGCATCTGCTTTCCGACGATCACTAGGCGGCCCGCGTCAGATGGTGTAAGAAAAGGTTCAACCGAGGAGAGTCAAATCACGTCTATGACATCATCAGTGGTGACGAATCTTGGATCTATGCCTACGATCCTGATTCCAAACAACAATCTACAATTTGGGTCTTTCAAGACGAGCCAAAGCCGACTATAAAGTTGTTCGTTCTCGAAACACTTCAGACAAGATGGTGGCCACGTTCGTTGGAAAAACCGGCCATGTTGCGACTATTGCACTTGAAGATCGTAGAACGGTTAACACAGAGTGATACCACTGAAACTGAAAAAGTAGAAATTCTCGGTCTCACTCTCGGTCTCACACCACCCAGACCCGGACACAAATATCTGTCTGTCACACAAACATTTATCCCGGTGTGGGTATCGAACCCACGGCCTCTCGTTTCACAGCCGGCTACTCGCCAATTGCGCCACGGAGGCTGTCATAATCATTTTATATAATTATTGTATATAAAATATTTTATTTTTCTTAAAAGTGAATATGAATCTATGAATACAGTAATTATCATTTATATGATGATTAATATTTACATCTCGAAAGCCAATTTTGTGTTATTGCAGGTTTCGGATTATGGGTAAAATTGTTTGTATGTTACTGGCAGCCCTGATAATTAAACTTCAAAAGTTATAAACTACTTTGAGCTATTTACATAGATAAGTAGGTAGGTATATAAATTAACTATTGATAAAGTTTTAAAGTTATAAGGGTTCAATTCAGATACTGCTTGCATTATAAGCGTTTCGCTATAAATATATTTGTTGATAGAAACTTCTGTGAATATTTTTTTATTACAAGACGCACGTCGACGGGACAGAAAGAAGAATTACACGAAGGTAAGCAGTTTTTTGCCATGCCTACGTACTTTGCCTGCAGTATCTTCACTTTATATTAGTAATCAAGGTATAATACTTTAAAAAACTGTTATTGTACCGCTGGAAGTTAACCAAGAGGTATGTTTTTAATGTAATAAAACCGTAAACATATTAGTATGTATTTGTAGGTATGGAAATTGAGTATAGATAATAATATTGAGCTTGTTTATTTTAAGAAAGTAATAACTCTAGTTACCTACTCTGCGTAGACCGGCGAAAATGAGAAAGACCACTGTATTTATGTACTAATATAATTATTGTAATGTTAAGAAAATTAGTTTTTTATAATTTCACTATCAATTATTGTATAAATGATAGTATAACTTTCATATTATGAATGTTATTTTAGTTTGTTTATATCTAACTAGCTGTTGCTCGCGGCTCCGCCCGCGTGGAGGACATATTTGGGAGAAAAAGTATACAATACAAAATACTAATTTTCATGCGTTTAACTTCAAACATGACGGATTTTAATACTAACTTTCTTCCCCTATTTTACCCCCTTAGGGGTGGAATTTCCAAAAATCCTGAAATATATATTTTTTATTTTTAATTAAAATCCAAATACTTATTTACATGAGTTTTACTTCAAAAATGACTGATTTTCACAGAAGATTTCATCCCCTATTTTACCCCTTAAGAGATGGAATTTCCAAAAACCTTTCCTTAGTGGATGCCTATGTCATTAAAGGTACCTACTGTCAAAATTTCAAGTCTCTAACCCCAGCCGTTTAGGCTGTACATTGATATGTCAGTCAGTCAGTTTCTTCTTTTACATTCAGATAGACTGGCAATTAATATAGTGCCAGTCCATATCATGGGTATCATAAACTATGAGAGACTTTTGGTCTAACAATAGGTCAGTAGGTCAACAATAGGTAAGTAGGTCAACAATAGGTCAGATCTGAAACAAATATCTGTCTGTCACATAGACAATTCTTGGTTTGTGAAGTGGCCCATATTCTCTAATTTCTCAACCAGCTACTCACTGCACCATGGAGGCTAAAACATATAAATATATTTGTATGCTAACTTTGTCCCTGCTTAATCACTAATGTCTATAGAAATATAAAAAAAGTAGGGAGTATAATACAAGCCAAAATCATTTTTATTTCCATAACATTAAAGTTAAAAATGGCATGTAAGAATGGCGAAACTGGCCAGTATTTGAACGCACCGCCGCACTGCCGGCAAGCTTGTGTCATGACTGGTTAAATTAATTAACCCACATAGGTACTTAATTAAGAATATCAAGATTTAATTAAAAAAAAATGGGCAGTTAGTGTTCCAATAATAAGTGTGTTGAAAGTTATTGACTGATATAAATAATTAGTATACATTAATAATACATACTCAAGCTCCAGATCTGTATCACTGATGGTGTAGGCAGAAGTCCACTAATGATTCACTGAGCATATTTTCATTTCATGGTAGTTGCCTATTGCCATTTTGGACACATGCCAGGCATGAGGCAATCTATGTGATTTTCCAAAGTTAAAGCTCATAACATACTTTTTAATTACATGGGATATTAAACCAGAATCTTGTGGGTTTCCTAGTCTATGTTGAAAGAGAGACTAATAAGGTGATACTTGTAAATAATTAAACAAAATTAAGGACATTAGTGCATTAGACAAAAGTCTTCAAATGGAACAGTTATTAACAGCTAATTCTAAACATAAACACATAATTATCTTTATTAGACAACACTAATTAGAATGAATACCTTATACTTATTATTTAGTAATTAGATATTGGATATTTGTCTTGTTGGCCTCACGGTATCTGCCTATGATTGCACTGACCTATGGCCCATGCTTCTGTTTATATCACTGAGATATAAAGAAGTCAACATATATTCACTTGGTATCCTGCAGTCTGTACCGTTGCACCAAACGCAGTTTAAGATAACGCTGCATTTTTATATTAAGTGCATGCGATTTGTGAATGATAGTTCAGTGTGCGTTAATCACTATTTAAAGTTGAACTTGAGAAGGTAATGGTTGAAATAGTTTCTTACTCATTGTTTTGTATGTACTGAAAATAAAATTATACTAAATGTTACCAACCAGTTTATTGTTTTAAATTAAGACATTGTTTTTAGAAAACTGTTTGTAGTGAAATGTGTACTTTAGTTGTTTTTTAAATAACGTTTAACATTTGACATTGCATATTAATTGTTGTTAAAAATCTAGTTTAGGATTTTGCTAATGTACAATACAAGTAGTTGAGAATTGTGAAATAAAATCATAGCTCAGATAACTCCGCTCATAACTTCCAAAGTTTATGTTAATTAATAAATTGCAAGATAATAATCAGGTCAACTATCGGGCGGATAACTTATTGAATACAAGTAGTTGATTAATTATTAATATCAATTTGGTTGGACGTTGAACGGAGGTTCACGGCGCGGCGTGTCAGGACGCCGGTCACGTTGCCTTTATATCGTCACCGGGTTATATTTATTATATTGCTTTAGTTGTGCGTGTTGTTTTTTTTAATGCCTTGATTGGCAGTCTAGCAGATGGGCCACCTGATGGTAAGTAGTCACCGCCGCCCATAGACTTCTGCAATGCCAGGCCACAGCAAAGCCGCTGCCTACCGTTGTAAAGTAAAAGTGGCGAAAAATATAACCCCGCCCTCATCCCTTTTGATAATTCGTCTCTTATTGTTAACATTTATACATAGCGATTATCAATTGCCCTAATGCGAAGCTCCCTAACTTGCTTACACTGGCGAAGCTTGCCTTAGACGGGCCCTGTATCAAAATTTCTTGGGTTCCCGCCCGGATAGCGACCACCGTACACAGGGCGAAAAACCCGCCATAGTGACACACGCAAGTGTGTCGCGTTCCGGGATCAGCCAGTGTACATCCGGTTTTTGTCGGGGGTCTGGAGTTGGGGTACAATGGCCATTTTGCGGCCTTCTTAGTACTCTGACACTAGACCCTCGACCCCTTCTTCACCTTCTTGCTCATGGCGTAGTGTGAAGAAGCAAGCCGGCATGAGTGTGTTGAGTAGCGGGGATAGATCGTCTCTCGCTACTCAGTACTCTATTTGGACCGCACTGCGCTTACCATCAGGTACAGTGCGGTCACTTTGCCGTGCCAGGATAAAAAAAAAGGTAGATTTTTTTGTAATGACGTACGGGGCCTCTGTAGCCCGGGGCCCCCGTATCATTGATACAGCGGTAGCTACGCCCCTGCTTGTTTACCATCCTTCTACTGCAAAAATAAGTGTTAATGATTAATTATATAAATTGATTGATTAATCGCCGGTCAAAAGACGATCGGTGTACAGTCGTAAAACTAAATATATGTTGGATGTACTTTAATATGTATGACACAGACTATATTCGGTTATATCTTACTGCAGTAATGAGAATAAAATACAAGATTTTGCCCTGGATTTGTGCTTTGTAAGTGATATAGGTACACTTAAAAGCATTTATTAGATCTATGCTGGTGGTAGGATATTCATATAATAATAATAATAATTTCATTTATTCTCTCTTCACAAAAGGTTGACTGAAAGTAACATTTATTATACCAACTATATTTCACTTTTGTGAGAGGCATCATCATCATATCCGCCCGGATAGCGACCACCGTTCAAAAATGTAAAACCGAAAACGAAAACGGATGTAAAACCCTCCATAGTCGCACACGTAAGTGTGTCGCGTAACTGACCGGAACGCGTTCCGGGATCAGCCAGTGTACATCCGTTTTTTGTCAAGGGTCCAGAGTTGGGGTAAGATGTTGGGCCGTTTTGCGGCCTTCTGAGTACTCTGACACTAGACCCTCAACCGCTTCTTCACCTTCTTGCCCATGGCGTAGTATGAAGAAGCAGGCCGGCATGATTGTGTTGAGTAGCGAGGGATAGATTGTCCCTTACTACTCGATAGTCTACTTGGATGGCACTGCGCTTACCATCAGGTGAAGTGTGGTCACTTTGCCGTGCCAGTTTAAAAAAAATGTATTTGGTGAAGTAATAATTTACACATGAGTATTTGCAAAATGTATGTCTTGACGAAATAGTATTGTAATATGTGATATGGAACCTTTTAAATTTCTCTGACCGAATGAAATATAATTTGCGAAATAAATACCGTAATACTGATCTATCAAAGTCATTGATGTCGAATTGTAGTTAAATGTTATTATTTATGTAATTAAAATACCTAATTAACAGTGATTAAAATGTGCTATCATAGCTAAATTCTAGTTAGAATGAATTGTTTGTATTATTAAAGTTTCAAATCAAGTTTGACTTCGACATTGATATAGGACACCCATATTAAAGTTGTCCATCTATTGAAATGGAACAATTTTTTACGGATTCTATGGCGGTAAAATTAGTTTTATTTCAATGTATAATAAACAACAAATATGTAAACAACAAAAAAACAGCGATAGCCTAGTTGGTTGCGGTCCGGACTGTCAAGACGAAAGTCGTATGTTCAAAACCTAAAGGCACACACCTCGTGACTTTTCTAAAGTTACGTGTGTATTAAATGTTAATTATCGCTTGCTTTAACGGTGAAGGAAAACATCGTGAGGAAACCTGCATACCTGAGAATTCTCACAAGAATTTCTAAGGTATGTGTAGTCAACCCGTCTTAGGCCAGCGTGGTGGACTAAGGCCTAACCCCTCTTATTAGTAAAGGAGGCCCGTGCCCAGCAGTGGGACAATGTTTAATACAGGGGTAGTATTATTATTTCAGATTCCAGATATGGAATTGGTGAGTCTAGCCGGTGAGCTGCTTCAGTCTGCGGCAGAACATGTGGCCAGCTATCCAGTAGGACAGTCGGCATTGCGGTATCTGGACAGTGCGCTCAAGGTTGTAGAGAAATGCGCGCGATGGGCCGTGCCGCCGCCATGTGAGTATTTGTATCGTTTAGGTAGTGAGATAGACGATAGCTAATATTTATTTCGTGTGTAAGGCGGTATCTCTTTTTTTTATACTGGCACGGCAAGTTGACCACACTTCACCTGATGGTAAGCGCAGTGCCGTCCAGTTAGAGTATTATGTAGCGAGAAACAACTCTCGCTACTCGACACATGCGTGATGACTGCTGTGCTGAGGTCTCGGGTTCGGTCCCCGGGTCGCGTAAAGTTATATTGGGTTTTTCTATCAAGAAATTATAAGTATTAGCCCGGTGTTTGGAATTTGTGTCCGGTATGGCGATAGACTCGCCCCCTATCACACTATGAGACCGAAACAAATTCGGAAAAAAGTGTGTGTACAAGTTACACCTCTGCCTACCCCTTCGGGGATTACAGGCGGCAGTATATGTAAAATGATTGTATGCGAGTACATAAGGGACAAAATCTCACTATTATGTGTTTATTTGTGAACTTCCTACGTGCATGTTATATTCTATTCAATAAATTGTAAATCAATATTGATTACCTACATATTTATCAAAAAGTTATAATGCAATCCATGGTATTCAATAGTGTTTCTGTCACAATGATTCGATATAACCTTGCCGTAATGTTTGTAATTTGATATCTTAATTGGGACGCAAACAAGCGGTAATACTCATACTGTGGTAACTCTTCAAGGCTATTACATAAGGTGAATCATAAAAATGACGAGTTATATACATTCATATACACTCACGCCTGTAATCCCCGAAGGGGTAGGCAGAGGTGTAACCAGTACATCCACTTTTCGCCGAAGTTATTACGGACTCATGTGATAGGGGGCGAGCCTATCGCCACACCGTGCACAATTCCAGATTCTGAACTGAACTGAGTATTTCTAAATAGAAAAACCCAATATCACTTTTTCCGACCCGGGAACCGAACCAGAGAAATTAAGAGTTCTGTAATGGTAATAGATTAATTGCTGCTTATTTTAATCATTAATGAAACGATAAACAAGTCTCTAATGGATCGATTTACATTAACCAAAACAAATCCTTGTCATTCAGTTAAAAAACATTCGTAACCCAATATTAAAATCTATAATATTCAATAGTGGTCGTTGGAAAGTGCATCACTTGAAAACTGTTGGACCGTTTTGAATAATTTTTAATGTTAATAATAGTTTGAATAAAGTTGTTAAGGAAATTTTGCCTGAATCGGGAAAATCTGAAATATTTATGTATGGTATTTTAGCATTCTACGGCACGATAAACATTATGACTCATGCGAAGCTGCGTGCGAAAGCTAGTTACAAACAAAACAGTTCAACAACTATGCAGCCCGTAGCACTTCGGCCGCTGAACTTAGCGTCGCAGTTGGCATTTTTTTACCATATTATATATTGTCCCACTGCTGTAGCTTAACCATGAGATTTTTTGCGAATATTCGCTAGAGACAACGTAAAATATTTATATGATAAAATATACAGCGCCTCTAGCGGTTACGTGAGAAACCAAATTTGGTACTAATATACATTAATAAAAACGCTGCAACGCTAGCGGCTGCGTTTACCTAACTTTTTTTATCTGAACGGCAAAGTGACCACACTGCACCTGATGGTAAGCGCAGTGCCGTCCAATTAAAGTATCGAGTAGCGAAAGATAATCTATCCCCGCTACTCAACATAATCATGCCGGCCTGCTTCTTCACTCTACGCCATGGGCCAGAAGGTGAAGAAGCGGTCGAGGGTCTAGTGTCAGAGTACTCAGAAGGCCGCAATACTGCCAAAGATCGTATTCCAACTCTAGTGTCTCGACAAAAACCGGATTTACACTGGTTGATCACACTTGCGTGTGCCACTATGGCGGGTTTAACATCCTGTGTACGGTGATCGCTTTTAACATAAAGTCATGGTTGGGCTAATGGCCACGAGTCTCCTTTACCTATATGAAGCGTTCGGTTTTTATCCACCACATTTCGACATTATAATATTCTTATTATAGTGGATCAAGATGAACGACCACAGCCAGAGCTAGTGCGGCCTCTACCGTGGGTATTCTTCCTGGGCCTACTGATCATACTCCGTGTCACCAGAGAATCTATATCACTCGCCAACTTGATCATGGGGAAACCACCTCTCAGATCCGCCGATGTGGTAAATCCAGCTTTATTTTATGATTTGACTACACACACACACACACGCACGCACGCACACACGCACGCACACACTCATTCATGCACATTCGCACGCATGCATGCACGCACGTAAGAAAGAAAGAAAGAAAATATGTTTTATTTGGTCACACAACAACACTTTGGATAACACACATATTTAAAAAACACAAGGAGTAATACAACAAAAAATTAAAAATAAAAAAAAAACACGCACACCCAATAGAGACTGTCCCGCCCACACACCCGCCATTGTAACTCCTGTTTAGCCAGGATCAACAATGGCACGCATTCTTCCGACGCCGAGTCTCTGGGAATGCTGTCTGTCTGGAAAACTGTCTTTTATCCCGCAACGAAATGAATCAAATAGAAATATAGGGAGGAGTTGGAAATATAAATTGTCCACGTACACCCAACAGTCACACACATAGTTCTGACCCCACACGAAGTTAAACCTGTATGGGTTTTTTTTTATTTTTATTGCCTAGCCCGACAAACGAGCCAGTGCGTCACCTGATGTTAAGTGATTTCCACCGCCCATGAACACCCACAATACCGAAAGTATCATGTATGCGCTGTCGGCCTTAAAGGACAGGAATAGGGATTAAGGAAGGGAAGGGGAAATCTGGGCCTCCGGATATCTCACTTACCATACGAAACGCGACAGTAAACTGTCACTTTACGTTGGTTTTCTCTGAGACAGTTGTACTACCCCGGTCGAGCCGGCCCATTCATGCTGTAGACAAATATGTCTACAGCGTGGCTCTACCACTTCACCAATCAAGGGTATCAAGAACTACGAGGGACTACGGTCCCACAACACCCAGACCCGAAAATGTTTGTGAATTTGCGGGTATTGAAGCCAGTATCCCTGAACGTAGGTGGTACTCCGATCTTATTTCCATCTTAGAGGTAAGCGTATCACCATGTTGCGTACAACATCCACTCAAGAATTTCGATGATCGTTAGGAATCGAAGCCACTAAGTCACTGGTTTATATTACTGAGGTGATGTTTATGTGTGTAATTGTGTAGGAACAGTAGATTATAAGCAAATCCCTCTTTCAGGTGATATTCATCCAGGGCAGACGTCGTTACCTCCACACGTTGAAGTACCAGGGCAACCGCATGATGCGCGCGCGTACCAGCAGCGCCCCTGCGCAGGAGCCCTGGTATCAACGGCTCCAGTCTCTGTTCGATTTCGCCATGTGCTTCCGGAACTCGCCACACTACGGCAACAATAATACCACCAGCGTCAGCAACAATGAAGAGGTGCTGGTGAGTGTTGGAACCAAATTTGTAAATACTCTGCAGCTTGGCATGATTGTATCGAGTAGTTAGGTATATCTCTCGCTACTCGATACTCTAACTGGACGGCACTTCGCTTACCATCAGGTCACTTTGTCGTCCAAGCATAAAAAATAGACCCAACAGTCTTTAAATTAAATACACCCAACAGTCACACACATAGTTCTAACCCCACAGTAGGTCAAGCCTGTATCCTGAGTATCAACAACTACGAGGGACTACGGTCCCACAACACCCAGACCCGTAACAAACATCTGTCTTTCACTAAACATTTTCCTCAGTGCGGGAATCGAACCCACGGCCTCCCGTTTCACAACCGGCTACTCGCCCGCTAGGCCACGGAGGCTGTCATACATAGACCTGACCCCCACTAAGTCGATAAATACGAGTCTTGTGTCGTGGGTATCAGAAACTACGAGATACTTTCGCTCACACGTCCACACCCGAACAGTGTTGTGACAGCCTCCGTGGCGCTGTAGGCGAGTAGTCGGCTGCGAAACGAGAGGCCGTGGGTTCGATTCCCACACCGGAATAAATGTTTGTGTGACAGACAGATATTTCTTTCTGGGGTTTGGGTGTTGTGAGACCGAAAGTCTCCCGTAGTCCCCGATACCTATAACACTAGACTCGTATCTTAATGTGGGATTGGGGCTATGTGTGTGACTGTCGGGTGTTATTTATTAATCCACAGTCAGGGATCGAATCCGTTTCCTAGTCTCTGCATGGCTCTACGGTGGTTGAACGTGTTGTATGCAGGTGGTGAAGCGCAGTAAACGAGGTCGGTCGGAGCCGGGTGCTGGCGCTAGTCCGTCCAGCAGTGTGGAGAGTACCATGGAGCGGCTCATTGAGAAGATGATGCTTGACCTTGACGCACCCTCTGACGATGACTCCAGCTTTACTGTACGTCTTTAAATAGGCAACTACTGCCGATAGAAGTGAAAACTTAAAACTTTGGAATAGCTTCCTGTGTTTAATTTTGTACATTATTCGACATGCAACCGAATATAATACGGGAAAGAAATCCTTTTGCGGAAACAAAATCATAATTGCGATAGTATATTAAATCCCTATCACATTATGGGACCGAAATTCGGCGAAAAGTAGGTGTACTGGTTACACCTCTGCCTACCCCTTCGGGGATTACAGGCCTGAGTGTATATGTATGTAAAATCAAAATCCCTTGAAAATTGAGGTCACAATATTTATTTAAATATTGGTATAAGCGAAAATGCGCGAGTAGTGGGAACATCTCACTATCTCCCTCGCACAACGGCACAGTAATGGCCATTCTGAGAACCGTGACGTCATGGGCCATTTCATGCATCCTTTTACTGTCATTTGATAATATTCCAGCAAATTTGAATAGCGTCTAATTGACTTATTTTTGTTTGGATTCATAAAATTCTTTCGATAATATGTTTGAGGTTGTTTAATGTAGCTTGTTGATTAAGTTAATAAAAAAAACGTATCAACTACCCTATTATAGAACTTGAAAGCCGTGCTTATGTCAAAAGTAAAATAAAGGGTTGGATGAAGTATAGCATGTCGGTGATGCGAACCATGATGTCATGACGTCACCTGTCATGGCCATTATGAGTGTGAGAGAGATAACGAGATATACCTATCACGCACCCATTTTCCTCATATCAATATTTAAAATAATTTCTAAGACGGCGGCTCCGTGGCGCAGTTGGCGAGTAGCCGGCTGTAAAACGAGAGGCCGTGGGTTCGATTCCCACACCGGGACAAATGTTTGTGTGACGAGACAGATATTTGTGTCCGGGGTCTGGGTGTTGTAAGACCGTGTGTCTCTCGTAGTCCCTGACACACACAACACAAGACTCGTATCTTAGTGTGTGGTCGGGGCTATGTGTGTGACTGTTGGGTGTTATTTATTAATTATTACAAATTTCACAAAATTGATAAATTATTAATTAATCAATTTTGTAATTTTTTTGTATATTTGGCTATATCGATTAATATACTAAACTAAACACAGACAAGTACCCTTTATTAAAAATCTACTGTTGTCTCTGTTAAAGATTTTGTCATCAACAAACTTATTCGGCTATATAGTATACGAGACGACCAATCAAATGTGTAACATTTTTTACTACCTTATTTCAGCTAACCAACATGACGAGCGAAAAAAGCGACAGATCGGAATGCACGATAGAATCTGACCAAGACGCCACGTTCCATAATGAAACACATAACACTGATCCAATGCCAGAACCAAAAACAATAGACAACAGTCCAAAAGACACTACATTCTCACCAATCAATAATGGTAGCTCCACACCAGAGAAAACAGAGGATCCAGAACCAAAAGAAAATAATGATCTCGACGAAAATCAGCCCCAAAAACAAGAAACCTCGGCGAAACAGGAATCTCTCAACTTCATACAAAACGAAACATGTCATAACGTGCAGCGGACGCCAAAGAACGAGAAAATCGGTAGGAAACTAAAACTTTGGTCTGTTACAAAGAAATTGTTTAGTCAGAAGTACAAGAAAATGGTATGTCGTAAGCATGGATTACCTTCGATAGATGTCGCATATCATTTTATTCTTTGCATTTAACCCCATTATTCATAAAAGTTTTATGATAGAATTTTAACTAGATATAACTTAGACAAGATAAGAAGCTACACAGCAGGCCGGCATGATTGTATTGAGTAGCGAGGGATAGATTATCACTAGCTAATTGATACTTTAACTGGACGGCACTGCACTTACCATCAAGTGCAGTGTGGTCACTTTGCCGTGCCAAGTAAAAAAAAAGACAAATAAATCTGAGCCAAAAGTTTATTAATTTGTTTATTAATTTACAAAATGTTATTAACGATAGCTATGGTCTATGGTCAAATAATGTTGAATAAGAATAAGAGTGAATAAAACAATTAAGCTATCTATATTTACAATAACAGCATAGACGGCTCTTTATTATCTAGTCGTACACCAAATAAAAAGTGCTGAACAGTTTTCCTAACAGATTTCACTAATATTTAGTAACTTCTGCGGGTAGTTGCATATTCATATCCGCCCGGATAGCGACCACCGTACACAGGGTGTAAAACCCTGTCATAGTGCTAGGATGAAAAAAAACTGTATGAAATAGCCAGGTTAAAAAACCCAGGAAAACTTGTATTTCAACTAAAAAGCATATAGTTAAAATTCTGTCGTTAAACGATTCTAAATAAATAATTAACAAGATACAGATCGTTAATTTGTCGCCCTAGAAGTGTCCGATTAGATTCCCTAAACATTTGAATCCTAAACTCTGGTGCGGCGTCTGTCGGAGGTAATCTGTGAATTTCCATTATAATATTAACCATATTTAAATTTTCAGCCAACGGACGAACGGTAAAGAGTGTGCCCAGCAAAAATAAAGGTATTGGACATACTATGACCAAATTAAACCCAGCTTCGTTTAATCTATGTAACTAATAAACCTCTATTATTATTTATTTATTGTTTATAATTTATGCCAAATTATTTTAGTATGTATTTTTTTCCAAATTTATATCTGGTAACACCTATAAAAGCATTTTTAATAATGATTGGCATGATTTACGCATGGACTGTAAGATATGAGTCGTATAGAACCAAAGTCGGCAAAGTAAGTCCAAACTATATTTTAACAATTTAAAAAAACTGATAACTTTTGTTTAACCAGTCACGTGTTAATGGTAGTCCGGTGCACCACAAATATTGGCAACACTCGCCATTCTTACATACTATTTTTAACTTTAACATTATGGAACTGGAAGATGGACTGGAAGAGTGGGTAGAGGGCGCCCAAGGAGAACGTTTACGAATCAGATAAACGATCTTCTCCTAAAAGGGCAAGTCAGAAGTACCTCCAACCGTCGTAAATGTATGAGAAGATGTATGAATGTGGAAGAGGCGAAAGAAGTGTGTCAGGATCGTAGCTTGTGGCATTCAATAGTCTCTGCCTACCCCCATGGGATACGGGCGTGAGTGTATATGTATGTATGTACATTATGGAAATAAAATTGATTTTGGCTTTTTATGTATTTACCTACTTTATTACTTTTTAATATGCGTTTGAGACTCGAGTGGTTGTCGAAATACAATTTTGCTCAATATTTTATTATAACCTGAGGAGATATTTAATTTAATCAATGACAACAATAATGATAAAAAATTAAGCTTCAGTGTGCACAATCGTATTAAATTTTCTAGATTGAATTTGAACCCAACTAACGTAAGATGGCCGCCTTTGCTACTTTGCTGCCAATTATGCCATTTTTCATTGTCACTGACTTCATGAGAAATAGGATTGTTGACTTGAGCGACGCTTTTGATTGGTTGACAGTGAAAGATTGCCGACTTCGGTTCTAAAGCAACTTTTGTTTTGTATTTTAGGAGGTTTATAGCCGTTTTTAATTATAAAACATTGCAATAGTCGATGCAGATTTTAATTTCATATATTGCCATATACAGTGTAAACTCTATATAGCGACACTGAAGGGACTGTGCATTTTATGGCGTTATAGAGAGTTGTCGTTAAATGGAGAGAAGAAACATCAGAATTAGAAAAATAAAAAGTTTATTTCTGACTATTGTTAGTAGTTATGTGCATAAAAAAGAATGTTATTTGAACGCTATTGAGTATAGTCTGTTATTTTTGTCTGACGTCTTTTGCTGCACCAGTAATTTTGTTGTATTTTTTTAGTTATTTTATTAATATCTAGCAATACTGAGGCATCTTGGTTATAAAGGAAATATTTTTCCAATAATTTTGCTGCTTCCAGAGCTTCTTTAATGCTCGGCGGAAGCTCAGGCTCATCCGTCTCATCTTCTTCATCACCTTGTTCTTGATCCTCAGTTTTTCTCACTGAATCCAAAATTTCTTCGTCTGTGAGTGAAGCCGTTGTAAGCAGGCGGTCGTCCACTTCAATGTAGGTTTGAAGATTTACCGTATCAACACTTCGTGCTTCCCCACTTATTTTACCATAGTTGATATGATGACGCTGCTTGAATTTTCCGAGCCATCCTTCTGATGCTTTGAAAGAAGTTAAACCAAGTTCAGCAGCAAAATTCTCCGCCTTAGCTTTCACGAGCGGCCCCGAGATAGGCATATTATTCTGGCGCTGTCGATGAAACCATGATAGTACAGCTTTATCCAAATCTTCGTATATAGGTTTCTTTAATTTTTTGGAAGATTTTCCCTCGCCCGCAGCGTGGAGGATTTTTTCTTTATTTTTCCATATTGTGGACACGGTAGAGCGACTAAATCCAAAGCGTTTGCCAACATCACTTATCTTCTCTCCCGTTCTCCCGTTTCTATTGCGCGTATCAGTAAAACTTTTTCGTCAATACACAGTGATTTTCTTTTAGTAGCCATGTTTACAGTTTGCAAGTTTGTGAGCAACTAAGAATATGATAAGGTATAGATAATCCATGACTCCTAGTTATGAATCATGGTCAATAACAGTCTACACGTGCAAGCAATCCCAATTTGTAAACAAAAGAATGAATTTCTTAGAAAGTTCGGTATGCATGATGCCGACAGTCGAGTTTATTGCGGGCTAGGATAATAAAGCGACAATAGATCGTACACAGCTGCGCAGTTTTTACTAATTTTAGCAACTTAATTGTTGTCGTTATTGAGAGTGGGTGTAATGCTATATAGAGTGAAACATTGTATGAAAAACAAGCTAAACCAACCAAAGCCAATTGATTTCGACGCTTAAGAGAGTTTGTCGTTAAATAGAGTGACGTTACATGGAGTTTACACTGTATTTTTTTTAATTTTTGCCCAACTACCTACTTTGCCGACTTCGGTTCTATATGACTCATATTGTAGAGTAGAATTAAATGTAAACCGAATAACATTAAAGTGTTGTTAAATATTTACATTTTCTTTTCACAGGCCACCATAACCAAAGGCGAGAAAAAAACGTCCCCATAGCAAGGATTGCGTCGGGCAACAATTCCTTCTGAAGGAAAAGGTATATAGTATTGTCTTATACTCGATTATAAATAACAATTAGGAAATATAAATAAAACATTTAATGATTGTAAGCTGTTCCAATGACTTTTAATTCAATTCAGTCATTCATTGCAATAGACCTGTCGAAATAATATAATACTAGCCCTGTATTAAACATTGTCCCACTGCTGGGCACGGGCCTCCTCAACTAATGAGAGGGGTTAGGCCTAAGTCCACCACGCTGGCCTAATGCGGGTTGGTAGACTTCACAACCCTTCGAAATTCTTATAAGAATTCTCAGATACGCAGGGTTCCTCACGATGTTTTCCTTCACCGTTAAAGCAAGCGATAATTAACATTTAATACACACATAACTTTAGAAAAGTCAGAGGTCGAAATAATGCAGGAGATAAAAGATAGATAACTCTTTGTGGCACACCATCATAAGAATATTACAACAAGAAACCTTAAAACAAGAGTAAGGTACAATAGGCGGTCTTATCGCTAAAAGAGAGGTGTGAAACACAATAACAATGATAATACAAGATAATATTAGTCACTAGCTGTTGCTCGGGGCTCCAACCGCGTGTTTTTTTTACACCTTGGATAACATTATTGTAGTTTTAGTAGGATCCTTATTTTTTTCTTGCAATTAAAATAACCTATATTAATCAGTGATAATGTAGCATTCAAATGGAGGAAGAATTTTTTTAATTAGTCCAGTACTTTTTGAGCCAATTCGTTACAAACATACATACAAATCTTTCCCCTTTATTATATTAGTATAGATGTAACACGAATTTATGTTTATAACAGCGATAGCCTAGTTGGTAGTGTTACGGATTGTCGTGACGGAAGTCGTAGATTCGAGACCTGCTCAAATAGCATACATCTCTGACTTTTCTGAAATTAAGTGTGTATTCATTGTTAATTATTGCTTCCTTTAATGATGGAAAACATCGTGAGGAAACTTGCATACCTGAGAATTTCCATAAGAATTTTGAAAGGTATGTAAGTGGAAAGGTGTATGGTGGACTAAGGGCCTTAGTCTAAGGCCTGACCACTCTCATTAGTAGAGGAGGCCCGTTCCCAGCAGTGGGACAACGTTAATTCAGTGCCGGTTAAGATGAACTCAAATATTAAATAACATCAAAGGGCAAAAATTAAAAAAAATGCAATTATAACAAGAACTTTACGTAAATTTTGTTATATCCTCTCAATATTTTTTTAATTTTGTTATCTTTTCAGAAATGAAGATGCCATCCACGTACGTACGATTGTCATATCACTGTGTATGGATAATTATAATATAAACTATAATACGTAATAATAGTAACAACTCATTGTTCTTGACAAAGGACTGTAACACATACGTCTATATCTATTTTAACTACATTTCAATTCATGTAAGCGCTTGTCCACATGAAGCGAATAACGCCTTAGTATACGCGTTTTAGTGATACAAATTAAATAGGTCATAAAAATTAACTAAATAAACTGGATGGGCATTGTGAAATATTGAGATTATAATTTGCCAGAAGTGCCTTAATATTAATAGTGTTTTAAACCCAAATTCATGATAGCTGAATAATAAGACATTAAAATATTTTGTGGTTTCTTGAGTAGTGAATATTACATATTGAAATAAAAAATTTACAGATTTTATATATGTCTGATCGATGAAGAAAGATTAGTAATAAATTATACTATGTGTAACGGGAATAACGAACACCCCAATTTAAAATTATTATTACAATCATAATTCATGTATTGAAATTAGACTGCAATGAATATAAATATTGTATTTTATGAAATTAGTTGTACTCATTTTCGACATAAAGTTCGTAATTTTAATTATTTTTAAATGTTCGTTTATTATTGCATTTAGAACAGACTTTATCGCATCGAGTTATGTTTTAGTTTCGTTTGTCTTGAACGTTAAATTAAAAGGTGACTATTATTTACCTGAGAGTTAATTATTTTTGAAAAAAAAAATCGTCTATTAAAAAATTGTTGATATCGATTCTGCCGCTTATTCTGAACAAACTACTTTCACAGTGTGCATTAATCATGTTACATGTTGCATAAATTGAGGGTAAATAAGTTACAGTATCCTTTCGTGACGTCATACGACAGCCCGCCCGTGACGAGTCTGTATAGCTCTCGAAACGTAATAAAAAGTAAAATAAATCTTTATATCCTACTTCTTTTATATACGTGATTATTAGGAGACTATTCAGAAATCAAGACAGTACTCTTATCGGACGCACTTAGCCATTGAAATGTGTTACGCCCACCATAACTAAATGCTTGGGTTGTAAATTTTATACATACGATTGATTGCTTGGGCAATCGTGTGTTCATTGTTAATTATCTTGATTTAACAGTGAAGGAAAACATCGGAAGGAAATCTGCATACCTAAGAAATTCTAAATAAAAAAATACCTAAGAAAAAAAGTCTTGAAGGATTGTGAACATGTATTCTTTTTGAATTCATATTATTTTTCTTATTTCATGGAGACAAAGGCTAAATATTGAAAATAGATAATGATAAATGTGTACTATTGAACGATATATAAAGGAAAAGACTGTCGTCCGTCGAATATAATGTATGTGTAAAATATAAGTGCTATGTATACATAAGTTGAAAATCTCAAATGTAATTGTTATTTCACCAGTGTTAGAATATCATGTTCCTAATTATTTACATTTTACTCAATGAAAATTGTTTTGTATATTTATATTTTTTATTTAGACTGTTATTTTTTACATTAAAATATTATTTTAAATTGACTTATATTTAATTACAAGGACCATATATGGTCAACTAAGGTTCCTTTCAATTTAGAAATGTATTGGTTACAAAGCCTTTAATTTATGTCTAAACTATCATGCATATTATAATTAAATTAATTAAAATTGTAACTATGACGAAAGATGTTATCGAATAATTGTGTAAGATTTTAAAATTAATTATTTATATATGTAATTTATTTATGCATCTAATGGCAGCTAAACATAGTAATTTTTTACATTGTGTGTAATAAGGTTTTACAGTCCTGAAATAGTTTTATAAGGATGTACACATCAGTAGAATTTATTCCACATTAAAAGATGGTAAGAATGTCATGTCAAGTGGAGAGCAAAGATATAATATCTAATTCCTAAATGTCTTTGTTCATTGTTATTATTAACAATTATTATCTAATGTTTGCTTTATGAAGGATATTCTGATTGGATAAGATGTACTCATAAGTTAAATGTATTTATTTGTAAGATTATTTCAATCGAAAGGCTCGCGAACATGGCGGTTTCAGTACAATTCGCTGGCGTTTCGATATTTGTTTAAATTTTATTGCGAAGCGTGTCCAATGAAATGGCTCCACGCTCTATTTCCCAAAGATTTGGCTGTGTAGGGATCGAACAAAATAAAAGACTGAAATGATGCAAGCTTTTCCTATTTTTTACATAAGCTAATACCCTAATAAATGTCTATGACTTTAGTTCTACTGAAACTTTTACATGTTTAAATTATTTGATAAATGCATTGCAAATATACGATTGTAAAGAATACTTGTTTTATTTATATAGACAAATTTCAAAAAATATGGATACTTACCAAAGATTTAGATGTGATGTATCATTACTATACAAAAATGTATTGACAAAAATCAAAAAAGAACTGTTTCCGCCCGGGATCGAACCGGGGACCTTGTGCGTGTGAAGCACACGTGATAACCGCTACACTACGGAAACTTGATATAAAGTGTTGAAATTATGATACTTTATCAGTGTTCAATGTAATATTGGATAACATTTATTTAATTAAAAAAAAGAACACGTTGCTCTTTTACTATTCTGTCCTAACTGTAAAATAATAACACGTGGTCATCTGGTTACGACCAAAATAATCAAAAACATATACAATCGGCTCCGGCCAAATGTCCACATCCCAGTCTCGCGGCTACATCGCCCGCGGATAGTCGCGGACGCGCGTCGACGTATCGAGTTATTGTCGGTGTTTAGTTGTGCCATATATTATTTCAAAAACCGTAAAATTCCACAAAAAACGACACGATGGATCCCGAAGCATTTCTGGATCTGGCCAACCAGGTCATTAAGTTGAAAATGTATCCGTATTTCGATATAGCACACTCTCTTTTATGCGCTCTAGCAGTCAGGGAAGACTTGGGAGCCGGTGAGTGTATTTATATAATTTATTTTTAAATAACCCCCGCCAAAAATGTCTACGGACGTCACACTTCCGCATCCTGCGTTCAATAAATCACGAAGAAAGGTAATATATTACTCGAAATGTGCTAAATTAAAGTCAACACCTAATACAATTTAAAAATAGATTGTTCCCTGCGGCACCATCGGTCGCTGTTGTAATAAGATGAAATGCTATTGGAACTAAAAAAATACCGCAGTACACACAGTTATAAGAACCATGTCTCTATTCATTTAATACTATTTTCAGTAGACTTTTTGTTCTTTTTACGTATGATAGAGGTAAATAATGCATTATTTAGATTAAGACAAATGCTGCATGACGGTATCAGAGTGATTTGTCATGTTATCTCTGTTATCATATTATACTGAGTTATATAAAAGGCGCTAATTATTATTGTAAAATATACGTGATACATCGTTTACATAAAAATATTACCTTATCCGTGAGGTTATATTTTAGATAAATGAATTTGTCAAAAACCATTCGTAGTGGTTGATCAGGTTAGTGACTAAGTATTTTTATTATAATAAAATAGATGGCGCTGTTTTCAAAAAGTTAATTCATATAATATTCATATAAAAATTTCGATGCAGGCAGACTGATAAAATTATACGCAGAGTAGAAAACATCAAAAGAATATGTTCGGCAAAAATTTGGTTTTTCGGGCTCGTCCGGGATTTGAACCCGGGACCTCTCGCACCCGAAGCGAGAATCATACCCCTAGACCAACGAGCCATACAGATGATCGCTGAAATTACAAATCCAAACTGTAGTCAATATATTATATTATATCAATTAATTCATGGTGTTAGATATACAACGTTGTCAATAATTATCATCCTATGCTTTTGTATCCTACGTACTTTAACCCAAAATAATATTCAAATCAAGATAATTTTTACAAATTTCTGAAATGCCTCCTCAAAATATACATTTTATAATATTTCAGGAGTTTTAGAAATGTGAAATACAACTAAAATCAAAATAATTAATTAGTCGTTTATATTTAAGATAAAATATAAATTTGTACGCAAGAGTGTATACAGGTATCAGAAAAGAAACAATGAATGCATAACTACATATCTACCGAGAATCTACTTTTTAAAAAGTGTATATCGGAATAAGTATCAGATCATGGAATGAGCAGCTCAAAGGGTATGATAATAAAAAACCTTAAATCCAGTGTCATACCGAAGTTGGCTATACAAACAATCTGGGATCAAAAATAAAACAGTTTCTCATTATTCTTGTTTACAAGAGACAGACAATATATCGTAATGATTTAATTGTTTATTGTTACGATATATTGAATCGTTTACGACATATTAGAGCGTCGCTTTTAATTAAAAAAATATAATTTATTGACAGAGTATTGAGTATTAGTGCGTAGGACTCAGGCCTAACCGCTCTCATTAGTAGAGGAGGCCCGTGCCCAGCAGTGGGACAATGTTTAATATAGGGCTAGTATTATATTATTATTATATTAATTAATTGACAAATTTCCTACGCCGGTGCCGTAAAGCGCAAGTCGCATAGAGATTACGTAAAACATAGAGCCTTTACCTACCCTAGATACTTTACTGAATATTCTAATAAAATTTCTTTGAATAGGCAGCGCATCTTTGCTTTCTCTGAACCCTAATTCATAATCATAGTAGGTACTTCAATGCGAATGCTAGGGTGGCATGGCATGGCGGGGCGGTGGGCGCGATAGCCTTGGAAAGTTCGTGTTCACATTGCCCGTCAGGCTTTTGTGCGAACCTACGAGTTACACCCTACAGAGGGTTTCCACCATTGATGGCGACATTTTAATAAAACATTCTTACGACTCTAGCTCAAAATTGGAGGTGGCAAAAAGTAAAATTATTGTTTTTTTTTTTTAGTGCCTCGATAGGCAGACGAGCAGACGGGCCACCTGATGGTAAGTAGTCACCGCCGCCCATAGACTTCTGCAATACCAGGGCACAGCAAAGCCGCTGCCTACCGTTGTACCTATTGTACACAAAAGCCAACATTATAGTGAATGTCCGCACAACCGCGTGCGTCGCTACTTCTCCAAGAAAATACTCTACAAACTATTGATCAAATTTGTTTAATATATCAGTACTACACCCTCGAATAAATCTAAATAAGCACTTACGTCTTTTCTAACCCCTTACTTAGGTTCGTCTAGTTCTCTATTATGTCCGAGTCAATCAAATATGTGAGATGAATAGAACCAAAGAATTTTGGCATCCTATATCGTAAAAAAATGTCTCTATGAAATTGTTTAGAATTTTGGCAGAAGTCCAATTGTCTTTTTACTGTGTAATTTAAAGAACGCAAAGACTGTAGGTATGGGTAAAATTCCGAACATGACTGCAGAGACGAACTAGAGTGGTCAAAATGGACGGCATTACTATTCCTATGATACTTTGGGACAGGTACTTTCGAATATGGCAGCACTGAGCACCGTCATATAATATTCAACTAGATGTTGCTCGCGGCTCCGCCCGCGTGGAGGTTATTTTTGGAAGGAAAGGTATACATGGAGGCATCTTAAGCTATTATACCTTTCTATATTTTGCTATCCCATAGGATGCGTGCATTTTCCGGGATAAAAAGTGGCATATGTCATTTTATGAACTCTAAACTACCACTATGCAAAAAATCATGTCGATTCCTTGCGCTGTAAAAAACTAAACTATCCCACGGGAACTGTACATTTTTCCGGGATGTAAAGTAGCCTATGTGCTATTCCAGACTATAATCTATCTTTGTGCCAAATTTCAACCAGATCCGTCCAGCCGTTGTAGCGTGATTGAGTAACAAACATCCATCCATCCATCCATCTATCTAAACTTTCGCATTTATAATATTGTATCCTATTCACTTTTGCCACACCATCAAGCTGTGGAACAGTTTGCCAGCTACCGTGTTCCCTCCTTCCTATGATCCTGGGTCCTTTAGGCGTAGTGTGAAGAAGCTATACAGCAGGCCGGCATGATTGTATTGAGTAGCGGGGGATAGATTATCACTCGCTACTTGATACTATAACTGGACGGCACTGCACTTACCATCAGGTGCAGTGTGGTCACTTTGCCGAGCCACGATAAAAAAAAAATTATAATAATATTAGTAGGAATAGTAGGATATCATGTATGTACTGCGAGGACAATCTGTAGCGCCGATTCTTTATAGGTTTTTTTATATCCAGGCGCTCAGAGTTTCTCCCGCAAGCACCCTTTATCATGCTGGCTGTCCACGATGCTGGTGATCTTCGCGGGCGGCATGGTGGTCAACGGCCTCTTGGGAGAGCCTATACTAGCGCCGCTCAAAAACACTCCGCAGCTCGTCATTGGAACCGTGACCTGGTAAGCATTGCCTCTGGCGGTCTATCTATATGACGCTTATATGACGTTGAGACTCTAATAAATTATTGGCTAAATTATGACATTATGAATAAATACTTTACTGAGATATCGTACGAAAGCTCCAAAAAATGTGTGGCAAGATTGTGAGTCTATGTAAAAATGCTGAGATAACGTTTCTAAAGCTCCATACATACATGCCATACATTTTTCCTTAAATGGCGAAACCAAATAAAGTACTGCATGGCACTGGAATGCGCTCGTCATCCCCAAAGCAGAAGAAGTAAGTATGTACAATACACTGCTCGACCAACGAACAGATTCTATGCCCTAGAACGAGGGCCCAAATTCCAAATCTAAACAAAAATGTGGAATGATCATCATGGCGTCATAAGGATGTCGGCACAATGCAACTAAATAATAATGTAAGTAAATCGGGAAAAATGTATATTTTTAAAGTTGGCACGGGACAATTTTCACGTTGAATGTTTCCGATAAAAAACTTTGTTTATATTTCATCCAAAGTTTACTGACCCAGAGAATAGATATGTTGGAAAAGTATACGGAATATCACCAATCCTACCTTTTTTGCTCATAAACAATACATTTCAGCCCTTTATTGCTATACTATATGCTATTGCTATTTATAGCAGCGATAAGCCTAGTTGGTTGCGGTACGGACTGTCAAGACGAAAGTCGTAGGTTCGAAACCCAAGTGGCATACACCTCTGACTTTTCTGAAGTTATGTGTGTATTAAAATGTTAATTATCGTGAGGAAACCTGCATATCTGAGAATTTTTCGAAGGTATGAGAAGTCTGCCAACCCGCATTAGGCCAGCGTGGTGGACTAAGGCTTAACCCCTCTCATTAGTAGAGGAGGCCCGTGCCCAGCAGTGGGACAATGTTTAATACAGGGCTAGTATTATTATTATATTATTATTGCTATACTAGTATTTGTTCGCCCGCCTAAATTTAAATTGCTTTCTGAAAAGTTATTTTTATCTCATTATAATGTAGTCTTAAATACTTTGGGATAGTGACCTTTTTTAGTGACGGATTAAAAAAGTCGGGTCAGAAATAATCCACCAACTTTATCTGTTTATAACATTAAATACTGTAATATAATGCATCCAGCTCATCTCTGGCAGCCTCCGTGGCGCAGCGGGCAAGAAGCCGGCTGTAAAATACCAGGCTGTGGGTTTGGCGAGGCCGTAGGTTCGATTCCCGCACCGACATAAATGCTTGTGTGTTAGACAGTATTTGTTTCGGGTCTGGGTGTTGTGGACCCCTAGTCCCTCGTAGTTCTTAATACCCACGATACGTCTTTTACCTTGTGTTTGTCAGAACTATGTGTGTGACTGTTGGGTGTTTTTATTTATCTCTCCTTTTTTTGTCGTCTGTGACCATACGTTATGATCAACAAGATATTTGTCAATGTAGAGCCTTCAGCATTCAATTTACAAAACAATGTTTCAACAGGTACATTGTATTTTACACACCGTTCGACGTGGGGTATAAAGTAGCGAAGTTCCTACCGGTGAAAGTCGTCGCTTCTGCTATGAAAGAGATCTATCGGGCCAAGAAAGTGTATGATGGAGTCAGCCACGCTGCTAAACTCTATCCTAATGCCTACGTCATTATGATTATCGTCGGTAAGTTATTTATCATCCAAGAAATTGCTTTTGATAGAGTTCAAGATCCTTAAAAAATGGCGGGTATTATCACTAGTCTTATAAAATATACATACATACACTCACGCCTGTAATCCCCGAAGGCAGAGGTGTAACCAGTACACCCACTTTTCGAATTTCGGTCCCATAATGTGATAGGGGGCGAGCCTATCGCCATACCGGGCACATTTTCCAGACTCCGGGCTAATACTGAGGAATTTCTATATAGAAAAACCCAATATCACTTTACCCGACTCGGGGATCGAACCTGAGACCTCAGCACAGCAGTCGTAACGCATGCGCAATTAAAAAGGCGCCACCGAGGCAGTCTATAAAATGAAAAGTAAAAATATACCATGAATAAATACCTATTAAACTAGGTAAATCGCTAATTCATAAGGCCCACTTACTTGTATAGATACATTAAGCATTGATCATAGTGGTCAAATAAAATTAAGATTGATCAAAGATTTCGTAGACCAACAAACTCTACCTGTCATAGTCTCAGAGACAGATTTTTTTATTCTGGCACGGCAAAGTGACCACACTGCACCTGATGGTAAGCGCAGTGGCGTCCAATTAGAGTATCAAGTAGCGAGAGACAATCTGACCCTCGCTACTCAACACAATCATGCTGGCCTGCTGTGTAGCTTCTGCACACTACGCCTAAAGGAGCCAGGATCATAGGAAGGAACACGGAAGCTGGCAAACTGTTCCACAGCTTGATCGTGCGCAAAAATACGTATTTGAACGAACCTCTTGGTTCGGCCGGGGTAGTAGACACCACGAAGCTGTAGCTCCGCAAGCCAGTACTGTAGTTTAACATATACAAATTATTACCTTCCAGGTACCTTGAAGGGTAACGGTGCCGGATTCACCAAGTTAGTTGAGCGACTGATCCGCGGCGCCTGGACACCAACAGCCATGGAGACCATGCAGCCTAGCTTGTGAGTATCAGCACGTAGATTTTATAGCAGGTGGTCAGCTTACGAGTAAAATGTATTATCACCTTTGGCAATAATCAAAATTCCGTGGATGAGTTTGTACGAAAAAATAGGATTTTTCTCATAATTTTTGGTCTCGAGCAATGTCATAATAAGCTTGTTTCTCAATAGCAATGTAAAATAAAATTTTGCTATTCCGAATTCGTACCATAAAATATAATAATAATAATAATTTATTTCCATATAAGAGTTACATGTATTGCTAAGTATATATCTCAAACATATTTTCATGAAAAATGAAATTTCTGTATCTGTACTAAGCTATAAGCTTGTATTACAGAATACAGCGCCCATCCCCACAATGGAGTGTTAGGCTTTCCTATTACATTTTACACATTACGATAGACATTTTGGGTTTAGAACATGCAACCGAAATCAATCATAGTTAATCAAGTGTAGTTAAAGCATGAGCTTAAGCAAACCTCAATGATTATTAGTTATTATGAAACCTGACATCATATTTTAGCAGTTTTAATAGAGTAGCGCCCCCAATATAAGTGTTGTTTGGCTTACCAAAGGAAGGCTTTTCCCCTTAGGGAAACCTGAACTAAACACTGATATGCGAAGGTATCAGTCATACCTTTTTAGATTTTCTTTAATTTGAGTTGTTTTGTAAAGCCATGAATATATCCTCATAATAATTATGGGTTGTTTCGGCACCGTGTGATTAAATGGCATTTTGCCAGGTACGTCAGACAGCTCAGTATGTTTAAGTTATTATAGCTGGATTCGATTTATCTCCTTCGTTTTTTTTCATCCTGCCCCGGTAAAGCGACCACACTGAACCTGATTGTCACCGCAGTGCCGTCCAATTAGAGTATCGAGTAGCGAGATACGATATATCCCCCGCTACTCAACACAATCATGCCGGCCTGCTTCTTCACACTACGCCATGGGCAAGAAGGTGAAGAAGCGGTCGAGGGTCTAGTGTCAGAGTACTCAGAGTGCCGTAAAACGGCCAAACATCGTACCCCAACTCTAGAGTTCGGTGTACACCCGGTTTTATCGGGAGTCTAGATTCCCGACAAAAACCGGAAGTACACTGGCTGATCCCGGAACGCGACACACTTGTGTGTGCCACTATGGCGGATTTTACACCCTGTGTACGGTGGTCGCTAACTGGGTGGATATGAATACGTCGAATACGACGAATACCAGCATACGTCGTCGTCGACAGCTAACGTCGGGTTATGTGTTAGTACCTCAAGGTTATGCGTTATTGATTGTATATTACTCTGAGATTTTACTGTGTCATACATACTACGTCATTCATCAACAGTATTGATCAAGGTTGTACAGGTATTAAGTTGCTTGTATTTTGATTCTAGCTACACCAAGGCGTCCCTGGTTGCGTCTGTCATATTCGTGTTGGACAAGAAGACCGACCTTATCTCTGCGCCGCACGCTCTCGTCTACTTCGGCATTGTCATCTTCTTTGTCTACTTCAAGGTATATTTTTTCTTAATTTTACATTTTACGGCGGATAGTATTTGGCTGGGAGCCAGAAAAGATTCGATCCTGGGGTTTTTTTAAGGAGGGCTTTTGTTAAATCAAAAAGCGTTTTCTTCTTTTTTATGATGATAAACTTAAATCACAGACATATTATGTAGCCGCTGCATGTATACCTTCGTGTATCGATAGCCAATCGAGTTCCTAGGCAATCTTTCGTGTCCGCGTATTCAGAGTAGTTGTTCTTGGCGTTACTTTAACTTATTCAATTCAGCTGATGTCATAACATCGGCTGAACACAAGACAATATCCTTATTGTGCTATAAATTATTATAAATACCTTTCCAAAATGATTCAAGTGTTTTTCTATCAAAATAAGCCACTGTTGGTTTTATGTACTATTTGTGGCGTCTATTTAGACCTAAGTCTGTAAGTCAAATCAGAAGAGAAGTCTTATTATGAGGTGTACAAAAATCGGCACCAATATATCCTAACAGAGTAAGTGCTATAAATTTTATTTATTTTTAGATGTAACATGATGACGAATGATAATAGGATTGCTAATGTCTCTGTTATACGGTTACGTTTGACGTTTCAAGGCTGTTCAGACAATTTTAACTTTGAAACATACAATTGTGTCAGTGCATATTATTATTATGTAATATTATAGCACCTACTAAAATAACTTTACATCTTGGTGAGACAATTTGTGTCTGAAATTGTTTGTAATATATTGCTGGAAAATTATATAAAAGAGTTCAGAGCGGGCCCTAGAATGATGCTACCACCATCATTTGGGAAATCACTTAATGAGTAGACCAACTGCTATGTCAAGAGACTCTACTGTACTTGCCCCGCAAACACACATAGATATTTGTTAAGTAATACTTTTTGTATTCACAGACTAGGAAAACTAATGTTTTGAGATCTGGCACCATCTAAAAATGTTGGTAGCGCCGCCACTGAAAGTGCCATGACAATCACTATGTAACCGAGACAGAAACTACTAATACAAACATTTATGTTTTAATCAGTCTGTAAGAAGTTTTGTGTATGCTACATGCAGCGGTACTAGAGCAAGAGATGTGATCGCTCTAACTTAGTGCCAATTAGCAAGAGGCACCAAAATAATAAATTCAGGCTCGAATGAAAATGAAAATTGAATTTTAGAAAATAAAATTACCCAAGCCGCCGCACCGTAGCTGTTTATAGGATAAAATTATAGGACAGGGCCGTAGAAATTTCAATCCGCGCAGAATTTAACCTAATTTGTAGTCATACATCTGACAACCTTAAATATACTAGGAATTGGGGAATCTGGAAATTTAATTTAGACATACTTTGCCCTAGCCTTTAATCAAGGTAGAGCGAGATTGTCTTTCGGCGCCCTTTGGTCAATGCTTTCAATACATAAATTGTATTCAGTAACTTTTGAATAAATGAAATCCCGACGATAGAAATAAGATTTTTGCAACTTTTCAAAATTCCCAGACAACTTTCCAATTATATATTTTTTTAAACTTGATGCGGACTGTTATGTACTTTTAATAACTAAAAAATTGATTTTTTGTGACCGGTGTTTTTTATAGACTATTGACAAAAATTGATTCGAGAGTACTAATCTGATAACCTGTAGTATCTTTGCTATCATCAAATAATTTTACACTACAGCTGTCTTCCATCCTGCTGGGCATCCATGATCCCTTCGTGCCGTTTGAGAACCTGTTCTGTGCGCTGTTCATGGGCGGTATCTGGGACTCTCTGGCTAAGCTCCTCGGCAAGGGACAACCCAAGGAGGAGACCAAGGACGCGAAGAAAACTAATTAATATCTATCATGTGTAAGTATTTGGATTTTGTATTGTTATAATGCTTAAAATTAATAAGACTTCTAGATATAAATGTTTATAGGTATATTTATATGTAGTGTTCGTTCAGTAGTCAAAATTTGGCCATAATCATCATTGTAAATTTGTGAAAAACATATCGCATATTTACATATTTTATAATTATTTTGCTACTCTTTACATTCCTTTTCAAATTATATATCTGAGAATATACACTTATTAAATACGAGCTTTAATATCAATACCTAAAGCTCGTCAATTGCTAAATAAACAAAAATAAAAAGATAATTGGTTGACAAACATGCGAGAAATGGCCCTGAAGTGTTTTACCTTTGTCTATATACAGCGCTTAATACAATTTAAGAACGTAGTGAAAGCTAGCTTTTGATCACGTTTCTATCCCCGTGATAGTCTATAAATGTTAGTTTTATATAGTTGAAACCTCGTAGCCGGCTTTACATGATGCACAAAACACACAGACAATAGTTATATTACTTACACGTGTATATTACGTATTTCTAATATCTATGATGCTCAAATTATGCCACTTAAAAAAAGACTTCCAGTCTTGACATGTTTCACCAGATCTTTTCTATCCACCGCGCGAACATACCAACTCCATCTTGCTGTATGTAAAAGTCAGCATGACGATGAAGAGAGAACGACGTATGGACATACGTCCAGTCCCCTATCAATAATGTTCCCCCAAATACCACGATCCATACCAAATATGAAAATGATAAAGTCACATTCTATACACCGCGTCAATTTATTACTAAATTTTGCAGCTTATAGAAGTTAGGGAACATATTATGTATAAGGTAGGACGGTGAACAACGCTTATACAGTATACATACATCTATCTAGTCTTTGATTAATGGTGTCCTTCTAATCCGCCATACAAATACCACGGTCCATACAAAACATGAAAGTGATAGAGTCACATTCTATACACCTTGTGAACTCATTAGTTCATTTTACATTAAAAAAAGAATACGTATGAGTATGGCCGCAGAACAACGTTTATATAGACGTGTCTTGAGAATAAAAGAATACCTAATGTATAAAATCTGTATATATAAAAGAAGAAACTGACTGACTGACTGACTGACTGACCGATCAACGCACAGCCAAAACGGCTGGGGTGAGAGACTTGAAATTTTGACAGTAGGTACCTTTTATGACGTAGGCATCCACTAAGGAAGCGTTTTTGGAAATAAGGGGGTAAAATAGGGGATGATTGTTTGTATGAAAATCCATCATTTTTTAAGTTAAGTTTATGAAAATTAGAATTTGTCCTTTTAGTCAAAAATAAAAAATATATATTTCAGGATTTTTGGAAATTCCACCCCGAAGGGGGTAAAATAGGGGAAGAGAGTTTGTATGAAAATCTGTCATCTTTGCAGTTAAACGCATGAAAATCGGTATTTGGCCTTACAGTTAAAAATTAAAAACACATATTTCAGGGTTTTTGGAAATTCCACCCCTAAGGGAGTTAAATAGGGTAAGAAAGTTTGTATGAAAATCCTTCATTTTTGAAGTTAAATTCATGAAAATTGGTATTAATAATTAATTATTTTGTAGTGTATACTTTTTGTCTCAAACATGACCTCCATGCGGGCGGAGCCGCGAGCAACAGCTACTACTTTATATTTATAGACTTTCAACAAAAAAACTTATTTGATAAAATGTTTATAATTTTATTTATAAGTATAATTAATTTAAATTATAAAAGTATCTATGTAGCGTCGTGACTTAATTTGCATGTAAAAAACGATGATTCAGAGGAAGTCACGATGTTCCGATCTCACGAATCTGTGTGCAATTACTGGAAGGAAGGTAAACTTTGAGTTACTTTGACTCATACCTACCTTAATGCTAATTTTGCTCCCGCAAAAACAATACAGAATACTTATCTCTTGGATGTGCGTTCAGTATACGATATTGGTCAGTTTTTGTTTGGCGCCAAAAGTTAACCAATGGCGTCTAGCAAGAGTTGTAGAGCGATGCTTAAAACAATTTTGTCTATACTACCGTCCGTTTACTAAAAGCCCGTGTAGTGGGATTTTGACAGAGTTATATATAAAAAATAATAAAGCAGTTTATTCTCTATCGATCAGTCTGGGTTATATTTTTGCATATGTATTAGTTATAAGAACTAAAGTTAATTCTCACGGCTAACTACATCATTTCTAGAGACATCACTTCCACATTTTAGTATCTCAAAATTAAGTTTATTCACTTAATGCGTTTGTAGTAAACGGCAGTATAAGCTGAATGGATCTTCTTAACCACTATTACAAATATATCACAAAAAAACTACGTGTGTGTACTACTGTGACGAGAAGTAACAGCTAGTTATTGCGTTTCATACAATAAGCGGGATTTCCGGAGGGCCAAATCTTCCTCTCCTTCCGAATTTCCATTCGCTAATTTTAAGGCTGGCAACGCATCCACGAATGTTCTGGCATTCTTACAAAGTATCCGTCTGAGAGACAGGTTTGGCTATGAATAAATTAAAAAAAACTGGTATTGGGGTGTGCATAGGCTGTGAAGACCACTTACCATCAGGTGGCAGACTTGTTCATAAGCCTCTTTTCTTTATAGAATGCGGAAGAAAGTAAATAGCTATTGTTGTATATTATATTTAGCGCGAGGGCAACACTGTCTACCAAAAATACTTTCTGATATAAAACGTAAAACGCTGTCAGTTGTAATTTTTGGTTAAAAATAAAAACGTAGGTTTAAGTAATAATGCAGTGGTCGTTGGCGTAGCACAGCAACACAGTGCTTGTAGCCATAAAAAAATTAAGTGTATTAATTAATTACACCTACGAAATAAAGTTTTAACAGCTACAGTTTTAAACTTAATAACAACTCATACGTGATTATTTTTTCAGTTTGCTACATCTATGCCACGCGATCAACTGACACCGACAATATAAATGGCGACGGCATCATCAGCAAGTAATATAAAATAAATAAAAACACTAAAAAAAAATAGCAAAACCCTGAAATCCTTAAAAAAATGGCACAACGACCAAAGTTATCACTTTCATTAGTATTAAGATTGATTAGTTGTAATGTTAATTCTATAAGACACGTATGTTATATGTTTGTGTAGTTCCTAATGCCGTAGTTTGCCAAATATTTGTGATAAATTTCTTAATAAATATTATGACAATTTTTTGCCAAAACCTTTTGTGGTCAGTACTTAAGAATGAGTATTAATTTTTATTAATTTAATTTTATGCTTACCAACTCTGTGTTACCTGTGTGAAAAAAAACATTGAGCATTGTAATTATATTTATAGTTTTAAGATATTATCGAAACGACTACCGAGACATCCGACTTCCTTTCAATGACGGGTGACTAGAAATAGTTTTTAATGTTTTTTTTTAAATTCACTGCAATGATAAATACAATTCAATGAATTAAGTCAATTCTGAATAATTTCACATTTGTTTTACCAACGGCAGGCAGCGGCTTTGCTGTGCCCTGGCATTGTATAAGTCTATGACTAGTTACCATCATGTGGCCCGTCTGCTCGTCTCCCTATCGAGGCACTAAAAAAAACTTATTTCAACGTTAGCGTATCGGAATGTGATTAATATTCATAATGTTTTATTAGAGGAATTAATTTGACGTATATGAAAAGTCTGTCTGATTCGCAAGGGTGCTAGCGAAGAAGAACACACGTTTCATAGAATTTGTTCTTTTTTTATTTCGTCACATATTTATATTTATAAATTCATTGTTTCTTTGTGAAACCTCTGGCCGAGTTGCATGGGTGCACGCAACGAGGTTCAATGGTTTCCTGATCTTATGTTTATTTCAATAATGAATTGGGTATGATCGGAAGAATAAAATTGTTTTTATTTATTTTGTGTTTAATTTATAGCCTAATGGCTAACATCATATACTACCAAATGCCATGAATAAAGTGTATATTTTATAAATAATACATTGTAAATGATACGAGAATATATCGACAGGCTCGCCTCCTTATCACATTATGGGACTGAAATAAATTTGACGAATAGCGGGTGTACCTGTTACACCTCTGCCTATCCCCTCGGGTATTACAGGCGTGAGTGTATATGTATATAGGAAAAAAAGAATCTTGAATAACAACGAATATTGCTGTTCCTTTTATTACAATAATTGCAGAATAGAAAATAGAATAATTTGCTCTAACTTTTTTCGGTTCGCTAATTTAAACATCTGTATATCTGCTGATGGTTTGTGGTGAACTGCGAACTCTGTTTTCATGAACATGTTTTCACAACTCAAAAATCTAGGAGATGCTACTTCAAAAGTTCCTTCGGAATTAGTATTTATATTTATTTAATACTAGCTGTTGCTCGCGGCTCCACCCGCGTGGAGGTTATTTTCGGGAGCAGAAGTATACAATCCAAGTAGTTATTTTTTCTTGCAATTAAAATAGCCTGGTGTTTCTGTACCTATTTCTATAATTCTTTTTTTATTAATTTAAATACATTTATTAATTAGGGATGATTGAGAGTGTT
Source organism: Laothoe populi (assembly GCA_905220505.1). Taxonomy (NCBI): domain Eukaryota; kingdom Metazoa; phylum Arthropoda; class Insecta; order Lepidoptera; family Sphingidae; genus Laothoe; species Laothoe populi. The sequence continues at coordinate 5,928,239 of HG992165.1, forward strand.
ATAAACGTAAGAGTAGACAAATATAATCAGAAATCTCCGAACTGCTAAGCTATCGGGAGTTACACGTGTTATTGTGAGTCAACCATAAAATATAGACATTTGCTGTCGTGGAATATTTTTTATATAATTTTAAGGAGAATATTTCCGTCATACATGATTTCTGTGTAGCTTTAACTATTAAGGCTGCACACGCGACGGAAGCTTAAAAAATGGAGTAAGTTCTCCTGTTTTCCTAACATTTCCCTTCACTGCTCTGCTCCTATTGATCGTAGCGTGATGAAAAGTATACTATAACCTGCCCAGGAGTATGAAGAACAATTATACCAAGTTTTGTTGAAATCCGTCGAGTGGTTTTTGTTTCTATAACGAACATACAGACAGACAGACAGACAGACAGACAGACAAAAATTTTACTGATTGCATTTTTGGCGTCAGTATCGATCACTAATCACCCGCTGATAGTTATTTTGGAAATATATTTCATGTACAGAATTGACCTCTCTACAGATTTATTATAAGTATAGATATGTACATAAATATACTTGTTTTAGTCAGCGTCGCCTTCCCACTACTGGGTTAAGATCTCGATCTCTCTTTAAGAACGGATGATCATCCACCTTTATTGCATTACATCATGCCGCGCTGGTGCAAGATTGTAAGTTGTTACGGCCTCCTTTAAGGCCACCACAGTTGTGATTGATTACTACCAGCCGGTCTACTCTTGAACACAATTCCGATCGATCGGTATTGGATCTGAAAGATTTCGTGCTCTTGAGCGCCATATTATTTAAATATTTTTTAGCCATTAATATACAGTAATTGGAATTAAGATTATCATATGAATGGTTATACAATATTAAAATAATATGGCGCTAGGATCGCACTCAGAATACGAAATCTCACAAATCCAATACCGATCGATCGGAATTGTGTTACAGAGTAGACTGGCTGGTGTTACAAAACCATATTGGTGGTTTTATATTGTTGCTTATAATATTTTGTATTTTACAGTTTTGTGTTAGGCACAGGCGATAAATGTGAATTCCGATACAATAACCTAATAACGACGTGTGTACATGAAAAAATGTCTAAAGTAAATTGATATTAAGAAGTAGATAACTATTTAAATAATGAAATTATTGATTCACACTTTAATTACGAGCCTAATGATATTTTATCGTTAATAATCTAATTATTATGTAAGTGGGTACAGGATGTGACAACAAATTAATTACGATGAATATATCTATAGTAATAATAATAGTAGAACGCAAATAAATTGCGAAAAATATAATCAAACATTAAATTATATTCAGAGATAATCGGTAAAAGTGGTAGATAGCGAAAGTAAAACTTAAATTTTTATTATATAAGTAAAAGTTTTCATAAACGAGTCCTAAGTTTCTTCGGACACATTATGCGGTCGTCAAAGCATTGCCTGGAGAAGCAAATAATTGTAGGGCAAATGGAAGGCAGACGTGCTCGAGGCAGGGCACCTACAAGGTGGTCGCATACAGTGAGGAAAGCGGTGGGTGGCAGCATGCAACGGGCGGTCCACACGGCTCAAGACCGCACACAGTGGAGACTGAAGACATGTGGTCGCGATCCTCAGCATTGAGGGAACGAGGAAGAAGAAGAAAAGTTTTCATAAAAAGTACACCGACTTCAATGAAAAACAAATTATGCGTCTCTATAAAATTTGAAGGTTTCCCTCGATTTTTCTGAGATCCCATCATCAGATCCTGACTTGGTGCCAATGGGACTACCTGGAAAGTATACTCTTTTAAACAAAAAAAAGTATATCTCGAATCGGTCCAGGCGTCTTCGAGTAATCGGGTAACATACATAAAAAAAAAGATTCCGACGAATTGTTAACCTCCTCCCTTTTTTGAAGTCGGTTAAAAATACCTTGCTTAATTGAATTGAATTTAAGTTGTTCAAGTGGATAATACTATTTGACGTGGTTCACTTAATAGGTATGTCTCAAAATAACATTTAAATATTACAAATTCTCAAAAAACAAGAGAGAAAGAAAGAAAAACAAGAAAAACCTCAAACTAAGAGTTTTGCCAGCGTCCCTAGCGCAGAGGCCGTGTAGCCGGCTGTGAAATGAGAGGCTGTGGGTTCGATTCCCGCACCGAGACAAATGTTTGTGTGTCAGACAGATATTTGTTTAGGTTCTGGGTGTTGTGGGACCGTAGTTCCTCGTAGTTTTCGATTCCCACGACACAAGACTTATCTTTATGTGGGTTCAGTACTGTCTGTGGAGTTAAGTCGATATATTAATTATTGGACACGATTTCGTCTTGCTTTTGATAAATCATTTTTAATTTATCATTTTAGTCTATCATTGTTTCCAGTCAGTCAAATTATAACTGTCAATGATTTCTATAAAAGACAACGCATTACGAATAATTCATTTTAAATATCTCCAACGGTATTACATGACATTAAAGAATCATAAAGAGCAAACGAATCAATCTAACGGGTTTCAAAGCTGATAACAAACGGAAAGTTTTCTATTGACATTTCTTTATGAAAACCTTAATAAAGATTTGATGTTGAAAATTATGATAAGACTATCTGTTGCCCGCGGCTACACCCCCGACGGAGTTATTCTTGAAAGAAAAGGTATAAAATCCATGGAGACATCTTAAGCTATTACATCTTTGTATATAATTTTATCCCATAGGAACCGTGCATAGTGCATATTCCGGATAGGAACAAAAAGTAGCCTATGTCATTCTCAGAACCCTATAAACGAACACTATGCCAAAAATCATGTCGATCCCTTGTATTGTGAAAAACAATAAAAATTATCAAATTTGTGCCAAATTTCAAACAGATCCGTTCAGCAGAACTGGCGTGATTGAGTAACAAACGTCCATCCATCGATCAATCGCAATTATAATATTAGTAAGAAGTAAAATAGTGAGATTAATTTTTTAGGCTACAATTAAACGTCTGAAATAAGACCTCGATGCTTAAATAAACTTTGTTCTCTATTCGAGTTTTTTTTTCTAATGGACAAATATTTAAGTTTAAAAAGTTTTCTAACGTTCGAAAACATCGCTAAGAATGCTGTCGACGTAAATTACAATTGCAAATTGTAGCGAACTGATGAACAGTTTACACTAGTCTGTAACAGTAACAGACGCTCACAACAAAAACTTTTACGCAATTTTGTTTTAAAACAACCGTGAAATCCAGCTGGATTGGAGCAGCTAAGTATTCATTACGAAATTAATTATACAGGTACCGTCAAATTGTTCTAAAAAGTTTCTTAAAATTGCTAAATGATTAATCTTAATTATAAAATGAAATCTGACTAAATTATTTGTTAATTTGATGCTTAATAATAATTTATTTTCCGGTAATTATGTGAACTGAAAAGAGAAGTAGTCGCCTTAGTACCACGTTATTGGTTATACCACACTACACCGCGCTCTGTGCGCTCATACAAAAATCTACGACGCTGAAATATCATGTGGCTCAGGTCCAGCATAGAAGCACTAGTTATTATTTGTTAAATATCGGTTGCGCAGTTGTGATTGCGCATGCGTTACGACTGCTGTGCTGAGGTTTCGGGTTCGATCCCCGGGTCGGGTACAGGGATATTGGGTTTTTCTATCTATAAATTCTCAGTATTAGCCCGGAGTCTAGAATTTGTGCCCTGTATGGCCACAGGCTCGCCCCCTATCACATTATGAGACCGAAAAATTCGTCGATAAGTAGGTGTACTAGTTACACCTCTGCCTACCCCTTCGGGGAATACAGGCGTGCATGTATATGTGAGTATATATTATTATCATAATGAGTACCTAGTGTACTGTCTTTTGTCTTCTTGTACTCGTTTAAGTAGTAGTAAACGCAAATAAGCAATGGCAGCACTAGTATGAAGACAAAGTTAAATGTATTACATTTACCCCGTTCTCGCATTTATCCCATCTGACCCTCATATATTTTATACTAGCTGTTGCTCGCGGCTCCGCCTTCGTGGAGGTTATATTCGGGTATACAATCCATGGCGCTGTCTTCTGCACTGAGGCACCTGTAGCGATTGTCCAGCCTCTCAGTTGTTGTGCCTGAATCTTGAGATTGCATCTAAAGAATACCCCATAAGTTTAACCTCACTTTGCCCCTTTTAGGGATGATTTTTCAAAAACGTTGAAATACGTATTTCTTTATTTCCTACCAAAAGCCTAAATATGAATTTAAAGATCCCTAAGTCAAGGAATTATGGATTTCCCATACAAATTTTGAACTCCTATTTGACCCAAATTTCATTACAATCCGTTCAGCCGTTTAGTCGTGAAGAGGTAACAAACAAACAGAGTTACTTTTGCATTTATAGTATTAGTATAGATGACAATCACTTGACAGGACTGTTTAGGATTTGCTTGCAGCTCAACGTACTTTTTACGATTTAGCATATACTTATAACAGGATTAAAGGAACATTTTTATCTCTATAACGTCCGATACTACAACAAACCTTTGTTAAGAAATATAGTTTATATTAGAGTCATTCGCAAGACTTGGCTGATATGTTATCAATACTACTCAGGACAAACACCTGCGTTAGTCAGAAAGCTGCAATTGCTTAACATTTGTGTTGCTGCGTATGTTCGCAACGGAACTACACGCGCCGGGCCGGTGACTGGCTTATCGATTTGTAGTTCAAGTTAAGATAAGTTACGGTATTTCTAAGTAAGTTGGCGCGTATACGTATCCTTATGAGGTCACTGCCGGTAGACGGGTTTCACACCGTCGCGAATGGTGCAAGCTGCATTGCGTAGTTTTCCAGTAGTGTAGGGTAGGTTCGTTATCGCCAGATACAGAATTATCTCGAGTATACTGATATGTATAAAAAATACACCTTTTTAAAATTCTAGATGGTAGGTCACACACTAAATGTGGACTTTGAGTACTCTGTGTCATTGGATTTTATTTTTTGTTTATTATAAGCTCATGCCAATCACCGTAGGGGTAAATATGCTTCGCCGAACTTATTTACGGCCAATATGAAACTCCGCCAATTATGGTTGCTTGACCCATGATTTGAAGCCAGGACCTCGGCGGTTGGTTGGTCTATATCTTTCAATCGTTGTTTTTTTTTATCCTAGCACGGCAAAGAGACCGCACTTCACCTGATGGTAAGCGCAGTAAGGTCCAATTAGAGTATCGAGTAGCAAGAGACGATCTATCCCCCGCTACTCAACACAATCATGCCGGCCTGCTCCTTCACACTACGCCATGGGCAAGAAGGTGAAGAAGCGGTCGAGGGTCTATTATCAGAGTACTCAGAAGGCCGCAAAATGGCCAAAATTGTACCCCAACTCTAGACCCCCAAAAACTGTGTTCTACTGATAATCGCATTGTAAGTAAGACTTTCTTAGCTCTGTTTATATCTGTTTTCATATAAGCTCTGTTTCATTTTCGTTCTCAATATCCAACAGTAGCAACACTAAATATAGTAGAGCTTTATAATATGCTTACAGCAGAAGCTAACGAGCTATCTAATATTGTTGATATCCACCACTCTTGAACACCAACGATAGCAAATAATTACATGTATCTCTAATCTCACCATCATTAGTCTCCACATTTTTGCTAACCCGTATTTCTGTTGTAGTTTAACTGGTCCACTGCCACGCAGCCGTGGCCAGTCGAACATCAACAGACGATAAGCGGGATATTTGCCAAATGCAGCCGTATGTTCGGTGTGATAGGCAGCGAACAGGTTGCAAACTACATTGATGACGTGCGCGCGCTGCGAGACATCGGATGGCCGCGCGGCCCGTCGCGTCTCGCCGGGTGCCACACTGCCACCGTGTCAGATGCGCGTGCGCTCGGCCCAGACATCGCCGCGTCGTTGCCTCACCACGCAATTAAAAAAAAACATTGTGTATAACTAGTGACATTAAGTGAAGTTAATGGGAATAACAAACAATCAAGGTGAGTGTACTTATGTTTTTCCGTTTGTGAAAGTTAACGGTAGTTTATCTCAGAACAGTTATGTGTTTCTTGAATTTTCATAATTGCATGCCGGTAAATAAGATATCTTCGACATTAGTGACGCATAAAAGAAATATTTTATTCATCCATAAATTACATTTGTTCATTTTACTTCGGGTCTTAAATTGAAATTCGTAATAATGTTTCAAAAATACTCAACCGGCGCTGATAACTTAGGCAGTCTACCGCTTTGAGTAGGTTTACTTTAATTCGATAATTAAAACTCATTTATTATAACAGATGTTAGATTACAATATTTAAGGGAAATAGGTACCTATTTACTTACCTACAGATTTGCTAAGCGTAGAGTTTTTGAAGGCTAATAATTATTTATTGTCGGGTATTCTCTATCTAGCTTCATATCCAAAGGCACGGGTGGAAGTTTATACCTTATTGAAACGCATCCTACCATTTTTTAAGGATTGTTCTTAGCATCGCTTGATTAGTTTAAATACCCCATTCCTGAACCTTTACGAACATCACTACGGCCTTATTATAAAGGGGACCTCATAGGTACTAACAACATTGAGGGTAAGTTTGGTCCAATAAAATTATTTAATCTCATATGATTAGGTAGTAATTCACTGCCCTATATAATTGGGCAACCTTTAAAATATTCTAAGTATTGATCTCCAAATTTTTATACATTTAATCATCGCGTCAACTGCGTTGGTAATTAAGAGACTCACATTCCTTTAAATATTATATCCAAAGATCAGCCCCTCAAGTCTTACGTACCTGCGTATATTTCGTAAATTTTAGAAAAGATTAGACGATGACATTATGGTTGCTATCAAAATTCATGATGATGTGTACTTTTGACGTGCAAACCTCTTTAGGCCCGTTGGGCACTTTTGGAAAAAACACTGAACTCGCGTGAACATCACGCTCCTTGACATAAGCACGCCTATGAAGTTCTATAATTATTGACAGCAAATATAAACAAAAAATTTACTACTTCGTGGATGCTTTTTTTAAAAAAGAACACAAAAATTCCAAAGTGTGCCTTTTTTATAAGCCCTTTATATCCCGATGCAGATAAAGACCTCCTTTCAGTTTAAGGGAGAGCATATTCCACCCAAGTTTAACCCAACCCACATCCCCATATTAACCCACTTCCAAGTTCAAGTGTGGCTTTCTATACCCTCATTCCTGTCACAACTGGGTATACTGTGGTGAAGAGAAGTTGACTTGAATGAAAACTGTATGTAGCCCAAACACTCTGAAATTATGTATTTGAAGTAAAATAATCGATAGGGGTTTAAATTGTCGACTACAGACTCGCCTTCGTACGATTTATTCTGGCGCGGCAAAGTGACCACACTCCACCTGATGGTAAGCGCAGTGCCGTTCAGATAGAGTAACAAGACTGTGGCTCTGCATGCCAGTACGCGTCGTTCTGGTATGGAAGGGAGATGATGGGATAAGATCAAACAATTCTTCAGAGCATTCGCCATGATACAGACGGTAGAACACGCTAAGCGAGGAAATAGGACCAATAATAATACCACAGCTCTGTCTAACTGCTGGGGTAGGATCTCCTCAGGTTGGCCACATTGTCCTCATACTGGCCTAATGAAAGTTGATAAAGTCACATACCGTCGAAATATCTATTTCGAATTCATAGGCATTCTGATTACCCCATCATGTTCTCCTTTACCGTTTAAGAAAGCAAAAACTAACAACGAAAAAAAGACTGGATCTCCTCTATTAATAAGAGGGGTTAACCTTAGTCCACCAGGCTGGCCTAATGCGAATTGGTAAACTTCACACATCTTCCAAATATTTATTTAGAAGTCACAGGCATGCAGATTTCCTCACCATGTCCTCATTTACCGTTTCAGAAAGCAATAATTAACAGCGAACACATGAGACTTCGAAAAGTCAGAGTTGTACAATTTGGGCTAGTTTCAATACAGTATACTATTCCAGAGAAATCTAACTCTAACCGGAACAATAATAACAATTACATGCAACTTACACCTTTCTCCTTCTCTTATCTAAGCAAGTCGCGGTTAGTTGCGTTGGAATTTCACTTCGGCTCTACACCTTATAAATCCTTAGTCCATAAAAGCGATTTAATATAAGACTAAGGTAGAGTTGCCAACCGTCCTGTTTTCCCAGGACATGACCTGGTTTTTAGAGTGTCCTGGGATGTCCTTGATAGTTTTTAAGCAGCGTCCTGGGTTTTTAAAGCGCCCTGATAAGGTCATGTATTTTAAAATTCGCACACCACTTTTGCAATCTTCAGGGGCGGCGTCTCTGCTGCAAGTGTATATGCTATTTTAAAAAAAAAAATTGTCCTGCTTTTTTTAACTTCAAATCCTAGTATTTGAAATCCGGCGTTGGTAACCCTAGACTAAGGTGCAGTAAGGGTGCTTTGGATAAAAATAACAAAAAATGTCTCTGTAAGGGTATTTTGATGTAATAGTTATGCGATAGTAAAAATCCATTTTGGTTATGAAATGCTAAAGACAACCGTCATTGACTAAACAATTTCTGTGTAAGTAAATAATGGAATGAAATGAAACAAATATACTTTAGTAGTACTGTACCCAGTACCCACTCTTCTCATTCATTCAATAAAAAACAAATTATCCGACACTAAAATGTTAGGGTTTCCCTTGATTTTTCCGAGATCCCATCATCAGATCCTGACATGGTGCCAATGGGACCACCTGGGAAGTATACCCTTTTAAACAAAAAAAGAATTTCTCGAATCGGTCCAGGCGTCTTCGAGTAATCAGGTAACATACATAAAAAAAAGATACCGACGAATTGTTAACCTCCTCCTTTTTTGAAGTCGGTTAAAAAACTAATTCAAACATCCCTTGTTATTCGTAATTAAATCACATTCAAACGAAATTTATACTAATAGTCTCTAGACTGCCTCGGTGGCGCAGTTGTAATTGCGCATGCGTTACGAGTGCTGAGCTGAGGGTTCTATCCCCGGGTGATAGGGAAGTGATATTGGGTTTATTTTATATTGGGTCTATTTGGAAATACTGAGTCCAGAGTCTGGAATTGTGCTCGGTATGGCGATAGGCTCGCTCTCTATCATATTATGGGACCGTAATAAATTCGCCGAAAAGTGAGTACACTGGTCGCACTTTTGCCTACCCCTTCAGGGAATTACAGGCGTGCGTGTATATGTATATACATGGGCGTAGCCAGGATTTCCTTAAGGGAGGGGGCAGGCGAAAAAAAACTAAAATCATACATATACATACACTCACGCCTGTAATCCCCGAAGGGATAGGCATTCATTACGGTCCCATAATGTGATGGGGGCGAGCCTATCGCCATACTTAGTACCTAGTAGCAGCGCAATGTAACTAATAAGCACATTCTCACTTTCCTAGGGGGGGGGGGGGGGGGGGGGCAACGGCCCCCTCCACCCCCATGTGTATATACATATATATTTAGTATGTACTAATAGCCTTTAAAATACACAACTTCTGTAAGACAAATTGCAGCTTGAGATGTACCCAACGGATATTAAAAACACATGTGTCATAAATTATTATTATTCTCCGGGTCCTCTGTAATAAAAGGGTTCTGTCTGTCGAGCTTCTTATACAAATTAAAAGATCATTGACTTCAGAAGGAACATTGGTTATGGGAACTTCAGTCGTTTTTAAAGTAATCATAAATTTATTGCAGTGAAAACTTCTTTAAGCACGTTGGGCACTTTTGGGATGGGGAAAAAACACAGAACTGGCGTGACAAACACTCTCAGATACATATATAGAGATGTGTGTGTATATTGTACATATCACAACATTTTGTGGGAATGGATATTGAAACGGTGGGCACCATTTCACGACCGGCCTCGATTTATAAATGAATATAACAGATTTGAATTCTCGGACTGTTATTATACTCTGTATACGACATAGGCACATCCATAGACGGTAGGCAGCGGCTTTGCTGTGCCCTGGCATTGCAGAAGTCTATGGGCGGCGGTGACTACTTACCATCAGGTGGCCCGTCTGCTCGTCTGCCTATCGAGGCACTAAAAAAATCTAATTTTAGATTTAAACTTTAATATCTGAAACTTTAAAGGATACCAAGATTCTGGACATTATTTATCTGTGAAAACTTTTATATGGCCTTTCTGGATTTATATTTCTTTAATATTGTTGATATATCTTGCTGTAAACTTTCCGATAAACATAAAAGATAGTATGTAATTTATACATTCTGTAAATATTGTGATTACATACATCATGTGTTTTGCATATAAATAATAAATAACACCCAACAGTCACAAACAGAGCCCCGATTGCACACTAAGATACGAGTCTTATGTTGTGGGTATCAGGGATTACGAGAGACACACGGTCCCACGACACCCAGACCTCGGACACAAATATCTGTCTGTCACACACATTTATCCCGGTGTGGGAATCGAACCCACGGCCTCTCGTTTCACAGCCGGCTACTCGCCAACTGCGCCACAGAGGCTGTCAAAACTGCATATAAAAGTGAAGAAAAATTATGAATTTGACAATAATTTTACATACAACATAGTTAATTTCATTAATAAACTATAAATCAAAACAAGAGAGGAAGAAAATATACATTTAGCATCCTAACTACACCAGTTTTCATTAAACTATCTTAATCCGGATCTACAAATCGTTCCCACAAATGAGTCAATAAGAATAAAGATTTAATGGCACGCCTACAGATAACATAATTTGATTGGTTTATTTTCGGGATCGGACTGAACGCGCGAATTGAATAGAAATGTAAAATACGGTCTTGATAACACATAGAGGATTTTTCGCACGGACAATTTTACAAGCGCAGGTTAGAATTAGTCATTGGGAATTAACTGCAACTAAAATTATGGCTGTTGGTGCACGCTCGGGGTGTTTGAACTCGACCCTCGAACAGGATGTGGCAAAAAGAAAACAACTAACGCGGGATGGTTAGGTTTGCATGTGCGCGGGAACGGCAATTACCTCGGAGCTTCGTAAGTCGTAAACATGCCCATAGATTCCGTAGACCTGTATTTTATGACCAAGGAGAAGAAATCGAACAGCCTAGCAGCTAGCTGTTATAACCAGATGTAAAAGAAATATAACAATATTATCTATAAACTCCCATTTTGTATCGTAGATCATTGGACACTAGAGCCGTTTTTATATTAGCTATTTCGAATTTATAGCATTCTAAAGTTTTTTTTCTTAGTCTATTGTATACATTTCAAATTCTAGTACTATAACTATGTACACATTATGTCATTAATAAGACACTCAATAATACCAAATTATTTTCTGATAATGACACTGAGTCTCGCTAATAATTGTAATGATAAATATTGTCTTTTACATGTGAATATGCGTGATTACACATTCAAGGAAATACTCAAGGAAAAGCATAGTATTTCTTAAACACGATGACGTAGTTTGTATAGTTATTATTTTAAGGATTTCCGATGCGATCATTTGATCACGTTAAGTTTTTATCACGATCGCGGTTTTGTTTCTAATTAACGAACAGTCATGTTAAATTATCTGAAGATAAAAATTGTAGGGTGAAATGTGTATTCGTAATGTTAGATATGCAAAACAAATACTTAGAGAAAAATTGTAGTTGTATTGATTTGATTGGAATGCTCAGAATACAGAAAAAACTCTGTATTCTGAGTTGGAATGATACGTGAGTAGTACTTAATTATTGAAAAAAATGTAAAAGTAAATGTATTCACTTTATAAACTCACGTTTTATAAATACTAAGTATGTTTGTTTAATGTTAAGAGTATTTTTAGGATTATTCAATATTTCTTACTTCCGACTTATTGGAAAGTACAATGAAGGACGGGTCACCGCCATTGAATTGTATAAAAAGAAAAGGGAGCATCTCGTGTCATTATCGTATTAACAGAGTAAGAGATAAGAGCAATAAAACTTATACAATCAAGAATCAGTATTTCAATGAAACTCTGCTGGATTTTAAAGAAATAACACCCCCGAAGCTTTTAGTAATATTTTCAAAATAAATTACACTCTGAAGTTAATAAGTAATATTTTATCCTAACACTTGTTTTATAATTACGCTTAACCTAAAGATATAATAATTAAATCGATCTAATATTAAGTATATTCAACTATTGCCTACGCGCATTGCAATTGCAATACGCATGTATTATCTAATACATGCGTATTATAATATTTTTAATTGTTCATAAAGGTTGCTGCTAAGTATATAAATAATGAGCAGATGTCGGGATTATATCATCATCTTAAAATTAATTATGATATACCCATGAATGCAATCATACACTCGAGAAAAAAATGAATACAGAATACGATGTGAACTTTTCCAATCATAATAAAAATGAAAAATACTTAGCTACTCCGCAATTTCGGACCATAAACATGATCATTGTCGTTCGAGGTAGGTTCATAGTAAAAGGCATCGATAAAATGAACGACGACCTCTGTCGTAGGATTTGTTGAGCAACCGCCTTGATGTTCGTTTAGCAAGATGAAACTAATTGTCAGTTACGTTTATAGATATTATTTCAATTCATTTTTGCGCGTCTTGCTGTGTTGGATTCAGGGGCGTAGCTACCGTAACAGCCGTATACATAATACGGGGGTTACAGAGGCCCCGAACGTCTTTACAAATGTTTGATGTTATCCCATCCTCTCCCTTCCACACCAGAACCACGCCTACTGGCTTGCGGAGCCACAGCTCCGTGGTGTCTACTACCACGGCCCGATCCAAGAGGTTTGCAATTTCGTATTTTTGCCGCACCAAATCAAGCTGTGGAACAGTTTGCCAGCTATCGTGTTCCCACCTTCCTATGATCCTGGGTGCTTTAGGCGTTTGAAGAAGCCAAGCAGCAGGCCGGAATGATTGTGTTGAGTAGCGACGGATAGACTGTCTCGCGTTACTTGATACTCTATCTGGACGGCACTGTGTTTACCATCAGGTGCAGTGTAGTCACTTTACCGCGCCAGAATAATAATAAAAAAATAAATCTTATTACCCTTCATTTAGGCACCCAAGAAAGTTTGATACAGGACCCGACTAAGTCAAGCTAAACCACTGGTAGGATTTAAATTATGTGTAGTATTGTGTCACAGTGATGTGACGGCCGTCATAATAGCATGCTGCCATTACCTGGGAGATTCTGTCGTACAACGCATTAAAATTCTCATCAAAGAGCATGATTCTCATTACACATAGGCCTGACCATGCACTAGGTCAAACTGTATCATGGGTATCAACAGCTAAGAGGGACTACGGTCCCACAACACTCAGACCCGGAACAAATATCTATCTGTCACAGAAATATTTGTCTCGGTGCGGGAATCAAAACCACACACACAGCCGGGTCCTCCCGCTTTGCGCCACGGCTGTCAAAATCACAAGGATCTCTAGTAAATTATTCTGTTATCGCATCAGTTAAAAAATATACTATATTAGAAAGTACTAGGCTTCATATATTACTAAAATGAATTGATACAAGTGTTAAAATCTCAATAAAAATATTTGTGTGACACACATTTTTTTTACCTACGCCTCAAATTAAGAACTCCCGTGTTTTTAACGTTACGTTTATTCAGTTAATATTTTAGCTTGTCTACCTACTGTCGTAGATTTTAATTGTATTTCATTACAGTTATTTAATTTTAGATGACTCATTAATTATCAATGAGCAATAAATAATATTGAATTCCAATTTTAAATTCGTTGTACTTTTACTAATTGGCTCATTAAAAAAACAATAGTATTCGAGATTCAAATATTTGCACTACAACAATGAGGATGTGTGGTTTACTTAGTACGTGATCAAAATCAGAATAGCCAACCGTTCAATGTCACCATGGTTGGGAAATGTAATCGCTTATTATAATATCATTGCAACACAACCAAATTTGGTATCTTAACATTGACTTAGTACATATAGATCGCTGTATCTTAATGAATGATTCTGGTTATGACGTAGTACTTGACATACCCATAGGTTTGTTTAGATTGAATGATTCTGGCATTGACGTAGTACTAGACCTACCTATAGGTTCGTTTAGATTTACTTAGCTTCACATAGTTTTAGGGACATAAAGGAAGTGTATTCTACTTCACGTGCCCAAAATGTTAGATAAGTAAAATATAAGCACGCGTTCTTTAGCCCGCTCTCGATATTAACCACCACAGTAAGGGATCAGCCGAGTATAGGAAAGATATCTTATAGCTCCGGAAAACTCTACAATAGTGGATTTCATTATTACCTTACTACCCTTGTGCCTTCACAACAGGCAAAAATAAATGTAGCACCAGTTTTTTTTAGTCCCTGCATAGGCAGACGGGCCACCTACGCCCATAGACTTCTGCAATGCCAAAGCACAGCAGAACGGCTGCCTACCGTTAAACATATCTACCGTTAATCGTATAAACGACGACAAAATTTTACTGCGCCATGCATTTTTTACCGAACCTACGTCAAATAATTTAAGGATGTGTTTTATTCCGATAATAATATATGAAGAAATCAAAAACCATTATTTTACACAGAATCCAAAAGTGCTATTAATATGTGCCCAAAACTAATTCATGTTCGTAAAATACATCTTTGCATATTCATGTCTCAAAAAAAAAATTTGGTATTTTTGCAGAATAATGCCACGTTTCAAGACTATCTTGGTCACCGGGGGCGCTGGGTACATCGGAAGCCATTGTGTGGTGGATCTACTAGACGCCGGACATGACGTCATAGCTATAGACAACTTTGCCAACTCTGTGGAGGACGAAGCAGGATCACCGGCTCTGAAAAGAGCTGAAGATATCACAGGGAAAAAGATAACATTCTACAAAGCCGATTTACTGGACAAACCACAGATTAACGACATTTTCGATAAGGTATTTTTGCAAAGCATAACGTTACAAGTTTGTTTATAATTGCATTGACAAATAGTAGAAAAACGGATGCATTTTAATAAACGCTTTTTTTGTGTATGTTTATATCAGTTTATAAATCCGGAATCACTTCACGAGTCGGAAAGTAATTCACGGCTAAATCCCTCGAAGCGATTATTATCTCGTTCGATGGAATCTCACAATAAAGGTAGCTCGATATAGTAACGCGGCCCGCCATTCAAGTTTGAATACAGCACAGAGTGGTGCAGTATTATTCTATGCTCCGTTTTCGATACTTTTTATATCAAAGGCCGGCAAACAGCAAATGGGACAGTTGATGGAACTGATCTTCTCCGCATGTGATCACACAATATCAGAAGAAGTGTACGATACACGCATGCCGGTTTGAAAGAAAGGGTTGGGTTATGAAAGCTACCATTCAACTTCAGTTTTCTGTAGGACAGTACTACCCTGATCGGAATATTCAAGCTGTAGACGAAACTATTAGTAGTGAAGCTCAGATAAGACCATTATACTTATGCTTAGATTAACGTATTTAATAATCTATGATACTAAAGTATCTTAACAGCCAGCAGCAACTTTACTGACAGCCTCCGGCCTCTTATTCGAGGGTATTCGATTCCCGCACCGAAACAAATGTTTATGTGACAGATATTTGTTTCGAGTCTGCGTGTTCTGGGACTTATGGTCCCTCGTAGATACCCACGATACAGGTTTGACCTAGACTCGGGTCAGTACTATGTGGGTGACTGTTGAATGTATTTTTTTTATCCTGGCACGGCAACTCGACTACACTGCACCTGATGGTAAGCGCAGTGTTGTCCAGTTAGAGTATTGAGTAGCGAGTCATATTCTATCCCCACATCTATCTATCAACACAATCATGCCGGCCCGTTTCTTCATTTATTTCATTTACAGCATCCTGTTGACTGCGTGATACACTTTGCGGCTCTAAAAGCCGTTGGAGAGTCGATGCAACAACCGCTGCTCTACTACCAGAACAATCTCCTTGGAATGTTGAACTTGTTGGAGGTAAGACATTTTTTTTTTTAGTGCCTTGATAGGCAGACGAGCAGACGGGCCACCTGATGGTAAGTAGTCACCGCCGCCCATAGACTTCTGCAATGCCAGGGCACAGCAAAGCCGCTGCCTACCGTAAACACATTCTCCACTTTTAACGCTATATGTACGAATTTGGGTGCGATAGGAAAATACATAGCATTGACTTGTATTGATATTGACAAATATGCAATTATTTAGGTAGATATAACTGAAGACATCACAATGATTACAACTGACTTACGCATGGGTATCTAATGAAAAACAGTAAGCGTGAGTTGAATTGACGCCCTGAGAATTCCGTACCATATTATTATCATTTTGCCTAAAATCTTTTTTCTACCTATATCTTTTTGTATGCGTTCTTACTAATTACGGTGGTTTTAAAAGATACAGCGTATCGGAAATACCCATGGTCCATACAAAACCCATTTAAAAATATATTTTTATTTGACTTGTATTTCTTTGAATAATATTAAAAAAAACCTAAAAGTAATTATTAATACATTATAAATGAATAAAGAAATTGCTAGTGAATTGATGATGATGTGTATGTTATAAGCTGATATGGTTTCTGTTAAATTTCTTTTTAATGTACTGACTTGTCATAGGAGCTAATTTCCTACATGATAAATAAACGATTTCTTTTCAATCCATACTAATACTATAAATGCGAAAGTAACTCTGTTTGTTTGTTTGTTACCTCTTCACGACTAAACGGCTGAACGCATTGTAATGAAATTTGGTAAGAGAATAGATTATATCCTGGAGAAGGACATAGGCTATCTTTTTTCTCAAAAAACAACCTTGAAAGGGGTCAAATAGGAGTTCAAAATTTCTATAGGAAATCCATAATTCCTCGACTTAATATTAGGGATTAGGGATCTGTAAATTCATATTTAGGCTTTTGGTAGGAAATAAAGAAATACGTGTTTCAACGTTTTTGAAAAATCATCCATAAAAGGGACAAAGTGAGGTTAAACTTATGGGGTATTCTTTAGATGTAATCTCAAGATTCAGGCCCAGCACCTGAGAGGCTGGACAATCGCTAAAGGTGCCTCAGCGCAGCAGACAACTTCTTGGATTGTATACTTCTGCTCCCGAATATAACCTCCACGCAGGCGGAGCCGCGAGCAACAGCTAGTATACTATATCTTACAATACAGGAGTTCAAATTATTGTAGGATGTATTTTTTCATTTCTGTTTTCCTTAGGTTTCATCACCAGGGAAGTTAGTCCGCTTAAATTGTACTTTATCATTTCATTCTGTTATCCCAGAAATTTAATTTTAGATTGCCTTGAGACCTTATAAACTTAATTTTACACATTAATTACAATTTGATATCTCAAGTTTCTGAAATGAGGAGATTTTGCACACGTATCTTAGACAAGCAATTTAAAGACAATTAAGCAGCGATAGCCTAGTTGGTTGCGGTACGGACTGCCAAGACGAAAGTCGTATGTTCGAAACTCAAGTGGCATACACCTCTGACTTTTCTAAAGTTCTGTGTGTATTAAATGTTAATTATCGCTTGCTTTAACGGTGAAGGAAAACATCGTGAGGAAACCTGCATACCTGAAAATTCTTATAAGTATTTCGAAGGTATGTGAAGTCTACCAATCCGCATTAGGCCAGCGTGGGGGACTAAGGCCTAACCCCTCTCATTAGTAGAGGAGGCCCGTTCCCAGCAGTGGGACAATGTTTAATACAGGGCTAGTATTATTATATTATCTTAGACAAACAAACAAAGAAATCTAATTAGAATTGCTTTTTTATTTTGTAATGTGGAACCCTAAAATTAAATTCCCTATCAAACATCGCTGTCTATTATCGTAAACGTCTACAACACATAATTCGTAATTCAATTATAAATGTTAGTATTAATCTCTTACTTTGCGCTACTTTTTACTCAGAATTTAGAATATTTGCGATAAACAATAGATAAAGTTATTAAAGATAAAATCACGTCCGATAAAACAATCAGATTTGTT
The DNA here is from genome assembly GCA_905220505.1 of Laothoe populi. Taxonomy (NCBI): domain Eukaryota; kingdom Metazoa; phylum Arthropoda; class Insecta; order Lepidoptera; family Sphingidae; genus Laothoe; species Laothoe populi. Next base: position 5,946,206 of record HG992165.1, read on the forward strand.
TTGTCATCACATGAAAAGTAACCGCAAAAACCTCAATTCGCATTAAGTAAATATTTTGAAATCATTATAAAGCCATTAAAATGCGATATTATCTAACGACTTAAAAGTAATTAACGAATCATAAACTATATGATGATGGAACGCATTATTTTAAAGATTGCACTCAAGTCATAAATGATGTAACAAATAACAATATCATTCGTCAAAACAAATAGATCTGTTGTTCTTTCAAATAAAACATAAAATCAAATACCGTCCTAGTTAATACATATACACTCACGCCTGTAATCCCCAAAGGGGTAGGCAGAGATGTAACAAGTTCACCCACTTTTAGCTGAATTTATTTCGGTCCCATTATGTGATAGGAGCGAGCCTATCGCCATACCGGGCACAAAATCCAGACTCCGGGCTAATACTGAGAATTCTAGATAGAAAAACCCAATATCACTTTACCCGACCCGGGGATCGAACCCGAGACCTCAGCACAGCAGCCGTAACGCATGCGCCAATACAACTTCGCCACCGAGGCAGACAGTTTACCTTGAAATATATAAATATGAAGTCAATGGCGAATGAGTAAAGCCAAAACTGTCTGTATACGTAAATTACACTATTGTGAAAACTTTTAATTAAAACTTTAATTAAAATTAACAAAAGTTTGATAGATACTAAACTCAATTCTATTGTCACGACATAAATTTTATTATGTACCGTCAAACAAAACCTTCATAAGTACTTTTATTGTAGTTCGTTACCACGCATTTGACATGTTAATACCAGATTTTAGATAATGTTGGTCATTACCAGAATTGGCAATCTTATGAACTAAGAGTAGATTAAATGGCAGGTCTGTTAAAGAGGTAGATGATACCTCTGACCCTTTATAAGTTGGCATTAGGATAGGAGGTAGAGGAGGTGACCGCACTGCATCTGATGGTAAACGTTAGAGTACTAAGTAGCGAGAGACAATCGATCCCTCGTTACTCAACACAATCATACCGACCTGCTTCTTCGCACTACGCCATGGGCAAGAAGGTGAAGAAGCGGTCGAGGGTCTAGTGTCTGAGTACTCAGAAGGCCTCAAAACGGCCAAATCGCACCCCAACTGATTCCGGAACGCGACACACTTGCGTGTACAACTATGGCGGATTTTACACCGTGTGTACGGTGGTCGCTATCCGGGCGGATGTGAATATCTACCACCACCAGCATCGTATAATTGCTCTTGGGGAGCCAGTGTTATATTATTCAGTAATACTATCTGACGGTAGAGTCACTACAATACGCCCTTACCTTTTACAGATTATGCGCTCTCACAATTGCTATCAAATGGTGTTTTCTTCCTCTTGCACTGTTTATGGAGAACCGGACCACTTGCCGATAACAGAAACACACCCCACTGGGAACATCACTAACGTCTACGGACGAACTAAGTATTTTATCGAAGAAATGCTGAAAGACCTTAGTGCTGCTGATGAGGTGAGATTTTAAAGAAATATTAGCTAGTATACTGCATAACCATGGTATATTTACAACAACCTCGATATAATAAACCTGAAGGAATTTAGAAAATATTCGTTATACCCAGTAATTTGTTACAATGAGGTTTATTATACAGAGGTACGGTTGGTGTACGATACATTGTAACAAGATAATACATGTGGAATATTGTCTGATTAATTGGTAGGATACGTTATGTAAAGGTCATAAGTTGACAAAATTCGTGAAATAGAGGGTAAATATACTTTCAATTTATATTCTACAATTATTTCGTTATAAACAGGTTTTTGACAAAGGTATTCGTAATTTAAAGGCATACCTTTAAGAGTATTAACTTCCAGGGGACTTTGAAGAACTTGCTAAATTGTTATATTGACGCTAGATAAATGTAGGTAACACTGTATTATCAAATAAGGTTCTTGGACTCTAATACAGGTATAAAATTTCGCTAAGGGATGGGAAAAATAAGGGGCAATATCTGCTCGATTTACACAGAGGCTAAATAATTTACATTGCTTTGACTTGCCTCAAACGGTACTGATCACTATGGGGTATATTTTTCTAATGTAGGTAAGTAGAACGTAGTCCAAAATAGTTAAAATTATGTTTTTGGTAAAAAATTAGATATGATAAATGCATAGGCGTACAAATATCACAAATTTATTTAACCTACTCATCGAATGAGGTACCGGTCTGCGAAGATCAGGTTATCAGCTATCACTTGATATTTAATGGCAAGTATCTTTGTAAACACACCAATGCAATAAGTAGTGTTCCGATTCATCAGAAGACTTACGACTGTTTCATCTTGATTACATAATGGAATAGCATGGTATATATATTGATTTATACAGTCGGACAGAATAACTGTTCCACGATAAGTTTAACTAAAACGTACAATGGAACTTAGCTGGAATGGACTTCAAATGCATTTTCTGTTGCTCGTTGAGGAATTTACTATATTATCTCATACTTCGCGATCAGATATTAACCAAGTTTATACACCTTTACAATCCATCTCAATCGACATTTGGCAGAGATCGAGTCTGCGTGAAAAATACGCCTTAAATTGAAAACTACCTTCTTTGAAGTCGTGGAAGTAATGCAACCAATTGTACGTAACAATTTATTACGAGTTTTGTCGAATTAGATATAGCCTACAGAGTTACAGTGTAAGCCGATGTTAGCTTAGATTGGTTAAATAAATAATAAATACACCCAACAGTCACACACATAGCCCTAATCCCACACTAAGATACGAGTATTGTGTCGTGGGTATCAGGGACTACGAGACTTTCGGTCTAATAACACCCAGACCCCGGACACAAATATATGCTTGTCACAAACATTTGTGCCGGTGGGAATCGAACCCACAGCCACCTACTCGCCTACTGCGCCACGCGGTCTGATTGTCTTCCACTTCACCTTTCACTATTAATACCTCATAACAGCGTCTATAATACGAGGTATCATCTATTTTCTACTAACAGCCATGAACTTGCAAATGCGAAGAGGCAATTATATTTTATTTTCAACGCTGTGTGTCACCAATACAACCGGTTTATTGGCCTACTAACTTGAATGTCAAGGTTCATTCGTACGGTCATTTTATAATAATTCTACTAATGTTTTAGTAGATCGAAGTGTAATAAATCTGGTAATATATTACATTTTAAATAATAATTTGTGATGTAGCTGCCTGATAGTTGCTGAATGAATATTTTTGTATGTCTAGACAGGAATAGACATTTATAAATTGGAGACCATGTTTTTTTTATCCTGCCACGACAAAGTGGCCACACTGCACCTGATGTTAATCGCAGTGCCGTCCAGTTAGAGTATCTAGTAGCGTGAGACAATCTGTCCCCCGCTAATCAACACAATCATGCCGGCCTGCTGTGTAGCTTCTTCACACTACGCCTACAGGACCCAGGATCATAGGAAGGAGGGAACATGGTTTTATAAGACCCATTTTATATAAATCTGTTGCTCGCGATGTCATTCTTATGACAGCCATATTTCGTTAAAAATATATTTCTCTACAACAGTGTCACCTATCCACTGCCACTGTCGTATCTTTCAACTGGGAACCAACCGTAAAAATTCTCAAAATTTCATTACATCTGTATATATAAAAGAAGAAACTGACTGACTGACTGACTGACTGAGCGATCAACGCACATCCTAAACGGCTGGGGTTAGAGACTTGAAATTTTTACAGTAGGTACCTTCTATCACGTAGGCATCCACTAAGGAAGGTTTTTTGGAAATACCACTCCTAAAGGGGTAAAATAGGGGATGAAAATTTGTATGAAAATCCGTCATTATTGAAGTTAAATTCATGAAAATTAGTATTTGTCATTTTAGTTAAAAATAAAAAATATATGTTTCAGGATTTTTGGAAATTCCGCCACTAAGGGGGTAAAATAGGGAATGAAAGTTTGTATGAAAATCCGTCATTTTTAAGTTAAACGCATGGATATTGGTATTTTGTATTGTATACTTTTTCTACCAAACATGACCTCCACGCGGGCGGAGCCGCGAGCAACAGCTATTAGGTAATATACGTCTAAGTTGCAGATCTTCCAACTAAAAGTGGACTAAAGTAAAAAATACCTAACTCCTATATTGTTAGAATTTAATTTAGACACAACAGAAATGACATCAATATCTCACCTAATTTTATGGGTTAGTTGTATTATTGGGTCCTTTATACGTAGTGTGAAGCTATACAGCACGCATGATTGTGTTGAGTAGCGAGGGATAGATTGTTTCTCGCTACTTGATACTGTAATTGGACGGCATTGCGCTTACTATCAGGTGCAGTGTGGTCACTTTACCGTGCCAGAATAAAAACACTTTTTTTTAAATTACATATTTACAGAAATGGAACATCATATCCCTCCGGTACTTCAATCCAGTCGGAGCGCATCCCTCAGGGTTGATCGGCGAGGACCCTACTAAGGAGTTCACAAACCTGATGCCTTTCATGGCGCAAGTAGCGCTTGGAAAGAAGCCTGTGCTCACAGTCTTCGGAAGCGACTACCATACTCCCGATGGCACTGGTATGATATTTTATTAACTTTAACCACTTTTTTTAAAAGGTAATATAACAAAGTGCAACGATAGGTTAGTTAGTTGCGGTACTGTCAAGGCGAAAGTCGTATGTTCGAAACCCAAATGGCATACACCTCTGACTTTTCTAAAGTTACGTGTGTATTAAATGTTAATTATCGCTTGCTTTAACGGTGAAGGAAAACATCGTGAGGAAACCTGCATACCTGAGAATTCTCATAAGAATTTCGAAGGTATGTTCCAACCCGTATTAGGCCAGCGCTCTTAGCTAACCCCTCTCATTAGTAGAGGAGACCCGTGCCCAGCTGTGGGACAATGTTTAATACAGGGCTAGTATTATTATTAATATAACAGGTTCTCTTAAAGGTAGTTATAACAGAGGTGCATTGGCTCTGGATTTAAGCAACTGAAGCTCTACGCCTTGCTTGAGAAAACAAGAATCTATTGATAATATAATGGTTTTTAATTCTACGCAAATTTATGGAACTAAAACTAATTTTACATTTTATGTAAAATTTTTACAGAACATGTATTATGTAGAGATTGGATTAAGAGATTTCTCAAGTAGTTTTTTTTTCTTGGCATGGCAAAGTGTCCACACTGCACCTGGTGGTAAACGCAGTACCGTCCAATTAGAGTATCGAGTAGCGAGAGACAATCAATACCTCGCTACTCAACACAATCATGCCGTTCGTTTCTTCCCACTACGCCATGGGCACAAAGGTGAAGAAGCGGTCGAGGGTCAAGTGTCAGAGTACTCAGAAGGCCGCAAAACGACCAAACATCGTACCCCAACTCTAGACCCCCGACAAAACTTAGTAGTTAGATGCCTATACTTATATTGCAGCGTGATACTTATTGACACAATACTATGATTTACATAGTATGTGACAGCCTCCGTGGCGCAGTTGGAGAGTAGCCGGCTGTCTAACGAGCATGTGGATTCAATTCCCACACCGGGACAAATGTTTGTGGGACAGACAGATATTTGTGTCCGGGGTCTGGGTGTTGTGAGACCGTGCATCTCTCGTAGTCCCTGATACCTACAACACAAGACTCATATCTTAGTGTGGGGTCGGGGCTATGTGTGTGACTGTTGGGTGTTATTTATTAATATGATTAATGTGTCTGTGCAATGTTGTCTTGTTGGCAGGGATCCGAGACTACATCCACGTTATGGACCTAGCGAGCGGTCACGTCGCAGCTCTGAATCTTCTCAGTAACAACCACGTCGGACTCAAGGCTAGTGTTCAATTTCGGTTATTTATCCCTATTAGCTCTGTTTTACATACATGTACCCTAATGGAGGGAAGTGGACAATTTATATTTCCAACTGCTGCCTATATTTCTATTTGATTAATTTCGTTGCGGGATAAAAGACAGTTATGAAGCATTCCCAGAGACTCGCCGAGTTTCATTACTCGGTGTCGAAAAAATGCGTGCCATTGTTGATCCTGGCTAAACAGGAGTTACAATGGCGGATGTGTGGGCGGGATAGTCTAAACATACATACATATACACTCACGCCTATAATCCCCGAAGGGGTAGGCAGAGGTGTAACCAGTACACTCACTTTTCGCCAAATTTCGGTCCCATAATGTGATAGGGGGCGAGCCTATCGCCATACCGGGCACAGGTTCCAGACTCCGGGATAATACTGAGAATTTCTAGATAGAAAAACCCAATATCACTTTACCCGACCTGGGGATCGAACCCGAGACCTCAGCACAGTGGTTGTAACGCATGCGCAATTACAACTGCGCCACCAAGGCAGTCATAACATGTACACTAAAAAGTCACAACAAAAACCTAAATCACGAAATCCTACTAATATTATAATGTGAACGAATCTATGTTTGGATGTTTTTCACTCAATAACGCAAAAACGGCTGACCGGATTTAAATGAAATTTGGAACACAGATAGTTTATTAGTTGGATTAACTCATAGGATATGTTGTAATTCAGAAAAAATTGGTTCCTTATAAATTTACTACTAGCCAGGTATAAAAAGATGGAACAGCTTAAGATGACACCATGGACTGTATAACTTTTCTTACAAAAATAACTTCGACGTGGGGCGGAGCCGCGGGCAAGAGCTAGTAATAAATAAGACATGTTCTCCTCTGTTTGTCAACCGAATTTTCTGTTTAGCAACTATTGACGAGATTTAGTGTTACCAATAAAAAAATGGAAACAGCTTTTTATGAATAGCGATTGAATTTCGACCACCAAGCTAAAACTAGTCTTTATAAAAACCTCTGTGTCGCCAACAAACCAAAGTCTCTTCTTTCAGTTCATATACTTGACTAGCTGTTGCTCGCGGCTCCGCCCGCGTGGAGGTCATGTTTGGGAGAAGAAGTATACAACACTCATGCTTTTAACTTAAAAAATGACGGATTTTCATACAAACTTTCATCCCCTATTTTACCCCTTTAGGGGTGGTATTTCCAAAAACCCTTCCTTACGTCATAATAGGTACTTACTGTCAAAATTTCAAGTCTCTAACCCCAGCCGTTTAGGCTGTGCGTTGATCGATCAGTCAGTCAGTCAATCAGTCAGCTTCTTCTTTTATATATACAGATTTTTGTTGTTCGTCCACAGGACAGGCTATATACCTATCTATATAGTCTTTCGACCATTAGACCATTCGACCAGCCTAGTATCTAGATAGTTGACTTATACGTAGAAGTGTTGAGGTTTATTTTTTTTCACAGGTATACAATCTAGGCACGGGTAAGGGAGTGTCAGTGAAAGAGTTGGTGACGGTATTCGAACGTGTGACCGGTACTAAAATACCGCTGAAGTACGTCGAGCGACGGCTTGGCGACATCACCGCGATGTGGGCAGACGCGTCGCTCGCTAAACAAGAACTTGGATGGACCACCAGATATTCTATCGAGGAGATGTGTAAGTATTATTATATGAGAAATGGTTGTACCCTTTAAAATAACGGTAACTATAAAATACAGGACTTAGCTAATTTCAATTAGACAAGACTAGCAAATAGAATGGAAGTGGTAGAGCCAAGCTGTAGACATATTTGTCTACAGCATGAATGGGCCGGCTCGACTGGGGTAGTACCACTGTCTCACAGAAAACCAACGTAAAGTGACAGTTTACTGTTGCGTTTCGTATGGTAAGTGAGATAACCGGAGGCCCAGTTTCCCCCTTTCCTTCCCTAATCCCTATTCCTGTCCTTTAAGGCCGACAGCGCATACATGCCACTTTCGGTATTGTGGATGTTCATGGGCGGTGGAGATCACTTAACATCAGGTGACCCATTAGGCTCGTTTGTCGGACTATACTATAAAAAAAGGGTCTAGACTTGGGGTACGATGTTTGGCCGTTTTGCGGCCTTCTGAGTAATCTGACACTAGACTCTCGACCGCTTCTTCACCTTCTTGCCCATGGCGTAGTGCGAAGAAGCAGGCCGGCATGATTGTGTTGAGTAACGGTGGAATTATTGTCTCTCGCTACTCGATACTCTAATTGGACGGCACTGCGCTTACAATCAGGTGCAGTGTGTTCACTTTGTCGGTTATTATTTATTTATCGGGTATTACTGTAAATTGAATGAACTAAAACTGGACCAAATCAAATATACAATTTAGTTTTAACTTAATCAGTAACAATAGATTTGACACTTTTTTTTCAGGCACGGATTTCTGGCGATGGCAGACGATGAACCCCGACGGATACCCCAAGAAGTGTATCAAAACCAACGTCATTGTCAACGGCAATAGTTAACGTGCATTTCCTTTATTAATATAATATTTTATATTCCATAGCATATATTAATAAATAAGTATATTTATACAAAGAATGTGTTTTATTATAAAATAATATGTTTTAAATTACCTAATAAACCATTAATAAATTACCTATTCTCGATAGCCTGGTGCGAACTAACTACCCTATAATTTTCGATAAAACGAAAAGACTATTATTGGTCTATTGGCAATATAGGCTGGAAAACCGATGATCTCCTAGCCTGGAGTTTATAATTTAAAAACTACACGTGAATAAATTATTATTGCCCGTTATTGGAAGTAACCTTGGCAAATGCACTAATCGCAGAATGCCATCGGCTTATGTTAGTTTTACACCAGTTTGTCTTTTCTGGAACCGAACCGACTTGGCCAAAACCGTAACGAGATTTTTAGGATGGGCCAGATAATTACTACTCCCTTTTTCTTTATACCTGGCGATATTCCGGCCTAGTCCTAAGATCTGCCTGCCTACTTAGACGCTGCCACTTCACCTTGTCTTCAGCATTCTCCATAGTCATTGAAATTACTACCCCTGATTACCAATAATGATACATATATATCATGTGAAGCGGTTAGCAAAATTTTAGGGTGGACCAGCTAGTTTGACAGACATATGTGCTAGTATTATCACATCAACCGTATATAGTATACATATAAAAAATAATGGTAATATGAAATCGTATAGCAGGACGCTATTTTTTTCTAGAAGAATAACTTTAAACAATAAACATACCGCGCCCACGCCTGAATTATAGTGTGGAGGAGTAAATTCAACTAGGTACTGGCATGGAAATATAATAGAGGTCAACATAGATAAGAGAAAGTTTTTTGTGTTCCCGGGATCATATACGTTAAACAGGGCTTATATCATCTAGTTGCCATAGCAACCCACAGTAATTTGTTAGTTTAGACAAAGGTTAACGTTAGTTTATTTTTTGTAATGGGGCCCGTGTGAGGTTCATATCAAAAGGTCGTTTTGGTAATCCCTAGTAACGTGACAATATAAACTCGGTGTAAAGTTAGTCTATGTGTTAGCAACATCAACAAAACTATGCAAGATGGATATTTTAAAAGGCACAAATACAATGATTACCACTTTATTGATTGACCGGCTGTTGCCCGCGGCTCCACCCGCGTGGTAGTTATTTTTGAAAGAAAAGGTATAGGTACAATCCTTGGAGGCGTCTTAAGCTATTACACCTTTTTATCTTTTTCTGTCCCATAGAAAAGGTGCATTTTTCCGAGATAAAGAGTAGCATATGTAATTCTCTAATCACTAAACTTCCGCTATCAAAAAATGATGTCGACTGCGTTAGCCAAAAACCAATGCGCAGTTACGACTTTTTCCAACCGATAAAAACCGCAACGGGTAAATAACCTCAACGCAATTAATTGATATGCAACACTCAAGGACTGTTTAATTATGAATAAAACTCAATAACCAATTATAAATTGTTATTTTGGTTTACACACTCATTATTCCATGATAACCAAAAATAACTATTTAACCGACTTCAAAAAAAGGAGGAGGTTCTCAATTCGACTGTATGTTGCTTTTTTTTTTTTTATGTTTGTTACCTCGTTTCTCTGTACTGTGTGAACCGATTTCGACCATTCTTTCGTTGATTGAAAGCTGGTGCTTGTCATTTGGTCCCATAAAAATATGGTGAAGATCTGATGAATATCTTCGGAGCTGGAGAGGGTAACTCCTTAAAATTAAGTAGTATTCCAGTGGTTCTTTTTGCATTACGTTCATTATAAAAGTTAAGTTTCAGTGAGAGAGGGTAAAAGGGGTGGGGGTGAGGGAGGGGGGTGATAAATTAAAATACACGTAAATTCTAATATCTTCAGCAGCTTTTAACCGATTTTATATAATTTACCACTAAAAAGCAAAAAATAAATTATTACTTTTTAAATAAAAATTAAACCGCCTTCAAAAAAACCCAGACACAACTAAAAAGCAAAAAATAATTGGTTACATTTAAATCAATTAGTTATATGCAATTTAAATCAATTATTTGGAGTCGGTGCCAGCCAAAACATGGAAAAAACAGAATAATCAGGCATACAAAAAAATATAAAATAGATCCAGACTTGGTTTTTATAAATCTAAAAGTAAAGAAAACAACACCGGCACCGACTCCAAAAATAATTGATTTAAATTGCATATAACTAATTGATTTAAATGTAACCAATTATTTTTTGCTTTTTAGTTGTGTCTGGGTTTTTTTGAAGGCGGTTTAATTTTTAACCGACTTCAAAAAAAGGAGGAGGTTCTCAATTCGACTGTATGTTGCTTTTTTTTTTTTTATGTTTGTTACCTCGTTTCTCTGTACTGTGTGAACCGATTTCGACCATTCTTTCTTTGATTGAAAGCTGGTGCTTGTCATTTGGTCCCATAAAAATATGGTGAAGATCTGATGAATATCTTTGGAGCTGGAGAGGGTAACTCCTTAAAATTAAGTAGTATTCCAGTGGTTCTTTTTGCATTACGTTCATTATAAAAGTTAAGTTTCAGTGAGAGAGGGTAAAAGGGGTGGGGGTGAGGGAGGGGGGTGATAAAATTAAAATACACGTAAATTCTAATATCTTCAGCAGCTTTTAGCCGATTTTATATAATTTACCACTAAAAAGCAAAAAATAAATTATTACTTTTTAAATAAAAATTAAACCGCCTTCAAAAAAACCCAGCCACAACTAAAAAGCAAAAAATAATTGGTTACATTTAAATCAATTAGTTATATGCAATTTAAATCAATTATTTGGAGTCGGTGCCAGCCAAAACATGGAAAAAACAGAATAATCAGGCATACAAAAAAGATCCAGACTTGGTTTTTATAAATCTAAAAGTAAAGAAAACAACACCGGCACCGACTCCAAAAATAATTGATTTAAATTGCATATAACTAATTGATTTAAATGTAACCAATTATTTTTTGCTTTTTAGTTGTGGCTGGGTTTTTTTGAAGGCGGTTTAATTTTTATTTAAAAAGTAATAATTATTTAAAAAGTAATAATTTATTTAAATAACTTTTGTTTACTTGGGAAAATGATGATTATTGGTGAGTCCAAAAATAATGAGAGTTGAATTAGTTTATTTAAAAAAATTACCGTGTTGGGTTCAGAAACTATTGGTTGGAGACTAAACGAAAGTTTGACCAAATGTCATATACTAAAACCCTTAGTAACAAACTTCCCTACCAATACCCAGGTTGCACTACGATTTGTTTGCATCTATTAATGGACAAAACACCATTTAAAGTGTATTAAAACACATCTCATTGTTTTACCGTGTTTATTTCTAGACATCCGATCTCTTATCAAGAGACAATGTCATACAGTGACTCATGCTGCCATTTCAAGGGCTCGTAGCCAACGCTTGTTGTGTGTGGAAGCAAGTATCTAGCGAACAACTCCAGGGTTTCAGGGTTCTTTGTAGTCACATATGATGATAATAAATCTGGAAAATGTTTGAAATATAAGGGTCGTTGTAACAAACTTAGGACTCTAACCCCGTCTCTTCCTTTCTACAAAGGCCTATAATGAATCCTTTGATATTGTAGTTTGCCTGACTCGACAGCGCAGTTGCAATTGCGCATGCGTTACGACTGCTGTGCTGAGATCTCGGGTTCGATCCCCGGGTCGGGTAAAGTGATATTGGGGTTTTCTATTTAGAAATACTCAGTATCGCTCGCCAGATGGCTCGCCTCCTATCACATTACAGGACTGTAATAAATTCGGCGAAAAATACCTGCCCCATCGGGGATTACAGGTGTGAGTGTATAAGTAATATGTATGTATGTATGTATTGTAGTTTTTCCTCGGCGGTGATACATTGACGTGATGACATTAAGTATACATTTGCGTACTAAATTGAGGGTAGTATTAAGATGGAATTAGATCTAAATAAGGCGCACTTTAACCAAAGATAGAGTGGTTATGGTAAAGCTTGAACTCTTGCCGAAGGGATTCTAACGGATTCAACGTCTGGAGTAACCACGCCGTTCGGTATGTATACCCCTTACTCATTTGCCCTACTCTCCAATAAAAAACATTACCCCCTTTAGCGTAGTCAGGTAATAAAACAGGTACGAAAATTGGTTTAAATAAATATATATATAGCCTCCGTGGCGCAATGGGCGAGTGGCCGAATGTTATATGAGAGAACATAGGTTCGGCTCCAAACCGAGACAAATATTTGTGTGATGCACAAATATTTATTTTAGGTCTGGAAGTTACAGTGAAACGAGAGACTAAGGGTTCGATTCCCGCACCGAGAAAAAAATTATATGATCTACAAATGTTTGTTTCCGGTCTGGGTGTTGTAGTACCGTAGTACTTGATACCCACGATACAGGTTCAACCTATTGTGGGGTCAGGATTTTTGGGCGTCTGTTGGGTGTATTAGTCACATAATCATGACTCTATATAAGAAATGTGTTGTGAATATCAGAACTACGAAAAATTAACAAGTATATATGTGCATGTCAGCGAGAACGTTAAGAGTTAAAAAGTCATTATTAATGATACTCAATAAGACTTATTATGAATATAAATTAGCAAATTTTTTGTTTACTAGTTTTTGGTGTCGCCTCAAAGTCTACTGATACCTGACCAGCAACCTGTTAATAGATGCAGCCTCTCAGAATATTCCTACAAGTCAGTGGCTAGCTTGCCTTGCCCTGTATCAAAATTTGTTGAGAGGCCCAAATGAAGGGTAAAGAGTTTAAAGTGTGATTGTGGATATCATTATACGAGTTTTTGCTTACACACGTACGGAGCCTCTGTAGCCCAGGGGCCCCGGATCATTGATAGCTATGCCCCTGCGACAAGTTACAGCTAAATTCATTTATACCAACGCGAACAATTAACGAATTATTTATTCGATGTTCGTAAGTTGCATAATAGAATTGCAAATTAGGCATTTTAAACAAACTGAATACAATGAATTATTCAATATACATCGCACGTTTAAAATACAAGTAAACGGTAGCATTTATTAAACTATACCTACTTACAGTACCAAGGTTGTTAATTCTATAAGCCATATGTCTTAATAAAAAGTATATAAATAAATAATAATAAATACCTGCAAGTAACACGCATAGTTCTGACCACACACTAGAACAAGCCGTGGGTATCAAGAACTACGAGAGACTACGGTCCCACTACACCCACACCCGAAACAAACATCTGTCTGTCACACAAATATTTGACTCGGTTCGAGATTCGAACCCACGGTCTCCCGTTTCACAACCGACTACTCGCCCGTTGCACAACCGAGGTTTTCAAAACATAAGTATGTTGTTTGTTAATAAGCGCATCACTAAAAACGGCTTTAGAGTTGAAAGGCCAAGATTTATTTTAACATACACATTAGTACCACCGTACACAGGGTGTAAAACCCGCCATAGTGGCACACGCTAGTGTGTCGCGTTGCGGGATCAGCCAGTGTACATCCGGTTTGGTCAGGAGTCTATAGTTGGGGTACGATGTTTGGCCGTTTTGCGGCCTTCTGAATACTCTGGCATGATTGTGATGAGTAGCGGGGAATAGATTGTCTCTCGCTACTCCAAACTCTAATTGGTCGGCACTGCGCTCACCATCAGGTGCGTGTGTGGACATATTGCCGTGCCAGTAAAAAGAAAATGGTCCGAATAAGGTTTTTGGGGAAACTAAAAATAAAAAAGTTGTCCAAAAAAAATCTGAAAAACGTCTAATGCTTTTTTGCGGGATTTGCTCGAAAGAATTATGAAGCAATTCTTACCTATTAATGGCGGTTTGTGAGAATGCAAGGCACTTGGTACACTAACAATAAGTTGGTTATCTGGGATCTGCTTCACATCACCGACTGTACCCAGAATAATCCTCTCATAAGGTTGTTTTTTACTCCCAGAGCTAAAGTCACAGACTGGTACTAAATCTACCGTCACTTTAAGCCAATACCAAGTGGCGACATATTTCACACCCCATTTGGGTAAGATTAGCTCTTTTACTGCAGTAATATTACTCGGTGAGTTTGTACACCATACTGCTACAAGACTGTTAGAAGAGAGTAGATTTCTCACAGGTATGGAAGCTATGTCTTCATTATACATCATTGAGTAACTGGAATGTAAAATATTATGTATATTGTTTTATGATCTGCAATATAACTAGAAAAATACTACATAGTTTAAACAAATAAAACTGGTATTATATTTATGAAATATTGGCTGATTAGTGAGATTGGCTAAGAAATCAGTTAGCTCTTATATCCCAAATCAGTGGTGTAGCGTAAGAGAGCCAACGCTCTTTAGGGGTGGCAAAATTTCACAACAAATAATAATAATATCTTTGATTACATAGTTGGGATTGGACTCCCAATCCTAAGACAGGCAGTTACAACTATTTAGTTGTTAATTTTTAAAATTACACATGGGTTGCTTTCTATTTTGCTCAGCACTTAGAAATATCATGAGACATATATGAGTGAATTAGTTGTGTCACTGCCTATATTCAGGGATACAACTGAGAGTTTATAAATTATAAAGAAATCTATGGGGATATTCAATGTAATTGAAAATGTACCTGACTTATATTTTTTATTGCAAGAAAACCGAGATATTAGACAGTTACCTTAATTTATCATTAGCACCTTTCAATCTTCTGATATATTTATTCCACCATGGTGGATCAGCTATGACTATATCATAAGTACTATTAATTTTTGTGCAATCTTTCACACAGCCACAATAAAACCTAAAATCAATGTCAACATTATAATAATACTAGCCCTGTATTAAACATTGTCCCACTGCTGGGCACAGGCCTCCTCTACTAATGAGAGGGGTTAGGCCTTAGTCCACCACGCTAGCCTAATGCGGGTTGGTAGACTTCACATACCTTCATAATTTGTATAAGAATTCTCAGGTATGCAGGTTTCCTCACTATGTTTTCCTTCACCGTTAAAGCAAGCAATAATTAACATTTAATACACACATCACTTTAGAAAAGTCAGAGGTGTATGCCACTTGGGTTTCGAACATATGACTTTCGTCTTGACAGTCCGTACCGCAATCAACTAGGCTATCGCTGCTCTCTGTCAACATTATTTGATATAATTAAATACCTACTTGTCTATTACTATGTACTAAACAGTCACCTGTTTTAATGTCAGTATATAAAATTTATTTTACCTAGACCTGGGAGGTATTAAAAAATGTTGTTCTTTTATTTTACATTTTAATGGTATATCTAAGTTATTTCCACCATTTGTATGTTTATGATCAAATATTGTTGATTCAAAGAGTTCTTTAGATAAATCTCTGACAGCTGATGTGTCTAGTAACTTATATTTCTTCTTTATCTTTTCTTTTATGTCTTCAGGCACATCCTTTACAAATTGCTCATATATTTCACTTACTTTTGATGTCTGAAAGAAAAAAAATATCTTACATTGTGGATTAGACTAATGACTTTTTTCCATTATCGTTTCCTAATCAAGTTGAGACTATAGTTAGTCTCTTTTCATACATATACACACGTCTGTAATCCTCGAAGGGGTAGGCAGTGGTGTAACCAGTATACCCACAGTTCGCTCAGTTTTCATACATAAATATAATGTTGCATTGTTCCAGGAGAACAATGAATTCTGATTATGGTTCAAATAACGTGATAATATTATATTTGAAAATAGAATAAGACTTTAACAACAGTTGAAATTGACTATGGTTAAAACAACATCCCACATCAACAATCTGACAGTTTCCTCGGAGAGAATATTGTTTTCCTTCCATGTATTTCGACATTATAATGATGTATTTTGATTTAAATACTCACTTCCTCATGAAACTTATCACATTCATAACTTCTTTTCCTGTTTTTGTTATCCTCACGTACAATAGAAAACAATTTTGCCGATAAACTATATGATTTAACCTCTTTTTCATTAACTGCAACATTTTCATATGTTTTCGTTATATAATCTCTGTGATCGATTAAGAAACAATTATTATTTTCATACAATAAAGTCATTTCTATGAATTCTATTCAACACAATAATTCTGTTTCCATTAAAATAATGTAAACAAACTAATTTTTTTTTTTTCGTTTTATTCGTCCAAAGGACAGGCTATAGTCAATCGACCATACTGCCTAGTCTTACGTGTAAACAAACCTTAGAGTAAGAAACAAACTAATATCATTTTGTCATGACGTCATGTCACATGTGGTGCCAGTTCGAAAATATAAGAGTTTGATTATGAGATTATAGCTTTTATTTGTATAGCTATATGTTTTAAAATAGTAAATCAATGTTATTATAACAGCTGTTAATATCATTAACTAACCCATACTTATTTCTAATTAATATTTCGTAAAGCTACTTGGTACTTATAATGTTATGATTTTAGAAGCGATACCGTGTTATGTTTTATAGTAACTATCATCATAATAATAAATCAAAATCTAAATCCATCAGAAAATCCTGTTTGATGGATTTAGAGAAATGACAATTGACAAATAACAAGAATAGATTCTCGATTGAAAATTATGATTTCTCAGTTCAGTTCAGTTTTTTTCCATGGCTTTTGGGAATATTATGGTAATCTCAAAAGATCTATAACAACTGTCAATGTCAAAAATTATATAAATATGCTGATCATTGTAGTAATACCTAATTACGGATGCTGTTTCATCAGATCTTAAACAGTAATTAATTTTATTCAATAGTCTAAGTGGACAACTAATGTAAAAAATCCTTTCAAAATATTTTTACCGGAGCAGCCGGCGCGGCGCGGCGTGTAGTCATAATAAGTAGAGTAGGCTGGTATCCCAGGTATCACAAAAGAAAATAGAGTTGTCGCGGACGTGTTTTTAGCTTTTTTGACTGATTTTCCCGAATTGTGTGCTTTATAAAGCTACTAAGTGAAAATAATAAAACCCGGAATCATAGTAATAGATGCTTATATATAGTAGAAGCCGCCAATTTTTGTTAAAAAAATTGCATCGTTGATTTTTTAAATAGATGGATAATAAAGGTAAGACATAATTACATCCTTTTATTTATACAGCTATCTGATCATATTCTGAACAAAAGTACGATCAACTTTTTATTGTTACACACTAATTGTTAATAACTGGTTTTTGTGTGGGCTGAGAGGAGGTTGGGGATGTATAATAAACGCATCTTTTTGTTTATTTCCAAGGCAAAATAAATATTCGAAAAAACTGTTGTATAATAAAGCCCTTATAAAAATGCCTAAGCTTACATATTTTTAACTACCGTTACTTCTCTATGGTGTGCCTCAAGTGCTGTTCAGCCTCTAAGAAATTCATTCATTACAGCTATATGTTATTAAATTTCTAAGTGTAGCTGGCTGGCTAGATAAAAACATTGAACATTGTGCAGCTGGTGTTCTATATTTAAATTACTATGAATCCAATTTAACTACTAATCTACTTTTTATTGATGGAGAAAAATGTATTAAAACTACTATTTCAGTTTCTCTAAGCCAGCCATGCCAATCTAAAAGTCACTGTTGCGGCTGCAAAACCTAATGTTAGAGAAGACAAACTACTGAAAATTTTAATGAAAAAAAGTAGGTACTATGATAGGACAAGTATATTTATAAAATTTCCAATAAAAAGGATGTTACAATAATATATGTTGCAGTGTGCGTATTTTCAAAAAGGCCTCACTATCTGTCTGTTTTCAAAATTTTATGCTCAGTGGTCCTCAAGAGGTCCATGTGCCACTTGTTTGTCATGGCTGCTCTGAGCAATTTTCACACATATTGTGCTCTATTTAAGTGCTTTTTGAACTGCCTATTGCTTAAGTATAAATATAACTCAAGCAAACCAAGGAGAAAGGCATCAAAAAGAGAGTTCTATGTCCCTCAGTTGAATAAAAAAGGATTTTACTTCAGATTTCACTATTATGTTGTTAAATAAAGGTCTATTACTATTTTATAAAATATTGAAGAAATGTCATTATATTTCTAACCAATTATATTAGATTATTTTTTGGGGAGGTAAATTCTACTGATATTATAAATGCAAATGTTTGGATGGACGGATGGATGTTTGTTACTCAATCATGACAGAACCAATGAACGGATCTGGTTAAAATTTGGCACATAGATAGATAATAGTGGGGAATAGCACATAGGCTATATTTTATTCTGGAAAAATGTACCGTTCCTATGGGTTATCAAAATATAGAAAACTGTTATAGCTTAAGATGTCTCCATGGATTTTATACCTTTTGTTTCAAAAATAATAATTGCAAAAGCTAGTAATTCATATAGTCTTCCAAGCAGCCAGTGCCTTAAGTGAAATCTACTTTCTAAATTATAATAAAAACACTATAACATTATAGTAAACATATACTCTAAAACCAGCACTGTATATGTATACAATATTTCCTACTTTTCTGTTGTACATAGTTAACACCTATCAGTATCTTTGAAGACTTGATTTGTATTTATACTGGAGTATAAACTTTTAATATGTTGTGGATACATATAGTTAATTTTTTGTACAATTAACTGACAACCCTATCAACTTATTTGCTGGTTCATTCCTATATTATAAAAAAAAAGTTAATTGAAGCAGGTAATAAATGTGTTCCCCATTATTTATTGAAGACTTTTCTCTGATCTGATCTGATCTTCAAATACAAAAAGGTTCATCAAAATTACGCAATATTCGGGGAATTATCGTATAACCATTTTTGCTGGTGGTAGGATATTCCTATTCGCCCGGATAGCGACCACCATACTCATGGTGTAAAAGTCGCCATAGTATGTCGCGGATCAGCCAGTGTGTTTTACCGTTTTGCGGCCTTCTGCGTACTCTGACCCTAGACTCTCGATCGCTTCTTCACCTTCTTGCCCGTGGCGTAGTGTGAAGAAGTAGGCCGGCATGATTGTGTTGCGTAGCCGGGTATAAATTGTGTCTTGCTACTCGATACTCTAATTGGATGGCACTGCGTTTACCATCAGGTGCAGTGTGGTCATTAAGCCGTGCCAGGATAAAAAAACATATATAAAAAAACTGATGTAAAGAATCTTCTTCTTTGTATATTGTTATTATGCGAGAACAATAAGAAGTCCTATAATAAAAGTTAATATTTTGTTCGAAAAAGATTGTATCATTTTCTTCACCAGCATTCGCGAGAGAATTGGGCTGCAAGTATTCGACCATTGAATCCGTTTAGTCATACTTTAGAAAACTCGCAAGTGAGCACGAAGTTTCTTTAGTTAAGATGATTCTAACGAACACCACTAAGAAATGCTTAAACACTCTTGCAAGCAGCGATCTATATATACTACGTACTAGATGCGGCGTCCAGAACCAACATTATGTTCCACCGAATTGAGGTGTATACTCCACACCGACGTTAGTATGCTTCATGCCACCTACGAATGCACATCAGTTAATTTGAGTTATTTGTAGCGACATTCCCGAACAAATCTGCCTTAAATTGATTTACAGTGAAACTATTAATAGTATATAAGGTAAATAACATAATTTCATAACGTTTAGAACGTAATATCAATAAATATTAATTAATTTCAATTCTGAATACTGGAAGTCTATATTTCACAACAAATGCTTTATATGGTTTGTCCCGTTTTAGCGCGCGGAAAGTTCCGTTCGAGAGACAGTGACGGGAGTTGTAACTTCCAAATAGTTCTTAGTAAAATGACAGATGGCATTAGTGGCCGGACAAGGTTTTGGGAACATATTTTTTGTTCGACAGTTCGTGTCTATAGAATATAAGTCAATGCTTGCAAGTGTTTGTATGGCAAGATACATAATTACAGGAACGTTCGCTTGATGACGACTAATTTAAAATAAACATAGCACCAGTAACACAACAACTTCTATAATTGTTGTTTAGGCCATGTATTATAAACAACAATTTCGCCTATGTGAAAGAAAGTGTAGGAGACAAACGTACGATGACAAATCGATAATGAAGAACAAAAAAAATATTCTTTTACTAAACTTAATTGAGTTGATAAAATTATTATAAAAATTAGATAAATTAAAATTACAAATATGGTAGACGATTTTTGTTACGTTTCATGTGTTAATGAGAGATTGCCTATCTTAAAATCTTTGGGGTGTTATTAATTTTAGCTTTTGCGTGCGCCTCGCGCCGTGCAACAGTCAAAAAATACCCACACCAAACTTATTTTTATCTTTTTACACATACTATAAAATCAAATAAAAAACAAACTTATTAAACAACATAAGATAAAACAGTTTTGACATTCAGCCCATCTACACATAAGTACTAAATACTCTTCTGTTATCATATCTTATCGGAATGGTGTAAGCTCTTCTCATAGATTTGGTAGTCATTCATCTCTTATTTGCTATGTTGATATATTCATAATTTTTTTATTTGTGACAAAAATACTTTTCGTAATATTTGATACAGTATTATTTTGTTAAATTAGCATTTCCAGTGGAAGTGAATGCAAATTTAAGTTTCTGTCAACAGATCCCAATAAAGGTAAAAACTATCTACTACACTACTACTAAACATGATTGTGTTGAGTAGCGGGGGATAGACTGTCTCTCGCTACTTGATACTCTATCTGGACGGCACTGCGCTTACCATCAGGTGCAGTGTGGTCACTACTCGCGCCAGAATAAAAAAAAAAAAATAAAAAAAAATACAGCAGCGATAGCCTAGTTGGTTTCCGTACGAACCGTCAAGACAAAAGTCGTATGTTCGAGACCCAAATGGCATACACCTCTGATATTCTAAAGTTACGTGTGTATTTGTTAATTGCTTGCTTTAACGATGAAGGAAAACATCGTGAGGAAACCTGCATACCTGAGAATTCTCAAAAGAATTTCAAAGGTGAAGTCTACCAAACCGCATTAGGCGTGGTGGACTTAACCCTAACCTCTGTCATTAATAGCGGAGGCCTGTGCCCAGTGGGACAATGTTTAATACAGGGCTAGTATTATATATATTATCTAGGTATAGGTATAATTACTAATATAGTAATAGCTATACTGACCCATGCAAAGTAAATGCAAGGGGAGACTGCAAAGGTCTGGTTTAATGCGCATCGTGTTTTCATCGGGATGGACATAAAATTTGTATGAAGTTTGTTCGGCGAATATTGATTAGGGTGTGCAGTGCGCGTGTGTGAGAGACGCGCACCCTGCGC
This sequence comes from Laothoe populi, assembly GCA_905220505.1. NCBI lineage: Eukaryota > Metazoa > Arthropoda > Insecta > Lepidoptera > Sphingidae > Laothoe > Laothoe populi. Next base: position 5,967,730 of record HG992165.1, read on the forward strand.
ACGTCGTGTCGCGCACCCTGCGCCCGCAAGTACCACCATTTAACTCATGTACAATTATCGAACTATTCCCAAATATCTTCTAGATTCACTGTTTAATAAAGGCGTGATGCGATCCAGTGAACTCTACGACCGTGCTGTCCCTTAGGTCCGAAAAATCAATAAATGAGTGTTACGCGAGTATTGCATTTTACAAGTTCTCGACATGTAGCCGTAGGTGTGTAGTGCTCCAATAGTGTATTTCCGTTTCAGTGTTGAGAACGGTTAAAGATCCCGATGTTCAATCACAAGTTACCGACTGACTTTCCAATGCAAACCCTCCGTAAGAAAACCAGCCCTTGCAAATGTGAGTTCGTAACGTTTGCGGTTCGATACAGCTTTTACGTTGAACATATTTTTTCCTAATTTCGATTGAGGTAATGCGATGTTTAGCGCTCGATGTGAATGCGACCATGTCGCATACGGCTTTTATAATTTTGCCACGTTCCGTTTTATTTATGCATGTATCAGCTACGACGATCACTACTATCAGAGATCTAGCACCTCCCCTATCACTCACGTGCTAGTGCCCATCCCGTGTCATAATTTAGTGACCCCTGGTATTTTGGACAGAGGGTGTGTTGTGGGCCCGTGGCGGAGGAGCTGCGATGCAGGGGGAGTAACTTCATAGCTTGCTATTAGTCGGTTTGTACTGGAAATTATGCAGGTGTGTCATTTCCAGCACCTCTTGCGGCAGTTCGGTGAGTATCCGTTCTCATAACATGCGTATTTGTGTAATCTCATTGCATGTGAGTGCTGCTTAGTTACTGCTTTTCCCTAGTACGCGCAAGACCCTCTGTCCACATTCATAGTAGCAGTATCTACAAAGATATTTCACATCTAAGATATACTTTACGCCTACTGTTATTATATTCGCCTGTGTTTCAAACACTTCAATTCCACATCTTAATGAAATGGAGCACCAAAAAGAAGTGACGACATATACATTGTTCATCTGGTTAAATGGACGTAATTATTACTGGATTTAGCTTTTTCTAACATGAGCATCTACTAACATATTCACAGCATATGTTATATTCTAACTAACATTGTAAATGATATTAACATTTTAGTTTTATAATTGATGAGTAAGTTTTCAAAAAATATTCCCATCTATTATTGTCAGTACAGTCCATATGCATCTATTTACGTACTTGCTAATTGTATGGGTCAAAACAATCATGTCAATGTAAATTTTCTATTATATCCAGCTTCTAATGAAAATATTTTGAACGCCGTTTGTGAAATTGAAGATAAAAAAGTTAAAACTTATTAAAAATACTGTTGCAGCATGATGATGCACCAACAAAGCGAGTTCTTTGTTAATAACGTGGCCACATGCCTACAAACGTACCTAATTGCTCATTACGCACTACATTCTTAGAATGCCTGTTGGTTCCACGCGATTACACAGAGATTTAAATAAACAACATCTGCTGTATCATTGGGAGGTGGAGAACAGGTATCATCTCTGACCCCAACGGTTCTCCGAGTATCTAAATTTAAAAACAGGAAATTCAATTAATCTCGCAATGATGCACCGTAAGCAGGGACCGAAATAGGCCAACTGTGCTCACTTTTATTTTGCGTCGAACTCTTGTCGCGGTAGTTCATAATAATACGTAAAATTATAAAACATGTCCCCGGTGAAGACGGATTTAAAAAATCTCCTCGGCAAAGGTAAACTATGTTTCAGTGTGTGCGAATATCCAATGTAATTAACGCTTGTTTACACGTGTGTGTGTTTTTAAATATTTATAATTGTTTCATGGAAAATTATTCGTTGTTCAGAATGTAGCAGCAGTTTCTAAAACTTTATACAGTAATACCCCGACTTACGCTACCCTGTATTACGCGAATCCGGAGATACGCGGTTTTTCTTTTTGATGGCCGCGTGCATCAGCCCTCCCACTTCAGCCTGTTGTTTTATTCATAACAATGTAAATTGTTTTATTATCTAATATTTTAGTAAACATGTTTCTTATAAATTATTGTTATCTTCAGACTCTCGTCTCGATTAAACATACTTTATATGTATTTATATGCAAAGTTGAACCCCGACTTATGCGAATTCGACTTACACGGTTTTCGTTTGGTCCCCGTCGCGTAAATCCGGAGTATCACTGTATTCGAAACTCATGGCTGTATGTTTCGATGGCTTTTTGAACTACGAATGATCGACAGACAAGAACGAGCCTGGCCGGTTCCTCGGTGAGGGCGTGTCTTTCCGCGCGAAGCTGATCGGTGTGCTAGAGGTTCCGGAAGCCCGCGGTGACAGGATGTGCCAGGAGGCGCTCGCCGACCTCAAAATGGCGATCCGGGCCGCCGGTGAACACAAGCAGAGGATACAAGTCCACGTGGCGATCGACGGACTGCGCTTGCGCGACGATAAGACCGGGGTATGAATGTTTTTGGTCTATCAACATACATTTTTAGAGATAAGATTTTTTTTAAATATGTCCATTTTTGGAGGGCTTATTTCTATGCTAATTATAGGCAAAAAACTTTGATTCATAGCTGCTGTCCTTAGAGTTTTGGTTACCATCTCTAAACTGCTGTCACATTATGGAAATAAAGATTTTTTTAAATAAATAATATACGCTACGATAATATACTTTTTGGCCCCACGTCGATTAATGGAACTTACAATAGTGTATTTATACATACTTACATCGAGGGCAACGTTTATCAGGTGAACTTTTGAAAGGATATCATAAACACCATCTTGACCTTTATTGTTATGACTTTAATGAAGCATACAATGCTGGGGTTTTTCAACAGTTCAGAAACGGGCATTGAATTTGTTTCATGACTGATGGATTGTATGTGTCTCTTTCACATGAATATGATTTTCTTAAAATAATATATGAACCCATTCCACGTTTTCAATAGAAATTGTAAGTGTAATGTCTACTATGACAATGTTTCTAAGACTAGTCCAGTACATTAATTTACCATTATTTCAACGTAATTTTAGATACTGGCCGCTTTGTTAATTTAAATTCTATATGGAATCCCAACAGATGATAACATAATTTTTTTTAAATGCATACTTGATATAAGAGTGTGTAAAGTATAATATATTTATAAAATCACTAGGGGATACGACAGACGTTGTCCTACCCTGAATTCAACCATATTTCAAGGCCACCTACCGGGTTCAATTGTGTTTTCAAACCATCCTGGAACCCATTGAAATATAAACACAAAAATTCATCCATATCAGTCCAGCCGTTTAGGAAGAGTTAGGTGACAAACACACGTGGAGAAGAATTATATATATTAACATGCGTTAGCCCTCGCTTATCTTTCGTGTGACCAAGAGCTTACATTCCTATAATTTCCGAGTTCATTATTTTATACTTTACTTAACCAGTCATGACTCATAAGCTTGCCGGCGGTGGGTTCAAATATGGCCAGTTTCGCCGTTCTTACACTTTAATGTTATGGAAATAAAAATGGTTTTGGCTTGTAGTTTACTCCCTACTTTTTTATTATTATTCTTATAGACACGAGTGATCTATACCTATAACATTACAAAATGCCTCTATTTTTAAAGGACTCGCTGTACCACCACCCGGTGCACAAGATCTCGTTCATAGCACAAGATATGACGGACTCCAGAGCGTTTGGGTACATATTCGGCTCTCCTGATACCGGCCATCGGTTCTTCGGCATCAAGACTGATAAAGCTGCTAGTCAAGTAAAGATTTTACATAATACTATAACATATTTTATTAGCATTTGTTTTTGAGTTTTTTATCATTAAAAAGGCCATAACGGATTTTTTATGATATGGAGATAGCGGATAGGCTGGCAACACAATACGACGATAATAAGCTCGGGTATACGTCTGAAGGACTAGTATCCATGGACATGAATAAATAAAACAAAATAATAAGCTCGGCAATCCGCGAGTACCCAGTTGCACTTCTTGTACACTCTTACTGGAATATGGGCGTAACCTTACGTTATGCACAGGGTGTAAAACCCACCATAGTGGCACACGCAAGTATGTCGCGTTCCGGGATCAGCCAGTGTACATCCGGTTTTTGTCTGGGGTTAGAGTTGGGCCGTTTTGCGGCCTTCTGAGTACTCTAACACTAGACCCTCGACCGCTTCTTCAACTTCTTGCCCATGGCGTAGTGTGATGAAGTAAGCCGGCATGGTTGTGTTGAGTAACGAGGGTAGATGTCTCTCTTTATTCGATACTCTTATTGGACGGCACTGCGTTTACCATGAGGTGCAGTGTGGTCCCTATGCAGTGTCAGGTTAAAAAAAGAGTTTATTTTAAACAGTTATTTATTTTAGAAAAGTTTACTGTGTGTTGCAAACATCAAAGATATTTTCCGAAACTAGCGGAATCTTGACATTCTATAAAAATAATTAGTAAAGGGTATTGAGTATACCGTGGACTAGCGTAGACAGGCTACCATTTTCATGAGTAATTTTTTTAAATGTGGTTATTTGGAATGTTGTTATACTATTAACCAGACTTATAATAAGTTAGAATTAGAATTAATCTGTACTTTCAATTGGTATTTTTTTCAATTTTAAGATGAATTTTAAGTGTTAAATCGTACAACGTATAACCGGCCTCTTCTATAAATTTTTAGGCTCTTTCTTTTGGTATAGAACAAAGTATTTAATATTTTATCATAACAGGAAAGTCAATATGCTTTCTTCTAAGGATGCACTTATTAAACTACTCAGAGATAACACTATAGACACTGTACTAGTGGCCGTTTTAAGACTACAGATAACATAAGATAGCTGCTATCTTTCTGTGCATCCTATGATGATTGTTCTGTTATCAGTATAATATGTATCTTTCACTTGTTAAACATACAAATCGGTCAGATAACATTTTAGGCGAAAATGAAAAAAAAACGGGCATTTTATTTGAATTTAGAACATGACAATTTATTATAAAAAAATAAAAGTAAAAAAACATCTTTAAAAACAAGCTTTTATTTAAATGCGCTAAAAAGAATAAAATAAACTTTTCCTTTAAAACTTTTACTATCAACATACAACGTCATTACACAATTTATATGATATATTCCCCTACTTTAATTTTGCTCCTCCTCTTTTCTCCTTTGCCAATCCGTTGATGATGGTTTCTCAGTGCCCATGTCGTTAACCATAATTATTTATGAGTTTTCATCTGTGTTTTGACCTGTCATAAATGCCTTTATGCCTTTTAATAAAGATTTGTATATTATTTTAAGTCTACAGCAGCGATAACCTAGTTGGTTGCGGTACGGACTGTCAAGACGAAAGTCGTATGTTCGAAACCCAAATGGCATACACCTCTGACTTTTCTAAAGTTATGTGTGTATTAAATGTTAATTATCGCTTGCTTTAACGGTGAAGGAAAACATCGTGAGGAACCCTGCGTATCTGAGAATTCTAATAAGAATTTCGAAGGTATGTGAAGTCTACCAACCCGCATTAGGCTAGCGTGGTGGACTAAGGCCTAACCCCTCCCGTTAGTAGAGACCCGTGCCCAGCAGTGGGACAATGTTTAATACAGGACTAGTATTATTATTTAAATCTACAGCTCTACTTAAAAATCTGCGCAAAATCGTAATTTAGCTAATCTACTTTCAGGTAGTGATAGCGATGCGGGATTTATTCCAAGTAGTGTTTGAACTGAAGAAGAAAGAAGTGGAGATGGCTAAACAGCAGTTAGAGGGCAAGACAGTGACCAGCACCTTGGCGAGGCATGCTGCTGTCATCACAGATACTAAAACAAAGGTAAGTGTGTAACGCAAAAAGCATCCATCAGTTGTATTTCTTTTCGCCCGCGTGGTGGTTATTTTTTGAAGAAATGGTATACAATCCATAGAGGCATCTTAAGCTATTACACCTTTTTATATTTTGATATCCTATATGAAGCGTGATTTTTTTCGGGATAAAAACAAACCCATGTAATTTTCTGATCTCTAAACATGCCAAAAATCATGTCGATCCCTTGCTACTTATGTGAAAAACTAAACTATTGTAAAATAATAAATACTAAAATATTCCACGGGAACTGTATATTTTTTCGGGATAGACAGTAGCCTATGTGCTATTCCAGACTATAATCTATCTCTGTGCCAGATTTCAACCAGATCCGTCCATCCGTTGTAGCGTGATTGAGTAACAGACATCCATCCATCCAAACATTCGCATTTATAATATTAGTAAGATATAAAGTATAAACGGACGGACGATTTCATTCTAAATCAAAATTTAAACGTTTGTTAAGGCTATTGTGACATTTTAACTCGTTAAATCTCGTTCAATTAAACCCATTTAAACCCGTTTTTCAACACAGTGGGTTTTTATAACACATCATCGATGTACAATATGAAAACAAATTGAATCAAGAAATATTCACTATGAAATCTGGGATCAGGATAAATGAAACCTTTCTATTGACTGATTGTTGTGGAATAGGCATAGAAGTGTATATACTAAGCATATGTAAAAATAAAAGGATTTACTATATTTTTTTGTTGTGAAACTAGTCCCTGTGCCTTCATATGCGTGATTACGTTTGTCGGTAACGAGTCTGAAATACGAAAAAAAGTACTTTCAATTTTGCCGAATTTTCCAATTTTGCTGGCAACATTTCCAGGTTTTCCTTTTTTTAGAGCATGAAAGAAACTTTGTAACAGTTGATTTTAGATTATTAATCATTAAATTTAAATTAATTAATTAATTAAATTAAACGAATGGCGTAGGTTTTTTTTTATCTGGCAGTTACCTTAACTATTAGATAGAATGACCAACTAACTCTACAATATATTAGTTATCTTGTTTTATCATATCCATAAACAACTTTTAGTATTACTTACTATATAGTCTCTCTCATACATTTGGCCCTACGCCAACCGGTCATTTAATTGTCTCGTTTTAATACCGACTTGGCTCACAAAGACTGCTGAATTGTTTTTACAAAATATCTTATATTAGTTGAATTAATGTATGTATATATTTCGTAAAATGTATATGCGACACATATGCGATCTGGTTACTTAATATTAAATTTTTTATCAGTATTATACTCTATAAAATATTTAAAAAAAACAAAGACACTGATGAATCTGATGATGTGACTCATGGAGCTGTTCACGCGGCCTTTTGTTTCTTCCTTTTCCGCGACTGGATATCACTTTTTTATATCACTATGGTGGCAAACAAGCTTACGGCCCGCCTGATGGTGAGCGGTTACCGTAGCCTATGGACGCTTGCAACACCAGGTGCATCACATGCGCGTTGCCGACCCTTTAATACCTTCAATATCGTTCTTTTTAAAGTAATGTAACTAAAGATTTAAACTATTGAGATAATACTGTAACACTATTGTATCCCGCTAGTTAGGATTGGCACGAACAGCCGAGTTGAAAATCGCAGGGTCGAAACCAGCACAAATGGAATATTCCTCTAAATTTTCGAATTTCAGTGTATATTAATTGTTAATAATACGTGTTTTAACATGAAGAAACTTGCATGCCTGAGAATTCTTCATAAGTATTTCAAATTTATGTGAAGTTTACCCACATTAGGCCAGCGTGGTGGACTAAGGCCTAAACCCCGTCATTAAGCCAGCAGTGAGACAGTATATAATACATCGCCGGTATTACAAAACAATATTACAGCATGGTTACCCAAAGATTTAAGAAGAGGTAAAGGTGACTTACTGAACCGAATAAGATTGATTTTTTTTTCTGCCTGGATAGACAGACGAGCAGACGGGCCACCTGATGGTAAGCAGTTACCGCCGCCCATAGACTTCTGCAATGCCAGGGCACAGCAAAGCCGCTGCCTACCGTTTTTTTTGTCCCACAAAATCTCAATAGTGATGAATGGATTAAGAGAACCCGTTCCTCCTTTCATTTAATTTTTTTTTTGTATTCTGATACGGCAGAGTGACCACACTGCATCTGGTAAGCGCAGTGTCGTCCAGTTAGAGTATCAAGAAGCAATAATCAATTATCCTTCTCTACTCGACACAATCATGCGGACACACTTTGCTCTGCGTGCTAGAACCGGCTTATAAAGAAAAATATTTTATTATAAATCTTACTCATGACCTCCCTAATTTAAACAAACAAATAACACATCGCGACACGAAACTCATACAAATCATTCATTGTTAAGAAATATTTTTAGTGGTAATTGACTATATGAAACATTAATTTCATAATTCATAAGCGTTTTTTGCAATGTAATGCGGATTATACATTTTAGAAATATTGAAGTTGAGTATTTTACTGCGTAATATAGTTATTTGACTTCATTGGTGTCTGTTTTGAAACTAGTGTCTTCAGATTTGGTAAAACAATATATTATAAGACTGCCTCCGTGGCGCAGCGGACGAGTAGCCGACTGTTATACGAGAGGCCGTGGGTTCGATTCCTACACCGAGACAAATGTTTGTGTGACAGACAGATCTGGGTGTTATGGGACTTAATGTGTTTTTGCTGGTGATAGGATATTCATATCCGCCCGGATAGCGACCACCGTACACAGGTTGTAAAACCCAGCATAGTGGCACACGCAAGTGTAACACTACACTACTCAATAGTATAGTGTTAATAGTGGTAGAGCCACGCTGTAGACATATGTGTCTACAGCATGAATGGGCCGACTCGACCGGGGTAGTACTACTGTCTCACAGAAAACCAACGTAAAGTGACAGTTTACTGTCGCGTTTCGTATGGTAAGTGAGATATTCGATACTTTAATTGGACGGCACTGCGCTTACCATCAGGTGACTACTTTTCCGTGCCAGGATAAAAAAATACGATATTGTATAGAATAACATACCAAAAAAAAAACTAAACTAAAGTCTATAATCCTAATGTCTATTTCTATGTTTAAATATCGGTAACGCATTCATAATATACTAAGTAAGGGCCACAGATCTAAATATACGTCGTAAGTATTTACTTCAAAGGACACTCAGTGACGTCACTACAGTGTGTATTAGAATATAGTCTCATTTGTATCTATGTTTGAGAGCGGCAGACCAGTTGAAGATCTATTTAGCCAGGGACCCCTCGATACAGGCTTGCTTAGGCAGGGGACCATATAAAAATCTATCTGTTTAAGCAATAAGATTGTATATGTGAACATTTTTTTTTGCACCTTGAAATCTTAATTCCATGTCACCCAACATTTGTAATTTTTAAATAAATAATTTTTCATTTTTCCAATATACTAAGTACGTGTTTTTGCGTTACCCAATTACCCAAGATGTCGCCACGTGAAGTATACACGAATGACGATGGAAAACGGCTTTATTATCTTTTGTTATAACACTCGACTGTCACATTTTGTCGGGGGGTCTAGAGTTGGGGTACGATGTTTGACCGTTTTGCGGCCTTATGAGTACTCTGACACTAGACCCTCCTCCCCCGCCCGCTTCTTCACCTTGCCAATGGCGTAGTGTGAAGAAGCAGGCCGGCATGATTGTGTTGCGTAGCGAGGGATAGATTGTCTCTCGCTACTCTATACTCTAATTGGACGGCACTGCGCTTACCATCAGGTGCAGTGTGGTCACTTTGCCGTGCCAGGATATAAAAAAATACACAAGCCCTACGCCGTACAGTGGTCCGTCAGCCCGTATGTTTGGTCAAAACCCCCAAAATGAAAGTTATTGTATGAGGTAAAGCTTTATATATTTTTCAACATGTGGAATTGAAGCTTTGAAATCCAAAAGGGCAGTAGTTTTTATTGATACTGATGACTGGCCCGTGGTAAATTCTCGAAAGTGACCATTGTCGAGAGCCGCGCGGGACTGTGGTGTGTGCACGCTTCCGAGCGCTCAAGAAAAAAGCTTCTAATTCTTGGAATTTTCATCGAAATCGAGTAAACTAAAATGGATATTGTTCCTGAAAGTAAGGGAATTACGTAAATGAGTGAACCAATTTTTTGAATTTATGGTGACGATATTAATGATGCAATACGAGTGCTGAAAATTACTCTGTTTCATTGAATTGCATTACTATCTGTAGAGAATTAGTTATGATCCCCAGAGATCCCACGGAGGTCTCAGTAGTTTTTAGTGTGAAATAGTATAGAGAATGTGAAACCGTTGGCATCAAGTGCTCTTTTTTGCTCCATTGTTCAAAAACACGCATTCTTTGAAGTACTGATATGTCGACTCGGTCGGAGTTTCGTGGCCCGCCTCGAGGTATTAGTGTCGCTGGTGCTGCAGATATTTTCTTTTGTTTATTTATACCTTGGGACCGTTAGAAATGTATCCGATGTAATATATATAGTGTCAAAATTGAATTTCATTACACTCGTACTACTGAATTTCATCATGAAACTAAATAAATCAAATTTATTAAAATTATAAAAAGTAAGTAAAATTTGCATTCATTTTCGGAATCAGCGACCCACAAGACGTTAAAAGTATGAATTTCAGCAAAATCGTACCATTTTTCGCGAAAAATGTCCGCCATTTCCGGTCCGCCATTTTGAATTTTGCATTTTTTTTTTCGGAATCAACGAACCAAAAAATTATAAGTACAGGAAAACTAGCAATTTTCACTAATAAGCATTAGAGTTATTGAGTTTTGACCAAAAATACGGGCTGACGGACCAATGTACGCCGCACAAAGATAAAATTGTCTTGTGACGTGGGTATCAAGAACTACTAGAGACTAGGTCTCGGCACCTAGACAATACAAATATTTGTGGGTCATACAAACATTTGTCCCGGTGCGGGAATCGAACCTGCATTCACCTGAGCTACTCGACGAATACACCATGTTGGCTCTTATTCAAATCTTTGGTAGGCCGCATTTTATTGGTCATTCACCAAATGACTCACATGTTCATATTTTGCTTAAAAACACCCGGATGCTTGATAAAAGTCAGCTGATTTGTTAATAGTCAAATATTTAAACCAATTACCTCAGTGTGTTTCACACGTCAACAATCCAAATAACTTCGTATTGTTATGTCAATACTAATTTGTTTGGCAATATTTGAACATAGTTAGCATAGCTGGACTAAACTCGTCTAGAGCTAACTCGTTACTCCGGGATTCGGCACACTGTGCAACTGTGATAATGAACAGAGTTTAGTTTTATATTTTCATTTCGTGGAATAATATCAGACAGAGTTTGCATATTTATATCGATTTCTATTCAATTAATAATTTTAAAGCTATTTTATCTTAATTAAAAATCTTACATACATATGAAATCCATTTTTGAGCTCTAATGAGGGAGGATTGGTCGTTACACTTAAATCAATTTTATAAATGGCCAATTAACATATATTCGCTGTAATACTCTTTGCCACATTGAAAAAAAAGGAAGGCAAGGGAGTGCGTCCATTCATCCAAATTTTTTTTGTTAACATAGAGTATAACACCCGGTGAAACGAGTATGATTACACCGAAGGCAGCTGAGTCTAGCGCAGAGGGCGGAGTCGCCGAGCTGGTGGACCTCGAACAAGAGCTGAGTTCCCTACGGCGCGGCCTCACGCAAGTCGAGGGGCTGACTCCCTCCACAGACCCCTTCGGAGACTCCTTCATTGCACCTTCGCAGGTTAGATTTAAGATAGCTTTATACATAGTAGCTAAACGAATTGTTACTAATATGAGACCTACTAAGAGATCATCACATATCAGTGAAATTATGGATGCGTTACCGATATTTATAGATTAAAAGGGGTTTAAATATATGCATACTTTTCGACGAAAATATATATTGTCAATAATTAATTTTTTTATAATCTTCTGTTTGATGTTATCTGTTGTTAATACAAGATCTTTACTTAGAGTATTTAACTCGTTACTTACTCTAAGGATCTTTCTTATGGAATCAAAATGAATTAGAGGTAAGGAGAACCTCTCATATGGGGGACAAGTTGAAAAGTGTCCAGTTGTAAGTTGTAAATAACAGTTCCAAAACTCTACAGAATGACACTCTTTTGTTTTCAATTTACCCTGGTGCTATTAGCGTACCGTAGCGCCACAAAATTCAAAGTATTTTGGCGGCCACTTTTTGCACACAGAGACTCTCCTTCATCTCTACCCTCCATACGATATAAGAACGTCCTTTTGGCAGTTGATTAGTTATATATTTCGTGATCCAAGATCATGTGTTGTATTCCAGAAGGGTCTCCTGCCCCCTCCACCGTCGGGGGCGGCGTCCCGCGGCCGCGTCACCACTCGCACGGTGTTCAGCCCGAGCAAGACTGCGGCTCTACCGTTCGACCTGGCGCCCGTTACGGACTTCGAACCCGCACCGCCCGACACCAGGCCAGAGCCAACGGTGAGTCGGTGGCTTAGACCTATTAGAAATGGATATTGGGATGTAGTTTTCCAAGAATTCATAGAGTTATCGAATTTTAAATGTGAAAGTAGCAATGTTATTGTAAATAATATTTTTAAAATATTAGCCATGCTACATGTACACTAAAGGATTAGTTGCGAAGGGGAAAAAATCATAAATAGAACGGTTGTAAATTATAAATATTTCTAGGAATAATTTATTGGTTTAAATATCCAAATGCGTAAATAATTACCAATAATTAATACTGCCATTATAATATAATAATACGTTTTTGACAAGTTAATAATGGCAAGCCGGAAAACGCGTTGTATGGTCCCTTATATATTTAAAGCGTTGAATCTTTGCTAAACTACATCCGAATGCAGTTGCATACCTTTAGTACTGATATAGGTCCCAGGCACTCAATATTCCACATAAATATCGTATATACTTTATTTCCATTTTATTCTTGCATTGATTGCAACTGATAAAGAATTACAGTGCAGGCCAAATAAAACGTTGATCCATTTATGTGTGTATATCTTATATTAACAAATAGCCCGCAACCTATGTCAGTATTTAAAGGTTAAATATAATTATATAATAAGTTTGACTTTAGTATCTTCTAAAAAATTTTTAATGCATTTTAAAATCAGCTTTTTATATAATAAATGTTTTGTCTCTATCATTCGTAAAATATTTAAAGTAACTTACAAAATTACAATTTACTTAGCAATAGGGTATTTGACAATTTTTGAAAATTGATGGACATCGATAGAGGACTCTTCACTTATAGCCCCCGTAATATTTTTATTATCTAAATATACTCAATTTATATATAAATCCGTGATTTAATTTTTTCATATATAATTTCGCGCTAAAACGCGTTGTCACGTGACATTATCTCTATGTGACGTCATCGCACATATACAAACATTCGTGATACCTAACAACATAGCAAATTATTTGCATTTATCTGTTAGTTTTTCCACAAAAATGAATGAGCCAGTATATAAATATTGTTCAATGCCTTTGTGTAAAAACTCGACACTAAATCCCGATAAATTGTTCATCCATGTGCCAAAATCCAAAGTTTTAAGAAAGAAGTGGCAGATTTCGACTATCAGCCCTTGTAATGCCTTCTTCCATTCTTATAGAAGACTTGAAGACGAAATTAACACGTTTATACATCGAAATATGTTCTTCCTTACAATTTCATTTGTCGTAGGATGCAATGTTTATGTGCGATGTCGTCACGAGTAATGACGGCCGGTGTTTCTACGTTTTTGGCACCGAGTGATATAGATTAAAAATTCTAAATTTTAATGACGAAAATAAAATGTTTATAATACATTTAAAATAAAAAAATGTATTTAATAAATATGTTTGCCCACTATCCTTTCTCCTAGTGCAGTTTTATATTTTTTGGTTACACCAGTCAAACACCCTATTGTGTAAAAATAATTGCGTCGTGATGTATGTAAAAGAGATTTATTATTTATAATGCTGCTTTTCAACTATTTGTTATAGGGTAATTGTTCAATGTTTGCGTAATATATTTAATATTAGAAAATCTGATGGTCAATCTCCTATATTATTGTCATCGAAATATTCTTGTGTGAACTATATAAAATATGTGTGATTAATCTCCCTCAGTTGATGAAGGTTCACAAAGCATGTTTCCTTGTACCCATTTCTTTTATTTCTTCCCTTAATTTTAATGAAATGCCATTACAAATTCATATCCAATATGGTTTTCAGTCTCTATACTAAATATCGAGTTACAGAAATAAGCTGAGATAGTATAAATCTTTGTTCATTTCCGTGATGGAATAAAGTTACTAAATTGTGTAATTTAGAACCAAATTCAATGTAATTTTATTAATTATTGAAAATTACCATATTTATGGAATATAACTAAGATACTATCAAACAGGTATATTGTAATACCTTTATATCTATACAATGTTATATGGATTTGTAATGAAATATGCCAGTAGTATGTACGTAGTAGAGTTCTCTGTCTGTGACGTCTGGCCGCGCCTGAGTGTTGCAATTCTTTGAATTGTAACCCGTATGTAAGACTACTAGTTATGTACTCGTGACACTTAGATACCGGAGCGTAGCATGACTCCCGCTTACATTCTGCCTGCACAACCGGCATGAATATTATATATAATTATATATCGAAAACACCTCCTTTCTGACTTTTTGTTTGTCCGCACGCTTTTACAACGACCCGAGCTGGATTGTGTGTGATTACTGGATATAGCACCATATAATTGTATTGCTCGGTCGAAACATTTGGCCGTCAGTGTTTGATGTTTAGATGTAAACGAATTGCATGTCGTAATGTTACATATATCCTTCCCCCAAACGTTTGTTTTTATTTTGGAAATATTAATTCCTATAATACACTGTTTCATGATTGTTTCCGAGCCGAGAAGTTTGAACTAAGCTCGTAAACAAAAATGTGTAGTAGTTTCCCGGGCTAGATGCTCTATGTAAGAGCTGTAAACGTATAGTTAACATGTGACTGTCACGTGTACATAATTTAGTCTTGCGTGTACCTGCTTTCCAGGTGAGCCAGCCCGCCACGTCCGCGCCCCAAACGCTCAATTACGACGTATTCACCGAACTAGACCCACTCGGCACGGGCCGCAGTAAACCTTACGTTGACAAAAAACTATTCTTTCAGGAGCTCAAAAATCCTCCAAAAAAAGTTCTCAAAGACCTCGTACCCACCGCGCAGAGTCTAATAAACGATATATTGCCAGTGACGACAGTGGCAGAGTCGCGTGGTGATTACGGTTCGGCGACCACGATGACGTCGCTGTCTCGTCACTCGGGCGGGTCCGTCGCGATCGCCAAGCACGGCTCCATGTTCAGCTCAAACTTTTTCTCTTCCGACCCGTTCGCGGAGACAGATCCGTTCGACAACACGGACCCCTTCTCGGAATCGTTCAAGGACGACCCTTTCACGAGCATGCAGGAGCAGTGCTCGCAGTTCCCCAAGGCGAGCGTGCTGCGGCCTGATGACGTCATCGCTAAGTCCAAAGAGAGCGTCGTCGTTGATACCGTGCGTGTTGCTGACCGCGACGCCAACGTGTTCAACGGACCTCTGCAGGTGACGCTGCCGCCGGAGCCGGACTCCAAGTCACCACGCCTGCAGAGACAGGTACGAGTTTTTTTTAAAGGAGTATAAACTTCTTTAACCACCTTGGCACTTTTGGGATGGGGAAAAAGAAGTGAGATTATTTTACTATTGACATAAGAACACCTATGAAATACTATAATTATTATATATACAAGCAATTATAAGCAAAAACAGTTCCTACTTCCTAGACGCTGTTTCTATAAAGAACTCAGTAATTAAAAAGTTTTAAGTTTTCACTTCTGTCGATAGTCCCCATGACTGCCTATGTTTTTTTTAATTCTGGCACAGAGTAAGAGAGTCTGGTAAGGAGATTAAGAGAGTTCTCTGGTAAGAGAGAACAATACTTCGCTACTCGACACAATCATGCCATCCAGCTGTGTAGCTTCTTCACACTTCGCCTAAACGACCCAGGATCATAGGAAGGAGGGAACACGGTAGCTGGCATACTGTACCACCCACAGCTTAATGGTGCGGCAAAAATTCGAGTTTGCGAACCTCTTGTTTCGGGCCGGAGGATTTTTATGTCATTTGAATATACATAATAAAAAAAATTTAGGAAACAATTATAGTTTTCGCTTGACATTCAAAAACTCAATACATGCTCCACAAATTGGCTTAAAATATGCCATGTAATTACCGCATATCCGAAATCATGTCTATTTCAAGCATTCGATACTTCATTCTGATTATCGATACTCCGAATTGATTAGTATCGATACGCAAAATCGATACGATAATGTCTATCTGTAGCTCAACCATGAGTTTATGTCAAATAGTTACGATAGTTAAACGAAGTCGCTAGTGTTGCAGCGTTGTTTTTTATGTATCGAATGTTTTGTTGTTATAGTGCAATTTTTTTATATATTTGCTGTATATTTTGTCATAATATACAGGATGTACCAAAAGTCAACGTCAAGCCGGGACCGGGTGAAAAGGCAAGTCAACCGGTTATCAGAAAAATATAACAAAAATCTAAGTTACATATTGAAATTATAGGCATTTGAAAAAACGAAAAATTCTACACCCTGTGACAGTCTTCTCACTCGTGTTGCCACAAATCTTTCCTTTTTTATTTTTTTATGTAACCCTGAATAGTGTTTATCTAAACTGTTGTGAAAATTTCAAAACCAACTGTCTTTTTTTAAAATGCCTATAATTTTACAAAACATGCAACTTAGATTTTTTATATTTTTCTATTAACCGATATAACTTGCTTTTTCACCCGTTTCCGGCTTGTCGTTGACTTTTGGGACATTATCGCTAGCGAAAGAGAAATACCCACTATACAGGTTTTACCTATTGTGGGGTCAGGGCTATGTGTGTGTCTGATGGATGTATTTATTATTACTTATTTTTCACATTTCGAAATCTGTTCCCAGGGTACGGACAGCAGCTCGAGTGCGTCGACAGCACCGGCCATCCCAGCCGTGCCAGTGGTACCTAGCATGCCGGTTGTGACGTCAGCGGCTTCCGGTCCAACAGGCAGGCCGCGGCCGGCGTGCTGTACAGCGTCCCCCCCTCCCCCGCTGCCGCCCAAGAAGGCCGGTGAAGGGGGGAGCCGCCCTCCGCCTCGACCCCCACATGATCCTGATGATGACCCCGCGCCACCGCTGCCACGACCTGTCAGGAAGAAAGAGCCCATGGTCAGTTATCTTACTATCCCCCTCTGTAATCGATCGTTTGATAAGTCTAGACTTATCGAAAGAATTTTATGAATCCGAACAAAAATAAGTAAATTAGACGCCATTCTAATCTGCTGGAAGGGGTAATTGTCAAATGACAGTAAAACGATACATCATATGTACCGTCATACCGTACCATACCATACGTCACGGTACTCAAAATCCCCATTACTGTGCCGTTGTGCGAGGGAGATAGCAATATGTTCCCAATACGCAACCATTTTCGCTCATGCCTGTGAGTATTTGCTCATTCCAATATTTTAAATAAATATTGTGACCTCTTTTTCTAGCAATTTGGATTCTGTTTTCGCAAAAGAGACTCTTTTGCGTATTATATTCGGATGCTTATAGAATAATGTACAAAAGTTAACACAGGAAACTACCCTGTAAAGAGCCCGAGGAAGAAGCGAGGAGAAACAGGGTTCTAAGTTCACGTCCACATATTTCGCCAGTTAGACAGTCGCCCTTCTTCTATTATTCTATGACTACAAGCACTGAATTGCTGTGCTACGCATAGTGGTAGTAAAGCGAGGGTCAAGTCCAAGTCAAGCCTCAGTAAAGTGGTGACGACTTTACTAGAAGCTTCTATGGGGTTTCGGCAGCAACACGCCCATGCACATAAACAAACACTTAATTAACAAAACGTAATTTTTACACATTAATATTCAAAGAAACTCGAGTATTAGTATGCCGTATGAATTTCAATATTATTTTTGCCGCACCAAGCTGTTCAAGCTGTAGAACAGTTTGCCAGTTTCCATGTTTCCTCCTTCCTATGATCCCGGGTCCTGTAGGCGTACTGTGAAGAAGATACACATCAGGCCGGCATGATTGTGTTGAGTAACGGGGGATAGATTGTCTCTCGCTACTCGATACTCTAACTGGACGGCACTGCGCTTACTATCAGGTGCAGTGTGTTCACTTTGTCGTGCCAGAAAAAAACAAAACAGTGGCATAATTTTTCCACGTTCCGCCAAAAGCACGTGTTGTCCTTTTCCTTCTGGTTAGGGTGACCATCAGTGTTGTGTGCAGGCGGACCGAAGTACGAAGCCGCGGCTGTCTTCAGCTGCAACCAACAGCAGCGAGGACGAATACCTGACGCCGGCGCCTCCGCCCCTGCCCGCCGCCAAACGGTTCGACATAACCCTCAGTCAACTGCTGACCTGCACCATGGATGACTTGGCCAACAGGTGACTATTAACACAACATCATACATACAGCTGGTGGTAAGATATTCATATCCGCCCGGATAACGACCACCATACACAGGGTGTAAAACCCGCCATAGTGGCACACGCAAGTGTGTCGCGTTCCGGGATCAGCCAGTGTACATCCGGTTTTTGTCGAGGGTCTAGAGTTGGGGTACCATGTTTGGCCGTTTTGTGGCCTTCTGAGTACTCAGAGGATAGACCCTCGACTGCTTCTTCACCTTTCCCATGGCGTAGTATGAAGAAGCAGGCCGGCATGATTGTGTTTAGTAGAGGGGGATAGATTGTCTCTCGCTACTCGATACTCTAATTGGACCGCACTGCGCTTACCATCAGGTGCAGTTTGGTCCCTTTGCCGTGCCAAGATAAAAATAACTATGTTTTTGATTCATTAATAGAACTAAAGTACTCTCTCGGAACAGTTGAATCTGTATATATAAAAGAAGAAACTGACTGACTGATTGACTGACTGATCGATCAACGCACAGCCTAAACGGCTGGGGTTAGGGACTAGAAATTTTGACAGTAGGTACCTTTTATGACGTAGGCATCCACTAAGGAAGGGTTTTTGGAAATACCACCCCTAAGGGGGTAAAATAGGGGAAGAAAGTTTGTATGAAAATTCTGTCATTTTTGCAGTTAAACGCATGAAAATTGGTATTTGGCCTTTTAGTTAAAAATATATGTTTCAGGATTTTTGGAAACTCCACCCCTAAGCGGGTAAAATAGGGGGTGAAAAATTGTTAGGATAGTTTTGTTTTTTGTTTTAGACAGAGCAAGAGATCCACATGATTTTTTGCATAGTGTTAGTTGATGGGCTACTTTTTATACCAGAAAATGGACGGTTCCTACGGGATAGCATAATACAGGAAGGTGTAATAGCTTAAGAAGTCTCCATGGATTTTATACATTTTCTTCCAAAAATAACTACCACGCGGGCGTAGCCGCGGGCAAAAGCTATGCATTATAAAAGTTTTAGACATAACAAACAGTTAAGAAAAACAAATAAACCTAACAGTCACATATGGCATTATTGGCATTGCAATGCATTGTGGCATTATTCTCTATGTCCTTACAAACACGTAACGAGGCGCGTTACGTTAACTGCATGTTATTCACATGTTATTATATTCTGTAATGCCATTACATGCCAATAACATGCAATAACGTAACGCGTCTCGTTACGCGTTTGTAAGGACATAGAGAATAATGCCCCTGACCCCACACACCACACTAGGTCAAACCTGTGTCGTGGGTATCAAGAACTACGAGGGACTAGGGTCCCACAACACCCAGACAATACATACATCGGTCTGTCACACAAACATTTGTCTCGCTGTGATAATCGAATCCACGGTTTCCCGTTGCACAACCGCCTTCTCGTCCGCTACGCCACAGAGGCTGTGAAATTATGTTTAGAATATTTTAGTTTATCATCAACAGAGTAACTTTCCTCAAAAACCTTTCTAATTATCTCCACTAACAATATCGTCTAAATTCTATAAAAAGTTATAAAATGTATTCTACTTACAGATTACGAGTACCGGCTGCTACATTATCTTCGATGACTCTACCTCAACTGACTGAGTATTTGAGATCGTATCTAGCGGCCGACAACGACAGGGCTGTAAGTATTGTACAAGTATCACCACAGAATACTAAATAATACAATGTATAACAGATTCACCGAAGTCCACCGAAGTTAAATATATACGAATAAAATACTATTTAGAGTACCATTATTCACATCAATAACTTTGATTATTTAAAGTCATGTTGCCACGCATGCATAAACAAAAAAATACTGCATTACTAACCGCGAAAGCTTCTTTTTTACTATCTGTGTTAGGAATCGGTTAGTAAAAACTCATATTTTGACGCGAAACTGAGCACTGGTATTATTTTCTCTTTCTTTTTCTGTCTCTCATCTTTTCTCGTTTGTCTCGCTCTCCCTTCCTATCTTATTTTGCTTTCTCTTGTATCTCTCCCTCTTCTCGTTCTCTCACTCTCTCTTATTTCTCATGCCTGTCTCTCTTCTCTCCTTCTCTCTCTCGGTTTACTTTCAACGAGATGTAATGGAAGTGTAGCATATTGGCGAGTCGTCTTTCTAGGTCAATTATAGATCCACTTAACTAAAATGACTCGCGCCATTAATGGTCTTTTAAATTTAGTAACGTAGAAATTGAATGGTGGAATATCGTTTTGGATATTCCCTATAATAACTAATTATTTTGTCGGCTGGGATATAATTTTTAAGTTAGTGTGAGGAATTATTTATAGACGTAAATATTACAATTTTAAGTAGCTAATGTATATCTGATATAACATTTCCTACAGCACATCCATATAGACCCAACGCCCAAAACAGAAACAGAGAAAGCACTAGCCATACCTCCGCCTTTTGAGAAACCGATACCGTCTGCACCACCTCTCAAAGACTTCAAAGATTTTAAAGACTTTAAACCACAATTCGAAGACAACTTCGCACCAACAGTCGATTCTAACGGCACCTTTGTCGCTAACTTCGACGATTTCGAAAAGAAAGCCAACCCTTCATACGACCGATACGCAGCATTCCGAGAAATACAAGAACAGGAATTAAAAGCCAAATCGATTTTGGACCCAATCGATACAGACTCGGACCCTAAACAAGATTCCGATGAGAAGGAAGAATTGACTGCAATAGACATGATGAAAACTAGCCAAGACATAGAAGTAAAGGAACTGGCTAGGAGCCCGTTAAAATCCTTAGACGAATTAACTTTGGATTCGTTTAATATGTTCCGCAACTCTGTCAGCCCCAAACCGTCGCAGATCGAGGCTAAGATTGAAGATATAAAGTCGGTGATGAAGAATTTACAGATAGAGAAGGCTAGGAGGAGTGTGTCGCCGCGGGATAACGGCAATGTTGAAGCTAAACGTGAAAACGCTAATGATAGGTGAGTTTTGATATATTTGTTGTATAGATTAGAAAAGGACATCGCAAATAATAGCCCAGGGAGCCTTCCTGACGCAGCGGTTGGTTTCATCCCGCCCAGAGACAAGTTTTGTAGCAGTTTCTGATACATACGACAAAAGACTCGTATCTTAGTGTGGGGTCAGGAGTATGTTTATAGTTGTTAAGTGTATCAGACATGGGATTTTAAGTCTTATAATACCTAAGACTTAAAATCCTATGTCTGCTGAGTGCAGTACATGGTACTGCAGTACTATTCAAATTTCAATGATATTGCTTCTGTTCAAATACTCATAGTGCTAATCATCAGGAAAATATTACTCGTCTCAGTGACAACCAATCAAAAATATTTTTTAGAATACCAAAACTTAAATGTTTTTTTTTATCTTGGTACAGGTATGCAGCATTACGCGAAATAACAATAACAGAACCGCAAGATGAATTCGAGTCGTTACCTCCAGAAGTGCCGAAGGAACGGAAGAAATCGGACGAGAAATCCGACGGCTTCGACAACTCGGACTTTTTCGACTGTATCGATAACAGCTCCCTCTCTTTTACTCACGTGGAGGACGCGTTTAGGAAGAGCCCTGTGGTGAAAGAGAGGGAAGAGCCGAAGAAAATCGAAGAGAAGAAAGAGATAGCGGTGGATTTGACACCCTTGAAGGAACTGCAACCGCCAGAACGTTTATCCACAGGGTCAATAAGTGACGTCATTAGCGGATCGTCACCTGATACCAAAGGTAAGGTAAAAGAAATGATCCGATAAATTGAACTATTTGAACTTAATATCGCATTTTACGTACTTCTACTAAGGCTGTGTTGTATAATCTGTAGTTAATTTTAACTATCGTTAAAGTCTTTTTCATAATCGGATGTATACATTTTACAAAAAGGAAAAGCACGGAAAATGTGCTCGTACAACTTTGAATACAATATAGGACAGTTGTTAAAAGTTATTGCAATGAACTAACCATTCGCATCGTATGATTTAATGTTTTAAATCATTATGGGCAACTTGGTTTTGCGATTTCATTGAAACTAAAAAGCAGATTTTGAAAATGAGTTTTCATTGTATACCTCTATATAGAAATTAAAGATCATACGATACAGATATACAGGCTGTCCCTGGAAGTAAGGATCAAATCGAATAGGGGCATGGACAAGGTCAATTCAAAATTTTTTATCCTGGGAATGTTGGTGTTGTTTTTTACGGTTCAAAAGTTATGACCACTTTTTTTATTTTTCTATCAATTCGCTAATAATATATATTAGGTCACAGCTCATCAGAGCAGGCACCTGACTCGTACCGCCTCGTCGCTCGGCGTCCACTCGTTGTCGGCAGGTGGTCCACGGGTGGACGCCACGTTGTCACCAGTAAACGTAGCGTCGCGACTCATGGGGCTTGTGCGTTGACATTGCGCAGCAACGCAAGGCAAGCATGCGAGCAGCGAATTGTGACCGAGTGGTCAACCGGGGCGAGGCGGAGTGGTCGGAGGCCGGGTGGCTCTAAAAGGTGTTAGTAGGCCGACAGTAATTAGTATAGTATAAAGTGTTGTTGTTGTGTTGTTACAGAGAAGTGCGTGGTGGGTGGTGTGGGTGTTGTGGGTGGTGTGTCTGGTCGGTGGGGCGTGCTGGAGGGGGGCGGCTCCAACTGCTCCTCCGACAGCCGCGAGTCCGAGCCGCGCACACGGCGACGGCACCACGCACACACACACACGCACCTACCGCCACCGCAGTGCAGGCCACCCATCGGTAACTATCATCCTAACCTGTAATGTTACTTGCAATACAGACATAGACCTTAAATAGACAACATTACTGTTAGCCAGAACCCTCCACCACTTCCACATACCTAAATATTCGAGCCCTTATTGCAGTTCCATCCGCCACAGTCCAGGCCATCCTGCCACCACCCTGCAGGCCACCTATCAGTAACTACTCATCCCAACCTGTAATGTCACTTGCAATACAGACATAGATTCTAATAGACTACGTTACTGTTAGCCAGTACCCTCAACCACTTCCTCATCCCTATCCATTAGAGTCCTAATTGCTATTCCGTCCGCCACCTCAGTCCAGGCCACCCATCAGTAAGTCATCCTAACTTAATAGCAATTTCAATTGCATCACAGATATATTTAATAGACTACGCAAGTGTTGGCCTGAACTCTCCACCACTTCCTCACCCCCGGTGCTATCCACTTGCACTAATACAATAACTGCTTACTCTCTTTATCTTCCGGTGTTGTGGTTGTTTATGGGCGACGGAGAACACTTATCATCATTACCAACTTTCTTATTTACCTGCTGTGCTATGAAAAAGTACTTTTTTATACCACGATTTTGGCAAACAAGCTTACGGCCCGCCTGGTGGTAAGATCTACTTATACCTTTTTTCTGTATAAAAACTAAACGTAGGATTTTGTGATATCTAAGTACAATGATGTTGATGCCGCGATACTCACTTACTCACTTACTTACGCACTTACTTATTGACTATGGTTTTTATATCTAGATATATGGCTGCATGATTTCAATGACTTCAATACTTTACTGGTGGTAGGATATTATTCATATCCGCTCGGATAACGACCACCGTACACAGGGTAAAATCCGCCATAGCGATCAGCCACTGTACATCCGGTTTTTGTCAGGGGTCTAGAGATGGGGTACGATATTTGGCTGTGATGCGGCCTTCTGAGTACTCTGACACTAAACTCTCGACCGTTTCTTCACCGCCTTGCCCCATGGCGTTGTATGAAGACGTTATACAGCCGGTATGATTGTGTTGAGCAGCGAGGGATAGATTGTTTCTCGCTACTTGATACTCCAACTGGATTGCACTGCGCTTAGCATCGGATGTAGTGGGGTCAATTTGCCATGCCAGGATAAAAAAAATTGCTTCACTCTACACATTTAAACTACTTATGCAGCAAAACTAAATATAATGTCTTGTTCCAGTTCAAACTTCATCATCATCGCGTGACGTGTCTCCGTGGGATGAAGACTTACCACCTGTGACTCGGTTGCAGCGGCCACCGTCCCACCATCGGGACAGGGAATCTAGGTATACGGTTAATATAATTTATTAGTTTGGCCATATGGAGAGGATGAATGAAAGGCGATTTACAAAAAGTATTTATCGTACAAATGTGACTGGAAGAGTGGGTAGAGGGCGCCCGAGGAGAACTTATACCGATCAAATAATTATCATCTTCTAAAAGGGCAAATCAGGAGTACCTCTTACCGTCGAAAATGTATGAGAAGATGTATAAATATGGAAGAGGCGAAAGAAGTGTGTCAGGATCGTAGCTTGTGGCACTCGATAGTATCTCCTTACCCCCATGGAATACAGGCATGAGTGTATACGTATGTATGTAACATCGCATAATCGAATGAAATACCATCGATAAAGCTAAGCAAAATAACCTTATTTTATATGTAACGAGTGCACCTGTGGTTGTCATATACACAAATAGACCATATAGTTAGTAACCAAATGACAGCTTCCGTGACGCTGTGGGCGATTAGCCAGCGGTGAATAATGTGTGAATACTTGTAGAAAGTATTTGTTGCGGGCTGGATGATATGGGATCGTAGGTTGATACCTAAGACATAAGTTTGACCTAGTGTAAAATCATGACTATATGTAACTGTTGGGTGTATTATTATTATTTGAGTTAAGAATAAAATACGAATAACCATTCTTTCGTATCTTTTCAGACACAATTCATCCGGCTCTAGAGAATGCCTGGACTCCGGCAGCGGAAGAGAGAAAGAGAAAGTAAGAGACAAACGTGACATGAGAGACAGAGATAGAGATCTGAGCAGGGACGGCAGAGACTCGGCCCGAGATCGCAGGGACTCTGGCAGTGGCAGGGACAGGCACGACATTACCAAAGATCACAGGGAGAGCAGGGATCGGAGAGACCGCAGGAGTAGAGACAGGGAAAACGACTCGTGGGACCGCGACAGGACTTACAGCCGGGATAGAGACTACAGAGACTCGCGCAGTAGGGAGAGACCGCCCAAGGATTACAGGGAAAAAGATAGAGATAGGCATCGGAGACAACGACACTCTTATGATGAGGAAGAAGAGTAAGTACACTACAAATATTATAAGAGAAATGCACTTTAGCTTGTGGTAGAATATTTTTCTGCCCGGATCGCGACCACCGTACACAGGGTGTAAAATCCGCCATAGTGCCACACGCAACGTTGGGGTACGATATTTGGCCGAGTTACAGCCTTCAGAGTACCCATGGCGTAGTATGAAGAAGCTACATAGCAGGCCGACATGATTGTGTTGAGTAGCGAGTTAAAGTTGTCTCGTTAATTGAGACTCTAACTGGACGGCGCTGCGGTTATTATTAGGTTCATTTTGGTCACTTTGCCGTGCCAGGATAATAAAATAAACAAAACTAGAAATCTAAAGTAACAATGTGTATTATAAAAGGGCGCACATCCGCGGTAACACCGCGGTACTTAAATAAATCCATCGCGACATGGCTTTGGATAGAATTTTATCTCATTTTCAATAAGCAATCGTATATTTATGTGTCTATATATATATATATGGGCCAAAATAACTTTTTGGCGATTTTTACTGTTTGGTTGAAAATGCTTCTTTTCATTATCATGCTTCTTCTTATTAATATGTGAACTTTAAAAATCCAAATATCTTTGTGGAAAATTTATTGTGGCTGTTTAGAGCCGCTCCTGTGAAGTTTTGTTTATACATTTTTTACATAGGATGGTTCCTATATTCAATATATTCTTGACAATGGATGTTAGTTATTTTGCCAGTGTTTATTTTAATATATAAAATTTAAGTTAGTACACACTAATCTCCGAAACCGCACAACTGATTTCAGTGAAAGTTAGTTCCAGCTTGAAAGATAGTTTTGGACCCAATAGGTGGCGCTACAATTTTTTTTTACCGTTATATGGCTCGATGAGTAGCGCCACGAAGAGCATTTATTTTCTCTATAATAGGGTATATCTATAATGGGTTCCCTATTGAAAACCAGCGATGCAGTATGGGTTAGCCTGTACTGCAGCATGCAGCTGAATAGGGACTCCCATTGTCGGATCAATTATTATTAATGTGCTTTTTTTTAATGTATTTTTAACATCCGACAATAAAAAACCTTTTCTTTCTTTTAGTTTCCTGTGTTTAATTTTGTATATTATCAGATATGCAACCAAATATAATACGCGAAATCAAAATTGCTTGAAAATTCAGGACCCATTGGTATGAGCAAAAATGGTTGTGTAGTAGGAACGTATCACTATCTCCGTCGCACAACGGCACAGTAATGACCATTCTGAGAACCATGACGTCACGGCTCATATCATGCATCCTTTTGCTGTCATTTGACAATTATCCCTTCCAGCAAATGTCGTCTAATTAACTTATTTTTGTTCGGATTCATAAAATAGCCTATTCATATTACAGCTACAGTGATGGATGCGGTTCAGGAAGATCGTCGCCTCGAGAGAGGTGGCCCGATCAACGGTGGAGGAGAGATGGTAAATCACTAATCTATTCATAGTTTTGAGTATAATAAATATACCTAACAGTCACACACATAGAACCCACACTAGGTAAAAATTGTATCGTGGGTATTAACTACGAGGGACTACGGACCCACAACACCCGGACCCGAAACAAATATCTATTTGTTTGAAGTAAACCTTATGAAAGAAAAATAGAACCTTGACATGAACAATTTTTTTTATTGGAGTAATATCCTAGTAGTAGTTATAATTTTTTTTCTATTTCTAATATATTTATTATTTCAGAGAGGAATTATGGGTCACTTGGATGGCGAGAAACAAGGCGTAGGGCTGAAATGAGGCAGGCTGAAGACTCGGGTGATAGAAGGTAAAATAAAAGCAGCTGCTCATGTTTGCTGGTATTAACAGGTTTTAAATAAATAACAGTGCCATCTGTTGACAGTATAATCAACTAATTTATTGTATTGTTAATTATTATTGGTGCGAAGTATTCGCACGGGTCATCTAGTAATATAAATGTATGAAGCAGTAATAAAAATATTTGTATAGGTATGGCACAACACTTGGCTGGCCAGGTCGACGAACCGCCGCACGCCGGGACCCCGACCGGGACCGGGACTCGGGCCGGGACGTGCGCGAGTCCCGGGACAGCCGAGACTCGCGGGACAGTAGGGAGGCTCGGCGACGGTCGCGACGGGAGGAGGCCCGCGGTAGGACGCGGGACTATCGGTTCTCGAGCGAGTTCTCCCCTCGGGATGAGAGAGCTTCTCCCTTCGATGACTTCCACGACCCGCTGAGTAAGAAACGGCCGCCATACGCCACGCTCGATGGCACGAGGTTAGTACTGTTTGCGTTTTGCTG
Source organism: Laothoe populi (assembly GCA_905220505.1). Classification (NCBI taxonomy): domain Eukaryota; kingdom Metazoa; phylum Arthropoda; class Insecta; order Lepidoptera; family Sphingidae; genus Laothoe; species Laothoe populi. The sequence goes on from HG992165.1 coordinate 5,995,440, forward strand.
GTAGGGTATTCATATCCGCCCGGATAGCGACCACCGTACACAGGGTGTAAAACCAGCCATAGTGCCACAAGTGTGTCGCGTTCTGGTATCAGACAGTCTTCTTACCCCATGGCGTAGTGTGAAGAACCAGGCCGGCATGATTGTGTTGAGTGGCGAGGGATAGATTGTCTCTCGCTACTCAATACTCTAATTGGATAAAAAAAAGCACCTGTCTGTCTTAGCAAGTTATTTCGTATAATACTAATGTTTTCCCCACTGTACTATTGCTGTCTATAGACCTTACATTTTGTCATCATTGCTCGGTTCTTCATGGGGTGTATACTGGGCTGGCCATTCATGCTATAGACTGTTGATTGGTTACAGGTTCGCGTTCGAGCCGGAGGATGTGACGGCGTCGCCACTGTCCGGAAGCAGCGCGCGCGCTCGCGACGGAGACTCGCCCGCCACGCGCTTCCGGTTCGACTCGGACTCTATGTCACCACGTTCCATGTTCGAGGACGACTTCACCTCCCTGCCCACCCCCGCACCACCACACCCCGCACCACCACCACCCCCCGCACCGCACCGACCCCGCACCGCCTCCATCGCTGAAGAGGACGAAGGTGAGTTGCCCCCGCTGAGACCCAAACCACAAACAACACGGGACATCAAGAAATCCGAGTCGATTAATATATTCACCCGTGACTCGGACCCGTTCGAAGGCGACGCTTTCTTCGCGTGCACTGGCTCGGACCGTGTTGCTAGGCGTGAGAACTGGCCCGGAGACTTCCAGGGGTTCGATAATGTGTAGCTGGACTGATAACGACCAATGCAATAACTTTTTTTTTTTGTGCCTCGATAGGCAGACGGGCCACCTAATGGTAAGTAGTCACCGCCTCACATAGACTTCTGTAATGCCAGGTCAGAGCAAAGCCGCTGCCTATCGTTAATAACTGACTTATTCCAGTGGCGGATTCGCCGTAGGCCCCAGGCGATGTAGTAAAACCAGCCGCCTCTTTCTTAGTACCCATTAGATTATTGTTATACGAAGCTTCCGAGTTATTTCGACAGCCTCCGTGGCGCAGTAGGCGACTAGCTGTGAAGCGAGGGACCGTAGTTTCGATTCCCACACCGGGACAAGTGTTTGTGTGACAGACAGATATTTGTGTCCGGGTCTGGGTGCTGTGAGACCGTGCGTCTCTCTAGGTCCCTGATACCCACAACACAAGACTCGTATCTTAGTGTTGGGTCGGGGCTATGTGTGTGACTGTTGGGTGTTATTTAGCCGCCCCTAATATCTGGCCGCCACTCCGCCACTGACTTATTAACTGTTACTGGTGTCGTTAATTTTTTATATTAATTAAAAACGATTGAGCAATTTCGGATTAACGGAATCATCGATAAAGGCGCAATGGTTATTCGTTCAGGTGAAGAATGAGACTCGAAATATCTTTTTTTATCCTCTCGCTAGAAAGTTCGTACCAATAATGTAACGATAATATTGCTGAATCAGCTAAGGACATAAAAAATTACAATTCCGGATCCCATTCTTCATCTATACTTGTTACAAATACGATAAAATTGTAATGTATTTTTAGTTTACAATCTCAAAGCAAAATCTTTACTGTAATAATTATTTACTCACACGTCTAGTTTGTAAGGCACTTGAAAAACAGTCCATTGCATATAAATGAATAATGTAATCTTGCCGTTTTCTATTAGATGATATTGTTTCCACGGATCTCGTATATCTCATAATATTGACTTCGATAAAATATTTGTCTAAATAACCATTATCATGTGTATTTTTCGATTATTTTTCATATCTTTATGCATTTTGTAATCATTAATATGTTGTGATGAAATATTTTTATAAAATCACAACTTTTTTTATGAACTTACTCATTGAAAATCTTCTGATGAATTGTGATAAACTGTTTTTGTGTAAACATGACTTTTGTTCGTGAATTTATACACGCATGCCCATACCCCATAGAGGTAGGCAGAGACTATTGAGTGCCACAAGCTACGATCCTGACACACTTCTTTCGCTGCTTCCACATTCATACATTTTCGACCGTTGGAGATACTCTTGATTTGCCCTTTAATTTACTTGAATTTACTCTTCAGATGATTTAATTAATTCCTTTTCCAAATGCATAAAGACATAAAAAATTTAAGTAGTGTATAAGACACGTGCCGCTACTACCTAGTGTAACATAGTAGGTAACAAACTATAGCGACATCTAGTGTAGATTTAACGAAACCAGTCATTTATGTATGTACTTATACAATAGTTTTGTATTTATTATCGACATTGTCTAACGCAATATTCATTTCATGTCAGCCAATCTGTAGATGATATTGATTAATTAAACATATATAGTACACAAATGACTTGTTTCGTTAATGTCGCTATAAGCCACGTAGTCACTAAGCAACAATTGATTGTAGTCAATCCGACGAGAAGCGATAGCAAAGAGGTTGAGGAACGGACTACCTACAGGGCTTTCGAACCCAGCAAGGCATACCTGTCAAACTTCGAAGTTACGTGTACATTCTTTGTTAATAGCGACAAAGTTACATTTATGTTATTGTTTATAAGAATTTCGAATAAAATCCATAAAATTAAATTAATTTCGATTTGTAATTTTCAATATAAAAAATTTCGAAGTTATGTTAAGTCTGCTAATCCGCATTAGGGCAGCGTTGTTGGACAAAGCCCTTCATTGATAAAAGAAGCTCGTACCCAGTGACACAATAATATACCGGGCTGATAGTGTTGCTCTGTGTGTAGTCGAGTAAACGACAAACGAATTAGGAACTTTTATTTGAATAATACAAACTACAAGACTATATCGACGGTTAGCAGGCTATTTGATTAAAATGATATTGAGGTATATTAAATATTCGGAATCAGCGAATTTTTCTTACATTTGGGTCTTAGTTTTGTGCACTTTTTGGCGCTCTAATCAACTGGTAAAACAGGGCTTATTTATTTTAGAAAATAATGCTCATAAATGCATGAAAATAAGTCACGAAGATGCAGTACGTGCTTACACAAGTAATATATTATTAATTGTACTAAAATCCACGCAAGTTTTTTATAGTGATTTCTTAAATCAAATACCGCCAACCGTCGATATGTTCTATTTATGGACCATTTGATAACTTCGATTTCTCACACAATCTGCCAAAATGTTGAGGGTGACACGCATATCAATTGTTGCTAGTGAAAGGCTTTCGTGTATAGTACTAAGAGAGGCGCGCGCGTCCGCACGGACAGACAGACATACGGACGCGCGCGTGTCCGCACAACCTGTGATATGTGTAGGCAACGCCCTTGATTCACGCTTCATTGTACTCGTGTTCTAGTTTAAGCGTATTTTAATGCTCACGTATAATATATTCATTATGAATTTCATCTATTGGAATGGCGTAGTGCTTAGATCTAGTCTTAGGTCTACTATCCGGCACTCATTTCGTCAATGTTGTTGTAGGGAGTTTTTAACGATAATTAACTTATTTTGGCCTTAATTTTGGCAGAAATCCCTAATACATCGATATTAGGTAATTTATTTAACTAAAAATGTATAAGCAATTATTATATAACACCGCGGTTTTACATAATAATTTAATTGATTAATCTGTTATGGCTATGAAGTTGTAGATATAATAATGGAATTGTATGTCGATAGAACAAATAAATTCACAAGTTTATACAAAATGTAACATGATTAACGCACACTGTGAAAGTAGTTTGTTCAGAATAAGCGACTGAATCGATATCAACAATTTCTTAATAAACGATTTTTTTTTCAAAAATAATTAACACTCAGGTAAATAATAGTCACCCTTTAATTTAACGTTCAAGACAAACGAAACTGAAACATAACTCGATGCGATAAAGTCTTTTCTAAATGCAATAATAAACGAACACTTTTTTTGTGGGGTCTGAGGATGTGCGTTATTCCCGTTACACGTAGTATACAGTTGATCTTGAAAGCGTAACACTGAAAATCAATATTATTATTTTTTTAAATATGATTAAAATATTTTGATTTGTTACAACATAACGTTCTTATTATTGTTAATATCGAGTATCGATAAAGGTATTAGAACTTCTCTAATTAAAGAAATCAACATTCCAAGAAGAGGATTTATAGTGTTTCTCGCTCCTATTGAAAATTACTTCAAATGATTACTGAATAGTACTGATCTTAGAAAAATATATTTATATTTGCATTAGACACAACGTCGGTGAAAGTAACAGTGCTCAATTCAATTATTCCTAATCTATAGGACAAAAAAGTGAGTAGACGCAACCAAACTTAAAATAAACCTATCAAATGTATTTAAAAAACTACTAAAACTGATTTTTGGTTTTAATTTTCATAAAAATATAGTAGAAAATGGGACGTTTGTTAATGTTATACGATAATCGATATTAAAAAGTCGGCCCCAAATAATTTAACTCACGATAAAATAATAATATGATAATCAATAGAGAACACATTATACGAATACTATATTAATTGCACACGGCTATGATATAAATTTGCATTTTCTACATTTAAGTATGTTTAACAAAATTAAAGTTATTTACAATCAACTACTTTAATATTTGAAATGAATCAACCGATAAGTATTAGCTAACGATCTTTGATAATTTTATTCATTTAATTAGTAAGTTGCTTTTAATTGTAATTTAAGTATTATAGGTTGTATGATATGTTAAGGAATGTTTGATGATCTTTGACTAACTCATATTATAATATATTTAACTACCAAACTTGTATTTTAACGAATTTTATGCATGTGTTTTTTACACTACTACCCAAAAAGTTTTTTAATGATAAGTTGATAATAAAATCCTTCATTAAGTTTAACTATGCTCTCTACAATACTGAGGGTGAAACTGGTCAATACTTCTGATATATTGTTTAGGTTATAGTTACTGTGATACATTTTATTGTGATTGTCATTTTAATTTTATGTACTTGGTATATTTTTTAATATTTTTAACAACGAGCATAACGCACTTTTTTTACCTCACACACTATGATCTTTATACATAAAATCTTTATAAAAAAACAGTCATAATTTTCTTTAAATCAATTAGGTTGGGTTTAAATAATACCCATTATCTGATAACTTTATTTCGTTACTCTGTGTGCGTGAAAGGATTATGTGATTTTCAATTGTAATTTCATAAGCGTAATATTACCTAATTCAATTTCATGTCGTATAGACTAATATTTCAACCATAGACTAAGGTCTAAAAAGGTCCTCGCAGTAGGCTGCCATATTGTTTATATGAGCAGATTATAATTTTGACTGGTTGGGAAGTGATTTAAATGTGTTTACATTTTGTAATTTATTTAAATTAATTATTACGAGAGTTCGTACTTCCAATTATACTTTGGATTCCATTTATAATGATAAACTGTTAGCGCTTAATACAGACACATATGATTACACAGTAAATCGCTTATGGAAGTAATTAGCCTGTGCCTGTGCACAAGAACTTTGAAATACTTTGTAAACAGGTTTTTGAAGGTAGAAGACGATAATCGCTGTTTACGGCGGTTGGCCCTAGATGGAGTTTATATCCAGTTAGTGACTAATCACTTTTAACCATGTAATGGATCATCTAAAGTCGAATTACTTTTGCAAAGGACTTGACTAAAATGTAGTATTGAATATGAATATAATATGTATAAATTAAATCCTAATCATTGGTAGTAAGTATTCATTCATGTACCTAATGTAATGTTACCTAAACCTAGTGATGAAGTCAAGTTTTTGTATTAAGTATTTTTTGTACATAATGTAGCTAGATGAAATTAATTATGTGCAATTACTACCACCTTTATGGCGCAATACCAAAGGTATTTATGTTCTGTAACTGTTGTGTAAAATACTCGAGTTATTAAATTATAAAGAAACAATCCAAAAATAATATGATTTTTTATTTGTGTATAATAATATTTGTTCGTGTTATTAGCCTAATTAGGCTTTGATTGAATATGTGCGGACTGGGTTCGAATCCCAGGTCGGGTAATAAGACGTAATATTTTTTTATTTATTATTATGGTTTTCATCGTGTGAAATATTCTCGGTGTACTATAGATTATTAGTTGCACCACTGCCTGCGTCTTTCGGGATATAATATAGGGAGTAAGTGAGATTATATTATTATTATGAAACAAAAAAACTGGCAGAAAAAAAAGTTTATTCCCTTGAAAATTTTGAATCTTAATAAAGTGTTTAGTAGAATTTTATACAGTAGCCGGCTGTGAAAGGAGAGGCGTGTCTTCGATTCCTGCAACGAGACAAATGTTTGTGTGACAGACATATATTTGTTTCTGGTCTAGGTGAGGAACCGTAGTTCCTCTTAGTTGTTGATACCCACTATACAGGTTTGACCTAGTGTGGGGTGAGGACTATATAGGTATGCGATTGTTGGGTTTGTTTATGACCAAACAGGACGACAAGTTAACACAGAAATTGAAATTTTATAAGCTCCAAGGCAGATACTGTCGGAAGCTTATTGCTAGAAACATTATATTATAGTAGAAGTAGATACCTAATTTTAAGCATTGGTTACATCACAGTGTATTAAAATACAAGATTATATTAATATATACATTACATACTCTTTGCTCTATTCATCCTAGAATCGTGCTCTATGGTACATTCATAGAACTAACTCTACTCTTTGACTTCACTGATATAAAATATAATGTTGACAATAAGAACTAGTAGCCAGAGCCGTAAATTAAATCATAAAAGAATATTGTATACGTCAGTTGTCATGTATCAACATCAAAATTTTTTGTCACAGAATTAGTGATTCAACAGCTGGTTATTATTTTTTAATAAAATTTATCTGTAAATTGTGAAATAATCAGGTAGACATCTCTTTATACATAGGTCATGATAGATATCAATAGCTGTAGTTTTGTTTTTTACAATGAAACAAAGGTGAGTAGTAAATCTCGACCGAATATTTAGGTACATCGTATCTTTTGTTTACGTGTTAAACCGAGTGTTTATTTCCCGTAGGACGCGTCTCATGCATAGTGGGGATGATCTAGTCGCGCACACGATGGGAACGAAAAAAGATGAAGATGACGGCCAAAGTGAAATACAGTTGTATAGAATAAAACCACAGGAACATTTTATAGAGGCGCAAATTCAAGAGGGAGATACCTTGCAGGCTATCGCGCTAAGGTTTTATTGTTCTGTAAGTGTTGTATGAACTTCGAACATGAATATTATTCACATTAAACATCATGATTCTAAGACACTGCGAAAAAGGTAGTAATGAATTTATTTAAATATAAAAAAAAATCCTCCGACTGCTTCGGTTGCGCAGTTATAATTGCGTGTGCGATACGACTGCTGTGCTGAGGTCTCGGGTTCGATCCCGGGTCGGGTAAAGTGATATTGGGTTTTATCTTTAATGTTAACATTCTGGTTGATTCCTTTGATAAAAGTAAATTTATATCGTTGTTTGGCTCATTTAATTTAAAATGTTTGTTTTTTGAGCCAACTAGGGTAACATATGCATCGGCAACATGCATTGATAATATTATAACCAATTTTAATATAACAAATAAATGCGTAACAACAGGTGTTCGGTCAGATCACAAATGTCAGTTGGTCAAAATAAAAAATAATTCATGCAGTAAAAACAAATCAATTACATGCAGGCAATTGACAAAAAAGAATCTAGATAATTTTAGTAATAATTTGAAGTCTATATTATATTCTTATACCCCAAATTCTTCTAGGCCTAACGACTTGTACAATATATTGTTCAGTAACATTTGCAATGAATTTAACAAAACTTGTAAAATAAAATCGCTTAAACTAAACCCTAAAACTAATTTTAACGTGTGGGCTACTAAAGGCATACGACGTAGTAGAGATATTTTATATGACTTGTACGACAAAAGGTCCTATACACCTGATGTCAATTTTTCCAAATACGTCAAAAATTATTCAAAAATATTTAAAAAAGTATGTCTCCAAGCTAAAGCCGCACATCTTAGTGAGAAATTAAGACAGTCTAATAATAAAATAAAAACGACTTGGAACATTATTAACACTGAAACTGGTAAAATTAGAATAAATGACTCTATAGCTTTACTTTTAAATGACGAACTGGTTTCAGATAAACTTAATGTAGCCAATTATCTCGAGCAGTATTTTACTAATATACCTGTAGAGACCACTAAATCCCTGCAGTCATCGGCGACTTTAGCAGAATCATTATTAAAACAAAATGTTAAGGGAAATATGCCCAATTTTTACTTTGAAAGGGTAACATATTATGAAATTGTTAAAGTTTTTAAGTCTCTAAAAACAAAAGGTACTGAAGATTTATGGGGGCTATCCATTAAAGCTATTGAAGCGGTCATTGTAAATATTGCTCCTATTTTAGCAGATATATTTAACCTTTGTATAATTAATGGTATTTTTCCCGATCAATTTTTTTTTTTTTTATGTTTTTCTGCACCGTGGCTATCTGTTTAAGACAACAATGGGCCACTCTTTTAACTGATAGTTAACTTATCTTTTAATGTGGTATTCATCTGGAAGAGACTTATCAGTTATAATTAAGCCTCATTCAGTCTGTTGAATCTGCCATGAAGATTGGGAACACTGTGTCTTTTTAATCTTGTGTATTGTAGGCCTCCAACTCCACTTAGCCTGTGAGCAAGTTCGTTCTCATGTTTCGATAGTCTTTGCTGGTACTTTATGCTATACTAAGCTATCTCCTGTTTGACGGTTGGCAGTTTTAAGTCTTGATATATGTACTTATTACTGATCCATTGAGGGATGTTAAATATGCATCTCAGTGCCTTGTTTTGGAACCGTTCTAGTATTTCGATGTTACTATTACTAGAAGTACCCCACAGTTGAATACCGTATGTCCATATAGGCTTGAGGATAGTTTTGTAGACTGTGACCTTGCTGTGTGTGTTCAGTTGTGAGTGGCGTCCTATCAACCAGTACATGTTACGGAGATTTGTGTCTAATTGCTTCCGTTTGGCCCATATGTGTCTCTTCCAAGTTAGCCTTCTATCAAGGTGCATGCCCAGGTATTTAGCGTGGTCGTCCTGAGGAACTTCTTCATTGTTAAGAATTACAGGAGGGCAAGTATCTCTTCTGAGGGTGAATGTTACATGTGACGATTTGCTTTGATTTGCTTTAATTCTCCAGTTCATAAGCCATTTTTCTATTTGGTAGATGTGACGTTGCAGGTAGTCGGATGCTGTCCCTGGGTTTGTGTGTGATGAAAGAATAGCTGTATCATCTGCGTAAGTTGCGACCATGGTATTTTCGTTCGTCGGGAGGTCAGCAGTGAATATGGTGTAGAGTATCGGTCCTAGTATGCTACCTTGGGGGACACCCGATTTTATATCGTATAAGTCGGAATATTCACTGTTGAATTTGACTTCGAAACAACGTTTGCTGAGATACGATTCAATAATTTGAAAGAATGAATGAGGGAGCATTTTTTTTATTTTGTACAGTAGGCCGTCATGCCACACCTTGTCGAAGGCCTGGCTTATGTCTAGGAAGACCGCCGAGCAATACTCTTTTTCCTCCAGACATCTACTTATAATATCGACAATACGATGAACTTGCTCAACTGTGCCGTGGTTTTCCCGGAAACCAAATTGATGATTTGGTATTATATCTGTTAGTTGCTCTTTCATCCTCGTTAGTAAGATTTTTTCGAAGAGTTTGCTGATAATTGGTAAAAGGCTGATTGGTCTGTATGAAGTAACGTCTTGTGGTGGTTTGCCAGGCTTGGCTATCATTATCACTTGTGCTATCTTCCACTGTCCTGGAAAGTAAGAAAGTCGTAAGCAGGCGTTAAATATTCGAACTATTGCAAGAATAGCTTTCTTTGGTAACTTTTTGAGTAGAGTGCTATCTACGTTATCGTATCCCGGAGATTTCCCTTCTTTGAGTCGTTTTATTTCTCTCAATACTTCCTTAGGACTAGAAGACGCCAATGGTAGACACATCTGTAGTGCACTTTTCAGGTAGCTATTCACTTCGACGTCCTGCTCCGGGCTTGATCCTGGGAATGGCTGGAAGACATTGCTTAGATGTTCTGCAAATATTTCAGCTCGTTCCAAGTCCGATCTGGCCCATTCACCATTGCGCTTTCTGATGGGTGGAATCTGGCTTTTGGGTTGTTTGAATTTTCTTGTAGCCTTCCACAGCGAGTAGTTTGTGTCCGATGATGGAGACAGGTTTGAGAGGAACTTTTGGAGGTTATTGTTATTCAATGTTTTGATGAGAGTTTTAAGTTCTTCGGAACATTTATTGAAAGCCGTTTTGTCTCTGGGGTAACGTGTTTTGTGCCATTCTTTTCTGAGGTATCGACGTTCATCTATTTTATTCTTAATCATTTTAGGATATTCATTTAATTTTGGAGCAATTTTTTTGCGAACTTTTGTAGCCTTATCTGCAGCCTGGAAAATGATTCTGTTAAGATGCTCGATGTCTTCTTCTATGTTTTCAGTCGTATTTAATCTACTGGTGAGATTAATTTCCGAAGTGATTATGTTCTCGTATAGTTCCCAGTTAGTATTTTTGTTGTACATTCTACTTGATGGTTGAGTCAGTACCACTGTTGAGTTGACATATAGTAATACCGGTGTATGATCAGAGGATAAGTCTGTCCGAGATTCTATACACATGTAATTGCGACTTACATTTTTGGTTATGAAGAAGTCAAGCACATCTGGAATTTTATTTCGATCTGTAGGCCAGTGCGTTGGTTCGTGAGCACTCATGCATTCAAGTCTACTGCTTTGTACAGCTTTGTATAGTTGCCTTCCTCTGTGATTAATCGTGAACACCAGAATGTATGCTTTGCATTCCAATCCCCTCCACATATGAATCTGGGACCGAGTGAGTGGAAATAAGTGTTAAACTCCCCTTCTGTAATCGAATGTCTTGGTGGACAATACACAGACGATACGGTTAACTCAGCTTTGTCATTTAGCATTATTTTGATTGAAGTTGCTTGTATTTTCTCTGTCTGATGTTCTTCAAATGCATAGTGCTTAATATTGTTTTTAATAATCACTGCTGTTCCACCATGGCTATTCCCCGATGGGTGGTGTGTTGTGTAAATTTTGAAGTTTTTGATAGCTATAAAAGATTTTGCAGTAAATCTTGTTTCAGAGACAAGGGCTATATCAATCTTTTCCATATCCAGGAATGTTTGAAGTTCTTGACGACGTTCCGTCAAGCCATTGGCGTTCCAAGTTCTGATCTAATGAAAATTAGTAAAATTATACCCATTTTTAAGAAAGGTTGTGCACATGACGCGGTTAATTACAGACCTATATCTATATTACCAACTCTTAGTAAGGTCTTCGAAAAAATCATGCTCAACCAAATGCTAGTTCATTTTAATAGGAATATGATATTGCATCCTAACCAGTTTGGGTTTACAAAGGGCCGGTCTACTCAAGACGCTGGTTCAATTTTAATAAAAACTGTGTTGGAGGCCTGGGAGGGGTCTCAGGATGCTCTTGGTGTTTTCTGTGATCTTTCTAAAGCTTTTGACTGCGTCGACCACCGAACCCTCATTGTAAAACTCAAATATTATGGAATTTCTGGTTCATCTCTGGATCTTGTAATGTCCTATTTATCGGGTCGGGAACAAAAACTTTCTATAGATGGCGTCACATCAATAGGATCTACAGTAAAAATAGGAGTTCCACAGGGTTCCATTCTGGGCCCATTTTTGTTTTTAGTATATATAAATGACCTTCCTTATATGGTAGAGAGGATTTCAAACATTGTCTTATTCGCTGACGACACATCTTTAATATTTAAAGTAAATCGTAAGGATAAAGACCTAGTTACGCCCAATAATGTTTTAAAATTAATATCATGTTGGTTTTCTGCTAACAATCTCTTACTAAATGCAGGAAAAACAAAATGCATTCGGTTTGCATTACCTAATGTACCAAATATAAATTCGTGTATTAAATTAAACGGAGAATTACTAGATTCAGTCTCTTCAACTGTATTTTTAGGAATAACTCTAGATAGTAAATTGCAATGGGGTCCTCAAATAGAAAGGTTATCCGTTAAATTAAGTGCTGCAGCTTTTGCAGTCCGGAAAATAAAACGTCTAACAGATGTTTCAACGGCTAGGTTGGTATATTTCGCATACTTCCACAGTATTATGTCTTACGGCATTCTATTGTGGGGATCAGCTGCTGATATAAATACTATATTTATTTTACAAAAAAGAGCAGTCCGAGCTATATACGACCTACGTAGTCGGGATTCTTTACGATCAGTATTCAAGGATACTAATATATTAACTGTGCCGTCTGAATACATCTATCAAAATATCATGTACGTTCGTAAAATATAAGCAATTTCTATAAAAATAGTGATATTCACAACATTAATACAAGAAACAGAAACAAACTTACAGTACCCTCGTTTAGAGTAGTAAGATCTAAAAAGTCTTTTATGGGTAACTGTGTTAAATTTTATAACAAAATCCCCAATAACGTAATTGATTTGCCCAATAAAATGTTTAAGACTCATATTAAACGTCATCTTATGGACAGGGGCTATTATAATGTTCAACAATATCTAGAGGATAGGGATTTCTGGCATTCGGTTCCTTCCTGCACACTGCGACCTGGCGCCCTGTAGCTTACACCATGTTAGTGTATACAAATAGTATAACAAAATAAAATAAAAACTATATTCATAAAATATTAATAAATGACATGTTGTTATATACACTTAAAAAATAATAAACTATGACGACCGATCGCGTATAAAATAAAATAATAAATTGGCAATGTAATTTGTGACAGGTCATCTACTAGAAATAATGAACCGGACCAAAAACAAGCCCGCTGAGATTGATTTGCTGGATTCTCTCAGGACTGGGTCGCGCCGCGTAGTATCCAGTGGTAATGTAAGCCCGCTGAGTTTGTTTCGCCGGGTCTTCTCAGGCGGGGTCGCGTTTGGATCCGGTGGTAGCTTTTAAAACAAGCGACGCACGGTGGTCCCGTTCGAGAAAAAAACGGACATAGGGAATTTAAAAAATTAAAGTCGTAATTTTATAAAACTGAATATGCCGATCGATTCGTATATGAAATAGTAACTAAAATGATTTTTGCGTTTTTTAAGATTGGACTTATAGTTTATGAGTAAATCGAATAAAACTGATTTTCTTGTATGGAAAGCCACATAAAAATATGAATAACTCGTCATTTTCGACCATTTTCGTTCTGAAACTTTTACAGTAGTAACTTGTCATTATATGCCACATTTTCTTCAAAGATACATGGTGCTACTTTTTTGCACTTTTTGAGATATGATGAAAAGTAGATAATTTTTAAAAAGTCGGGTCTAGATCAATATTAAGTGGATTTTATGGGACTTAAATGGGTTTTAAATTTACTAATAATAATTCAACTAAGAATACATACTCTATTTTGGAATTTTCTCACTTTACATGTACGAAAATACCAAATAACTCAAAAATCAACAAAAATGAAATATTTCAAGTAATATTGATGACCACTGTAGTCGCAATCATAAAACTCGTGTCCTCACCTACCTATTTAGTGATTAAAATGTACTACCTAGTAAGAATTATCCGTCTATTTTAGGAGTAACTCGAATAAAACTAGTTTTATTGTATGGAAAGCTACATAAAAATAGGAATAACTCGTCATTTTCACCCATTTTCGTTCTGAATCTTTAACAGTAGTAACTTGTCATTATTTGCCACATTTTCTTCAAAGATACATGGTGCTACTTTTTTGCACTTTTTGAGATATGATGAAAAGTAGATAAATTTTAAAAAGTTGGGTCTAAATCAATATTAAGTGGATTTTATGGGACTTAAATGGGTTTTAAATTTACTAATAATAATTCAACTAAGAATACATACTCTATTTTGAAATTTTCTCACTTAACATGTACGAAAATACCAAATAACTCAAAAAACAACAAAAATGAAATAATTCAAGTAATATTGATGACCACTGTAGTCGCAATCATAAAACTCGTGTCCTCACCTACCTATTTAGTGATTAAAAGGTACTATCTGGTAGGAATTATCCGTCTATTTTAGGAGTAACTCGAATAAAACTAGTTTTATTGTATGGAAAGCTACATAAAAATAGGAATAACTCGTCATTTTCGTCCATTTTCGTTCTGAAACTTTTACAGTAGTAACTTGTCATTATTTGCCACATTTTCTTCAAAGATACATGGTGCTACTTTTTTGCACTTTTTGAGATATGATGAAAAGTAGATAAATTTTAAAAAGTTGGGTCTAAATCAATATTAAGTGGATTTTATGGGACTTAAATGGGTTTTAAATTTACTAATAATAATTCAACTAAGAATACATACTCTATTTTGAAATTTTCTCACTTAACATGTACGAAAATACCAAATAACTCAAAAAACAACAAAAATGAAATAATTCAAGTAATATTGATGACCACTGTAGTCGCAATCATAAAACTCGTGTCCTCACCTACCTATTTAGTGATTAAAAGGTACTATCTGGTAGGAATTATCCGTCTATTTTAGGAGTAACTCGAATAAAACTAGTTTTATTGTATGGAAAGCTACATAAAAATAGGAATAACTCGTCATTTTCGTTCTGAAACTTTTACAGTAGTAACTTGTCATTATTTGCCACATTTTCTTCAAAGATACATGGTGCTACTTTTTTGCACTTTTTGAGATATGATGAAAAGTAGATAAATTTTAAAAAGTCGGGTCTAAATCAATATTAAGTGGTTTTATGGGACTTAAATGGGTTTTAAATTTACTAATAATAATTCAACTAATGAAGGAGCGTTTCTTCTGTCGTCTGACAAAAGTGCTTAACAGTTTTTTGTCGGGAGGCAACAAGATTCGTGCTTTTAACGGTTGGGTTATGCCCGTACTCATGTACTCCTTTGGCATACTCAAATTGACTCAGACAGTAGAGTAGGATTGCCGGTTCTGGACCACTATAAAACCAGCGTAACATGAGCTCCCCGTAGTATGGAGTTGTTACTGGTGTTGAGTTCAAGTTATAGTGGTTTTTGTGTTTTAGCCTTGTGTTTAGCGATGCTTTGGGAATAGCCGTTTCTGGCCCATGTATGTACTGGTGTAAAATGAGCTCTGTTTGGTATGTTTTTTGTATGTTTTGATGGTTCATGTTACGATGGTAATATTGGTTTTGTGATGATTCTGATATTTGGACTGGGTTGGCTAGAGCTCTCGTTTGTATGTGGTTTGGTGCGTGGCGGTGGGTCTTGTTTCTTGGTTATGTACAATGTTGTGTGATTCTTTCGTTCACACGGCATGGTGATTGTGTTATCTTGGAGACTTGAAGGATGTTGCGGTTCTAGAGCTCTGTTATTGATGATAATGTCACACCAATATAATGTAATTGATATGTGTAACAGGAAACGTTTGTTGTGTTATCTTGGGTAGGTAGTCGTGGTACCTAAGATCTAAATGTGTACTAGTATGTGTAAACTAGTTATTTTGATATCATCAACTAGTGTTGAGTTCAAGTTATAGTGGTTTTTTGTTTTTGCCTTGTGTTTAGCGATGCTTTGGGAATAGCCGTTTCTGGCCCATGTATGTACTGGTGTAAAATGAGCTCTGTTTGGTATGTTTTTTGTATGTTTTGATGGTTCATGTTACGATGGTAATATTGGTTTTGTGATGATTCTGATATTTGGACTGGTTTGGCTAGAGCTCTCGTTTGTATGTGGTTTGGTGCGTGGTGGTGGGTCTTGTTTCTTGGTTATGTACAATGTTGTGTGAGGTCATGAATGTGGTTAGGTGAGAGGATGTGATAAGGGGTATTAATGATAGTGATGTTCAGTGTTTGATATAATATTGCGTGAGATGGTCTGTTGAGTAAAAATGGAAAATATCCTTGATCCCGACAATGTTGAAGAGTGTGAATCATCAAAAGATAAGGTTGATAAATGTGGATCGGTGAAAGATGTGGTGTTTCAAGATGGGTGTGGATCGTTGAAAGAAGATCGAGCTTTGATGTGTGTGAAGGTTGAATATCCAATTTTCAGTTCAAGAAAGAAACGTTTAAGTAGTTTTGTGGACTGGCCTTGGCGTATGCGTCAATTACCGGAGCAATTGGCAGATGCTGGTTTTTTTTATACTGGCCGTGGTGATAAAACTATGTGTTTTTGTTGTGGTGGAGGTTTAAAGGATTGGGACGATGATGACGACCCTTAGCAGGAACATATTCGTTGGTTTTGTCGGTGTGCTTATGTAACATATCATATTAGAGTTGGAAATGTGTACATGGAAGGGAAAAAAATAAAATACTCTTTTATGTAGAAATGTCTTTTATTTTATAGTGCCCCCAAGCTAATGTATTTACACCATCATCTGCAGAAATGTACCGCTTATCATCCTTACCGCAGATAACTTTTTTCCTTTTAATTTGTGTGTATACACTATGCTTATCACTATTGAATGTGTACATGTTATCATGTTTTGTGTAATTGAGGTCGAGCGCTCTTAAATAGTTTTCAAAGTTTAGCTTTCTGACAATGGCTGCTGAAGTACCTTTGTTTTTCTTTACAGTATAATCATCTTCTAAGACGTAGCTGTACATTTTGGAACGTAAACCTAAAAACTCTGATGATACGACCGTTATTTTCATCTTTCATTAAGCCTATGACTTTTTTGTTGAGTAAAGGTAGATTGTATACATTGTTTTGGGAGAAATCCGAGGTGTCAAATCTGGTTTGTAAATCACATCTAATGTCTTCATAAAAGTTATCAGTTTTGATTTCATAGATAAATGAATCAGTGTCTGTGTATAATAATTGTAAGTTGTGTTTATATTTGGGTAGCATATAGGAGTAGTGGAAGTTATACATAGCATATTTGGAAAGTTCTAGAACAGTGAAACCGACATAGATTGGTTTATTATAAATTATTTTTGTTTTGTTCATTTGCACCGCTGTGAAATTTTCAGAGAAGATTTTGCAGCTATGAAAGTTAGGTCGGGCTATGTATCTCTCAGCCCCGTACTGAGGTTTAGTCTTTGTATTTCGGTCATCCCACGTGCTACAGAGTTTCACATCAATTCTTTTTGCTACATTCTCGATTGTTTTACCAAAAATAGAGTTGTTCATGAGTTTGTAAAAATCTTTTTCAAATGAGTTTTTTGCTAGCGTTCTTTTATCAGTATTTAAATCTATGTAGGACTTGAGCCATGGAGATTGATGGAAAGATAAGATTCTATGGATTTTTTTACAAATTAAACCGTTTTGTATACACTGTTTTAAATTTGTATAGTGGATTATATAATTTTGTTTGTTGTCTAAAGTAAGTAAAAGCTTTTTAGTTTTACCGTTGGGTGATGTTTTTGTTTCCGCACAAAAGGGATAGTCATTGTGTAAATCATGTAGCGATTGTGGATACTCCAAGTCTACTTCCAGAATGTAGCCAATATCCGAATCAGACTGTTGTTTCAGAATATCGAATACGTTGGTTTCATTTTCAGTCAACCATTTAAAACGACCGTATGGTAGGTTTTGACTCATGGCGTAACCGTATAAATTATTAACAGCTTAGCCTCCGAGTCGATGTATCCATAGGGAAAGACACCCTTCCGTGTTAAAAGATACATTTCCTCAGGTTTCGGAAAGTATTGAGGTAGTATTTGAAACTGATCTGTTGAGAGATTTTTAGCTAATTTATCTAAGCTTGTGGACATAAATTTAAATGAATCCACAAATCGTATGGTTAATTCGTTATCTTCAAATTGTATATTTTTACTGAATGATGTGTATTTTTCTTTATTTTGCGCTATACATTCTATTGAATCACCTCCCCTAGAGGCTAGCTCTTTGATAAACAAATGACTATTGTATCCGCTTAAGTTATGAAAAAATATTGGAACATAGTTAGGTTTTGTATATTTAAGGTTACATTGATTATGAACTATACCTCTAATCTTCCCCGTAAAATGACAATGATCAATTACCTTCAGATCAGTTTCTAATAAAGGTTGTTCACAAATGTGGCAGCAAGTGTTATCCAAAGTTAAGTGTGTGTTTTCGGCTGGTACAATCTTTGTATAAATATCTGCGATAATACTAACGTCACGGTAAATATTATCTACAAACTTTTGTACACAATCACTACCGCGATACATAACAAATTTCGATAGTGAATCATTATAATTACAATGCACATAATATCCAAAACTACATGGAACATGTTTGTGAGTGTAATAAGTATTTTTCATTTCTTTTTCAATTTCAAGAGGAATTAAAATTGATTCGAAATCTGCATATATGACAAATGGCACTTGTAACTGATGACTAAAGTTCTTAAAATACAAATGTTTATCTGTAGGGCTAGGTAGTCCAATGAGAGTCTTTTGACATCCTAATCTTCTATGAAGTTGAAGTTTGCACTCACTTGCGAAATGTTGTAAGCATCCATCACATAAATGTATTTTATGTCTATTTTTGGTTATTTGAGAGCTTATTAGGCGAGATAAGTTTTTTATCCAACAGTAATGACTTATAGTGTTCTTGTTTTTAACACCTTCTAAGAACAATAGATTCACGGTACGATCATATGTTTTTGAAGTTATATACATAGGTACAATACGATTGATTTTTGTTTTCTTTTCTCATATACCATACTCATTCACATTTATCTGATTTAAAATTTCAAAGCGCTTAATTCCTTTAACAGTCACTGGTAAATCAATACCTATCGTTTTGAATAGAGTCTCGTATGATGGATAAGAAGAGGTTCGGCCTGAGTGAGAGACAACTGGATAAAGAGCACTTGTTACAGCCCAAAAAAAACATGCACTATCACTGTTCTTCACATTTATACAAGCATGTTTACGTTGAATCCAAACAGGAAACGCCAAATAAGAGCTTCCTCTTATCGGAGTATATTTGTTTATGTTAAGCTCTAAAAATTCAATTTTTTCCAAAGCCCATCCACTGTCCCTTTCTTGAAATTCTTCACACTTAGACAATAGTATAGAACAAGCTTCTTCGTAAAAAGCAGACAAATCTGATGAAAGTTGTAAATTTACATTTTTCATATTGAATGATTTTAGGTCTCTAATGACTTCTTCATCCTTTGTTATTATATATGTACAGTAAAGTTCCAAGTTTACTTTGATGTGTTTGTTAGTTGCCAATTCAATTTTCAGCAATGGTACCACCTTAGACGCTGCCGTATCCAGGTATAGTTTTGGGTCTAGCGTGTTTGATGATCCATTTATTCTATACGTTATTATTCTACATTTGAATGCAGAATCAACAACGTATGTGAAATAGTCTCCTCCATCTTGTTTACAAAGCAACTTGTGTCGTTTAGTTCTCGAATGTGCAATCAAATGATTACCATCAACTTTCACATTGCAAAAAGAACACTCGTACATGATGATATTTAGCGGTATAATGAATGACAGTAACTCATCTGCTTCATTCAGACAACTGATATAAACTAGTTTAGAATTATTACTTTATATTTGAAACCATACAATGTGGTCAATACTAGTATAGCACTGTTTCACGAAAGGAAGTGGTCACTATAGATAATGAAAAAAAATCTGGTTAAGCATGAATCGAACTCATACACTTGGGTTCCTTACCTTTGGGTTGAACAAAAAAACAAAACGTTTTCATAGATATAGTTCATTAATTTAAATTACATACATAAGATAAAACAAATACTCTATTGCGTAACATCTAATTTCATGGTCTACGATGGAGCTCTTGTCGTAAATATCCTCCATAACATTAGAAGCTTCACATAATGTTTTAATTTGACTCGCTTTAAACTTCTTTCTAAAAAAATTCATCCGGTTCTCATAGTAGGATTTCATGCGAAGCAAATGCTGTAGACGAATATCAATACAGTTCAATATGTGGTATAAGTGCCACCACTCTTCATTAGATATACTAATTGATTTCATTCCTGCATATATCACAATGAAATTTTCTAGTCCTTCTTCATGTTCAAACATGTTTATGAAACGTATAGCTTGGTGTTGTTGATTTGTTGGTAAATCAGTCGGAGATGAACCACTTTTGAAAAAATCTGCGATGCGACCGGCATTCTCCATAAATATTGTATTCCATTCTTGCTGTGTCAACTGCAAACGACCTGCGATGTTGACAACCACTTTCAAACCACCAGTTATCTCATCTGATGGCACCAAACATGTTGATATATAGGGTATCGATAATGTCTTAATGTCATATATATTTTTACAAAGCTCAAAACTCAAAGGTGGAATTGATGGCATGTATGAAGGCTGCCATAATTGATACATCTTACCCTCACAAGTGCTTGTTAACAACAGGGCAGGTATGGGGGAACCGAACAGAATGCACTTAAACAGATCATCAGCCCTGTTTAATTGGATATTTTTCGAACTGTTTTCGTTAAAATACTATATTCGAAGAGTGAGTCATTGATGATAACACAGTAAGCGGTTGTATCATTCGGTACTGGTTTTTTGAACTCCACCTCCAATTTAATGTCTATAGCGCCACCTACTCCCGAACAAAGAGTATCCGTTTGCCGTGAACAGTCAATTACAATAAGAGGTAACTGAGCAGGTAACAAGGAACCGAACAGAATGCACTTAAACAGATCAGCCCTGTTTAATTGGATATTTTTCGAACTGTTTTCGTTAGAATACTATATTCGAAGAGTGAGCTGCTGACAGCTGCTTATATGGGTGTTAACTATATAAACGACAATACTATGGTTTGAAGAGCTCCAACATTCAAATAAACCCACCTCATTTCAAAACAAAAACACCTCTTATTGTAATTGACTGTTCAAACGGATACTCTTCGTTCGGGAGTAGGTGGTGCTATAGACATTAAATTGGAGATGGAGTTCGAAAAACCAGTACCGAATGATACAACCGCTTACTGTCTCATCATCAATGACTCACTCTTCGAATATAGTATTCTAACGAAAACAGTTCGAAAAATATCCAATTAAACAGGGCTGATCTGTTTAAGTGCATTCTGTTCGGTTCCCCTTACCTGCTCAGTTACCTCTTATTATAGTTGACTGTTCACGGCAAACGGATACTCTTTGTTCGGGAGTAGGTGGCGCTATAGACATTAAATTGGAGGTGGAGTTCAAAAAACCAGTACCGAATGATACAACCGCTTACTGTCTCATCATCAATGACTCACTCTTCGAATATAGTATTCTAACGAAAACAGTTCAAAAAATATCCAATTAAACAGGGCTGATCTGTTTAAGTTCATTCTGTTCGGTTCCTTGTTACCTGCTCAGTTACCTCTTATTGTAATTGACTGTTCACGGCAAACGGATACTCTTTGTTCGGGAGTAGGTGGCGCTATAGACATTAAATTGGAGGTGGAGTTCAAAAAACCAGTACCGAATGATACAACCGCTTACTGTGTTATCATCAATGACTCACTCTTCGAATATAGTATTTTAACGAAAACAGTTCGAAAAATATCCAATTAAACAGGGCTGATGATCTGTTTAAGTGCATTCTGTTCGGTTCCCCCATACCTGCCCTGTTGTTAACAAGCACTTGTGAGGGTAAGATGTATCAATTATGGCAGCCTTCATACATGCCATCAATTCCACCTTTGAGTTTTGAGCTTTGTAAAAATATATATGACATTAAGACATTATCGATACCCTATATATCAACATGTTTGGTGCCATCAGATGAGATAACTGGTGGTTTGAAAGTGGTTGTCAACATCGCAGGTCGTTTGCAGTTGACACAGCAAGAATGGAATACAATATTTATGGAGAATGCCGGTCGCATCGCAGATTTTTTCAAAAGTGGTTCATCTCCGACTGATTTACCAACAAATCAACAACACCAAGCTATACGTTTCATAAACATGTTTGAACATGAAGAAGGACTAGAAAATTTCATTGTGATATATGCAGGAATGAAATCAATTAGTATATCTAATGAAGAGTGGTGGCACTTATACCACATATTGAACTGTATTGATATTCGTCTACAGCATTTGCTTCGCATGAAATCCTACTATGAGAACCGGATGAATTTTTTTAGAAAGAAGTTTAAAGCGAGTCAAATTAAAACATTATGTGAAGCTTCTAATGTTATGGAGGATATTTACGACAAGAGCTCCATCGTAGACCATGAAATTAGATGTTACGCAATAGAGTATTTGTTTTATCTTATGTATGTAATTTAAATTAATGAACTATATCTATGAAAACGTTTTGTTTTTTTGTTCAACCCAAAGGTAAGGAACCCAAGTGTATGAGTTCGATTCATGCTTAACCAGATTTTTTTTCATTATCTATAGTGACCACTTCCTTTCGTGAAACAGTGCTATACTAGTATTGACCACATTGTATGGTTTCAAATATAAAGTAATAATTCTAAACTAGTTTATATCAGTTGTCTGAATGAAGCAGATGAGTTACTGTCATTCATTATACCGCTAAATATCATCATGTACGAGTGTTCTTTTTGCAATGTGAAAGTTGATGGTAATCATTTGATTGCACATTCGAGAACTAAACGACACAAGTTGCTTTGTAAACAAGATGGAGGAGACTATTTCACATACGTTGTTGATTCTGCATTCAAATGTAGAATAATAACGTATAGAATAAATGGATCATCAAACACGCTAGACCCAAAACTATACCTGGATACGGCAGCGTCTAAGGTGGTACCATTGCTGAAAATTGAATTGGCAACTAACAAACACATCAAAGTAAACTTGGAACTTTACTGTACATATATAATAACAAAGGATGAAGAAGTCATTAGAGACCTAAAATCATTCAATATGAAAAATGTAAATTTACAACTTTCATCAGATTTGTCTGCTTTTTACGAAGAAGCTTGTTCTATACTATTGTCTAAGTGTGAAGAATTTCAAGAAAGGGACAGTGGATGGGCTTTGGAAAAAATTGAATTTTTAGAGCTTAACATAAACAAATATACTCCGATAAGAGGAAGCTCTTATTTGGCGTTTCCTGTTTGGATTCAACGTAAACATGCTTGTATAAATGTGAAGAACAGTGATAGTGCATGTTTTTTTTGGGCTGTAACAAGTGCTCTTTATCCAGTTGTCTCTCACTCAGGCCGAACCTCTTCTTATCCATCATACGAGACTCTATTCAAAACGATAGGTATTGATTTACCAGTGACTGTTAAAGGAATTAAGCGCTTTGAAATTTTAAATCAGATAAATGTGAATGAGTATGGTATATGAGAAAAGAAAACAAAAATCAATCGTATTGTACCTATGTATATAACTTCAAAAACATATGATCGTACCGTGAATCTATTGTTCTTAGAAGGTGTTAAAAACAAGAACACTATAAGTCATTACTGTTGGATAAAAAACTTATCTCGCCTAATAAGCTCTCAAATAACCAAAAATAGACATAAAATACATTTATGTGATGGATGCTTACAACATTTCGCAAGTGAGTGCAAACTTCAACTTCATAGAAGATTAGGATGTCAAAAGACTCTCATTGGACTACCTAGCCCTACAGATAAACATTTGTATTTTAAGAACTTTAGTCATCAGTTACAAGTGCCATTTGTCATATATGCAGATTTCGAATCAATTTTAATTCCTCTTGAAATTGAAAAAGAAATGAAAAATACTTATTACACTCACAAACATGTTCCATGTAGTTTTGGATATTATGTGCATTGTAATTATAATGATTCACTATCGAAATTTGTTATGTATCGCGGTAGTGATTGTGTACAAAAGTTTGTAGATAATATTTACCGTGACGTTAGTATTATCGCAGATATTTATACAAAGATTGTACCAGCCGAAAACACACACTTAACTTTGGATAACACTTGCTGCCACATTTGTGAACAACCTTTATTAGAAACTGATCTGAAGGTAATTGATCATTGTCATTTTACGGGGAAGATTAGAGGTATAGTTCATAATCAATGTAACCTTAAATATACAAAACCTAACTATGTTCCAATATTTTTTCATAACTTAAGCGGATACAATAGTCATTTGTTTATCAAAGAGCTAGCCTCTAGGGGAGGTGATTCAATAGAATGTATAGCGCAAAATAAAGAAAAATACACATCATTCAGTAAAAATATACAATTTGAAGATAACGAATTAACCATACGATTTGTGGATTCATTTAAATTTATGTCCACAAGCTTAGATAAATTAGCTAAAAATCTCTCAACAGATCAGTTTCAAATACATACTACCTCAATACTTTCCGAAACCTGAGGAAATGTATCTTTTAACACGGAAGGGTGTCTTTCCCTATGGATACATCGACTCGGAGGCTAAGCTGTTAATAATTTATACGGTTACGCCATGAGTCAAAACCTACCATACGGTCGTTTTAAATGGTTGACTGAAAATGAAACCAACGTATTCGATATTCTGAAACAACAGTCTGATTCGGATATTGGCTACATTCTGGAAGTAGACTTGGAGTATCCACAATCGCTACATGATTTACACAATGACTATCCCTTTTGTGCGGAAACAAAAACATCACCCAACGGTAAAACTAAAAAGCTTTTACTTACTTTAGACAACAAACAAAATTATATAATCCACTATACAAATTTAAAACAGTGTATACAAAACGGTTTAATTTGTAAAAAAATCCATAGAATCTTATCTTTCCATCAATCTCCATGGCTCAAGTCCTACATAGATTTAAATACTGATAAAAGAACGCTAGCAAAAAACTCATTTGAAAAAGATTTTTACAAACTCATGAACAACTCTATTTTTGGTAAAACAATCGAGAATGTAGCAAAAAGAATTGATGTGAAACTCTGTAGCACGTGGGATGACCGAAATACAAAGACTAAACCTCAGTACGGGGCTGAGAGATACATAGCCCGACCTAACTTTCATAGCTGCAAAATCTTCTCTGAAAATTTCACAGCGGTGCAAATGAACAAAACAAAAATAATTTATAATAAACCAATCTATGTCGGTTTCACTGTTCTAGAACTTTCCAAATATGCTATGTATAACTTCCACTACTCCTATATGCTACCCAAATATAAACACAACTTACAATTATTATACACAGACACTGATTCATTTATCTATGAAATCAAAACTGATAACTTTTATGAAGACATTAGATGTGATTTACAAACCAGATTTGACACCTCGGATTTCTCCCAAAACAATGTATACAATCTACCTTTACTCAACAAAAAAGTCATAGGCTTAATGAAAGATGAAAATAACGGTCGTATCATCAGAGTTTTTAGGTTTACGTTCCAAAATGTACAGCTACGTCTTAGAAGATGATTATACTGTAAAGAAAAACAAAGGTACTTCAGCAGCCATTGTCAGAAAGCTAAACTTTGAAAACTATTTAAGAGCGCTCGACCTCAATTACACAAAACATGATAACATGTACACATTCAATAGTGATAAGCATAGTGTATACACACAAATTAAAAGGAAAAAAGTTATCTGCGGTAAGGATGATAAGCGGTACATTTCTGCAGATGATGGTGTAAATACATTAGCTTGGGGGCACTATAAAATAAAAGACATTTCTACATAAAAGAGTATTTTATTTTTTTCCCTTCCATGTACACATTTCCAACTCTAATATGATATGTTACATAAGCACACCGACAAAACCAACGAATATGTTCCTGCTAAGGGTCGTCATCATCGTCCCAATCCTTTAAACCTCCACCACAACAAAAACACATAGTTTTATCACCACGGCCAGTATAAAAAAAACCAGCATCTGCCAATTGCTCCGGTAATTGACGCATACGCCAAGGCCAGTCCACAAAACTACTTAAACGTTTCTTTCTTGAACTGAAAATTGGATATTCAACCTTCACACACATCAAAGCTCGATCTTCTTTCAACGATCCACACCCATCTTGAAACACCACATCTTTCACCGATCCACATTTATCAACCTTATCTTTTGATGATTCACACTCTTCAACATTGTCGGGATCAAGGATATTTTCCATTTTTACTCAACAGACCATCTCACGCAATATTATATCAAACACTGAACATCACTATCATTAATACCCCTTATCACATCCTCTCACCTAACCACATTCATGACCTCACACAACATTGTACATAACCAAGAAACAAGACCCACCACCACGCACCAAACCACATACAAACGAGAGCTCTAGCCAAACCAGTCCAAATATCAGAATCATCACAAAACCAATATTACCATCGTAACATGAACCATCAAAACATACAAAAAACATACCAAACAGAGCTCATTTTACACCAGTACATACATGGGCCAGAAACGGCTATTCCCAAAGCATCGCTAAACACAAGGCAAAAACAAAAAACCACTATAACTTGAACTCAACACTAGTTGATGATATCAAAATAACTAGTTTACACATACTAGTACACATTTAGATCTTAGGTACCACGACTACCTACCCAAGATAACACAACAAACGTTTCCTGTTACACATATCAATTACATTATATTGGTGTGACATTATCATCAATAACAGAGCTCTAGAACCGCAACATCCTTCAAGTCTCCAAGATAACACAATCACCATGCCGTGTGAACGAAAGAATCACACAACATTGTACATAACCAAGAAACAAGACCCACCGCCACGCACCAAACCACATACAAACGAGAGCTCTAGCCAACCCAGTCCAAATATCAGAATCATCACAAAACCAATATTACCATCGTAACATGAACCATCAAAACATACAAAAAACATACCAAACAGAGCTCATTTTACACCAGTACATACATGGGCCAGAAACGGCTATTCCCAAAGCATCGCTAAACACAAGGCTAAAACACAAAAACCACTATAACTTGAACTCAACACCAGTAACAACTCCATACTACGGGGAGCTCATGTTACGCTGGTTTTATAGTGGTCCAGAACCGGCAATCCTACTCTACTTCAGACCGAGTTAGATGCCCTGGATCGACGAGTCCGGACTCTGATGACTGCACACCGTATGCATCATCCACGATCGTCGGTGATGAGATTGTATATCCCGCGGAGATGTGCGGGACGAGGCCTACTTAATGCTAAGGACCTGCATAACCGCGAGGTACGCAATCTCAGAGATTATTTTCTCCATAGCGATGTGGATGTGCATCGGGAGGTAGTCAAAGTCGATAAAGGATTTACCCCGCTCTCCCTGGCAAATGAGAACTGGCGGGTCCCTGTGGTGATGAGCACCGGGGATCGCAAGGGGGTATGGAAGTTCAAAGAATTACATGGAAGATTTTATCGGGCTCTGAATGGGCCCGATGTCGACCAGCTTGCTTCCGTATCTTGGCTACGCTTCGGTGATCTCTTCGGGGAAACTGAGGGTTTTGTCTTTGCAATTATGGATGAGGTTGTTAAGACGAACAACTATAGGAAATACATCCTGAAGGACGGTACGGTCGACATCTGTCGTGCATGCCACCGTCCCGGAGAGTCAATCAGGCATGTTATTTCCGGTTGTTCGTATCTTGCTAACGGCGAGTATTTGCATAGACATAACCTAGTGGCCAAGATCATACATCAGCAACTTGCTCTTCGATACCACCTTGTTATATCTGAGGTGCCATATTACCAATATGTACCCCAACCGGTTCTCGAAAATGGCCATACAACACTGTATTGGGATCGATCTATTATCCCAGACAGGACTATTGTAGCCAATAAGCCTGATATTGTGGTAATAGATCGATTAGCGCGCCGGGCAATACTTGTTGACGTTACCATTCCGCATGACGATAACCTCGTTAAAGCTGAAAAAGACATAATGTCCAAATATTTAGATCTGGCTCACGAGGTTGTTGACATGTGGAATGTTGACTCAGCTATTATTGTTCCGATAGTCGTTACTGCCAATGGGCTGATACCAAAGAGCCTCGACCAACATCTTCAGAGGCACTCAATTGGTCGTTGGGTCAAAAGCCAGATACAAAAGGCAGTATTATTGGATACGGCACGCATTGTGAGGAGGTTCCTCACTCTGGGGTCCTAACCGCCGGTGGCTTGGGTCCTAGGCCTCGCCATCGGAGGGTGCTCATTTTTATATTTTTAAATGTATTTTTTATTATAATTTATATTTAAACATGTAAAAAAAACCTTTTAAATAAAGAGTACTGTACATTCAAATAAGAATACATACTCTATTTGGAATTTTCTCACTTTACATGTACGAAAATACCAAATAACTCAAAAATCAACAAAAATGAAATAATTCAAGTAATATTGATGACCACTGTAGTCGCAATCATAAAACTCGTGTCCTCACCTACCTATTTAGTGATTAAAAGGTACTACCTGGTAAGAATTGTCCGTCTATTTTAGGAGTAACTCGAATAAAACTACAAAATCCATTTAATATTGATCTAGACCCGACTTTTTAAAATTTATCTACTTTTCATCATATCTCAAAAAGTGCAAAAAAGTAGCACCATGTATCTTTGAAGAAAATGTGGCAAATAATGACAAGTTACTACTGTAAAAGTTTCAGAACGAAAATGGACGAAAATGACGAGTTATTCCTATTTTTATGTAGCTTTCCATACAATAAAACTAGTTTTATTCGAGTTACTCCTAAAATAGACGGATAATTCTTACCAGGTAGTACCTTTTAATC
The DNA here is from genome assembly GCA_905220505.1 of Laothoe populi. NCBI lineage: Eukaryota > Metazoa > Arthropoda > Insecta > Lepidoptera > Sphingidae > Laothoe > Laothoe populi. Next base: position 6,024,143 of record HG992165.1, read on the forward strand.
ACTAAATAGGTAGGTGGGGACACGAGTTTTATGATTGCGACTACAGTGGTCATCAATATTACTTGAAATATTTCATTTTTGTTGATTTCTGAGTTATTTGGTATTTTCGTACATGTAAAGTGAGAAAATTCCAAAATAGAGTATGTATTCTTAGTTGAATTATTATTAGTAAATTTAAAACCCATTTAAGTCCCATAAAATCCACTTAATATTGATCTAGACCCGACTTATTAAAAATTATCTATTTTTCATCATATCTCAAAAAGTGCAAAAAAGTAGCACCATGTATCTTTGAAGAAAATGTGGCAAATAATGACAAGTTACTACTGTAAAAGTTTCAGAACGAAAATGGACGAAAATGACGAGTTATTCATATTTTTATGTGGCTTTCCATACAAGAAAATCAGTTTTATTCGATTTACTCATAAACTATAAGTCCAATCTTAAAAAACGCAAAAATCATTTTAGTTACTATTTCATATACGAATCGATCGGCATATTCAGTTTTATAAAATTACGACTTTAATTTTTTAAATTCCCTACGTCCGATTTTTTCTCGAACGGGACCACCGTGCGACGTCTCGGAAATACCCATGGTCCATATCAAACCCATTTAAATATATATATATATATATTTGACCGGTATTACCTTGAATAATATTAATTCATAATATAAAAATAAAAAATAATTAATAATAAATAAATAATAATAATGTTAAATACCATATGAATAATTAATTGCTAGTGTATTGATGATGCTATGTATGTTATGTATACATAAGCTGATATGCTTTTCTTAAAATTTCTTTACTTTTTTTAATGTTCTGACTTGTCATAAGAGCTATGTAATTGCCTACTTGATCAATAAACGATTTCATTTCATTTCATCTATTTAGAAATACTCAGTGTCAGCCCGGAGTCTAGAATTGAGCCTGGTATGGCGATAGGGTATCACCTTATGGGACCGTAATTAATTCGGCGAAAAGTGGGTGTACTGGTATGTAATATGTTTTACTCACCAAAATCATAAATCAGAAATTTCATCCACACCACCTTGATGTCCAGCGTTCCACAACAGCACGATTTTTAAGGCATTTTCTGCCTCGCACAACCACTCTGTGGAACCAGTTGTCGGCGGCGGTCTTTCCGAACCGTTACGACCTGGGAACCCTCAAGAAGACAGCATATTCTTTCCAGAAAGGCCGGCAACGCATTTGCAAGCCCTCTGGTGTTGCAGATGTTCATGGGCGGCGGTGATCACTTACCATCAGTTGAGCCTACTGCCCGTTTGCCCCCCTTTTAAAATAAAAAAAAACTCACCACTCTCCTGACCACACACTAAGATATGAACCTTGTGTTTTGAATAAGCAACCATGAGAGACTTTCAGTCTCACAACATCCAGACCTGAAACAAATATTTGTGAATAGCACATTAGTACTGAGATCAAAACAGCTGCCTCTCATTTCATAGCCGTCTTCTCACCCAATGCGCTACAGAAACTGTATAACATGGTTTTAAATTGATGGCAGACAAGTAATAAAATGTGATAAGGGGCGAGCCTATCGCTATACCGGGCACAGATTCCAGACTCCAGGATAATACTGAGAATTTTAAATAGAAAAACCCAATATCACTTTACCCGACCCGGGGATCGAACCCGAGACCTCAGCACAGTAATAAAGTAATAAACTAGTGGTAGCATATACTGAAAATAACTAACAAAAATAAACCTGGGTCGAATCTCAAGTTTGCCAATCTTGCGTCAAGTATTTGCAATTCAAATTTTTCACCTAAGATTTCTGATTTAGATTTATGCAGTAGTACTGTTTTAGGTACTTTATAAATTATAGAATGGCTTAATTAATGGCCAAATAATGGCTTAATGTTCATTTCACTTTCACATATAGCTTTTATATAATTTAATCAAGATTACATACACTTAGTATGTAAAAAAATATACATTCTGCTGGTTTTTCCTTATACCCACCAGCTGTCTTATCAATTTTAATAATTTATATACAAAACAAATGATGTCATGTCAATATTAATGTATTTATTCTCTTAATTTATGTTCTTATGAACAGATTTTTTTAAATACAATCTTGTATAAAGATATCTCAATCTCCAATCAGCGATCTATATGTTATACGTACTAGATGCGGCGACCTGAACAAACATTATGTTCCACCAAGTTGAGGTGTATACTCCGCACCGACGTTAGTTTGCTTCATGCCACCTAAGCAAACGCACCACATTGCATCTTTCAGTGTCGAGTTAATTTTAGTTATTTGTAGCGACATTCCCGAACAAATCTGCCTTAAATTGATTTACAGTGAAACTGTTAATAGTATATAAGGTAAATAACATAATTTTATAACGTTTAGAACGTAATATCAATAATTATTCATTAATTTCAATTTTGAATACGGGAAGTCTATATTTCATAACAAAATACATTATATAGTTTGGCCCGTTTTAGCGCGCGGAAAGTCCCGTTCGAGTAAAAGCGACGGGGTTATCAAATAGTTCTTAGTAAAATGAATAGATGGCATTTTCACACAAATTCATTATAACGTTTGTTCCGTTTTGGCGCGCGGAAAGTCCCGTTCGAGAGACAGTGACGGGAGTTATAACTTCCAAATAGTTCTTAGTAAAATTAATAGATGGCATTTTCACGACAAAATTCATTATATTATAGTTGGTCCCGTTTTGGCGCGCGGAACGTCCCGTTCGAGAGATAGTGACGGGAGTTATGACTTCCAAATAGTTCTTAGTAAAATGATAGATGGCATTAGCGGGCGGACAAGGTTTTCGGAACATCTTTTTTCTTCGACACTTCGTGTCTATAGAATATAAGTCAATGTCGCCAATTGATAAAATTATTTAAGTATGCAGTAGCCATTGTTTGTATAGTTTTAATTATAATAATAATTATTATAAAGTGATATTGGGTTTTTCTATCTAGACAATCTCAGTATTAGCCCGGAGTCTGGAACCTGTGCCTGGTATGACGATAGGCTCGCCCCCTATCACATAATGGGACCGAAATATGGCGAAAAGTGGGTGTACTGGTTACACCTCTGCCTACCCCTTCGGGGATTACAGGCGTGAGTGTATATGTATGTATGTATAAAAAATAGTAAAATTCCTATCATCGTATTTAATCTATTTTTTTAACCATTTAAACTTAATATATTTTTGGTATTAAGGTAAAAATCATCATTTAAAGGCATACATAGTTTTTTACACAGTACTAAACATGATGGGAGTGACAGCTAAAGGCATTCAGTGAGAGTGGAGTAACCTTAGGTCTTTAACTTTTTGTTGGCCATGCTAAATTGAACTTATTATAGGAATTTTTTGAGTGTAAAATAAGCTACTTTTTAACCCAGAAAAAAACTTCTTTTAGTACAGATTTCGATTTCTATGAAGTACACATCTTTTTATATGAGAGTTTATTTAAAATTAGTGTCTTTGTGTTGTCGGAGAACAAGAGCTAGTTTGTATTAAACATTGTCAAAGACTAAAACCTTTAATTAAGAAATGAAATTTGTTTTTTTTTCAGATATCAGAACTGAAAAGGATTAATCACATACACAAAGATAATGAAATATTTGCAAGAAGGACTATCAAAGTGCCAGTTACACCTTATTCAGTTTTAACTGAATTAATACCTGTGCCACAACATGAGCCTATACCCTCCACATCAAGCGAAACACCAACTTTCACACAAGACAACTTACAAAATGGGGGACCACAACCAAAAAATATATCACAAACTGAAGATAATCACTGTTCTGTAGATTGCAATGCAGTTGTTATGAACAGTACAGTAGCGCCTGCAGTAATACCATACACAGATACTGAATCCATTGAACATTTTACGGAAGACACCCAACTGTTACCCAAAGAAAAGATTCCCGTTGAGGCAGTTGTTGTAAAGGAGTTTACATCACATGGTGCTGATTTTGGCATAAAATGGTTTCATTTATTGGGCCTTGTACTAATTTTAGGAATTATAGTTCCCATATTGTATATAATAATGAATATAGACAAGGCGCCGCACCCCGACGATCTGCCGCCGCTACATACCACTTGACTGAACGATACTCTATTTGCTGCAAGAGCTTTAAGTTGTGATCATGTTTAACGATAATTTTTGTACATTGTTTATAAGGAGACAGAATGTGATTCTTGAAATAAATGAGAAACTTGGTAGGTAATCGTTTTATTTATAATACCACTAGCCGACCCGGCAGACGTCATATAGCCCGGAAAACAGCGCCATACTGAGGGGTACAGTTGTGTTTTCAAACCATCCAGAGCCCGTTGAAATACACACACAAAATTTCATTCAAATCGGTCTAGCCGTTTGGGAGGGGTTATATGACAAACACACATATTATCATCATGTCAGCCGAAGGACGTCCACTGCTGGACATAGGCCTTCCCCAATATCCCTTATGTTCACACATATATATTTAGATTAAATTAAACATATTCAGTGGTTTTACAAATTTTATAGAATTTCCTATAACATAAAAAATCCAAAGTAACATTTTAAATGCATACTATTATGATTTTGCTTCTAAAAGATAAGCTTGCCAAAAGGAGGCACAAACATTATTGCATACACCCTTCTCCAAGCTTTTTTGGATCCAATAGGATCCATAATAATGTAATGGCTTGTTGTACACCAAGTGAGCAAAATAAACTCTCCAAGTGATTTTTCCCAAATGGGAAAATATTCATGATAGTGGACTTGGTATAAGAATCCTTACCAATTTCTCAAAGTATACTACTGTGCTAAGGAAGCCATATTTAGTTTTCTTATTTTTGAAAATTACAGCTACTTTTCTGTGGTAGCTCAGAAAATTAAACAAAAATATTGAAAACTAAAATAATTTATCTATTAAAAACTGTATGAAACTTATAGTATTCTGTATAGAACAGTCATCCAGAAAGTAGTTAAATTTTAACTTACATGAAAGGACTGGACCTACATTATTGTTTAAAAGGAAACACATAATCACAAAATAAACTTCGTTTAATTTCTATTATCTATTACTTAAAAATACATTGGTGTAACAAATAAATCAGTAAATCATTGACACAATCTTACATATGTATTTATAATAATAATCTTATGTGAATGTAAAGTCCGATCTGGAAGGTGAAAACTATTAGTTCTTTAGATAAGATTCCATTCGTCGCAATAAAGAGCGATGTGCACAAACATATCTATTTACACAACAAAATTAAAATGTTTCTGAGCATTCAGTATTTTTCTGTTATTGGCTTTCCTGGTCAGACTTTACATGCTATTGTAATGACGAGAGCCTCGCGGTCTACACTATACAGGATTCAATCACGTGATATGAGGTGGCTTATATAAATCTTAGAGTATAAAAATCTGTTTCAATATTTCGAATCAGAAGTTCCCGCGGCCGAGATTCGGGTTGCTCTCGTGCACACTGTAAAACAAAAACAAACATTATTATTTTGTACATTTACATAAAAATGGCAAAAAAATTAACCACACGATATAAATAATAAATGAAAATGTTAGTAAGAAACACAGAAAGGCAGGCTGTGAAGGTGAACAGTCTTGATCCGATGTGCGTGCTGACGCTTTGTAGGCAGATTAGTGATTCCTTGTTAGTGAATTAAAACAACAAAATCACTAGTCTTCCATACAACGCGCGGCCACTCGGCGACACCAGTTAGTCGACACCTAGAAATGAGTTATTCACAAACAGTTGTTAGTCACAATGGATGTACATGAATGATGGAGTTAGTTTACGATACGATCTCAACTAAATAACGACAAGAATACAGCATGGCGCGGGTGTGTTTAAGTAGTACATATGAGTATCTTATAGAACCAAAGGCAAAGTAGGGCCGAATAATTTTTTGGAAAAAAAACTTAGCACTTTCGTTTAAGTCGCTATCGACTTAAACGAAAGTGCTAAGTTTTTTAGTGCTTGTCTATACAAGTATGCTGAATATTTGATTATAATCCGAGGAGATGTTTAATGTAATCAATGACAACAACTATGATAAAATATGAAGCGTAACTGTGAAAAATATTATTAAATCATCAAGTTTGCCGAGTTTGATCCTAATCCTACTTTACTATACTGCCACATTTGTCATTTTTGATTGGTCATTGACTTGATGAGAAATAGTATTGTTGACTTGACAGACGCTTCTGATTGGTTGCTAGTGAAAGATTACCAACTTTGGTTATAAGCAACTTTTGCTTTGTGTTTTAGAAGGGTTTATATTTGTTTTTAATTATAAATCATTGCAATAGGCGATGCAGATTTTAATTTTCTATACGGCCATATATTTATCTAATTTTTGCCCAACTACCTACTTTGCCGACGTTGGTTCTATACGACTCATATCATGATTTGACAAAATTGTGAACAGTCCCAGAGTATAAGCTCAATTTTATTCTAGTTCTAACTTAACACTGTTTTAAAGAATACGGCATATATTAATGTTAATCTAGCCACTTAAACACACCCTAGGTAATAAATATACTGGAAAAGGCAACATTGTATAATAACAGAAATTCAAACATTATCTACAAGTACCCTCAAATACAATCTACATATTAATATTTACATCTTTACCTGAACATTAAAATACTTCACGAGCCGAACTATATATTCTATTATATCTTAGTTTGAATTGATTGTTGCCAAATCTGGGAACTCTTCAAACATTCTATTGTCAAAATAATTTTGTATTAGTAATGGTATCTATTGCAATACAGCTCGGTTATATAATGGTTCTTTATGACTCTGGCATGATGGACAAGGTTATTACATAGCTTGTGCACAGATAACATGCATGTCTTTTACACTCATAGGTAAGTACTTAAGATTGTATATCACAGTAGACCTTATGATACATGCATGATGCACATGATACATGCAGGCCATTGACAGTATTTCGTATTAGTAGCAGTCAAATAAGACATATTTCAATCAAGCATATTGAGAGAAATTTACAGTAATATAGTTGATTGGTATTCATAATGATAAATATTTTTTACAATAAGCTAGGTTTGTGTAATTTGACACTGTCAACAGAGGTATATGCATATAGGTTTTAAATCTGGGGCATCAGACCCCATTTTAGAAAACCGAAATTGGGCAAAAAGAATTTAAAAATAAACAATAAGATATTTTCACATAATTTCAGACTAGCTGGAACAAGCTACTGTGTTTACATTCGCTTTCCGTTCGAGTATAAACACATATCATGTTACTCTATTGTTACCAAATTATGCAAAAACGATTTTTGTTGCCTCATATATGTCAGTAAGCACCGGCAGTGCTATGGCCAAGAATTCGTGTTTTTTTTAATGTTTTCCAAATTCTTTTTACCTTGGTTGCATTTATATTTCACTAATTCCTACAAATTATGTTTTTACTTTCGTACTGTTAGAGCTTGATATATTCAGGCTTCACGTTGGTATATAAGGAGTATGTAACGTTACTAGTTACCTCTGTTGCAAGAGATACTGTGCCATCTGTATGCGCTGCGGCGTGCCGGTGATGGTGATGATGCGGTCGCTGGAGCCGGGCAGGGGCTCGGCGATCTCGATGCCGGCGCCGCTCTCCGCACGGATCTTACGGATGCGGGAGCCCGCCTTGCCTATGATGGCGCCCGCCAACTGGAAATGGAACAACTATATCAATTACCACCACCCCTATTGCTGATGAAAATTAAATAATTTATAATAATAAATAACACCCAACAGTCACACCCATATCCCCGACCCCCCACTAAGATAGGAGTCTACAAGTAGGGATATAGCACGTAGATGTATAGAGAAAAATAAATGAAAAGGGCGACTATGCAATATTATATGCTATAATATGAACTTAGTCGCCAAGGAATGTGTTTTACTGTGTTTTTAATTGAGAATGACGTGCTATATTAGGATTTTATTTTAAATTTATAATATTAACGAACCTATGTGTATACATGTAAAGCGTCGTATGACTGTGGACTGCTTTATACACATAGGTGATTTTACAGTGTCGTGTAGTTGTCGGATGAAAATGTTGTAAATTATAGAGATTTTTAGATTTGTAAATTCTGTTTAAATTTTTGATGTACACCTCTAGTCGTTTTATTTTTGTAGCATTGCCTTTTAATAAAAGCATGTGAATTCAAGTAGGTGTAAAAAAATCTCTGAATAAATATCAGAGGGAGCAGAGGAGGGTGTCCCCCCCCCCCCCCCCCCCCAAAAAAAAAAGATAGGAGTCTTGTGTCTTGAGTATCAGGGACTACGAGAGACGCACCGTCTCACAACACCCAGACCCCGAACACAAATATCTGTCTGTCACACAAACATTTGCCCCAGTGTAGGACTCAAACCAACGAATCACAGCCACACACACGCTACACGCCAACTGTACCACGTAGACTGTGTTTCATGTAATACATGTAGTATAGAGGTAATGATTAACAGTTTACGAACATTTCGTCGGTTGATTGACATATGATATACTAGATGTTGCTCGCGGCTCCGCCCGCGTGGAGGTTATTTTTGTAAGAAAAGGTGTACAATCCAGAAACCTGTACAATATTATGCATGTATCATACATATAAACCTTCCTCTTGAATCACTCTATCTATAAAAAAAAAGAGCTTCAAAATCCGTTGCGTAGTTTTGAAGATTTAAGTAAACATAGGGAAGGACAGCGACAGCGACTTTGTTTTATACTATGTTAAGATTTCGACTGCCAAAGTGGTGATTGGTCTAATCGACAATCTTTTTTGAAATATTATCATGATGCAAGCTAAACATAGTTGTTCACACTCACATCTTTGGGAATGGTGACTTGTGTGGTGGTCTCCTGCTGACTGCCCGAGCTACCGTTGAAATTTCCTCCCCCCGAGCCGGAGCTGCGCCCCCCACCGCCGCCGCCGAAGTTGCCTCCGAAGCCACCACCGCCGCCACCACCGAATCCTCCCCGCGGTGGACCGCCGCTGAAGTTGCCGCGCGGGCCAGGGCCGGAGAAGTCATTGAAGCCGGCGCGCGGGGGCGGCGGTCCGTTGCGTGCGGGCGGAGGGCCACGCGGTGGGGGCCGGCCTCCAGGCCCTAGTGGGGGAGGTCCACGTGGTGGTGGGCGCGGGGGTCCGCGGGGCCCACCACGACCACCACCACCGCCGCCGCCGCCGCCACCCTGGCCCGCTCCGAAGCCACCGTACTGGTCTGCGTAGTAATCGTCGTAGTTGTGTGGGTCATAGTTCTGGACCGGACCCTTGATTGGTACCTGGAATTGTAAATTTAAAATGTACGTTTTAAATATTGGTCGAAACCATTGCTCCTAAAATTAGTAGAACAAAACTATAATATATATTGTAGTTATGTTACTCGATGTAGTAAGCGGATGGATGGATGAGCGAACCCCGGCTGCATGTGTTGGTTTATATAAACTAGAATATCGTAATAAGTCTACGGCTGAGTTTCTTGGTGCTTCTTCTCAGACCAGTGGGCATTTCCGAAGCACCGGTAGACTTAGATTTTAACATTACTATGACATGTAAAAAGTACCCCTAGTGGCCTAATTTGCAGAATAAATGATTTGATTTGTCTTGTTCTATTTTCACTTAATTCTAACCGAGTTTTATTTATTTATTTATTTACACTTTATATACAGGGTATAAAGGCGGACTTAATGCCAAAGGCATTCTCTCCCAGTCAACCTTAAGGTGGTGCAGAGCTAAGCTAAGTTTTGTTGGGGGTCTAGATTTAGGGTACGATGTTCGGCCGTTTTGCGGCCTTCTGAGTACTCTGACAAAAGACCTTCGACCGCTTCTTCACCTTCTTACCCATGGCGTAGTGTGAAGAAACAACCCGTCATGATTGTGTTGAGTAACAGGGGATAGATTGTCTCTCGCTACTTGATACTCTAATTGGACGGCACTGCGCTTACCATCAGGCGCAGTGTGGTATGCCGTGCCAGGATAAAAAAATATGATAAATATGACACGTACTAGAATAGAAAATATGTTCTCTAACATGGGAGTAGTTATATGTTAGTTAGTTATGTCATCGGACATATTTTCGACGTTTCGAAAGCTTTACAGCCTTCATGACAATGTGACCACCTCCATGGATTTTATTATAACTTTTCTTTCAAGAATAACTAACACGTGGGCGAAGCTGCGGACAAAAGCTAGTTTTATTTATATTTATCAGAAATTTACAACTGCACCTAATAAATATTGTAGCTTAGTTTATTACAGGTCTTTGTCACACTTTACAAATATATATTTAGAGACTAGTATTATATAGAGATGTCCTGCTGATCCCAGTGCAAAAAGCTGACACCCCGCCGTTGCTCCTTTTTTTCGCTCTTGATGTTGACAGTTTCCAAATTTATAAAAACCAAAGAGTATTTCAATGAAGATCGAAATGAGGCGACAACATCCGGCCCTCCTGCAGACACATTCGCCCTCGAATGATGTTGTAGTCTGGTGTATACAGCTGGAAACAGATAGTTATTAGTGTTTCGGAGAACTGGGCACACACGCTATGGGTGTGTATGTGTTTTTTAATAGCATTCATTTAAGGATGTAACTGTAAATTCCTCAATGAATACCATGGCAATAAGTCTCCAACAGGTAATCACATCATGGCAATTGCATGGTGTTGAATAGCGTGGTATTTGACAAGTTATTCCATCAACGGCCAACTTGTCCGTACCTCATGATTTAACCAGCGGCACCTTCGGTCACCGTGGTTGCATATCACCATGATAGCTTCAACAAGAGACAGCGTTCACAGCGGATGCCTGTCACCCATAAAACAAGGACCATGATATAACACTCTGTTGTAAGTTTATACACCAGACATTATTAAATAATATTTTCAAAATGTCTTACTATTATCATTAGAAAATTACATATTAGAATCAAATCTTTGATGGTTATGAAGACACTTACATCATATATATTCTGTAAGTATTTTGACAACATCCGCATCTGTTACTCTTCATTAGAAATGTAATCCAGGGTTTCATATTCCCGACACACGTTATACCATTGTATCGCTTAGAAGTCCTATCCGTTCCCCTCATATCTTCTACGCGATATCTGTCATTGCCTAGGCATTCATTATTGGAATGGTCCTTTGAACTGTGGCATTAATTTTTACCCTGGTCATCATTATTATTAATAGGAATCTTAAACACTACTAAATCATCCACTTTGTAAAGATGAGCTTCCTCGTGCAGTCAAATACATCTTTTTGTGTATGGTACTATTAATGCCCTGCTGTATATTGACAATATGTTGGTCCCATTTATTATTATCGCTATTGGCACCCATAGTGCGCAAAGATTCAAAAATGGTTTGATTATACAGCTCAACTTGACCGTTGGAACGAGGAATGGCAGTAGCTATAATGTGACGTATTATATATTATTATACTTATTCAAATACAAAACGAACTGAATTTACATCCAGTTTGGATGTAAATGCAGTGCCGGCATCGCAAAAAGCTCTATTTGGATTTCCACAACTTTAAATATTATTCTTTACTGGTGAAATAAAATCAAACTTTAACTAGTAGATGGGTAAGAATTTTGTCGGGTAATCTTTACAAACGGGCCTAAATGATCTAAGTGGAGTGTGTGAAATGGTTTCGCATATTAGGAATAGGAAATAATTTGCCAGGTTTCTTTACCGTGAAGGTTTTTGTAATAAATACAGTGACATATGTATTCAGTGACCGTTCTCTTCAATCGGCGGAACCAATATTGGAAACTAATCCTTTCTACAGTTTTGTCCACAGCAAAGTAACAAATGTCATCCATGGTTTGCTCTGATGATCTACCAAATGCATTGCTTCGGAACCAGCCAGCGTCTACCAAACTCAGTACGCCTGTAAACTTTGTAATCTGCTTATTAGACTCGGCCTCTCCTGATTGCAAAATATCTCTGATACTGCGAATACTCGGGTCTTGTAGCTGAACCGACAGTAACCAGTCACCTTCGGAGATAGACATAACACTGACCTCTGCAAGTATATTGTCAGATTTAATTCAAGGATTTCCGCTTAATGCATCTACGTGTTGCATTTGAGGACCTGTAGGCCTACTCTTTAAATCAATTCCAATCTCGAACTCGATACAGGTTCAATTCCAATCTAGAAAATATTGGCACTCTAAGTCACTCAACTAAATGAAATAGAATATTCACGATTAACGAACTAGCGATCGTAACTACACTATTCCATTTTGTTACTAAAAATTCCGGCGTATTCCGTTGAATCGTACGCTGGTGTTGCGTTCAAGAGTGCCAATTGTACAGTTTTCGAACCCAATCCCAATTTTAAATTGGAATCGAGTGTCAAGAGCACCCCCCCTGGTCGGTGTATAGTCAAAGCTAAATTCTTGGTTCTGTAAATGTAATAATGCGGGGAACAATGTCCTGTTTACTTAAAACGTGACGGACCACATTACAGTCTGTAATAATATTACAGTGTGAACCTAAATAATAATTCCTAAACTTTTGTAAGCCTGTCACTATCGCTAACAACACAAGCTCGAACGAGTGCTAATATTTTTCCACTGAGGCGAATTCCATCTTTAGATATTTAATATCCTAGGAATTTGATAACATTTTTGAAATAATCACATTCCTCATAATTCACGGTGAGGCCGTTAGTGAGCAAAAGGTCTAGAACACTTCGTAAGCACATTGTCTCGTCTCTGCATCATCCACAGGTAGACTGGTAGAGAATGCCTACGGCATTAAGTCCGCCTTTACACATGTTGTGTGTATGAAGTTTTAAATAAATAAATAAATAAATAAGCAAGCTACATTGTCATCTAATGTCTCCGTAGCGATCAGAAGATATTCATATAATTAATAACTTTACCGAACCTCAAGTTACCTAAAACGGAATACATCAACCTATAGAAAAAAGCAGGAGCATTGCATCAGCCAAAAGGCCGTCCATCGTGATGAATGTAGTCTTGTGCACGTCACTTTCTTTGACCATTACATGATGGTAACCACACTTAAGATCGAGTACCGTAAAATAATTGCAACCGAGTAAATATCAACTAATTCTTCATTAAGCGGCATGGGATACTTATGCTTATACTTAAGTTTTTGGTAGGTAATCAACACAAAGTCTTTTTTCCCCAGAGGCTTTATCGACTAACAATACTGGACTTGCATAAGGAGAATTACTACAGCGTATAATCCCATTTTCCAATAAACCTTCAATAATATCCCGCGTTATTGTCCCGCTCGCAATCAGACATGCGATAAGCGCGTAGGCAAACCGGTTTAGAAGTCGAAAGTTCAATTCCAAATTAAATACCGGGCACTTTGCCTAAGTTACTTAAATCATACGAAAAACAATTCGGGTAACCTGATAAAACTCTGATAAAAGAATCACGCTCTTAATCACCATTGTTAATTGCACAAACAACTAAGTCATAATTTTTTTACATACTCAAATGTCAACGAATCCCCCACACACACTGCACCCTGACAAATTTACGACAACATACATTATAATCTACGATCATCTTATGTTTATTCTTAAAACCAAATAAAGACACCGGGCTTTGCATTTATATATTACAGGCAAATATTTTTTTTTAATGTCGGGAACTATTAGCGATCAATCACTACCCATATCCATGAACGCGCGACACTCAAATAAATTAATTATATATTCTTTTCCGCCGATTCATTAATTCATTTCACATCGACATCTTTTTTGATTTTATTTGTGACATGCACGCTTTCTCTAAATGTCCAATTTTTTTACAAAAGGTACAATGAATAGTACCTTTCGCATTACATTTATTTCTTTTATGTCCCGATTCCCCAGATCGAAAACATCGCATAGTGCCGCCTTTGGTCCTTGAATCTACCTACGTTATTATATTTTCTTGTAGGACTACTTTTTTATCTTTTTCACATTCATGCGTCTTACTATGTAAAAAGGAGACTCAGAAGCAATGGTCAGTTTTTGACTCCTATTGTACCTACAAGTATTGAGATTATGTCTTGTTCAGAAAAAGATAATGATAATTTATCGATGCGGCATTTTTGTTAAAAATAAAACTCACATAAAGATTGTCTTCCAGATGGCTTTGTTTCAATTAATTCTTTTAACAATTTATAGGTATTTCTTTTTACTTGAAAAGTGGCAGATAATCTATTGCGCCACTGTCGCCATTTCCACGTGGTACAATAGGTTTCTGTTTCTTGCAGTGAATCATACCACTGACTACATTTCATCTGACCAACCAAAAGCACGGGCATTAGCTTCGACTACATTTATCCACATATCAACATTATAGCACAGAGCGTCAAATTCAGGTATTACAGATGTCAATGCTGTACTTTGACTCACGGTTGGAGATTTCCTTACTCGTCTACGGCGGCCGTTATCACTGGATGATGAAGTCGTTGAAGAACTTGAAGATGAAAAACCCTCCTATTTTAACGGATTCGCTTGCGGCTTTGGGGCATGTCTGGTCCGATTCCTCTTCTGATATTGTAGCTTAGTTTATTACAGGTCTTTGTCACACTTTACAAATATATATTTAGAGACTAGTATTATATAGAGATGTCCTGCTGATCCCAGTGCAAAAAGCTGACACCCCGCCGTTGCTCCTTTTTTTCGCTCTTGATGTTGACAGTTTCCAAATTTATAAAAACCAAAGAGTATTTCAATGAAGATCGAAATGAGGCGACAACATAAAGTATTCGTATTTTTGTGTTGTTATGTACCACGATGGATGCGGTCTACCTATCACTGGTATGTTTGGCGTTCACTTGGGGAAGCCTACGTCCAACAGTGGACGGCAATAGGCTGAGTATATATGCACCACAATAAAAATAAAATTTTCGTAGATAATCAAACAAATAATTAATCAGAACTCATTAATTGAATGAATTATTTTCTATTCTACACGTCACTTGCATTATTAATCTTCACTCTTTAACCGACTTCAAAAAAATCTTTTTTGTTATGTATGTTCCCCGATACTCGAAGACGCCTGGACCGATTGGGGAAATAATTTTTTTTGTTTAAGAGGGTATACTTCCTAGGTGGTCCCATTGGCACCAAATCAGGATCTCAGAAAAATAATAATTTTATTCGACGCATTATTCGTTTTTAATTGAATTCGGTGTACTTTTAATTAATTAAAAAACTTTTGACGTATACATTATAGTTAAGCCACCATTAAAATAAAAACTAAGAACCATGATAAAAAAACAACAAAGGAAACTATATTCATCCAACAGCAAAAAAAGTGACCACAAAAAAACCGTGCACATCTGTCGCACGTCGCACCCACCTGGCGTATAAGGTCGAGCACCTCCCGGATGCCAGCTGCGATGGCGTCAGGTTTGCCCACTAGCTGGACTATACGTTCCGTACTCTGCGGCGCCGGGCTGGAGAATATCTTCAGACGCGCGCCGGTTTTCTGAAAGTTCATTTCATGTTCAGGATGTACTCTTGACACTCGATTCCAACCACTCGCGTATAAAAAGGTAAGGTAGTACTGAGTACATAGAAGCCAAAACCAATTTTATTTCCATAACATTAAAGTTGAAAATAGCTTGTAGATCGGCGAGTGTTGCCAGCATTTGTTGCGCACCGACATACCATTGATGAGCAATTTCAAAAAAATTTGTACCCCCGGTTTTTGCCATGTCCCTCGACTTTGTCAATTTATTTTTTTGTAATGACTGACTACTAACAGAATATATAATTTTAAGCGAAAAAAACATATTATTATGATTATATTTAAATTTTCGTTTTGGTGTTACTTTACTAAATATAACATTTACGAAGCATTTAAACTATTGAAGACCATCGAATTTACCTGTCCCCCTTCTTTCCTTGTGAGAAAATCTTTGATAAATAAATAGTTTTAATGTCGCGAGTGGTTTAGTAAATATAATTTGAATTCTTAAAAGTCGAGTTTATCACTTAAAATTATCTGTAATTGATTCTTTTACATATTTATAATTAAAAATTAATCTAAATTAAAATCGAAAATTTGGACCAACCGGAACATTCCGTTTTGTGACCGCTATATTTTGCAAAAAATCGTCTAAATAAGGAAATATTCTGCTCCTAATGGCAACACAACATATAGTTCTTCATCAAGAGAAGTCATTTTGCTTTCATTGACAAATTAATTTGTGGCCAGCGCCGACGCATTGTTGAGGTGTTCTGTGTTTCAATTTCTTTGCTCAGCTATGTGACCAAGTTTTACTACTAAAAATCATTTTTCTTTGATTATTTTTATTGTTAACACATTACAAAGTTTGTATCGTATTTGATATCAAATAGTTAATGGTGCTAAGTACGATGCGCAATTTTTAAATAATTTAAAACTACAAGAGGGTAGCATTATGTGACCTCCGTTTTGTGACTTATTCTACGGTCACATATAACGGACCGGCAAGTCACTACAGGTTGGAATGCATAAAGCTTAGATCATATTGCAAATCCTTACTGACCAAATTAATCACAGTTACATAAAACATAAGTTTTTTTATTTCAATTTTAAATTTACTGATTGAAGTTTACAGATTATGTGATAATAAACTACGGTGTTCCTATTAATTGATGCCAACCAGTCCAATTTATAAACATAATTAAAATAAAGAAACTAAGAGAATAATAAAAATATGAGAATATTCAAAATCATTGTTTTATTTCTTATCTACGCTGTTCTTCGATTTTTTCAGTAAGTAGTTAATAATTTAGCATAGTTCGAATTTGAGAAGTAGGACTAACAATGTATAAATTTTCACTTTATGTTATTTGTTAACTTAGTATAATATGTATTATTTGGACAACTTTTAAATGATGTGAACACAGCCTTTGATTTTTAAGACTTCCACTTTGTCACTGTCCCTACAATTAGATGGAGTTAAATCTATGAAAGCATTCGAATTTTTACCTTTTAAATCCGCGCGACCACTAATATATTTTCAGCCAATGTATTAATTGTCGAAAAAGCTACACATATTAAATAAAATATTATACTCTTAGAATAAATTTAAAAAACAACCACGTAAAAAGCGACAGAGTCACAAAACCGAATAAAAAACAATAATTTTGTGTTAATCCTTAAAAGTAAGTCTATTTTCTTAGATTATTTAATGAATAGCGTGTATTATTAGTTTAATTAATTTGAAAAAAGGCTAAAAAATTATCATCCTTTTCTTTAATTTTTTTTTTAATCGTGTCACACATCGGAACCAGTTTCGCCACAAAGTCTGTTTTGTTTCGATATTATCGGGAAAATGCCTCGAAATCCGCGTTCCTTTTTATATTTCTCTATAATAAACTATATTTCCTATTATATTATAGTCAAAATTGTGAAAAAAAAAATCATAAAAAATTAAATCTAATTTTACAGCAGGGTACACTTTATTTTGAAATTGCTCTGATACAAGGTTAAAATTGGAATTGGGTTCGAAAACTGTACAATTGGCACCCTTGAACGCAACACCAGCGCACGATTTAACTGAATACGGCGGATTTTTTTGTAACTAAATGGAATAGAGTATTTACGATCGCTTGTTCGTAAATATTCTATTTCATTTAGTTGACTGAGTTACGAGTGCCAATATCTTCTAGATTGGAATTGAAACAGTATCGAGTTCGAGATTGGAATTGATTTCAAGAGTAGGCCTGTTTCTTCACATTACCCCATGGGCAAGGAGGTGAAGAAGCGGTCGAGGGTCAAACATTGTACCCCAACTCTAGACCCCCGACAAAAACCAGATGTACACTGGCTGATCCCGGAACGCGACACACTTGCGTGTGCCACTATGGCGGGTTTTACACCCTGTGTACGGTGGTCGCTATCCGGGTGGATATGAATATCCTACCACCAGCCCTTATTTGACCGAGAAGGCTATATGCTCAGCATTTACTGAAGGTGAGACGTTGGTGGCCGTTGGCAAGTTTGGAGTATTAAATTTGTTTCTTTACAGTACTCATGATCCCGTCTACTATCTAACGTAAATAGTGGAAATACCTAAGGAATGTTAAAGGAATACATGCATGTATCGAAATAAGTGAATGAAAAAACAAGCTTATACATTAAATTATGTGCAATGTCAGTCGATTATGCCAGTCTCAAGTTAATATGAATAAATCATTTTTTCCTCCTTCAAAGAGCTTGGAAAGTATTGCGAATCTATCTACATACTGTGCGGTGAAAATGGTTTTGTTAGCGTATGTTAATTACGGAATAATACACAAAATACAAAGCGCTTTAAATCACATGTAACCACAATCTGGATTGTTCAACTGTATCACCGAGAATTTCGCGAAAATAAACGTAATTTTTTCTGCCGCTTTGTTTATGAACAATATTTATCCAAACCGGCAAACCAGTGCGTTGAACTGACAATGGCTAACAGTACGGACGATATAACACATAATATTTTCGGCAGACGTGCGTAATTGATTAGCAATAAATTACCGATATCTGTACAGTCGGTCTCGCCGGTATCGGTACGGCACTACGGTATAGTCACGGTGACACCTGACAGCGGTCTCAGCGCACGCGCGCGCTATCGACCGACTCGGCGACCACGTGGCCGACACTGACACCGCCCGCACAAACACTCGCTCCCACGACACAACAAGACTAGTGCTGCATCGCCGCGACATTGTAAACCGAAAAGCCGGGGCACTACTGACTGCATAACGTTACACAGAACACTTCCGTGATAAGTTAACAAAGCACGTTCCATCACTAATGATTGAATTTCAAAATATATTTAAGTTACACAGCGCACACGAGTTTAGTGGAAAGGGTAGCCAGGTATGTACGACCGCACCCGAACACGGCTGGTGGTTCAGTGAGCCGTGCTAGTGCCATCGGACGTGCAACACCTGTGGTACCCCCACCCTTCCCCGACCGCGTACCCCCCCCCCCTTCCCCTTGGAGACAGCATGCCTCGTGCGCGGTGCACTTGTGAGGCTCCTAGAAGAGCGCACGTCGACACGCGCCACGCCTACTGCACGCAACTAATCTAAAGCGCCCTCCTACACCCGCCTTTATTTCCGTTCCCAGATGACACAGAGTCGAAAGATATCCTGAATGACCATACATTACATACAATACGGTAATTGACAGTAAGTGAAAACCTGATAGAGTTTTGTTTTTTATAACAGATTTTAGTCTAAAAGTATCGAAAATTAAACTAATTTGTTAATTTATGTGTAGTTTTTTTAATATTTTCAAGAAACAAATATAAAAATAAAGCATTTTGTCAAGTGAGATGAAACACAAATCAGTCATGCGTGACGATACATATATCGAACGCTGAGCCAAACGTCTATTAGGTCACGTCACACGAGAGGCCATGACAGTTGGTAGCGTATTGGTGGGAAAAATAAAGTTGGTTTATAAACATGCTAATTAAATCTTGGAAACTTATGTTTTATGTTTATTAATGATAATATTTTAATAATATAGACCATGAAGAATAAAATAAAATGATTTCCCAAGAACAATCAACTAGCATATTCATGATACCTGAATAAGGTTACACTTACAGTGATTTAAACTCGAAACAAAGAATCTTCTAAAAAAAACATTTCAACTGTCAATCTTTAGATGCTCGAATATTTTAGAGAAACCATTCACTTTGATAGAAATGTTAACATTAGCGTATCGTGTACAATCAATATTGCATGGAAATTCATGCGATCCATCAATTATGTAACCGACGAACGAATTAGGAAAAACACTTAATAGGCGCGCGGCGGCCGATGGGTATTTCCCCAGGGTGACGGCCGGCAATCAACCAGCGAATGGATTATATCGATATGAAGCTTCGGTCGATATGTGAAGCCCTATGCACGACGGAAGCGGAAGCGGTCGCGTGCGCCGCTGTAATTGCCGGTGTCACCACGAACGCTCTGTACTCTATAGGGTGACCATTTTGACATTTGGATAAACTGAAAAAAGCTGCACATTTGCAAATCTGGAACATTTCAATCTATAATCATAAGTAGATAAACAGCTATGACTGCGTAACTTATCATTGCCGAGAGAGTTATGGTAGGGAATTGTTTAAAAATGTTTCTCAAAATTCAACCCCAAGTGGAAAAGGGGCAATCGAAATTGTTGTGTTATCTAGGCGAGTGAGGGAAGAAAGCTATAACTTTAAACATGACGTAAAGAAATAGAAAACTTCTTTTTCTAGAAGAATAACGAGCGAAATCGTCAATCAAAATCATAAATCCGACGCATTAAACGTAATCTTATTAACCAAATGTAATCATTCTTTACTTCTTTAATTCGAAAAGACCAGCTTATAGTATGGTTATTGGTAAAAAAAATCGAAGGTGTCCGCGTAAATCCGAAGGGACGTCAACCCTAACGCCTTGTGTCAGTCCACCGGTGCGGCGCTAATTACCCGCGCCCACGGTGACATGTGCGCAACCTTCTAATTATTGTAATTTCAACACATGTCACGTCCATGCTTATATCTACATCTACGAAACGCCAACGAAAGTAACATCCATGGATACAAAGTGACCGCGACGGTTATTTCTAATGAAATATGATATTTTTATAGCAGAAGGCCGAAAAGCAGCAATTATGTCAATCATGGCAAATAACGATGGTCCATTTACAATTTCAGAGGAATCCGTGGATTTGTTGGAACTCGAAGGAAAGATATGTATAGATTGGTATGTTGCCGGGGAGATTTTTTTGGGAAGCGAGCAATTATTTTAGGGCGACTATTCAACCGTCGCATGCCCGTACTTAACGCTTATTATAGAGCGTTGAATAACTGCGGAACAGTTTTTTGATGTCGATTTCACCCGCGGGAAGGATGTGGATCATTCCCACAAAAAGTGCTCGTCACGTGCGCACAGCACCGGTAACCCGAGCCGGGCGTCGCGCACTTCCGACGGATGAAACCCCACCAACACGTGAGCCCACCCTTTCACTGAACTACAATAATGCCCTCCGCGTCGCATGCCGTACATAGTCTCAAGTAGGTGAAGCCAAATATTAACTACCGACTTCTCGGGGAATGTTAATAGGTGAAGGCAGAATCGGTATTAACGTGTGATACTGACGCAAAACTGCCTGAAGAATTTCGAGGGTATGTGAAGTCTACCAACACGCATTAGGCCAGGGTGGTGGACTAAGGCCTAACCCCTCTCATTAGTAGAGGAGGCCCGTGCCCAGCAGTGGGACAATGTTTAATACAGAGCTAGTATTATTATTAATTGTATTATATACTGACGCCTACAAGTAGGGACGGAAGGTCCAAGGCGGAGACCATATGTCCGCTGGATGTGTGTTGGCGGGGCTGGCGCGGCGTCCAGGTGCGCGTGCGCTTTTTGTACGGCCTTCCGGCGGGTGCGCGCGCACCTGCCGTCGCAGCTGCCGCCCGCGCACGCGCACACTAACCACCCCCCCTCGCCCCGACCAACCAACCCCTCCCACTAATGCCACTCAGCGTCGACAACCCTCCAACTTTTATTTAGAAATGTAAGAATCTGCATTCCGAGACAATCCACAAAGGCGCACGTATAAATCGACTTCGTACAAATATTGCGTCTTGAGCACACAAAGAGTATACGCGTTCATTGTGCCCCCTTCCGCCGCGTCACAATTTATTCTATCACAAACAATATTGAACAAAGGTTTACCGAGAACAGCTGATCGAAGTTAACAATCACAGGGATGTTTAGGGGACGTACCGACTCAGGTAGATAAGAGCCGAGCCAGTTTGCACATTGTGTTAGATTACCTGCTATCACCGATTAGGCAAGTTTACGTAAGTAGTGTTGCAATTATTTGCAACACTACTTACGTAGCAGCTTATAAACGGTTTCAATCAACGGCGGTTGGGAACCGAGCACGATTCCCGACGCTGAGCAAACTAGCACCAGGAGAGTTACTCTTGGCACACGATTCCAATTTAAAATTGGGATTGGGTTCGAAAACTGTACAATCGGCACTCTTCAACGCAACAACAGCGCCAGATTTAACTGAATACGGCAGAATGTTTAGTACCTAAATGAAATAGAGTATTTACGATAGCTAGTTCGTAAATATTCTATTACATTTAGTTAAAGTACCAATATCGTTTTTTAACATTTTTGTCGGGGGTCTGGAGTTGGGGTACAATGACCATTTTGCGGCCTTCTTAGTACTCTGACACTAGACCCTCGACCCCTTCTTCACCTTCTTGCTCATGGCGTAGTGTGAAGAAGCAGGCCGGCATGAGTGTGTTGAGTAGCCGGGATAGATCATCTCTCGCTACTCAGTACTCTATTTGGACCGCACTGCGACTACCATCAGGTACAGTGCGGTCACTTTGCCGTGCCAGGATAAAAAAAATCTTCTAGATTGGAATTGAAACTGTATCGAGTACGAGATTGGAATTGATTTCAAGAGTAGGCATACAGTTATGGAATGATGAAACTCAACACCAACAACAAATTACAAAGTTGTTGATATCCGCGAGCCTATCAGACATAAAACTTCCCCAAGCAAGTTGGACGAGCGGTAATTGACCCGCACAGGACTGCACTCTAAACTTGTGCAAACGGTTAACGTTGTTTGTTCTTCGACAATGATTGTGTATTAAATTTAGCAATTTGGACAAGTTCGCCGAAATTTGCAATAGACGCGGTAATAAAATGTCGTGAACGAAATTAGGACTCGCGAGCACATAACATAAATAAAACCGGTGAAGCAAAAATAACTATTCTTTTTATTTTAGTGCATAAGATATCGCTTATAAGCAATAAAATTTTGTTTATATGTAGGGATAATCTCTGGAACTATTAAGCAGATACTAAAAAAACACTAATAGAAATCTACACCATCGTTAAGTAACTTCAGCTATAATAAAATGTTGTTTAAATAAAACTTAAGATATCCCAGAAAAACTTTCACGAAGTCTGATTTGCAAACTAATGCTAAGTACACCATGAAAGCTACCAACTAAAGTTTACGACTATCGTATTGGTAAAAAGTAGTGAAACGTCGGTAAAAATAGTATATAAAAACATTAGTAGCGAGTAAAACATCCGGCGGGCGAAGAGACAAAGCGCGAGCTGCGACGTGGCAGCTGCTTTCACATCTGCCCTTCATCCCACCACGTGGCCGCGCACCTCGGCTGATACAAAAAATCTTTACAAATAACTGTACCTTCGCTGAGCAGATGACTTGAACACGTTGTTAAAAGCGCCACACATCTGCTTCCACACCTTGAAATGTGGTCCGTAACTCAAGTTAGTGAATGACAAGTTAATAGCTTCGAAAGGATAACTTACCTCGCGCAACTCCTTGATCTTAGCGCCGGCCTTGCCGATCACGCAGCCGGCGCGGCTCTGGTGGATCAGTAGACGCACGTCCAGGTCCTGGTCGCCCATCGCCTTGGGTCCTCCCTGGACAAACATTTATAATTAGTGTCACAACCGACAACCATCCATGGCAAACATTGTCAAATCATGAGTCACTTACTTCTGCCAAGCATGGTAGTATTTCTTTAACAATTTCAAGCAGCGTGTCCACATCTTCGGCAGTTATTGATAGTACTCTGAAAATTGTGAACGCGATTAGAGATGCGCGCTTGTGAGAAGAGAGTGGTAAGAAAATTCACAACACAATATAGAATTGTTAATGTTGTTTATACCATCGTAACTAATCAACGGTCAGGGAGGTCTGTTTGCTAGAGTGATAGTAACTTTGTAGAAGCGTGATGGCGATGGGGTTTGATCTCGGCATGAGCTACACTCGGCATGAGCCAACGCGGAGAAAAGTCTCGTGTGAAAAGAAAAGCCCTAAAGGAGCGGACGGGACACCGATACGACACCGCGCTCTTGAAAGTGAAATAAGTAAGGTATCCTGTGTGCGACAGAGTGCATCGTCCTGCGGAGTGTGCTGATGAGGACGGGAGTCGACATACGGAATGAATCGCCTAATGCCGGGAGCTGACAGCTGATGACAACTCAAACACGATCTGACACCTGACTGTTGACGATAAGGTAGGTACGAGTATGTCACGAGGGAGCACCAGTCACCACTCGCGCATTATATAGATTGATTGAGAGTAGATGTTGGCGATATAGTTTACCGTTCGGGGCCGGGGCAATCTGGGACTGTTATAGAGGCTTTGTACTGCGTGGCGGGGTGGCGGGGCGGCGGGTGCGGGGCGGCAGCGTCCGGCGGGGCGGGGCGGGACCGGGACCGGCAACCAAGACTCGCTGTAGCCGCGCCGCGCGACCCCACGCTCCGCACAGGGACTGTGGAGTCGCGCGGCGCGAGGCGCTACTGGGCACATGGGCGTCTCGGGGCGCTAAACACCTGCAACTGGCTGCCGGGGGATTATTCTGCCTACAGCGTACGGACCGCCCGCCGACACGAGCGCCGATGGTCCGGCCATCGTGACTCGGTCTCTTCTCAACTGCGTTTCTTTTATCACTTTCATGTTTTATATGAGACTGCGCGTCGCGTGGACGTCGTCATACAAATATAAAAGCAACAGATTTATCAGGTATTGTTCTTTACCCGGTGGAGGCACAGAGCACTGAACAGTACAGTTATAGAGATTATAAGACTGATAGACGAACCTGTGAC
The DNA here is from genome assembly GCA_905220505.1 of Laothoe populi. Classification (NCBI taxonomy): domain Eukaryota; kingdom Metazoa; phylum Arthropoda; class Insecta; order Lepidoptera; family Sphingidae; genus Laothoe; species Laothoe populi. The sequence goes on from HG992165.1 coordinate 6,048,806, forward strand.
GAAAAACATGTTAGGTAGATTACAAATAAATATAATTCAGACAATCATCTTAACGCATCATAACCCATATTAATACAATCCAATATACTCAAATCATTATGTACGGTACAACTTACAAGATGATATGTTTTTTTAATACTGTACATGTATTTATTATTCTATCCAAAGCAATAAAATAACTTAATAATTAGATAAAACAAGGTTATATGTTACTTACAGATGCTGTAACTATGGTACAAACTATGAATACATTTTCTATATAGAGTTAATTATTCATACTGACCTGATTTCTAAGTTTTGAAATATTGGTGCCACCTTTTCCAATGATTGAACCAGCCACCTGTTCCAAAATAATTATAAATAAACACTCTATAGGAGCTACCTAGCAGTCCCTACATTTAAAAATGTTGACCATTTCTATACTCATTTCTTTTAAAATAGCTTACCGCATACCTATATTACGCAATTTAGGTTTCTATAATAATATTTTATCAAATGACTATTACACATATTGTGCATTTACCTTGCTTGGTATGAGAAATGTGACCTCATCGTCGGAATGTCGCTGCCGCTTCTGCACGGGTCCATCGTCCCCGTACGCGTCCCGCTTCATGTTGGAACCTAGAGTGGAAATGTAAGGTTTAAGGCGCTATCTCCAATTCTCTTCCTATTCTTCTTCTATGCGACAAATGTCTTGAAACACCTCAATATAACGAAAGTTCGTGAACAAGAAGGTAAGGTCGTAACGGTAGGCAGCGGCTTTGCTGTGCCCTGGCATTGCAGAATCTATGGCGGCGGTGACTACTTACCATCAGGTGGCACTAAAAAAAACTCAATTTATGAAACTTTACCGAATTTTGTATTACGAGCGTGTTCAGCATATTCTATGACGTTCACCGACATTTGTAACTTTTAGGTGCTAAACGATTTATCTTGCGACAGTTGATCGGCGACTTATGATGCTTAAAGTGTTCACTATTTGTGGACTCTTGTTTGTGTTAAGCAACTTTTGTCGTTGACTGTACGATTAAAACTCGCTCCTAGTTTTATAATATGTATTCAAATCGTGAAAGTAAAAACATTTATTGAGTTCGTGTAAGTTTTGCCGCGACAATATAGCCGTGTGATTATTATGTCGTATACTAACTGAGTTAATAAGTTATGTCTATAATAAATACCATCCCGTATTTGATCACCGGTATATCACACAGAATATCAAGTCAATTATAAGATACTTGTTGTACGGAACCAATAGTGATAGGGTAGGAATTGTTCGTAGTGATCGAAGTAATTTTTTTTGTTCTGTTTATTGTCAAACGCAACATCAATCATACATACCGTCGAACATCAATGACTGACGCTACACATATTATATAAAAGCTCCGAATATCAACAGTTGAAGGCCAGGGCAGGTCAGGCACATCACCTGCGTATCTAAAAATCTTCGCTTCCTATCACCTGCTTCTCTTTTAAGTGTTCCTGACGTTACGTAGTAGTACCCTATTTGAAACTTGATTATTTACTTTGGTTCATCGAGTCAGAATGTAATAAATCTTCAGTGTTTCCTCGCTTGTTAAGTGTAACCAAAATATGTGAACATAAACAAGCACGCTTACTATTTATTAAAACAACTTTTGTCATATTTTGTCGAGCACGTTCAGTGTTCACACAACTATATTTTAATACCGACATAATTACAAAGGAGCGTAGACGGATCAATTTAATAATGATATACCATAAACATACATATTATGTAATATGACAGTGATGTGTTAAAATATTGTCTGACCTACTTCCAACATAATTTTAATCGATTAATAAATTTGTATAATTAATATTTTTAACTATAACGTTAAACAGATGGTCAAGAAATAAAGTGAATTCGCAAAAAAACATACAGGGACGACTTTGGTGTTTTTGATGCCGTCCGTTATTCCGAAATGCAGTAATTTCCGATAAATGCGGATAATATGAAATGAGCAATGATATTTTAAAATCTGAAATTAAAACTTAAGAGGCCAGGATTTCAATGCGACACGACAGATTTGAGAGAGATACACACAAGTGACTATTTGAGCAGTGTTCTTCTTTATATGGAACAACATGTAAACACGATTCAATAAAAATAAATGCATTTAGACGGTCCGTACTGGAAGAGAGATTTATGTACAGTCAGCCTCAATAAGATGTATACGTTAACCAAGGAGGCATAAATATACTATATACAAATGCGTTCCATAATATTGTATCTTTGAACATTATTTACAATGTCTTCACTCAAATGTGAAGTCGATGTGAAAAATAATAAAATTATTACATAAGTTTTTAAAGGTTTACAGCAACGATCACTAGTGTGTTATACATAAGGAGCGACCTTTGCATTCTGTGGTTCAGACAGACAACGTATTACACGTTAGCCAGCATGATTGTGTCGAGTAGCAAAGAATAGTTATCTCCCGCTACTTGATGCCAGCCTGGACGGCACTGCGCTTACCATCAGGTGCAGTGTAGTCACTTTGTCGTGTCGGGAAAAAGAAAACTTTGTTATTTCGTGTATAAGATTGTAAGTAGCAAATGTAGCAGAATTTATATTTTCTGAGAGCAACATCAACCGAAGTTACTAAAATTTAATGAGAAGTAAAAATTTGTTAATTTTATGTACATTTTCTCGCTTGTTCATTACGGCAATGGGTTTTATTATAATCTCTATGCAGTCCATTGTTGTCCTATCATAAAACTGTAGTTTATATTACCCTATTTCCTTTTCACTAATCCCCATAACAGATTTCATAATGTCTAAATGTAAATAAATAAATAATTTGGTGTTGAAATTGATTTAAGATGAAAAACACGTCCAAGTTATGATTTGTGTGAGTTAATCAACGGACTTTCGTTTGTAGTATTTTTGGTTTATAAGCGACGTTTCTAAAACCAATTTTAGCACGAAAGAGGCAAAATATCAACTGATTACTGTAAATCATGATTACATCTCAAATAGGGCGTGATTATCATTCATCAAAAGGGTGAACGACAAGAAGACAACTCATAAATAGAGTGGATTACGCGCGTAATGAGCGATCAATAACACAAATGAATGAAAATGAACTCTTCACTCGCTGTAACGACTGAATTATTAGGATTGAATTTATGTATTTATAATACAGGGGCAATTATAAAATATTCAAGAAAATGTACAAGGTAAATATATATTTCCGCAATTTAGGTAGTTTATTTTAAGATTTTAGGAATGATATAAATTTCTTGGTCGGGCAGTTGATTTTCATGAATATAAAGGCTGCGGAAGATACTGCGGCTATAATTATTTATTTCAAATTATGAAAGCCTGTGTTTATGTCGTTCTGAATACTGCTATAGTATTTAGCCCTATCTTTGTAGATAGATTGCATAATGAAGAGGGATATGGACTGACCAGTCGGAAGTGGCTGGTTCGTCCAAAGTACGGGTGTATTCATTGATTACTATGGCTCACTTCAAATACAATTCCATTCCACATTAAAATTACAAAGGTGTGTGGAGTCCACAAAACCGCAACAGCTCCCTACCATGTAAGTAGTCTCGTTAGTAGATAAGGTCTGTGCCCAGTAGCGGGCCATATATAGGAAAAAAACTCTAATATGCGTACAGCCAATCTTTCAAATCATTTACCGATGTTAATATTGAGTTAGCAAAAGAATTCTTCGATTCAATTGAGAACATCGATATCATCATGACATATTGACAGTAAGCTTTTCGCCACGTTACCTACATTCTTTCATACTAAATACATCCCAGCTTCTCCTGGATTCCTTATTACCTACACTCGGTTAGTTACAAAAACAATTAGCATACATTGTTTTGTTTGAACCAACATTGGTGTCTAGACATAGAGTCGACGGATTTACTGCCTTTAAGAGGTTTACGATTCCCGTAGACAGATTAGCGGTACTGCAAATATATCGTTATATGACTTTTTTGGACTTTTTTCAATTTTTATTGTACCAGTTACTTTTGTTTTATTTTTTATTATTTATAAGCTATGTCAACAAAAAAAAAGGGTCAAACTGAAAATCAGCGCTGTAGCATATGCTGCAGCACTAAGCTGAGTTTGATCCTTTTTGGTTTTTCGTGTTTTTGTATTTCTTGTCTTCACTTTTTATTTTAGTGAAAAACCAAATAAACTCTTTCTTTCTTTCTCTTTTGTATATCAATATGTTTATCAAGTTTTGAAATAAAAACGTATTTTTTCCACGGTATAAAAAATATACAAAAAAAAACTTATTAATTACTGTGACATTCCATCAAATTGTATTGTGACCGATCGTCAAGAAAAAGTCCAGACAAGAAACAAGGTGTTAGAGCCGATATATCGATATTGATAGTATTTTTTAGAATTCAGACATCCCCCCATATATGTGTAAACAAAGGATTGTGAAAGTTTTTGTACATAGACCTAAGCTTTATTTGTCATCGTAGAAATACGAGCATACTGTTTACTTAAATTCTTTAATATCAATTTCAAAAGTCAAATTCAATGCCAAACAGTAATAGATTAATGATCAAAGAATAAATTCCCGCTTTATCTCGTTTCCAGTATAAAGACGCTCTAGACTTTCTATAAGTGATAAAGCCGCGCTGGAGTCAGTTTGGTATACAAAATAATGGGCCGCACGGTCGGGTTAGTCCACTGTCTAACAGAAAACCGATGCGAAATAACAGCTGGCAGTTTTCCGGAAACCTAAATCCCTTTCCCTCTATTCTCACGCCTCTCTCCTATAGTCGGCAACTACTCATGGTGATCACTTTCCCTGGAAAACCCACATGTTCGTTTACTGGGTTCTATCATACATTATTATGAGAAGCTTTATGCGAGATTGTGCTTTAGTCTGATAATTGAAAGTGTTTAATAATATTGACACCATATTATGCCTGATACTCACTATGAAGAACCCGATGTCGGAAATACTCGTAGAATAGAATAGATAAAAATTGTATTTTGAGTATGGAATATTTTAAAAAACAAATAATATTACTATAAAATACGAGGAACATCTGAATGTGTACGAAAATAATATCGAAACACGAAGTGAGATACATTATTTGGAAATTGTATTATATTACAATGTTCTGTAGGAATGTAATAATAGAAACAAGTAGTTATTGTACCCGGTTTATATATTTTTCGGTATTTCATATATGCGGCGCTTTGGCTTCACCTTCGAGACTAGATTACAAGCGCCCGAATGTAGACGCACTCCCTGATAACACCCATGTATCCTATCTATCCGCCAGGAATAGGAGTAAAAAAGAAATGAAATGCGTAAATTACTAGTAATTAAAAATAGTTTCACATAAACCATGACATTACGATATCAACTATACTATATGCCTCGGTAGCGTAGTTGTAATTGCGTACGCGCTACGACCACTGTGCTGTAAGTAAGTCTCGGGTTCGGGTCCTCGGGTTCCCCGGGTCGGGTAAAGTGTTATTGGGTTTTTCTATCCCGAAATGCTCAGTATTAACCCGGAGTCTGGAATTGTGCCCAGTATAGCGATAGACTCGCCCCCTAATACATCATGGGACGGTAATAAGCTCGGCGAAAAGTTGGTGTACTAGTTACGCCTCTGCCTATCCCTTCGGGGATTACAGGCGTGCGTGTATATGTATGTATGTAACTATACTATCATAAAGGAATCAAACGTGGTGTAGCGAAAAAAGCACATTAGAATATAATATAAGTCTTATACTATAAGAGATGTTTTGGTGACTCTTCAAATTGACTGCAGTCACGAGTAAACTATAGTTAATTACTATAACGGGAGGTTATTAATGTGTCGGACGATATAGAAAATTTCAGCTTTTACTTTTTGACACACTCGCTACATGCATTTCGCTCTGTTTGCTTTGTTTTATTAATAAGTACGTAATAGTAATCTATTTACTTTCTCGTGGAAAATAATTCTGGTTTGTATACTGTTATTAAGCAAACATTATTCTTTATAAAAAATCCTCGTCAAATCAACTTAAGATATTATTTGTTTTGAGGATTAACAAAAATGAAATAGCTTAGTTTTAATCCATTTCATTACCAATATAAGCGTAACAAACAGCTGTTATTACAAAGTGGAAGAAAAAAATTGTGAATAGCATTTTATATTTTAAAATTCCTTAATCTCTTCTATTAGATCGCGTTAGTGGTGTTTAAAGATTAATAAATAAAAGGTTGTACGATATTATTTATTTTGTGACAAGAATAAAGTACCAATTCTATCCCTTAGCATCAAACGGTAATATTCCACTCGTCGCAGTAAAGTGTCACAATACAGCATATTATGGTAATTCGTGGCGTATACAAGGCAGCAGGTGAATGAGGTCAGTGACTCGCGCGCCCGGCGGCACCGCGGACCCGTACGCGATCCAGGCTTGCCAACTTAGGGCATTTAGCCCCAAATTTAGGGCGAAAATATGTGTAATGTAGGGCTATTTCTAGGGCCATAAGATTTTTTTCATGTATTACTGTTTCTCTGACCGAAACGGACAAAAAAAGGCTAAAGTCTACGGTATTATACAAGTTCTTAGACAAAGTATAATGCCAAATCCACACTGTAATCCACACCACACATCAAATTAAAACCAAGTTGTAATGTATTTAAAACAGGAAACTCATTTAAACAATACCCTAACAATACACTACATAGTTCAGGTTTTTTTTGGGAATTTTGCATTTATGGTTATTTAGGGCTATTTCATCTTGACTTTAGGGCAATTTTTTTAGGAGTTGGTAACCCTCGACGCGATCGCACAAAAGGGTGCAAATACACACCGCCCATCATAGTCCGCGACAAAGGCTTAAACTTTCTTAATTTCCTGTAACTCAGCTTTTTAAGCTCGCCGCCTTTTGTGGCGTTTCGTTCGCCAAGTTATTAGGCATTTCCCCACCGCCTTTGTGCATTCGCGAATGTTTTATCGTTGTGGTAAACGAACCGCGAGAAACGGGACAGGTTTTGCATAATTGGGATGCGAATCAAAACGGAATAATGAGCGCGTAGATTGATTGTGACCCTTTCATTATTTTTCAAGTCTATATAGAAACACATGGAATACAGGAGTGGCCAACAATAATCCAACGGTACCTGTAAACATAATGCGTTATTTTCCTCTGTTATACTGAACAATGTACGGTCAACTTGCGAATTCTAAACTAGGTTGAGGTATATCAAAACGGGTAGAATTAAATGCATGAATAGAACAAGCGCGACGAGATCGAGCCCCGGTGCCGCCCCGGCAGGTGTTCCTCGCACAAAGACGGAGTGCCTGCTTATAGACTTCGTGCAAAAAATGTTATAAAAAACCCCAAGCATACGGCTCACGAAATGTCACTACCAGCTGTCTCACCTGCAATCCATTTCTATAGACCCTACGGCTTCTTCAGGTTCGGTCCGTGGCAATTTTACTTTATATTTTTTTGGCATAGCTTTCTGTTACATTGTTAGCGAGAATTCAAGTAACGCTGATAGATAAAAACACATAAAAACCAAAAATATTTAATTCGCTAAAGAAATCAACACAGAAATACAAACACATCACGAATAAAAACACTTAAACATGAACTCACCAATTGTTCAGCCGGAGGATTTACTCAAAGGAGATGCACACCTAGAACAAGAGACATAATACATTAGATTCGTCACATTGGGTTTATGAAATGAAAACAGTTATCACTAGAACTTGTGTGCCTACATAATAATAGTGTTGTGAGCGCGTGGTGGCACACATGGGTGCTAGTTTCGCGTGTGTCCATTGAAAGGTTCGCGAGTGGACTGCTGCCGTCAGGGCTTGGCACGGGCGTTAGTAAGGCACCGCCGAGACTCTAGGGCGCCAGCGGTGCACATGCGCACTACCCGCCGCCCCGTCAATAACACCCTGCTTGCCTCTCATTGTGCCCCGGAAACGACGACTTAACGACCACACCGCAAGACGATATGACCCTGCTCGATGTCTTCGTCTGTCACCACCACCAAATCTTTTGGACTGCTAACTTTAGCGCATCTGTTTCTTACGTTATTCACTATCAGCCACTTATGGGAGTACTATTGGTCTTATTTTGACATTATTCTTTAAGATTTTCTATTTCTACATATTATCTCACGTATCTTATTTAATCCCATAACAAAACAGAACATTCCAACATAACACTATCATAACGCGCCGCCCGTGTCGGTTGGCTACTGTCTGACCTATTGTGTAATATCGCTCTATACATATTTATACAAAAGCACTTCATACATTTCGAAGTTGGTCGGCATGGAATTTTTATTAGGCATCTTGGAAAGAACCAAAATATTCCTAATTGTATCCCAATTAGCATTGTAACAAAGAAACGAACAATAATTTCGGATTCGTTAATGTAGTTCGAAATATTTCTCGCGGTTACCAAAGTTAATGTTTCAAAGGAATCCTGCCTCAATATTTTTGTTATTAAAAAGTTATTTCGACTAACTTATTTAAACATTACGTGACAGAGTTTGATTAATCTTAGTAAATGAAATTCTACAAATCTACTTTGTCTTTTATAATTCCGCACATGAACGCTAAAACGACGATCGTGTTTGTTATAGCGAAGAACTTTATAGTTTAGCGACCGTCACTTCGGTCAGTATTCGTAACGTCACCAGCGTTCGACTTTTGTTAGAGATCCAATACGAATAAATGTTAGATGGCAACAAGCATTTCTTGCCATCCAAAATTTATTCAGTTTGAAATTGATTCAATTGCAGTCTGTACCTAATTCTACGAAATCTAAATTTATCAGTTTTAAAGCGTTAAAGTTTTAAATAAAAACAAGAGTATAATCGTAACAGTAACACGTACCTAACCTTATAATCGGTACATTTTTCATGATTTTGATAAAATGAAGGAATTTCTTCATTTTTGTACCTATCTCCTGTATTTTTACTTGTAAATCGCAGTAAATATTCTAATCCGATCTGGCAACACTGCTTTCAAATGATCGAAAGCCTTTAATTCGGTTCAACATATAGTCGAATATCGCTATCGTGCGTTCATAATATCTTAAATTAAAAACGTCCTTTAAACTATTACAGGTGTTTAAAAGGAATAATGCATTTTTGTGAAGATACTCCACAAAAATGTCACTATATATCAACAACATCTCAATTAGAGGTCAAAAGTCAGACCCTTGATAGAAGAGACTTGAAAGCGCAAAATATCTTAACAATGAAAACACCAGATATACTATCCTGTATCCTGGCAGACGTACAATCAGGATATTATCGATAGTTTTTTTTATCCTGGTACGGCAGTGACCACTCTGCACCTGGTGGTAAGCGCAGTGCCGTCTAATTAGAGTATCGAGTAGCGAGAGACAATCTATCCCCCGCTACTATGAAGATTGCTGATATATATGTTAAGCTGCTTTTAAATTAATTCAGCGTTGTCTGAATAATGCTATACGAATAATTCTACAATCGAAAGCTTTAGTAGCTCAGCAGGCGAGTAGTCGGCTGTGAAACAAGAGGCCGTGGGTTCGATTCCCACACCGAGACAAATGTTTGTGTGACAGAAAGATATTTGTTTCGCGTCTGGGTGTTGTGGGACCATAGTCTCTCGTTGTTGTACCCACAATACAGTAGGCTTACTCTTGAAGTCAATTCCAATCTCAAGCTCGATACAGTGTCAATTCCAGTCTAGAAGATATTGGCACTCTTGACACAATCGAGTTTTTTATTGAAGTGTCTATTTCATTTAGTTACTAGAAAAATCCGCCGTATTCAGTTCAATTGTGCGCTGGTGTTGCGTTCAAGAGTGCCAATTGTACAGTTTTCGAACCCAATCCCAATTTTAAATTGGAATCGAGTGTCAAGAGTAATCCTGCATGTTTGACCTAGTGTGGGTTCAGGATTATGTGTGTGACTGTTAGGTGTAATGACATATAATGGTAAGTGTAACACAACAACAAATAGTTTGAAGTATATCTGTGTACACGCGTGAGACTCAAGAGGAGCCCCCTATAGAATATTTGAAACGTCCATTACTTTATCTATATATAATAATTACTAAGCTCGCAGTACATTCAGCGATGGAAGGGCTCTCGCATGCGACTTCGTCGTTAAGACCGTTTAATGTTCACTTACGACATCACTTTACAAAATGAACAAAAATTTATTTGGATGAAATCGATAACTGTAATGATGTGTAAGTTTTTAATTAAATCAAATTCAAATCCGGCTCGAAGGATCGCTGCAATTATATAAATAAACAAATTTAGGGCATGCCTATTATTAAAGTTTTACGTTCTTATTCATAATGAGTTATCGGAGCTTTATAATGCCGTTAATAGGAGCTTGTTAAAAAATGTTGAGCGTTTTATCTCTATCGATATATACTATAGTGCTAATATATATACCCGTACCAATCTAAATGACCAGTCTCGAAATATTTTAGTCTTTCAGTCCCGAGTCAGATTTTATTGAAATGAATATGTAAAATAATTAATGCTTATAATATCTAGGGTTTTTCACCGACGCGATAGACGATATCATGAGTGCAAATATTATAATAATCAAATTGAGCAGACTTCTATCAGTTTTTTTGGGTACCTTATAGACTAAAGTTGACGCAAAAGGTCAGGAACGAAACCATGCTCCAGCGTTTCCATATGCACAGGAAGTTGATGCAAACCATTAACACCAGCTGTTTGAACAGCTCAAAACAGAATACCTCGGCCATGTGATCAGGCACGAAAGATACAGGCTGCTGCAATTAATAATCAAGGGCACGGTGGAAGGGAAGAGACGCGCTGGGCGAAGGAAAAAATCGTGGCTGCGAAATATCCGGAAGTGGACCGGTGTCACCTACGTTGAACAACGGTTCCGCCTGGACAGTGACAGGGAGCAGTACAAGAAGCTGACGGCCAACCTTCAAGGCAGAAGAGGCACTTGATGAAGAATAGATCAAGGGTGCAATCAAATCATATAATAAGTAAAATATTCTCAATAGCTGTTCTCAGGCTTTAGCTTAAAAATACGCTTACAGCAAAATTGATTTTGTTTATAGAGGATTTGCTGTATATAGGCTTTTAGATATAAAAACTAATAAAACAACAATAATTAATGACATAAAATTTTGATATACAAAATGGACATAACGTCAAACCAACTAATGACCAGCGAGTGTTGTAAATTACTTTTTAAGCGTCCATAAGATCAATCAGTATAGCATCCAAATATTCGTTCGTCAAATAACCTCGATATATCCTGTTTGAACGACATTCCATAAATGTACGTAGACATACATTTGTGGGTATTTGTCAATAGCTAATGGTTAATAGCCCGTCCATGAAGCGACATCGAAGACAATCGTCGCCTGGGCAACAGGACAACAACAGAATGCGCCACAGACACGATTAGGTAACCGTAATGCAACCGATACCGTCTATTTGAAGCTCCATGTATTTTATATTGCAAGCAGCATGCATATTAAATCGTATTACGATGTTGCTTTACACGCGAAATTGCCTTGTAATGTTGTTGTTAACGCACCCATAATGAAAAGCCGCGACGAAATTATGCACCATAACCCTAGACAAAACTGCTTGTACGAAGATTATTCGTGTACAGTAATGTTATTTATGTATTTTGGTATTACTACACATTATTTGTGTATCATTAAAAATATTTCAAGTTTACGATGCTCGTATTTTGGATTATTTGTTATCATTTATAGATTAATAAATAAAGGACAATAAAGCAAATTAAAGTGGAACTAAATAAACAATTTTCTAAAACGGGAAATCGTACAAATAAAAAGTTCTTTATAGCAATACCATGAGGAACAAAACTTTATTAAAGTAGAAACACTACGCTTTAAACGACATAGTTAAGAACAAAGATATTCCAATTTTCGCAAAAGTAATTATCAACAAGAATGACTGTAACATAAACGACGACAAAAAATTATGAATGCAATTTTATAAAGAAGATTCTGTGTCATATCAGAAAACCATCGTCGCTGTAAAAATAAAAAATGATCACAGAACAATATAGGTAAAAATTACCATAGCGTCAACTTGATTCAGAGTTCGTAAATTGAAATTGTTTTGAGAGCCTTTGCTAAACGTGGCAGTAGATATACTTAATATCAATAACTAGCGTGCGAGACTTCAGGTGCACAACAATAAAACATCATGTCCGCCGTGGGAACTGCACATGTGTCAGAACAATCATAAGCTGACCTAATTACCGTAGCCGGCTTTTCTTTCTTAGAAATATAATTTTAAACGAGTAATTGCCGACGTCTCGGGGACAAGTCTGTAATTTGGCCCACTAGCTTCTGAAATATTCAGACAGGCGATGGGAACGAAGCGAGTGCACGCCACCCCAGGTACCTTCTCTTCAACCCTGAAGTGGCAACGGGGTGACTTACGACACCACACGCTATCACAGACTGCTTTCCAGGGAACATCCAGATGTCTTTCAACTTAAATTACTGTGTGACTTCTACAATTGCTACTTCAATAAGGTTAATTAGAAAGTAACTAACACAAATGATATCGAACTGGTATTTACTGGCCAATATATAGAACACGGATTTTACTATTGTTATTATTTCATGAAGCTAGTTTAAAAGTATTATCTGCGGGTTTTTAAGCCAACTCAGAAATGGAAGAATTGGGTTGTCCAAATAATATTATTTTGGTGATATCGGTTGACAGGAATATTGTTAACATTCTGCAAGCTTAAAAGATTCCAGCTTTCTGAAAGCGGGATGCGGCGTTTGGCCACAGAATAAGGGTAGTAGTTGGTAGGTTAAAGTAAAAGTCAGGGTTATGCGTGTGCACGAGCTATACTTATTATTTGTGTTGATCAGGCAAGCGGTCTATTCGGCAGTTAAGTGGCGAATTTTATAGGTCTGTTTAAAACAATAGCCCCTGTCGAATTCAGAATATATGTAAAATTATCAAAAAAAATAAACGAAGAAAGAAATAACTCAATATAATTATTGTTATATTGAGTTATTTACATAAAACTGTTATTTTTTATTTACAGAGCCATCTACCGTACTGCTCGATAACTAGCCTTACCTACCTAGTTTTAACATCACCCCTGTCGTACGTTACGACTTACGATGTATTGGATAATTCAGAGAACATAATATGCTTTTTTCAGAACTGGAGCTGTTAACTCGAGTGAGAAACCGCTAGGCACACGAAAGTGTCGTATATTCTACTAAAACGATTCTTATGCGATAAATTCGGGGACATTTAGAAAACGAGGGCGTTGCAAAGGTTAGCAAGTACCTAATCTATTATTGATAGAGGCTTTCGCAAGGACCCTTTAGTGAAGGGATGATTCGGTTACCTACGGCAAGTATACGAAACATCTTGGTTATTTTTCCCCTTAACCTTAAATTGTGCTAACGTTTGCTTTTTACAAATAACTCTATTGTATTATACAATGTACTTAAATGTATTTAAATTAATATTTATTTCTTAATAAATGGTACCATTGATACAGTGGCAACGGCGTCCTGGGTCTTGTCTTGACATACAGACGTCACGCTCGCTTATCAACCGATTGCGCTCGATACCTATGTCATAACAAACTCGTCATAGACAGCAAAGACATCGACCGTAATTGATATATCAATTGACGATGCGTTATGATACCGTTAATAATCTATATTTTAAAATGTCAAATCTACCAAAAATTGTTGAGTTCGTGAAATATAGACGGGAAGTTAAACGTTTATCAAGTACTAGCTGTTGCTCGCGGCTCCGCCCGCGTGGAGGTCATGTTTGAGACAAAAAGTATACAATACAAAATACCAATATTAATGCGTTTAACTTAAAAATGACGGATTTTCATACAAACTTTCATTCCCTATTTTACCCTCTTAGGGGCGGAATTTCCAAAAATCCTGAAACATATATTTTTTATTTTTAACTAAAATGCCAAATACAAATTTTCATGAATTTAACTTCAAAAATGACGGAGTTTCATACAAACTTTCATCCCCTATTTTACCCCCTTAGGGGTGGGATTTCCAAAAACCCTTCCTTAGTGGATGCCTACGTGATAAAAGGTACCTACTGTCAAAATTTCATGTCTCTAACCCCAGCCGTTTAGGCTGTGCGTTGATCGATCAGTCAGTCAGTCAGTCAGTCAGTCAGTCAGTCAGTCAGTCAGTTTCTTCTTTTATATATACAGATATATACAGATACCAGGTCGCATTGGGCGAGCGTGGTGGAATAAAGTCTAACTATTTTTATTAGTAGTAAACTATCCTAGGGGCAGAATATAATATAAGATTGATAGTATAATTATAAAAAACAACCATTCCTAATCCGATGCATACCAACAGTTAGAAAGAATCCAACTAAAATACGAGCATAAGAAATGCTATTGACTATTTTGGGAAATTACATTGGAAGAAAACGTTTAAGCAATTAGGGAAAGTGGGGAAGTTTGAAAACCCTCACACGCCTCTGGTGGCCTTTCAGACAACGACCGTCCATTCGGCTTCGCGGTACGACGTAGTGCGTGAATATTTGATGTTTCTATCGATCATAACTTCTTTGTACCTGTTCGGCCGAAGGTAGGCGTTACCGTGTCTGCGATCAACCCACTCTTTTACTAAACTGATCTGGTTATTTCTGGGTCTAGAGCCGTGCTACTCATCTTTCATATTATATTCGTTTCCAAAAGTATTTGTCTTCTTGGACAAATTGATTCGTCATTGACATACGTACATATGTGCGTCTTTTTAAAATCTTATGGTCGAGATATTAACGCATTTTTACTAATTATGAGGAGCTTTTGTATACATTTGCATATAATTTGAATGTCAATAAATAAAAAATAGATCTATGTCAATAACCCGGTTCATTTTATACAGTACAAAAACATAATTTCGCAATAAACCAAGTACTGTTTTGTTTGACAGTATCATTGCTGTGATGTGACGCCAAATGTAGTTAAAATGATATTAGAAAATTTGATTATTGAATTGTACATTCTTTATCTTGTTTGTTCAGGGTCCATGTTAAAAAATATAATGACAAGACGACAACATTAATCAGACGAACGAACTTAGAGACAATTTGTTTGACAATTGAATATTGAAAGTTACCGTGCAGCAATAAAGCAAAAAGAATTAACAATAACGCATTTAACGTTCTAATGGAGGGTATACTGCATCAGTTATGAAGACGGTCCGGCATTTACCAGACAATAATAGTCTAGAACAGTGGTAAAAGTATCGACAACCATATCGTGAGTGTAATTGGGAAGCGCGGTGGGCGTGCCACACGCTACGCTCGCTCGGCCAGGAGACATCTTGTATGTATTTGCTTCTGCGGTAATTTCCCCGTCCTTGTATATTTAAGCATCGGCGGCGTCGCCGGTGCCGCTCTCATGCATATGTCATGAGCAGTTGCCGTGCGACGGTTTGTTGTCGGTTTCGCCGCGGGAACGACGCTGCTGGTCAGCGCCCGCCAGCACCCTAGCGACACCACCGGCCCCGAACTCCGATAATTGTTGCGTTCTACTTTCAATACCGGTAACTATCGACGACCCCCAAACCACCCACACACGTACACCGATGAGGCGACAATTGATTCTTTCTTTGAAGTGATAACTTCTTAAGGGAGGGTAAACCGCTTTGTAACGTAACGCGTTCATACATCGCCACTCTGTCTGGCTTCTTTATTAATTTCTATTTCTGTCGTTTCATAATATCTGTGCTATATTTTTTTTGAAGTGAAACTTCTTTAGAATCGTTGTGATTTGATTTGAGTGGGATCGAGTGGGTAAAATATATTTTATAATCAATAAAAGATTATCATATTTTCTTCAATACTGTATTGCATGTATGGTCAAATTAAATGGCAGATACCGTAAAAACAGTCATAAGTCAGAAATTGTATACATGCGAGCCGTAAATAACGCCGGGGCACCACGTCCCCATAGACTACCGAAGCCGATGAACTATTGAATAAAATAATAAAGTTCTTAATATCCCTTGGCCAAATAATTTTCTATGTTTTATGGTTTTGAGATACATAATGTACTCTTAGCTCCGCTACGACTCTGCGCTCTCATCTGATTAATTACTAAGTAAGAGATTTCATAGATGTTTGACTTCGTGATGGATCGCTATCAAGGCTTTTACATTTAATACTGATAAGGAGTCATTAATAAAGATTTAGCTAACAAAATTAAGTTTTGTTTTCAGTAAACAAAAGTACAAAATAATTAATGAATAATAATATATATATTCTAAAAATGTATTATTACTTTCGATTGACTTATTGGTCTAGCGGCGTGATGTTGTGTGCCTATGTAATATTATATTGTGTGAATTTCGATACATAAAATATGATTTGCGGGGAATTGGCTTGGCGCCCGGTATCGAGATAGATTCGTTTAAAAACAAAAATACCATAGGCCAAATGTGAATGAATACGCGATGTCTTTTTATTGGCAATGTCACGGGGATTAGTAGGTCAGTTGAAGATGAAGTGAATTCGACTGCTGCAGGTAGGGGAGAGTGTTAAAGGATTACGCATTATAAATCCTACAGAGCCTTACAGATTAAGTGTCTCTCAAACAATAATGTAACCACAGTCCTTTAATAACTTGACTATAAATACTAAAAAGATAAATAATTTGAGTAACATAAATTATAGTATATAAAATTTAATTGGTAAATTTCGACTGCCTCGATGGCGCTGTTGTAATTGTGCATGCATTAAGACTGTTGTGCCGAGGTCTCGGGTTCCATCCCCGGGTCGGGTAATGATATTGGGTTTTTTTATGAGCCCAGAATTTGTCATTGAGCCCGATATGGCGATAGGCTCGCCCCTATCACATTATGGGAATTTCGGCGAAAAGTGGGTGTACTGGTTACACCTCTGTCTACCCCTTCAGGGATTACGGACGTTTATATATGTATGCTAAATTTCCAACATAGCATATTGTTACGTAGGAATCTTATCCCTTCTTGTTCTCCCTTTGGCTAATATGCAAGCATCTGTACTCCACTGAGCATGGAGAGAACTTTTCTAGTTTCTTTTTTCAAATTATAGGGACTTTTGTATGTAATTGGAACTTTTCTAGATAAAACCTTGTCTTACTTGGCTCTGAAGGAAACTATGAAAGAAAATTAGAAGGAAAGGGGACAAGCTAATTGCCTAAGGTGATAATTTATTTTCAGGGCTATGATTCCATATGTCTAAATTTGTCATTATACATTTTATTATACTAGGAAGTTTTGTGGACATTACTGATTTATTAAAAAATTGCACAATGGGTCTTAATCGCGCAATATTTGATTACATGAATACATATATGTATATGTATTCATGTAATATGTTTAGGTAAAGAAATTGGTATTCACAACATTAAATATTGGATGGTTAAGACCCATTCCCTAATTTTATTATATGTATATGAATAGCGTAAGTCTAAAAACCCTATTGATTATATTTATTAAATACTAAACCCTAATTATAAGTTGATTTGGAGTAATGCTGTCTGTTGTGGTTAAAAAAAATCTATATCTGGGTCACCCAGAATCCAGGTTACCCAGAATCAAACCTATGACATTACAAAACATATTCCACACATAGACAACTAACAGACTGATGAGTTCATAAAACATCATAATAATTGGTAAAATCTTGAAATTGCCTAATGAACAAACCAATGTTACACTAATACATTTGCATGCAGTTGTATGCTAGTCATTTTGAGTCATTAGAAGTTATGAGGGAATAGATGAATATACATAAATACACACATACCAGTCAAAAACATAAGCTTCCCTGTTGCTTTGCTGTAGTTAGGTAAAAATAGATGGTAATGACCACAGCAAAGGTCATACAGGCCAATGCTTGAGCATTGGCTGTAGCAGTCAAGATTTTTGAACATTGTTGTAGTATATTTTTATCTAGACCCTTATCTTATTTTTTGTAGTAACAAGATATTTTATGTTTAATCTCTGACCTCTTAGGATGTCTTAAATAATTCCATATTAAATATCAATAAATAAATTATATCATAAGTTCATTTCTGTTATATATTTTTTTCAGTTGTGTTTATAAGACTTTTGTACTTTGTTTGATTTCCCAAACATTTTAGGAACTAATTCTCCCAACTCTCAAGACACAGTATAGATAGCCTAGTTGGTTGTGGTAAGGACCATCAAGGCGAAAGTCGTATGTTCGAAACCCAAGTGGCATACACCTCTGACTTTTCTAAAGTTATGTGTGTATTAAATGTTAATTATCGCTTGCTTTAACTGTGAAGGAAAATATAGTGAGAAAACCTACATTTTTTTTTGTTAAAAGGAGGCAAACGGGCAGGAGGCTCACCTGATGGAAAGTGATCACCGCCGCCCATGAACATCTGCAACACCAGAGAGCTTGCAAATGCGTTGCCGGCCTTTCAGGAAAGAATATGAAACATACAAACATACCTGAGAATTCTCATAAGAATTTCGAAGGTATGTGAAGTCTACTAACCCGCATTAGGCCAGTGTGGTGTACTAAGGCCTCATCCCTATCATTAGTAGAGGAGGTCCGTGCCCAGCAGTGGGACAATGTTTAATACAGGGCTAGTATTATTATTTTTGAATACAAAATTATGTCAAGTCATTCAATTGTTACACGAGTAAATATAAACATTTTTAAACATAATACAGACCTAAGTTTAGATTCATTGTTGAAACAAACATTTGTCATGTAGTTTTTTGTCTTCTTCGTGGATAAGGATATGTTTACTCTGTACTGGATATTTCTAATTATCTTCTAAGGTATTGAAGGATCCAGGAACCTTAGTCAGAATGACAAGTATTGGTGTATGTAAATCGACATTACCATGGGTAGGTACACAAAGTTAGGCATCAATATTATAATATCTATGTTATAGACAATCTGCATGTGTGCAGTATCATAAACTAAATTCAGATAAGTATTTGTCATATTATTATCTAGAACTAGAGTTGCCAACAGTCCTGACTTCCCAAGACATGTCCTGATTTTTAGAGTGTCCTGGGGTGCCCTAGATAGTTTTTAAGCAGCGTCCTGGGTTTTTAAAGCGCCCTGATAAGGTCCCATATTTTAAAATTCACACACCACCTTTGCAATCCTTACTTTAGGGGTGGCCTCTCGCAAGTGTTCACGCTACTTTAAAATAAAGATGCGTCCTGTTTTTAAAACTGAATTGTCCTGGTTTTTCTAACTTCAAATCCTAGTATTTGAATTCCGGTGTTGGTAACCCTATCTAGAACTGAAGTGTCTTCCTATGTAACCTACATTATGACAAACCCCGTCGTCGTATGTTTTTGCAAATTATGCCTTTCGTTAGCATAAAAAATATCGCATTATTCGAACATAGTACAGGGGTATATCCAAATATCATCACAGTTTACTAATATACCGGGAATAGTGTGTAAAACTCCTTCAAAGCCGGTTACAAAATAATCAATAACATGACGTGAACATTGTTAAAGTACACGTGATAAAAACAATTAAATCACTTACCTCCACTAAATACTGCTACGCAAGTTATAAGAAGTTTAAGGCTTATTTTTATGTGAATAATATTCCAATTTTAATGGAAATAATTATAATTGCAAAACAGGAAAACGACAAAAAAAATGGCGGCAATGCCAGAAAATGTTTGGTACTTTTGGTTTTGGTAGGTAGCGTTTTGTTTCTGGTTTCTAATGTTACCAGTGGTGATAATAATATACTATTATCGTTTTTTTCTATTTTCCATACAACTTTAATTGATAGATAAATTATTACCCGTGGTCTACAATGAAAGTAACGATTTAATTGATTAATGAAGTAATATAATGATTAATGATCTCTACCGAGTAAAAAGCATGACCAGCGATGGCCGTATTTAGAAAAACGTTATTGACCCACAATATTGGTCTAATAAGTTGGCATTCGTTGCCAAAATGTTGATTCTGAATTATATCTACTATCACCAACGACCGTTATGCCGTGGCCAAATGCATCATTATAAGATATTTTATAGTACATTTATACGTACGCACTCACGCCTGTTATCCTCGACCGGGTAGGCAGACGATTAACCAATATATCAATTAAAGATGATATGATAGAAGCGATAGAATAGGGGTGAGCCTTAGAGTTAAGGGGTGAGCCTGTCATCATCATCATAGGCACAATTCCAAACGAGGGTTAATTCTGAGCTTTACGTTATAGAAAAACCCAATATTACTTTTTACCGACTCGAGGTTCGGACCTGAAACCTCAGAACAGCCAGCAGTTGTACAGCGTACGTAATTACAACTGCGCCACCGAGGCTGTATTTGATGTTCTAATGTTCATTTTTATTTACACTATAACAAAAATACTTAAATGTAATTATTCGCATCAAGTATCAACACTTATTTAACAATATGTTTTTTAACCGACTTTAAAAAAAGGAGGAGGTTCTCAATTCGTTGGAATCTTTTATCTAAGTCATTACGTTGAAGCACGATGCCAGCGAACTTCAACATGACATGTAGGAAAACGCTAACGATTACCGTATGTTGCCCTCAACGCTAGCTGGATGGCCGACATCGTTAACGGAAACAACGATTACAAAAGTTTCAGACATGGCTTTGGCCTTTTGAATTGTGACTATTTCAGATATGGCTTCGGCTTTTAGAATGAAAAATCGGATATGGCTTCTCCCTTTTAAATTGATAAAAACTACAGACATGGATTTGGCCTTTTGTATAAGTTAAAACCAGAGACTTTCAATTTTAGCCCAGATTTGGAAATAAATTACGACAGACAAGGCTGCATGGTGGAGAACCTTTGCCTTCTCCTTTTGTGAAAAAGAGAGAATGAAATAAAAAAAAGGTAAAGGGTTGAAACCCATACAGCCTAGTTAATCGTAGTCTAGATCATACAATTTTGAATTTTGATATGAAATCTGTTCGTTATTTGCTTAGAGTAACACTGGAGACGCCATTGAGCGCTTACCCCGTTTGACAAATGTAAGACCACGGTGCTCATAGACGTTCTATAAAACTAGTTGCGCTGCGTCATCCGCCACTAAAAAAGTGACATCACGAGCGAATGGAGCTCCGCAAAAATGAGAGCCTGTAGCGGTATTAACATGTAAAAATAGATCTGACACATCAAACTTACAAAAATACAACATTATTTTTCACCTGGACATATTTTTTTAAAGTAATATTATCCTTAAAAGCAACAAAACATATAATTTCTAAAAATTATCATCGGGTAATAAATGTTGCCAGGTTAAACTTTTAGCCACAGTAGTGCAAAATTTATTTGCATTCAATATCTTAAACGCAAGTTGTTTTTTTAATATTCATTTTTAACTAGGTGTTGCCCGCGGCTCCGCCCGCGTGTAGATCTTGGAGCATTTTAACCTTCTATATTTTGCTATCCCATAGGAAGCGTGCATTTTTTCGAGATAAAAGTGGTCTTTGTCATTTTCTGATCCCTAAACTGCCACTATGCAAAAAATCATGTCGATCCCTTGCTCTGTGAAAAACTAAACTATCCCATGGGAACTGTACATTTCTCCGGAAAAAAAGTAGCCTATGTGCTTTTCCAGACTACAATCTATCTCTGTGCCAAATTTAAAGTAGATCCGTCCAGCCGTTGTAGCGTGATTGGATATCAAACAACCATGCATCAATCCAAAAATACGCATTTATAATATTAGTAAGATTACTTTATTTATGCTTCCTTAACTTAATTTTAATTTAAAAACATTAGGGGAGTTGACATATTGACTAAGTTTACAATTTCATAAACTTTATTACACTGGCATTTTGGGTGGTTTATGTGGTAACACTGTCGTTTATGCAAGGCTCAAATAGTGTTGTAGATAAACTTATCAAGGTTATCGATATAATTACTAATCCATCTGGACTGTCTTCTAAACACATACTTTTAATGTAAATAGTTCTAACACACTAGGAATGTCACAAAATATACCAAAACCGGAATAAAATATTTGTCAAAAAATGTGATCCTAAAAATGTACCCGATATATTTCAAAAATATTTAGGTATGAATTTTTGCGCCATTCATTTATTACGTAAGATGATGTATGGGGGGAGTCGATCAAGTCTTATTTTTTCTTACAAGGGGGGGGAGGGAGTCTTAATAGTTCTTACGTAAGATCACACAAATGCGCAAAGTTAGGATTATACTTTGAAAAATCGCGGGCCATGTCTGTAATTTTAAAAACATGCAACTTAGATTTTTTATATTTATTTGATAACCGGTATGACTTGCCTTTTCACCCGGTTCCGGCTTGACGTCGACTTTTGGGACAACCTGTATTAAATTCAAGATCTCAAGCCCTTTTTTATATGCTCTTCATAATAGATAGCGTTAGCCGGCTACCACACCAAAACAGGCGATAATCGCTCTCAATGACATGCAATAATTCCATTCGCAGCATTTGCTATTCGCATTCGCTACCAATAACACTGTATTTCTTGGCTCCGCTTATTTAATTTGAAATTTTGAGGAATAACAGAACATTTTCTCACAAACTATATACCATTGGAAAGGTTGTGTTGTGTACTTTCCGGTAGTATATTTGCTGAATCGGAATACCTCAAAACGAGTGAGTAATCATCAAATACATTTTAAAATAATTTGCAACGGCCGTCATTGTTGTGTTCCATGTGCTGACATACCTGAAAAACGCTTCTCTACAATTAGTGTTGACAAAAAATAAATAAATGGAAGTGTCACGGATGTTGTGCAAAGCAACCAAAAACTGATACACCTTTACGTCCCATTGACTCACCCGGCAAGTCAAGGAATAATAATGACTCGCTCCCTTTTAATGACAATATTACGCATCGAAAAAAGCCACTGTTGATACTAGCGCAATTAGTGGAAGTTCCGGCTTAAACTCGTCCGCGTCAGTTATTACAAAGAAAGACGTTAGGGAAATAATAAGAGAAGAATTTAATGTCATGAAATTGGCTTCAGCACAGGAGATTAACCAAACCCTTAAGAAGATGGTGAGAATCGAATTTCAATCTATAAAACAGGAAATAACTGCTTTGGAGAATAAAGTTTTGTTTCTGAATGAAAATTATGAAACCACCAAATCCGCCATCACCAAATACCAAGACGCACTGGGAGAGCTAAAGAAAGAGAACGTTCAGTTAACAAATAAGTTACAGGATCTGCAAATCAGGCTTCAGGTTGCTGAGCATCATAACCGTTCTAACAATCTTGAGATAGAGTGTGTCCCCGAGCAAAAACAGTAAAACTTGCTATCTATGATTACTCAGCTGTCTAAGGTATCCTGCGACTTGAAAGAATCCGACATTCATCATTGCACTCGTGTGGTAAAAAGTAACAGAGACGACAAGAGACCTCGCTCAATCATTGTTAAATTGGCTACCCCTAGGCTTCGGGATACATTTTTAGCGAAAACAATAAATTTTAATAAGGCAAATCCAAACGATAAGCTCAGTACTGCTCACATAGGCATTGGAGGTAATAAATCGCCGCTTTACATTGTTGAGCACCTATCACCTAAAAACAAATTACACGCAGCGGCTCGCCAGATCGCCAAAGATAAAGAGTACTAATTCATGTAGATTAAGCAAGGTCGTGTTTTCATTAGGAAAACAGAAGAAGACGAGTTTACTTATATAAGAAATCAAGAGACCAGAACCGACCTAAAACAATTCTCTGCCATATGCCGTTTGTCCAAATCATATAACTCCATTTGTGAAACGATGTATGTATGATATATTTGTTGATAAATTGCCAAAATTCAAAAAAGCTGTTGTGGCAAAATGGTTACATACAGCTAACCATTTTTTCTTATAGCTACAAATCTATAATATTGTTATACTTAGATAAAATAAATATACATATTTTATTATTAATTAAATTCTCATTTGGTCATGCTCATTGTTATTTTTGAAAATTTAATTAAACTTTTAGGTACTTTTATTGAATACTGGTGTTCCTTTTTTTCTCAACGCATGTCGTGGTATCCTTAAAATATTGTTCATTAATAGTAAGATTATTGTTACCTCATTATAACTTAGTCCTAAGTAATGTAACAACAGGTGGATATCCATTTTAAATAAATTAAAGGCGTATTATTTAAAATTCATTTTCTAAAAAATATTTTTTTTATTTTTTCTTATTTGGCTTGTATTTTTCTCACCACTCATTACCTTTATTATCTTTACAGTATTTCGATTAAATTAGAAATATTAATTTACACTATTTTTAACTATACCTCTCTACTTCCGTCCCTTTTCACGAAATCACACCCAGAGATTGCAAGAAAGCGATAGACAAGATGATACATATAAAAAATAATCTTAAAATATTTCACAAATTATAATTTTTTTATTTTATCTATCGATAGATAAGGACAACGCTATCTATACCTCGTGTCGACATTGCTACGCTCTACTGTTTTTACACAGTTGTCAATATATGACACTGTAAATACATTAGACACCAAGATAAATTTGTAACTGTGTGCATAAATTTGCCAGTGTTGTATGAAATGGTGTAGTGTGCGTGCGTAGCGACGTGATTACATTTTGCATTTGTGTGCACATGTTTATTTGTAGTTGTACGAAGCCCCCCACCGACATTGCTGAATTTTTTGTTCAAGATTCGAGCGTAATGCCGTCTCCTTTTGGTTGCCTACTCTAAGGTTATTTGACACATTACTCATGACTTGGCAGCATGATCTCGGACCTTAGCCGGTTCTTTATGGAGCGAATAAAAAAATATATTTGACAATTGACATATTACAAATGTCATGATACAGAAATTACGACTATATTTTTCGATAAATTGTTTTTTTTATATTTAGTTATTTTTAAAGTATATGTTTTTATCGGCTAGTGATTATTTTTACTCGAATATGTCAGCGAATAGAATATATAATTAAAAGGGTGTTGGTAATATTTGATTAAACATTTTAAAAGTGAAGACATGAAAAATGAATAACAGTTCTGACTATATTTACTTCTCTGAGCTCCATTGCTCTAAGGATGCATTAACTGACACATACGGATGGTTTATGCAATTTCTTCTAGCTGTATTGGCGTTTACGTGCTTAATAGGTAAATTAATAAATTGACATATGTTGAAAATAAGAAACATAGTTCTAGCTGTACTTTATTGATAAAATTAAACTACAGTTTTATTAAATTTCTTATTACATCAGTTATAATTTTCGTATATAGTTTTGTAACCTATAACTACCCCAGAGACATGTTAATATTTGTTTTTGTAAATGACAGTCGCAGTCACTGTGGTTATATAGAGATTACACTGTATTTTTCATAAACATTTTATTGCCAACAAAACTTATGTCTACATGGTTAATAGTATTTATGTAGTAGCTCAGTTCCCTTTTTTGATATACACCATTTATTATTGATTGTTGGGGATCTTTAAAATCTATACTTATAATAAATCTGTAGAGAGGTCAATTCTGTACATGAAATATATTTCCAAAATAACTATCAGCGGGTGATTAGTGATCGATACTGACGCCAAAAATGCAATCAGTAAAATTTTTGTCTGTCTGTCTGTCTGTCTGTCTGTCTGTCTGTCTGTCTGTATGTTCGTTATAGAAACAAAAACTACTCGACGGATTTCAACAAAACTTGGTACAATTGTTCTTCATACTCCTGGGCAGGTTATAGTATACTTTTCATCACGCTACGCTACGATCAATAGGAGCAGAGCAGTGAAGGGAAATGTTGGGAAAACAGGAGAACTTACTCCATTTTTTAAGCTTCCGTCGCGTGTGCATCCTTAATAGTTAAAGCTACACAGAAATCATGTATGACGGAAATGTTCTCCTTAAAATTATATAAAAAAAATCCACGACAGCAGTTACCACGGCGTAGCAACCCCATTCACCTGACGTAGCAACCCCATTCAGCCGGCATCGCAACCCCATTCCGCCAACGCTGCATCATTCTCCGAAGCCTGCGTCATGAAAAGTGCATCAGCACTATTTTATTGTATAATTTAGTTTAATATATTTTTAGTCTTGTATTAGCCTTTGACAACGTACCATTGTATTTTATAATTAATAAATATATTTTTTAATTATTTTCGACCGCTATAATTTAACTGGCGCAGTCGGTAGGATCGCGGCACGCTTATCCTGAATAAATCTCTTTGGGAAATAGCTGTGACGGTTCTCAAATCGTACTCTCGCGATCCGTAAAGAACCTTACGCGCGGTCGGACACCTAGTAGCGGAAAATCTGAAGAAATAGAGAAGCTGCTGCTGCTAACAAGACTCCACAGGCGATGCAGAGAACGCTCTGGTAAGTACTCAAGTACCATTCAAGTGTTCCTTGCTCTATTTCCTGTGTACTACTAATCTCACATATTTACCTATATTATTTTATATTGTGTGTGTCTGTCTATAAGCTAGAATTGCATTAGGCATTACATACGATCGTAATTTCTATAAATTACTAAAAGTTATAAACCACATTAATTATTAACAGTAGATAGTAATCGACGCGCGAACGCGTTTTCTTATAAACTTATTTCATAACTGTAACCGTACACCCTATTGTTCTCGCATTGTTTGTTAAATTATTATTTTGATTTGAGTAAAAATGTCTCTAAAGGATTGCGACAATGGTCATTTTAAAATACTTACAGGATTAATGCCCAAATATGACGGCAATCCTAAAAGGCTAAATTATTACATTAGAGAAGTAGAAAATATACTAGATTTAATGGATGAAGCAGATCGTGCACACCCCGCATTGATATGTTTGATTAAAAGTAAGTTAAGTGGCACGGCGATCGACGCTGTAGCCTATGACAAGGATTTAGGTAATTGGACATTAATAAAAGACGCCTTAATCAGACGTCTCAGAGAACCGCGTAACGAGATCCAAGTTATGCAGGAATTAACACGCACTAGGAGATATCGTAACGAGGATGCTGAAGTGTTCGGTAAACGTTTACGAGACCTGCTAGAAACATTATATTCAGTAGGGGAGCATATAAATAAAACTTATTACGAAAAAATGGTTATCGAACAATATATCAACCAACTTGACTTCCAAGTCTCAATAGGAGTTAAAATATCTAGACCCGAAACACTTGAGTTAGCAATAATAGCAGCTAGACAAGAGGAAAATAGACTTGCATATAATAGATCAAATACTTTTACTAGCCCCTCTACATCGCAAGCCAAACCAAAGGAACTGTCGAAAATGAATAACAATGATAATGGTCCATTCCGTAATTTTATAAGTAATACACCTAAGCCGCATCCGAACTTTAATAACCCTTCTACTAGTTTTCGGAACCCTTCCGGTTCGAATAACTTTATTCAACAACATAACAATGTCTCTCCAAAGCAGTACTCGCAACCGTGGAATAGTAAACCTATGTCAGGTAATTTTAGGCAAAATATATCTAGGAACAACAGTGGCAGTTACAGAAACCAACAAAACATCCCTCAGCAACAGGTAAACCCTCCACAGAAAGTATCAGACGTAACTATGCGGTCCGTCAATAAACCCGCAGCACCCCAATTCGCAACACAGGAACTCTTTTATACGCCGAGTCACCTAGACCAAACGCAGCCGTGCTACGATGAAGGTGAGTATTTCTATGATCAGACTAGAGACGAATTCACAGAAGCAGAGCCAGGTAACGACGAAACACAAGTAAACGACCAGGATTTTTTTTCGGGGGAGGAACAGGAGCCACAGAGGTAGTAAAAGTTAATTTCCAGAACACAGATCACTTACCGTACATAATATTGCCAGAGTTCAATGGTAAATTTTTAATAGACACCGGTGCTAGTAGGTCCTCCATAGCATCTGATGTTATCTTTGGCACTATTCTTGAAAACTGTGTAGCGATAGAACCATTCCAAGTAGTTACAGCACATGGTACATCCAAACACAATCATGTAGCATATTTATCCTTACCGCCAGTCTTTAACTGTAACCTAACACATAAATTTTTAATATTCGATGTCGACCCAAAATATAAAGGCCTTATAGGATGCGATTTGTTAAAGTTACTACAATGTAGTATTGACCTAAACAATAACATCCTGCGTACATCAAACACAGACATACCAATCCATTTTAGTTATTCTGTAAAAAAGATTAAAATCGAACCTAAATGCGAAAAGGTTATAACAGTTAAAACGCATTATATAGACGGTGAATATTTGCACGATAATTTCTATTGGTCGGATCGTCTCGTTTCACCAGCAGCCATCATTAATGTGACTAACGGATCATTTAAAACGTCCATAATTAATTTTAGCGATGAAAAGAAATATGTGCCTAATAAATCTTTAATAAAACTAGAGCAGTATCTGGAACCTGAAACAGAAAATAAATATAAACTTAATAATATGCAAATACATAATTTAGATCAGGAACTTTGTGAAAATCTTAAGAAAATACGTACCGAGCATATGAACGAAGAGGAAAAGCGTGAAATCAATAGGTTATGTTATCAGTACAGAGATTTATTTTACTCAGAAAATATACCACTTACTTTTACACACGCAGTTAAACACGAACTCAGACTTACAGACAATACCCCTATTTTCGTACGAAGTTATAGACAAGCCCCACAACAACGCAACGAGATTCGCGAACAAGTAGATAAGCTTTTACAGCAAGGCATTATAAGAGAAAGCATATCCCCTTGGTCATGTCCCGTGCATATTGTGCCTAAAAAACCCGACGCCTCTGGGAAGGTCAAATGGAGACTTGTAATCGATTATAGACGATTAAATGATCGTATAATAGAAGACAAGTACCCTTTGCCGAACATCCACGATATTTTAGATAGACTAGGGCGTGCCCAATATTTTACCACCCTCGATTTAGCGAGCGGTTACCATCAGGTAGAAATGCACCCCAGGGATGTAGAGAAGACGGCATTTACCACGGAAAGAGGACATTATGAATTCCTGAGAATGCCTTTTGGCTTGAAAAATGCACCAAGTACTTTTCAACGCCTAATGGACCACATCCTAAGAGGAATAGATAATGTTTATACATACTTAGATGACGTAATTATTATTTCAACCAGCCTCCAACAGCACACAGAAAAGCTGAAACAAGTTTTCGACAGATTCAGAATTCATAATTTAAAAATCCAGTTAGATAAATCAGAATTCGTTCAAAAGCATGTAAAATTTTTAGGGCACGAATTAACCGACGAAGGATTAAAACCTAACAAAGACAAAATTAAAGCTGTTCTGAATTTTCCATTACCAAATACACCGAAAGATATTAAGTCTTTCCTAGGACTTGTAGGTTACTATAGAAAATTTATTAAAGATTTTGCCAAGCTAACTAAGCCTATGACCGTTTGCCTCAAGAAAAATCATAAAGTAGTCCATTCCCCAGATTTTATAGATGCGTTTAATAAATGTAAACAAATTCTGACTAATGCTCCAATTCTACAATATCCAAATTTCGACGAACCTTTTATTTTAACTACAGATGCATCAGATATAGCTTTAGGCGCTGTTTTATCTCAGGGTATAGTAGGTTCTGATAAACCTATAGCATTTGCATCCCGTACACTTTCAGAAACCGAATCTCGTTACTCTACCATAGAAAAGGAATTGCTAGCCATAGTCTGGGCAACCAAGTATTTTAGGCCCTATCTTTATGGTAGAAAGTTTACTATATATACAGACCATAGACCCCTAACGTGGTTAATGTCATTAAAAGACCCTAATTCGAAATTAATTAGATGGCGTTTAAAACTTGCTGAGTATGATTACAATGTTGTCTACAAAAAGGGTAGCCAAAATACAAACGCAGACGCCCTATCCCGTACAAAAATCTTTCACCATAGTATGGATTCATTAGCCGTTAATTTTGACGACAATAACGATGATGATATAATTAATAGAATGTTTGATAATGCACGCGGAAATATTACTAACGAACCCAATGCAAACCAGAATGATAATAACCCACAGGGAAATCCAAGCATACCCGAATCCCAAGCCGGAACTGAATCAGATAGTATGAGCGTGGTATCTCAAAATCCAGAATTAGTGTCAACCAAACACACCCAACCAGATAACGAAAACCAAGGCATTCCTATTATAGCAGATGCAATTGATAGACAGTTAAAACAGTTTCACATAAGATCTACACCCGGAACTTCATACAGAGTAGACAATAGGTCCACTAGTACACGAACTGTTATCAAAGACGTCTTTATTCCAATAAATAATACCGAAGCAGAAATAATTAGATTCTTAAAGGAACACACAGTAGCAGATAGAGTTTTTCACTGTTACTTCCATAGTGATGAATTGTATTATGCATTTTCCAGAGTATATACAACTATCTTTAATAACCGTGGCCCAAAACTAATAAAGTGCACTTCACGCGTGACATTAGTCGAAAATAGAGCCGAGCAAAATGAAATTATAAAGAAATATCACGAAGGCAAAACAATGCACCGTGGTATTCAGGAAACATACAAACAAATTCACCGTAATTACCATTGGTCAAATATGTTACTTACAATACAAAGTTACATCAATCAATGCGACATATGTTTAAAGGCAAAGTATGAAAGGAACCCGTTAAAGCCACCTTTAGCCCTTACTGAAACACCTACTAAGCCAATGGAACATCTATTTATGGACCTATATTCAACAGGCGGTGCAACATTTCTTACCATAATAGATAACTTCTCAAAATTCGCACAGGCAGTCCCTTTAAACGCAAATAGTAGTGTACACATAGCAGAAGCCTTAATAAAAATATTTTCAATACTAGGTTTACCATGTAAAATAACAACAGATTCTGACAGTAAATTCGATAATGACGTTATAAAAGAGATATGCGCTTTACACAATATCAATATTCATTTTACCACACCATACAATCCCAATTCGAACTCACCCATAGAACGCTTTCATTCCACTATAGCAGAAATAATTCGTATACAAAGAATGACTAATAAAGATGATCCCATACAGTCTATAATGATGTACTCTATTATAGCATACAATAACGCAATCCATTCAGCTACAGGATACACACCTCAAGAATTGCTATTTGGTCACACTAACTCTAGGAACCCGTTAGAATTATATTACCCTAAAGAATTTTACCAAGACTATGTTATTAAGCATCGTACAAATGCGGAAGCCGTCCAGGAATGTGTTTCAGCGCATATGTCTAAAAATAAGGAACAAGTCATAGCTAAAAGGAACCAAGCAGCCGAAGAAATTGCGTTCAAGGTAGGTGAAACCGTATATAAGCAGGTAGCAAAGACAACACGTAGCGATAAAACGAAGCCAGTCTTCAAGGGACCCTACAAGATCATTCATCTGCATCCGAATAACGTCGCCGAAATAATAGGTAACCACCCTAACTCTAAATCCATTAGGGTACATTTTAAGCTACTACGTAGACCTCATCTTGTTGCAGGACCCTCGTCGCAGGAGCCGTCATGCTCTACGCGTCAGCCACCGTAGACATAAGACCTATCGATAACGGAAACGGCATCCTCTTGCTTAAAGAAGGACAAATTTTTAAGCAAGATAATTACTTTAATTTAGCTTGTATTTATAATATAACTAGTTTACACCTTATATCTATGAAATTAATGTCATTATATGCAAGTACTAAAACAGCAGAAGGCTCGACTTTCGGAGAATTGCACAAGACATACAGAGACCAGATTAAATATAATCTTAATCTTATTAGTAAGAAACTTCAATTTTTAACACCTCATATTAGAAAGAAACGTGGCATTATTAATGGTCTAGGTTCAGTAGTTAAAGCAATTACAGGCAATCTTGACAATGATGATGCAATTAAATTTGAAAACGACATAGCTAATCTTAAAAATAAAATAAACAATATTCAAAACTCTCAGAAAAAGTCTTTAATAATAGCGGAAAATATAATAGATCAGTTCAGTAATCAGCTTAATAAATTAGATGAAAATCAGAAGCATTTGGTAGAAGCCCTAACAAATCTTACCAGAGACAGCAACAGTATTAAGAACCATTTACACTTTTTAGATATATATGTGCAAATAGATTTTAGTTTACAAATATTATTAGATAAATTAATGCTTTTAGAAGATGCAATGACGTTTGCCCAATTAGGTACCTTGCACCCTAGTATAATTGATACACAAAGTCTTATAACGGAATTAAACAAATTAAAGCGTATGTATAACCTTAGAACAATAGCCGAGATAAATATTAACAACATACACATAATAGAAAAATCTATTACAGTAAAAGCGTATAGTACAGCACACTCAATTAACTTCATATTAGAAATCCCATCAGTTTCTCCTAAAATCTATGATCTAATACACCTTTATTCTATTCCCGATAAAAATAACCTCACTATCATTCCTAAATCCAAATACCTTGCACTTGGTAACGATGAGTACACTTACCTGGAGCACACCTGCAACCCGCTAGCTGATAGTACCCAGCTATGCAAAACTCTAGAAACAAGAGCAACGGACAGTACTCAAGACTGCATCGTATCCCTCGTGCAACATAGGATGTCAAACTGTACCCACGCTAAGATGAACCTCGCCGAGGGTAAAATACAGAAGATCAGAGACAACAGTTGGTTGGTGGTCCTGAAAGAAGAGCAAGTCATTAGAACCGAATGCAATTCCAAGACAGAATACCACCGAGCATCCGGAGTCATCCTAATTTCATTGACAGAAGATTGCAAGACCTACATCTTAAACACAACTCTCGTATCACATACCAGCACAATAGTCACTAACGAAGTAATTCCATTGCCCAAACAACAGACGGTACCAACAGAAAAAATAAAACTAGAACTAAAATTGGAAGACATATCTTTAGATAACATCCACGAAATAATCAACCGAGCAAATGACATTTCCGCAAATAATGACGTCGATTGGCCGTTAATAGTCGCAACACCAAGCTGGACAACGTTGCTGCTGTACATCCTGCTGGCTATAGCAATAATCTGGAAGGTATACAGATGGAGATCAGGAATGCCTCCAGAGGAAAAGACAGTCAAGACGTCCAGGGAAACCATAGGTAGCGAGGACGCTACCGGAAGCAGCCCCTGCTTCCGTCTTAAGGAGGGAGGAGTTACCACGGCGTAGCAACCCCATTCACCTGACGTAGCAACCCCATTCAGCCGGCATCGCAACCCCATTCCGCCAACGCTGCATCATTCTCCGAAGCCTGCGTCATGAAAAGTGCATCAGCACTATTTTATTGTATAATTTAGTTTAATATATTTTTAGTCTTGTATTAGCCTTTGACAACGTACCATTGTATTTTATAATTAATAAATATATTTTTTAATTATTTTCGACCGCTATAATTTAACTCAGCAAATGTCTATATTTTATGGTTGACTCACAATAACACGTGTAACTCCCGATAGCTTAGCAGTTCGGAGATTTCTGATTATATTTGTAATTAATAAATGTTAACATTATTACCTATTTAATTTAATAAAAAAAGAATTATAGAAATAAGTACAGAAACACCAGGCTATTTTAATTGCAAGAAAAAATAACTCCTTGGATTGTATACTTCTGCTCCCGAAAATAACCTCCACGCGGGTGGAGCCGCGAGCAACAGCTAGTCTTTAATAATATGTTTTTTTAATGTTGTATTGAAGCTTAGGGTAATGTAATAATGGCAACTTATGTTCAATTCTTGTGCCAGTAAAAATACTTTCAAGTAATAAGTTTGGTGTACTTATTATGCTTTCAATATAATTTTAGTCTTAGGCTAACTAAATATTAAACATATATTCCCACAGTTATGTCGTACCAGATCCTTACATGAACTGTGTAGGACCAACCATCCACAAAGCATGAATTCTTTAAATCTTCACTTATTTAGACTCATCCAATGTAATGCAGGTTAGGTAAATACAAATATTAAATGTACATAATTTTTCAGGTAAAAGATTCTGTGAGCCCCGCTATGCTAGAAGGCCATGGTTAATATGGTTCTATGACACATCCAAGCAAGGCCTGGGAGCGCTGATTATACACTCTGCAAATGTGTGGCTATCACCACATCTCACGGGAAATCCATGTACTTGGTGAGCAAATTATTAATGGGTCAAGTTTTATGGATTGGTAATGTTAGACATTTAAAGTAATGTATTTTATATTTACAAATCAAGCTGAATTGACGGTGGTGTAGACTGTCAGAGAAGTTATGATGAAGGTAATCTATACAAATAAAAATCAATGTAAGTATGTTTGTCCTATGTGGACTCTGAAACGGCTGGAGCAATCTTGATGAAATTTTTAGGCATTCAGTCATTCTTCAGGGTAGCCCAGAGGGTGAAACTGTGAAATTTGGCAGTGATCAGATCAACAGTTTTTTTTTCGTATTTTATTTTATTTGGATGGCTCACAGCTATCGAACAGAGAAATATATGACGAAATGAATACAGTAGTTAAGCCAATTACGAGCCACCATTTTTGTGTCTTATTGTCATTGAGGAGATTGTGGTGTCTCAACCCATGCCTTAAAAAATTGACACCATGGTGGCCATTTCAAGTTCCTTGGTATAATGGTCACTGAATAATAGGGCTTCATTATTCTATGTTTTAGTCTGGCATAGAAGATTTTATAAACTATTTGTGACAAGTTCAAAATGTAAATGATTTTTTTTTGTCCCAATGTACATGTGGGCTGTTAATGTGCTAGTTGAACCTCTTATTAGCAATCACAACAAATTTTCAAATATGCAAATGACATTAGCTGGCAATATTTCTTAATCCTCATGATTTTCCATGTTAAAATGTGTTTACTAAAATGACTAATATTTTGTTAGGTATATAGTAAACTTCATGTTGGACTCAACACTAGGCCTACTGATTATATGGGCCGGCATCAGATTGGCCCAGTATTGTGCAAGAGCTTATGATATACCACTTATCAACTTTGGTGAATATGGTAAGTGTGATTCTTTATCATGGTTGTATAGGACGCATATTTCAATTGTGATTAGTACATAATAATTATTTTGTCAATAAATAAATATTATAGTTCTAAAATATTACAGCCTCCGTGGCGCAGTTGGCGAGTAGCCGACTGTGAAACGAGATGTTGTGGGTTCGATTCCCACACAGGGACAAATGTTTGTGTGACAGACAGATATTTGTTTCAGGGGTCTGGGTGTTGTGAGACCGTGCGTCTCTCGTAGTCCCTGATACCCACAACACATGACTAGTATCTTAGTGTGGGGTCGGGGCTATGTGTGTGAATGTTGGGTATTATTTATAATAGTTCTAAAATATGTCAAAATGTGATGTTCAGTTGTGAAAGTTGAATGCAAATGTTTAGTATTAGCATTTAATATAATAAGTATAATGAATATCAAGTATTCATTACTCCGAAAGTAGGTTCAAAAATCTGATTCAGAACTCTCACTTTTCAGATATATATTATGCGAAATTCTAACATACAATGCTAAAAATTTACGACATTTATCTTGCATCGTGATAAGAGTAATACTGTTTGTCAAGATAAGAACAGAAAATGCAAATTTTGCCTATAAATAATAGGATAAAAAAATATCTTGTTAAATAACAATGTTTGCGATTTTTAGTTTTATATCTTGTTTAGGCTTTGCGATCTTAAAGCTATAGATAGCAGCTGAAGTTTTTTACTACTATTTTAATGTTTTCTTGGAAATGTCGATAATGTAACTAGACTTTGTTTCGGATATCACATCACTTTAAGTAGTTTTAAAGAAAATTTGCATTAAAATCTGGTAATCTGCTATTTTAAGAATTATCTAGATTATTTGAAAACATTTATATACATTCCATTGAGACAGAATGTTTTGTAATGAAAGCTTATTTAACATATATTTATTATACAGCGATTTGGTTAACATACTTCTCAGGAGTTTTTGGAACCCTGCCCAATTTACGCTATTTGCACAATGTACAGCCGTAAGGCCAGGGCCGGCTTCAGTGGTATAAGGGAAGAGCCTGGTTGTTTTTCAGTAGAGGCCTTTTTCTTTTACCTTCGTTCAATTTTGATATTTGTTTCTACGAAAAAGGGGTATAATTTGTATTATGTTTTCATTTCGCGCGCCAAGTGACTGTTCTCCACATCGTCATTTATTATTTATTCGGAAAACTTACAGCTAGCATTTTTTTTATCCTGGCACGGCAAAGTGACCGCACTGTACCTGATGGTAAGCGCAGTGCCGTCCAAATAAAGTACTGAGTAGCGAGAGACGATCTATCCCCGCTACTCAACACACTCATGCCGGCCTGCTTCTTCACACTACGCCATGAGCAAGAAGGTGAAGAAGGGGTCGAGGGTCTAGTGTCAGAGTACTAAGAAGGCCGCAAAACGGCCATTGTACCCCAACTCCAGACCCCCGACAATATAAATACAGAATATTATACACAAAAATACCATTTAAAAGTTTCCACAAATAGGATAGGTCATCCATAGCATACCCCATTATTTTTTTTGTATTTATTACTTACCGGAAAATTACTAATTTATGTATTAGGAAATCACCTCCGAATATTAACACGGTTATCAGTTTTAGGGACAGAAACGGGGACTTGCGAGAGATAATATTTTTAGGTACGTCTCACCGGCTGTGCGAAACAAAACAACAAAACATTTTGAGGGTTTTTTATGGAAGATAGTTAAAGTTATCGGCGTTTCTTGAATAGGTAGCCCTTTTATATTACAAATATGTCTAATTTGCACCACTTCTTACCTCTGTTACCAAATTATTTAAGCACTTTATGTGGTACTAAAATGGGCATAAATAAAAATCTGATATTGTTTCGTAATATCTGAAGCGAACGTAGCTTTGTTTTGCTGGTGGTAGAATATTCATATCCGCCCGAATAGCGACAACCGTATACAGGGTGTAAAAAAATAAAATAGTGGCACACACAAGTGTGCTGCGTTCCAGGATCAGCCAGTGTACATCCAGTTTTGTCAGAGTACGATGCTTTGCTGTTTGCGGCCTTCTAAGTACTCTGACACTAGGCCCTCGACCGCTTCTTCACCTTCTTGCTCATGACGTAGTGTAAAGAAGCAGGCTGGCATGATTGTGTTGATTAGCGAGGGATCGATTGTCTCTCGCTACTCGATACTCTAATTGGACCGCACTGCGCTTACACAGTGTGGTCACTTTGTCGTGCCAGGATAAAAAAAGACCGCTGGTTCCTCAGGTAAGCCGCCGATGAGTTCAGCGTGGGTATGCCAGTGCGTGTTGTACGCTGCGCTCGCGACGTTCGCCAAGTCCGTGCTGGCGCTGGTGCTGCGACTGTCGCCGGTAGTGGCGGTGCTGTCCACGCTGCGACTCTCGCCAGTCTCCGACCCGAGACTGGAGCTCGCTGTTGTCATGCTCATCATACCGTTCTTTGTTAATGTGAGTATTGATTTATGATTTGTTTTAGGGCAGAAGGCAAGATAGATAGAAAGATTTTTAGTGCCTCGATAGGCAGACGAGCAAACAATGTTAACGATTTTTTAGTTTTATATCTTGTTGGGGCTTAGCAACCTTAAAGCTATATAGCAGCTGAAGTTTTATACAAGTTTTTTTTCGGGCCACCTGATGGTAAGTAGTCACCGCCGCCCATAGATTTCTGCAATGCCAGGGCACAGTAAAGACACACACACACACCGCTGCCTACCGTTGATAGATAACTCTTAATTGCACACAATCATAAAAATATTACAATTAACATTAAACTAGAGTAAGGTATAATAGGTAGTCTTATCGCTAAAAGCGATCTCTGCCAGACAACTTAGTGATCATCTGATGGTAAATGATCACGCTACAGGAATACCCACAATTCTAGAGTTGAGAGCTCCTTGCCGATTTTTATTTATAATTCAGTCTAGGTCACTCTAGGGTGACCACGTATAATCGTGGTCCAGCTAGACTTAATCAAAACAAATCCTAGTCCTAGTAAACCTTTTAAGTAATTAATAATATAATAAAATCCATCTTTATGTTACATAATCTAGCGCTTCTTTAGATTAAAAACAGTTTACTGGACCATGTTCTATTGAATTTTAGATTTTAAGTTTAGAACACTTATATCGCAACGTTGTAATTTTCAACGGCTGTCTGTAGTCAACGAATCGAATTATATGTTATGAATATACATTTTGTAAAATAAATGAAAGTAAAATGATTTTGCGTCAATTTAGTGGGGAAGTCTATTTGTAACTATCACGCAAATCTAAATTGATGTCAATAAATCGACATCGACATCTTTGCAATTATTGTTAGTTAAATACGTAATTTATAAAATGTCTTTAATTTATTTATTATCCACCAATTCCGTAGTGTTTACCAAATACTTATTCTGTTGCTATTTTCTATTGCCGCTTTCCTATTGGGTACGGAGGCAAAGATAATGTCTGATTATTAATTTTTCCACTTATTGATTCAACTTCTATTCTACCTGTATTATTATCGGTAGCAATTTTACCAGAATCCTTCTATGATAATGATGAATGATGATAAATAACATTGGTATGTTGAACAAATAATCATAAATTTTGTGTAATATTGCCTATGCTACAAAACTGTACAATTAGTTATCACTCGAGATAACCTCTTCATTATATCAATGAGACAGGATTGAACGTTAAGTGGCCCTCGGCACTAATAAAGCGTATTATGATCAAATATAAGCCGATTTCATACATATGATATGTATTATTTATTTTTATTTATCAGTAAGGTTAACCAATTACACTAATTAACATATACTTATGACTATAGTAGGTACATTAAAGTAATTAAATATACACATATAATTGAAAGCTATATGAAATAAAGTAAATACGTATACAGAATAAATGATATAAATCAGGCATTTGTTTCGCAGTAGTGCAAACATTCTCTTAGGATCACCGTCCGCAAAC
Organism: Laothoe populi; assembly: GCA_905220505.1. Lineage (NCBI taxonomy): Eukaryota > Metazoa > Arthropoda > Insecta > Lepidoptera > Sphingidae > Laothoe > Laothoe populi. Next base: position 6,087,799 of record HG992165.1, read on the forward strand.
ACGTCAAGATATGATATGTATTATAGTAAAACAATAGAGTGTAAATAGGGTAGTTGACTCGATTTTTTTATTAATTTAATCAACAAGTTACATTACCTAAAACATATTATCGAAAGAATTTTATGAATCCGAACAAAAATAAGTAAATTAGACGCCACTCAAATCTGGTGGAAGGGGTAGTTGTCAAATAACAGTACAAGGATGCATATCTGATACCGTGACGTCACGGTACTATGAATCGCCTGTACTGTACCGTTGTGCGAGGGAGATAGCGATATGTTCCCTATACGCCATCGTTTTCGCTTATGCCTGTGAGTATTTGCTCATACCAATATTTAAAATAAATATTGTGTAATTTGGATTCTGTTTTCGGAAAAGAGTTTAATTTGCGTATTATATTCGATTGCGTAGAGAATAATGTACAAAATTAAACACAGGAAACTACCCTATTGTTCCGTCTTGATTCTCCGCTCATTACGTAAGAACGGCTAGATGGGGTTTGATTTTAGTTTCACTAATATTGAAAACGGTAAACATTTTGAAATATAGTACTAAAGCAAAAACCAGTATTAAATACACGGACAGCCCCGTGGCACGTGGCGCAGTGGGCCAGTGGCCAGCAGTCAAACGAGAGGCCGCGGGTTTGATTCCCGCACCCAGATTAAAGTTTATTATATATTTTTCATACAAACTTTCTTCCCCTATTTTACCCCCTTAGGGGTGGACTTACCAAAAATCCTGAAATATATATTTTTTATTTTTAACTAAAAGGCTAAATACTAATTTTCATAAATTTAACTTAAAAAATGACGGATTTTCATACAAACTATCATCCCCTATTTTACCCCCTTAGGGGTGGAATTTCCAAAAACCCTTCCTTAGTGGATGCCTACGTCGTAAAAGGTACCTACTGTCAAAATTTCAAGTCTCTAACCCCAGCCGTTTAGGCTGTGCGTTGATCGATCAGTCAGTCAGTCAGTCAGTAGGCAGATAGCCGGCTTTGAAACGAGAGGTCGTGGGTTCGATTCACACACCGGGACAAAGGTTTGTGTGACAGACAGACATTCGTGTCCGGGGTCTGGGTGTTGAGACCGTGCGTCTCTCGTAGTCCCTGATCCACACAACACAAGACTCGTATCTTACGTGTGGGGTGGGGGCTTTGTGTGTGACTGTTGGATGTTATTTATTATTATATTATAAATTATAACTGTATGGTTAGGACTAGAGAGACTATCTCGCCCACACACCCGCCATTGTAACTCCTGTTTAGCCAGGATCAACAATGGCACGCATTTTTTTGACACCGAGTAATGAAACTCGGCGAGTCTCTGGGAATGCTTCATAACTGTCTTTTATCCCGCAACGAAATTAATCAAATAGAAATATAGCGAGGAGTTGGAAATATAAATTGACCACTTCCCTCCATAGCAAAGCGGGAGACAAATGCTGAACTAAAAAGGTATTAACCTCCAATAAAGGACATTTACGTCTGGAGAAGCCAGACGTAAAGCACCACGGAAGATACTTAACGGGTCCTATCATGCGAGCTGCTACGCTTGATTCCAATAATAGGTATGGCAAAAACGCCGGAAAGCACGGAAATTCCTCCTATTCTCCACAAGGTCCATATAGTATACAACTCCAGATGTTATCTGCATACTGTCAAGCATAATGTTGCGCTAATTTTGCCAGAGACTACACTCCCAAAGAACATGATGCGCGGTTGGTTAGGACTGTGTGTTATTGTCGGGTGTTATTTATTTACAGCTAGTAATAAAACTAAATAAAACACTTTTTAATAGCTAGCCGAATAATAAACCACTGAACTTTACATCGGTACAAAAGAACTCTTCATATTTAAAAAATATTTTCTACTTTTTAGTTCGGCCAGCTATTAAAGCGTGTTTTTTGTTTTATAAACTATAATTTATTTTGATGTCGAGTCCAGCTGTTTTAATGTGATGCGCTTATTAACGAACAGTATTTATTCTTTATTAATAAATATACATTACTCACACACATACAATTGACCCAGACTGCCTCGGTGGCGCAGTTGTAATTGCGTATGCGTTACGACTGCTGTACTTAGCTACTTACTGTCTCGGGTTCGATTCACGGGTCGGGTAAAGTGATATTGGGTTTTTATATTTAGAAATGCTCAGTATCAGCCCAGAGTCTGGAATTGTGCCCGGTATGGCGATAGGTTCGCCCCCTATCACATTGTGGGACCGTAATGAGTTCTGCGAAAAGTGGGTGTACTGGTTACACCTCTGCCTACGCCTTCGGCGTGCGTTTATATGTATACAATTGACCCAAAATTAAATACTAAAAATACCTGTGACGTGATTATCAAACTACAGGCGACTTTCGCACCCAGAACACTTATAGCTGACGGATCTCCGTAACATTTTTCCTGTACAGAGACAAAACATCCATCTCTTGTTACATTATAAACGCGCCCGCGGCCACGTCTCAGATAACATTTTGTTTTTTACTATAAATAGGCTTGCGTTTGACCACTATCTCGCCTGATTATGTACCGCAACGAAATTAATCAAATAGAAATGTGGCGTGGTATTGAAAATATCAATTGTCCACGTGGCAAAGCAGAAGACAAATAATGAACTAAAGATGTTATAACCTCTTACTCATGGGCGTATATAAGGGGGGGGTTCAGGGGGTCCGGACCCCCCCCCTTAGCATACGACATAATAAAAAATCGCGGAATATTGATAGCGGATAATATAGACGGTTGGCAGGCTATTCGATTTAAGTGTCAATTTTTGCTATATTGAGTTATATGCATATTCGGAATAAGCAGATTTTTCTGCGACTTTTGAGCCTAGTTTAAATTTTTTCGTGTACTTTTTAGCGCCTAAATTAACTGATAAAACAAGGCTCATCTTTTTTACAGGGCAAATTTATTTTAAAAAATACGAAGAAATCTTACAGTAGTCGCATATGATGTACCAAAAGTACATGAGTTCTAACATCTCATCTTGGTAATAAATAAGCAACATTAAAATTGTTATTTAACAAAATATAAAAATAAATTGACTTCACTTGACACTTGCATGTTTTGACAGTTGTTATTTAAACAATAAAAACAATGAAAATCTACGGCAGATTTTCATCCATCCAAAGTATTTTCACAGAAGGATTCAATAAATGTTGTCAGTATGGTTCGAGGTCAAATGTAGCTATCCTTTTTCACGTACATAAATTTATATTTTCCTAGGAATGGCACTATGTTTATGTCACTTTATGTATACAATATCAAACAATTATATATTTGTTTAATCTCCATGTATCAAAAGGATACCGGTATTCGGAAAAAAGTAATAAGTAGGGATTAAATACAAGCCAAAATTAATTTTATTTCCATAATATTAAAGTTAATAAGTAGAAGTTTTTTCATTCATAAAAAGTACACCGACTTTAATAAAAATCAAATTATGCTTCCCTATAAAATTTAAGGGTTGCCCTCGTTTTTTCTGAGATCCCATCATCAGATTCTGACTTGGTGCCAATGGGATCACCTGGGAAGTATACCCATTTAACAAAAAAAGAATTTCTTGAATCGGTCCAGGCGTCTTCGAGTAATCGGGGAACATACATAAAAAAAAGATTCCGACGAATTGTTAACCTTCTCCTTTTTTGAAGTCGGTTATAAATAAAACCGTCTTTAAAAAAACCCAGACACAACTAAATAGCAAAAAATAATTGGTTACATTTACATCAATTAATTACATACAATTTAAATCAATTATTTTTGGAGTCGGTGCCTGTGTTGTTTTCTTTACTTTTAGATTCATAAAAACCAAGTATGGATCTATATTTTTTTTGTATGCCTGAATATTCTGCTTTTTCCATGTTTTGGCTGGCACCGACTCCAAATAATTGATTTAAATTATATGTAATTAATTGATGTAACCAATAATTTTTTCCTTTTTAGTTGTGTCTGGGTTTTTTTGTAGGCGGTTTTATTTTTATTTAAAAAGTAATATTTTTTTTAGTGGTACTTATATAAAATAGGTACATTGGATAGATTACTAATAGAAAACACCACTGAAAAAGTAACAGAATAGCAAAATTCGCAGTTTCATATATTCGGACAACATATTTTTTCAAGTTATTATGGTTTTAAAGCCAAACTACTCAACCAATTTTGATAAAAATTCTATGGGACCAATCTGGAAGCATATTTTCTGTAATAAAAGAAGAATTTTCCAAATCGGTCACTAAATGACGAAGTTCTGAGGTAACAAACATAAAAACACGTCGAATTAAGAACTTCCTCCTTTTTTTTGAGGTCGGTTAAAAAGGAGACGGCAACACGCTCGATTCATGAACGTAAATTAATCAATAACCGTTAATCAGTCATGTATCATTCGGTAGCCGGCTACCGAACAAATACTAGCCATAATCACCCTTCTTTGACGAGCGTATTAAGCGATTTTTAACGTTAATATTATGGAAATAAAATTGATTTGGCTTGTATTTTACATTTTTCCGAAAACTGGTATCCCTGTAATACATGAGAGGTTAGACATTCATAAACAGAAACTAATATGAAATTTGAACATTGGTTTCATCGTTCCTTTTCGATTCATTCGTGTTCAAATCCTGCACAAATTATAATTTCAATATTTATAATTTTCCATTTTTAATTTTCTGTACCAAATTATAGTTATCACAGAGTAAACATGGAAGGGTAGCAGCGATAGCCTAGTTGGTTGCGGTACGGACTGTCAAGACGAAAGTCGTAGGTTCGAAACCCAAGTGGCATACACCTCTGACTTTTCTAAAGTTATGTGTGTATTAAAATGTTAATTATCGCTTGCTTTAACGGTGAAGGAAAACATCGTGGGGAAACCTGCATATCTGAGATTTTTTCGAAGGTATGAGAAGTCTGCCAACCCGCATTAGGCCAGCGTGGTGGACAAAGGCCTAACCCCTCTCATTAGTAGTGGAGGCCCGTGCCCAGCAGTGGGACAATGTTTAATACAGGGCTAGTATTATTATATTATTATTAAACATGGAAGAAAATCATTTGCTCCTGATGCCATAATATTATAAATTATAAATAAGTAGTCACCGGGCGAGTATAGCAGTGACGCGTCGACTATAACTTTCTCGCTCCCTAAGTTGACGAGAGCGTTATATAGCCGAGCGTGACGGCTCAGTCTCATTCAATACCCACAAAATAAAGTGTCGAGCTCGCCTACAGAAGTTTTCACTTCAAAAATAGCTCGTGCTTCCCCACTTCCTGTTACGCAGTTCCGTCCCTTTTCACCATATCACTCCCATAAAATTATGCTTATTTTATGTATCTTCTACTTTGTTACTTTCGTCATAATGAAATAAATGCTTTACGGAAATTACCTACAAATTTTATTTTAATGTACTTAAAGTAACTATTGATTGTTTGCAGCTGTTTTTTTATTAACTAGCGTGTTCCCATTCTATGTAATGTAATTATAAATATGTAATTCACAAATGACTATGATTTGAACGTTTAGATTTTTAGCTTTTACCCGCGGACCCCCCCCATGTAAAAGCTATAGCTACGTCACTGCTCTTACTTAAGGATGTTTACGTCTGGAAAAGCCAGACATTAAGCTTCTACCATGCGAGCTTTTAAGCTTGATTCCAATATAATAGGTATGGCAAAAATGCCGAAAAGCATGGAAACTCCTCCTAGTCCCCAAAAGATCCAAATAGTATACAACTCCAGATGTTATTTGCATGTTGTCTAGATAGACTCTAGCATAATTTTGCGATCATTTTGCTTGAGACTACACTCCCAAAGAATATAATGGACACGAAGGGAAATCGGCCAACTTAAATGTATAGTTTGCACTTAACGTTGCCATGGCTGGTGAGAAATTGTGAAATACACTGATTAACTTCCAGCCAAATTTTTGAAGACGATCGGAAACAGAAGCAAAAGAAATCTAAGGACGTCGCGTCGATTCGGAGATGAAAGGTTAAAAGTTCGTCGATTTTGATGATACTTTTACTAAAACGTTTTTTTTTTCTATAGCCTATTTATGTCCCACTGCTGGGCAAAGGCCTCCCTCTTCCTTTTCCACTCCTCTCTGTCATCAGCCATATTGCGCCATAAACGTATAGAATAAAAAAAACTAAAACTGAATTAAAATATACCTACTGTAAAAGAAAAAAAAATAGCGACTAACCAAACCTAACCTACTTCCAGTCGGTGGTTTGAGAAGACTTCATTGGTAGAAGAAGCAAATTTTCTTTTTTAATGCTTTTTGGTTTTGGTGTTTCAATTTCTTATAGTTTTAAACATTTGTGCAAATAAAATGTGGAATTATTAAACTTATTGGTCACGGTGAACGCTTACAAATTTCATCGTGTATGACGTTTTATAAGAAGCACCAACTGTAGCCGACCACATATAGCTATATAATAAAATTATTATACATTTATTATGTAACCATATCGAAGGATGAATTATTACGTTTGGATGCCAAAATAGCCTATTCCAAATATGTTTTAATACATTTTTGAGACATGAATTTCAATTATATATTTACTTTGAAGTCTAGACAACTATAGGAAAGTCAATTATTAAAGAATTCTGTCAGAACTTGCCGTGTTGTAGTATTTACCACCATAGAATATTGTACCACAACAACCAAACATTTAATATAATAGCATTACAGCCTTGGTATCAATGGTTTTTTTATAATATTCGGTTAGTTATGATTTATATTTGAACTCAAAGTCCACCGAATATAATTCCGTCATGTATAAAGTATATTGGTAGACGTTAAATTTCTATGGGCCAGCAACCAATAAATATGTTTACATAACTATGCATTCACGCCTGTAATCCCTGTAATAATAAGGAATCAAACCTACGGCCCCTCGATTCACAGTCGGTTACTAGCCTGCTGCGCCACAGTGGCTGTCACATTTTCATTTACAACATCCTAATTTATGTCGAAAAGTATAATTCAAACTAACTAATCGGAGTAGGTAATCTGCACGACCTCCAAAACCACGATGAAATATGAATGAATTACCACAAACTTATAGAGTTTCAACATATAATAACAGTCTGAACTAGGATTGCAATTTCAAAAACTAGGATTTGATGTTGGACAACCAGGACAATTCAGTTTAAAAACAGGACTGCGCGGACATCTCGAACATTCGCAAGCTGTAAGGGCGTAACGTAAGGATTCAAAAGTAGCGCGCGAATTTTAAAATACAGTACCTTATCAGGGCCCTTTAAAAACCCAGGACGTTGCTTAAAAACTATTCAGGACACCCTAAAAACCAGGTCATGTCCTGGGAAAACAGGACAGTTGGCAACTCTAGTCTGAACAGACTATATAAGCAGCACCTGTTTACATGTTATCATTTTACATTCCATGTAAAATGTTAACCCTCGTGTTTCACCGTTGTTCGATAACAAAATTACACTTATAACCAGCGATCTAGCACACATAGCTAAGCGTACTCGAGTAATGTAATGTGTCATGTACTTATTATATCTCGTAAAGGTGATCCAATAATGCCATTGCGTTGTAAATTGAATAAGCGTAGCCGCTGACGTTCTAAAGTATTCGGTTCTTAGTCAGGTCAAGGTCCAATTTACATCGATTGAAATTATCAACGGTATTTATTTCTTAAATATGTATGATAGCTTTCGCGCCACAATGTAACCTTGCCAATGTGTTCCTTTTTTAAAACATATTTATTACAATTACTGTACTCGTAATAATGGCCTCATGGTGATTGTTTCACTTTCTTTTTATATTTTTGAATGTTGTTTATACATTTATTGCCAGTACTTTTTTCTTCCAAAAACAGGCTGCCGTCTTACGACCGTGCTGCCTAATCTTACGAGAAAATTGATTGCGGTACTATTATGTTCAGTACATTATTTTCTTATATCAATGTATATTTTTTGCAGATATTAATATTCTGGGTAACAGACAACTTCCTCATGTACCATCCGAGAGGTGTTAGCAGTAAAATAAAAACAAAGGTAAGCTATTATTTGTATAGAATAAATAAATGAATGGAGTCCGTTTCTATTAAGAAATTCAGATGATTTTTATATAAAAACGCTAATCATCAAAATGACCATAATATTTAAAACTAAAGTTCTATACAGTCTAAAACGTAAAACATTTTATGCAAAGAATTGTAATTTATGGTCTTCAAATTAGTATGAACAAATTATCCTACAAGATTTTATCAAAAAAAAATTCAGTCTCTTGAAATTGTTATTCAAGCAAGCGCACGATTTTATTACCCACTTATTCTCTCAATCTGGTAGAAAACTGAGTTTCCATACAATATACGTAGTATCATTAACACAGGAAGTCAACTTTAGCTGCATTTTCGATTTTATTAATATTTAATTGTTATGAATTATCTAGAACATTGGCCCAGAGATAATAATGTGAGTGTACCCATTACGAGGCCGGATACAAAATAAAACAAAACACTTACAACCTTCGTGGCGCAGTGGGCGAGTAGCCGGCTGTGAACAAGAGATAGTGGGTTCGATTCCCGCACCGAGACAAATGTTCATATGTTTATTGTGTCATGTCTGTCAATCTGTATTATATGTAGATATGATAAATAAATAAATAACACCCAACAGTCACACATATAGCTCCGAACCACACTAAGATACGAGTCTTGTGTTGTGGGTATCAGGGACTACGAGAGAGACTTTCAGTCTCACAACACCCAGACCCCGGACACAAATATCTGTCTGTCACACAAACATTTGTCCCGGTTTAGGAATCGAACCCACGGCCTCTCGTTTCACAGCCGGCTACTCGCTAAATGCGCCACGGAGGCTGTCTGTATGATATGTAGTCATGTGACACTAAAATTAGTTAAAATTAACACCTATTTGAAAGGAGTAGGTGACAAATAATTTATGACAATTCTGTGTGTGAAAGGTAATTTGTGACAAAATCTATGTTCTCTACTCGTGCACGCTTGTGATAGTATTTTACTAATTTAAATAGCCCGCCTAAAGAAGCGGCATAAATAGGTAGATCGTATTCAAATAAAAATTTGCCTTACACCACAAATTATATTCAATCGCGTTATATGCATTACTACAGGTACGATACCAGTCCATCAAAAAAGAGAAATCAGGTTCCGAAGAGGAGGACCATTCGGCGGATGAACGCTTGCTCGGTGCCTCGGTATGACCCCACAGGAAGCCCAGTGTACCGCGGGCTTAGATATCGTAATCTCCTAAATATAAGGTTTATTGGCAAACAACTGGCAGCTATTTAAAAAATATATAGACACGTATCAAATGGTATGCCGGCGCGCCAAAAATGCTGGCATACTCGCCGTTCTTACATGCTATTTTTAACTTTAATGTTATGGAAATAAAATTGATTTTGGCTTATATATGTACTACCTTACTTTTTTAATATCCTTTTGATACGCGAGTATTTCAGTAATATTTTTTTCTATCAATTCAATTGCCAAGGTATATCTGTAAGTTTTTTTTTATAGTATAGTCCGACAAACGAGCCAGTGGGTCACCTGATGTTAAGTGATCTCTACCGCCCATGAACATCCACAACACCGAAAGTGTCATGTATGCGCTGTCGGCCTTAAAGGGCCAGGAATAGGGATTAGGAAAGGGAAGTGGGAATCTGGGCCTCCGGATATCTCACTTACCCTACGAAACGCGACAGTAAACTGTCACTTTATTTTCATATTTAACCACAAAGTTAAATATGAAAATGAGCTACGTCATTTAATTATTGGTCAGGATTAAAAAAATGATTAAAATCTCAGAACATTCAAATCAGTTGTTTGCCTAATAAAATGTCAGTCAAAATTGTAGGTAAGTATATACATGGCACTTGTATACAGAATACATAGAAGTATAATTAAATTGTTGGGTTTTGGTTTTTGTATATCAGGAAATAACTACAACAGACAATTATGCTTGTACATATAACTTTTTGCATATGAAACATAATATTAAATTATTATTGCTTGTCAATATGCAATTGAAAAATATTGAAGAATTAGGATTAGAAAAGTCAAAAATAGAACTGACTGACGTATTTGAGTGTTGCCATACACTTTGAATTAAATAATGCGTGAAATGGAATTGATTTTTAAAAGCCCATAATCTTGTGTAAATATTCCATTATACATTGTGAAAGAAAATAATAAAAATATTTTTGTATGTTTCATTTTTGAAATGAAATCATTTATAATGTTCCTAAATGGTGTAAGTACTTAGGTCCTCATTAGTGCCATGTGTTTTGAATTATGTAACATATGTACACTGACATCGAATAAAGACTGAGAAAGTCTATTGCGAAATGTATCTTAGTTATTTTTTTTTATTTCATTTACTGCATGCGTCACTTTTAGAATCATTATAGTTAACCCTCAATTCGATTCCTAATAGCTGTAAAATATATAGAATTTATTATTATCATCACAACATAAAAAATTGTATACTTTTTTTGTTAAATAATTTATAATATTAAATCCAGTTTAAGGCGGATGAGTGTATTTTTTGACACTTGTAACACCATGCTGTTAAATTTTCATACCCGCTGCACTTTCACTATCTGCTTTAAGCCAAAGGATGCTTTACACGAACAGTAAAAAAACTATAAACTTATTAGAACTGATAATTTTCAGTATCTAAACGGGAATAATATTATTATATGACCAAATTTAATATATGTACTTGCAACATAGACTTCAATCAAACCTGACAGCTATTATTGTTTGTGTAAAACGTCTTATGAAATTTGTTTTTTTTTTAAATATCATACAAATTGATAAGTAAAAGTTTTTTAATTCATAAAAAGTACACCGACTCCAATGAAAAACAAATTATGCGTCTCTATAAAATTTGAAGATTTCCCTAGATTTTTCTGAGATCCCATCATCAGATCCTGATTTGCCAATGGGACCACCTGGGAAGTATACCCTTTTAAACAAAAAAAGAATATCTCGAATCGGTCCAGGCGTCTTCGAGTAATCGGGTAACATACATAAAAAAAAAGATTCCGACGAATTGTTAACCTCCTCCTTTTTTTGAAGTCGGTTAAAAAGGCTAGAAAAAGTCCTTTTAAAAAAGTATAATAACTGCTCGTCCGTTCTTCCTTTAATATAGTAATCGATTATTGTGAATGAAATGGCAAAAAATGTTTATTAATACCGATCTGACTAATCTTCCAGCACAACTATTTTTGTTGGTGTATGGAGGAGTATTGATATTATTTTAACTATTGTGGAGAAACAAAACCTAGTTGAAGTCTACTATTTTGAAATGTTCATATTTGGTAATGTATATTTGTTGAACGAGTTTACATATAGTTTCCATAAAAAATTACATTGCTATGAAAGAAAACATACTACGGCCAATAAAATAATAATTACAGATAATCGAACACTCTGTATAGCACTTTACGGCTCCGGCTACTAATTCATAATTTTTGTATAATATTTCTTAATATGTATACATTACATAATATACATACATTGTTTCTCGCTACTTGATACTCTAACAGGCACTGCGCTTACCATCCTGTGCAGTGAGGTCAATTTGCCGTGCCAGGATAAAAAAAAATTGCTATATCCAGCGAGATAGGTTAGCTTGGTTTCCGAGGATAGAACCCAATACACGACATAGTATAATTGCAACACTGGGTTTTGTTTATTTCAGCACAATTGTTACTCAAATATTAGCATAATGGAAGGGTTACCCAGATTCCAGGCTCGGCTTAGCGATAGATTGATTTAAGAGTAATTTTTTTTTTATTACTTTCAGTATAGTGTTACAGTTTTTTTTTTATTGTCATGATTGGAAATATGGCGCTTTTAATTTGCAAGTAACTATGGGAATAAGTTTATGTATTTCTTTTCGTTGGTATGCAAGCGATATAGTCGTTTATTGAACTATTTACCTACAGAATGATTTATTTTAACTCCGATTTTATAATTTTATTACCGATTGTATCTGATAGGAACTTTTTTGTATTGTCATTGTATGAACATTTATTTGGAATTTAGATTTTCTATGCAATGTAAATATTAATTAATAAGATAAAACTGATATGTATATATTGAAAATATATTTGTGCATCTGTTTATTGTTTGTGAGAATATAATTCACATTTCATGTTTGCGTTTGTTTTATTGTAATTATACACAGTCAGGTCATAAGTATTGTCACACAGTAAAATCTTTTATTTTAGAATGCTGGCCACAAAAAAGTTTTTTGAATTCGAATTTCAAATTGTTCATGAAAATAAAAATGTATACTTTTTAGAATTTTACTCATTTTTAAATATGGAGTGGACGCTTAAGGAAGACCGTGTTGCAGTAATTGCGTTGCATCGTTGCGGTTACGCGCCAATTCAAATTTTTGACATACAGAAAAATTTGAATATAACCAAAAGATTCGTTTATCGTACCATCAAACGATACAATGAAGACTCTAGTGTAGATGACAGGTCAAGAAGTGGTCGCCCTCGGTCTGATAGGACTCCAGCAGTGATAAAAGCTTTGAAGGCGCGAATTCAAAGAAATCCCAAACGTAAGCAGAAACTGTTGGCCCTTCAGATGGGGTTAAGCAGAACCACGGTGAAAAGGGTGTTAAATGAAGACTTAGGGCTTCGGGCATATCGAAGAAAAACAGGACATCGTTTGAATGCTCGTCTAATGGACCTGAGACTGAAGAGATGCCGCGCTTTGTTGAAGCGGTACGCGGGAAAAAAATATCGGGAAATTCTTTTTTCAGATGAAAAAAATTTTACCGTAGAAGAGAGCTACAACAAACAAAATGATAAGGTGTACGCACACAGTAGTGAAGAAGCGAGCAACCGTATTCCGCGTGTCCAACGAGGTCATTTTCCATCCTCGCTCATGGTATGGTTGGGAGTTTCTTATTGGGGCTTAACAGAGGTACATTTTTGTGAGAAAGGTGTAAAAACGAATGCAGTTGTGTATCAAAATACAGTCCTGACGAACCTTGTGGAACCTGTTTCTCATACCATGTTCAATAACAGGCACTGGGTATTCCAACAAGATTCGGCGCCAGCTCATAGAGCGAAGAGCACACAAGACTGGCTGGCGGCGCGTGAAATCGACTTCATCCGGCACGAAGACTGGCCCTCCTCCAGTCCAGATTTGAATCCGTTAGATTACAAGATATGGCAACACTTGGATGAAAAGGCGTGCTCAAAGCCTCATCCCAATTTGGAGTCACTCAAGACATCCTTGATTAAGGCAGCCGCCGATATTGACATGGACCTCGTTCGTGCTGCGATAGACAACTGGCCGCGCAGATTGAAGGCCTGTATTCAAAATCACGGAGGTCATTTTGAATAAACTTTAGTGTCATAAGAATCTATGTTTTGTTAAGTTCATTTTGGTATATAAATGGTTACATAATGAATAAACTTGTTTCAATTATTTTATATTAAACATGTGACAGAATTTGTGACCTGACTAGGTACTTGATCATATCATCTAACATAAATTGGCACGCATTAGCATATTATCATATGCAAGATATTCTAAAAAGCAGCAATAGCCTAGTTGGAAGTGGAACAGACAGCCGAGACCAAGTCGCGGGTTCGAAACCAGCCAAATGGCATACACCTCTGACTTTCCTTTACCTCTTTTTTTTATAGATAGATTTTGGATAGACAGACGAGCAGACAGGCCACCTGATGGTAAGTAGACACCGCCGCCCATAGACTTCTGCAATGCCAGGGCACATCAAAGCCGCTACCTACCGTTTGTGTGTATTTATTATCGCTTGCTGTACCCGGATCCAACCCGCACCGCCTCGCCTCGTCCGGTTAGTATTCTTTATATGGACCTTTATGGATATGCGCTCACTACAACTCGATCCGGTGACGCTACGGAGTCTAGTGACCTGACCTTTAGGCTAGTGGACTAAGGTCTATCTCTAATTAGTAAAGGAGGCCCGTGCCCGGCAGCAGGGCCAGTGTATTATAATACAGGGCTGATATTGTCCGTGGACAGCCTCCGTGGCGCAGCTTGCGAGTAGCCGGCTGTGAAACGAGAGGCCGTGGGTTCGATTCTCGTACCGAGACAAATGTTTGTGTAACAGATATTTGTTTCGGGTCAGGGTGTTGTGGGACCGTAGTCCCTCGTAGTTCTTGATACCCACGATACAGGTTTGACATAGTGTGGGGTCAGAGCTATGTACGTGTTGGGTGTATTTATTTATTTATTCTTATATACAACGTACTGATGCCACGATGACCAATAACGTTCGAGGAGAAACTGTTTCTCAGATACAAATGCTGGCACACAAGATTACTAGTATACTTTTATAGGGTCGCTACTCGCTAGTATACTGATGGAGACTAGAACATTCTAGTCTAATGGGACTACTGCTTAGGACTACTGGGACAAACTTTCAGTAGTGTTGCCTACTCTAGCCTAGTATTATAATGCTCTTTTGGGACAACGATCAAACAACGGTTACCATGGCTATTTTGATGACTTGTAGTCAGTTTTATAAACAAACTTGACATTACTTTCAAAAGCAAGTTATGCCTTTCGATATTATTATATTTGTTCGTAGTTTTTTTCCATTGCATTAGAGACGAAACATCAACATGGAAGAGAGCGAGTTGCGTAAACTTCTGCAAACGAAGAACGGATGTAGAATTCCTAAGATGAAGCCAGTACCGGACATTCATATCATGGACAAATTGCCGTTTACTCCACTGCCACCGTATAATAGGATCAAAGTATGTTTTATTTTGTTTTTATCCTGCCACGGCAAAGTGACTACACTGCATCTGACGGTAAGCGCAGTGCCGTCTAATTAGATTATCGAGTAGCGAAAGACAATCCATCCCCCGCTACTCAACACAATCATGCAGGCCTGCTTCTTCACTCTACGCCATGGGCAAGAAGTTGAAATGATGTGCCGTCTAGGAGAGCATTGAGCGTAGTGAGAATAACTACGGTTTCGGGAATATAGATCGAGCCACAACGCCACACGTCGATATTATGTTTTGAATGCAATTAAAAGTCCCGTATATTTCTTGCACCATCACACCAAGACAAATATAAGAAATTAAATCGAAAGGCACTTATGGATGGTATTCCTTTATAAAAATATACCAGTGGGTAGATAACATGTTCAGTATAAACAAATTATGTTCATGGGACACATGATAGTAACAATCCCGCCACTTAATCACTGTAAAGATAATACCTATTTAATTCCCGGCATTAGAATGTAATTTACACTCTAATATAATTTTGTTATAATAAAATAAGTCGGTAAGTATAGCACACTAAATGTAATTTTGATTTTTACAGGACAAACAAGCTAAGTTTCGTAAAGTGCTTGAAGAGAAAGCCACTAAAAGAAAGGTAGAAATCGCTCGTCCGCCTCTTGAGCGTCGAGAACGTGATAACTTGGAAGTATCTCAAGATCGACATAATGCAGTACTTCGCGAATGTGCTGATAAAATACAACCGCCGCCCATGCTCAGATCATGGGAAAGAAAAATTTGCAGCCTTGTTCCTTTAAAACTGCGCCAAGCGTTCCCATCAATCATGGAAGATTTAATCAACGAAAGCAAAGAAGAATGGAACCGGAACCTTCACGATCTTGCTGTTAAAACAGTTATCAGAGACATACCCGGTGTGTCGCGGAAGAGATATCAGGAACCTTATTTCAAATTTAAAGGTGTAACAGAAAATTTTAGTAGGATGATAAAGTTCCGAAAGAAATTACAGGATGGTTCACTTTTGTTGCATCCATTTATTCGGCTAATTCTTGAATCTGCTGAAAAGACCTTCCCAACTTACATTATTCGTTTGGAAAAATACAGATCACGCGGCCCCATGAATCTAGATGACTTTATGGCGAGAATTTTGGAAGAAATAAAACGTGCCGACTATCTCGTTTCTAGTACTTGGTACGGGATTCTTGTCCAGTGGCTTAAAAATCCAAGATGCCTAAAGGGGATGAAACCAAAAAAAATACCAGATTTCGTGAAATGTGCAACAAAAATGATATCTATGCAAATACAGGAATTGATGCGCCGATCTATTGATGCTCTAATCGAATCTCTAAAAGACCCTGACTCTGTTCCTATTTTAAATATTGAACTAGATTTCGATGGAGAATTTATATATGATCCATCACTTGAGACTGTGTTTGGAATTTACCATAGTATAGCAGACGCAATTAGTCATATTTCTCAGAGGCTTATGCCTATAGAACAATACTTAAAAATACCGTACAATTACGATGCATTGCCTGTTCATTATAACGTATGGTTACACAAAGATGGGCATGATCGATTACAACAACAACTTAACGTGGTGTTTGCGCCTTTACAGCAATATTTATATAAGTTACGTAAAGAATATAATATGCTTTATGGTGAACCTGCTAGAGCGGCTCTCCTTCAATTTATTAACGAAGCACAGGAGTTTGAAGAAAGCCGCGATAAAATTAAATATTTTCAAAACATAGACTCGAGCATTACTGGAGTTTTAGAAAATGAATATTTTAATTGTTCAGTTGTTTGTCAGCTCCGAATGGTTGATGGCTTGAAACGAAGAGCCTTAGAATTTGTTAATGACATCATAGCTGGGATAGTAAAAGCTCACATGGATGAAAATGATGCTATATGTAAAGAATTTGAAATAATTGCCGCAAAAGCGCTTAAAGAACCTGAAAATGCAGCAGCGCTTATAGAACAAGGCGTTTACATATTACATGCAAAAACTGTTTTGGTAGAGGCATTAAAAGAGAGAATCCTGACTCAAATAAATATAATTTCTAATCTTCTGGAAATGACATCGCTTTCAGCAGAACATGTTGCATCCAACACTACAACTGTTAATTGGCTCAAAGATATCAAACCAATCTTCGAAAAAAATGCAGCGTCATTTGAAACTGTTAAAGGAGAAATGGAAGATAACCTACTCAACAAAATAGCGTATCTTAGCAAAGAAGTCGCAGAAATGACGCCGTATTTAGAGCTTTTAGATAATATGGATGATATTAATCATACTCTGGAATATCTTGAATATTTACGCAAGCTTGTCCATCGGTTAGGCGATTGTGATAAATTTGTTACGTGGATAAACAACGAAGAAACTACATTTAAATTTCCCGTTACAAGTTATCCAGAATTAGAAGAACTTAAAGATTTTATTTTGCCATTTTACGCTCTAGTTTATCTAGTTCAAAGATGGAAAAGAAGCTACTATACTTGGATGGATGGTCCTTTTGAATATTTAGACCATAATCAAATAGAGCATGATCATGATTTTTATTACAAAGAGTTTCTTAAAACTTCTAAGAACTATAGAAATAAAATTAAACAACAAATTGCAGAAGGCACAGAAAAGCGATTTCAAGGCCTGGTTGACGATCCAGATGTCAACAATTTACCAGCGCCAATGAAATTGTGCGCACAAGCAGTCGCCGAAATAAAGGAATGGAGACCTAATGTACAGATGGGTCATATAATGTGTAATCCGGCACTAGTGCAGAGGCATTGGGATGAAATGTCAAACATAGCTGGTTTTGATCTAACTCCCACTGCCGGAACGACACTGAGAAAAATTATAAATTTCAACCTTTGGTCTGAAATAGACCAATATGACATAATAAGTGTCGCTGCCACTAAAGAACTCGCACTTATTACTAATTTAAATAAAATGATGGCAGAATGGACGGACATATGCTTCAAAACTAGTATATATAAAGATACAGGAATCTACATTTTATCTAGTTTGGACGACGTACAAAGTGTATTGGATGATCACATTGTTAAGACTGTGGGTATGCGGGGTTCCGCTTTTGTGAAACCGTTCGAGTCTCAAGTGAGAACTTGGTATGACAAGATAACGAGAGTTAATTCAACTATTGATGAATGGGGTAAGGTACAAAGCCAATGGTTGTACTTGCTTCCTATATTTTCTTCCAAAGATATCGTCGCACAAATGCCCGAAGAAGGTGTGATGTTTGTTGAAGTAAATAACATCTATCGTCGCTACATGGGCTCAGTAGACAAAGATCCACATGTACTTGAAATTGCTGGTGGATCTGGCGTACTAGAGTCGTTAAGAGCGGCGTCGACATTCTTAGAAAAGATAAACGATGGTGTAAATAACTACTTAGAAAAGAAACGTTTATACTTTCCCAGATTTTTCTTCTTGTCAAATGACGAAATGTTGGAAATTTTATCTGAAACTAAAAACCCACTTAAAGTACAACCTCATCTTAAAAAATGTTTCGAAGGTATTAATAGATTAGTTTTTGATGAAGAATATAACATTTCTGCTATGATATCAATGGAAGGAGAACAAGTAGAATTTCTTGAAATAATAAGTGTAGCTGCTGCAAGAGGTTCAGTAGAGAAATGGCTAGTCCAAGTAGAGGACCAGATGTTAAAGGCAGTCAAGATGGAAACTGAGCTTTCATATTATGACTATCCTAATATGGGGCGAGTGGAATGGATTATGTCTTGGGAAGGTATGGTAGTGCTAGCTATATCGCAAATTTACTGGGCGGTAGACGTACACGAAGCCCTCAACACACACAAATTGAGTGAATTGCAATTGTTTCATGAAGGATTAACAAAACAATTAAATGAAACTGTTGCCGTTATTCGTAGAACTGACTTAAGCAAACTCAGTAGCATTACAGTAAAAGCTCTGATTGTAATTGACGTCCACGCTAAGGATGTAATATTTGAATTAGTCGGAAAAAATGTCACTGAAGTTACAGACTTCAATTGGTTAGCACAATTGCGGTATTATTGGGAAGAAGAGAGAGTATTCGTAGAAATAATAAATGCAGTAGTAAACTACGCATATGAATATTTAGGTAATTCTGATCGTCTAGTGATAACACCTTTGACAGACAGATGTTATCGTACGCTAATTGGTGCTTATTACCTACACTTAAATGGTGCTCCAGAAGGTCCTGCTGGCACTGGTAAAACTGAAACTACAAAAGACTTGGCAAAAGCATTAGCTGTACAATGTGTAGTTTTTAACTGTTCAGATGGGTTGGATTATAAGGCTATGGGAAAATTCTTTAAAGGTTTAGCGTCCTGCGGTGCATGGGTTTGTTTCGATGAGTTCAATAGAATTGAAGTCGAAGTATTATCGGTAATAGCTCAGCAAATTTTGTGTATCGTGCAGGCTGTGAGACAACATTTAGAAACGTTTGATTTTGAGGGCACTTTACTTACCTTAAACCCAGCATGTTATGTATGTATCACAATGAATCCCGGTTACGCGGGACGCTCGGAGCTACCTGATAATCTTAAAGTTTTATTTCGCACCGTTGCTATGATGGTTCCTGATTACGCAATGATCGGTGAAATATCACTTTATTCATTCGGCTTCATCGACGCCAGAAATTTATCGATCAAAATCGTTACAACTTATCGTTTATGCTCGGAACAGCTGTCTTCACAAAACCATTATGATTATGGAATGCGGGCAGTGAAGACTGTTCTCTCTGCCGCAGGCAATTTAAAAAGAAGTTTTCCGAACGAAAGCGAAAGTATTTTGCTTCTTAGATCTATTACAGATGTAAACTTGCCAAAATTTTTATCTTTTGACGTACCCCTATTTGAAGGTATTATATCAGATTTATTCCCTGGAATTAGTTTACCAAAACCAGATTATGAAAATTTCTTAAATGCTTGTCTTGATTGTTGTAAAAAAAAAAATCTCCAACCGATGGAATGCTTTCTGATAAAAATAATTCAAACTTACGAGATGATGATTGTTAGACATGGTTTTATGTTGGTTGGTGATCCATTTGCTGGAAAATCAATGACTTTAAAAATATTGGCAGAAGCACTAACGCTGATGTATCATGAGAAACAGCCTGGCGGATGTGAATGTACTTACAAAGTATTAAATCCCAAAGCGATAACTATGGGACAACTATATGGTGCATTTGACCCTATATCATACGAATGGACTGACGGAATTGTTGCAACAATATTTCGTGATTTTGCTTCTGATGATACTCCAGTAAAAAAATGGATAGTGTTCGATGGTCCAGTAGATGCGGTTTGGATCGAAAACATGAATACTGTTTTAGATGATAACAAAAAATTATGTTTGACATCAGGTGAAGTAATGGCAATGTCTAATGTTATGTCTATGATTTTCGAAGTGATGGATCTTTCTCAAGCTTCTCCAGCTACGGTTTCTAGATGTGGCATGATATATATGGAATCGTCATCCCTAGGATTTTTACCCTTTTATAAATCATGGTTGAGCACCTTAAATCCAATATGGTTAGAAGATAACGAAGAATATATCTTTGACTTGTGTGACTGGTTGTTTGATCCACTTATTTACTATGTAAGAAGACATTGTGGACAGCTTGTCAAGGCTGGTGAAGTTAATTTGTTAATGAGCACTCTACGTTTAGTTGAAATGCTTATGGACAATGCTATAGAAGGCGAAGAAGACACAAAGTACACAAGAACGTGGTTCTTAGCTGCTTTTATGACTGCTCTTGTATGGGGTGTAGGTGGAATATTAAACACTGATTCACGTGAAAGATATGATGACTTAGTTAAAGAATATTTCAGAGGAGAAAAAGGAATTCCTCCTAAGATAGATAGACTTGATGTTTCAATTCCTGGCGAAGGAATGATCATTGATCATTATTATATGTTCAAAGGAAAGGGATGTTGGAAAACTTGGCCTGATGCTGTAAAAGGTGTTCAAGTAAAAGAACAAATCAATCTTCTACAAACTGTCATTCCTACGCTTGAAACAGAAAAATACCTGTATTTACTACGACTGCACACAAAATTTTTAAAACCGTTATTATTAATTGGTCCCACGGGAACAGGAAAGAGTTTTTATATTCAACATTTTTTAATGAATGAAATTGATATGGAAAAGTATACGCCAGGTTTCATAACATTCACTACTACGACTTCTGCAAATCAGACACAAGATTTAGTCATATCTAAATTGGTGAAACGAAGAAAGAATAATTACGGACCTACCAGAGGTAAACAGGCAATAATATTTATTGATGACATGAATATGCCAGCTAAAGAAGTTTATGGTGCTCAACCTGCTATTGAATTGTTACGGTTATATTTTGATCAAAAACATTGGTACGACCTTAAAACAACTGAAAAATTATATATATACGATACAATATTCTACGGTGCAATTGGCCCTGTAGGCGGAAGCCGGCAATTAATTTATCCTAGGATGTTAAGACACTACAATATTTACTCCATTAATGAATTTTCAAAGGAAAGTATGACAAAAATCTTTATGTCTTTATTGCAACTAGGTTGGAGGCGAAATGGATTTGGTCAAGATACGCAACCGGTAATAGTCAATATTATAGCAGCAACAACTGAAATTTATGACCAGGCTAGAGAAGGTCTAAGACCGACTCCGGCTAAGTCTCATTATATTTTCAATCTTCGAGATTTTTCAAGAGTCATTCAGGGATGTGCATTGTTGCGGAAGGAGTCTGCTGACAACAAAAAAACTTTTGTAAGAGTATGGGTTCACGAGATTATGCGAGTGTTTTATGACAGACTCATAGATGATGTTGATCGAACCTGGTTCTATAACATACTAAAAAAGTGTACAAAAGATTATATGAAAGATACATTTGAAGCTGCTTTAGATACTTATCAGAATGAAACAGGGGACGTGACTCAGGAAAATATAAAAAAAATGATGTTTGGTTGTTATTTAGATACGGATAGTGCCGAAGGCGAAAGGCGTTATGAAGAAATGCCATCAAAGGAAGTAGTTCTAAACATGGCTTTGACAATGTTGGCGGAGTACAATTCTATGCATAAGGCTAAAATGACAATCGTCTTGTTTGATTATGCATTAGAACATTTATCAAAGATATGCCGACTTTTATCTATGCCTTCTGGAAATGCTTTACTTGTTGGAGTTGGAGGATCAGGCAGACAATCTTTAACACGTTTAGCTAGTACCATATTGGGGCAACAAGTTTTTCAACCGGAAATTACTAAAGCATATAGCGTAAAAGATTGGCACGAGGATATAAAATTAGTTCTAAGAGAGTCTGGCGGATTAAATAAAGACAGTACATTTCTGTTTACGGAAAGTCAGATTAAAGAGGAAGTATTTATTCAAAATTTGGACAGTCTACTTAACTCGGGTGAAGTACCAAATTTATACGGGTTAGATGAGAAACAAGAAATTCTTGAATTAGTTCGGTTAGCTGCTCAAGGAGGCAATAGAAACTTAGATATAAGTCCTTTACAGATTTTGGCTTTCTTTATCGGACGGTGTAAAACTAAGCTACACATAGTTTTATGTTTTAGTCCTATAGGAAGTTCGTTCCGAACAAGACTTAGATTGTATCCGTCCCTTGTCAATTGTTGTACAATAGATTGGTACGACAGCTGGCCAGAAGATGCATTAGAAATGGTGGCACATCATTACATGGTAAAAGTCAATGTGCTTGATAATGTCAAATCGGCGGCAGTAATTGCATGTAAACAGTTCCATGTAGACGCTCGGATTGTATCTACTAATTTTTATAATGAATTTGGAAGAAAGACTTACATAACATCTGCCTCTTATTTAGATTTAATAAAGTCTTTTACATCATTAACGAACAGGAAACAAAGAGAACTTAGAGCTGCCAAATTAAGGTATACTAATGGCTTAGACAAACTCAGTCAAGCAGCAGAAGCTGTCTCAATTATGCAACATGACTTAAACGTTTTAAAACCCCAACTTATAGTCATGGCTACTAAATCAGCAAAAATGATGCAGGAGATTGAGGTAGAAACTGCTATTGCTGATAAAGCTGCTGCCCAAGTAAGAGAAGATCAAAAAGTCGCCAATATACAAGCAGCTGCTGCTCAAGAACTAAAGAAAGATTGCGAAGCAGATTTAGCACTTGCGTTGCCAATTCTGGAAGACGCAATTGCTGCATTAAACACACTAAAACCAGCTGATATAACGATCGTCAAATCTATGAAAAATCCACCGTATACTGTAAAATTAGTAATGGCAGCAGTATGTGTCATCAAAGGAATTCCACCAGACAAAATACCAGATCCAGATAACCCAGGGAAAAAAATGTTTGATTTCTGGGGTCCAAGCAAAAGAATTTTAGGGGATATGGGATTTTTGGACTCCCTTAGAAATTTCGATAAAGACAATATACCTATCGCCACTATGCAAAAAATTAGAAAAGAATATCTATCTAATAAAGATTTTAAACCACATATCGTAGCTAAAGCTTCAGCGGCCGCTGAAGGTTTATGCAAGTGGATTATAGCTATGGATATGTATGATGCAGTAGCGAAAGTTGTGGCACCAAAAAAAGCAAAGCTAGAAGCTGCAGAAAAAGAATTTGCTGAGACTATGGCAATTTTGGAAGAAAAGAAAGCGATGGTGGCACGACTGGAAGCTAAATTAGCTGAACTAAATGAAGCTTTAGAAGATGCAAATATAAAGAAGAAGGCTCTAGAAGATGAAGTACAATTGTGTATTGATAAACTATTCAGGGCTGAGAAATTAATTGGGGGATTAGGAGGTGAAAAAGTGAGATGGACAGCAGCCGCTGAAAACTTACAAACACTGTTTGACAATTTAGCTGGTGATATTTTAGTTTCGTGTGGCATAATTGCGTATTTAGCTCCTTATACTCTACCAGTTCGAATGGAAATGATAGAAAAATGGCGACAACTTGTAATTAAACTGGATATGCCACACTCAGAAGTATATTTGTTTAAAGATGTGCTAGGTACAGATATTAAAATCCAAAATTGGTGTATCGCTGGGTTGCCCAGAGACTCATTTTCAGTTGATAACGCTATTATACAGGATAATTCAATGCGGTGGTCGTTACTTGTAGATCCTCAGGGTCAAGCAAATAAATGGATAAAAACCATGGAGAAATCTAATGATCTGCAAGTGTTAAAGTTTACCGATGGAAATTATATGAAAGTTATAGAAACTTGTTTGGAATATGGTAAGCCCGCATTGATAGACTGTATTCTAGAAGACGTCGAGGCTCCGTTAGATCCTGTTTTACTGAAAAACACGTACTTTCAAGGAGGTAAAGAGTTCATTGCACTGGGTGAAAATGTGATAGAATATCATCCTCATTTCAGACTTTACATGACAACAAAATTAAGAAATCCACATTATTTGCCAGAAATATTTAATAAAGTAACGCTTATTAATTTCGCACTCACAAAAGATGGCTTAGAAGATCAACTTCTTGGAATTGTGGTAGCAAAGGAACGACCTGATCTACAAGAAAAACGAGAAAAGCTTATCGTGCAAAGTGCCGCTAATAGGGCAGCACTAAAACAAGTAGAAGATGATATATTAAGAACTTTACAAGAAAGTAAAGGAGATATTTTAGAGGATGAATCTGCAATCGAAGTTTTAGATTCATCAAAAATACTAGCCATTGATATAATGAAGAAGCAAGAAGCTAGCTTAGAAACAGAAGTCATTATAGAAAAGTTCCGACTGGGTTACAGGCCCATAGCTTCCCACTCAGCTGTCCTGTATTACTGCGTTACAGAATTGCCTAACGTTGACCCTATGTACCAGTATTCATTAACGTGGTTTATCAATCTTTATATAATTTCTATTGAAAATGCTAATAAGTCAAAAGATCTTGAAAAAAGACTGAAGTTTTTGAAGGACACTTTTACATACAATTTATATAGCAATGTCTGCCGTTCACTTTTTGATAAAGACAAATTAATGTTTTCATTTATTATGTGTTCAAAAATGATGCTATCGACCGGGGAAATGAGTCATGAAGAATATAAATTTTTAATTACTGGAGGAATAGCCGTCGAAAATATATTAAAAAAACCCGTTGATTGGTTACCTGATAAAGCCTGGGACGAAATCTGTCGACTGACTGACTTGCCCACATATAAAGGTATAAAAGACAATTTTGTTAGTGCTATAATCAAATGGCAAGAGGTCTATGATGACATGGAACCTCAAAATAAACCACTACCTGGAATATGGGATAGCAAATTAACACAGTTCCAAAAGCTGCTGGTAGTGAGAGTTTTAAGACCTGATAAATTAACAACCGCAATTTCAGAGTTCGTAGAAAAACAAATGGGTCGTAAGTATATTACGCCTCCTCCTTTTGACATTGGAAAATCTTTTGGTGATTCAAACTGCCTTGCTCCTTTGATATTTATACTGTCTCCGGGCTCTGACCCAATGGGGGCGCTTATCAGGTATTGTGAAAGAATGGGCTACTCCCATAGATTTAATTCTATATCTCTAGGTCAAGGTCAAGGACCTATAGCGCGAGCGATGATTGAACGAGCCCAGCTGGAAGGAGGGTGGGTGTGTTTGCAAAATTGCCACTTAGCAGTGTCTTGGCTACCAGTACTTGAAAAAATTGTAGAAGGTTTTGATTTAACAAATACAGATCTTAGTTTCCGCTTATGGTTAACCAGCTACCCTTCAGACAGATTTCCACAATCTATTTTACAAGTTGGCGTCAAAATGACAAACGAGCCGCCAACTGGCCTGCAACATAACTTAAATAGATCATATATCTCGGAACCACTCAAAGAACCTGAGTTTTATGAAGGTTGTCCTGGAAAAGATAAACCTTTTAGTAAGCTTTTATACGGAATAAGCTTTTTCCATGCTGTAGTGCAAGAACGAAAGAAATTTGGTCCCTTAGGATGGAACATTCAGTACGGATTTAATGATTCTGATTTTCAAATATCAATAATGCAGTTACAAATGTTTTTGAATCAATATGATGAAATTCAGTATGTCGCTATTAAATACTTAACAGGAGAATGTAACTATGGAGGTCGAGTCACTGATGACTGGGACCGAAGGTTGATCGTCACAATTTTAGACAATTATGTGAACCCAAGCGTTGTACATGATCCCAGTTATTTGTTTTGTGAATTAGGTACTCAGTATGGGCTGCCACGTAGATGTGAATATCAGGACTACTTAAAACACATAGAGAATGTATCAGTAAATCCTCCGCCTGATGTTTTTGGTTTGCATATGAATGCTGGAATCACAAGAGATTACACAATTTCAATGGCTCTTACAGCAGCGCTGGTTCTTGTGGA
The DNA here is from genome assembly GCA_905220505.1 of Laothoe populi. NCBI lineage: Eukaryota > Metazoa > Arthropoda > Insecta > Lepidoptera > Sphingidae > Laothoe > Laothoe populi. The sequence goes on from HG992165.1 coordinate 6,113,958, forward strand.
AGGCACAGGTAGCGGAGGTGAAGGTGGAAATACCGAAGTTATTCTAGTGCAGATGTCTTCTGAAATTCTATCAAAACTGCCACCTAGATTTGACGTAGAAACAGCACAAAAGAAATATCCGGTGGACTACAATGAATCCATGAATACTGTACTAGTTCAAGAAATGGAGAGATTTAACAAACTTTTAAATGAAATCAGGGTATCCTTGCAGGATTTGCAAAAAGCTGTAAAAGGTCTCATCGTTATGTCACCGGCCTTAGATTTGCAGTCAAATGCCATGTTGCTTGGTAAAATTCCAGACAATTGGCGCAAATTTTCTTATCCGAGCTTAAAACCCCTGCCCAGCTACGTCACGGATTTTATAGAGCGTTTGGCTATGTTAGAAGATTGGTATCAAAATGGGAAACCGCCTACATTTTGGCTTTCGGGATTCTTTTTCACACAAGCTTTTCTTACAGGATCCGTACAGAATTTTGCAAGAGCAAAAAGGATACCAATTGATTTGTTAATATTTGATTTCGAAGTTCGTCGTGTAGACTATGAAACCACTCCACCGGAATGGGGCGTATATGTCCAAGGTCTATTTATGGATGGCGGTCGTTGGGATCGACAGACATATGCCATCGGCGAGCAACATCCAAAGATTTTGAATGAGAATATGCCTGTTATTTGGCTTTATCCAATGGCGAAAGTTGATTTCAACGAAGGGACACGGTACAAGTGTCCTTTATACAAGACTTTGGAAAGAAAAGGTGTCCTAGCTACGACTGGGCACTCCTCTAACTTTGTCCTTGCTTTTTTCTTGCCTTCAGATAAACCCTCAGCTCATTGGATCAAACGAAGCGTTGCTTTAGTGCTTCAATTAGATAATTGATCTTCATTTGATTCATTATTTGCAGCCATATGCAATGTTAAAGGATTTATCATGGTATTAAATATATTGTTTTTTAATTGTAACTATTTATACGTATGTATTAGTTAGATTACTTAGTATTGAATTTTATATTATAAACCTTTTTATATAATTTAATTTGTAATTTTCAATTACCACATTCATTCTAGTAACTTTGTGCGTCGCTGTTTTTGTATGAATATATATTATTCTAAAGCTAACAAAAAAGGAATTAAAACGTAACTTTTACCGAAACTCGAAATGAAATCAACGTCAATTTTGATGCAACTTCGATCAGATATTAATATTTTGTAGTTTACTTCATTAGTAGCGATGTGCGAAATGTATATAAAAGCATTTTTACTTATTAATTTTATTGATAATAGAGTAATAAATGAGTCATTGTAACAAAATTGTTTTTATTTCAAACGACGTTTTCCTGAACGATGGTTACATTAGCGGAGGTATTTTCACACGTTTTCATCAACTTGCGTCTTATATTTTCGGAATCCAGTAACTTGCGCCTTAACTTCAACATTATAGCGTTATTCCTTTTCTAAAAAATATACAACCTGCGACTTAATATTTCAAGCATTAAATTTTTTTTTTTTATATTTTTTCATATGGGAATAGCAAGGCCACACCTGAGGATCCAGTAAATAATTGCGACCAAGACTTGCGTCTCAGACAATAACGTTTTTTATTAGGTAATTCCAGTATTATCACTACTTAATCAGAGGCAGTATGCATGTATCACACCTCACACAATGTCATGAAAGTACTGGCCAACAATATGTTAATGTTGACGAACAAGAGCTTTAACTTTACAAAAATAATACCCATCTTCCTCAATGCAGTCACACATCGGCAACGTCACAACATAGAAATACGTAAACGAAAAAATAAACGAAAAAGTTTAAATAATAGATTTGTTTCGGTATCAAAGTCGGTAATTATTAAATACCTAAGTAAATACGAAATATAAAAAAATCGATTTACCAAAATATTTTTTTGTGTTGTGACAGTATTGTTTCCGATGTGCGTTATGCAAATTAGGAAAAAGCAGCAATAAGCTAGTTGGTAGTATGGACTGTCGAGACGAAAGTCGTATGTTCGAAACCAGTCCGAAATGCCATATACCTCTGACTTTTCCAACAGTAACGTGTACAATTGTTGTTGTAAATTCATTGTTAATTATCGTTTGCTTTAAGAGTGAAGGAAAACATCGTGAGGGAAATTGCATGCCTGAGAATTCTTATACGAATTTCAAAGGTCTACCAGCGCAGTAGTCCAGCGTGGTGGACTAAGGCTTAAACCATTAGTAGAGGAGGCCCGAACCCAGCAGCGGGACAATGTTTAATACAGGGCTAGTATTATTTTATTATATAAATAATACCTGCAATACAACACACTCCTGTTCAATAGCTTCGCATTCTGCCTCTACAGCGGCGATTTCATTAGCTTGTTGTTCATTTTTCACATCATCATCTATTTCTTGTTGTCTTATAATTTCTTCTAATTTCGCTTCTTTCTCTTTCCGATCTTTACAAAGTGATTTATTTATGTATATGATAGTGTTGGTATAAAATTACATTACACCAACATCAAAACTAGCTGCATTTGGCCGGTAAAGTTCCGGTTACATTTTTGTTGCACTAGCAAAATTAAATTGCGATATAGTATGTTTACTCGAGGTTGTATATACCTTTCGAAAATTCAAGCTGCCGTAATACTTTAATCAAATAAGCGATATAGATTTCGCTTTCTAAAATATTGGCAACAAAAATATGGACGAAATGAAAGTCGTAAATCTGGTAAATTATTTATGAACAAACCTTTATCGAAGAGCTCATCAAATTTTTGACTGTGAGTGTTCAGATTGTTGATATGATCTTCTATCTTAATCTTTTCAGAAATACCACAAACATCAATCATTAAAATTTGATGTCTAGCTTGAACAATTTCCCGTTTTAAATCCTAAAATTTTTAACCATTTAAAAAGGGTTCCCTCTATCTGGCAGAATTTCTGCTGCATGCCAAAATTAAAATGAAGTCAATATGTTCTGCTACAAAAGTAAGTGACAGAAACGAACCCATGCAAAACCGACTCCCCGTAATCTTGTCTGCCCTACCTCTAGAGTGTAATTTAAGCCCACGTAGACGCGGAAGGGCGAGGCGGCCCCCGAACTGAGCAACAGGTGGTTTTGACGCTCATCACCACGCACCACCAGCGAAGGCGGTAACCGTCAAAACCATCCGTGACGATAAATTCACGTAGGACCGCCGGAGCCGTGACAGAAACCATGCCTGTTGCATGTTGCATGCTTGCTAGCATGCTGCATACCAAAAGATAATGTATGTCAAAAGACGATTCTGACAGTGAACTTCCTGCGATATGATGGTTCTACTTTTTAATTATTATGGATATGAAATTGATGCCTAAAGATGCTTATGACTTGCAATATTATGAGTTTTGAATGTATGATAAATGAGTGTATGCTAAACGATTTCGAAATGAAGTTTATGCTTTGAGTTGTTATGCAGAATAATATTATGACATAAAAAGGTTGCTATAAAGGGTGTACCCAAAAAAAAAACGTGATACCTACTTGCAACTGCTCCTGTAAAAAATCCTCTTCATTTTTTATACTTGTAAGCTCATCGTTCATAGCACGCTCTTTATTTCGAAGTACAAACATCTCTTTTTCTCTGTTATATTTTACTTTTGTCGCTGTATTAATATTTATAGACAATATTATTAATGCCTCATAAATTAAAACAAATATTGCTTATGAATAATATTCAAACCTGATTTCAATTTCAGTTTCAACGATTCAATTATATGAATTTCGGCGCTCATTTTAAATATAAGTAGGTATGTATTATATACCTGTGTACTATATAGATATTAGGTACAGTAAGTAGACCGAAGTAAAAACAATCGTACAAAGTTTCAAACAGTTTCAAATATCCCGCCATATTTTTTTTATTCGCTTCTTAAGGTACCGGCTAAGGTCCGCGACCATGCTGCCATGACCATGCTATGTCATAAGTAAATTATTACTTTTTAAATAAAAATTAAACCACCTTCAAAAAAACCCAGACACAACTAAAAAACCAAAAAATAATTGGTTACATTTAAATCAATTAGTTATATGCAATTTAAATCAATTATTTTTGGAGTCGGTGCCGGTGTTGTTTTCTTTACTTTTAGATTTATAAAAACCAAGTCTGGATCTATTTTATATTTTTTTGTATGCCTGATTATTTTGTTTTTTCCATGTTTTGGCTGGCACCGACTCCAAATAATTGATTTAAATTGCATATAACTAATTGATTTAAATGTAACCAATTATTTTTTGCTTTTTAGTTGTGTCTGGGTTTTTTTGAAGGCGGTTTAATTTTTATTTAAAAAGTAATAATTTATTTTTTGCTTTTTAGTGGTAAATTATATAAAATCGGTTAAAAGCTGCTGAAGATATTAGAATTTACGTGTATTTTAATTTTATCACCCCCCCCCCCCCCCCCCACCCCTTTTACCCTCTCTCACTGAAACTTAACTTTTATAATGAACGTAATGCAAAAAGAACCACTGGAATACTACTTAATTTTAAGGAGTTACCCTCTCCAGCTCCGAAGATATTCATCAGATCTTCACCATATTTTTATGGGACCAAATGACAAGCACCAGCTTTCAATCAAAGAAAGAATGGTCGAAATCGGTTCACACAGTACAGAGAAACGAGGTAACAAACATAAAAAAAAAAAAAAAAAAAAAAACAACATACAGTCGAATTGAGAACCTCCTCCTTTTTTTGAAGTCGGTTAAAAAGAATTTGAATTGAAATTGAATCTCGATTGTCTAGTACTTAATATCGTTTTTTATTTCCGATTAATAAATGGTAACAAAAATTATCCCATTTGAAGGTTATATCATCGATCGACTGGCATATTATTTAGTCAATGTAATGCACAGAAGAATTTGACTCTGGCAAGCTTAGAGTATTTAACACTGGAGACGCCATTGAGCGCTTACCCCGTATGACAAATGTAAGAGCACGGTGCTCATACACGTTCTATAAAACGAGTTGCGCTTCGTGATCCGCCACTAAAAAAGTGACATCACGTGCGAATGGAGCTCCCTGAAAACGCGAGCCTGTAGCGGTATTAACATGTAAAAATAGATCTGACACATCAAACTTACAAAAATACAAAATTATTTTTCACCTGGACATATTTTTTTAAAGTAATATTATCATTAAAAGCAACAAAACATATAATCTCTAAAAATTATCATCGGGTAATAAATGTTGCCATGTTAAACTTTTAGCCACAGTAGTGCAAAATTTATTTGCATTCAATATCTTAAACGCAAGTTGTTTTTTTAATATTCATTTTTAACTAATGTTGCCCGCGGCTCCGCCCGCGTGTAGGTCTTGGAGCATTTTAACCTTCTATATTTTGCTATCCCATAAGAAGCGTGCATTTTTCGATTTAAAAGTGGTCTTTGTCATTTTCTGATCCCTAAACTGCCACTATGCAAAAAATCATGTCGATCCTTTGCTCTGTGAAAAACTAAACTATCCCATGGGAACTGTACATTTCTCCGGGATAAAAAGTAGCCTATGTGCTTTTCCAGACTATAATCTATCTCTGTGCCAAATTTTCAGTAGATCCGTCCAGCCGTTGTAGCGTGATTGGATATCAAACAACTATGCATCCATCCAAACATACGCATTTATAATATTAGTAGGATTACTTTATTTATGCTTCTTAATTTATAATTTAAAAATATTAGGAGAGTTGACATATCGACTAAGTTTACAATTTCATAAACTTTATGCCAGTGTAGCATTTTGGGTGGTTTATGTGGTAACACTGTCGTTTATGCAAGACTCAAATAGTGTTGTAGATAAACTTATAAAGGTTATCGATAAAATTACTAATCCATCTGGACTGTCTTCTAAACACATACTTTTAATGTAAATAGTTCTAACACACTAGGAATGTCACAAAATATGACAAAACCAGAATAAAGTTTTTGTCAAAAAAAGTGATCCTAAAATTGTATCCGGTATATTTAAAAAATATTTAGGTATGAATTTTGGCGCCATTCATTTATTACGTAAGATGATGTAGGGGGGGAGTCGATCATGTCTTATTTTTTCTTACAAGGGGTGGGAGGGAGTCTTAATAGTTCTTACGTAAGATCACACAAATGCGCAAAGTTAGGATTATACTTTGAAAAAACGCGGGCCATGCCTATAATTTTAAAAACAAGCAACTTAGATTTTTTAATTTTTTTTTGTTAACCGGTATGACTTGCCTCTTCACCCGGTTCCGGCTTGACGTCGACTTTTGGGACACCCTGTATTCATGTCGAGATCTCAAGCCCTTTTTATATGCTCTTCATAATAGATAGCCGTTAGCCGGCTACCACACCAAAACAGGCGATAATCGCTCTCAATGACATACAATAATTTCATTCACAGCATTTGCTAATCGCATTCGTTACCAGTAACACTGTATTTCTTGGCTCCGCTTATTTAATTTGAAATTTTATGGAATAACAGAACACTCCATTTTCTTACAAACTATATACCATTGGAAAGGTCGTGTTGTGTACTTTCCGGTGGTATATTTGCTAAGGTATAATCAGAATACCTCAAAACGAGTGAGTAATCAACATTTTAAAATAATTTGCAACGGCCGTCATTGTTGTGTTGCATGTGCTGACATACCTGAAAAACGCTACTCTACAATTAGTGTTGACCAAAAAAAAATGGAAGTGTCGCGGATGATGTGCAAAGCAACCAAAAACTGATAACAGTAATACACCTTTACGTCCCATTGACTCACCCGGGAAGTCAAGGAACAATAATGACTCGCTACCTTTTAATGACAATATTACGCATCGAAAAAAGCCACTGTTGATACTAGCGCAATTAGTGGAAGTTCCGGCTTAAACTCTTCCGCGTCAGTTATTACAAAGAAAGAAAGGCTAGGGAAATAATAAGAGAAGAATTCAATGTCATGAAATTGGCTTTAGCACAGGAGCTTAACCAAACACTTAAGCAGATGGTGAGAACCGAATTTCAATCTCGAAAATCAATTCATAAAACAGGAAATAACTGCTTTGGATAATAATGTTTGTTTCTGAATGAAAACTATGAAACCACCAAATCCGCCATCGCCAAATACCAAGACACACTGGGAGAGCTAAAGAAATAGAACGTTCAGTTAACATATACGTTACAGGATCTGCAAATCAGGCTTCAGGTTGCTGAGCAGCATAACCGTTCTAACAATCTTGAGATAGAGTGTGTCCCCGAGCACAAACAGTAAAACTTGCTATCTATAATTACTCAGCTGTCTAAGGTATCCTGTGCCTTGAAAGAATCCGACATTCATCATTGCACTCGTGTGGTAAAAAGTAACAGAGACGACAAGAGACCTCGCTCAATCATTGTTAAATTGGCTACCTCTAGGCTTCGGGATACATTTTAGCGAAAACAAGCTCAGTGCTGCTCACATAGGCATTGGAGGTAATAAATCGCCGCTTTACATTGTTGAGCACCTTTCACCTAAAAACAAATTACACGCAGCGGCTCGCCAGATCGTCAAAGAAAAAGAATACAAATTCGTGTAGATTCAGCAAGGTCGTGTTTTCATTAGGAAAACAGAAGAAGACGAGTTTACTTATATAAGAAACCAAGAGACCAGAACCGACCTAAAACAATTCTCTGCCATATCCATACTAGCTGTTGCTCGCGGCTCCGCCCCCGTGGAGTTTATTTTCGGGAGCAGAAGTATCAATGCAAGGAGTTGTCTTCTGCACTGAGACACCTATAGCGATCGTCCTGAATCTCAGGTGTTGTGACTTTCTAGATGGCTAGACAGGCACAACTCCTAACTTAAACTTCTAGCACTCCTTATAATACCTCGGGATCACTCCGTAAGTGTCGAAGAAGGCCACCGCGGGGTTTTAGCTGGTAGTGTCCGGTTGGGTGTACATAAGTAGTAGGGACTCGGCCCAGCCGCAGCCCGGATAGCCATCATCCGGGCGAGGGGGTGCTGGGTCGTAAGACCGGCTAGTCCAGCATAACCGTTTTATTCTCATTCCGCTTCCCCCCGAAGCGGACGGCAGTAATAAAATGCTTTCCCCGCGTAAAAAAAAAGTGTTGTGCCTGAAGCTTGAGATTACATTTAAAGAATACCTCATAAGTTAACTCCTCACTTCGCCCTTTAAGGGATGATTTGGTAAAAACGTTGAAACACGTATTTCTTTATTTTTTACCTAAAGCCTAAATATGAATTTTCAGATCCCTAAGTTGAAGTATTACGGATTGCCCATACAAACTTTTAACCTCTATTTCACCCCTTTCAAGATATTTTTTTGAGACAAAAGATACCCTATGTCCTTCCCTAGGATATAATCTATCCCTCTACTGAATTTCATTAGGATTTGTTGACCCGTTTAGTCATGAAAAGGTAACAAACAGACATACAAACAACAATATTAATTTTGCTGCGGATATATTTTAAAACTGTAATATCTCCTAAGATATTCATTGAAATCAAATGACGTAAAGGCAACTTTGTTCAAAATTAAATACTTGTGATGAATAAAGTATTTATTTGGATAAGGATTAATACCATGTTTATAAAAACCCCTTTCCAAATAATACATTGTTTCAGAACAAATTCGATAACCATTAAAAAGGTTATGGTTATGTTATGGTGAGCCAACCGAAATAGATAGACATATGCTATCGCGGACTTTTTTTAGAACTTTTTAAGAGGAATAATTTCGTTGTACATGATTGTTATGTAACTTTAACCGTTAACGCAGCGTACGCAACGGAAGCTCTCAAAAGGAATCAATTTTCCCCGTTTTTGCAACATTTTTCATTGCTGCTCCGCTCCTATTGGTGATAGCGTGATGTTATATACCCTATAGCGCTCCTCGATAAATGGGCTATCCAAAACTAAAAGATTTTTTCAATTCGAACCAGTAGTTCCTGAGATTAGCCCGTTCAAATAAACAAACAACTCTTCAGCTTTATATAATAGTATAGATTAAATAAATTAAAGGCGTATTATTTAAAAAAAAAACTAAAAAATAAAGTTTTTATTTTTGCTTATTTGGCTTGTATTTTTCTCAGTACTCATTACCTTTATTATCTTTACAGTATTTCGATTAAATTAGAAATATTAATTTACACTATTTTTAACTATACCTCTCTACTTCCGTCCCTTTTCACGTAATCACACCCAGAGATTGCAAGAAAGCGATAGAAAAGATGATACACATAAAAAAATATCTTAAAACATTTAATAAATTATAATTGTTTTATTTTATCTATCGATAGATAAGGACAACGCTATCTATACCTCGTGTCGACATTGCTACGCTCTACTGTTTTTACACAGTTGTCAATATATGACACTGTAAATATATTTCCCAACAAGATAAATTTGTCACTGTGTGCATAAATTTGCCAGTGTTGTATGAAATGGTGTAGTGTGCGTGCGTAGCGACGTGATTACATTTTGCATTTGTGTGCACATGTTTATTTGTAGTTGTACGAAGCCCCCCACCGACATTGCTGAATTTTTTGTTCAAGATTCGAGCGTAATGCCGACTCCTTTTGGTTGCCTACTCTAAGCTGGCAAGGTGTGAGCCAGGGGCATGTAACTTCCATATAAATTCCAAATCTTGACAATAGGCCCCTCTTACTGTGGTGGACGTAATTTTTTCCCGAGATACACAAAAAGGAATCGCTAGATGGCAGCAGTAGAATGATACATAACATGCTAATTAAATTCTCCAATAGAAATAATAAATGTAATGAATATTTATAAAATTTATGATTTATATATTAATTATTAATGTCTTTTTAATAAGTAATATGAAGGGAAAATATTTTTCAATAAAACTTCAACGGCAGTTTAAACGTACGACTAGGCAGTATGGTCGATTGACTATAGCCTGTCGTTTGGAGGAATAAAAAAAATCATAACGGCAGCCATTTCAAATTGTACGGTTTTCGTCAAGGTTTCTCTGCGTTTGTTTATTGGGTGTTTTCTTGCATTTTATACGACTTGGCGTGATAACGGATTCTGCGATTTCTGCTTACGATACAACCTGATCTGTTACTGTGAGACCGATTACTTGCAAACCTGATAACTTGGCTTTTTATTACATGGACTTTGTTTTTGTTTTGAACTTATTACAATGCCGAAAGCAAGTGAATTAAAGTGTTATTTTGGATGTGCTGTTGATGGTAAGTTTTATTTAACTTTATTTATAGAACGGAAGTTCATTTAGGAATCCTACTAATATTATAAATGCGAATGTTTAGATGGATGGATGGATGGATGTTTGTTACTCAATCACGCTACAACGGCTGAACGGATCTGGTTAAAATTTGGCACAAAGGTAGATTATAGTCTGGAATAGCACATAGGCTACTTTTTATCCCGGGAAAATGTACAGTTCCCGTGGGATAGTTTAGTTTTTCACACAGCAAGTATCGGTATGATTTTTTGCATAGTGACAGTTTAGGGATCAGTAAATGACATAAGCCACTTTTAAGGATAGCAAAATATAGAAAATTGTAATAGCTCAAGATGCCTCCATGAATTGTATATCTATTCTTCCAATAATAACCTCCATGCGGGTGGAGCCGCGGGAAACATCTAGTTTTATAATAAAATAAGTGTAATTCTGCTTTTTTTGTACCTGTAAGATATTTTTAATGTATTGTGCTGTGCACATGTATGCCCTTCGTCTATAGTGATTTTTATAATTTCTGTAGTAAGCGCAATAAAGTTTAAATAAAATATATGACTTTAGAAGTATTCACTCTAATAGAAATATTAATTTGCAGGTCCATTACACCGTTATCCTAAATGGGAATATCCACATACAGAGAAATTTTATCAATGAAAGTCTATACTCTAACCTGCAACTATTGGACGAGGCAGTGAACATATTTATAATAATGTTTGGTTATGCTACAGGCACTTTGAAGAAAAATTTCAATTACCAAGTCATCGCTTGACAAAAAATGCAGTACCAACATTGAATATATTTTGTAAGTACCATTCTACGTTTCCTAGATCTATAATATTTTAAACATGTGCTTTATATTATTATTAACTGACTGTGTCCAGGTGTTTAATGGTATCATCTGCATGTACACCTTATCTATTAGAAAAAGCATTTTATCTATATAAGACTTTTCCATAAACAAATATTTAGAGCTTGAACTTTTACAATGATTGGTCCAGTCACTCTTCAGTGATGCGCATTATTATTTGATTAACAACAAACATCATTTCATTTTTATTTATATAGTGTTTTAACTTATAGATAAGAAATGTGTTTGCTCACTAAATGAACTCTATTCAACTCATCTTATAATTTATTATTTATTCTATTTTTTAATAATTAAACATTACTCATTAAAATTCACAGTTTTGAGTCAAAGTGTAAAACAACCCTTAACATCAGCTGCATTAGATATATATGACTTTGTGAAATTGAGACCTCTGTTTGGCAATTTAATAATTTCTCCACTAGGTTGTCACTACTGTGAATTATGTATTCTAATAATATATCTTCTATGTGTGATGTAATTGTAATTATTGTATAAATTAAATCCCTCAATTATAATTTTCTCATATATGTTTACAGCTTTGAGTGGATATAGTGTACAAGAACCTTCAACATCAGCTGCACCGCCCAGTGAAGAAAAACTACCAACAACAGCCGGATCACCGGATTATTCCTCGAATTTGACGCGCATAGTACCTTTACGTGAGTATTGATTACTTGGTTGGCTAATTAAACACTGCATAAAAAATGGCTATGTCCAAAAAGTTTTTGACATATATTGAAAAACTACCTGACGTGGCACAAACTTTTATAAAATTGCAAATAAGATGGAAAAGAAAACACGAGGCAGACGATATACTACTGAAGAAAAAGTTATGGCCTTAACCTTATTATGAAGCAGAGTCCAAAAGCCTATAAACTTTTACAAAAAATGTTTGTCTTACCTTCAAAACATTGTTTACAAAAAATACTTGGGGCATTTAGGATGAGACCAGGCATTAATACAGAAATATTAGAAAATTTGAAAAAATGTGGTACAGCACATGTCAGAACAAAAAAGACTCGTCCATTTATTTTTGACTAAGTTTCTTTGTCACCTGGTCTCGTATATAACACTTCCCAAAACGAAATCATAGGCTTCGAAGACAATGTCATTAATAAAACCAATAATATTGCAGACCATGCTCTAGTCTTCATGATTGATGGTATAAAAAGTAAAACAAAACAACCCGTTTGTTTTACATTTTCCAAAAACGGCACAAAAAGAATGATTTGAAAGCATTTATACTAAAACTTATTGAAGAAATAAACAACACAGGGCTACGAATTGTTGCCACAATATGTGACCAATGTCCCACATATATTTCAACATTTATTAGAAGAAACAGGTAAAAATTATGCCACTGATCGGAAGCTTATGGAATACAAAACTAGTTTTGAGGTATACAACATCAAAGTGTTCCCATTATTCGATCCACCACATCCACGTAAAGGCGTAAGGAAAAATTTATTAATTAAAGATGCGAAATTTACACAAAATGGGGTGGAGAAATGGGCCAAATGGGAACACTTAAAAATGTTTATGGCTGTGGGCGTAGGCGACGATGACATTCGTGTCGTAAATAAACTTACGGAGTGTCATAATAATAAGAAAAAATGATTAACTTTAATTTTTTCTTATTAATTATTTCATATTAGCCGCTCAGGTATTTAGCCAAAGAGTGTCTTCTGCAATGTGATTTTATTCAAGTAGGCTTAAATAGATTATACTTACATTTGACTGATGTTATTTTATTACATTTGATTTTATTCAGCAACAATTTATAAGCATGTAGTATTTAATACATGCTAAATTACATGAAGCTGAAAAAATTAACTTGGTAGATCGACATAGGGTAATACATAAATATACATATACCCTCACGCCTGTAATCCACGAAGGGGTAGGCAGAGGTACACCCACTTTACACCAAATTTATTTCGGTCCCATAATGTGATAGGGGTCGAGCCTATCGCCATACCGGGCAGAATTCCAGACTCCAGGTAGGGGTTTCTACATAGAAAAATCCAATTTCACCCGACCCGGGGATCGAACCCGAGACCTCAGCTCAGCAATCGTAACGCATGCGCAATTACAACTGCGCCACTAAGGCAGTCATAGGGTAATTTTTAATAAAATTACTAACTACAATTTTTAAGATGAAACATTGGATGAGGAAAATGCACCACACTATTTGTACATGTGTATCTCTTAATTTTCATATTAGCGGTTAAATGGTTTAAATACCTGTAAGATCAAGCAAACTATTATTTTGTTTCTATAAATATTTTTCCTGTATATAAGTAATGTCACAGGTGCATCAATCACAAGTGTGCGTTTTTATTTTTGTGACTAATTAAACTGTTAATAGTTTCATAGAAAGGATATCAAAGGGGTTAGACGAATATATTTTTTTAGGCCAGTACTACTACTAGTCTGCGTAAAAACAGTGTCATATCATATGTTTTCCCCAACAAATCGACTATCATTCTGGCTAACTGTAAAAAACCTAGCGACCAAACCATACCGTCATTTGGAAACAATCTCTAAGCCGCATGCTCTACTGAAAATTTAATATGAACATATTTAAAAAAAATCTCATAGAAAATAACCTAATTGAATATTATTTTTGTTACAGGACATGGATATTTTGGAATATGGAATTTTACCAACGGAGTGTCAGGATACAGCTGATTTTTTATTAATATTTGATAATTTTTTTGATTCTTTTAATGGTCATTCCTATCAAGATGATTCAAAAATATATAAATGTTGTGTTAAAAGAAATTCCTCTAACTTGCAACTGTGGGCTGATTTGCTCCCAATTTTAGAATCAATCAAGTTAAAATCAGTTGATAGTATAAATAATATTGATCAGGTAAAATATGAGTCGATTCCTTCAATCCGAAATTGGATCCACAATATAAAAGACTTTTAAGGAAATGTGACAATATAATAATTAAATGACAATGTTGTTAATTTAGTAACTAGAAATTTTAATCAAGATCCCCTAGAAAAAATCTTTAGTTGTATTAGAAGTAATGGTGTTAGAAATGTAAATCCTGATTGTAATCAATTTATAATTGCATTTAAAACGTTGATTATTAATAATTATAATTCACCCCATTCTGCAGGTGCAAATTGTGAAGAAGATTATAATACATGTATGCAAGCATTATCACATTTGATTATAGCCAATCGCCATAATTCTGAAACGGATTTTGTATGTAACAATGATTCTTTGCTTAATGTAATGCACGAAATTAAAATAAATAAATCATTGCATGCCGAATAAAAAAATATGTTACGGGATATGTGATTAAAAATCTAAATCTTAATGATTGATGATCTTTTAATGATTTGTGTAGATCAGAAATTGATTTAGATTTTTTTTTTATTTATTAAGGTACGTCAACAATATTCATAATATACATAGAATTATTATTTATCACAGCACAAGAACAGTTATGAATATCAATTAAAGACATACACAGCATTCATAAAAAAAGAGTACGACAATATAAATAGGAATAAAATAATACCGAAAATAGCACACATAATAGATTACACAATTACATTACATTAAAATAGATTAAATTAGATGAAATTACATTAAATTAGATGAAATTACATTAAATTAGATTCGGTTAGGTTAGATTACATTATTATATTATATTATTATATTAATTAGGTAATGTCGCCGTCGTAGATTTGTTTATTAATGAAGTAGATTATACAAAGAAATCTTTATTCCATCCGAATGATTGGTTCATTAATTTAATGAATCACATTTATTACATCATTGTTGCATGCCTTCGTGATAATCCTCAATCAAAATATTTGAGTCATAAAATTCGTTTTTTTTTATTGATTGTGCTTGTGATTTTATTGTACATGTAACAAACATAAATGTTAATTAGTTGAAATTTATTTGTGATCTATCTATAAAATTGATTGTACGCAGTTGGTGTCCTGGGGTAAATAGATTATTAAAGTGAAAGATATCAAATTTTGATAGGAATGACCTAATTGAATTACCAGCATTTGAATATTTTAAAAGGAGGAAAAGAGTTAATAAATAAATTTTGAAAAATATGTTTTGCGGTTTTCTTTCAGCGTTAAGAAGTAATAACTTGATTTAAAATACTTTTAGACAAAAGAAAATCACGTGGGTAATCTTAATCAAAAGTATTTTAAATCAAGTTATTCTTTTTTAACGCATAATTTTCCTAAATTTTATTAGAATAGTGATTACTTAAGAGTGCCATCTATCGGATGCATATGGAAGCTAGCATGCTCTTTAACGCCGTCTGTAGGACGTGGGGAAAATTAATTTGTTTTTGGACGCAGAGTGGCGTATCTATACCAGTATTACTGTATGATCTATGGTGTGAGCTATGAAAAGAGTACGTATTTAAAAGATAGAAGATCAAGGAATACTCTCTGAAGAGAGTAGAAGTTTTTTTTTATTCGTACCTGGCAACAAATTACAAATGTCGTGTAGTAATAAATGCTAGGGATGTGACATTGAGTGAAAAAAAAAACGATTTTTCTCTTTTGAATAATAATCGATTTTTGAAATATTGATTTTTTATAAGAAAAATTATAGAACTTTTGGAAAAATCGATGTTTATATCAAAATTTTCCGTAAAGAGATTAATATTAACAATTTATTAGGAGTCTTCAATTTATTTGTTATTTAAATTTTATGTCTGGATCCAAATCTTTTTCTTTATGTATTTTTCACGGTATTCATTCAAGATAATAATATTTTGCTTTTGTTAATCTTTGTACGATGAAATTTGCAGCGCAGTCTGCAAGTTCTAAGCATTCATTTTATTTTGTTTAGATTGACGATTAACACTATTGTTGACACACTTCACTGCTTAATAAATGAGGGAAAGCATGGGAACATCTTTTCTCTTCAAACGCTTCCTAAGGCTAATAAAATTACCCTAAATACAAAATATGGAATTATAAAAATCTTAAAAAATAACGATTTTTAAATAATCGATTTTTATGAAAAATAATCGTTGAATATAAGTACCGATTATTTTTTCACACCCCTAATAAATGCTAGCCTTCGCATTCAGGAAACTTCTTTTTATGAAAAATTGATTTTTTGCAAAATGTAGTTTTTATTTTCGCTAAACATAGTTCATTTAATTATCTCATATGTGTTTATAACACATTGAAAGTGTTTCGATGTGCAAGTCATCGAAAATGGTGTCCGGTAGCACGAGGGTGATACAAGTCACCAACATCGCGCCACAAGCGACTAAGGACCAAATGCAGACACTTTTCGGTTACTTGGGTAAAATCGATGATATCAGGTTGTATCCTACGATTAGAGACGTATCATGCCCGGTACAGTCGCGTATATGTTACGTGAAATACTACGACTCTGCTACTGTGAATGTAGCACAACACATGACAAATACAGTGTTCATAGACAGAGCGCTGATCGTTATCCCGGTGCAGTCAGGCGAAATACCCGATGAGCATAGGGCGCTCGAGATGTCTAGCAATGGGACGTTGGTCCCAGGCTTAAGCTCCGTAGAGCCGCGTTTGCCGGCACACGTTATAAACTCACTAGACGGCGTCCCGCCAAACCAAGTTATCCAGTCTCATGATCCTAAGATGGCGGCAGTCGGCCTACCTGGTTACCCTCCCGTACCAGCCACATATGACTCCAGAAAGATAGAAGAGATAAGAAGAACTCTTTTAGTTGCCGATGTGGGGGCTCTAACATCCCAGCAGTTAATAGATCACTTCTGCCAAGCTGGGGAGGTTAAGTACTTAAGGTTTTGTACTAGAGAAGTAGATAATTTCAAGTATGCTCTGATTGAAATGTCTGAACAAGAGAGCTTAGTGAAATGTCTGCAATTGAATGGTTCAGTTATAGATGGACAAATTATTAAGGTTAGTATTGTATTAATCACTTGTGTCCAGAAAGGATGTTAAAAAAAAATTGGGAGTACAATACAAGCTTTTATTTCCATACCATGGAAGAATGGCGAGTGTTGCTACTGTTGACTTATGAGCTTATGAGTCATGACTGGTTAAATTATTTTATAATAATAAATAATACTAGCCCTGTATTAAACATTGTACCACTGCTGGGCATTGGCCTCCTCTACTAACAAGAGGAGTTAGGCTGTAGTCCAGCACGCTGGTGTAATGTGCATTGGTAGACTTTACACACCTTTGAAACTCATATGAGTACTCAGGTAACATATTTGTCTACAGCACGAATGGGCCGGCTCGACCGGGGTGGTACCACTGTCTCACAGAAAACCAACGTAAAGTGACAGTTTACTGTCGCATTTCATATGGTAAGTGAGATATCCGGAGGCCCAAATTCCCCCTTCCCTTCCCTAATCCCTATTCCTGTCCTTTAAGGCCGACAGCATTTACATGATACTTTCGGTATTGTGGATATTCATGGGCGGTGGAGATCACTTAACTTCAGGTGAACCACTGGCTCGTTTGTCGGACTATGTTAAAAAAAAAAAAGGTATGCAGGTTTCCTCACAATGTTTTCCTTCATTGTTAAAGAAAGCAATAAATAATTAATAATTTGTCATTAGGGCTGGTTTAGAATGTATAACTTTCGTCTAGACAGTCTGTACCGCAACCAACTGGGATATCACTACTCTGTGGTTTATCATAACAATTTTTTATATTTGCAGGTACTTCACGCTACTCAAGCTATTTGCAAGCCGCAGACAAAAAGCAATGAAGCTGCCCAACGTGAGATTGAAGAAGCCATGTGTAGAGTGAAGGAAGCTCAGCACCTGATTTCTGCAGCTATTGACCCAGTTATCGGATTACTTTCAAAGGATAAGAGAAGGTAATAGTTCTTTCTTTCAAATATACATACATGCACAGTGGACATTATTAACAGTAACTAGTGTAGTATAATAAGTATTAGTGTTTTTTTTTAATTCTTGTTTCATTGTTCAACTTGAATGCCTCGGTTTTTTAATTCATAAAAAGTACACTGACTTCAATAAAAACAAATTATGCATCCCTATAAAATTTGAGGGTTGCGCTTGATTTTTCTGAGATTCCATCATCAGATCCTGACTTGGTGCCAATGGGACCACCTGAGAAGTGTACACTTTTTAACAAAAAAAAATTTTACAAATCGGTCCAGGCGTCTTCGAGTAATCAGGGAATATACATAAAATAAATAGTTGCGTGTACTTATGTACGCGCATGAGAAGTTATACTTCTTTGGCATCATAGAAAAATAGTTTTTTCAAAAACAATGAATCAGACAAATTGATAACCTCCTCCTTTTTTGAAGTCGGTTAAAAATGAGCCTACCCGCCAACCCTACATAGAAATCTCAAACGTCAACGTTTCCCGTCTCGAGTAACATATTCCAAGTTGTTTTATTCGATTTGCTTCAGAGTGTTACTTTTATGTCAAGGTATGCGCGCGCATCTTAAAATTTCACTCTAATCATTTTTTCATAACGCGCCTAAAGAAGTATAACTTCAAAAAAATTCCGACGAATTGAGAACCTCCTTTTTTTGAAGTCGGTTAAAAAGTTAGAACAAATAATACAATTAATAAAGTAACATAAGATAGATATTAATTATATATAAAAGTAAAGAACTATATGGTCCGTTGATTGTCCCAGGACGCGGTCCCGGTCGCGGTCCCGCCGGCGCTCCCGGTCCCGGTCGCGGCGCTCGCGCTCCCGCCACAGGGGCAAGCGCTCCCGCTCCCGCTCCAGGCACCGCGCGCGACGATCCCGCTCGCGGCACAGGCACCGCACCAGGTACTGTTTATTACCAAGTTTCCATCAAGAAGAACTGTCTAAAAAGGATAAGGTTCATGTTGAATCGCACTATTAAGTAGATATGAATTTTTGAAGTGGTAACATCTTATGGGATGGTAAACCGCTTCGTAACGCGTTACGGCGCCACTCTGTCTGGATTCTTTATTAATTTCTATTTCTGTCGTTCCATAATCTCTGTGCTATATTTTTTTGAAGTGAAACTTCTTTAGTATCGTTGCGATTTGAGTGGGATCGAGTGGGTAAAATATATTTTATAATCAATAAACGATTTTATTAAAAAATAAGCTTTCCTCACATTATCATATTAATATACATAAAGTTTAAGTAATAACCTAAGCTTTTCTCAAGTTAAACAATTTCAATATTAAATAGTTCAACTTAGATTAGTTTAAGTTATCACTTCTGTCGAGCGTCCCGAGACGCACACTTTATTTATTTTTTACTGCCTGGATAGGCAGACGAGCAGACGGGCCACCTGATAAGTAGTCACCGCCACCCATAGACTTCTGCAGTGCCAGGGCACAGCAAAGCCGCTGCCTACCGTAAATACACGACATACGCATTTTCCACAAATATGGTCTAATTGTTTGCAAACATGGGTACACACGCCTATCAAAAGGCAAGTACAACAAAGTTAGCTGTAATTTGTTGAATTTTCGCAAGAATCAAAAATAAATTGGTGGTGTTAGCATTATTTTAAGTTTTTCTTAGTCATTAGACATAGATAAATTAGCATAAAATAAATATTACTTGATTGCTGCCAGCTATTTATTTATATAAATAACTATGATATTCGTACAATACAAAAATAATTTTAATGCACTACTTATTTAAATAAAAATGAACTATTTATATTTTTACTTATGTCACTGTGTTTTTGACACACCTGACATTCTATTATTTTACAATAATATTATAGAAGGAATTAGTTATTATTTGAAGTCAATATAAACACATGTGATAATATTGTTCATTGCAGATCGCGATCTCGACACCGCAGCACGCGTCGCTCTCGCTCCAGGTCGCGCCATCGCAGCTCGCGCTCAAAACGGGACCGTTCTCGAGACAAGGATCGTGACAAAGATCGTGATAAGGAACGCGATAAAGAACGCGACAAGGAACGCGACAAAGACCGCGACAAGGATCGCGACAAAGAACGCGACAAAGACCGTGACAAGGATAAAGATAAGGATCGGGACAAGGACCGCGACCGGGATAAAGATCGAGACAAAGATCGCAAAGAGAAAAGCTCCAAAGATAAGGACAAAAAAGAAAAGTCCAAAAGTCCACTAAAAGAAATAGTAGTGGAAAAGAACGATAAAGAAGATATTAAATCTGAAATACTTGAAACTAATGGGACTGGGTCTGAAGAAAAGTCTAAAGCATCCACACCCGTAGACGACAAAGAAAAAGAACCAGAGAAGGAAAAAGAAAAAGAAAAGGAGAAGTCGCCTTCAAAGTCATCGAAAAGAGAACGCTCGAAATCGCGCGACCGAAAAAGAGATCGATCCAGATCGCGTCGCCGCTCTGCATCTCGATCTCGCAGAAAGCGCTCTCGTTCGCGAAAGAAATCGCGTTCCAGGGACAGAAAAAGGACTCGCTCTAGAGACAGGAAGAGGTCCAAGTCAAGAAAACGATCAAGGTCTAGAGACCGGAAAAAGTCAAGGTCTAGAGATAGAAAACGAACTAGGTCTAGAGACCGCAAGCGTTCGAGGTCGCGCGATCGAAAACGTTCAAGGTCGGGAAGTCGCAGGTCCAAGAGTCGCTCTCATCGGGATTCTAAAACGCCTCACGATAGAAAATCTCGCGAAGTTACACCTGGCTTGGCGACCATTCTGGAAAAAGACACGTCTATTATTGAAGACAAAACTCTTGACATTATTGATGAAAAGAATTCTCCAGATAATATGGACATTTCCAATTCTCCGTAACTTTGACATTTTTAGTATATTATTATTATGCTTCGTAGCATAGTAATTGTGAATAATTAAGTATGTGTTATCTGATTTAGTTTTCACTTGAAATGTATTTGTAACAACTTATGTTCTAGGTACAGTTAGTATAAGTAATAAATGAAATACACAAGTTGCATATGGTATTACCAACTTTCTTATTAACAAACATCAGTGTTTGAAGTATGCATGTATGAAACCTTTCACTTTCACTCAGATGCAATCAAGTTTATGCTTATTTGTTTTCATGAGGAACTACTATTTCGTAATATCTATCTTCAATATATGATTAATTGCGATCGATTAAATGAAAGTATTGAAGTTGATATTGTTGTGGGAGCCTAAACGACCGAAGCACTAGGGCTTGCGATCGACCTCCCGTAAGCGAGGCATGAGGTGGTCACCCAGCTCATGCACCTTCGCAGTGCGGGGTTGTACACCAAGTGTGTCAACCGTACGGAGCAACACCACTGAGAGCGGGTCTGTACGGGTATGTGTGAGAGTTTTTATGTATGTATGAGGTCTTTTTTTGGGCCAGAAACCATCGCGGGCGTATGAAGAACAACTCACCAAAATTTCATCATAATCGGACGAATAGTTTAGGAGTCTGTAGAGGACAAAAATACTTACATTGATTTTTATTTATATCGATTAGTAAAAGGCAGCAAGCATATACTGGATAGGTACACTAACTTCTCAATGCTCTTATCGAATTCTATCACCGTCGCTGCTAGGGTCCTGAATGATAGTTATCAAGCGTAAGTGAAAAAGAAGAAGAAGCAGGCCGGCATGATTGTGTTGAGTAGCAGGCGATAGATTATCTCTCGTTACTCGATACTCTAATTGGACGGCACTGCGCTTACTATCAGGTGCAGTGTGGTCACTTTGCCATGCCACGATAAAAAAAGCAACTTTGAGACCACGTCAGGATACTCAAGGAGTAAATCTAGAGTCGGTTCGAAATTCCGTCGGCGAGGTAATTCGAGTTATGTACGACGGACTTCGTTATATGAAAATCATTACACGCACAATTAAACAAAGCATAATAGTCAATTCACTTACCAGAGTATGCAACATTCAATATGTAAAATTGCCTGGTACCGTTATTACAAAAGCAAATGAAAAGTAAAATGTTTTTAGCCAATTTAAATATATTATAATTTTTTTATCATAAATCACATAGTTTTTAAGCGGAAATATTTCTCAAATTTATTGGACTGGAGGACAACAATAAATATACTATTTCCATAAACATTGAAAGTAACGACGCATGACGAAGACTGCTGATAAACGCTTGTTTGATTTGGGCATTACGCTATGGCAAACAGCTTTATTTACTACGACGTAATTAAAATTCATGTAAGAATTGTGTTGTATGTAACGTGTGCCTAATTTTGTACTGATTTTATATTCTAAACTTAATATAATTTCTATTTAGAAATACTCAATCCGGAGTCTGGAATTGAGCCCAGCATGGCTAGGCGCGCCCCCTATCACATTATGGGACCTTAATAAATTCGACGAAAAGGGGGTGTACTGGTTACACCTTTGCCTACCCCCTCGGAGATTACAGGCGTGAGTATGTATGTATGTACTTAATATTATAAAATTTCAGGGAAATGTGACGATTGCTGCGTATATACATTTTTTGACTCCGGGTAGGTTAAAAATTCAAACACGAATCTACACAGTAGGCGTGAACAAACTTGCAGAAGTGATATCTAGAACTTTCTATGAAGAAAATATACTAGAATCGACCAGGAGGTGGCTTCAGCGAGGTGAATCGCCGTTCCCGGGGTATTGCAGAGCTCCAGGCACCAGCGAATGTGTCCCTATGTTATGCAATTGCCAAAAGTTAATAGAAATATGGAATAAAATCAAGCATACTCAGGAGAACTTGAAAAACTAATGATACAATAAATTATGCTAGTAATTATAAGCTATGTGTAAATTAGTTTTGTATGATGTTAGCGAACATTTTGAATAATGTAAGTAAGCCTCCTTGTTGTAGTGGGCGAGTAGCCGACTGTAAAAAGAGACCGTGGGTTCGATTCCCGAAACGAGACAAATGTTTGTGTGACACACAGATATTTGTTTCAGATCAGGGTGTTGTAAGTTGTTAAGACAGGATAGTTAAAAAAGTAAAATAAAACGCGATATAATACGTAAAAATCGCTGTATTTTTAACCGACTTAAAAAAAAAGGAGAAGTTAACAATTCGTCGGAATCTTTTTTTTATGTATTTTCCCCGATTACTCGAAGACGCCTGGACCGATTCGAGAAATTCTTTTTTTGTTTAAAAGGGTATACTTCCCAGGTGGTTCCATTGGCATCAAGTCAGGATCTGATGATGGGATCTCAGAAAAATAAAGGGCAACCCTCAAATTTTATAGGGACGCATAATTTGTTTTTTATTGAAGTCTGTGTACTTTTTATGATATAAAAAACTTTTACTTATAATGTGTGTAATATTCGCGTAAACATAAGAAACTATTAGACAGGATAGTTTTAGATCGCTGTTGTCGAGACCTTCTATATTTTCAACGTAAATTTGGTCTATAAAGAAGGCAGTTGTGGCACGAAAACGTCTCGAAAACTAGTAAAATAAGAACATTTAAATAAAAGATCTTCAGTCTTGTATGAGTATTCTTTATTAAGAAAAATACCCTTCATGTATATATACTTTGTTTCTTACTAATATAGGTTGGATACATCTTTTGTCTTACTTCGTCTGACAGCAAATGTCATATATAGCGATGTCAATGTAAATATAGCGAGACAAACCATTTAACATATGTATACAATGTTTAATAAAGTGTTTAGAATGGTAACGACTATTCACAAACATTGAAAATGTTTACAAATTCTCTATGTTATAATATATTTGACTTGCGCTCTTCTATAACCACAGAGTCAACATCAGTTTATAAAACAATGTATCTTAAACCATGTTACATAGTTTCTTTAATGAGATCAAGTCATAGTCACATAATTTTAAAGTAAATTGCACTCTAAACGACACGGTTTAAGGAAGAAATTTAAATGTTTGTTTAGCGAGTCATGCTTCTGGTCGATAAATTATATGCCTTAATGTTTTAATATGGAAATAAGTCGTGCATCGCATAACGCCACGTCCACCGCCTCGCCAGGGACTCGAACTTGGCTCTGTCACGAACGTACATCTCTCCCACTTCTGGCTCCATGCACACCTGTCAAAAATAATTCAGTAAAAAAATCTTTATTATTTAAAGTCAATTAGACATTTTTGGTATTATTGACCCTGCTGGGTTTTAGACTGCGAGAGGTAATTAACTGAATTTAAAAGTGAATTATATTTTGAATTGAAATTGACATATAAACATCCTCCTTGCCTAATTTATTCATTTTTTTTCCATTGGATATTGAGGAACAGCTCGCTTTTCTGATAAGACTTCATCATCCATTTCATTCACTTCAATTTGTTATTTACTAACAACGCAAACAACATTAAAATTAATACCTAGTTCAAATAAGTATAATTTTATCGATATATCGATACTTTTGAGCATCCCTAATCTATGAGGAGTATTAAATGTTTTTGGGCTCTCGCGATTTGAATACATATTATAAAATTACCGGCCGTTACCGATGCAGCTCGGTTGAAACTTCGGGAAATAATGGTATGTATACCATTAAATATTGGGAAATTAAGACCCGTTCCTTAATTTTATGGCATGAGTGTATTGTTACTTGACTCACCGCAGTATAGGGGTCAGTGAGCAGGCTCTGTATGGATATGAGGACCTTGCTAAGGGTCAGCGCCAGCGACCAGTTGTGGTGCACCGAGTCGATGCCCACGTCGCCGTGCCGAGACACGTTGGGGTGCAGGATCTTGGTCAGGAAACGAACCACTGGCGGGCTCATCGGGTATCTGTGGACAACTAATTATAAATACACACGCCACAATGCCAAGAATAGAAACTATAAATACTGTCTACATTGTATAATCAGCGATCGAACAAAATCACTAAACTTGAAATATTTCATGATTCGCTGTCCACATTTAGGAAAACTCTTTTAGGTGAGACTGATTGACTGGGGTCCTAACATTCTGATAAATCTATCCTCTCTTTGTATTGTTCCTTATAATGTTTAATTAATTAATAATATTGTGAAATTGTATTACGCATGTTGTGGTTGCCTGTAGTCTGAGTTGCAATTAGTTCTATTTTCTGATTGTTATATTGTTTATGTATGTTATATTGTAAACTTTGTTGGCAAGCCTTAAATTCATAAAATTAAAATCATAAAATATTCTGTTCTAAGCATACAAATTCATCACTGGTTAATTCTTGTACAGTATATAACATTACGAAACCAAAGAGTATAGAAAATTGTAAGTATTATGCAGTTATAGATAGAAGCAATCACACTGAGCAAGAAACATTCATATAAAATTACTGTAATATTTAAATAGTGCAAGTTCAACCAAATATATTAAAATGATCACAATACACAAAATAATAAACATAAAATATACATTTCGGGATTCAACTTCATGGAAACTTAGGCTTGACCCTCGGGGCCGGTCTTTAGTAAGGTTCATAAAAAATATCTTTGAGTTTGGTCATCTCATGGTTGCAACTTTAAAAAAATCTGTCTGAACTTACGAATAGGGCACTTGTATGTACAGATAGAAAATGCCTCCTTCATATGGCGAGCCCACTGGTCCGAGGATGCTGGCCTGCCAATGACAACACTTGGGGTCCATGGGGGTCGCCGCTATACCCTCGGGAGGGTCGTTGCGTAACATCTGCAAACAATACATTTGTTTTATTCTGGCGCGGAAAATTGACCACACCTGATGGTAAGCGCAATGCCGTCCAGATAGAGTATCAAGTAGCGAGAGAAGTCTATCCCTCGCAACTCAACACAAACATGCTGGCCTGCAAACACATGAAAACATGCACTCTATAATTTTTATTTATTATGTTAGTGGCGGTTAGTGTAATTCGGTAAAAACACTAGTAAGTAACTTTTTGAACAATAATCAAAATAGGTATTTTCATAAGAGAAGGCTGGCCAACAAGTCAATGGGTTACCCTCGTGGTGAAGTGATCTCATGAGCACCAAAAATGGCAGTGTTTAGCCAAATTTTAAGAAAATAAATGAGGCTTCTGAGGGAGGGTAGGATATTGAAGGTGGGTTGATGAAATCCAGGGTGTAGTGTGAAGAATACATGATTGTGTTGAGTAGTGGGAGATAGATTGTCTCTCGCTACTCGATACTCTAATTGGACGGCACGGCGCTTACTATCAGGTGTTGTGTGGTTACTTTACCGTGCCAGGATAAAAAAAACAATATATTGTACTGTAATCCACTTACCTTGAGCTCGATTCTTAGCCTGTTCCTTCGCCACGCATTCTCCTCGCCCGAGGGTTGCGCCTGCACGCACATCTGAACGAGGCAGTTACGGCAAAAGCAAGACTCCACCAAAGACTGGTACTTCTGTCAAACCAAAAAAAAATACCAAGGATTTCTTTGTTGCCGTCCCTTTTGTCCACAAGATAGCTCGTGGTGGTAGGATATTCATATCCGCCCGGATAGCGACCACCGTACACAGGGCGAAAAACCCGCCATAGTGGCACACGCGAGTGTGTCGCGTTCCGGGATCAGCCAGTGTACATCCGGTTTTTGTCGAGGGTCTGAAGTTGGGGTACAATGGCCATTTTGGGCCTTCTGAGTGCTCTGACACTAGACCATCGACCGCTTCTTCACCTTCTTGGCCATGGCGTATTGTGAAGAAGTAGGCCGGCATGAGTGTGTTGAGTAGTGGGGGATAGATGGTCTCTCGCTACTTAGTACTCTATTTGGACCGCACTGCGCTTACCATCAGGTACAGTGCGGTCACTTTGCGGTGCCAGGATAAAAAACAGATAGCTCACCTTGTGCCAGTCGATGGTGGCTGTAAGATGTCTGTAGAGCGGCCACCGACGTGCGGTGAACTCTGCCCAGCGCCGCGGCGGGACTCGAGCCCGCACCAGGCGCCACCAGCGCGCGCACACCGTCGAACAAGCGCACAGAGACATGTCGTCCAGGTAGTTGAAGATGCACAGCAGCACTGACAAGACATTACACAATACTCAAACATATAATCATATTAGATGACCCGGATTGGGCCTTAGTCCACCACGCTGGCCTAATGCGGGTCGGTAGACTTCACATAGCTTTGAAAGTCTTATAAGAATTCCCAGGTATGCAGGTCTCCTCACGATGTTTCCTTCACCGTTATAGCAAGCGATAATTAACACACGTAACTTTAGAAAACTCAAAGGTGTATGCCATTTGGGTTTCGAACATACGACTTTCGTCTTGCCAGTCCGTACCGCAACCAACTAGGCTAACGCTGCTTGCTACATTTGCTACATTACACAATACACAAACATATTATTTATTTATTTCTTTAAAATAGACATCCAGTTGTTGTCACATTACTTAGGAGTAAAATATAATTAGGTTATAAGTCTTCACAACATCATTAGCACAACATTCTAAGGATATCACAGCATGCGTTGAGAAATATAATTATACTAGCTGACCCGGAGAATACTTAGCAATGAGTGATCAGTTACGTAATACAAACAATACAACAAATTAGTTGATTATACTGTCAACAGATGGCACTATAAATTTTTAATCTTTTTTGGCAAAAACTATACCTATAAAGGTTTCTATATTTTTCGTAAATAGTGACAAAACGTGTTTAAGTCATTAAATTTGATGAAGAATCACGGAAGTTATGGCGTATCGACAAAAGAACCTTTAAGAAATAATATATGGAGATTAGTTATATTATTATACTTAACTTTAAATATGCCTAAAAAGCCATACCTTCTGAAGGCAGTTGCTCCACAAGCCCTGGAGCAAGATTTTCTGGCGGTCTCGGAGTAGACAGTGCCTGTAGAGAGCGCGCTAGACTGGGCGGGGGCGGAGGATGCCCCTGGCCCGCGTGCTCGTCGGCTACGCTGCCTCCCGCACTGGCACCGCTGCTGCTGGCTCCAGGGCCTGAGTTACTGGCGCGGCTTGCTTCATCCTCAGGGCTCGTCTCGCTGTCCAGAGAGCTCTTGGATAAAACAAAATGTATACAATTGCCAGAATTACATGAAATCAAAATCAAATATTTATTGAATCCATTAAATGTTATAAATCATTTAGATTCAGTCAATTTTTTTACTCTACTGCCAGTTCGCAATTCAGTTTCGCTAGAGAAGAATGGGCAAGAAACTCTAGCATTGCTCTTTTCACACCGGTTAACAATATTTGGTATACAATTAATATACGATTTTAGATTAATGGGTTTATCATCTATGGGTTATATTTTATAGTTACATAGTCTGTATACATATTGTCGAATACATTGTGATTGCGCAGAGTATAGACTGTATTACTAATGTACTTGCGTTACTTCCAAATCTTTTCAAAGCAAGTGCTTTCACCAATGAATACTGTATAAAACATTATACATTCCTAAATAGAGTGGTTTAGCTAATTATAGAAAATATAGTTATGTTGAGCGTATTGAAAAGCTTAAACAGTCATGACAATGTTTCAAATAAACAAAAGTACAATGAGACTTACCCTATAATACCATATTGAAGGGAACAATCTGTTCACCCTACGATCTGAACTGTAATTCAAATCTGACGGCTCGTCGTTGCCCGAGTCACCATCATCCGTCTTCTCATTGCAGAAGTATGATGTTGGCAGATATGAAGGAAAGTCGGGGAACAGAAACGCATGGCAAGTCACACATACAGGCTCACCAAAGCTAGGACCATAGTATCCGTTGCAAACAGAACATGTTGAGTTCTGAAACAAAAATTTGGTCCAACAGGAATGTGAGTAAGTCATTAGTGCAATTTGAGTACATAATAATTTATAGTGGTTTATAAATGTAGGCTTAAACTATTTTTATAAAACAACCATTTAAAGACCACCATAAATTTTTACTACACTTACAAAACAAGCTATTGACTGCCTTTCTCTTATGTGTATATTTAAATATAATATATAAAATTCCTAGAAATTACTATAAACTTTCAACACATCTTACATAATCATAGAGTTATGTTGAGATGTTATCAGTTATTTATGTTAAACAAACAAATTATGTAGGTTTCAAGATTTTATTATCAACTAATCATCATTTAACTTAAGTCAGTCTGCATTAAAATATATGTATTCCACAGAGCAACACTATCCCTGAGTGCCATGGGCTAGATTTTCTCAAGAAAATCTTATATACTTTTTATCCCTAAAAAACAGTCATGTAAACGAAAGGTAGTATCATGGTAATTGCAATTAATTTGCAACATGTGAATTTTAATAAACAATACATCATATGAATATATTAAAAACCATAAAATAAATAATAAATTTGTAATTTTATAAATAATATACCTCCTTGTGTTTATCTATGGCCAATGCATTATGAGATTTAAATTAGGATTGCTGTCTAGTTCACATTATCAATAAATAAAAACGTATTTTACTTTATTAGTATTGCTCTAAAAGCAATGTACATAGTTTGTCACTCTGAAATTGTAGATATTATTCTATGAAGCCTTTAATTCCTTATTTACATAGACTAGAACCACGAATATTATTAATCCCGGTCAGTTGTCATCATAAGAATATATTAAAAACAATGCTAGACTGTATAAAGTTCTGTGGCAAATGATTCAAATCTAAGGACCTTAGATAAATATAAAGATTGAAATTTGGAATACTTACATTAAATTGGAAGTTAGGAGGTTGTTCTAATGTAGCTCCACTGGATAATTTATCTCCATTCTCTTCGAGCATTGACAAAAAATTATAAAACTCTGGCCCAATCGCCGTCATTTTGAATAGTTAGTTGAATCTTTGTTTACAATAAAGTTATTATACAGCAATTATTAAGTTCATACACTTAATTTAATTGTAATATGTAATATTCATAATATTACTGTATATCTGCTATTAACAAGAAATAATAAAAACCAAAACACGGTCCTAAAATTAATTGCTTTGACATTTGACAAATAATTAGTGTTGCCAGAGGCTGGCTGTCAAAAGTTCTACAAGACTACTCAAAAACATTTGATTGCAAAAGTACTGCAATATCAAAATGAATCAAGAAACGCAAATTTAATATTATTCAAACTAGCTAGGTGGATCCAAAGAGCGAGATTTGTCAGTTTTTCTTGTTTCGTTTTTTCCATTTGTACTTTTTGGAAATATATACGTATGTAACATAAACTACTCAAAATAATAACATGTTGTGTTGTATAACCCGGCAAAGTCAAATTAACGCATAATGTTACAATAGTAATGTTTTGACAATATTGCAAATAAATACTGCAGCCAGCCATTGTAAGAGTTCCGAATTCCTCTTCATTAGAATTCAATTCCCACTTTCTCCTCTAACGTTGAACCAATTTCTTTACATGATTTTATAAATAAAAATCGCACTAAGACCGTTGCGGTGTTATTAATAAACATGGAGTAACGTGAGATTAAAGTTACGCCGAGGATTAAACTAGTATTAGTCAAAACTTGCATTAATAAACTCGAAGTAAGCAAGAATTAGCTTACGCCGAGACTACGCCAAGGATTAAATTTACTCCAACCAATATGTAGGTTTAAGGATGGTTTAGCAATACTGTAATCTGTATCACATTGACATAACGTTTTTATATCAATGTAAATTCGACATAGCCACAATTTTAGAAATATCGTCGTGCAATAAACAAGTATTTTGTGTTTTTATTAACCAACTCCAAAAAAAAAGTAGGAGGTTCTCAATTCGACGCGTATTTATTTTTATGTTTGTTACTTCAGAACTCCGTTATTTATTGGCCGATTTGGAAAATTCTTCTTTTATTACAGAGAATATGCTTCCAGATTGGTCCCATAGCATTTTTATCAAAACAGGTTGAGTAGTTTGGTTTTTAAACCAAAATAACTTTAAAAAATATGTTGTCGGAATATACGAAACTGAGAATTTTGCTTTTCTGTGACTTCGTGATGTTTTCTTTTGGTACTCTATCCAACGAACCTATTTTATATTGGTACCACTAAAAAGCAAAAAATAAATTGACTTTTTAAATAAAAATAAAACCGCCTTCAAACAACTAAAAAGCAATAAATATTGGTTACATTTACATAAATTAATTACAAGCAATTTAAATCAATTATTTGGAGTCAGTGCCAGCCAAAACATGGAAAAACCAGAATAATCAGGCGTACAAAAAATATAAAAGAGATCCATACTTGGTTTTTATGAATCTAAAAGTAAAGAAAACAACACCGGCACCGACTCCAAAAATAATTGATATAAATTTTATGTAATTCATTGATGTAAATGTAACCAATATTTATTGCTTTTTAGTTGTTTGAAGGCGGTTTTATTTTTTTATTTAAAAAGTAATCTTTTTCTTTCTTACTAGTGTTTTGAGTGTAAATAAAAAAATGAAGACATGATTTTTTTTATTAGAAATCCATATTACATACGGTAAATAAATTCTACATGGTACCTAAGTGCGCTCTTCACACCCTTTTTTTAACTCAAAAATTGCTCTTCCGATAATTGCTCTTTTAAATATTTCTTTGTAAATTTTTATTAATTGTTCCTCTTCAGCCGTAATCCATAATTGCTCTTCATCCTTCAACATTTTACCATGGCTTATCATATTATTGACATAGTCACCGTGGTCCTGTAAAAATAACAACCAGTTACATCACAGTTGGTTAATAAAACATGTTAACAAAGTTTAACTTACTTTGTTAACATGTGCAAAAAAAATAATTAGAGAGTTAGGTTGGCTAGGGGGAGCTGGTAAGGGGAATGCAAAATACACCCTAAGCGGGACATCAGTGCAGGACTCATCACCCCCATCTCAAATAACAGCATTATAATAGTACCTCTCTGCAGTGATTTGGTTGATACCAACAGGTCTTCCTTATGATGTCACATCATACACACATAGGTGTCGAATCATACCATGCCCGCATATATTACAAACACATGGGTTTTCCTATATGACCCATTAATCTAGCAAAAGTAGTAGTTATATTACCTTTCTGGACTTCAAACAGTTCTCTGCTATATTCTTTATCTTAATTTTTCTTCTGGGTATCTACAAAAGTTATAAATTAAGTCTATAACAAAGTTTATATTGTGTGTCCATATGTTTTTTCTGTGTGGCCATGATGGATCATCTTCAGAGACCTGTAAGACATTAAAATTTAGGTAAACCACTTGTATGTATGTGCATAATAAATGAATGTATACTCAATAATTATATTCCTATCTGCTCACCACTACTGGAGTCAATTTTTGAATGTCTACTTGTTCATCAACATTTTCAATAGTTTCAATGAATATATTCTAGAAAAAAATAAAATGTATATTTAATAATTATTCCAGAGATAATTATAATGCTTTCTGCTTTAATAATACTGATTGATACTTACAGCTACATCCAGTTTATCTACATTAAGACTAGTGATTGTCAACGGTTTGGAATCCTGAAAAAGAAAATAGTATTATGTATGGCAGACACTAAATAACTATCATTCTTTATCATTATGCGATCTGGCTAAATCAACTGACCTCTTCTTTAACAACCATATATGTCTCGCTAGTAGTCACTGGTTCAACTTTATTCTTATTAATGTTGTAAATCCAGGAATTTATTTTCGATTATTGAAGCATATTTAATAAGAACTGGACGAAATAATTGCTGAAACATAAGGTATACAGGTCAATAAATACCAAGCATATCATTCTTTGTTAAATGAACTTGTAACAACCATGCAATAAAATGTTTTTATACATTATTTACCTTTTCGTCTTCATCCCAGTTAAAGGAACGAATACTTTTTTGAGTTGATTTCCGCGGAAATGTATTGCATTTTTGTGCTGATAACAACACGCATTTACACAAACTAGAGAATTAGAGATCGAAACACAGAACATCCAATTTGATAAACAAAGTTTTGTTGATAAATCGCCGGCCAAAATATTGTGTCACAGTCATCATCGGGGATTGAGTTCACTCATTGACTCACTCTTTTTACTTTTAATTGATGTGGGTTGCCATAATGCACACCTTAATCCCGGTGTAGCGAATGTATTGCTATTCCGAGGTTACTCCAAGTTTATTAATAACAATGCAATTACGAAGTTAATGCGACGTTACTCTGGGAATAACTAGTCTAAGAGTAACTCCAGATTAAGGTTGGAATAAGCATTTTTTATTAATAAGACTGTTGGTGACTAAGCCCTGAGCCCTCTCAATAGTAAAGGAGGCCCATGCCCAGCAATAGGACAAAATTTTATACAACGCTAATATAAGTATGTACATTTGTTACTAAATGTTACTAACAAAAAATATTGCCTAAACTAAAAATACATCCTTTTTGCAGGGTAAATACATTATTGTTATGTGCAAAAGTTAATAAATCTGTTTTCCATCGTATTAAATATAGCAACCATAGTGTTGTGAAGGTTTCTTCTGTGATGCGTTAAAATATTATTTTTATAGTATTGAACATTTGGCAACCATGTGTTTGGCAACAACCAGTCATGTGTGTTCCCATAGTATACCTATTCAATATAAAACTGAGGGAAAATTGTAATGTCTTTAAATTTACAATTATTATTACCATATAAACACATTACCTTTCAATAATCGAAATAGCAATTTTACGAAAATCAAGGAATTCCCCGGAAATTTGCAACACCTAATTTTGTCATTTTTCCGATTACCTACTCTTTCAGTCGTCGCGCGTGCGCCATTCCGAGCGGTCGTTGCGAAATAAAGTTAATACAATGTCCGAGAATAGTGTGAATACGCTTAAGTGCGTAAACTGTAACGTTGTTATATGCGAGGTGTTAGCGTTTATTCGCAATAAATTAGATGTTATGGATAATGAAAGCTTAATAAGAATTTGTGTATCGGCATTCTCTGAAGAGGATATAGACAGTGCAAAAAAGTTACTGTTTTCGTCCGTGAAAACTAAACATAAGCTTGTTTCGAGACGTAAAGAGAAAAAAGAAAAGGACCTAGACGATATGCTGACGGTGTTAAAAACTGCTGAGCCTGATCAATTACCAGTTTTTGTGGCCTACAACTTAGAGAAACTACCGCCCGTCTGTTTTGACCATATCGACGTAACTAAATTATTAAAAGATTTAGTAATATTGCGTGAAGAAATAAAGCAGATAAAAATTAATTATGTGACGAAACAGGAGTTAGAAAGCAAACAAAAAAGGGATAGAATTTCCGAAAACAGCCCTATGTCATATATTAATTCCAATATTAATATGCGTAGAGGAGGGTATTTGCTAGACAGCGGGCCGTTCGGACTGTCGCATTTTTCTGAGTCATCAGCGCCCGCGCCGTGTGACAAAAACCCCGAGCCGCTGCCGTCGGTGCCGCCATTATGCCCAGGCACCGCCACTGTGGAAACAAGCGCCGGCATTGATAACAGCTTGCCGGACATTAACGACTCATTGCAATATCGTTCTCTCTGTCATCCGAACACGGCTGCGGATGGCTCTGTCCTACTCGCACCCGTAAACTCAACTTTATTAGGAGTTAATAATACGAACGATACCGCTGTTTCGAGTAAGCAGCTGACTATGGCTGAAGTAGTAAGCAAAGGTGAATGGAAAGAAAAAGAAAAGGAATATAAGGAACAATGGACAGTTGTTCAAAATAAAAATAAATATTATAAAAACCGATTCACTGGTAGGACAGGCAAGGCTCAGTCTGCTCCAACGGGGAACTTTAGAGCAGCGGAATCGTTTATCCCGCTTTTTGTTTCGAATGTTGATAAACACACAACAGAAGCCGATATCTGTGATTATATTAAGACTAAGACTCAGATTATCGTAAAGCTAGAGAAAATTAATATGAAGACAGAAAGAACGTATAACGCATTTAAGGTATTTGTCTCCGCAAATAAATTAGACACTTTTTTAGACGACAGCCTTTGGCCTGAAGGAATACGCTTCAGAAAATTTGTGTTCTTTAAAAATAATAAGGATTCTGTAAAGACTCAGCTCCCATCTATAAACAAGTCACATCTATAATGGCGCAGATTGTCAAAAATAAAATAACATTATCTACTTTTAATTGTAAAGGTGTGAACAGGTCGGTGGAATGTGTGAGAAACTTATGCAAGAGTGCTGATATTATTGCACTCCAAGAGACCTGGATTTGGCCACACGACATAGGATTCCTAGGAAACCTAGACGACAACTTCGCGTACAACGGCAAGTCAGCCATTGACACGTCCGTCAAAGTGATCACAGGAAGACCATACGGCGGGGTGGCACTACTGTGGAGGAAGTCAGTGTTTCCGTCTGTATCAACAGTGAAGTGTTTAAGCGATCGATTAGTTGCGATTAAAGTGGAAATCGAAAATCGTCCCATGTTGATATTCTCAGTGTATATGCCCTACGATAACGGTAAGAGTGACAATTTGACTTTATATACACAAACTCTCGGTGAGATTATAGCTATAATTGAAGCTAGCAGTATTGAGTGTGTAGTTATAATGGGGGATTTTAATGCCAACCCTGGTTCGCGATTTTTTAGTGAACTTGTCTCTGTATGTAACGAGCAGACATGGTCCTGCGCCGACTATGATCTGCTGCCCAGAGATACACATACTTTTGTATGTCAGGCTAGTGGCTCTCGACGGTGGCTAGATCATTGTTTGACAACAAGCGCAGCCAAAAACTTAATTACTAAGGCTTCAGTCGCATATGGGGTTTACCAGTCTGATCATTATCCAGTTACATTTGAATGTAATTTAAATAAAATTAATGAAAAGTTATCAGCCCGCAATGCTCTTAGTAATAAAGTGCGCTGGGGTGAAAGAAATAGTGAACAAATTAATAATTATTATGGGTACTGCTATGATAAATTAAAATTAATAGATTTTCCACATCAATGTGTTACATGTTCTCACAAAATGTGTAATAATGTAGATCATTTGTTACTAATTAATAATTTGTATTTGAATATAATATCAACTCTGCAAGAGGGTGCCCAGTACACGTATGTCGGCAGTGATCGCATCAAGCGACAAAAATATGTCACAGGCTGGAACAAATATGTCAGCAGCGCTCATAGGGAGGCTCGTGCATATTATCAATCGTGGCTATTGCATGGTGCACCCACTCAGGGCACTATATACGAGAAAATGCGCGAAACACGAAGGATATTTAAAGGTAAATTAAAATTTGTTCAAAATAATCAACAGCAAATTAAAATGGATATTTTGGCAAAAACTCATTCTAAAAAAGATTTTGCCAAGTTTTGGAAGTCTACTAACAAATTAAATGCCAAGCCGAGTCTCCCTGCGAGTGTGGCGGGTCTAAGTGAACCGAAAGATATTGCCAACGTTTTCCTAAGACATTTTAAATGTCAGCCTCTCTTGCAAACAGGGCGGCGGGTGTTCGATGAAGGGGAACTGTCGGGTTCTGGTGAGCTTACCGTAATGTTCACAGCCAAACAGGTTGCTGCTGTTATAAAGAAAATGACAAGAGGTAAGTCACCAGGCCACGATGGCCTTAGCGTCGAGCACCTGAAGCACGCGGGGCCACATCTGTATAGGGTTCTTGCTTTACTTTTTAATTTATGTCTCAGTCACAGTTACTTGCCGCAGGACCTTATGCGTACAGTGGTAGTACCGATTGTTAAGGACAAGACGGGGGACGCCTCTGATGTGTCCAATTACAGGCCTATTTCGTTGGCCACCATAGTGGCCAAGGTCTTGGACAGTTTGCTCGATCAACAGTTGGCTAAACACATTGAACTCCATGACGCTCAATTTGGCTTCAAACCTGGTCTATCTACGGAGAGTGCCATCCTGTGCCTCAAGCAAACTGTTCAATATTATACCTCACGAAAAACGCCTGTTTTTGCTTGTTTTTTGGACCTGTCAAAGGCGTTCGACCTGGTGTCCTATGAGGTACTATGGGATAAACTGCAGAGTGATACAACGCTACCCAATGAAATTACAACTTTATTTCGTTACTGGTACTACAACCAGAGGAATAGTGTCAGATGGGCGGAGGCTCAATCGGAGGTGTATGAGTTGGAGTGCGGGGTGAGGCAGGGAGGGCTAAGTTCGCCTCGCCTCTTCAATTTGTACATAAACCGGCTGATCGGTGAGCTCAGCGGCACCAAAGTTGGGTGTCATATTGACGGCGTCTGTATGAACAATATTAGTTATGCGGATGATATGGTGCTGCTGAGTCCATCGATTGGCGCCTTGAGGACACTTGTGTCAATTTGTGAGTCCTATGCGATGACCCATGGGCTCAGGTACAATGTTAAGAAAAGTGAACTTGTTATGTTTAAAGCGAGTGCCACATACTATACCGATATCCCCGGTGTCTCACTCTATGGCACTCCTTTAGCTTGGGTTACAAAGTTTAAGTACCTGGGTCATTGGGTCACTGATGACCTCAAGGACAATATAGACATAGAGAGGGAACGCAGGTCGCTGGCTGTTCGATGTAACATGCTGGTTCGAAGATTTGCACGTTGTACAAATCAAGTTAAAGTCACTCTCTTTAAAGCGTACTGCCAGTCTTTTTACACGTGCAGTCTTTGGACTAGTTTTACGCAGAGAGCATACAGCGATCTGCGTGTCCAATATAATAACGCGTTTAGGATACTGTTGGGGCTGCCGTGGTGTTGTAGTGCATCCAATATGTTTGCGGAGGCGCATACGGACGATTTTTATGCCATAATAAGAAAAAGAGCCGCTTCCATGATTGGCCGGCTGCGTACCGCCTCCAACGGTCTCCTGAGCGTGTTTGTAGACCGGTGGGACTCCCCTCTGCTGCGTCACTGGATAAGGATCCACATAAATTGATAATATTATATTATGTAATAAAATAATGTATTAATGTAATAATGTATAAATGTTTATTTGCTACTAACACTAGGCATTAAGTTACTTTGTTACTAACACTATGGGTTCATGCCCGAAATAAAGAATTTGAATTTGAATTTGAATTTGAATTTTCTTTGATTCTCTTTTTTATACAAAAGAGAAGACAAAGATTCTACACCATGCAGCCTTATTACCTACTCTTTTAATTTGACGTAGTGACAGAGTATAATTTCATTTTTTACGTTCTATTACCTTCCGATTTTTTAAATCAGTATTATTCCGATTTTTATAGTTCTATAAGCCTTGTATTGAACCTTATTTATATACTAAGAATAGTCCAGATTCACCCAAAAATCTTGCTAAGCCACCTCATAGATATTATCTTTATTTACCTTTAGTTTTGTGACTTATAGATTAGCCTTACCTCACAAAAAAAAATACTCTTACTACACTCCTCCAGCGAGAGTTCAATATCAGGGTAATCAGTGGTAACATTTATTTTCGACCTTTTATTCATCACACGGGCTGATCAGGGGGTAAAAAGGTACCTTCGTCATTCTTAACCTTTTAAGGACAAGCGTGAGCTTCCGTGTTTGAGTTCATCGATAAAGTAAGCCCTAGCGTTAAGCTTGCTTTATTAATTACTAGACTATATGGCATTCTATACATAATATATAAATCATTTGTGTGTGTATGTTCCCTATGGACTGTACAATGGCGGGACCGATTTTGATGAAATTTTCAGGCAATCTTCACATTAGTTCAGCGGATGATCCTGAGAA
The DNA here is from genome assembly GCA_905220505.1 of Laothoe populi. NCBI lineage: Eukaryota > Metazoa > Arthropoda > Insecta > Lepidoptera > Sphingidae > Laothoe > Laothoe populi. The sequence continues at coordinate 6,152,504 of HG992165.1, forward strand.
GTTTGGTAGTGATCGTATCAATATTTTTTTTTTGCTTATTGTAATCCTCTTATATTTTCTACAAATGCCGCGAATAAGCATTTCCACGCGAAGTCACGGGTAAGAGTCAGTATGAATTTGGATCACTCTTCCCCAAATTACAGGACACGCCAATCGACCAAAATTCAGTCATTTTTAATCCGATTTTTTACAGGTACAGTGGCAGTATATTCTTTTTTGGGTAAGCATTAGTGAGGCAAAAAATGAAACAACAAATCAGCTCTTAAAATTATTCTTAAATTATTTTTTTCTTTTCCGAGAATTGCTTTAAAATTTTTTACTGTTATGCTGTTTATATTTCAATTTTCAGATTATTTTTTTACATATACAATCGTACATAATTTGTACGTACTCTCGTGATGTTCACTTAAGTGTAAGACAACTCAAATAACACTCGAAGCCGGTATAAAAAAAATACTATGTACCAAGTATGCTTATCAAACATTTAAACGAGTTCGCGGGAAAGTGCTAGTCACATGCAGTGGTATGCGCGGGCGAGGCGAAGGAATACGCTATTATGCCTATGGGACTGTAGAAGTATTAAAATAATAATACTGGTGCAGCTAAGCATAAATAACATTATCGAGATCTAACAAAAAAAAATATGGATACAGTAAGCTAATTACGAAGTCTTAAATAACTGGTAAATTTTTAATATCTTTACAGCCGCATAACCTTTTCTAGCGGCAGAGCGTCATTTTCATATTTATTAGATACTATCGATTTCGACACACCAAGCTACTTTCCCTCCATACTCGATGGTCATAAGCGAATCTCCCCTTACCAGTTATATACCGCTTCTGTCTCGGCATACCAAACGAGGTGCCTAGCAGTTTCGCGCACACTATTATTTATCTATATAAAAGCTTGCAACTTCTGACTTGACCAATTCGGTTTGTAAGACAAAAAGCAGAAATCGTTGGAAGTCATAGGAAAGTTGGGGAAATAGTAACGTTCGATATAGAACAATAACTATGGACCAAAGATCTAAATAGACACAGTGTGTATACCGACTTTGCGTAGTGACGTGTAGGCACCGTTTTAGACGACACACACTATATTATGTAGTGTGCATGGCATATTTCACTGACCTCAACATACGTAATAAAAATTGGCCTAGATTTTATTATATTGTAGAACTTACGGTGTCTCTTTCGATCTATGGTCTGTTGTTATGTTTGCACATATTAATGCATACTAAAAAGCCTATATCTCGTTGTGCCAACTAATATTACTGAGTTATCAAGCAGTGTGGTAAATATAGTACAATACTCATAATCCAACTTGGCCCGGCCTAGAAGTTATTCAGTCCTATCATCCTCTATGGTTGCTGTTACCCTTTAGTCTTTAGGACTAATAATCACCGCAACTAACTTCAGAAGAGCCAAGTTATAGTATGTGTATTATGTTATCATCCATTGTGAATCCAGTTTTTGAGATCTCAGTACTTTGTCATACAGTGCAACTAAATACCTGAGGACAATTTTAAAAATAACTACAGATACACAGACAAACCATGGATACAATAATTACATGACATATCACAGACATGTCCCTTTATATAGTTTCAACATAACATTAATGCTTAGGTGGTCCATTATACTTTATGACTTAAAATATTTTTCGGACAGTGTAAACAACCGATTCGCGATTGCGGTGTTTTTTTTAAGTCAAGTAGGGTAAAGATACATGGATTCTAGTTCTGAAGTAGATGTAGAACTCGTAGAACTGCCATATGGCAATACCAGACTAACAAGCTACCATTACAAGAACATTAATGCAACACATGTTCTAGAACATTTGTGAAAATTAAATAAAAAATATTACAATCTTAGTTTGCTAACGTGACAAAGTATGCAAATTATTTGTGTATGATTTACACTTCAAGAAAACCGTATTTCCATGTAAATAAAGAACTTGTCAAACAACTTTTTGCAATATCTAGCCACAGATGAAGGAATTAAATTTAATCAGTCAAGCGTCACATTCTTATCACAAGTCTCCAAAACTGCGACTTAATACTTTTATGCACATCAATGTTGCAAACGGTGGGTTTTCAACTTTCAACAAAATTAATCCATAGATGTAAAAGATATTAATACACCACAATTATACAATTTTTAATACAGTGGTATTGGACTCAAAGGTATACATGTCTATTGAATTTCATTTCAATTTCAGCTATTGCACAACCATTCTCGTAAAGACCAAACCTTCTAACATTTTGTACAGTGACATAGTTTTACATGATCTTTTTGACCAAAAAAAATGTCAAGTTATTAAGACAATACTGAACAAATCACAAGTAGCATTGGAGCAATAAATCTGTAAACGGTTAAGAGCTACATTTTGCTCAAGGTGCATTTTAAACATAATAAGTTATAGTGATATATCTGTATGTTAGAGGTATATATAATACTAAATGCGAAAACAGTTTTGTCAGGAACGGCAAAAATGCGCGTGTGAATACATTGAACAGGTTCTGTAAAAGTTGTTGTAATGAATCTTTCATAACGTAGTATTTAATCATTTATATTATCGTGGACAACTTGGTAGATAAAAATAATTATTTAGAATTAAGTTACTAATGTTTACCTCTAAAGTACAGATATAATAAATTGATAATTTATCTAATGAGGTACATGGATTTAGCTTGTTACTAGAGAATCTCGGTCACACGACGTGGTTCGGCCCATTTTAATTTATCTAAACTGCTTAGATGAAACATGCTGTCCGAGTAGTGTCGCAACTAGCAGTTCTAATGATTATTACAGCTCTCATTTACATTACATTAATCTAGACCTTACAGTATGATACTTCTATTACAGAATTATATCTCCCATAATACACATAGGCCCTATTGTTCCAACCATAGTCAAGATATGAATATTATTGTTTTTTCTCATCGTTAAATATAAGGCCATAGTTATATTAGCAATCATCGATTAAACACAAACTACACTGAGAACAACTGTACGACCACTGATTAAAACCGAGCTACACTTCTGCTAGTTTCGTATAGACTGCCCCTTTAAGATCTTAAACTTCTTTTTTAATTCCTTATATATGAGGAGGACTGTGGCAGAATGACTTCTGCCCGGTGCCACTATTTGTTATAAAAATAAAGAACAAGGCTATTGGTGAAATCACTCAATGATCTTACATTTGACTATGGAAAAAGACTAACAATAATAAATTTTGACTATACTAGCAACAATATAGCCTATTTAAGCAGCTCCAGTAATCCCAATACTTATTATAAAATTAGGAACGGGTCTTAATCGCGCAATATTATAATATTGCATCGGCCGTGGTCACGGGCTGACTCAACGGCCGATGCAACTCGGTCGAAACGTCGGGAAATAATTGTGGTATTTATACCATTAAAATATTGCGCGATTAAGACCCGTTCCTAATTTTATAATATGTATTCAAATCGCGAGAGTCTAAAAACATTTAATCCCAATACTAACACAATTGTATACAAAATCAATGAAATAGAAACGTCCAAAGACAAGCGGCCTCATCAACATAAAAAAACTTAGAAATCGTAAATACTCTTACAATACAAAACAGCACAACATATCCTAAGTGTCAGTTCATAATATACGTAATACCAATGTGTATAATTACAAAATAAAGTCATTTGAATTGAACTCGTGTATGTTCAACTCATCGGTGTCACATTTCTTACCTACAGTAACACAAGATGTAATAGGCGAGCGGGTTAGTGTAGGGGGGTCGGCCGCCGGTGGGCACTCAACTAGTTAAACCGCACGCACTGGCTCACTGGCACACTGGCACACTGGCACACTGGCTTACTGGCTCACCGGCTCACTGGCTCTACGAGATATGGCGGCTTCGGCCCCCTCTACCGCACTCAGTACGGAGAGTAATACATGGTGCGCCGATAACCTCTGCAACAAGCCACGCGGTTATTCACATAGGGTCCGCATCAACGGACCCAGCAAAACGATAACAAATAGGACTCCGCCCTTCATATCTATTCATAAAATCTACGTGCGCCATGTGCTTTTGTTCTAATATAAGTCGTATGATATAAGATATAAGGTTTATATTGTCATCCAATTTGTTATCACCGCTGTTATTCTTCCGTCTGAACTGACTATTACTGTACCATGCTTCTGGACTACTCCGGCATGCAACCAACAGCGCTACTCTACCGTGGCCAAACCATCAAAACTAACTAATCTCAAATTTATAAAAAAATGTATACCACCAGTGTGAACTGTTTCAAACCTAACAAATGCATTCCAATAATGGGGTAAATAACCAAGAAACATGTAATTTATGGAAACACGAGTACAGACAGGAAAAGGATATACTGAAAATACATTTTTTTTTATCACAAACTTTATTTTGAACAAGGTATAGATTATACTTTTTCGTTGTTTAAACACTTTTTATAATTCATTTGTTTTCATTAGTTTTCAAGTCTTTTGTATAAAACTTTATGACAATTTTTTTATGCACTTGATTGAGAAGATTGGTGAATGAATGAAAGCTGCGATTGACAATTAACAGAATCTATATTGGGTGTAAGTTACAGAGGTACTTAGTTTTTGATGGATTAATACTAATTTGTACAGAGTTCTTCATAAAAATGTCACTTTAGACAATAGTTTAACCTTAGTCATAAGCATTCAATAACACTGTTTTATCTATATATCGCATCACATTGTGTATGTGCAAGGAACAAAGCACAGACAAAGATTTTACAATATATGGAGCTGTGTATGCAACGACGCAAGCACATGCGACAGATTACAGTACAAAATAACATTAAAGATGCTGTGTTACAATATAATATTTTTAATTGATAAGTTATAGGGCAAGATCCGTTGCCAGCATTGCCATGACATAAAAATAGGATCGCAAGATAGTGCGTGTTCTCAAGACAGTTTACACCTGTGTTGTTTCAATAACTTGGTCAGGTTATATAAATTTTATAGACCAGTTGGATTATAGAAGTTGGGTCATTCACAGGCAAATTGTTAAAGTGGGTTGCATGACCATATATTTTTAGACCCAACTGGTGCAATTTCCATTTCCTTGGACAAGTAAATAAATTTTTCAATAGCTAAAACATTTTGAACGCTTATGAACAAGGTGCTAAATCTCCAACTACGAATATATATCCATAAATGCAAGTCAACATTCAGGTGCAAGACATTAAGTATACATAATATTTATACAACCAAATAATGATTAACCAAATATCAATGAGACTGTCAATACTATACATAAGTAATAGTTGCATGCAGAACCCTACAAACAGAATTTATTATCATCATCCAAAGAAAATGATTGTCCATAGATAAATAATAACAAAACAGCAATTACTCTATTTTGAAACACAAATTAAGATTCTGTAGAGTGAAAAAGAAACTGAATTAAGCTAGCAAACAAACAGTAACAAGACATTACTAGAAGCCTCATAAAACTAATTACAACAGGTTGCAACTGCAATTATTCAATGTACTTATCATATATTGTGTAAATTCAATTTAAAATTGTACAACATAGGCACCACAATTCAATACAATTGCAATTATCCATAAATTGCACAAATTGTATATAATACAATTAAGTAAAACATTTTAGGACACACAACTACCATATGATTTGTCGTGAGTAGGCCTGCCGTCTTAGTTTCCCTGTTTGACCTGGTTTAGATCCAAAAGAGGACATTTCATTTTCTATAATAAAACCAATTATATCCTTAAATAAGTATAAAAATTGACCAGGAAACAGTTTTAGTTTAACATCAGAGACGGCAAGCCTAGTCATGATGTGTGTGACAAATCGATGGTCCCCACGTAAACTATTGAAATTGAAAAAAATACATTTTCGTTTTATTGCACCAATGGCAAGTAAAGATAAAGATTTATTATTCTATATAATAATATTGTACCAATTTTAATACCTTCAAATGTTTTTCAATTGAACAGAATTGATAGTGCATAAAGTAACTATGCTTGTGGTAGGATATTCATATCCGCCCGGATAGCGACCACCGTACACAGGGTGTAAAACCCGCCATAGTGGCACACGGAAGTGTGTCGCGTTCCGGGATCAGCCAGTGTACATCCGGTTTTTCGCGAGGGTCTAGAGTTGGGGTACAATGTTTGGCCATTTTGTGGCCTTCTGAGTACTCTGACAATAGACCCTCGACCGCTTCTTCACCTTGCCCATGGCGTAGTGTGAAGGAGCAGGCCGGCATGAATGTGTTGAGTAGCGGGGGATAGATCGTCTCTCGCTACTCGATACTCTAATTGGATCGCACTGCGCTTACCATCAGGTGCAGGGCGGTCACTGTGCCGTGCTAGTATAAAAAAAGTAAACGTATAAAAACATCGTAAGTGGCGACTTCAATGTTGTTAAATTTTTTCAATTTCGATAGTTTGGGGACCGTCGAAATGTCAATAATGGCAGTTGCAGTGGTGCGTTAGGTGTATAGTGTAGAATAGTGTCAGTAGTGTCAGTATGGAGTGTACCTGCCGCGGCGCACGGGTCGGTACCCGGAGTAGTACGGCGAGAAACCACCGCGGAACCCGCGCCCGCGACCGCGCGTCGTACGCGGCAAGCGGTTCGTCGACGACAGACCGGGCTTGTTAGTGCGCTTCGGCATCACCTGCAAACATAATGTAACAAATGTTACCATTTACATACACACATACATATACACTCACGCCTGTAATACCCGAAAGGGTAGGCAGAGGTACACCTCTGTACACTATACAAAAGTGTGTGTACTGGTTACAACCAGTACACACACTTTTGGCTGTATTTCGGTCCCATAATAGGGGGCGAGCCTATCACCATACCGGGCACAGATTCCAGACTCCGGGCATATACTGATAATTTCTAGATAGAAAAACCCAATATCACTTTACCCGACCCGGGGATCGAACCCGAGACCTCAGCACAACAGTCGTAACGCATGCGCAATTACAACTGCGCCACCAACGCAAAGATTTATTAACGCGAATATTATACATTGAAATAACACGAATTTTACGGATTATATCGCGGTTTATTTTACTTTTTTTACCCGACGTTTTTAAGGCTTTACAGCCCTCATGGACAGAGGTCAGTCTGCCCCGTGACATAATCTATAAAATTAGTTTTATTTTAATGTTACCATTAATTACCAATTACGAAGTGGGGGTAAATATATAAATTTTATCTCCCAAAATAGTCCTTATTGACTTTCAAATATGAACAGCAATACCTTAGGATTCAAACTATATTAGTATCAATTTGTTAATCACAAACATAGACTACATATATTGTACTCCTGTGAAATAGGTGGTGACAAACTATACGATCAGATACAAATCTTAGTTAAGCAGAATCCGAACGGATCAGACAAAATACATCTAAACAGGACACTGTACATTGATTTTGATTTTGAAATTAATTTGGCCATGTAACCGTTGAGATCCTATTTTTCAATCCTGATGTGTGTAATCACAATTTGCATTGGAATTTCAAAGAATGGATGTGATAGGAGTCTGGAAGTCTGTCTGGAACTTAGCAAACTGTAACATATCTGAGGTTATGTTCTGTTATCTAAATTGTTGGTGACAACTACTTTCTAACATTACATGCCAACTGGTAATTGCAGCTTTGAACGAGTCAGGTAATTCGCAAAAAATAACAGTCATACCCAATTACATTTTTTGCCAATTTTACTTACTTAATATTCAATTATCATTTTTTATCTAATATTAACTCACCTTTATCTGTCGACCTCTAAACAATGATTCATCCATTGCCATTGCTGTCTGTACACTGTCTTTATCGCCAAACTCTATATAGGCGAATCCTTTGGGATGACCGTCGAATTTGTTACACAATATTGTAACCCTGGAAGACGTAAAGAACATATAAAAACAAATACAATACAGATAATAATGTGCGATATACTAGATTAAATTCACGCAAGATAACACTGTATAGAAAAGAGAAAGAACAATTTACGTTTAGATATAAATAAATAACACCCAACAGTCACACACATAACCCAATCCCACACTAAGATACGAGTCTTGTGTCGTGGGTATCAGGGACTACGAGCGACTTTTTGGCCATAACAACACCCAGACCCCGGATACAAATATCTGTCTGTCACATAAACTTTTGTCCCGATGTGGGAATTGAACCCAGGGCCTCTCGTTTCACAGCCGGCTACTCGCCTACTGCACCACGGAGGCTGTTTATGCTTATAAATTGTCTGCCATATTATGATAATGAATCTAAACATTCCACAGAAGGGGGTCAGTGTTACAAGTATGCTGGTGTGTAATGTTTAACTTACCTATTAATAGATCCACATCCATGAAAGTGCTGCTCTAGTTCCTCGGCCGTCGCGCCGTAGTCTACATTGCCAACGTACACAGATCTGTTGTCAGCTTCAATTTTTTCCTCCAAAGACATGTTTAACGGGCTTGCTGATCAATAAAATTCAGAATAGTCAGTATTTTATGAATTAAAGGTCATATAAAGGTCTATTTTAATGGGTGTTTTAATGGCTCTTATATGTATTTATACTAATAATTGCGGGCCCGGCAGACGTCGTTCTGCCAGTGAAATCAGCGCCACACCGATTGCAGCGCCATGTGCCGGGCTGATTTGTGAATCTAAACCATCCAGGGCGCCAATCGGTCCAGCCGTTTAGGAGGAGTTCAGTGACATACACATGTACAGTAGAATTATAAATATAAAGATTGTGTAAATGTTGAATATAAATAAAATTATATTTAATAATAATAATTAAATAATTTAATTGTCATGGATAGGATAATGTAACGACATGACTACATTGTTTATCAATTAAATTTCTCTAATAATTAATTAATTGATGAGTCACCCTGCCTATATATACAGGTGTGAGGCACATCATAGTATAGTCCAACAAACGAGCTAGTAGGTCACCTGATGTTAAGTGATCTCCACCGCCCATGAACATCCACAATACCGAAAGTATCATGTATACGCTGTCGGCCTTAAAGGACAGGAATAGGGATAGGGAAGGGAAGGGGGAATCTGAGCCTCCAGATATCTCACTTACCATACGAAACGCGACAGTAAACTGTCACATTACGTTGGTTTTCTGTGAGACAGTGGTACTTCCCCGGTGGAGCCGGCCCATTCATGCTCTAGACAAATATGTCTTCATCGTGGCTCTACCACTTCCGGTATATAAAAAATATGGTGAATACTTACTGAGTCCTGGCGGACTTCCCATGCTCATCTGTTTATCAACTTCTGTTTGCATTTGCTTCAGCTTCTCAGCTTCTTCTTCCATTTCCCGCACCCGGGCCTTTATGGCGGCCAGGTCGGGCACTTCACCACCAGCTGCATCATCGCCACCCTGTTCAAAAAATATACATGTTACCTTTTAACTCGGCAACCAAGCAAAACTCTACCACATTTAGCATGCATTCATGTGCCTCATTATTACATATATTCACTTATTTTATATAGAAAGTAAGTAGACAGCCATGGGTAATAATAAAAAAATAACCAACTGAAAAGTGTGAGCAAGAACATTTAAAAGGCAAATATATGTCTATAAACCAAATGTAACTGTAAAACATGTACTTGAGAAAATAATATTATTATTATGTTTTTATACATACAAACAAAACAAAAAGTATGTTTTATCCTTAATGTTACAAAAAAGCACAGAAATGCGGTTTGTGGATGCATAGATTGTGAGCATACAAGACATTTGAACAATGCTTGTTTACTGCATAACATAAATAAACATACGATTGTCTATAACCTATATTAGCACATAAGGTACTTTCCATGGATTCCGGTTGTTCTTTAATGGCAGCAGTCCATAAATTATGTCAGAAAATAGATAGCATGAAAATTCTGACACAAGACTGGCCAGGAGTCTAAAAATCCAACCATCAACTAATCCGTGTTGGGCATCATGGTGGAAAATAGCCCAAACGCCTTCCATTAATGTGAGGAGGCATGAGTACTTCAGTGGCATGTATATAAGCTGATCATTTCATGCACTTTTCATCCTGGAAAATTGCACAGTTCCCTAAGGATGACTGACAAATTGTAAACATGCTGGCAAAGCAAAAGATATATGAGAATCTCTTGCTTGTGTCGGAAATAGCACTTGAATATGCAAAAAAAATGTACAGTGATATCATCTAACTTAATTCATGATGATGATGTACAAGTATTTAGTGGTAATCATAATATAAAACTAATAATGTGTTATTAATAATAACTAATACTGTACACTCATAATTTGTACGAAAAGGCTCTTCAAATATAAAATCACACATAGCCTGGTTAAATAATTTTAACTCAGATTAAAAGCTGCACAACAGTTTATTTCTAGTATATCACTATAATTCTGAAGACATTCTTTTTCATATTTCATCCATCAAAGAGGAAAGTTGATTGGTAAGTTTGGGCTAGAATAAACATGGTATTAAAAAAAATCATGTCTTTTTAGAGTGTGTTTGTTTTACTACATTATTATTTTCTTGCCACCACACAGAAAAAAATATATTATATCGACCATTAAAATTGAATTACTAAGGGAGAGAAGGATTGATTTAAGGATGGGGATCATGGTTCAGCTTAATTTTGAATGTGAAGTATGATATTAATACTCTTTAACATAATTAAATATGTTTTTTACTGAAGGAAATGAACTGTATTTAATATTTACACCAAAAAAGACTTTGATATCAGCGAGGCTGCAAGCTAGTACATTTATATTCAAGAACAGCATCCACACTGTCACAAGTCTGTAGTCTTACCGACACAGCATTATAAATATTTTGCATATTGTACGATATTCTATAACCTAGTAATTTCTCTCAATAAAACAATGAGAACAATATTATGTGTAAAACGCATGATATACAAAATGCCACCCAGATATGTAAGAAACAATACAGTCCTTTACAATATGAGTTTCAATTACACAGATTCCTTTCGATGACAATTATAGAATCAGACTAGAACATATACACTCACACCTGTAATCCCGCAAGAGTAGGCAGAGGTGTTAGTAGTACACCTACATTTCCCCGACCTTATTACCGTCACATGATGCGATAGGGGGCGAGCCTATCGCCATACCAGGCACCATCCCAAACTCCGGGCTGATACTGAGTATTTCGTGATAGAAAAACCCAATATCACTTTACCCGGGGATCGAAACCGAGACTTCAGCACAGCAATCGTACCGCGTATGCAATTAAAACTGCACCACCGAGGCAGTCAATACAATGAGACTATAGTACATTGTTATTCACATTGCATATCGGCGATTTTTTATTTGTAAATTAGAAACACACCTACTGAGCATAATTAGAAAGTTACTATATCCACAAATAACATGAACAAGATTTATGTTATGTAAATAGTTTAAGGTTTTATGTTGCCAAATAAACAACAATATTGTTATTGTTTTCGTACCGGTACCATTATCGATTATTTCAAAGTAGATATTGTATTCTTAATATGATAGAGCTTACCCCGAGGCTGCTGTCAGTCATGTTCAGAGAACCGTTGGGTCCGTCTAAATGATTGTTGTCAATCGAATCTAAATAATCATCATTTTCTGCCATTTCCACAGGCTGCCTCGGTCATGAATTTAGCACTCAACCGTTCACTAAAGTTTAACTCTCTGAAAACCCAATAGCAAACACTAAATTCAACTATCTGTATAAATTTGATAATAAGACACTGAGTACTGACGTACCGGTAACCAAATCAGATAGATACCAATGACCTACTTACAAAATACAGCATTAATCAAACAAAATTTGCTATTTATATTTGTGAAAACGAAAGATCTTTCATAAGGACTTAAATATTCGTGTGATATTTACAGATTTATTTCAAAATATCAAAATATAACACCAACCAACCCAAACAACAAATAGTGTTGCTATATAAAAATCTAAGTTATATCCACAGACTACACAATAATATCGGTTTGCAGAATCTCGTGATCATAAATAAAAAATAATCCACAGTAGTCAGTATACTACTCAAGTACTCAAAGCTCTGTACCAAAAGCTCGTGCACAAGTAAAAGAAACTCTAAATAAAGTTTTATTGTATATTTCTTGGAACAATTTATGAATTAAATTGGCGGCATGTCCTGTAAAATTTCAGTTCTGTGCTAGTTAAATAGTAAATACATAGCAATATTCGACACTATCAACGTCTGAGCTAAGTAAGCTGTTACGCGTTGCCGATTGAACTATTGTCCTTACTACGTTTGAGAACCTGTAAGATCGTGCCTAAATTTACGAGTACCATTATGTTTAAATAATGATAAAATTAATGGGGAGAATGTGTTACTTTTGTGATCTAAATTGTATCAAAACTTGTTGAATAGAGTCGTATCATTTTTAGACGGCATTGATATATCGGGCAATGGCATATCCATATGGCAACATTGATTGTCGTTTGTCATACTTCAAATTTCATTGTTGTTTTGTACATTGTTATATGAAGTTTTGTAGATTGGATTCGGCCACTGAGCATGTAATTTTAAGAGACGGAACTTAGAACATTTATTTTTAAGGTATTTTTTAGAATCTTTAGCCAACCATATAAAAAATACAATGCTACCAACGTAAATTCACTGACAGTGACAACGATGACCTTAAAGTGAAAATGGCAGATAGGGATGTGCGATGTAAGGGTCGATAATTAAAATTATCGATATATTTAATTTTATCGATATCGATAAAATAAAGTCGATAGAAGGTCATAATGTGTTAAATTTATTTAAAATCGAAGCGGGAAAAAAAAACAATTGTGCAGTATTTAAATATTTATTAATATATATATACAATAACTATGGTAATATGTGGTATAAAAATATTGTATCTGGTATAGGTGTTGTTTTTAGATAAAATAAAAGAATTGGTTGCTTGAACTTTGCCTTTATGCCTTGCAACATAAACACCAATGCATGGTCAGCGATTTGCGGGCTACGTCCCAATTCTGTCATAATATGTCATCATTCTTCATAGCCCTCCACTTTGTCGATTGTTATGTCTAAGAAAAGCAGTATCTTTAAAGTTAGTTCATCAAACACTAAGCCACAGTATTTGTCTTCAACATTTTTTATTGCTAACAGATTTTAAATATTCCATGACCACTTTATTTACTACTGGAAATTTTCTCAAAACTTTTTGCAAGGATTTTGCGCTTAGTGAAGGCACGAGATGCTGTAAGTATCTGTAGGCTTTCGACGATCTTTTAAATGTAGCCAAGGCTGAGATTTTGCTTTTACTCGTCCAACGCCAGCCTCTAGGTTTCTTTTTTGATTTCTTAGTGCTGCAGATACGATTTCCCTAAACAATCTTGATTGTAATTTTTCATAAGGTTCTTTTCGCATGTTGTTAAATCTGTAAAGATACATGATCTGTATATTAGAAATAAACAGCAAAAATTTATAAACACCAAACACGCCGCATTCTAACAATTATGAAGAAAAACGTTATGTAAGCATAATTCAACAATTTTCATAATTTGAAATAATATCTGGGAAATGGTTTAGTATCCTAAATGTGTATAGCAATACTTTTGGAAAGCCAACTTATGAAATATGTCTAAGAATGTGCTTTATGTTTTAATATCCTCCATTAACATATAAGTGAATAAGTTTTGATAGACCTAAAATATCATTGATTTTATAATTTATAAGACACTCTAAGGCAGTGCAACAGAATTCTATTTACTTAATAAAAAGGAATATATTAGCTGTTGACCGCGGCTCCGCCCGCGTCCATATTATTTTTGGGAAAAAGGTATACAACCCACGAAGGCATCTAGCTATTACATATTTCTATATCTGTCAAGTAGCCGGTTGCCAGGCGGATACTGTGAGTCGCAAGTCACAAGGATCTTGTTATAGGGCTCCATCGGACCCTAGATCTAATATTTTCATGGGATATTAAGAATATGGTGGAATTCAATGCCAAGACACCCTAGGTGTGCCCGTTATCCCCATTTTGTACTGTTTCCCATTTGGCTGTTCTCTCAATAAGAAAATTACAGTCTCTTAGGTTTAAATATCCAATGTGATCTTAAGCCAAGGACTCACCCCGAGGGCGTAATATCCACCAGCAGGCCGGCATGATTGTGTCAAGTAGCGAGGCATAGTTGTTTCACTAATTGCTACTCTAACTGGACGGCATTGCGCTTACCATCAGGTATAGTGTGGTCACTTTGCCGTACCAAGATAAAAAAACCTTTACGCAGAGTCGGAAGCCTGAACAGGGTGCGGGGGTTTTTAACGCCCGATTAGCTTTGCGAATTATATAAAGCACAGGTTGGTTGGCTGCCACCGTTCAACTTGGTGCATGCTCGATGCTTTGGATGGATTGCAGCGGTGGGCCATCCGCATTGTGAATGATGCAGACATGACCAACAGCTACAGCTACAAAGGGACATTTCCTCGCTTAGCGTGTTCTACCGTCTGTATTATGAGGAATGCTCCAAGTAATTGAAATAATAAAATTACAGCTATTTTTATCCTAGCAAGGCAAAGTGACCACACTACACCTGATGGTAAGCGCAGTGTCGTCCAACTAGAGTATCGATTAGCGAGAGACAATCTATCCCCCGCTTTTCAACACAATCATGCTGGCCTGCTTCTTAACACTGCGCCATGGGCAAGAAGGTGAAGAAACGTCGAGGATCTAGTATCAGAGTACTCAGAGGGCCGCAACACGGCCAAACATCGTACCCCAACGCTAGACCTCCGACAAAAACCGGATGTACACTGGCTGATCCCGGGACGCGATACACTTGCGTGTGCTACTATGTCGGGTTTAACACCTTGTGTACGCTACTCTCTATCCAGGTGGATATGAATATCCTACCATCAGCAACATTAACAACGGTAGGCAGCGGCTTTGCTGTGCCCTGGTATTGCAGAAGTCTATGGGCGGCGGTGACTACTTACCATCAGGTGGCCCGTCTGCTCGTCTGCCTATCGAGGCACTAAAAAAAAAACATTAAAATATATATTTTTTGGTCAATTATCCGCAAATTCAATCAAAATAACCAAAATGTATAACAACTCCACGTACTCAGATTGAAAGCTATAGTACCAGCTGATTTTATTAGAGAGTATCTTGGTGTGGCGATTTTGAAAATGAGATAGATATGTTGGACAACGCCATCTATCTATTACATAGGTTAACAAACATCCTAATTTTTTTTTTAAATGTACTATTTCTTTATTTACTGTATTTTAGGTGTGAGTATATAATTATTAAACATTATTTTGTATAATTATTGCCTTGGTGGCGCAGTTGTAATTGTGCGAACACAATACGACTGTTATGCTGAGGTCTCGGGTTGATACCGTGGTCGAGTTAAAGTAATATTAGGTTTTGCTATTACGAAATACTCAATATCAATCCAGTCTGGAATTGTGGTCTACATAGCGATAGGCTCGCCGTCTATCACATAATGGGATGGTAATAAGCATCGCTTACATCTCTGCCTACCCCTTCGGGGTTTACAGGAGTGAGTGCGTGCACGCGTGCGGTTCATAATTTCGTCGCCTTTTCTAATCTTATCATTACACTAATTTTAAAATCACTTCATCTCTGACCACGCCTTAGCACCGTAATACAGCTATTGTGGAATGAAATCGTTTATTGATCAAGTAGGCAATTACATAGCTCTTATGACAAGTCAGAACATTAAAAAAAGTAAAGAAATTTTAAGAAAAGCATATCAGCTTATGTATACATAACGTACATAGCATCATCAATACACTAGCAATGAATTATTCATAAGGTATTTAACATTATTATTATTTATTTATTATTAATTATTTTTAATTTTTATATTATGAATTAATATTATTCAAGGTAATACATATATATATATATTTCAATGGGTTTGATATGGACCATGGGTATTTCCGAGACGTCGCTTGTTTTAAAAGCTACCACCGGATCCAAACACGACCCCGCCTGAGAAGACCCGGCGAAACAAACTCAGCAGGCTTACATTACCGCTGGATACTACGGGGCGCCACCCAGTCCTGAGAGAATCCAGCAAATCAAACTCAGCGGGCTTGTTTTTGGTCCGGTTCATTATTTCTAGTAGATGACCTGTCACAAATTACATTGCCAATTTACTATTTTATTATATACGCGATCGGTCGTCAAAGTTTATTATTTTTTAAGTATATATAATATTACAACATGTCATTTATTAATATTTTATTAATTTAGTTTTTATTTTATTTTGTTATACTATTTATATACACTAACATGGTGTAAGCTACAGGGCGCCAGGTCGCAGTGTGCAGGAAGGAACCGAATGCCAGACATCCCTATCCTCTAGATATTGTTGAACATTATAATAGCCCCTGTCCATAAGAACACATTTAATATGAGCCTTAAACATTTTATTGGGCAAATCAATTACATTAATGGGGATTTTGTTATAAAATTTAACACAGTTACCCATAAAAGACTCTTTAGATCTTACTATTCTAAAGGAGGGTACTGTAAGTTTGTTTGTTGTTGTTTGATGTAAACTATAAATACTCATAACTTTTGATTGAATGAACCGATTTTATTGAAATAAAGATTAAATGTTACCTCGAGGTACACCCCCCTACGATTTTATTGCCAATTCATTTGTAGTAATACAGTACTTTAGACGTGATGCCTTGACAGACAGACAGACAGACAATATTTCCAAAAACAATTGTTTTGGGTTCTATAACGATAATATAATACGATGCAATCAAAATTTCACAAATGTATTTAATGTACAGACAAAGTCCCTCTTCAGCTTTATTATAGTATAAATTATGTCATTATAAATATTGATAAAGTACTTACTTGATTCTTCCGGTGAGGCTTTTTAACTTTATGTTTAATAGTTTCACTGGGCCTCTTAAATGGTATGGTAATAGTTCCTTCTGAAAAACCAATGCAAAAAAATAATTAGTAAAGAAACACAAAATATTATCATTGGTTTTAAAATTTACTCTGGAATATCTGTGACTCAAAGAAAAGGTATATTTAAATTTCATCATTACTAAAAATCGTCTTCTATACACAAAAAAGACCGATTGATCATTTTGGAGTCTCAAAATTTTAGACATTAATAATATATCTCTAGTAATCTATCATTGAACTTTGACCACACTGTGACTGAGTAACAAACATGTTTACAAAATTTCACATTTACAATATTTATTGGATCCATAGGAAATTAATATTTTATACCATTTTGAGACAGCTCCTCGAGGACAGTTCTGGTATGCTGGCATGTGGATGGCACTGGTTCAAGCAGGTGGTCTGAAATTGTACATACTGATAAGAATTTCATTTTGGTTAACCATCATATATAGCAAAAACACATTTTTTTACCTTTTAAACAAAAAAATTAAGAATTTGATACATACATACATATACACTCACGCCTGTATTCCCCAAAGGGGAGGGTAAGTAGAGGTGTAACCAGTTCTGTAGTTACCATCAAGCAAACGGCAGTTACATTGTTGTGATAAAAATGTGACTAATGATAAAAACTAATGATAACTATTTTTCGTATAGATGATGTCTAGGATATAATGTCGCTATCAAGTATATGCTGGAATAATACTGGCTAAGGACTATACCGGCTATGTACATACAATTACCATAAATATAAGACTGATAAGCTTATGAGTCTCAGTTACTTTCCAGAGTTAGAAATAAATAAGCTCACACATATGAGATTAGGGGTACTTATACAAATAAGTACATACATACATATACACTCACACCTGTAATCCCAGAAGAGGTAGGCAGAGGTGTAACCAGTACACCCACTTTTCGCCGACTTTATCGGTCTCATAATGTGATAGGGGGCGAGCCTATCGCCATAACCGGCACAAATTCCAGACTCTGCGCTAATACTGAGAATAATATCTAGAAGATATAAAAACCCAATATCCCTTTACCCGACCCGGGAGTCGAACCCGAGACTTCAGCACAGCAGTCGTAACGCATGCGCAATTACAACTGCGCCACAGAGGCAGTCCAGGCAGACAGGCAGTAGTCAGTAAGAATTTGATAATTATTTAAATTGCATACCTTTTTGTGACAGCTCCATAAGTATATTTGATTGTTGGCTTATGGATGGCATTGGCTCAGGTAGATCTGAAAATTATATACATATTTAATGAACTAAGTATATCAAATTATGTTATCTGTTGACATCAGATACACATATTTCCATCTTCACACACCCTTAACACATCATGCTAAAAAGCCAGTCCAGCCCATCCCACTCCACCAAATCAAACTGGTATTTCCAGAGATTAGCTTGTTCAAACAACCAAAAATTCCTTTGCTTTTTTACATCAATATAGATGAGATGTATTTCATAAAATAATTATTTTTTGTATTTACCTTTACTCAAATGTAAAGTCGGTATTACATGTCTTTTCAGACGATTTCCCTTTTTGTTAAAATCTTTTGGGTTGAAGTGTTTAGCACACATATTTTGTTCCTCATGTAGTTTTTCTATTGGTAGAAACACTAATTTGTAATTTTCTACTGCCTTGACCCATTCTTGGCAGCTGGAAAATAAAAATAAAAGATTATAATGTTATAAATAAACATATTTTAATTTAGTTTAATTTTAATTCCAGCAATAACATTCTAGCTTTATTTTTTATTTTACCACACATACATACATAAGCTCACACCTGTATCTATGAAGGGGTAGGCTGAGGTGAATGAATGCTCCCACATTTTGCTGAACTTATTTACATGCAATCAATGATAGTGGCTAAGCTTTCCGCCAAATTAATCTTGGACAAAAAGTGTAAATATGATTTGTGAAATTTTTCACAAGTTTCGTTTGCTGTTAAATGTAACAAGTCAATAATCATATAGCCTTGCATTTGGCTACCAATCTATTCAAGTTAAATTGAACCCAAACAATATAATTAGAATTTATTATTTTCTAACCATTAATGGCAAACAATGTAAGTATTTAATGAAAGCTGACAAATGTACTTAATTTCCAAAGGGTCCAATACCTAATATCCAGAGTTATGCCTACTTCATAGATTGATAAAATATAATCGGTCTGCACCTAATGTAATCTAAATTAAATGTTTGCTGTCCTTTAGTGATTTATCTAATTAAAAGTGAACCTTGTTATTCTTTCGTGGCAACCCGTAGCTAAACACTTGCATACACAATACTCATACCATAGTGGAAAAATTGGGCGTTAGCGCAAATATAAGAGCAGAAGTTTACCGACATTTGCATTATAATCATTATTTGTCAAAGATAAAAGGTACTCACCGCTTGGGCTCCCGTGGGAACTCGTAAAAAATGTGAGGACGAAACGGAGGAGCAGGTGCTCAACTCAATGTTATACATACAGTCACATAAACTAATCTGATATGTAATATTCCACATTCACAAAGAAAACGGAAAAAACAAACAGAAAAATCACATCACAAACACATTTACGAAACGGCTGACATGTTTGTGAATAAGTGTGACCATAGATTTATACCGATATCTCCTACACGTAATTTCATAATTGATAAATGTTGTCAAATATGTTTATTAATTCATATTAAATATCCCAGAACATAATGTAAAACTTATTTGCACTATATTCTGTCCAAAAAAAACAAATGCAAGATTATTTGAAGTTTTCACGAAAATATACTTAGAAATACATTCTACTACAATAAAAATCATACTTAAGTGGCAACTCTTTATAGCGTGATGTTGGTAGTACTGGTAGAATTGTCTTATTGTTGGCAAAGCATTAAGCAATAATTTCATACAAAATTTAATTTGTTCGAAGTTTCCCAGGACTGGATTCGGCCCGTCGTTGTGATAGAGTGCACTCGTCTCTCGGCAGTTT
This sequence comes from Laothoe populi, assembly GCA_905220505.1. Classification (NCBI taxonomy): domain Eukaryota; kingdom Metazoa; phylum Arthropoda; class Insecta; order Lepidoptera; family Sphingidae; genus Laothoe; species Laothoe populi. The sequence continues at coordinate 6,172,492 of HG992165.1, forward strand.
CGAAATAATTTCTTTTGACTTTAACAATTGATGTGTTTTTGTGGTTGTGTTATGTGATTTGTGTTTACTAATAAAACTAACAATAATAATCTAATATAATTCTTTTATTAACTCATTATACTAACAAAATTAATTACAGGGTGGGTAGGTACAAATAATATACATATGTATTAGTTTTTTAAAATGGATGTTGGTGAAGATGAGCCGCCGGATGGCGGGGGTGGTATTGTAAATCCTAAGAAGGCTCAAAAACGTCCACTGGAGACAGATGTCCTTGAGAACCCAAAAATAAATTCTTCACCTGCATCCTCTGTTCAGGACACTTATACCTGTCCTGAATATGATAATAAGTTCCTGTACACAGATTCAGATATTGCCCCATTTTTAATATCAATTTCAGCAGACTCATCTCTTCAACCTTTAAAGCTTGCCAAAATCCTTTACCAGGGCAATGTTTCTGGTATTGTACCTGGCAGCATTAAACCATCTGGGCGAGGAAAAATTTCACTTGTATTTAGTTCTCCTGCTTCAGCTAATAATTTTTTAAAATCCGAAATTATTGCTAGTCATAATTTAACCGCAACCATTCCGAAGTACCATGTCTCTCGTATGGGAGTTGTAAGAAACATCCCAACAGACTGGTCACTTGACGAATTTATTTCTGGCTTGTCTTATCCTGATAATTGCGGAGAGGTTATAAAGGCTCGCAGGCTGAACAAGAAAACTATAAACAATTCCGTAACAGAGTGGATTCCATCAACAACTGTAGTCCTGACATTTAGAGGCCGAAAACTTCCTGAAAGGGTCTTCTGCTTTAACTCCTCTTTACCCGTGTTCCTCTACCAACTCCCTTCTATCCAGTGCCGTCAGTGTTGCCGCTTTGGGCATGTTACATCCCAGTGTAGGTCCCAACCTCGCTGTTACAGATGTGCCCAACAACACAGAGGTAATACCTGTCCTGTCCTTGAAAACTTTGCCAGTTGTATTCTCTGCTCTGGTAACCACATGGCAACATACCCCAATTGTCCTGAACACTCACGCCAGAAGGCAATCAAAATGGTGATGTCAGAAGAAAATATTTCCTTCTCTGAGGCTGCTTCAAGATTCCGTCCTGTCCGTAGATCCTATGCAGATACAGTTAAACCATCCATTCCTCCTACTACTACTAGCTCTTCTCCTTCCCCTCAACCCTTCGCTTTTCACTCATATAAAAAAACAGTGTCAGTGCAACGCCGTCCGGGGGTTGCCCAAAGCAAGGGCTATGATTCTTTGGCCCACTCCAAGCTAACCCAAGTCCCCAAATCTTCCTTACCCAATGGATGTGCTTTATCCTCTCCGTCTAATCATAGTCCCCTACTCCTCGACAGACCTACATGCTCTTCGCCTTCTCCTAATGATAATCTGATTGAATTACTGCTGTCAGTCCTTGTAAATATCTCTCATAAATTCAGTGATGCCCTTCCCCCTAATGTCTTTTCTTTACTTCAGCAACTACTCACCCAATTCAGTTCCCATAATGGCCCACAGTCTACTCCAGTGGAACTGTAGAAATATTAAACACAAGAAGTCAGAAATTATTCACCTTCTCAACCGTCATAGCCCGCTTGTTTTTGCCGTCTCTGAGACTTGGCTAAAGCCTGGATCCCCCTTCAGAGTTCCAGGTTACTGCTGCCTTAGGGACGACAGAAATGATGGATGGGCTGGATGCGCCCTCCTCATCAAAAGATGCTTTCCTTATTCCCAGATATCTCTTCCAACTCATGACTCCTCTTTCCAAATTGTTGCTGCCAGTGTTGTAAATGTCTCTTTTGTTTCTGTTTACATCCCTCACCCAACCATTACTACTGTCAATGAACTTCGCAGAGTAATATCGACTGTCCCTCCTCCTCTCTTCATCATGGGTGACTTCAACTCCCACCACACCTTGTGGGGTTCTAACCATAATGATGGCCATTCTACCGCCCTCCTTCATTTATTTGATGAACTTGATGTTTGTATTCTCAACGACGGCTCATCCACAAGAAGAATTTCTCCAACCCAAAACCCTAGTGCTCTAGACCTCACTCTTGCTTCACCTAATCTATCACTCTCTATATCCTGGTCCATACTTAATTATTCTTATGGTAGTGACCACTTTCCCATAGTGTCCTTATGGCACAATTCTTCTTCTCCGAGACCTGCACCTGAGCCTCTTTTAAAATATAGATTCTCTAAAGCTGATTGGTGTAGCTTCAGAACTAATCTAGATTTCTTCATTTCATCCTCTCAGCCTATTTCCAATTCTAATTTTATATCTGTCTATTATGCTTTTACCAATGCTATCATTGCTGCTGCTGATCGATCCATTCCACTCAAAAATACTGCACATGGCAAAATCCCATCACTCCCATGGTGGGATGCAGAGTGCTCAAAAGCTGTAAGGGTGCGTAATGCAGCTGAAGCTTCCTTCTCTGCAGACCTATCAATGACAAAATATTTAAATTTTAAAAAAGTTTCTGCTAAAGTCAAGAGAACACTAGCTAAAAAGAAGGCTCAGGGTTGGTCTAACTTCTGCGAATCGCTATCTCCCCGCTCTTCCTCTTCACTTGTCTGGAAAAAATTGAGAATCTTTCGCAGATCTCAGTGTATTACTCCCACCTGGTCATCTAATTCATCTGATCCCTGGCTGCATGATTTTCTTAATAAATTAGCTCCCCCGTTTGCTCCTTCTGAAGAATGCTTTCCTTCTATCCTTCTCCCTGTCACCTCCGATAAATTAAACGATCCTTTTTCTATGGCAGAACTTGGTTGTGTTCTAAACCATGTTCAGGACTCTGCTCCGGGTATTGATGGCATCCCCTATTCGTTTATATCCAAGGCCTCCCAAGTCACAAAATCCTATTTCCTTAATATCCTTAATTTCATTTTTCTTAATGGCTCAGTTCCTGATATTTGGAAATCCCAAATCATAATCCCCATTCTTAAACCCGGTAAAGATCCTAATTCCAGTTCCTCTTACAGACCTATCGCCCTGTCCTCAACTCTATGTAAAATCATGGAGCACCTTATCAAAAATAGACTGGAGTGGATTTTAGAAAACAGAGGCGTCCTGTCCAAAACACAATTTGGGTTTAGGCGGGGCATGAGTACTATGGACAATTTGAGCATTTTCACTACAGATATTCGTTTGGCATTCTCTCGTGATGAACATGTCATGAGTGTTTTTTTAGATATCTGCTCAGCGTATGATAATGTCCATCTTCCCTTACTCAGGCATAAAATGCATCAGCTGAGTATTCCGGTGAGGATGATAAACATCATCAGTAATCTACTTATGGGACGCTCCATAGTCCTTAGTACTCAAAGCCCCAATATGTCCCAAAGAGTGGTCTGGAAAGGCCTCCCTCAGGGGTCAGTCCTTAGCCCACTTCTTTACAATTTGTACACTGCAGATCTAGACAAATCAGTTAGTTGTTTCGTTAATGTTTTACAATATGCTGATGACGTCGTTCTATATGTCCCCTCTAAATCTATCATAGATGCTTCTAATAGGATGAACTCAGCACTGTTTTACCTAAGCCAATGGTTGTGCAATCACCACCTATCAATTTCAATCCCAAAAAGTAAAGCAATGGTCTTTTCTCGCAAAAGAACTCTTCCTACTTATACTCTAACTCTTAATCAGCAACAAGTTGAGGTGTTTAATCAGGTCAAATTTCTGGGGGTAATCTTCGACAATAAGCTAACTGGGATTCCACATTTAAAATATATTGAATCTAAGTGCGAAAAAGGTATAAACGTTATTAGGGCAATTTCGGGTGTTCGTTGGGGTGCCCATCCTTATAACCAGAAATTGCTCTATAATGCTATTATCCGTAGTCACTTTGATTACGGGAGTTTCATTTTGGAACCTTGCAATAAATCAGCTTTGAGTTTGCTTGATAGGCTACAATCAAAGTGCCTTCGCATAATTTGTGGAGCCATGAGATCTTCTGCTACCAATGCTCTACAAGTTGAATGTGGGGACCCTCCCCTTGCCCTACGTAGGCAATTCCTTTGTGACCGTTTTTTCTACAACATTCTACAAAGATCTTCCCATCCCCTCCATGTAAAACTTCCTCAGCTTGCTCATTTGACCCAGAATTCCAACTATTGGGTTCACAAATCCCGCCCTCCACTTGTGAATAGTTTCTGGAAATTTTCTAAATCTTCTTCCCAAGTTTTTCAATGTCAATCTCATTTCCTTTTTTCATTTGACTTTTCTTCTTTAACTTTTACTCCTCATATTATTAAAAATTTTGGAATCTCCAAAGGTGACCCTGAAGCAAATAAACATTTTAACAAAACTCTGACAGAGGAATGGAAGGATTGGATTCCTATCTTTACTGATGCTTCAAAACTTTCTAATTCAGAACATGTTGGAGCGGCTGTCTGGCTTCCTAAATACAAAATAGTATTAAATTTTAAATGTCCTCCTGTTACATCCATATTCACCGGTGAAGCTGTTGCTATCTTAGAAGCAGCCCAATTTGTTCACTCTCATTCACTTAAAAAATGCATAATTTTCACTGACTCCTTAAGCTTACTTCAAGACCTTCTTAAATCTTCCTTCCATAAACACCTATTCTATCTAACCCTGAAAATAAAAGAAACACTTTACAAATGTTATTGCTCAGGAATTGAAGTTGTCTTGGCATGGATTCCTAGCCATTCTGGTATTTCTGGCAATGAAATTGTAGACCAATGTGCCCGCAATGCAGTGGTCTCTGGAATAGATTCGTATCATCATAGCTTTGCCAGAGACTTAATAAGTGTTACGAAATTAGACCTCACATTTTTTTTTTTTTTTTTTTTAGTGCCTTGATAGGCAGACGAGCAGACGGGCCACCTGATGGTAAGTAGTCACCGCCGCCCATAGACTTCTGCAATGCCAGGGCACAGCAAAGCCGCTGCCTACCGTTCACATCATCTTGGAATAACCTTTGGCAATATTCTAGAGCTGCTAAGGGGGTGCATTATGGTTCTTTACAACCTTTTATCCCTTTAAAACCATGGTTTTTTAATTTTAGACAGATTAACAAAAAAATTACCTCTACCATTATCCGCTTACGGCTGGGGCATGTGTGTTCTCCTGTGTTCTTAGCCAAGATTAGAGTGCGTGATCACTCCTTGTGTGAATGTGGCTTGGACGAAGGCTCTCTGGAACATATTTTCTTTTCCTGTCCCAGAATTCCTGTCTCGTTCTATGACCTTCTCCCTTATGATTTTCCTCGGCCTGTTAATGTCAAGACTATTTTATCTAGTGTCTGCCCTAGAAATTTAATTCTTTTATCAAAATTTATTACTATTAATAAACTTTTTTTATAATGGCTGTTTTTATTGTTTTTTTTTTTTTTTTTTTTAGGTGTCCTGAGCATAAATGTATGGTATTTAGTATGGCATGGTAGTTTGTGTATCAGTGTCTATTTATTTATTCTTTGTTCTTCGTTCTTCCCTTCTCATCATTCCAATCCCTAATATTAGAATAATTATTTGTTTGATGTAATTAAATTTTATCTGTGTATCCTTAAATGTGTTATTATATCCTGCATCCTGTTCCGGAACCTACTAGAATACATCAGTTTTTTTCTTTTCTTGTCTTATCTTTATTAAATTATTTTAAATATTATTTTTAAACTGAGATAGTTGTTTGTTTTTCTGCTTTTTAATGTTAACTGTAAGTTACTTCGGGCCGAAATCATAAAACTAAACGCTATCTGTCAAGGGACAATATCTATACTTCTTGACATTGGCAAAATCACTGTCATTACGGTGGAGCCATATATTTTTTAAAAAAAGAAGAAGAAGAAGGTTTTGTATTACATTTTTTTCCAAATCTATTTTGATTTAAGTATTTTTTAAGATATGTTGAATAGGTATGATATTTAATGAAACGTGGATTAAATTAGTTTTTTTGGTTAGTACCTATTCATGTACATTGTATCTGTTTCTTGAAAAGTTAATTTTTCCGATACAGTATTAATAATTACAGGTACTTCGTTTTTGTTCAAAACAAGGAATCTTGTAGTCGCCACCGAGTAAATGATTGTGTTAATGCTTTAAACGTTGATCTAACTAGGTATTACAAATATTTCAACGTGTATGTTTCCTTTCCTTTCTACTGTATTTAAATTATAAACGCATTCTTCACTAATAGCCGGACTCCAAATTAGGAATAAATATATTTAAGCACATAATATAAGCACATAATTCTATTTTATTTTAACAAACTAACATACAACAAAAACAACTAACCATACTCAGAAAGTCATAGTTAAAACCTATTTTCAAATCATAACATAATATCAATATATTCAGACTCAGATTGTATTTTCTTCCTAGCTGCTCAAGAAACAACTTTTTTTTGTCATTATTATGGACTGCCTTGTTGTGCATTTCTAATTATATGATTGATTAATAAGGATAAAAAAGATACTTAATGTTAATAAAGCTCAATATAAATCTGTAAATAATAAATACAGTATATTTCAGTTTGTTTCTCTTTAACCAGTCACGATCATTCGGACACCTGTGTCTGGACAAAAACTGGTAATATTCACCATTATCTACATGTGTATTAAGCGTATTTGCAAAGTTAATATTATGGAAATAAAGTTGATTTTGGCTTGTATTTTCACTACTTATTACCTTTTTCCAAACTCCAGTGTGCTTGTGATACTTGAGAGGTTAAATATCTTTGTAATTTAGTAATACAATAAATTTACCACTCCCATAGCTATTGATTTAATCGTTTGTGATCTCTACGATAATGAATTTTAACAATCTTTGCACCTCGAGAACATTTTAAGAACTACCACAGTGAATACGTAAGCATATGTGATGGACAGGTATTTATACAGAATGCTTTTTGCTATGAGGTTATGGCCCAACATGCACTGTTTGTGCGGAGTGCTAACAAGAACACAACAGGCATGTGAGGACCATATCCGTGTATAGATTTAATTACAGACAGTGTAATTTTTTTAGGGTCATTTTGCCGTAATCAACATATTAAACGTTTTCTAACATATTCTTTGTCTTTTTGTTGTCACCAGGTGTTTGTATGTGTCAGCTGGTACCATACAATCTATCTAACTTGGAAGCTTTCAAAATTATCTGAAAGCTATGCCACTGACAGCTGATGTGGCTGCTCAGCAAGTGCAGGTAATATTATATTAGTGATACATGTCTAGTTGATTAAAAAAGTAAAAGCTCCTTATTCACGACTCCCGTATTCGCATTTTCGTGAGTTAAAGAATTGTGAAAAAAAAAATTATATAATGGATCTAGTCAGTATATTAAAATGATTTGGAATCTTTTAATAACACATTGGCATCTTCTGAGTACTGCTACTATGTACTGAGGGGGCATTTACAAAGATTGGACTGAAAAGGTGAATTGTGACTGGAAAAACCTGAGTGAAGGCTTACGGGTGGCAAATGAGCTTGACAAATTCTTAATGAAAATTCATCTGTCTATGGAAAAAAAAGAATATCAATCTAACATGTAAAGTAACTGTAGTAATACTAATGGTTAAAAACTCTCATTAAATTTATTATATATTTTTTAAATCTTGGAACATATTTCTTATAACCCCAATAAAATGCCATTCCATATTCATGGTTGCTGTACTCTCGGCATATTTATAGAATGTAACCCCTATGAATAAACAGCTGTGACTGTACTAAAGATTCATACCCAGGTTTAGTAAATCCACATTAATATTATTAATATCTCTATACGTCTTAAATAAAGAGAGCAAGGAACTCAAAGTTACAGTTGAAGTATAGCTATTCAGAGCTTACAATAAGTTGCCAACTAAGACAATATAATCCATCATCCACTAGAAATTGTTCTACATAACTAAAATAAATAATTTCTGTATGAACTTAGTGGGTTTTTCTTTTCCATTAGGTTCCCAAGTTTATGTTTATTATTTTCAGGAGCGTCTACGCTCTTTGCACAGACTGATATATGATATTGAAGCTGAAAGGTCCAGAAATGAGCAGTGTATAGACTCTATACTGAGGGCGGAGAAGGCAGCTGAGTCAACACAATCTAGTGAGGACTCCTCTGGATCGTCACAACAGGTGTATAAATTCAATTCCCTGTATCCTCAAAGAATATTATTTTCTAACTTGCTATAAACAAATGTTTAAGATATGAAAGACTTTCTTATGATTGTCTTCTCATCTGAATATTTATTACTCGTTGTTCAAGTGGTGAATAAGATTTCCAGTGGCCCAAGTTTCCATTCTTTTCTTATAATAGGGTAGTTTCCTGTGTTTAATTTCGTACATTTTGCGATATCCAACCGAATATTATACGCAAAAGAAACTCTTACGAACATAGAATCAAAATTGCTTGAAAAATGAAGTCACAATGTTTATGAGCAACAATGTGTGCATATTGGGAACATCTCACTATCTCCCTTGTACAACGGCATAGTAATGGTCATTCCCAAAAGTGACGTCACGGCTCATATCGTCGGTCCAATGGTCAAGTAGCCAATCAGCAAAAACCACTTTTTCCAGGAGAGCAAAAAGAATATTGAAATTGGTCCTGTAAATTGGAATCTTAACGTATCTTTCTGAAATTTTAAATTTAGTATTAAAAAATAAACGTCTGAAAGTGTATGTCAAATTAAATATTCATTTATTATTATTTATGTAAATAAAGCAGATTGGTGACTTTACCGTGGTCACTTTAGATTTCAGTAATCTATTCTTATGTTATAAAGTAGCCTATGTGGTAATTAGTCTAGTTTACCATGGATATTATTTATTAATCTGCCACTTAGACTAGTTGATCACTGTGAATTTTAGCATTATAATAAATTTTTACCAATGTAAAATGTTCAATCTGCCACTTAGACTAATTGATCACTGTGAATTTTAGCATTACAATAAATTTGTACCAAGGTAAAGTGTTCAATTTGCCACTTAAGCTAGTCGAGCATTGTGATATTTTTGAAAAATGAAAATTTCCTGACTTGGTCAACTAACTTATCATCACATAGGACAGTTTACTATTGCACACATTGTATGGTTCGCACTTTGGCACCAGGAAGATTGTCCAAATCTTGTACAATTTTAATGTTACGTTTACCATATTTTGCCACAATATGTATTTAAAAAAGACATTAATATTGACATTTTTAACTCAAAAACGCCAAAATGGCAGATTGGCTACTTTACCACTGCACCGACGATATCATCCTTTTCATGTCATTTGACAATTACCACCTCCAGCAGATTTGAATAGTGTCAAATTTACTTATTTTTTTCGGTTTTATATAATTCTTTCGATAATAGGTTTCAGGTAAATTGTTGATTTGTAAGTGTTCATAAGTTCATCACTTATCATTAAATGATCAATTTGTTGTTTATTCGTAAATAAATATTTAATACTCATGATTTGGGCATAAATTTTGGAGTGCAATCTAGATGAGAATCACTAACTCTGTATTTTAATTTGATTTCTTTTAATTGTATTCTGTATTGTGAATTTTATAAATAAAAAAAATAGAACCAAATAAATGTGTTTTCAACAGATAATGCAGTTGAAGAACTCGTACAAGTCTGGGCTGACGGCTGCTGAGCAAGAGGAGCGGTTACTCCGCGCTGCCTTGTCTCGCATCTATGAGATACGCACTATTAAGAACGAAAGACGGATTCAGGTATGGAAAATACCGTTTTTGAAATTTAAGGTTAAATAAGGAATAAGTATACATTTTGAACAACAAGGAGTTGAACTAATAAGGTGCTACAAGCAGATAAGGTTAGCTACTTAGAAGGTAATTGAGGAAAAAGATCAAAAAGGTAAACATTGAACACAAAAAGAGTATGGTTAAGATTAGTTGGAAATATATGACTGAAAAGAGACAATGAAATTCACCTTTGCTAATAATCGGTTTTAAATGATTATCAAAAACACTACCAGATTTGTGCTTACATGGTACATTGACCCAGCAGCCGCGGGTTCAATCCCCGCATCGAGACAAATGTTTCTGTGAGTGTTATGATACCATGCATGACCTGTATGTAGGAAAGAAAGAAAAAGATTTTATTACCAGAGCAAATACAAAATAAAACTTAAACCAAAACTGTTTGCTCCGACAACAGGCCCCCTCATTCAGTGATATGCAATACAGCCTGAGCAGTGCTGCAGCGCTGATTTTCAGTGGGGCTTCGTGTGACGTGCGGACGTCAGTCGGTCAGATGTCAATGTTTGTGTTGATTGGCCTTCTGAAAATGGCGGGAATGTGATGTGACGTTTTATTTTTGATTATTAGTGAAAAAAATATTTTAGACATGGCTTTGGCCTTTTAATTTGTGACTATTGCAGACATGGCTTTGGCCTTTTGAATTGTGAATATTTCAGACATGGTTTTGGCCTTTTGAATTGTGATTATTACAGACATGGCTTCGGCCTTTAGAATGGAAAAATATCGGCCATGGCTTTCCCCTTTTAAATTGATAACAACAACAGACATGGCTTTGGCCTTTTGGCTTATATAAACTAGAGAAGAAGAAGATTTTCAATGTTAACACAGATTTGGAAAAATAACGACAGACAAGGCTGCATGGTGAAGAACTTTTGCCTTCTCTTTTATAGAGAGATTCAATAAAAAAAATGTGTTGATTGTAGGCTCGTCACGCGGGCAACAAGGAGACGATCGGCTGCGGCGCGCTGATGAAGATGCTGCTGAGCGCGGCGCAGACGCTGCCGCTGCACGTGGGCCGCGTGGGGGAGCGGGCGCCGCCGCTGTGCGGGGCGGTGCCGGCGGACGCAGGGCACGTGGCGCGCGCCGGGGACGCTGTGGCGGCGCTGGTGCGCGTCTCGGACAAGGAGGAGAACTGGATACTCGCTGAGGTTTGTTACTCCGTTTATATACTAACTAGATGTTGCCCGCGGCTCCGCCAGCGTAGAGGTTATTTTTGGAAGAAATGGTATACAATCCATGGAGGCATCTTAAGCTATTACACCTTTCTATATTTTGCTATCTCATAGGAAGTGTTCATTTTCCGGGATAAAAAGTAGCCTATGTCATTTTCTGATCCCTAAACTGCCACTATGCAAAAAGTCATGTCGATCCCTTGCTCTGTGAAAAACTTACGTACATTTTTCCGGCATAAAAATATATGGGCTATTCCGGACTGTAATCTATCTCTGTGCCAAATTTCAATCAGATCCGTCCAGTTGTTGTATCGTGATTGAGTAACAAACATCCATCTATCCATACAAACATTCGCATTTATAATATTAGTAAGATTTTCATCTATCCACTCCATATTAATAATTTTAATACTGTATAAAGGTAGTGAGCTGGCTGCCGGCGCAAGGCAAGTACGAGGTGGACGACATAGACGAGGAGCAGAAGAACAGACACGTGCTGAGCAAGAGGAGGGTGGTACCGCTGCCGCTGATGCGCGCAGACCCACGGACCGACGAACACGCACTCTTCCCTAAAGGTACTATACTACTTATAGACGAGGAGCAGAAGAACAGACACGTGCTGAGCAAGAGGAGGGTGGTACCGCTGCCGCTGATGCGCGCAGACCCACGGACCGACGAACACGCACTCTTCCCTAAAGGTACTATACTACTTATAGACGAGGAGCAGAAGAACAGACACGTGCTGAGCAAGAGGAGGGTGGTACCGCTGCCGCTGATGCGCGCAGACCCACGGACCGACGAACACGCACTCTTCCCTAAAGGTACTATACTACTTATAGACGAGGAGCAGAAGAACAGACACGTGCTGAGCAAGAGGAGGGTGGTACCGCTGCCGCTGATGCGCGCAGACCCACGGACCGACGAACACGCACTCTTCCCTAAAGGTACTATACTACTTATAGACGAGGAGCAGAAGAACAGACACGTGCTGAGCAAGAGGAGGGTGGTACCGCTGCCGCTGATGCGCGCAGACCCACGGACCGACGAACACGCACTCTTCCCTAAAGGTACTATACTACTTATAGACGAGGAGCAGAAGAACAGACACGTGCTGAGCAAGAGGAGGGTGGTACCGCTGCCGCTGATGCGCGCAGACCCACGGACCGACGAACACGCACTCTTCCCTAAAGGTACTATACTACTTATAGACGAGGAGCAGAAGAACAGACACGTGCTGAGCAAGAGGAGGGTGGTACCGCTGCCGCTGATGCGCGCAGACCCACGGACCGACGAACACGCACTCTTCCCTAAAGGTACTATACTACTTATAGACGAGGAGCAGAAGAACAGACACGTGCTGAGCAAGAGGAGGGTGGTACCGCTGCCGCTGATGCGCGCAGACCCACGGACCGACGAACACGCACTCTTCCCTAAAGGTACTATACTACTTATAGACGAGGAGCAGAAGAACAGACACGTGCTGAGCAAGAGGAGGGTGGTACCGCTGCCGCTGATGCGCGCAGACCCACGGACCGACGAACACGCACTCTTCCCTAAAGGTACTATACTACTTATAGACGAGGAGCAGAAGAACAGACACGTGCTGAGCAAGAGGAGGGTGGTACCGCTGCCGCTGATGCGCGCAGACCCACGGACCGACGAACACGCACTCTTCCCTAAAGGTACTATACTACTTATAGACGAGGAGCAGAAGAACAGACACGTGCTGAGCAAGAGGAGGGTGGTACCGCTGCCGCTGATGCGCGCAGACCCGAGGACAGACGAACACGCACTCTTCCCTAAAGGTACTATACTACTTATAGACGAGGAGCAGAAGAACAGACACGTGCTGAGCAAGAGGAGGGTGGTACCGCTGCCGCTGATGCGCGCAGACCCACGGACCGACGAACACGCACTCTTCCCTAAAGGTACTATACTACTTATAGACGAGGAGCAGAAGAACAGACACGTGCTGAGCAAGAGGAGGGTGGTACCGCTGCCGCTGATGCGCGCAGACCCGAGGACAGACGAACACGCACTCTTCCCTAAAGGTACTATACTACTTATAGACGAGGAGCAGAAGAACAGACACGTGCTGAGCAAGAGGAGGGTGGTACCGCTGCCGCTGATGCGCGCAGACCCGAGGACAGACGAACACGCACTCTTCCCTAAAGGTACTATACTACTTATAGACGAGGAGCAGAAGAACAGACACGTGCTGAGCAAGAGGAGGGTGGTACCGCTGCCGCTGATGCGCGCAGACCCGAGGACAGACGAACACGCACTCTTCCCTAAAGGTACTATACTACTTATAGACGAGGAGCAGAAGAACAGACACGTGCTGAGCAAGAGGAGGGTGGTACCGCTGCCGCTGATGCGCGCAGACCCACGGACCGACGAACACGCACTCTTCCCTAAAGGTACTATACTACTTATAGACGCTTTCCCCGCGACAACAAAAAAAAAAAGGTGTTACCTAGTGTGAGGTCAAAAACTATGAGACTGTTGGGTGTTTTTTTTTAGAGACGACTTTGCTGGTGATTGGATATTCATATCTGCTTGAATAGCGACCATGGGAAATGTGTGGACACAGGATGTAAAACCTGCCATAGTGGCACTTACAAGTGTGTCGCGTTCCGTGGTCAGCCAGTGTACCTCCGGTTCTTGTCGGGGTCTAGGGTTAGGGTACGATGTTTGGCCGAGTTGCGGCCTTCCGAGTACTCTGACACTAGATCCTCCACAGCTTCTTCACCTTTTGCCCATGGCATAGTGTGAAGAAGCAGGCCGGCATGATTGTGTTGAGTAGCGGGGGATAGATTGTCTTTCGCTACTCGATACTCTAAACGGCACTGCGCTTACCATCAAGTGCAGTGTGGTCACTTTGCCGCGCCAGGATAACGGTAGGCAGCGGCTTTACTGTGCCTTGGCATTGCAAAAGTCTATGGGCGGCGGTGACTACTTACGATCAGGTGGCCCGTCTGCTCTTCTATCGAGACAATAAAAAAAACATTATGATATTCTATGTAGTGTCATAAAGTATTTTGTTCCCATATTTTGAGGAGCGCTTGTCTTATTTAGTAATGTAGGCTGTAGAGGATATACTTTGTTTGTAGGTGCGGTGGTGATGGCTCTGTACCCGCAGACCACGTGCTTCTACCGCGCCGTGGTGAACAGGCTGCCGGCCAGTGCTGCTGATCCCTACGAAGTTCTCTTCGAGGTGTGTTTCCTACTTGTTTTTTTTTATTTTTCAAGCAACATTATATTAGAAAAATACATTTTAAAATAGTTTATACCGGCAATGTACTAGTACAAAAAAAACGTGTGTGTCTCTGGACGCTCGACAGAAGTGATAACTTTAACTAATCTAAGTTGAACTATTCATTATTGAAATTGTTTAACTTGAGAAAAGCTTAGGTTATTATTTAAACTTCATGTATATTAATATATATTTATTAATAAAGTTTTTTATTGATAATAAAATATATTTTACCCACTCGATCCCACTATAATCATAACGATTCTAAAGAAGTTGACAAAGATTATGAAACGACAGAAATAGAAATTAATAAAGAAACCAGACAGAGTGTTTACCCTCCCATAAGAAGTTATGACTTCAAAATAACAAACTATCCTGCGGGAACCGTACATTTTCCTGGATAAAAGATAGCCTATGTGCTATTCCAGACTATAATCTATCTCTGTGTCAAATTTCAACCAGATCCGTTCAGCCGTTCTGGCGTGATTGAGTAACAAACATCCATCCATCAATTCATCTACCCAAACATTCGCATTCATAATATTAGTAAGATTAGTAGGAAGTAGAATTATGATATGTGTGGTGTGTTGTGTGTTGTGTAGGACTCGTCGTACGCGGACGGGTACTCGCCGCCGGAGCGCGTGGCTCAGCGCTACGTGATCGCCATCAAGGAGGGCAAGGGGCGAGCCACCTGACCCGCTGTCACCACCACCACCGCCATCGCACCACTACACCGCCACCACACACACCAGGACGACGTCTGAATAGCCAGCATCTCATCAATCCTCACAGCCTCCATGGCGCAGTTGGCGAGTAGCCGGCTGTGAAACAAGAGGCCGTGGGTTCGATTCCCACACCGGGACAAATCCGCTTGCATCTCGTCAATCCTCACAGTGTCCTTTGACAGCCTGCGTGGCGCAGTTGGCGAGTAGCCGGCTGTGAAACAAGAGGCCGTGGGTTCGATTCCCACACCGGGACAAATCCGCTTGCATCTCGTCAATCCTCACAGTGTCCTTTGACAGCCTGCGTGGCGCAGTTGGCGAGTAGCCGGCTGTGAAACGAGAGGCTTAGGGTTCGAGTCCCACACCGGGACAAATGTTTGTGTGACAGACAGATATTTGTGTCCAGGGTCTGGGTGTTGTGTAGTGCGTCTCTCTAGGTCCCTGATACCCACGACACAAGACTCGTATCTTAGTGTAGGGTCGGGGCTATGTGTGTGACTGTTAGGTGTTATTTAATTATTTAATCTAACCTCACAGACATACATCTGATAAGACACAGGTACTACAACAAAATGACGGGCAAGATCACAAGTATTGGGAATGTTATCTGCTTTTATATCGCAACTAAACAGGCAAATGTACTCAAAAGTGTTTCTTTCTCACAACAGATACAAAGTGACGCCAGAGGCGTAGCGTGCGCTAAAATAGACGTGGGCGAAGTCGCATCAGCGAGGCCCATTTTCTTTCGTTCCCAAGATCTACCCGATAGATCTATCCCACCAAACATGCTTTGACACGACTTACCTACTTATGATAGAAAAAAAATGCGCCGAGATGCTTTTAAATTTGTGACGTTCTTTTTCGAGCGTAAAAGTGATCAAGTTAATTAGTCATTTGTGGTAAAGTCTGGGGGCACCGTATTTACGCGGGGGTTCGCGAGGCCCCGCTAAGTGCGAAGGGCCACTTCGCCCACGCCGGGCTACGCCACTGAGTGACGCGTTTTGTGTTCATTCATGTTTACAGTACTTGCGTCGTCTATTTAGATTTATGTCTGTGGTGCGACATAACCGAGCTCAAGCATAAGCGACAAATATCATTTGTGACTATGTTGTCCTACGTATCAGCGCATGCGCAGTGGACTGTACTATGCATCGCTTATTTATTAGCATACGCTCAACTTCATGGTGGATATATTTCAAGCCCTAAAGCCAATCGTGTCGCTTTATTTTGGTTTCTGCTTACCTTCTCATTTTGGCTAGTTGGAATTTAAAGTTGTATCTATGTTGTTGCAACCGTCCATAGGCTACGGTAACCGCTTACCATACGTAAGCTTGTTTGCCACCATCATGGTATAACGAAAATCTATTTAAGGTAGTTTTCTAAAACACCTATTGGAATTTTAGTGCTCTTATAACTTATTGCACATTGTCAAAAGACTATTGAAATTGGAGTAAACTCTCTCGAAATACGATCATGTCCGCTCGCTATAGTAATTTCTAGGAATGTATTAGTAATTCTTGTAACATGGGACTTGCATAGTAATACAAGGTGTACTTGAAAGTTCTAAAATATACTAAGAAATGTAAGATTAAATTTTTGCATTTGTTGTATTAAGTATTTTTAGTTATGATACATGTTAGATTGTAAGGTTACGCTTTGTATGGTATATAATATGTAATAAGTGACAGGTTTATTATAGGAAATTTGGAAATTGACTTTTGGTTTCTGTTTTAACATATTATGTCTATCCTCTACGTGTGCAATACGCACAAAATAACTTGGCCGATCTGAAGTTAGTGACGCATTTTTTTTTATGGCAAAGTGACAACACTGCACCTGATGTAAGCGCTGTGCCGTCCAGGTAGAGTATCAAGTAGCGAGAGACAGAATCGCGAATGGTTTGGACGAATATTTTTCGACAGACTAAACAGTGACGTACCGCCATCGTACAGCATAGAGTGCGAGTGAAGCATAGATTTAGTATATATATAGATTAGGCATAGGCGTACACCCGAAAGGGACAGCTGAACTCTATGGGGCTACCAACTAACATTATTTTACCCAGTTCATGAAATCTCAGGTGTGCGTGTTTCATGTTAAGATAAAATTTAAAATTTTATGAGACACTAGCTGTTGCTCGCGGCTCCGCCCGCGTGGAGGTCATGTTTGGGAGAAAAAGTAAACAATACAAAATACTATTATTCATGCGTTTAACTTAAAAATGACGGATTTTCATACAAACTTTCATTCCCTATTTTACCCCATTAGGGGCGGAATTTAAAAAAATCCTGAAACATATATTTTTTATTTTTAACTGAAATGCCAAATACTAATTTTCATGAATTTAACTTCAAAAATGGATGGTGGATGCCTACTTCATAAAAGGTACCTACTGTCAAAATTTCAAGTCTCTAACCCCAGCCGTTGTGGCTGTGCGTTGATCGATCAGTCAGTCAGTCAGTTTCTTCTTTTATATATACAGACAGATAGACATAATATTATAATTTCTTGAAAAGAAAACTCTCAGTTACATAATAGGCACAATAACTTTACTAACAGTGAAAAATTAATTTTGTATATAGTGTTAGCAACATCAACAAATCTATGCAAAATGGATATTTAAAAGGCACAAATACAATGTTTATAATTTATTGATTGATTTACACGACACTGTTACACATCTCAATGCTTAATATCAACACACACGCATGTCAGGATTCACTTTGAGGCTTCTCTTTATAATTTAATCTACCAGCATTACCCTTTTAAACTGAACAACGCCATTGAACTGATTACCATTATAATTACCATTTACACTTACTAGACCGAACCACGAATATACTGGCTATCGTCTTGTCTTCCACTCAACTAAACTGAACTGAACCAACTGAACTCCGGAGCGCGGAAGGCACTCTGTTTATATTAAACATTTACTACTCCCACTTTGGTTGTCATTATTAACTACCCCCAACTAGTCTCCTAAATACTTCAGTTATACCTTCGGTATTTCTAATAATAGTAAATACGCTAATACGGCCTCTCCTGACATGTGATCGTCCCGAGCACACTTTCTTTTAACAGACAGCACCCAAAAATCCCGTTTAACAGCTGACTCGAGCTTCTGATCGATATTCACCATTCTCCATTGAGCATTCACCTCTCAGATTTTTTTTTATTATTCATCTAAATCTGGGAACAGATTATTCATTAGTCACGCCGATTTTTTTACACAACACTCGGCCTATCCTGCATTTGTAACTATTGTCAATTTATAGAACTCTTTTAGACTTTCCTTTGATCCTAGGAAATCCTAGAGAACCATAAATGGACTTCCTTTTTGAACTAGATGGTCACAATCCAGGAGTAAACTCACAAAAACTCACACAATAGTTCGTTCATTCCCAATTTTTTTGCCCTAGTGCCTGTTACAGTCACTCCTTTAGACTTAGGATGACCCTGTGTCAGCTCACTTGCTTAAATCTGGGTAGAACATTTTTCATCTAGTTTTAATACTTGACCATCCAGTTAACAAAAATACAACTCAAAAGATTAGTTTCCTGCATCTCAACTGATTTTAAAAATCTAATGTATACTTCACAATGTCAATGAGCTATTAAATATTACACTCGTCTTCAATATAATACCACCTTTTTGCCTTATAAACACAGGTTATCAAACTCAACATTCAATGATTTTAAAAATCGAAAATATTTTCCCACAATTAACGAGCTATTCAATATAGCACTCGTTTCTATTATACTATCACCTTGTTGCCTTATCAACACAGGTTATCAAACGTAACTCTCAATGATTTTAAAAATCAAAGATATTTTCCCACAATTAACGAGCTACATATTTAATATAACACTCGTTTCTATTATACTATCACCTTGTTGCCTTATCAACACAGGTTATCAAACGTAACTCTCAAATGATTTTAAAAATCAAAGATATTTTCCCGAAACCCATAAGCTATTAAATATTACACTGGGCCTTTTTTAATATATCACCTTGTTGCCTTACCCACACAGGTTCTCAAACATAAATCTCAACTGATTTTAACAAACCTTTATTTGTCTAAAACTCAACGGGCTATTTAAATATTACACTAGTTTTTAATATACGACCACCTTGTTGCCTTTATCAACACAGGTTATGAAACAGAACTCTCGAATGATTTTTAAAAATCAAAGATTATTTTGTCCAACTTAATGAGCTATTTAATATACCTCATTTCCAATATAAATATCACATTGTTACTTTATCAACACACGTTATCAAAAACAACTCACACGATTTTTAAAAAATCAATTATACTTTGTCAAATTCAATGAGCTTTATATTGCTCATTTTTATACTATCACAACGTTACTTTATTATATTACTCTTTTTATAATATCAGAACATTACTTTATCACCACATTTTATCGAAACGAACTCAAATGATTTTAATAATCACATATTTTTGTCAAAACACAATGAGCTGTTATATACTACTCACTTTAATAATATCACAATGTTACCTTACCAGAGAACAGGTCATCAAGCACAACTCTTACCAAATTATTCGTTACCTCAACCGTAAATTTTACTCCACGTTTTTATATTTTCCGTCGTAAGGTCTAATGCACTTTCACTACATTTCATGACTCTAATTTCGCGTTCTTTTTATGACAACACGTTGCTTTAGTATAACAACGT
The DNA here is from genome assembly GCA_905220505.1 of Laothoe populi. Taxonomy (NCBI): domain Eukaryota; kingdom Metazoa; phylum Arthropoda; class Insecta; order Lepidoptera; family Sphingidae; genus Laothoe; species Laothoe populi. The sequence continues at coordinate 6,192,088 of HG992165.1, forward strand.
TTACAACACAATTGTAACCAATTCAATTTTATCGCGTTTACTAATATTCACACTGTGGGTATTTTTTTTTTTAATTACAAATTAAGAAGCCAATGCTAAGACTGTGGAGCCAATCCCACTTCTGATGTTAGCAACATCAACAAATCTATGCAAAATGGATATTTAAAAGGCACAAATACAATGTTTATAATTTATTGATTGATTTACACGACACTGTTACACATCTCAATGCTTAATATCAACACACACGCATGTCAGGATTCACTTTGAGGCTTCTCTTTATAATTTAATCTACCAGCATTACCCTTTTAAACTGAACAACGCCATTGAACTGATTACCATTATAATTACCATTTACACTTACTAGACCGAACCACGAATATACTGGCTATCGTCTTGTCTTCCACTCAACTAAACTGAACTGAACCAACTGAACTCCGGAGCGCGGAAGGCACTCTGTTTATATTAAACATTTACTACTCCCACTTTGGTTGTCATTATTAACTACCCCCAACTAGTCTCCTAAATACTTCAGTTATACCTTCGGTATTTCTAATAATAGTAAATACGCTAATAATAGGTAATGTAATATTTTCTAATACTGTCTTTTTTATTTACGTAAGATTTTCCAGCATAGTATGTCCTGACATTTAAATAGTTTTTACAAATACTTTTGATGAGCATTAAGTAGTGGTTATCAAAAGAGAATGAAAAATCGCGAGGAAGTCCTGCAAATAATTGACGACCAACATATTCATACATTCTTGTAGGAGACGATTAGCGAGTTGTAGAGTTTATAGACTACTCACCCCATCCGCCAACACCAGATTTGCACAAGAGCGCATGTTTATAAGAGTGTAGCCAATATTGTGATATAATAAAAGTTTTTAATTCATAAAAGTACACAGACTTCAATAAAAAACAAATTATGCTTCCCTATAAAATTTGAGGGTTGCCCTCGATTTTTCTGAGATCCCATCATCAGATCCTGACTTAGTGGGACCAATGGGACCACCTGGGAACTATAACCTTTTAACAAAAAAATAATTTCGCGAATCGGTCCAGGCGTCTTCGAGTAATCGGGGAACATACATAAAAAAAAAGATTCCGACGAATTGTGAACCTCCTCCTTTTTTTGAAGTCGGTTAAAAATAATTTTAAAGTCGCCTTGAGTCAATATCGATGCATAAACATCACATTCACTTAAACCAGGGCACTTATGGATTAAAAACAACATGCTGATATCTACAATTAGTATAGTTGCAAAATGTAAGAGTCCATTGTCCAGACCATCCATTGGACCACACTAATATTTCGTCTGGCCTTACGATGCGAGAGAATAGAATAGATTAAATCTATTATTGTGAAGACATTGATCCGATTCCCTAATCATTACAAGTGGCTTATCTTCTTTATATATATAATTCTACTGTACGTGTGTATGTCACTGAACCCCTCCTAAATGGCTGGACCTATTTGAATGAATTTTTTGTATGTGTTTGGGTGGCGCCCTGGATGGTTTAGATTCCAAAATCAGCCCGGCAGATGGCGCTTCAGTTGGTGTGGCGCTGCTTTTACGGGCAGGACGACGTCTGCACGGTCCGCTAGTAGAGATGTAAATTTTTAAGGTGCTGTACCATAATTTTGCTGGTTGTAGGATATTCATATTCGCCCGGATAGCGACCACCGTACACAGGGTGTTAAACCCGCCATAGTGGCACACGCAAGTGTGTCGCGTTCCAGGATCAGCCAGTGTACATCGGATTTTTGTCGGGGGTCTAGAGTTAGGGTACGATGTTTGGCTATTTTGCGGCTTTCTGAGTACTCTGACACTAGACCGTCGACCGCTTCTTCACCTTCTTGTCCATGGCGTAGTGTGAAGAAGCAGGCCAACATGATTGTGTGAAGTAGCAGGGGATAGATTGTCTCTCGCTACTTTATACTCTATTTGGACGGCACCATCAGGTGCAGTGCGGTCACTTTGCCGTGCCAGGATAAAAAAAAGTTTTGATCTGTAATGACTGTAGCTGTAATAACTTATAACTATACAAGTACACGCATAACTAGTCCCTCCTTTGCCGTGCCAGAATAAAAGTGCCGTGTCACTTTACGTTGGTTTTCTGTGAGACAGTGGTACTACCCCGGTCGAGCCGGCCCATTCATGCTGTAGACAAATATGTCTACAGCGTAGCTCTACCACTTCTATGCCATAAAATTGTACTTACTTTACGCACTTGCCATTATAAAATATCTGATATTCATTACCCGACTACGGCGAAGCAAAAGGGGGGGTTATGTTTTTGATCGGTATCTGAGTATGTTACATACATATCATACATATTCATCTGTTCCCTCATAACTTCTAAACTACTGATCATAATTTGACGAATGAGGTGTCGTTGGAAGCGTATTGTTTGTCCGCTGGTTATAGGCTATGTGACGTCACATTAAATTGAATATATCGCCTTCTAAAGGGCAAGAAATCAAGAAAAAAAAATGTTTCGTCTCACCTCATCATGTGTAGTATCATTAAACAGAGATTTTAAAATGAAGGTAAGGTTTGGTACATCATATTTTTGTCAAGCGTACCGTTTGCGAGATATATCCCGTCAAAGTCGTAGAAACTATTTTTTTCTGATTACGGCGGCGCAAAGTGTTTCTTGATGTATGTATGTACAGTCGCAACCAATAATGATGTACACACCGGCCGCTACATAACAATGCATCCACCAATCGTTCCAAAGTGATGTATACAACTTATTGCCCAAAATTAAGTATACCTACACATGGCCAAACGCGCTTCTTAGACAAGCTAAATGTTAAAAAATAATATGCCAAGCTGAAGATAGTGTTGTCTATAGGATATACATAATATAATATATCCTATTATAGATTTATAATTTCATGGAACAATTTTGTTCGATTTGTTTATTGTTTTGTACTGTATGTTTCCTAAATAAATAAAAATAAATAAAATATATAATTCAGTGTAGTACGCAAGACTGTCTTACAGAAGAACGGCGGGAAGAGATTAAAATTATACATCTTCAGAAAATTCCTTATTCATTGAAAAGGCGGAGCATCAACATCAACGACCTATAATTTTCACATATGTAATTTGCATGTTACATTTACATTATGGTAGAAACTCTGCAGGATTTAGAAAAAGTATTATACCGCCTTGAGTGTTCTTCAAACCATATTGTTCTCAGGATAATGAAACTTGACAACACGAAAGTCATGCTTAATGGTCAGGTTCTTTGGAGGGACCTGTAGTCGTAAAATAACATTCAAACTCGGCCTGACAATTCAATAGAGGAGATGCTGATTTCAAGCCAGAGAAGAATTCGTTTATTCTTGATGGAAAATAAAAAGTTACGTAAAGTCATTAGTTTCTGGTTACTTAAAAAAAACATACTCTTATTGATATGTTCCGGCACCTGTCGTTCTCCCCGTAATGACCTGTATTGTGAACATTTACACGTATGAAACACGCGATATTGGGAATGATTACTAATTACAAATTAAGTTGTAAGGGTTGCTTCTGACCTACTCAAATGAAGCTGATAATCTACTCATGATAATATTGCTTTATTTTTATAAATCTATAGCAATCAGCAACACACATGCATTCTTATAAAATTAATAAATACGCCTAGACCTATTTCTATCCACTATGAGTAATCAGTCACATCTTATTGTTGTAGGCACGCAAATGTCGTATTAATGAATTTTTCTTTTTACACATTTTACCGACTTGTCTATGAATTTAATAATAATTTATATGCTTGTAGATCCCGCTGAATAATAGATAGATAGATAGATAGATAACTCTTTATTGCACACCAACATGATAATATAACAACAAGAAACCTTAAAACTAGAGTAAGTTACAATAGGCGGTCTTATCGCTAAAAGCGATCTCTGCCAGACAACCTTAATAATATACAACACTCATTGCTAACGTAGATATCAGTGGGTATTTTTCGTGTGCCGTTTCAATCGATCTATGGATATTAGATCTCTGTCGCTCAACACTCATAAAACTATAATAAGAATGATGCTTTACTACTTATTAATTATAATATGCCAAATACCAACTTTCATGCGTTTAACTGCAAAAATGACGGATTTTCATACAACATTTCTTCCCCTATTTTACCCCCTTAGGGGTGGAATATCCAAAAATCGTAAAATATATATTTTTTATTTTTAACTAAAAGGCCAAATACCAATTTTCATGCGTCTAACTTCAAAAATTACGGATTTTCAAACAAACTATCATCCCCTATTGGGGTGGAATTTCCAAAAACCCTTCCTTAGTGGATGCCTACGTCATAAAAGGTACCTACTGTCAAAATTTCAAGTCTCCCAACCCAACCGTCAACCCCAGCCGTTTAGGCTGTGCGTTGATCGATCAGTCAGTCAGTCAGTCAGTTTCTTCTTTTATATATACAGATGTATAAACACACTAGTGATCATACCAATAATTATGTATACTTCATATTGGTCATAACACTGTATACATATTTTTGGTTGCGACCGTAAGTATGTAAGTATGTATATGTCCTTCATGCCGCTCTAAATTACCAAAAACGGACAATACCCCTATTCGGGATAAACAAAACAGTGGTTTTTATGATGATGCGCCATGTAATATTACGATGAGAGCACCAAGAAAAAATACAACATCTCAAGAGTCACCTTCCACTGATGTATCGCAAGATAAATTGAGATCTATTGTGAGGGAGGAACTTACGTCTATTTTATCAGAGTTTAAATCCACCATATGCAGCAAAATTGATAGCAGAAATAAAGAAATAAGTGAACAAATTGACCAGATTACTATCTCAATGAACTTTATTGAACAAAACTATGAGGATATGAGGGGGCAGCTCAAGTTAAAAAATGATCTGATCGACACAATACAGTCTGAGAACCAACAGTTAAAAACAATGGTAAATGATTTAAATTCAAGACACATTAATGGAACAACATAATCGTAGCTCTAACGTGGAAATACATTGTGTGCCTGAAAACAAATCTGAAAACCTACCATCAATCGTTAAACAGATTGCAAACGTATCAAAAGGTAAAATTGATGAGTCTGACATTCACTTATGCACTAGACTCTCAAAGCAAGACACATCCAGCCCACGTCCACGATCGATCCTTGTAAAATTCAGTTGTCCTCGAGTGCGTGATGGATTCTTGGCCGCCGCTATAACTTATAATAAAAAAGCAAAGGTCAATAAGGACAAGCTTAATACAAGCCATATAGGTATTGCAGGAACCCCACAACCTATATATATCCAGGAACACTTATCACCAATAATGAAAGCGCTTCATGCTGCAGCACGAAAAAAAGGAAAAGAAAAAAATTACAAATATATTTGGATCAGATCAGGAAGGATATATATGAGGAAAACAGAGGACTCTAAATACATTTACATAAAAAATCTTAGCACATTAGATTTACTAGATTAATTATACTTAGCCTATTGCATGTATTGGTTTCTATATATAAAAATTCGATTGTCTTAGTGTTTATTATCAGAATGTACGAGGACTACGATCACACACCATTGACGTTCGTTTACAAATTCTTAATAATAATTACGATATAATACTACTTACTGAAACGTGGCTAAATAACACAATTTTTGATTCTGAAATATTTGATTCTCGCTACACTGTTTACAGGCGTGACAGAGTTGGTACTAAACTTGGAGGTGGCGTCCTTATTGCCATATCCAACAAATTAACTTCACATAGGAAGCCTGATTGGGATAGCGAATGTGAGGACCTGTGGGTTACTCTTCAAGTAAAGGTAGGCAAGCATGTTAACACCATTAAGGTGTGTGTTGTATATTTACCTCCACCCATTAATGTAGCAAAATTAGAAACGTTTATATGTAACACTAACAAAATAATGGATGAACAATATTCAAATTACACTTTGATATGTGGTGATTTTAACTTAAGCAATATATCTTGGAAACTTAATGAATATAATAGCCTCATAGATATTGCCAATATTCACAACAATACTTTAAACTCACAATTTTCAAATTTCTTAACGCTTAATGATATAAAACAATATAATTATATATTAAATAATAAAGATAAAATATTGGATTTGGTATTATATAATGGATCTCATATTTCTGTAAACAAATGTATAAATCCGCTGAGAGAAATAGATGGCTACCACCCAGCGCTAGATATTAATTTAGATATAGTCAAATATAATGTAAAAAAACTTCATAATAGCAAAACACAAATTTTTTTTAAGGCTGACTACTCTAAAATAACTAAAGCATTAGATGAAATTGATTGGATTAAAAAACTAAGTTTGGTTGAAAACGTAAATATAATGGTAGCTAAATTTTATGATATTTTGAAAGAAATAATAGATGAACTCGTTCCAAAAACTAACCGTACACAAAATCGTTATCCCGTATGGTATACCTCCGATTTAATATACTTACTAAAACAAAAAATAAAATACCATACAAGGTTTAAGAAGTTTAAAAATGCAAAATGCAATGACTATATTGAATTCTCATACCTTCGTGATGACAGTAGAAAACTAATATTTTTATGCTATACTAGGTACATAGAAAAAATGGAATACGAAATAAGTAAAAATCCTAAATATTTTTGGACTCACTTAAAAAATATACGAAAAAAAAATTCGAATTATCCTCCAGAGATGTTCCTTAATAACAAAAAAGCTATTAACACTAAAGAGATATGTGATCTTTTTGGACAGCACTTTTCTAATGTATTTGAACCGGATGATAATAATAATAATTTAAGCCCTGAGATAACAAAAATGAAAGCGTATAATAACATGATTACAAAGACGGATATATTTAATAAATTAAAAAGACTTGAGGTACATCAGAGCTCTGGACCTGACAATATTCCTCCTATTTTTCTCGCTAAATGCGCATCTTCACTATGCACACCACTGTCCATTATATATAATACCTCTCTAAATACAGGAGTCTTTCCCGAAACCTGGAAGGCAGCAAGGATTGTTCCAGTATTTAAAAGTGGCAAGGAGAATTGTATTTGTAACTATAGACCTATCTCTATTCTATGCACTATGTCAAAGGTATTCGAAATGCTCATTTACCCTGTAATATTTGATCATGTTAATAATTGCATATCTCCACGTCAATTTGGGTTTATGCCAAAAAGATCAACTAACACAAATTTATTAAATTATATTACTGAGATAATAGTGTCAGTGGATAACAATGGGCAAGTGGATGCTGTTTATACAGATTTCTCGAAGGCTTTTGACAAAGTAAACCATAATCACACACACACACACACACATACACTCACGCCTGTAATCCCCGAAGGGGTAGGCAGAGGTGTAACTAGTACACCCACTTTTCGCCGAATTTCGGTCCCATAATGTGATAGGGGGCGAGCCTATCGCCATACCGGGCACATTTACCAGACTCCGGGCTAATACTGAGGAATTTCTAGATAGAAAAACCCAATATCACTTTACCCGACCCGGGGATCGAACCCGAGACCTCAGCACAGCAGTCGTAACGCATGCGCAATTACAACTACGCCACCGAGGCAGTCGGTGGCGTAGTTGTTGTTGTTGTATAAACCATAATATCTTAATAAATCCCCTTCCCCTGTGGATCGTTGTGAAGTACAGACGTGTGTGGATCGATTTTTGTGATTTTATAAAATTAATAATTAAACAAGTTAAATTTAATACAGTAAACAAAAATAATCCGAAATAAATTAATAGGAGTGCAGAAGTTTTGAGGTGTTATTGGATTTGGTCGACGCACACAGAGAAGGCATCTGCAGTGCTATTCTGTAAAAAACCAAACTCGAATTCGAAACTCATTTAGAATTCACTCTCACTTCGTAAGTCACTTCAAGTGAGAACTTTTTGGTATTCTGTAACATGAAGCGAGCCCGCGTGAAGTGAAGTGAGCATCGAAATCTCGGGTGAGATCTTGCGATTACAGTAGTGTAACGTTAAGAGTCCGACTCTTAACGTTACGCATAATTATCAACTTTATCGACAGCATTTTTCTCTTGAATACAGGAAGAAACAATCATTTCAATTATATTTTAACGCAAGATATGTATACATTATAGTATTTAATATGTATATACAATTTTATTGTCTTCTTTTACAAAATGGAATTTATTACGTTGGCTGAATACAGTCTTCCTTTGCCTGTCTAAAGAAAAAAAAGAACCCGTGATTGTGAAGTCCAGCGTCAAATTTCAAAATAAAGTTTTAAGTACACAGTTTGAACAACTTTCGTTCTCGTATTTTCGTGTGTTACTGTAATAAATATAGTTAAATTACTATTTTGAATAATACAATGGAGTAAGTATTTGATTTATTAATTATAAAATGGCTTAAGTCATTAGAATTTGTGGACTGGATTTAATTAATGTTATTATTTTAGATCTATTGGACGTGTTTCGCATCCTTCGTTGGCTCAAGTAGAAACTTTAGTGCAATATTTAGAAGAAAGACCGCAGTTGGCTAAAGGATTTTATGAAACCCGTGTGCCAAAGCTCAAGCCCGTAAAGAATGGGAAATTATTACTATGAAATTAAATAGTATTGGAGGAGGCACCATCAAAAGTGTACAAAAGTGGATAAAGGTATGTAGATTTTTTATACGTTTACTAACCACTTAACATTCCAATCCTTGCGTGGGTTAGCGCCCTTTTTTTTACACGGAGTTTTTGTCTTAGTATTGGGCTGATAAAAAAAGCGCAATAAAAAAAAGTTGCACTTCGAGCTGCCGCTAGACGTAGGACTGGTGGTGGAAATGTAGAGGTGCCGGAATTAAATGAAGTTGAGGAGAGGATAGTCGCATTAATGGGTGGTGGTGGATTTGCTACTGGAGATATGCATCTCCAAATACCAGTGTTTGATGTAAGCTAACTTACTTTTGCCTGTAAAGAATATGTTATCCATACTTTAAAACAATTTTATGAGTAAGTGTACCTATTATAATATTGCAGGAGCCAACACCCACTGCCGATAACAGCCCTTCAATTTTAGTTGGATGTTCAGGGCAAAATAATGAGGCACATACAAATGTGGCTCATGAGTATCCAAGTACATCATTTCAAGTTAATGTGGTAAACAAAATAAATACTTAATTAATTACTTATACATACACTATAATAGGACTAATGAATTATTACAAGTTAACATGATTAAACTATGTATATAGTTAAGAAAATTTCATATGCATTAATGTGTAGATTTGTTAATATATTTATAGCATTCAATTCGTATGTTACTGCACCAATGCAAAATAATGTTAAAGTAATAATTAAGTACATACTCAGTTTAATTATTTTCCACATCATTAAAACAAGTTTTATTATTTTGGTAAAGCTACTTAATGTTAATACCATACATAATGATACCCATGCATAATATTCTCACGTATCCTTTTCAGGATACTCTTGTATATGGTGTAGACATGCCGAATGTGCACCAGGAACTGTCACCACAGCACTTAGCGCAACCACACCATCAACCCACTGCTGCATCACAAGCATGTGAGCCCAGAGAGGTATCTATTGATTTTTATTATTTTTTAAGGGATGGTAAAATTATTGTGCAATGTGATAAAATTGTTTTGTTGCCTCCTTGTTACAATGGCAGCTCATATGGGCTGTGGACCAGAGAATCCTAGATTTTTTGATCACAATATGCATAGAACATGATCTTTCAGACAGTAGATATCAGGTACATAGGAAAAGCTAAGCCAAATTACATCTAAAATTTAGTAATAAGTATTCTGCGCAATGCAAATATTCAATGAAAGGGCAGATGAAATATGGAAATAAATATTATTGTTATGCAATGAAAATACATTTATATTATAGAAAAATAATTATGCCATTTTAAATAATTTTAAATATATTCTATCTTTCATATATTCTTTCCATTTTAGCTGTCAACTAGAGCCACCCCTAGTCCACCTGCTGCAGGTAACAGGGATAACTTGCAACTACATAATACTGCCAGTGTAGGTTCAAGTAAGTAACTGTATTTTATTTTCATCACCAAAGGTAATCATTTTTATCAAGTAAATTCAATGTAATTACTATGTCTTTCAGCTCCTAGACGACGAAGATTTCGCGTTAGAAGGTCACCTCCGTCTCAACGACGTTCCCAATTCGCCAGTATAGCCGAAAAATTTTTGAGGATAGAGGAAGGACTGGATCTAGAACGCCGCGTAGTGGCGGTGTTAGAAAGTCATGTTGAGATGGAGCGTTTGATGGTTCAAGCAAATCTTGCTCTAGGAGGACTCAAGGCTGTGGCAGATATATTAAATAAAAAATGAAAAATATTGTTATCTTATTTTTATTTAATATAATAATACTAGCCCTGTATTATGCACGTTCCTCACGATGTTTTCCTTCACCGTTACAGTGAGCGATAATTAACATTTAATACACTTTGTAGCTGCTTTGGTGGCGTAGTTGTACTGCGGTACGACTGGCGCACTGAGGTTTCGGGTTCGATCCCCGTTCGGGTTAAGTGAAGGAATGTGTTCTGTCTACATCCATACTAATGCTAATCCTATACTAACATTAAAACACTTTTATTTATTTGTTAGATTAGATTTAGATTTATTTATTTATATATTTACCTATATGTTACACCAACTACATGTCACAACAAAATACAATGATATAAGGTAGTATATTTTACAATATGAAATGCCTTTACAGGTTTATACAAAATAAATAGATTACACAAATAAAGTATACATACATTTAACATTAATAATTGGTACAATAATGTCAGTCAGTGTTGTGCACAATTATTTTTAATTACATGACGTAAAAAAGTGATTACAGCATACTAATTTATTGCTAATACCAATCTATGTATATAAATTAAAATGAAATGCCACAGTTTTGCTTGAAATACTAATTAATACTTAAAATAATTTCAAAACTACAATTTGAACCCGATAACTGGCGCTGTTGAAGGCATGAAATTTTGCACACATACCACGTCCTGGATTTATTACTTATTATCCCGGTAAATTACTTAAATAGATCTATGTAATTACATAATTATGGTAAAGATGAAAGAAAAAAATTAAAGCATTCTACTTTGCCATAATGTATTAACTAAACTAATTCTACAATTGGCGCCTATTGTATGCTCTGACTCTTGATGCAGAAAAAAAGGTCTTTCCACACGCATAGACCTTTCCATCTGCACTTCTGCTTCATTTAACACTGGCGAAGGTAATCCTGCACGATTGCATATGTTATGGAGCACACAACAGGCGACAACAATTTTAGCAACTGTGTCTGGATGGTATTGTAAAACACGATGAACCTGAAGACACCTAAAACGTGCTTTTAGAACTCCTATTGTTCTCTCTACGGAGTTTCGAGCCACAGCGTGAAGCTTATTGTAATGTGCTTCAGAGGTGTCTTCAGTCGCGCCACTGACTGGAGTCATTAAATAGGGACGTTGGGGATAGCCAGAATCTCCTAAAAAGAAAAAATACAAACTATTATTTTAAATAAAAAGTGTGATATACTACTCTGAAGTGACATACATGGCCCATAAAAATATCTTCTGATTTCGCTACACGTGGTAAACTAAGTGTCCAAGATCTTATGTTTATCAACAATATTCAATATGACTTATTTTTTAAATTTCACTCGCATTGAAGGTTACCTATAAGTATTAAGTAGGTACCATCATATTATAATATGTACCTAAACGTCACTATTATATTATTGTATAAGTCAGTACTCAGGAACACAAATGTAAGTTGTAATAATTTGATAATTCATGTTTAGGTATCTATAAATGTATTTTTTTTTATTATTATTCTTATATGCTTACCCAATAAATATACCACTTCACCAGAATTTGTTAATGTTTCTAAGTGATCCCTTATGATAGAATTATTAAAAATAAAGGTATTGTGACTTGCTCCACCAAATGTTGCATCTACATGTAGAATGTTGAGGTCGGCATCATTAATCTGTAAATTTAAATTATGAATCTATTTGTGTTCAAACTTTGAAGCTAAATGTAGTTTTGCTTATTTTTAAGACTAAATTCTTTTGGGTACTCATTTTATATTTTGAATAGTTTTGGTGTTTGAATCTCAAATTATTATAACTAGATAAAAAATTAGCTCAGAAATATTAAGTATAGTAAGAAGGACACTATAAAATGTCTTTTAAGGCTCCACGCGAGGCCCCTGTAACGCGAGGCTACAGACAGTTGCCTGTTTCACCACCCTCCTAAGGCTGCCTCTATATGGAAATGATATAATAAACATTTAAAACTTGCCAACATAACATTCCTTGCATGAAATCCTTTGCGACACTAGTATCGTTCTTCATGTTCACGGGGCCTCAACATTGCAACAAAAGTGCCATCTATGCACCCTATTACACCAGGAATATGGAACTTTTCAAAAAACCTGTAATGAATCAAAGTTTAGATTTAAGTAACTAGTTAATTAATGATATTAAAAAGGAAAGTTTGTAGTTACTTACATACCTTTCAGTTGTTAACTGTCTTTCTGATGAATTTTGTGGAAATCGAATATATTTTTGTACTATTGCTGGATGATTCATCGCCTCAACAATTTCCTTGATACACCGGGACACTGATGTTTGTGATAAAAAAGTAGAAATGTTTTTCCCTAATATTTTTTGGTAACTGCCATTCGCCAAAAACGACAATGTGCAGAGAATCTAGAAAATACAGACGGATATCAAGACCTATATAGTAATTTCCACAAACATTCGAAATAAAAATAAGTTAAAAGGTACTTAAGTAAACTTAAGTACCCGTGACGCTTAATTGTTTTTAACAAAGGACTAAGTTCATTTTCTAAACCTTTAATTAAATCCTCCGTAAGTCTATATATATGCACAAATTCGTCATCGCGATTTACAAGTGGTAAATTTCTGATAATTTGAGCTTGGCGACGGCTTGTACTCACTTCTAATTCGTGAGCCTCTTTCAACAGACTTAACAAAAGAAATGATCGAGCCATCTACAAACAAAGTTAATAGGTAATTGTAAAATTGTATAAAAGTAGTGCATATTATGTAATATAGACATATTTAGTAATTTCACTTACATTATAAGGAAATAATTTATTTCAATTCCTTTTAAAATAACGTAATCACAAGTTTTTTGGTTTTTACTGTTCTTTTCGCAAGCAAATGATTAACTTATGATTTGACATTTAAATTCGAGGAGAGTTCGAAAGTGACTATCGAAATCTTTGCTGCCGAATACCGTTTAACGTCAAATTAGTAAGATCTCACTTAAGAATAGTTCACCTCACCGTCATTTTCACCTTGTGGCGCTAGTGTTATGTAATTATAATACGTCGGACGGAGTCACACAAGCTACTGGAGAGAGAGATAGCACGTGCCGCATTACTATTACTTCAAGCTTTTTATAAAAGAGATCGTGCTATTGGTGACAGCTCTCCACTGTGCGCTTGCGTCGGAGGCCTAAATATACTGGACGGTCGACATAATTACTCCGTTTTGTCGATCGCGCCCATTTCACACTGATCCCGATCAATTGTGTACAATTTTTATGCCCCTTACGGTTTCTGCTGCCCTGGTACATTAGTTTAAACTAAATAGTATGCCTGTCAACCGCTCTCCGCCCGCCTCACCACATTTTCCACCTGTGATATCTATCGCCGCTCCCGACAACATTCCTGTAACGTCTATTCCCTTAATTGCTCAAGAAATAACGCTGCACCAAAGCGCTTCAGCCCCAGACCTATCCATTGACTTAAATACAATGGAACGGAAAAAAAGAAAGCTAGACGGACAAGATGATTCGGCGACCGCTGAGCTTACTAAGGCCATGTTAAAAAATTATACAAAAAAACAGGAAAACCAGTATGAGGACATTTTGCTCAAAATTAATAACATCTTAGATCAAAATTTTGATTTAAAAAAAAGCCTGGAGGTCATGTCGGATAAATATGACGAGTTTCTGAGGCGCATTACTACGTTAGAGATAGAGAAACAAGAAGATAAAAAGATGATTCGACAACTTGAAGATAAAATTGAATACCTAGAGCGCTTGTCACGGGCGACAGGAATTGAAATGCGAAATGTCCCTAAGGAAAAGGATGAAACAAAAGAGAATCTTTCGGATCTAGTCATGAACCTAGGTCAGAGTTTGAATATACAGATTAATGAGACAAATTTGAAAGATGTTCATCGAATAAAATCTAAAGACAAGTCAAATACAATTATCGTCAACTTTGATTCAGTCCTGCTAAGAGATAAACTCCTAAAAAGGGTAAAAAGCTTTAACAAGGATAAGGAAAAAAGCGAAAAATTAAATACAACACACTTAAAACTGCACCACTCTAAGCAACCAATATACATATCAGAAAGACTCACATTCAAAACACAAAAGATATATTATCTTGCAAGAACACAGTACAAAAACTTTGGCTACAACTTTTGCTGGACTTTGAATGGAGTAGTGTACCTGCGGAAAAAATCTGGTGAACCACAAATCAGAATAAATTCAGAAGCTGATCTTGAAAAACTCAGATGTCGTAGTTCTGTATGACTAGATCACTTTGAAAAAACCTACATATTAGAATTATCGTGCATGCACTTAATTTTTGTCACTCTTTTTATCTATAACTACCCACTACCCACTCATAAAACCACAAATACCACTTACTCACACATTAAATACACTCAACCCCACAATAATGCAACTCAGCTACATAATTATACAAAATGGTTTAAAATATTATATGTTTTGTTTAAGTTAAAAGTTAATAACGCTCTCGATATTTTCGTCTATAGATTTTTTTACTCACCGATTCAGAATGAAAAAATTAAATTGATTAATACTCGGACACTGCCAATTGTTGAAATTCTTTTTGAAATAATTTATAAATGGCTTCCTTAAATACTATAATTAATGATATTGACAATCTCACGGTAGCCAAATCATATAAGTGTGACGTAGACACTTTTTGCAGCAGAAATTTATGTACCCAGAAATCTCTGAACATCGTCTCCCAAAATATACGAAGTGTTTATAAGAATTTTGATAGTTTTATAGTACATTTGGGAAGGCTTAGTTTTGAACCAGACATTATCATTTTGACAGAATGCTGGTTGACGGCGGAAAAACCGCCACCTTCTATGGATAACTATGCATGTTTCTTTTCAAAACAAAGCCTTAACCAAAATGGCGGAATTGTCATTTACGTCAAAGCTGAAATAAAATGTACAATAGAGGAGCCCGATCCTGTTGGTGCTAACTTCTTACAAATCTCAATTAGCCCCGACATCGTTATCTTGGCTATTTATAGGTCCCCTTCATTTTACTGCATTGACAACTTTTTAGATGCAATTGACAGGATAATACGTCCTAAAAAAAACAAAAATATTTTCTTAATTGGAGATGTGAACATCGATATAAAACCAAATAATAATGATAGAAATAGCTCTGCATACTTAAATCTCACTTCCGAATTGGGACTTCTACCAGGACATACCTTTCCAACACGAATAAACAATTGTCTGGATCATATAATGATTAAAACAACTAGGTTGGCAACGGTTACAGTCATTGAGTCTACAGTAACGGATCATGATACAGTTCTTCTGTGCTTGTCCTATACTAATGATAAATTAAGAAACAATCAAGTATTTAAAACCAATGTTGTTGCGGCAATAAAACAGTTGGAAAAAACAGACTTCTCTTTCGTGCATCCGTCTGCGGATGCAGATGTAACCACGACCCTTTTCATTGAAAAGTTGTCAAATGCAATAAAATGTAATACATCGAGCTCTTCAGTTTCTGGTCGTAAAAAAATCCTTAAACCTTGGATAACACCAGGTCTACTTCGATGTATCCGCCACCGGGACAAACTGCATAAAAGACTTAGAAAAGATTGTAATAATTCAGACCTTATCATAACCTATAAAAGATATAGAAATTTTTGTAACGCATTGTTGAAAAGACTCAAAAGAAATTATGAAACAGGCATTCTTAAAAATGCCAGAAATACTAAAGAAAAGTGGTCAGCTATTAAATGTATAACAGGTTCAATGAAACAAAAGGCTCCTGCAGATATTTTATTAGGTATTAGCAAGAACCCCCTTGATGCGGTTAAAGATGTAAATACATACTTCGCAAATACTGGAAAGATACTTGCCGACTCTATGACTTCTACTGACACTTTGGAAAAAAAAATAAACGACTTTGAAATACCCCGCTTTGTAAACTCCATGGTGTTGCTCTCTCCTGATGAAAACGAAATTGAGTCTCTAATTTTGAATCTTAAAAACGACACTGCTGTTGGCTGGGATGCAATTTCAAATAAATTTCTCAAATTGGCAAAACATGTTATAGTTCCATTGTTTACTACCATTGTAAAATTATGTTTTGAGCAAGGAGTTTTCCCCAAAGTATTTAAAAGATCTATAAAAACACCAGTCCATAAGGGAGGGGCTTTTGACTTGGTTACAAACTATAGGCCAATATCTGTTCTGCCAGCACTCTCTAAAGTATTGGAAAAGGTACTCAATAATCGTCTGATGGAATTCTTGGAGAAAAATCACATCCTCTCTGACTACCAGTTTGGTTTCCGAACAGGCAGAGGTACGGATGGTGCTGTCAGTTCTTTGGTGGACTATGTCACTGCAAGTTTAGATAACAAACAAAAATGTGTTGGCATTTTTATTGATCTCGCCAAGGCCTTTGACACAGTTGCCATCCCGGCTTTGATTGACAAGTTGGAAAGATATGGTATAAGGGGTGTGGTACTTAATATCTATAAACAATTTCTCATAGACCGTCGGCAAAAAGTAAAAATAAATAACTATATTAGTACAGATGAAAATGTTACCTATGGAGTCCCTCAGGGCAGCATACTTGGTCCTAGTCTCTTTCTCATTTATATAAATGACTTGTGTGAAATGAATCTCATGAATGGTAAAATATTTACTTATGCTGATGACACAGCCCTGATTTTTCAAGGTAAAACATGGGAGGAAGCTCGCCAAATTGCGGAATTGGGCCTGCACAAAATTTATTTATGGCTTAAACATAACTTGTTAACACTGAACATCGATAAAACTTCTTTTGTTCAATTTACCAATGCTCCCAAAAAACAGTCCGATATTGAAATACGTATTCACAAATGTAGTTTCTCATTAAACCAAACTTGTGCGTGTCAAATTATAAATAGGGCCTCTACTGTTAAGTACTTAGGTGTAATCCTTGATGAAAAGATTACCTGGAAACCCCGTATAGATAGTATTACGACAAGGGTCAGAAAATTAATTTGGCTTTTCAGAAAACTTAGACTTGTGGCGGATTTGGAACTTCTGCGTACAATTTATTACGCACTTGTTCAATCAGTCATAGGATATTGTATTGGGATTTGGGGTGGTGCTTGTAAATCGTATATGCTACATCTTGAGAGAGGACAACGGTCGTTGCTTAACCCAGTGAACACATGACCTTGATATGATATAACAGATAAGTCATAGTTAGATAATGTCACGTTTATGTAATTTTCACGTATAAGTAACATCCTTTATTGGTATTATTTATGATATAATTCTAACATCATAATAATATAATTCTAACATCATAATGATATAATATTAATATCCTTTTTCTACGTACATTTGACGTAGCAATGATGTTAATTTTCTCACGCAAAACTAATGTTTTAAGACATAATTATTCTAAACTTAATATGTTTTTAGGTAACGTCAGTCAAACATTATTTCGGAATTACGACCTAAGTTACTAACTGCCCGATAATAATTATACCTAAATGTTTCAATTATTATTCCACATTTATTCGTGCATTATTAAACTTTATCTCTGATCATCTGCTGAATCCTCCGCTTAGACAAATTATTTAGCATAAGGTTGGGCATGCTGATATTTTTAATTAACCACGAAAAAAAAAATTAAAACCTTAATTTAAAAAATATATATTGTTTTTAAGTTTGTTGCAGAACTTTTGCTACTAAGCCATTCGATAAACCTGATCTTTATTTATAAAGATAACTAATAAATTGTCGGCTCGAAAATAACTTATTAAAATTACAAAAATTAAATCTTAAAGTGAAGTCATATTTTCAGTAATAATGAAAATATTATGATGTAATGACTTGGATTTATTATTAAAAGTAATAATATGCACGGGAAAATATTAACATAAGACGTTATAAATTCATTCATAGCATTAAAGAAATAGTTTAATACTTACTTTAATAAAGTAATGTTAATTTTACAACAATTTTAAATAAAACGAAGAGGCTTTACTGCAAATAATTCCATGTTAAATATACTACGATTGATGAGGCTGTATGAATTGAACCCTTTGCCTTCAAATTTGGCGCGCATGCCGCTCAATGATGGCGCCATTTTCACTGAACATAGACGAGCGAGTGTCTTGGTTAATAATTACAAATGATTTTTTACATCGCATAATAAGTTTTTAACATAACGACAAATTTTAATTTATTTTTGGCTTTTTGTAATATCACCTGGGAATAAGTATATCCTTATTATTTTTAATTTAAAATTGTGACTGTTAATAATAATATATTTAGACGTGTCTGTTTTAGATAATGAGAAATTTATAGTATAATCATTTTCAGATCAAACTTATACTGCAAATCGGTGAGTCTAACGGAAAAGAGTATATGGACAGAATATTTAAGAAAATATTTTCACCGTTTGCCATGGGAGAACGGGATGGGAGAATCTCAAAATATCCTGTTGAAGATTTGACTCTGATAAATATAAATCAAGGTACAGACACTATTCCATTTTATTTTTAATTTATTATTAAAATTAAAATGAAGCTAACAATTTTTCCATTTCAGAAACTATATTGACGAAATTTCCTTTTTGGGGTTCTGCCGAATTTGGAAAAAATCGCTGTTAACCAACTTGGCTTTCACGACTTGGTAACCGACGCGCAGTGGAACAACTTGGTCAACAAAAAAAAGCTAAACTGTAGCAAACAACAGCCAAAGTGTAGAGTCAATAATTTTATTCTAATATATTATTTGGTTGGTTATTATCCAGAAATTGTAACAGATTTCTTATGTAATGTATAAATACTTATGAAATAAAAAATAAGAAATAATTTGTTGTTTTAATTAGTTAAAAATCAATAATTTAATAAAAATAAAAAGCGACATCAATGTAATTTCTAAATAAATGAAGCGTCATTATTCCGTCAGTAGTACGTAAAACTGAGTATATGAGGATGTCAGGTAGTCATCATCATTATGTCACGTGACATACGTCACTATCTGACGTCACTAAGTGCGAAATAATGAGTCATTTATGAGTCAGTCCTTAGTCTTATGTTATGTAAAGCATGATATTGAACGACATCATACTTATGTCATATTTACATAAACGTGTTCACTGGGTAAGACAATGACCTTTAAGCCATTCAGGTTTCCCACCACTTCTTTGTATGAGACATGTCAGGTTCTTACTGTGAGGCAGCTCTTTATTTATAATATTGTTACAAAACAACATATCTTTATGACCTATGACCCTAATAAGTTATGCAATAAACGAACTGTTGTTAATGTAATTGATACAGTCAGATGTCGTACAGCATTTGCAAGGAGACAAAGAAAATTTCTTTCGGTACATCTATACAATAAAATAAATAAAACTTTGAAGTTTTATCAACTCTCACTTTACAAATGCCAATCAAAACTCAGAAGCTGGCTTTATATGTTAAATTATGAAGAAACCGAAAAATTGCTGAAATAAGTTAATTTTGTATGTACCTTATCATACATGTACACACACACATTCACACACCTACATACACACACGCACACACTCACACACCTACACACACGCAAACACATGCAAAAACATTACTTCACATTTTTAATTATGTAAGGGTTTTGCATGCACCTTTATTATTGTTTTTATTTTTTAATTTTAGTTGTCGCTTATACTGTCATTGTCGCGTGAACTTAAGCACGCGCTCTGTATTGCATTGGCATGTAGCTATAATTTGCATAGGGAGAATGGCGCTGACTCCTGACATACAGGTTTTCTACCTAGTTCAGGAGTCAGAGGCTTCAATATTTTTGTGAAAATGTTAATATTTATGCCAATAAAGATTTATTATTATTATTATTATTAAATAAACTGAATGCATTAGGAATATCAGGTACTTTATTGCTTTGGTGCAAGTCATATATTCATAATAGAAAATTGACAGTTGTTATTGATGGTTTGCAGTCTAACCCTATCATGTCGACATCTGGAGTTCCTCAGGGGTCTAATCTTGGGCCACTCTTTTTTAATATTTTTATTAATGATTTGCCGCAAGTATTTCAAAATTCCAGAGTTTACATGTTTGCGGACGACTTAAAGATTATAAAGAATATATACAATCCATATGATACAATATTATTGCAAGATGATCTAAATAGACTGGTTGATTGGTGTAATAGAAATAAAATGTACCTCAATACCTCTAAATGTTACCATATCAAATTTACAAGGAAACACAACATACTTGCTAGTTCATACACAATCTTAAACACAGTGTTAAATGAAGTGTCTTTTATTCGAGACTTAGGTGTAACTTTCGATACCAGGTAAAGGTTCAATATACACATTGATAACATTGTTAATTCAGCTTTTAAATCTCTGGGATTTGTACTTCGACAGGGTCGGGATTTTAAACATATCTCAACTATATTGCAGCTTTATAATGTCTATGTCAGGAATAAATTAGAATATTGCTGTCAGGTTTGGGCTCCATCATATCAAATTCATGTCAACCGCATTGAACAAATTCAAAAACGCTTTATTAAACATTTATCCTATAGATTCAGAGCACCTAAGGATGCCCAATCCTATTCAAAACGACTTCAATATTTTAACTTAAAAGGATTAGACATTAGAAGAGACATATTAGACCTTAAATTTTTGTATAAAGTTTTTAATAATAAAATAGACTGTCCAGATATCCTCTCTACATTTAACATCAATGTTCCACGCAAACCACCTCGATACCCTGTCCCACTCTTAGGAATTACCAAATTTAAAACGAACTTAGGAATGCATTCACCTATAACACGTATATCAAACTTATATAATAAATATTCTGGTGATGTTAAGGAATTAGATTTATTAACCAACAGTCCTCATACATTCTTCCAACATTTAAAAAGTGTAAATAAATAAATATTTATAACATATAACATGCAACATAAAAAATGATGTAAATTAAAATTAAAATTAAAATTGTAAATCGAAATTGTAAATTGAATTTGAAATTGAAATTGAAATTGTATATTCTATATTGTAAATTGAAATTGTATATTCTATATTGTAAATTGAAATTGTAAATTGAAATAGTAAATTGAAATTGCAAATTGAAATTGTAAATTGAAATTGTAAATTGAAATTGTAATAATCCTTATGTTTAGCTTTTTTTTTATATGATATCTGTGTTTCTTTTTTAGTCATGCTGAGACCATCTATTATTAAAGATGCAATAAGTAAAATGCACTACACATGTTTAGTTATAAGGTTAATATTGTAATCTACATTGATGGTCCATAATAAATAAATAAATATAAGTATGTATGGATGTATGCATGTATGCATTTCTGTTCATTTGTTCCCTCATAACTTCTAAAGTACTTATCATAATTTGATAAAAACCCTAAACAGAAAAAGATGTGGCTCCGCAAATCCCCAAAATACTTTAAATAAAAAATAAGTTCAAAAACTAAATCCCGACTACTGAAAAATCACGCTCTAAAAAGTATAAAACAAGAATAAGATAAATATTTTATTGTATTTCATACATATTCATAGTGATGTTCAGAGGACAACCTTTGGAACTGGGTTCGTTAGTGCGCTCGTCAGAAACAGACACATCCAAAACAATACGAAGTATAACTTGAAACCCATTTTTATATAAGTGAGGTAAGGCAGCTTCTCGCGCTATAGTGTAGACAGTCTGGAGCAGAATGTGCGGAGATTGTTTTCACGAGGCTTATAAATACCAGCCGGCTAATTTTATTGTTTTTAAGAGATACGAATATGAGATAAGTACTTAATATTTATTTCGCAGAAAGATTGAATTCCGCGAGTGATCAATTTAATAATTTTTTACATAGGGACGGGACATTATGCGCTGCAATAAATAGGCATAAGACTGGGAGCTCTCGAAATTCTGAAATTGTGTGTATACACGGATCGCATACGCCTTCTCGCTATAAGAAAATACTAAAAAAATTACATTCCTATTTTATTAAACTTCTTAAAAAATAATCTTCTTCTTTGTTCTCCTTCTTAATCTCTTTTATTGGCCTTATGTTACAAATAGTGCTCTAAATAACCCTTAGGGGTTAAGTCTTATTTATATACCATCTAAATGGTAATTAAAATTATTGTGGTTAAAGATCTTTATTTCTCACTAGCTTTTGCCCGCGGCTCCGCCCGCGTGGAAGTAATTTTTGGGAGAAAAGGTATATGTCGGAGTATAATGAATACGGAGACTGAATTGACCTTACAAATAATTTTATCTTTTGTAAATTGGTGGTAGGTTCGAGTTGTTTATTGGATGATCTCATTCGTAGTGGGGCACAACGAAAATCACAATATAAAAGAGTGCCTCATCATTTCGCGGAGCATTCAGGAATAATTATTAGACGAGTCAATATCCTATCTCGAATAGTTTAGTAATTTAGAGGTCGTAATGCCCAAGTGCTGTTTAACTGATCGTTGCCTACAATTAAAGTGATGATTCAACGCCATGTGCGTCTCGGTGCAAAGTGTAATTGTAAACCATGGTTTTTCTTGCCAGTTCTTTTTTCCGTGGATTATTGTATTTCGAACTGGCAGTAGCTTAAAAAACTGAAGTGTTCAACTCGTGTTATTTCTACGAATCTATCATACCATGTGCATCCTGTCTATATCTGGAGATCGGAGAGGGATGTATCAGCCCTCTTCCAGCCTCTTCATATGGTGACCTGTGACTTCATGACCTTTCGCCTGGACATAATAAGTGGGATCTACCCGTGGATTTATGTGAAATTTGGTGAGTCGCTTTCAGTTTTTAAATTTAAAGGCCGATTTTTAATTTTGGTCTTTCTGCTAAACTTACGATTTATTTAGTTGGAAATATGAGGATTTGTTTCCTACCTTATTGATTTTTGTTCTGGTATGAAAGGGAGAGGATGGGATAAGATAAAACAATTCTTCAGAGCATTCGCCATGATACAGACGGTATAACACGCTAAGCGAAGAAATACCCCAGGAAATACGCAGCTGTAGCGGCTCTAGGCTGTTACTCACGTCTTGCACTCAGATTTTGCTTAACTGCTAATTACGCAGTGATATTATAATTGGACGTCCACGGTCCTCTGTGGCGTAGTTGTAATGTACGCGGTACGACTGCCGTGCGGGGTCTCTGGTTCGATCCCCGGGTTTGGAAAAGATGTTGTGCCCGGTATGGTATAGGCTCACCCCTATCACACATAGGATGATAATAAGCTGCGCGAATTATGGGTGTACTGGTTACACCTCTGTCTACACCTTCAGGGATTACAGTTGTGTGTGTATGTATGTGAAAATACGTAAGAGTTGACGCGTGTGATGATTTAATGAACCTTGAATTTGATGTGGTTCAATTCTAGCTTGTATGAGAGTTGAAAAACATTTACTCTTATAACTAGTGTTAAATAAAAAACTATAATCAAAGGTACCCCTCAAACCTAGGTTTTAACGTGTTATGAAAAACTGCATTGAATGAATAATTTAGTAATAATTGTTTTACGGGTCTAGTTTTTATAAAAGTTTCAGAATTAATAATCGATAATCAAGTTAGTCAAGTATAAACATAAAATTTTTTAATTTTGGTATTGGTGGTGACTGTTAGTTCTAGTTTTAATTTCTACCCGGTAATAAATTAATGTTATATTAATAGTTACGCTAAACTTTGCAATTAATTGAGGTTAAAATGAGTGTCTAGGCCAATGGTTCATAGCATTGTTGATGGCTTACGTTCGTAGCCTGGTTATTGTCTTCTCAAGATCTCTTGGGTGACGGGTGAGCGGTCCACGCTTAAGGTATCTTAGTGATCGTGTTAAGTTAATTATCCGTAATTAAATTATCTTCTGGTAGTAACATTAAAGTAAGTGTTACATCCAAGTTTTGTGGAAAACTTGAACATAACATAGTTACCTTAAAGCAATGATACCCAAAGTGGTCTTTATCGACCCCCTGGGGCCGATGACGACTGAGGAGTCCAAGTGAGCGAAAAAAATTTGGGATCTATGTAAACGGGGTCCCTAAAGTTGAATCCAAATATTGAAAATTTATTATCAAAGCCTCAGGTTCACACCTCCCACTAGGTACTTTATCAATTTTGGTATATTTAATTTCGGTTTCTTCTACATCTCACTAGGGTTTAAGGTTTAAAGAAATTTATTCTCAATAAGACAAAAACAATGTCACTTCCTTGAGAACAATACTAAACATACGTAATTTCGTATTTCGTATTCGTTAAACCGATTATGTAAGATTTTTTCAAGTATTTTCAATAATACAGGTAAAACCGATATGGGTCGGTAATTGCATGGGTCTGTTGTTGGTCCGGATTTATATATGGGTGTAACTTTTGCCAACTTTAGAGTATCGGGGAAATGACCATCTAATAACAATTTATTGAAGCATTTACTCATCGTGTTTGTGCCACCAAATGTTTTATGCATTTTATTACTTTTGTGTTAATTTCATCTAATCCAGTGCTACAATTTGAATCAAGATTTTGATATTATTTTAATTATTTCTTCAGGTCAACAAGGTTTGAGGGTGGACAACGAAGAGTTTTGAGCCAGAACTTTTGGTAATGCTCGCGTGTGATTCACATGAAATTTATTAGGTATTGCTTTCGCTAAAATTGGTCCTATTGTTGAAAAATATTTATTAAATAGTTCACATACACTTCTTGGATCAGTAACATACACTGAGTCAACAAGTAGTATTGGAGGAGCACACCTTTGTTTAATAATATTATTTGCTAAAAAGTTAATTATACCCCATATTTTTAGGTTTATTAATACAATTTGTGAATTCTTTATAGTGGTAAATATTTTTTGCATCTTGTATAATTTTAGCTACACATTTTCCTTAGGTTATAATTTTTTCTTCTAAGGTCTTACTGTGATCGTTCTTCTTTAAGTTCTGCCCACAACATATTTCTTTAATGGATTTTATTTATGGTATCCGTATTTATCCAATTTTTTTGTGGTGAATTTCGGATCTTTGTTTTTGATGTTTTACTTTTACTTATATTGTAGTTCCTCGAGATTTGTTGTTTCAAAGAAGTTTTATATCATCGTGTAGTTTATTGCTTCATAGTGTGGCCGAATGTTTGGTGGAGGTTTTGTCTTTTTTAGTTCGATATATATTTGTTTATGATCGGACTTGGAAGAATTAGCTATTAACATATGAAACTTATCATTTCTCAAATTTGTACTTACATGATCCAGAATAGATTTGCTTGTAGTCGATTCTCGCGTAGGTACAGTGTTTTTTATTTATTTTATTTATTAATGTGTCTTGCTTCCTTTGCGAGGTATTTATATACTTTAGTCAGCCCTTTTCTTGAGATGGCTAGACAGGCGCCACGGGGTGCCTAGGTTCCGACTGACACATGTATTAGGTGGTGTCGTCCATGGTCGCCAGCCGGAGGTCCTGGCGTGCGGTGGCCCACTTCTGCGAGAACGTCATCTCGCAGAAGAAGAGTGCTGAGAGGGATCGGGAACGATATGATCCCTCCCGCCGCCAGAGAAGACGTCGGAGGCGCCGGGTGGAAGATTGACCGGCGTCTCCCGCCCTGTGGAATGGGGGCGTTTGAATTCCGACACGGTAACCCCTGCCTGTCGTACGAGGCGACTAATAGGGGCCATCGGGGGTCGCGGGCGCGTAGCGTAGGGCTGTCAGCCCGTATCGATGCACTCCCAAAATCGGAGCATCGTGCGACCCCGAGATGGACGGCAGCGCGGGTGGTAAGGCCTCGTTCGCTGTCGTTGTTAGGTGCGCGGGGGCTCCTTAGCCCTCCATGGAGATGGGCTGCTACGCAGCACCGCGCAGGGGCGATTCCGGCTGTAATTCTAGCACTCCTTAGAATACCCCGGGATCGCTCCGCAAGCGCCGAAGAAGGCCACCGCGGGGTTTTAGCTGGTAGTGTCGGTTGGGGTGTACATAGGGGTTAGGGACTCGGCCCAGCGGCAGCACGTATAGCCATCATCCGTGCGAGGGGGATGCTGGGTCGTAAGACCGGCTAGTCCAGCATACCCGTTTTATTCTTAATCCGCTTCCCTCCGGAGCGGGCGGCAGTAATAAAACGCTTTACCCGCGACAACAAAAAAAAGCCCTTTTCTTTCGTTGTAGCTAAGAATCATATTCTTCGCAGAAATCCTTAGTCAGTGTCACCTGGGTTATATACAACCTCAACTTGTAGCGCATATCTTTTTAACTGTATCCATAAGTAGTTGTTTCCTCCCAAGTATTCTGATTCAGATAAACTATGTTTCAAATCATTGTGGATATACGCTGAGAATCTACCTCCTCTTGAATCAGTTCTATAGTTGTAGTAGTGTGAGTAGTTGTTGATTTGTAGTTCCATTGCTTGTGTTTCGGAAGAGATCCAGGTTTCAGTCAATAAGATAACGTGAATAGTCACAGGTAGAGATTTTATGACTTGATCTGCCGGTATTGATACTTTGGTATTAATTGAGTATTTAATAGTTATTACAATCTGTAGTGATAGTTGTATTATCATTTATTGTTTGAAGTTTTTTTTTAAGTCAGTTTTATTATTTTCGGTGTACCTTTAACATATTTGATGGTAAGTCCATCTTAGTCCGACTTTTCTGCCCTCGAGGTAGCTATCTATGACCCTTCTGATGTTAACTGGACATCTTTCAAACAGGTTTTCGGAGGACGGTGACTGTTGCCTCCTTCCAGGTGGACGTGAAGTGACCTAGTTCTTGGCGTTTGTTTGCCAGTGATATGTACAATTCTGGGAACTTATTTATTGCTTGCTTACAGATATCTGCCGTTAGACCGTCTGCTCCCACGGCTTTCTTTGGGTTGAAGCTATAACAACCACACTTAGTTCGTGTAGTGAAAATGGTGGTTCATGGTACTCAGCATTGACTTCGTCATTTACTCATTCGGATGTATTCCTCATCTGCTGGTGTTCTGCATTGTCTTCTTCCTCTGTCATCTGGATAAAATGTTTCTGCCAAGAATTTTACCGACTCCTTAGGGGCTCTCCATTTCTAGTTAATGGCAGGTCTTCTTGTCTCTTAGACTGATAACTCTATATGTTTGGTCCTGTTACCTACGAAACTCCTTCCAGCTTTCTACTTGTGCCCTCTTGGCTTCATTCACATATCTTTCTTTTGATTGCAGGTACTCATCGACGACCTTGTCTCCCCGGATCGGCGCTGCGCATCGGATTCTCCTCCTCCGGGTGATGACCTCCTGCTTCATCTCTGCGAGTTTCCCGGACCACCAGGGTCGTATCATAATAGAATCGTATCATTGCCTGTTTTTATAATAGTATTTATGTATTTTTCTATTAGTTGATCTAGGTTTAAGTATTGTATTTCGGGTCAGCGGGTCGTAGCGGCAGTGCGTCCTGTCTTCCGTCAGTGGTTAGACAGGCGCCACGGCGCGGCGACGTTCCGGCTGACACAGGTGCTAACAGGCCATGGATGTTTTGGCGAGTACCTGTGTCGCATAGCCGGCGCAGAAGGGTCGGCCGTGTGTCACCACTGTGACAACTGTCCGCGTGACACGGCCCAACACACTGTTGAGGAGTGCCCAGCCTGGGACGAAGAGCGCAGCGCTCTCGTAGCAGTCGTCGGAGGAGACCTCTCACTGCCGACTTTGGTGTTAGCCATGGTCGACAGCCGGAGGTCCTGGCGTGCGGTGGCCCTCTTCTGTGAGGCTGTTATCTCACAGAAGGAGAGTGCCGAGAGGGATCGGGAACAGCGCTCCCGCCGCCAGGCGAGACGGAGGAGGCGCCGAGTTGACGACTGACCGGCGTCTCCCGGCCTGTGGTTTGGGGGCGTTTGGAGAATCCCACCACGGTATCCCCTGCCTGTCCTAAGAAGCGACTAATAGGGGCATCGGGGGTCGTGGGCGCGCAGCGGGGGGCTGTCGTAGCGCCCTTTCCGGTGTGTCGAAACTTGTTTGTACATAGTTTTATTTTGTATATACTTCGTCGGCACACCGGGCGACCCCGGGATAACGGCAGCGCGGTTGGTTGGCCTCGTCGCTGCCGTGGACGCCGAGGGCGTCCTTCGGTGCGCGGAGGCTTCTGAACCCCCCCTACATGGAGACGGGCCGCAAGGCGGCACCGCGCAGGGGCGGTTCCGGTCGAAAATGGAGCGCTTCTAGCTCCGTGAGCCCGGGACCATCTCTTATCGACGAAGAGGGCCACCGCGGGGTTTTTAGTTGGTATTGCCGGTGTAGGGTATTTGTTAGGGACTCGGCCTAGCGGTCGTCCGGATGTCAACATCTCTCCCGGACGGCTTAACGCTGGGTCGTAAGGCCGGCGAGCCCAACATAACCGTTCCGCCACCCCCGGCGGGGCGGTAGTGATACATCGCTTTTCCCCGCGAAAACAAAAAAAAAAAAGGTTTAAGTATTGTCTTCTTACTCTTTGTCACCTGGATAAAATGTTTCTGCCAAGAATTTTACCGACTCCTTAGGGGCTCTCCATTTCTAGTTAATGGCAGGTCTTCTTGTCTCTTAGACTGATAACTCTATATGTTTGGTCCTGTTTCCTACGAAACTCCTTCCAGCTTTCTACTTGTGCCCTCTTGGCTTCATTCACATATCTTTCTTTTGATTGCAGGTACTCATCGACGACCTGTCTCCCGGGATCGGCGCTGCGCATCGGATTCTCCTCCTCCGGGTGATGACCTCCTGCTTCGTCTCGGCGAGTTTCCCGGACCACCAGGGTCGTATGATAATAGAATCTTATCATTGCCTGTTTTTATAATAGTATTTATGTATTTTTCTATTAGTTGATCTAGGTTTAAGTATTGTCTTCTTACTCTTTGTCACCTGGATAAAATGTTTCTGCCAAGAATTTTACCGACTCCTTAGGGGCTCTCCATTTCTAGTTAATGGCAGGTCTTCTTGTCTCTTAGACTGATAACTCTATATGTTTGGTCCTGTTTCCTACGAAACTCCTTCCAGCTTTCTACTTGTGCCCTCTTGGCTTCATTCACATATCTTTCTTTTGATTGCAGGTACTCATCGACGACCTGTCTCCCGGGATCGGCGCTGCGCATCGGATTCTCCTCCTCCGGGTGATGACCTCCTGCTTCGTCTCGGCGAGTTTCCCGGACCACCAGGGTCGTATGATAATAGAATCTTATCATTGCCTGTTTTTATAATAGTATTTATGTATTTTTCTATTAGTTGATCTAGGTTTAAGTATTGTCTTCTTACTCTTTGTCACCTGGATAAAATGTTTCTGCCAAGAATTTTACCGACTCCTTAGGGGCTCTCCATTTCTAGTTAATGGCAGGTCTTCTTGTCTCTTAGACACCTTTGTGATAGCTCTATATGTTTGGTCCTGTTTCCTACGAAACTCCTTCCAGCTTTCTACTTGTGCCCTCTTGGCTTCATTCACATATCTTTCTTTTGATTGCAGGTACTCATCGACGACCTTGTCTCCCCGGATCGGCGCTGCGCATCGGATTCTCCTCCTCCGGGTGATGACCTCCTGCTTCATCTCGGCGAGTTTCCCGGACCACCAGGGTCTTATCATAATAGAATCGTATCATTGCCTGTTTTTATAATAGTATTTATGTATTTTTCTATTAGTTGATCTAGGTTTAAGTATTGTCTTCTTACTCTTTGTCACCTGGATAAAATGCTTCTGCCAAGAATTTTACCGACTCCTTAGGGGCTCTCCATTTCTGGTTAATGGCAGGTCTTCTTGTCTCTTAGACACCTTTGTGATAGCTCTATATGTTTGGTCCTGTTTCCTACGAAACTCCTTCCAGCTTTCTACTTGTGCCCTCTTGGCTTCAATTGCAGGTACTCATCGACGACCTTGTCTCCCCGGATCGGCGCTGCGCATCGGATTCTCCTCCTCCGGGTGATGACCTCCTGCTTCATCTCGGCGAGTTTCCCGGAACACCAGGGTCGTATTATAATAGAATCGTATCATTGCCTGTTTTTATAATAGTATTTATGTATTTTTCTATTAGTTGATCTAGGTTTAAGTATTGTCTTCTTACTCTTTGTCACCTGGATAATATGTTTCTGCCAAGAATTTTACCGACTCCTTAGGGGCTCTCCATTTCTAGTTAATGGCAGGTCTTCTTGTCTCTTAGACACCTTTGTGATAACTCTATATGTTTTGTTCTGTTTCCTACGAAACTCCTTCCAGCTTTCTACTTGTACCCTCTTGGCTTCATTCTCATATCTTTCTTTTGATTGTAGGTCTCATCGACGACCTTGTCTCCCCGGATCGGCGCTGCGCATCGGATTCTCCTCCTCCGGGTGATGACCTCCTGCTTCAACTCGGCGAGTTTCCCGGACCACCAGGGTCGTATCATAATAGAATCGTATCATTGCCTGTTTTTATAATAGTATTTATGTATTTTTCTATTAGTTGATCTAGGTTTAAGTATTGTCTTCTTACTCTTTGTCACCTGGATAATATGTTTCTGCCAAGAATTTTACCGACTCCTTAGGGGCTCTCCATTTCTAGTTAATGGCAGGTCTTCTTGTCTCTTAGACACCTTTGTGATAACTATATGTTTTGTTCTGTTTCCTACGAAACTCCTTCCAGCTTTCTACTTGTACCCTCTTGGCTTCATTCTCATATATTTCTTTTGATTGCAGGTACTCATCGACGACCTTGTCTCCCCGGATCGGCGCTGCGCATCGGATTCTCCTCCTCCGGGTGATGACCTCCTGCTTCATATCGGTGAGTTTCCCGGACCACCAGGGTCGTATCATAATTGAATCGTATCATTGCCTGTTTTTATAATAGTATTTATGTATTTTTCTATTAGTTGATCTAGGTTTAAGTATTGTCTTTTTACTCTTTGTCACCTGGATAAAATGTTTCTGCCAAGAATTTTACCGACTCCTTAAGGGCTCTCCATTTCTAGTTAATGGCAGGTCTTCTTGTCTCTTAGACACCTTTGTGATAACTCTATATGTTTTGTTCTGTTTCCTACGAAACTCCTTCCACCTTTCTACTTGTACCCTCTTGGCTTCATTCTCATATCTTTCTTTTGATTGCAGGTCTCATCGACGACCTTGTCTCCCCGGATCGGCGCTGCGCATCGGATTCTCCTCCTCCGGGTGATGACCTCCTGCTTCAACTCGGCGAGTTTCCCGGACCACCAGGGTCGTATCATAATAGAATCGTATCATTGCCTGTTTTTATAATAGTATTTATGTATTTTTCTATTAGTTGATCTAGGTTTAAGTATTGTCTTCTTACTCTTTGTCACCTGGATAATATGTTTCTGCCAAGAATTTTACCGACTCCTTAGGGGCTCTCCATTTCTAGTTAATGGCAGGTCTTCTTGTCTCTTAGACTGATAACTCTATATGTTTGGTCCTGTTTCCTACGAAACTCCTTCCAGCTTTCTACTTGTGCCCTCTTGGCTTCATTCACATATCTTTCTTTTGATTGCAGGTACTCATCGACGACCTTGTCTCCCCGGATCGGCACTGCGCATCGGATTCTCCTCCTCCGGGTGATGACCTCCTGCTTCATATCGGTGAGTTTCCCGGACCACCAGGGTCGTATCATAATTGAATCGTATCATTGCCTGTTTTTATAATAGTATTTATGTATTTTTCTATTAGTTGATCTAGGTTTAAGTATTGTCTTCTTACTCTTTGTCACCTGGATAAAATGTTTCTGCCAAGAATTTTACCGACTCCTTAGGGGCTCTCCATTTCTAGTTAAT
Organism: Laothoe populi; assembly: GCA_905220505.1. NCBI lineage: Eukaryota > Metazoa > Arthropoda > Insecta > Lepidoptera > Sphingidae > Laothoe > Laothoe populi. The sequence continues at coordinate 6,224,175 of HG992165.1, forward strand.
GGCAGGTCTTCTTGTCTCTTAGACACCTTTGTGATAACTCTATATGTTTGGTCCTGTTTCCTACGAAACTCCTTTCAGCTTTCTACTTGTACCCTCTTGGCTTCATTCTCATATATTTCTTTTGATTGCAGGTACTCATCGACGACCTTGTCTCCCCGGATCGGCGCTGCGCATCGGATTCTCCTCCTCCGGGTGATGACCTCCTGCTTCATATCGGTGAGTTTCCCGGACCACCAGGGTCGTATCATAATTGAATCGTATCATTGCCTGTTTTTATAATAGTATTTATGTATTTTTCTATTAGTTGATCTAGGTTTAAGTATTGTCTTCTTACTCTTTGTCACCTGGATAAAATGTTTCTGCCAAGAATTTTAACGACTCCTTAGGGGCTCCATTTCTAGTTAATGGCAGGTCTTCTTGTCTCTTAGACACCTTTGTGATAACTCTATATGTTTGGTCCTGTTTCCTACGAAACTCCTTCCAGCTTTCTACTTGTACCCTCTTGGCTTCATTCTCATATATTTCTTTTGATTGCAGGTACTCATCGACGACCTTGTCTCCCCGGATCGGCGCTGCGCATCGGATTCTCCTCCTCCGGGTGATGACCTCCTGCTTCATATCGGTGAGTTTCCCGGACCACCAGGGTCGTATCATAATTGAATCGTATCATTGCCTGTTTTTATAATAGTATTTATGTATTTTTCTATTAGTTGATCTAGGTTTAAGTATTGTCTTCTTACTCTTTGTCACCTGGATAAAATGTTTCTGCCAAGAATTTTACCGACTCCTTCGGGGCTCCATTTCTAGTTAATGGCAGGTCTTCTTGTCTCTTAGACACCTTTGTGATAACTGTATATGTTTGGTCCTGTTTCCTACGAAACTCCTTCCAGCTTTCTACTTGTACCCTCTTGGCTTCATTCTCATATATTTCTTTTGATTGCAGGTGTCATCGACGACCTTGTCTCCCCGGATCGGCGCTGCGCATCGGATTCTCCTCCTCCCGGTGATGACCTCCTGCTTCATCTCGGCGAGTTTCCCGGACCACCAGGGTCGTATCATATATCATGAAAGCGTATCATTGCCTGTTTTTATAATAGTATTTATGTATTTTTCTATTAGTTGATCTAGGTTTAAGTATTGTCTTCTTACTCTTTGTCACCTGGATAATATGTTTCTGCCAAGAATTTTACCGACTCCTTAGGGGCTCTCCATTTCTAGTTAATGGCAGGTCTTCTTGTCTCTTAGACACCTTTGTGATAACTCTATATGTTTGGTCCTGTTTCCTACGGAACTCCTTCCAGCTTTCTACTTGTGCCCTCTTGGCTTCATTCACATATCTTTCTTTTGATTGCAGGTACTCATCGACGACCTTGTCTCCCCGGATCGGCGCTGCGCATCGGATTCTCCTCCTCCGGGTGATGACCTCCTGCTTCATATCGGTGAGTTTCCCGGACCACCAGGGTCGTATCATAATTGAATCGTATCATTGCCTGTTTTTATAATAGTATTTATGTATTTTTCTATTAGTTGATCTAGGTTTAAGTATTGTCTTCTTACTCTTTGTCACCTGGATAAAATGTTTCTGCCAAGAATTTTACCGACTCCTTAGGGGCTCCATTTCTAGTTAATGGCAGGTCTTCTTGTCTCTTAGACACCTTTGTGATAACTCTATATGTTTGGTCCTGTTTCCTACGAAACTCCTTCCAGCTTTCTACTTGTACCCTCTTGGCTTCATTCTCATATATTTCTTTTGATTGCAGGTGTCATCGACGACCTTGTCTCCCCGGATCGGCGCTGCGCATCGGATTCTCCTCCTCCGGGTGATGACCTCCTGCTTCATCTCGGCGAGTTTCCCGGACCACCAGGGTCGTATCATATATCATGAAAGCGTATCATTGCCTGTTTTTATAATAGTATTTATGTATTTTTCTATTAGTTGATCTAGGTTTAAGTATTGTCTTCTTACTCTTTGTCACCTGGATAATATGTTTCTGCCAAGAATTTTACCGACTCCTTAGGGGCTCTCCATTTCTAGTTAATGGCAGGTCTTCTTGTCTCTTAGACACCTTTGTGATAACTCTATATGTTTGGTCCTGTTTACTACGGAACTCCTTCCAGCTTTCTACTTGTGCCCTCTTGGCTTCATTCACATATCTTTCTTTTGATTGCAGGTACTCATCGACGACCTTGTCTCCCCGGATCGGCGCTGCGCATCGGATTCTCCTCCTCCGGGTGATGACCTCCTGCTTCATATCGGTGAGTTTCCCGGACCACCAGGGTCGTATCATAATTGAATCGTATCATTGCCTGTTTTTATAATAGTATTTATGTATTTTTCTATTAGTTGATCTAGGTTTAAGTATTGTCTTCTTACTCTTTGTCACCTGGATAAAATGTTTCTGCCAAGAATTTTACCGACTCCTTAGGGGCTCCATTTCTAGTTAATGGCAGGTCTTCTTGTCTCTTAGACACCTTTGTGATAACTCTATATGTTTGGTCCTGTTTCCTACGAAACTCCTTCCAGCTTTCTACTTGTACCCTCTTGGCTTCATTCTCATATATTTCTTTTGATTGCAGGTGTCATCGACGACCTTGTCTCCCCGGATCGGCGCTGCGCATCGGATTCTCCTCCTCCGGGTGATGACCTCCTGCTTCATCTCGGCGAGTTTCCCGGACCACCAGGGTCGTATCATATATCATGAAAGCGTATCATTGCCTGTTTTTATAATAGTATCTATGTATTATGTAGGTTTAAGTTTCTAATAATAAATGAGACAGACAGACAGACAGACAGACAGACAGACAGACAGACAGACAGACAGACAGACAGACAGACAGACAGACAGACAGACAGACAGACAGACAGACAGACAGACAGACAGACAGACAGACAGACAGACAGACAGACAGACAGACAGACAGACAGACAGACAGACAGACAGACAGACAGACAGACAGACAGACAGACAGACAGACAGACAGACAGACAGACAGACAGACAGACAGACAGACAGACAGACAGACAGACAGACAGACAGACAGACAGACAGACAGACAGACAGACAGACAGACAGACAGACAGACAGACAGACAGACAGACAGACAGACAGACAGACAGACAGACAGACAGACAGACAGACAGACAGACAGACAGACAGACAGACAGACAGACAGACAGACAGACAGACAGACAGACAGACAGACAGACAGACAGACAGACAGACAGACAGACAGACAGACAGACAGACAGACAGACAGACAGACAGACAGACAGACAGACAGACAGACAGACAGACAGACAGACAGACAGACAGACAGACAGACAGACAGACAGACAGACAGACAGACAGACAGACAGACAGACAGACAGACAGACAGACAGACAGACAGACAGACAGACAGACAGACAGACAGACAGACAGACAGACAGACAGACAGACAGACAGACAGACAGACAGACAGACAGACAGACAGACAGACAGACAGACAGACAGACAGACAGACAGACAGACAGACAGACAGACAGACAGACAGACAGACAGACAGACAGACAGACAGACAGACAGACAGACAGACAGACAGACAGACAGACAGACAGACAGACAGACAGACAGACAGACAGACAGACAGACAGACAGACAGACAGACAGACAGACAGACAGACAGACAGACAGACAGACAGACAGACAGACAGACAGACAGACAGACAGACAGACAGACAGACAGACAGACAGACAGACAGACAGACAGACAGACAGACAGACAGACAGACAGACAGACAGACAGACAGACAGACAGACAGACAGACAGACAGACAGACAGACAGACAGACAGACAGACAGACAGACAGACAGACAGACAGACAGACAGACAGACAGACAGACAGACAGACAGACAGACAGACAGACAGACAGACAGACAGACAGACAGACAGACAGACAGACAGACAGACAGACAGACAGACAGACAGACAGACAGACAGACAGACAGACAGACAGACAGACAGACAGACAGACAGACAGACAGACAGACAGACAGACAGACAGACAGACAGACAGACAGACAGACAGACAGACAGACAGACAGACAGACAGACAGACAGACAGACAGACAGACAGACAGACAGACAGACAGACAGACAGACAGACAGACAGACAGACAGACAGACAGACAGACAGACAGACAGACAGACAGACAGACAGACAGACAGACAGACAGACAGACAGACAGACAGACAGACAGACAGACAGACAGACAGACAGACAGACAGACAGACAGACAGACAGACAGACAGACAGACAGACAGACAGACAGACAGACAGACAGACAGACAGACAGACAGACAGACAGACAGACAGACAGACAGACAGACAGACAGACAGACAGACAGACAGACAGACAGACAGACAGACAGACAGACAGACAGACAGACAGACAGACAGACAGACAGACAGACAGACAGACAGACAGACAGACAGACAGACAGACAGACAGACAGACAGACAGACAGACAGACAGACAGACAGACAGACAGACAGACAGACAGACAGACAGACAGACAGACAGACAGACAGACAGACAGACAGACAGACAGACAGACAGACAGACAGACAGACAGACAGACAGACAGACAGACAGACAGACAGACAGACAGACAGACAGACAGACAGACAGACAGACAGACAGACAGACAGACAGACAGACAGACAGACAGACAGACAGACAGACAGACAGACAGACAGACAGACAGACAGACAGACAGACAGACAGACAGACAGACAGACAGACAGACAGACAGACAGACAGACAGACAGACAGACAGACAGACAGACAGACAGACAGACAGACAGACAGACAGACAGACAGACAGACAGACAGACAGACAGACAGACAGACAGACAGACAGACAGACAGACAGACAGACAGACAGACAGACAGACAGACAGACAGACAGACAGACAGACAGACAGACAGACAGACAGACAGACAGACAGACAGACAGACAGACAGACAGACAGACAGACAGACAGACAGACAGACAGACAGACAGACAGACAGACAGACAGACAGACAGACAGACAGACAGACAGACAGACAGACAGACAGACAGACAGACAGACAGACAGACAGACAGACAGACAGACAGACAGACAGACAGACAGACAGACAGACAGACAGACAGACAGACAGACAGACAGACAGACAGACAGACAGACAGACAGACAGACAGACAGACAGACAGACAGACAGACAGACAGACAGACAGACAGACAGACAGACAGACAGACAGACAGACAGACAGACAGACAGACAGACAGACAGACAGACAGACAGACAGACAGACAGACAGACAGACAGACAGACAGACAGACAGACAGACAGACAGACAGACAGACAGACAGACAGACAGACAGACAGACAGACAGACAGACAGACAGACAGACAGACAGACAGACAGACAGACAGACAGACAGACAGACAGACAGACAGACAGACAGACAGACAGACAGACAGACAGACAGACAGACAGACAGACAGACAGACAGACAGACAGACAGACAGACAGACAGACAGACAGACAGACAGACAGACAGACAGACAGACAGACAGACAGACAGACAGACAGACAGACAGACAGACAGACAGACAGACAGACAGACAGACAGACAGACAGACAGACAGACAGACAGACAGACAGACAGACAGACAGACAGACAGACAGACAGACAGACAGACAGACAGACAGACAGACAGACAGACAGACAGACAGACAGACAGACAGACAGACAGACAGACAGACAGACAGACAGACAGACAGACAGACAGACAGACAGACAGACAGACAGACAGACAGACAGACAGACAGACAGACAGACAGACAGACAGACAGACAGACAGACAGACAGACAGACAGACAGACAGACAGACAGACAGACAGACAGACAGACAGACAGACAGACAGACAGACAGACAGACAGACAGACAGACAGACAGACAGACAGACAGACAGACAGACAGACAGACAGACAGACAGACAGACAGACAGACAGACAGACAGACAGACAGACAGACAGACAGACAGACAGACAGACAGACAGACAGACAGACAGACAGACAGACAGACAGACAGACAGACAGACAGACAGACAGACAGACAGACAGACAGACAGACAGACAGACAGACAGACAGACAGACAGACAGACAGACAGACAGACAGACAGACAGACAGACAGACAGACAGACAGACAGACAGACAGACAGACAGACAGACAGACAGACAGACAGACAGACAGACAGACAGACAGACAGACAGACAGACAGACAGACAGACAGACAGACAGACAGACAGACAGACAGACAGACAGACAGACAGACAGACAGACAGACAGACAGACAGACAGACAGACAGACAGACAGACAGACAGACAGACAGACAGACAGACAGACAGACAGACAGACAGACAGACAGACAGACAGACAGACAGACAGACAGACAGACAGACAGACAGACAGACAGACAGACAGACAGACAGACAGACAGACAGACAGACAGACAGACAGACAGACAGACAGACAGACAGACAGACAGACAGACAGACAGACAGACAGACAGACAGACAGACAGACAGACAGACAGACAGACAGACAGACAGACAGACAGACAGACAGACAGACAGACAGACAGACAGACAGACAGACAGACAGACAGACAGACAGACAGACAGACAGACAGACAGACAGACAGACAGACAGACAGACAGACAGACAGACAGACAGACAGACAGACAGACAGACAGACAGACAGACAGACAGACAGACAGACAGACAGACAGACAGACAGACAGACAGACAGACAGACAGACAGACAGACAGACAGACAGACAGACAGACAGACAGACAGACAGACAGACAGACAGACAGACAGACAGACAGACAGACAGACAGACAGACAGACAGACAGACAGACAGACAGACAGACAGACAGACAGACAGACAGACAGACAGACAGACAGACAGACAGACAGACAGACAGACAGACAGACAGACAGACAGACAGACAGACAGACAGACAGACAGACAGACAGACAGACAGACAGACAGACAGACAGACAGACAGACAGACAGACAGACAGACAGACAGACAGACAGACAGACAGACAGACAGACAGACAGACAGACAGACAGACAGACAGACAGACAGACAGACAGACAGACAGACAGACAGACAGACAGACAGACAGACAGACAGACAGACAGACAGACAGACAGACAGACAGACAGACAGACAGACAGACAGACAGACAGACAGACAGACAGACAGACAGACAGACAGACAGACAGACAGACAGACAGACAGACAGACAGACAGACAGACAGACAGACAGACAGACAGACAGACAGACAGACAGACAGACAGACAGACAGACAGACAGACAGACAGACAGACAGACAGACAGACAGACAGACAGACAGACAGACAGACAGACAGACAGACAGACAGACAGACAGACAGACAGACAGACAGACAGACAGACAGACAGACAGACAGACAGACAGACAGACAGACAGACAGACAGACAGACAGACAGACAGACAGACAGACAGACAGACAGACAGACAGACAGACAGACAGACAGACAGACAGACAGACAGACAGACAGACAGACAGACAGACAGACAGACAGACAGACAGACAGACAGACAGACAGACAGACAGACAGACAGACAGACAGACAGACAGACAGACAGACAGACAGACAGACAGACAGACAGACAGACAGACAGACAGACAGACAGACAGACAGACAGACAGACAGACAGACAGACAGACAGACAGACAGACAGACAGACAGACAGACAGACAGACAGACAGACAGACAGACAGACAGACAGACAGACAGACAGACAGACAGACAGACAGACAGACAGACAGACAGACAGACAGACAGACAGACAGACAGACAGACAGACAGACAGACAGACAGACAGACAGACAGACAGACAGACAGACAGACAGACAGACAGACAGACAGACAGACAGACAGACAGACAGACAGACAGACAGACAGACAGACAGACAGACAGACAGACAGACAGACAGACAGACAGACAGACAGACAGACAGACAGACAGACAGACAGACAGACAGACAGACAGACAGACAGACAGACAGACAGACAGACAGACAGACAGACAGACAGACAGACAGACAGACAGACAGACAGACAGACAGACAGACAGACAGACAGACAGACAGACAGACAGACAGACAGACAGACAGACAGACAGACAGACAGACAGACAGACAGACAGACAGACAGACAGACAGACAGACAGACAGACAGACAGACAGACAGACAGACAGACAGACAGACAGACAGACAGACAGACAGACAGACAGACAGACAGACAGACAGACAGACAGACAGACAGACAGACAGACAGACAGACAGACAGACAGACAGACAGACAGACAGACAGACAGACAGACAGACAGACAGACAGACAGACAGACAGACAGACAGACAGACAGACAGACAGACAGACAGACAGACAGACAGACAGACAGACAGACAGACAGACAGACAGACAGACAGACAGACAGACAGACAGACAGACAGACAGACAGACAGACAGACAGACAGACAGACAGACAGACAGACAGACAGACAGACAGACAGACAGACAGACAGACAGACAGACAGACAGACAGACAGACAGACAGACAGACAGACAGACAGACAGACAGACAGACAGACAGACAGACAGACAGACAGACAGACAGACAGACAGACAGACAGACAGACAGACAGACAGACAGACAGACAGACAGACAGACAGACAGACAGACAGACAGACAGACAGACAGACAGACAGACAGACAGACAGACAGACAGACAGACAGACAGACAGACAGACAGACAGACAGACAGACAGACAGACAGACAGACAGACAGACAGACAGACAGACAGACAGACAGACAGACAGACAGACAGACAGACAGACAGACAGACAGACAGACAGACAGACAGACAGACAGACAGACAGACAGACAGACAGACAGACAGACAGACAGACAGACAGACAGACAGACAGACAGACAGACAGACAGACAGACAGACAGACAGACAGACAGACAGACAGACAGACAGACAGACAGACAGACAGACAGACAGACAGACAGACAGACAGACAGACAGACAGACAGACAGACAGACAGACAGACAGACAGACAGACAGACAGACAGACAGACAGACAGACAGACAGACAGACAGACAGACAGACAGACAGACAGACAGACAGACAGACAGACAGACAGACAGACAGACAGACAGACAGACAGACAGACAGACAGACAGACAGACAGACAGACAGACAGACAGACAGACAGACAGACAGACAGACAGACAGACAGACAGACAGACAGACAGACAGACAGACAGACAGACAGACAGACAGACAGACAGACAGACAGACAGACAGACAGACAGACAGACAGACAGACAGACAGACAGACAGACAGACAGACAGACAGACAGACAGACAGACAGACAGACAGACAGACAGACAGACAGACAGACAGACAGACAGACAGACAGACAGACAGACAGACAGACAGACAGACAGACAGACAGACAGACAGACAGACAGACAGACAGACAGACAGACAGACAGACAGACAGACAGACAGACAGACAGACAGACAGACAGACAGACAGACAGACAGACAGACAGACAGACAGACAGACAGACAGACAGACAGACAGACAGACAGACAGACAGACAGACAGACAGACAGACAGACAGACAGACAGACAGACAGACAGACAGACAGACAGACAGACAGACAGACAGACAGACAGACAGACAGACAGACAGACAGACAGACAGACAGACAGACAGACAGACAGACAGACAGACAGACAGACAGACAGACAGACAGACAGACAGACAGACAGACAGACAGACAGACAGACAGACAGACAGACAGACAGACAGACAGACAGACAGACAGACAGACAGACAGACAGACAGACAGACAGACAGACAGACAGACAGACAGACAGACAGACAGACAGACAGACAGACAGACAGACAGACAGACAGACAGACAGACAGACAGACAGACAGACAGACAGACAGACAGACAGACAGACAGACAGACAGACAGACAGACAGACAGACAGACAGACAGACAGACAGACAGACAGACAGACAGACAGACAGACAGACAGACAGACAGACAGACAGACAGACAGACAGACAGACAGACAGACAGACAGACAGACAGACAGACAGACAGACAGACAGACAGACAGACAGACAGACAGACAGACAGACAGACAGACAGACAGACAGACAGACAGACAGACAGACAGACAGACAGACAGACAGACAGACAGACAGACAGACAGACAGACAGACAGACAGACAGACAGACAGACAGACAGACAGACAGACAGACAGACAGACAGACAGACAGACAGACAGACAGACAGACAGACAGACAGACAGACAGACAGACAGACAGACAGACAGACAGACAGACAGACAGACAGACAGACAGACAGACAGACAGACAGACAGACAGACAGACAGACAGACAGACAGACAGACAGACAGACAGACAGACAGACAGACAGACAGACAGACAGACAGACAGACAGACAGACAGACAGACAGACAGACAGACAGACAGACAGACAGACAGACAGACAGACAGACAGACAGACAGACAGACAGACAGACAGACAGACAGACAGACAGACAGACAGACAGACAGACAGACAGACAGACAGACAGACAGACAGACAGACAGACAGACAGACAGACAGACAGACAGACAGACAGACAGACAGACAGACAGACAGACAGACAGACAGACAGACAGACAGACAGACAGACAGACAGACAGACAGACAGACAGACAGACAGACAGACAGACAGACAGACAGACAGACAGACAGACAGACAGACAGACAGACAGACAGACAGACAGACAGACAGACAGACAGACAGACAGACAGACAGACAGACAGACAGACAGACAGACAGACAGACAGACAGACAGACAGACAGACAGACAGACAGACAGACAGACAGACAGACAGACAGACAGACAGACAGACAGACAGACAGACAGACAGACAGACAGACAGACAGACAGACAGACAGACAGACAGACAGACAGACAGACAGACAGACAGACAGACAGACAGACAGACAGACAGACAGACAGACAGACAGACAGACAGACAGACAGACAGACAGACAGACAGACAGACAGACAGACAGACAGACAGACAGACAGACAGACAGACAGACAGACAGACAGACAGACAGACAGACAGACAGACAGACAGACAGACAGACAGACAGACAGACAGACAGACAGACAGACAGACAGACAGACAGACAGACAGACAGACAGACAGACAGACAGACAGACAGACAGACAGACAGACAGACAGACAGACAGACAGACAGACAGACAGACAGACAGACAGACAGACAGACAGACAGACAGACAGACAGACAGACAGACAGACAGACAGACAGACAGACAGACAGACAGACAGACAGACAGACAGACAGACAGACAGACAGACAGACAGACAGACAGACAGACAGACAGACAGACAGACAGACAGACAGACAGACAGACAGACAGACAGACAGACAGACAGACAGACAGACAGACAGACAGACAGACAGACAGACAGACAGACAGACAGACAGACAGACAGACAGACAGACAGACAGACAGACAGACAGACAGACAGACAGACAGACAGACAGACAGACAGACAGACAGACAGACAGACAGACAGACAGACAGACAGACAGACAGACAGACAGACAGACAGACAGACAGACAGACAGACAGACAGACAGACAGACAGACAGACAGACAGACAGACAGACAGACAGACAGACAGACAGACAGACAGACAGACAGACAGACAGACAGACAGACAGACAGACAGACAGACAGACAGACAGACAGACAGACAGACAGACAGACAGACAGACAGACAGACAGACAGACAGACAGACAGACAGACAGACAGACAGACAGACAGACAGACAGACAGACAGACAGACAGACAGACAGACAGACAGACAGACAGACAGACAGACAGACAGACAGACAGACAGACAGACAGACAGACAGACAGACAGACAGACAGACAGACAGACAGACAGACAGACAGACAGACAGACAGACAGACAGACAGACAGACAGACAGACAGACAGACAGACAGACAGACAGACAGACAGACAGACAGACAGACAGACAGACAGACAGACAGACAGACAGACAGACAGACAGACAGACAGACAGACAGACAGACAGACAGACAGACAGACAGACAGACAGACAGACAGACAGACAGACAGACAGACAGACAGACAGACAGACAGACAGACAGACAGACAGACAGACAGACAGACAGACAGACAGACAGACAGACAGACAGACAGACAGACAGACAGACAGACAGACAGACAGACAGACAGACAGACAGACAGACAGACAGACAGACAGACAGACAGACAGACAGACAGACAGACAGACAGACAGACAGACAGACAGACAGACAGACAGACAGACAGACAGACAGACAGACAGACAGACAGACAGACAGACAGACAGACAGACAGACAGACAGACAGACAGACAGACAGACAGACAGACAGACAGACAGACAGACAGACAGACAGACAGACAGACAGACAGACAGACAGACAGACAGACAGACAGACAGACAGACAGACAGACAGACAGACAGACAGACAGACAGACAGACAGACAGACAGACAGACAGACAGACAGACAGACAGACAGACAGACAGACAGACAGACAGACAGACAGACAGACAGACAGACAGACAGACAGACAGACAGACAGACAGACAGACAGACAGACAGACAGACAGACAGACAGACAGACAGACAGACAGACAGACAGACAGACAGACAGACAGACAGACAGACAGACAGACAGACAGACAGACAGACAGACAGACAGACAGACAGACAGACAGACAGACAGACAGACAGACAGACAGACAGACAGACAGACAGACAGACAGACAGACAGACAGACAGACAGACAGACAGACAGACAGACAGACAGACAGACAGACAGACAGACAGACAGACAGACAGACAGACAGACAGACAGACAGACAGACAGACAGACAGACAGACAGACAGACAGACAGACAGACAGACAGACAGACAGACAGACAGACAGACAGACAGACAGACAGACAGACAGACAGACAGACAGACAGACAGACAGACAGACAGACAGACAGACAGACAGACAGACAGACAGACAGACAGACAGACAGACAGACAGACAGACAGACAGACAGACAGACAGACAGACAGACAGACAGACAGACAGACAGACAGACAGACAGACAGACAGACAGACAGACAGACAGACAGACAGACAGACAGACAGACAGACAGACAGACAGACAGACAGACAGACAGACAGACAGACAGACAGACAGACAGACAGACAGACAGACAGACAGACAGACAGACAGACAGACAGACAGACAGACAGACAGACAGACAGACAGACAGACAGACAGACAGACAGACAGACAGACAGACAGACAGACAGACAGACAGACAGACAGACAGACAGACAGACAGACAGACAGACAGACAGACAGACAGACAGACAGACAGACAGACAGACAGACAGACAGACAGACAGACAGACAGACAGACAGACAGACAGACAGACAGACAGACAGACAGACAGACAGACAGACAGACAGACAGACAGACAGACAGACAGACAGACAGACAGAGACGACAGACAGACAGACAGACAGACAGACAGACAGACAGACAGACAGACAGACAGACAGACAGACAGACAGACAGACAGACAGACAGACAGACAGACAGACAGACAGACAGACAGACAGACAGACAGACAGACAGACAGACAGACAGACAGACAGACAGACAGACAGACAGACAGACAGACAGACAGACAGACAGACAGACAGACAGACAGACAGACAGACAGACAGACAGACAGACAGACAGACAGACAGACAGACAGACAGACAGACAGACAGACAGACAGACAGACAGACAGACAGACAGACAGACAGACAGACAGACAGACAGACAGACAGACAGACAGACAGACAGACAGACAGACAGACAGACAGACAGACAGACAGACAGACAGACAGACAGACAGACAGACAGACAGACAGACAGACAGACAGACAGACAGACAGACAGACAGACAGACAGACAGACAGACAGACAGACAGACAGACAGACAGACAGACAGACAGACAGACAGACAGACAGACAGACAGACAGACAGACAGACAGACAGACAGACAGACAGACAGACAGACAGACAGACAGACAGACAGACAGACAGACAGACAGACAGACAGACAGACAGACAGACAGACAGACAGACAGACAGACAGACAGACAGACAGACAGACAGACAGACAGACAGACAGACAGACAGACAGACAGACAGACAGACAGACAGACAGACAGACAGACAGACAGACAGACAGACAGACAGACAGACAGACAGACAGACAGACAGACAGACAGACAGACAGACAGACAGACAGACAGACAGACAGACAGACAGACAGACAGACAGACAGACAGACAGACAGACAGACAGACAGACAGACAGACAGACAGACAGACAGACAGACAGACAGACAGACAGACAGACAGACAGACAGACAGACAGACAGACAGACAGACAGACAGACAGACAGACAGACAGACAGACAGACAGACAGACAGACAGACAGACAGACAGACAGACAGACAGACAGACAGACAGACAGACAGACAGACAGACAGACAGACAGACAGACAGACAGACAGACAGACAGACAGACAGACAGACAGACAGACAGACAGACAGACAGACAGACAGACAGACAGACAGACAGACAGACAGACAGACAGACAGACAGACAGACAGACAGACAGACAGACAGACAGACAGACAGACAGACAGACAGACAGACAGACAGACAGACAGACAGACAGACAGACAGACAGACAGACAGACAGACAGACAGACAGACAGACAGACAGACAGACAGACAGACAGACAGACAGACAGACAGACAGACAGACAGACAGACAGACAGACAGACAGACAGACAGACAGACAGACAGACAGACAGACAGACAGACAGACAGACAGACAGACAGACAGACAGACAGACAGACAGACAGACAGACAGACAGACAGACAGACAGACAGACAGACAGACAGACAGACAGACAGACAGACAGACAGACAGACAGACAGACAGACAGACAGACAGACAGACAGACAGACAGACAGACAGACAGACAGACAGACAGACAGACAGACAGACAGACAGACAGACAGACAGACAGACAGACAGACAGACAGACAGACAGACAGACAGACAGACAGACAGACAGACAGACAGACAGACAGACAGACAGACAGACAGACAGACAGACAGACAGACAGACAGACAGACAGACAGACAGACAGACAGACAGACAGACAGACAGACAGACAGACAGACAGACAGACAGACAGACAGACAGACAGACAGACAGACAGACAGACAGACAGACAGACAGACAGACAGACAGACAGACAGACAGACAGACAGACAGACAGACAGACAGACAGACAGACAGACAGACAGACAGACAGACAGACAGACAGACAGACAGACAGACAGACAGACAGACAGACAGACAGACAGACAGACAGACAGACAGACAGACAGACAGACAGACAGACAGACAGACAGACAGACAGACAGACAGACAGACAGACAGACAGACAGACAGACAGACAGACAGACAGACAGACAGACAGACAGACAGACAGACAGACAGACAGACAGAGACAGACAGACAGACAGACAGACAGACAGACAGACAGACAGACAGACAGACAGACAGACAGACAGACAGACAGACAGACAGACAGACAGACAGACAGACAGACAGACAGACAGACAGACAGACAGACAGACAGACAGACAGACAGACAGACAGACAGACAGACAGACAGACAGACAGACAGACAGACAGACAGACAGACAGACAGACAGACAGACAGACAGACAGACAGACAGACAGACAGACAGACAGACAGACAGACAGACAGACAGACAGACAGACAGACAGACAGACAGACAGACAGACAGACAGACAGACAGACAGACAGACAGACAGACAGACAGACAGACAGACAGACAGACAGACAGACAGACAGACAGACAGACAGACAGACAGACAGACAGACAGACAGACAGACAGACAGACAGACAGACAGACAGACAGACAGACAGACAGACAGACAGACAGACAGACAGACAGACAGACAGACAGACAGACAGACAGACAGACAGACAGACAGACAGACAGACAGACAGACAGACAGACAGACAGACAGACAGACAGACAGACAGACAGACAGACAGACAGACAGACAGACAGACAGACAGACAGACAGACAGACAGACAGACAGACAGACAGACAGACAGACAGACAGACAGACAGACAGACAGACAGACAGACAGACAGACAGACAGACAGACAGACAGACAGACAGACAGACAGACAGACAGACAGACAGACAGACAGACAGACAGACAGACAGACAGACAGACAGACAGACAGACAGACAGACAGACAGACAGACAGACAGACAGACAGACAGACAGACAGACAGACAGACAGACAGACAGACAGACAGACAGACAGACAGACAGACAGACAGACAGACAGACAGACAGACAGACAGACAGACAGACAGACAGACAGACAGACAGACAGACAGACAGACAGACAGACAGACAGACAGACAGACAGACAGACAGACAGACAGACAGACAGACAGACAGACAGACAGACAGACAGACAGACAGACAGACAGACAGACAGACAGACAGACAGACAGACAGACAGACAGACAGACAGACAGACAGACAGACAGACAGACAGACAGACAGACAGACAGACAGACAGACAGACAGACAGACAGACAGACAGACAGACAGACAGACAGACAGACAGACAGACAGACAGACAGACAGACAGACAGACAGACAGACAGACAGACAGACAGACAGACAGACAGACAGACAGACAGACAGACAGACAGACAGACAGACAGACAGACAGACAGACAGACAGACAGACAGACAGACAGACAGACAGACAGACAGACAGACAGACAGACAGACAGACAGACAGACAGACAGACAGACAGACAGACAGACAGACAGACAGACAGACAGACAGACAGACAGACAGACAGACAGACAGACAGACAGACAGACAGACAGACAGACAGACAGACAGACAGACAGACAGACAGACAGACAGACAGACAGACAGACAGACAGACAGACAGACAGACAGACAGACAGACAGACAGACAGACAGACAGACAGACAGACAGACAGACAGACAGACAGACAGACAGACAGACAGACAGACAGACAGACAGACAGACAGACAGACAGACAGACAGACAGACAGACAGACAGACAGACAGACAGACAGACAGACAGACAGACAGACAGACAGACAGACAGACAGACAGACAGACAGACAGACAGACAGACAGACAGACAGACAGACAGACAGACAGACAGACAGACAGACAGACAGACAGACAGACAGACAGACAGACAGACAGACAGACAGACAGACAGACAGACAGACAGACAGACAGACAGACAGACAGACAGACAGACAGACAGACAGACAGACAGACAGACAGACAGACAGACAGACAGACAGACAGACAGACAGACAGACAGACAGACAGACAGACAGACAGACAGACAGACAGACAGACAGACAGACAGACAGACAGACAGACAGACAGACAGACAGACAGACAGACAGACAGACAGACAGACAGACAGACAGA